>CM038223.1:55563026-58257748 GCA_021442155.1 Cymbidium sinense
AACCAAGGGTTGGATCAAGTTTCAAATGATCATTTGGAGTGTATTGGTGTCATTGATTTGTTTTAATTTAGTTTAAATTTGATTTTGATTCGTTTGAGTTCATTTGGGTCAAATGGGTCAAGTTGACCAATTTGACCCAATTGGCCAAATTGGCTTGGGTTGGGTGTTGGTTCATATTCAATTAGTCAATTGGAGAGGATTGCATGCTTTGATTTGATGTAATTTGGATTTAATTTTGGTTTAGGCTAATTTGACCCTTTATGTCAATTTAAGTGGGTCAATTGATTCAATTGGCCACAAGTTGGTCAAGTCAATTTCAATGAACTCAAGTCATTGGTGCAATCAATTTAGGTTGATTTTGATTTGACCCATCTTGGCCATTTAGGCCAATTTGGGTCAACTTGGGAGTCAAGTGGTTGTTTGGCTCAAGGTCAAGTCATGTTCAAGTATTAATTTTGGGTTAGTGTGAATCATCAATTTCAAGATATTTGGCTTAGGTTACAATTTAGCTAGTTTTGGTTCATATGAATTAAAGGGTTGACTTTGTCAAAAGATTAAGTTGACTTGGTTTGACCCAATTTATATCAATTAATCATCATAAGGTGATCAAAAATCATGACATGAAGTTTGGATTGGCTTAATTCACTTTGATTTAGAATGAATTGGATTTTGGTTCAAATAGGTCAAATTGGTCACTTTGGGTCAAGTGAGCTAATTAGGTTTAGTAGGCTTGATTTTGGGTTGAGTTTGATTTAGTTGAGTTTATATATGGATTTAAGATTGATATATAAATTCAATTACAATTGATATGAATTCAAATGAGTTTTGGTTCATTTGAAAAGTCAAATGGGCTAGGTTGGGTTTGTCTTGGATTGATTTTGGTTTGGCTTGATGATTATAGATTTTATTTATATTTAGATAGGTAATTGAAGGAATGATTTATTCGAGAGAAAATTCATTTGTTTTGGCTTTATTTAGATACCATTTGGTTGAGTCCAAGGAATTGGCTCAAAGGGTTCAAATTTGGGTTTTAATATGATTTGAATTTATTTTTGGCTATTTGATTGTATATTTGATTTATATTTGGGAATATGATTGAATATATGATTGACTCGTGATAAAATCAATTGAATTTGAATTGATTTAGAAGCAAATTTGACCAAGCTCATGGAGATAGGCCAAAATGGCTTAAGGAATATTTTGATTTAGTTTGATTTAGTTTTGATGATTTGAGTGCAGATTTCATTTATATTTATGAAGATGATTGAAGATGATTGATCCATGAATAAATCAATCAAGTTTGAAGTGGATTGGATGAAAATTTGGCTAAGTTCATGGGATCCAATCATAAGGCTTAAGGAGGATTTGATCAAGGGCTTCAATCATTTGATTTGGGATTTGGATTTTGGATTTGATATTTAGATTTGAGTTCGAATTGAATTTGAGGTTATGTTTGAAATTTTGATTTAGATTGAATTTAAGAAGTGTACATGGATTGGGTTTAGGCTATAGGGTAGGTGATTTCCCTAATCCCTAAGGCATGGCCTAATCATGTGATTGAACCCTTCTAAATCTCTAGGCTTAGGTTAGGTATTCACCTAATCACTAGACGTATCTTATGACTAAAAAAATCTTAGTGTCTAAAGATTCTTATGTCTAAGATAAGGAGATTGAGAACTCACTCCAAAAATGAGGTTAATAATTGCATACAAAATAATATAGATTGAGAAGTGCTTGGATTTTACTAGATTAAAGAAAACACAAGGTTTGAGCGCAAATGCTTCATAAGTAAGAATCTCCCTATGGCTTCTTATTTATAAGCTTGGGTCAAGATTAAAAGCAATAAAAATTATTATATTTTGGTTATACAAACGAAAAAAAAAATACATAACAAGACTTTGATAATTTCTTTTTATAAAAGTGCACGAGTCCTGTAACTAAAAAAATACATAAAAGTGATTATAGATTTCTTAATGGAGATTGACTTTAAGAGAGGTTTTTGGTCGACTTCGTGAAAATCAATTAAATAATGGCAAGTAACTTCGGAGCTAGAGACAACATATCTTGATGGTAGGAGTGTGCATTTAGTTAGTTTAGATGATTTGATTGATGAATTTTAAAAATTAATTGATTTTGAATTCTCAAAAAATTAAATCAAATGGACCAAATAAAATATAAAATCAAATAAAGCAAATAAATCAAATAATAATTAAACATGATTATTCTCATTATGCAATTTTATATAATGATAAATATATATATATATATATATATATATATATATATATATATATATATATATATATATATATATATATATATATATATATATATATATATATATATATTAAAATAAAATTTTTCAAATTAATAAGTTTAAAATCGAATCAAATTGCTAAAAAATTTTGATTCAATTTAATTTTTGATTAAAATCAAATAATACATACCCCTACTTGATGATTTAAGTGAGTTACTGAAATAGTTGAGCAATGAGGCTCATTTGATCATTAGGCGATTGTGCTTGTACACAACATCTCGTTAAGACTATAGTCATTAGTTTATGATAGGTTCAGCGAGTTCAAAATGAATAAGGTGAGTACATAGAAAGCTAGGCGAATCTGAAAAGAACTTTACAAGATCATCTAGGCATAAAAAGAAAACACCAACCCAAATCAGGAAAACAACCAAAAAGAATTGAAAAAAGCCAAAGCTAAGCAAATCCTAAAGAGACCAATAGCTGCCACCCAACAACCAACAACAGCAGCAGAAGTTCCAATTCAGTAAAGGGAGCAACCAACCAAAATAAAAGGTTAACCCAATATAGAGCCCAAAATAGAGGGAAAGAACAACAACAGGCATAGCCATAACCCACCTAGAGATCTCCAAAAAAATCAAGAAACAAAATTGGTAGTCACTCAGCCAGATAAAAAATCAAAGTATAAAATGCCAAAGGAACCACCCAACCACAAGCAGCAAATCAACAAGGAAAGGAATAAGGCCAGAGAGAAATAAAGCCCCATCCAAATCCTATAGAGTAGACAATCACCACAAAAGAGAAAACAAGAGGGCAACAACTAGATTAAAGCCTACAAATGCTCAACGTTTCAAAGAGAGGGGCACTAGATGTATGGAGAATCGAGACATACAGAAAAACAACAGAAAGTCAGAATGAATCAGTCTGCATAACAAAATAACCCATTACTCCATTCAGCCGATAAGCAATACCACATAACAGAAACTGGAGCCAACCGAGGTGATAGTAAACAACTCCAAGTCTCCAAAGCAGAAAACACTAAACAACCATAAAAAGAATCCATGAGAATCGAGACAGAACCTGCTGCATTGCTGAATGCTGACAGAACCTGCCGAGTCCGTGAGAATCGAGACCGCGAGAGCCGAGAGCCCAAGAGAAAAACTTAGAGAAGAGAATGAAGAAATTGAGTTTCCTTTTGAGTTCGACTATAAGGATTACCATATTAGGGTTGCTTATGGATTGCCAAAGAGGCAAACTCAAAGAGCAAGCAAAGTGGCCAATTGCACAGACAGAGGCAAGAAGCCGAGAAGAGAACATATGGAGAACAAAACGACAACTACAAGTGGAAAATGAAAATTGAAAGCGAAGAGTCAAGAGAAGTCGAAGAGAAGTAGAGAACCCGCGGACGCTGGGATTGCCTTTTTTGCCTCCTTAATCGCTTTTGGCCCTAGGTTTTAACTTTTAAGGATTTTCGCATGACGTGCATGCTGGGTGCGACGGACAAGCTAAATTTTGGTTAATCGGTTTTTTGGATTATAAATTTTTAAATCCGGTCCATAATCCAAAAACCGAATTTAGCTAAAATTAAATCCAAAATCCAAAATAAAATTAAAAAATCGATCCAAATTTAAAATTTCAATTCGGTTTTAATCGGATTTTAAAACTTTTACAGCCCTAAAATGCCACAAATTAATTTTGCACAAAAAATTTAGACGAGGTTAATATGGACAAAAAAGAAAGTAGTCGACATTCTTTGAATAATGATTCATGTTATGATTTATTAATTTTGTAAGAATTTGAATGAAATATAATTTTTGTAACTATATGAACTTCTTTAACACATTCTATTTCTTTGAAGTTATTTTTAATTATTTTAAGTGATAATTAATACTTATTGATTTAGAAATTCTAAATAATTCTTTGATTGTAAAATAATAAACGTGCAAAAAAAAATATTCTTAATAAAACATGATAATAATGAATAGATGATTCTACGTTCAAGTTATTTACTTTTTCTATGTATGAGAAGATATGTCCTCATCTTCGATGGACCTCATCTTTCACTAAACTTTGCCCTCCAATATTAAAGATTTGATATAACACTGAATTTAAGCAATTTAAAAGAATTGAGAATAAATAAATAAAATTTTAGTTTGACAGGTGCTAAGTACTTGAATAAAAGAAATATCTAATTATTGAATAGTTGAATAATAAATAAATGAGATAGCAGTTCTCTGAGAACTGTTTGATCTTATTGTATTGTCAAGCACTAAGTTAACGTGTTATCTAAGTCTGATCAGGCAATCAATCCTAATAAGTTTCAAACTCCAAATTTCCATGAGTATAATTGAATGTAACTTATATTTTTTTTGCTATAAAAGAAAAAAATGTGCTCCAATTCTTGCGTCAATTTAAAGAACACAAGTGAATTATAGAGTTTGTAAAGTATTTTCCTTTCAAATTAGGGCATTAAAATATTTTATATGCATGGAATAAAAATAGGTCAAATAAGGATATCATTCTAAAAAATATGAAGTTGAACTATATTAACTAATTACTAAAATAACTATCAATAAAAATAGTTAATAATAAAATTAACTACCCATCAGTTGGCCGTTGGAAAGAAATATTTTAAAAAGTATGATATTTATTATCATCAGTCTAACCAGCAATCACATTATCACTGGTTAAATCAATGGTGATGACTTTTTTTATTTTTATTTTTTAATTTGTTTTGTTAAGAAAAAGATACACTTTATATAATTTGGCCTTATTGGAGATGCTGAAGATTAAGGCTTCATTTGGGAGGGCTTTTTAGGCGTTTTCGTTGAAAAATGTGAATTTTTTGATACTGTTTGAATAGTGCTTTTGAATGTGATTTTAGCTACATCTCACCAAAAGTCTTTACTTTCAAAAAAGAAAAGACAAATAATTTTTCAGAAATACTTTAAACTCCTTTCAGATCCCTTCTCTCTCTCTCTCTCTCTCTCTCTCTCTCTCTCTCTCTCTCTCTCTCTCTCTCTTTTTTTATATAAATACTCTCATCTTATGTAAATATTTAACCTCCACTCTTTAGGCTAAATCTTAAAATGTTCATCCAATTATTTGCAAGTGATGAATTAGTCCCAAAGTATCACAATTCTTCAAATATAGTTCTAGGCAATACAAAACTAACACAGTGAATTAGTATAAATTTTGTATAGTTGACGGACTAAATTGGGATCAATTTTATATCAAGATTTATACTTAAGGGATAATTTTGAATCAATTTTATAAAGCTAATAATTAAATAGAAGAAATGTTATACTTAAGGATTAAGCTTGAAGCACACAAATAGTCAAGAGAATATTTTTGAGATTTATTTCTCTAATTTCTCATGAAATGATAGATTTATTATTCTTTGCAAAAGATCGACTATCTTTTCATATCATATTAAATTTATTTTTCTTTGCATCTAGAATCAATTAACATTTATCAACATCCTACTCCCAATGTCAATTCTTATCATTTGCATAAAACAATGTATTCTAAGGTCAAATTCTGACATCCATTAACATCCATCTCCTGACATTTAATGGTCACCGCTATTGAACGTTTAGCAATAACATCAAACATTTGTCGACCAAAATCCGATTGATGTACGACCTATAAGGCTATGAGATAAATTGTTGCCTTTTGTTCATGAGCTAACTTTTATCAGCTGATGCCAAATTGCAATGAGAATCATTACCCCTCAAATAAAATTCATAAATGCGCTGCACTAAATAATAATCATCTCCCTTAGTTCATATCATAGACCAACATTTTTTTTGTTCTTAATCTATATCACCACCTCCTATTATTATCTCAAAAGATATTCTATAACTAAAATTGTACATTATATCACTGTCTTCTTTAGTTCATTAATAGTAGAGTTGTTCATAATAATTTACATCTTGAACTCTAAAAGCTATTTAGCATTCAACATTCCTTCATTCCCATCAATTGAAATCAAAACATTCCCAACATTTTGAAAAGATTTCAACCAAGCCATGAAGTAAATTGTTGTTTAATCTTGACTTTTTTTTAGCTTAGATCAATTTTCAATAACACTAAACCGGAATGGATCAAAACTGTTAAAAGCATTAGAATAATAAAAATTTGACCAAATTTTGCGAAAGCACAATCCCGCTAGAAAAATGTTATCCTCAAACTTAATATTACTTGTATTTTTTAAATATTAAAAAGTATTTAAAAGAAATGAAACTATGAAAATTATCAAAACCATTAAAGCCATAATTTGTTCATGAAAAAATATTTACTTGATAGGTGTCAATTAACTTAATTCATACAAATATTAAAAGTTATTAAAACTCGATACATCATTAGAAAATTATTTCAAAAAAAATATGAAACTTGATGTAATTTTCGAGTTAAAATTTCTAAAAACAAATTTATAATCATTTGTTTGTCAATTTTAACAATCTTATAGTCTAACTGAACACTTATATAAAACAAATCTATACTAAAAGTAGTTCAATCTATATACAAGTTACCTTGAATCAAGCAATTAAAGTACAATGGGAACTTCAAAGCATTAATTGAAGGGTCAAATAATCCTCAAATAAGATATTCTTATAATTGAAACAAGCAGCTTGATAAAAGGAATCCAAAAAGACTAAGATCACTCAAATTTAAGATCATTAAAGTACTTAAATACTATAAGAATAATCTATAACTAAAAGATTCAGCATGAACCATCACATATAGTGTTTTAGAGTTTTGGTTAAATTTATCTAATTATCACTTCCAAAATTTTATAAATAAGATCTCATTCTCAATATGAGAAGGGTAGGAGCTAAGGGGCTAAGCTTAAGAACTTAAAGCTAACTATCTCCATTGACCATCATCAATCACTACTAGTAATCATCATTAACTACCACTAATGATTGTTATAGGTTGGCCACTATCATATGATTGTTATGGCCTAACTTTTATGCAAAAAAGGCAAACGAGTAGTAATAGCTAGAGAGAAGAGCAAAACTTTTTAAGTTCAAATTTATAATTGACTATTTTAATTGGTCTAAACCCCATGATTGTTTTCTCTTTAGGTTTTTTTCACATAAAAATATTATTGTCTCTCTTCCCTTTTAACTATATATATGCTAGATATTCTCACAAAGCTAAGACTTGATTCACACCTATCACCATAATTTTCTTAGCAAGCAACAATACTATATTATCTAATCACATTTATATAAAACTTATGCTTAAACAATTGATATTCTTAAAGATATTTAATAATATTAATTAGAATTGAATAAAAATTTTGAGTTATATGCTTTATGATGCTCAAAATTAGAAAAAAAATATATGTACTACTTTATTTCTTAGAAAATATGCACAAAATTTAGTTTTTACCCATAATATCCTTATTTTGCTATATATAGAAGGGACCACATCATAGTCTTCCAATTTAATCATACCAAAATTTTTGCCTTCATTAGGAGGAACCACATAAAGTTGGAGGTTTCTTAGTTTATCAACAACTTAAGCAAACATCGGTACTATTGTTTTCATGTTTTCATTGTGCATGGTAAATTAAGTCATTTTGATGAAGATATAATGTGAAGTTAGAAAAAGTATTAAAAAGTGTGTTTCAATACTTGTTAAAAAATGTGCATGAAGTATGTTTAAACATTGTTCAAACTATGATAAAGCATTATTACGCATATCAAAGACAATAGGTCTATTTGGGACCCCTATAGTGGTATGAAAACGCAATGATTGACCTGCTGTATAAAATGTTATAATAGGTATTAAATATTTTTGTTATTTTTAAAAAATCAAATTACAACTTTTTGGCAACCATCGTTCTCTATTTTTACCATAGCTTCTTCAAAATACAACTAAAATATAATTTCTCAAATGTCAACTATGGTGTAATTCACATTGCACTGCAAGCAAAAAGTTATCTCAAATATAGCCTATATTGTTTATTTATTGATAAAATAATATTTATGTTTTATACAAAGAATAAGGTAGATCATGTCTTAATTAGGTAAATATTCAAACTAAATTTAAATTTTATATGATCATTTTTTTTTTATTATAATTTAATTATCATTCAATTATTATTTGATCAATATTGGAATGTGTTTAGCTATGATTTTATTTATATTTGAACTATAATCGAACAATAATGACAAAGAAGAATAGTGGATTTACATACTGACAAAGTTTTTTTTTTTACTATGTAAATCAAGCATCAACATTCATTTATTGTATGAAGAAGAGAGTAGAAAGAAGACAATGAACCTAGTTGCATATTCTCAAAAATGGATGTGAAGTTTTAGAGAAATATTTTCTTTAATGAATTCATTAATCATATATACAAAATCACATGATTTTCTAAGAAATAGGCTAATCTAAAACTTGATATGATGTGCCAATTCATTGAATCACTATTAATTCCTCCAAATGAGCTACTTATAAATTATGATCATGATTTTTTTCTTAGATCAAATATTCTTATCATTAAATATCAAAATTCCATGTGTCTGACCACTTATGCCAGAATAATAACTCCTACTCCAAGTGATACTGGTTTCATGGATGCTTCAAATCAATAATGTCAAATAGAGATATTAAGCCTAATTTATAATCAACCTAAAACTAGAAACTAGTTAAATATCTTCGATTTTTCATATACTTGGAGTAGAAGCAATAATTAAGGTACAAAAAAACACAAGGACAACTCTTAACCTACCAAGATTAGTACTTAAAAGTACCTAGAATTCAATTATTATTGATTTATTAGCATCATGCTCGAGTTTGTACAATATTGAATTACATGTTGCAAAACTATTTGAGAACTAAGAAGAATTAAATCAAAAATTACATCTATATTCCATGAAAAAAGCTTTCAATATAAGGCTAAGAGATTAGAGGAAGAAATATGGTACATCCATTGATCTTCAAAAACATGCTTAAATAGCTTGTGAGTGATAAAACTTTACAATTTTAAGTGTATTCGAGATAATAAGCCTTACATTAGAACATCTTTGCATATTAAATGTAAGATCCAAAGGCCACCGAAAAATTTAATCATGATTTATTGAACATATAATCAACAACAAGCATGAATCATTCAATCCTACTATGAAGTCAAAAATGATTAATCAAAATTAAAGAGAGACTATGACATTATGTCTTGAATGAAGGCTTAGTAATGGTGTGAATAAGCTATCACTTATGTGATTGGGTCCCTGAAGCAACTTTTCCAAAATTACCATCTCTTTTGGTTATGATACATAACAAAAATTTGACTTTTAAAGCTTATAGAAGAGTTGATTTCTTTAAAAACTTAGATAAACTATGTGTCAAAAACCCAACAATAGCATCTTACCTTGAGACTGAAGTTCGCTTTGAGTGATGGGGAGCTCAGGCTTTCTTCTCAAGAAATCGATACACCATGATGACAACATGTTATTCTAAAGCTTTAATAATATCATTAAGAATGCATGCACCTATCTAGTGACTACATTTTTAGAATTTTTTAGGTCACAATGTAAAAAAAAAAAAAAATCAATCTTTGATAAATGCAACATAACAACAAGCACAAAAATTATTTTGGCAAATAAAATTGAGGAAGCATAAGGGAAACCCTAGAGTAAGGCTTAAAGCATGATCGTCTACCTCAATAGTCAATTTAAACTGCATACCCTAATGGTGAATTTAATAGTGATATTAATTTATTGAAGAGGATACATACTTTTATAAAGTTTTATGTCATAGATCTCTCATGCGAACATGCATTGTTAGCAGCTCGAGATTGAGGTATCGATTATTATATCTTATGTTCAAAATTTTATACATATAAAGAATGATTAGCAACAGACACTATAAAATTTATATAAAATGAAAAAGAAGACATGTCGACAACTCTAGTTGAAATAAAAGAAATCATGTTACCCTCATTAGTGAAGCCTATGGTAATCCAAAGAAAAATAAAAGGCCTTCACAACCATAAATATAATCGATGTAGAGTTCAAGGCCATAAATAAATTAGTCGTAAAACCAAGTACCCAATGCCTTCACAACTCTTTGCTTTGATCAATTGTAAATCTTTAAATAATGTCACTAAAAGGTCATATAATGATATACTTCTTATCATTTTAATGCATTATAAATATCAATTGACAGTCTATTATAGCTAAATTTTATGTGTTATGTTTGTTATGATTGCTCTCTATTGTAAAAATGTTATGCCTAATCTTTTCAAAACATTGGATCACAATATAGATATTCACACTGTTAGACCTTAATCGAACCATTTCTAACCCTTATTTGAACCTATTCGAGCTTTGTTCGATCATTATTCAACTCATGTTCAATGTCTATTATAAACGATCTTCAAATGAAGGTTCAAACAAGACTTCAACAATGTTCTAATAAATTTTCAATTGTTATCATATTTGAACTTTACTCAACACTCAGATTTAAACAAGTACTTCATAGTTATAATAAGAGTTAATATGAAATAAACTTTCAAGCATATTTTCATAAGAAATAAAATATCAAATATATTTCTCTGATTTCGACCATTATAATGACATATACTCAAATTTCTCTAATTGAACTCAAACTTCGCAAAATACTTAATAGAAAATTAACAATTTTATTGAACAAATACTCAAAACATAACCCAGGCCTAAAAGTACAATATCTCTATGCTGGACACAAAGGAACATAAATGTCATTAAAAAAACCAATCGATAAGAAGAAGCTAGAAAATGGCTCACAGCTGCACCAAATTGCAATCCCGCAAGATCCACCACCTACGCAAAAATGGACCACCAGATTAAAAATAGGCCCGCCATGCCCCATAAACCGACCCGTGCTGACCCGTTTGCACCACTAGGGCCATTTCCTGGTGTGGCTGGAGGTGTACCTGCAGAATACAAGTAAACCGTCAGTGCCGATATTCCCAACTCAATCGACCACTTTGAGCCAACTTTCGTTTGGGATTTTTTAGCGTTTTGTGTAAAATGAATTTCGATTTTGATATTCGTTTGAATAATGCTTTGAATATTTTAAATTTTCATCTCATGAAAGCTTTATTTTAAAAGAAAAGACAAATACCTTTTCAGGAAATACTTTTATACTAGCTTTTTAGGAATCCGAAAAACTTAGTTATAAGTCGGATTGATCTCAACTCGATTCAGGTTAACTGTGACGTCATATCAAATTAGGCTTTGCCAAGATTATTTTAATTGTTCATCTATGATAATTTTCGGGCAAGCAAACATATAATAATGTTTATATCTCAAATAAAATTCACATCCCCAATTTTTTGTCATTATGCTTAAGGGCAGTTGATCTCCAAGTAACTTAAAAGCTTATTTGGGATCAATTTTATTTTATATTTTATATTTTTATTTTTATATTATTCTTGAAAATATATTTATTTAGTATATATTTTTAAACATTTTTATAATGAACAGCTCATATATTTATATAAACGTCGAAAGAAATCAATCTGATTTCAAATGAGCCATCCTCAAATCAGAGCAATTTCAATTTCAATTAGATTGCAATTGCTTCGATTAGTAGTTTTGGACATAATCATCAGCCTTATTGTTGTTTGCATGTTTTTCTTCGGGTAGATCTGAAAATGAATATTTGGTTTTCTAATTATTGAATCGAAAGTTTCCCCCAACTGGAATCAAACTAGTTGTAAAGATCAGATGAAACTCCTTACCTGGAAGGCCGGCCGAACCCGATGGCGATCCAGCAGCTGCAGAACAAAACAGGGGAATTTTATCAGAGACTTCACCGACAGACAACAAATCAGAAGGGACATAAGAATGTGGAAATCGGAATCAGGAATCGCACCGGTAGAATTGCAGAGATTGGATGAAGAAGTGGTGATGCCGCAGTTTGCCGGGAGTTTGAGGGCTTGGTTTGTGTCGATACCCAAGCTCTTCAGGATCTGGGGGTTGTCGAAGATAGCGCAGAGACAAGGCAAATCGTTCGTCACCGCGTCCCCGAGCGGTTTGCAGCATTCCTCTGGAGGTTTCGAGTCGTTCAGATACTTTTGGCACGGTATTAGCTTCGACGCGCAAGTCAGCGATGTTCCCTGAGCCTCCGCGTTCGCCGCCATCAACGCTAATATCGCCACGGCCATCAGCGTGACCGTCACGAAGCACCTTTCAGCGGCCAAAACCCCCATGTTTGGTTTGGTAACTCAAATTGGTAGATTGCCTGGTTCTCTTCGCCTTGCTAGGTCTTCGACTATCCGCATTCCTCCCCAATCTTATAAAGAGCTCTCGGGTAATTTGATAATTCTAGGTACATGGCTAGCAGTTCTAGTGACCTTCCGGTGAAGAACCGCCTGCAATTCTCTTCCATTTCCATTTTCTTGATGTAAGAAAATAATGTTTATTTATAATTTGTTAATCGCATTTTAATAAGTAAATAATTAAATTTAAAAGTATTATTTATTTTTAAAAGATTTTTTATTGATTCATTTGAATCATCTAATCAAGTATTTGTAAATTGCTTTTAAAAGTATAGTATTTCTTTTTATACCATTTCAAGCTATTACATCTTGACTATATATATATATATATATATATATATATATATATATATATAACACTAAAGAATGAGAAAGACATGCATGAAAAAAATCAAAATAATCTATTCATCTCTAACACTCATGGCTTATTGTCACATATACTCACCCTTCATTAGGTTTTGCATATCATAATGGATTCATTTTGAAAATTTGGCTACACTTTGGTTGATGTCTAAAATAAACCTCTAACTTTGTTTAAAAAATAAATAAATCAAACCTTAGGTTTGATCCTAATAATAAAACCTAGTGTTATATTGCATTCCAAGAAAAAAAAAACTCAAGATACTATGACAAATATTTGATTACAATGAATTTTAAAATAATCAAATTTATTTTGAGATATCTGTAATATATAAATAATCAATCAAAATATTTATTACATTTATCTCAAAATAAATTTAACAATCATCATAGCTAAATTAGAGTAAATATACAATATATGAAATATTGTAGAACTAAATGTTCTTGAGATTCATAGAAAATATTGTAACACAAATAGACAACTCTGTCTTTAATACTTAGAATATGGTCCTAATTTATTAGGGCTAAATATGATCAAATATTTCAATGAGCACACTAAACAATCTCATTGTGCACTAATACTTGTGACAACCACCAATTTACTCTTAAAAAGGCCACTATGTTCTAAGTAGCACATTTCTGGTCACTTAGTAGTCATTACAAATCTTGAAAAAAAAATCCTCTTATATGACACCAATCAAATTAAGAACTAGCCTCAATCGCTTTATTATATACTTTTCTGATCTTATTAAAAAATTAATAATACTTTACAATCACTAAATTCTTCTTTTTGCAAATAACATGTGGTTTATGTGTGAATGCTTAGGCATAAATAATATTGTGAGTTTTGCAATCCATCGAACATGAAAAAAAGACCTAAATTCAATTTAAATTTAAATCAAAATTTCTTATGAATTTAAAATGACTTTGAAAGCAATCTTATATGAGAGAAATATGAAGAAATTAAGCTCCACAAATCATAACAACTTTGTCATATAAAAAATTAAAACAAAGTTTTAGGTCATGAGTTGTGGCCAAATTAATGTGAAATTAATATTAATACTCTAGTTGATTAAAATGAGCAACTTATTTGAACATAGTTCTATTTCAGAATAATGGTTGATGTTTTATGGACTTTTATTGATTTATGAGTTTAGATGTTATCTATTTAGATTGCATAGAAAAAAAAATATTGATATTAATTTATTCAAATCAATGCATGCTTTGTAAAAAAAAAAAAAAGAGAATAATAAATTTTAAAAAAGATCAAATTTTTAGATAAATTATATTTCAAAAAGTATGAAGATAATTTAGTTTCTTTGTAGAAGGTGTATATTATTTATTTTAACTTCTTCACACTAATTGTTTTATGGATGTGTGAATCCACAATGATTATTACAGTGAGTGAGAAAGCTGTTATCGTATCTATATCTTGATAATTTTATTGCTTCACATCTAGCAATTTAGATTCCACATCTTTTAGAACTTGAAACACTATAGAGATATATTTTGTAACCAATGACAACTTTTAAGAGAATGGTATACTCTTTTGTTATGCAATATAAATAGAGGTTGGGTCTTCCGAGCTAGTTCACCATCTAGGGATCGCGACTCTGTGTCTTAGCCATTGCAACACGTGATGGCACACCCTTCACATGAATGACAATGTTCAAATGAGGAAAGGCTTATGGTAGATACCTCGGAATTAAGTAACAAGGAAAGAGTACCAGGTGATGAAATATTTTTGGATGCTTAAAATAAGCATAGATTCGAAGTATTCTAAATAGGTCAACTTCTTCAATTGTTGTTGAATTCACTGGCAGGTAAGAGACAACCTGACAAACTGAAATATCTTAGTAGCCAAAGCAAAAGAAAGCAAAAGTGATTCTCATGATAACGGTGAATGAATTTGGAGCGATATAAACCATGAAGATAGAGTTGTGGGAGAGAAACAAGGATCCCTATATGTTACATTCTATTTAGGATTAGGAATAAATGATCAGACTTTTTTTTAACATATCAATCATTATTTGGCAGCTGTATTCATTTCTTTGCCCTACTATCAAATTGGTAAAGATCTTTCATTTTACATCTTTTTATATATTGTTTGATATATATAGAAGTTATCTTGTGGATAATTCCAATCAAAATAATTTAAAATTTGACTCGGGTATATATGATATGGCTAATCGATAGTATTTTTTAATCAACCTAAATATAGGGAGTATTTTTGTCTAAATGTTTATGTAATTGATTTCTTTTAGATTTTTAAAGCATTACAGTATATATTATATCTTGATATATCTTAAAGATTTAAATACATATCTAATTTATCATGATTAAATATTTTATTTTATGAAATTGATAGAATTATTAATTGAAATATTATCAATATTTATAGCAATCATGGATTAATTTTCTATAAGAGTAACATACTCTAATCATCAATGCCAATTTTATCTAATTTCTAATTATTTTTAATGCATTTTTAACAAAGTGATATCATACTTAAGGTTTGATTAGAATTTCTTTATTTATTTAATTTGTAGCTCTATGGATCATGAAAGATTTTATCAATTATAGAAAAATTTTAATAGAAAGATAAATTCAAAATATTTTTCTCCACAAATAAATATTCATGTTATTGATGTCCATCTTGTAGTATATTTTTTTTTTTTTTGATAATTTACAAATATTATATATGAAAGATAAAATTAATTTTTTTTTATTTATTAGAATGATGATCAATGTAAAAATTATATTAAAATATATGAGATTATTAGATTTAGTCTCACAATGAAATATTTAAAAAAAATTATATTGATGTTAAAACAAGAAATAATTAACCTTAATCAATTAACTTAATTTTTATATTTAAAAGAATTGACTATTAGTGCATGTGGCAACTACCTTCAATTCTCTATTCAAATCATAACTAATTAAATATTTAGATGGATTTGTCACGCGGGCCTCGTAAAACGAAGAGTCAGCGGGAGCACCGGTAAGGCACCGGCGGTTTCCGTATACATTTGAACCAATTAGCCGTTGAACACTGTTTTCCATGTCCAAAAGACGACGCGGAGCTGCCAGTCTAATTTTCACCCCATTCACGCGACGCGTTTAGTTAAGACAAATATATGACTTTTCAACAGGCTCGTTTCCTAGAAATCCAAATGGCGAGTAAATTATTTGATAATGTGAGCAACCGGCAATTATTGTTTTGAAAATTTAATTATTAACTTTAATGATGAAAATCACTGAAATAAAATATTTGAGAGCTATTTGAATTATATAAAAAATCAAAAATAAAATATATTTAAATTAGTTTAAAACTATTCAATTAAATATAAAATAAATATATGAGATTATTTTTTTTATGATTAATTCAAAATAAAATGAATTTAATGTAAAATCTAATCATAATAATAGATGACAGTCTACGAAGATAGTCAGATGTATTAATCGTAACGATAACACTATTGACGATGAATAATGACCAATGATAATGAAGAGCAAAATCGATGTTGCCTCATAAGAAATAAGGAGCAAGGGGATTATGATTAAATGCAATGACTATAATATGACTTGGGATATATATATATATCATAATTAATCTATAAAGTACACTTGAAATTTATTAAAGTTTTTTATTTTACCAATACATTCATTTTACTTCAAATACTAAAAATAAATCTGAAATAAAATTTGAATTTCAGTTCTTATATATTGAGAATTGCTTTTTTGGGCGTAATTATTTTACCAAGCTAATCACGTGGTAGGCACTTAATTACAATCATACCCTTCTCGATTGATACATCTAAGAATAAGTCAAGGAGAAAATTGTAAGAGACAATTAGTGTTATTGATAAAGCCTTAGAAGTTATTGAATTTTTTTTTTATATCATAATAAAATTAATTTTAAGTGAAAAAAAAACTCAAGGATAGGACTGTAATTATGTTTCCTTCCATCATTGCCTCAAGTTTTAAACAATTGCATTCCTAAACACTTTCTCATATATATATATATATATATATATATATATATATATATATATGGATGAATTTATGCTATATAAACAACAACTTCAATTTATGAAATCAGAACATAAGTCAAAAGAGATCAAATATAATAAAAAAATTAAAATTTATAAAATTCAACTTAAGCATATTTCCATAGGAGAAGATCCATAATTATAATTTAGAATGAAGGCTAGTCACCATTATTCTCAAAATATTAATACATCACAAAGAAAAAGAAGAAGTTTCATGTCTCTCATCCAAATAAGAGAAAATCATGATCATAATTTATAATAAAAAAACACTCCATATATCTTAGCAAAATTTGAGTATAGTATTCTCAAAGAAAAAAAAATATGCAATTTTATATCTTTAAAGAAAAATAAGAGAAATAAAAATATGGGAGAGATAACTAGGAAATAAAATAAAATTAATATTAGAAAATTAGCCAATTAAAGTATTTCCTCATAAATTTATCATTAGTTCACGAAGATGACGCCTTAAACTCCTAAAATATTCTAGCCATTTTATTTCCTTCTCATTCCCTTCTCTATATTATTTTTCTAAAATTGTTCCCAACTCATGCACAAAAAACTAAATATATTTTTCTCATATCATTTTAACTTTCATATATTAACTTATATAAACACTATTTCAACATAAAGATGTTCTAAATATTTAATTTAGAGTTATATTCAATATTTTCATGAATAAAGTGCCATGAATTAAAATATTATATCTTAAATTATTAAAAATATCATTATTACATTTCTTAAATCATATAAAAGTATTTTAAAATTATTGTGTCTGATTTAACCTTCATTAAACCATTAAATTTTGAACCTCTCTCTCTCTCTCTCTCTCTCTCTCTCTCTGATAATTTAATATTTGGTATTATTTTCAAAAACTTTATTTTCAAACTTTCAAATAAGAAGTTTGATATCTATCTCATGTGATTCATGCATAGATTGAGTCAATCTCTAACAAATTGCCTAGCTCATATTTAAGCTTTCACATAAAAATATTGAAACTTATCTCACAGTATAATCAAACATAATATTAATTCAATGCATAATAAATATCCCCTTAACTAAATATGATTACGACACTTTGATCCCCTATGAGACTATTTCTCCAACTAAAGCACTAAGATCCAAGGGCAAGAAGAACTTGGCCCTATGCAATCTCGTTAAGCTTAAATTTTTCCTAAGTTGAGTACATAACAAAGATTTGTAAAATTTGCACTTCAAAGTGATACCATGGAATATAATTGTGCACTTGATATCAATTTTTTTGTAACCATGAAGTAGTGATCTCCTCTCAATGAATGTTATAATGTTACTATCTAACATTATGAAACATTATGCAACATATAGTTGATCTTTCTAAGCACTACAAAAATCTCCCTTCAACTGGTGCATTTAATTGTTCTAAACTATTTCATGTAGCTTAGAAGCTGAATTTCCTTTGTTTCTTTAAATTTTGATGTTGTATAAAAGTTTCTAAATCAAACATATCATATTATTGTCGCATTATGCATATGCTCAACTAACTTTAGTTGTCTTCAGGACAACTAAAACACCCTTATAGATGTTAAGGTTGTTTATATCATGATAAAATATATATCTTATAATATTAGAGTAGTTAATGATATGGATATTAAATTCTTACTCAAATTTGGTTACATAACTACAACCAATACAACACTCACACCATTAGGCTCCATCAACTTCATAATGCTAAATCTCTCATATTGCATATAACTATATTCTTTATAAATATAATTCTAAAAAATAGGCTCTTATTTCAAAAACATTTCCAAAATAAAATATATGTAATCTAAATAAGCTAAGTCCATAATTTGCTTCTCTTTGTACTTATCTTTATCAGCCATAAAAGAGCATCACTAATATCAAAAGAAAAATAAAGCTACTCTACAACTACACTTGCATTTGTTAACATATATGTCATATAATTTTCATTTCTAAGTTATTATATTCTCTTTAAAGCATAACAATCACTATATATATGTCTTTTCTAATTACAAAAAGAATGTAAAATTTGAACTTACTAAGACTTGCTTCATCTATCATGTATAGAAGGCAACTTATGCTCATATGATAATTCATTTTATTTTATTTTCTTTATTTCTCCTATTTTCACTCTCTTTTCACTTTTTTCTTTACTTAAAAAAAACTCAAGATTGTCTTATGTTGCAATGATAATTAACCTATAATACATCAACTTATACTCCCACCAACCCAATTTAATGTTACCAAACTAATGAATATCATCTAGCACACTCTGAAGTTCCACACAAAAAAAACTTTATACACACCTAACCATGTGATGTATTGTGGGCTCCGAAAATTCTCCACCGACCTCTCAACAATATTGAATTTATGCGTCGGTGTAATTTTTAAAAGGCAGATGAAATAGTAGATAAGACACTACCTCATTTGGTGAGGACTTTAGATCAGTTCTAGGTTTCTATAGAAGCCCTACGATTAATTACCCTTCCAAATAAGTGATAGAACTTTCGATTAAGGCTAACGTTAAGTTAAACATGTATAGTAGCGACATATGGAGTTGTAAGAATAAGATTTATGAAATTCATCATTTCGCCTAAATCGGATGGTTGGGGAATGATGACGCTCATTCTGTAGATCTCATGGTTCTCATTATCATCATGGTCTCTATTCTACTTACGAGGAGGGAATGCACCTAACTTGACCAAAAAATCCTTATCGCCAATACGCGGGTTAGTCGCCCAAGAAATCTTTGACTGAGGTGGAGTTTATCTAAGGAGATAATCTTAAGTCCATCTTAACTGACAGAGGGTTGTTTGCCCTCTATCAAGTATACCTATGATTCGAGCCATTGGGGAGCATACGGATACGGCCGCGATTATAATATAATGGAGCTTTACCGCTAAACCACCGCATCGTGAGGACTGGTGAATCGCATCATCTCATGGCACGTTAATGTAGAGGACCCGTCGCTTATTGGCAAGAGATTAATTAAGAGTGAACATAGTAGAACACTTGATTTGACGTTAGCTCCTTTGTGAGCTAGAGTTTTCTTAATTTGTCACTCCCGACAAACAGTTGCGGAAGGTGGATGAATTGAGTTTGATTTAAGTTTTTACAGATTGAATTTTTTTTAGCATTTATAGTTTAGTGATTTATTTGATTTTATATTTAGATTGACATTTGATTCTGTTTAATTCAATTTGAGCTTGCAAACACATTTTAATGCTAAATATCTCATCCGATTGTAATCTTCATTCAACACAGTCATCATCGGGATAGTTAATTGATTGATTTGAATATATTTAAGAGCTTTAGATCCTGTCAACTCTATTTAGCTAACAGAAGGATGATCTACCGACATGAGAATTTTCTCACATATTTCACTGAGTTGAAATTTTTATAATAGATTTTTAGATTTTGTTAACCCGAACCCACTCCTAAGACTAAACTGGGAAGCAACCCACGCAGCATCCTCAGATACTTTAATTTAAACATCTAGCATAGTGTCGGGGCCCATGCTGGTATACTTAAGAATTTAGGTAGTTTTTATTTCTGAATTATGAGATTAATTTTAGATTTTTATTTAATTCCAACTTAGCCTGCGCAGCCTTTTTAGATATTAAAATTTGCTCTTCAAATCTCTAAGTCGAATTCAGATTTATAGATAATTTTATCTAATTAATGAAATCACCAACATTAAAATCATAATTAGAATGAAATTTCTTTTATTTTTGGATTGAAAGAATATTTCTTTATTCGTGCAGCATTTAATTTAGTGTCGACTTGCCCGCTTTACAGATTCTGATCCGGAGTTGCGAAACTATAAATTCAAAAGACAGTTTATTTTTTTTTTTTAAATGAAGATTTATCCCTCGGAGTTACGTCTGTGAATCAATAGAGTATAATGTTTAAGTTGATTCCTCCTCTTTTTGAAGGTTCCTCATTTGACCTGTTTCTTATTTTCACAAATAAGATTATGGGTTTCTGTATCTTTTTTTAATATACAAACATCCTTAGATATTTCAAGCTTACAAATAGATCAACCCATATTATGAATAAATATATATTTTCTCTTTTCACTTCAACCTTCAACTCCATAGGATTCATCCATGCAAATGCTTTCAATTTAAGTATGATAGCTAAAACTTTAAATACCAAAATTTTAAGTTTGATTAGTTATGCATGACTATACAGGAGACTTATTCAAACTCTTATATATTCATTTTTTCCCCTTCTTTTTTTTGAAAGTGGGTCTTTCACTACCCCCTTTAATTTCTATGAAATGGAAGAAGAGAGGAAGAAAAAGAAGAAAGAAGAAAAAGAAAGGAGGAGGAAATAGAAGAAGAAAGAATTCAGCTAAGGGAGAGTGAGGGATTTTCGTTTTGGTGGAAAAGCAAGGAAATGGAAGAGCCAAAGTGAAATTGAGGAAATGGGAAGGAGAACCTTACTCTTGCTTGTGGTTGGAGAGAAGAGAAAAGCTTTTGCCTGTGGTTTGGGGATGAGCGAGATTAGAGAGAAAACCCTTTTTTTCAGTTTTGAGAGAGAGAGAGACCCTTGTGGCTTGCAGTTGGGAAGAAGAAGAAGGGAAGAAGAGGGAACGGTTGGAGTGTGGATCGTTCTGAATGAAAGGAGGGATGCCTCGGCGTCGGATCGCGCGTGAGAGGGAGCTCTGAGCGTTAGGAAGAGGGGATTCATGCGTCCGGCGTCGGCTCGCATGAAGGAGGGCTTGGTTCGGTCGCGTGAAGAAGAATAGGGCCGGCTCGGGTCGGGTCGTGCGTGAAGAGGCATAGGGCCGGCCGGGTTAAGGGGATTTAGGGCTTTTAAAATTGATTTTTAAAGTAATTAATTGACTTTAATATAAAATTTACACCGATTAGATAATCAATATATATATCAATTTAAGGTTATTCGATGTTCAACGAACGGCAGTCCGCTGCAATCAGTCGGTCGGTCAGTCAAATTAAATCAATTTCAACTCAAAATATGCGTCGCTACTTTCGACCGCTCGACATTCGTGCAGATTCATCCAAATTGAGTGTGAATAGTCTTACTTGATAGATTTTGACGTTTCAAAGCTAATGACGCAATAAATTTCACAAAAGGAGGCCGTTTGGTTTACATCGATACCTCTTGACCTCGATATGCGTGCAGGCGCATTGACGACTCGATTTTTTGATCTATTGATCATCAAATTGTGAAATATTTATATTCTGACTAGTTTCGATGTCCTGAACGCAATGACGAAGTCCGTTTGTCGATCGGAGATCGTTTGGGTTCATTTTGGCGACGTCCCGTATTTTTCAACTTCAATTTGCACGATGTCACTTCAAATCATTCGACATTTGCAGACTAGTCAAATTAAGCGTGGACAGTCTCATTTGATAGCTTTAAATGTTTCGAAGCTAATAGCATGATCAATTTTATAAACGGAGGTTGTTCGGATATCGTTGCAGCTTCCTGACTCCAATATGCGTGTCGACATATTAACTTATCGATCGCTTGATTAGTCTCTCGTTAGATTGTTTAATATTTATATCTTAACCAATTTCGATGTTCTGAACACGATGGTGAAGTCTGTTCATTGATCGGAGGTCATTTCAACCATTTTCGGTGACGTCCAGTGCATTTTGAACCTCGATTTGCACACTGTCACTTCCGAAGTCCTTCGAATTTGACTCGTGGGTTTGACCCGACTTATGACACATATGTGGAGGTCAACATGTATACATTGATATTAAGTTACTATCTAATAAATCATTTAGCCTACTTTCAAGTTTTCATGTAAAAGCTTAACACATACATTATCATGTAATTCATGCATGTTATAGAGACAATACCTAACAATAAAGTAAAAAAAATCATAAAAAGTTTTAGATTTTTTTGTTAAGGCATTTCAAATATTCAAAAAGATCATTTGCTTAGTTAGAAGAGAGACATTACCTGATTTAGTTCCCTTTTCTTTGCATTATGTTTTTCTCTTATGACAACTCTTCTTTAAAATATTTATGTTCACCATCACATGTAATTGTACATTGTTATGTGGTATACATCTTTGTTTACCTTTACTAGACTTAAGATGTTAACCTACATGCATCTTACAATCACACCTTTAATCTTCTCGATTGAGTTTGTTTATTGTGTAACCTTAATACTTATTACCATATAACCTCATCACCATCGACACCCTTTTCTTATCATAAAATAAAATATTATATGATACTATTATAACACTTTTAACAAAAAATATAGCTAGAGTATCGATAATTACTATCATAGTTTTAGTCAATCATTTCATTTGATGCCTTAAGTGTAGTTTAAATTATTAATAAAATAGATATAAGTTGATTGACTTAATAGATGATCCTTTGAAAATCTCATAAAGCATGTGAAATAACCTTAAATCACTTATTATATGTACTACACATGATATGTTGTAATTATAAAATAACATATACTAAAACACATAATAAATAAGTAGAATAGAACATGTAAATCATGATATAACTAAAATTCTTTTTATTGCATGTCTTTAATTATCACTTACTACTTTATTCATGGAATGACATTGCATAATATGACCCTTCCATTTTGTCAACACTTACATTATGCCATAATTCATTTGATGAGAGGTCTTAACATCAATTTAGCACAAAAGCAGCCCTTTAGTTCAATAAGGACCTATTTGCATAGCTGAATTTTTAATGACTCCATATCACTTATTGCAATATCATTATTAGTTTGCTAAAATTCACCATATTGGTGGTCATCACATCAGTTCAAGATAAAGCTCTAAGCATGACTCGTATCATTATACATATTATGGGCTAGATTGATAATTGAGAAAATTGGATCTGATAAAGTAGGTTATTATTTTTAACTTGAGAGTTAAATCAAACTTATTCAAGATAATAAAAAATAGAATTGTAAAGTTCCAATTCAACAATGCTATTCCATGTGCAAGTCATCCTTTGATGAAATTACATATTTTAGACTCATTGGAAAGCTAATAAAATTTTATATACCTTCTATATTATACTTCATCTCATCTCAATCGAATAAGATATAGTTGTAAGAAAAAAAATGAAGTAGAATTAAGGATAATTGCATATTTTGTAATTTAAACTAGAACAATTAAAAGCAATATATAACTAACCTAAAATTTTCGGTCATGTACATTGATTCAATATACACTACCATGTATGCTACAAAAAGCAAGAACAACAAACAAGAAGCTCTATTTAGTAATACGTAGTATTTTATATGTCCAAAAATGTAGCTTGTCAATACCTAGAATTTTATAAGTCCAAAATACATTTGCAAATATGATTTCAAAATGTAAATATAGTTACATGATTACAACCCAAAATATGACATCAAACTATAAACCCAAATAATCAAACCTATAATAAGTCAAAGAACACATAATCATTTATCAAATTCCTTCTACATCTATCTTGCCTTTGAATCTTTAGGGTTTGAAATGAAGGACTGAAACATTATAAGATTCTTTGATAAATTATCATATATTGTACCAACCTCTTCTTCAAGGAATCCTAGAATACTTAATAGATTTTCCATAAGTTTAGTAAACATTTTTGTCTCCCCAGCAGCTTTCATTATGCTTTGAATTGCATTGGCAACTTGAGTTACCCTGTCAACTATCATAGTAATATACTCAAGAAGATTTCAATCAACGAAAAATATCTTATCTTTTTTCATGAAACATATATTTTAGAAGATGATGGCATTCCTCGCTTTATGCTTCTATAATATCCTCTTTAAAGTTCGCTTCTATCAAATCATCAATTTGTGATTGATATATGCTAGTTTGTATAGAAGTAAAAGACTCAACATCATCTAAGCTGATTTAATGACTCCAAAGTGGTGTTTGATAATTTCCAAAAAAAAAATCACTCTCTAGTAGCATGTTCTTCACCGCAAACCTTCTCTAACTCTATATAATTTGCAGTTATAATATTTAAATAAGTGGTTTCTTTTGAAAAAGCATGTATCATAATAAAATAGAAAGTATCAGCATGCATCATTATTATTGTAAAAATGATACTTGCTGAGAAAAAATATTTGAATATGTGATGCATACTCCTCCCTTGAATCAATATTATCTTCTTATTATCATCCCATGATACACTCGACTTTTTTTTTCAACTATTGAATGCAATTCCATATATTTCTCGGATGTCGAAACTGATTATTGCATTGTTAGGTTGTGACCACTATTCTAAAATTTTCTTTTAATTTTTTAGCAGTGCACACCTTGGTATATGACATCTTTAAACCGTTGAGTTCTTCTTATGTTTGTATCAACATATTTAGCCATAATTTGCAACTACCCTATCATCCACTCTAGTTTCAAACTCCACTAAAAGTTTTTTCTTAGCATTATAAGTAAATGTAAGGTTTGCTTGAATTGATTCCATAAATCTTAAAACTAACAAAAACCACATTAGAAACTTATGTTCATAATATAATGCATATTCTAATAATGTATAACAAAATAAACATTCATATGAAAGTAAAAATACAATACTATTGCTAACAAATTTACTTTTTATAGCATTCATTTTAAAATATAATTCAAATCAATAATCAAACAAAAAAAATAGTGCTACTATGAATAACACATTACAACCAAGCCAAAATACATATATTTTTTTACAAAAAAAAGGAGAAGTAATTCAACAAAATAGTTAATGATATCAATCATTTTGCATGTGAGTCCACAATACATTTACAATTTTATCTCTTTTTTCAACCATTCTTAATAATTATCAATGATTGTTTGAACTCTCCTTCTATAGTCACTTCATTTACCTCACTTATCTTCCAAGAGAATGAAATCATCACCACCTTCGATAATTATCCAGTTATGCAAAATACAACAAATAAGCACAATATTAACTTGGGCTTTTGATGAAAAGTAATGGTCACTTTTTATGAATGCAAAATGATTCTTCGAAGAGCCAAATACATAATTCACATTAGTGCATAATGATGAATGTCGAAGATTAAATAGCTCTTTGTAATTTGAAGATTGAATAGAACTAAACTCTTTCAAATGGTATCTTGTTACATGATATGGGGATATGAACTCTTTTCGGGTGAAGTAGCTACCATCAACTAGATATTATTTATTTGCAATATTGATGTAAATTATTTAACTATAAAATATAATAATTAACACGAAGCCCATCATAAGAGTATGATTTTGTAGCTGATGGAACACATAAATCATCAGGCCTTTTTAATGCATTTCTAAGGATCATTGCATCGTGTACTGAAACTTCTCAATTAGATAAAACATATGTGAATCTCAAGTCAAAGTCTATTGTTGCTAACACTTTTTGAGTTTAATAAAGTTATTTTTCATCTAAATGCAGATTTATGTTCCTAAGTATCCTACGATTAGCATGAGTTCCATCTATAGTGCCAAACAATCATATCTCTCTACAAATTATAATAGCAAAAAATAAGATAAAACTTTCAAATATAAGATCAGACAATATCTGAAAGAAGGGCATAAACCTATTGTTTGATTATTTCTTATATGGAGTTTGTAGTAGTAGTGGTAATAAAGTCTTAAACATTAGATGAAGTAACTCACTAATAACATATAATCCTGAATTAAGGACCTACTAATAATTTTTTTTAGATCATTGAAAGTTGAATTAAATATCTCAATTACAAACATTATGCCCAAGTAGGGCAATAACATAGCTACCAACTCTTCAATTTGCACATTGAATGTATCAACAAGTAACCTTCCAATACACATTAAGTTGTATATTTTGGAAAACAATTATCTCCTCATTCGTGCCATGTCAATGCAATCAATATTAGAACCAAGATATAATCTACATAGATATGTTATGTGTTATATATTCCACTGGATTGTACTTTCATCTTTTTTCTACCTCATATAGTAATACAAGTACAATACTCATTATAGAAGTAGCAACAACATGAATAGTTGATTGTTTTTTAATGTGATCTAACTCTGTTCAATCATTAAAGTAAACCAACATAGAGAAACAATCTTCATTATTTTTTGAATGTGTTATAAAGTGGTTAGGAGAGATCTATCGACCAATATAACATTAAAGACTACATATAATATAGGTTTTATTGACCCAAACCATTGTTGACCTCATTTTTGAATGAGGTTAACTTGAAACTAAAATTAGTAATTGAGATGTCCTAACCTCAAATTGGAATATCCTAATTCATTACTTAGGACACTTAAGTGTTTTAAGGAAACCCTCCCACCTAACCGAATTTGGTGGATTGAACTTAACATTATAAACCAAATGAACCAAAGCACTCCAAATGAATCAAATCAAATTAAACTAAAACAAATCAAAGAAATCATGATAAAATCAAAAGTCAAATCCTAAGTCAAACTTAGTCAACATAAGTTTGACTCAAGTGGGGCCCACTTAGTCAAAAGTCAACCCACCCAAAATTTGACCAAATTAAATTATTCTAAACATTTAAAATGATAAAATAATCATACTTGAACACAATTATAAAATAATTTGAACTCATTTAGACTTAAAATAGACTATTTAGATCACTTGATCTAAAATAGCCTAAATGAGTCATTTTGGGTTCAAACCCAAATCAATTTGAAACAAACTCAAATTAACCATTCAAAATTATTTGGAAATGATAATTGAACATAATCCAATTCTCCATTGGATATAATTTGGTCAAATGGGTCATTTGACCCAATTAAATTCAAACATAACCCATTAACCCCAATTTGGGTCAAATGGGTTTAATCCAAAATGAAATTTGAAATGAGTTAATTTAGCACAATTCAAATTGTCTAGATTAACCATATTAAAGATGAAATATCACTTAATTAAGTCAATCAAGTCATTTGACTTAACCAAAAATCTAATTCAAAATACATAAAGCCAAATGGATCAACATACCCAATGCACTTTGAAGATTGAAAGTTTATAATATCCTAACTCATGGAGAATTATTAATGACTAAGTGCATAAATATTTAACACTAAATTGAACATTAATCAAGGATGAAATTGTGCTAAATCTAATTATCCAAGGGTTATTCAAATGCACTAATTCCAACCAAAGCATAGGGATGGGGATGAGGCTTCCTTAATGAAGGTTTACATCCCTAATAAAGCCATTTAAACTTTTCTTGCATAATTGCATGAAGGTCAAAAGAGAAGTTCCATTTGTTAATTCTCTCTCTCTCTCTCTCTCTCTCTCTCTCTCTCTCTCCCCCCCCACATTCCATCCATTATGCTAGGAGAAGGTGCTTCAAGTAAAAAGAAACCGCTAAGCTTCCAAACTTTCCCATTAGCATGTCCTACCAAAGGAGAGGATAAAATGCAAGGAAAGAGGCTCGGCCAAGTAGGATTTTTTATATAGAGCATTCCCCAAGCAAAAAAAAAACTATTCCATCACCATCACAAGACCAAATCGAAGCCAAACAAAATTCTCCCCACCTCCCACACTGCCGGCAACAAGGAGAATGACCAAAGCCTTCAAAATTGATAGCCTAGTTGGTCTAGGGAGAAATCCATGAGGAGTTGATCTAATTCCTTTTGCAAGCAAGCTTCCTTTGAAGTTTCAAAGCTATTAGAGTCGATCCCGTCGCCATTGATCGTCGAACCGGAGGTATCCATTAACACCCCCTCATCTTTCTTAAGCTTTTCGGCCTTGGTCATTTTTGAAGGAGATTTGATCTCAAGTGAGATCAAACCATATGGATTGAAAGGATTTCATTCACTGAGTGTTTTGCAATTGAAATCGTGTGATTTCATTGCCTAGATCAAAAGATATTAGAAAAATTAGGCGGGGATCTACCCTCTGATCAGAAATGGGACCGCCCGTTCCTTTTAAAAGGAAGGGACGAAGGGACTAGATGATTTTCACCCTTAGAAGCGTAATGATCTCCGATCTTCGATCGACGGCCTGATCATCCCACGTAACGCTGGTGGCGGATGCCACGCGGCTCCGCATGGACCAATCCATGGATGCCACATGGCGCGACGCCATGTAGGTGTGAGCTGACGCAGCGCCCATCACTTAAAATTGGTTAAAACCATTATCTAATGGTTTAAAATCATTAAAATTAACAAAAACTTCTAAAATTCAAAGAAATTAAAGAAAAATCAGCAAAATGCAAATGATGGCTCTATGAATTCATCTTGATGAGAGGAATCCATAAAAAATTAAAATCCCAATTTTTTATTGGGTATTTTTGCCTTAATTTAATTTAAAATATTAAACCCCTAATTACTCTCAAACCACTAATCCAATTAATATGAAACTTTGGAGAATTGAAATTAACCTTAAAACACACTCTCTGAAAATTGTTCATGATTTAATTCACCGTAATTTAAGAGAAATAGAATTTTCAATTCTAAACCCCTAATTTAATTAAATAAATTATAATTAATGAAATTAACTTATGGAAATATCTAAACAACCTTAAAATTATCCTAGTGAACATTAAAATAACATAAAAACTTAATTAAACTTAATAATCCTTAATTTGACCTAATTAACCAATTAAATGAATTCAATAATTCAAATAATTAACCATAACTTAATTAAATCATAATAAATCAACCAATAATTTAAAAATATGAATAAACCTCCATTGGAAACATATTTTAGTGAGGAATTCACGAAAAATAAAATCTTTAACTGAATCTAATTAAATTAAGCTTAATTTAAGTTTTAATGAAATAATTAAAATTCTAATTACTCCCTAATTACAAATCTAATCAAGATAAAACTTTGGACATTTGTAACTGGCATGTAACCCCACTTGCTAGAAAAGTTTCAAACCCGATTGATTTCTGGATTAGGAGTTGTTGAATTTCTAAATCCCTAGATCAATATTAATTAAATAATGGATTAAGGAAATCCCTTAATTCATTATAATAACTTAAACCAATCTTAATCAAACATCATAAGACTCTTAGGCAATGTTTATTAACAGTCCTATGCGAAAAAACTTAAATAATTACACATTTAAGGAGTAATGAAAATTTGTAATCCATATAAAGAGAAATAAAATAAAAGGAATTAAATAAATGCTTAATGAACCTGAACACTTGCAATTAATCTAATATAAAAATAAATATAAAACCTTAACCTAAGAACATTAGGTTAACATAAACTGAACTAAATCAACTTAATAACTTAACCAAGAAGGATAACATAAACCTTAAACATAATACAAATTTGATAAACCAAATTAATTTAAGTAAATTAATCCAAATGAAACTAAACATAATTAACATAAGATCAAACCAAACCAGCATTATCTTAAGATTTGAAATTAAAAAACATAAAGTTAAGATTTAGGGAAAGTTAATTAATAAACAACTTAAGCTTAAGCTAAATCAAATGAAAATTTAGTCAAACCTTAAGACAAATAAATTCATAATCAAACTAATTAAATCAAACATAAGAATGAATAATAAAACAATTCAACTTAAATGAAAGAAAATAATGTGAGAAAACAAAAATATAACTTAAGCCATCAAATCAAATGAAAATATCATAAGCATTAAACAATCATAAATGAAAGAATGTAATAAGAACTAATGAACTTAATACATGAATTCATAATTAAACAATTTAAATTAAGATAAATCAATGAAACTTAAACTTTAACCTAAACATTTTTCAAGTAATCATAAATCAAATTAAATCAAATTAACATAACTAAACTTAATGTAAAGTTAAGACAAAAGTCAAACTTAATTAAATTAAATGAAATTGGCATAAAGATTGAATAACGAATCAAGTAATCATAAACCAAGTTAAATGAAACTACTATAATCAAACTTAAAGTTAAGACATAAGTCAAATAAAAGAAATAAACCAACCTAAATGAAATAAAACTAACATAAATCAAATTGAACTAATCAAAGTAAAAGTGAACCAACTTAAGGAAATGAAATGAAATAATTTGTACTAAAACCTTAATTAAACTTCAAGTTAATAAAATTATAAACAAATGAGATAAAATGTCATTAAAGAAAAAAATTATTAAATACCTTAAGTTAAAGAACTTAAATGTTAATGAAACATTAAGAATAATTCAACTTTAACTTTATAAACTCATTAAATAATTGGAATCAAACCAATTAAAGTAAAACAAAGTCAACATAAATCTAAACAAAAGTAAACCAAATCAAATGAAATAAATTGAATCATATCAAAAGAACAAACTAAATGAATCAAATCCAACTTAATTTCAAAAGGAAAAGAAAAGAAATAAAATCAATCCAAATATGAATTAAGAAAAATAACAACAAAAGAATTAATGAAGATACCTAAGGACCTTAGTTAGGCCATTAGAAGCTAGGATGTTGAATAAGGTGAGTTCCATCCAAAAATGGAATTTATCCTATTCTTCATTCGTGAAAGCATAAACATCATTTTAACCAAATAAAATGAAATAAAAATAGGAATTAAATCACTAAATCATTTGAGTTGAAACCAACCAAAGGTAAAAATTAAACAAATTGAAACATGAACTTCAAGGAGCCTAGCAAAGCCTTGCCACACAAACTCCTCTTTTACCCACACTAGATCATTTAAGTCAGGACTCTAGATCTAGGATAGATCGTCTATGATTTTCTTTAATCTTCGAGATATGTTATATTGTGCTTCACATGTCTATGTGGTGTAATTCTTTAGAGGATGCCTAGTATTTGCTCACTAGACTAGGTGGTAGGGCATTCTTTCTAGATTTATTTTTTCTGGGGACTCGTTAAAGGATCGTGTCATAAATAAAAAAAATTATAAAATTGTCATTTTCTTGCAGGTGCTGAAAATCCCTTAACATAGTCCATATGATTGGTGGGCTTGGCAAGCAACTAATGTTGAGCCCATATGTTTAAAAATATAACTACTGTGTGCTGTTAGTATTTCCTAACATCTATTTTGTAGGGCTTAGGATTACTTTTTGAATTTTAAAATGTAAATTTGAGCTTAGAATTAGGTTAGAATCTATTGGGTCTAGGACTAACACAAGTTGACCCAACTAGGAGATGGTGTAGTGGTCCCTAGTGGAGCCCAATGGATGTCCCTGAAGAAGGAGATTTTCCTAAAAAGAAGACCCATAGATCTAAACTTGTAGTTCTAGGTTAGGTTATATAAGGGCAGAACTTGATTGCCCATTTTTCTTTCTTCCGGTGTATGCACCACCACATTGGCCTATTTTGATTAATTTAATTTGGTTTGATTTAATTTGGGTGCGCAATAGAAACAACATGATTTTCCTAGGTTTCTTTCTGTGATTGTGTTTTGTTCTATACTGAATGCCTGGATGTAGGCTCATAGGATAAACTAAATTTTCTACCAAACTAAATCAATCAAAACATAAAAATAAATACAACTTATAAGCTCATATAAAAGCCTGGGCATTAAGTCATGATAATAAAATATTTAGCAACCCCTTAGCTAGATGTTTAATATTATGTATAATCATCTTATTTCACTCTTGTTAAGGGAGGGCTTCCATCTTTGCCAGAGAAAATGGGCTTAACCTTTGAGAGCCTATGATGGAAGAACACCTCTTTCCCTTTTGATTGGGTCCATAACCATTCATAATTTCATGAAATTAAGCATAAAATGAATACTTATGGCAAAAAATGAATATTGAGTCAAAAGTCATAAAATTTGAAAAATATGTACATTAGTTAGATGCATCTTTATACTACATAATCTTAAAGATTTGGGAGTGAGTCTAGGTTCATAGATTTCTTTCCTAAAAATGCACCCATCCATCTTGCATTCATGTGAATTGACTTCATGAATTTAAAATATGCTTAGGTGGTGTTAATTTCTAGGGTTGTAATTCCATAAGAGTTAGGGATAGGATAGTTCCCTCAAGTGAGGAGAATGGTCAATGATTCCCAAGGATAGAACTAGGTCGAGCATCTAACATGTGTCAGAAGCACCTGTAGACTAGATTTTGAAACATCCTTTTCAGGAATATGTCTTCAACCCTAAGCATTTTGTAGTCTTGTGCTACTAGAATCTAGATTTCTAAGAAAATGACAACTCAACATCTAAAATTAAATCCCAAATTTAAACCCAATCATAGGATAGATGAAATGTCTACTGGGTATCCCAATATCAATAGACATTTCACTCTTTCCATTTGACTCTTGAAAATAACTCTCTCAATTGGATCTCTCCCAATTGAATTTCCAAAATCAATCCTTTGAAAGCTACGGTCATTAGGAATAATCACTTATTTCTTTAATCGAGAGTATTTCTTAGAAAGAGACCCTTCCTAAGATATAATTAACTATAGAGGCTTGCCTTTATAGGGAACCATGATCCCAAGATAAAATAAACCCTACTCTACTTTCCATATAATTTAGGGAAAAATACTCTTGTACACAAAAGACCCATTAGCCTTAGGATTCTTTTATTAAAATGAATGAATCCATTATAGGAGAGTATGTTTATCTTTTGAGATAATATATTTATTCCTTAATACCGTATTTGTTCATCTAAATAAAATATTTCTAAACTCTATGTGGCATCATTTCTTTCCTTTATTATAGAGGGAACACCAACATATTTTCAGGCGACTCCACTGGGGAATAGTTCCTCTCTCCATCTTTAGAAATAAAGGATTATTTCTATATATCAACAGCATACTAGTTCCACTCACCGGACATGACTGCCTTTCTTTCTGTTGGATATCTATCCAACATCTTGAACTAGGGTTCTAGAACTCTTTGTTTACCACAGTTAAACGATTGGGTCCTAGAACCAAATCCCAAAATAAAAGAGAGAATAATCTCGATTTAAAAATTCCAATATTACTATAAATGGGGTTACTCTTTCCCTATTTTGAGACTTTTAAAGAATAAGCAACCTATTTATAGTTTTCTAGCACCCTTCTTTGATCTTGTGAGGGCAAGAAAACTCGATCAAGTCATTGAAAAGACCCAACAAGGTCTCATTCAAAAGAAGTTAAAGCTACCCACCTCATAGGCATTGCCTGTTCCCTTTCCACCCAGTACCTTTGAAATAGGATCTACCTTTAACTTATCTAAATAAATAAAAATTCAAAGGAAAAATAAAGGTAGGAGACTTAGGAAAGTAGCTGTTAGGGAGAGAAAGCAAAAGAAATGCTAGACATGGAACTAGCCATGATGAGGGATGACTTTACCCTTCCTAACACTTCCCCTCTCTTAGGTGGAAGTAGATTCCATCCTTTGTCTACTGCCTAGGGAGAGGAGGATGTAGTTAGGATTGCTAGTTCACCACCTCATCCTTTCTCTTATCCTAAAAAAGAAAAATTTTAAAAAACCGAACAAGGAATCCCAGGGTAGGTTTCGTCAGACCCTTCATAAGATTCATTGACCCTCTAGTTACACTAAAGAAGATTTGTTGAGGGCCAAAAGACATCATGATTCTCAAAACTGAGCTAAGGAAATTTTAGGATGACCTACCACCTTCCATCACCAATGGGAAGGCCATGCGATAGGAGAAGACTTTCTTGCCTATAGTAGTGGGATGATATTTCTTATGCATTCATTGACATGGCATAGAGATCAGTCCACTAGTTTTGGAAGTAATAGGACTTTTTCTAAATCAAGAAGCAAACAAGTTTATATCAGAAAGGTCCCTTCAACTCCTGAACCAAAAATACCTTCACCTTCTTTACTAGGCCTAGTGAGCTTTCATTATATATTCCTAGTAAGAAATGGATCCCATCATCCATATCCTTATGCTAGGGAAGTCGATGATAGTCACTTAGGCTTGGGAGCTATTCTTGAGTATTCCTCCTCAAGAGGAAATGAAAAATGTATTATCAGAAGTTAAACCCATGGAAGTAGAGGATTCTACTAGTCTTACTCTAGATAGTGATGGTTTTCAAATTTCACTCTCTAAAGAGGAAATTGAAATCATCATCAGGGAAGATGATAAAAGTTAAAGAATTAAAGCTATAAATGAGCATTATGATCTAGAATAAGATGACTTATTAGGTGGTGATTCAATATTTCCTGTAGTACACATCTGTATGATAGACACTCGATCATCAAAAAGAGAACAAGAAGAGATATTAGAAGATCCTATTTTAGATCCCACCCAATAACTTATCCTTCAACTCCAAAAGAAGGATGAGCAAATTGAGTCCATTGGAAGAAAAAGGAAGAAATCATGGATACTATGAAATCACTCAAAGTATGATTCCATCTTCTTCTAAACTTCATGAGCATTCGATCCACATCCTACTGATGATTTGAGGTATGGTGTGGAAGAATATTGATAGGAGTCAAAGCCTATTGATAAAATACCTTCTACTACTGAACTAAAAACATTGGTGGAGTAATAAGTGAGAGCAGCCTTCACTCAATTTCGCGGCACAACCTTGATTCCAAAGGGTAGACCATACCATGAGGAATGTGTCTCTGTCCCCTATCCCAAAGGATTTATACCCACTACTTTCAAAATATTTGACAGGATGAGGAATCCCAAATAACCTTTAGGTCACTTCAGGACAAGCTATTGTAATGCTGGAGGGAGCGATGCACTTCTTTGATAGTTAGCAACTTAAGGTTTATTTTTGAATGGTATGCACATTCTAAATGATTGTGCACACCTTCAATTAGGGAAATGTTTGTAAAAGATTCACAGTGCCCAACATCACATCACCTAGTAGTAGTAAAAAATAAAAGCCAGTAGAATATTTTAGAAGATTACATCCTTAGGTGGAGAATCCTCACCAAATGTGAGCCCTAATTAGCAACATGCTATTGAGATTCTCCTCGTGAACATTAATTATCCTATTGCCTTCTTGCTTTAAAGCTTTACTCTAAAAACTTTTGAAAAACTCATAAATAAAGCCTCAAGCCTACAAGAAGAAGCTCCTAGGATGACCTTTTTGAAAGATCAACCTTCAGTAGATTCACCTAAACCTAGGTGACCTTTAGAGAGGCGAGCAGGTAATGTCTTGGTGGTGGATAGAGGGAAAGCTCTGCAGTGTGAAGCTCCACAATATATACCACCACGTCATCAAGTATCTCAAGTATTTTCCAACCACCTCTTTTAGTGAACCCACTTACTCCTTCAAGAAAGAGGCAGTGAGGAAAATATTCAAAAACTTCAAGAAAAAGTCAAATTTTAAACTTCCCAAACCAATGAGACCTGAAGAAGTAGAGAAGGGGAACGATCCCAACTATTGCCCGTATCATCAAATATTGGTACATACCATTGAAGAATGCTTCACTTTTAAATATTGGCTGGAAAGGAACTTCTAAAAGGGGCTAGTGATCATTCCAAAAGAATACCTTGTAGGCCCTAGACAAGGATCCATTAAGGTTATCTCAGGTACTTCCTCTTTTGTTTCATCATCTTTAACTGAATGGGATATAACATTATCCTGTTCTTCAAAAAGGCTATAATGAAAAATTTTAAAAATATTATGTAGGATCAGACTCAGACCCGGGAGGAGATCACCCATGTTGATCCACTAGGGTCTGAAGCACAGGTTCCCCCTCAACCCAACTCAACATTTTCAGTTGCACAGAAGGCTAGAGAGTGCAATGAGAGAGGGAAATCTATATCTTCTAGGAGTATTTTGTATGATAAAGATGGAAAGGCAACACATTATGAGCCTTTGTCTTTTGGTACTTATCTTTAAAAAATGAATAAAAAATCCACTTCTAGAGGTGTTTCTTACATTCATGTTATTTCTGATAAGCATGATATTGAAAATATTAAAGAACAAAATGATAAACAAAAAGAGTCTCATGATGTCTTATATGAATCAAGGTCAGAATTTGATGTTCTTATGGAGGACATATAGGGTGACCCACTGAGACTTTGCATCAAACTTCGACCAATAATTGAAAAGGATGTCCAAAATGAGGATCGGGTTGACCCAAATCTTGGAGATGTTATGAAGTGAATCTCCATAGTGGAAGAGTCTACCACCTCATTTATCTCCTTCTCCATGAGATGGTGCAGATCGAATCCAAATTTTTCTACCAAAAGAAACATTAGAAGAACCACAAATTCCTAAAGTTGATTACATAGTTTGGCTCATCAGAAAACTCCCTAGGTTGAGTATCTATGACGCTTGTTCTTTCAAAGGAAATGAGAGAGTCATTAGTATGCACTACTAGATCAAAAATATCAGCAACCACTTCTTCAAATGAAGCTTGTTACTTTAAAGAGATTCTAGGAGTTACTTTCTCTGATGAGGATTTACTTTTTGGTACAAGTGACCATAATCATCCTCTATATATTTCAATGAAAATAGAAAACATGAGATTGTCAAGAGTTCTGGTAGATCCTGGTACATCTGTTAATATCATAAACTCCATAACATTGTCATTCTTAAAAATTGATACAAGAAGATTAAGCTTAGATAAGTTGTTATTAAAGGGCTTTAATGAGATGGGTGAAAAGGCTTTAGGTTCAATCACTCTAATGTTAGAAATAGAAGAATTGAAGACTAATGCTAAGTTTCATATCATAGATTTAGAAACATCTTTTAGGGTAGACCTTGGATTCATGAATATAGAATGGTTCCATCTTCACTCTACCGGTATCAAATACACTAGGGATGAGTAGAATATGTTATAAAAGGAGACATACAACCATTCACTATCCATGAAATTGAACTTTATAAAGATGCTATCTATTACATGCCTAAGAAACCAAAGTATGATTCTATAAAATCTAATAGTATTGAAGAGCACAAAATATATACCAATCAAAAAAGAAGAAAAGAAAGAAAAGAGGAAAAAAAGAAAAGAAAAGAAAAAGATCCTTCAATGATTCACCTTGATTTGGAATCCAGTTCAAACGAGGATTCCAGACATGAAAGTGCTTCAATAAAGTATGAGATTTCTTTAGAATCATATATTGATGCATTAAAAGATGAGCCTAAACTTACCACATATAAAAAAATTAAAGAAATAAGTGGATTTAACTTTGACTCCTCTTGAACAAAATAAAATATCTCGAAGTCAAAGTAGCCCCTAATTTATCGGAGGAGTGGGAAGTTGGCAAAGTTTTATTTTGTATCAGGTTCTTCAAGCTCAGAAGTAGATGCAAAGTTTGAAGAACCTACTTTTAATGAAATAATAGAACTTCCTTATGATTGGTATTCTGTCTGTGTAAAAAATTCTGTGAAACTTGGTTTTATCCTAAATGCTTGGCCTAAAGATAAAGCCCAAAACATGGAAAGCCTATGGAACACATAAAAGTAAAAAGATATATTCCAAGGTTGGCATTGGGTTTGGTGTCATTGAATCCTTTGATGACATAGACCACTGCTTAATGATAAGTAATCATTAAGCGGATCAACTATTTGAGATTCCTTCTATTCCTTTAGAGGAATCATCCATAAAAATAATTGATGAGTCTAATGATGATTCACTCCAAAATGAACCTCCTAAATATGAGGAGGAAATAAAATCCACTATATATGAGTTAAAGGAGGTTAACCTAGAAACTCCAGAGAACCCAAAATTTACTTTTACTCTAGGGAATATTTTGAAGAGTTAATCACTTTACTCTTTGAATATAAAGATTGCTTTGCTGGAGTTATGATGAAATGCCAAGTTTATCCTAAGATGTGGCTATGCACAAATTAGGAATTAAACCTGATATCATCCTAGTGAAGCAGGCTACTAGGTGGATGCGCTTAGAAGTAGAACAACAAATGATCATTGAAGTAAAGAAATTAATTGAAGCTGGATTCATACGAGAAGAATAATACCCTGATTGGCTAGCTAGCATAGTTCTAGTAAAGAAAAAGAATGGTCAAATACGCCTCTGCGTTGACTTTAGAGATCTAAACAAGGCTTGTCCCAAAGATGAGTTCCCTTTACCTATACCCGAACTCATTGTTGACATAGCCTTATCACATGAGATCTTTTCATTTATGGATGGATCATCTTGATATAATCTAATTAAGATGTCCCCAGAAGATGAAAAGCATACGACATTCAAAACTCCTATAGGGATTTTCTATTACACGGTCATGCCATTCGGTCTCAAAAATGCTAGAGCTACTTATCAAAGGGCTATGACTAGAATATTCGATGACTTGATTCATAATCAAGTTGAATGTTATATTGATGACCTAGTCATTAAAAGCAAAGTAAAATAAGATCGTTTCTATGATTTACAGGTCATTTTTTAGTGATTGTGCCACTATAACTTAAAGATGAATCCTCTGAAGTGTGTGTGGAGGGAAATTTAATATTCCCATGGTGTTCTCTACTCATATATTCCTCTTTCCTTTCTGTGGTGGAAAGAAGGATAAATGAGAACACAGAAATATAAATTTCCTTGGTCGGATGCCAAGCAGATCCGTAGATGTACTTATTAGGATGATTGGGTATGAAATTGAGGAGAGGTGTACTATCTTGAAAGATAGAAATCACCACACTACAATGGACCTAATCACCAAAATAATGACTCCTAAGGACGTTGAGTTTTCGAGGTGTACTAGAGATTCTTCTCCTACTTTACATAGAAAAGTAAAGCAGGATTTATTTTAAACCTTCCCTACAGAGGTAAGCCCCCATAGTTAATTACATCCCACGGAATGAGGATTCCTTAGGAAAACTCTTGATTAAGGTAGATGATCGTTGTCTCTAAAGATATCAATAGGCTAGGACTATCAATCGATTAGCTTATTTTTGAAGATCAAATGAGATTGATCAAAGAGAGATTTATTATCGAGGCAAAATGAAGATAAGTAAGAGATGCTCACGATGCTAGGAAACCTAACGAGCATCTCAAACTATCCTATGATTGGGCTTTACATTTTTAAAATTGATTTAATTTGTTTGAGTTAAATTTTTCATTAGAAATTTAAGACTTATGATTCCACAACACAAGATTATGGAAATGCTTAAGAGGTGATGATTTATGCTTAGGGCCCACAAAGGCGAGAAACAACCTCAGAACTTAAATCTAGGGAGCTTTGGCGAGGGACAAAAACACAACCTAAATTTAAGGCAAAAATGGGTATTTGCCATAACAAGAGAGGACAAATCCACCCGACACTTGAACTCACAACCGCCTAGCCAACTAACTCCTCCTATGATTTTAAATTCATGTAGGAAAGTCATATGGTTTATGTAAGATAGCTCGACTAATTTTTTAGAAAGAGACTAAGTCATTAAACTGACTCCCTAAGAGACTAGATCATGTACCGGTATGAGTAATGACCTAAATCTAATACAATTTATATTTTATTTTTTAGATAATCATTTTGACTCAGCTTAGGATTCATATGCCTAATGTATGAGAAATAAGATTACAAAATCAATGGAGGAAGTTTCCTCCAATCGAGAGTGAAGCAAGATGCATTTAAGCATGATATTATAAAAGAAATACTCATCTAGCTAAGGTGTTTCTAATTCTTTTATCTTGATTTTAAATCTAAGCTTTAGGTGAGGTTATGAGTTCTTTATTTTAATTTTGAATTATTAAGGTAAAGATTTTATTTTTTTTAAGATTGTCATCCAAGCCATACATAAAGTAAAAGAGAAAAGGATGCCACTTAATGCACAAGCTAAACAAATCGCTCAATGGTAAAAAGAATAAGAGGCTTGACAAGGCAAATGAATTAAATACAATGGGTAAGAAATATTAAGGGGGGTCTTCAAGCTTCATTTCTTCTTTTCTTTTTTCTTCTTTGATTCTTTCTTTTGATTTTGGATGCTCCAATAGGCTTCACATGGTACGTAAGGCATGGCCTTATGACCAATGTTCATCCTAATCCCCATAATAATCATTCTAAAATCCTAATTACAAAAGTACATGGAAAGAAAAAGTAAATGCAAAATCAAAGAGATTATAAGCAAGCACACAATCACAAGCATGTATAGACTTATCACCCCACACATGGCTAAGTCAACCTATTGGATTATGCTTAGGGTATAAGCACCGCACAGTAAAAGCATTTATATTTTTCAATTATTACAACACCTCTTAAGCACAATCCCCTGCAGAAGATAATAGTTAGACTAAGATCACCCTACCATTCAGTCTACGCAAATACACTCTAACATCCAGTCTAAAATATTACATCACAAAATAAAAGTAAATATCAATCCATGCACCATCCTAACATAAAGCTAAAAGTGGTGGCTTAGCCTAATGTGTGTGCTTTAGAGGTTTGTGTGGCATGCTTAGCTATGACTTTAAGTTAGAGTTTTCTAAGTGTGAAGAATGTTCAACTTAGAGGAGGGTTTCATTTTAAGGGATTTGGTTATTTTGGGTTGATTTTATTTTATTTTTTGATTAGGTTCAAGTGAATCCTACAAATAATCACTAAGTTGTAAAGAGAGGGAAAGAGAAGAGAACTTCTCTTTCCTTCATAATCCTAAGTAATTTCTAAAGTGGATTCATACTTTTATTTTTGTTTAGTGAATGTCTTATTATGTGTTTTAATTAATCCTAAGTTTAGATGAACTCTAAACAAACCTATTCAAAAGAAAGGCATTTTAAGATTAAGTTATGAAGTAAATTCAAAACATACATTACTTCATTTCTTTCCCAACATGTATACATGCATATGAATGGATCCTATGCATATTTATACAAACCAAATGGGAATGTTTAGCACACTTTATGATGCTTTGCTAAGTAAGTTATTTAAAAAAAAATAAAGCTTATGATGCATTATTTTGTTAAGTAAAAAAGGGGTTTCTTTTCCAATTTTCACATGCACATATGAGTGTATGAAAGGCATAAGTGAGTATGACACCATTGTTAGCACTAGGGGTGTAATATATAAGACCTACTTGGGGCTACTTAAAGCCTCGCAACCTTGAGGTTTTCCAGACTAATATACCACTTTCCTTAAATACAAACATGTGCACAAAAGAAATGAATGGAAAGGAAAGAATGCAAAAGTTTGTGTTAGTTGATTTATTTGTGTTTATGCAATTTATGTGAGCAAGTGTAGGTATCCTTCTTAAGTAATAGCATAGGAATGAATAGGAAATTAGGCAAGTATTAGGTTCTTCTCAAATGAACCAAATACTTTGTCAAATCCTATGCAAAACTATACTAAAAGAGAGGAGAAGGAAAACCAACACTATGCTCATCCTTATGTTTTACTCACATGAAAACTTATAGTAAGATATAAGTAACATACTTTCTTTTGATAATTGATTCATATATTTTGAAAATAATTTAGATTTAGTATGATAATAACTCATATTCTTACTTTAGCCAAAACATGCAATTTGACATAAAGGAAATATTTTCATTTTAAATTTGGTTTTTGAAAAGCATGAATGTATGAAATTATATGGCACACATATTTATCATGTTGGGAAAGAACTAAAGTAATGAAAGTATGTAAACATATTCACCTTAATTAATTCCTAAAGGTAATCTTATGAAATAAGAAAGCTTAAAGTAAATCAAAGTTTGTTTAATATGATTTTTATTTGATATTGAGTTTGATTTAATTTTGAAAATGTGAAGTGAGTTTCCTGTTCCTAACCCAATTCCCACATGTGTTTGATATTTTTGTTTAATATTTAAAGGATTAGGTTCATTTTATATTTTGATTAGGTTTAGGTATGAATTAAGCATGTTAATTACCCTTAACCTACTCCACCTTAGCATAGTTAATCAAGTAATTATGAGCCAATAGATGACATAAAACCTCACAAGAAATTTAAATTTTTAATGCACCTAGGAAGAAAGGGCATGCAATTTGGCTGATTAATGATTAATTAAGCGAGGGTTTAACTTAATTTCAAAACACCTCATACATATGAGTTAGTTTTGATTTTCTTAATTATACTTAAACAAGCATCTACCCTAAGTAGATTAATTGAATTCTGAAAAGTGTTAGAATTTTAAGATATTAATTAAGAGGATAATTAGTGAATTAACCCTTAATTAAGAGAGGATTAAGGAAGAAAAAGGGGTTTAAGGAATAGCTTAGAGGAATTACCCCAAAATTATTCCCTAAACCTCCCATTCACTGAAACAAACCTTAATAAACTTCAACAAAGGATTAAACCACTAAATAAACCCTTAATTATCCTTAATTATATTAAGGGGGTAATTAAAAAATGAGTTAGAAATTTCCCCAATTAAGCCACCAATAAATCCCAAGAAAATTAGGGAAGGTAGAAGTCATCCTCCAAAATATACTCAAGAAGTTTGGGATTAATCAGTGGACTAATTAAAGGGTAATCAGCAAATTAAGATTTTTAATAAAACTTAAAATCAGAGAAAAATAATATTCTAAAGCCATTAAAACCAATTTTAGATTAAATTATATTTTAGTGGCAATTTACCCCATACTTTTCTTATTTTTCTTCAGAAAGATATAAGTTTTTGAAGTTTGGGTGATTAATTAGAATTAAATAAACCCTTATTAATTCCTTAATCCTAAAATACATGCGCCTAACTGACTATGCTTTACACGTGACACTTTTTGAGTGGCCACTTAAATGTTGCATCGTAGATGCGGTGGTGGCGGCTACATTTTTTTCTCGTTCGACAGGATCTTGGTTGCCGCCATTCGGGATAAAATCAAATTTAGCATGTTTTAATCTCAGCCCATCCAAAATGCATGGATGGATGACTAGATCTTCCCCGCCAATGCATGTGATCCATGGAGACCGTCCCATATTATCCGAAGCTCGATTGTTGATTGGGATGAAATCTTGCACACACCATCTAACCCTAATGGAAAGCAAATCTAACAATTGAAATATCATGCAAATAACATTTCTTTTATAAATATCCACACCACATTGAGTTTAGTGATCGAAAAATGGCATACCTCAGGTGATCAGCTCGATTCCCTGGAAGCTTAGATGGTGAGATGAAGCTTTGTAAAAAAGTCTTAGCTCTTGAGGTTGACCAACTCCTTACCTTGAGCTTGGTTTTGATTGAAGTGGATCTCCCCTTGCCTTTGGTACTTGAGAAAGAGCTTGGGCAAGCTCGACTTGGTCCCCTGAGGGAGTGTGCAAAGGGAATTGACTTGGTTTGGTGTGTGGAGAAAGTTGGCAAATCCTTGGAGCTCCCCTATTTTTGCTTATGGAAAACCAAGAATGGACATGAGAGCTAGATCATTCAAGAATCACTCATGGCTTCATGCTTCAATCGAGTGTGTGTGTGAATTGAATGAATTAGGGGAGTATATCTCCCTTTGTAATCGACAGCATAAGCTTGTCATTTTGATCCAATTGCCCTCATGCAATGGGTGATCTATTAGAGTTGCATGGTCGTTTGGCGGAGAGTGGGAATATGAACTCCCATGTGCTAAAAAATAAGTGGAGGGAGGTTTTCCATTAATTTGAGCCATGTGTTGGTTTTTGGGTCAAGTTGGGCTGACCATTATTGGTGAACCACCCTAGTGTTCACTTGATCTATTAGAGAGTATCAAGTAGGTATGAATAGGTTTGACCAAATTCCCCATGGATTTGACCAAAATTTGTTCTATGGCCTAGGGGTAAAATGGTCATTTGGCTGATTTTTAAATTTGGATATGTTGGGCATGGTGAGAAAATAGGTTTGGCCAAGTTTCATTGGATTTGGAATTCATTTGGTATGATTTGGCTCATCTTGTCAACTTAATCAAGGACCAATTGGTCAAATTGGGTCAAACCAAGGGTTAAGTTCATATGACCATTTGAAATGTTTTGGTTTTTGTTTGATTCAATTTTGTTTAGGTTTGAATTTGGTTCATATGACTTTATTTAGGTCAAATAAATTGTCATTGACCTATTTGAAATAGGTCATGGGTAGGTTTAGGAAAGATTTTTAAACTTTGGATTTGTTTGATGGATTTAGTTTGATAGATTTGAATTTATATTTCATTTATATATGAGAATATAAATGAGAATATAAATGAGTGGTGAGAAATTTTCATGAATTTGAATTGATTTGATTTGATTTAAGCTAAGTTCTTAAGAGGGAATTAAGGACATAGGAATATTTGGAACTTGAATTTCAATCATGGGTTTTAATCATGTATTTCAATCATATGGCATTGATTTGAGTTTGGAGAAAATCAAATAAGATTAATTTGGAGTTTAAGAAAATCAAGGAAGGAAGGTGAGGAGTGGTTCAAGCTTAAAATTTTTCTAACACAGGCATGACCCTAATCCTATGGCTAACCCTTCTAAGCCTCTGCTAGGTTGAGTCCTAATCACTAGATGTATCTTAAGACTAAGGAACTCCCAAAGTCTAAGAGAAGTCTTATGTCTAAGATGGAGGGGTTGAGAGCTCATCCTAAAAATGAGGTCAACAAAGGGCACTAGAGTGGTGACAAGGAACAATTTGACATATTGGTGTCAAAATGATCAATAACACCAAAAAGATCACAAGCACTAATAGAAATAATCTACAACCCAAGGTGTAAGGAATCTAGAGCTTAGTAATGTGTCCAAGACATAAGAGAGGGAGGAATCCACTGGGATAGAGGTGAACCTTCCACTAGGAAGCAGGTTCAAGTCATCCACAAGGGAATGAAAGGTTTGATTTGAGTCTCATTGGGAGAAAAAAGATTTGTTTGAATTTCCTGAGGAAGAGAGTTGAATTTGTTTTAATTTGTTGTTTGTTTAATTTGTATTTGTTTTGACTCCACGGGGGTTAGAAAAGTGAACTCTCCATTAGGGAGGCAAGTTCAAGTCATCCACAAGGGAGGGGTTGTGAAATCCACTAAGGGATTAGAATTCTAGATCTGCTAGGAGAACTAGAAAGATTCTCATCTCACTCAGGAGAAACAAAAGATTTGATTTAGATTAGTTGATTGTTTGTTTCTTTATTTCATTGGATTTATTTATTTGATTTTTAGATTTTGGATTTTGAAACCTGGTTTGATGGATCACAGTAGCCATGGAGGCCTAGTCTAACTCATTTACCCAAAGGGGTAGTCTACTACACATAGGACTAGTGCAAATGGATGCCTTTCGAATTGCATTAGGAAGAAAGTAAGTAGACTTACATCCTCCAAAGTAGGACTTGTTGGTAATCTATTGGGCAAAGATGAACCAACCTAAGGTTGACTACTGAGTGAATGTCGCTGGGGACTTAAATCAACTCAAAGATAGTCAAAGATAGATTTCATTTTTAGATTTCATTTGATTATAATGGATCCCATCGATTTGTGATGAACCGATAGGAGGCCAGAGGCATTAACATTTACCAATCCAAAGAAGTACCAACCACAAGGTAGGACTATCCAACCAAAGGGGTGCCTTTTGGTTTGCAATGGTCAAGTCTTAAGAAGATAGTGTAGGGACTCACATCTTTTAGAAACAAGGAACCACTAGGGTGATCGGTTGCTTTGGGCAACAAATTGAACCCGACCTAAGGCTGACTATTGAGTGAATGCTGCTAGGGGACTTCAATCAGCTCAAGGATACTTGAAGGTCAATTTCATTTTTTAGATTTATTTTTATGGATTATGTTGGTTTGTGATGGATCAAACTGAGAAGAAGCTGATATTAGCCTAGACCTATCTCAAATTTACTGAACCAAAGGGAGTAACTTCCTAGTCGATGGGAGAACTATCCGACTAAAGGATTGACTTTTGGTTTGTAATGATCAATTCAAGGGAAGAAAGCTTGGGGACTCACATATTCCACTACAAAATACCACCGAGGTGATCGATTGATTTGGGCAACAAATCGATCCCGACCTAGGGTTGCCCATCTGTTTGCAACAGTCATGCTAGAAAGAATGTGTCATAATCTTATATCTTTCAAAGTGGAATGACCGTGGCAACGTGGAAAAAATAGATTGAATACCTAAGGGCACCACGAGTGAGTACCAACCGGGATTTCTCAACTGTGTAGTCGAAATTCCTATAGAGCTCACGACACGCCTAAAGATAAGATGCGCTTGGGAAAACCCTTTGGGGCTTGAATTCCTAATCCACAAGTGAATTAATTAATTTATTTTGTTTAGTTTATTTCATCGTGGACCCTATTGGTTTATGAGGATCAAACTGAGAAGGAGAATATATCAGCCTAAACCTATCTCAAATTTATTGAACTAGGGAGAATCTACATATCCACAACACCTAGAAGAGAAGAAAAGGGCCATATATCCAATAGTATTCGGTGTCCAACTCAAGGAGAAAGCTGTGGACTCACGCGCCAAGAGTGGTGTACCACCGGGTGAGTCGCTATCAAGATTAACATCAACCCTAAGTGCTGGTTTTGCAACCATCTCTTAGAAGAACTCACATCCTCCGTGGAATCATTCCTGGATAGTGCCTTTTGATAGCCACCATGGGAATTACCGAGTGAATGCCACTTGGGGACTTATATTGACTCAAACATAGTCAAGAGGAAAACAACCATTGGGGGACTTACCCTAAATCTCAAATATACTCAACCTAGTTACTGCATGATGACTAGTTCAAGAAGAAAGCATGGGGACTCACATTTTCTTAAGCAAAGTCAATATGAGGTAGCTTAATGGCTGAGCAGTGAAGTCTACCATACTAACAAGGCTTTCATTGGTTTGTAATTATCAAGTTAGGAAGAAAGCACGGGGACTCGCATCTTCCAATAAATGACCACTAGGGCGACACACACTAAGGTAGTATGACCACCTAAAGCAAACTAATGAGTGAGTGTGGGCTTGCTCCCACATCAAAGTAGCGAGATAAAAGATTTGTGTTTATTTTGAGTATGTTAACATGAATAGGATGCCTCTTCTTACACCTTAAAACAACTAAGGAGTTTGATGAAATGGTACCACATATGACAACCAGGAATTCCCACTAAGAAAGGACACCGCTCGGGTTCTCTTATACCTAACTTAGTTGTGCTAATAGATGCCTCTTGGGTTCTCTCACCTATTCTAATAGCATGGAGTTTATGTTTGTGATGTGAAAGAGGGATAGGATGCCGCTGGGGGACTCTTACACCTACCATGAACACGTCATGGTGGATTCGCAAGATAAGCAAACAACGCTTCTAAAGAAAAGAAGATTTGATGTAATGGAATCAAATTTTGTTCTTTTTATTAGTAATTATTTTCAAACATGATTTTATTTCATGGGTTATATTTATTTTGGTAGAGCCCATTAATTGGAAGCATCGTGTTCCCTTTACAATCGAAATGATATGATCCTCCTTGGTAGGCCTTCTCTATAGTAGGCCTTCCCAAGTGGTTCAAACTTGCCTCCCATCTTTGATGGGCACATTGGTCTCCTTAGACTAACACAAGTTCTCCTACTTGGAAAGACCTAGACCATTGTTGTGAGCTTAAATCATTTTGGCCTTGTACAACTCGAGGTTTTGGCACTCCTGTAGGTGACTCTCCTCTAAATCTTTAAGCTCTTCTAACCGTAACTTTACATTCTGCTCTGAAGTAATCTTGCTACCCAATGCTATCCATAGTGATGGGAGTTGAACTTATAAAGGTAGAATGACTTCAGACCCATATACTAAGGAAAATAGGGTAGATTGATTTGGAGTTCAATGTTGTGGTAGGCCCGGGTTCAACCAACCGCCATGCCGCATTGTTGTCATCAAGAGTTTTCTTCAGATGGATGAGAGTTTTGTTGAATGCTTCCACTAAGCCATTTTCTAGGGTAGATAGTAGAGTATCTCCAATCTATCCTTCTAAAGTGAGATCTTCGCTTTTGAATGCGACCATTATCGAATATAATTTGTCGAGGCACCAACCTATATGGTTCTAAAAAAATTGAAGTACATGCTAAGTTGTGATGGGATTGCCACCACTTGGAAAAGTAGCGGGCCTAGATGAGCCGTGACCCGAAGAAGGAGGATCGAACACAATGTTTGTACAACACTCAAATGGCCATGAGGCCAAGGTAGAGTGTAGAATGTTGTGTGATTGGTGGAGGACCACACAGTGTACCTGTTATTGATGGCAACTCCTAGCTACTTCCATGCAGTCTATAATCATCGAAGGCTAGTAGTATCCAAGTCGATCTTCATCTTCATCTTGATTGGATGATGTGCTAATAATGTACCTCGTTACAATGCCACGCTTCATGTTTGCTAAACAAGAACCACATTTGGTCAAAGGACAGGCAGTGCCATCAATAAGAGCATAGAGAGAGCTCTTTATTTCACCGATGGGCTTGTGACTTTTCTATAAGTAGTTTGCGTTCAAATAGTCTATGAATGGTTGCCTCAATCGCCTCTCCTCATCCTTTTGGCAACAACCTCCCCTTCAAGAGAGAGTCTCGATGAGTTCAACATCAATAAGGGATAAGACTTGTCTATTTTGGACCCTTATTGAAATGGACTCATCTTCTGACATGCCAATATTTTGGCAAGTTTGGCCAAAGCATCACTCATTTCTCTACTGGGAACCTTGTAGATGGTGGCTTTGAGCCCAACAACTTCATGGTATACTCGTGGTAATGATGAAGCTTGGGTTTGAGAACCTTTTAAGACTCGAAAATCTGGATGATGACCAACTAAGAATCCCCAAAGATGTTGATGCTCTTGACACTGATTGTGATGACTAACTCTAGACCAACAATCAAAGCCTCATACATGGCTTGTTGGTAGGGTTGGATAGTATGAGAATCTCATCACGTGAGAGTTAGAGAACTATTCCTACCCCTACCTTTCCTGGAAGAATAGATCATGGTGCTTCCCTTGTGAAAAGAAGTCACCATCAAAATACATCTCCCATCGATGCCTCCCCTAAGTTCATGATTTGTTCATCGGGAGATCATCACTAAGCAAAGAGTCAGAAGTGGGTGTGTGCTAAGAAATCTACTAATGTGCCCTTTACATGTAGGGGTACAATGCATTATCAAATGTAAAAGTATCATGGACCAAAGATGCCAAAATGATATAGCATTGTCCATGTCATGAGATACGAGATTTGTCTGAGATCAAGTTCACCTTATGAAAGCATATAATGCCATAGGTTTTGGGAAGCAAAGATTAAAGCTAGGTAATATTTTTCAATAGGTGGATAGTTCACTTTAGTAGGAATCAGTCGACGACTGAGGTAGTAGAGACCACTTTCCTTTCCTTCGTCATTGGCTTGGGCCAACAAGCATTGAGAGAGTCATCCAATGCAACAGTGTAGAGGATGAGTGGCCTGCCGGGATAGGGGCTGCTAGAACTAGCAGCTTCACCAAATACTACTTGATATCTTCAAAGGCATGCTAGCACTTGTCATCCCACTTGAACTTAGCATCCTTTTTGACAAGTGCTGAAAATGGCTTGCATCTCCAATAGGTTGGAGATAAAGCATCTTAGATATGCCAACTATCCTTGGAATGATCTGAGTTATGTTAAGCTTTTAAGAGATGACATTTCTAAGATAGCTTTGATCTTTTGAAGATCTATCTCTATTCCCTGGTGTTGGATAACAAACCCAAGGAATTTCCCTGCTACTAATGCACACTTGTGGATTCATTTTGAGGTTATATTATCTTAATCGCTTGAAAAACTACTCAAGTCAAAGAGATGGTCTTCCTTTTCTATGCTCTGACTACTAGATCATCAACATAGCACTCAACCCGATGATGGATGAGTTCGTTGAAGATATGAGTCGTGGCCATTGGTATAGCACTAGCATTTTAATCGAAGGCAAAAATTATAACAAAATATTTCGATTGGGTTTGAAAAGTGGTGTCTCTTTTATCTTCAAGAGACATCTTAATTTGATTATAGCGAGATGACCCATCCATGGAAGAAAATACTGCATGAGACGAGGCAATGTTCACCATTAATTCTAGTATAGGAAGAGGAAACTCATCCTTAGGACATGCCTTGTTTAAGTCCCTAAAATAGACACAAATTTGGCCATTCTTATTCTTAAATAAGCAACCGTGTAGGGTATATTCTTTCCCAATGATCATCGATCGCTTGACTTCAAAATGACCTATTGTTCGATTTCTAATCACATGCTTGCTTGATAGGGGTAGTGTTAGGGATCTATTGCTAGTTTATGGACTACATCGAGATAATCGGCATCTCATAACTCCATGTGAAGCCTTTAAACTCCAATAGCCTAACTAAGTCATTGGTTTCTTCTTCATTCAAGAAATGAACGATGTACATCGCATGGATTTTCTTCTATCCTGAGGTTGATTTCTTAAATCTTGTCTATTGTTGAATGAATCTCCTCTTCAAATTCTGGAGGTGCATCCTTGATCTGAAGATCATCTGGATCATCTGAGGTTTCAAAATGCACATTCTCATAAGAGTTAGTGTTGTGTGAAAGAACCTATCATACTCCAAATGATTGGTAACAACCAAATAGTAATTATCATCATCGATTAACGAATCTAATCCCCGCTCTTGATTGTGCTTCCTTATTTGTATTGTTCCATAGCTTTTCAAAGTACTCTGACCTGTGCGGACCATGTATGAGGAACCAAACCTTTCTGTATAAGATTATGAACACAAGATGAGTAAAAGTCAAATAATTCCATTAATTCTTTAAATGTATCCTCCTCAAGTTCTACATCAACTTCAGGATTTAAGGATGATGATCCCAAAAAGAATCTATTTGGCTTCACATCCATGGAAGACTTAGGGGCTTGCCTAATTACTAAACATTCATGTTTTAAGATGACAGTGAGGTTAGAGCTAAGGTTTCCAGCTACTGCCTAATAGTCTTACATAAACTTGATTCAAATAATTTACTTTGTTTAGAGGCCTGGTCTTCGTAGCTATCTGGATCGAAAGTCACCTCCAATGGAACCTATTGGGAGGGGTTGGCTGGTATGCTAATCACATTAGACTCATCCTCTGAACTGGATTCCAAGTCTATGTGAATAGTGGGTACTCCTAACTGAACATAACCTCTATTGATGGCCAACAGGGGTCTTCCACCAACCCTCTATTTCGCTTTGCCGCGGTGGAGGTTGAGTCATTCTACCCACACATGTCCATATGATGGAATGAATGTGGGTCTCTATTCATTTTTCTTGTTCACTTGGATTTTCATATTTTCTTTTGTTTTCTTTTCTTTTGTGTTTGAATTTTGTCCAAGTTCATGAGAAAGGGTGTTGAGGAAGATAGTAGGTCTCATCCTCAAAAATCTCAACCTCTCTAACAAAAATAGCTTTTCATCTCCTTTAATACGATATTCAATCCCATCATTTCTGAACTTAATTCACTGATGGAGGGAGGATAAAATTATCTTATTCTGATGTATCCAAGGCCTAAGCAAAGCAAAGGAATGAAGTATTCAATCATGTGAACTTGGCTTCAATTCATATCAATAACTATGGAAAAAGCTCTCGCCTTGTTCATTAAGTAACATCATTATTATGATGTAAGTTCATAATATTCATGGGATCCATGAGAACTCATCAATCTTCATGATATCCTCAACATCATGATCAAAGTGTGGAGATGTCAATCCTCAAATAAAAGAGTCTTTAGACTCATAATGTTCACGATGCACTGATCATGAGAACTCTGCCCAATGCCATGTCAACTGTGATGTAGAGGGGATTGTGCTCCAAGTCCCCAAGAAGGTCTTCATCTGAAGGTGATCCCTTCTTACATAATGTGCCTCCTCACCTAAAAGGTCACTGAAGCTAAGCATATTTCGTGATCAAGGAGCCTTGATTAATGATTCCCCTCATCTCTTGGATAAGTCAAGGGCATCATATATGCTTAGCTTAGATGAAACTTTAGATGAGAGGACATTGTAGTCCACCTTGGGCTAATCCTCCACAAGCATATCCAAGGGTGGAGCATCCCTCTACACCAATGACTTGCCTTTATCTTGAGGTGCTGCCTAGGAGGTAGAACCTTGCCACTTTGGAGGTTGACCGTGATCTCTGGGTAATGGAAGATTCACTGCACACTGCTCACCTCAGCCTTCTCCCATGGGACCCTCAATAAATGATTCCAAGTCTATCTCAAGAGGCAAACCCATAGTATTCAGGGTAGGAAAGTCCAACTCTAAAATAGAAATAGGGAGATCAAAATTGTTATAATTTTGACTTGAAGAGTTATCATTAAAAAAAGAAGTACAACCCATCAAGATACATGTAATTCAAACTAGCTTTATTCTTTAATTCATTTGGTGGAGGTACAAAGTAGAAATCAAGTAAAAGTAAGGGGATTTTGCCCTTATCCATCGATACAAGAGTTCTACTAAGTAAGAAGAAGAGCTAGTGGGAGAAGTCTCTGTGGTAGCTATAAGAATCTGGACTCAATCGGTTGGGTAAGGCTATCCCTGCAAGGCTGTTGCCGCCGCTGTCCCCTTTCCTTGAGTTGGCACTACAACTTGCAAACCTTCCTTGATGTTGGAGGTTTGACTAATTGCACCCCAAAGAAAGTTTTTGATCTTCAATGATCTTTTTAGAGGTTTTGGATAAGAGAGATATCCCAACCTTCTTTGATTTTGGAGATCCCAAGGATTACCTTACATGGGCGGATGGATTTTGTTCCACTGAGGTATTCCGCCGGGATAACTATAGCTCGTCTTGAAGCTATGTTCAAGCCAGTCCTTAAATGTGAAGCAATCTTCCAAAACATGACCTAGCATGTGGTGGTAGGGGCAAAAGTTAGGATCATGGCTTTTTACTTCCTCGTCTCTAGGTTGGGTAGCTAAAAATCGCTTCTTTAAGAGGTTCTTAAAGATCTTCGATTACCTCTCTCTTAAATGAATAAAGATTAAGCTTATCTAAAGAGTAGGTGGACCATAGCTATTTGGCGGTGATATGTGTATCTTGGATGATATGGTTGAAGTGTGGTCGCCATGGAGGTTACTGTGAAGGCTGGTAGAGTTGCCTCGGTGGTGGTAGAGGAGGTGGAAAGCGGTCATGAGGTCTCCATCTCTCTAGTTGCTTCCCTTCTACCTTTGTCCATTTGTTCTTCTCATATACCTTTTGTGCTTTGCTTTGGCAACATCTTGAAAAGGAAACTATTTGGCCTCTCCTTGTAGACTAGCTGACTTGTTGATTAGCTTCTCAAATATTTTGATAGTGAAGCACTTAAGCATGAAGGCGACGGGGCCATGGATATTCTTTAAAAGAATCTCAATGGCATGTTGCATTTCATACTCAAGTTATGCCATCGAGAATATAGTAAGGGACTCAGGTGTTGTTGCTACAATGACCCTGATAACCCTTTGAGCTCCGACAAACCTCTTGATAAAGAGTTATTCCAACTCAGCAAATATCTTTATTAAACTATTAGGAAGTTCAACATACCGGTCAAAGCTATCCCTGCTAAGCTACTGACAAAGAAGCAAAAAAGCAAAGCGTTGTTGCCACCAGCATTGCAAGAACTGGCCTTAAAGTGTGCAATATGCTACCTCAGGTTTCCACTACCATCAAAGCTCTTGAAGGAAGGTGGCACGAAACCCTTGGGATATTGGATTGCATCAAATTCCTCCAGGTAGGGTCTACCCTTTGGAACTGATGATCCTCCTCGGGCTTGAGCCAACGCTTCCTTCACGTGCTCAACCATGGATTTTATGTCTTTTTTCTATATGGAGGTACTTTCCACTACCTTCTATACATACTAGTGCTATCTTGCTCGATGAGAGGTAAGGTCTTGGTTGGGTCCAAGACATGCACTAACTCTGGTGACTCAAGTGATAGGATGAGCTGGGGCTTATTTACGAAGTACTAAACGCTTCTCTCAAGGCCTTCTATCTATCTCTTTTCTTCTTCTTTTTAATTATGTTAGGAGGTGTTGATGTGTGGCTGTGTCTTCTTGCTCAACCTCATCACCTTCCATAACTTTGTTGCTCAGGAGGATCCTCGTATCTACCATACAAACTGAGTCTCCCAAAATCATCTTCATTGGGATCAAACTAACCTTCTCCTCATCGACCAATCATACCCAATTTTCTTATTTTCCATGAAATAATGACTATCTCATCTAATAATGATCAATGAGCGGTACAAATGATCTTTTGGATGTGTGATCCTTATCATGTCTTGAGAGGCACCTCCCTCTTCTGGAGAATCAATCTATGAGGACTATACTCACTAGAAGAGACACACTCTGGCCACTAAAGGGTGACACTCTAGGAGGCTCTACTATCATGGGTGCAACAGCTATCATCGCTCCTCTACATAGCTACCACCATCTCATGTCTGTTCTGGTGGTGTTGGTGAAGGGATGACCACTACTTGAGTGCCACTTCACTGCAGAAGGTCAAGCGGAGAGCTCGACCACGATAGTGGGTGGTGTAGATGGTAGGATCCCCTGTGGCCGGATCACCAAAGTGCTTCTTCGGATATGGCCTTCATGGCCTTTGAGCGGAGATGTCTTGATGTGAATGGCGATGGTGGGGTAGAAGCGGTGTGGTGGAGACACCACTCTCTATATGAATGAGCTATCCTCATGATGATGGTCCCATAAGCAAGATGCTATCTGTATGCGTGGGTAGCGCCGAGCTAGAAAATTATGAGTCAAGCGTCCTGAACCTCCACTCTCCTACGGTGATATGAATAGATGTATGGGCATCTCTAGCCCTCTCATGTCATAGGTGTTTCCCCACATTTCGGGGGATGATGGATCTCAAATCAAATTGAGCTTCGGACTCTGAATGTCCGTAAGCTCTGCCAACCTGGCGTAAGACTGATTGGAGGCCGACATACGACCTCCTGCTCCAAGTAATTGAGGGTTGGTGCTGAACCACTGGTGGATGAGAAGTACAAATCCTCTTAGCATCCTCTCTCGAGAGAGAGGATGGGTTTCTAACGGTGGTGAAGTCAAAGTACTCCTCACAGAATGTGGTGCCTCCATCTCCCTAGCAATCCTGGTATGATACCACTTAATCATGAAATTTTTGTTCCTTCACTGTGTTCTACTAGAATGAGAGGAATGAGAGCTAAACACATACTCAAAAGTAGGGGAGGCAATCCCTGGGATCAGGGGAGCCTTACCAGAGTGCTTGAGTGGGTGCTAGCCCTCACTTGGGCGACATGAAACCACAGGCATGAGCATCACTATCCTGCTAAATTGGTGGGGCCGCTTTCCTCTTAATGAGGGGATCAGAATCGATGGTAAATTGATCTAGATGACCGGCTTTGCAGGTAGTTCGGCATTTGTGAGGGAGTGCCTCACGGTGATCCTCACTCCCTCAAACCTCACCAAAATGGATGGGTGGGTATTATCGAGGGAGATTGGCCCGATCAAGGCCAAGTCCATTCCATAGGGAAAGTGAACACAAACTTCATGAGCTTGCCTATAATCAATTGCAAAAATTAAACACAGCCATAGCTGGTGATCTGAGAATCAATATAGGAAATGAGCTTGGATCAGATTTCTTTTTGTTGATTTCTAAATTTGAATTTAAAATTTGAACCCACATCCAACATCTTGGAAGTGTTAAGTGGGGTTCAAATGGATTTAGAGAAGATTTAGAAATTTGATTGGAAAGAGGAATTTTTGAATATGAATCCAACTTCAACAAATTTGGGTATGTTGAAAATAGGTTCAAATATTTTAGAAAGATGCTTCCATAGGTTCATGTTTGAAATTAGATTTTGATTTGAGGACCCTTTCCTTTAACAAATTTGGGTATGTTAAAGTAAGGGTCAATTGGTTTTTGTTTGATTTGATATTTTGGAATCCACTCACTTAGAAAATTTGGGTATGCTAAGTGAAGTGTTTGAAAATAATTGTTCTTTTCTTTTGTTTGCTTTTTTGTCTTGTGAATTTTGTGATTTTAAAATTGGAATTCCACTTAGCAAATTTGGGCATGCTAAGTGAAGAGTCAAGTGTTTATTTTGTTTGAAAATTTTGAAAATAGGATTCTTGCAAATTTGAGTATGCTAAGAAAATCTAAAGTGTTTCATTTATTTTGGATATTTTGATTTTTTGAAAAAAAGGATCCTTAGCAAATTTAGGTATAAGGAAATCTAATAATGTGTTTCATTTGATTTTGATTTATTTTGATTGAAAGTGGAGACTTACTTTAACAAATATGGTATCTTAAAATGAAGTTCTACTTAATTGTGGAAATTTCACTTAGATATGCTAAATGAAATCAAAAATGTTTAAATTTTTTTGTTTTGAATTTACTTTTTTCACAAATTTGGTACTAAATGAAGTTTCAAATGTGTTTGATTTTGATTTTGAATTTGGAGACTTCACTTAGCAAATTTGAGTATGCTAAATGAAGTTCCAAATGTGTTTGAAAATTTTTTGGTTTTGAATTTGGAGACTTCACTTAGCAAATTTTAGTATGCTAAATGAAGTTCCAAATGTGTTTGAAAATTTTTGGTTTTGAATTTGGAAACTTCACTTAGCAAATTTGAGTATGCTAAATGAAGTTCCAAATGTGTTTGAAAATTTTGGTTTTGAATTTGGAACTTCACTTAGCAAATTTGAGTATGCTAAATGAAAGTTCCAAATGTGTTTGAAAATATGATTGTTAAGTTTTGATTTTTGAAAGAAGACTTCCATCTAACAAATTTAGGTATGTAAGAGTGGAAGTCAATCTTATTTTGAAATGTGAAAATTTTTTTTTTGATTATTGCTTTTTTGAAAGGGAATTCCAACTTAATCATACATGGATATGTTTAAGTGGGATTTCATAATGATGTTATTTTTTATTTGGGAATGAAATCTTCATTCAACAAATTTGAGTATATTGAATGGAGAGGTTCATATGTGCTTTTCTGAAAATTTTGATTTTGATCTTTGGAAAGATGATTATTCATTTTATTTTGAAAATGAAATATTCATCAAAGTGAATTGATGGAAGATGTTCATTTGTGCTCTTGGAAAAGATTGTTATTTTATTTTGATGATTCTTACATGTAACAATTATGAGAATTTTAGATGAAGATGATTTAAGAAAATTTTTTGGAAAATATTTTATTATGTGCATTTTGAAAAGTGCTTTTTTGAAAAAAGATTTTATGAAAATTTATTTTGTCTTTATTATTTTAGAATGAACCTTTCTTTATCATAAGGATGATAAAGAGGAAGTCTTTAAATATTTTCTTTTATTAGATTTTTATTTTTACCCATTAGAGAACCCAACGGGGGTTTTAAGACCAACACAGGGTGAGGTCCTAAAACCTAAAGATGTTGGCTACCTTAACTTAAGGATGAAATAAGCTAAGTGCCAATTGAAAGAAAGATAGCTTATGGTTCATACAAAAGTACAAACCCACTATAGATGCTTAGAGACAATGATTATTTACCAAAGATGGAGAGAGGAACCATCCCTAGTGGAGTCGCCAGAAAAATTTGTTGGGGAAAATTTAATATTCCCAACGTGTTCTCTACTCATCTATTCCTCCTTTCTTTTTTGTGGTGGAAAGAAGGATAAATGAAAAAACATGTATATAAATTTCTATGGTCAGATGCCACGCAGATCCGTAGATGTACTTATTAGGGTGATCGAGTACGACATTGAGGAGAGGTGTACTATCTCGAAGATAGAAATCACCACCCTATAATGACTAATCACCAAAATAAGGACTCCAGACGTTGGGTCTTCCAAGATTCTTCCCCTACTTATATGGAAGAAAAAGCGGGGTTTATTTTAAACCAAATTAGTTAAGTTCCCTACAGGAAAGCCCCATAGTTACATCCTAAGGAATGGGATTCCTTATGAAAACTCTCAATTAAGGTAAATGATCGTTGTCTCTAAAGATTTCAATAGGGTAGGACTATTAATTGATTAGCTTATTTTTGAAGATCAAATGGGATTGATCAAAGAGAGTTTTATTATTGAGTCCAAATGAAGATAAATGGGAGATGCTCACGATACTAGGAAACCTAGCCAGCATCTCAAATTGTCCTATGATTGGGCTTTACATTTTTGAAATTGATTTAATTTGTTTGAGTTGAATTTTTCATTAGAAATTTAGGAATTATGATTCCACAATAAAAGATTATGAAAATGCCTAAGAGGTGAGGATTTATGCTTAGGGCCCACAAATGGGAGAAGCAACCTCAGAACCTAAAACTAGGGAGCTTTGGCAATGGCCAAAAGTACAACCTAAATCTAAGGTGAAAATGGGTATTCGGTTTGCCTCCAAGAGAGGAAACCCCCACTACTTGCGCCTGGGGTGGCGCCAACTAACTCCTCCTACAATTTTAAATTCATGTAGGCAAGTCATATGCTTTATGCAAGATAACTCGACTATTATTTATTTAGAAAGAGACTAAGTCCTTAAACTCACTCCTTAAGAGACTAAATCATGTACAGGTATGAGTAATGACATAAATCTAATGAAATTCAAATTTTAATTTATTTTCTTTTTTGGACAATCATTTTGACTTAGGATAATAGGATTCATATGAGAAGGGAGGAGGTGTGTTTCCACATTGGCTCTCATTGGTCAAGCCAAGTTTCTTTGGAAAAGTTAGATGCCCTCCAATCAAGAGTGAAGCAAGATGCATTTATGCATGATGTTCTAAAAGAAATACTCATCCTGTTAAGGGGTTGCTAATTCTTTTATCTTGATTTTTTGACTAAGCTTTAGGTGAGGTTATGAGTTCTTTATTTTAATTTTGAATTATTAAATTTGGTAGAAGATTTATTTTTCCTAAGAGCCTAATCATCCGGGCCATACATAAAGCAAGGAATAAACTATGAAAAGGATGCCATTTAATGCATAAGCTAAACAAATCATCAATCAATTTATAAAGCTAATCACAAATGAATAAGAGGCCATTGTGGTTGGGCACCATCGTACAAACCCGAAAAATAAATTGGGTAGCTGAGCTCTACCCTTATATAACCTGGATTAAAAATGAATTAAATATAATTAAGAAAGGAACTCATTTTTATGGGGGTCTTCAAGATTCATTTCTTCATTCTTCTTTTTATCTTTCTTCTTCTTTTCTTCTTTATTATTTGGTTTTTTCTATTGGATGGTTGGAAGGTGGATGCACTAAAAGGCTTCACATGGTACATAAGGCATGGCCTTATAACCAATGTTCATCCTAATCCCCATAATAATCATTCCAAAATCCTAATTGCAAAAATACATGGAAAGGAAAAGTAAATCAAGCTAAAACCTGCAAAATAGAGATTAGCTAAACAAGCCACACACAATTTCAAGCCTGTATATTGGACTAATCACCCCACACATGGGTGGCTAAGTCCACCTAGCCTATTAGATTATGCTTAGGGGTACAAGCACCTACAGAGCAAAAGCATTTCTATTTTATTTATTCCCTTAAGCTTCTCTGAAGATAATGGTTAGACTAAGATCGCCCTACCATTCAGTCTACGCATATTCATCCTAACATCTAGTCTAAAATATTATATCATAAAAAAGCAAACATCAAATCATGCACCCCCTAACCTAAAGCTAGAAGTGGTGACTTAGCCTAATGTGTGTGCTTTACAGGTTTGTGTGACATGCTTAGCTATGGCTTTAAGTTAGAGTTTTCTAAGTGTGAAGAATGTTCAACTTAGATGAGGGTTTCATTTAAGTGGTTTAGTTATTTTGGGTTGATTTTATTTTATATTTTTATTAGGTTCAAGTGAATCTTACAATTAATCACTAAGTTGTAAAGAGAGGGAAAGAGAAGAGAACTTCTCTTTCCTTACCTAACCTAAGTAATTTCTAAAGTGGATTCATACTATTAGTTTTGTTTAGTGAATGTATTATTATGTGTTTTAATTAATCCTAAGTTTAGATGAACTCTAAACAAACCTATTCAAAAGAAAGGCATTTTAAGATTAAATTAAGTAAAGTAAATTCACAAGACACACATTACTTCATTTCTTTCCCAACATGTATAACATGCATATGAATGGATCCTAAGCATATATATACATATCAAATGGGAATGTTTAGCACACTTTTATGATGCATGCTAAGTAAGTTATTTAAGAAAATTTGAATGCTTATGATGCATGATTTTTGTTAAGTAGAAAAAGGGGTTTCTTTTCCAATTTTCACATGCACATATGAGTGTATGAAAGGCATAAGTGAGTATGGCACCATTGTTAGCACCAGGGGTACAAGGTACAAGACCTACTTGGGGCTACTTAAATCTTCATAACCCCAGGGTTGTCCAGACTAATATACCACTTTTTTAAATACAAACATATGTACAAAAGAAATGAATGGAAAAGAAAGAATGCAAAAGTTGTAGTTGATTTATTTTGTTTATGCAATTTATGTGTGCAAGTGTAGGTATCCTTCTTAAGTAATAGCATAGGAATGAATAGGAAATGGAATTAGGCAAGTGTTAGGTTCTTTTAAATGAACCAAACACTTTGCCAAATCTATTCAAAATGCTAAAAAGAGGAGAAGGAAAACCTACACTAAGCATATATTTTACTCACATGCAAACCTATAAGTAAGATATAAGTAACATACTTTCAGTTTTAATAATTGATTCATATATTTTGAAAATAATTTAGATTTAGTAATGATAATAGTCACTCATATTCTTACTTTAGCCAAAACATGAAATTTGACATAAAGGAAATGTTTTCATTTTAAATTTGGTTTTTGAAAAGCATGAATGTATGAAATCATATGACACATATTTATCATGTTGGGAAAGAACTAAAGTAATGAAAGTGTGTAAAAATATTCACCTTAATTAATTCCTAAAGATAATCTTATGAAATAAGAAAGCTTAAAGTAAATCAAAGTTTGTTTAATGTGATTTTTATTTGATCTTGAGTTTGATTTAATTTTAAAAAATGTAGTGAGTTTGCTTTCTAACCCATTCCCACATGTGTTTGTTATTTTTTTGTTCAATTTTTAGATGATTAGGTTCATTTTATATTTTGATTAGGTTAAGGTATGAATTAAGTATGTTAATTATCCCTTACGAACACCACATTAGCATAGTTAATCAAGTAATTTTGGGCCAATGAGATGACATAAAACCTCACAAGGAATTTAAATTTTCTATGAACCTAGGAAGAAAGGGGCCTAATGCAATTTGGCATATGATTAATGATTAATTAAGCTAAGGGGTTTAACTTAAGTAATTTCAAAACACCCCTCATGAGTTGAGTTTTGATTTCCTTAATTGTACTTAGGATCTTAAACACCTAAGCATCTACCCCAAGTAGATTAATTATATTCTAGAAAGTTTTAGAATTTTAAGATATTAATTAAGAGGATAATTAGTGAATTAACCCTTAATTAAAAGAGAATTGAGGAAGAAAAAGGGGTTTAAGGAATAGCTTAGTGAAAATACCTCAAAATTATTCCCTATCCCCCGATTCACTGATATAATTCTTAATCAACTTCAACAAAAGATTAAACCACTAATCAAACCCTTAATTATGCTTAATTATAATAATGGGATAATTAGAAAATGAATTAGCAATTTCCCTAATTAAGCTACCAATAAATCCCAAGAAAAATAAGGGAGGCAGAAGTCATCCCCCAAAATATACTCTAGAAGTTCAAGATTAATCAGTGGACTAATTGAAGGGTAATTAGCAAATTAAGATTTCTAATAAAAGCCAAAATTAGAGAAAGACAATATTCAAAATCCATTAAAACCAATTTTCGAATATTCTAGATTGAATTATCTTTTGCAATTTCATATTTTTCTAATTTTTCTTTAGAGATATGAATTTTTTGAAGTTTAGGTGATTAATTAGAATTAAATAAACCCTAATTAATTCCTTAATCCTATAGCCACATACTAACTTCATTGCGGCACATGGCACTTTTGGTGCACTTAAACATCGCATCATAAGTGCGTGGCCTTACGCACTTTTCTCCCGTCCGATCAAGGATCGAACGATTGAGGTTAAAGCCTCCATTCAGAAGGGATAAAATCAAATCTAAAGCATGTGTTTAATCTCGGCCGTCGATCCAAAATGCGCAGATGGATGGCCAGAGATCTTTCCCTACCAATGCCTATGTTCCGTGGTGACCGTCCATGTTCTAGGCCTTGATCTGAGCTCAATTGAGTTCGGATTGGGATGAAATCTTGCACACACCATCTAACCCTAATGGCAAGCACATCTAACGATTAAAATCTCATGCCATTAACATTTCTTTTACAAAGCTCCACACCACATTGAGTTTTGTGAGCAGAAATTGGCATACCTCGCCAGAGGTGATCATCGGTGCTCAATTCCATTGGAGAAGCTTCATCTAGTTTAGATGAAGCTTTGGTGAAAGTCATAGCTCTTGAGCTTGAGTGGATGGCTCTATGGACCAACTCCTCCTTAGCTTGAGCTCTTTTGGAAGTGGATCTCCCTTGCCTTTGGAAATGAGAAAGAGCTTGAAGCTCGACTTGGTCCCAGGGAGTGTGCAAAGGAATTGGTTGGTTTGGTGTGTGGAAAGTTGGAAAATCCTTGGAGCTCCCTTGCTTATGGAAAATCGAGAATGGCCAATTCAATCTCCCTCTAGAAGCTTGGGATCACTCAAGAATGGCTCTGCTTCCATGCTTCAATCAATAGAGTGTGTGTGTGAATTGAAATGAATTAAGGGGAGTATATCTCCCCCTTTGGCAATAGCACGACCGAGCATAGGTTTGTCATTTTGATCCAATTGCCCTCATGCAATGGGTTGTTTGATTTGTTAGAAGCTTGAACATGGTTGGTTTGGCTAGAGGAGTGGGAATATGAACTCCCCATGTGCTCAAAACTAGTGGAGGGAGGTTTTCCATGTAGCTAATTTGAGCCATGTGCTCGGTTTTAGCCTTGGATCAAGTTGGCTGACCCAAACTCATTGGGTTGGGTGCACCACCCTCCCTAGTGTTCACTTGATCTATTAGGGGAGCATCAAGTAGGTATGAAGAAAGCTTGACCAATTCCCCATGGAGTTGACCAAAATTTATTCTATGGCCTAGGGGTAAAATGGTCATTTGGCTAATTTTTGAATTTGGATATGTTGGGTATGTTGATAAAATAGGTTTGACCAAGTTTCATTGGATTTGGAGTTCATTTTGTATAGTTTGGCTCATGTTGACCCATTTAGGTCAAAATGGGTCAAGTTGACCAATTGGTCAAATTGGTCAAACCAAGGGTTGGGTCAAGTTCATATGACCATTTGAAATATTTTGGTGGCTTTGGTTTGATTCAATTTGGTTTAAGTTTGAATTTGGTTCATATGACTTCATTTAGGTCAAATGGGTCAAGTTGACCAAATTGACCCATGTGACCTATTTGAGCTAGGTCATGGGTAGGTTTAGGTTTGGTTAGTCATATGAAGTGGATTGGTATCTTTGTTTCCAATCAATTTTGGTTAAGTTTGAATTTGGCTCAATATGACCCTTTAGGTCAAGTTGGGTTCAAGGTCAATTGAGCTAGGTTAGGTCTAGTTGACCAATTGAGGCTTTGGTCAAGTTCAACAAGTGATTTGGAATGAACTTGACCCATTGGTTTCAATCAATTTGGCTTAGATCAAGTTTTGACACATTTTAACTTTTTAGGTCAAGTTGGGTCAACTTGGGTCAAGTGGCCAACTGGGCTAGGTTAGGTCAAATGTTGACTTGGTCAAGTTCAAACATTGATCATGAATGAGGGTTGATCAATGGTTTCAAACAATTTGGCCTATGATGGATTTTGGTTATGTTGGGTTTCATTTTTGCTAAGTGTTGACTTGGTCAACCCTTAGGTTTGACTTGGTTTGACCCAATTTGATTAATTGATCATCTCATGATGATTGTTGATCATGATGAGAGGTTTAGATGGGCTTGATTCAATCCAATTTGGTTAGGATTAGAATTTGGCTCATAAAGGGTACTTTAGGTCACTTTGGGTCAAGTGAGCCTAAGTGGGTCAAATGGCTTGGTCAAAGCTTGATTTGAGTTTGATTGAACTTGTATATGGACTTATGATTGAAATATAAATTCATTTGCAAGTGGTTTGAAGTCAAATGGGTTTTGATTCATTTAACAATTTCATATTTAAGGGAAGAACATGAATGGATTTTGGCTTGATTTTTTAATTGAGTTTTGATTAAGTGATTGAAATTTGTATTTATATTTGGATTCATGATTGAAGGATTGATTGAATCATGAAGGAAAATCAAGTTTGGCTTGATTTGAAGTTGATTTGGGTTCAAGATTTTGACTTAAAGGCTTAGGTTTTTGATTGAATTTGAGTTTTATTTTTTGGAATTGGTTTTGGTTGTTTGAATTTATATTTCATTTATATATGTAAATATAAATGAGAATATAAATGGGTCATGAGAAAATTTCAAGGATTTGGAGTGATTTGATCATGATCTAGGCTAAGTCCTTAAGTGGGAAATTAAGGATTTAAGAAAGATTTTGGAATTTGGAATTTGAATTTTGGATTTGATTTGATTGATTTTAATTTATATTTCATTTATATATGTGAATATAAATGAGAATATAAATGAGTGATGAGAAAATTTCATAAATTCGAATTGATTTGAATATGATTTAAGCTAAGTCCTTGAAGGAATTAAGGACTTAGGAAAATTTTGAACTTTGGTTGATTGTTGGATTTAGTTTGATAGATTTGAATTTATACTTCATTTATATATATGAATATAAATGAGAATATAAATGAGTGTTGAGAAAATTTTATGAATTCGAATTGATTTTATTTGATTTAGGCTAAGTCCTTAAGGGGGAATTAAAGACTTAGGAAATATTTGGAACTTGAAATTTCAATCATGGGATTCAATCATGGGTATCAATCATGGATTTCAATCATGTATTTCTATCATATGGCATTGATTTGAGTTTGGATAAAATCAAATAAGATTGATTTGGAGTTTTTCAAAATCAATTAGGATTGATTTGGAGTTTGACTTAAAGGAAGGAAGGTGAGGAGTGGTTCAAGCTAAGGGTAGGCAAATTTTCCTAACACCCCTAAGGAATGATCTAATCCTATGGATAATCTTTCTAAGTCTCTAGGGCTAGGTTGAGTGTCCGCCTAATCACTAGATGTATCTTAAGACTAAGGAACTCCTAAAGTCTGAGAGAAGTCCTATGTCTAAGATGGAGGGGTTGAGAGCTCATCTTGAGGTCAACATGTGCCTTTGGAGTGACTTGAAATTCTTGTTAAGTGTGGGATCGTGGGATGAAATTGAAAGATAAAAGCTATTATAGAAATGATGCCACCTATAAGTCTTACACAGCTAAGATCATTCCATGGAAGGCTTGCATACCTAAGGAGATTCATATCAAATTTATCTGGAAGGTGTCAACCCTTTGCAGCATTATTGAAGAAAGATTCCAAATTTATTTGGGATGAAAAATGTGAGGGTGCCTTCGAAAACCTAAAGTAATATTTAATGAATCCTCTTATTTTGGCTTCCCCTTAAAGTATATTCATATGGATGATTCTCTTAGGGCTTTATTAGCTCAAATAAATGAAGAAGGAAAAGAAAACATCATTTATTATCTAAGTCACTGGCTCATCCCAACAGAAAATAATTATCCACCTATTGAGAAATATTGCTTAGCCTTAGTTTTTGCCACTCAGAAATTGAGGAATTATATGCTTTCTCATAAGGTCAACCAGATATCAAAGGTGAATCCTTTGCAATATCTCATGACCCGTCCAACACTGTTTGGTCATTTAGCACGATGGTCGATGATTTTGTTGCAATTTGAGATCACTTACATTCCTCTTCGTGCTGTGAAAGGACAACTAATAGTCAATTTCTTAGCAGCACATCCTATGCATGAAGGGTCCCCTTTAAATGATGATCTTTCAAATTAATAAATCGTAATATTAGAAGGAGAACCTAATGCCACTTGGGAATTATATTTTGATGGTGCATCATCATCAAGAAAAGATAAAGAGTTGAATTCACCTATCCCAAGGAAGGCACTAATTGGGTTAATTTTCATAACCCCAAAAAAGGGAATGATGAGATATTCTTATCATCTATCTAAGCCTTGCACAAATAATGAAGCTGAATATGGGGCTCTCATTCCTAGTTTGGAATTAGCAATCCTGACAGAAATCAAAAATATAAATTTTTTTAGAGATTCTCAACTGGTTATAAACTAAGTAAGCGGAATCTATAAGGTTTTGCATCCAAAGCTTTTTAGTTATCATCGATACACCATGAAATTACTTGAAAAGATCTCATTGTGACTCTGTATAGAATATCTCGCAAAGATAATTTTATAATAGATGCTTTGGCTAAACTTGCCAATGAAATCACATGTCCAGGTAAAGAATCTATTTTTATAGAAGTTCAAAATCAACAAATATTATCTCTTATAGATTTAGATTACATAAATAGACAAAAGGAAATGCAAAGGATAGCCACTCTTACTGAAAGTCAAGAGGAATGTGATTGGTGGCAACCATTTATTGACTATCTGAGTAAGGGGAGCCTTCTTGAAAACAAATCAATAATAAATCAAATAAAGAAACATGTTTTATCTTATGCATTTATTAATAATGCTTCGTATCGTAAGTCATTTGACCAAATATGGCTCCATTTTTTAGACAAAAATGAAGCTCATAAGGTTGTGACTGAGATACACTTTGGATTGTGTGGAGCTCACCAATTTGGACGAAAAATGAAAATGAAAATCGAAAGATTAGGATATTATTGGCCATTGATGCTAAATGACTAAATGGAGGTTGCACATCATTTTCATCAGTGCCAAGTACATGGTGTGGTATTACATCAACCACCCAATGTATTACACCCTGATTGCCTCGGCCTTTTGAGAGTTGGGGCGACATCATAGGGCCTATTGATCCTCCTTCCTCAAAAGGACAACATTTCATTTTAGCTGCAACGAATTATTTTTTCAAATGGGCTGAAGTGTTACCACTAAAAGAGGTTAAAGCATATCATGTGTTGAAATTCTTTCAAGAAAATGTTGTATATCGATTTGGCATTCCTCGCTGAATCATATTTGGCAATGGTCCATTTTTTAGATCCACAAAAATAACTCACTTTGTGGCTAGACATAAAATTGATTAGAGATACTCGACCATCTATTACCCTAAGGAAAATGAATTGGCTGAGGCATTTAATAAAACATTAGTACAAATCTAAAAAAGATACTTGATGAAAACAAATGCTAGTGACATGAAAAGTTGGTTGAAGCCTTATGGGCCTATTGGACCACTTATAGGACACCAACTCAGTCTTCACCATATGCTTTAGTTTTTGGAACTAAAGCGGTTCTTCCATTAGAAGTGCAAATGCCTTCATTAAGAATAGCTATTAATAATAATGTTACGAGAGGTCAAAATCATAAGATTCGCTTGGAAGAACTTGAAAATCTTGAAGGAAAATGTTTGAAAGTTCAACAAGAATTTGAACTATACCAATCTCGTATGGTTCAGGCACATGATAAATTGGTTCATCCTAGAGCTTTCCGAGTAGGAGACTTGGTCTTGGTTCTTAAACGACCAATTTTAGCTTATAGAAGAATTGGAAGCAAGTTCAAGCCAACCTGGAAAGGACCATTCATAGTAGAAAAAGCTTATGAAGGATGTTCTTACCAACTTATTACTTGTGATGATGAACGTTCAATGCCACCGATCAATGGACGTTACCTAAAGAAATAATATGTGTGACTCGTAACCTACTTTTACATGATGATCAATGAAATAAAAGTTAATTCCTCATTACTTATTCTGCAAACTTGTGTGCAATGGTTTGAGTAAAATTTGAAGCACACTCTTTTATGACATCTTTCTTGCATTTCCCATAGGTTTGGAGAAAGCCCTTCGTGGTACCATTCCTACTTTCCATAGGTTGGGGGAAAGCCCTTTGTGGCACCTTTCCTATACATGACTTGAGATGGGAACAAGCCCTCAGTGGCACCTTTCTCATGTCCTTTTGGGGTTGTAGTAAGCCTTTGTGCACCATTCCCATGAAAAACTATCCTTATAGGTTTGGATCAAGCCCTTCGTGCCACCATTCCTTCTTTCCATAGGTTGGGAGCAAGCCCTTTGTGGCACCTTTCCTATACATTACTTGAGATGGGAGAAAGCCCTCTATGGCACCTTTATCATGCCTTTCTAGGTTTGGAGTAAGCTTTTGTGCACCATTCCCATGAAAAATACTATCTTCGTAGGTTTGGAGCAAGCCCTTCGTGGCACCATTCCCACTTTCCATAGGTTGGGAGCAAGCCTTTTGTGGTACATTTCTTATACATGACTTGAGATGAGAGCAAGCCCTTTATGGAACCTTTCTCATGTCCTTTTGGGTTTGGAGTAAGCCTCCATGCACCATTCCCATAGGTTTGGAGCAAGCCCTTCGTGGCACCTTTCCTATTGTGTACATGTTAGGATTAAGTCATCAAAGACCCCTTTCATGTTACATGCTATTTAGGTTGGATCAGTCTCCATACCCTTCTAGCCTTGTAAGAATAAATCTCCCAGTATCTTCCAGTTGCAAAATCAGTGGTTTGGATTTAAGTGTCCACATTGGCATCCTTTCCAACTACCATTCTCAAATAGAGTAAGTCCCCATGGGCATCTTATTATTATGTGAAGATTAAGAAAAGTCATGAAGACCCTTTTCTATCACACAAGCTATTGGTTAGATCAAGTCTCCATAGACCCCTTAGTAGCTTGTAAGAATAAATCCTGGTATCTTCCACGATTGCAAAATCAAGCGATTTATTGGGTAAGTGTCCAAATTGGCATCCTTTCCAACTTTTCTCAAAAGTAAGTCCCATAAGCATCACATTATTAAGATAAGGATCAAGTCATCCCTTTGCTAATTGACTACTTGTAAAGAGAATAAGTCATGAAGACCCTCTTTGCTGTGATAGGATCAAGTCTTCAAGGTCCCCTTTCCTTTTCAAAAGAACTAAGAAATTGAATCACACCATTGAAGGCCCGACTTCTTTAGACTACTCAAATAGGATTAAGTCCATGTGACCCCTGTTTAGTAGTCGAAGTGCTACAGATTAGGATCAAGCATTTCAAGCTTCTTCTCCCAGCATAGCCATTTAGGTTGGATTCAAGTCTTCAAGACCCCTTCCTCATAGCTAACCAGATAAGAGTAAAACCCCTAGTGGTATCTTTTTCTGGTAAAAAATATCAGGTGGTTTGGATTAAGAGTAAGTGTCCAAATTGGCATCCTTTCCAACTACCACTCTTAAGTGAGAGTAAGTCCCCTGAAGGCATCTTCCTTGAACATAGTGATTGCATTAGGATTACACCATTCCTTGGGTCCACTCCTAATAACATTCATATTCCTCCTAGAACTTAATGAAGTTAAGTTTCTAGGAATAATTCACCCTCCAAAATAAGGGTAGGTATACATATACCTATCTTTCACAATCAAAACTAAAACAAAATTGCAAATCAAAATTAAAACTCGAACTTGAGCCTTAGCTTATGCTTTGTGGATGTTACACCAATATGTGCTGTATTGGTGATCCACTACATATTGGTCCATTGTTGACCTCATTTTTGAATGAGGTTAACTTGAAAACTTAAAATTAGTAATTGGGATGTCCCCAATCAAATTGAATATCCAATTGACTACTTAGGACACTTAAGTGTTTTAAGGATACCACCACTAATTGAATTAGGTGGATTAAACTTAACATTGTAAACCAAATGAACAAAGCACTCAAATGAATGAAATAAAATTAAACTAAAACAAATCAAAGAAATCAAGATAAAATCAAAAGTCAAATCCTAAGTCAAACTTAGTCAACATAAGTTTAACCCAGGTGGGGCACACTTAGTCAAAAGTTAACCCACCCAAAATATGACCATATTAAATTATTTCAAATATTTTAAATGATAAAATAATCATACTTGAACACAATTATAAAGGAATTTTAACTCATTTAGACTTAAAATAGACTAATTAGATCACTTGATCTAAAATAGCCTAAATGAGTCATATTGGGTTCAAATCCAAATCAAACTGAAACAAACTCAAATTAACCATTCAAAATTATTTGGAAATGATAATTGATAATCAAATTCTCCATTGATATAATTTGGTCAAATGGGTCATTTGACCCAATTAATTAAACATAACCCATTAACCCCAATTTGGGTCAAATGGGTTTATACAAAAATGAAATTTGAAATGAGTTAATTTAGCATAATTCAAATTGTCTAGATTAACCATATTAAAGATGAAATATAATTTAATTATGTCAATCTAGTCATTTGACTCAACCAAACATCCAATTCAAAAAACATAAAGCCAAATGGATCAATATACCCAATGCACTTTGAAGATTGAAAGTTAATAATTTCTAACTCATGGATAATGACTAGTATAAACATTTAACACTAAATTGAACATTAATCAAGGGTGAAATTGTGCTAAATCCAATTTTCCAAGGGTTACTCAAATGCACTAATTCCAATCAAATCACATACGATGGGGATGAGGCTTCCTTAAACTTTTCTAATGAAGGTTTACATCCCTAATCAAGGCATTTAAACTTTTCTTGCATAATTACATAAAATCCAAATGATAAGAGGGGGAAAAAGGTCAAAAGAGACGTTCCATTTGCCAATTCTCCCCATTCCATTCATTATACTAAGGAGAAGGCTACCTTCAAGTGAAGGCAGCAAACCAGCAAGCTTCCAAACTTTCCCATTAGCATGGCCAACCAAAGGAGAGGATAAAATGCAAGGAAAGAGGGTCGACCAAGTATGATTTTTAACATAGAGCCTTCCCCAAGCAAAAAAAAAAACTATTCCATTACCTTCATATGACCAAAAAAAAGCCAAACGAAATTCTACCCACCTTCCACACTACCGACAACAAGGAGAATGACCAAAGCTTTCAAAATCAAAAACATAGTTGGTCTAGGGAGCAATCCATGTGGAGTTGATCTAATTCCTTTGGTACCCTTGAAGTTCTGAAGCTATTGGAGTCGATCTCATCGCCGTTGATCGCCGGACCGGAGGTATGCTATTAACACCCCACTCATCTTTCTTAAGCTTTTCGGCCTTAGTTGTTTTTAAAGGAGACTTGATCTCAAGTGAGATCAAACTGTATGGATTGAAAATATTTCATTTACTGAGTGTTTTGCAATTGAAATCGTGTGATTTCATTTCCTAGATTAAAATATATTAGCAAAACAAGACAGATGACTCTTGGCTCCAGCAAAGATCGGGAGATAATCGACTGTAATGGGTGTCAGATCTAGGTGGACCAGATGATTTTCACCCTTAAAAAACACGCCGTCCGATCTTGAATAGCGATCAATCATCCGCGTATTGCGAGATCTGGCGCGGACTTTGTGTGGACCAATCCATGTGCCATATGGCGCGTCATGTAAGTTCCCCTGCCGTAGGCTGACGCATAAAATTGGTTAAAACACATCATCTAACGATTTAGAAATCATTAAAAATAACAAAAACTTCTGAAATTCATAGGAAATTAAAGAAAAATCAGCAAAATGCAAATGAGGGATCTATGAATTTTTCTTGACGAGAGAAATCCATAAAAATTAAAATTCCCAATTTTATTTGGTATTTTTACCTTAATTTGGGTTTAATTTTAAAAAATATTAAACCCAAATTACTCTCAAACCACTAATCCAATTAATATGAAACTTTCAAAAAATGAAATTAACCTTAAAACACACTCAGTGAAAATTTTTCATGATTTAATTCACCGTAATTTAAGAGTAATAGACTTTTCAATCCTAAACTCCTAATTTAATTAAATAAATTATAATTAATGAAATTAACTTATGGAAATGATCTAAACAACCTTAAATTAACTTAATAAACCCTAGTGAACATTAAAAAATCATTAAAACTTAATTAAACTTAATAATCCTTAATTTGACCTAATTAATGAATTAAATCAATTAAATAATTCAAATAATTAACTAGATATTAATTAAATCATAATAAACCAACCAATAATCAAAGAATTATGAATAAACCTTCATTGGAAACATATTTTTGAAAGGAAGCCATGAAAAATAAAATCTTTAACTGAATCCAACTAAATTAGGCTTAATTTAAGTTTTATTAAAATAATTAAAACCCTAATTACTCCATAATTACAGATCTAATCAAGATGAAACTTTGGACATTTGTAATTGGCATGTAGCCCCACTTGTTAGAAATGTTTCAAACCAAATTAATCTCTAGATTAGGAGTTGTTGAATTTCTAAATCCCTAGATCAATATTAATTAAATAATGGATTAAGGAAATCCCTTAATTCATTAAATCATTTAATAACTTAAAACAATCTTAATAAAACATCAAAAGACTCTTAGGAAATGTTTATTAATAGTCTTAAGCCAAAGAACTTAAGTAATTATACATTTAAGGATTAATGAAAATTAATAATCCATATAAAGAGAAATAAAATAAAAGGAAAATAAATGCTTAATGAACCTTAACACTTGCAATTAATCTAATCTAAGAATAAAACTAAATCAACATAATAACTTAACCTAGATGGATAACGAAACCTTAAACATAATCCAAATTTGATAAACCAAATTAATTTAAGTAAATTAATCCAAATGAAGCTAAACATAATTAACATAAGATCAAACCAAACTAGCATTATCTTAAGATTTGAAATTAACAAACATAGGGTTAAGATTTAGGGAAAATTAATTAATAAATAACTTAAGCTTAAACTAAATCAAATGAAAATTTTATCAAACCTTAAGACAAATAAATTCATAATCAAACTAATTAAATCAAACATAAGAATGAAGAATAAAACAATTCAACTTGAATGAAATAAAATAATGTGAAAAAATAAACATATAACTGAAACCATCAATTCAAATGAAAATAACATAAGCATTAAACAATCATAAATGAAAGAATGTAATGAGAACTAATGAACTTAATACATGAATTCATAATTAAATAATTTGAATTAAGATAAATCAATGAAACATAAACTTTAACCTAAAAATTTTTCAAGTAATTATAAATCAAATTAAATCAAATTAACATAACTAAACTTAAATGTAAAGTTAAGACAAAAGTAAAACTTAATCAAATTAAATGAGATTAACAAAAAGATTGAATAATGAATCAAGTAATCATAAACCAAGTTAAATAAAATTAATATAATCAAACTTAAAGTTAAGACATAAGTCAAATAAAAGAAATGAACTAACCTAAATGAAATAAAATTGACATAAATCAAATTGAAGTAATCAAAGTAAAAGTGAACCAACTTAAGGAAATGAAATAAAATAATTCGCACTGAAACCTTAATTAAACTTCAAGTTAATAAAATTATAAACAAATGATATAAAATGTCATTAAAGAAAAGAAAATATTAAATACCTTAAGTTAAAGAACTTAAAGGTTAATGAAACATTAAGAATAATTCAACTTTAACTTTATAAACGCATTAAATAATTAGAATCAAACTATTGAAAGTAAAATAAAGTCAACCTAAACCTAAACAAAAGTAAACCAAATCAAATGAAATAAATTGAATCATATCAAAAGAACAAACTAAATGAATCAAATCCAACTTAATTTCAAAAAGAAAAGAAAAGAAATAAAATCAATCCAAATTTGAATTAAATAAAATAACATCAAAAGAATTAATGAAGATACCAAAGGACCTTAGTTAGGCCATTAAAAGCTAAGATGTTGAATAAGGTGGGTTCCATCCAAAAATGGAATTTATGCTATTCTTCATTCTTGAAAACATAAACATCATTTTAACCAAATAAAATGAAATAAAAATGGGAATTAAATCACTAAATCATTTGAATCAAAACCAACCAAAGGTAAAAATTAAACAAATTCAAACTTCAAATTGAAACTTGAACTTAAAAGAGCCTAGCAAAGCCTTTTCACGCAAACCCCTCTTTTACACACACTAGATCATTTAGGTCATGGACTCTAGATCTAGGATAGATCATTCTGTGATTTTCTTTAATCTTTTGAGATATGTTGTATTGTGCTTCACATGTCTGTGTGGTGTATTGCTTTAGACTAGATGCCTAGGATTGTTTGCTCACTAGACTGGATGGTAGGACATTCTTTCGAGATGTAACACTATTTTCTGTAGGGGACTTTAAAGAGATCACTGTCATAAAAAAATTATAAAATTTCTATTTCTTTCCAGGTGCTGAAAATACCTTAACATAGTTCATAGGACAGGCATGATTGGCAAGCAACTAATGCTGAGCCCATATGTTTGAAAATATAACTGTTGTGTGCTGTTTGTATTTCCAAACATCTATTTTGCAGGGCTTAGGATTACTTTTTGAATTTTAAAATGTAAATTTGAGCTTAGAATTAGGTTAGGATCTATGGAGTCTAGGATTAACAGGAGCTGACCCAACCAGGAGATGGTGTAGTGGTCCCCTGTGAAGCCCGATGGATGTCCGTGAAGAAGGAGATTTTCTTGAAAAGAAGACCCATAAATCTAAACTTGTAGTTCTAGGCTGGGTTGTATAAGGGCAGAACTCGGCTGCCCTTTTTTTTTTTCTTCCGAGGTGTAAGCAGTACCCAGTTGCATTGGCCTATTTTTATTAATTTAATTTGGTTTGATTTATTTTGGGTGCGCAATAGAAGTAACATGCTTTTTCTAGGTTTTTTTTTCTGTGATTGTGTTTTATTCTGTGATGAATGCCTGAACTTAGACTCATAGGATAAATTAAAATTTCTACTCAACTAAATCAATCGAAACATAAAAATAAATATAACTCATAATCTCATATAAAAGCCTAGGTATTAAATCAAGATAATAAAATATTTAGCAACCCCTTAACTGGATATTTAACATCATGCATAATCATCTTATTTCACTCTTGTTAAGGGTGGGCTTCCACCTTTTCCAGAGAAAATGGGCTTAACCTTTAAGAGCCTGTGATGGAAGAACACCTCCTTCCCTTTTGATTTGGCCCATAACCATTTCTCATTACATGGAATTAGGCATAAAATGCATACCTATGGCCTAAAATGAATCTTGAGTCAAAAATCATAAAAATATGAAAATAAGCATTAATTAGATGCATCTTCATTCCCTACATAATCTTAGGGATTAGGGAGTGAGTCTAGGTTCATAGATTTCTTTCCTAAAAGTGCAACAGCCCAACCATCTTGCATTCATGTGACTTGACTTCATGAATTTAAAATACGCTTAAGTGGTGTTAGCTGGCAGCCTTCTCTAGGCAGGTGGTAAGTCTAGAAGAGTCAGGGATAGGTTTGTTCCCTCAAGTGAGGAGAATTTCATCGATTCCCAAGGATAGAACTTGGTCGAGCATCTGACATGTGTCAGAAGAACCTGTAGACTAGGTTCTGAAGCATCCTTTTCAGGAATAAGTCTTCAACCCTAGGAATTTCCTCAGTCTTTTGCTACTAGAATCTAAGCCCTAGATTTTTAAGAAAATGACAACTCAAAATCTAAAATTAAATCCCAAATTTGAAACCCAATCATAGGATAGTTGAAATGTCTATTGGGTATCCTAGTATTAATAGACATTTCTTGCTCTCTCCCATTTGACTCTTGAAAATAACTCTCTCCAATTCGGATCTCTCCCAATTGAATTTCCAAAAATCAGTCCTTTGAAAGCTACCTTAGTAGTCTTTAGGAATAATCACTTATTTCTTTAATCGAGAGTATTCTTAGAAAGAGGCCCATCCTAAGATGTATTTAACTACAGAGGCTTACCTTTATAGGGAACCATGATCCCAAGATAAAATAAACCATGTTCTACTTTCCACGTAGTTTAGGGGAAAATACTCTGGTACAAAAAAGACCCATTAGCCTTAGGAGTCTTTTATTAAAATGATCGAATCCATTACAGGAGAGCATGTTTATCTTTCGAGATAATATGTTTATTCCTTAATATGTATTTTGTCATCTAAATAAAATATTTCTAAACTATATGGTGTCATTTCTTTCCTCTATTCTAGGGAACACCAACAACCATGTTTAATGAGAAAAACTAAGAATTTTCCATAAGAAAACTATAAACTCAAGGATGGGATAAGCATAAATGTAGACTACCAATATATGATGGATAAACAAGCTATAATTAATATAGTTCTTTGAAATATATAAAGATCAAAAGAGACTCAATACTATAAGTGACTTAAGATATGATTGCTGTTAAAATTATACCATACATACTTACTCAAATTATAAAAAAGAAATAAAATAAAATAGTCTTATTGAATGAGGTTATTTTAATGCTAAAAATGGTGAAATCGGATAATAAATATACTCATAATGATAGAAAAGAAATCAAAAGAATATTAACTATATCTTTTAGGTGTTATCTTTTGAGTTCAATTTTAGAATTATACCCACATTTGTAAACTCTAACAATGCTACAATTATAAGTAATGCAAGCCTCTGTTGATTCTATAAACAGTAGCCTTTTGACTTTGTATTTTGATTTGCAAACTTTCAACATAAATTGATGCACTTAACAGTTATGTGGCTTGGAAACTTTGCATTGCATGATTCTTATTTGTACTTCAATGCATATTCTACATCGATTCATTGAACGATCCTTTACATATTTTTTCTTGTTTGTGATATGAATTTTTTTTATCGTGATGGTTGTTGTACTCTTCTACTTGAGGTGTGATATATTCCTTAGATGGTGTTTATTATAAAAATTGAATGTGTGTATAGAATAAAATAATATAACACACTTAGCCAAAGGAGATTAATCAAGGGTTATATGCACATTCCAACACATACAATGGCTTCTCCCTTACAAATTGCAATTGATAAGGTTAAACCTATGACGTATTCTCTGAGGCTCTAGGGAAAACCTATGATGGGAAGTATATTCAGTTTGTCTCTAGTGCAAGAAGCTCGAGAGGATGTGGGAAGGAGCTATTAGAGCTACTGATAAAACAAGTTGGCTCTAGTGAAATTAGCGAAGAAGATGAGGCTTTGTAGCATTTATGATGAAATTGTTGAGAGAAGGCGAGGCTTTGTAGCGTATGCAGTAAAATTAGTGAGGAAAGGTGTGGCTTTGTGGTGTATGGGGTAAAATTACTGAGGAAAGATAAAGTTTGTGGACAAAATGCACAAGAAAAGATGAGGGAAGACAAGCACCTCACACAAAATGCATGGGAGCCACAAGGAGTAGTGAGTTTCATTTCCACTTTTTGAGAATTTTAATTCACGTGAAATGAATGTTGAAATACACCCAAAATACTTTATAGTATAAATAGTGTTTATATTTTACATCAATCCAAACAAAAGAAATAGAATTCATATATTTTATTTACAATTAAGAAAGTAAATAATCAAACATCCCCTTAGGATATCTTTAGAGATTATTGTGTACTTTATAACATATTTTTTAACTATCAAAGTATGTGTGAAGTTTGATACATAAAAATTTGTCATTATTGTCAGCATCTATCTTCATTGCTATAACCATCAATATACACTTATTTGTGGATTTTAATTAAGTTGGTGTGCTCCATATTTTTCCTCTAAATTTGTTTTACCTAGTAATTGATGAAGATATATATATATATATATATATATATATATATATATATATATATATATATATGCTTGGATTTTCTATAACCAATTTCATTATTTATTAGTTGTGATTATGCAAGCCTATCGAGAAAAAAAAAATGTAAATATACTATCTTAATAATGGATTTGAAAGACATAGAACAATCCACTAAATATAAGCAAGTAGTAAGAACAATCAAAACAAGCATTGAGAATATTATGATAACTATGTCAAGGTGCTATAAGAGAGCAATAATCCAACATTAATAAACCTTTATCTAGATGCAAATAGATAGACAAGCTTTACTATTCATTATGAGTCTATAACTACAAATTTAAAAGAAGGTACTAACAAAAAAGTACAAAACATAGTTCAAATGTATCAAAGTAAGATAGAATACTTGAAAGATTTCTCCATTGATAATAATTTCATATGCCATGGGGTAGACAAAAAATATGTAAAAGCAAGTGATCTATTTTGTCTTCTTGTCCTCAACAAAAGTGGTTCTTGATGAAGGAACTATAGTTTTGTAACGGTGGGTTACTTTAGGATTTTAGTGAATGGAATCATGCCAAAGCTCCTAAAACCTCTAAATTGTTGCTGCCATCTATCACAAAATTATAAATGTTTAATAAGGTTTGGATTAGCTTGGTTACAAGGGAAGAAAGGGGTTTCTCAATTCTAGTATTAAAATCAATCCACCCAACCATTTAGTGAAGAAGGACAGAAAATTCATGTCTTATTGCAAGTAAAACTAAGCCAAGAAAATAAAGAGAATATTGTGGAAACTCAACCCAAATTAAACTAATTCAATTCCCAAAATCATTCCTAAGTTGATGATTAAATATGACTCAACTCTCAAATACACCAAATTTATCTAATGTGGTCATTCAGTCAACGTAACCCAAATTGGCTCAAATTGACCTATATGAGCTATATCGAGTTGAAATCAAAATAAATTAAAATTAAATCAAATTAATCACCTTAAATCAATTATAAAATTTAATTAAACTCAATTTAACCCTCATTTGAGTCCAATTTGGCCAATTTGATCAATATGGTCAATGAACCCAAGTGAACCCAAATTAACCCAATTAGGCTAATTTGGGTCAAATTTAAATTAACTACAATCAATCAAACTTAATCACTCTAAATAACTCATTAAATATAATTGTGAATTTCGGCCATATAAGGAAAAGGGGAGAAAAATATGCAAAGATGCTCTCTTTTTTTTTGCATCCAACGAGTTCTCCACCTTCCAAGAAATAAAACCAACCCATATTCTACCTTTTTCACTCACAAAAAATACCAAATCAAGTAGATTCTAGTAAAATATGGTGATGGTGGCAAGGATTAGAAGTGTGGTGGGTAATTTCTTAAATAAAATTTAGGAAAATCATAAGCCTTTATGATTGTTGAAAAAGTGATGTAATTCTAGGATTTTAATTTTAAATCCTCAATGCACTTTCTTTCTTTTAACTCCCAAGATTTAAAAAAAAATGATTTTTGGAAAAGATCACCACAATATCATAAATATGGTGGATTTAAGGTGAATTCTATCCACCCATCCCTCTTTGGTCTACCTCAGATGAGAAAGACAATCTCGAGACCATTTATTTTACTTGTATAGAATAGACGATCGTGATTAAATTTCTTTTTTAATTTATTCTATTAGATTTGACCTGAAACTTTAAAAATTATAAACATATAATACTTAACCAAAAAATACAAATAAGAACTCTATGAATTTGTCGTATCAATAGGAGTCCAATGAACCTAAAATCTTCTAATTTGGTTGTATATTAATTACTCTTAAAATAATAAACCCATTAAGTTGAAAATTTCATGAAAGAAACTCAATGTTATTTCCTATCTATCATAAAAATTTAAAGTTTAATATTCTTCTCTAGTTTAAGAATTATTAATTTTTAAAGTTAATTAACTAATTTTGAATTAAAATTTAATTAAATAACTATAAAAATTATGCAAATTCATCAAAATAATTTAAGTCACTTTAATAAATATTAAGGATCTTAGAAAATTAATTAGAACCTTTGGATTGCTCTAAATCATAAAAAATAATTAAATTATGATTTAATTAAGTATTAGTTAATTATCTTAATTACCTAGAATTTTAAAACTCATAATTAATTATAGAAAATTTGAAAATTATAGCTAAACCCTCCATGAAATGCTTAGATAGATGAGAATCTTAAAAAAATAGAAGTCATAATTTTTATTGAGTATACAGTAACTAATTAGGGTTTGAAGGTTTTCCTAATTAGTGAAATTAAGTTCTAATTAATTAACTAATTAACCTAAAATTTTGAGTGTTTATTCGATGAGAGGGCTGTAGTCTCCCAAAATTATTTAAAATTAATTGGTAAGGTAATTTGGAAAATCTAAATTTTCAAATCTTAAAGGGTTATTTTGTCCATTTAATAAATTTATATAATTAAAAAATTAAAAAAAAATTATTAGAGAATATTAAATACATTTTAAATTATTAATAGAGACCAAAGAAATTAATTAGGCTCAATGGTTCTAATTATTTCTCAAAATCATCATTAAAGGCTTTTATTATTTAATTATATTATTAATTGACTTAAGATTTAGAAAATTCATAATTAATAAGCTAAGTACTTAAAAATTGTGATCAATCTCTCTTTGTGATCAGTTAGCATAGTGGGTTTCAATGAAATAAAAATTCCCAATTGGTTTGGGATATTTTGAGTGTAATTTATGATTTTATATTTTCTCAATTTCTTTAATTATTCCTTAAATATAATGAAAATCACATTAGAACTTTACAGACATGTTTATTTCATGCTTATTTATGCTGAATAATTTTCTCATAATTTTGACTTTTGTTTAAGGTATAATTTGATTTTTAGCTCTTTTGGACTTAATTAACTAAAATAATTAATTAATTTTAATTAATTTATATAAATCATTTTAATCATTTTAAATCACATAATAAAGAGAAGTGGGTTAATGGATAATCTTAGACATCTATCAACTCATTAGGCTTAAATACCTCAAATTTTAAAATCAATGCTTAATAAATTTGATTAAGCTTAAATATGATTTCTCTCTTATGAATAACCTTAGGAATTAATAGCTTTGAATAAGTTGTTTAGTAATATTTAATTTTTTTTCTTCAATCACTTATAAATGTGTATTTTATATATGTCAAGCATTTATATTTCAAGTAAAAAAAAATAATTCATTAATTACATGCCTTGAACTAATACAATGGCTATTATCACTTATAAATCTTAAATTATTTTCTCTATTAAGTTTATGTATTTATTTAGTGTAAATCTAAATTAATCATGATAGTTAAAAAAATAAATCTTTACCTATATGTATGATCTACATGCTTGAAATGTATATAGTCTAGACATCTTAAGAGCGCAATAATTTAAGTAGTCCCAAGAAGATATTAGATTACCTCACTTCCTTGATTTCACAATAGCATGTACCAAAAAATTTATAGTGAAATATATAGTAAGGTTAAATTATTTTCAGATCTTCAAGTAACTTAGAAATTTTTATTAATTCACCTTCATACATATATACATATGCATGCATATGTAAATTAGCAAGTATATAGTCTAAACATCCTCGAAGCGCAAGACTTTAAGTAGTCCCAAGGGCGTCATAGATTACCTCACTTTCATGATTTAATAATGGCACATACTTATATAAGTTCAACATACTAATGTGTAAGTTTATATATAATGAATTCCTAAATTATCTTTTTCTACAAAATTTATGCATGCATCATATGTACATATATCTTTAAATTCTAAATTAAATATCAAAAAAATAAAATATATGAATTCATTCATGCATCAATGCATAGAAGTTCTAAATGATACATATATACATTAAATCCAATTTCCTTATTTTATAAAAAAATTAAGCTAATATTTTAAATGAATATTAAGAGTGATAAAGCAAAGTCAGAAAAATACCACCAAATTAATAATGATTTAAATCTATTAATCTTAAGATGACTGTCATATTATTATAATTGCATTTAAGTTGAATCCAAACACAAAATATAATAAAAAAAAACTTAACATTTCATTAAGATGACTACAAAAAATATAAAATCCACATTTATGTTCAAATTAAGGTTAGGGTTTGAAGTGGACTTCACTCATCTTCTTACTCTTTAAATTCTAAATTTAAGTGAAATCAAAAGAGATAGTGAAGCCTAAAATTTATCTAAAATCATTAATCATTTAAACGCAATCACCCTTTAATGGTAAAATTAAACACTCATTCTCACATTATAATTCAAATATTAAAGGTAGTTTTGTCACATCACACTAGCTTTTCCACACACTTTAGAGTGCTAAGTCACCGATACTCGAGTTATGTTAGGATGGTGCTTTGTTGAAGATTAATATTTAATATTTTAGACTAGATATTAGGATGTATGTGTGTAGTCTGGATGTTAGAGTGATATTAGGCTAGTATTATTTCTTATAGAAGATTGTGCTTAAGGAACTATTATAAAAAAATTTATAAATGCCTTTGCTTGTAGGTGTTACTTAAGTCCCTCAGCATAATTCATTATGATAGGTGGGCTTCGTAATCCAAGATAGGATTCTAAGCCCCATTGAATGGAATATAATTGATTAATGTGTTTGTATGTTCATCTGACCTCTATTTTGTAAATGTAGTTAGATTTTAATTTCTATAAAAAAATATAATTTTATAATAGGTTTAGGATTAGAACTATGGGTGATTTAGGATGAGTAGTGGCTAGAATGCTTTGACATAGGATACCTTGGGATGCTTGGAGTACCTAATTCATGAAGATGAAAGTGAAGATTGAAGACCCCCAAAGATTTCTTTAATTGTAATTATAATCTAAGTTGTATAAAGATAGAGCTTACTCATTTTTTTTCTTTTTATATGGTATGCATACGGCCGCCCTCTTCTTCTTTAATCAATTGTGATTGTTTAGTTTGTTTATATTAATTATGCAATAGAAATGTCATATTTTTCCTAAGTTTTCTAAAGTGTATATGGCTGCTATGATTGGCTCTTTAAGAACTTAAATTTTTTTACCCCCACTAATTAATTTAATTAAAAGTTTAACAACTCATAACTTCATCATAAAACTTCGGCACTTAATCAAGATAAAAGATTTAACAACCTATAGGTCTGTGATGAATGTTATAACACTATTGTTAACCTCATTTTTAGTATAAGCTCTCAACCCCTCCATCCTAGACATAGGACTTCTCTTAGACTTTAGGAGTTCCTTAGTCTTAAGACACATCTAGTGATTAGGTGAACACTCAACCTAGCCCTAGAGACTTAGAAGAGTTAGCCATAGGAATAGGGCATGCCTTAGGGGTGTTAGGAAAATTTCCCTACCCAATAGCTTGAACCGCATTCCTCATTTCCTTCCTTCAAGTCAAACTCCAAATCAATCCTAATTGATTTTCTCAAACTCCAAATCAATCCTATTTGATTTTCTCCAAACTCAAATCAATATCAAATGATTGAAGACCATGATTGAAACCCCATGATTGAAACCCATGACTGAAATTCCAAGTTCGAAATATTTTCTAAGTCCTTTGATTCCCTCTTAAGGACATAGCTCAAATCAACTTCAAATCACTTCAAATTCATGAAATTTTCTCATAAACTATTTATACTTTCATTTATATTCACATATATAAATGAAATATAAATTCAAATATCCAAAACCAAATCCAAAAATCAAACTCAAATTCAATCAAATTTCAATCCTTTCAAGTCAAAATCTTAAACTTAGCCAAATCAATTTCAAATCAAGCCAAACCCTTGATTTTTCTTCATGATTCAATCTATCCTTCAAACATGAATCCAAATATAAATACAAACTTCAATCACTTAACCAAAATTCAATTAAAAAATCAAGCCCAAATCAAACTCATGTTCACCCCTTGAACTTGAAATTGTCAAATGAATCAACACCCATTTGACTTCAAATCACTTGCAAATGGATTCATATTTCAATCATAAGTCCATATGTGAGTTCAATCAAACTCAAATCAAGCTTTGACCAAGCCATTTGATTTACTTAGGCTCACTTGACCCAAAGTGACCTAAAGTACCCTTATGAGCCAAATTCTAATCCTAACCAAATTGGATTCAACTAAGCTCATCTATATCTCTCATCATGATCAACAATCATCATAAGATGATCAATCACTCAAATTAGGTCAAACCAAGTCAAACCTAAGGGTTGATAAAGTCAACACTTAGCCAAAATGAAACCTAACATAGGAAAAATCCATCATATGCCAAATTGATTAAAACCATTAATCAAAACTCATTCATGACCAATGTTTGAATTTGACCAAGTCAACATTTGAGCCTAACCTAGCCCAATTAGCCACTTGACCCAAGTTGACCCAATTTGACCTAAAAAGTCAAAATGTGTCAAAACTTGATCTAAGCCAAATTGATTGAAACCAATGGGTCAAGTTCATTCCAAATCACTTGTTGGACTTGCCAAAGCCTCCAATTAGACCCAACCTAGCCCAATTGACCATGAACCCAACTTGACTTAAAGGGTCAAATTATGCCAAATTCAAACTTAACCAAAATTGATTGGAAATGAAGATACTAATCCCTTTTATATGACCAACAAAACCTAAACCTATCCATGACCTAGCCCAAATAGGTCAAATGAGTCAATTTGGTCAACTTGACCCATTTGACCTAAATGAACTAAATTGAACCAAATTCAATCCTAAACCAAATTGAATCAAACCAAAGCCACCAAAATATTTCAAATGGTCATATGAACTTGACCCAACCCTTGGTTTGACCCAATTTGACCATTTGGTCAACTTGACCTAAGTTGACCCATTTTGACCTAAATGGGTCAACATGAGCCAAATCACATCAAACCAACTCAAAATTCAATAAAACTTGGCCAAACCTATTTTATCATCATATCAAACATGCCCAAACTGAAATATAGGTTAAGTGACCATTTTACCCCTAGGCCATAGGATAAATTTTGGCTAATTCTACTTGGAATTTGGTCAAATCCTCTTCATAACCACTTAGCACTCTCTTAGTGGATCAAGTGAACACTAGGGAGTGTGGTGAACCCAACCCAATGGGTTTGGGTCAGCCCAACCTAGCCCAATGGCCAAACCGACCACATGCCTTGAAATGGAGCACATGGAATCTTCCTTCCACTCAATTCAAGGACATGGGGAGTTCACCATTCCACTCCTTTGGCCAAACTGAACTCAAAGACATCCTAAATGGCCTAACAAACTAACTCCTTGTGGTCAATTGGATCAAAATAGTAAGGCATTGCTTGGCCGTCCGATTGCCAAAGGGGGAGATATACTCCCCCTAATTTCAATTCAATCATTTCCTGATTGAACCTGGGAAGTCGAGAATATTCAGCCTCCCCACATGCTTCTGGGAGTGAAATCAAATTCCCATTTCTTGGTTTTAGAGATTTAAAATGGGGGAGCTCCACCCCCAACTCCCACACTCAAAACCAGTGCAATTCCTTTGCAAGCTCCATCAGTGTGCTCAATCGAACTCATCCAAGCTCTTTCCTAAGTTCTTAAGGCAAGGGAGGAGTCATCTTGATCAAGACTGAGCTCAAGGCAAATGGTAGTCGGTCTCTAGAAGCAACCACCCAATCTCAATAGCTCAAACTCTTAGCAAAGCTTCGTCTCAACTAGATGAAGCTTCTCTAAGGGAATCGAGCACCAGTGATCACCTCTAGAGAGGTAAACCATTTTTTCAAGCTTAATCTATCCATAGTGTAGAGCTTTGTGAAAGAAAGTTTAATTTCATGGGATTTTAGCCATTAGATATGATCTACAATGCATGATGAAGGTGTGGGCTAAATTTTAGCCCAATCTGATCTCAATCGAGCTTGGATCATGGCCTAGAACATGGACGGATCTCCTTTCCGAGAATTATAGGATGATCCATCCACACATTTTGGATGGACGCCAAGATTAAACACATAACATCCCAGATTTACCCCTTGATCCATGACTTTTCTAATCGTCCCATCCTGATCGACGGTGAGGAGAAAGGTCACACGGAGCTACAATGTGACGGGTTAAAGAGCCAATCCCGTCACACCATGTGGAAAGTGCATACTGTGTTAGCAGCCCACGTGGCACCGACGGGATTAAATACTTAATTAGATTATTTAAATATTCTAATTAATTATGAAAACTTCAAAAATTCATATCTAAGCCTAAAAAATAAGAAAAATATGAAATAAATTGCATTATATAGATAATTGAATATAGAAGATTTTAAAATTGGTTTCAATAGATTTTGAAGATTATTTTTCTCTGAATTAAGGTTTTATTGAGAATGTTATTTTACTAATTACCCTTTAATTACTCCACTGATTAATCCAAAACTTTTTATGCTTAATTAGTGGGATGACTCTTGCTTCCCCTAATTTTCTTGGGATTTATTGGTGGCTTAATTAGGAGAATTTCTAGTTCATTCCTTAATCACTCCCTTTATATAATTAAGCTTAATTAAGGGCATAATTAGTGGTTTAACCCTCTGATTGAGTCAATTAAGTTTTTATTAAGTGAATGTAAGGTTTGGGGAATAATTTTGGGATACTTTCCTTAAGATATTCCCTAAGCCCTCTTTCTTCCTTAATCCATCCTTAATTAAGGGTTAATTCACTAATTACTCCCTAAATTAATTTCATAAATTTCTAAAACTTTTTAGAACTCAATTAATCTATCGTGGGTGTTCAATAGCTTAAGTACAATTAAGAAAATCAAAATCCAACTCACTTGTGTGAGGGGGGTTTTGAAAGTACTTAAGCTTGAACATCTTAGTTTAATTAATCATTAATCATAAGCCAAATTGTATTAGGCCCCTTTATTCCTATGTGCATTGCAAATTAAATTCCTTGTGAGATTTTATGTCATCTCATTAGCTCATAATTATTTGATTAGTTATACTAAGGTGGTATATGTAAGGGATAATTAACATGCTTAATTCATACCTTAACCTAAGCAACATATACAAATCATCTAATCACCTAAAAAATTAAACTAAAATAACCAACACATGTGAGAATGGGTTACAAACAGCAAACTTACTTTACATTTCTCAAATTAGATCAAACTCAAAACAAAATCAAACCTTCCTTAAAAATAATTTGTTTTGCTTTAAGCTTTCTTATTTCATAAGATTATCTTTAGGAATTAATTAGGGTGAATGTGTTTACATCCTTTCTTCAATTTATTTCTTTCCTAACATGCTAAATGTGTATGTCATATGAATTTCATGCATTCATGCTTTTCAAAAATCAAAATTAAGATGAAATGTTTTCTTTATGTAGAATTGCATGTTTTGGCTAAAATAGAAATATGAGTGGCTATTATTACTATTAAATCCAAATTATTTTCAAAATATATGAATCAATTACTAAAACTGAAAGTGTGCTACTTATAGTTCATTTATAAGTTTGCATGTGAATATAAAAATGTGTCTTTTGTTTGCTTCCTTTCTTTCCTCTTAAAATGGATTTGAATAAGATGTGAAAAGTGTATTATTATTTTAAAAGAATATAACACTTGCTTAAAATCTACTCTTATGCTCTCCTATGTTATAATCTAAGAAGGATCCTTATAATTACACATATAAATTGCATAAGTAAATCCAAAATATAAATACAAACTTTTTGCATCCTTTCTTTTCCATTCATTTATTTTGTACATATGTTTGTATTTAAGGAAAGTGGTATATTAGTCTGGACAACCTCGGAGTTGCGAGATTTTAAGTAGCCCTAAGTAGGTCTTGTACCTTACACCCCTAGTGCTAGCAATGCCACCGTACTAACTTATGTCTTTTATACATTCATGTGTGCATGTGAAAATTGGATAAGAAACCTCTTTTCTACTTAATGAAAATCATGCATCATAAGAATTCAAATTTTCTTAAGTAACTCACTTAGCATTCATCATAAAGTATGCTAAACATTTCCATTTGTATTTATAGATATGCTTAGGATTCATCTATGTGCATGTTATACTTGGGAAAGAAATCAAGTGATGTGTGTTTTTTGAATTTAATTCACTTTACTTAATCTTAAAATGCCTTTCTTTTGAATAGGTTTGTTTAAAGTTCATCTAAACTTAGGATTAATTAAAACACATAATAAGACATTCACTAAACAAAACTAAAACATGAATCTACTTTAGAAATTAGTTAAGGTAGGGAAGGAAAGAGAGGTTTTCTTCTCTTTCCCTCTCTTTATAATTAATTTTAGGATTCACTTGAACCTAATCAAAACACAAAATAAAATCAACCCAAAACAACTAAACAACTTAAATGAAATCCCCACCCCTCTAAGTTGAACACTCTTCACACTTAGAAAACTCTAACTTAAAGCCATAGCTAAGCATACCACACAAACCTTAAAAGAACGCACATTATGCTAAGTCACCACTTCTAGCTTTAGGTTAGGGTGGTACATGGTTTGATGTTTGCTTTTTTTGTGATGTAATAATTTAGACTAGATGTTAGAATGAATGTGTGTAGACTGAATGGTAGGGTGATCTTAGTCTAACCATTATCTTCTGCAGGGGATTATGCTTAAGGGGTATTGTAATAAATAAAAATATAAATGTTTTTTGTTGTGCAGGTGCTTATACCCCTAAGAATAATCCAATAGGCCACGTGGACTTAGTCACCCATGTGTGGGGTGTTAAGTCCAATATACATGCATGGGATTTGTATGGTTTATTTTAGCTAATCTCTATTTTGCAAGTGTTAGTTAGATTTCCATTTTCACTTTTCATGTAATTTTTTACAATTAGGATTTTGGAATGATTGTTATATGGATTAGGATGAGCATTGGTTATAAGGCCATTCCTTATGTACCATGTGAGCATCCACCTTCCAACCATCCAAAAGAAAGAACGAAAGAAGAAAGAAAAAAAAAAGAAAGAAGAAAAGAAGAAAAGAAGAAAGAAAAATGAAGGCCCCCATATCAATGAATTCCTTACATCATTGTAAATTAATTCATTTGTAATCCGAGTTGTATAAGGGTTGAGCTCAACTACTCAATTTGTTTTCGGGTTTATGCAGTGGTGCCCAACCACAAATGACCTTTTATTCTTTTACATTAGCTTTATAAATTGATTGATGATTTGTTTAGCTTGTGCATTCAGATAACATCCTTTTTCTAGTTTCTTGCTTGCTTGATGTATGGCCTGGATGACGATTAAGCTCTTAGGGAAAAATAAATCTTTTACCAAATTAATCAACTTAAAATTAAAAAAATAAACAACTCATAACCTAACTTAAAGCCTAAGTTGAAAATCAAATAAAAGAATTAGCAACCCCTTAGCTGGATGAGTATTTATTTTATAACTTCATGCACAAAAGCATCTTGTTTCACTCTTAATTGGAGGGCTTCCACCTTTGCCAGAGAAACTTTGCTTGACCTTTTAGAGCCATGGTGGAAACACACCTCCTCCCTTCTCGTTGATTTTTAGCCAATAATCTTACTTCTCATACATTAGGCATATGAATTCTATAATTCTGATTCAAAATGATTATCCAAAAATGAGAATAAAATGTAATATGAATTGCATTAGATCTAAGTCATTACTCATGCCCATACAAGATATAGTCTCTTAGGGAGTGAGTTTAAGGACTTAGTCTCTTTCTAAATAAATAATAACCTAGCTATCTTGCATAAATCATATAACTTGCCTACATGAATTTAAAATCGTAGGATGAGTTAGTTGGCGGTCACCCCCATGTAGTTGTAAGTCCAAGCAGTCGGGTGGTTTGTCCTCTCTTATGGAGGCAGACCAAATACCCATTTTTCCCTTAGATTTAGGTTATGCTTTTAGCCCTCACCAAAGTTCCCTAAATTTAGGTTCTGATGTTGCTTCTCCCCTTTGTGGGCCTTAAGTATAAATCCTCACCTTCTAAGCATTTTTATAATCTTGTGTTGTGGAATTATAAGCCCTAAATCTTTAATACAAAAATTCAACTTGGACAAATTAAATCAATTTCAAAAATCTAAAGCCCAACTATATGATAGTTTGAGATGCTTGCTAGGTTTCTTAGCATCGTGAACATCTTCTACTTATCTTCATTTGGATTTGATAATAACTCCCTCTCTTTGATCAATCCCATTTGATCTTCCAAAATAAACTAATCGATTGATTGTCCTACCTATTAAAATCTTTTAGCGACAATGATCATTTACCTTAATCGAGAGTATTTCTAAGGAATCCCCATCCTTAGGATGTAATTAACTATGGGGGCTTGCCCTTATAGGGAACATAATGAACTCAATTTTAAATAAACCCTGCTTTACTTTTCTATGTAAAGTAGGGGAAGAATCTTTGGTACACATGCAGACCCATTGTCCTTAGGAGTCCTTATTTAGGTGATTAGGTCCATTGTAGGGTAGTGACTTCTATCTTTCGAGATGGTACATTTCTCCTCAATGTCATACTCGATCACCTTAATAAGAACATATGCAGATCTATGCGGTGTCAAAAGGCATAAAAAAGGAGAAAGTATATTTCTATCTTCATTTTTATCCTGCATAGAGTGAAGATGGAAGTATACTTTTTTTCTTTTTAGAAGAAAGTTGAAAAATTTTCTCCATAACTATACATGCATATTATTTCATTTCTTGCAAATAGGGAGTCTCTAGTTTTGCATGATAAAGGACATGGCTTGACTTGTGATTATAATTCTCTTATAGTGGAGAACACCCATTCCTTTCTGATTTAGCCCATAACTCCATTTCATTAGGTATGTTGGCATAAATGCCTCCCAAGTTTAAGTTTAAAATGATGAGTCAAAATTGAATAAAATTTATAACTTTTATTGTATTAGTTTAAGACATACTTTCAGACTAATCATGATCTAGGATCTTAGAGAGTGAGTTTAAGATCTTAAGTTCTTTCTTAATAAATAACATCCTAACTATCTTATATTCATGAGACTTGGCCACATGGTTTTAAAAGCCTAGGAGATATTAGCTAATAGCCACTCCAAGCAGTTATAAATCCAAAAGAGTCGGGATTGGCTCACTCTCTTTAATGAAAGTGAACCAACATATCTCAATCTTCTCTTAGTAGAATTAATTCGAGCTCTTAGATTATGTTAGAACATTTTAGACATAAGTTCAGAGGCAACATGTTTCTCCTTTGCTATGGGTGTAAATCCTCACCTCTTAGGCATTCCACAATCTTGTATTATTGGGATATAAGTCCTAACATTCTAATGAAATATCAACTTAAATAATCATAATTCTTTATTTTAAAAATATAATGCCTCATCATAGAATAGATAGAAGTGTTTACTAAGCTTCTCAGTATCATGACCACTCCCTACTTATCTTCCCTTGGATTACCTTATGAACTCTTCCTATTTTAGTTATCCCACTTGATTTTCAACGTTTACCAACCCTTTGATATCAAATTTTAAAATCCATAGAGATAATAGCCAATCACTTTAATCGAGAATATTCTCAGGCGATTCACATACCCTATGATGTAATTAATTTTTAGGGCTTAACCTTATAGGAAACATAAGAACCTGACTTATTATAAATATTATTTTACTTTATCCATGTAAAGTAGGAGAAAATTCTCTAGTATACGTAGACCCATTAATCTTAAGAGTCTTTATTAGATGATTAAGATCATTGTAAGGAGATATCTCTACCTTTTGAGGTAGCATATCATTCATTGATGTTGCACTCAATTATTTCAATAAGTACCCTCAAAGATTTGTGTGGTATACCTCATCACATGATTCTAAACACCACATTGACCCAAACACCCATGCTGGCCACATTTGTAATCCATTTTTTCTTCTTGCTTTGGTTCACCATAAAGCTTCTTATCCTCCTCTTCTTTGGTCTACCTTCTGGCCTCATTATATTTAGTGTGCTAATTTCCAGTCCATTATACACTAAAACATGATGATAAATAAAAAATTTTTGTGATCATATGATAATGCTCATCCATGTATATATACCATGATGTGTGCTTTTTGGTACCAATGAAAGAAGCAACATGAATACACAAGAGTCCAATCATCTGCCAATATCTATAATTGCACTCTTTATTATCAATGCCCACTTTATGCCTTTGAAGATGTCCCTAGACCTCGCCTGCATATATTACTGATTGTCTAATAATAAAGCATGTTTTTCTTCTAGTTAAATCTCTATGGACCTCACTTTTGGAGTGTGCTCTCAACTTCTTCATCATAGATCTAGGACTCTTGTAGACACTAAGAGCTCCTTAGTCTTAAAACACTTCTAGCGATTAGGTGAACACTTAAACTAGCCTAGAGACTCAGAAGAGTTAGCCATAGGAATTGGTTATGTCATAGGGATTTAAGAAGACTTGCCTACCCTATAGCCTTAAACCCAATTCTTGTTTCATTCCTCAAACTGAACCTAAAATTCAAACCCAAATCATAAATCCAATTTCAAATCAAATGATTGAAATCCATGATCAAATTCAAATTCCAAACCCTTCCTAAGCCCTTTGATTTTATCTTATGGACTTAGCCTTAACCAAATTCAAATCAACCTCAATTCAATTGATTTTCTCAAATATCCATTCAATCTCAAATCTAATCCCAACCCAAATTTTAAATCAAATGATTGAAGCCCATGATTAAATTCAAATTCCAAAATTTCTTCCTAAGCCACTGTTGACCTTACTTTAGGAGTGCGTTCTCAACTTTCTTATCATAGATCCAGGACTCTTATAGACACTAAGAGTTCCTTAGTCTTAAGACCCTTCTAGTGATTAGGTGAACACTTAACCTAACCCTAGAGACTTAGAAGAGTTAGCCATAGGAATAGGTTGTGCCTTAGGAATTTAGGAGGACTTGCCTACCATATAGCCTAAACCAAATCCTTGCTTCCTTCTTTCAAACCAAACCTAAAATTCAAAACCAAATCTAAATCCAAATTTCTATCAAATGATTGAAACCCATGATCAAATTCAAACTCCTAATCCCTTCCTAAGCCCTTTGATTTTATCTTATGGACTTAGCTTTAACCAAATTCAAATCAACCCTAATTCAATTAGTTTTCTCAATTATCAAATTCAATCTCAAATCAATTCCAAATCTAAATCAATTCCAAACTCCAAATGATTGAAACCCAAATCAAACCAAAATCCAATTTATACCTTTTTAAGCCAAATCCTTGAACTTGGTCAAATCCTTTCCAGAACAAAACAAAACCCATGGATTTCTTCATGATTCAATCATTGACCTAAATATAAATATAAACTAAAATTATCAATCCAAATCCAAGCTATCCCAAATCAAACCCAAGTTAGCCCTTTTGACTTGAAATTATCATATGAACCAAAACCTATTTGGCTCTAAATCATTTGTAATTAGATTTATATTTAAATCTTAGGCTCATGTGTGAGTTCAACTAAACTTAAGTCAAGCCATGATCTAGCCAATTAACCCATTTAGGCTCACTTGACCCAAAGTGGCCTAAAAAACCTTTTTGAGCCAAGTTCTAATCCAACCCAAATTCGACTGAACTAAGCTCATTCAAACATCACAACATGATCAACAATCATCCTAGGTTAATCAATTGTCTTGAATTGGGTCAAACCAAGTCAACCTAGCCCATTGACCAAGTCAATACTTAGCCCAAATGAAATCCAAACTAGCCAAAATCCACCACATACCAAATTGATTAAAATCATTGATTCAGACCCACTCATAATAAATGATTGAACATGACCAAACCTTCACTTGAGCCAAACCAAGCCTACTTGGCCATTTGACCCAAGTTGACCCAAATTGGTCTAAAAACCCTAGATGGGTCAAATCATGATTTGATTCAAATTGATTATAACCAATGGCACAAGTTCATTCAAAATTGATTATTGAACTTGACCAAAGTCATAATTGAGCCCAAGTTGACCAATTGGTAAACTTGACCCAACCTAACCAAATTGAGCTAAAGGGCCAAATTAGTGAAAATTCAAATTAATTCCAAATTAAACCAAACCAAAGCCTACAATCATTTTCAATTAGCTGATTGAACTTGAATCAACACCTAACCTAACCCAATTTGGTCAAATTGGTCGAATTGGTCAACTTGACCCATTTGACCTATATGAATCCAAATAAACCATAACCAAATCCAAAGCAAATTGAATCAAACCAATGACACCAATACACTCCAAATTGTTCATGTGAACTTGACCCAACCCTTAGTTTGACCTAATTTGACCAATTTGTCAACTTGACCCAACCTAACCTAATTTGACCTAAATAGGTCAAATCAAGCCAAATCAAATTAAATAAACTCCAAACCACTTGAAATTTGGGCTAACCCACTTTTGACCCATCCCAAATCTGTCCAAATCAAATCTATAGCCAAATGACCATTTTTCCCATGGGTTTAAAGCATCCCATGAGATACGACACATGCTCATGAGTCATTTTATCCCCCCTAGCCACTTGACACCCATTCATAGGTCCACTTAGGCACCTTGGACCATGGCTGGCCTAACCCAAAGGTGGTTGGGTCGGCCATGATCCATAGGAGGTAAAATCACCTCCCCATCCCCGTTGGAGCTTTCCAAACAACCATAGGACACCCACTACTCTCTTGGTAGCTACCTCCACACCCTCACCCAACCAAACTGAACCACATCATGCACCCAAGGACCTCCATTAACCTCTGATGTGGCCAATTGATCAAGGAGAAGCCAAACAAGCCGTGACTGTCTGATCTAAGGAATGATGGGGTATACCCCCCTCATTCTCACTTAAACTCAGAGACTCATACTCGATTCAACCCTAGCAGCCAAGGAGAGAGTTCCCAGAGCAATTTCCAAGCCTTCCCGAACTCCCCAAAATCCTAATTCTCGATTTTATGCAAAACCAAAATAGGGGAGGCCACCTTCAATTCCCATTTGCTCAACCTCTATCAAAGTGAAATTAACTTTGCACACACCTTCCTTGGAGCTAAAAGAGCGAGAACAAATCCTTTCCCAAGATTTTTGATGGCTGGAGGGTAGAATTTGATCAAGCCTAACCACCTACGTCTAGTTCTTTGGTCTTCGGAGCAAACTACACAAAATCAAGGCTCATGCAGCTCAATAGAGCTTCATTTCTACCAAACGAAGCTTCCTCACTCATTGGAACCACTGATAATAAGCTCCGATGAGGTATGCCATTGAAATTGATCCTTAAATGAAAATAGGCTGGTCTTTTGTGAAAGAAATTTTCATGTTATGCAATTTCCTCCATTAGATCTTCTTGTTGTGCTTCCCCGAAGGTGTGGGATCATTTTCATCTCCATCTGAGTAGGGGTGAGCTCGGTTCGAGCGATGAATTATGGACGATGGCCATTGTTTGATGCTCAGGAGGAGATAGATCATGGATCATCCATCTCGCATGATTGGGATGGACGGTCCTAATCAAATCACACTTAGAGCCTCTGATTAATCCCTCAAAATCATTGGTTTAATCATGGTTATTTGATTTTAGATCAGATGGTCCACGAAGTTACCATGTGGACAACCATCTGAGTCAACACTTTGGATGTGACAACTTAAATAGTGAATCCTATCGCACCACATAGAAAGCACGTTGCATCAGCTGCCATGTGGCCTGATTGGGATTAAGGCTTTAATTAGGGTTAATTAATTGATTTTTAATTCTAAAACTTCATAAATTCATAACTAATTCTAAAAAAATTCAAAAAATATAAACTTAGGCTCATTTTAAAGATATTTCAGAGTATAATCTAGGAAAATTATTATTAATTTATTTTGAATAGTGGATTTATCTGAATTAAGGTTTAATTAGAAATGTAATTAGTCTAATTGCTCTTTAATTAGCCATCCAATTAATCTTAAATTTTTTGTGCATGTTTAGGGGGATGACCTCTGCTCTCCTATTTTTTTGGGATTTTATTGGTTGCTTAATTAGGGAAACCAATGAATTAAGCCTTAATCATTTTCTTAATGTAATTAATGATAATTAAGCAAATGAACAATAAATTAATCAATCAATTAAGCTTATTAATCTTTGTTAATGATGATGAAGTATAAGGAAATGGATTGGGACTCCCTCTTCCAATCTATTCCTTAAGTCTTCTCTAATCCCTCTTAAATAATTAATTAATTAAAACCCCTTAATTAATTAATTAACAAGATTAATCAAAATTTAAATCATACCTAAACTTTAATCAACTAATTGAAAGGATTTAGTGATTGAGACTTAGGCTCCCTCCTTTGTCTCTTTCTCTAAGCCCATATCATTTTGATTAGTTAAGTTAATTAAGATTTAATTAGTTAATTAATGAACTTACTTAATTCAATTGAGTCTATTCCTCTAATTTAATCTTGGGAAGCTCTTTGGGTGTTCAATAACCCAAAGGGGAGATAATACAATTATGGTTAGCTCACATGTGTGAGAAACCTATAAAAGTAGTTAAGTGAGATCCCTTAAGTTTAATTAACTATTATTTATGAGCCAATTGCATTAGACCCCTTTCATTTATTTAGAGCATTACAAATTTACTTTCCGTGTGATTGCATATCATATTGGCTCATTATTAACTAGTTAATTAACTTAAGGTGTTCTAGGTAAGGGTTAATTAATTGGCTTAATTCATACCCTAACCTAAGTAAACCATAAAATCAACCTAATAACTTCTTCCTTAAACCAAAATTAACTCACACATGGGGAATGGGATTAAGATCAGCAAACCTCTTTCATTTCCTAAATCAGATCAAACTTAATACTGAAAATGTCATTTAAGAACTTTGGTTTATTTTTAAGTAGCCTTATTTAGTATGTTTGTCCTTAGGAATTAATTAGAATGGATGAGATCATGTGCTTATGTTCCTTTATTTCTTTCCAACTATGATAAATGTTGCTTGCCATATGTAATCATCCATTCATTTCTTTTAAAATGAACTAAATGAAATAGTTCCTCTTTATGTCAAATTGCATGTGTTGATTTAAATTAAAAATAGGTGTGGCTATTATTACTATTAAATCAAATGTTATTTTCAAAAGCTCATAAATTGATTATAATAAATGGAGTTATGTTAATTATAAATATCTATAAGTTTGCATGAGTTGATAATATAAGATATGCAATATGAAGCTCTCTTTCCTTATCTTACATGGATTCACATAGGAATTACAAATGTATAGTTCATTTGAAAAGAACACAACATTTGTCTAAATCTATTCCTATGCATTTCCATGCTAAGACTTAGGAAGAATTTCATATCACATATGTAAATCATATAATCAAATCAAATATGACTTCTTGCATGACTTCATCTTCTTGTTATGGTTCTTTTTATACATTCATTTGTATCTGAGAAAAGTGGTATATTAGTTTGGACACCCCAGGGCTGTGAGACTTTAAGTAGCCCTAAGTAGGTCTTATACCTTATGCCCCTGGTGCAGAACAATGATGTCATAATCACGTAAAACTCTTCTACATGTGTATGTGTGATGTGGACAATGAATAAGAATCACAAGTCAAACAAATCAATTATAATTTTTGCATAGTTTTTCATATCCTTGTAATTGCTTATACATCTATATGTATCTAAGAAAGTGGTATATTATGGACACCCTGTGGTCGCAAGGCTTTAAGTAGCCCTAAGTAGGTCTTGTACGCTATAACAACAATAATATGTACATACTTAAAACTTTTATACATGTAAATGTGTATCTAGCTAATAGATGAAAAATCCCTCTTTTTCTATTTAAAAGACATGCATTCATAATTTAATCAAAAGAAATATCTAAATTCCAAACATACTTCTTTGCATTCATCATTTGAGTGTGATAAAATATAAATTGCATGTATAGGTATGCTTAGGATTTAGTCATATGCATGATATACATGATGGGAAGAAATGAATGAATATGTATGATGTGATAGTAATACATTCTAATTAATCTAAGATGCTTTGCTTATTGAATAAGTCTATTTAGAGTGAACCTAAACTTAGGACTAATTAAAACATAAAATAAGCCATTCACTAAAGAAAATTGATTAATTAACTTACTTTAGAAGTGACTTAATGTAGGGCTGAAAGAGTGGTTCCCTCTCTTTCTTCTCTTTGTGACACTTAATTGTTAACTGTAGGCTATATGAAACAAAAGAAGACACTAAATAAAATCTCCAAATCAATTAAATCACTTAAAGAAAAATCAACCCTTTATAAATTAAATCCCTCACATTAGAAAATTACAACTCTAAAGCCTAGTTATGACATACCACACAAACTTTAATTCACACATATTAGACTAAGTCACCATTTCTAACTGTATATTAGGGCGGTGTATGGTTTGATGTATGCTTGTTTTGATATATGTTTTTATAGACTAGATGTTAAGGTGTATGTGCGTAGTCTTGATGTTAGGTCGATATTAGCCCAATCATATTTTCTGCAGGGGGTTGTGCTTAAGGGGCCAATGTAATAAAAATATAAATGCATTTTTATGCAAGTTGCTTAGACCCTAAGCATAATCCAAGTTAGAATAGGTGGGCTTAATTACCCATATGTGGGGTGCTAAGTCCAAACTATTCATATAACTGTTTGGGTTATATGGTGTGTTTAGTTAACATTAGTTTTGCACGTGTAGTTAGTTTTACTTTCCTTTTTTTAATGTAATTTTGCATTAGGATTAAGATGAGTGTTATGGGAGGATTAGGATGAGCATTGGTTATAAGACTAAGTCTTATGTACCATGTGATGCCTTTGGAGCAAGTATATCCAAATCAAGCCAAAAGGAAGAAAGAAATGGACCAAATCAAATGAAGAAATGGAAGATGAAGAAATGAAGATGGAGGAATGAAGAATGAAGACCTCCATAACATTCATTATTCTTAATTATAATTATTCTTTTGTACTATGGGTTGTATAAGGGTAGAGCTCGACTACCCATATTTCTTTTCGGGTTGTACGGTGGCACCCAACCGCATCGGACTTTTATTCTTTTGTGATAGCTTTATAAATTTTTTTGATATTTTATCTATCTTGTGCATTATAAAAGTATGCCTTATTATAGTTTATTTATGATTGGTGATTATTGCATGGCCTGGATGCGATTAGGCTCTTAGGATAAAAATAAATTTTCTATCTCATTTACAACTCATAACTAAACTTTTAAAACAACTCACAACCTCACATAAAAGCCTAGGCATTAAATCAAGATAATAAAATATTTGGCAACCCCTTAGCTGGATGTTATATGTTTAATATAATGCATGACCATCTTGTTTCACTCTTGTTAAGAGAGGGCTTCCATCTTTTCCAGATAGAATGGGCTTAACCTTTAAGAGGCTTTGATGGAAGAACACCTCTTTCTCTTTTGATTTGGCCCAGAATCAACTTCTCATGCATTTAGGCATACAAAATCCCATAGCCCATGTCAAAATAAAAAGTCCCAAATTAAATGAAATTTGATAAAAATTTGCATTAGATTTAAGTCATTATTCATGCCCCTCATGCTCTAGTCTCTTAGGGAGTGGGTTTAAGAACTTAGCCTCTTTTTTAAATAATAACAACCTAGCCATCTTGCAAAAGCATATGACTTGCCTACATAGATTTAAAGAGTATGAGGAGTTAGCTGGCTGCCACTCCAATCAATAATAAGTCCAGCAGTCGGATGGTTTACTCTCTCTTATGGAGGTAAACCATATACCCACTTTTGCCTTAGATTTAGGTCGTGCTTTGGCCCTCGCCAAAGCTCCCTAGATTTTGGATCTAAGATTGCTATTTCCCATTAGGGCTACAAGCATAAGTCCTCACCTCTTAAGCATTTCCGCAATCTTGTATTGTGGAATTATAAGTCCTAGATTTCTAATAAAATTTTAACTCAAATAAATAAATTTCCTCAATTTGAAACATATAAAGCCTAACCATAGGATAGATTAGAGTGCTCACTAGGCTTCCTAGAATCATGACCACTCCCTACTTATCTCCTCTGACATCAATAATAACTCTCTCCTTTTGATCCATCCCACTTAATTTTCTAAAATACAACCAATTTAATGATAGTCCTATCTTTGAATTCTTTGGAGACAATAATCACTTACTTTAATCGATGGCATTCTTAAGGGATCCACTTTCCTTAAGATGTAATTAACTATGGAGGCTTGCCTCCATAGAACTTAACAAACTTTAAATAAACCTTATTTACTTTTTCCATGAAAGTAGAAAAATCTAGTATATTCAAAGACCCATCATGCCTTAAGAGTCATATTAGGTGATTAGGTCCATCGATTAGTGATTTCTATCTCTGAGATAGTGCTATTCTTGATGTTATACCCAATCACCTCAATAAGTACATCCTGATTTACGTAGTGTACCTTCTCACATACACACAATAAATGAATCTAAAATAAACACCATGATTTTTTTGGTGACTCTAGATTCCTCTCCATCTCTAGTAGACGATTGTTATCTCCAAGTATCGATAGTGGACTTGCATTTTGTGTGAGTACAAAACTATAGTTTCCTTCCATTGGCACTTAACTTATTTCATTCTTAAGCAAAGTTAGCCAACATCCTTTAGGTTTTAGGACTTCACTTCGTGTATGTCTTGAAACTCCTATTGGGCTCCCTAATAGATAAAAAAATAAAATTTATCAATGAAGGGAGAGATAATAAAAATTTAGAACCTCCTTACCACTAGCTTGATGAGGTGAGGTTCATCATAAAATTTAAAAAAATAAATTCTTTCACAAAATGACACTTTCCAAAAGCACTTTTTTTTTAAAATAGCCACCTTCATTCAACATACTCAAATTTGTTGAATGAAGATTCTATTTTCAAATCATAACATAAAATTGAAACTCACCTCAACATATTTCACATATGCTAGAGTGGAAGTTTCTCTCTTTTCCAAATCAAGAAAACACATACATGGCATCAAAATATTTCATTGAAATCTATTTAACATACTTAAGATTTGTTAAATAAATATCACCTCTATTTTGAAATCTTATTTGACATGCCATATTTGTCAAATAGAATTCCCTCTTTCAAAAAAAGAAAGAGAACATCAAATACATTTGATTCACTTAAACATATCAAAGTTGTTAAGTTAGAATCTCATTTTCAAATATAATTGATTCCCACTAAAACATATCAAAGTTGTTAAGTGAGAATCTCATTTTCATATACATTTGATTCCCACTTAAACATATCAAAGTTGCTAAGTGAGAATCTCATTTTCATATACATTTGATTCTCACTTAAACATATCAAGGTTGTTAAGTGAGAATCTTATTTTTATGTCACTATGATGTTTATTTTTGAAGATGTGGGATGCCACGCAAATCTTATGGGGGTACTTATTGAAGTGATCAGTTAAGACATTAAGGAATGTTGTACTATCTCGAAAGATAAGAATCACCACCTTATAAATTTAATCACTAATACTTAACTAAAAGCATGATGGTATTCAATGTATTAGAGATATTTCCTTACTTTACATGAAATAGTAAAGTGAGTTTATTTTAAAGCTTAGTTTATGGAGGCATGCTCATAGTTAATTACATAAGGAATAAAATTTGGGAATACTCGACTAAAATAGAATTAAAGTCTCCAAAGATTTCAAAGCTAAGACATCAAAGGATTGGTTTGGAATCAAAATTGATAGACTTATTCTAAGTCAAAGAGAGATTAGTAATGCTTATGATACTAGGAAGCTTAGTGAGCATTCCAATCTACCATATAATTGGGCTTTATATATTTAAAATTGAAGAAATTTATTTGTTTGAGTTGAAATTTTATTAGATAGCTAGGGCTTATAACCCATCAACACAAGAATGGAAATCTAAGGAGATTTAATTGTCAAAAAGGGAAACAACAACCTGATCCTAAATCTAAGGAGCTTTGGTGAGGGATTCAGAATAATCGAAACCAAAACCCTATTTGAGTTCTCGTTGTCGTTGAACTCAAGCTTTTCTTAATTTTTAAATAAGTAAGCTTGAGTTTATTAGGCTTATTGGGCTTGTTAATAAAACTCATTTAATGAAATAAATAAGCCTTAATGAGCTTAATCCAATTATCAAGCCTTATCAGCCTCATAAATATCATTTATGAATAAGCCTTAATCGAAGACTTAATAGATTTATAGAATCGAAAGCCTTGAAGACATTTATGAACAAGCCTAATCGAGCCTAATTGAGCAATCGAGCCATTATCGAGCTTTAATATTTGGGCTTTAAATGATATATTATTTTAAACATAAATTAAATTTAATTGTTCAAGCTTGTTCATTTAACAATGGTATTTACAAAAGTGTTCAAGCTCATTCGATTAATTAAATGAACCATATAAATGAGCTCAAATGAGTCAAGAGCTTGTTGAATGCTCGATTCATTTGAGTAGGGCCAAAGCATGACCTAAATCTAAGAAAAATGGTATATGGTTTTACCTCACAAGTAAGAATAAACCACCAGGACTTTATATGCCTCTGAGTGACCTAACTCCTCCCACACTTTAAATCTATGTAGGCAAGTCTTATGCATTAAAAGATGGCTAGGTTGTTGTTTATTTAGAGAGAAAACTAAATCATTAAACCCACTCCCTAAAAGGTTAGAGCATAAGTGGTATGAATTCATAACTTAATCTAATGCAAATTTTATCAAATTTATTTGATTCTTTTAGACTCTTTGTTTTGACACAAGCTATGGGATTTTGTATGCCAAAATGCATGACAACTTGATTATGGGCTAAATCAAGAGAGAAAGTGGTGTTATTCCATGAAAGGCTCTCATAGTTTAAGCCTTTATTCTCTAGCACAGATGGGAACCCCCTCCTAACAAGAGTGGAAGAATATGACATTCATGATATTATACATTCAATCATCTAGCTAAGGAGTTGCTAAAAATTTTATTATCTTGATTTAATTCTTAGGCTTTTATGTGAGGTTATGAGTTGTTTTAAAATTTTAGTTAAGAGTTGTTAATTAGGGTAGAAAAACTAATTTCATCCTAAGAGCCTACCGCATCCAGACCACACATTCAAGCATCAAAAATGAAGAAACTAGAAAAGCATGCAATTAGTGTAATCTAAACACAACATCAAACAATTTTATAGACTAAGAGAATAAAAGGATGGTGCGAGATCCGCATACACCAAAAAAGAGAAAAAAAGATGGGTATCGAGCTTTACTCTTATACAACCTAGATTACAAAAAAATAATATATGCTATGGGTTATTTTCTTCATTTATTCTTCTCTTTCTTTTGATTTGATTTGCTCAAAGGCATCACGGGGCAGGGACTAAGCCTTGCCACCGCCTCATCCTAATCCCATAACACTAATCCTAATTCCTAATGTAAAATTATTACATTAAAAATAGGAAAAGTAAATCTAGCTACACCTACAAAATAAATGTTAGCTAAATACACCATACAACCCAAGTAGTTATATGAAAATTTTAGACTTAGCACCCCACACATGGGTAACCAAGCCCACCTGTCCTAACATGAGTTATGCTTAGGGGCTAAGCAACCTGCACAAGAAACACATTTATATTTTTATTATAGCGGCTCCTTAAGCACAACCCCCTATAGAAAATATGATTAGGCTAATCACGACCTACCATCATCAGGCATACACAACATCCGTCTAAAATATTACATCACAAATAAAAACACAACATCATACAATGCCATAACTTAGCCTATAAGTGGTGACTTAGTATTCTAATGTGTGCTTAAGGCTTTGTGACAAGACTTTACGGGCTTCTTTAGTTTAAGTTTCAATTTGGAGTTTGAATTTGTTTAAATTTTACCTTTGGGTGATTTCAATTTAAATGATTTATTTTCATTTTTATTTCACTTTTATTTGGTTAAAATGATGTTTAGGTTTTCAAGAATGAAGAGTAGAATGAATTCCATTTGTAGATAACTCACCTATTCTACATCCAAACTCCTAAAGAATCTAACTAAGGTCCTTAAGTATCTTAATTAGCCCATTTGAATTTTTCTAATTCATTTGATTTGATTTAACATTTATAATTTGAGGTTGTTTAAGTATTTGATTGATTAATTTTGGATTAAAAGTGTTGATTTAATTAAATCTTGATAATTGAATATCTTTAATATCTAATGAAGTTTAAGTTTGTTTAAATAAGTTTTTGATTGATTAATTTTAGATTAGATGTTTTGGTTTAGTTAAATCTTGATAATTCAATATCTTTTAAATTAATATTTAATTCTTTTCTTTGATTATGGTTATGTGACTTAATTTTATGTTTATTTGATTTGATTATGGTTCATTTATTTGTAGTTTGATCAGATTAGATTAATTGAGATTTTATATTGATTTGAATTGAGTTTGATTTTGATTCTTTGTAATTATGATTTTTTTAATCTCATCCATTTATCATGTTTATCAAAGTTTGGATTGTATTTTGATTTCATACATTAGATAATTAATTATTTTATCTTATTTAAGTAGGTTGAATTGAGGTTTGATTTTATTACATATTAAATTGATGAGAGTCTTTCTTAATTTAATTTAATTTGATTTAATTTGATTTGATTAGCTTTATAAGTGTGTGGGTTTGCTTAGATTTAATGTGATTATGTAATTTAATTAAGAAGTGTATTTATGTTAATTATAAAGAGTTATTAAATTTTCAATTTGATTTCATATTTGTTTAGATTAAAGATATAATTAATGAATTAATAATTTAAGTTTAATTCAGATTTTGATTAGTATTTAATTGCATTTATGTTTGATTAAGTTTAAGTTTAATAATATTAATTTGATTGACTTAACTAGCTTATTTAAGATGTGTGATCAAATTAATTAGTAGATTAATTAGGTGTTTGATTTGAATTTGATTTAAAAAAAGTTAATTTGGCTTATTAAGATAATGGATTAATTCATTAAGTTTGCATTAATTCGATGTTTATTCAATTAGATTACCTTTAGAGTAAGTAGTTTAATTAAGAAGTGTGTTTAAGTTAATTATTAAATTAAATAAAGATTTATTTAATTTTTAATTTGGTTTTATATTTATTTAGATTAATTATGTAGTTAATGACTTAATGATTTATGTTAATTTAGGATTTGACTCATATTTAATTGCATTTATGTTTGATTAAGCTTTTGTTTAATATGATTAATTTGATTGATTTAATTAGTTTACTTGAGGGGTGTGATTAATTATTAAATTTAATTAGGGGTTTGATTTAAGCTTAATTTAAGAGTTAGCTTTAATGTAATTTATTTAAATTAATTTGATTTATTAAGATGATAGATTAATTCATTAAGTTTGCATTAATTAGATATTTGATTAATTAAGTTTGATTAAGGGTAATTAAATTTTTTAAACCATTAGAATAATTAAAGTTTTGTTTAATCAGAGATTAATGACTTAATTACCCATATATGACTTATTTGATTTGATAGTTTTAATTAAACATTTATCTAAATTTTATTGATTAAAGTTATCATTGTTATTATCATTTGATTAGATTAAGTGATTTAATTGTTATTTTTATTTCTAAACTTGATTATTCATAATCATAGTTAGGTTTGATTTTCTTCATTTATTATGTTCATTAGATTTCATTCATGTTTGATTTAGTTGTTAGGTTTATGTATTAATGGCTAATTAATTATCTTATTCCAAATGGATGTGATTTAATCATATGTTAATTAAGTTTACTTAACTTTATTTGTTTGGTTTGGTTTGATTAATAATAAGCGATTATGATGTATTGGATTTATAATTAATCTAACTTTTTTGTGAACTTAATGATTAATTAGTTTCAGTTTATTTATATTCATTAAGGAGTTTCATATGATAATATTCCATGCTTAGTGTAGTTTTAGTTATACTAGTTCGACCCATGTTAAAGTTTCCTAGATTTATTTAATTTTAATTTCGATTTAAGATTTAATCATTTAATTGAGTTTTATTAACTTAAATAAGTTTAATCATATTTAATTTAATATTCTCTGAGGATTATATGATATTTTTTTGATTTGAGGTTTGATCAATGATTGCTTAAGTGTTATTTCATTTCTAATTTTAATTTATTATTTAGATTATTATGAATTTCATTTTAATTAATTCCTTAATTTGTTAAATTTTAACACTAAATATTTATTGTAGGTTTATTAATCTTGAGAAGATCATATTATTATTATTATTATTATTATTATTATTATTATTTTAGGATCTTAACTGTTAACTGAAGTGATTTAAGCCATTTTGAAGATTTTTGTAAATTTATAGATTTTTTATTTGATTTATTTTATTAAAATAGATAATCTAAATTTTCAAAATTTAATTTCTCCCAATCGAAGTCTTTTACTTGAGATGTTTATTATAGGTGTGTTTAACTTTAATTTTAATCTAAAATTTCAACTCAATCCAATTTATATTTTGAGTAATTAATGAAACTTTATTTTACTAAAAACTAAATTAAGCTCAAACCATTCAGAAAAAAATTTGGGATTTTGTATTTGTTAAATTTCTCTTAAATTTCAAATCCAACGAGCATTTGCAATTTTATTAAGTATTTTATTTTATATGAATTTTGAAGTTTCGTGATTTAGTAATTTTAAAATGAAAATGATTTTTCTATTTAGCATGGTCACGAGCATGTGTCATGGCAACGGTGCCATAAGGCATGCTGATTGATCGTGTGGCACACCACATGCGCACGAGTGGCTCGTCGCTCGCATTGCGGTGAAGCCAACGCATGATGCGCAGCTGATCGAGCCCCATCGATCGGATGGTCAAATTAGATCACGCATCTGGCTGATCGCAGCCGATGAGCCTTCTAAAGCGATCGCGTCGAGCGAATGTATCCACGACCAAGGCTGATTGTCCGATCAACGCGCGGATTCAAGTCGGATCCAATAGTGGATCGAATGGTATTTGTGAATAGTAAAGCTAAGGGATTAGGGAGAAAATGAAAAATTCTAAGTAAAAAATTATCCAAATGTACTCATTTTCACGTCGATTGACACCAGAAAACTTTTATTTTCTAATTAGGATGATGTAAAATATGAAATACAAGATTATCTAGGATAAATTCCTAAAATTGCACAAATAATCATCACAAATGAAGGATCCTACATTTTGAAAGTTACCTCACCGGGTTGATTTGTGGTGATGACAGCACTTGAGTGGAAGGAGAGCTTTGGAATGAGCTTGATCTTCGCCTTCATGTCAGAATGATGTATTTTTTGGTGTTTGCCATTTTCACACTAGAATCCACCTAATTTTGATGTTTTTAGCTCAAGAGAGGTGAGGAAGTGGTGGCTCATTGCTTTGGGGAGCTCTTGGGGGCTGAATAATGGTAGGAAGAGGAATGAAGCCTCATTTCCCTCTCCTTTAATAGTGGCTAAAAATCCTCTTTTTTTGAATTTTTGGCTCCAAAGTATTGTCATTTTGCTTGGGGTGGTTGGGATGGATGATGGATTGATTGAGGACTTTGGATTTTTGCTCCAAAGTCTCTCTTGTTGCCATATGATCAGCTCCATTGAATGCAAATGTTGGGGAGGAGTTAAATGCATGTGATGGAGGAGAATTAAATGAGGTTGGGTGGAATCCTATGTGGAGGAGGATCCATGAGAGATTTAATTGGGTTGGGTTGATTTTGGGCTGATCCCAAATGGTTTGGGTCAGTTTGATCAGCCAATATGGCTTGGTTTTAAGGGATTTGGCTCAATTTAGGTCATATGGGTCATATCAGGTTAGGTTGACCAATTGGTCAAATTAGGTCAAACCAAGGCTAGGTTAGGTTCAAATGATAATTTGAAGAGTTTTGGTATGATTAATTTGATTTAATTTGGCTTAGAATTGATTTTGGCTCATTTGGAATCAAATGGGTCAAGTTGACCAATTTGACCAAAATTGGCCAAATTGGCTTGGGTTATGGGTTGATTCATGTTCAATTGGCTAAAATGTGATCTTTGGTTTGAATCAATTTTGATTTAATTTGAATTTTGGCTAGGTTGGGTAAAGTTGACCAATTAGTCAAATTAGACTCATTTGTGGCTTTGGTCAAGTTCAATAATCAAATTGGAATGAACTTGTGCCATTGGTTGTAATCAATTTTGGTTAGATCATGATTTTTGATTTAGAATTTTAAATTTGGTCAACTTGGATCAAAATTGGGCTTGGTTTGGCTCAATTGGTGGTCAAGTCATATTTAAATATTGACTTTGGGTTGATTCAAATCATTGGTTTCAATCAATTTGGTGTAGGATGAGTTTTGGCTAGTTTTGGTTCATTTGGGCTAAGGGTTGACTTGGTCAAATGACTAAGTTGACTTGGTTTGACCAATTGATTATAATTGATCATCCTAAGGTGATCAACAATCATGGTGGAAGGTTTTGGTGAGCTTGGTTCAATCCAATTTGGGTTGGATTGGAAGTTGGCTCAAATGGGTCCTTTAGGTCACTTTGGGTCAAGTGGACCTAAGTGGGTCAATTGGTTTGGTTTTGGTTTGATTTGAGTTTAGTTGAACTTATATATGAGCCCCGGATTGAAATATAAATTCAACGGCAATCAATTTGGAGTCCAATAGTTTTGGCTCATTGAAAGTTTTAAGTCAAAAGAGTTGGTTGCTTGACTTGGGTTGACTTGAATTTGGTTTGATGATTGTAGTTTTATTTATATTTGGATAAATGATTGAATGAATGATTGATTGAGAAAATCATTAGTTTTGACTTGATAGAATTTGGCTAAGTCCAAAGAATTGGCTTAAAGAGCTTAGATTGAGTTTGGATTTGATTTTCGATATAGTTTTGGTCATTTGAATTTGGATTTCATTTATATTTGTGAATATAAATGAAGGAATAATTGATTTATAAAGAGATCAATTGAGTTTGATTTGATCTAAAGGGAGTTTTTGGCTAAGCTTATGAATGTGGTTCATATGGCTTAGGAAGGGTCTTAGGATTTGAATTTGATTTTGGGTTTCAATCATTTGGAGTCAAATTTGAAATTAGATTTGGAATTCGAATTTGAATTTGGTTTGGTTTGAGATTTGAACTAGTTTGATTTGAGAAAGTGTATCTAGATTGGGTTTAGGCTATAGGATGGGTAATTTCCTTAAGCCCTAAGGCATAGCTTAATCTTATGATTAACACTTCTAAGTCTCTAGGCTTAGGTTAAGTGTTCACCTAATCACTAGAAGTGTCCTATGACTAAGGAGTTCTTAGTGTCTAGAAGAGTCCTAAGTCTAAGAAGAGGAGGTTAAGAGCTCACTCCAAAAGTGAGGTCAACAAAAGGACCCCATAGGTGTGGTGTAACAAGGCACACGCTATTAACATTGGCCAGATGATCAACAACATCAAAGATTATAAACACTAACAAAATGATCTATACCTAGACCGAGGTAGATAGAATCATGATCTTAGTGATGTGCTCTCTTTATGCAAGGGCATAAGAGCAAGAAGAATCTCGGGATTGAGTACATGAACCTTCCAGGAAGCAGTTCAAGTTATCGAGATAAGAAGTTTGATTATGAATATGATTGTTTGGGTGTGTATTGGGATAAGAATCTATAATGATGGGATCAAGATCAAATTGATTTTAATTTATTTTATTTTAATTGATGTGGAGGCATATCCGCTAGATATGTGCTCTATATTGGGTATGTGAACCTTCCACTAGGAAGCAGGTTTGGGATATCGGGGATAAGAATTTGATTGGATTTCTTTGATTTGTTTGATTAGACTCCACTAGGGAGGTTGGTTTAATTTGTTATGGCTCCACTGGGAGAAGGGTTCTAGATTGAGGGCATATCCGGGATGTACGATTGAATTGTTTGATTTAGATCTAGTTTCACTAGGAGGCTAATTTGATTTTGCCTCATTGGGGAGAAATTTGGTTTGTTGATATGTTTAATTTGACTCCACTGGGAGGTTGGTTTTGAATTTATTTATTATGGACCACTGTGGATGGACTAAGAAGGAGCCATGGGGCCTTGGCCTATCTTAGATTTATAAGTCCAAAGGGGTAGTCCTGCCATAAGGTACTATCGACCTAAGGGGTTGCCTTTTTTGGTGTGACAATCTAGGAAAGAAGGAAATAGACTTACATCTTCCAAAGGAGGAAAAGCGGGGTGATCTATTGGATGGCAACCCTACAGAGACTATTGAGTGAGTGAGGGATCTTACCTCAACTCAAGAGTAGTTTTGATTTATATTGATTTATTTGATTTAATTTAGTGTATATGTTGTGGACCTTATTAGTGATGGACAGAGAAGGGGCTATGTGGCCTTGACCTGTCTGATTTATAAATCCAAAGGGGTAGTCTACCATAAGGTAGGACTTCTAAGGGTTGCTTTTCGATGTGCAATGACTATGCTAGGAAAGCATAGACTTACATCTTCCAAAGTAGGGATCCATTGGGGTGATATGCGATGGCACACAAATCAATCCCAACCTAGGGTGACTATTTGAGCGAATGCTGTTGTGGACTCATATCGACTCAAGAATAGTCAAAATTAATTTAATTTTAGATGGACCTTATTAAGGTGCGATGAATCTACTAAGAAGGAGCTAATATCCTAGTCCTATCTTAGGTTTACAAATCCAAAGGGATAGTCTAATAGCCATTAGGTAGAACTAACCAACCTAAGGGGTGCCTTTAGGTTTGCAATGGTCAAGTTAGGAAGAAAGCGCGGGGACTCACATCTTCCTAAATAAGGAACCATTGGGGTGATCGCTTGCGCAAATTGCCCGACCTGGGGATATCGGTCAACGTTGGAAAGAATGTAATAGACTTATATCTTTCAAAGCAAAGATGACCGTCGGGGTAACTCATTGGTGGCATAACAAGTTGAACCCAACCTAAGGGCAACTACTGAGAGAGTACCGACCCGGGGACTTATCTCAACTCAAGGTTGTCAGACAATTCCTATAGGGAGTTTTGCTGACACTGCCCTAAAGATATGCCTGCTTGGGAAAGGGGCCACTAGCTTGAATTCTAATCCACAAGCAAGATATGTTTTATTTTATTTTATATTGCATGGACCTGTTGGTTTGAGGGACCACTGAAGGAGCTCATATCATAGTCCTATCTCTGACTTCTTGACCAAGAGAGTGCATCTGAATAAATTCTCCAACCATGGGTGGTTACTAGGAAAGGGGGACATCCAATCCAAAATAACCCGGTAGTGTCTAAATGGGCAAGGACATGATCCAAATAGAGTGCCCATAGGTGGCTACTAAAGGCTTTAATCCAAAACCCAAAAGAGAGTCTGTAGGTATTTAGGTGGCCAACTCAAGGAGAAAGTGGGACTCACCGCCAAGAGTGGTGTATCCACGTGGGTCACCGCATGCGATAACCAATCAACCTAAGGTGCCCATCAATAATCAGCTAGAAGAAGTGGGGACTTACATCTCTAAAGTGGAACTGATCTGAAGTCTATCTGCCCGATAGCCATCCGACCTAGGGTGACTACTAAGAGGTCAATGTGACCAAACTGCTTGAAGTAGTCAGGAAAGGAGCCTTGGGGACTTATCCTAAACCTCAAATATACTCAACCTAGTCATGATGGCTAGTTCAAGAAGAAAGCATACATCCTCTTAAACAAAGTCAACATGAGGTAGCTTACATGCAAGTGAGGCCTAAAAAACTAACAACAAGGTGCTCATCAGTTTGCAATGGTCAAGTCAGGTAGAAAGTGTGGGGACTCACATCTGCTAGATAAGTGAACACTAGGATGACATACTAGCAAGGTAGGATGTCAGCCCGACCTAGAAGACCAAATGAGTGAGTGCCACAAGGGCTTGCTCCCACATCAAAATAGCCCGAGATAAAAGATATATGTTTATTTGTATTGTGAAAGAGGTAATAGGATGCCACTTGGGTTCTCTTACACCTACTGTAAACACGTCGAAGAATGGATGAAATGGTGCCATATGGGTAATTGTGACTCCACTAAGAAAGGATACCACTTGGGTTCTCTTACACATAACTTATTTGTACTAGTCAAAATAGGATGCCTCTTGGGTTCTCTTACACCTATCTAATAGCACTAGGATCATTTGAGGTTTGTGTTGTGGAGGGATAGGATGCCTCTTGGGTTCTCTTATACCTACCTAAATATCATGGTGGATTCACAAGAAAGATATTTCTAACACATAAGAGATGAATTTGATATGAAAAGAAGTTTTATTAATAATTATTTTCAAACAAGATTTATGGATAGTATTTCTTTAAGTAGAGCCCATTGATTGGAAGCATTGGTGCTCTCCTTTATAATTTATGAGTTGATAAGATCCTCCTTGGTAGGCCTTCTCTATGGCATAAGGGCCTTCCCAAGTGGGTTCAAACTTGCCTCCCATCTTTCGGGCAACAATTGGTCTCCTTAGAACTAAAACAAGCTCTCCTACTTGAAAAGCTCTTGGGACCAACTTGTTATGAGCTTGAATCATCTTGGCTTTGTATAACTGAGGTTCTGCATGCCCAGAGGCTCTCCTCCAAACCTTGAGCTCTTCCAACCAACTTGGCATTATGCTCCATTGTGATTTTTACCCATGACTATCCTTAGTGATGGGAGTTGGACTTCTAATGGTAATACCCCATACACTAAGGAGAGAAAGGGGTGGAGATTGGAGTTCTATGTGGTATGGTATGCCCACAAGGCTTCAACCAACTGTTCATGCCATCATCGTTATTGTCATATAGTGTCTTCTTTAGTATTTGAATGAGAGTTTTGTTAAAGACTTCTAATCCATTTGCCCTTGGATAGTAGATGGTAGAGTATCTCCAATCTATGTTATATTTCTGAGCAAAGCTATTGATTTTAGTGCTCTTGAATGCAATACCATTATCAGATATACTTTGTCGAGGCACCCTGAACCTATATATGATATGGTTCTGAAAAAATTGGAGCACATCAGTGTGACCTCTCTAGTGGGATTGCCTCGCCCACTTGGAAAAGTAATGGTATTAGAATGAATCGATGACCTTGGAAGAAGGAGGATCGACCCATAATTATGTCGGTACCCCAACACTCAAATGGCCATGAGGCCAATGTAGGATAGAATGTTGGGTGGTTGATGTAGGACCACACCATGTACGACATTGGTGGCATCTCCTAGCTATGTCCATGTATGATCATCAAGGCCGGTAGTATCCTAGTCTCTTGATCTTGCTTTCATCTTTATGATTGATGCTCATAAACTGAGTGTACCTCATGATCCTACGGCTTCATTTTGTTTATCGAGACAATGTAACCACATATGATCAAAAGGACCGGTATATAAGGTGCCATCCACAGAGCAGCCTCTTCTCACTGGTGCTAGTGATTTCTCTTGAGGTAGTTTGCCTATTTTTAAATAATCAATGAATGGTTGCCTCCAATTTGACTCCTCATCCTTTTTGGCAATGGCAACCTCCCTTCAAGAGAGAATCTCTCAATGAGTTCAGCATCAATAAAGGATAAGACTTGTCTATTTTGGACCCTTATTGGAATGGACTCATCTTCTGACATGCCAACTCTTGGCAAGCTTGCTAATGCACTCATATTCTCTCCTCGAGAATCTTGTAGATGGTAACCTGGATTTGGGCCAACAATTCCATGGTATACTTATGGTAATGATGGAGCTTTAGAACTTATAAGACCCAACGATTTGGTTGATGACCAATTGAGAACTCTAATGATGTTGGATACTCTAGATGCATAATGTAATGACTAACTCCTGATCCACCGAGCTCATATTTGGCTTCATGTTGGTGCATGGATTGGATGATGATGAGAATCTCATCACACGCTTTGGAGTTAGTGAGAACTATTCCTACCGCCTTCCTTGGATAGTAAATTATGGTTCTTCTTCTCTTTGAGAGGAAGTCGCACCATCAAAATAGATCTCCCAGTGGTGAATGCTAGTGTCTCCTATGTTCATGATTTGTTCATCGAGGAGGTCATCACTAAGCGGAGAATCAATAGGAAGTGGGTGTGTTACTAAGAAATCTAATAGAGCCTATCCTTTCACCGCACAGTAGGAATGTGACAATCATGACAAAAATCATGGACCACAACCATCCGTTAATGTTCCATGTCATGAGATATTATAGAAGATTGATCGTGATATCGAGCACCCTTGAGAAAGCAGTGTCGTAGCTTTTGGGATGCAAAGATTAAAGCTGGCTTTAAATAGGTGGGTAGTTTGTTCAGCAGGGATTAGATGATGATAATAGAGCATTTTCTTTCCTTCATCATTGGGCCACAAAGCCAAGGGAGTTATCTAATGCACCGTGTAGAGAATCAATGATTGTTCGGGATAGGTCGCTAGAACCGGCGAGTCATCCGTAGTGCTTGATGTCTTCAAAAAAGCATGCACTTGTCATCCCAATTTGAACTTGGCATTCTTTTTGACAAGTGTTGAGAATGGTTGCCGCCTTCTGTTGATATGAAGCATCTTAGATACACCAACCACCCTTGGAATAACTGGAAGTTTAGACTTAGGGTGGAATTTCTAAGATAACATTGTTCTCCTGATTTCAATTCTGCCCTCGGCCAACAAACCTAATAAATTTTCCTTTACCCCGCGCACACTTCAAGGAGTTCATTTTGAGGTTGTATTATTAACCATTCAAGACTACTCTCAAGTCAAAGAGATGGTCTTCCTTTTCTTTGCTTTTTATAATGAGATCATTGACGTAACATTCAACTTGATGATGAATGAGTTCATCGAAGATTCGAGTCATGGCCCGCTGGTATGTGACACCGACATTTTTAAGGCCAAAAGGCATGACCTTATAATAATAAATTTTGATTAGGGTTTGAAAAGCAGTGTTTCTTTCATCCTTGGGGGCCATCTTGATTTGGTTGTAGCCAGATGACCCATCCATAAAAGAAGAATATTGCATAAGATGAGACAATGTCTACCATTAATTCTGGTATAAGAAGTAAAAATTCATCCTTAGGACATGCCTTATTTAGATCCCTAAAATCAATGCATATGCGAATTTGACCATTCTTTTTCTTAACTAAGACGCAAAAGCTAACCGGGAATATTTTTTCTTCCCCGATAAAAGCCAAAGATCGATCGCTTTGATTTTAGAAGTGACCTGTTATTCAATGTCTAATCGTATGTGTCTAGGAGCTTGCTTTATATGGTTATCATTAGGTTCTATTGCTAGTTTATGGACTGCTACATCAGGAGATAAACCAGTCATTTTTTTCATAACTCCATGCGAAGCAGTCCTTAACTTAGCTAGTAGCCTAACTTAGTCATTGGTTTCTTCTTAATTCAATAAAGAGCTAATGTATGTTGGACGTGGATTGTCTTCAGTTCCCAAGTTGATTTCTTTGAGCTCGTCGATGGTTGATCTGATCTCTTCTTCAAACTCTGGTGGTGCATCTCTAACTTTAAGCTCACTTGGATCATCTGAAGTTTCTAAACATACATCCTCATAAGAGTTAGCATGATTTAAGAAGAACCTATCATACTCAAAATGATTTATGATGACTAGGCAATAGTTTTCATCGTCGACTAGACCCAGTATGCCAAATCCTAGTCCTGGTATTGATTGAGGATGTCTGGTTTGGTTGTCCCATATCTGCTCAAAGTAGTCTGACATGTGTTTAGATCAAGTATGTGGGATTAATCCCTTCTTTGCTAAGTTAAGAACACAAGGAAAGTACCAATCAAAAGGTAATTCTATTAAATCTACATCAGCTTCCTGACTTGAGGATGGTGCTCCCAATAAAAATCTCTTTGGCTTGACATCTTTGGATGAGTTGGGGCCTTAACCATCAACTTCAACTTTCTAAGAAGAGTGAGGTTAGAGCTAAAGCTCCCAACCACTGACCCATAATAGTGATCTGTGATACATTCATGTTTTGCTTGGAGGCTTGGTCTTCATCACCGGCTCGAATATCATCTTCAAAGGGACCTAAGCAACCATATGAGACTCATCCTATCCGAACTCTAAGTCCATGTGTGGCTAGGGTACTCAGAAGATGGTATAGCTCCTCTTGGTTGGCCGTAGGAGGGTCTTCCACCTCTAGCCTCTAGATTTACCTCTTCCTCTACACGGTGGGGGTCATCACCCTACCCATGTGTTCATATGGAGGAAGGTGGGTGGAATCTCACCTCTCCTCGGGTGTCTCACTCACTTGCATTTTCATTTCTCTTCCTTTTTTCTTTTCTTTTTCTTTTTTTTCTTTTCTTATTTTTCTTTTGTTTTTTGAACATTCACCAAGCTTGAGAATACTTTTGATTTGGAGGAAGATAGTAGTATCCTTCATATATTTTGATCTCGAGAATGGCTTCAAGTCTCCTTTGACACAATACTTGATTCCACCTCTTCTAAATTTGATGCAGTGTGAAGAAGATGGTGTTGTTTGTATGTATCCAAGGCCTACTGAACAAAGCAGTGAAAGATGTCTTTGAATCTATTTTGTAGAACTTGGCTTTTGTCTTTCAATCATCTATCTCTAGTGGTAACACTATAGAGCCTAAAGCCCTCTCTCCTTGTTCGTTGAATCCTCTCAACATTATCCAATCTCCTCAGAGTTTAGAGATATCGATCCTCAAGTAGGCAAGGGTTTTTAGACTCATAATGTTCACGATGCACTTGATCAACTAATACCGGAGAGCTTGTGTCCTTTGTGATGTAGAGGGGCGGTTGTGCTCAATTGTCCCCAAAAGAAGGTCTTCATCGTGAATGTAACTCCAGAGCTTCTCTTGAATAACATGCCTCCTCATAGCGTAGAAGCATATTTCATTAAGAAGAGCTTTGATCAATGACTCCCTCATCTCTTTGGATAAGACAAGGGCATCATATATGCTTAATTTAGGTAACTTTCTTAGGTGGCGAGGACATGTAGTCAACTCAGGTGATCCTCCACAAGCATATCCATGGGTGGAGCATCCACATGGAGGGTTTCTTGATCACTAAAACCAATGACTTATTTACCCTTATCAGGTGCTACCTAGGAGGTAGAACTTTGCCACTGGAGGTTGACTTCAATGACTTATGATTTAGTGGAAAGTTCTACCTCATCGTTCACCTACTTCTCTATGGGATCAGTTGGATGACTCCAAATCAATCTCAATGGGTGAACGAATGATTGAGAATGGAAAATCCATTTCTAAATAAGGAATGATCGAACTAGAGTTATCATTATTATTTTGTAGACTTGGAGAGTTTTTTGAGGAATAAAATCTAGAGCATAAAGTGGACAAGATGTAAGTGAAAACTTTCTTCATTGATTTCTTCTTAGATGGAAGTACATAATATAAATCTAATAAAGTAAGCGGGGTAAGGGGTTTAGTTCCCTTATTCACTGATACAACACTCCTGCGGGCAGAAGAGGAGCTAGTGGAGGAAGAAGTAGTAACTATAATGGTGGATGGAGTCTTTGGACTCGATGGTGGTTGTACTATGCTATCTCGGGCAAGTAAGGTGGATCATTTGTTGGTGTGGGCATCTACCTCCTTCAAGTTGTAGTAACTTGCAAACCTTCTTAGAGTTGGAGGTTTGAGCTACTTTAGGCACCAAGTAACTTTTGATCTTAGAGATGATTTTCTTGGAGGTTGGGATAGGAGATATCCCAACCTTCCTCTATCTTAAGAGATCTTGTATCCCCAAGGATTACCAAAACTAGAGGGTTGTTCTAGTAAATATTCTTAGATGATAATATGACACGACACTTTAAACAATCCTTAAAGGTAAAAAATCTTAAGACATGACGGTGGTAGGGGCAAAAGTTTGGATCATGACTCTTGCCCACATCCTCAGACTCTCAGTGGCGAAAATCGCTTCTTTAAGAGTTCTTAAAGATCTTTTACTACCTCCTCTTGAATGAATAAGGCTTATTTAATTTATCGACAAGAGTAGATAAATGGTAGCTACTTGGTGGTGGATAGGAGTACTGCTGTTGATGCTGTGGGTGGGGATACTGTTGCTAATGCTATGGATGGGAATACTACTGAGTAGGTGGCGGTGGAGGTGGTGGCAGGTGGCATATGATGGGAGGTGGTGGCAAAGGAGGTGTAGAGAAGGTGCTCGGTCTATCTGGTTGCTTCCCTTGTCAACTAATGTGACTACCCACGGCTTTTCTCAAATGCCTTTTTGCGGTTTGGCTTGTGAGATCTTGGAAAGGTAATATTTGACCTCTCCTTATAGTTTGTTGATTAATTTCTCAAATGTCTTAATGGTAAACCCTTTAAGCATGAAGGTGAGGCCATGAATATTCTTGAGTAAATGGCATGTTGTTCGACTATTTGTGTTTTCATACTTAAATTGCCATCTAAGAATGTAATCAATAAAAGACTCAGGTGTTGTTGAGCTAGAGATCGCCCCATACCCTTTGTTGAGCTCCATCTCTTAATGAAACTTGTCATTACCGGTGCCAATCAAATGTCATTTATGCACATTGCAACATCCAACTCGAAGTGTGCTATATGTGAGGGTTCCCCGCCATCAAAATTTTGAAGGAAGGAGGCACAAAACCCTTAGGATATTGGACACCATCAAATTCCTCGGTAGGGTCTACCCTTTGGAATAGATGAGCCACCTCGCTTGTAACACCTTCACTTCACCAACTATTTGATATCTTTTCTTGCATGGAGGTGATGTCCACCACCTTCCTATGCAAGCTTCTATCGATCTACTAGAAGTACTTTTGGGTTGATCTAAGACATGCGCTAACTCAGGATGATTTATCTCTATCAGTATATGTTGTGGTATCGAGGCCTGGTTTTGAAGTGCATGGAGGGCTGCTAACAAGTCTTCCATCCTCTTCTCCATCCAGTTGATCTGATCATCCTTTGTTTAAGCTGCTAATGGAGGTGTTGGGTTGAATGGATGACATCATCTTCCTCAACCATAATACCTTCCTAACTATGCTGATCTCTATGAAGGGAGCTCATAGTATCGACCATGTAGACCTCGGTTGAATCCTCAAAGAGATCATCCTTATCTGGATCAAAGCTAACCTTTCCCTCCTCATTTCACTCCAAAGCTCTCTTCTCTATAATGTCTGCCAAAATCTCACTGTAGTACAATATACGCTCAGTGGAGGGGTTGTCAGTGCACCCTTGTACTATCTTTGGGAGGTCATGACTATTGGAAGAGAGACATGGTGTCATGGGTGGAGTAGTGTCTAGGAGATCCACCATGGGGACTAGAACTATCCCCTTCCCCTTTGTACTACCTGCCTCATGGTGGTGGGTGGTGGACTATGATGCTATGTGATCTCCACTCCTTCTTCACCATGATTGAAGTAGGAGGTTGAGTAGGGGAACTCGCCCTTACCTCAGTCAGTGGAGTAGACGAAGTGGGATCCTTTGGCCATAGCCGGATCACCAATGGAGCTTTGTTCTCCCTGGAAGTTATCTTCTATGCCTTTATAGGTATGGTGGATGGCGACTTGACAGTGATGGTGGCGAGAGTGGATCGTGTGTGGAGTGGAGGCCGCAACTACCCTTGGGATTTTCTCATGGTGGTATGCCGACTATATATGGTCCATCGGCCGTGGCTGAGGAAAATTGATTAGGCGAGGTTGTCAGCAAACCTCCATCCTCCGCTCCACTGAACTACTCAAGCCTCCCTGCTCTATCACTATGAATGTGGTAACACTCCTGAGGATGATAAACCTCAAGTTAAATAATGTGGCTCTGCGATCATGTACCTACCTACATAATATCGTAGGAGCATAGACTTCCTCCGTCCCTCCAGAGCCATGGTATGGGAGGTGGAGGAATAATTATCCTTTGATAGTCCTCTCTCCATCGATGTGAGGGAGTGAAACGGTTACTAGGCAAGAATGGGAAACCTCTGGGGAACCTTTCTTTACAATGTGGGATGTGGTATCCATCTCTTGGGTGGCACGATCATGCTGCTGCTTGATCTTGTGGGTCCTGTTACATCGCTGTGTGCGGTAAGAGGGTGTAGCTAGATCCTGAAGGTGGGGGAGGCTATCTCTGCTAGATAGCCTTCCCTTAGAGGGGACCATCGAGGAGCTAGAGCTGCAGTGGTTTTGGGAACTGGGAGTAGGAACTGGACTAGTGAGAAACCTTGCCTTCCTTTTGGAAGGATACCGATGTAGGTAGGTCAATCGGATGACGCTTACGCCCATCCACCTCATCCTCGCAGTGGTGAGGTCACCTCGCGGTGATGTGGCTCCCTCAAATCCTTGGCCAAAGTACACTAGATGGGTGGAGTCGGTCGAGGGAAACCATCAGCCATCTCCTTCCGGAATGAAATATCTGACTGTAATTTAGAAATTTTTATGTAAAAAATGTATTTGAATGATATTTGTTTCATGCAAGATTTGGAGTTTTGATATTTGATTTGAAAAAATGGGTTCATTAACAAATTTGATATTAAATAGAGAATGCTTTTTTGATTTGAGAGACCCATTAGCAAATTTAGGTAGTTAGAAAATTGAAATTTTCTTGGAGATATTTGATTTTGATTTTTGATTTGAAGTTTGGAATACAAATTTGGTATATTTAAGTGAAAATTAAATGTTTGAATATATTTGTTTTTTTGATGAGACTTTACTTAACAAATTTGGTATGTTAATAGTGTGTGGTTTTGATTTGCTTACAAATTTGGTATGTTAAAATAGATCAAATGTGTTTGAAGATTCTCACTTAACAAATTTGGTATGTTAAGTGAAAGTCAAATGTGTTTATGATTTTGAAAATGAGACTCTCACTTAACAAATTTGGTATGTTAAGTGAAAGTCAAATGTGTTTATGTTGAAAATGAAATTCTCACTTAACAAATTTGGTATGTTAAGTGAAAGTCAAATGTGTTTATGATTTTGAAAATGAAACTCTCTTAACAAATTTGGTATGTTAAGTGAAAGTCAAATGTGTTTGATTTTGAAAAGAGAACTCTTTAACAAATTTGGTATGTTAAATGAAAGTCAAATGTGTTTATGATTTTGAAAATGAAATTCTCTAACAAATTTGGTATGTTAAGTGAAAGTCAAATAATGTCTTATAAGACTTTTAAGAAGGAGTTCAGACAAATACAAATGGTGTCAAAATAGAATTCAATTTGCTTTACCTTCTCCAAGGGGAACTCCCATTTGACAAATTTGGGTATGTCAGTGGGGGTTCAAATATGTCTTGACTTCTTTTGTGTGTATGATTTATTGCTTTTCAAAAGGGGAAAACTTCAACTCTAGCACATGTGAAGTATGCTAAGTGAGTTTCAATTTTATATTTGATTTATTTAAAATAGAATCTCCATCCAAATTTGAGTGTGTGGGATGGGGATAGCTATTTCCAAAGAAAATGTGCTTTTGAAAAGACATTAAAATGGTTGATTTTGATTTTGAAAAGAACCTCCATGTAACAATCATAGGATTTGTTAAATGAGGTTTGGTATATGTGATGTGTCTTGAAAATTTCTTATAAATTTTTGTGTATAGATCTCTTATTATGTGGATTTTGAAAAAGTGCTTTTGGAAAGACTTGTTATTTTATAGAAGAGTTTTATTTTTTTTATTTTTCATGGGATGAACCTTGCATCACCATTAGGATGGTGAAGAGGTTCTTAATTTTTATCATCTCCTTTGTTTGATTATTTTTAATTTTCACCTATTTGGGGAATCCAATAGGGATTTTAAGACCTACACAGATTAAGGTCCTAAAACCTAAAAGATGTTGGCGAGCTTTGCTTAAGGATAAAATAAGCTAAGTGTCAATGGAAAGAATGATAGTCTTGGGCATATATAAAATATAAGTCCACTATCGTTGCTTGGAGATAATAATTGTCTATTAAAGATGGAGAGAGGAACTATCCCCAGCGGAGTTGCCAGAAAAATTAGTAGTGTTTATTTTGAAGATGTGGGGTACCACGTAGATCTTAGGGGGGTACTTATTGAAGTGATCGGGTATGATATTAAGGAATGATGTACTATCTTGAAAGATAGAAATCACCACCCTATAATGGACCTAATCACTAATAAGGACTCAGGATGATGGGTCTTGAATGTACCAGATCTTTCCCTTTACATGAATAAAGTAGAGTTTATTTTAAGTCAGGTTTGTTAAGTTCCCTATGGAGGCAAGCCCTCATAGTTAATTACATCCTAAGGAATGAAATCCCTTAGGAATACTCTCGATTAAAGTAGGAATTAAAGTCTCCAAAGATTTCAAAGCTAAGAATATTAAAGGATTGGCTATTTTAGAAAATCAAATGGGATAGATCAAGGAGAGACTTATTTTGGAATCAAAGGAGATGAGTAGGGAATGCTCATGATACTAGGAAGCCTATTGAGCATTCCAATCTACCATATAATTAGGCTTTATATATTTGAAATTGAAGAGATTTATTTGTTTGAATTGAAATTTTATTAGATTGCTAAGACTTATAATCCATCAACACATGATTGTGGAAATGCCTAAGAGGTGAGGATTTATGCTTTGAAAATACTCAGATCCTAAATCTAGGGAGCTTTGGTGAGGGGCCAAAAACCTAAATCTAAGGCAAAATGGGTATATGGTTTACCTCCACAGAGAGAATAAATCACCCATGTTGGACTTATTCTGCCCAGTGGCTGACTAACTCCTCAACACTTTAAATCCATGTAGGAAATTCTTATGCTTTGCAAGATGGTTGGCTTTGTTTATTTAGAGAGAAACTAAGTCCTTAAACTCACTCCCTAAGAGACTAGAGCATGAGTGGTATGAATTCATGACTTAATCTAATGCAAATTTTATCAAATTTATTTGATTCTTTTGGACTCTTTGTTTTGACACAGGCTATGGGATTTTGTATGCCTAAATGCATGAGAACTTGATTATGGGCCAAATCAAGAGAGAACAGGGTGTTCTTCCATTAAAGGCTCTCACAGGTTAAGCCTTTATTCTTTGGCAGAAATGGAAGCCCCCTCTTAATAAGAGTGGAAGAATATGACATGCATGATATTGTACATTCATTCATCCAGCTAAGGGGTTGCTAAAAATTTTATTATCTTGATTTAATTCTTAGGCTTTTATGTGAGGTTATGAGTTTATTAAAATTTTAGTTATGAGTTGTTAATTAGAAAAATTAATTTCATCCTAAGAGCCTATCGCATCAGGCCACATATTCAAACATCAAATATGAAGAAACTAGGAAGCATATAACAGTGCACAATCTAAACACAACATCAAACAATTTTATAGACTACCATAAAGAATAAAAGGTTGGTCGGTTTTAGTACACCCGAAGAAATATGGGTAGCCCTTATAACAACAGATTATAAAAATAATATGCTATGGTCTTCTTTCATTTATTCATTTCTTCTTTGATTTGATTTGCTCCAAAGGCATCATAGGGCACCCAGGACTAAGCCTTCGCTCATCTTAATCCCCATAACACTAATCCTAATTCTAATAAAAATTACATTAAAAATAAGAAAAGTAAATCTAGTTACAAAATAAATGTTAGCTAAACACACCATACAACCCAAACAGTTATATGAATAATTTGGACTTAACACCCCACACATGGGTAACCAAGCCCAGCTGTCCTAACATAAGTTATGCTTAGGGGCTAAGCAACCTACACAAAAAACACATTTATATTTTTATTTTAGTAGCCCCTTAAGCACAACCCCTTGCAAAAAATATGATTAGGCTAATCATGGCCTACCATCTAGTCTACGAGGCATACACCCTAACATCCAGTCTAAAATATTACATCATAAAATAAAACACAACATCATACATATAACGCCTTAACTTAGCACCAGAAGTGGTGACTTAGTATTCTAATGTGCATGCTTAAGGCTTGTGTGGCAAGACTTTACTAGGCTTCTTCAGCTTAAGTTTCAATTTGGAGTTTGAATTTGTTTAAATTTTACCTTTGGGTGATTTCAATTTAAATGATTTAATGATTTATTTTCATTTTTATTTCACTTTTATTTGGTTAAAATGATGTTTAGGTTTTCAAGAATGAAGAGTAGAATGAATTCCATTTATAGATAGAACTCACCCTATTCTACATCCTAACTCCTAAAGTATCTTAATTAGCCCATTTGAATTTGTGTAATTCATTTGATTTGATTTAACATTTAGAATTTGAGTTTGTTTAAGTATTTGATTGATTGATTTTGGATCAAATGTGTTGATTTAATTAAATATTGATAATTTAATATCATTAATATCTAATGAAGTTTAAGTTTGTTTAAATTCATGTGTTTTTGATTGATTAATTTTAGATTAAATGTTTTGTTTAGTTAAATCTTGAAAATTCAATATCCTTTTAAATTAATATTTTAATTCTTTTCTTTGATTATGGTTATGTGACTTAATTTTATGTTTATTTGATTTCATTATGGTTCATTTATGTGTAGTTTGATCGGATTAGATTAATTGAGATTTTATTTTGATTTTAATTGTGTTTGATTCTTTGTAATTATGATTTTTTTAAATCTCATCCATTTGTCATATTTATCAAAGTTTGGTTTGTATTTTTATTTCATATATTGGATAGTTAATTATTTTATCTTATTTAAGTAGGTTGAATGAGATTTGATTTGATTATATATTAAATTGATGAGAGTCTTTCTTAATTTAATTTAATTTGATTTAATTTGATTTGATTGGCTTTATTAGTCTATGGGTTTTCTTAGTTTCAATGTGATTATGTAATTAGTTTAATTAAGAAGTGTATTTATGTTAATTATAAAGATTTGTTTAATTTTTAATTTGATTTCATATTTGTTTAGATCAATGATGTACTAATTTAGGTTTAATTTAGGTTTTGATTAATATTTAATTGCATTTATGTTTGATTAATTTTAAGTTTAATATGATTAATTTGATTGACTTAATTAGCATATTTAAGATGTGTGATCAAATTAATTAGTAGATTAATTTGGTGTTTGATTTGAATTTGATTTAAAAATAAGTTAATTTGGTTTATTAAGATGATGGATTAATTCATTAAGTTTGCATTAATTAAGTGTTTATTCAAATTAGCTTAAGGGTAATTAGTTTAATTAAGTGTGTTTAAGTTAATTATTAAATTAAATAAAGATTTATTTAATTTTTTAATTTGTTTATATTTATTTAGATTAATAACGTAATTAATGACTTAATGATTTATGTTTAATTTAGGATTTAAATGGTATTTAATTGCATTTTTATTAAAGGTTTAATATGATTAATTTGATTAATTTAATTAGTTTACTTGAGGTGTGATTAATTATTAAATTTAATTAGGGTTTGATTTAAGCTTAATTTAGAGTTAGATTTAATGTAATTTATTTAAATTAATTTGATTTATTAAGATGATGGATTAATTCATTAAGTTTTCATTAATTAGATGTTTGATTTAATTAAGTTTGATTAAAATTAAATTTTTAAATCATTAGATTAATTAAAGGTTTGTTTAATTATGATTAATGACTTAATTCATATATGACTTATTTGATTTGATAGTTTTAATTAAGCATTTACCTAAATTTTTTATTGATTAAAGGTTATCATTGTTATTATCATTTGATTAGATTAAGTGATTTAATTTTTTATTTTTATTTTAGTTAAACTTGATTATTCATAATCATAGTTGGGTTTGATTTTCTTCATTTATTATGTTCATTAGATTTCATTCATGTTTGATTTAGTTATTATGTTTATGTATTAATGGCTAATTAATTATCTTATACCAAATGGATGTGATTTAATCATTTTAATTAAGTTTACTTTAACTTTATTTGGTTTGGTTTGGTTTGATTAATAATGATTATGATATCTGGATTTATAATTAATCTAACTTTTTAGTTTACTTAATGATTAATTAGTTTTTTATTTATATTCATTAAGGAGTTTCATATGATTAAGATTCCATGTTTAGTGTAGGTTTAGTTACTAATTGTGTTAAAGTTTCCTAGATTTGTTTAATTATAAGTTTGATTTAAGATTTAATCATTTAATTGAGTTTTATTAACTTAAATAGGTGTAATAATATTTAACTTAATTTTCTCTGTGGATTATATGATATTTTTTGATTTGAGGTTTGATTAATGAATGCTTAAGTGTTATTTCATTTCTCATTTTAATTTATTATTTAGATTATTATGAATTTCATTTTAATTAATTCTTTAATTTGTTAAATTTTAACCCTAAGTATTTGTGTTCATTGAGAAGATCATTATTATTATTATTATTAGGATCTAGTTATTGAAGTGATTTAAGCTATTTTGAATATTTTGTAAATTTAATTTTTATTTGGTTCTTATTAAAATAGATAATCTGAACTTCAAAATTTTATTTCTCTCAATATAGAAGTCTTTTTTACTTGTGATTTTTTATCATATGTGTGCTTTAACTTTAATTTTAACTCCTGAAAATTTTAACTCAGTCCAACTTATATTTTTAGAGCAATTAATGAAACTTTATTTTTACTAAAACTTAAATTAAGCTCAAACCATTCAGTAAATTTTGGGGATTTTGGGTTTGTTGAATTCCTCTCGAAAAGATGAATCCAACGAGCCCTTATTAGCAATTTTTGGTTAGGTATTTTTTATTTTATAAGAATTTTTGAAGTTTCAGGTGATTTAAGTAATTTTTAAAATTAGAAAATCCGATTTTTCTATTTAGCTCAGTTAACACCGCACGCGGCACTGACGTGGCAACGCGGAACCATGTGGCATCGCGTGATTGGACTTGCTATGCTGCGTGGCACGTGGGCGCTATGCGGCTACATGGCGTCGCGGTGCGCTGCGCATTTGGCGAGCGCGTCGATGCATAATGACGCGATGCGGTTTGATTGTCGTTCGATCGGATCCAACGGTCGGATCAGTCGCACAATCGAGCGGATCGCCGATCGGTCGCGAGCGTCCGATTATCCGCGATTTGATCATTTACGCGTCGGTGATCAAGGTCGGATTGCACAATCACGCGCGCGATCGAACCATCGATCCGAATTGCGGATTATCGGAGCATGAATGTAAAAGAGGATTAGGGAGAAAATTGAGAAATTCTATGTGGACACTTGTCTGAATAGACTCATTTTCATATTGATTCAAACTGGAAAACTTCTATTTTCTAATTGGGATGATGTAAAATATAAAATACAAAATTATCTAGAATAAATTTCTAAAATCATAGAAATAATCATCATAAATGAAGGATCCTAAGGCTAGCTACATTTTTTGAAAGTTACCTCACCGAGGATGATTTTTTGCGGCGGTGATGACCCGAGCACACTGTTGAGTGAGGGAAGAGGCCTTGGAATGAGCTTGGATCTTCGCCTTCATGGCGGAATGATGTTTTTTCTGGTGCTTGTCATTTCCTCATTAGAATCCACTTGGTTTTGATGTTTTGTCTCAAGAAAGATGGGGAAGTGGTGGCTGGTTGCTTTGGGGAGCTCTTGGGGGCTGAATAGTGATAGGAGGAAGAGGAATAAAGCCTCATTTCCCCCTCTTTTAATAGTGGCCGAAAATCTTCTTTTTTTAAAAATTTTTTGGCTCCAAAGTATTGTCATTTTGTTTGGGGTGGTTGGGATGGATGATGGATTGATTGAGGACTTTGAATTTTTGCTCCAAAGTTCTCTCTTGCTGTCATATGATCAGCTCCATTGAATGCAAATGTTGGGGAGGAGTTAAATGCATGTGATGAGGATAATTAAATGAGGTTGGGTGGAATCTTATGTGGGGGAGGATCCGTGAGGAATTTAATTGGGTTGGGATCATTTTGTACTGATCCCAAATAGGTTTGGATTAGGTTTGATCAGCTCCCAATGGGTCCTGACTTGGTTTCAAGGGATTTGGCTCAATTTGGGTCATATAGGTCATACTGGGTCATATCGGGTTAGATTGAGCAATCGGTCAAATTAGGTCAAACCAAGGCTTATGTTATGTTCAAATGATAATTTGAAGAGCTTTGGTATGATTAATTTGATTTAATTTGGCTTAGAATTAATTTTGGCTCATTTGGAATCAAATGGGTCAAATGGTCAAGACCAATTTGACCAAAATTGGCCAAAACTTGGGTTATGGGTTGATTCATGTTCAATTAGCTAATTGAAGATGAATGTGATTTTGGTTTGAATCAATTTGATTTAATTTGAATTTATTTGACCCTTTAGGTCAATTTAGCTAGGTCAAGTTAACCAATTGGTCAAATTAGACTCAATTATGACTTTGGTCAAGTTCAATAATCAAATTAGAATGAACTTGAGCCATTGGTTGCAATCAATTTTGGTTAGATCATGATTTGATTGGTCCTTTATGCCAATTTGGGTCAATTTGGATCGAATGGCCAATTGTGCTTAGTTTGGCTCAATTGGTGGTCAAGTCATATTTAAATATTGACTTTGGGTTGATTCAATTCATTGGTTTCAATCAATTTGGTGTAGAATTAGTATTGGCTAGTTTTGGATCCTTTAGGCTAAGGGTTGACTTGGTCAAATGACTAAGTTGACTTGGTTTGACCTAATTGATTGTAATTGATCATCCTGGGGTGATCAACAATCATGGTGGAAGATTTTGGTGAACTTGGTTCAATCCAATTTGGGTTGGATTGAAAGTTGGCTGAAATGGGTCTTTTAGGTCACTTTGGGTCAAGTGAACCTAAGTGAGTCAATTGGTTTGGTTTTTGTTTGATTTGAGTTTAGTTGAACATATATATAAGCCCTAGATTGAAATATAAATTTGATGGCAATCAATTTGGAGTCCAATAGGTTTTGGCTCAACTGAAAGTTTTAAGTCAAAAGGGCTAAGTTATGCTTGAGTTGGGTTGACTTGAATTTGGTTTGATGATTGTAAGTTTTATTTATAATTGGATAATAAATGAATGAATGATTGATTCAAGAGAAAATTCATTAGTTTTGACTTGATTTGGATAGAATTTGGCTAAGTCCAAAGAATTGTCTTAAAGGGCTTAAATTGAGTTTGGATTTGATTTTTGATATAGTTTTGGTCATTTGAATTTGGCTTTCATTTATATTTGTAAATATAAATGAATGAATAATTGATTTATAAAGAAATCAATTGATTTTGATTCGATCTAAAGTGAGTTTTAGCCAAGCTTATGAATGTGGTTCATATGGCTTAGGAAGGGTCTTAGGATTTGAATTTTATTTTGGGTTTCAATCATTTGGAGTCAAATTTGAAATTAGATTTGTAATTTGAATTTGAATTTAAGGTTTGGTTTGACTTTTGAACCTAGGTTTGATTTGAGAAGGTGTATATGGAGTGGGTTTAGGCTATAGGATAGGTGATTTCTTTATGCCTTAAGGCATAGCCTAATCCTATGGTTAACCTTTCTAAGTCTCTAGACTTAGGGTAAGTGTTCACCTAATCACTAGAAGTGTCTTATGACTAAGGATTTCTTAGTGTCTAGAAGAGTTCTAAGTCTAAGAAGAGGAGGTTAAGAGCTCACTCCAAAAGTGAGGTCAACAGTCACACTAGATTCCCACTTAATATATCAGAGTTGCTAAGTGAGAATCTTATTTTCATATCATATTTGATTACACTTAATATATCAAAGTTATTAAGTGAGAATCTCACTTTCATATATATTTGATTCCCACTTAACATATTAAAATTGTTAAGAGATAATCTCATTTCCAAGACACATTTGACTTTCACTTAATATGTCATACTTGCTAAGTGAGAGTCTTATTTTTATAAATCATATTTGATTCCACTTAACATATCAATTTTGTTAAGTAAGAATCTCATTTTCATGACATATTTGACTCCCCACTTAACACACCAAATTTTTTTAGTGAGGATCTCATTTTCATGTCACATTTGACCTCCACTTAACATATCAAATTTGTTAAGTGGGAGTCCCATTTTCAAAACATATATCAATCACATTTGGGCTTTCACTTTAACATACCAAATTTTTTAAGTGAGAGTCTCATTTTCAAAGAAAAGCAAAACATATATCAATCACATTTGGGCTTTCACTTAAACATACCAAATTTGTTAAGGGAGAGTCCAATTTTCAAAGAAAAGCAAAACACAAATCAATCACACTTGGGCTTTCACTTAACATACCAAATTTGTTAAGTGAGAGTCTCATTTTCAAAGAAAAGAAAAACATATATCAATCATATTTGGCTTTAATTTAACATTCTAAATTTGTTAGGTGAAAGTCCCATTTTCAAACACAAATCAAACACATGCGGCTTCTGCTTGACATATCAAATTTGTTAAGTAAGAAGCCCCATTTTCAAATCAACATTTCACTCATCACAAGCCAAAGGTATTTCACACAAAAAAAATGTTTTCAAGCACACAATCACAACCTCTTCTTAGCATACTCAAATTTGCTAAGTAGGGGTTCTTTCAAATCATCAATATTTTCAAAAAGGATATACAAAATATAAATATCTCTAAGAAAATCTCTCCTCAAATTTATGAACCCCACCCAACCTACTTAAATTGGTTGAGTATGGGTTCTAAATAAAAAAAATGGCAAAGACTCTCCTCACATCATAAATCTCTCCAATAGAATCCCATTTGGCATACCTAAAATTGTTAAATAAAGGTTCTAATTCAAAAGGACAAATCAAAATCAACAATTCAAGCCAACATCAAGGCAAAAGCTCCTCCGCCAATTTTATAAATCTCTCCATGCAATTTGAACCCCATTCAACATAACCAAATTTGTTGAAATGTGGGTTCTGAATTAAGATCAAAAGATAAAATCAAGCAACAACAATTGAAGCACCCTTTGTTTACCTCACTTTCAGAGTGAGCTCTCAATTTCATTATCATAGATCTATGACTCTTATAAACACTAAGAGTTCCTTAGTCTTAAGACACTTTTACTGATTAGGTGAACACTTAACCTAACCCTAGAGACTTAGAAGAGTTAGCCATAGGAATATGTTGTGCCTTATAGAATTAGGAGGACTTTCCTACCCTATAGCCTAAACCCAATCCTTGCTTCCTTCTTTCAAACCAAACCTCAAATTTAAATCCAAATCTAAATCCAAATTCCCATCAAATGATTGAAACCCATGATCAAATTCAAACTCCAAATCCTTTCATAAGCCCTTTGATTTTATCTTATGGACTTAGCCTTAACCAAATTCAAATCAACCCCAATTCAATTTGTTTTCTTAGTTATCAAATTCAATCTCAAATCAATTCCAAATGATTGAAACTCAAATCAAACCAAAATCCAATTTGTACCCTTTTAAGCCAAATCCTTCAACTTGGTCAAATCCTTTCCAATCCAAATCAAAACCCATGGATTTCTTCATGATTCAATCATTCCTTCAATCGTTGACCTAAATATAAATATAAAATACAATTATTAAGCCAAATTTAAGCTAACCCAAATCAAACCCAAGTTAGCCCTTTTGACTTGAAATTATCATATGAACCAAAACCCATTTGGCTCCGAATCATTTGCAATTAGATTTATATTTCAATCCTAGGCTCTTGTGTGAGTTCAACCAAACTTGTGTCAAGCCATGATCAAGCTAATTAACCCATTTAGGCTCACTTGACTCAAAGTGGCCTAAATGAGCTTTTTGAGCCAAGTTCTAATCCAACCCAAATTGGATTAAACTAAGCTCATACAAACCTTATAACATGATCAACAATCATCTTAGGTTAATCAATTATCTTGAATTGGGTCAAACCAAGTCAACCTAGCCCATTGACCAAGTCAACACTTAGCCCAAATAAAATCCAAACTAGCCAAAATCCACCATATACCAAATTGATTAAAACCATTGATTCAAACTCACTCATAATCAATGATTGAACATGACCAAACCTTCACTTGAGCCAAACCAAGCCTACTTAGCCATTTTACCCAAGTTGACCCAACTTGGCCTAAAAAGCCAAGATGGTTCAAATCATTATTTGATTCAAATTGATTATAATCAATGGCTCAAGTTCATTTCAAATTGATTATTGAACTTTACCAAAGACATAATTGAGCCCAAGTTGACCAATTGATCAACTTGACTGAAACTAGCCAAATTGAGCTAAAAGATCAAATTAGCCAAAACTCAAATTAATTCCAAATTAAACCAAAGCCTACAATCATTTTCAATTAGCCAATTGAACTTGACTCAACACTTAACCTAACCCAATTTGGTCAAATTAGTCGAATTGGTCAACTTGACCCATTTGACCTATATGAAATCAAATAAGCCATAACCAAATTCAAAGCAAATTAAATCAAACTAATGACACCAATACACTCCAATTGATCATGTGAAAACCCTCAGTTTGACCTAATTTAATCAATTGGTCAACATGACCCAACCTAACCCAATTTGACCAAAATAGGTCAAATCAAGCCAAATCAAATCAAATAAATTCCAAACCACTTGAAATTTGGGCTAACCCACTTTTGACCCATCCCAAATCTGCCCAAATTAAATCCATAGCCAAATAACCATTTTGCCCTTGGGTTTAGAGCATCCCATGAGATAAGACACATGCTCATTGAGTCATTTTCTCCCCCTAGCCACTTGACACTCATTCATAGGTCCACTTAAACACATTGGACCATGGCTGACCTAACCCAAAGGTGGTTGGGTCAGTCATGATCCATAGGGAGGTGAAATCACCTCCCACCCCATTGAGCTTTCCAAAGCCATAAGACACCACTACTCCCTTGGCGCCACCTCCATACCCTCACCCCTAAATCGAGCCACATCATGCACCCACCTCCATTAACCTCTGATGTGGCCAATTGATCAAGGAGAAGCCAAATAATTCGTAACCATCTGATCCAATGAATGAAGGGGTATACCCCCACATTCTCACCCAAACTCAGAAACTCATACTGACGACCACAGTAGCCAAGGAGAGAGACCAGAGTGATTTCCAAGCCTTCCAAGCTCCCAAATCCCATTCTTATTCTCATATTTACATAAAATCGAAATAGGGGAGGCCACCTTCGATTCCCATTTGCTCAAAACTCCACTAAAGTTCAATTAACTTTGCACACACCTTCCTTGGAGCTAAATGAGCGAGAATGAATCCTTTCCCAAGCTTCCTGATGGCCGGAGGGTAGAGTTCGATCAAGCTCGACCACCTACTTCTAGGTGTTTTGGTCTTCCGAGAAAACTACACCAAATCAAGGCTTGTGTGGCTCAATAGAGCTTCATTTCTACCAAACAAAGCTTCCTAAATCATTTGAACCACCTGTCATAAGCTCCGATGAGGTATGCCATTGAAATCGATCCTTGAATGAAAGTTGGTTGGTTTTTTGTGAAAGAAATTTTTATGTCATGCAATTTCCTCCATTAGATCTTCTTGTTGTGCTTCCCCGAAGGTGTGGGATCATTTTCATCTCCATCCAAGCTCGAGTGAGCTCAGATTGAGCAACGATCGATGGACGGTAGCCATTGTTCAATGCTCGAGAAGAGATAGATCATGGGCCGTCCATCCCACGTGATCGGGATGGATTGTCTTGATCAAATCACATTTGGAGCCTCTGACTAATCCCTCAAAATCACGGGTTTAATTGTGGTCATCAGATCTTAGATCGGACGGTCCACGAAGTTACCACGTGCCGCCATCCAAGTCAGCACTTGGATGTGACAACTTAAATAGCGAATCCCTTCGCGCCACGTGGAAAGCACGCCGTGTCAGCCACCACATGGCCCGATGGGATTAAGGCTTTAATTAGGGTTAATTAATTAATTTTTAATCCTGAAATTTCCTAAATTCATAACTAATTCTAGAAAAATCCAAAAAAATACAAACTTAGGCTCATTTTAAAGATATTTCAGAGTAGAATCTAGGAAAATTATTATTAATTAATTTTGAACAGTTGATTTGGCTTAATTTAGGTTTAATTAGAAATATAATTATTCTAATTATTCTCTAATTAACCATCCAATTCATCTCAAACTTTATGTGCATGTTTAGGTGGATGACCTCTACCTCCCCTATTTTTTGGGATTTTATTGGTTGCTTAATTAGGAAAATTAATGGATTAAGCATTAATCACTTTCTTAATATAATTAGTGATAATTAAGCAAATGAATAGTAAATTAATCAATCAATTAAACTTAACCTCTATTAATGATGAAAGTCTAGGAAATGGATTAGACTCCTCTTCCAATATTTTCTTTAAGTCTTCTGTAATCCCTCTTAAATAAATAATTAATTAACACCCCTTAATTAATTAATTAACAAGATTAATCAAAATCCAAATCATACGTGAAATTTAATCAACTAATTGAAAGGGTTTAGATATTCAGACTTAGGCTCCATCCTTTATCTCTTTCTCTAAGCCCATCTCATTTTGATTGGTTAAGGTTAATTAAGGTTTAATTAGCTAATTAATGAACTTAATTAATTTAATTGGATCTATTTCTCTAATTTAATCTTGGGTAGCTCTTTAGGTGCTCAATAATCCAAAGAGGGAGATAATGAAATTATGGTTAGTTCACATGTGTGAGAAAACTATAAAAGTAGTTAAGTGAGATCCCTTAAGTTTATTAACTATTAATTATGAGCCAATTGCATTAGGCCCCTTTCATTTCTTAGGAGCATTGCAAATTTACTTTCAATGTGGTTGCATATCATATTGTCTCATTATTGATTAGTTAATTAACTTAAGGTGATGTAGGTAAGGGTTAATTAATTGGATTAATTCATACCCTAACCTTAGTAAACCATAAAATCAACCTAAATTAACTCACACATAGGGAATGGGATTAGGATCAACAAACCTCTTTCATTTCCTAAATCAAATCAAACTCAAAATTGAAAATGTCAAACTCAAACTCAAAACCTCTTTCAATTTTTAATTACTTCTTCCTTAAATAAACCCTACTTTACTTTTCCATGTAAAGTAGGGGAAAATCTCTGGTATATTCGAAGACCCATCATGTCTTAAGAGTCCTTATTAGGTGATTAGGTCTATCATAGGGTAGTGATTTTTATATATCAAGATAGTATACTATTCCTAGATGTCATACCCGATCACCTCAATAAGTACATCCTCATATCTGCATGGTGTCCCCTCACATATACACACACAAATGAATTCAAAAATAAACACCACAACTACATGAACCACCTTCATGTGCTTAGCCAAAACTTCCTTTAAACCAAATAAAACTTGGTTGATTTCATTATAAATCAACCATTACTTCATTTATATTCACAAATATAAATGAAATCCAAATTAAAGTATCCAAAATCAAATCAAACTAAACCAAACCAAATTAAGTCTTTTCTTAAGCTATATGGACCTATCTCTATAAGCTTAATCAAATCTCAACCCGAATCATCCCAAAATCAATTAATTTCTTTATGAAGCAATCATTCCTTTATTTATATTCACAAATATAAATGAAACCTACCCTCTAATGACCAAAAATAAATCAAACTAAATAAATTCCTCACTTAAGCCCTGTTGACTTACATCCTTAACCTTGGTCAAATTTGCTTCCAAATCACTCAAAACTCATGTGGTTCTCTCATGGATCATTTAAATCTTCATTTATATTCATAAATATAAATGAAATATAAATCCAAATAGCCAAAGCCAAACCCAAATCAACTTAGATTCCCAATTTTAGCTTTTTTAGCTAATTTTTTGAACTTGGCTAAATGACATCCAAATCAACTCAAAACCCATGGATTTCTTCACGATTCAATCATTCCTTCAATCATTGTTCTAAATATAAACACAAATTATAATTATTAAGCCAAATCCAAGTCAACTCAAGTCAAGCTCATGTTAGCCCCTTTTGACTTGAAATTATCATATGTGCTAAAATCTATTTGATTCCAAATCAATTGCAATTGGATTTATATTTTCATCCTAAGCTCACATGTTAAATCAAGCCATGATAAAACCAATTGACCCATTTAGGTCCACTCGACCCAAAGTGACCTAAAAGATCTTTTTGAGCTAAGTTCTAATCCAACCCAAATTGGATTAACCAAGCCCACCCAAACCTCATATCATGATCAACAATCATCCTTGGGTGATCAACTACCTTGAATTGGGTCAAACAAAGTCAACTTGGTCCTTTTACCAAGTCAACCTTTAGCCCAAATGAAACCTAAACTAGCCAAAACTCATCATATATCAAATTTATTGAAACCATTGAATCAAACCCATACATAATCAATGATTGAACATGATCAAACCTTCTATTGAACTAAACCGAGTTTAATTGGCCATTTGACCTAAGTTGACCCAAATTGCCCTAAAAAGGCAAAATGGGTCAAATCCTGATTTGATCCAAATTGATTGCAACCAATGGCTTCAGTTCATCCCAAATCATTTATTGAACTTGACCAAAGCCTGATTAAGCCCAATTTGATCAAGGGATTATTTTTAAAATAGGCTTAGTATTAATCTTAATTAGCTTAGGCAAAAAAATTTTATTTAGCAAAATAGCTGGTCGTCCGTCAACGGACGGCATAACGTAAACCATCGCCGATCGTTTTGACGACGCAATACCGACCGGTCGTCAGATAAACGGACGATTGGCGCCAGTCGCCACATCCGAGCGGTCGTCATGGATGGATATCTACAGTGTCGTCCATCAACGACGGCGCGGACGTCAAATATGTGGCGCCGGTCATCCGTTTGATGACGGGACGCAGTTTAATTTTTTTTAAAAAATGTGCGGCAATCAGCAGAATAGATATGAAAATTTCCCATGAAGGACACTTTGGCTTAACACAATACTCATTCACACATTGAAGCCTCTACTATAAATAAAATAGAATCGGTTGAAACTACGAAAGTATCTAGGATGTCATATTTGAACAATGATGTTTTAACATACATGAAGGCAACCTAATAAAGTCCTTCTATGATGCAAGTTAGAAAAAAAAAGTTTAGAAAGTTCAAGCGTAAGGTACTCTAAAGCTAAGAACCTGACAATAGCATTTTAGGGTACACTATGAGATTAACACCAAATTTCCTTCCACATGATAAATGAAATACATATAGTAAAAAATGAATAAATTATTTCCAGAAAGAAAATAACAAAAACAAAAGATTTACTTGTTTCATATAATAGCCACGAAGTACACATACAACAAAATATGATCTAGCATGTGAGAATATAATGGTACATCATCTTATGATGATTATGATCTGTCGCATCACTAGTGTATAATGGGCGGTGGTCATTGGCCTCTTGATCCATTTCGGTCCTCCGGTTGACTTGGTGGGATGGTTGTTGCAGTAACCATGATATCCATGGGTGTCATATGGAATGAGGGTGGATACGTAGGAGGCGAATTTGTTGCCAAGGGTGCATCAGCCACATAGATCCTACGAATCGTGATGGTGTAAATGTATACTATATGGTCCGACCCGGTGGAGATGATGGACCAATATCCATCACACATCCAGCGGCTGAGGTACCTGGAATGCTAGTGTCCCCGTGCCGGCTATCAGAAATATACATGTTTGTGTGCAAGTCTCTGCACAACCCCTCATACTCGTTGATTGATTGCTGCATCTCTGTGTCATCTGCCCTCCCAAAATAGCGTCTGAATATATCCTCAGTATTCAATATGTGCTCACGCTGCATTGACAGACCGCGTATTATGATGTAATTAAAAAAATATGATTATCACAGTTAAGAAATGCTGGCTTACCATGAGTCGATCTCCAGGAGCTCGAGGGTAGTACGTGTTTGGTAAGGGCCTCTGATGTAGCCAAGATTTCCATCTCATGTATCGATTAATGTGCACCCGAACCAGGGTAGATCTACCACCACAACTTTCGCTCCCATCCATAAATAGGTGGTAAATGACTCATGTGCTTTCCCTCGACCATCCACTCGAAGAAGACTCTCGGTTCAACCTCGGTAGGTGGAAGGTCGATCGAGCACCACGATCGGTGTGCCACTCAACTCGTTTCCAACTAATCAGAGGTACTCTAGCCAACCATATGTCATCCCCATGCAAGCATATATCTGCGTGCACGCGGTCGAGCTCCGTGTGGCTCTATCACTGTGTTATTTTAGATGAATATTAGGGTTGCTATTTACATACAAAGTTGTCAAATTATGCACATACAAAAAAAAACATGCGACTCCATTAGCCGAGCTGTCTCGATAAACTCTAATATGGGGGCGTCACCTCTGGACAAACCCTTCATTCCTGACAACCCACTGAGCCCATCTGTATGCTGTGCAGATATGTAACGTCGGTCTGCGACATGAACATGCTCCCCATACCTGCGATGCTATAAGCAACCGACCTATTCGACGCTTCGGCTTGCTCATGGAGCTCACGATAAATGAGACGCTCCTAATGAGAACTCAAGCGTGTCAAGATCCTCCGGTAGGCGGTCATAGGTGAATCTCAACAGAAGTGTCGCATAAGTAGCCAATCGCAAAAGAATGTAAGCTCGAGATGCATGCTAAAGCGCTTCGGCGGATCTAAATAAGAATCTCATGTACGTCCCGCAACCGTAAAATAGCAGTGCGGGCGCTGCCGAACTCTTATGTGATGTCGGTGGATCGGATCGTGATAGGCGATTAATGCGGCTCGGATGTGCTCATCAACTCATCGCACAATGATGCGGCACCGTCGCCCCCACCAACAACATTCAATAATAGGCGGTAATCATCTGGATCAGCAACATCTGCGTCCCGTCACATCGCCAATGGGCAAATGGAATGAGTTGTCGAGAAGACCACCGCTCCACGAATGCTGTCAGAAGGTGGTGATCTATGCGAATATCGCATCATGACACACAATCAATCCGCCTGCGGTCGAATGGGACGTTCACGGCCACTCTTTGAATATAAGCATGTGATGCCATATCGAGCAAAACGCATATGAAATTATAGTACAAGCGAAAATATAAGAAAATCAATACACAGATTGACTTACAAAATCTTACCAGTCGATATGCTGCTCACGTACGTAATTGCCGCTATACTAGGGTGGACTTCACGGTCAGAGCCCGTGTCCACTGCAGTCTCTCTGCGTCTTTGCCTCTACAGGCGGTGACACCTTCTTGGACATCCTACCTATAGCATATGCCAAACAAAATATGTATACCAATTACGTCAATGATGTTTTACTTCCAATTTTCCACAGCAACTAACCTCAATCTACTAATTCTTTCATACTTAACTTTTTGCAATTACATGTAGCTAATTACACTACACAGCCACCCTGAACTTCATGTTTCCAAATTACACATATAGCTAATTACATATAGCTAAATACATAACCACCAATTTTGAGAAACATCAAAGAGATGAATAAGGACCTGCTACAATGAAATAGATTGCTACAATGGAACAATGAGACCTGTAAACAGTTTGCATCAACATGTAGAAAGAGTATATGTACATAAAAAGACTGAAAATCAAAGCTATCTCAGAAACTACAGCATAAACAATAGAGTGTATGTACATAAAAGAGTACAGATGAACAGATGCACAGATGACTTCATAATCCTTTGAAGACTACATATCAAAACCAGCATTGAAAACCGTTCCGGCTGCATACACGGACGCGGGAAATCTGCTGCAGCGTCGCATGATAGCGTTACCACAGAAGAGTTAGAAATCGTTCGGTTCCGGCGATATGAATTTGTTCTATTGTTTCACGCGATGCGGCGGGATTTAGCCCGGCTGCGTCACATTCCTGCAGCGGGCAGATATGCAGAGCGAAATCTGCTGCGCGTCGAGCTGCAGTGGCGTTCGACCAACAGAAGTTGTAGAAATCGTTCGGTTCTGGATATAATTTGCTCCATTCCGACACGCGATGCAGCGAAATTTACGCGGCTTCGTCACATATTCTGCAGTGCATATGGCGCGCAGCTCCGTCCTTCTGCCAACGGTGTGAATCGAAAATTCGCCGTGAACAATTTCTCTCATGCTGTCAATCGAGCAGATTTCCAGCTATCTGCCGCGGCTGCATGATGCAACTCATGAAATAAATAAAATTCATATCGTCGAACGAGCAATTCTTTCTTCTCCCGTTCGCCGACGCCAACTTTCGCGTCTCTGACATGGACCTCTGAAAATCAAAGCTCCCACCATTCGGCGAGAATTCTCCACCTGAAATGCTCCGGGGATGAAGAGTGGGGCATTTGGGTTTAGGGAGGACCTCTGCTCTAGATGCAACTGTCATGGTGCTCATCTTACCCCTCTCGATAAGTTAACAATCAGCAGAATTTCTTGAGCATACAGAAATCACAATTTGTGAACTCCTCAATAGAAATGAAAGTCTACTCGAGCATATCAAATCAAACAACGGAGATTATTAGGAAATAGCAGTCCACATAGCAACATTAGAAAGCGGGTGAATAATGCAGAAGACAATGTGCAACCTCTTAAATCTAAACCACCACAAATCAAGAAATTTTAGATTGATAGGCTGAACCTAAGACCCTGATGAAACGAAGATAACTTAAAATACAGACAGAAAACAAGTAGAACATGACAAAAAAGTGGTTTGATATCCGAATCACGGACGCAGATCGGACTTGATTGTAAGCATAAAGCGATTTTAAGAAACAAAACGTTCACGAAAAAAGTTTACATAATTTTAGCTTGCACAATTTACATATCATCATCTAGCTTGCACAATTTGAAGTTTACATAAAATATTTAAAAGTTATGGTAAATGCAAAGTTATGGAAGACAATTAAATTTAAATATTTTAGTTGTGGTAAATGCAAGTAAAACTAATGTTGGGGACCTAATTTAATTCATTCATATTAGCATTAGAGACCATTGGCTAAGATATATTGCATTAATTATAATGTCGAAATTAGGATTACATAGATATAGAGTACAATTTATCCATAATCTGATTAAAATTTCTGGCCTTTGTAGGCGTTCTTTCTGGATGGTAGCTTACCGGTCGCATTACTCTACTAATAGTTATGAGGGGAGTGACCTCACATGTAATTTTGGTCCACTCGAAGCCTTGACCAAAGTGGGTGAGGTGAGCATAGTCCAGTTAGGAAGGCGGCACGATTGAGGCCAAGTCCATCCCATGAGGAAAGCAACACATATTTTGTGATGCCATTGTAATCAATGAGGCGATCTTGTGAGGTGCAATGTTGAAAATAAACTTGAATCGATTCTATTTTGTTTATTTTGAAATTGAATTTAGATTTTGGACCCATACTCAACATCTTGAAAGTGTTAAATCAGGCTCAAATGGATTAGAAGAGATTTCGAGAATTGAATGGAAAGAGGAATTTTTGAATGTAGAATCTACTTTCAACAAATTTGGGTATGTTAAAAAATGGGTTCAAATATTTTTGAAGAGATGCTTCCATAGGTTCATGTTTGAATTTTGATTTTTTTAATCTGAGGACCCTTTATTTAATAAATTTGGTATGTTAAAGTAAAGGGTCAGTTGATTTTATTTTTGATTTGTGATTTTTTTTTATTTACTTAGCAAATTTGGATATTCTAAGTGGGGTGTTTGAAAATAATTTCTTCTTTTTCTTTGTTTGTGTTGTTTTGGGAATCATTTATCATTTTGAAAAATGGAATCGTCATTTAGCAAATTTGGGTATGCTAAAATGAAGAATCCAAGTGTGTTTTGTTTTTCGAAAATTTTTGAAAATAGAACTCTTAGCAAATTTGAGTATGTTAAGACAATCCTAATGTGTTTCTTTTATTTTTAGAGATTTTTATTTTAAAAAATAAGATCCTTAGAAAATTTGGGTATGCTAAGGAAATCCTAATGTGTTTCTTTTTTTTTTTTTCATTTTGAAAATAGGATTCTTAGCAAATTTGGGTATGCTAAGGAAATCCTAATATGTTTCTTTTATTTTGGATTTTGTTTTGAAAACGAAGACTTCACTTTAGCAAATGTGGTATGCTAGAATGAAGTTCCAATGTATTTCTTTTGTTTTGGATTTTGTTTTAAAAATGGAGACTTCACTTTAGCAAATGTAGTATTCTAGAATGAAGTTCTAATGTGTTTCTTTTGTTTTGGATTTTGTTTTGAAAATGGAGACTTCACTTTAGTAAATGTGGTATGCTAGAATGAAGTTCCAATGTGTTTCTTTTATTTTGGATTTTGTTTTGAACACGGAGACTTCACTTTAGCAAATATGGTATACTAGAATAAAGTTCCAATGTGTTTCTTTTATTTTCGGATTTTGTTTTGAAAATGGAGACATCACTTTAGCAAATCTGGTATGCTAAAATGAAGTTCCAAAAGTGTTTCTCAAATTTTGTTTTGAAAAATGGAGACTTCACTTTAGTAAATGTGGTATGCCAAAATAAAGTTCCAATGTGTTTTGAATTTTGTGAAATGGATTCTTCACTTAGCAAATTTGAGTATGCTAAATGGAATTCAAAAAATGTGTTTCAAATTTTGTTTTGGATTTTATTTTGAAAATGGAGACTTCACTTTAGCAAATGTGGTATGCTAGAATGAAGTTCCAATGTGTTTTAAATTTTTGTGAAATGGAGATTTCACTTAGCAAGTTTGAGTATGCTAAATTAAATTCCAAAAATGTGTTTCAAATATTATTTTAAAAAAATTGAGACTTCACTTTAACAAATGTTGTATGCCAAAATGAAATTCCAATGTGTTTTGTGAAATGGACACTTCACTTAGCAAATTTGAGTATGCTAAATGAAATTTCAAAAATATGTTTCAAATTTTTGTTTTGGATTTTGTTTTGAAAATGGAGACTTCACTTTAGCAAATGTGGTATGCTAGAATGAAGTTTCAATGTGTTTTGAATTTTTGTGAAATGGAGATTTCACTTAGCAAATTTTAGTATGCTAAATGAAATTCCAAAAATGTGTTTCAAATTTTGTTTTGAAAAAATGGAGACTTCACTTTAGCAAATGTGGTATGCAAATGAAGTCCCAATGTGTTTTGTGAAATGGACACTTCACTTAGCGAATTTGAGTATTCTAAATGAAATTCCAAAAATGTGTTTCAAATTTTTGTGTTTTTGAAAAGGGAGACTTCACTTTAGCAAATAAGGTATGCTAGAATGAAGTTCCAAATGTGTTTTGAAAAATTTTATTTTTGTTGATTTTGAAAAGAGAGATTTCCATTTAACAAATTTGGGCATGTAAGATGGAAATCAATTTTCATTTTTTCAAAGATGTATTTTCTTGTGTGATTATTACTCTTTGAAAGAGGAAATTCCAACCTAATCATATATGGAATATGTTAAGTGGAATTTCAAAATAATGTCATTTTATTTGGAAATGAAATCTTCATTCAATAAATTTTGGTATATTTAATGGAGAGATTTCACATGTGATTTTTTAAAAGTTTATTTTTGATTTTGATTGGAAATGTAAACTCCATTCAATAGATGTGTGTATATTGAATTGAGAGGTTTCATATGTGCTTTTGGAGAATTTATTTTTGATTTTGAATAAAAATGAAACCTCCATTCAATAAATATAGGTATGTTGAATGGGGAGGTTTCATATGTGCTTTTGGAGAATTTATTTTGATTTTGATTGGAAATGAAACCTCCATTCAATAAATGTGGGTATATTGAATGGAGAGGTTTCATATGTGCTTTTTGAAAAGGTGAAAATTCCAACTTAACACATGTAGAATGTGTTGAGTGGAATTTCAAAGTTGTGATTTTGGCTTGAAGATGTAACATCCATCCAACACATTTGGATGTATTGAATGGAAAGGCACATCTTCAAATTTTGTGCTTTTTTGAAAGTTTATGATTGTTGGAATTTTATTCTTGAAAATGAAGTCTTCATCAAAATGATTTGAGTGAAGAAGTTCCCTTGTGCTTATAGAAAATATGATTGTTGGTTTTATTTTTGAAATATTTCTACATGTAACAATTGTAAAATTTGTTAGATGTAATGCAAATATTTTATTAAGTGTATTTTGAAAAAATGCTTTTGGAAATTGAGACTTTTCATAAAGGATTTATTTTTCTTTATTTTTAGAATGAACCATTCCCTACCATAAAAATGAAAAGGAGAAAGTCTATAATTATTCTCTTTTTATTAAGTCTTTATTTTCACAAATTGGGGAACCCAATGATGGTTTTAAGACCAACACGGTGAGGTCCTAAAAAAGATGTTGCTTAATTTAAGGATGAAATAAGCTAAGTACCAATGAAAAAAAGATAGTCTTGGATTCAAAGTTCAAACCAACTATCGATACATGGAGACAACGATCATTTATCAAAGATAGAGAGAGGAACCTTCCCAGTGGGGTCGCCAAAAAAATCTGTGGTGACATATTTTTTCCTTCATCTATCCTTTTTAAAAAGGATAAATGAAAATAGAAATATATGCCTTATTGGGATGTCACGTAGATCCGTAGATATTCTTATTAGGGTGATCGGGTATGACATTGAGGAGAGGTGTACTATCTCGAAAGATAGAAGTCACCACCCTACAATGGACCTAATCACCTCAATAAGGACTCCTAAGGACTATGGGTCTTCGGAATGTACCAGGATTCTTCCCCTACTTTACATGGAAAAGTAAAGTAGAGTTTATTTTAAAATCGAGTTCGTTAAGTTCCCTACAGGTGTAAGCCCCCATAGTTAATTACATCCTAAGGAATACTCTCGATTAAAGTAAATGATTGTTGTCTCCAAAGATTTTAAAAAGGTAGGACTATCAATTGATTGGTTTATTTTTTGAAATTCAAGTGGGATTGATCAAGAGGAGAGAGTTATTATCGAAGCCAAATAAAAATAAGTAGGGGATGCTTAAGATACTTGGAAGCCTAGTAAGCACCCCAAACTATCCTATGGTGGGGTTTTACATTTTTGGAATTGAATTGATTTATTTGAGTTAAATTTTTATTAGAATTATAAGGCTTATAATTCCATGATACAAGGTCACAGAAATTTCTAAGAGGTGAGGATTAATGCTCGTAGCCCACAAAAAGAAGTAGCAACCTCTGAACCTAAATCTAGGGAGCTTTGGCGAGGGCCAAAAAGCATGACCTAAATCTAAGGGGAAAATGGGTATTTGGTTTATCTCCACAAAAGAGGATAAACCACCAAATTGTTGGACTTAAAATGGCCTGGGGGTGGCTGCCAACTAACTCTTCCTACGATTTTAAAATATGTAGGCAATCAAATGCTTTTGCAAGATAGTTAAGTTATTATTTATTTAGAAAGAGATTAAATCCTTAAACATACTCCCTAAGAGACTAGATCATGTAGGGCATGCTTTAATGACTTAAATCTAATGCAAATTTTATTACATTTATTTTTTATTTTGGACAATCAATTTGACACAAGCTTTAGGATTTATATACTGCAGAAATTAGATTATGGGCCAAAATAAGTAAGATAAGGAGGTGTGTTTCCACCATGGCTGTCACAGGTCAAGCCAAGTTCTCTGGCAAAGGTGGAAGTCCTCCAATCAAGAGTGAAATAATATGCTTTTATGCATGATGTTAGAAAAGCAAGATAACATCCAGCTAAGGGGTTGTTATTCTTTTATCTTATTTTATAACCTAAGCTTTAGGTGAGGTTATGAGTTATTTGTTTTTAATTTGAGTTATTTAATTGGATAGAAAATTTATTTTCTAAGAGCCTAATCATCATCCCCATACATCAAAGCAAGAAAAATCTAGAAAAGATGTCATCTTAATGCAAGTTAAACACATCAATCAATTTATAAACTTGAATAAGAGGCCATTTGTGGTGCACCACACAAACTCAAAATTAAATTGGGTAGGCAGCCTTATACAACCTGGATTACAAATGAATTAATTATAATTAAGCAAGAAATTCATGTTATGGGGGTCTTCATTCTTCATTTCTTCCTTCTTCCTTCTTCTTTCTTCTTTCTTCTTTCTTCTTTTAGTTTGTTGGAATGTGGTTGCTCCAAAGGCCTCACATGATACATAAGACATGATCTTATGCCAATGCTCATCCTAATCCCCCATAACAATTATTCCAAGATCCTAATTATAAATAGTACATGAAAATGGGAAAAAGGAAATCTAACTAACACCTACAAAATAGAGATTAGCCAAACAAACCATATAATCCCAATCATGTATATTTATAAATTGGACACTCACACATGAGTAACCAGTCTGACCTATTTTGGATTATGCTTAGGGGTATAAGCACCTGCATAGCAAAAGCAGTTATATTTTTATCACAGCACCCCATAAGCACAACCCCCTATAGAAGATAATGGTTAGACCAAGATGACCCTACCATTTAGTCTTCGCACATGCACCCTAACATATAGACTAAAACAAAACATCATAAAATAAAATCAAACATTAAACCATGTGCTGCCCTAACTAAAGCTAGAAATGGTGACTTAGCTTTAATGTGTGATATTTAAGGTTGTGTGTGGTATGCTTTAAGCGATGAAGTTTTCTAAGTATAAAAATATTCAACTTAAAGGGTTTGTTTCATGTAAGTGATTTAGTGGCTTTGGTTGATTTTATTTTATATTTTGATTTGATTTAAGTGAATCCTATAATTAATTACTAAGTTGTAAAGAGGAAAAAAGAGAACTTCTCTTCCTCCTACCTTAAGTAATTTCTAAGGTAGATTCATATTTGATTTTTTGTTTAATGAATATTTTATTATGTGTTTTAATTAATCTAAGTTTAGATTTTTCCTAAACAAACTTATTCAAAAGAACATTTTAATATTAAGTAAAGTGAAATACTATCACAAAACACACATCACTTTAATTTCTTTCCATATGTAACGTCATATGAATGAATCCAAGCATATCGATACTAATGGAAATGTTTAGCACATTTTAATGATGAATGTTAAGAGAATCTGTTTAAGAAATTTGAACATTTTTATGATGCATGATTTTATTAAGTAGAAAAAGAGAGATCTTTTTTATCCATTTTTCATATGCACACATATATGTATGAAAGATATAAGTGAGTATGATGTCATTGTTAGCACTAGGGGTGTAAGGTATAAGACTTTAAATTAAAAAATATATATAAATGCTTGAGTTGACTGTAAATAAAATCGCTCAAATGGCATAAAAAAAATTAAAAAGAGAGAGAAAGAAAAAAAGCCGCTATAACTCTTTTCTGCTCGCCCGACAGTTCTAGTCGAGCTCCTTATTTGAACCTCTTCAAATTGAACGGATAACGTTGCCATTCACACCAAGTGCTCAATAGTCCAGTGAGGGACGCTTCTGCTTCAATCTCCAAGCGGCATATGGCCGTACTCGGCGGTGCATTCGCCGGCTCCTTTGCCGCTGCAGGCTTAAGAACTCAGTCGATGAAACCACCATTCAGAATTGGGATTTCTTGCATCGGATGGGTGGCTCTCTCTTTTCTCTCCACCATCTCCTCTTCCTATTCGTGACATTATCTACGTCTTTGATGCTTCTCAAACAGGATCCGGACGGTCTCCTTGGGCCGCCTCAGAGCGGTCATATAGGGCGGCTGGAGTTCCGACGGCGGCTGGAAAAGGACGCCAAAGCCAGAGAAGAGTTCAGTCGCTCGGTGCAAGAGGAGCAGGAGCGGCGTCGCGCTCGCCGGGAGGTGAGGCCCTTTCCTTCCATTCAGTTATTTTAACACCAACAGTTGCTTCTTGATTGGAACTCATTTTCAGGCGCGGGTGCCACCAGAAACCAATGAGGGGCTCGTGGAGTACTTTCTTGACACTGAAGCCAGGGAAATTGAATTCGAGATTGCCAGGTTGAGGCCGCGGTGAGTTTGTCTGGTTGCTTGATGACGATCTTAATTACCTTAATTCTGGAACAGGAGCGGAGTTCCTTTGCACGGTGAACTGCTAGGAACGGATTATGATGCAATCTTATGTTGATGATGCAGATTAACCAAAGATTTTTTTGAAGACGTACAGATTGAGCTTTCAAGACTGCGGTTTGCTGTTGTTAAAACTAAGGTTTATGTTCAAATAAGGAAAGCTTTCAAAAGCCATTAAGGCATAATAAGCTAAGGTTCAGTATTGAATTTCGTAATTATGAATTTGCAGGCGATGGAGGATAGGGTAATTGAGCTGGCGGCCATGCAGAAGGTTTTGCTCGAAGGAACAGGTTTGCAGGAATGCTATCCATGGAGATTCCATATCCTTTTATAGTTTTAGCAAGACAAATCTTTAATTTTCTTCCTTGTAGAAGCCTATGACAAAATGGAAGGTGACCTCGTCTCAGCTAAGGAAAGGCTTACGAAAATATTGCGATCAAAAGACAGAAATTCTACTGTAAGTGCCTCGAAGTTGCTCGCAATTCTTCCTAGTATTCTGAGAAATTTTCTCTCTTCATTTGTTTTGACTGAAACATTTAGCTACTGGAAATGGTTGAGCGGAATGAATTGAGTAGGTCTGTGTTGGCCCTTCTTGATGAAAACATTGCTGATGCCCTAAAATGATCAGGTTAGTTTGCATTTTACAGATGATGTGCAGCCAATTCAAGTCATACATTATAGGATAATTTTTCCAAAATCATATTTCAGTTATATACTTATATTTTGGAAGTTAGCTACTGCAAAATATCAAATTTCACATTTGTTTATTATGTTTACAAAATGCATGAGCTAAATTCCATTGCATTTTGTAACATTGTGTTCCCTTACGTTCAGTTTTTCTTTTCTTCTCTCTCTCTCTCTCTCTCTCTCTCTCTCTATACACTTGCTCTCTAACATGTAGGTAAACTCAAAAGTGAAACTCGATTTTGTAAGTATGAGAAGCATTGTTCAAATTCAAACCTTACCCTTTCTTTTGTTTATTGGCATGACCGTCAACTTTTCACTGCTTAAGTGGAAAACACATACGTAAGTTCAGTTCTTACTGTTTCTTCCACTTATCGCTAGGCCCATCAACTTCTCATTGCCGAATAAGAACCAACCCATATCAAGGTTGAAATATTACCTTTCTATTGTTTCGTATTGTCATGCCTGTCAAACTTTCTTCATCCCATCTTTCCTCAGAAGTAAAATCATTCTCCTTGTTGAATCTGTTTGATCTCCAATGCCTCTGACTATTCTGCAGGAAGAAACCTAGTTGTAGGAGAGCAGAAACTTTATCGCTTTTGTAGGGATCTCAACCATAAGCCCAAAAAAAAAGCCTTCTTGTTCGTCGAAATCAAACAATACCCATGAAAACTCACCAACCACAGTCATAGTTTGAAGACTGAACTAGGATTTCAATACTTGCTACACAATATTTTAAAACTGAATCTTAGTGAACCATTCCTGCAATCAGTTATTATGTCAATGCTCTCTTACAAAAAAAAATTGATTCATGGTTCTATAACTAAAAACAATAACCATAAACTATATAGGAAGAAAGAAAACGACAAGAACAGTAAAAATGTGAAGGAAGAACAAGTGCACGACAAGGAATATCTGGTTCAACAAAGTGGATACTTACATCCATAGGGATAATTTGAGATTTAGCTTTATTGAATTGAACATCCAGCCATGTTATAAGGTTTGCTAGCAATTTCACCTTTGTTCTTCATCACAAATGTGCTTTCCATAACCAACACTACCTCCCTTGATCGTGGCTAAGCCACTTGTTGAATGTCCCTTCATCTCTCTGTTCCTAATTTGATGGAAGAGGAAGGCATTGAAAAAGTATTCTAACCCTGCTTTCTGTCCATCTTGGATACCGAACTCAATGGAGAAGGGGAATGTCAAAGAAGCCAGACCAACACTCAATTTCTATCTAAAAATTCGGCCTTAATCAGTAGCCTCCCTCTACATCTATCTTCTTTTTAAAAAAGAAAAAAATCTTGAATTCCAATCTCTCAATTCGTGGAAAAGAATTGTAGTGCTCCCTGTCATCTCCTAGTTGCCTTTTGCCTTTCTCCCTTTGCCTTTTCCCCTTTGCCTTTTCATCCCTCTTGTGTTTCCCAGTTTCTTCTAGCCATGACAATTAAATTGCAAAATAACAATATCAAGGAGCAACAACAAATGCAGCATGAAATGAAGTTTGAAAAAAAAAAAATGCAAAACTGACTATAAAACTGGCAAAACGAAACAAGAGCTAAAAAACAAACAAGAAAAAGACTAATACTGGGTCCAAACATTATAACAATCTCCGTCTTGGATCAACATCTCCAACACTTCTTCAACTAGGAGGTCTCCCAATCTGAAGAAGAGTCTACCAGTGCCTGAATTTGATTCTAGAAACTATTGTAGTTAACCATTTTGAACTCCAGTTGTTCCTTGGGAAAGAATATCTCTAATAAATTGTAATATTATGTTGATGTATTTTGTTCTTTTGTATCACTTTGAATTTTGCATCAGATACATCATTTCTTTGTTTTCAAGCTCTTCTGACAATTCATGCATTCATTTTTTTTCCCCTTATAGCATCACTAGTAACCATGTATTATGTATTTGTGGTTGTTAAAGTCATAACATATTGAAGATTTGCTTTCCATCTTGCAATGTTCATGTATACTGTGAAAATATAACTCGTTAATAACATTCTATGCAGATCCCCAACATAGTTTGACTCCACAAACTCCACAATTTATTATCTACTCTAGTTTTCTTTTCTATAAATTAAACCAGCATCAACAGGTATTTTTAAGTATATGATCGTCCACTTAATAATCCTTCAATGTTCTTTTTCATGATTAGCTGTGGATCTATATATCATGCATGTTGCATATACTATATCAGATTTAGCACAAACCATAGAAGATTAGCTACCTATTGCACTAGAATATGGTCTGGTGTTCATATACTGCTTATCTTTCTCAGTTGATGGTGAGCACATAAATTGAAGCTTGAACTAAGATTCCAAAGGAGATGAGATTTAATTTGACAGTGTCCATTCCAAACTTATTTTAAACTTTTCAAATGTACTAGCATTGGGTTCAGTGTAACATGTCTTTCTCAAGTATTCTTTTGACCCAGATTAAATCTTTTGTTTTGAATGTATTTTTCAGAAACGATTTTAATTTTTCAACCTCCGCATTCTTATCACTAACCATATAAAGAATCAAGTAGATTATACTATTTTTAGAAAACTTTTTGTTGTTGGCACATATCAAATCACTTTTGTTGAAAGAATTTTTAAGCATAAAAGAGTCAAATTTTTATACTATTATTGTGGAGACTGCATTAACTCATATTGAGAATTTTGGAGAAAAAATATTTTATTTTCTAAAAAATCTTTTATAGTTGACATATATCCTTCTAGTTAATTAAATAACTCTGAAGGGTTTCATGTAAGAAAGTTATTTTCATATCGATCTATTCTAATTTTAGATTACAACATGCTACTAAAAATAAATCACTCTGATAGAAGTTTGCTTAACAACATTAAAAAAATCTTATTAAAATCTATTTCTTATGTTTATGTAAATTCTTTTGTCATTAATTTTACCTTGAATATAACTTTCTAAATATATGTTATACCTTTTTTTATTATCCATTTGCATCCTACAACTCTCATTTGAGAGCTTATCAATAAGTTCCTAGTTCTATTCTTTGTTTTTTTTAGCATTGAATTTTCTCATTCATAGCTTATTTCAAGAAAAAACCATCATCACTACTAGTTACTTCTCTTAATGATCTTTTGATTCATCCTTTAGAATTTATTCAACAATGATAATAACATAAGTAGCTAAATCAGTGAATTCATTCATATGTTTTATGTTTCTCTTTATTCTTCATCGTCATGTGCAGAAGTTTCTTCTTAATGATCATGACTACTATCCTTTTCTGGTGTCAGCTTCACCCATGTTTGTTTGTACAGTTGCTCTCTTATAATTTCACCACATCATAAGTGCTTACAGTAGTTACCAAATCCATTTATATAGTTAGTCTATTTTTTAATTATAAACTCCTAGTCATTATGATAAAATCTCTACTAATAATGCACTTGGATCCTCTTTCTTCAGTCAACCAAAAATTGCACCCATTGACTCTATCTGAATATCTTTTTTTGGATCTTGGTTCCAATTTTTTATGATTTATAATAACATAAATTGTACTTCTAAAAATTTTTAGGTTCTTGTAGTTGTCTTTTACTAGTTCAAAGTTATTTGAATTATTGAGATTAAGGCTTCTTTCGGGATAACTTTTTGACTTTTTATGATAGGAACAACAATTAAAAAATGTCTTTTTATGATAGAACAATAATTAAAAAAATGCAACGTCTATTTAGATGAATTTTTTAGGAAGATTTACATACATACCACACAATTTTTATGTGTTTATACACACACACACACATTAGTGGCAATGATATTTTTGATGTGATATTAAATATTTTGGTGTTATTTGTGTAGATATTAAACTTTAGATGTTAGATATGTAAATATATATGAATTGTGTGGTATGTATGTAAATGTCCCTTTTGTTTCTTTTCCAAAATTTTGCCTTAAATGTTGCTTTTGGAAAAACATAATGGGAACTATGATTTGAGAAAGTGGCTTTTAATAATAAAAGAAGAAAAGTATAAGTATCCCCCAGCAAAGCCTAAGAGTTGTAGACAAATTGTTGTTTACCAAGTACTAAGCAGTATTGACTGCTTCATCCCATAATGCTTGTTTATTTTTGCAAATGACAACATACATTTGTCTTCCTTTGACAGAGTTATGATTAGCCTTTCAATAACGCCATTGAGTCATTTTAACTATCTTATATTTTGTAGTCTTATATTTATACAGAATTCAATGAGTTCAGCATCCACATAATCCAACTCATTGTTTGTCCTCAACTTCTTTATTTTCTTTCATATTTGATTTTTAATTAATGCATTTACTGCTTAAATGTTTTACATGCCTCAGTCTTGTGTTTCAAAACATAAATTTAGACTTTCTTTAAATAATCATTTATGAAGGAGATAAAATATATTCCTTTTTAATTATTGGAACAATTGCAATCCCCATAAATCACAATGCATATAATCCACAAGACCTTTGATATTGTATTCCCCTAAACTGAACTTCACCTTTAGTTATTTGCATAGATATAAGGCTCAGAAAAATTTATTTTGTTTGTATTATCTTTTGTAAAGGCCATTTAGCTGTCTAGAACATCTAATTTCTTTTGATTAATTTGTCTATGATTTCAAAGTATTTCATTATCAATTTTGCCTACATAAAATACATCAACTGATTTACTGTTTTTCATAGTAGCGAATACAGACCATTCTATCCCCAACACTTCACAATAAATGTAGAACCACTTATCACCTTTAAAAATGCCACTTTTTTGCTTTAAATGAGCGACTTAAAAGCGAGTTTCAAGAGATCAAATTTCTCTTTAGTTCTAGAACATATACAACTTGTTAGAATTCTAGCACTTCATATTACATTTTAATTATAATATTTCCAATCAAATGACCTTACAAACCATATTATTTCTTATGATAAAGTTTTCACAACTAAATTTTTAAATAAATAAAATTAATGCATATTGGGAGTCATATGAAATGAATGATAAGAATCCTTATCCAGTCTTTATTGTTAGAATCAATGGTAATAATCAAAAATCTTCATATCCATGTGACACAACTAAAGTGTCCCTGAACTTAATGTCCTTTTTTACTTATTTCTTTGAGGACAATTTCTTTTAAAATGCCCTATGTAGTAAAAACACTTTTACTTTCTTCGATTTGATCTTACCCTTAAAGGCTCTTTTAACATTTTGTTATTTTCTCCAATCTTACCTAATATTTAAATCTAAAGTTCCTTTGGAATCTCTTTTTTATTTCTATCTTCTTAGCTTTTAAAGTTGTCTAAACCTCTTCTATTGCTATAATTTTCAAGTATATTTTATGTTTTGAACAAAATGTGTATGCGATTTAGGCAATAAATTTAGTATAATTATAGTCTCATCATCCATCTTTACACTAAAGGTTTTTTGAAACTATAATATTTTTATTTGATATCTCAAAATAACACTTGATTATTCTTTTGTAATCAATTCAGCGCCCTTCGTATTACATTTCTCCAATTTAATTTTTAATTTTATATAAATAATTCGAAATGATCAGTCGTATAGAAATTGTGATACAAATTCGATTTCATATTAATACCTCAGCAATGCAGAATTGATTCTAATTGATATTGAGGATCATTTGGGATCAATTTTATATAGTCAAGAGACTAAATTTAAAAAATGCAATATTTCGAGGAAAAAAAATAGCCACATACAAATAATCAGGAGATTTGGAATTTAATCTTATTTTTATTGAGATAATTCATATTATCTATACCCTTTTCAACAAACATCTTAAAACCAAACAAATTGTATTTATTGTGAATCCTATTTTACTAATTTTTTGTCATATAGATTTACTCCAATTTGAACGAGATTCTCGTATAAGTTTTTTCTTTATCAATCTCGTGAAGCACCTTATTTCTTAAATACAATAACCAACGTATTATATGCCTACTCCATGATTTTAATCTTTTCATCTTCTTTCTAACTTGGCCAATTATTTTCTCCTTCCAAGCTTTTTGTAAATTTCATCTGAACTAGATAGATTGACCCTCATCCATTTTCACTAAATCAGGAATTCTATTTAATCTTTGAACTTCTCAATCTTAACCTTCGAAACCCACATTTTAAATGAATACACTGTCTTTGATTCCATTTATGAGGATATTAAGCATAAGCAACTCTTCTTACATGCGGAAATGAAACAGTACATATGAAAACAAACCAGCCACACACAGTTCTAACACTGGGCTAGGGATTGAGCACTTGCTATACAATATTCTAAAACTGAAAGTCTGAGAAAACAATTCCTGCTATCAGATTTTATGTCCAATATTTGTTTTGCAAACAAATTGATTCACTATTGTATAAGTAAAAAAACAATAGCCGTAGCCTTAAACTATGAAGGAAGAAAGAAAATGACAAGAACAGCAAAAACTGTGAAGGAAGAACAAAAACATAACTAGAAATGCATTATTCAGCACAATTGTTGCCTATATCAACGAGAAGAAATTGGGACTTAGCTTTATTGAATCGAATATCCAACCAGGTTAGAAGATCTGCAAGCACTTTCACCTCTGTTCTTGATCACACATCTACCTTGCATTCCTAACGTTTGCCTCTCAAGCCACTGTAAAGTTCCCTTCTCGGTCCTCGGTCTTGAATGGAGGAAGAAGATGGTAAGTAGCAGAGGCAGCCAAGCCTTGTTCTCGGTATCCCTCCTTTATCCTGAACAGAGTGCAGAACGAAGAAATTGAAGCAGCCAACTCAGTACTCTATTTCGCTCGAAGAACCCTGCTCCGAACGATGGTCTCCCTCTCAAGCTCTCTTTCTCTTCTCTAGAAAACAATAGGAAAACTCTCTCGAGCTCTTTTCCATCTTCAGCTATCTGCCTGCATTCTCCCAACCCATGGAAAAAAAACTGGTACACTCTCTTTTCTTTCCCAGCTGTCATCTGCCTATCCAATAGTTTTTGGGTCGCTCTTTTTTTCCGGACATTTGAGCGAATTTAATCTATTCATGTACAGCATATCTGAGGCTTGACCCAAGCATCTTAATTGGCTAAAATTCTCAACCACTAGACTTTTCTCTCCCGATTCCTTCTAGATCCAACAATTACATAGCAAAAGAATGAAACCAAGAAAGTAAAACTGATCATCTAACTAGCAACATGAAACAGGAGTTCAATAAGAAACTTGAAAACACTTGAGAATTGACCCAATCATCATACAGTTTTTTGACAGGTGAGCAAAGACTCGATTATAGTAGTCATCAATAGTGTAGCTTTTGGATCCTGGTAATAATAATTTGGCCCAATAATATTAGTTCCTAGTGATTTTTTTTGTGCGAGGAGCTTCTCAAGCAAAATTTTCTCCAATTTAATGTTTTTTTCTAATACTTTTAACTTTAGCTTCAGATAACAAACCAGAATCTAGCAAAGGATCTTATATTATCAGTCATTTTTGTTTAACATGCTCATAACCTTAGTCATTATCCCAGTTCGGTCTGGCAAGTTTACTAAATGCCATGTTTAGCTTTTGATTGATGTATTTTTCTCCCTGTTATATGCTATTGGCAGAAAGATGCTGTCGCTTTCCTGGAGAATGTCCGAGCTGCAATTCTCAAGTATATTACATTCTAGTTCATCAATAATTACATCAAATTTGATATTTAATTAGTTATTTATCTTCATTGTTGAGTAATACAGTTTTAAACATACTCATGAAATAATATAACATATATTTAGCTAATTTTAAGATTTGTAAATCGGCTTTGATGGAGGCACCTAGAAAAACTTAGGGCTTGTTTGAGATCAAATTTTGTTTTGTTTTTTTATTTATTTTGTTTTTTTTTTATGTTTTGATTTGAAATAAAATATTTTTGTTGATGATAGTTATTTTAAAATATTTAAAATATCTAAAAATTAATTTGTATTTTTTAAAATAATGTGATTTATTTTTAAAAATAAAAATAAAAATATTTTTTTAAAAAAATTAATCGAATATATTTTTAAAAATAATATTAAAAATAAAAATACAAAATGCAAAACAAATTGATGCCAAATAGCCCCTTAGAAAACATATTTTATGACTTTATTTTTTATGTATCTAAATGTAAAAATAAAGTGTTATTTTTAGATAGTTTTTGTAGATTTATGAAGTATAATTGAAATTCATGTCGGTATTTAACTATATATATATTAAAATGTTGAATTTTGTTAAATTAATATTTATGAAATTATGATTTTTTTTAAAGCAATCAAATGAGCAATATGATAATTGAAATAAAAGAAAGAAACAATAAGCATGATTTTGATATTTTCTTTTTTATAAATCATATATTTTTTTTTTTTGAAGATGTCACAAATTCACAATTCATGTGCAAGTGTTCGAATTCAAAATATTGTCGGTGATAATTTAAATTTTTAATCATCATGATTTATGTACATCTCATATTTTTAGTAATAAATGCGTCTTATATTTATAATTATGTTGTTCATATTCTTATATTACTATCAGTGCATCATAAATGCATATGTTTGATGAGAATTTTATTTTTCTAAAAAGTCGTTTGATTGCTTGAAAAAGAAATAGTGTAAAAGGAATATAGATAAAAAAGAATGTAGTGTAAAAAAAATATACTATATTTGGATTATTTTAGAATTATTTGGTTGAAAATTATATATATATGAATTTATTTTTTATTTGGTAAAATAAATATAATGTAAAATATTTTTGAGATTGTGAGTGACAGGTAGTAACAATAGTCGACGATTGGCAGCGGCGATGACTAGCGGTTGTAGCGGTTGATGATGGCAGACGGTGGTGGTCGGTGTTCAGAATATTTTATACTGGCCGATGTAATTAGAATTTATCCAAATTGGATGAATTTTAAATACACAAAAATAACTTTTGCAATGTATTTTAAATATATTATATTATCTTAAAAATTTTATTTTGCACAATGTCAAATACAAAAAAAAAAAAAGTTAAAATTTTTATATTTAATTTATTTTATACCCAAAATTCAGACAATCAAAGAGAAAGATGCTATATTAAAGTATATTTATTGAGCACAATAACTGTTAGGCCAAGAGTAATGTGAAGTGTTCCCTCAAAGCCAATCAGTGTCAATGCACGGGAAAAAATTACAATCACATGCTCCTACCATATTGTTATATCAAATATATAAGATAAATGAAAAAAATATTTCATCAAAACATATTAATATATATATATATATATATATATATTGTATGTTATCATTTATCTTATATTTTAATCTAAAAAGTGTAAAGCTCATATTACAATTTTTGGGGAATAGTTGAGGTCATTGCTCAAATTTCATTACTAAAAGAACAATTACAACTATTGATCAGATGGATCAAATCATCAAAACAAATATTTGAAAATTGATCTTAACATAATATGCCACTACGAAGGTTAAAACAGGCTAAAACTATGGTCGCATGTATGCTTCGTCCATCAACACCAATAAAGGATTCAAAATATCACCATGAAACCAATAAACATAAAGCTCAGCTTTTTAAAAACGATCAAGCAGGTGTTGGGTTGGGTATATCAGGTAATATGTGACAAGAAAGTTTCATTTGACTAAGCTTTTTAGATGCTTAAAAATCTAGTTTAAAAGTGTTTACGGAAAAGCTATCATTCTATTTATCTTGGCTGAAAAGTTTAGATTCACTGTTTGAATAAAAATTATTTTTTACAATTTAAATTGATCTGAATTTAATTTAAAATATGAAATGACCAAAAACTTCAATCTCATTTTCAGAGAAAGCACAAAATATGCAGTAGAGTAGAGGGGGCAGGGGGGCAATTATGACATTTCTAACACGGAGAGAAAAGGAGTTCTCCTTTTCTCGGGATAAAAAGCGTTTTCACTAAAACAGGTTAAGAAAGCATCTTATTCAAACAACAAATAAATATTGATTTTCACAATTTTAAAATCAAAACGCACTAAAAAAGCTTAGCCAAATGAAGCAAGACTTGATACTATCATAGAATGGTCACATGAAAGCAGCAAACAACCAGCTAGCATAGGCCAAGAGATGTGAGGAACACAATGAAGAAGAGAAGCTTAAGTAATAGTTGTACACTTGAGCCCATCAGCCGAAATAAATAACAAAAGTTTAATAGCAACTTGCCAAGATTAAATAAAAAAGAAGATCATGTGTTTTCATATTTAACCTATAGTTAGAAATTTCCATTATCCAATCCAAACCTTTGTGCTTCAAAGATATCCACCTTTTTTCAAAGATATGCATGCAGTTAGAAATGAAATTACCTCCATTCTATGAAATAATATTTGGATCTTTAAAAGGAAAAGGTTTCAAAATAAATAAATAAATAAATATATTATCATGATTGTTAGCTAGAGAATCAAGAATTATCCAGCCTCCTATTAATGATAGTTATAACTTTAGCATAAGGAGCAATTAAAGAGAAAATAACATAAATTAAGAAGATAGTCAAAGAGAGAACGTCTTTCCAACTAATAGTTATGAAATAAAGAGAAAGAAGATATATTGCCAATAATATAGTGAAGATTACTTTTCAAAAGATGTGGCTTTTGAATCTCCTACCACATTAAAGTACAATTACTCGAACAAGCTAGTCGTTGAGCCATAAATAGGTTGGCACCATTTAGCAAGAAAAGAAAGCATTTTTTGATCCACTTTTATTTGTCAAATTATATTGAGAGTGTTAATAGGAGACATACTGACACCACAATTTTCCTTAAAATAGTAGAATAGGTCTATGAAATAAAGTTCATTTTCTTACAAGGGCCACCATCAAATAAAAAATTTGAAGGTAATAGAATTTATTATTCATGCAGATAGGAATACAATAGCTCCTAACCAATAGGCAATATAGTTGTTAATAGAAATTTTAACTAATTGAAATATTCCCCATGAGATAAAGATTTATTTTTCCATCAAAAAAGTCAATCACTCATTTTTTTCTAATAGGGTAGAGCAATTCTTGGCTAGTAATTTTTTTTGAAGTTAAGTGGCAAAACCACCCAAATAAATGAAAGTAAAATTTTCTCTTTTATTCTTAAAAGATATGTTAAAGGGACGTGATGGCAAACCAAATCAGTACATTTTAGATTTTTGCAAATTAACATTTAGCCTTATAGTTCAATTAAAGTTGCACATACTTGAATTTAAAGAAAAAACAATTGAGAGATTAGTTATATTAAAAGCCAACAAAGCATCCATAATGAAAAGTTACCTACCAATAATGCCCCCCATGATTGATTAAAATTTTTTCAAGTCATCTGACTCAGGAGTTTAATCAACATTTATATTATAAATGGTCTAAATAATCTTCATATATGTAATAAATTTAAGGAGCTCATCATAGAATGAAGGTGAATAATCTTCATATGAAGAAGATTAATATCTAGTTCCCAAAGAACCCTATAGACCCCATTAATAATATCAACAATCTCTCCATGAGAATGAGTTGCACTTAAAGAGTTAAAGTACTCTAGTGTAGTTTGCATTTCTCCTCTCTTTGATGGAGTTATATAAAATTGATGTTGTTATCATCCCCTTTAGTTAACCAAAACAGCTTTAACTCTTAAACTCATCCATTGATACTCAATGTTGGAAGAATAATAATATCTCACATGAATGTACTTAGCTATAACATTAAACTCAATATTGAGAAGATCATCTTGGATGAGAAGGAGAATACTACTTTGCTCACTTTTAAGATGATTTAAAGCATTTTGGAAGCAAGTATAATTTCTCCAATTGGATATTTTGAGAGCTAAACTCGTTGCCTTCAATGTCTTACATAACACAAAGAACGGGTCTCCAAAGACATGATTACACCAAGCCCCTCAATAATTTTAAGAAATGATAGAAGTAGTCCAATAGTTTATAAAGATAAAACCATGATTCATCATCCTAAGGTGCTAGGTTAAAGAGAATAGTAAATTGATCTTGTGACTTATGAGGAAGATTTTTATAACTTAAGGTCAGCCATCATGCCAACTCATATTGCAAAAAGTTTTATCTGACTCTCTTCAGCCATGCCTTTGTCATCAAGGGGCACTCAGATGATACCATCCAGTTTTTGATGATCTTATCGATGATCCATGGTCTACTAAACAATGCCAGAAAGTCATAATCAAAGATCTACTTCATTAAGTTGGTAGTTTGACTAAGAAAGAAAGAGACTAGAGCTAAGAAGTTCAAGACATATAATTTGAAAGACACAATCATTAAAGACTTTCACATAAAAAGTTACTTCCAACCTTCTCCTCATTAAAAGGGCACAATTAAGGTCCATAAAGACCAAACAATAAATATTGATAATATTAGAAATTCCATAAAGAGTATGTATGACATAGTTGTTTCCTTTCACTGGCATCAATAACAATGTATACACAGGTTAAAAAAACTATGGCATTCCCATGTAAAGAACCTTTTTCATGAATAAGTTGGGATGCAATTGTTGGGTTAAAAAATAAATTGTTTAAGGAGTTCCATTTGATTTAAATTCTACACTCATAACAAGTATATAAATCATCACAATTATTTTTAAAAGGGAAGAGAGAAAACTTATAGTAAAGAGACTCAATGGAATTTAGTTTAAAAAAAACATGTTTAAATGAAATTGTTGGACTATATTTCTATAATCCATGACATGGCCTCCAACTTGAAGGCCTCTGATAATGCTTAGGAAGAGCATAAGGGACCAAATGAACTAGTGATTTGAGGACTTTCCTTGAAAAATTTGCATGACTTGTAGGAGCTTGGCTTGACGGCGCCAACATCCAAAAAAAGAGAGAAATTATTGCAAGTTATATACTCATGTACTAAAGTTAATAGAAAAATTGACTTTATATGTCTTATAATATATGAATTGATCATATATATATATATATACTTGAGTCATAATCCTTTAATCATGATATACTCAAACCTTTGAATAATAGAGTTGATGCTCGAACATCTCTCTTATTAGCGTATTTTTTTTGTCTCTAGCAATCTCAAAGTTTATGTGATAGTCTTTACTTTTTGATGATTATTTATTTAAGTTTAATGGTATTGTACTTTGAGCTATTTAGTTTTAAACAAATTTATCATCGTAAACTTGATATTATAATGGTAAAGAGACAAAATTGAGAACTTTTTTAGTTAAAAAAAATGTATTATCATGTCTTTATTTTTTGAGTGTTAGATCTTTGTTTGAACAAAATTTTGACTTCTATTTTGATGAGAAGTAAAACAAGGTTTAAATAAGATATGAACTTATAATAAGAGTTTTGGTTTTGTTCTAATAGTATTCACAGATTAAGGCAAACTCCCTAGATCATACCTTATATTTTCTATTACAACAATGGTCTAATCATGTTTGAATCTTGAGCAAATCATGTTCAAACTATATACAAACATGGTTTGAACTCTTATTATATTATCTTTATCATATATAAAATTGATTTGTGTGGTTTGCATTATTATATATGTAGATATACAACCCAGTTATACCTATGAAGAGATATTAAATTATTAAGATCATACATAAAGCTATAGTGTGATGAAAAAACTTAGTAAATTTCTTGAGGATTTTTATTATTAATATCATCTAGAAGCTTTTAATGCTCATAAGTTATAAATTTTAAGGCATTAAATTATCAATTTTTTTGTTGAGGATAGTTGAAATGAAGAGAATAATATATAATTTTTTGTGTTCAATTTTAGAGGTAAGAGCATTATATTCAAATACTTAGCTATCATTGCTTGATTTGAGTTAACTAAATTTTATTTGAAAATAAATTCAAGAAGATGATCAAAAGTAGTAAGCTAAGAAATAGCTATACACATATAGAGATAATAACTTTACAAACAAGAATCTAGAGAATGTATGTATAAGTGCACTAAAATGGATGATTCATGGAAATTAGGTTAATACTTTATTATAGATAGTGTTTAGTCAAATCATGTAAAGCATAATCTTATTTTTTACTGAGATGCTTGCCTTGGTTGAAGATGAGGAGACATTCTTTGGATACTCATGGGGACGGCTATTGTAGCAGTGTATGATGAAAGAGTTAAATAAAAATATGTTACACCATATAATGAATGTCCCAAAAATGACAAGAGAATATCTATAGAGTGTTACTTCATATTATATATTGTCTTGTTGGAACCTTATTTAAGTAATCTAGAATCTATGTTTGAACCTTGTCCAAACATATTAGAAGTTCTCAAACATTATTCCAAATTCCTTCGATCATGTTAAGAGCTAGTCCAAACCTCAATCAAGTATAGAATAAATTAAGTTCAAATCTATTCAAATGATGATTCAAACTAAAGTTTAAACATAAATTATTTCAAATAAATTTAGTTTAGGATGAACTTTAATAAATAGTTTGCAAATATAAAAGGTGGTATTTTGTCTAAAATAATTATAAATATATTTATTCAAAAATAAGTAAATAATAAAAATAAATAAATAATTATTTATGTATTATAAGATATTTAAAATCAAATTCCATAATTTATTTAATTATTTGCACTTATCTATCCATCCATATGTAATTTCTGTGCACATAATAATTTTTTCAAAAAAGTTAGCTTTTATTAGCAATGTATTAAGCTTCTGCATCTTACATTATGGAACATTCTACATTCTTCGAGGCTCTAGGCTCCCAAATTTCTTCATCATTCTAATGTTCATATCTTTGGGACCTTTTCCTAAGGATGTTTCATGATCTCTTTTGTCTAGCCTTTGTGTTCGACACTGTCTTGGAGTGGCCATTATGAAGGATATCATTTTGTCAACTCCTTTGTCCAAGTCAATGGTGTGCTGAGCGACTTCATTGTACTCCTTGGCATTCATGTGGCAATTCACCAACTTTAATAATTCAACAAGAGTTTTAGGTTGTTGAAGCCCAATAGCATATCAAAGGGCTCCCCCCCTCCCCAACCCTTAAACCTTATGCAGTTCTAAATCTTTAACCTCTAACATTTCTCGCTGGAAGTGGATAACGAACTTTGTCAAGGACTCACCGAGTTTCTTTATCATTTGTAATACAACGTGGGAACTTTCAATGGTTTCTAAGCACTAGTGAATTGCATGGCTGGAAGGCTTGAGAATCTTTGAAGGTGGTGAAGAAGAGGAAGCACTTCATTGTGTCATCCAAATTTAGTGGCGACGTTGTTGACTTAAAGTAAGCTATGTGACATGTTGGGTTTGACTGACCTTTGTATGATTCTAAATTGAGGATCTTGAACATATATGGGGGGTGAGCTTTGGTGATCTTCATAAAGAAATTATTGGTTGATTGAGGTTGCTTCTTATAGGTTCTATCATCTTCACTTGCTTAATAAGATTCATCATCCAAACTAATGGTTTCAGATAATGCCTTCCACTCTTAGCGGACTCAGCGAGTTGCCAACCCCCCATAGATTCTAAATTCTCCCTAATCCTTAGTTCTTCATGGTGTGCTTTCTCTATAGTTGTATGTATGAGATGAGTAATTTAATTTTTCATGTCTCTGAAGTCTTATTATGTGGTGAATTGTTGAGCATTACGCTCTACTTCTTAGCGATATCATGTTGAAGGTCCACCTTCAGTTTGTATCTAACTTATGGTTTGTTGAGCTCATCTTTAGGATGAGCTCTCAACCCCTCTATTTTAGACATATGATTCCTCTTAGACACTAAAGTTTCCTTAGTCTTAAGACACTTCTAATGATTATGTGAACACTAAACACAGAGGTTTAGAAGAGTTAGCCATATAGTAGGTCATGCCTTAGGGGTGTTAGGAAAATTTGCCTACCATATAGCTTGAACCAAATCCTCACTTCCTCCCTTCAAGCCCAACTCATATCAACTCCAACTCTAACTCAAACCTTAAACCAATTCAATGGATTTTCTCAAATCATGTATCAATTCCAAATAATTGAAACTTATGATTGAAGACCATGATTGGATTCCAAACTCAAAATATTTCCTAAGTTCTTTGATTCCCTCTCATGGACTTAGCTCAAATCAAATCTAAATCAATTCAAATTCAAGAAATTTTCTCACATCCCATTTATATTCTCATTTATATTCACATTTATAAATGAAATATAAATTCAAATAAATCAAACCAAATTCAAAGTTCAAATCTAAATGAAAAATCTTTCCTAAGTCACTTTGATTCTACCTTATGGACTTAGCCTAAATCAAATCTAAATCAATTCAAATTCAAGGAATTTTCTCATAACCCATTTACATTCTCATTTATATTCACAAATATAAATTAAATATAAATTAAAATATCCAAAAATAAATTCAAAAATCAAATCCAAATACAACCAAAATCCAACATAAGCCTTTGAAATCAAAATCTTGAACTTAGCCAAATCAAATTCAAATCAAGTCAAACCCTTGATTTTCTTTATGATTCAATCAATCTACAATCATGAATCCAAATATAAACATAAACTCCAATCATCAAACCAAAACTAAATTCAAAAATCCAAACCCAAGTCAAACTCATGTTCACCCTTTTGAACTTGAAATTGTTAAATGAATCAAAACCTATTTGACTTCAAACCACTTGAAAATGGATTTATATTTCAATCATAAGTCAATATGTGAGTTCAATCAAACTTGACTCAAGCCTTGATCAAGTCAATTGACCTCCCACTTGACCCAAAGTGATCTAAAGTATCCCTTTTGAGCCAAATTCTAATCTACACAAATTGGATTGAATTAAACCCACCTAAGCCTCATTGTGAGCACAATCATCATGAGATGATCAATCACTCAAATTGGGTCAAACCAAGTCAAACCTAAGGGTTGACTAAGTCAACACTTAGCCAAAATGAAACCTAAACTAGCCAAAATCTATCATAGGACAAATTGATTGAAACCAATGATCAAAACTCGTTCATGATCAATGTTTGAACTTGACCAGGTCATCATTTGAGCCTAACCTAACCCAATTGGTCACTTGACCCAAGTTGACCCAACTTGACATAAAAAGTCAAAATGTGTTAAAACTTGATCTAAGCCAAACTGATTGAAACTAATGGGTCAAGTTCATTCCAAATCACTTGTTGAACTTGACCAAAGCCCCAATTGGCTAACTAGACCTAACCTAGCACAATTGACTATGAACCCAACTTGACCTAAATGGTCAAATTGAGCCAAAACTAGATCAAACCAAGATTAATTGGAAATAAAGATACCAAATTATTTCATATGACCAATGAAACATAAAACAACCCATGACCTAACCCAAATAGGTCAAATGGGTCAAATTGGTCAACTTGACCCATTTGACCTAAATGAAATCAAATGAACCAAATCCAAATATAAATCAAATTGAACCAAACCAATGATGCCAAAATATTTCAAATGGTCATATGAACTTGACCCAACCCTTGGTTTGACCCAATTTGACCAATTGGTCTTGTTGTTGACCCATTTTGACCTAAATGGGTCAACATGAGCCAAATCATATCAAACCAACTCCAAATTCATTGATACTTAGCCTAACCAATTTTTCAATCTTACCAACATATTCAAATTAAAATCTAAGCCAAATGACTATTTTAACCCTAGGCCATAGGGTAACCTAAAATCAAAATCACTTGAAATTTAGTCAATTCCTTTTCATGCATACTTGACATTCTCTTAGTGGACCAAATGGTCACTAATGAAGATGGTGCACATAACTCATTGGGTTTGGGTAAGCCATACCCAACCCAAGGTCAAAATAGACCACCTCACTTGACATGGGCACATGGGAACCACTCATTTCAAGCACATGAGCTTCACTACTCCACTCCACACCCAAAATCATGTCATGACACTCTAGCCTAACAAACCCATTGAATAGGGTGAATTGGATCAAAATGGCACAAGAGCTTGCAGTGTGATTCACCTAGGGAGATATACTCCCCTAATTCTACTTGAATTCATAAGACACACACTCAATTGAGCTTAGGGAACTCAGAGCAAGCACCCCAAGGTTCTTCCAAGTTTCCTCACATTCCATTTCTCCATTTTTTGATTTCTTCAAATCAAAATAGAGCTCCACCATATCCATCACTCAATACTTCAAATCAAGCCAATTCTCTTGCAAGCTTCTTCAGAGACCTAATCAACTCACTCAAGCTTCATCCAAGTTCTCAAGGCAAGAGAGAGGTGAACTTTGATCAAGGTTGTGAGCATTTGAAGGTGAGCTTGGTCCATAGGAACTCAATCCCAAGGTTTGAAAATTTCAATAGAACTTTGTCTCCACTAGGCGTTACCTCAAATTTCGCCGTGATAGCCTCAGCAAGGTATGGATCAAAACTAGGCCTAGAATAGGGAGTGTGTGGTCTTTTGTGAATGGAATTTTCAATTCATGTAAAACTATCCATTAGATGTCTTCTCCCTTGTATGATGATTCTGTGGGTTGAGTTTGAGCTCAATCTGAGCTCAATCGAGCTCGAATCATGCCATGGAAGATGGATGGTGGCCATCTCCGCTAGCGAGCTTAGGGACGGATCATGAGCCATCCATCCACATATTTTGGATGGGACCATGATCAAGATGTGTAGGATCCTGATTTAATCCCCAGAACCGCTTGATCTTCGATCCTGATCGGACGGGAGAAAGCGAGCACTATGCTAACACGGCACCCTGATGTGACAACTTAAGTGACCACTCCCATTGCATCACACAGAAAGTGTGTGCCATGTTAGCCTCCACGTGGCGCCAATGGGATTAATCACTTAATTATGCTATTTAATTAATGGATAGTCATGGAAACTTCAAAATAACATAAATAATTCTCAAAAAATCATAAAAATACAAGGTAAAATGCAGTGTAAAGATATTTCTTAGAGAATAATCTAAAAATGTTTCCAATGGATTCTAAATAGTGTATTTCTTAGGTAAATATGCTTGTGAGCCAATTGCATTAGGTACCCTTAGTGCATTGATGATTTAAATTCCTTGTTATTTTATGTCATACATTGGCTCATAATTATTTGATTAAATATGCTAAAGTGGTGTTGGTAAGGGATAATTAATGCACTTTTCTTAACCTAACTAAAATATAAAAAATCATCTAATGGTTCTAAAATTAAACCAAAACAACATACACATATAGAAATGGGTTAGGATCGAAACCTCTTCACATTTTTAAATTCAAATTAAACTCAAACAAAACTAAAATCTCTTGAAAATAAATTTGATTTGCTTTAAATAATTTTATTTCATAGGATTGTCTTTAGAATTAATTAGGGTGAATGAATTTACATGCTTTCATCACTTTATTTCTTTCCTAGCATGCTAAATGTGTATTACATATGAAAATCATGCATTCATGCTTTTTTGAAAATCAAATTAAAAATGAATTGTTTCCTTTACGTCAAATTGCATGTTTTTTGGCTAAAGTAAGAATATGAATGGCTATTATCACTATTAAATCAAAATTATTTTCAAAACTTATAAATCAAACATCAAAAGCGAAAGGTATGCTACTTATAATTATTTATGAGCATGCATGTGAGTAAAAATATAAAGATGTGCATAGTGAGGCTTTCCTTCTCTTTTCTTTTTTGCATAGTTTTGAATAGAATTTGACAAAGAGTATAGTTCATTTGAAAAAAATACACTTGCTTAAATCATTCTATTCATTCTATGTTATTACTTAAGAAGGACATCCACTTATACATATAAATTACATAACCAAATCAAACAAACAACATAAACTTTTGCATCTTTCTTTTCCATTCATTTCTTTTATACATACATGTATTTAAGGAAAGTGGTATATTAGTCTGGACAAAACCAGGGTTCTGAGGCTTTAAGTAGCCTAAGTAGGTCTTGTACCTTACACCTAGTGCTAACAATGGCTCATACTCACTTATGCCTTTCATACATATATGTGTGCATATGAAAAATGGATAAAAGAATCCTCTTTTCTACTTAATAAAATCATGCATCATAAAAATATTCAAATTTTCTTAACAATTCTCTTAGCATTCATCATTAAATGTGCTAAACATTTCCATTTGCATGTATAGATATGCTTAGGATTCATTCATATGCATGTTACATATGTTGGGAAAGAAATGAAGTGATGTGTGTTTTGTGATAGTATTTCACTTTACTTAATCTTAAAATGCCTTTCTTTTTGAATAGGTTTGTTTAGGGAAAATCTAAACTTAGGATTAATTAAAATAAAATATTCACTAAACAAAATCAAATATGAATCTACCTTAGAAATTACTTAAGGTAGGGGAAAAGAAGTTCTCTTCTTTTCTCTCTTTACAACTTAGTAATTTGTAATTCATTACCAAATCAAAAAATACAAAATAAAATCAACCAAACTAAATCACTTACATGAAACAAACCCTCTAAGTTGAACATTTTCATACTTAGAAAACTTCAACCTTAAAGCCTAGCTAAGCATACCACCTTAAATATACACATTAGGCTAAGTCACCATTTCTAGCTTTAGGTTAGGGTGCATGGTTTGATGTTTGCTTTTTTATTTTATGATGTTTTTTTTAGTTTAGATGTTAGGGTGTATGTGAAGACTAAATGGTAGGCGATCTTAGTCTAATATTATCTTCAGGGGTTGTGTGCTTAAGGGCTGTAATAAAAATATACTTTTTGTCGGTGCTTATACCCAAGCATAATCCAAAATAGGTCAGGTGGACTTGGTTACCCATGTGTGGGGTGCTAAGTCCAATTTATATATATACATGCTTGGGATTGTATGGTTTGTTTGGCTAATCTCTATTTTGTAGGTGTTAGTTAGATTTCCTTTTTCCCATTTTCATGTAATTTTTGTAATTAGATTTTGGAATGATTGTTATGGGGATTAGGATGAGCATTGGTCATAAGATCATGTCTTATGTATCATGTGAAGCCTTTGGAGTAACCACATTCCAACTGACCAAAAGAAGAAAGAAGAAAAAAGAAGAAAGAAGATAGAAGAAATGAAGAATGAAGACCCCCATAACATGAATTTCTTGCTTAATTATAATTAATTCATTTATAATCCAGGTAAGGGTAGAGTAGCTACCCAATTTGTGAAGTTTATGCGGTGGAGCCACCACAAAATGGCCTTTTATTCTTTTGTGCTAGTTTTATAAATTGATTGATGTTGTTTAACTTAGCATTAAGATGACATCTTTCCTTTTTTTTCCTTGCTTTGATGTATGGTTGATGATGATTAGGCTCTTAGAAAATAAATTTTCTATCCAATTAAATAACTCAAATTAAAAAACAAACAACCTCATAACCTAAAGCTTAGTTATAAAATAAGATAAAAGAATTAGCAACCCCTTAGGATGTTATCTTGCTTTTTCTAACATCATGCATAAAAAGCATATTATTTCACTTGATTGGAGGGCTTCCACCTTTGCCAGAGAACTTGGCTTGACTGCATGGCCATGGAAATACACCTCCTTATCTTGCTATTTTGGCCCATAATCTAATTTCTCATGCATTAGTATATAAATCCTAAAGCTTGTGTCAAATTGATTGTCCAAAATAAAAAATAAATGTAACAAAATTTGCATTAGATTTAAGTCATTAAAGCATGCCCTACATGATCTAGTCTCTTAGGGAGTGTGTTTAAGGATTTAATCTCTTCTAAATAAACAACAACTATCTTGCAAAAGCATTTGACTCCTACATATTTTAAACTGTAGGAAGAGTTAGTTCCACCCCGTTGTAAGTCCAATAATCGGGTGGTTTATCCTCTTTTGAGGTAAACCAAATACCCATTTTCCCTTAGATTTAGGTCATGCTTTTGGCCCGCCAAAGCTCCTAGATTTAGGTTCGAGGTTGCTACTTTTGTGGGCTACAAGCATAAATCCTCACCTCTTGGCATTTTCATGACCTTGTATCATGGAATTATAAGCCCTAATAAAAAATTCAACTCAAATAAATCAATTCAATTTCAAAATGTAAACCCAACCATAGGATAGTTTGGGGTGCTTACCTTCCTAGTATCTTAAGCATCCCACTCTTTTTCATTTGGCTTTGATAAGAACTCTCCTCTTGATCGATCCCACTTGAATTTCAAAATAAACCAATCAATTGATAGTCCTACCTTTTGAAATCTTTGGAGATAATCTCATTTACCTTAATGAGAGTATTCCTTAAGATGTAATTAACTATGGGGCTTACACCTAGGGAACTTAATGAATCATTTTAAAATAAACTCTACTTTACTTTTCCATGTAAAGTAGGAAGAATCTATATTCAAGACCCATAGTCCTTAGTCCTTATTGAGGTGATTAGGTCCATTGTAGTGGTGACTTCTATCTTCAGATAGTACACCTCTACTCAATGTCATACCATCACCCTAATAAGAACATCGGATCATGTGACATCCCAATAAGACATATATTTATTTTCATTTATCCTTTCAAAAGGATAGATGAAGGCAAAAATATGTCACCATGATTTTTTCTAGCGACTCTGGAAGGTTCTCTCTCATCTTTGATAAATGATCATTCCATGTATCGATAGTTGGTTTGAACTTTTGTATAAATCCAAACTATCTTTTTTTTTCATTGCTTTATTTCATCCTTAAGTTGCTAGCCAACATCTTTAGGTTTTAGGACCTCATCTTAAAACCTTTTCCCAATGTAAAAAAAAACTTAATAAAGAGAATATTATAGACTTCCTCCTTACCATTTTATGGTAAGGGAAAGGTTCATTCTAAAATAAAGAAAAATAATTCCTATAAAGTCTCTTTCAAAAGTACTTTTCAAAATACACTTAATAAAATATTTGCACTACATCTAATAATTTTACAATTGTTACATGTAGAAATATTTCAAAAGTAAAACCAACAATCATATTTTATAAGCAATGAACTTCTTCACTCAAATCATTTGATGAAGACTTCATTTTCAAAAATAAAATTCCAACAATCATAAACTTTCAAAAAAAGCACAAAATTTGAAGATGTGCCTTTCCATTCAAGACATCCAAATGTGTTGGATGGATGTTACATCTTCAAAATCACAACTTTGAAATTCCATCAACACATTCCACATGTGTTAAGTTGAATTTTCAAAAAGCACATATGAAACCTTTCCATTCAATATACCCACATTTATTGATGGAGGTTTCATTTCAATCAAAATCAAAATAAATTCTCAAAAGCACATATGAACCTCATTTAATATACTTATATTTATTGAATGGAGGTTTCATTTCCAATCAAAATCAAAATAAATTTCCAAAAAGCACATATAAACCTCTCATTCAATATACCAACATTATTGAATGGAGTTCATTTCAATCAAAATCAAAATAAACTTTCAAAATCACATATGAAATTCTCCATTAAATATACAAAATTTATTGAATGAAGATTTCATTTCAAATAAAATGACATTATTTTGAAATGCCACTTAACATTTTCCATATATTATTAGGTTGAATTTCCTCTTCAAAGAAATAATCACACAAAATACATCTTTGAAAAATGAAACTTAATTGATTTCCATCTTACATCCCAAATTTGTTAATGGAAATTTCTTCAAAATCAACAAAAAATAAAATTTTGAAACATATTTGAACTCTAGCATACCTATTTCTAAAGTGAAGTCTCCTTTTCAAAAACACAAAAAATTTGAAACACATTTTGAATTTCATTAAATATCAAATGAAGTGTCCATTTCAAAACACATGACTTCATTTTGCATACCACATTTGCTAAAGTGAAGTCTCCATTTCAAAACAAAAATTTGAAACACATTTTTGAATTTCATTTAGCATATAAAATTTCCTAAGTGAAATCTCCATTTCACAAAAATTCAAAACACATTGAACTTCATTCTAGCATACATTTGCTAAAGTGAAGTCTCCATTTTCAAAACAAAATCAAAACAAAATTTGAAACATATGAAATTTCATTTAGCATAAATTTGCTAAGTGAAGTGTCCATTTCAAAAAAACACAAATTTTATTTGGCATACCACATTTTTAAAGTGAAGTCTCCATTTTTCAAAATTTTGAAACACATTTTTGGAATTTCATTTAGCATACTCAAATTTGCTAAGTGAAATCTCCATTTCACAAAAATTCAAAACACATTGGAACTTCATTCTAGCATACCACATTTGCTAAAGTGAAGTCTCCATTTTCAAAATAAAATCCAAAACAAAATTTGAAACACATTTTTGGAATTTCATTTAGCATACTCAAATTTGCTAAGTGAAATCTCCATTTCACAAAAATTCAAAACACATTGGAACTTCATTCTTGCATACCACATTTGCTAAAGTGAAGTCTCCATTTTCAAAAACAAAATTTGAAACACTTTTTTGGAACTTTCATTTAGCATACCATTTAAAGTGAAGTCTCCATTTTTCTAAACAAAATAAAAGAAACACATTGGAACTTCATTTTAGCATACCGTGTTTTCTAAAGTGAAGTCTCCATTTTTCAAAACAAAATTGGAAACAAAAGAAACACATTGGAACTTCATTTTAGCATACCACATTTGCCAAAGTGAAGTCTCCATTTTTCAAAATAAAATTCAAAATAAAAGAAACACATTTGGAACTTCATTTAGCATACCACATTTGCTAAAGTGAAGTCTCCATTTTAAAACAAAATCAAAACAAAGAAATACATTGGAACTTCATTTAGCATACCACATTTGCTAAAGTGAAGTCTCCATTTTCAAAACAAAATTAAAACAAAAGAAACACATTAGATTTCTTAGCATACCCAAATTTGCTAAGAATCTATTTTCAAAAAAAAAAAAAAAAAAAAAAGAAACACATTAGATTTCCTTAGCATACCCAAATTTGCTAAGGATCCTATCAAATAAAAATCTCTAAAATAAAAGAAACACATTAGGATTTCTTAGCATACTCAAATTTGCTAAGAGTCTATTTTCAAAAGTTTTCAAAAACAAAACACACTTGGATTCTTCATTTTAGCATACCCAAATTTGCTAAATGAGGATTCCATTTTCAAAATGATAAAATGATTCAAAAAATAAACAAACAAAGAAAAAGAAGAAATTATTTTCAAACACCCCACTTAGCATACCCAAATTTGCTAAGTAAGTAAATAAAAAAATCACAAATCAAAAATAAAATCAACTGACCCTTTACTTTAACATACCAAATTTGTTAAATAAAGGGTCCTCAAAAAAAAATCAAAATTCAAATATGAACCTATGGAAGCATCTCTTCAAAATATTTGAACCCATTTTCAACATACCCAAATTTTATGAAAGTGGATTCTACATTCAAAAATTCCTCTTTCCAATCAAATCTCAATATCCCTTCTAAATTCATTTGAGCATGACTTAACACTTTTAAGAAGTTGAGTATGGGTTCAAAGTCTAAATTCAAATTCAAAATAAACAAAATAGAATCTGATTCAAGTTTATTTTCAACATTGACCTTCAAAGATTAGTCTTGTTGATTACAATGGCATCACAAAAAAGTATGTGTTCTCGTTTCTCATGGGATGGACTTGTCCTATCGCCGCCCTTCCAATCGACTATGCCCACACCCACTTTGGTCGAGGCTTTGAGGGGCGATTACATGTGAGGGCACCCCCCTCATGACAGTAGAAGAGCACGATGAGGCAAGTTGGTCATCATCATATCTGATGATTTTCCCTCACTAAAGAGGAAGGCAGTGGCAGTTCCCACAGTAGTAGTATTAGTGCTAGTATGTGCAGCATTGCCGTGTCCCCATGTTGGGGCTAACACCCACTACTCAAGACCTCCAAGGGGAAGGCTCCCCATCTCGTGGATTGTCTCCCCTACTTTTGAGGTTGGGTCTAGCTCTTACTTTGCTCACCCTACCAAGACCCAAAGAAGAAACAAGAATCACATGATAAAGTGGTACCACATTTGCATTGTTAGGGACTTAAAGGTAGCTACTCAGTCCGTTGTAGAGGATATTCTTACGATGGTTTCCCCTCGGTTACAAACCTTCCACCTCTCTCTGTGTCCGATAGAGAGGATGTCGAGGATGCTTCACCTCCACTAGCGCAGTTTCAAGCACCGCTAGTAAGTGGAGGAGGTCATGCCATGCTCAGCTTTAAGTTGGTAGGAGCCTACGAATAACCAGTCCAGGGCTCAATTTGATTTGAGATCACTTATTCCCATAGTGGGGGAAGCTTAGGCAAGAGAGGGATAGAAAAGCCCGCACATCAGTTTATGTCACTAGTGGGATCATCGAAGGTATAGTCAATAGTCATTGGCCTCCGCACTTATGTATTTTCTAGATTGGTGAGCTACCCACGCTGACCATAAAGTTGATATCTTACTTACGGGGACTACACATCATAGGAGAGAAGCTCCTATCCCAGAGAGTTGGTAGTTCCTCCACCACACCACTCTTCTCCCCATCCCGCCTCCATTTCCTCAAAGATCTACTTCCACCAAGGCCATGAAGGCCACATCGGGGAGAAGAAGAGGACCCCATTGGTGATCAAGAGATCATATCCCATCTACACCCTATGGTGAGGCCGAAGCTCTCCTTCACCTTCGCCTAGTAGTGGTGAAGGAATGGTGACCTCAAGTATCATAGTCGCCCATCACCACCGCCAAAGAGATATGAGATGGTGTAGCAGTTGAGGGGAGGGTGATAGTTCATTGCACCTATGATGATAGATCCTCCGGGAGTTCCACCATATGCATGACATGTGAGCATATTTCTTCTAACGAGTATAGCCTCAGGGTTAACTCTCCAGTAGGGGAGGTCGTGCTCACACATGATAGTGATCCCACCACGCTAGCCTATTCATTTGTGCTTGTTTAGATAGATCATTCTCTAGATGATTGTAGCCAATTATCTTATGGAGAAGAAGGAGATCTAGGATATGACTCCATGAGGTGAAAGTCAACTTTGATCCCAATGAAGATGATCTATTGGAAGATTTAAAGGCATATGGTAAACTGGGTTTTCTCCTCCGTGAGTAGCAGACTATGGAAAGTGTTGAGGCCGAATAGGAAGACACAACTTACTCAACCTAACACCTCTTAATAGATAAAGAAGAAAGATGATCAGATAGATAGGATGGGGAAGCAACTCGAGGACTTGTTAGCAGTAGTCTTAGAACTTCAAAAATAAACATCGGTAGTTCATCCTACTATAGCTAAGACTAGTCAGCCATAGTTGGTGCATGTCTTAGATCTAGCCAAGACTTTACCTAGAGCAGCACCAGCATGTATAGGAAGGTAGTGGATAGTACCTCCATATAAGAAAAAGATATCAAGAGCATGGTTGAGCAGCAGGTGAGAGAAGTGTTGGCTCAAGCCCGAGGAGGATCATCAGTTCCAAAGGGTAGACCCTACCCAGAGAAATTTGATGCCATCCAATATCCTAAGGGTTTTATGCCTCCTTCTTTCAAGACCTTTGATGACAGTGGGAACCTAAGGCAGCATATTGCGCACTTCAGGGCTAGTTATTGCAATGCCAATGGTAGTGATGCTTTACTCTTCTATCTTTTTTTAGTAGCTTTGCAGACATAGCATTTGATTGGTGCGCTAAACTTCCCAACAGTTCAGTGAAGATTTTTACTGAGTTGGAGCAACTCTTCATTAAGAGGTTTGCTAGAGCTCAGCAAAAGGTGATTGTAAGCGATCTCGTTGTGGTTCAACAAAACCCCGGTGAGTCTCTCATTGATTACATTCTCAGATGGCATAATTTGAGTATGAAATGCAAACCAAAGCTATCTAAAAAGCAAGCCATTGAGATTCTATTTAAGAATATCCTTGGCCTAGTCGCCTTCATGCTCAAAGATTTCACCATCAAAACTTTTGAGAAATTAATCAACAAGGTGACTAGCTACAAGGAGAAGCCAAACAACCTTTTCCGACTAACCAACAAAGCAGCAAAAAAGCTTGAGAAGAAGCTCGGTAGTGATAGCAAGATAAGGGAAATAAATCCAAAGAGTAAGAGAGAGACCCAGGTCATCATTTTCCACCTCCTCTACCACCACCAGGTACTCTAGCCACAGCCTCCATTACCCGCACTCCTCCACCTCACATCATCATAAGAAGGTACACATACCCATCGCTAGTTAGCTATGGTCCACCTACTCTTTTGAATAAACTTAACAAACCTTATTTATTTAAGAGGGAGGTAATCAGAAGATCTTTAAGAATCTCTTAAAGAAGCATGATTTTTAGCTACCCAAACCTAGGAGACTGGAGAAAGTGGGCAAAAGTAATGATACTAACTTTTGCCCCTACCACCGTATGCTAGGTCATGTTTTGGAAGATTGCTTCACATTTAAAGATTTGCTTAAACATAGCTTCAAGATCGGTGTTATAATCATCCTGAAGAAATACCTTGTGGAACAACCATATAGTTTTATTAGGGTAATCCTTAGGGATACTTGTGATCCTTCCAAAACTAAAGAAGGTTGGGATATCTCCTTATCCAAAACCTCTAAGAAAATTGTCTCAAAAATCAAGAAACTTTCCTTGCAGGTGCTTGAGCCAGCTCAAACCTCCAACATCAAAGAAGGTTTGCAAGTTGCCAAAGCTAACTCAAAGAAAGGGAGCTCAAGAAAGAGTGCCGCCTGGATAGCCCAAGTAATAACACCGATCGAGTCCGCCTCCACCACCATTGCAACTACTACATCAAGGACTCCTCTACTTCACTAGCTTCTTCTTCTTAGTAGACATCTTATATGGATGAGGGCATCAAATCCCTCACCCTCTTACTTTACTTGATTTCTACTATGTACCTCTATCAAATCCAAGAAATTGAAGAATAAAGCTAGCTTGAATTATATCATGTCACTGATGGGTTGTCTAAATCTATTCCTAATGATAACTCTTCAAGTCTAAATAATTATAATTGATCTTCCTCTTCGATTTAGAGTTGATTTTCCTACTCAATACTATGGGTTCACCTTGAGATAGACTTGGAATCATCTGATTTTGAGGGTCCCATAGGAGAAGTTGTAGGTGAGCATGACGTGCAGGTAGAATCTTACTTACCACATAAGAGATCACCAAGTCACCTCTAGTGGCAAGGTTCTACCTCTAGGAAGCACCTCAAGATAGAGGAAAAACAAGTCATTGGTTAGAGGATCAGAAGCCCCTCCACGGATGCTCCACCCTTGGATATGCCTGTGTAAGATTAGCCCAAGGTGGACTATGATGTCCTCTCTCACCTAAGAAAGTTACCATCTAAGCTAAGCATATACGATGCCCTTATCTAATCCAAAAAGATGAGAGAATCATTAATCAAGGCTCTTCTTGATCCTAAGATATGCTTAACTCAGCTGATCACTATTGGAGAGGAGGCACATTATTCCATAGAAGCTCAGGAAATCACTTTCACAGATGAAGACCTACTTCGGGGGGACAGGGAGCACAACCATCCCCTCTACATTACAGTTAACATGGGCTGATTCAGACTAGCCAGAGTTCTCCTCGATCCAGGTATATCGGTGAACATTATGAGTCTAAAGACCCTTGCCTATTTGAGGATTGACATCTCCACACTCTGAGGAGATCATATGATGTTGAGAGGATTCAATGAACAAGGAGAGAGGGCTTTAGGTTCCATAGTGTTACCTTTAGAGATAGGTGACTGGATGATTGAAGCCAAGTTTTATATCATTGATTCAAATACTTCATTCACCGCTTTTCTTGGTAGGCCTTGGATACACCAGAATAAGATGATTCTATCCTCCTTCCATCAGTGCATCAAATTCAGGAAGGATGGGATAGAATACTATGTCAAAGGAGATGAAAAGCCATTTTAAGTTAGAGGGGTTAGGATATATGAGGATGCGACCTACTATCTTTCTCAAAACACCCTTTCTCGTGAACTTGGATAAAATTGAAATTCAAAAGAAAAAAAAGAAAAAAAATCAAGTGAACAAGAAAGGAAATTGAAGAAGAAATAGAAATTTCCATCATATGGACATATGTAGGATGATTTCCACATTCACTAGGCGTAGAATAGAGCTTCAGGTGGAAGACCCTAGTTGGCCATCACCAACAAGGTTATGTTCAGTTCATAGGAGTACCTACTATTCACATAGACTTGTAATCCAGCTCGGAGGATGAGTCTAATGTGATTAGCATACTAATCTCGGTGGTTTCATTGAGGTGACACTCGAGCAATGATGAAGCTCGGATGAAGCAAATTATTTGAATCAAATGTATGTAAAACCATAAGGCAACAATTAGGAACCTTAGCTCTAACCACACTTTCAGCTCAAAAAGTTGAAAGTTTAATAGTTAAGGAAGCCCCTTAGTCTTTCAGGCATGTCAAGCCAAAGAGATTCAAGATCATTATTCTCAAGTCCTGAAGTTGATATAGAACTTGAGGATGATTCATATAAAGAATTAATGGAATTACTTTTTGATTGGTACTCGCCTTGTGTTCTTAATCTTGCAAAGAAGGGTTTGATTCCTTATTCATGGTCTAAGCATAAGGCGAAGCACTTTGAAAACCTATGGAACAACACAGGAAGAGATGCACAATCAAGATCATGACTAGGATTTGGTACAGTGGGTCCAGTCAATGATGACAATTACTACTTAGTTGTCACCAACCATCGATAGTTCTTTTCACACAAACCAACTCTTATGAGGATGTGTGTTTAGAAACTTCGATGATCATGATCTCCAAATCAAAGATGCACCAAAATTTGAAGAGGAGATCCATTCAATAATTGACAAGCTTAAAGAAATCAACCGGGATAGAAGAAAATCGACATACATCGGTTGTTGAATGAAGAAGAAACCAATGACTTAGTTAGGCTATTGATTGAGTTTAAAGGCTACTTGCATGGAGTTATGAAGAGATGCAGATTATCTCTGGCGTAGTCCATAAACTTGCAATAGATCCTAGTGCTAACCCTATCAAGCAAGCTCATAGACGTATGCGATTAGAAATCGAACAAAAGGTCATTTCTGAAGTCAAGAAATCGATCGATGCTAGTTTCATCAAGGAAGAAAAATACCCTACCTAGTTAGCCAGTGTCATCCCAATTAAGAAGAAGAATGGCCAAATTCACATATGTGTCAATTTTAGGGACTTAAATAAGGCATGTCCCAAGGATGAGTTTCCTCTTCCTATACCAGAATTAATGGTGGACATCACCTCATCTCATGTAGTTTTCTCCTTTATGGATGGGTCATCTGACTACAACCAAATAAATTTTGCCCCCGAGGATGAAAGAAACACTGCTTTTCAAACCCCGATCGAAATCTTGTTATAAGGTCATGCCTTTCGACCTTAAAATGCTGGTGCTATATACCAACGGACTATCACTTAGATATTCAATGAACTCATTCATCATCAAGTTTAGTGCTACGTTGATGATTTAGTAGTCAAGGGCAGAGAAAAGGAAGACCATCTCTTTGACTTGAGTAGTTTTGAATGGTTAATAATATAACCTCAAAATGAATCCAAAGTGTGCATTGAGTAGCTTGGAAATTCCTTGGGTTTGTTGTCCAACATCGAGGAATAGAAATAGATCCAAAAAGATCAAAGCTATCTTAGAAATGCCACCTCTAGAGTTTAACTCAACAGATCTTTCCAAGGATGGTTGGCATCTAAGATGCTTTATTTCAACCTATCGAGAGATGCAAGCCATTCTCAACACTTGTCAAAAGGATTCAAGTTCAAGTGGGATGATAAGTGCCAACATGCCTTTGAAGATATCAAGCGGTATTTGGTGCTTGTTCTAGCGACCTCTATCCGGTAGGCCACTCATCCTCTACATGCATTGGATGACTCTTCTTTATTGGCCCAAGCAAATGACAAAAGAAGGAGAGCTCTCTACTACCTCCCATCATCGATTCTGAAGTATCCTATTGAAACATTGCTAGCTTTGATCTTTGCATCTCAAAGCTATGACACTATATGCTTTCTCATAAGGTGAACTTGATTTCAGAACAAATCCACTAGTATCTCATGACATGGCCAATGCTATATGTTTGGCATGATGGTCCATGATCCTCTCACGTTTGATATCACATTTGTACCCCTCAGGTGTAAAGGACAAGCACTAGCGATTTCTTAGACACACCCACTTCCTGCTGATTCTCCGCTTAGTGATGATCTCCCTGATGAACAAATCATGAACATAGGGGAGGTTGACAACCGTCGATGGGAGATGTATTTTGATGGTGCAACTTCTTTTCATAATGGGGAAGCACCATGATCTACTCTTTTAGGAAAAGCAGGGGTAGGAATAGTTCTCTTAACTTTGATGTGATGAGATTCTCATACTATCTTTCAATCGCACCAATAATGAAGTCGAGTATGAGGCTTTGGGTCCAATAGCTTATCACAATGTGTGTCAAGAGCATCAACATCTTTGGGGGTTCTCGGTTGGTCATCAATCGATTTGGGTCCTATAAGTTCTCAAACCCAAGCTTCATCATTAGAGTATACCATGAAGCTATTGGCCTAAATCCCTGAAGTCACCATCTATAAGGTTTCATGAGCAGAGAACACAGTTGTAGATGCTTTGGCCAAACTTGCCAAAGAATTGGTATGTCTGGAATATGAGTCCATTCCAATAAGGGTCCAAAATAGACGAGTCCTATCCCTTATTGATGTTGAACTCATCAAGAGACTTTCTCTTGAAGGGGAGGTTGTCGTTGCCTATAAGGACAAGGAGTTGGATTGGAGTCAACCATTCATAGACTATTTGAACATCGACAAACTATCTCAAGAAAAGTCACAAGCCCATAAGGTTAAACATAGAGCTCTCTCCTATGGTCTTGTTGATGGCACCCTGTACCGACGGTCCTTTGATCAAATGTGGTTATGTTGTTTAGATAAACATGAAGCCCATGGCATTGTAACCAAGGTACATTCAGGTCTATGTGGAGCCCATCAATTCAATTTGAAGATGAAGACCAAGATCAAGAGACTAGGATACTAGTGGCCTTTGATGATTTGAGCATGGATAGCTAGGAGATGCCATCATACGGGTACAGTGGTCCTACATCAACCACCAACATTCTACACCCTACATTGGCCTCATGGCCATTTGAGTGTTGAATTATGGGTCTATCATCCTCCTTCTTCCAAGGGTCATCAGTTCATCTTAGCTGCCACCAACTACATTTCCAAGTGGCAGAGGCAATCCCATTCAAAGAGGTCACAACTCAGCATGTGCTTCAATTTTTCAGGAATCATATCATTTATAAGTTTGGGGTGCCTCGACGAGTTATATCTGTTAATGGTATTGCATTCAAAAGAACCAAGATCAACAACTTCATCAGAACACATGACATAGATTGGAGATACTCAACCATCTACTACCCTAGAGCAAATGGCTTAACAAAAGCATTTAACAAAACTCTCATCCAAATACTAAAGAAGACTCTTGATGACAACAAGCGACAGTAAAATGAGCAATTAGTTGAAGCCTTGTGAGCCTACCACACCACATACCAAACTCCAACTCAATCTATCCCATTTTCCTTAGTGTATGAGTTTGAAGCTGTTCTACCTTTAGAAGTTCAACTCCCATCACTAAGCATAACATTGGGTAGCAAGATCACTACAGAGCAGAATGTAGAGTTACGGTTAGAAGAGCTCGAAGGTTTGTAGGAGAGTTGCCTATGGGCATGCCAGAACCTTGAGTTGTACAAGGCCAAAATGATTCAAGCTCTCAACAAGCTAGTCTGCCTTAGGTCTTTCCAAGTTGGAGAACTTATTTTAGTCCTAAGGAGATAAATTGTTGCCCGTTAAAAGATGGGAGGCAAGTTTGAATCCACTTGGGAAGGCCCCTATGTCCTAGAGAAGGCCTACCAAGGAGGATCTTATCAACTCATTGATTATAAAGGGGAACACCCGATGCTTCTAATTAATGGGCTCCATTTGAAGAAATATTACCCATAAAACATGTTCAAAAAAATTATCAACAAAAGAGCAAAAATCTAATTCCATTTAGCCAAAATCTTCTCTTCTTTGGATGCATTGTTTGCTTATCTTCTGAATCCACCATGATGTGTCTAGGATATGTATAAGAGTCCCCAAGAGAGATCCTATCCTTCTTTCATAACACAAGCACAATCAAATGCAATCTCTCGGTGCTATTAGAATAGGTGTGAGAGAACCCAAGAGGCATCCTATTTTGATTAGCACAACTGAGTTAGGTGTAAGAGAACTCAAGAGGCTTCCTTTCTAGTAGGAATTCTTAGTTGCCATCCGTGGAACCATTTCATCAAATTCCCAAGTGTTTAGGTAGGTGTAGAGAACCAGAGGTGTCCTATTCCCTTTAACACAAGCATAAAAATAAACACATATATTTTTTCCCATGCTATTTTGATGTGAGAGCAAGCCCCTGGCACTCACTCATTAGCTACTCTAGGTCGGGTCTACATGCTACCTCACTATTATGTCACACTAGTGGTCACTTTTTTGGAAGATGTGAGTCCTCATGCTTTCTTCCTAACTTGACCATTACAAACCAATGAGTGCCTTATTAGTATGGTAGACTTCACTGACCAGCTAGTAAGCTACCTCGTGTTGATTTTTTTTAAGAAGATGTGAGTCCCTGTGCTTTCTTCTTAAACTAATCATCATGATATGACTAGGTCGAGTATATTTGAGATTTAGGATAAGTCCCCCAGAGGCTCCTTTCCTCTTGACTACATTTGAGTCAATGTAAGTCCCCCAGTGGCATTCACTCAATAGTGACCCTAGGTCGGATAGCACCTGTCAAGCTGAATATAGACTATCCTAGAAATCAGTTCCGCTATAGGAGGATGTGAGTCCCGAGCTTTCTTCTAGCGATTTTTATCGATAGGCACCTTAGGTTGGTTGATGTTGCTATGGTGTGGTGACTCACCGGTGGATACACCACTCTTAGCGTGAGTCCCAAGCTTTCTCCTTGAGTTGGCCCAAATACTTATTTGACTATATGTCATCTTCTCTGGTTTTGGATCAAGCCCTTAGCGCCCTCATGGGTATTCTATTTGGATCACGTCCTTTGCACCCCATTTAGACACTACGGTTACTTTTGGATGGGTGGTCCCCTTTCTAGTAGCCACCCCTCTGGTTGGAGAATTTGTTCAACGGATATGAAGATTTTCCCTTGGTTCAGTAAATCTGAGATAGGTCTAGACTGATATAAGCTCATTCTCAATTTGATCCCTCACAAATCAATAGGGTCCACATTAAAACAAACTAAATAAAAAAAATAAAAATAAGCTTGTGGATTAGGAATTCAAGCCCCCAAAGCCCCTTTTCCCAAGCAGCATCCTATCTTTAGGGGGCGTGTTATAGGAATTGCGACTACGAGTTGAGATAAGTCCCCGGGTCGACACTCTCTCCATAGTCTCCATTTGGTGGGTTCAATCTATTTTGCCACAAGCAGGTTACCCCGATAGTCATTCCACTTTGAAAGATATAAGACTATGATGCATTCTTTCTAGCATGACTGTCTCAAATTGATGGTCAGCTCTAGGTCGGGATCGATTTGTTACCCAAGGAAACCGATCACCCAGTGGTCTTTTGTAGAGGGAGATGTGTGCCCCAAGATTTCTTCTCTTGAATTGATCATTGCAAATTGAAAGGCACTCCTTTGGTCGAATAGTTCTCCCATCGGCCGGACTCCCTTTGGTTCATAAATCAGGATAGTCTAATATAATCTCCTTGTTAGTGTGATCCATCGTAAACCAATGGAATCCATCAAAACAAACTAAAATAAACTAAAAAAATGAAATTAATCTTGACTATCTTTGAGCTAATTTAAGTCCCACAGAGGCATTCACTCAATAGTCAGCCTTAGGTCGGGTTCAATTATATGCCAATGATCGACACAAGTGCACTTTGGAGGATGTAGGTCTACTATGCTTTCTTTTAACTTGACCATTGCAAACCCAAAGACACCCTTTTGATTGGATATTTCTACATTGTGGTTAGTAGACTACTCCTCTTTGGATTAGTAAATCTGTGTTAGTTCTAGTACTCCATGATCCCTACTCAGTGTAGTCCATCACAAACTAATGTGATTCATCAAAATAAATTAAAAAAATGGAATTAATCTTGAGTATCTTTGAGCTAATTTAAGTCTCCTAGAGGCATTCACTCAATAATCAGCCCTATGTCAGGTTCAATCTATTGGCTTGCCAATAGATCACCCCAGCAACTGGTCCCTACTTTAGAAGATGTAGGTCTACTATGCTTTCTTCCTAGTATAGTTTTTTTATAATGAAAGGCATCCCTTTGGTTGGCTAGTCCGACTAAGTGTTTATTAGACTACCCATTTTGATTGGTAAATCTGAGTTAGGTCTAGGCCTCCATGGCTCCACTGCGATCCATCGTGATACCATCTCAAAATCCAAATTCTAAAAATTTGAAACAAATTCAACCCTACTCCCTCAGTGGAATCAAATAACAAACAAAACAAATTCAACAAAATAAATCCAATCAATCTCCCCTAGTGGAGTCAATTAAATCAAAATAATCAAACTAAATCAAATAAATCAAATCAATTTCTCCCCAGTGAGACTCAAATCAAACCTCCCATCCCCTTGTGGACGATTTGAACCTATTTCCCTAGTGGAAGGTTCACATACTCAATCCCTAGTGGATTCCTCCTTCCCTCTCTTATGTCTTGACATGAGTGAGTCACATTGCACTAAGCTTGATTCTTTATACACCTTGGGTTAGTAATTTTTACGTTAATTGCTGTGATCATTGTGTTGTTGATCATTTTGGTCAACACCAATACGTTGTGTGTGTCACACCACACCTATTGGCCCTTTGTTGACCTCATTTTTAGAATGAGCTCTCAACCCCTCCATCTTAAATATACTTCTCTTGACACTAAGAGTTTCTTAGTCTTAAGACACTTCTAGTGATTAGGTGAACACTTAACCTAACCAGAGACTTAGAAGAGTTAGCCATAGAATAGGTCATGCCTTAGGGTGTTAGGAAAATTTTCCCACCCTATAGCTTGAACCAAATCCTCACTTCCCCTTTAAACTAAACTCATATCAACTATCTAACTCAAACCTTGAACCAATTCAATGGATTTTCTCAAATCATGAATCAATTCCAAATAATTGAAACTTTAATTCCATGATTGGTTCCAAACTCAAAATCCTAAGTCCTTTGATTCATGGACTTAGCTCATCAAATCAAATCAATTCAAATTCAAGAAATTTTCTCACAACCCATTTATATTCTCATTTATATTCACAAATATAAATGACATATAAATTCAAATCAATCAAACAAAATTCAAAGTTCAAATCCAAATCAAAAATCTTTTCTAAGTCACTTTGATTCTATCTTATGGACTTAGCCTAAGTCAATTCTAAATAAATTCAAATTCAAGGAATTTTCTCATAACTCATTTACATTCTTATTTATATTTACAAATTTAAATGAAATATAAATTCAAATATCCAAAAATAAATTCAAAAATCAAATCTACATTCAACCAAAATCCAACCTAAGCCTTTCAAGTCAAAATCTTAAACTTAGCCAAATAGTATTCAAATCAAGTCAAACCTTTGATTTTTCTTCATGATTCAATCAATCTTACAATCATGAATCCAAATATAAATATAAACTCCAATCATCAAACCAAAACTAAATTCAAAAAAAATCAAACCCAAGTCAAACTCATGTTCACCCTTTTGAACTTGATATTGTTAAATGAATCAAAACCCATTTGACAAGAAACCACTTCTAAATGGATTTATATTTAAATCATAAGTCCATATTTGAGTTCAATCACACTTGATGCAAGCCTTGATCAAGTCAATTGACCACTTAGGCTTACTCGACCCAAAGTGACCTAAAGTATCGCTTTTGAGGCAAATTCTAATCCTACACAAATTAGATTGAATTAAACCCACCTAAGCCTCACATTGTGAGCAACAATCATCATGAGATGATCAATCACTTAAATTGGGTCAAATCAAGTCAAACCTAAGGGTTGACCAAGTCAAGACTTAGCCAAAATGAAACCTAAACTAGCCAAAATCCACCATAGGCCAAATTGATTGAAACTATTGATCAAAACTCATTCATGATCAATGTTTGAACTTGACCAAGTCATCAGCCTAATTGGCCAACCCAGCCAAGTTGACCCAACTTGACCTAAAAAGTGAAAATGTGTCAAAACTTAATCTAAGCCAAATTGATTGAAACTAATGGGTTAAGTTCATTCCAAATCACTTGTTTAACTTGACCAAAGCCCCAATTGGCCAATTAGACCTAACCTAGCCCAATTGACCATGAACCCAACTTAACCTAAATGGTCGAATTGAGCCAAAACCAAATCAAACCAAAATTGATTGAAAATAAAGATATCAAATCATTTCATATGACCAATGAAACATAAACCAACCCATGACCTAACCTAAATAGGTCAAATGGGTTAAATTGGTCAACTTGCCCATTTGATCTAAATGAAATCAAATGAACCAAATCCAAATATAAATCAAGTTGAACCAAACCAATGATGCCAAAATATTTCAAATGGTCATATGAACTTTGACCCTTGGTTTGACCCAATTTGATTGACCAATTGGTCAACTTGACTCAAGTTGACCCATTTTGACCTAAATGGGTCAACATGAGCCAAATCATATCAAATCAACTCCAAATTCATTGAAACTTGGCCAACCCATTTTTTCAATCATACCAAAAATATTCAAATTAAAATCAAGCCAAATGACCATTTTACCCCAGGCCATGGGTAACCTAAAATCAAAACCACTTGGAATTTGGTCAATTCCTTCTCATGGACACTTGGTATCCTCTTAGTGGATCAATGGTCACTAATGAGTGGTGCACATGACCCTGGGTTTGGGTAACCCAACCCAAGGTAAAAGACCACCTAACTTGACATGAGCACATGGGAATCCTTCCATCATTTCAAGCACATGGAACTTCACTCCACTCCACACTCAAAATTGAATTCCATGACACTCTAAATGGCCTAACAAACCCATTGAATAGGGTGAATTAGATCAAAATGGCACAAGAGCTTGCAGCCATTCTGGGGAGATATACTCTCCCTAATTCCATTTGAATTCAACACACACACTCGATTTAGCTTAGAGAACTCAGAGCAAGCACCCCAAGGTTCCTCCAAGCTTCCTCAGCTTATTTCCATTTCTCCATTTTTGGTTTCTTGAAACCAAAATAGAGCTCCTTGAATTTCCATCTCACTCAATTCCTTCACTCAATACTCAAGCCTCTTGCAAGCTTTTGGGGACCTAAGCTCACCAAGCTTCATCCAAGTTCTCAAGGAAAGGGAGAGGGGACTTTGATCAAGGCCATGATCATTTGAAGGTTAGCTTGGTCCATAAGAAGATCTACTCAATCCTAAGGCTTGAAACTTTCAACAGAGCTTCATCTCCACTAGACGAAGCTACGCCAATGAATTCGAGCTCCGATGATAGCCTCCAGTGAGGTATGGATCAAAACTGAGCCTAGAATAGGGAGTGTGTGGTCTTTTGTGAAAGGAATTTTCATATCATATAAAACTAGTCGTTGAATGTCTTCTCCCTTACATGATGATGGTGTGGGTTAAGTTTGAGCTCAATCGAGCTCGGATCATGTCATAGAAGATGGACGGTGGCCATCTCCAGCGCTTAGGATGAATCATGGGCCATCCATCCCGCATTTTGGATGGATGCTGAGCAAGATGCGTGATCCGATTTAAACTCATATGAAGCTGCGGGTTGATCTCGGTTAGATCCTTGATCGACGGTGAGGAGAAAAACACGTAGTGCCGCACACGGCACCGATGTGACAACTTAAATACTTCCATTGTGCCACATGGAAAGCATGCGCCGTGTACCACATTGGCAATAGTTAATCTCTTAATTATTTAATTAATGGATAATCATGGAAATTTCAAAATAACATAACTAATTCTAGAAAAATAAATATAATAAAATGCATTGAAAATATATTTCTTGAAAATAATCTAAAATGTTTCAATGGATTTTGAATAGTGATATTTTCCTCAATTAGGATTTTAATGAAAATTAGTAATAATTTGCTCTAATTATTCATTGATTAATTCCAAACTTCTCAGTGTGCATTTAGGGGATGACTCTCTCCTCCCTAATTTTCTTGGGATTTATTGATTGGTTAATTGGGATATCAATTGAATTCTTAATCACTTTTTTATGTAATTAGGTAATTAAGCATGTGAACAGTGGTTTATTTTAAGTTAATTGCCTTACTTAAGTGAAGAGGTTTATGGAATGGGTTTGGGTAATTTTTCCCTAAGCCATTCCATAAACCTCTTTCTTCCAAACTTAATTAAGGGCTAATCCCTAATCCTTAATTACTTTGATAAAATTTTCAAAATATTCTAGAACTTAATACATCTTGGGTAGGTGTTCAATAACCTAAGTAGCTTAAGAAATCAAAATCCAACCCACATGTGTGGGAAGGGATATGAAAGTACTTAAATTAAACCATTTAACTTAATTAATCATTAATTATGAGTTAATTGCATTAGGTACCTTTCTTTCCTAGGATGCATTGTTGATTTAAATTCCTTGTGATTTTATGTCATACATTGGCTCATAATTATTTGATTAAATATGTTAAGTGTAGGTAAAGGGTAATTAATGCACTTAATTCACACCTAAACCTAACCAAAATATAAAAATCATCTAATGGTTCTAAAATTAAACCAAAATAACAAACACATGTGGGAAATGGGTTATGACTAGAAAACCTCTCCACATTTATTAAATTCAAATTAAACTCAAACAAAACTAAGAATCTCTTTAAAATAAATTTGATTTTCTTTAAATAGTACTATTTCATAGGATTGTCTTTAGGAATTAATTAGGGTGAATGAATTTACATGCTTTCATCACTTTATTTCTTTCATAGCATGCTAAATGTGTATGCCATATGAAATCATGCATTCATGCTTTTTTGAAAATCAAATTAAAAATTAAATGTTTCCTTTATGTCAAATTGCATGTTTTGGCTAAAGTAAGAATATGAATGGCTATTATCACTATTAATTCCTAAATTACTTTCAAAGCTTATGAATCAAACATAAAAATTGAAAGGTATGCTACTTATAACTATTTATGAGCTTGCATGTGAGTAAACAATATAAAGATGTGCATAGTGTGGCTTTCCTTCTCTTTTCTTTTAGCATAGTTTTGAATAAGATTTGACAAAGTGTATAGTTCATTTGAAAAGAACACAACACTTTCTTAAATACTTTTCTATTCATTCCTATGTTATTACTTAAGAAGGTCATCCACACTTATACATATAAATTACAAAAATAAATCAAACAAACAAACATAAATTTTGCATCTTTCTTTCTTCATTCATTTTTTTGTACATACATGTGTATTTAAGGAAAGTGGTATATTAGTCTAGACAACCCTAAGATTGCAAGGCTTTAAGTAGCCCTAAGTAGGTCTTGTACCTTACACCCTAGTGCTAACAATGGCACCGTACTCACTTATGCCTTTCATACATATATGTGTGCATATGAAAAATGGATAAAAGAAATTCCTCTTTTTCTACTTAACAAAATCATGCATCATAAAAACCTTCAAATTTCTCAAATAAATTCTCTTAGAATTCATCATTAAAAGTGTGCTAAATATTTCCATTTATATGTATAGATATGCTTAGGATTCATTCATATGCATGTTACACATGTTGGGAAGGAAATGAAGTGATGTGTATTTTGTGATAGTATTTCACTTTACTTAATCTTAAAATGCCTTTATTTTTGAATAGGTTTATTTAGAGAAAAATATAAACTTAGGATTAATTAAAACACATAATAAATATTCACTAAACAAAAATCAAATATGAATCTACCTTAGAAATTACTTAAGGTAGGGAAAAAAGAGAAGTTCTCTTCTCTTTTTCTCTTTTTACAACTTAGTACTTAATTGTAGGATTCACTTAAACCAAATCAAAATACAAAATAAAATCAACCAATGCCACTAAATCACTTACATGAAACAAACCCTCTAAGTTGAACATTTTTATACTTAGAAAAATAAAACCTTAAATCCTAGCTAAGCACACTACACAAGCCTTAAATAGCACACACATTAAACTAAGTCACCATTTCTAGCTTTAGGTTAGGGCAATGCATGGTTTGATGTTTGATTTTGTTTTTTGATGTTTTGTTTTAGTCTGGATGTTAGGATGCATGTGTGTAGACTGAATGGCATGACGATCTTAGTTTAACCATTATCTTTTGCAGGGGATTGTGCTTAAGGGACACTGTAATAAAAATATAACTACTTTTGCTATGCATGTGCTTATACCCCTAAGCATAATCCAAAATAGGCCAGATGGACTTGGTTACCCATGTGTGGGGTGCTAAGTCAAATTTATATATATACATGCTTGGGATTGTATGGTTTGTTTGGCTAATCTCTATTTTGCAGGTGTTAGTTAGATTTCATTTTTCCATCTCATTATTTTTTAGGGTTTATGGATTTGGACCAATAGCCTCTTATTCTTTTACGCTAGTTTTATAAATTGATTGATGTTTGTTTAACTTGCGCATCAAGATGACATCTTTTTCTAGTTTCTCCCTTGCTTTAATGTATGACCTGGATGACGATTAGGCTCTTAAGAAATAAATTTCTATACAATTAAATAACTCAAATTAAAAATAAATAACTCATAACCTCACCTAAAGCTTAGGTTATAAAATAAGATAAAAGAATTAACAACCCCTTAGCTAGATGTTGTCTTACTTTTCTAACATCATGCTTAAAAACTATATTATTTTACTCTTGATTGGAGGGCTTCCACTTTTGCGAGAGAACTTGGCTTGACTTGTGAGAGCATGGTGGAAACACACCTCCTTATCTTGCTGATCTTGGCTCATAATCTAATTCCTTATGCATTAGGAATATAAATCTTAAAGCTTATGTCAAATTGATTGTCCAAAATAAAAAATAAATGTAATAAAATTTGCATTAGATTTAAGTCATTAAAACATGCCCTACATTATCTAGTCTCTTAGGGAGTGTGTTTAAGGATTTAGTCTCTTTCTAAATAAACAATAGCTTAGCTATCTTGCAAAAGTATTTGACCACCTACATATTTTAAAACTGTAGGAAGAGCTTGTTGGCCCCCCAGGTAGTTATAAGTCCAACAATCGGGTGGTTTATCCTCTTTTGTGGAGGTAAACTAAATACCCATTTTTCCCTTAGATTTAGGTCATGCCTTTTGGCCCTCGCCAAAGCTCCCTAGATTTAGGTTCAGAGGTTGCTACTTCCCTTTGCGGGCTATGAGAAAAAACCCTCACCTCTTAGGCATTTTCATGACCTTGTATCATGGAATTATAAGCCCTAGCATTCTAATAAATATTTAACTCAAATAAATCAATTCAATTTCAAAAATGTAAAACCCCACCATAGGATAGTTTGGGGTGCTTACTAGGCTTCCTAGTATCTTAAGCATCCCCTACTTGTTTTCATTTGCCTTCAATAAAACTCCTCTCTTGATCCCACTTGATTTCTAAAATAAACCATTATTGATAGTCCTACCTTTCATCTTTGGAGATAATGATTATTTTTTAATCGAGTATTCTAAGGAATCCCATTTCTTAAGATGTAATTAACTGATTTGAGGGAACTTAACAAACTCGATTTTAAAATAAACCCTGCTTTACTTTTTCATGTAAAGTAGGGGAAGAATCTTTGGTACATTTTGAAGACCCACAGTCCTTAGGAGTCCTTATTGAGGAGATTAGGTCCATTGTAGGGGGGGTGACTTCTATCTTTCGAGATAGTACACCTCTCCTCAATGTCGTACCCGATCACCCTAATAAGAACATCTACGGATCTACTTGGCATCCCAACAAGGCATATATTTCTATTTTCATTTATCCTCTTCAAAAAGGATAGATGAAGGTGGAAATATTTCACCATTTTTTTTTTCACTGATATCTCTCCATCTTTGGTAAATGATCGTTGTCTCAAAGTATCGATAGTGGGTTTGTACTTTAGAATAAATCTATGACTATCTTTCTTTCCGTTGACACATAGCTTATTTCATCCTTAAGTTAAGCTAGCCAACATCTTTAGGTTTGAGGACCTCACCCCGCATTGGTCTTAAAACCCCTATTGATTAAAAATAAAGACTTAATAAAAATAGAGTAATTATAGCCTTCCTCCATACCATTTTTATGCTAAGGAAAGGTTCATTCTAAAAATAAAGAAAAATAAATCCTTTATGAAAAGTCTCAATTTCCAAAAGCACTTTTTTCAAAATATACTTAATAAAATATTTGCACTACATCTAACAATTTTCATAATTATTACATGTAGAAATATTTCGAAAATAAAACCAACAATCATATTTTCTAAAAGCACAAGTGAACTTCTTCACTCAATTCATTTTGATGAAGACTTCATTTTCAAGAATTAAATTCCTACAATCATAAACTTTCAAAAAAAGCACAAAATTTGGAGATGGGCCTTTCCATTCAATACATCCAAATGTGTTGGATGAATGTTACATCTTCAAGCCAAAATCACAACTTTGAAATTCCTCTTGAACATGTGTTGTTAATTTTCACCTTTCAAAGCACATATGAAACCTCTCCATACAATATACCCACATTTATTGAATGGAGGTTTCATTCAATCAAATATAAAATAAATTCTCCAAAATATGAAACCTCATTCAATATACCTATTTATTGAATGGAGGTTTCATTCTAATCAAAATCAAAATAAATTCTCCAAAAGCACATATGAAACCTCTCCATTCAATATACCTAGATCTATTGAATGGAGTTTTCATTTCCAATCAATATCAAAAATAAACTTTCAAAAAGCACATATGAAACCTCTACATTTAATGTACCCAAATTTATTGAATGAAGATATCATTTCCAAATAAATTGACATTATTTTGAAATTCCACTTAACAAATTCCATATATGATTAAGTTTGAATTTCCTCTTTCAAAAAGCAATAATCACACACAAAAATACATCTTTGAAAAAATGAAACATAATTGATTTCCATTTTACATACCCAAATTTGTTAAATGGAAATCTCTCTTTTCAAAATCAACAAATTGTTTTTTTTATAAACTCATTTGGAACTTCATTCTAGCATATCCTATTTGCTAAAGTGAAGTCTCCCTTTTCAAAAGCACAAAAATGTGAAACACATTTTAAGAATTTCATTTAGCATACTCAAATTTGCTAAGTGAAGTGTCCATTTCACAAAACACAATGGAACTTCATTTTGGCATACCACATTTGCTAAAGTGAAGTATCCATTTTTTTCAAAAGAAAGTTTAAAACAAATTTTTGGAATTTCATTTAGCATACTCAAATTTGCTAGGTGGAATCTCCATTTCAAAAAAATTCAAAACACATTGGAACTTCATTCTAGCATACCACATTTGCTAAAGTGGCATTTTCATTTTCAAAACAAAATCCAAAACAAAATTTTGAAACATATTTTTGGAATTTCATTTAGCATACTCAAATTTGCTTAGTGAAGTGTCCTTTTCACAAAACACATTGGAACTTCATTTTGGCATACCACATTTGCTAAAGTGAATTCTCCATTTTTTTCAAAATAATATTTAAAACACATTTTTGGAATTTCATTTAGCATACTCAAATTTGCTATGTGAATTCTCCATTTTATAGAAATTCAAAACACATTGGAACTTCATTCTAGAATACCACATTTGCTAAAGTGAAGTCTCCATTTTCAAAACTAAATCCAAAATAAAATTTGAAACATATTTTTGGAATTCGATTTAGCATACTCAAATTTTCTAAGTGAAGTATCCATTTCACAAAATTCAAAACACATTGGAACTTCATTTTGGCATACCACATTTAAAAATTGAAGTCTCCATTTTCAAAACAAAATTTGAAAACACTTTTGGAACTTCATTTTAGCATGCCATATTTGCTAAAGTGAAGTCTCCATTTTCAAAACAAAATCCAAAAAAAAAAAAGAAACACATTGGAACTTCATTCTAGCATACCATATTTGCTAAAGTGGTCTCCATGTTCAAAACAAAATCCAAAAAAAAAAAGAAACACATTGGAACTTCATTCTAGCATACCACATTTGCTAAAGTGAAGTCTCCATTTTCAAAAAAAAATCCAAAATAAAAGAAACACATTGGAACTTCATTTTAGCATACCACATTTGCTAAAGTGAAGTCTCCATTCAAAACAAAATCAAATAAAGAAAACATTGGAACTTCATTAAATACCACATTTCTAAAATGAAGTCTCCATTTTCAAAATAAAATCAAAACACATTAGGATTTCCTTAGCATACCCAAATTTGCAAAGAATCCTATTTTCAAAATCAAATAAAAAAGAAAAAGAAACACATTAGGATTTCCTTAGCATACCCAAATTTGCTAAAGATACTATTTTTCAAATTTAAAATCTCTAAAAATAAAAAGGAACACATTAGGGTTTTCTTAGCATACTCAAATTTGCTAAAAGTCCTATTTTCAAAAAATTTCAAAAAAATAAAAGACACATGGATTCTTCATTTTAGCATACCAAAATTTTCTAAATGAGGATTCCATTTTTCAAAATCACAAATGATTCATAAAACAACAAACAAAGAAACATAAGAAATTATTTTCAAACACCCCTTAGCATATCCAAATTTTCTAAGTAAATCTATAAAAAAAAATCACAAATCAAAAACAAAATCAAATAGACCCAAATTTGTTAAATAAAGGGTCCTCAAAATAAAAAATTAAAATTCAAACATAAACTTATGGAAGCATCACTTCAAAAAATTTTGAACCCATTTTTCAACATACCCAAATTTGTTGAAAGTGGATTCTACATTCAAAAATTTCTCTTTCCAACCAAATCTCAAAATCTCTTCAAAATTTTTTTGAGCCAGACTTAACACTTTCAAGATGTTGAGTATGGTTTCAAATTCTAAATTAGAATTCAAAATCAACAAAATAGGAATTTGATTCAAGTTTATTTTCAACATTGTATACCTTTGGTCAGCATTAGTCTCAGTCTCAGCTTCAGTTTTAGTTGATTGCAATGGCAGTGCAAAAATATGTGTTCTCGTTTCCTTATGGGATGGACTTGGCTCTAGATCAGGCCAACCTTTCCGATCTAACTATGCCCACCTCATCCACTTTGGTTGATGCTTCGAGGGGGCCAAGATTACATGTGAGGGCACGCTCCTCATGACTGTTAGCAGGAGCATGGTGACCGGGCAGAAGCTGATCCAGATCGACATGCTATCTAACTCAGATATTACCTCACTGAAGAGGAAGGTAATGGCTCACAAATAATAAGAGATTGATCATGTCACCATGTCGGGCTAGACCCACTCAAGCACCATCCGGGGAAGGCTCCCCATCCCGTGGATTGTCCCCTACTTTTGAGGTTGGGTCTAGCTCTTACTCTGCTCACCTTACCAGGACCCAAAGAAGAAACAAGAACCGCATGTTAAAGCGGTACCACATTCATATTGCTAGGGAGTTAGAGGCAGCTACTCAATCTATTATAGAGGATCTACCCATGATGGTTTCCCGGTTATAAGAACCGCACACCTTCTCTTCCTGAGAGGATGTCGAGGATTTCGCTTTACCTCCACCGCAGCTCCCAGCACCGCTAGTGAGAGGAGGTGGTCGTACGCCAGCCTCCGTTCAATTTTATGCCGATTAGGTGAAGCCTATGGATGATCTGAGTCCGGGGCTCACTTTGATTTGAGATTAGTCATTCCCCACAGTGTGGGTAGGTAGCTTAGGTAGAAGAGGGCTAAAGAAACCGCATGCTTCATATCACCATGGGAGCACCTGAGGTATAGATAGTCGCTCCTCTGACTTGTGGATTTTTTGTATCAACGCTTACCCATGTAACATAGAAAATATCTTACTACTGTGGACTACACATCATAAGAGAGCAGCTCTTATCCCTAGAGAGTCGGTGGTGCCTCCACCACACCACTTTTTTCCCCATCTACCGTCTCCTGTACATGTCTCAGCATCTCTATTCCAGCCAAGGCCATGAAGGCGACATCGGGGGAGAAGAGGACCCCGTTGGTGATCCAGCTATGATCGAGAGAAGCCCTCCATTTGCAAGAGTGAAGCAAGATGATTTTATGTATGATGTGAGACATATAACATCCAACTAAGGGGTTGCTAAATATTTTATTATTTTGCTTTATGTCCTAAGCTTTAGGTGAGGTTATGAGTTATTTAATTTTAGTTTTGAGTTGATTAGTTGGATAGAAAATTAAATTTTCCTAGGAGCCTAATCGCATTCAGGCCATTCATCAATCAATCTAGAAACTAGAAAAATCATGCCATCTTAATGCACAAGCTAAACAAATATCAAACAATTTTTAAAACTAATACAAAAGAATAAGAGGTCGATGTGGTCGGGCTCCACCACACAAACCCGAAAGGAAATATGGGTACTCGAGCTCTACCCTTATACAACCCGGATTACAAATGAATAATTCAATTTAGAGGGAATTTATGTTATGGGGTTCTTCATTCTTCAATTCTTCATTTCTTCATTTCTTCATTTCTTACTTTCTTCATTTCTTTCCTTCTTTTGGTTGGTTGGGATGTAGATTGCTCCAAGGCTTCACATGGTGCATAAGACTTGGTCTTATGACTAATGTTCATCCTAATCCCCCATAACATTCATTCCAAATCTTAATTGCAAAATTACAACAAAATGGGAAAGATAAATCTAACTAAACCTACAAAATAGAGATTAGCTAAACATACCACACAACCCAAGCATGTATATGAGCAATTTGGACTTAGCACCCCATACATGGGTAACCAAGTCCACAGATCCTAGTTTGGATTATGCTTAGGGGTATAAGTAACCTGCATAGCAAAAACATTTATATTTTTATTACAGCACCCCTTAAGCGCAATCCTCAGAAGACATGATTAGGCTAAGATCACCCTACCATCCAGTCTACATACATACACCCTTACATCTAGTCTAAAAATATTACATCACAAAATAAAATCAGGCATCAAACCATGCACCTCCCTAATATAGAGCTAGAAATGGTGACTTAGCCTAATGTGTGTGCCATTTAAGGCTTGTGTGGCATGTCTTAACTAGACTTTAAGATTGAAATTATTTTAAGTGTGAAGGATTCAACTTAGAGGGTGATTTCATTTTAAGTGATTTAGTTGATTTATCAATTTTATCTGATGATTTGATTTGGTTTGAATGAACCTACACTGAATTACTAAGTATTGTAAAGAGAAGAAAAGATAAGATAACTTCTCTTTCATCCCTACCTTAAGTAATTTTTATGGTAGATTCATTAGTGATTTTTCTTTAGTGGATGTTTTATTATGTGTTTTAATTATTCCTAAGTTTAGATTTACTCTAAATAGCCCTATTCAAATTAGAAAGTTATTTTAGGATTAATTAAGGTGAATTACTATACATAACACACAACCATTTATTTCTTTCCACCATGTATACTATGCATATGAATAATCTTAAGCATAGCTATACCTGTAATACAAAACCATACCATACTTCGATGATGAATGCTAAGAGATGTTGCTTAAGAAATTTTGGAGATTCCATGAATGCATGTTTTTATTATGTAAAAAGAGGGCCTCTTTTATCCATGAATCAAATGCACATCCATATGTATAAAAGATATAAGTGAGTACGGTGCCACTCTTTTCTACACCAAGGGTGTAAGGTACAAGACCTACTTGGGGCTACTTAAAACCTCGCAACCCCAGGATGTCCAGACTAATATATCACTTTTCTTAAATACATGTGAATGTACAAAAGGAAATAAATGGATGAAGAGTCATGCAAAAGTTTTTTTTGTTTGATTTGGTTATGCAATTTACATATGTAAATGCAAAGATCCTTCTTAAGTCATAACATAGAAGTGGATAGGAATACATTTAAGTAAGTGTTATGTTCTTTTCAAATGAACTATACACTTTGCAAATCCTATTCAAATATATGTTAAGAGGAGAGAAGAAAATCATAAAATACACATTTTATGCTATAATCACATGCAAGCTTATAAGTACTTATAAGTAGCATCACTTCATTTATAATCTTTGATTTATAGGTTTTGAAAATACTTTTTTTGGTTTAATAGTGATAATAGACAATCATATTCTTAATTTTAGGTAAAACATGCAATTTGACATAAAAGGAAATATTTTATTTAATTGATTTTTCAAAAGAGATGAATGCATGGTTTCATATGGCATACAATATTTAACATACTTGGAAAGAAATAAAGTGATGTAAGCATATGACTTCATTCACTCTAATTAATTCCTAAGGACAATCCTATCAAATAAGATTATTCAAAGTGAATCAAAATTCTTTAAGGAGATTTTTATTTTTGGATTTGATTTCATTTAGGAAATGTGAAAAGAGTTTACTGGTCCTACCCTAATTCCCCCATGTATGAATTAGTTTGGTTTAACTTTAGAATAATTAGGTTGATTTTATATTTTGTTTAGGTTAAGGTGTGTATTAAATCCATTAATTATCCCTTATCTACACCACTTTAACCTAATTAACCTAATAATTATTAGCCAACATATGATATTCAATCACATGATAAATCAGCAATGTACCTAATAAATAAAGAGGCCTAATGCAATTGGCTCATAATTATTGATTAATTAAGCTAAAGAGTTTAATTTAGTACTTTCATAACCATCCCACATATGTGAGTTGGATATGATTTCCTTAAACTTACCTTAGGCTTTTGAACACCTAAGGATTTACCCAACAAGAGATTGATTAATTTCAGATTAGTTTTGAAAGTTTGATTTGACTAATTAAGTAGACCTTTAGTGGATTAATCCTTAATTATGTTTGTATTAAAGAAGAAAGGGGGTTTGGAGAATAACTTTGGGAAAATATCCTAAACCTATTCCATAAATCTCCTCCTTACTTTAATAATATTTAATTAACTCAATTAAATGATTAAATCACTGTTCACATACTTAATTACTCTTAATTACATAAAGGGGGTGATTTGGGGTTCATTAATTAATTTCCTTAATTAACTCATTAATAAATTTCAAGAAAATTAAGGGAGGCAGAAATCCTCCTCCTAAACATGTCTGAGAAATTTAGAATTAATTAATGGAGTAATTAGGGAGTAATTAAGATAATTCAATTTTTAATTAAATCCTAAGAAGAAAATTCATTGTTCAAAATCAATTAGAAATAATTTTATTATATTGCCCTCTAAATTACCTTTAAAATGAGCCCTCATTTATATTTTTGGATTTTTCTTCATTTAATTATTATTTTTAAAGTTTTAGTGATTAAGGGGTAATTAAATGGTCTAATTAATTAACTTGTCATGCCGTGGATCACCGACACATTTCATGATGGATGGGATTGGTTATTTAAGTTGTCACATAGTGCATTGTGTCACCGGCTTTCAATCTGAATGAGATCAACAATTAAGATTAATCTTGTGATTTTAAAGGGTTTAAATCAAAGGATCTGATAGATTTAATCAGGGCCGTCCATCCAAAACATGTGGGATGGATGACCCATGATTCATTCCTACCTAAGCTACGAGAGACGAAGGCTGTCTGTCCTCCATGGCTTGATCCGAGCTCACCTAATCTCAAATTCGGCTAGGATTCACCCCACACCATCAAGAGGTATATAGAAGAACATCCAATAGTTGGGATCTAATGGGATTACAATTCCCTTCATAAGGACCATGCATTTTTCAATGGAGGATCATTTTTGAACAATACCTCACCGGAGGCTATCACCGATGCTTCCAGCAGAGGAGGTATCTTTGTCTTGTGAAGGCGAAGCCTTGTTGAAGGTTTCAAGCTTTGATTTGAAGTGAATTACTCAATTGACTAAACTCCCCTTCAATGTCTTGCAGCTTTGATTGAAGTCCCCATCCCGTGGCTTGAAGACTTGGGAAACACTTTGGGAGAGCTCGACTAGCACCCTTGATGGTGCTTGCAAAGTGAATTTGGATTTAGTGGAGGATTGAGTGACTTGGAGTTTGGAATTGCCTCCCTTATTTCAACTTTGAAGAAAATCGAGAAGAAGAAATTCAACAGAGCTTGGGAATGCTTGCCAAGGTTTGGAGAAACTTGGTTGTGGTTCCTAGGGCTCAATCAACTTTAGTGAGGGGTAGTACATCTCCCCCTCCTTGGATCGGACAATCGAGAGTCATCTTGCCATTTTCCTTCAATTTCTTGGATTGACTGGTTTGTTTAGGCTGTTAGGGACTCCATGTGCTTCGATTTTGGTAGAGGAGTGGAGAAGAGGAAGTGCACATGTGCTAGGTGAGTGTATGGAGTGATCCAAGTGGTGAATTCCTATTGAATGGGTCAATTTGGCCTTGGGTTGGGTCATGACTGACCCAAACCCATTGGGTCATGTTCACCACCCTCCTTGGTGTCCATGTGGTCCATTAAGAGGATGCCAAGTGGCCATGAGAAGGAATTGGCCAAATTCCAAGTAAATTTGGCCATAGGTTACCCTTTGACCTAGGGGTAAATTGGTAATTTGGCCTTGATTTTGATTTGGACAGATTTGAAATGATTCAAAAGTGGGTTGGGCCAAATTTCAATTGATTTGGAGTTCGTTTGGTTTCAATTGGTTCAATTTGAGGTCAAGGGTCAAGTTGGGTCAATTGACCAATTGGTCAAATTGGGTCAAACCATGGGTTAAATCAAGTTCAAATGATCATTTGGAGTCTATGAGTATCATTGGTTTGGTTCAATTTTATTTGGATTTGGTTTTGGTTCATTTGAGTTCATTTAGGTCAAATGGGTCAAGTTAACCAATTTGACCCATTTGACCCAATTGGGTTAGGTCATGGGTTGGTTTAGGCTTGGTCGATCATTTGAAATATATTGTAAGCTTTAGTTTTAATCAATTTTGGTTTGGTTTGGTTTCAAGTTGATTTGACCTTTTAGGTCAAGTTAGGTTCATGGTCAATTGGGCTAGGTTGGGTCAAGTTGGCTAATTGAAGCTTTGGTCAAGTTCAACAAGTGATTTAGAATGAATTTGACCCATTGGATGCAATCAATTTGGCTTAGATCAAGATTTGATCCATTTTGACTTTTTAGGTCAACTTAGGTCAAGTGGCTAATTTGGCTTGGTTTGGCTCAATTGATGTCTTGATCATGTTCAATCATTGATTTTGGATTGGTTTAGATCAATGGTTTCAATCAATTTGGCTTATGGTGGATTTTGGCTAGTTTAGGTTTCATTTGGGCTAAGTGTTTGACTTGGTCAAAGGCTAGGTTTGACTTGGTTTGACCCAATATGAGTGATTGATCACCCTAGGATGATTGTTGCTCACAATGTGAGGCCTAGATGTGCCTAGTTCAACCCAATTTGGGTTAGATTAGAATTTGGCTCAAAAAGGTGCTTTAGGTCACTTTGGGTCAAGTGAGCCTAAGTGAGTCAATTGGCTTGATCAAGGCTTGATTCAAGTTTAGTTGAACTTTCATATGGACTTATGATTGAAATAGAAATCCAATTGCAAGTGATTTGGATGCAAATGGGTTTTGGTTCATTTGACAATTTCAAGTCAAAAGGGTGAACATGGGTTTGACTTCGGGTTAGTTTGATTTGGTTTGATGATTGAAGTTTATGTTTATATTTGGGTATGTGATTGAAGGATTGATTGTTTGAAGGGAAAATTTAAAGGGTTTGGATTGATTTGAGGATGATTTGGCTAAGTTCAAGAATTTGACTTGAAAGGGTGCAAGTTGGATTTGGATGTGAGTTTTGAATTTGACTTTGATTATTTGAATTTATATTTCATTTATATTTGTGAATATAAATGAAGACATAATTATATTTGTGAATATAAATGAAGATATTAATGGATTATGAGAAAATATTTTGAGTTTGAAGTGATTTGGATTTGATTTGAGCTAAGCACATAAGATGAAATCAAAGACTTGGGAAAGATTTGGATTTAGAATTGGTCATGGATTTCAATCATTTGGATTTGATTCATTATTTGGATTTTTGGAATTGATTTGAATGATTTGAGAAAAATCATTTGAGTTAAAATTGATTTAAGATTTGACTTGGAATTGATTTGAGTTTTGAATTTGAATTTGATTTGAATTTGTAGTTGGTTTGAATTTGAAGTTTGACTTGAAAGAAGGAAGTAAGGATTTGGTTCAAGTTATAGGGTATGCCAGTTTTCCTAATATCCCTAAGGCATGACCTATTCCTATGGCTAACTCTTCTAAGTCTCTCGGGTTTGATCAAGTATTCACCTAATCACTAGAAGTATCTTAAAACTAAGAAACTCTTAATGTCTAGAGGAGTCCTATGTATAAGATGGAGAAGTTGAAAGCTCACTCCAAAAATGAGGTCAACAAAGGGCACCCAATAGGTGTGGCGTGACTAACAAAGTACACCACACGTATTGGTGTTGACCAAGATGATCAACAACACTGAACGATCACAAGCACTAACAGTAATGATCTACTTTCAAACTAGAGGTGTAGAAGGAATCAAGAGCTTAGTGCAATGTGACTCTACTTATGCCTAAGACATAAGAGAGTAAAGGAGGAATCCACTAGGGATTGAGTATGTGAACCTTCCACTAGGGAAGCAGGTTCAGGTCATCCATTCGGGAATGAGAGGTTTAATTTCATTTGCATCTCACTGGGAGAAAATTGATTTGATTTGTTGATTTATGATTTGGTGTTCCAATGGGGATGAAAATGTGAACTCTCCACTAGGGGAGCAAGTTCAAATCATCCACTGGGGATAAGATGTTGTGAAATCTATTGGGGAATTAAAATTCAGGATTCGCTGGGGATGAAAATGTGAACTCTCCACTAGGGGAGCAAGTTCTGGTTGGATTGAGTTGATTCTACTAGGAGAATGGAAAGATTTGCATCTCACTAAGGAGAAGCGAATTGATTTGATTATTTGATTTAACTCCACTAAGGGAGGTTGATTGGATTTATTTTGTTTGTTTAGTTTGACTCAACCGGGAGGTTAGAAGGGATTTTTTTTTAGATTTTTAAATTTTGAATTTTGAGATGACAAGGTTTACGATGGACCGCACTAAGTAGGGTCCATGTTAGGCTTGACCTAGCTCTGATTTACCAATACAAAGGGGTAGTCTACCAACCACATAGTAGGACTATCCAACCAAAGGGGTGTCTTTCAGTTAGCAGCAGTCAATTCAGAGAAGAAAGCATGGGGATTCACATCTTCCTAAATAAAAGATCACTGGGGCGACACATTAGCAAGGTAACATGTTAACCTGACCTAGGGATGACTACTGAGTAAATACTACTGGGGGACTTAAACCAGCTCAAAGATAGTCAAAGTTAATTTTTTTTAATTATATTTTATGGATCCCATCATTTTATGATGGACTGCACTGAGTAGGGGCCATATTGGCCTTGATTTAACTTTAGATTTACTTATTCAAAGGGAGTAGTTTCCCAGCTGAGGGGAGAATTATTCAACCAAATGGGTACCTTTTGGTTTACAATGGTTGATTCAGGAAGAAAGCTTGGGGACTCACATCTTCCTGAACAAAAGACCACTAGGGTGACACATTAGGGCTGCCCGTTGGTTTGTGATAGTCATGCTAAAAAGAATGCGAAGTAGACTTACATCTTGCAATGCGAAATGACCATCGGGTAATTTGTTTGTGGCAGAACAGATTAAACCTGACCTAAGGGTGACAACTGAGAGAGTGCCCACCTAGGGACTTATCTCTACTCAAGAGTAGTTAGGTAATTCCTATATGCAGTTCTGTTGACACTGCCCTAAAGATAGTATGCCTGCTTGAGAAAGGGGCCGCTGGGGGCTTGAATTCTTAATCCACAAGTGAATAATTTATTTATTTTGTTTGTTTGCTCATCATGGACCCTGTTGGTTTGTGAGGGATTATACTGAGAAAAAGATTATATCAGCTTAGACCTATCTCAGATTTCCAAGGGAGAATATATGCATCCGCTAAATAAATTCTCCAATCACAGAGGTGGCTACTAGGAAAGGGGATTGTCCAATCCAAAAGTAACCCGGATAGTATCTAAATGGGGTCGCAAAGGATGTGATCCAAGTAGAGTGCCCATAGGGAAAGGGGCCGCTAAGGGCTTTATCCATAAAAAGCCTGAGACTCTCATATCTGCCAAGAGTGTTGTATCCACCGGGTGAGTCATCCGATATAACATCAACCAACCTAAGGTGCTCGTTGATTTACACAATCGTAAGGAAGAGAGCATCGGGACTCACATTCTCCTACTAAGCTTGTGGGATAGTCCGTCGCCGACAAGTGCCATCTGACCTAGGGCGACTACTGAGTGAATGCCACTGGGAGACTTATATCAATTCAAAAGTAGTCAAGAGGAAAGGAGCCTCTGGGGGACTTATCCTAAGCCTCAAATATACTCAACCTAGTTGGTGCATGATGGCTAGCTCAAGAAGAAAGCATGTAGGCTTACATCTTCTTAAATAAAGTCAACATGAGGTAGCTTATTGGCTGTGCAGTGAAGTCTACCAAACTAATAAGGCACTCATTAGTTTGCAATGATCAAGTTAGGAGGAAAGAACAGAGACTCACATTCGCCGGACAAGTCACCACCAGGATAACAAACTAGCAAGTTAACATCACCTAAGCTAATGGAGTGTTACAAGGGCTTGCTCACATCAAAGCTCTAGAGATGCTTGGGTTCTCTCACACCTAACTTAGTTGTGCTAGTCGAAATAGTATGACTTTTGGGTTCTCTCACACTTATTCTAGTAGCGCTAGGGATTTGTGTTTAATTTGTGTTTGTGTTGTGAAAGAAAGATATGATGCCTCTTGGGTTATCTTACACCTAACCTAAACATGTCATGACAGATTCACAAATAAGCAAACAATGCTTCGAAAGAAGAGAATATTTTGATGAATTGGAATGAAATTTTTTATGATAGATTTATTTTCAAATATTATTTTATGGGTAGTATTTCTTCAGATAGAGCCCATTAATTGGAAGCATCGGGTGTTCCCCTTTATAATTAATAACCTGATAAGATCCTCCTTAGTAGGCCTTTTCTATGACAAAAGGGCCTTCCCAAGTGGGTTCAAACTTGCCTCCCATCTTTCATTGAGCAATAATTGTTCTACTTAGAACTAGAACAAGTTCTCATACTTGAAAAGCTCTAGGGCGGACTAGCTTGTTGTGAGCTTGAATCATCATAGCCTTGTACAACTAGAGGTTCTGGCACGATTATAGGTGTCTCTCCTCCAAACCTTCGAGCTCTTCTAACTGCAACTTGGTATTCTATTATGTAATGATTTGACTACCCATTGCTATCCTTAGTGACGGGAGTAGAACTTCTAATGGTAGAACAGCTTCGGACCCATACAAAAAATAAAATGGGGTAGATTGAGTTGGAGTTCTATATGTAGTGCGGTATGCCCACAAAGCTTCATCTAGCTGCTCATGCCACTATCATTTGTTGTCATCAAGTGTCTTCTTTAGTATCTAGATGAGAGTTTTGTTGAATGGTTCTGCTTGACCATTTGCCCTAGGATAGTAGATAGTGGAGTATCTCCAATCTATACTGTGTCTTCTAGTGAAGCTGTTGATCTTGGTGCTTCTGAATGAAGTACCATTATTAGATATAATTCATTGAGTCACCCCAAACCTATATACGATATGGTTTTTGAAAAATTGGAGCACATGATGAGATGTGACCTCTTTGAGTAGGATTACCTCAGCCCACTTGGAAAAGTAGTTAGTGGTAGTCAGGATGAATCGATAACATTGGAAGAAGGAGGATCAATTACACCCACAATGTCAGTACCCCAACAATCAAATGGTTATAAGGCCAATGTAGGATGTAGAATGTTGGGTGGTTGAAGTAGGACTACACTATGTACCTGACATTGATGGCAACTTCTAGCCACGTTCATGCAGTCTATGTTCATCGAAGGATAGTAGTATCCTAGTCTCTTGATCTTTGCCTTCATCTTCAGACTTGACTGATGCACTTCACATAGACCTGAATGTACCTCAATCATGATCTTACAGGCTTTGTGTTTATCATAATAGCATAACCACATTTGATCAAAATTCTATTAGTACAAGGTACCATTCACGAGAGCATAGGAGAGAGCTCTCTGTTTCATCTGGCTTGTGATTTCTCTTAAGGTAGTTTGCTTGTGTTTAAGTAATCTATGAGTGGTTGCCTCTAATCTAGCTCCTCATTCTTTTCGTCAACTGTAACCTCCCCTTCAAGAGAAAGTCTCTCAACAAGTTCTACATCAATAAGGGTTAGGACTTGTCTATTTTGGACACTTATTGGAATGGACTCATCTTCCAGACGTGCCAATTCTTTGGCAAGATTGGCCAAAGAATCTGCTACTGCATTCTCTCCTCGAGGGACCTTGTAGATGGCGACCTCAGGGATTTGGGCTAATAGCTTCATGGTATACTCCTGGTAGTGATGAAGCTTAGATTTCAGGACTTTATAGGACCCATCAATTTGATTGATGACTAGCTAAGAATCCCTGTAGATATTGATGCTTTGACACACACTGTAATGGCTAACTCCAGACCCGCAATCAAAGCCTCATACTTGGCTTTATTATTGGTGCATAGATTGGAGAGATAGTATTAGAATCTCATCACATCATGGTTTGGAGTTAAGAATATTATTCCTACTCTTACCTTTTTTGATAGAGTAGATTGTGGTCCTTCTCTTTTTTGAAAAGAAGCCACACCATCAAAATACATCTCCCAATGGTGATTGTCAACCTCACCTAAGTTCATGATTTTTTTGTCAGGGAGATCATCACTAAGTAGGGAATCAGCAGGAAGTGGGTGTGCTACTAAGAAATCCGCTAGTGCTTATCCTTTCACTGCACAAAGGGGTACAAATGTAATATCAAAATGTGAGAGAATCATGGACCAACGTGCCAATCATCTGGATAACGTCAGCCTTATCATGAGATACTGTAGTAGATTGATTCTTAAAATCAAGTTCACCTTATGAGAAAGCATATTGTGTCCTAGCTTTTAGGATGCAAAGATTAAAGCTATACAATGTTTACTAATAGGTGGGTAGTTTAGGATCATACGATAACTGAGGTAGTAGAGAGCATTCTCCTTCCCTTCATCATTGGCTTAGGCAAACAAAGTGCCAAGGGAGTTATCGAATGTAGCAGTGTAGAGGATCAACGACTTGCCCGAGATAAGGGTTGATAGAACTAGCGACTTCACCAAATATTACTTGATGTCTTCAAAGGCATACTGACACTTCTCATTCCACTTGAACTAAGCATCCTTCTTGATAAGTGCTTAAAATGGCTTGCATCCTCCGATAGCTTGGAGATAAAGCATCTTAGATATGCCAACCACCCTTGGAATGATCTAAGTTGGGTTAGACTTTTAGAGGGTGGCATTTCTAAGATAGCTTTGATCTTTTCTGGGTCTATCTCTATTCCTCAGTGTTAGACAACAAACCCAAGGAACTTCCGAAGCTACAATGCACACTTCTGGGGTTCATTTTGAGGTTAAATTATCTTAACGTCAAAACTACTCTCAAGTCAAGAGATGGTCTTCTTCCTTTACTTTTGACTACTAGATCATCAACATAGCATTCAACTTGATGATGAATGAGTTCGATGAAGAACTAAGTCATGGCCTGTTGGTATGTAGCACCAGCATTTTTAAGGCCGAAGACATGACCTTATAATAATAGATTTCTATCGGGGTTCAAAAAGCAGTGTTTCTTTCATCCTCATGGGCCATCTTGATTTGGTTATAGCTAGATGACCCATCCATAAAGTTGAATACTGCATGAGGTGAGGCAATATCCACCATTAACTCTGGTATAGGAAGTGGAAATTCATCCTCAAGACATGTCTTATTTAAGTCCTTGAAATCGACGCATATGTGAATTTGACCATTCTTTTGCTTAACTGGCACGACACTGGCTAACCAGGTAGGTATTTTTCTTCCCTGATGAAATTAGCATCAATCAATTTCTTGACTTCAGAAATGACCTATTGTTCAATTTTTAATCGCATGCATCTAGAAGCTTGCTTGATAAAGTTAGAATTAGGCTCTATTGCTAATTTGTGGACTACTACGTCATGAGATAATCTGGGCATTTCTTCATAACTCCATGCAAAGTAGTCCTTAAACTCAATCAATAGCCTAAGTAAGTCATTAGTTTCTTCTTCATTCAGCAGGGAGTTAATGTATGTAGGGCGTGGATCTTCTTCCATCTCGAGTTTGATTTCTTTAAGCTTGTCAATAGTTGAATGGATTTCTTCTTCAAATTTTGGAGGTGCATCTTTGATTTGAAGATCATCTAGATCATCTGAAGTTTCTAAACATACTTTCTCATAAGAGTTAGTATGGTTTGAGAAGAAGCTATCAGACTCCAGATGATTGGTGACAACTAAGCAGCAATCATCATCATCGACTGGACCCACTGTACTAAGTCCTAGTCCCAATCTTGATTATGCATCCCTGCCCTTGTTGTTTCATAGCTTTTCAAAATTCTCTGACCTGTACCTGGACCATATATAAGGAATCAAACCTTTCTTTACAAGATTATGAACACAAGGAGAGTACCAATCAAAAAGAAATTACATTAAATATTTATAGGAATTATCCTCAAGCTCTACATCAGCTTCTAGACTATAGGATGATGATCCTAATATGAATCTATCTCACTTGACATCCATGGAAGACATAGGGGATTTTTTTAATTACTAAACCTTCAACATTTTGAGATGAAAGTGAGGTCAGAGCTCAAGTTCCCAACTGCTACCTAATAGTTTTACATAAACCAAATTCGAATATATTCATGCTTTGTTTGGAGGCCTAGTCTTCTTCACTCTCTGGCCCGAGTGTCACCTCCAATGAATCCCATTGAGAGGGGTTGGCTGGTATGCTAATCACATGAGACTCATCCTCTGAGATGGATTCCAAGTCTATGTGAATAGTAGGGGTACTCCTGTGAACTAGAACATAACCCCGCTGGTCGGCGCCAACCAGAGGTCTTCCACCTCTAAACCCGATTCCTCAGCCTTGAGTCATCCTACCCATATGTCCATATGGTGGAATGAACTGTGGGTGGAATGTGACATGTGGCTCTACTTCTTCCTTGATGTCCTTTTCTCATTCACTTATATTTTCCTTTTTCTTGTCCATATGGCTTGGAATGTGACATGTTTCTACTTCTTCTTCCTTTTCTTGTTCACTTGTATTTTCCTTTTTTTCTTTTCTTTATCTTTTTTTCTCTTTTTCATATTTTTTTCTTTTGTATTTAAATCTTGACTAAGTTCATGAGAAAAGGTATTTTGAGGAAGATTGTAGGTCAAATCTTCATATATTTTGACTTCTCTAATTGAAAATGGTTTTTCATCTCCTTTGACACAATATTCGATTACATCCTTTCTAAACTTGATGCACTGATGAAGTGAAGATGGAATCATCTTATTCTGGTGTATCCAAGGCCTACTGAGCAAAGCAATGAATGATGTATTCAAATCAATTATATAGAACTTAGCTTCAGTCATCCAGTAACCTATTTTCAAAGGTAACACTATGGAGCCTAAAATCCTATCGCCTTGTTCATTGAATCCTCTCAACATCATCTGATCTCTTCGAAATGCAGAGATGTCAATCTTCAAATTGGCAAGGGTCTTTAAGACTCATAATGTTCACCAATGCACCTGGATCAACCAAAACCCAAGAAAGTCTGAATCTACCCATATCCACTGTGATGTAGAGGGGATGGTTGTGCTCCATGTCCCGTAGAAGAAGGTCTTCTTCAGTGAATGTAACTCCTTGGGCTTCTCTTGAATAATGTGCCTCCTCTCCAACAACGGTGAGCTGTGCAAAGCATATTTTTGGATTGAGAAGAGCCTTGATTAATGATACCCTCATCTCTTTGGATAAGATGAGGGCAGCATATATGCTTAACTTAGCTGGCAACTTTCTTAAGTGAGCGAGGACATTGTAGTCAACTTTGGGCTAATCCTCCACAAGCATATCCATAGGTGGAGCATCCTGTGGTGGGGCCTCTTGCTCATTGGTACCAATGACTTATTTTTTCTTATCTTGAGGTGTTGCCCTTTGGAGGTTAACTTCAGTGATCTCTTGTGGTGGTTTAGTGGAAGATTCTACCTACTCGTCAAGCTCACCTACAGCTTCTCCTATAGGACCCTTAGAATTAGATGATTCCAAGTCTATCTCAAAAGGTGAACCCATATTATTCAGAGAAGGAAAGTCCATCTCTGAATCAGAAAGAGGAAGATTAGAGTTGTTATAATTATTATTTAGACTTAAAGAGTTTTCTATAAGAGTAGAATTAGACAACCCATCAGAAGTGACACAGATGTAATTCAAACTAACTTTATTCCTCAATTTATTGGATTTAGGAGGAGGTATATAGTAGAATTCTAGTAAAGTAAGTTGGGTGAGGGATTTGATGCCCTCATCCACCGATACAAGATGTCTACTAGAAGAAGAGCTAGCTAAAGTAGAAGTGCTAGTTGAAGTAGTAGCTACAACAGTGGAATGGAGGCTGGGCTCGATCGGTGGTTGAGCTACTTGGCTATCCCGGGCAAGCATGGGTTAATGCTGCTGCCACTAAGCTCCCACTTTCCCTAAGTTGTCTATGGCAACTTACAAACCTTCCTTGATGTTGGAGGTTCGAACTACCTCAGACACCTGCAAGGAAAGTTTCTTGATTTTTGAAATAATCTTTTTAGAGGTTCGGGATAAAAAGATATCCCAACCTTCTTTGGTTCTCAAAGGATTGCATGTATCCCCAAAGATTACCCTAACAGAACTGCATGGTTGTTCCACAAAGTATTCCTTTGGGATAACTATAGTGCTTAACTTGTAGCTATGCTCAAGCTAGTCCTTGAATGTAAATCAATCCTCCAAAACATGGCCTAACATGCGATGGTAGGGGTAAAAGTTATGATCATTACTCCTACCCACTTCCTCCGGCTTTCTAAGCTCGGGTTGTTGAAAATCAGGTTTCTTTAAGAGGTTCTTAAAATTTTTCCTGACTACCTCCCTCTCAAATGAATAAGGTTTATTTAGTTTATCCAAAAGAGTAGGTGGATGGTAGCTACTTGGTGGTGGGTATGTGTATCACTGCTGTGAATATGGCTAAGGAGGAGGTGGCGATGGCTGTGGAGGCTGATAGGATGGCCTAGGCGATGGTAGAGGAGGCAGAAGTGATGGCTATGAAGCACGAGGTCTCTCATACTACTCTCTAGCTAGTTGCTTCCCTTTATCCACTACTGTTACTGCCCCTGGCTTATTTTCATAGGCCTTCTACGGCTTTTACTTTGTTGATTGATCTTGAAAAGGCAATTTTTTAGCCTCTCCTTGTAGACTAGCCACCTTGTTGATTAGCTTCTCAAATGTCTTGTTGATAAAACCTTTGAGCATGAAGGCAACCAGGCCATGAATATTCTTTAGTAGAATTTCAATGGCATGCTATTTAGACAGCTGCGGTTCACATTATATACTCAGATTGTTCCATCTGAGAATATAGCCAACAAGGGACTCATCGGGGTGTTGTTGTGCTACAATAAGATCGCCCACAGTTACCCTTAGTTGAGCTCCAACAAACCTCTTAATAAAGAGTTGCTCTAACTCAACAAAAGTCTTCACTAAACTATTGGGGAGTTTGGCATACCAATCAGAGGCTATGCCTGCTAAACTACTGATAAAAAGATGAAATAATAACGCATCGCTTCCACCGGCGTTGCAATAGTTGGCCATGAAGTGCGTTATGTGCTGGCGTGGGTTCCGCTACTATCAAGCCTCGAAAGAAGGACACACAAAACCCTTAGGATACTGGATAGTATTGAATTCTTCTGGGTAGGGACTATCTTTTAGAACTGGTGATCCTCCTTGGGTTTGTGCCAACGCTTCTCTCACTTGCTGCTCAACCATGAGTTTAATATCCTTTTCTTGTATGGAGCTACTATCCACTACCTTTCTACACAAGCTAGTGCTACCCTGCTCCACTGGAGGTGAACTCTTGGCTTGATCCAAGACATGCAATAACTCAGGCTGATCAATCTCTACAATAGTAGGATGTGCTACTGGGGCTTGATTCTAAAGTACTAAGACTACCACTAGAAAATCTTCAAGCCTCTTCCCCATCTTATCAATTTACTCATCCTTCTATTTGAGTTATTGAAGGAGGTGTTGAGTCAAATAGGTTGTATCATCCTGTTCGGCCGCAGCACCTTCCAAACTCAGCAAATGTCGAAGGAGGGAACCCCATGTATCAATCATATGCACCTCTACTGAATCTTCTAACAAATCATCTTTGTTGGGATCAAAGCTAACCTTTTCTTCCTCTAGGTCAGACCAGTCATACCCTAGGATTTCCTTCTTCTCAATGAGATACTGTGCTACGATATCATCTAGGGAGCGGTCCAATTGTGTAGTCACAAATGATTGCAGTTGACGGGTGGCAGGATCATGTTCATGAACATAAATACACCTGACCTCCCCAACTACTAGAGAGCTAATTTTGTGAGGACTACATTCACTGGAGGATACATGCTCATGGCTGTCATCTATCATAGTTGGAGTGTTATTCCTAGGAGGATCTATCACCATGGGGGCAATAGTACTATCTCCTTCTCCCTCAGCTACTGCTATCTCCATGATCTATTGGTGGTGGTAGTGATGGCACAACTATGATGCTTCGAGGTCACCACTCCCTCTTCACCATGACTGAAGTGGGAGGTCGAGCAGAAGAGCTCAGCCTCACCTCAATCGGTGGTGTAGATGAAATGGGATATGTTGGCTGTAGCTCAATCACCAGTGGGGCTTTCTTTTTCCCGGATGCTGCCTTCATGGCTTTAGATAGAACTGTAGAAGATGGAACTTGCACTGGCGATGGTGGAAGTGGAGTAGAGCAGTGTGGGGGATGCACCACCTACTCTCTCTATATGAGAGCCCTCTTCCAATGATGGGTAGTACCGGTCAATAGAATACAAGATGACCGATGGGTAGCAACCAATCGGGAAATTCATGAGGGTTGATGTCACACCACGCTTACTCCCTCCCCGCTAGTAGCGTAATACACGGCCTCCCTAGACCTCTCCTGCTAAATATGCTGCACACACTATGAGGAATAACCAATCATAAATCAAATTGGGCCCCAAACTCTGACTGTCTATAAGCCCCACCAACTTGATGCAGAATTATCCTGAGGCTGGCATACGACCTCCTCCTATCTTTGGTAGGACCCTTATATTGAACTACAGGTGGAAGTGACACTGTAAACTCTTAGCATATTCCTCTCCATCAGATCTGGAGAGAGAGGATGGAACTTGTTCTGTGTTCTTAGAGGAGAAACTATCCTAGGTGACTCCTCTACTACTAAATTAGAGATTGTCTCCATCTCCTTGGCTCTGCACACATGATGCCGCTTGATCTTATGGCATCTATTATGACACTGAGCCCTACTGGGAGGAGTAGTATGGGAACTAGACCCTACCTCATAGGTAGAGGAGACTATCCCTAAATCTAGGGTAGCCTTCCCTTTGGAAAAAGCCAATGAGTGGGTGCTAGCATCAGCGAATGGAAACAACCAATGCAGACAAATCAGCACTCCGCCTTCTTCCTCTCAATGAGGGAAATTCAAAATTAGGTGGCATCTCAACATGGATGACTGGCTTCTGCCAAGTCACCACACTACTGCTAACAGTTGTGAGGGTTGCCCCCTCACAAGTGAACCTGGCCCCCTCGAATCCTCGACCAATGTGAATCAAATGGGCAAAGTTAATTTGTGGGAGGCTGGCCCGATCCAAGGCCAAATCCATCCCAAAAGGAAAAGTAAAGACATACTTCTGGGCATCCATTTGAATTGTACTAAACTTGAGTAAAAAGTACACTAAAACTGAGTTGAAGTTCTACAATTGTTGAAAACAAATTGAAATTAGATTTCTGCTTTAGTATTTTGCTAACTTTTTGAATTTTGAATTAGAATTTTAACCCACACTAAATAATTTGAATATGTTAAGTGGGGCTCATTGATTTCAGGAGAGAGATTTGAATGAATTGGAGAAGAGATTTTTGAGTTTAGAATCCATTTCCAATAAATTTGTGTATGCTGAAAATAGGTTCAAATATTTTTGAAAAGATTTTTGATGCTTCCATTAGTTCATATTTGAGTTTGATTTTTATGTTTGGGGACCCTTTATTTAACAAATTTGATTATGTTAAATAGAGGGTCAATTGATTTTTTTGTTTTGTTTTTTATTTTGATTTTGGAATTTACTAACTTAGCAAATTGGGGTATGCTAGATGGGGTGTTTGAAAATACTTATATTTTTTTGCTTCTTTGCTTATGATGTGAATCATGTGTGAATTTGGTAATAGAATCTTTACTTAGCAAATTTGCGTATGCTAAATAAAGTCAAAATATTTTTGTTTTGATTTTTTTTGAAAAGAGGATCTTTACTTGGCAAATTTGAGTATGCTAAATAAAGGATCCAAATGTGTTTGATTTTTGAAAAGAGGATCTTTACTTAGCAAATTTGTGTATGCTAAATAAAAGATCCAAATGTGTTTAATTTTTGTGATTTTTAAAAGAAGATATTTGCTTAGCAAATTTGGGAAGGCTAAATAAAGAATCCAAATGTGTTTACTTTTTGTGATTTTAAAAAGGGAATCTTTACTTAGCAAATTTGAGTATGCTAAATAAAGTTCAAATGTGATTTTGATTTTGTTTTGATTTTTGAAAAGAGGATCTTCACTTAGCAAATTTGGGAATGCTAACAAAAGATCGAAGTGTATTTGATTTTGTTTTTTGATTTTGTGTTATTTTTGAAAGGAGATTTTTATTTAACCAACATGGTGTGTTAAATGGAATCCAATTTATTTTAAAAATGAAATCTTTTTTGTGTGTGATTATTGCTTTTTGAAACAGAGGAAATTTTAACTTAACACATGTGGAATGTGTTGAGTGGAATTTCAAATGGTGTGATTTTGTTTGAAGATAAAGCCTCCATTCAACAAGTTTGAATATATTGAATGAAGAGGCTTATCTTCAATTTTGTAATTTTTGCAAATGAAGAAACTCCAACTTCAACATATGTAAGATATATTGAAATGAGATTTCAACTTCTTGATATGATTTTATTTGGGAATGAAATATTCATTCTATAAATTTAGGTATATTGAATGAGGATGTTCATGTGTGCTTTTTGAAAAGATGATTTTAATTTTATTTGGAAATGAAATCTTCATTCAATAACTTTGGGTATATTGAACAAGGATGTTCATATGTGCTTTTTAAAAAGATGATTTTAATTTTATTTGGAGATGAAATCTTCATTCAATAAATTTGGGTATATTGAATGAGGTTGTTCATATGTGCTTTTGAAAAAGATGCTTTCGATTTTATTTGGAGATGAAATCTTCATTCAATAAATTTGGATATATTGAATGAGGATGTTCATATGTGCTTTTTGAAAAGATGATTTTGATTTTATTTGGAGATTAAATCTTCATTCAATAAATTTGGGTATATTGAATGAGGATGTTCATATGTGCTTTTTGAAAAGATGATTTTGATTTTATTTGGAGATGAAATATTCATTCAATAAATTTGGGTATATTGAATAAGGATGTTCATTTGTGCTTTTTTGAAAAGGTGATTTTGATTTTATTTGGAGATGAAATCTCCATTCAATAAATTTGGGTATATTGAATGAGGATGTTCATTTGTGCTTTTGAGAAGATGATTTTTTATTTTGATTTGGAAATGATTCTACATGTAATAATCTTGAAGATTGTTAGATGAGGTTAATATATATATATATATATATATATACATATATATATATTATAAACTTTGAAAACATTTTTATTGTGTGATGCTTTTTTCAAAAGTGATATTTTTATAAAGGATTTATTTTTCTTTATTTTTGGGATGAGCTTTACCTTAATATGGGGATAGTAAGAAAAGGGGCTTTAGTTATCTCTTTTGATTAAATTTTATTTTCACCTATTGGGGGACCCAATAGGGGCTTTAAGACCTACATGGAGTGAGGTCCTAGCAACCTAAAGGATGTTGGCTAGCTTAGATTAAGAATGAAATAAGCTAAGTGCCAACGGAAAAGAATGACAGTCTCGGACTTATATGAAATACAAATCCACTATCGATACTTGGAGACAACGATCATTTACCAAACATTGAGAGAGGAACCTTCCCCAATGAAGTCGTTAGAAAAATCTATGGTGTTTTTTTATATTCATCTTGAAGTAAATGAAAATAAAATATGCTATTTGGACACCACATAGATCCGTAGATGTTCTTATTAGGGTGATCAGGTATGACATTGAGAAATGTTGTACTATCTCGAGAGATAGAAGTCACCATCTTACAATGGACCTAATCGCCTAATATGGAATCCTAAGGACAATGGGTCGTCAAATGTACCAGAGATTCTTCCCCTACTTTACATGGAAAAGTAAATTAGGGTTTATTTTAAATCGGGTTCATTAAGTTCCCTATGGAGGCAAGCCCCCATAGTTAATTGCATCCTAAAGAATGAGATCCCTTAAGAATACTCCCGATTAAGATAAATGATCGTTGTCTCCAAAGATTTCAAAGATAGACTATCAATCAATTGGTTATTTTTAGAAAATCAAGTGAGATTGATCAAAAAGAGGGAGTTATTTCCAAAATTAAAGGGAGATGATTAGGGGATGCCCATGATACTAGGAAACCTAGTGAGTATCCCAAACTATCCTATTGTTGGGCTTTATATTTTTGAAAGTTGAGAAGAATTATATGTTTGAGTTGAATTTTTATTAGAAATCTAGGGCTTACAATTCCATAACCCAAGATTGTGGAAATGCCTAAGAGGTGAGATTTATGCTTGTAGCCCATAAAGGGAAACAACAACCTCAGATCCTAAATCTAGGGAGCTTGGCGAGGGTCAAAACATGGCCTAAATCTAAGGTGAAAATGGGTATATGATTTACCTCCATAAGAGAGGATAAACCACCTGACTATTGGACTTACAGCCTTATGCTTTGCAAGATAACTAGGTTGTTGTTTATTTAGAAAGGAGACTATGTCCTTAAACACACTCCCTAAGAGACTAGATCATGAAGGGCATGAATGATGACTTAATCTAATGCAAAATTTTGTTTAGTTTTATTTTGGTTTTGGATATTTTTATTTGACATGGGCTATGAGATTTATATGCCCAATGCATGAGAAATTGGCTATGGGCCAAAATCAGAAAGAAGGAGGTGTGTTTCCACCATGGCTCTCAAAGGTCAAGCTATTTTCTCTGGCAAATATGAAAGCCCTCCATTAGCAAGAGTGAAGCAAGATGATTTTATGCATGATGTGAGACATACAACATCCAGCTAATGGGTTGCTAAATCTTTTATTATCTTGAATTATATCCTAGGATATAGGTGAGGTTATGAGTTGTTTAATTTTAATTTTGAGTTGATTAATTGGATAGAAAATTTGTTTTTCCTCAGAGCCTAATCGCATCCAGGCCATTCATCAATCAATGAAGAAACTAGGAAAATCATACCATCTTAATGCACAACCTAAACAAATATCAAATAATTTTATAAAGTTAGCGCAAAAGAATAAGAGGCCAATATGGTCGGGCTTGTAGGTTAATAAATCTCTATTAGGGAGTCACCTTTCAAATTTATGGAGAAAAGAAAAAAGAGACCTTATTGAAATTCATCTTGGTAAGATGCCACGCAGATCTGCAGATGTACTTATTTAGGTGATTGGGTACATCATCAAGGTATAGTGTACTATCTCGAAAGATAGAAGTCACTACCCTTTAATGGAACTAATCACCTCAATATGGACTCCTAAGGATGATGGGTCTGCATATGTACTATAGATTCTTCCCCTACTTTATATGGAATAGTAAAGCAAGGTTTATTTAAAATCTGGTTCATTATGTTCCCTACAGGGGCAAGGCCCTGTAGGTAATTACATCCTAAAGGACAAGATCCTTTAGGAAAACTCTCGATTAAGGTAAATGATCGTTGTCTTGAAGATTTCAATAGGAAGGACTATCAATCGATTAGTTTGTGTTTTTGAAGATCAAAATGAGATTGATCAAAAGTGGGAGTTATTATTAAAGTCAAAGTGGGAATAAGTAGGAGATGCTCACGATGCTAGAAAACCTAGCGGGCATCTCAAACTATCCTAAGATTGGGATTTGCATTTTAGAAATTTATTTAGTTTCTTTGAGTGGAATTTTTATTAGAATTATAGGACTTAAGATTCATTAACATAAGATTAAGGAAATGCCTAAGAGGTGAGGAATTATGCTTATGGCCCACAAAGGAGAAAAGCAATCTCAGAACCTAAATCTAGAGAGCTTCGGTGAGGGCTGGAAGCGCAACCTAATCAAAGGGAAAAATGGGTAATTGATTTGTCTCCACAAGAGAGAATAAACCATCCGACAGCTTGGACTTACAACTGCCTAGGGGTGCGACCAACTAACTCCTCCTATGATTTTAAATACATGTAGGAAAGACTTTATGCTTATGCAAGATTGCTAGGTTATTTTTATTTAGAAAGAAGCTAAGTCAATAAACTCACTCCCTAAAGAGACTAGATCATGTAAAGGGACATGCATCAAATGACCTAAACTTAATGCATTTGAAATTTTATTTTATTTTATTTTTGGATAATCGATTTGACTCAGGCTAATAGGATTTTTATGACTAATGCATGAGAAAGTAGATTTTTGGCCAAAATCAACGAGAAGTTTAGGAGGTGAGTTTCCACCATGGCCCTCAAAGGTCAAGCCGGGTTCTTTGGTAAAGATGGAAGTCCTCCAATCAAGGGTGAAATAAGATGCATTTGTGCATGATATTATAAAGAAAAGAACTCAAAGGGGTTTATAATTCTTTTATCTTAATTTTAATCCTAAGCTTTAGGTGAGGTTATGAGTTGCTTAATTTTATTTTTTAATTTTTTTAAAGTTGGGTAAAAGATTTATTTTTCCCTAAAGAGCCTAATCCACATCTAGGCCATACATAAAGCAAGGAAGAAACTAGGAAAATCATGCCACTTAATTCACAAGTTAAACAAACATCAATCAATTTATAAAACTAGCGCAAATAGAATAAATGGACATTTGTGGTCAGACATCATCGCACAAACGCAAAAATATCAAATGTGGGTAGCCGAGCTTTACCCTTATACAACCCATATTACAAATGAATAGAATTACAATTTAAGCAAAGGAATTCATTGTTATGGGGGTCTTTAAGCTTTATTCTTCTTTCTTTTCTTCTTTCTTTTCTTCTTTGGATCCTCATTTGGATGGTTGAATGGTAGATGCTCCAAAGCTTCACATGGTTCATAAGATGGGATCTTACCAGATGTTCATCCTAATCTCCCATAACAAATGATTCCAAAATCCTTAATATACTAATTTTTACATGAAAAGGAAATGTATAAATCTAACTAACACTTGTAAAATAAAGGTTAGTCAAATCAAACCACACAAATCCCAAGCATGTAAATTGGACTTATCACCCCACACATGGGTGGCTAAGTCCACCTGGCCTATGGATTATGCTAAGGGGTATAAGCACCGCAATCAAGAAGCATTTATATTTTTATTTATGATAGCGCCACTTTAGCACAATCCCCTGCAAAAAAGAATAGTTAGACTAAGCACGTTCTACCATTCATTCAACGAGCACACCCTAACATCCAGTCTAAAACCTTCATCACAAACCAAAACATAACATCACCCTTATAGGATTGATTGAACCATGAGAGAAAATCAAGAGTTTGGCTTGATTTGAAGATGGTTTAGCTAATTTCAAGATTTTGGCTTGAAAGGCTTAGACTTGATTTTGATTTGATTTAAGTTTCATTTTTGAAGTGGGTTTTGATTGTTTAAATTTATATTTCATTTATATATGTGAATATAAATTGATCATGAGAAAATTTCAAGGATTTGAAAGAGTTTAATCATGATTTAGGTTTAAATCCATTAAAGGGAATTTAAAGGATTTAAGAGAATTTTTAATTTAAAATTTAATTTTTTTGAGTTGGATTTGTTTGATTAATATTTATATTTCATTTATATATGAGAACATAAATGAGGATATAAATATATTTTGAGAAAATCCCATGAGTTTGAAGTGGTTTTATCAATGTTTATGTTAAATCCATTAATGAAAAATTAATGGATTTAAGAGAATTTTAAAGATTTTAAATTTGGAATTTAATTTTTGAGTTTGATTGGATTGATTTATATTTATATTTCATTTATATATGAGAATATAAATGAGGATATAATTTGATTTTGAGAAAATCCCAAGGATTTGAATAGGTTTGATCAAAGTTTGGAGTTGATTTTGGCTAAGTCCTTTAATGGAAAATTAAAGGGACTTAAGAAAATCTGATGAATTGTTTTGGAATTTTGAATTTGATTTAATGGATTTGAATTTATATTTCATTTATAAATGTGAATATAAATGATAATATAAATGGATCATTAGAAAATCTCAAAGGTTTGGATAGGTTTAGATCATGATTTTAGTTAAGTCCTTAAGAAAGGGTTAAGGACTTAGGAAATTTTGACTTAGGAATTTTTGATGGAATTTGGTCATGGCTTTCAATCATGGGTTTTAATCATGGATTTCAAACATGGAATTGATTTGAGAGTTTGAAAAAAATCAAATAGAATTGATTTGGAGTTTTACTTGATAGAAGGAAAGTGAGGAATGGTTTAAGCAAAAGGGTAGGAGATTTTTTTAACACCCCTAAGGCATGACCTATTCCTATGACTTACTATTCTAAGTCTTCTAGGGCTAGGTAGAGTGTCCACCTAATACTAGATGTATCCTAAGACTAAGGAACTCTTAAACTCTAAGTGGAATCCTAAGCCTAACATGTAGGTGTTGAGAGCTCATTCTAAAAATGAGGTCAACAAAGGGGGCCCAATAGGTGTGGTGTGACTAACTAGGAACACTACATGTATTAGTGTTGATCGAAATGATCAACAATACCGATAGATCACAAGCACTAACAGAAACTATCTATCCCTGACCCAAGGAAAAGAAAGAATCCAGAGCATAGTGCAGTTTGGCTCTACTTATGTCCAAGACATAAGAGAGAGGGAGAAATCCACTAAGAGATAAAGTGTGAACTTTTCACTAAGGAAGCAGGTTCAAGTCATATATAAAGAGATGAAAGGTTTGATTTGATTTGAATTTCACTAAGGAGAGATCTCCACTGGCGGAGAGAGAGTTGAATTTGTTTCAAATTTTTGTTAGGTTTGAATTTTTAGGAGAACCCTAGTGGTTTGCAATAGGTTGTACTGAATAGGAGCCATGGAGGCTAAGACCTAATTCAGATTTACTAATCCAAAGGGGTAGTCTACTAAGCACATAGTAGGACCAACCAGCTAAAGGGATTCCTTTTGATATATGCAGTTATACTAGGAAGAAAGCATAGTAGACTTACATCTTCCAAAGTAAGGACCAGTTGCTGGGTAATCTATTGGCAAGGCAACAAATTGAACCCAACCTAGCACTGGCTATTGAGTGAATGTCACTGGGGGACTTAGATCAACTCAAAGATAGTCAAGATTGATTTCATTTGTTAAATTTGTTTATTTAGATGGATTTCATTGATTTGTGATGGATCATACTAAGAAGGAGCTTATAGAAGCCTAGACTTATCTCAGATTTACTGAACCAAAGAGAGTAGCTTCCCAACGGATGAGAGAATTATCCAACCAAAGGAGTACCTTTCTATTTGTAATAAACAATTGAAGGGAAGAAAGCTTGGGGACTCACTTCTTCCACTAGAAAAGACCACTAGGGTGATCGGTTGCTTTCAAAATCGAACCCTAGGTAATTGAGATTTATACAATGATCGGAAAGAATGTCAGTCTTATATCTTTAAAAGTAAAATGGTTGTTGGGGTAACCTATTTGTGGCAAAATAGATTGAACCCAACCTAAGGGTGACTATGGAGAGTACACAGGATTTATCTCATGTAGTCAATTCATAGGAGTTTCTTGACATTGCCATAAAGATAGATGCCTACGGGAGAAGTTTGGGGCTTTTTTTTAGGGAACCCCATAGAGGGGAATTTTATTGCTCAAATAAAAATGTTACAAGATCCTTAAATGGGTTAAACTCTTAGACTACTACTCAAAGAGCTACAATCAACCTAAAGAGTAAAACCCCTATTTAAGTACAAAAATAACACAACAAAAGCAAATACAAACCCCAATAAACAAAGAAGCAAACCTTTGCATGCAGCCATATCTGCTACCATCCTCTTGCGGGGAGTAAAGGAGCTTTGATCCAACGAAAAATTAGCAAGAACTTGAAATAAAATAAGACACCTGCAAATATCTTGAATGTCAGTTAGTACCTATAAGAAAGGAAATAATTATATTTAGAAACCATAAGGAGAAAAGAGTTGTAGGAATCAATCCGAGTTTGGGGCAACCACACATATGCATTCCACCGTGTACCACATATATGCAACTACCATCCAAATCGAGATTGACTTGCCACCCATGAGAAAACAAACCGACTAGCCAATCAAGAAAATTAAAAGCTCACCACCATGATAATCAAGAATAGAAAGTATGCTATCCAATGATGAAATCAAATCACCATGTGAGCCATCAACTTATGTTTATAGATCATAGCATAACCAACATGAGAAAAGCAAGGAGGTAATAATGATAACCGACAAGCATGAAATAAAACTGGAGATAAGAAATCTCTGAATATATAGTTAGACATTTTACTATTAGCCCTCTATTCAAATTGCAACATGAACAACTTGTAGCTCAATCCCAAGGGAGATAAATATAATACCAAAATTCCATGAAAGTCCTACCTCTCAATAATCAAACCCACCCAATCACCCATAATGCATGAATAAAACTAAAAAAATAACTTTACGGACATGCATTCTTATAACCATAATACATCCTTTCGTGTAGCAAATCCTCATCAAAAGGGAGACGATTCAACACCAAAGAAACAAACATTTCTTTATCAATATTAAAACGTACCAACCAATTGAAAATATAGGCAAGATCACCAGCCCAAAGGAAATGTAAAAGTAAACAAAAGAAACATAAAGATAAATGTCAAAAGCAATCAAGATTTGACCAAGGCAAAATCTACCGATGGAATCAAGCACCACCTCTTCACCAAGTAACCAATGATATCCATATTCCAACTAATAACGAAAAGGATGACAGCATACAAACTTTTTATGAGAAAATGATTCTATACTGGGTCAAGTAGCAATTTCTTATGTCACCCAAAGGAGTCTTAGGTAGCACTCCAATCAGTAGCAAAGGATGATAAACAACTAGCCACGGTCCACCCAACATGAAGTAAATTTTCTCCCCAACCATCAAAACCATCTTTTTAAAACATCGAGGAAGAAGTTCCTTAGAAAATTGAGTAAAAACAAAATATAGAGTGAATCCAGCACCATAAAATTGCAAAAAGAGATGGAAAAAAGATGGATAATCTCCACTAATCGATCATCCAACTTCCGCATAGAAGTTACATTTTCTTAACATGGGGAGATATCTAAGTTCACAAAACTCTATGGGGAATATTATCATTGAAAAATATTTTAACCATAGAGGACTTTTTGACATTTAAAATTGCACAAGAATTCTCTTGATGAATATGAGAGATGTGATAGTCCGGGAAGCAAGAATCCTTCTTGTATGATTGAGAGTATAATAAACTTCAGATTACCATGAGCTCTTTTAATAAATTTAAGAGCAAGAAAGCATGGGCCAAGCCATATTTTTTTAAAACCTTCAATGCATAATAATATCCAAGTGAAGGCCATAGAGTTCAACAAAAGGATGTAACAAGGTCTTAAAGGAATAGAAAAGGAATCATCTTACCTTTAAAATCTTTTAAGATACCCCCACATCCATGGAAACTATTAGCAACCGAACCATTTGTGTTCACCTTAATAGTATGGTTTAGAGGTTTAGTCCAATAAATAGTTTTACAAATATAATCAAACAGAGAAAAATCAAGAATATGAGCGTTTAACATCTTTGAAACTCAAGGTAAGAAGTTTAGCTTTATAAAGGGAGGAAAATTTTTCTTTAGCTTTAGCAATGATGTGTTGAAAATTCATGGGAATGTCATTATGTTTAGCTTCATTTCTTTCCATCCAGATATACCACAATAAGGTAATAGCAAGCACACATTTGGCATGACCTTTTGGGGCATAGAATAGGAAGTTATTTAATAGATGTGTGATAGAAAGGGATCCATAAAATAGTAGAGTGTTCAACAAGCTATCATACCAGCAAACTTTAGCAAATGATGGGGCCATTAACAAAACATGATCCAAAGTTTCTATATGGAAACAACATTGACATTTAGAAGGAGGTGGAAACCTTTTGAGAATGGCATCCAGAATATATTATTTAAGAATACAGTGAGATCCAAGGAGGTTAATAGCGTTACACCACATTTTGGAAAATATTGGAGATTCTTGATTGTTAGATCTAATAGTCCCATACATCCTTAAAATAAAGTCTCCATAATTTGTTAAATAGAATTTGATCCATGTCATTAGTTCTAGGGATGATATTTAACTTTTGATGATAGTATTAGGGACATAGGCTCTAGTTGAGCAATATTCCAAGAATTTTGATTAATGATGTAATTGACTTTGATCCTTTTGATTGAATAGTGTTAGGTGCATCTATAACCTCACCCGAATTATCTTGCCAAAAAAAGGATGTAGGAATTAACACCCTAGATATAAGCTCTTCACCTCCCACTTAATGTTACAAAGTCTTTTCCACCCGTGAGAGTCTCCCATTTTGAAGCAAATTAATGGATGTTTACCCTTATAGATTTAGCAAGCATATGACCATAAGTCTGTGATTACTTGGGTTCCACCACATTTTATGTGAAAAATATTTGATGGAATCTTGTAAAGTTTTATAACCCAGGCCACCTTCATTCAAAGGGCCACAACACTTGTCCCAACTAGCCCAGTGAGTTTTTTTAGATGATCAGTTTGAACCCCAAAAGTATTTATTAAAAATCCAGTTTATCTTATTAATAATAGTTGTGGTAGGGACAATAGTGGAAAGCATATAGAAGGGTAAGGAGCAAATAATACTTTTAATGAGGATTAATCTAGCTCCAAAAGAAAGAAGGTGAAATTCCCATGAGGAGATTTTCTTATAGATTTTTTGAATGACTTCATCAAAAGGAAAGATCTTTTAGACCACGATATAAAGAATATATTTATAGGAGAGTATATTGGGCAAAGCCTATTATATTCTTGATATTGTTAATCTTGGGAATAGTGATCAAGTTACTAGAAATGAAGCCACTTTTGTCGATTAATTTTAGGCCACTCTCCTCCAAAATGCATAAGAAATTTATACAATTTCTTAATGTAATAGATAGACCCATTGCAGAAGATAATAAAATCATCTGCAAAGCAAAGGTGAGAGATAGAAAAACCACCCCTAGTCTTTTAGCACATGTTGGGCATTCTGAGAAACATACGTTTAAGGTTACGAGAAAGATATTCCACAGCAATAATGAAAAGGGCCAGAGAAAGGGGATCCCCCTGCCTGATACCATGCGATGATCCAAAGAAGCCATGGATCTTACCATTTATAAGTAAAGAAAACCTAAACCCTTTGTGGGCTTGAATCCTAATATGCAAGAAAAAATTTTGTTTGTTTTGATTTAGTTTGTCTAGCATGGACCTTATTAGTTTGAGAGGGATCAAATTGAGAAGGAGCTTATATCATCCTAGACCTATCTCAGATTTACTAAACTAAGGGAGAATTTGTGCATCCACTAAACAAAATTTTTCAACCACAGGGGTGGCTACTAAGAAAGGGGACTATCCAATCCAAAAGTAACCTGGGTAGTGTCTAAATGGGATCACAAAGGACTTGATCCAAATAGAGTGCCCACAGGGGATGGGGATGGTAAAGGCTTAATCCAACACCCTAGAGAAAATGACATGGCTAGTCATATATTCAATAGGTATTCGGTGTCCAACTCAAGGAGAAAGCACGAGGACTCATATCTGCCAAGAGTGGTGTACTCACTCATTGTAAGCATAGTGAACATCAACCAACCTAAGGTGCCCATCAGTTTGCAATAATCAACCTAGGAAGAAAGGTCAGGGACTCACATCCTCCTATAATGGAACTGACTACTGGGATAGTCTGTCTTTGGCTCAACAAGTGCTATTCGACCTAGGGGACTATTGAGTGAATGCCATTGGGGACTTATATCAACTCAAAAATAGTTAAGAGGAAAGGAGCCTCTGGAGGACTTATCCTAAACCTCAGATATACTCAACCTAATGAGAATATGATGGCTAATTCAAGAAGAAAGCATGGGGACTCACATCTTCTTAAGCAAAGTCAACATGAGGTAGTTTACTGGTTGGGCAGTAAAGACTACCATAATAACAAGGAACTCTTTAATTTGTAATGATCAAGTTAGGAAGAAAGCGCGGGGACTAACATCTTCCAATAAATGACCATTGGGTTGACATACTAGTGAGGTAGCATATAAACCCGGCCTAGAGTAACTAATGAGTGAGTGCCACAAGGGATTTGCTCCTGCATCAAATAGCTTGAGACAAAAGATTTATATTTGGTGTGTGCATGTGCTAAAAGGAATAGGATGCCTCTGGGGGATTCTTACACCTATCTTAAAATAAGTTAGGGAACTATGAAATGAAGCCACGGATGGCAATAAGAATTCACACTAAGAAAAGATGCTGCTTGGGTTCTTTCACACCTAACTTAGTTATTCTAATCGAAATAGGATGCCTCTCAGGTTCTCTTACACCTATTCTAAAAGCATCAAGAGACTGTGTTTGTGTTGTGAAAGAGGGATCAGATGCCAATGGGGGACACTTACACCTACCCTAAACACGTCACGGTGGATTCGTAAGACAAAAAAACAACACTTCGAAAGAAGAGAAGCTTTGATGAATGGAATCAAATTTTATTCTTTTTATTAATGAATTATTTTCAAACAAGTTTTATTTCATAGGTAATATTTTCTTAGATAGAGTCCATCAATTGGAAGCATTGGGTGTTCCCCTTTACAATCAATAAGCTGATAAGATCCTTCTTGGTAGGCCTTCTCTATGATATAAGGGCCTTCCCAAGTGGGTTCAAACTTGCCTCCCATCTTTCGATGGGCAACAAATCTCCTGACTAACACAAGTTCTCCTACTTAGAAAGACCTAAGGCGGACTATCTTGTTATGAGCTTGAATCATTTTGGCCTTGTACAACCCGAGGTTCTAGCACGCCCATAGGCGACTTTCTTCTAAACCTTTGAGCTCTTCTAACCATAACTTTGGATTCTGATGTGTAGTGATCTTGTTACCCAATGTTATCCTTAGTGAAGGGAGTTGAACTTCTAAGAGATGAACGGCTTCAGACCCATACACTAAGAAAAAAAGAAGTTGGAGTTCTGTATGTGGTGGTACCACAAGGCTTCAACCAACGCCGCTTCCATTATCATTTTTTTTCATCAAGAGTATTTTTCAGTATCTAGATGAGAGTTTTGTTGAGTGGTTCTACTAAACCATTAGCTTTTGGGTAGTAGATGGTGGAGTATCTTCATTCTATATCGTGTCTTCGGGCAAAGCTATTGAACTTTGTTCTTTTGAATGCAGTACCATTATCGGATATAATTTGTTGAGGAACTCTGAACCTATATATGATATGGTTCCTGAAAAACTAAAGCACATGGTGAGCTGTGACATCTCTGAGTGGGATGGCTTCCGCCCACTTGGAAAAGTAGTCGGTGGTAGCTAAGATGAATCAATGCCCCTTGGAAGAAGGAGGATCAATCGGACCTACAATGTCGATACCCCAACACTCAAACGATCATGAAGCCAAAGTAGGGTGTAGAATGTTGGGTGGTTAGTGGACACCGCACTGACACCGATGGCATCTCTAGCTACGCCCATGCTGCAAATAGAATAGTATCCAAGTCTTTTGATCTTGGACTTCATCTTCAGACCGGACTGATGCGCTCCACATAGACCTGAGTGTACCTCAGTTACAATGCCATGGGCTTCATATTTGTCTAAACAACATAACCACATCTGGTCAAAGGGCCATTGGTATAGGGTGCCATCAATAAGAGCATAGGAAATAGCTCTCTATTTCATCTGATGGGCTTGAGATTTCTCTTGAGATAGTTTGCCGGTGTTCAAGTAATCTATGAATGGTTGCCTCCAATATAGCTCTTTGTCCAATTTGGTAACGACAACCTCCCCTTCAAGAGAAAGTCTCTCAATGTGTTTAGAATCAATAAGGGATAGGACTTGTCTATTATGGACCCTTATTGAAATGGACTCATATTCCAGACACGCCAACTATTTGGCAAGTTTGGCCAAGGAATCTGCTACTGTGTTCCCTGCTCGGGGAACCTTGTAGATGGTGACTTTGGGAATCTGGGCCAATAGCTTCATGGTATACTCATAGTAATGATGAAGCTTAGGTTTGAGGAGCTAGTAAGACCCATCAATTTGGTTGATCACCAATTGAGAATCCCCAAAGATGTTGATGCTCTTGACACTGATAGTGATGTCTAACTCAAATCGAATCAAAGCCTCACACCCAGTTCATTATTGGTGTAGGGGTTGGAGAGATAGTATGATAATCTCATCACATCACAGTTTGGAGTTAAAGAACTATTCCCTCCTTTCGGAGAATGATGCGTGGTGCTTCACCTTTAAGAAAGAAGCGTACATCAAAATACATCTCCCATCGGTGGTTGTGGCCTCCCTAAGTTCATGATTTGTTCATCGAGATCATCACTAAATGAGAATCGGCGAAGTGGGTGTGTTGCTAAGAAATCTGCTAGTGCCTAACCTTTTACCGCATGGAGGGGTATAAAAGTGATATCAAACTGCGAGAGTATCATGGACCAACGAGCCAAATGTCCATAAAGTGTTGTTAGTATCATGAGGTACTGTAGTGGATTATTTCTAGAGATGAAGTTTACCTTGTGAAAAAGCATATAGTGTCGTAGCTTATGAGATTTAAAGATCAAAGATAGGAAATTTTTCTCAATAGGTGGATAGTTGGCTTCAGTGGGGATCAGATGACGGAGGAGGTAGTAGAGAACTCTTTCCTTCCCCTCATCATTGGCTAGGGCCAATAGAGCACCGAGAGAGTCGTCCAATGCAGTAGTGTAAAGGATCAATGGCCTGCCCGGGATAGGGGCTGTGAGAACTGGAAGCTTCACCAAGTATTCTTTGATATCTTCGATTGTGTGCCGGCACTTGTCATCCCACTTGAACTTGGCATCCTTTTTGATAAGTGCTGAGAAGGGCTTGCATCTCCCCGATAAGTTTGAGATAAAGCATCTTAGATATGCCAACCATCCTTGAAAGGATCTGAGTTGAGTTAAACTCTTAGGAGGTGGCATTTCTAAGATGGCTTTGATCTTTTCAGGATCTATTTCTATTCCCCGGTGTCAAAAAATAACCCCAAGGAATTTCCTTGAAGCGACTCTGAATGCACACTTCAAGGGATTCATTTTGAGGTTATATTGTCTTAACCGTTTGAAAACTACTCTCAAGTCAAAGAGGTGGTCTTCCTTTTCTAAACTTTTGGCTACTAGATCATCAATGTAGCACTCAACCTGATGATGGATGAGTTTGTTGAAGGCTTGAGTCATGGCTCGTTGGTATGTATCACCAACATTTTTAAGGATGAAAGGCATAACCCTATAATAGAAGATTCTGATCTGGGTTTGAAAAGCAGTGTTTCTTTCATCTTTAGGAGACATCTTGATTTGGTATTAGCCAGATGACCCATCCATGAAGAGAACACAACATGAGATAAGGCAATGTCCACCATTAATTCTAGTATAGGAAGAGGAAACTCATCCTTGGGGCATGCCTTATTTAAGTCCCTAAAATTGACATAAATGTGAATTCAGCCATTCTTCTTCTTAACTGGGACCACACTAGCTAACCGAGTAGGATATTTTTCTTCCCTGATGAAACTAGCATTGATTAGTTTCTTGGCTTCTGAAATGACCTATTATTCAATTTCTAATCGCATGTGTCTAGGAGCTTGCTTAATAGGGGTAACATTAGGTCTATTGCTAGCTTGTGGACTATGTCAAGAGATAATTGCATTTCTTCATAACTCCATGCTATCTTTAAAAATCAATAGCCTAACTAAGTCATTGGTTTCTTCTTCATTCAGCATGAACGATGTATGTCGAGGATTTTCTTCTTCTATCCCGAGGTTGATTTCCTTTAGCTTGTCTATTATTGAATGAATCTCCTCTTCAAACTCTTGTGGTACCTCTTTGACTTGGAGATTATCTGGATCATCTAAAGTTTCTAAACATAAATTCTCATAAGAGTTGGGGATGTGTGAGAAGAACATATCAGATTCCAAATGGTTGGTAACAATTAGACAATAATATTCATCATCAACTAGACCCACTGTACTGAATCCTTGTCCTACTCTTGATTGTGCTTCCCTACCTATATTTTTTCCATATTCTTTCAAAATATTTTGACCTATACTTGGACCAAGTGTGAGGAACTAAACCTTTCCGCACAAGATTTTGAACACAAGGTGAGTAAAAGTTAAAAGGTAATTCCATTAATGCTTTAAATGTATCTTCCTCAAGTCTACATCACGGACTTGAGGATGATGAACCAAAAGAACCTCTTCTACTTTGTATCCTTTGGAAGACTTAGGGACTTCCTTAACTATCAAACCTTCAACTTTAGGTGTAAGTGAGGTAAGAGCTAAGGTTCCCAACTCTTTGATAGTTTCACATAAACCATTTTAATACTTTGCTTTGCTTGGAGGCTTATTCTTAGTCTCTGGATCAAAAGTCACCTCCAATGGAACCCAGAGGGGTTGGTATACTAATCACATTAGACTCATCCTCAGTAAGTCTCAATAGTACTCTATGAACCTATTTAAGTCTCACTTGCCTCTGGTTGCTCTCCATGGTTGATATCATCTATGTCTTATTCCTTCAACTTCTTCACTTGGACTTTTCTTTTCTTTTCTTTTCTTTTGTTTCTTTTCTTTTCTTTTGCATTTGCATTTAAATTTTGTCAAAGGTTATGATAAAGGGTGTTTTGAGGATGATAATAGGTCACATCTTCATCGATATCTACTTCTCTCATTGTGAATGGCTTTTCATCCCCGTTGACACGGTACTCAATTCCATCTTTTCTAAACTTGATGCACTGATGAAGGGAGGATGGAATGATCTTGTTCTGATGTATCCAAGGCCTACCAAGCAAAGCAATGAATGAAGTATTTGAATCAATGATGTAGAACTTGGCTTCAGTCTTCCAATCACCGATCTCCAACGGTAACACTATGGAACCTAAAGCCCACTTGCCTTGATCATTGAATCCTATCAACATCATCATATCTCCTCGGAGAGTAGAGATGTCGATCTTCAAATAGGCAAGGGTCTTTATACTCATAATGTTTACTGAAGCACCTGAATCCATGAGAACCCTGGTGAGTCTGAACTTGTCCATGTTGACTGTAATGTATAGGGGACGGTTGTGCTCAAGTCCCCTAATAGAAGGTCTTCATCTGTGAAGGTGATCCCTTGGGCTTCTTTTGCATAGTGTGCTTCCTCACCTATAGCGGTTGGTGAGCTAAGCATATTTTTGGTTCAAGAAGGGCCTTGATTAGTGATTCCCTCATCTCTTTGGATAAGATAAGAGAATCATATATGTTTAGCTTAGATGGTAGCTTTCTTAGATGAGAAAGGACGTTGTAGTCCACCTTTGGCTGGTCTTCCACAAGCCTATCCAAGGGTGGAGCATGTTGTGGAAAGGCTTCTCGATCTTCAGTACCAATGACTTGTTTCCCTCTATCTGAGGTGTGCCTAGGAGGTAAAACCTTGCCACTATGAGGTTGACTTGGTAATCTCAGTGGTGGCAAGTTCTACCTACACTTCAGGCTCACCTACAGCTTCTCCTATAGGACTCTCAGAATCAGATGATTCTAAGTCTATCTCAAGAGGTGAGCCTGTAGTATTCAAAGTTGGAAAATCCAACTCAAAATCAGAAGGACAAAGATCAAAATTGTTATAGTTTATTAGACTTGAAGAGTTATCACTAGGAATAGAAGAAGACAACTCATCAGAAGAGACACAAATGTAATTCAAATCAGCTTCATTCTTCAATTTCTTGGAAGTATTTGGAGGTACAAAGTAGAAGTCGAGTAGAGTAAGTGGAGTAAGGGATTTGATGCCCTTATCCGCTGATACAAGAGTTCTACTAGTAGAAAAAATTGAAGAACTAGATGAAATGGTAGAAGTAGTTGTGGAAGGCTGGCTGGAGTCTAGACAGTGGGTGGTTTGCTAAGGGCTATCGGCGACACATGTTTTCTCTGAGCTCCCACTTTCCTAGAGTTGGCATTAATAACTTGCAAACCTTCCTTGGTGTTGGAGGTTTGAGCTGACTCAGGAAAGCTTCTTGATCTTCTGAATTATTTTCTTAGAGGTTTTAGACAAAGAGATGTCCCAACCTTCTTTGGTTTTGGTAGGATCACTTGTATCCCTAAGGATTACCTAATGGAACTAGAAGGTTGTTCCACAAGGTATTCCTTTGGGATAATGACAACACCGTCTTGAAACTATGTTCAAGCCAATCCTTAAATATAAAGCAATCCTCCAAAATGTGGCCTAGCATACGGTGGTAAGGGCAAAAGTTTGGATCATGACTTTTGCCAACTTCCTCCGGTCTCCTAGGCTCGAGTAGCTAAAAATTAGGTTTCTTTAAGAGATTCTTAAAGATTTTATTGATTACCTCCCTCTTAAAAGAATAAGGTTTATTTAACTTATCTAATAGAGTAGGTGGACCATAGCTACTTGGCGGTGGATATGCATACTGCTTCTTTGTGGTATGGCGAGGTGGTTGGTCGCCATGGTAGGTGGAGAGGCGTATGGTTGCCTCGGTGGTGGCAAAGGACATGGAAACTATTGAGGTCATGGACTCTTGAACTAATCTCTAGCTGGTTGCTTCCCCTTATCAACCGCTGCTACTGCTCCTGGTTTCTTGTCATAGACCTTTTGGGATTTTTGCTTTGGCAACTGATCTGGAAAAGGTAACTATTTGGCCTCTCCATGTAGATTAGTCACCTTGTTGATTAGCTTCTCAAATGTCTTTATGGTGAAGCCCTTAAGCATGAAGGTGACCAGGCCATGGATATTCTTTAAGAGAATCTTAATGGCATGTTGTTCAAACACCTGTGGTTCACACTTCATACTCAGGTTACGCCATCAGAGAATATAATCGACAAGTGACTTACCAGAGTGCTGTTGGGCTACAATGAGATCACCTACAGTAACCCTTTTGCTGAGCTCCATAAATCTCTTGATGAAGAGTTGCTCAAACTCAATAAATGTCCTAATGAACGTTGGTAGTTCAACATAATCAAAAAATACCCACTTTACTAACAAGGAATACAAGAGTAAAGCATGTTGCCACACATGTATTGTTGCAGTGAGCTATATATCTTTCTTGTTCCCAACGCCATCAGCTCTTGAAGGAAGGAGGCATTTAACCCTTGGGATACTGGATAACATCAAATTCCTCTAGGTAGGGTCTACCCTTTGGAACCAATGATCCTCCCAAGGCTTGAGCCAAGGCTTTCTTCACCTGCTACTCAACCATGGTTTTCAAATCTTTTTCATGTATGGAGGTACTGTCCACTACCTTCCTATACAGACTAGTGTTATCTTGATTAATGGGAGGTAGAGTCTTAACTGGATCTATGACATTACTTCAGTTGGTGACATCATTTGTCTTGGGATGAACTAGAAGGGCTTACAGCGACTTTGCTACCAACAAGTCTTGCAACTACTGTGCCATCCTACCAACTTGTTCGTCTTTCTGCCTTAACTACTATCAGAGGTGATGGGTTGATTCTGCGGTGCCTCCTTGATCTACCTCATCTCCTTCCATAGCCCGTTGGTCCCTAAGAAGACAACCTCTAGTCTCGATCATGTGTATACCAGTTGAATCCCCCATCAATTCATCTTCGTTGGGATCGAAGCTGACTCTTTCTTCATCAGACCATGCATACTCTAAGATCTCCTTTTTCTTCATAAAATATTGTGCAACTATCTCATCTAAGGATCGATCTAACTCTGCAGGTACAAAAGCTTGGGCTGATCGGTGTGATCACTGTCGTGAACTAAGAGGCATCAAACCTCACCTGAAGTTGGGGAGTCAATCCTATGTGAACTGTACTCGCTAGAAGAATGGTAATCCTGATTGATGCTAGCTGTAATAGGGGTAACAATCCTAGAATGATCCTCTACCACTGCTGCCATTTGTATCTAGAATATCCATAATAATAGTCACCATCTTCGCATCTGGTTGAATGGGTGGAGTTGGTGAAGGAACGACCACGATGCTCCGGGGTCACCACTCCTTTCGCACCACTACTGAGGCAGAAGGTCGAGCAAGAGAGCTCAGGCCTACCACAATGGGTGGTGTAGGAGGAGTAGGATCCCTTGGCCATAGCTGGATCACCAACAGGGTATGTTTCTCCCTGGATGCGGCCTTCATGGCCTTAGATGGAATGGGTGATGCTAGAACCTGCACTAGCGATGGCGGACGTGGGGTAGAGCGGTGGGGTGGAAACACCATTGACTCTCTATATATAGGAGGCTGTGGTCCATGAGGCGAATCTTATCTATATGGTCGGGTAGCATGTCATGGAAAGTTGACCATGCGAAACTAACTGAACCTCTCTCCTGCGTGATATATGATGTATGGACTTCACGGGCCTTCTCCTGTCGAATCTACCTCTCTACACTATGGGGGATAATAGATCATAAGTCAAGCCCGGTTGACTGCGGTATGCTCACACGGCGAAGAAGAGAGGCGAAGGCTATGCGACCTCCTACTCACAGAAGCGTCTCGTAGGTGCAAGAGGAGGTGATGAACGAATCCCCCTAGCATCCTCTCTATCTAATCCTAAGAGAGGATGGAACTGGTTCTCCATAACCAGTGGTGATGTGATCATAGTAGACTCATCTGTGGCTGACCTGGCAGCTGCCTCTAACTCTCTGGCTATCCTGGTATGGAACCGTTTGACCATACAATTCTTATTTTGGCTCTAGTGCGAGTAGGATGAGGGTGGTGTGAGCTAGACTCGTACTCAAATATAGGAGAGGCAATCTATAAAACTAGGGGAGCCTTACCCTTGTAGGGTACAGATGATAGGGTGCTAGCTCACACCGGGGCAATGTAGGCAACTCGAGGATGGACTAGCTGGGGACTGCTAATGCGCTGAAGTGCGAAAGTTGTGGTACTGCCATAGCTTTCATCTTCAGTGAGGAGATCTCTGACTCTAAGGGTAAGTCTACCTTGATGACCGGCTTCTGCCCGGCCACCCTCTTCCTGCTGACTATTGTGAGGGGATAGCCCTCACAAGTGATCTTGGCTCCCTTAAAGCCATAGACAAATTGGATCAAATGGGTATGATCCAAGCAAGGAAGTTAGCCTAATCCAAGGCTAGGTCCATGCAGTGAGGAAAGGTAAAGACAAATTTATGTGATCCTGCCATTATACTGACTGAAATTGAAACTGAAAACTGCACTGATTGAAAGAAATCTGCAATGAGAAATGAATCTTACATCAATTTTCTATCTCCATAGATTTTGAATGTAGAATTTAAAATTTTGAACCCACATCCAACAACTTGGAAGTGTTAAGTGGGGCTCAAATGAATTTGAAAAGATTGATTGAAAGAGGAATTTGAGTATGAATTCAAACTTCAACAAATTTGAGTATGTTGAAATATGAATTTTAATTTTTGTATTGGATTTAGAGGACCCTTTCCTTTAACAAATTTAGGTATGTTAAAGTATGGGTCAAATGATTTTGTGTTGTTCTGAGTTTTGGAAAATTTTGGAATTCTTACTTAGCAAATTTAGGTATGCTTAGTGAAGAATCCAAATGTAATTGATTTTGAAAATAGGATTCTTAGCAAATTTAGGAATGCTAAGAAAATCCTAAGTGTTTCATTTGTTTGGAAATTTTTGATTTTTGAAAAGGGTAGATCCTTTAGCAAATTTGGTATGCTAAGGAAATCCTAAGGTGCTTCATTTTGTTTTTAAATGATTGAAAGTGGAGATTCAACTTTAGCAAATTTGGTATGCTAAAGATGAAGTCCCATTTGGTTTTGTGAAATGGAAATTTCACTTAGCAAATTTGAGTATGCTAAATGAAATTCCAAATGATGTGTTTAAAATTTTGACTTCATTTTTTATTTTGAAAAATGGAGACTTCTCCTTAGCAAATTTAGTATGCTAAGGGAAGAAGTTCCAAAGGTGTGTGAGAAATTTTTTGTTTTAACTTTGGAAACTTTACCTAGCAAATTTGAGTATGCTAAGTGAAGTTCCAAAATATGTTTTGAAAAGTTTTGAATTTTTTGAATTGGAAACTTTACTTAATCAAAATTTGGTATGTTAAATGAAGTTCCAAATGTTGTTTGGAAAATTTTTGAAAATTTGAAATTTGGATTTGGATACTTCACTTAACAAATTTAGGTATATTAAATGAAGTTTCTAATGTGTTTAGAGTTTTGAAATTTTTTGGATTTTGATTTTGGAAACCTTACTTAACAAATTTGTGTATGTTAAATGAAATTCCAAAATGTGTTTAGGATTTTGATTTTGGACACCTTACTTAACAAATTTGTGTATGTTAAATGGAGTTCTAAAATTTGTTTGGAATTTTGAAAATTTTTGGAATTTAATTTTGGAAACCTTACTTAACAAATTTGTGTATGCTAAATAAAGTTCAAAAAATGTGTTTAGAATTTTGAAAATGTTTGAATTTTGATTTTGGAAACCTTACTTAAAAAATTTGTGTATGTTAATGAAGTTCCAAAATGTGTTTAGAATTTTGAAAATTTTTGGAGTTTGATTTTGGAAACCTTACTTTACAAATTTGTGCATGTTAAATAAAGTTCCATGTGTTTAGAATTTTGAATATTTTTGTATTTTGATTTTGGAAACCTTACTTAACAAATTTATGCATGATCCAAAATGTGTGTAGGATTTTGAAAATTTTTGGATTTTGATTTTGGAAGCCTTACTTAACAAATTTGTGTATGTTAAATGAAGTTCCAAAATGTGTTTAGAATTTTGAAAATTTTTGGATTTTGATTTCAGAGACTTCACTTAACAAATTTGGGTATGTTAAGTGATGTTCCAAATGTAATTGTTGATTTTGAATTTTTGGATTTTGGAAACTTCACTTAGCAAATTTGATTATGCTAAATGAAATTCCAAGTGTGTGTTTGAAAATTTTGAAATATGATTGTTGATTTTGATATTTTGAAAAGAAGACCTCCATTCAACAAATTTAAGTATGTAGAATGGAGATCCATTTTATTTTTGAGATATGATATTTTTATTTTGTGTGTGATTATTATTTTTTTGAAAGAGAGGAATCCAAACTTAAAACATATGTGAGATATGCTTAAGTAGAATTTCCTAAATGATATTTTATTTTTAGTTGGGAATGAAATCTTCATTTAATAAACCTAAGTATATTAAATGAAGATATTCATGTGTGCTTTTTGAAAAAATTTTATTCTATTTACAAATGAACTTTTCATTCAATAATTGCAAATGTATTGAATAGAAGAGTTCATGTGTGCTTTTTGAAAAGTTTTATGATTATGATTGTGATTTTAGAAAACATGATTGTTCATCTTATTTTGAGAATGAAATCTTCATCAAAGTGATTTGAAAAAAAATATTCATTTGTGCTTTTGGAAAATGTTATTAGTTTTATTTTTGAAAATCCTTATATATAACAATTATATGAATTGTTAATTGAGGGTGACAAAATTTTTGTAAAAAATATTTGATTAAGTGCATTTTGAAAAAGGTGCTTTAGAAAAACCAAAGTTCTTTATGGAAGATTTATTATTTTTAGGATGAACCTTTCCTTATCATGAAGATGATAAAGAGAAAAGTCTTTAAGATCTTTCTTTTTATTTTGGATCTTTTTCATTTTATCCATTGGAGGAACCCAACGGGAGTTTTAAGACCAACAAGGAATGCAGTCCTAAAACCTAAAGATGTTGGCTAACTCAACTCAAGAATGAAATGAGCTAAGAGCCAACAAAAAGAAGGATAGTCTTGGATTCATACCAAAGTACAAATCCATTATCGATACTCAAAGATAATGATCATTTACCAAAGATGGTGAGAGGAACCATCCCTAGCGGAGTTGCCAGAAAAATCTATGGGTTAATAAATCTCTATTAGGGAGCCGCCTTTCAAATATGTGGAGAAAAGAAAGAAGAGATCTTATAGAAATTCATCTTGGTAAGACACCACGCCGATCCATAGATGTACTTATTTAGTTGATCGAGTATGTCATCAAGCTCTAGTGTACTATCTCAAAAGACAGAAGTCACTACCCTTTAATGGAACCAATCACCTCAATAAGGACTCCTAAGGATGATGGGTATGCATATGTACCAGAGATTCTTCCCATACTTTACATGGAAAAGTAAAGCAATGTTTATTTTAAATTGGGTTCATTAAGTTCCCTACAGGGGCAAGCCCCCATAGTTAATTACATCCTAAAGGACATAATCCTTTAGAAAAACTCTTAATTAAGGTAAATGATCATTGTCTCTGAATATTACAATAGGAAGGACTATCAATTGATTAGCTTGTGTTTTTAAAGAACAAAATGAGATTGATCAAAAGAGGGAGTTATAATAGAAGCCAAAGTGGGAATAAGTAGGAGATGCTCACGATGCTAGGAAACCAAGTGAGCATCTCAAACTATCCTAAAATTGGTCTTTACATTTTAGAAATTGATTTAGTTTGTTTGAGTGGAATTTTTATTAGAATTCTAGGACTTAAGATTTGTTAACACAAGATTAAGGAAGTGCATAAGAGGTGAGGAATTATTCTTATGGCCCATAAAGGGGAAAAGAAATCTCAGAACCTAAATCTAGGGAGCTTCAGCAAGGGCTGGAAGTGCAACCTAAATCTAAGACGAAAATGGGTAATTGGTTTGTCTCCACAAGAGAGAACAAACCACCTGACAGCTTGGACTTACAACCGCCTGAGGGTGCGACCAACTAACTCCTCCTATGATTTTAAATACATGTAGGAAAGTCTTTATGCTTATGCAAGATAGCTAGGCTATTTTTTATTTAGAAAGAAGCTAAGTCTTTAAACTCACTTCTTAAAGAGACTAGATCATGTAAAGGGACATGCTTCAAATGACCGAAACATAATGCATTTGAAATTTTATTTTATTTCATTTTTGGCAATTGATTTGACTTAGGCTAATAGGATTTTTATGACTAATGCATGAGAAAGTAGATTGTTGGCCAAAATCAACGAGAAGTTTAGGAGGTGAGTTTTCACCACGGCCCTCAAAGGTCAAGTTGGGTTCTTTGGAAAAGATGGAAGTCCTCTAATCAAGGGTGAAATAAGATGCATTTGTGCATGATATTATAAAGAAAAGAACTCACCTAGCTAAGGGGTTTCTAATTATTTTATCTTGATTTTAATCCTAAGCTTTAGGTGAGGTTATGAGTTGCTTAATTTTATTTTTAAATTTTTTTAAAGTTGGGCAAAAGATTTATTTTTCCCTAAAGAGCCTAATCCACATCTAGGCCATACATAAAGCAAGGAAGAAACTAGGAAAAGCATACCACTTAATGCACAAGTTAAACAAACATCAATCAATTTATAAAATTAGTGCAAAAAGAATAAATGACCATTTATGGTCGGGCACCATCGTACAAACCCAAAAATATCAAATGTGGGTAGCCGAGCTTTGCCCTTATACAACCTGGATTACAAATGAATATAATTATAATTTAAGCAAAGGAATTCATTGTTATGGGGGTCTTCAAGCTTTATTCTTCTTTCTTCCTTCTTTCTTTTCTTCTTCCTTTTCTTCTTTCTTTTCTTCTTTGGATCCTCCTTTGGATGGTTGAATGGTAGATGCTCCAAGGCTTCACATGGTGCATAAGATGGGATCTTATGACCAATGTTCATCCTAATCTCCCATAATAAATCATTCCAAAATCCTAAATATACTAATTTTTACATGAAAAGGAAATGTACAAATCTAACTAACACCTATAAAATAAAGGTTAGTCAAATCACACCACACAAATCCCAAGCATGTAAATTGGACTTATCACCCCACACATGTGTGGCTAAGTCCACCTAGCTTATGGATTATGCTAAGAGGTATAAGCACCTACAATCAAGAAGCATTTATATTTTTATTTATGATAGCGCCCTTTTAGCACAATTCCCTACAAAAAAGAATAGTTAGACTAAGCACGTCCTACCATTCATTCTATGAGCATACACCCTAACATTTGATCTAAAACCTTCATCAAAAAACAAAACATAACATTAAGCCATGAACTGACCTAACATAAAGCTAGAAGTAGTGACTTAGGCTAATGTGTGTGCTTTGAAGGTTTGTGTGGTATGCTTAAGTTAGCAGTTTAGGTTTGAATTTTCTAAGTGTGAAAGACATGTTAAACTTAGAGGAGGGTTTCATTTAAGTTGTTTAGTGATTTTGGATCATTTTTATTTCATGTTTTAGTTTGGTTTAAATGAAACCTACAATTAATTACTAAGTTAAAAAGAAAAGGAAAGAGAAGAGAACTTCTCTTTCCTTCCCTAATCCTTAAGTAATTTCTAAGGTAAGTTCATAATTTAGTTTCATTTAGGTGAATGTTTTAATTAAAATAGTTTAATTAATCCTAGGTTTAGATCAACTCTAAACAAACCAATTCAAAAGAAAAGCATTTTAAGATTAAGAAAAATGAATAAAAATTGACATAACACACATTACCTCATTTCTTTCTCAACATACATAACATGCACATGGATGGACCCTAAGCATATCTATACATGCAAATGAGATAATTAACACACTTTATGATGCATGCTAAGTAATTTATTTAGGAAAATTTAGAAGATTTGGATGCATGAATTTTCTTAAGTAGAAAAGGTTTTCTTTCTCCAAAATTTCACATACATGCATGAAAGTAAGAAAGGCATAAGTGAGTACATCGCCATTGTTAACCAGAGGTATAAGGTATAAGACCTACTTAGGGCTAATTAAAGCCTCGCAACCTCGGGGCTGTCCAGACTAATATAGCACTTTCCTTAAGCACTAACATGCATATAAAAGAAATAAAGTGGAAAAAGAAAATGCAAAAGTTTGCTTAATGGTTTCATTTTGTTTAATGAAATTTATTCATGCAAGTGTAGGCAATCCTTCTTAAGTGAGAGCATAGGGATGAATAGGGTTTGGAATTAAGTAAGTGTTGGGTTCTTTTTAAATGAACCCTACATATTACTAACCCATATTCAAAGCTATGCTAACATAAGTAAGAAAGGAAAGGCTACACTAAATATGCCTTTATAACTCATCACATGCAAGCTAATAATTAATATATGAATAGAACACTTTCAGATTTGATGTTTCATTTATAGGTTTCAAAAAGAGTTTTGATTTAGTAGTGATAATAGCCACTCATATTTTACTTTAGCCAAGACATGCACATTTGACATAAAGTAAACAATTTCATTTTAAGACTTTGAAAACATGAAATCATGGATACATAAGTCACATGGCATACAATTTAACATGTTGGGAAAGATCTAAAGCAATGTAATCATATAAATAAACTCACTTTAGTTAATTCCTAAAGACATTCTTAAAGAATAAGAAAATATAGAATAAATCAAAGTGAATTTCAAAAATGATTTTAGTTTGTTTGAAGTATGATTTAATTTTGAAAAGGTAAGATAAGTTTACTATTTCTAACCCATTCTCACATATGTTTTGTATTTTATTTTAATTTTTAGATAATTAAATCTATTTTTAAGTGTTGATTAGGTTAAGGTATGCATTAAGTGACTTAATTAACCCTTACCTGCACCACCTTAGAAAAATTTACTAAGTAATTATTAGCCAATGAGATCACATAAAACCCATAAGGTATGTAATTTTTAATGCACCTAATAATGAAAAGGCCTAATGCAATTTGGCTCATAATTAAAAATTAATTAAGCTAAGGGGTTTTAGCTTAAGTACTTTTAACACACCCCTTGTCACTTATGAAAGGGAGTTTAATTTCCTTAATTAGACTTAGGCTATTGAACACCTAAGAATCTACCCAAGGTAGATTAATTAAGTTTTGGAGATTTTTAGAATTTTTTAAAATTATTTAAAGGGGTAATTAATGAATTAACCCTTAATTAAGAAAGGGATTAAGGAAGGAAAAGGGGTTTAGGGAATAGCTTAGGAGAAATACCTCAAAATTATTCTTTAATACCCCTACTTACTAGATCTAACCTTAATCACACTTAATCATAGGGAAAAATCTACTAATTACATCTTAGTTACCCTTAATTACATGAAGGGGGTAATTAGGGAATGAGCTAGCAATTTCCCTAATCAATGCCTCAATAAATCTCCAGAAAATTAGGGTAGATAGAGGTCATCCCCTAGAATGAACCCTACAAGTTTGAGATTATTTGATGGCTAAATTATAGAATAATTAACTAATTAACATTCCTAAAGAAACCTAAATTTAGAGAAAAAGAGAAATCAAAATACATTGAAAATTTTTTTAGAATATTTTAGAAGGAATTATCTAGCTGAAACATTTTTCCTTTTATTTTTTTTATTTTTCTATGAAAAGTTATGTTTTTTAGAAGCTATAGGGATTAATTAGGGATTAATTAGGAATTAATTAGTTAAATAACTAATCCCCACTTAATACCCTACCCACGATGCGACGCGTAGCAGCAGCGGTCAACATGCTTTACACGCATCACGTCGTGAACCCCCTATTTAACTTATCACATCAGGGAAATTATGGTGGAGCACGCACTTTTATCCTTAGCCGGCTGATCAAAGATTGGATGGCTGAGGGCACACCCACGGTTTATAAATTGGATAAGGGATTAAAAATGTGCCTAAGAATCTCAACTGTCCATCTAAAAATGCGCAGATGGATGGCTGAGATGGACTGAGTTCTTCCCTAAGGAGGAATGTGGGCCATTCACAATCCAATGGGAGATCCAAGCTCGATCCTTCATGTATTCAATGAAGACTCAACCCACACCATCTAAAGGACCAAAGCAGCCAATCCAATGGCTAAGATCCTATGAGATTAAAATCCACTTAACAAAAGACCAACACCTCTTAGCCTAAGTGGTCAGAAATTCACTAACCTCGCTGGAGGTGATCACCAACGCTCGATTCCCTTGGTGAAGCTTCGTCTGGTTGAGACAAAGGCTTGCTAAAGTTTGGAGCACTTGAGATGGAGTGGATCTTCCTATGGATCACCTCCTCATTAGCTTGAGTTTGTCTTTGATCCAATTCAATTCTCCCTTGCCTTTAGAACTTGGGAATCAACTTAGGTGAGCTCTACTTGGTCACCTAAGTGTGCTTGCAAAAAGTATTGGAAGGAAATGAAGTGTGGAAGAAGTTGGAAATCAAGGTGAGCTCCCCTATTTTACACTGTGCAAAATCGAAGAATGGGAATTCTAAATCCTCTCAAGGCACCTTGGGAAAGCTCTATGAAGGTTCCTAAAGCTTCCTAGGTTCCAATCGGTCAAGAGTGAGTGAAAATTTCAATGGATTAAGGGGAGTATATATCCCCCTATGGCAATTGGATGGTCGAGCCTAAGTTTGTCATTTTGATCCAATTGTCCATATAGAATGAGTTATTTGGGCTATTAGAGGTGTTCACATGGTCAATTTGTCCAGAGGAGTGGAAACATAACTCCCATGTGCATCCAATTGAGGTTTGGGGGGAGTTTGAATTTTGATTTGGCCATGGGTGGTCGGGTTTGGTCCATGGGCTAAATGGATTGACCCAAACCCATTGGGTTGGGTGCACCACTCATCACTAGGTCCCCTTGAGGTTTTAAGAGAGCCTCAAGTGTTTGTGATGAGTGCATGACCAAAATAACCATGGGCTAGGCCAAAATTTGTTCTATGGTCTAGGGGTATAGTGGTCATTTTGTTATTTTTTTCAATTTGGGTATGTTGGTATGTTGAGAAAATAGGTTGGGCCAAGTTTCAATGGATTTGGAATCCATTTGATAGGGTTTGGCTCATGTTGACCCATTTAGGTCAAAATGGGTCAACTTGGGTCAAGTTGACCGATAGGTCAAATTGGGTCAAACCAAGGGTTGGGCCAAGTTCATATGACCATTTGAAATATTTTGGTGCCTTTGGTTTGGTTCAATTTGGTATAGATTAGGTTTTGGCTCATATGACTCATTTAGGTCAAATGGGTCAAGTTGACCCATTTGACCTATTTGACCTATTTGGGTTAGGTCAAGGGTAGATTTAGGTTTGGTTGGTCATATGAAGTGGATTAGTATCTTTGTTTCCAATCAATTTGGGTTAAGTTCAATTTTGGCTCAACATGACCCCTTTAGCTCATGTTGGGTCTAAGGTCAACTGGGCTAGGTTGGGTCTAGTTGGCCAATTGAGGTTTGGTCAAGTTCCACAAGTTATTTGGAATGGACTTGACCCATTGGTTCTAATCAATTTGGCTTAGATCAAGTTTTGACACATTTTGGCCCTTTAAGTCAAAATGGGTCAACTTGGGTCAAGTGGGCCAATCAGGCTAGGTTAGGCTCAAAGGTTGACTTGGTCAAGTTCAAACATAGGTCATGAGTGAATCTGGATCAATGGTTTTAATCAATTTGGCCTATGGTGGATTTTGGCTATGTTAGGTTTCATTTTAGGTTAAGTGCTGACTTGGTCAACCCTTAGGTTTGACTTGGTTTGACCCAATTTGATTGATTAATCATCCCATGGTTGAGCATTGAGATGAGAGGAATATATGAGTTTGGTTCAATCCAATTTGGTTAGGATCAAAAGTTGGCTCATAATGGTACTTTAGGCCACTTTGGGTTAAGTGAGCCTAAGTGGGTCAAATGGCTTGGTCAAAGCTTGATTTGAAGTTGATTGATCTTGTATATGAACTTATGATTGGAATATAAATCCATTTACAAGTAGTTTGAAGTCAAATGGATTTTGATCCATTTGAAAATCTCATATTCAAAGGAAGAATATGAAGGAGTTTTGGGTTTGATTTTTTATTTGGGTTTTGATTGAAGGATCGAAGTTTGAATTTACATATGAGCTCATGATTGTAGGATTGATTGAATCATGAGAGAAAATCAAGAGTTTGGCTTGATTTGAAGATAGTTTGACTAATTTCAAGATTTTGGCTTGAAAGGCTTAGACTTGATTTTGATTTGATTTTAGTTTCATTTTTGAAGTGGGTTTTGATTGTTTGAATTTCATGAGATTTCATCAAGTTTAATCATGATAGGTTTAAATCCATTAAAGGAAATTTAAAGGATTTAAGAGAATTTTAATTTGAAATTTAATTGAGTTGGATTTGTTTGATTTATATTTATATATATGAGAGAAATGAGGTTTGATGTGGTTTTATCAAAGTTTAGGTTATATCCATTTAAGGGAATTTTAAAGAATTTAAATTTGGAATTTAATTTTTGAGTTTGATTGGATTGATTTATATTTATATTTCATTTATATATGAGAATATAAATGAGGATATAAATTCATTTTGAGAAAATCCCAAGGATTTGAATAGGTTTGATCAAAGTTTGGAGTTGATTTTGGCTAAGTCCTTTAATGGAAAATTAAAGGGACTTAAGAAAATTTCATGAATTGTTTTGGAATTTTGAATTTTATTTGATGGATTTGAATTTATATTTCATTTATAAATGTGAATATAAATGAGAATATAAATGGATCATGAGAAAATCTCAAAGGTTTGGATAGGTTTAGATCATGATTTTGGCTAAGTCATTAAGAAAGGGTTAAGGACTTAGGAAATTTTGACTTAGGAATTTTTGATGGAATTTGGTCATGGATTTCAATCATGGGTTTCAATCATGGATTTCAATCATGGATTTCAATCATGAAATTGATTTGAGAGTTTGAGAAAATCAAATAGAATTGATTTGGAGTTTGACTTCAAAGAAGGAAAGTGAGGAATGGTTTAAGCAAAAGGGTAGGAGATTTTCCTAACACCCCTAAGGCATGACATATTCTTATGGCTAACTCTTCTAAGTCTTCTAGGGCTAGGTAGAGTGTCCACCTAATCACTAGATGTGTCTTAAGACTAAGGAACTCTTAAAGTCTAAGGGGAATCCTACGACTAAGATGGAGGTGTTGAGAGCTCATTCTAAAAATGAGGTCAACAGGGCTCCACCGCACAAACCTGAAAGAAAATTTGGGTAGCCGAGCTCTACCCTTATACAACCCAGATTACAAATGAGTAATTACAATTTAGAGGGAATTTATGTTATGGGGGTCTTCATTCTTCATTTCCTCATTTATTTTTTTCTTCATTTCTTTCCTTCTTTTGGTTGGTTGGGATGTAGTTTGCTCTAAAGCTTCACATGGTGCATAAGACTTGGTCTTATGATCAATGTTCATCCTATTCCACCATAACATTCATTCCAAATCTTAATTACAAAATTACATCAAAATGGAAAAGATAAATCTAACTAAACCTATAAAATAGAGATTAGCTAAACATACCACACAACCCAAGCATGTAAATGGGTAATTTGGACTTAGCGCCCCACACATGGGTAACCAAGTCCACCGGTCCTAGTTTGGATTATGCTTAGGGGTATAAGCTGCATAGCAAAAGCATTTATATTTTTTATTACATCACCCCTTAAGAATAATCCCCTGTAGAAGACATAATTAGGCTAAGATCGCCCTACCATCCAGTCTACGCACATACACCTTAACATCTAGTCTAAAAACATTACATCACAAAATAAAATCAGGCATCAAACGATGCACCGCCCTAACATAGAGCTAGAAATGGTGACTTAGCTTAATGTTTGTGCCATTTAAGACTTGTGTGGCATGTCTTAACTAGGCTTTAAAATTGAAATTTTCTAAGTGTGAAGGATTCAACTTAGAGGGTGGTTTCATTTTAACTGATTTAGTTGATTTGTCAATTTTATTTGATGATTTGATTTAGTTTGAATGAACATACACTTAATTATTAAGTGTTGTAAAGAGAAGAAAAGAGAAGAGAACTTCTCTATCATCCCTACCTTAAGTAATTTCTAAGGTTGATTCATTAGTGATTTTTCTTTAGTGAATGTTTTATTATGTGTTTTAATTAATCCTACATTTAGATTTGCTCCAAATAAACATATTCAATAAGAAAGGCATCTTAGGATTAGTTAAAGTGAATTACTATCACATAACACACTACCATTTATTTCATTCCACCATGTATACCATGCATATGAATGATCTTAAGCATAGTTATACATGCAATGCAAACTTTAGCACACTTTGATGATGAATTCTAAGAAATGTTTCTTAAGAAAATTTGGATATTCCATGAATGCATATTTTTATTAAGTTGAAAAGAGGGACTCTTTTATCCATTCATCAAATGCACATCCACATGTATAAAAGACATAAGTGAGTATGGCGCCATTATTTTCTACACCAGGGGTGTAAGGTACAAGACCTATTTGGGGCTACTTAATTCCTCACAACCCCAGGATGTCTAGACTAATATACAACTTTTCTTAAATACATGTGCATGCATAAAAAGAAATAAATGGAAGAAGAGTCATGCAAAAGATTTTTGTGTTTTATTTCGTTATGCAATTTAGATGTGTAATGTGAAGATCCTTCTTAAGTCATAACATGGAAGTGCATAGGAATAGATTTAACCAAGTGTTATGTTCTTTTCAAATGAACTATACACTTTGCAAATCCTATCCAAATCCATGTTAAAAGAAGAGAAGAAAATCACATAACACATCTTATGCTATAATCACATGCAAGCTTATAAGTACTTGTAAGTAGCATCACTTCATTTATAATGTTTGATTTATAGGTTTTAAAAATAGTTTTTTTTATTTAATAGTGATAATAGCCGCTCATATTCTTAAGTTTAGCCAAAACATGTAATTTGATATAAAGGAAACATTTTTTTTTAATTTGATTTTTTAAAATATATGAATGCATGATTTCATATAGCATATAATATTTAACTTACTTGGAAAGAAATAAAGTGATGTAAGCATATGACTTCATTCACCCTAATTAATTCCTAAGGACCATCCTATTAGATAAGGTTATTCAAACTGAATCAAAATTCTTTAAAGAGATTTTTAGTTTTTGAATTTGAATTTGACTTAAGAAATGTGAAGAGAGTTTACTAGTCCTAACCCATTTCCCACATGTGTGAATTAGTTTAGTTTAATTTTTAGAACAATTAGATTGATTTTAATTTTTATTTAGGTTAAGGTGTGAATTAAATCCATTAATTACCCCTTACCTACACCACTTTAGCATAATTAAACAAGTAATTATGAACCAACATCTGATATGCAACCACATAAAATTTAAATCAGCAATACACCTAAGAAAGAAATGGGCTTAATACAATTGGCTCACAATTATTGATTAATTAAGCTAAAGGGTTTAATTAAGTACTTTCATAACCATCCTACACTTGTAGTTTGATTATAATTTCCTTAAGCTTACCTTAGGCTTTCGAACACCAAAGGACCTACCCAAAGTTAAGATGATTAAGTTCCAGATTGGTTTTGAAAGTTTGATTAGACTAATTAAATAGATCATTAGTTGATTAATCCTTAATTATGTTTGGATTAAGGAAGAAAGTGGGTTTAGGGAATAGCTTAGGGAAAATATCCCAAACTAATTCTGTAAACCTCCTTCTTACTTAAATAATGTTTAATTTTTTCAATTAAGGGATTAAACCACTGTTCATATACTTAATTGCTCTTAATTACATAAAGGGGGTGATTAGAGGTTCATTAATTAATTACCTAATTAACTTATTAATAAATCTCAAGAAAATTAAGGGAGGTAGAAGTCAAGCCACTAAATATGTCTAAGAAATTTGAGATTAATTAATGAAGTAATTAGGGAGTAATTAAGCTAATTCAATTTTTAATTAAACCTTAATTAAAGGAAATTCTCTATTCAAAATCAATTATAAATAATTTTATTGGATTCCCCTCTGAAATATCTTTAAAATGAACTTGAGTTTGCATTTTTTTTTATTTTCTACATTTAGTTATGAATTTATAAAGTTTTTGTGATTATTGAATTATTAAATAACCTAATTAATTAACTAATTCCATTGGCGCCACATGGACCACTGACGCAGTGCATTTTCTATATGTCGTTATAGGATTGGTTATTTAAGTTATCACATTGTGCGCTATGTTAGCGCAACATGCTTTCCTCTAGGTCGTCCGATTAAGGATCAGATGGTCAGGATTAATCTCATGGTTTTAATGGTTTTAATCAGTAGATCTAACGAGATTTAATCAGGTTCATCCATCCAAAACTTGAGGGATGGACGACCCATGATTCATCCTTGCCTAAGCTGTAAGAGATAGAGGCCATCCATCCTCCATGGCTGGATTTGAGCTCACCTAAGCTCGGATTAGGCTGAGATTCATCCCAAACCATCAAGAGGAATAGGGAAGAACATCCAATGGCTAGAATTTAATGGGGTTGCAATTCCTTTTACAAAGGACCAAGCATTTTTCAAATGAGGATCAGTTTTGAACAATACCTCACCGAAGGCTATCACCGATGCTTCCAATAGAGGAGGTAGCTTCGTCTAGTGGAGATGAAGCCATGTTGAAAGTTTCAAGACTTGATTTGAAGTGGATTGTCCAATTGACCATGCTCCTCTTTAATGGCTTGCAGCTTTGATCGAAATCCCCCTTCCTGTGGCTTGGAGACTTGGGAAATGCTTTCGGTGAGCTCAACTTGGTTCCTTGATGGTGCTTGCAAAGTAAATTTAGGTTTGGTGGAGAATTGTGTAAGTTGGAAAATCCCCTCACCTCCCCTATTTCAGCTTTGAAGGAAATCGAGAAGGAGAAATTCAAATGAGCTTGGGAATCCTTGCCAAGGCTTGGACAAGATTGGTTTTAGTTCTTAGGCTCAATCAAATTTAGAGTGTGTGCATTGAGTTGGAATGAGGGGGAGATATTTTTCCAAGCTTTGAAGAAGCTTAGTTTTAGTTCTTAGGGCTCAATTGAATTCAGAGTGTGTGCATTGAGTTGGAATGAGGGGAAGTATATCTCCCCCTCCTTAGATCGGATGGCTGAGGCTTGCTCTTCATTTTGATTAATTGATTGGATTGAATGGGTTGTTTAGGTTGTTAAGGATTCGATGTGGTTCGGTTTTTGGTAGAGGAGTGGAGGAGAGGAAGTGCACATGTGCGAGGTGAGGGTATGGGGTGACCCAAGTGGAGATTTTTCATTGGAGGGGTTGGTTTGGCCTTGGGTTATGTCATGGCTGAGCTAAACCCATTGGGTCATGTTCACCACCCTTCTTGGTGTCCATGTGGTCCACTTGGAGAATGCCAAGTGGTCATGAGAAGGAATTGGCCAAATTGCAAGTGAATTTGGCCATATGTTACCCTTTGACCCAAGGGTAAAATGGTCATTTGGCCTTGATTTTGATTTGGGCAAATTTGAGATGTTTCAAAAATAGGTTGGGCCAAATTTCAAGAAATTTGGAGTTGATTTGATATGATTTGGCTCAAGTAAATGGGTCAACTAGTGTCAAGTTGACCAATTGGTTAAATTGGGTCAAACCATGGGTTAGGTCAAGTTCAAATTATTATTTGGAACCTATGGGTATCATGGGTTTGGTTCAATTTGGTTTATATTTAGTTTTGGTTCATTTGAGTTCACTTAGGTCAAATGGGTCAAGTTGACCAATTTGACCCATTTGACCCAATTGGGTTAGGTCATGGATTGGTTTAAGCTTGGTTGATCATTTAAAATGTATTGTAAGTATTGGTTTCAATCAATTTTAGTTTGGTTTGATTTTAAGTTGATTTGATTGTTTAGGTCAAGTTGGGTTCATGGTCAATTGGGCTAGGTTAGGTCTAGTTGGCTAATTGAAACTTTGGTCAAGTTCAACAAGTGATTTAGAATGAATTTGATCCATTGGCTGCAATTAATTTGGCTTAGATCAGGATTTGACCCATTTTGACTTTTTAGGTTAGCTTGGGTCAAGTGGCCAATTTGGCTTGCTTTAGCTCAATTGATGGCTTGATCATGGTCAATCATCTATTTTGGATTGGTTTAAATCAATGGTTTCAATAAATTTGGCCTATGATGGATTTTAGCTAGTTTGAGTCTCATTTGGGCTAAGTATTTACTTGGGCAAAGGCTAGGTTTGAGTTGGTTTGATCCAATTTGAGTGATTGATCATCCTCAGATGATTGTTGTTCACAATGTGAGGCTTAGATGGGCTTGGTTCAATCCAATTTGGGTTGGATTAGAGTTTAGCCCAAAAAGGTGCTTTAGGTCACTTTGGGTCAAGTAAGCCTAAGTGGATCAATTGGCTTGATCAAGGCTTGATTCAAGTTTGGTTGAACTCACACATGGACTTATGATTGAAATATAAATCCAATTGCAAGTGATTTGGAGTCAAATGAGTTTTGATTCATTTGACAATTTCAAGTTCAAAGGATGAACATGAGTTTGATTTGGGTTAGTTTGATTTTGGTTTGATGATTGAAGTTTGTGTTTATATTTGGGCTTATGATTGAAGGATTGATTGTTTGAAGAGAAAATCTAAAGGTTTGGATTGATTTGAGAATAATTTGGTTAAGTTCAAGAATTTGACTTGAAAGAGCATAAGTTAGATTTAAGTTAGATTTGGGCTTGAGTTTTGAATTTGGTTTTGGTTATCTAAATTTATATTTCATTTATATTTGTGAATACAAATGAGAATATAAATGAGTTATGAGAAAATCTTTTGAATTTGGAGTGATTTGGATTTGGTTTGGCTAAGTCAATAAGATGAAATCAAAAGGGCTTAGAAAATATTTTTTTTATTATTTGGAATTGAGTTTTGAATTTAGTTTTGGTTAATTGAATTTATATTTCATTTATATTTCTGAATATAAATGAAGATATAAATGTATTATGAGAAAATTTTTGAGTTTGAAGTGATCTGGATTTGATTTGAGCTAAGTCCATAAGATGAAATCAAAGGCTTAGGAAAGATTTTGGATTTAGAATTAATCATGGATTTCAGTCATTTGGAATTGATTCATGATTTGGATCTTTGGAATTGATTTGAATGAATTGAGAAAAATCATTTGAGTTAAAATTGATTTAAGATTTGACTTGAAATTGATTTGTGTTTTGAATTTGGTTTTGGATTGAATTTGAAGTTGATTTGAATTTGAAGTTTAACTTGAAAGAAGGAAGTAAGGATTTGGTTCAAGCTAAAAGAGTAGGCAAGTTTTCCTAATACCCTCCAAGGCATGACTTATTCCTATGGCTAACTATTCTACGTCTTTAGGGTTAGGTTAAGTGTTCACCTAATCGCTAGAAGTGTCTTAAGACTAAGAAATTCTGAATGTCTAGAAGAGTTCTATATCTAAGATGGAGAAGTTGAAAGCTCACTCCAAAAGTGAGGTCAACAATCATGACTGTCCATTCTAATCATGCAGAACAGATGGCAGATGATCCTTTATCCCCCGAGCATTTGAAGACGGACACCATCCACCTTCCATCACTTGATCTGAGCTCGCTAGAGCTTGTGGGATGTAAGGATCAATTCTAAAACATGTGGGGAAGAAATCTAAGGAGATCCTATGGTGGAAATCGTATGAAATCATAAAATCTTTAACATATAACCAACACATAGGGGATTTTCTATAGTTTGTTGGAATTTACCTCCCCAGAGCTCAAGATCGGTGGTATGTTGATTGAGGTAGCTTCGCTTTGAAGAGATAAAGTCCTGTTGAGAAGCTCTTGAGTTTCATCCCTATCGAAGCTATGTGGACCAAATACTGTCGTGAAGCTCGCCAAAGTTGGTCTAGGAGTGCCTTCTCGTGATCGAATCGATTGGGAATTGATTCATTTTGACTCATCAAAGCTTGGGAAAGGTGTGGGAAGAATTATATTGAGATTGGTGGAGTTTAAATGAGGTTGAATAGACAGGGGGCTTGGTTTCATTCGGCTTAGGTCTCGCCGGTGATAGGGAGCACGAGGGGGTTGGGAGAAGCTCTAGGGATGTTCACAATCACTCAAGGAAACTCTCTATATCATTTGAATTAGATGGGGAGGAGTATACCCTCCTTCCCAAGTGATCTAATGGCTAGGTTGGTTTCGGCTTTTGGCAGTCGTTCGATCGGAGTAAGTGGCCAGAGATATCAGTGAGGGGTTGAGGTGGAGGCTCTTGAGGGGCTAAGGCAGTTGCAATGGCTGGCAAGGTGCGTACCTCTTCCTCTAAGTGTTCCAATGGGGAGCCATCAGTGAACTCACCCTCTCTTGACCCAAGGCTAAACTCAATAGCTATGGGTCAGGTGAGTCAGTGGTCCTAGTGTCCAAAATGAGATAAGGGTGGCTATTATGGGTTGGTGAGTGGTTGAGATAATCCAAATGGGGATTTTATCTCATTTGTATGGATTGGTACAATAAGTTTTGATCCAAACTAGGTCCACCAAGGGTTGGGTTCATTTGGGCTGACCCATGGTGACCCAAGGATAGATCATGCCAAGTTTGGATGGGTTTAACTTGATTTGGATGTATTTGGCTCAATTTGACCCAATTGGGTTCACTTGGGTTAGGTTGACTAATTGGTCCAATTGGGTCAAATTGGTGACTTGGATAAGTTCAAATGATCATTTGGAATGTTTTGGTTCAATTAGTTTGGTTTAGTTTGAAGTGGATTTGATTTTAGCTCATATGGGTTCATATGGATCAAATGGGCTAAGTTGACTAATTTGGTCAAATTGGCCAAATTGGCTTGGGTGTAGGGTTGGTTTAGGTTCAATTTATCATTTAATAATAATTGTAGGTATTGTAAATCAATTTAGATTTGGGAATGATTTGATTCAATTTGACCCTTTAGGTTAATTGGGCTAAATGGGTCAATTGGGTTGGTTTGATCAAATTGAGTTCAATTGAAGGTTGGATCATGTTCAATAATCAATTTATGAATGATTAGAGGCCTTAATTTCAATCAATTGGGTTTAAGATTTGATTTGACTAAATTTGGCCCATTAGAGAAAATTGGATTAACTTGGGTCAAGATGCCAAATTGGCTTGGTTTGATCCAATTACTGGTCAAGTCATGTTCAATTTATGGTTGATAGGAATCATTGGTTTCAATTTATTTGGATTAGAATGAGGTTAGGTTCATTTTGGTCCATGGGTTAATTAGGTCAACATAGATCAAGTGATCAAATTAGTTTGGTTTGACCCAGTTGATTAAAATTGGACAATCAAGGATGATCAACAATCATTGTAGAAGAGATTGGATAGGTTGATTCAATCCACTTTGGGTTGGATTAAAGTTTGAGTCAATTTGGTCCTTTAGGTCACTTTGGGTCAAGTGGATCATATGGGTTGATTGGATTGAATTGGATTGAATTGGGTGTTGAGAAGAGTTCAATGATGAATATAGAGTTGATTGATAGCTTTGATTGCAATTGATTTGGATTTAATAATATTTTGGCCCATTTGGACCCTTTAAGTCAAATGGGCTAACTTAGGTTGATTGGATTGGTTTGGTTCAATTGGTTTCACTTTGAAGGATTTGAAATAAAGTATTGAACTGTTGGAATGCTTTTGTGAAAGTCAATTGGATTTGTTTCAATTGGATAGGCTTGAGTCATAAGATCATGGGATGATCAGAATTGATTTAGGTTAATGGTTAAGTTAATTTGGCTTGGAGCTTGGATAGAAAACAAATTTAATTTGGGATTGTTTATGTTGGTTTGAGGTTGGTTTTTGGATAAGTGGATAAGCATAGGTTATAGTTTAGACCATGGGATAAGTAGAACCTCTTTGTCCTAAGGCACATCTTAAGCTTAGAGTATACCTTCCTAAGTCCCTAGGCTTGGGTTTAGTGTTCCCTTAATCACTGGAAGTGTCCTATGATGAGGGAGATCCTAGTGCTTGGAAGACTCCTAAGTCTAAGATGGGGAGGATGAGTCCTCACTCCAAAAGTGAGGTCAACAATACCCATGCCTTATTAAAGGATGGATGAGTATACTTCATCTAGAGTGGCTATCACATTCACCTGCATGTTCCTCCCTCACATAATTTAGGTTGAAGGAGGTTGCATTGATTATTAATAATACACCCTCAATTAAGAAATATATGACAACTATTATCTTAAATATACATGAACTTGTTAAGCACAATCTTTATGACCTTTAGGTACTCTACACGAGGATTGATCTAACTTGGAGCGTGGTTTTTGGCTACTTGCATTACTCTATCTTCTTCTATATTAAAGCAAGAAAACATTATTAGTGATTAACCATCTAGATTCCCTAACTTTAAGAATAAATTAGTGAGCTAATTCTATTTCTAGAAGTTTGAGTTATGTTAAAATACCTAAGCAATCCAAACTTTGATAGTAATCCTTGAGATAAAAAAAACATAATGCTCATTCATTTATACTATTAATTTTAGCAGCCTTTCCAAGAATTGAAGCTAGGTGAGTACAATAATGAGGGGGTTATAAATAATGACTTAGATTAGATTGACTTGAAAGTAGGAAGAAATTGATGAGAAGTGGCGATGAGTGCAAGCGATAGCTTCTTCTTAATTAGATACCTCAACTCAACATCTTGAAGCTTGTAGTTAACATAGTATGCTGGCCACTATTTCCTTTCATCTTCCCATGCTAGTACTAAACTTTTGATGTTCTCACCATATCCCAAGTAAAACAAAAAATTCTTACAAAAATTTGGAATTAATAATGTTGGAGAGGAGAGGAGAGTCTTCAATTACTAAAAGGCGACTTCATACTCTTTGCTCCACTTAAATTGCTTTATACTCTTGAGAAGTTTTAAAAAAAGGTGAGCATCATTGTCCTAAAATTGAGATGAATCTATTTAGTCATGTGACTTGCGAGGTAGCTATGTAAAATCATTATACTTTTTTGGTTTTCCTTATATATATATATATATATATATATGACTTAGATCTTATATGGGTTTACTTTAATTCAAAAAAGTATGAGACAACCTAAGAACTTGTCTAGTTTTACACTAAAAGCACATTTTAGTGGATTAATCCTCATATTGTACCTCTTTAGAGTTGTGAATATGAATCTCTTCCAAATCTTAGATGTGTTGTTTAGGAAACTTATTTCTACTAGTAGGTTATCCATATATACCTTAATATTTTTTCCTTGCTGGACTTTACATATTTGATTCATCATTCTCTGTTACATGCCACTTGCATTCTTTAGTCTGAATGGCATCACCTTGTAGTGAATAGGCCTTCTATTATTATGAAGGCCATCTTCCCATAATTGACTAATTGTATCTTTATTTGATAATTTCTTGAGAAGGCATTAAGCAAGCTTATCATAGGGTAGCTAATTGTTGAGTTGACTAATAAATTAATTGTAGATCATGAATAGTCATTTTCTTAAGCATTTCTAATTGAAATTTGTGAAGGTGACGCATATTCTCAACTTATAATTGGCCTTTGCACAATCACTATGTTGGAAATTCATTCAAGGTATTAGACTTCTCGAGTAAAGTTAGCCTCTGACAGCTTGGGACTTCTTCCTTTATTAGCATGGTGAGTAAGGTAGCTAGTATTGGGATTTCTATTTCATGGGCTATCCCACTCTATCATGTCCAATCAGTGGTAGACGATGTTGATGTCTATTCATGAAATTTTTATTATTGACCATGTGAACATATTAAGTCAATCCTTTGGGCTTTTCCCAAGATTTTATTTATGCTTAGGACTTAATAATTAACAACTTTTAATAGCTCTACATGGGATTATCTCAATTGGTAGACCTCATCGATAATCTCCAAAGTTCCTAAGTAGACCCACCTATCAAATTCAAACTATAACACTTGCTCTTGCACTCATCCCATGCTACTAGCTATATTAAGATTATAAGCCATGGATTATTTTATGATCTCCCTCATTGTGTTCTCTTATCTTTTCCCCAAAAACTTCATTATAATGTGGTAGGTTGACAACATAGCTTTGAAGGTATTCAAGAGAGGATGCATGAATGCTGCATTATATGTAGCTAGTGCATCTATTATGATGAAGTCAACCATCAATGTATATTGCTTTTGATTTTCTCTCTCCATGTAATGGGAGTGTAATAGTGCCTTTGATTTTCCTTCTTTCTTTAGATAACTGAAGGAGTGGCTTAGCTATTAGCATGAGGTGCAAGGCGGTTAAGGTCATCTACTCAAAGATTGATTTATAGATGATATAGACTAAGCTTTTTGTATGAATTATGATACTTCTACTTTGATAGTTGACGATTAAGGCCATGATTGCCACTACATCATCGTATATGTTATCAACAATAAATTTATCTTTCTCAATAAGAATGATGGGGTAATTTCTATAGTTGATGCCTAATGAATGGTCATTAAGTTTACCTCTTAACCTAGTCATTTTAACATTGCCTTTTGATTCATATTTGCCCCCATCTCCTCTAAGAATAATCAATACCAATCAAATAATATAGATTGCTTAGGCTGAAACTAGTTCATTTCCATAGTCCTTCATGGGTTCCTTCCCTACTTGCCACCTAAGGTTGGCTAGAACAAACTTTTTCAACTCACTAACTTTAATTAGTTCTTTAAACATACTATTTACATGTCGTCACTTCTCGGTGTCATGCTTGTTATCATTATGGAAGGCATAGTATCTTGATTGGTTTTTACTATGGGTTCTTACGTTCATCGATGCAAGATATTTAAAGAAGTGGTTATTTAGAGAGCCTCTGCCAACACAATCATCGATTCTTGTTGGGGAGTTATTTTTGAGTAGTGATGCACTAGTTAAGAGTCCTCTTCTTGGTATGCTCGGGTGACACATGACACCTCCTCAATATGTTGTTGGATGGTCCAACAATTTGTAATGGCTTTACCAATATGGGTACCTTTTATGGATGGTTATAAGGATGACTCAATGAAAATGATGCCTTTTTCCCACCTTATGCACCCTCAGATAATCTCATGTCTACTTATTATGTTAAGGGCATTCCAACCACAAGGGCATGTCCATCACTGGAGTGGATCAAGAAGATTGAGTCATGAAATTACATTCTTTGGCATTAATATGCATGTTAACAAGTTTCATCAACTCCATAAACTAAATAACCCTTCTCCCAAGCCTTGAGTCTAGCTTGAATTATTGCTTCTTTACATCCAATATTTTTTCTTTGAAAGATAACAATAAACTTTTTAATTAGACTCCTGTCTCATCTACAATAGATCATGTGAGCTTTTTAATGGGCTTTGGGTACTCGCAAACTACATAACTAATATCTTATTGAGCTTAGTAAATGAAATAATTATATCAATTAAGAGGTCTGAGAACTACCTTAGAGTTGACATTTTAAAGGTGGTGTAAAAATATGCAACACTTTAGAGCATTATTGATTGCTATTTAGGGTGTCACTGACTTAATATATTTGATGTAGTATGTATGGTCAAATTTTATAAGGTACAACTCTAGATAGAGCATCTTGAATTTATCAGGTGGTCAAGCTTCTACTATTTTCTTGGACAAAATGTTGGTTAAAATGTCTCCTCTCTTACTCACCTTAATAGGATGGATTCTTTATTGCTACAATAGAAATGTGTTTATCTTATGATAATCATTAAGGTCAATGCCTTGCCACTATAACATGCTCTCTACATAATAGATTAAGTTAGGAGACCCTTCTAGTTCATGCATAAGTGAGTACTCCTTAGGAATCCCTCTAAAAACCCTTCAATTAATTGTTAATCTACTCCATCTCTTTCAAATCTTAATGAATATTAAAGTTTTGGCTATTCATGTTAATTGAAGTCTCTTGAATAGACTATTCTGCTCATCATAGTGCTCGACTTTTGGTCAAGTGCATCAATCTTTGCTCACCTCACCTTTTAAGATGTTGGATACATATATGTTTGTAGGCAATATTTGATTTAATTCTACAAGACTAGCTAGGTGAGATAAAGCTTGAATAAGAATAAAATTTTGCTATTGTTGAATAGAAGAGAAAGGCCCAAGAAATTCACTATAGTTCATGAATAATACAAATGGATCAAATTCTCAAAAAGATTTTTCAGTTCATTTATTTATAGGGTGATGAAGGTTATAAGAAAGACTACACTATGAATAACAAAGAAATGACTAACAATTACAGACATGTAGATCACTCATAATGTAAACATATATACCCACTATAAGAAAATCATGATCATGAGTGGAGAAGTTCTTAGATAGACATTGCAAATGAATGAGGGAGACAAGTTTTTGGTTTAGTCTCCACATCAAGCATCCAAGACAAGTTCAAGTGAGCACCATCATGGAGAGCTTCCTCATTGAATTGATGCACTTCTTTAGGCATACATGCCTTGTGGGATATGATATGCATATTGGACTTAGATAATAAAGTGAGTGCCTCTTAAGCCAAATTCTTCTATTAGTGAGCTATTTTGTGACTAATTTCTTCATCATTGATAGGGCTAAGTGCCCATGGGTGATTCTTCTCATATGTTAGTGTGCTTGATAGTGTTAATCCAAGCGCACCTACTTAGTTGAGTGTGTTGTATGTACATATGAAATATAATTCCTTGATTTTATTTGCATTATATATAGATACCCAATCTAGTCATACACATGAAGAACCATTATATTGTTAGGAGCAAACATAAATTTGTGACATGATGGAAAAGTTTATTAAATTATTTGAGACTTCTGATCTTTTTTTGATAAGTTAGGAATCATTTTTCATGGAGCTTTTTAATGCTAATAATCTACAATTTTTAAGGCATTAACTCATAAACTTTATATTAATGATGGTTGAAGTTAAAAAGAATAATGGATAATTCATTGTGCTTAATATTAGAGATAATAAAATTAAATTTGGAGAATTCATTTGAGAATATATTCAAGGTGATGACCAAAATAGTGAGTTGATTGATATTTTCTTGATAGATATAATAACTTTAAGATAGAAACCTGTAGAATTCTATGGTGTTTTAATTTGGAGCCATAGGGACACCACACAGATCTTAGGGGGCACTTATTGAAGTGATCAGGTGATGCATTAAGGTATGATGTATCATCTCAAGAGATGGAAACAACACCCTACAATGGACCTAGTCACATAATAAGGACTCCTAAGGTAGATGGGTCTATGTATATACCATAGATCTTTCTCCTACTTTACTTGAAAAAAATAAAATAGGGTTATTTTATGTCGGGTTCTTTAGTTTTCTATGTAAGCAAGCTTCCATAGTTAATTACATCTTAGGAAATGAGAATCTCCTAGAAATACTCTCGATTAAAGTAGTTAATAAGTATCTTCAGAGATTTTAAAGCTAGAATATCAAAGGATTAGGTATTTATGAAAATCAAATGGGAGAGTTTAAATAGAAAGAATTATTTACAGATTTCAAAGGAGAATAAGTAGAAAGCACCCATGATACTCAAAAGCCTAGTGGGTGCTTCAATTTACCCTATAGTGAAGCTTTACATACTTGAGAGAGAGAATTCACTATTATTTAAGTTAGAGTATAATTAGAATGCTAAGGCTTATAGTCTAACAACACAAGATCATGGAAATACCTGAGAGGTGAGGACTTATACTCATAACTCAAAGAAAATAAGTAGCCTCAAAACCTTAATCTAAAAGGCTTTAGTACAAGCTGAAAGCATGACCTAAGTTTAATCGAGAAATGTGGGATATGATAGTTCACCTCCACAAGAAAGAATGAACACACCCTGACTCTTCTAGGCTTACAACTGCCTGGAGTGGCCACCAACTAACACCTCCTATGCTTTAAAACCATGTAGGCTAGTCTTATGTTGATATAAGATAGCTTGGCTATTATTTAATTATGAAAGAAGCTAGAATCCTAAACTCACTCTAAGAGAATAGATTATGATATGTATAAAAACATGACTTATATTAATGACAAAATTTATAACTTCATAAACCATTTTGACACATTCATTTCGGACCAAGGGCTTGAGATAAATATGCCTATATGCATGATGAAATTAAGTCAAGGGTTAACTTAATTAGATGAGGTGTTCTCCACTATAAGGGATCACTTTTAAAGGTCAAGCATATCCCTTATCGTGCAAGAGTGGAAACCCTCCTTATTCAAGATTGGCATAATATGATATTGTGGTGTTTATTTTTGGATGCCGGGGGCAGGGATGGATACCACATAGATCATATGGGGGTACTTATTAAAGTATAATGTACTATCTCTAAAGATAGAGACTTCACCCAATAATGGACCTAATCACCTAATAAGGACTCCTAAGGCATGATGGGTCTTCAAATGTACCAGAGATTTTCTCCTACTTTACATGGAAAAGTAAAGCAAGATTTATTTTAAGTCGAGTTCTTAAGTTCACTATGGAGGAAAGCCTCCATAGTTAATTACATCCTAAGAAATGAGATTTCTTAAGAATACTCTCGATTAAAGTAGAAAATTATTATCTCTAAAGATTTCAAGGTTAAGACTATCAAAGGATTGGTTATTTAGAAAATCAAATGGGATCATTCAATTGGAAGACTTATTTTGGAATCCAAGGAAAAATAAGTAGGAAGTTCCCATGATACTAGGAAGCCTAGTGAGCACTCCAAACTATCCTATGGTGAGGTTTTATATGTTTCAAAGTGCAGAGATTTATTTCATTTGAGTTTAAATTTTATTAGAATGTAAGGCTTATAATCCATCAACATAAGATTGTTGAAATGCCAAAGAGGGGAGGATTTATGCTCATAGTTCAAGGACAATAAGCAATCTCAGACCTAGATCTAGAGAGCTTTAGCACAAGATAAAACATGACCTAAATCTAGGAGAGAGGTGGACAAAGGGTTTATGTCTACAAGAGGGGTGTGGTATTTATTTTTGGATGTATGGTGGTACACCACACAGATCGTAGAGGGTACTTAGTGAAGAAATCGGGTATGACATTGAGGTGTGATGTACTATCTCGAAAGATAGAGGCATCACCCTTCAATGGATCTAATCACCTATTAAGGACTCCTAAGGCATGATGGGTCTTTGAATGTACTAGAGGAGTTTCTCCTTCTTCACATGGATGAATAAAGTAGGGTTTATATTAAATCGGGTTCTAAAATTCCCTATGGAAGCAAGCCTCCATAGTTAATTACATCCTAAGAAAGGTGAATTCCTTAGGAATACTCTTGATTAAAGTAGACAATTAGGGTCTCCAAAGATTTCAAGGTTAAGACTATCAAAGGATTGGTTATGTTTGGAAAATCAATTGGGAAAGTTCAAGGAGGAGACTTATTTTTGGAATCTAAATGGAGGAAGTAGGAAATGATCATGATACTAGGAAGCCTAGTGAGCTTTCCAATTTATCTTATGATTGAGATTTATATATTTAAAAGTGAAGAGATGTATTTATTTGAGTTGAATTTTTTAGATTGCTAGGGCTTATAATCTGTTAACACAAGGTTGTGGAGATGCATAAGAGGTGAGGATTTATACTTGTAGCTTGAGGAAAATAGCTACCTAGGATCCTAAATCTGGAGCTTTAGTACGAGCTAAAGCATGACCTAAATCTAAGTGACAGGTGAACATAGGGTTTACCTCCACAAGAGAGAATAAACTCATACGACTTCTAGACTTATAACCACCTGGAGTGGCCACCGGCTAACTTATCCTATGATTTTAAAACCATGTAGTATGGTATTATGAATTGTAAGATAGCTAGGGTATTTATTTAATTTGAAAGAAATTAAAGTCCTAAACCCACTCCTTAAGTGACTAAAGCATGAGTGGTATGAGCACATACTTAGTCTATCAATGCAAAAATCTTTTCAAATTTTTTATTTCAGTTTAGACACATCATTTTGACAAAAGCTATATGATTTCTTATACCTAAATGCATGATGAAAATAGGTTATGGGCCAAATTAGCTAGAAGACAGTGTTCTCCATCCACAACGAATTCTCTCATAGGTGAAGCATTCCCCTATCATGCAAGGATTGAGATCTTTCATGTTCAAGAGAGAAAGAATATGCATGCATGATGTGAAGCATACAACATTCAGCTAGGAGTTGCTAAATCTTTTAATTATCTTGATTATGTCCTAGGCTTTATGATGATGTCATGAGTTATTTAAAGTTTTAGTTATGAGTGATTAGTTGGGGTAGAAAAATTAATTTTACTCTAAGAGCCTAATCACATCTAGGCCACACATTAAAGCATCAATCATAAACTAAAAAATAAGCCATTTTTAATGCATAATTTAAACATAACATCAATCAATTTTATAAGCTACTGCAAAAGAATAAGAGGCTGGTGCAGTTGGATACCACCATACAACCCGAAAAAAAAAGATGGGTAGCCGAGCTCTACCCTTATACAACCAGAATTACAAAAAATTAATTACAATTTATCATGAATGAATGCTATGGGGGGTCTTCATTTCTTTATTCTTCATATCTTCAATCTTCATGTCCTCATTTGACTTGATTTGCTCCACTTCAAAGGCATCACATGGCACCCCAGGACAAAGCCTTCTATCCAATGCTCATCCTTATCCCCCAGAGTACTAATCATAATTCCTAAAGCAAAAATTATGTTAAAAAATAGAAAAACAAATCTAACTACACATGCTAAAATAAGTGTTAGCTAAGCACACATACAATCATAAGTAGTTATATATATAATTTGGATTTATCACCCTACACATTGGTAACCAAGCCCACCTATCCTAACTTGGATTATGCTTAGGGGTTTAAACAACCTGTAAGAACATTTATATTTATTTTAAGTAACCGCTTAAGCATAATCCCTTATAAAAAATATGATAAGACTAATATTGGCCTACCATCTAATCTATGAAGCATGCACCATAACATCCAGTCTAAAATAATATATCACAAAACAAAATACACATCGCATCATAAACCGCCCTAACATAGAGCTAGAAGTGGTGACTTAATTCTAATGTGCGTGTTAAGGCTTGTGTGTGTGTCTTACTAAGCATTATAGTGGTATTTTCTAAGTTTGAAAAGATTCAATTTAACATGAAAGGTTGGTTTCACTTGAAGTTATTTAATTGATTTGAGAATTTGAATTTATGTTTTCTTTTGTTTCATATGATTACACTTAGCAAGTAAGTGCTATAAAGAAAAGAAAGAGGATTTCCCTCTTTCATCCCTACCTTAAGCCACTTTCTAAAGTATGTTAATTTGATTTAATTCTCTTTAGTAAATGGCTTATTAAATGATTTAATTAATCCTAAGTTTAGGTTCACCTTAAATGAACCTATTCAATATGAAAGGCATCATATGATTAACTTGATTAAACTACTACCACATGATATATATTAAACCATTCCTTTCAATCACACATAACATGCATGTGATTAAATTCTAAGTGTATCTATACATGCAACATGCTTTAGCACACTTAAATGATGAATGTATGTGTATATTTCAATTTTATATTTTTATTGAATTATTTAATATGTGTAAATTTAAAGCTCTATCAAAATTTTTAAACAAAAGTACATAAGAATAAAATTAAATAGGTTCATGCCATTGTTAAACCAGGGAAGTGAGGTAATCAAATGGCCTCCTTGGGGCTACTTAAAGCCTCGGGTTCTCGAGATGTCTAGACTATATACCCATTTGCATTCAAATATATGTAAATTTGCATATATGAACATTGGAAAAAAAAAGCTCCAAATCACATGATTAAAAAATTCAATCACTTGAACAATTATGGATGCATGCATTTTAAATATAAAAGAGGGATTCTCATTCTTTAATCACATGTACACACACATGTATGAAAACATAAACAAGTACGTACCATTATTAAACTAGTGAAGTGAAGTAATCAAGTGACCTCCTTAGGGCTACTTAAAGCCTCACATTTCTGGGATGTCCAAACTATATACTTGTTTGTTTAGATACATATGAATGTATGAATAGCTAAGAGAATGAAAATCATGCAAACTTTGTATTTTGTTTAACTAAATTATTTATGTATATGAATTAAAGCTCTTTTTAAATTCTAATGTTAAATTACATATGAATTAAATCAAATGGGTACTACCGTTGTTAAACTAGGGAAGTAAGGTAATCAAATGACCTCCTTGTGGCTACTTAAAGCTTCGTATTCTCGGGATGTCCAGACTATACACCCATTACCATTCAAACCTTTGAAAATCAACATGTGAATAAAGGAAAGAGAACTCAACATTCACACACTTAAGCTATAAGCACATGCATTTCTTGTGTATTTATAACTAGCATCATAACACATATTATTATTCATTTATAAACTTTTGAAAAATACTTTTGGATTTAATAGTGATAATAGCCACACATATATTAAATTAAATCAACACATGCAAGCTTACATAAAGGAAATCCATTTTACTTTACTTGATTTTGAAAATATGGATGCATGAATTCAAATGACATATCAAATTTAACATGATTGGGAAGAGAACAGTCAAATATAAGCATGTGATTCATTCAATAGTCAAATCAAATAAGATTATTTAAAGCAAACCAAAGCTTCCTTAGTATCATTTTAATTTCATGTTTTAATTTGATTTGAGGGTGTGAGAAAAGGTTTGATGGTCCTAACCCATTACCATGTTTGTAAATTCATTTGGTTTAATGAAATGTGATTAAGTTGATTTTATGGGTGAATTAAGTTGTAATATGCATTAAATCTATTAATTAACACTTTCTTATGTTATCTTAATTTGATTACCCAAATAATTATGAGCCAACATGATATGCACATGCATTGGAAATTAAATTAACAATGATCCTAAGAAGTAAAAAAAGGACCTAATGCAACGCGCTTATAATTAATGGTTAATTAAGTTAACGAACTTAATTAAGTATTCTTATGATTTTCTCACATATGTGATTTAACCATAATTTCCTTAAGACCTTTTTAGGTTATTTAACACTGAAAGGTCTACCCAAGATTTGATTAATTAAAATTTAATATGATTATGATTTTAATTTAATTAATTAAGTAGTTTAATTAACTAATTAAGCCTTGATTGATTTAATTAATTAATTGAACTTAGGGAAATAGATTAGGAAGAAGGCCCTAACCTTATCCCATAGGTTCATTCACTATTGAATAATGATTAACAACTTAATTAATTAATTTGTTACTATTTAGGGGATTAAATAATGATTAATTAACTTAAGAGAGTAATTAAAGCTTAATTAGTCAATTTTCCTAATTAATTAAGCAATAAATCCCAAGAAAATCATGAGAGGCAGAGGTCATCCCACTAAATTAACCCACAAAGTTTGGGGTTAATTACTTAAGCAATTAAGGATTATTAAGCTAATTAATTTTGTAATTAAACCCTAATTAAGCCTTAATTACTATTCAAACTTAATTAAAAACATTTTTAATAAATTTTTCTTTGAAATACCTTTAAAATGAGTATTTATTTATATATTTTTTTATTTTTCTATAATTAGTTATGATTTTTACAATTTTAGCTAATAAAACACATTAATTAAGCCTAATTAACCCTTAATCATGTCGGTGCCATGTGGCACGTTGATGCGGCGCTCTTTCCGCATGGCGTGCTGATGCGACACTCTTTCCACGTGGCATCGCGGGATTGTTATTAAAAATAATCATAGTCAACGCTTTCATGGCGGTGGTGGAACGCTTTCGTGTGCCATTTGATCTAAGATCAGATGACCATGATTAATCTTGCGGCTTAATAAAATTAAATTGGATTGATCTATCTGATCTAATCATGGTCATCCATTTTGATCATATGGAACAGATGGTGTGTGATCTATCATCACGTGAGCGAGGGAGAATGGAGTTCGTCTGGCATTTCTCACTTGATCCGAGCTCACTCGAGCTTAGATCGACTCCAAATAGATCCCACACCTTCATGAGATCGATCGGAGGGGATTTAATGGTCAAGGTCATACAACTTACAAGTTTTCTTCAAAAAGCTCTAACTCATTTTTCACCCAAGGTCAATTTCAATGGCATATCTCACCGGAGCTCAAGATCGATGGCAAATATAATTGAGGAAGCTTCATTTAGTGAAGATGAATCTCTACTGATCAGCACAAGCTCCAATTTGATATAATTTTTTTGAAAGGCCATGAACTGAAGCTTGGGAGGTCAGTTTTGATAGAAGTCCACCCTCCAGCCATCAGGAACCTGGGGGATGATTCGTTCTTGCTCGATTGGCTCCAGAGATGGTGTGTGCAAAATTAATTGCACTTTGGTGGAGTTTAGAGCAAATGAGATTGAAGGATGTGATGCCCTATTTTAGGATAGACATGAATGGCCTTTTGGGAGCTTGGGAAGACTTTAGAACTCTAGGCAGGGGCTCTAGTGGCTCATCTTAGTGTTCTCTAGCTCTAAGGGAGTGCAAGTAATCGTTTGGACTTGGAATAAGGAGGGGGGGTATATTCCTCCTCCTCTTGATCGAATGGCTCTACTTGATTTTGGTTGTTGTGGTCGTTTGGCCACCAGTAGTGGCTGGGAATGGTAGAGAACCACCCTAGGTGGCTCGGTTTGATTGGCCAAGGCTTGGGAGGTGGCTTCCAAGAGGGATTAGTGGGTGTCATTGGTGTTTCAAGTGCACCAATGGGGGATGTGAGGTAATTTCACCTCCCATGGATTATGGCTGACCCAACCACCCCTTGGGTCAGGTTGGGCAGTGTCCTAGGTGCCTAGGTGGACCATTGAGAGAGTGCCAAGTTGCCAAGGAATGGAAATGAACAGTTACGTGGGTGATTTGTCTTATGTGATACCCTTAGCCCAAGGGTATCTTAGTCATTTGGCATGAGATTTGAAATGAGCCAAAAGTGGATTGGGCCAAATTTCAAGTCATTTGTGTTAATTTGGTCCAATTTAGATCAATTTGACCCATTTAGATAAAATTAGGTTAGGTTGACCAATTGGTCAAATTGGGTCAAACCAAGCATTGGGTTAAGTTCATATGATCAATTGGAGTGTATTGGTGTCATTGGTTTGGTTTAGTTTGGCTTTGATTTGATTTTAGCTCATTTGAGTTCATTTGGGTCAAATAGGTTAAGTTGACCAAGTTGATCCAATTGGCTAAATTGGCTTGGGCCATGGCTTTGTTTGGGTTTGGTTGATCATTTGAAATATTTTGTAGGCTTTGGATGAGTTAAATTTGGATTTTATTGGACTTTAGATTGGTTTGATCCTTTAGGTCAAGTTAGTTTAAATCATTTAAAATTAGTAGCTAGAGGCTAATTAAGCCAAAAAACTTTGGTCAAGTTAAACAATCAATTTGGAATGAACTTGAGCTATTGGTTGCAATCAATTTAGTTTATATTTTAATTTGACCTAATTTGGCCTTTAAGGTCAATTTGGGTCAACTTCGGTCAAGAGGGCCAATTGGGTTTAGTTAGGCTCAATTGAAGGTCAAGTTATGTTCAAATATTGATTTTGAGTTGGTATGAATCATCGGTTTCAAGGGATTTGGCTTAGGTTGCTATTTGGCTAGTTTAGGTTCATATAGGTTAGGAAGGTTGACTTGGTCAAAGGACCAAGTTGACTTGGTTTGACCCAATTTATGATAATTGATCAACCTAGGGTGATCAACAATCATGATGGGAGATTTTGATGGGCTTGGTTCAATCCAATTTGGGTAGGATTGAAACTTGGCTCAAATAGGTCAAATTGGCCACTTTGGGTCAATAGACCAATTGGATTTAGTTGGCTTGGTTTTGGGTTTAGTTTGATTTAGTTGAGTTAATATATGGATTTGGGATTGATATGTAAATTCAATTGCAATTGGTTTGGGTTCAAATGAGGTTTGGTTCATTTGAAAATTTCAAGTCAAAAGGGCTAAGTTAGGTTTGACTTGGGTTGGTTTTGGTTTACCTTGATGATTGTAGATTTCATTTATATTTATGAATATGATTGAATGTATGATTGATTTATGAGAAAATCAATTGACTTTGGCTTGATTTGGATAAGATAGTACCTCTCCTCAATGTCATACCCAATCACCATAATAAGAATATCTACGGATCTACATGGTGTCCTAACAAGGCATGTATTTTTATATAATTTTATTTTCATTCATCCTCTTTTTCGAAAGGAGGAGGGTAGATGAAGGCAGAAATGTATAAAGAAGAAATATATTTTACAACATATTTTTTTGGCGACTCCACTAGGGATGGTTCCTCTCTCCATCTTTGGTAAGTGATCATTGTCTTCGAGTATCGATAGTGGGTTAGTACTTTGTTATGGATTCGAGACTATCTTTCTTTCTGTTGGCACCTAGCTTATTTCATTCTTAAGTTGAGTTAGCCAATATCCATAGGTCTTAGGACCTCACTCCGTGTTGGTCTTAAAACCCCCATTGGGTTCTCCAATGGGTAAAAATACAAAGATCTAAATAAAAAAGAAAACATTTAAAGACTTCCTCCTTATCATTTTTATGACAAGGAAAGGTTCATTCGAAAATAATAAAGATAAAAGAAATTTTTCATAAAAACTTTGCTTTTCAAAAAGCACCCTTTCAAAAATGCACATAATAAAATATCGTCCACAAAATTTTATCACCCTCATTTAACAATTCTCATAATTGTTACATGTAGGAACTTTCAAAAAATAAAACTAACAACCTTTTCCAAAAAGCACAAATTAGCATCTTCCTTCATTTTCATTTTGATAAAGATTTCATTTTCAAAATAAAATGAACAATCATCTTTCCAAAAAATCAAAATCAAAATTTAAAATAAAACTTTAAAAGCACACATGAACCATTCAATACTCACACTATTGAATGAAAGGTTCATTTTCAAATAAAATTAAATTTTTCAAAAGCACATATGAACATCTTCATTTAATATACTCAAATTTATTGAATGAAGATTTCATTCCCAATTAAAAATGATATTAGTTGGGAATCCCACTTAAACATATTCCATATATGGTTAAGTTGGAATTCCCTCTTTCAAAAAGCAATAATCACACACAAAACAAAATTTTTACATTTCAAAAATAAGATTAACCTCCATTCCTACATACCCAAATTTGTTGAATGGAAGTCCTCTTTTCAAAAATTGAAACTTTACAATCATATTTTCAAAATTCAAACACATTTTGGAACTTCATTTAGCATACTCAAGTTTCCTAAGTGAAATCTCCAAATCCAAAATCAAAAGTTTTCAAACACATTTGGAACTTCATTTAGCATACTCAAATTTACTAAGTGAAGTATCCAAATTCAAAATCAAAAATTTTTAAACACATTTCGGAACTTCATTTAGCATACTCAAATTTGCTAAGTGAAATCTCCAAATCCAAAATCAAAAATTTTCAAACACATTTGGAACTTCATTTAGCTTACTCAAATTTGCTAAGTGAAGTCTCCAAATTCAAAAAACCAAAAAATTTCAAACATATTTGGAACTTCATTTAGAATACTCAAAAATGTTAAGTGAAGTCTCCAAATTCAAAATCCAAAATTTTCAAACACATTTGAAACTTCATTTAGCATACTCAAATTTGTTAAGTGAAGTCTCCAAATTCAAAATCAAAAAAAATTCAAACATCTATTCGGAACTTCATTTAGCATTCTCAAATTTGCTAAGTAAAGTCTCCAAAGTCAAAACCAAAAAATCTTCAAGCACTTTTGGAACTTCATTCCTTAGTATACCAAATTTGCTAAGGAGAAATTTCCATTTTTCAAAACCAAAAAACAACAAAATTTTGAACACATCTCTTGGAATTTCATTTAGCATACTTAAATTTGCTAAGTGAAATTTTCATTTCACAAAACTAAGTGGGACTTCAACCTTAGCATACCATATTTGCTAAAGTAAAGTCTCCACTTTCAAACAAATCAAAATAAAAATGAAACACATTAGGATTTCCTTAGCAAACTCAAATTTTCTAAGGATCCTACTTTTTCAAAAAAAATCAAAACATCCAAAAACAAATGAAACACTTAGGATTTTCTTAGCAAACCCAAATTTGCTAAGAATCCAATTTTCAAATATCAAATAAAACACACTTGGGTTCGTAACTTAGCATACCTAAATTTGCTAAATGGGAATTCCAATTTTCAAAATCAAAACAATAATTCACAAAAAGAAACAATCATTTTCAAACACTTCACTTAGCATACCCAAATTTGCTAAGTGAGTAAAATTCCAAAATCACAAATAAAAAACAAAATCAATTGAACCTTACTTTAACATACCCAAATTTGTTAAAAGAAATGGTCCTCAAATCAAAAATCTAAATCTAAACAAATATGAACCTATGGAAGCTTCCCTCTCAAAATATTTGAATCCATCTTTCAACATACCCAAATTTGTTGAAATTGGATTCATATTCAAAATTTTCTCTTTCAATCAAATTTCTAAATCTTCTCAAATCCATTTGAACCCCACTTAACACTTCCAAGATGTTGGATGTGGGTTCAAATTTTCAATTCAAATTCAAAATCAACAATGATAGAAATGATCCAAGCTCATTTCTATTGCGATTCTCACCATCAATTATAATGCAATTTAGTTTTCAATCTTTGTAGTTGATCTAAAATGGCGGGCTCATAGAAATTTGTTTTCACTTTCCCTCATGGCATGGATTTGGCTTTGGACCAAGCCAACTTCCCCGATTGGATCATACACACCTTATCCATTTCGATAGGGTATTTGAGGGAGCAAGGATTACATGTGAGGGCACTCCCCTCATTACAGTTAGTAGGACCACGGTGACTGGGCAGAAGCCGGTCATCCGAATCGATCTACCTTTTGTTCTAACATCTTCTTGTTGAAGGGAAAACCAGTGGCAGTCCCAGAGTTAGTACCAAGCATACCCCAATTTTGCACCTGGTTTCTTGCTTTGCCCAGTGGCTAGCACCCTCTCATCAGTACCCTCTAAGGGTAAGGCTCCCCTGATCTCAAGGATTGCCTCCCCTACTTTTGAGAATAGGTCTAGCTCTCACTCCTCCCATTCTACCAAGACATAGCATAGGAACAAAAATTGCATGATCAAGTGGTATCACAATAAGATTGCCAAGGAGATGGAGGCAGTCGCCCGTTCAGCTGTTGAGGAGTTTCCCATTTTTATTTCATGCTAGTTACAGCAAACCAGTTTCATCCTCACTCTAGGTTAAACAGAGAGGATGTTAGGAGGATTTACACATCACATCCACCAGTGGTATAGCATTTAGATTACTAGGAGCAGGTCATGCCTTATTTTCCGTGTAGAGGTGGGGCGTTGAGTCAGAGCTCAATTTGATGAGATCCATCATCCCCATAGTGTGGAAACATATCCATCGAGAGGGCCATAGAGGCCCATCATCACATTACTAGAGAGGTGAAGGTTGATCGGTAACTTCCATACTTGTTGATTTTCCACTACTACCACCGACCATGCTTCTTCTTGCGAGACCGGTCATCACAAGGAGGATAGCTCTTGTTCATAGAGAGTCGGTGGTGTCTCCACCACCTTTACTCTACCCTCATCCATCACCAGTCAAGTCTGAGCATCTCCCATTCCAAAAGGCCATGAGGATCCTCCTTCATACACCACCTATTGTGGAGGTGAAACTCTCCCTTTCGACCTTGCCCGGTGGTGATGCGAAGGAGTGATGACCCCGAAGCATAGTGGTCGTCCCTTCACCAACTCTATCAATTTAGTAGGACATGGAGATGGTAGCATCTATTTTAGAGGCAGCAGATGATAATCCAGCTACACTAAGGATAGTGGAACCTCCTAGGAATGTCACCCTCTCATTAGTGAGTCGAGTGTCTCTCATCTAGTGAGTAGTCCTCATAGATTGACTCTCCCAGTAGTAGAGAGGTGCCTCTCGATTTGCAGTGATCGTCGGTAGATCATTTGTCCATTGATATATCATTCTCTCGATGAGATAATAGCACATTATCTTCATAGAGAAAAAGGAGATCTTGGGGGATGATTGGTCGAAGAGGAGAGAAAGTCTTGATCCCAATGAAGATGACTTGTTGGGAGACTCAATGGAGTACATGGTAGAAAGGATCTCTTCTCGGGGAGCACAAACCATGGAAGGTGATGAGGTTGATCAGGAAGAAGACACATCACAACCTCGACATCTGAAAGAGATAGGTAGATAGTAGGATGGCATGGTAGTTAGAGGACTTGTTAGCAGCAATTTCAATACTCCAAAAATAAGCCCCATTAGTTCATCCTACTACAATCAACATTAGTCAGCCTGAGTTAGTGCATGTCTTGGACCCAGCCAAGACCTTACCTCCCATTGAGCAAGGTAGCACTAGCATGTATAGGAAGGTAGTGGAAAGTACCTCCATACAAGAAAAAGACATCTAATCTATAGTTGAGTAGCAAGTGAAGGAAATGTTGGCTCAAGCCCGGGGAGGATCATCGGTTCCAAAGGGTAGACCCTACCTAGAGGAATTCGATTCAATCCAATACTCCAAGGGTTTAGGGCCACCTTCCTTCAAAAGCTTTGATGGCAGAGGAAACCCAAGGCAACATATAGCACATTTCAGGGCCAGTTGTTACAACATCGCTAGCAGTGACGTTTTGCTTTTCTGCCTCTTCGTTAGTAGCCTAGCAGAGGATTGCTTTTGATTGGTATGTTAAACTGCCCAATGGTTTAGTAAAGATATTTACTAAGTTAGAGCAACTCTTTATCAAGATATTTGCTGGAGCTCAGTAAGGGGTTACTATAGGTGATCTTGTTGTAGCACAACAGCACCCAGGTGAATCCCTTATTGATTATATTCTTCGATGGCGTAACCTGAGTATGAAATGCGAGCCACAGCTGTCTAAGCAACATGCCATTAAGATTATTTTGAAGAATATCCATGGCCCGATCGCCTTCATGCTTAAGGGTTTCACTATCAAGACATTTGAGAAGCTAATCTACAAGGCGACTAGTCTACAAGAAGAGGTCAAATAGTTATCTTTTCAAAATTAGTTGCCTAAAGTAAAGCCACAAAAGGTCTATGAGAAGAAGCTAGGAGCAGTGACAGTGGTAGATAAGGGGAAGCAACCAGATAGATATCAGTCCGAGAGACCACGACCTCATTAGTCTGCACAACCAGCACCACCGCCTCAGCCATACCACCACCACCTACGGCATACATACCCGCCGCTGGGTAGCTATGGTCCACCTACTCTTTTAGATAAGCTTAACAAACCTTATTAATTTAAGAGAGAGATAACCAGGAAAATCTTTAAGAAACTCTTAAAGAAACCTAATTTTTAGCTACCCGAGCCTAGGAGACTAGAGGAAGTAGGCAAAAGTCATGAACCAAACTTTTGCCCCATGTTTTGGAGGATTGCTTCGCATTTAAGGCTCTCTTAAGCATAGCTTCAAGATCGGTGCCATAGTAATCCCAAAGGAATACCTTGTGGAACAATCATCTAGTTCCATCAGGCAAATCCTTAGGGATACATGTGATCCTTCCAAAATTAAATAATTTTTGGATATTTCTTTATCCAAAACCTCTAAGAAGATCATCTAGAAGATCAAGAAGCTTTCCTTGTAGGTGCCTAAGTCAACTCAAATCTCCAACATCAAGGAAGGTTTGCAAGTTATCAGTGCCAACTCGAGGAAATGGGGAGCTCAAGAAGAAGAAGAAGCATGTGTCACCAGATAGCCCATTAGCCCACAACCAGTCCAGCCTCCATTCTATAGTTACAGCTTCCACTCTGGTGACTTCTTCCACTTCAGCTAGCTCTACTTCTTCTACAAGTAGAACTCTTGTATCGGTGGATAAGGGCATAAAATCCCTTACAAAAGTCACTTTACTTGATTTCTACTTTATACCTCCAAACAATTCCAAGAAATTGAAGAATAAAGCTAGTTTAAATTACATTTGTGTCACTTCTGATGGTTTGTCTTCTTCTTCTAATGATAACTCTTCAAGTCAAAATAACTATAACAATTGATCTTCCTTTTCGATTGAGTTGGACTTTCCTACTCTGAATAATATGGGTTCACCTCTTGAGATAGACTTGGAATCATCCAATTCTGAGGGTCTCATAAGAGAAGCTGTAGGTGAGCCTAATGTGCAGGTAGAACTTTCCATTACCCTTCCATAAGAGATCACCGAAGTCAACCTCCATAGTAGCAAGGTTCTACCTTGGGCACCCTCAAGATGAGGGAAATAAGTCATTGGTACAAGATCGAGAAGCCCCTCCACAGGATGCTCCACCCTTGGATATGCTTATGGAGAATCAGCCCAAGGTGGACTACAATGTCCTTTCTCATCTAAGAAAGTTGCCATCTAAGCTAAGCATATACGATGCCCTTGTCTTATCCAAAGAGATGAGGGAATTACTAATCAAGGTTCTCCTTGATCCTAGATATGCTTAGCTCACCGACGATATATGTGTGAGGAAGCACAAAAAAGAAGCTCGGGGATCACCTTCACATGAAGACCTTCTTGGGGAACTTGGAGCACAATCGTCTCTACATCACGCAACATGGACAAGTTCAAGCTTGCCGAGTTCTCATGGATTCGTGTATCAAGAACATTATGAGTCTAAAGACCCTTGCCTATTTGAGGATCAACATCTCCACACTGAGGAGATCGGATGATGTTGAGAGGATTCAAAAAATAAGGTGAGTGAGCTTTAGGTTCTATAGTGTTACCTTCGGAGATAGGTGACTGAAAGACTGAAGCCAAGTTTTACATGATTGATTCAAATACTTCATTTACTACTTTTCTTGGTAGGCCTTGGATACATCAGAATAAGATCATTCCATTCTCCCTCCATCAATGCATCAAGTTCAGAAAAGATGGGATTGAATACTGTGTCAATGGAGATGAAAAGTCATTTTCAATTAGAGAGGTTGAGATTTATGAGGATGCAACCTACTATCTTTCTCAAAACACCCTTTCTCATGAACTTGGACAAAATTCAAATGCAAATACAAAAGAAAAAAAGAAAATGAAGGAAAAGAAAAGCCAAAAGAAAATGAAAAGAAAAATAAAAATCCAAGTGAACAAGAAAGGGGAATTGAAGAAGAAATAGATCCACATATCACATTCCACCCATAGTTCATTTCTTCATATGGACATGTGGGTAGGATGGCTCAACATCCACCAGGCAGAGGCTAAGGCAAAAATAGAGGCAGTTCTAGAGGTGGGAGATCCCCTAGTTCTCCATCAGCCAATAGAGGTCATGTTACAGTTCATAGGAGTACCCCTACTATTCACATAGACTTGGAGTCCAGCTCTGAGGATGAGTATAATATGATTAGTATACCAGCTAACCCCACTCAACGGGTTCCATTGGAGGTGACTTTTGATCCAGACAGAGATGAAGACCAGACCTCCACACAAAGCATAGTATTGGAATCAGGTTTATGTGAAACTATTAGGCAGTAGTTGGGAACCTTAGCTCTAACCGCACCTACATCTCAAAAAGTTAAAGGTTTAGTAGTTAAGGAAGTCCCTAAGTCATCCAATGACATGAAGCATAAGAGATTCTTTTTGAGATCATCATCCTCAAGTTTGAAGTTGATGTTGAACTTGAGGAGGTTTCATTTAAAGAATTAATGGAATTACCATTTGACTTTTACTCATCTTGTGTTCATAATCTTATACAGAAAGGTTTAGTTCTTCATACATGGTCTAAGCATAGGTCAGAGTATTTTAAAAAGCTATGGAACAATACAGGCTGGGAGGTACAATCAATAAGAGGACTAGGATTCATATATTGGGTCAATCGATGATGAATGCTTATACCAATCATTTGGAATCTGATAGGTTCTTCTCACACAACACCAACTCTTATAAGAATGTGTGTTTAGAAACCTCAGATGATCCAAATGATCTCCAAATCAAAGAAGCACAACCAAAATTTGAAGAGGAGATTCATTCAACAATAGACAACCTTAAAGTCAACCTCGGGATAGAAGAAAATCCATGCCTGACATACATCAGTTTGTTGTTGAATGAAGAAGAAACCAATGACTTAGTCAGTTAAGGACTACTTCACATAGAGTTATGAAAAGATGCTCGGATTATCTTCTGATGTAGCAGTCCACAAGCTAGCAATAGATCCTAATGCTACCCCTATTAAGCAAGCTCCTAGATGCATACGATTAGAAATTAAACAATACGTCATTTTTGAAGTCAAAAAACTAATCGATGATGGTTTCATTAGGGAAGAAAAATATCCCTCTTGGTTAGCTAGTGTCATCCTAGTTAAGAAGAAGAATGACCAAATTTGCATATGCATCGATTTTAGGGACTTAAATAAGGCATGTCCTAAACATGAGTTTCCTCTTCCTATACCATAATTAATGGTGGACATCACCTCATCTCATGTAGTTTTCTCTTTCATGGATGGGTCATCTGGCTATAACCAAATCAAGATGTCTCTAAGATGAAAGAAAAACACCAACCCCGATAAAATCTTCTATAGGGTCATGCCTTCGCCCAAAAAATACTAGTGTTACATACCAACGGGCTATGACTCAGATCTTCAACGAACGCATGCATCATCAGGTTGAGTGCTACGTTGATGATCTAGTAGTTAAGAACAGAGAAAAAGAAGACCACCTCTTTGACTTGAGAGTAGTTTTCGAATGATTAAGACATTATAACCTCAAAATGAATTTCCTAAAGTGTGCATTTGGAGTAGCTTCAAGGAAATTATGTGGGTTTATTGTCAGACACCGAGGAATAGAAATATATCCAGAAAAGATCAAATCTATCTTAGAAATGCCACCTTCTAAGAGTTTAACTCAACTCAAATCCTTCCAAGGACGGCTGGCATATCTAAGATGCTTTATCTCCAACCTATCAGTGAGATGCAAGACATTTTTAGCATTTCTCAAAAAGGATGCCAAGTTCAAGTGGGATGGCAAGTGTCAGCATGCCTTCAAAGACATCAACCAGTATTTGGTGAAGCCGCCAGTTCTAGCAGCCCCTATCCCAAGTAGGCCACTCATTTCCTATACTACAACATTGGATGACTCCCTCAGTGCTCTGTTATCCCAAGCCAATGACGAAGGGAAGGAGAATGCTCTCTACTATCTCAATCGCCGATTTTTTTGAAGCAAACTATCCACCTATTGAGAAATATTTTCTAACTTTGATCTTTGCTTCCCAAAAGCTACGACATTATATATTTTCTCATAAGGCGAACTTGATCTCTAGAACAAACTCAATGCAGATCATGACATGCCAACACTATCGGACGTTTGGCATGCTAGTCCATGTTTCTCTCACAATTTGACATCACATTCATAACCCTTCGTGCGGTAAAAGGATAGGCACTAGTGGATTTCTTAGCAGCACACTCACTTCCTATTGATTTTCTGCTTAGTGATGATCTCCCTGATGAACAAATCATGAACTTAGGGGAGGTTGGCGAGGTTGGCAACCGCTGATGGGAGATGTGTTTTGATGGTGCAGCTTCTTTTCATAAAGGGAAAGCACCATGATCTACTCTTTCAGGAAAGGCAGGGGTAGGAATAGTTCTCCAAACTCTAGACTGTGATATGATGAGATTCTAATACTATCTTTCCAACCCATGCACCAACAATAAAGTTGAGTATGAGGCTTTGATTGTCGGTCTAGAGTTAGCCATCATTATCAGTGTCAAGAGCATCAACATCTTTGAGGATTCTCAATTGGTTTTCAACCAAATTGTTGGCTCCTACAAGGTTCTTAAGCCCAAGCTTCATCATTACTACGAGTATACCATGAAGTTATTGGCCCAAATTCTCAAAGTCACCATCTACAAGGTTACCTAAGTAGAGAACATAATAGCAGATGCCCTGGCCAAACTTGCCAAGGCATGTCCTAAAGATGAGTCCATTTTAAGAAGGGTCCAAAACAAATAAGTCTTATCCCTTATTAATGTTGAACTCATCGAGAGACTTTCTCTTGAAGGGGAGCTTGTCTTTGCCAAAATGGATAAGGAGCTAGATTGGAGGCAACCATTCATAGACTATTTGAACACCGGTAAACTACCTCAAGAAAAATCACAAGTCCATCAGGTGAAATAGAGAGCTCTCTCTATGCTCTGTTGATGGCACCTATCACGCCCTTTGACCAAATGTGGTTATGCTGTTTAGACAAACACGAATCCCATGGCATTATATTTGAGGTACATTCAAGTCTATGCGGGGCACATCAATCCGATCTGAAGATGAAGATGAAGATCAAGAGACTAGGATACTACTCGATGATTACAGACTGCATGGATGTGTCTAGGAGATGCCATCTATGTTAGGTACATGGCGTGGTCCTCCACCGACCACCCAACATTCTGCACCCTACATTGGCCTCATGGCCATTTGAGTGTTGTTGTACTGACATTGTGGGTCCGATCAATCCTCCTTCTTTTTAGGAACATCGATTCATCTTAGCTACCACCGACTACTTTTCTAAGTTGGGCAAAAGTCATCCCACTCAGAGAGGTCACAGCTCAACATGTACTTTAATTTTTCAAGAACCATATCATATATATGTTTGGGGTGCCTCGATGAATTATATTCGATAATGGTATTTCATTCAAAAGCATGAAGATCAATAACTTCGCCAGAAGACACAGTATAGATTAGAGATATTCCACTATCTACTACCCTGGAGTGAATGACTTAGCAAAAGCATTCAACAAAACTCTCATCCAGATACTGAAGAAGACTCTTGATGATAACAAATGATAGTAGAATGAATAGTTGGTTTAAGCTTTGTGGGTCTATCGTACCACACACCAAACTCCAACTCAGTCTACCTTATTTTCCTTAGTGTATGGGTCCAAAGCTGTCCTACCTTTAGAAGTTTAACTCCCATCACTAAGGATGGCATTGGGTAATAAGATCACTATAGAGTAGAATGCAAAGTTATGGTTAGAAGAGCTCAAAGGTTTGGAGGAAAGTAGCCTTCCAGTGTGTTAGAACCTCAAGTTGTACAAGGCCAAAATGATTCAAGCTCACAACAAGCTGGGTCACCCTAAATATTTTCGAGTAGGAAAACTTGTGTTAGTCCTAAGAAGACTAATTGTTGCCCATCGAAATATGAGAGGCAAGTTTGAACCCACTTGAGAAGTCCCCTATGTCATAGAGAAGACCCACCAAAGAGAATCTTATCAGCTTATTGAATGTAAAGGGGAACACCGATGCTTTCAATTAATAGGCTCCATCTAAAAAAATATTGCCCATGAAACAAATCATGTTTGAAAATAATTATTAATAAAAAAGAATAAAATCTTATTCTATTCATCAAATCTTCTCTTCTTCCAAAGTATTGTTTGCTTGTCTTGTGAATCCACCGTGGCATGTCTAGGGTAGGTGTAAGAGTCCCCCAGTGGCATCATATCCCTCTTTCACAACACAAATACAATCTCCTAACGCTATTAGAATAGGTGTAAGAGAACCTGAGAGGTATCCTATTTTAATTAATACAACTGAGTTAGGTGTAAGAAAATCCAAGCGGCATCCTTTCTTAGTGGGAAATTTCGGTTGCCATTTATGGCACCATTTCATCAAACCCTCTAGTGTGTTTAAGGTGGGTGTAAGAGTCCCCAGAGGCATCCTATTCCTTTTTGACACATGCACAATAACAAACACAAATCTTTTATCTCGAGCTATTTTGAGGTGGAAGCAAGCCCCTTGTGGCACTCACTCATTAACTGCTCTAGGTCAAGTCTACATGTTGCCTTGCTACTATGTCACCCCAGTGGTCACTTGTTTGGAAGATGTGAGTCCTCGAACTTTCTACCTAACTTGACCATTGCAAACTAACGAGTGCCTTATTAGTATGGTAGACTTTGCTGCCTAGCCAGTAAGCTACCTCATGTTGACTTTGCTTAAGAAGATATAAGTCCCCATGCTTTTTTCTTGAACTAGCCATCATGCACTAACTAGGTTGAGTATATTTGAGGTCTATGATAAGTCCCCCAGAGGCTCATTCCCTCTTGACTACCTTTGAGTCGATATAAGTCCCCCAGTGGAATTCACTCAATAATCACACTAAGTCAGATGGCACCTGTCAAGCCGAAGACAGACTATCCCAACAATCAGTTTCACTTTAGGAGGATGTGAGTCCTTGAGCTTTCTTCCTAGGATGATTGTTGCAAACTAACGAGCACCTTAGGTTGGTTGATGTTCGCTATGCTGATAGTGACTCACTCGGTGGATACACCGCTCTAAGCAGATATAAGTCCCCACTCTTTCTCCTTGGGTTGGCCACTAAATACCTATTGGATATATAACTAGCCATTTCATCTTCTCCAGGGTTTTGGATTAAGCCATTAGCGGCCCCATCCCCTATAGGCACTCTATTTGGAACACGTCCTTTATGACCCCATTTAGACACTACCCGAGTTACTTTTAGATTGGGCAGTCCCCATTTCCTAGTAGCCACCCCTGTGGTTGGAGAATTTGTTTAACGGATGCGCAGATTCTCCCTTGGTTTAGTAAATCTGAGATATATCTAGGCTGATATGAGCACCTTCTCAATTTAAACCCTCACAAACTAATAAGGTCCATGATAAAACAATCTAAACAAACAAAACAAACATTTTCTTGTGGATTAAAAATTCAAGCCCCCAAAGGGCTACTTTTCCCAAGAAGGCATCCTATCTTTAAGGCAGTGTCAGTAGAACACCCTATAGGAATTACCTGACTACCTGAGTTGAGATAAATCCTCAGGTCGATACTCACTCTGTAGTCTCCCTTAGGTCGGGTTCAATCTATTTTTTTCATAAGTAGGTTACCCCAGCAGTCATTCTACTTTGGAAGATGTAATACTATGACACATTCTTTCTATCATGGTTGTCGCAAGCTGACGGGTAGCCTTAGGTCGGGTTCAATTTGTTGCCCAAAGCAACTGATCACCCCAATGGTCTTTTGTAGTGGAAGATGTGAGTTTTCGAGCTTTCTTCCCTTCAATTGATCATTGCAAACTGAAAGGCACTCCTTTGGTTGGATAGCTCTCCCATCGAATCGAAGCTACCCCTTTGGTTCAAGAAACTGAGATAGGTCTAGGCTAATATAAGCTCCTTCAGTATGGTCCATCGTAAACCAACAAATTCATCAAAATAAACAAATCTAAAAAATGAAATTAATCTTGACCATCTTTGAGTTGATCTAAGTCCCCCAACAGCATTCACACAATAGTCAGCCCTAGGTTGGGTTTAATCTTTTTCCTTGCCAATAGATTATCCCAGCAACTAGTCTCTACTTTGGAGGATGAAAGTTTATTATGCTTTCTTCCTAGTATAGCATACCAAAAAACATCCCTTTGGTTGGCTAATCCTACTACGTATTTAGTAGACTACCCCTTTGGTTCAATAAATCTGATATAAGCTCCTTCTCAGTGTGATCCATCGCAAACCAATAGAATCCATCAAAATAAACAAATCCAAAAAATGAAATTAATCTTGACTATATTTGAGTTGATCTAAGTCCCCAACGACATTAACTCAATAGTCAGCTTTAGGTTAGGTTTAATCTGTTACCTTTCCAATAGATAACCCCAGCAACTAGCCTCAACTTTAGAGGATTAAGTCTACTATGCTTTCTCCCTAGTACAGCTACTGCATACCGAAATACATCCCTTTGGTTGGCTAGTCCTACTACGTGTTTAGTAGACTATCCCTTTGGTTGGCTAGTCTTCCTAGTAAATCTGAGTTAGGTCTAGGCCTCCATGGCTCCTACTGAGTGTAGTCCATCATAAACCAACAAGGTCCATCACAAAATTCAAACCTAACAAAACTGAAACAAATTCAACCCTCTTCCCTAGTGGAGAGTTCTCCTCAACAAGACCTCAATAAAATTAAACCTCTCATCCCTTTGTGGATGACTTGAACCAGCTTCCCTAGTGGAAGGTTCACATATTCTATCCCTTAATGGAATCTTCCCTCTCTTATGTCCTTGACATAAGTAGGGCCACATTGCACTAAGCTTTGGATTTTTTCCACACCTTAGGTTAGGGATACATTATTTTTGTTAGTGCTTATGATCTCTCGGTGTTGTTGATCATTTTGGTCAACACTAATATGTGTGGTGTTCCTTGTTAGTCACACCACACCTATTGGGTGCCCTTTGTTGACCTCATTTTTAGAATGAGCTCTCAACCCCTTCCATATTAGACATAGGATTTCTCTTAGGCTTTAAGAGTTCCTTAGTCTTAAGACACATCTAGTGATTAGGTGGACACTCAACCTAGCCCTAAAGACATAAAAGAGTTAGCCATAGGAATAGGTCATGTCTTAGGGGTGTTAGGAAAATTTGCCTACCCTTAGCTTGACACCTCCTCATCTTCCCTCCTTCAACTCAAACCCCAAATCAATCTTATTTGATTTTTTCCAAACTCAAATTAACTCCATGTGATTGAAATTCATAATTGAAATCCATAATTGAAACCCATGAATGAAATTCCTAAGTCAAAATCTTTCTTAAGTCCTTCATCTTCTTTTAATTGACTTAGCCTAAATAATCATCAAACCAAATCAAATCCTTGAGATTTTCTCATAACTCATTTATATTTCCATTTATATTCACATATATAAATAAAATATCAATTCAAACCAATCAAACTAAAATCAAAATTCAAAATCAATTCATAAATTTTTCCTATGTCCTTAATTTCCCTCTTTAGGACATAGCCTAAATCATGATCGAATCAATTCAAATTCAAGGAAATTTTCTCATAACTCATTTATATTATCATTTATATTCACATATATAAATGAAATATAAATACAAATCAAACAAATCAAATCCAAAAATTAAATTCCAAATTTAAAATTCTTCTTAAGTCTTTAATTTCCTCTTAAAGACTTAGCCAAAATCAAATCTAAATCAATTCAAATTCCTAAGATTTCATCATAATTCATTTATATTCTCATTTATATTCACATATATAAATGAAATATAAATTCAAATCAATCAAATATAAATTCAAAATTCAAATCCCTCCTCCAAAATTTCCTAAACCCTTTAAATTCCTTATAATGGACTTAGCCTAAATCATGATCAAATCACTTCAAATTCTTGAAATTTTCTCATGACTCATTTATATTCTCATTTACATTCACATATATAAATGAAATATAAATTCAAGCAACCAAAACTAATTCCAAAAGTCAAACTCAAATCCAATCAAAATCCAACCTAAGCCTTTCAAGTCAAAATCTTGAACTTAGCCAAATCAATTTCAAATCAAGCCAAACTCTTGATTTTCCTTCATGATTCAATCAACCATACAATCCTAAATCCAAATATAAATACAAACATCAATCACTAAATCAAAACTCAATTCAAAAATCAAACCCCAAATTCATTTATATTCTTCCTTTGGATATGAAATTATCAAATGAATCAAAACCCATTTGACTTCAAATCACTTGCAAATGAATTTATATTTCAATCATAAGTCCATATACAAGTTCAATAAAACTCAAATCAAGCTTTGACCAAGCCATTTGACCCACTTAGGCTCACTTGACCCAAAGTGACCAAAAGTACCCTTATGAGCCAAATTCTAATCCTAACCAAATTGGATTGAATCAAACTCACCTATGATTCTCATCATGATCAACAATCATCATGCGATGATCAATCAATCAAATTGGGTCAAACCTAAGGGTTGACCAAGTCAACACTTAGCCAAAATGAAACCTAACATAGCCAAAATCCACCATAGGTCAAATTGATTGAAACCATTGATCTAGGTTCATTCATGAACTATGTTTGAACTTGACCAAGTCAACTTTGAGCCTAACCTAGTCCAATTGGCCACTTGACCCAACTTGACCCAACTTGACCTAAAAAGTCAAATCATGTTAAAACTTGATCTAAGCCAAATTGATTGAAACTAATGGGTCAAGTTCATTTCAAATCACTTGTTGAACTTGACCAAAGCCTCAGTTGGCCAACTAGACCTAAGCTAGCCCAATTGACCTTGAACCCTTGACCTAAAGGGGTCATGTTGAGCCAAATTCAAACTTAACTAAAATTTATTAGAAACAAAGATACCAATCCACTTCATATGACTAACCAAACCTAAACCTACCCATGACCTAGCTCAAATAGGTCAAATGGGTCAAATTGGTCAACTTGACTCATTTGACATAAATGAAGTCATATGAGCAAAACTCAAAACTAAACCAAATTGAATCAAACCAAAGCCACCAAAATATTTCAAATGGTCATATGAACTTGACCCAACCCTTGGTTTGACCCAATTTGGTGTCTTGACTCATTTTGACCTAAATGGGTCAACATGAGCCAAACCATATCAAATGAACTCCAAATCCAATGAAACTTGGCCAAACCTATTTTCTAAACATACCCAACATATTCAACTTCAAAATAATCCAAATTACTATTCTACCCCTAGGCCATAGAACAAATTATGGTCAAATCCATGGGGAATATGGTCAAGCCCTCTTCATATCAACTTGTTACCTTCCTAATAAGTCAAGTAGACCCTATGGAGAGTGGTGCACCCAACCCATTGAGTTTGGGTCAGCCCAAATGGTCCCAAGGCCAAAACCAAGCACATGGTTCAAATTGTCCAAATAGAAAACCTCTCTCCACGCAATTTGAAGCACATGGGAGGTTACTAATCCACCCCTTAGCCCAAACCGACCATGTGCTAACCTCTAACAGCTCAAACAGACCTTTCCATATTAGCAATTGGATCAAAATGGCAATGATAACTTTGACCATCTGATTGCCATAGGGGGAGATATACTCCCCCTAATTCACTTTAACTCACAAATGTTCACTGTCGATTGAGTAAGAGAGATTAAGAGGAAGCATTCTTGAGTGTTCCTATGCTTCCTACAAGGGATTTGAATCTTGCATTTCTCAATTTTCATCCTTTGAAAATAGGGGAAGTCCATTGAATTGAAAATTTCCTCTATACTCAAACTCCCCCAAATTCACTCTGCACACTTCATCAGAGGGTCAAGTCGAGCTTGCCCAACATCTTTCCCAAGCTTCAAAGGCAAGGGGAGATCCACTTCAACCAAAACTAAGCTCACAAGGAGGAGGGGTTAGTCCAAAGAGCAATCTACTCAACCTCAGGAGCCAATTCTTTCAACACATCTTCATCTCAACCAGACGAAGCTCCTCCAAGGGAATCAAGCGTCGATGATCACCTCTAGTGAGGTATGGTATTTTCTAATCACTAGACTTAAGGTGTGTTGGTCCTTTGTGAAAGAAAGTGTAATGGCATAAAATTTTGACCATTGGATAGGATTGCCATTAGTGTTAGATGGTGTGTGCAAAGTTTTATCCTGATCCGAGCTCAATTGAGCTCGGATCAAAGCCTAGAACATGGATGGTCCACATGGATCACTGGATTTAGCAGGCATAGATCTATGGTCATCCATCCGCATGTTTTTGATGGACGTCAAGATTAAATGCACATTTTAAATTCCATTTATCTTTTTAAAACCACGGGGTAATTCCAAGTCATCCGATCCTTGATCGAACGGCGGATATTACCGCGTACCACCGCCGCCACATCACCGTGACATGACATTTAAGAAGCCGCTCACGGGTTGACGCGTGGAAAGTGCACATGACCACTGTCGTCGTGTGTCATGTTGTGGATTAAGTGATTTAATTAGGTTTTAATTAATTCTAATTAATCCTCTAAGTTTTAAAAATTCATATCTCTACAAATAAAAATTATAAAAATATGAGGTAAATTTTCACTGAAAGATAATTCAATCTAGAATATTCTAAAATTAGTTTTAATGGATTTTGAATTAAATCTTTTTCTGATTTCAGTTTTAATAGAAATCTTAATTTGCTAATTACTCCCTAATTAACCCATTGATTAATCTTAAACTTGTTGGGTATGTTTTGGGGGATGACTTCTGCCTCCCCTAATTTTCATGGGATTTATTGAAGGCTTAATTGGGAGAATTGCAAATGCATTTCCTATTTATCCCCTTTATGTAATTAAGGATAATTAAGGGTTTGATTAGTGTTTTAATCCCTTATTGAAGTTGATTAAGGTTTGATCCAATGAATAGGAGGCTTAAAGAATAATTTTGGGGTATTTCCCCTAAGCTATTCCCTAAACCCCCTTTTTTTCCTTAATCCTCTCTTAATTAAAGGGATAATTCATTAATTACTCTCTTAATTAATTTCTTAAAATTTCTAAAACTTTTCAGAACTTAATTAATTTACTTTGGGTAGATGCTTAGGTGTTCAAGAGCTTAAGTTCAATTAAGGAAATCAAAACTCAACTCATATGTGTGAGGGGTGTTTTTGAAATTACTTAAGTTAAACCCCTTAGCTTAAGTAACCATTAATTATGAATCAAATTGCATTAGGCCCTTTTCTTCCTAGGTGCATTACAAATTTAAATTCCTTGTGAGGTTTTATGTCATCTCATTGGCTCATAATTATTTGTTTAGTTATGCTAAGGTGGTGTAGGTAAGGGTTAATTAACATCTTTAATTCATACCTTAACCTAATAAAAATCTAAAATAAATTTAATCATTTAAAAATTAAACAAAAATGTCAAACACATGTGGGAATGGGTTAGGAACAGCAAACTCAACTCACATTTTCAAAATTGAATCAAATTTCAAATCAAACAAAAATCATACTAAATGAACCTTGATTTACTTTATGCTTTCTTATTTCATAAGATTGTCTTTAGGATTTAATTAAAGTGAATGTGTTTACATGCTTTCATTTCTTTAATTCATCACCAACATGTTAAATATGTATGTCATGTGGTTTCATGAATCCATACTGTGGAGAAAATTCCCACACATATATAGAGATCGCCTTCAAATCTGTGGTGAAAGGAGAGGCAAAATTATATATGTGGAAATTCATCTTAGTAAGATGCCATGCAGATCCACAGATGTACTTATTCAGGTAATCAGATATGTCATCAAGGTATAGTGTATTATCTCAAAAGACAAAAGTCAGCACCCTTTAATAGAACCAATCACCTCAATAATGACTCCTAAGGATGATGGGTCTGCATATGTACCAGAAATTCTTCTCATACTTTACATGAAAAAGTAAAGCAGAGTTTATTTTAAACTAGATCTTTAACTTCCCTATAGGGGCAAGCCCCTATAGTTAATTACATCTATGGAAAACTCTCGAATAAGGTAAATGATCATTATCTTTGAAGATTTCAATAGAAAGGATTATTAATCAATTGGTTTATATTTTTGAAGATCAAATGGGATTAATCAAATGAGGGAGTTATTATTGAGGCCAAAATGAGAATAAGTAGAAGATGCTCACGATGCTAGGAAACCTAGCGAGCATCTCAGACTATCCTAAAATTGGGATTTACATTTTAGAAGTTGATTTAGTTTGTTTGAATTGTATTTTTCATTAGAATTTTAGGACTTAAGATTCCTTAACACAAGATTAAGGAAATGCCTATGAGGTGAGGAATTATGCTTATGGCCCATAAAGGGGAGAAGTAACCTCGTAACCTAAATCTAAGGAGCTTTGATGAGGGATGAAAGCACAACCTAAATCTAAGGAAAATATGGGTAATTAGTTTGCCTCCACAAGAGAGGACAAACCACCCGATAGCTTGGACTTACAAACGCTTGGGGTGGCTGCCAACGAACTCTGCCTATGATTTTAAATACATGTAGGCAAGTCTTTATGCTTATGCAAGATAGCTAGGCTATTTTTATTTAGAAAGAGACTAAGTCCTTGAACTCACTCCCTAAAGAGACTAGAACATGTAAAGGGTATGCTTCAAATGACCTAAATCTAATGCATTTCGAATTTAATTTTATTATGATTTTTGTACAATCATTTTTGACTCAGGCTAATAGGATTTTATGACTAATGCATGAGAAATTAGATTATTGGCCCAAATCAGTGAGAAGTTTAGGAGGTGAGTTTCCACCATGGACCTCAAAGGACAAGCTGGGTTCTCTGGTAAAGGTGGAAGCCCTCTAATCAAGAGTGAAATAAGATGCATTTGTGCATGATATTATAAAGAAATGCTCATCCAGCTAAGGGGTTGCTAATTCTTTTATCTTGATTTTAATCCTAAGCTTTAAGTGAGGTTATGAGTTGTTTAATTTAAATTTGAATTGTTAAGTTGGGTAAAAGATTTATTTTTTCCTAAAAAGCCTAATCAACATCCAGGCCATACATAAAGCAATGAAGAAACTAAAAAAGTATGTCACTTAATGCACAAGTTAAACAAACATCAATCAATTTATAAAACTAGCGCAAAAATAATAAATGGCCAATTATGGTCGAGAACCACTGCACAAACTAAAAAATATCAAATGTGGGTACCCGAGCTCTACCCTTATACAACTCGGATTACAAATGAATTGAATTATAACTTAAGCAAATGAATTCATTGTTATGGGGGTCTTCTAGCTTTACTCTTCTTTCTCCTTTCTTCTTTCTTTCTTTTCTTTTCTTCTTTTCTTCTTTGGACCTTCCTTTGGATGACTGGATGGTAGGTGCTCCAAGGCTTCACATGGTGCATAAGATAGGATCTTATGAACAATGTTCATTCTAATCCCCCAGGACAAATCATTCCAAAATCTTAAATATATAAACTTTTTACATGAAAAGGGAAAGTATAAATCTAACTAACACCTGCAAAATAAAGGTTAGTCAAATCACACCACACAAATCCCAAGCATGTATATTGGACTTATCACCCCACACATGGGTGACTAACTCCACCTGGCTATGGATTATGCAAAGGGTTATAAGCACCTACAAGCAAGAAGCATTTATATTTTTATTTATGATAGCGCCCCTTTAGCACAATCCCCTACAGAAAAAAATAGTTAGACTAAGCATGTCCTACCATTCATTCTATGAGAATACACCCTAACATCCAGTCTAAAACATTCATCACAAAATAAAACATAATATCAAGCCATGCACCGACCTAACCTAAAGCTAGAAGTGGTGACTTAAGCTAATGTGTGTGCTTTGAAGGTTTGTGTGGCATGCTTAGCTTAATACTTTAGGTTCAAGTTTTCTAAGTATGAAGAACATGTTCAACTTAGATGAGGGTTTCATTTAAGTTGTTTGAGTATTTTGGGTTATTTTTATTTCATATTTTAATTTGATTTGAGTGAAACCTATAATTAATTACTAAGTTATAAGAAGAGGGAAAGAGAAGAGAACTTCTCTTTCCTCCCCTAATCCTTAAGTAATTTCTAAGGTAAGTTCACATTTTAATTTCATTTAGGTGAATGTTTTGGTTACATATTTTGATCAATCCTAAGTTTAGATGAACCCTAAACAAACCTATTCAAAAAGAAAGGCATTTTAAGAATAAGAAAAATGAATCAAAATTCACATAACACACATTACTTCAACTCTTTCCCATCATATATAACATGCATATTGATGGACCCTAAGCATATCTATACATGCAAATGAAAGTAGTTAACACACTTTATGATGCATACTAAGTAATTTATTTTAAAAAAATTAGAAGATTTAGATGCAAGATTTTTCTTAAGTAGAAAAGGTTTTCCTATTCAAAATTTCACATACATGCATAAAAGTAAAAAAAAAGGCATAAATGAGTACAGCGCTATTATTAACCAGAGGTGTAAGGTACAAGGCCTACTTAGGGCTATTTAAAGCCTCACAACCTCGGGGTTGTCCAGACTAATATGCCACTTTCCTTAAGTACTAACATACACATAAAGGAAATGACATGGAAAAAGAATATGCAAAAGTTGTTTAATAGTTTCATTTTTGTTTATGCAATTTATTCATGCAAGCATAGGCAATCCTTCTTAGATGATGGCATAGGGATGAATAAGGTATAGAATTAACTAAGTGTTGGGTTCTTTTCAAATGAACCCTACATCTTACCAACCCTTATTCAAAACTATGCTATCATATGAAAGGAAGGAAAGGCAACACTACACATGACCTTATAATCTATCACATGCAAGCTTATAATTAAATTACAAGAATAGCACACATTCATATTTGATGTTTCATTTATAGATTTTGAAAGTACTTTGGATTTAGTAGTGATAATAGCCACTCATATTTTACTTTAGCCAACACATGCACATTTGACATAAAGTAAACAATTTCCATTTTAAAATTTTAAAACATGAAATTATGAATGCATGAATCACATGGCATACAATTTAACATGTTGGGAAAGATATAAACCAATGAAATCATGTAAACAAACTCACTTTACTTAAATCTTAAAGATATTCTTAAAGAAGAAGAAAATTTAGAATAAATCAAAGTGAATTTCAAGATTTTTTGTTTAGTTTGAAGTTTGATTTAATTTTGAAAAGGTGAGATGAGTTTGCTATTCCTAACCCATTCCCACATGTATTTTATATTTTTGTTTAATTTTCAGATAATTAAGTCCATTTTAAGCATTGATTAGGTTATGGTATGAATTAAGTGGCTTAATTAACTCTTACCTACACCACCTTAGAAAAATTAACTAAGTAACTATGAGCCAATGAGATGACATAAAACCCACAAGGTATGTAAATTTGCAATGCACCTAGTAATGAAAAGGCCTAATGCAATTTGGCTCACAATTAAAAGGTAATTAAGCTAAGGGGTTTAGCTTAAGTACTTTTAAAACACCCCTTTCACACTTATGAAAGGGATTTTAATTTCCTTGATTGAACTTAGGCTATTAAACACCTAAGCATCTACCCAAGGTAGATTAATTAAGTGAGCTAGCAATTTAAAAATCAATTGGCATTTTAAAGTATTGAGAATTAAAATTCCTAACTAATCCATGCCTAAATCTAAGAAAATTAGGGGAGGTAGAGGTCATCCCCTAAAATAAACCCTAGAAATTTGAGATGCATTGTAATTTCATAAAATTAGGGGAGGTTGAGGTCATCCCAAGACCTACTTTGGTAGAGCTCATCCCCTAAAATAAACCCTAGAAATTTGATTTAATTTTGTTCAAGTATTTAGAGAAATTTTTAGAATTTTTAAAAATTATTTAAAGGGATAATTAATGAATTAACCCTTAATTAAGAAGGGAATAACAAAAGAAAAGGGGGTTTATAGAATAGCTTAAGGAAAATCCCACAAAATTATTCCATAAAACTCCTACTCACTGGATCTGACCTTAATCGAACTTAATCCAAGGGTAAATCCACTAATTATACCTTAATTACCCTTAATTACATGAAAGGGGTAATTAGGGAGTGAGCTAGCAATTTCCCCAATTAAGGCCTAAATAAATTTTAAGAAAATTAGGGGAGGTAGAGGTCATCCCCTAAAATAAACCCTAGAAATTCGAGATGCATTGTTGACTTAAGTAGTGAATAATTAACTAAGTAACATTCCCAAAGAAACTCGAATTCAGAGAAAAAGGAAACTCAAAATACATTGAAAACATTTTTAAAATATTATAAATAAAATTATCTATCCATGGCATTTTACTTTATATTTTTTTGGTTTTTCTTGAAGGAGTTATGATTTTTTGAAGTTATTTGAATTAATTAAGAATTATAAATAATCCCTAACTAATCCATGCCTAATACCCTCTCGCTTTCATGCATCGCGTCGTGAGCCCCTTACTTAAGTTATCAAATCAGGGGGACGGCGGCGGCGCACGTGCTTTTATCCTTAGTCGTCCGATCAAAGATCGGACGGTTGAGAATACACCCATAATTTTAAATCGAGTAACGGATATATAAACGTCCTAATAATCTTAGTCATCCATCTAAAATGTGCGGATGTCAGCTGAGATGAGCTGAGTTCTTCCCTGGCGATGAATGTGAACCGTTCACGATCTAAGGGGAGATCCGAGCCCGATCTTGCATAGATTCATTCAAGACTCAACCTATCTAAAGGAGTAGAGAGGCCAATCCAACCGTGTATTTCACATGCAATGGAAATTTCTTTTACAAAGGACCAACACCTCTTAGCCTAAGTGGTCGGAAAATCACTAACCTTGCTAGAGGTTATCACTGGCGCTCGAGATCAATGAGGTAGCTTCGTCTACTGGAGACGAAGCCATGTTGAAGTTCCTAGCTCTTGAGGTTGAGGGGATGAATGGGTGGACCAACTCCTCATGATCTCCCTTGTGGCTTTGATTGAATTGAGTTCTTCATTGTTGTGCAAACTCAATTGTATGCTTGGGCAGGCTTGACTTAACTCCTAGACCAAGTGTACAAGAGGAATTTAAGTGGAATCAAGTATAGAAGAAGTTGAGAATTCAATGGATCTCCCCTATTTTGCACTATGCAAAATCGAAGAATGAACAATCCAAATCCTTTCTAGGAGCCTTGGGAAAGCTCTCTGATGTTTGCTAACTCTCTCTTGGCTCTGATCAAGTGGAAATGAAAATTTTAGTGGATTAGGGAGAGTATATCTCCCCCTATGGAAATCGGATGGCCGGCAATAAGCTTGTCATTTTGATCCAATTGACACTATGGGATGGGTTGTTTAAGTTGTTAGAGCAATGCACATGGTTGGTTTGGCCAGAGGAGTGGAATGCTAACTCCCAAGTGCATCCAATTGAGCTTTGGGGGGACTTTAAATTTTCAATTTCATGCTATGGGTCGGGTTTGGTCCATGGGCCAAATGGGTTGACCCAAACCCATTGGGTTTGGAGCACCACTCATCACTAGGTCCCCTTGAACTTTTAAGAGAGCCTCAAGTAATTGTGATGAGTGTATGACTAAAATACCCATGGGCTAGGCCAAAATAAGTTCTTTGGTATAGGGGCATAATGGTCATTTTTCTAATTTTTTCAATTTAGGTATGATTGATATGTTGAGAAAATAGGTTGGGCCAAGTTTCATTAGATTTGGAATCCATTTGATAGGGTTTGGCTCATGTTGACCCATTTAGGTCAAAATGGGTCAACTTGGGTCAAGTTGACCAATAGGTCAAATTGGGTCAAACTAAGGGTTGGGACAAGTTCATATGACCATTTCAAATGTTTTGGTGCCTTTGGTTTGTTTCAATTTGGTATATATTTGGTTTTGGCTCATAAGACTCATTTAGGTCAAATGGGTCAAGTTGACCCATTTGACCCATTTGACCTATTTGGGTTAGGTCAAGGGTAGGTTTAGGTTTGGTTAGTCATATGGAGTGGATTGGTATCTTCGTTTCCAATCAATTTGAGTTAAGTTCAATTTTGGCTCAACATGACCCCTTTAGGTCAAGTTGGGTCTGAGGTCAATTGGTCTAGGTTGGGTCTAATTGGCCAATTGAGGCTTTGGTCAAGTTCCACAAGTGATTTGGAATGGACTTGACCTATTGGTTTCAATCAATTTGGCTTAGATCAAGTTGACACATTTTGGCCTTTTAGGTTAAAATGGGTCAACTTGTATCAAGTGGGCCAATTGGGCTAGGTTAGGCTCAACTGTTGGCTTGGTCAAGTTTAAACATAGGTCATGAGTGAACTCAGATCAAAGGTTTCAATCAATTTGTCCTATGGTGGATTTTGTCTATGTAAGGCTTCATTTTAGGTTAACTGTTGACTTGGTCAACCCTTATGTTTGACTTGGTTGACCCAATTTGATTGATTGATCATCCCATGATGATTGTTGATCATGATGAGAGGCAAATATGAGTTTGGTTCAGTCCAATTTGTTTAGGATCAAAAGTTGGCTCATAAGGGTACTTTAGGTCACTTTGGGTCAAGTGAGCCTAAGTGGGTCAAATGGCTTGGTCAAAGCTTAATTTCAAGTTGATTGATCTTGTATATGGACTTATGATTGAAACATAAATTCATTTACAAGTGGTTTGAAGTCAAATGGATTTTGATCCATTTGAAAATTTCATATTTAAAAGAAAAATATGAAGGAGTCTTGGGTTTTGATTAAAGTAATGGAGTTTGGATTTATATATGAGCTCATGATTGTAGGATTGATAGAACCATGAGAGAAATCAAGGATTTGGCTTGATTTTAATTGATGTTGGCTAAGTTCAAGATTTTGGTTTGAAAGGTTTAGACTTGATTTTGAGTGGATTTGAGTTTGAGTTTTGGAGTTATTTTTGAATGTTTGAATTTATATTTCATTTATATATGAGAATATAAATTGATCATGAGAAATTTTCAAGAATTTGAAAGAATTTAATCATGATTTAAGTTAAATCCATTAATGGGAATTTAAAAGATTAAAGGAAATTTTTATTTTTAATTTTAATTTTTTGATTGGATTTGATTGATTTATATTTATATTTCATTTATATATGAGAACATAAATGAGAATATAAGTTGATTTTGAGAAAATCCCATAAGTTTGAATTGATTTGATCAAAGTTTAAGCTAAATCCATTAATAGAAAATTAATGGATTTAAAGGAAATTTAAGCATTTTTAATTTGGAATTTAATTTTTTTCCTTGGATTTAATTGAGTTATATTTATATTTCATTTATGTATGAGAACATAAATGAGAATAAAAATTGATTTTGAGAAAATTCCATGAGTTTTAATAGGTTTGATCAAGATTTAGGGACTTAAGGAATTTTCATGAATTGATTTGGAATTTTGAATTTGATTTGATTGATTTGAATTTATATTTCATTTATATATGTGAATATAAATGAGAATATAAATGGCTCATGAAAAAAAAACTCAAAGATTTGAATAGGTTTAGATCATGATTTTGGCTAAGTCCTTAAAGAAGGGTTAAGGACTTAGAAAATTTTGACTTAGGAATTTTTGAGGGATCTTTTTATCATGGATTTCAATCATGGAATTGAATCATGGAATTGATTTGAGTTTGGAGAAAATCAAATAGAATTGATTTAGAGTTTGACTTGAAAGAAGGAAAGTAAGGAATGGTTTAAGCTAAAGGGTAGGAAATTTTCCTAACACCCGTAAGGCATGACCTATTCCTATGGCTAAACCTTCTAAGTCTTCTAGGGCTAGGGAAAAGTGTCCACCTAATCACTAGATGTGTCTTAAGACTAAGGAACCCTTAAAGTCTAAGAGAAGTCATATGTCTAAGATGGAGGTGTTGAGAGCTCATTCTAAAAATGAGGTCAACACATACTTTTCAAAATTCAAATTTAAAATGAAAATGTTTACTTTATGTCAAAGTTGCATATGTTGACTAAAGTAATAATATGTGTGGCAATTATCACAATTAAATTCAAATTATTTTCAAAATATATGAATCAATTATCAAAACTGAAAGTGTGTTACTTATATTTTAATTATAAGCTTGCATGTGAGTAAGATATAAGGATGTGCTTAGTATAGGGTTTTCCTTCTCTTCTCCTTTACTATAATTCTTATAGGATTTTTTAAGATATATGGTTCATTTGAAAAGAACCTAACACTTGTCTAATTTCATATCCTATTCATTCCTATATTATCACTTAAGAAGTATACCTATGCTTGCACATATAAATTTCATAAGCAAAATAAATCAACTAATACAAATTTTTGCATTCTTTCTTTTTCATTCATTTCTTTTATACACATGTTTGTATTTAAGGAAAGTGATATATTAGAATCGATAACCCCGAGGTTACGAGGCTTTAAGTAGCCCTAAGTAAGTCTTACACCTTACACCTCTTGTTAACAATGGCACTGTACTCACTTATGTCTTTCTTACTTTCATGTGTGCATATGAAAATTGGATAAGAAATCCCTTTTCTGCTTAAGAAAAATCATGCATCATAAACTTTCAAATTTTCTTAAATGAATCACTTAGCATGCATCATAAAGTGTGTTAAATATTCTCATTTTTGTGTATAGATATGCTTAGGACTCATTCATATGTATGTTATACAAGTTAGGAAAGAAGTGAAGTGATGTATGTTTTATGAATTTGGTTCATTTTATTTAATCTTAAAATGCTCCTTTCTTTTTTAATGGGTTGTTTAGAGTTCATCTAAACTTAGGATTAATTAAAACACTTAATTAAAATATTCACTAAATAAAACTAAAATATGAATCTACTTTAGAAATTACTTAGTTTAGGGGAAGGAAAGAGAAGTTTTGTTTTCTTTCCCTCTCTTTATAACTTAGTAATTAATTATAGTATTCACTTGAACCTAATTAAAACATGAAATAAAATCAACCCAAAATAATTAAGCCACTTAAATGAAACCCTCCTCTAAATTGAACATGCTTCACACTTAGAAAATTCTAACTTAAAGCTATAGCGAAGCATACCACACAAACCTTCAAAGCACACACAATAGGCTAAGTCATCACTTCTAGCTTTAGGTTAGGGCGGTGCATGGTTTGATGCTTGCTTTTGTTTTGTGATATATGTTTTAGACTGGATGTTAGGATGTATGTATGTACAATGAATAGTATAGCGATCTTAGTCTAACCATTATCTTTTGTAGGGCATTGTTCTTAAGGGGCACTATAATAAATAAATATAAATGCTTTTGCTATGCAAGTGCTTATACCCCTAAGCATAATCCAATAGGTCAGGTGGACTTATTCACCCATGTGTGGGGTGATAAGTCCAATATACATGCTTGGGATTTGATGGTTTGTTTAGCTAACTTTTGTTTTGCATGCGTTAGATAGATTTTCTTTTTATTTTTTTTGTAAATTTTGTAATTAGGATCTTAGAATGATTGTTATGTGGATTAGGATGAACATTGATCATAAGATCTCATCTTATGTACCCTATGAAGCCTTTGGAGCATCCACCTTCCAACCATCCAAAAGAATGAACCAAAGAAGACAGAAGAAAAGAAGAATGAAGAAATGAAACTTGAAGACCCCCATAACAATGAATTCCTTGCTTAATTATATTTAATTAATTTGTAATTTGGGTTGTATAAGGGTAGAGCTCGACTATCCAATTTATTTTTGGGTTTGTGCGGTGGTACCCGACCACAATGGCATCTTATTCTTTTGTGATTAGCTTTATAAATTGATTGATGATTTGTTTAGCTTGTGCATTAAGTGACATCCTTTTCCTAGTTTCTTTCTTGATTTATGTATGGCCTGGATGTGGATTAGGCTCTTAGAGAAAATTAAATCTTTTACCAAATTTAACAACTTAAACTAAAAATAAAGAATTCATATCCTCACTTAAAGCTTAGGTTTAAAATCAAGATAAAAGAATTAACAACCCCTTAGCTAGATGAGTACTTCTTTTATAACATCATGCCCAAATGCATCTTGTTTCACTCTTGATTGGAGGGCTTCCACCTTTTCCAGAGAAACTTGGCTTGACCTTTGAGAGCCATGGTAGAAATACACCTCCTCCCTTCGCTAATTTTGTCCAATAACTTTATTTCTCATGCATTAGGCATATGAATCCTATTAGCCTAAGTCAAAATAATTGTCTAAAAATTAAAAAAAAAGAAATCTAAATTGCATTAGATTTAGGTCATTTCGAGCATATCCTTACATGATCTAGTCTCTTTAGGGAGTAAGTTTAAGAACTTAGTCTCTTTCTAAATGAATAACAATCTAGCTATCTTACATAAAGCATATGACTTGCCTACATGAATTTAAAACTATAGGATGAGTTAGTTGGCAACCACCCCTAGGCTGTTGTAAGTCCAAGCAGTCAAGTGATTTATCCTCTCTTGTGGAGGTGAACCAAATACCCATTTTTTCCTTAGATTTAGGTTGTGCTTTTGGCCCATGCCAAAGCTCCCTAAGTTTAGGTTCTGAGGTTGCTTCTGCCCTTTGTGGCCATAATCTTAAATCCTCACCTCTTAGGCATTTCCATAATCTTGTGTTATGGAATCATAAGTCTTAAATTTCTAATGAAAAATATAACTCAAATAATTAAATAAATTTTAAAAATATAAAGCCTAACCGTAAGATAGTTTGAGATGCTCAGTAGTTTTCCTAGCATCGTAGGCATCTCCTACTTATCTTTCTTGTAGCTTCGATAATAACTCCCTCTCTTTGATCAATCTCATTTGATCTTTAAAAATTAACCAATCAATTGATAGTCATATTCTATTAAAATCTTTGGAAATAATGATCATTTACCTTAATCGAGAGTATTCCTAAGGGATCCTGTCCCTTATGATGTAATTAACTATAAGGGCTTGCCTCTATAGGGAACTTAATGAACCCGGTTTAAAATAAACTCTGATTTAGTTTTTCATATAAAGTAGGGGAAGAATCTTTGGTACATATACATATCCATTGTCCTTATGAGTACTTATTTAAGTGATTAGGTCTATTGTAGTGTGGTGACTTCTATCTTTTGAGATAGTACACCTCTCCTCAATGTCATACCCGATCACCTTAATAAGAACATATGTGGATCTACGTGATGTCCCAACAAGGCATGTATTTTTATACATTTTTGTTTTCATTCATCCTCTTTTCTAAAAGGAGGAGTGCAGATAAAGGCAGAAATGTATAAAGAAGAAATATATTTCACCACAGGGGGCTTAAGTAACCTGCAAGTAAAATATTTATATTTACTTTTAAGCAGCCCCTTAAGCACAATCCCCTGTAGAAAATATGATTAGTCTAATAACAGCCTAACATCCAGTCTATAAAAAATACATCATAACATCCAGCCTAAACTATTACATCACAAAACAAAACATATATCATACATATACCATCCTAACTTAGGACTAGAAGTGGTGGCTTAATTCTAATATGTGTGCTAAGACTTTGTGTGGTATGTCATACTAAGTATTAGAGTTGTGATTTGTCTAAGTTTGGAAATTGTTTTAAGTTAACCATGATGGTTGGTTTCACTTCAAACTATTTATTTTATTTGTGATTTTTAATTTATGTTTTACTTTGCTTCATTTGATTACACTTAACATCTAAGTGTTATAAAGAGAGGAAAGAGGCTTACCTTCTTTCATCCCTACCTTAAGCTATTTTCTAAAGTGAATTTTTATGACTTGGTTCTCCTTAGTGAATAGATTATTAAATATTTTTATTAGTCCTAAGTTTAGATTAACCTTAAATAATCCTATTCAATATGAAAGGCATCTTAGGATTAATATAATTGAATTACTATCATAATATATATATCAAGTCATTCCTTTCCATTACATTTAGCATGCACATGATTTAACACTTAACATATCTATACATACAACATATTTTGGCACACTTAAATGATGAAGGATGAGTACATACTTAGTGGAAAAAGAAGACTTTCATTTATTAATCAAATACACATACATATGTATAAAAGATGTTGTGGTGTTTATTTTTGGATATGGGACGTAGATCTTAGGAGGTACTTACTGAAGTGATTGGGAATGATATTAAGGAATGATGCACTATCTCGAGAGATAGAAATGACCACCCTATAATGGACCTAATCACCTAATAAAGACTCCTAAGGCATGATGGGTCTTCGAATATACTAGAGATTTTCCCCTACTTTACATGGAAAAGGAAAACAGGATTTATTTTAAATCGGGTTCATTAAGTTCCCTATGGGGGCAAGCCCCCGTAGTTAATTACATCCTAAGAAAAGAAATCCCTTAAGAATACTCTCAATTAAAGTAGACAATTAGGGTCTCTAAAGATTTCAAGGTTAAACTTTCAAAGGATTAGTTATATTTGGAAAATTAATTAGGAAAGTTCAAAAGAAGAGACTTATTTTTGGAAGCCAAAGGAGATGAGTAGGGAATTCTCATGCTATTAGGAGAGCAAGTGAACACTCCAATCTATCATATGGTTGGGCATTATATCTTTAAAATTGAAGAGATTGATTTTATTAAAGTTTACATTTTATTAAAAAGCTAGGACTTATAATCTCACAACAACAAGATTGTATAAATGCCTAATAGGTGAGGACTTATGCTTGTAGCCTGAAAGAATCAGTTACCTTGGATCCTAAGTCTATGGATCTTTAGTAAGAACCAATGTGCGATCTAAATCTAAGCAAAGTTGAGTATATGGTTTACCTCCACAAGAGAGGATAAACCACCTGATTGCTAGACTTACAATAGTTTGGAGAAGCAGCTAGCTAACACCTACTATGCTTTAAATCCATGTGGCCAAGTCATATGAATTGCAAGATAGTTAGGTTGTTATCATTTAGAAGAGACTAAAGTCTTTAAAGTCACTCCATAAAGGTACTAGAGCATTAGTAGTATGAGTAATGACTTAGTCTAATGCAAATCTTTTCAACTTTTATTTGTATATGACACTTCATTTTGACAAAAGCTTCAGGATTTTGATGCACATATGCATGATGAAATTAGATTATTGGATAAATCAATGAGAAAGAGGTGTTTTCCACCACAAGGGATGCCCTCACATGTCAAGCACTCCCCTATCATGCAAGGATGGAAATCCCCTATTTTCAAGAGAGAAAGAATATGCATGCATGATGTGAATCATTTAGCTAAGTGGTTGCCAAATCTTTTAATTATCTTGATTTATCCTAGGATTTATGTAAGGTTATGTGTTATTTAGAAATTTAATTATGAGTTGTAGTTGGGTAGAAAATTTATTTTTTTCTTACGTGCCTAATCTCATCCAGACCATACAACTAACACCAATCATAAAGAAATTATGAAAAGACATGTCATTTCTAATGTACGTGCTAAACATAACATCAAATATTTCATAGCTCGAAAAGAATAAAGGCGTGCGATTAGTACCAAATTATAACGAAAAGAAAAATAGGTAGCCAAGCTCTACCCTTATACAACCTGGATTACAAAAGAATAATTACAATTACATAAATGAACAAATGCTATGAGGATCTTCATTCTTCATATCTCCTCCATTTCTTCATTTGAGCTTGCTTTAGATGTGCTTGATTTAAAGGCATCACGGGGCCTCACAGGACAAAGCCTTCTAGCCTCCGCTCATCATAATCCCCCATAGCACTAATCCTAATTCCTAATTACAAAATTACATTTAAATGGAAAGAGTAAATCTAACTATACTTATAAAACAGAGATTAGCAAAACATACACTCCACCCAAGCAATTATATTTATGATTTGGACTTAGCATGTTGCACATGGGAAACCAAGCCCACCTGTCCTAACTTAGATTATGCTTAGGGGTTTAAGCAACCTGCAAAGAGGGCATTTGCATTTATTTTTAAACATCCCTTAAGCACAATCCCCTATAAATACATAATTAGGTTAATAACAGCCTAACATCCAGTCTATGAAACATGCATCCTAACATCCAGTCTAAAATAATACATCACAAAACAAAATATACATCAAGCAATGCACCGCCCTAACATAAGGCTAGAAGTGGTGACTTAATTCTAATGTGTGTGTTCAAGCTTGTGTGGTATGTCTTAATTATCCTTTAGAATTAAAATTTTCTAAGTAAGAGAGGATTTAACTTAATGGGTGGTTTTGCTTTAAGTTGTTTAGTTGATTTGCAAAATTTAATTAATGTTTTCTTTTGTTTCATTTGGCCTACACAAAACAACTAAGTGTTATAAGGAGAAGGAAAGAGAGGATCACTCTCTTCTATCCCTACCTTAAGTCATTTCTAAAATAAATTAGTTAAACAATTCTTTTTAGTGAATGACTTATTATATATTTTAATTAGTCCTAAATTTAGGTTCTTTTAAATGAACTCATTCAATAAGAAAGGCATCTCAAGATTAATTGAAATGAACTACCATCACATGACACATGTTTATTTATTTCTTTCCATCATATATAGCATGCATATGGTTAAGCCCTAAACATACATATACATGCAATTTATACCTTAGCACACTTGAATGATGAATGTAAGCAAATGAATTTAGAATTGGTGTTTCATTTGATTCAATTATTTTGTCATATTAATTTAAAGCTCTATCTAAATTCTTATGCAAAAGCATAAGCAAAGAGCTTTAAGTTACATGACTAAGCAATTCAACCACTTGAACCAAATATGAATGCTTATTTTTTTAATAGAAAAGGGGATTTTTATTCATTAGCCAAATGTACACACAAATGTATAAGATTTTTAAGCAAGTATGTTTCCATTGATCTACACCAAGAGAGTGAGGTAGGAACCTCCTTAGGGCTACTTAAAGTCGTGCGTCCTTGGGATGTCCAGACTAATATACTCGCTATCCTCAAATACATATGGATGTATAATGAACTATAAGAATGAGAATCATGCAAAAGTAGAATTTTATTTGATTAAATTATGGTTTTCATCCAGTAGTTGTATCATACATGCACATGTATATATAAGAATTTTAAGTAGGTACGACGCCATTATTTCGCACCAAGGGAGTGAGGTAGGAACCTCCTTATGGCTACTTAAAGTCGTGCATCCCTGGGATGTCCAGACTAATATACCCACCATTCTTATATATATGTGAATGTGCAAGCAACTATAATAATGTAAATTATACAAAAGTTGGATTCAATTTAATTAATTTATTTGTGTAGATGAATTAAAGCTCTATCTAAATTATAATATCAAAAGTGCATAATACTGAAATCAAGCAAGTACGTCGCCATTGTTCTACACCAAGGGAGTGAGGTAGGAACCTCCTTAGTGCTTCTTAAAGTTGTGCATCCCTGGGATGTCCAGACTAATATACCCGCTAATATTCTTACTTTTGCAAATTAACATATGAATATAAGAAAGAATCTTTACTTCATATACTAAGTTTATATTCACATGCACCTCTTATATATGTATAACTAAAGTCACAATACATATTCTTATTCATTAAGAATCTTTTGAAAATATGTTTAGAAATTTATTGGTGATAATAGCCACATATATTCTTAATTAAGTCAACACATGCAAATTTGACATAAAGGAAATTATTTTTATTTGATTATTTTGAAAAGAGATGAATGCATGAATCAAATGGCATACAATATTTTACTATGATTGGAAAGAAATAAAGGAACATAAGTACATAATCTCATTCAATCAAACTAATTCCTAAGGACAATCATATTAAATATGATCATTTAAAGTAAACCAAAACTTCTTATTAAGTTATTTTGATTTTATGTTTGATTTGACTTAAGAAATGTAAGAAAGATTCAATCATTTGTTGATCCTAACCCATTCTGATGATTGTGATTTAATTTGGTTCATTGAAAAGGTAATTAGGTGAATTTTATGGATTAATTAAGTGGTGATATGAATTAAATCAATAAATTAACCATTACCTATATTACCTTGAAGACATTAACTAATTAATTATGAGCCAAAATGATATGCACATAGATTGGAATTTAAACCAGCAGTGACCCTTAGAAATAAAAGGCTTAATGCAATTGGCTTACAATCAGTGGTTAATTAAAAAAAAGAACTTAATTAAGTATTCTTATGACTTCCCCACACATGTAGGTTAGCCACAATTTCTTTAAATAACTTTAGGTTATTAAACACCTAAAGATCTATCCAAAAAACTTAATTAGATAAGTTTTGGAATGATTATGATTTCAATTTGGTTAATTAATTCATTTAATTAATGAATTAAACTATTGATTAACCCCAAATTAATTAATTTCAATTCAAATGAAATAAACTTAGTGAAAAGAATGTGAAAGAGGCCCCAATCTCATTCCCCTTTTCCATTTACTGTCTCACAATGATTAACTAGCTTAATTAATGATGTTCTTACCACTTAAAATGTTAATTAATCACCTAATAAATTAAGAGAGTAATTAAGGCTAAGATAAGCAATTTTCTCAATTAACCAAGCAATAAATCTCAAGAAAATTATGGGAGGTAGAGGTCATCCTATTAATCAACCTCAAAAATTTTAGGAATAATTACTTAGGTAATTAGGGAATAATTAAGCTAATTAACTTTTAATTAAACTCAAATTAAGCTTTAATTTCCATTCAACACTATTTAGAATTAATTTTAAAATAATATTCCTGAAATACCTTTGAAATGAGTATTTATTTAGATTTTTAGATTTTTCTATAATTAGTTATGATTTTTCAAAGTTTTAGTTGATTTAAGTAATTTTTCATAATTTTTTCAAAGTCCATTAATTCATTTTTACCATTTCAACTTTAGAGTGAGATATCATCAAATTCAAAGATCCTTTTGACTTTCAATTCTTATGGTAGGTAGACTTTAACATTAATTTCAATCTCTAAAATTTTCAAATTAATCTGATGTGTATTTTTAGTTTAATTAAAAAATTTTAATTTTTACTAAAACCTAAATTCAGCTCAAACTATTTAGTTAAATTTGATGATTTTTGGTTTGTTGAATTTCCCTTGGAAAGACAAATCCAACGAGCCCTTGTTTGTGATTTTTTGATAATTATTTTATTTTTTTGTGAATTTTTGACGTTTCAGGTAAATTAAATAATTTTTAAAATCAGAAAATAGGTGATTTTCCCATTTAAACCAGTCAGCACTGCGCGCGGCGCTGATATGGCAACGCGGTGCCGCACGATTGGATCATGCATTTAAATGAGATTAGGTGGAATTCTATGTGAGGGAGGATCCATGAGAGATTTGATTGGGTTAGGTTGATTTTAGGCTAATCCCAAGTGGGTTTGGGTTGGGTTTGATCAGCTCCCAAGATGTCATGGGTTGGTTTCAAAGGATTTGACTCAATTAGGGTCGTATTATGTTAGGTTGACCAATTGGTCAAATTAGGCCAAACCAAGGCTTAGGTTAGATTTATGATCAATTTGATTTAATTTGACTTGGGATTGATTTTGGCTCATTTGGAATCAAATGGGTCAAGTGGGTCAAGTTTACTAATTTTACCAAAATTGGTCAAATTGGCTTGGGTTATGGGTTGATTCATGTTCAATTAGCTAATTGAAGATGAATGTAGTCTTTGGTTCAAATCAATTTGGATTTAATTTGAATTTAGGTTAAATTGACCTTTTAGGTCAATTTGGGCTAAATGGCTCAATTGGGCTCAATTGATCAAATTGGGTTCGATTATGGCTTTGGTCAAGTTCAATATCAATTAAGAATGAACTCAAGCCATCGATTACAATCAATTTAGGTTAGATCATGATTTAACCCAATTTGGTCCTTCAGGCCAATTTGGGTCAACTTAGGTTAAATGGTCAATTAGCCTTAGTTTGGCTTAATTAGTGGTCAAGTCATGTTCAAATATTGATTTTGAGTTAGTTTGAATCATTAGTTTCAATTAATTTGATCTACGATGGGTTTTGGTTAGTTTTGGTTTATTTGGGCTGAAGGGTTGACTTGGTTAGGTGATCAAGTTGACTTAGTTTGACCCAATTGATTGTAATTAATCATCTTAGGGTGATCAACAATCATGGTGGAAGGTTTTGGTGAACTTGGTTCAATCCGATTTGGATTGGATTGGAAGTTGGCTCAAATGGATCCTTTAGATCACTTTGGGTCAAGTGGGCTTAAGTTGGTCAATTAGTTTGGTTTTGACTTGATTTAGATTTAGTTGGATTTATATGTGAGCTGGGATTGAAATATAAATCCAACTACAATCAATTTGGAGTTTAATAGGTTTTAACTTGGGCTTGACTTAGATTTTTATTTGATTTTGGATTTAGTTTTGGTCATTTGAATTTAGATTTCATTTATATTTATGAATATAAATGAAGAAAAAATTGATTTATAAGCAAATGGAGGTAGGTCCATCTTGCTTAAAAGGGATTTTGGTTTGGTTATTTAGTTTGATTTAGTTTTGATCATTTGGATATGGATTTTATTTGTATTTGAGAATATAAATGAAGATATAGCTGATTTATAAAGAAATCAATTAAATTTGATTTGATTTATAGGGGGTTTTGGCTAAGGTTATGAAGGTGGTTCATATGACTTAAGAAGGGTCTTGAGATTTGAATTTGATTTTGGGTTTCAATCATTTGGAGTCAATTTTAGAATTAGATTTAGATTTAATTGGAATTTGAGGTTTAGTTTAAGATTTGAATCTGGATTTGATATGAGAAGGTGCATATGGATTGGGTTTAGGCTATAGGATATGTGATTTCCTTAAGTTCTAAGGCATTGCTTAATCCTATCATTAACTCTTCTAAGTCTCTAGGCTTAGGTCAAGTGTTCACCTAATCACTAAAAGTATCTTATGACTAAGGAGCTCTTAGTGTCTAGAAGAGTCCTAAGTCTAAGAAGAGGAGGTTGAGAGCTCACTCCAAAAGTGAGTCAACATATGTAAGCAAGTACTTGTCATTGTTAACCAAGGAAGTGAGATAATCAAATGACCTCCTTGGGGCTACTTAAAGCCTCGTATTCCCAGGATGTTCAGACTATATACTTGCTATCTTTAATACATATAAATGTATACATAACTATAAAGATGAAAATCATACAAGAGATGGTATTTTACTTAATTGAATTATTTGTATATATGGATTAAAGCTCTATTTAAATTCTAATACAAAAATACATAAGAATGAAATAAAATAAGTGCGTGCCTTTGTTAACCAGAGAAGTGAGGTAATCAAAAGACCTCCTTGGGCCTACTTAAAGCCTCGTATTCTCGGGATGTCCAGACTATATACTCATTAACATTCATACACATGTAAATTCATATACATGAATAAAGGAAGGGAGATTTATATCCACATACTACATGCTTTAGTGACTTAAGTAATTATGAATGCATGTATTTTTTGATAGAAAAAGAGAGGGCTTTCATTTCTTAATCACATACTGTTGAGCTCACTTTTGGGGTGAGTTCTCAATCTCCCCATTTTATATCTAGGAGTCTTCTAGACATAAGGACTTCCTTAGTCATAAGACACTTCTAGCACTTAGGTGAACACTTAACCTATGCCTAGAGACTTAGAAGGGTTGATCATAGGATTAGACTATGCATTAGGACTTAGGGAAATCCACCTACCCTATAGCCTAAACCTAATCCATGTTCACCTTCTTAAGCCATAACTAAACCTCAAATTCAATTCAAATACCATATTTAAATTCAAATCTAAATTCAAATCAAATGATTAAAATCTATAACCAATTTCAAACCAAATCAAATCAAATCAACCAACCCAAGCCTAAAGATTTTATCTTATAGACTTAGCCCTATCCAAATTCAAATCAATCCAAACTCAAGTGATTTTCTCAAACATCAGCTCAACCCTTCAATCAATCTATCAAGCTTACAACCAAACTCAATTCCAAATCCAATTTGCCAAAACCTACAATCATACTAAATCCTATCTAAGCCATGTGATCCACTTTCATGAGCTTAGCCAAAATCCAATTCAAATCAAATCAAACTCAATTGATCCTCTCATGGATCAATTATTCCATCAATTATCTTTCCAATTATAAATTAAATATATATTCAAATGATCAAAACTAAATCAAACTAAATCAAAATAAATCAAAACACTTCCTAGCCATATGAATCAATCCCATGAGCTTAGCCAAATCTTAAGCCAAATTGATTCAAATTTAATTGATTTTCACATGAATTAAACATATCTTCAATCATCTTCACAAATATAAATGGAATATACATTTAAATCATCAAAACTAAATCAAACTAAATCAAAATCCAAACCTAAGCCATATGACCCAACTTCATGGACTTGGCCAAATTCCTTCATTCCAAAAACCCAAATTCAATTGATTTTCTCATAAATCAATTATTCCATCAATCATCTTTCTAAATATAAATGAAATCTACAATCATCAAACCAAACCAAAATCAACCCATGTCAAACCCAACTTAACTAGTTTGACTTGAAATATTCAAATAAATAAAAATCCATTTAAACTCAAACCAATTGCAATTGAATTTACATATCAATCCCAAATCCATATATAAACTCATCTAAATCAAACTCAACCCAAAATCAAGGCAACTAAACCCAATTGGTCCACTTGACCCAAAGTGGCCAATTTGACCTATTTGAGCCAAGTTCCATTCCTACTCAAATTGGATTGAACCAAATTCACCAAAGCCTCATATCATGGTTGTTGATCACCCTAGGTTGATCAATTATCACAAATTAGGTCAAACCAAGTCAACCTTCTTAACCCTTATGAACCTAAACTAGCCAAATTATAACCTAAGCCAAATCCATTGAATCTAATGATTCATACCAACTCAAAAACCAACATTTAAACATGACTTGACCTTCAATTGAGCTAAACTTAACCCAATTGGCCCTCTTGACCCAATTTGACCTACATGGCCAAAATGGGTCAAATAAAAATCTAAATCAAATTGATTACAATTAATGGCTCAAGTTCATTCCAAATTCAATGTTGAACTTGATCAAAGCGTTAATTGGGCCCAATTGACCTACTAGACCCAAATGACCTCTTGAACCTAACTTGACCTAAAGGGTCAAACCAACCTAAAATCCAATCAAATCTAAATTAAACTCAACCAAAACCTACAACATATTCCAAATGATCAACCAAATCCAAACCAAGCCATGACCCAAGCCAATTTGGCCAATTGGGTCAAATTGATCAACTTGACTGATTTACTCAAATGAGTCAAAATCAAATATAAGTCAAATTAAATCAAACCAATGAATCCAATACATCCCAAATGATCATATGACTTGACCCAATTGTTGGTTTGATCTAATTTGACCAATTGGTCAACTTGACTCAACCTAACCCAATTTGACTCAAATGAGTCAAATTGAGCCAAACATGATAAAATGAACTCCAAATGACATAAAATTTGGCCCAACCCACTTTTGAATCATTCCAAATCTGCCCAAATTAAATCTAATGTCAAATAACCATTCTACCCCTAGATCAAGGGTATCACGTGAGACAAATCACCCATGTAAGTGATTATTTTCATTCCTTGGCAACTTGGTACTCTCCCATTGGTCCACCTAGGCTCCTAGAACACTACCTAACCTGACCCAAAGTGGTTGGATAATCCATAACCTAAGGGGAGGTGAAATCACTTCACCTTCCCCATTGGTGCACTTGAAACACCAAGGACACCCACTAATCCTCCTGGGCAGCCACCTCCCATGCCAACCAAACTGAGCAATCTAAGATGATTCCCCGCCATTCCTGACCTCCACCAGTGGCTGAATGATCACAAAGAGCCAAACTCAACTATCCGTCTGATCCAAGGGATGAAGGGGTATGCCCCCCCTCCTCATTTGACAAATCAAGTCGCCAAGCATTCCATGAGCTAGAACCCTAAGGAGAGTCCTATAGAGCTTCCTAGAGCATTTCTTGAGCTCCCCATAAACCCCATTGCCAGTTTCCTTCAAAGCTAAAATAGGACAACCTTCCTCTTATTCTCATTTACTCAAGGCTTAACCAAAGTGCAATTAACTTTGCACACACCGTTCTTAGAGCTAGTTAAGCAAGAATGAATCATTCCCCAAGGTTCCTGCTGATCGGAAGACTATTTTGGATCAATGCTGACCACCAAAGCTTCGGGAATTGGCCTTCTAAGCAAACCAACTCAAATTGGAGCTCATGCTGATCAGTAAAGCTTCATCTCCACTAGATGAAGCTTCCTCAATCGGATTTGCCACCGATCTTGAGCTCCAATGAGGTATGCCATTGAAACTGACCTTTGGATGAAAATGAGTTGGAGATTTTTGAAGAAAACTTTCATCCCACATGATCTTAGCCATTGGATTTCTTTGGATCCTTTGCATGAAGGTGTGTGATCAATTTGGAGTCAATCTGAGCTCGAGTGAGCTCGAATCATAGGAGTAATGGGGGACGGACTCCGTTTTCCCTTGTTCTTGTGATGATAGATCACGCACCATCTGTTCCGCATGATCAGAACAGACGATCCTGATTAGATCCACTAGAATTATCTGATTTAATTCTTTAGAGCCGTAGGATTAATCATAGCTGTCTGATCTCAGATTGAATGGCGTAGGAGAAAGCGCGTTCTGCCACTACCACAACAAATGCTAACTAGGATTATGTTTAAGTAACCAATCCCGTTGTGCCATGTGGAAAGCGCATCGCGTCAGCACGCCACGTAGCGCCAATGAGATTAAAGGTTAATTAAACATAATTAATATATTTTAATGGCTGAAACTTTTAAAAATCATAAATAATTGTAGGAAAATAAAATATATATAAATAAATACTCATTTAAAAGGTATTTCAGAGGAGAATTTATTAAAAATATTCTTAACTTATTTTGAATAGTAATTAAGAAATAATTAAGATTTTATTACAATATTAATTAACTTAATTACCTTCTAGTTACTTAAGTCATTAATCCCAAACTTTGTGGGTTAATTCAATGGGATGACCTCTGCCTCCCATAATTTTCTTTGGATTTATTGCTTAGTTAATTAGGAAAATTGACTAATTAAACTTTAATTATTTTTTTAAGTTAATTAACCATTAATTAATCCCATGAATAATAATAAATTAATTATATAAGTGGTTAATTGTTGTTTAATAGTGAAGAAACCTATAGGATAAGGTTGAGGCTTCCTCCTTAGCCCATTTCCCCTAAGTTCATTCCATTAAACAAACTAATTAAGGTTTAATTAATTACTTAAATTATTTAATTGATTAAATTAAAATATTAATCGTGTTAAACTTTAATTAATTATGTCTTGGGTAGACCCTTAGGTGTTCAACAACCTAAGAAAATCTTAAAGAAATTATAATTAGCCCATATGTCTGGAAAAACTATAAGAGTACTTAATTAAGTTCCTTAGCTTAATTAACCATTAATTGTGAGCCAATTGTATTAGGCCCCTTTCCTTTCTTAGTATAATTGCTAATTTTATTTCCAATACATGTCCATATCATGTTGGCACATAATTATTTGGGTAATTATTTAAGGTAACATAGAAAAGGGTTAATTAATAGATTTAATGCATATTACAACTTAATTAACTTATAAAATCAACTTAATTATACTTCTTTAAACTAAAATTAATTAACAAACATGGTAATGGGTTAATATCAGCAAACCTCTTCTCACATCCTTAAATCAAGTCAAAATATGAAATTAAAGAAAATGATACTAAGAAAGCTTTGATTTACTTTAAACAATTTTATTTGATTTGGTCGTCCTTAAGAATTAATTTGATTGAATGAAATCATATGTTTATGTTTATTTATTCATTTCTAATCATATTAAATGTTGTATACCATTTTGAATCATGCATTCATCTTTTAAAAAAAATGTAATTAAATCAAATGATTTTCCTTCATGTGAGCTTGCATGTGTTGGATTAATTTATAATATGTGTGGCTATTATCACTAATAAGTTTAAATTATTTTTTCAAAGTTTATAAATCAATTACATTAATTAGAGTAATAATAGTTATGAACATATATAGGTTTTCATGTGCTTATAGCTTAGATATGTGAAGTAAAGCTTTCTTTTCTTTATTTCATATGTAATTTTATGTATATTTGAATGTTAATAAGTATATAGTCAAGACATCCCGGGAATACGAGGCTTTAGGTAGCCCCAAGGAGGTCATTTGATTACCTTGCTTCTCTAGTTAACAGCGATGCGAACTTATTTGATTTTATTTACATGTGTTTCTATATTAGAATTTGGATAGAACTTTAATCCACATGCACAAATGTTTCAATTAAATAAAAATATAATCTTTGTATGGTTTTTCTTCCTTTATTTATGTATACATCCATATGTGTTTGAGAAAAATAAGTGCTTAGTCTGGACATCTCGAGAATACAAGGTTTTAAGTAGCCCCAAGGAGGTCATTTGATTACCTCACTTTTTTGGATAATAATGGCACGTACTTGCTTATGTCTCTTATGTATATGTGTGTATTTAATAATGGAATTAAAAACTTTTCTTTCTATCAAGGTTACATGCATTCTATAATCATCTAAATGATTAGCATGTGTTACATATAAGATAATACTCTCTTTCCTCTCATTCATGCATACAAATTTACATGTGTTTGAAGGCAAATGGGTATATAGTTTAGACATCCCGGACATGAGGCTTTAGCTAGCCCCAAGGAGGTAACTTGATTACCTCACTTCCCTGGTTAACAATGACACGTACCTATTTAATTTCATCCATATGTATTTTTTTATAAAAATTTAGATAGACCTTTAAACTAATATGATTAAATAATTCAATCACATAAAAAAATTATAAACTTTAAATACACATGTATACATTCATCATATAAGTGTGTATGCATGTTATATGTGATGGAAAGAAATGATTGATATATGTCATGTGAGAGTATATCAATTAAATTAATTTTAAGATGCCTTTTATATTGAATAGAGTTATTTAAAGTGAACCTAAACATAGGATTAATTTAAAAAATGTGTAAAAATCCATCACTAAAGATAACTAAATTAAATTAATATACTTTAAAAATATACTTAAGGTAGGGATGAAAGAGGGCAATCCTATTTCTTCTTTTTATAACACTTAGATGTTATGTGTAAATCATATGAAATAAAACAAAATATAATTTAAAATTCTCAAATCAACTAAACAACTTGAAGTGAAACCAACCCTTTATGCTAAATTAAATCCAAACTTAGAAAAATCATAACTCTAATGCCTAGTAAGACATACCACACCAAGCCTTAACACACACCTTAAAACTATGTCACCAATTCTAGTCCTAAGTTAGGATGGTGTATGTACAGTGTATATTTTATTTTGTGATATAATATTTTAGATTGGATGTTGGGATGTATGCTTCGTAGACTGGATGTTAGGCTGCTCTTAGCCTAATCATGTTTTATGCAGGGGATTATTCTTAAGGGGTTGCTTAAAAATAAATATAAATGTTCTCTTTATAAGTTGCTTAAACCATTAAGCATAATTCAAGTTAGGATAGGAGGTTTGGTTACCCATGTGTAGGGTGCTAAGTCCAAACTATATATAACTACTTGGTATTGTATGTGTGTTTAGCTAACTTTTGTTTCATAGATGTAGTTAGATTTACTTTTTCTATTTTTAATGTAATTTTGTATTAGGAATTATGATTAGTGCTATGGGGGATTAGGATAAGTAGCAGCTAAAAGGCTTTGTCTTGGGAGGCCTTGTGATGCTTTTGAAGCAACCACATCCAAATCAAGAGAAGGAATAAAGAAGATATGAAGAAATGAAGGAAAGAAGACCCCCATAGCATTCTATAAATTATAATTATTCTTTCATATACTATGTTGTATAAGGGTAGAACTCGGCTACCCAGCTTTTCTTTTTTGGGTTGTACGGCAGAGCCTGACCACACCGACCTTTTATTCTTTTACATTAGTTTATAAAATTGATTGATGTCATGTTTAAATTATGCATTAAGATGGCATGCTTTTCATAGTTTCTTATGATTCATGCTTTAATGTGTGGCCTGGATGCGATTAAGCTCTTAGGACAAAATTAATTTTTTTACCCCAACTAATCACTCATAATTAAAATCTAAATAACTCATAACCTCATAATAAAGCCTAGGTCTTAAATAAGATAATTAAAGTATTTAGCATCTCCTTAGCTAAATGGTTGAATGTTTTACAACATGCATATCATATTATTTTGCTCTTGAAAATAGGGGATTTCCATCCTTACACGATAGGGAAATGCTTGACCGGTGAGGGAATCCCTTGTGTTGGAAAACACCCATTTCTCACTGATTCAGCCAACAATCTTATTTCATCATGCATGTAGGCATCAAATTCTTAAAGCGTTTGCCAAAATGAAATGTCAAATTTGAAATAAAATTTAAAAAGATTTTGTTTAGATTAAGTCATCATTCATATCACTCATGCTCTAGTCTCTTAGGGAGTGAGTTTAAGGGCTTTAATCTCTTTCTAAATTAATAATAGCCCAAATATCTTGTAATTTCATAAGACTATACTACATGGTTTTAAAATCGTAGGAGGAGTTAGCTGGTGACCACCCCAGGAGGTTGTAAGTCTAGAAGTTAAGTGTTTTATCCTCTTGTGGAGATAAACCTTATGCCCATTTTTTCTTATATTTAAGTCGTGCTTCAGCTTATGATAGAGCTCCTTAGACTTAGGATCTGAGATTACTGTTTCTTTCAAGCTACAAGCATAAATCATCACCTCTTATGCATTTTCACAATCTTGTGTTGTTGGATTATAAGCCCTAGTAATCTAATAAAATTCAACTAAAAGTATATAAATCTCTTCAATTTCAAATAAAGCCCAATCATAGGATAGATTGGAATGCTCACTAGGCTTCCTAGTATCATGGGCATTCTCTACTTCCTCCTTTTGGATTCTAAAAATAAGTCTTCTCCTTGAACTTTTTCAATTGATTTCCCAAACATAACCAATCCTTTGATAGTCTAACCTTGAAATCTTTGGAGATGATAATTGTCGACTTTAATCGAGAGTATTCTTAAGAAAATTCATTCATTAAGATGTAATTAACTATAGAGGCTTGCCTCCATAGGAAACTTTAGAACCAGATTTAATATAAACCCTGCTTTATTCATCCATGTAAAGCAGGGGAAAAATCTCTAGTATATTCGAAGACTCATCATGCCTTAGGAGTCCTTATTATGTGATTAGGTCCATTGAAAGGAGATGCTCCTATGTTTTGAGATAGTACATCATACCTCAATATCATACCCAATTACTTTAATAAGTACCCCCTACGATCTACGTGGTGTCCCCCATACATCCAAAAATAAATAACACACATACACATACACATGTATAAAAGATGTAAGCAGATATGTGTTATTGTTTAAATTAAAGAAGTGAGGTAATCAAATGACATCCTTAGGGCTACTTAAAGTCTTATATTCCTATAATATCCAGACTATATACTTGCTATCTTAAATACACATTAATGTATATATCATTAGAAGAATGAAAACTATGCATAAATTGCATTTTTTTTATTGATTGAATCATTTATGCATTTGAATTAAAACTCTATCCAAATTCTAATATCAAAATACATAAGAATGAAATTAAATGGGTGTGTGCCTTTGTTAACGAAGGAAGTGAGATAATCAAATAACCTCCTCGGGACTACTTAAAGCCTTGTATTTTTGTGATGTCCAAACTGTCCATTACCATTCAAACCTTTGTAAATTATACATGAATTCAAGAAAGAGAGCTTCACTTTACATACTTAAGCTATAAGCACATACAACTCTATATATATATATATATATATATATATATATATATATATATATATATATATATATATATATATATATCATCACTCTAAATGATGATATTCATTTATAAACTTTGGAAAAAAATATATTTGAATTTAATAACGATAATAGCCACTCATATGATTAAGTTAAGCCAACACATATAAGCTTAAATAAATAAATTCTATTTAATTTGAAAACATGAATGCATGAAAACCACATGATAAATAAAACATTTAAATTAATTGGAAAGGAATAACTAAATATAAACACATGGTTCATTCAAATACATTAATTCCTAAGGACAATCACATCAAATAAAATTACTTTAAAAAAATTAAAGCATTTTTATTAATTTGATTTTAGATTTGGATTAGACTTAAGAAGGAGATTATTTATTTTTTAATCCCATTCCCATGTTGGTAATCTTAATTGGTTTGAAGAAAGATAATTAAGTTGGTTTTATGAATTGATCAAGTTAAATCATTAAGCAAATCATTTAATTGCTCTTCCCTATGCTTCTTTAATTTGATTAATCTTTTAATCATGAGCCACAAATGATATGAACAGGTGAGAAAATAAAATTGCAATCCTCCTAAAGGACCTAATGTCATTGGCTCATAATTAAAGATTAATTAAGTTAAAGAATCTAATTAAGTACTTTTATAATTTTTTTACACTTATGGGCTAATCATAATTTCCTTGAGGGTCTTTATATTTTTAAACATATAAAGAGGAACCCTTAATTCCATTGTTAATTATCTAATGTGACTAATATTTCAATTTGATTTGATTTAACCATTTAATTGATTAATTAACCCCTTAATTAAGTCCCACATTAATTAACTCTCTTTAAAATGAAATGAATTTGGAAAAAGAATTTAAAAAGGGGTCCTAATCACTCTCCCTCATCCATTCACTATTAATCAGTGACTAATGAGCATAAATTAATTAATCTTTATTGTTTTGAATGCTAATTGATTATAAAGTTAATTAAGGGGGTAATTAAGGTTTGAAACATCAATTTCTCTAATTACCTAAGAAATAAATTCCAAGAAAATCATGGGAGTCAGAGGTCATCCCATTAAATCAATTCTCCAAGTTTGGAATTAATTACCAAAGTAATTAAGGCTTAATTAGGCTAATTAAGTATGCATTTAAACCCTAACTAAGCTTTAATTACTATTCATAATCAAATGGAGGTATTTTTAATAAAATCTCATCTATTTTATCTTTAAAATGAGTATTTATTTAATTTTTTATTTTTTTTATAATTAGTTATGATTTTTTAAAGTTTCAGCCATTAAAATGAATAATTGACTTAAGCTTAATCTCGTTGGCACCGCACAGACTGCTGTTGTGGATGCGCTTTCCACGTGGCACCATTGGATTGGCTATTTAAACCGTCTGAGGCAGCGCTGATGTGGCGACGATGATCGCGCTTTCATCCCCATCATCGGATCTAAGATCGGACAGTGGGGATTCATCCCGTAGTTCTTAAGGAAATTAAATTGGATTAATCTAATTGAATAATCATGGCCATCCATTCTGATCATGCAGAATGGATGATGTATGATCTAACATCCCCCGAGTGATGGAAGACGGGCTCCGTCTGCCTTCCTCCGCTCAATCAGAGCTCGCTGGAGCTCATGAGATGCTGGATTCGATCCGAAACATTTAGGGGAGTGATTTAGAAGGATCTAATGATGGATTTTACATGACATTACAATTTTCTTTGAAAAGGCCAAAAAAATTAAGAAATCTCGATTTGATAAAAAAATTACCTTGTTGGAGAGCTTGGTGAGCACCTAGGTAGCCTTGAAGTGAAGCCTGAAGATGGTGCCTTGGCTCCCTGTCGGTTGCTCTGTAAATGAAACACCACCAGAATCCTCATCGAAGTTGGTCTAGAAGGGGTCTCCGGTGCTCGAATCAATTAGGGGAAGGTTCATTTCATCTCACTGAAGCTTGGTGAATGTGTGTCTGAAGTTAATTTGAAAGAGGTGGAGTTGGATGGAGTTAGGCCTCGGGAAGGCTCGGTTTCATTATCGCTGATGATGGGGTGGCTTAGGGAGCTCAGAAAATCACTTAAGGAGGCCGCCTTGAGGTGTTCAAGCTCTCAGAAGATTCAAGTGCTCGATTTTTATCAAAATGAGAGGGGTATACCCTTCATCCCTCAAGATAGACAGACGAGATATGCTCTTCCATTTTCAGTCATTTGAGTGGGCAAGGGACTAAGGTGGCTGCCTTGAGTGGTCTCTATCTCCTATGGATGAGCTAATGAGGGGAGGTGGGTTAGCTCACCTCCTCTTGTCCAAGGGTTGGCCTAACCCCTTTGGGTTAGGTTAGCCACATAGCCAGGGGCTTATTCTTGGCATTGGGTGGTTGGGTTGACCACCTAATTTGGAAATTTTGTCTCATATGGGAGGCTTTACCCATTGGGTAATGTGTTAAATTAGGACTAAATCAAGTTAGGTTTGATTTGGACTGACCCAAGGATGGGTAATGCCAAATTTCAATGGGTTTGGGCTTGGTTTGGATGAGTTTGGCTCAATTGGACCCTTGAAGGTCAAATTGGGCTAGGTTGGGTCAAGTTGACCTATTGATGAAATTGTGTCAAACCAAGGCTTGGGTGAAGTTCAAATGAGTATTTGGAATATTTTAGTTCAATTGGTTCAATTTAATTTGACTTGGATTTGATTTTAGCTCATTTGAATTCATATGGGTCAAATAGGCCAAGTTGACCAATTTAGTCAAATTGACCAAATTAGCTTGGGTTAGGCATTGTTTCATATTCAATTGATCATTTGAAGATGATTGGAGGCTTTAATTTCAATCAATTTGGATTTAAAAATGATTTAGACCAAATTGACCCTTAGGTCAATTTAGGCTAAATGGGTCAAATAGGTTTAATTGGTCAAATTGGGTTCAATCAAGGATTTGATCATGTTTAATAATCAATTAGGAATAAGTTTGAGTCATTTGTTTCAATCAATTTGGATTGGATTTTGATTTGACCCAATTTAGCTCTTTAGATCAAATTGGGTCAACTTAGGTTAAGAGGGCCAATTGGATTTGATTTGACTTAATTAGTGGTCAAGTCATGTTCAAGGATTGATTTTAGGTTGGTATGAATCATTAGTTTTAATTGATTTGGCTTAGGATGAGATTTTATTTATTTGGCTTATATAGGTTAATTAGGATAATTTGGTCAGATGACCAAATTGATTTGGTTTGACCCAATTGATTATAATTGATCAATCAAGGATGATCAACAATCACCATGGGAGATTTTGATTGGCTTAGTTCAATCCAATTTGAGTTGGATTGAAATTTAGTTCAAATAGGCCTTTCAGGTCACTTTGAGCCAAGTGAGCCTAATTGGGTTAATTGAATCAATTTTTGGTTGAATTGAGTTGAGTTATGTTTAGATATTAATTTGGGATTGGTTTATGATTTTGGTTGCAACTGATTAAGTTTAAATGAGTTTTAGCTCATTTCAATATTTCAAGTTAAATGGGTTAGATTAGGTTGATTAAATTGGTTTGATTGATTGGCTTTGATTGTAGATTTGAATTGGTTTGGAATGATGATTGAAGGATTGAATTGATTCATGAGAAAAATCAATTGAGTTTGATTTGGATTGAAGGGATTTTGGTTAAGTCCATAAGATCAAATCATAGGCTTAGGTTTGGGTTATGATGGATTTGATTTTGGTTTGAATATTTGAATATTGAATTGAGATTTAATTGGAATTGGATATGTAGATTTGAGATTGGATTGTGGCTAAGAAGGTAGGCATAAATTTGGTTAGGCTATATGCTAGGTAGGTTTTCTTAGGCCGTAATGCATAGCCTAATCCTATGGTTAACTCTTAAGTCTCTAAGTTTAGGTTAAGTGTTTCACTTAGCCACTAGAAGTACCTTATGACTAAGGCTCTTAGTGTCTAGAAGATTCCTAGACCTATGATGGGAATATTGGATTCTCACTCTAAAAGTGAAGTCAATAGATATGCATGACGTGATGACACACAACATTCAACCAAGGGATTTCTAAATCTTTTATTTATCTTGATTATAGACCTAAGGTTTATGATGAGTTTATGAGTTATATTAAAAAAATTTTATAAATTTTTAGTGAGAAAATAAAATTTAATTTTATCCTAAAGAGCTTATTGAATCCAGACCACACAACCAAATTATCAAACTTTAAGAAACCTACAAAAGGCATGTCATTTCTAATGCACAAACTAAACATAACAATCAAACATGAGAATTTTGTAAAAGAATAAGAGGCTGGTGCGGGAGAGTACTGCCGTACACCCCAAAAATAAAAAGAAATTGGGTAGTTGAGCCCTACCCTTATACAACCTAGATTACAATAGAATATTATAATTATAATGAATGCTATGGGGGTCTTCAATCTCTTGTCTTTCTTTGTTTATTTTGGATTGGTTTGCTCTAGGCTTCACAGGGCCTCCCAGGTCTTTGCCTTCTAACCACTGCTCATCTTAAACCTCATAACACTAATCTTAATCCTATTACAAAAACTATTTATTTATGAAAAATGAATCTAACTACACCTGCAAAATAGATGTTAGTTAAATGAACATATAAGCCAAGCAATTATATTTCACATACTTGGACTTAGCACCCTACACTTAAGTAGTCAAGCCCACTTGCCCTAATTGGATTATGCTTATGGGCATAAGCAGCACCTACAAGCAAGAACATTTATATTTACTTATTATTACACCGACCCCTTTATCATAATCCTATACAGAAAATATCATTAGGCTATTAATGACCTAACATCCAATCTATGCATAAACAATCTTAACATCTAGTCTAAAATATTACATCATAAAATAAAATATAACACCACGACATACACCAGTCTAACCAATAGGCTATAATTGATGACTTAGTATTCTAATATGTGTGCTAAAATTTAGTGCAATGTCTTAGTTAAGCTTTAGAAGTATGATTATCTAAAGTTTACAATTTTTTATGTTAAATATTAGAGGCGGTTCCACTTCATATCTTTGAATGAATGAATTAATTTTAATTTACAGTTTTTTATTTTATTTCATTTGATGCCTACTTAATATCTAATTATTATGAAGAGAAGAAAAGGGAGGTTTGACCCTCTTCATCCCTATCCTAAGTTATTTTCTAAGGGTATATTATTATTACTTTGGTTTCTTTAGTGAATTATTTATTAAATTAATTTTTTTTATTAAATGTTGGTTTGGGTTAGTCTTAAGAAATATTATTCAAAGATGAAAGGAATCTCGAGATTAATAAAACTGAATCACCATTATATGGATAACATTCCACCACTTTTTTCCATCATCAATAGCATACACATTTTTTCATTTTTATTATTCATGATATTTGATTTAATACACATATTTATAAATATAATATATATATTTACATTTTTGCACACTTGAATGATCATTAATGCATGTATTTTGGTAAAAAAAAGAAAGATTTCATCCCTTAGTTAAGCATATGTAAACATGTATTAGAGATTTGGGCAAGTACGTGTCATTGTTAAACTAAGGAAGTGAGGTTATCTAAGACCTCCTTGGGGCTACTTAAAGCCTCGTGTTCTCGAGATGTCCTAACTATATACTTGCCAAATTAAATATATATAAACATATACACAAGCTTAGGGATGAAAATCATGCAAAGATTATATAATAGCAAATCCTTTTTTTCATGCAAAACTTAGTGACACAAAGAGCAAAGTTTTATCTATAATTATAGCACATGAATACATATAAATGAAATTAAGCAAGTACATGATGTTATTAAACAAGGGAAGTGAGGTTATCTAAGACCTCATTGGGGCTAATTAAAGCATCATATTCTCGGGATATCCAGACCATATACTTAATAATTCAAATGTATGTAAACATGTACATGAAATGTAAAGCAAAAACAAAATCTTTACTTTTTTTTTTGAAATTATAACTTAAATGTAAACTTTATTGAATATTTATAACCAACATTAACTTATATTTTCATCATTAGCTTATAGTTTTGGAAATAATTTAAGGTTTATTAGTGATAATAACCACACATTATAATGATATTTATCCAACACATGCAACTTAGATGTAACCATGTTCTTTTGATTCTCTTCCTTCTTCTTTTTTTTGTTGAAAATATGAACATATGACACAAATTACATGCACATTTATGATGCTTGAAAATAAGTAATCCAATATTACCACATAACATATTCAATTACATTAAATCCTAAGGACAATCAAGCCAAATAAATATTCCTTAAGACTAACCAAAATCCTTATGAAATTTGATTTTGTTGTTTGAATTATTAAAACCTAAAGAGGAGAGATGATACTTAGCATTTATTCCATCCCATGTTGGTGATTTAATATGTTTAAGAAAACAATTAAATAGAGTTTTATGACTTGATTAGGTTTACATTATTAAGCACATTTATTTTATTACCCTTCTCAAGCTTCTTTAATTTAATTAACTACTTGATCATGAGCCTTCAATGATATGCTTTTAAGAAAGCAAAATTTGTAATGCACCTAAAGGGATCTAATGCAATTAGACTCATGCTTAAGAGCTAATTAGATTAAAGAAGAAAATAATCTAATTTTAAGTACTCTTATGATTTTCTCATATCAATGAGTCAACCATAATTTTCTTAACAACTTTATGTTATTAAACACATAAAAGGGAATTAATGAATTATATTTGCACTATCTGAACCAACCATTAATTTTATTTGACTTCCATTTTATCATTAATTTTCCTAATTAATCCTTAATTATCACATATGTTAATTAATCTTCTTGAAGAGACACATTTAGAAAAATAATTAGGGAAAGAGTCTTAATTACTTCTTCCCATTAATTTCACTGCTCATAATGATTAATTATTATTAATTATTTAATTTTCACTATTTATCAATCTTAATAATTATTAAATTAATTACTCATGGTTATTAGGATTGAAATTCTAAATCCTTTAAATTTCATGGTAAATAATTCCAAGGAAATTATGGGAGGCAAAGGACATCCCATGGAATCATCCCACCATATTTGAAATTAATTAGCCAAGTAATTAGTCCTTAATTAGAGTAATTAGCTTAAGCTTCAAATCATAATTAAGCACTATTCACTTGACATAAATTAGAGATTTTGTTTTTTTAAATTCTCCTATATCTAACCTTTCAAAAAATAGGTTTATTTGCATTTTTATTTTTCTACAATTAGTTATGATTTTTTGAAGTTCTAACCATTTAATTATATTTTTATGGCCTAATTATTCCTTTAAACCATCTACGCCACGCAGACGCTGCCACGTGGCACTGCGGTATTGGTTATTTAAATCATACGATGCAAAAACTGACTCAATGGTGACAGACGCAATTTCATCTCGACCATCCGATCCGAGATCGGACAATCGAGAATAATCCTATGATTTCAAAGGGATTGAATTAGGATTTCTAGCATGATTAATCACAATCATCCATTTTAATCATCTGGAATAAACGGCTGATGATTTATCATCCCACGAGCATAGGAAGGGGGACATTATCCACCTTATGCCGCCAGATTCAAGCTCGCTAAAGCTCATTCAATGAAAAAATCCACTCCAAAATGACCAGGGAATGAATCTAAAGGGATCTTACAGTGGAAATCGCAAGAAAACACAATTTACTTCAAAGAAAGACTAACACCTAGGGGGAAAACTATGGTTGCTGGATTTTTACCTCGTCGAAGCTATAGATCGACAATCCATCAATAGACGTAGCTTCATTTTGAAGAAACGAAGCCCTATTAAGAATATCACGAGCTGCCTCCCCGCCAATTACCCTATGGACTAAACATCATCACAAAGCTTGCCGGAGTTGATTTAGGGACATCTTCTGGTGGTTGAATCGCTCAGGAAATAATTCATTTTGGCTTGCTGGAGTGAGGTGAAGGTATATGAAGAGTTATTTTGGGTTTGGTAGAGATTTTGGAACCTTAGACGAACGTAGCTCTCGGGTTCAATCGGGGGCTGGTTTCGCTGGCGGTATAGCACACGAAGAGCTAGGGAAAGAGTATGGGACTGTGCGAATGCTCTAGGGAAGGTGTGTGTTGAGTTTGAATCCATGGAGAGGAGTATAATCTCCTCTCTAACTAAACCAAAGGGCTGAGATTGGTTTAGCCTTTGACAGGCATTCGGCCGGGGTAGGTGATAGGAGGTGGTAGGGGACTGTTGAGGTGGCTGAGGGTGAGAGGTTGATGGAGTATAATGGTTTGATATTGGGTGTATAACCTCTCTTAGGTGAACCAATGAGTTTTCATAGGTGAACTCACCCTCTCATGGCCAAATGCTGAGCTCAACAACCTTTGGTTAGGTTGGGGCAATGGTCTTTTTGTCCAAGAAGAGCCAAATGTGGCTGCCATGGGAAAGGGGTGGAGAATCCACCCAAATGGGGGGTGGCTTGGTTCAATGGGTTTGACCTAAACTAGGTTCACCATGGGTTGGCCCCACTTAGACAGACCCACGGTGACCCAAGGATCAGTCATGTCAAGTTTGGTTGAGTTTGGCTCAATTTGACCTATATAAGTCAAATGAGTTCAATTGGGTTAAGTTGATTAATTTGACCAAATTGGGTCAAACCAATGATTTGGATAAGTTGAATTGGTCATTTGGAATGCATTGGTACAATTGGTTTGGCTCAATTTAGAGTAGAGTTGGGTATGGTTCGTATGGGTTCATTTAGGCCAAATGGGCGAGTTGATCGATTTGGTCAAATTGGTTAAATTAGGTTGAATGAAGAGTTGGTCTATGTTTGATTGATCATTTGGGAATGATTGTAGGTGTTGGTTTGAATTGATTTGGATTAGAAAGAGTTTTGATTTAATTTAACCTTTTAGGTCAATTTGGGCTACGTAGTTCAATTGGTTTAGCTTAGTCAAATTGGCTTCAATTAATGATTATAGGATGTTCAATAATCAGTTTATTATTAGAGGCATTAGTTATTATAATTTTGGATTGAAATGAGATTTAGCCCATTTTGGCCCTTTAAGTCAATTAGATCAACTTGGGTTAAGTGGTCAAATTGGCTTGATTTGACCTAATTGATTATAATTGGATAATCAAAGATGATCAACAATCATTATGGAAGAGTTTGGATGAGTTGATTTAATCCAATTTGGGTTGGATTGAAGTTTGAATCAGATTGATTATTTAAGTCTCATTGGGTCAAGTTAACCAATTGGGTTGAGTGGGTTGAATTGTGTTGAGTTGTTGTTAATTAAGTGTTGAGAGGAGTTCAATGATGGATTTAGAGTTGATTAGGGGCTTTGATTGCAATTGATTTGGGCTCAATTAGGTTTTAGCTCATTTGAACTCTTTAGGTCAAATGAGTTAAGTTGGGTCGGTCGATTTTCTTTGGTTCAATTGGCTTGATTGCAAGTATTAACATGGCTTGAAGTGATCTAATAAATAATTTGAGAGGTTGAGAACGTTAGGTTGGATTTAGTTTACTTGAACGAGCTTGAATTGAGTTATGAGATTGATGGGGGTTAACTCGAGTCAATACCCAAGTTAACCTAGCTTGGAGCTTGGATTGGAAAACCAAATTCAACTAAGATTAATTGAATAAGTTTGAGTTTGTTTAGCTATAATCACAGAGCTTAAGTTTGGATGAGTGAGTTGGTATGAGTTTCGGTTTAGGCCTTAGGGTAGGTGCAACCTATTTGTCATAAGGAAAACTTTTGGCTTAGGGTTATATTCTCTAAGTATGTAAGTTTAGGTTTAGTATTTTCTTAATCATTAGAAGTGTGTTAGCACTAAAAAAATCTAAGTGTTTAGAAGGTTTCTAAGTATAAAATGATAAAGGTTAATTCTCATTCTAAAAGTGAGGTCAACAAATGCTTTCATAAAGTGTGCTGAGAGGGATGATGTATGGAAATTAAGTTTATACTTCATTAAATATGATATTTCACTCAATCATGAGAAGAAAAATGTTTTTTTTTTTTTATTGAAATGTTTGCCTTAGTTGAAGATGAGAGAATATTATTTGGATACTTACTAAGAAGGCTATTAAGGGAGAGGATGAGGAAACTGCTAAGGATATATTATACCATAAGGTTTATACACTAAAAAATAAAGCCTCAACCCATCACGAATAGTATATATATATATATATATATATATATATATATATATATATATATATATATATATACTTATCTTATAAAATCAGTTCAATAGGAATAATATATGCAACATATCTCATATTACTTAGGAGCTTTATTTTTTATTTTTATTTTTATGTTATTTTAAAAAATAGGTTTGTTTAGAATATTTTTTATTTGATTTTATTTTTTATTTTAAAAAATAAACAACATTATTTTTAAAAATACTCAAAATATCTAAAAGATGTTTTGAGTGTTTTTAAAAACAACAAATACAATCAAATACATTTTATTTTTAAGCAAAACAAAATAAAATAAAACAATATAAAAAACAAAAACAAAAGTGATCCCAAATGGCTTCCTTATTATCTTCTTTAAACATTATTTAAGAAGATTTTATTGATAAAGGATAGAAATTTTTGAATCTTATTTGAACCTCTTTTGATCATGCTCATAGTTAGTCTAAATCCTCGTTCGAATATGGTAGAATTTGATTCAAACATTGCTCAGACTGGATAGAGGTGCTCGAACCTTATTCTAAACTCCTAAAATGAACCTTGTATGAACCATATTAAAATCTTATTCAAATAATGATTCAAATTGGTTCGAATTAATATCATTCTGAATGAAAGTTAATAACCATTCTAAAAATATAAGGAGGGAATAACTTCATCAAGAAAATTTAAGACAAATTTCTTACAAAAATGATAACTAGAAAAGATAATTAATTAATTATATGCATTATAATAGGATATATATATATATATATATATATATATATATATATATATATATATATATATATATATATATATATATATATATATATATATATATAATTTCGCCGATTTAAGTAATTATCTGTGTTTAATAAATTTTCCATAACTTTAGCTTACGATCCTGGTGCTCTGGGCTCACACCTCACGCATTGTAGAACATTCTTCCTTCTTCCGAGGTTCCAGGCTCGAAATTTTTTCAGTCGAACGTGCACTAGGCCCACTACAATAAGTTGCCGAGATGTTGCTCGACTCTCTCCGATTCCACCGGCACTTCCCCTCACCTACCCGTCCGCCTCTCTTACCCCTTCGTATCAGTCGTCCCGCCGCCATGCATTCCTGTCCCCCTTCCGCTCCCAGTCAAGCGGACGAGGATAAAGCGAAGCTCGATACTCTAAACCAGCAGCAAGCCATTAGCTACCACAGCCAAACCAAGCATTCCCTGACCTTGGGCTACGCCCGCGGCCCTCGCGGCCTCGATTGGGCCAATCAGCCCAACCCCTTCCTCCGCTTTCTCTCCTCCCCACTCCTACCCCTCCTCCATTTCCCCCCTCAGTCTGGCGACTCTCCTTTCTACTCTTCCCTCTTCTCATCCTCTCCCCCGGCCCCGCGACAACCGCTTTCCCACTCCACCGTTTCCCGCCTCCTGTATGACTCCCTCTCCCTCTCCGCCTGGAAGACCACCGGCTTCTCCACTTGGTCCCTCCGCGTTAATCCTAGCAGCGGCAACCTTCACCCCACCGAGGCACACGTCTTTTGCCCTCCTGTCCCATCTCTTTCCGCCGAGTCTTTCCTTGCTCACTACTCACCCAAAGACCACACCCTCGAACTCCGCGCCAACGTGCCTCCGGACCTCCTCCCTATTCCCGCCGGCGAATCATCTTTCTTCGTCGCCCTCTCCTCCATCTTTTGGCGCGAGGCCTGGAAGTACGGCGAGCGCGCCTTCCGCTATTGCAATCACGATGTCGGCCATGCAGTCGCTGCGGTGGCGATCGCCGCCGCTGCACTCGGATGGGACGTCCGCCTCCTCGATGGCCTTGGTCACGACGATCTCCATTGCTTTCTTGGTCTGGATTCTGCGAATCCTTCTTCGCCTCCCCAGCTACCCGATCATCCCGTTCGAGGTCGCTTCCCTTGGATCGAATCCCAGCACCCGGACTGCCTTCTCCTCCTCTTTCCCTTTGGCACGCCACCTACCATTGACTATCAATCCCTCAGTGCTGCCTTCTCCGGCTTCTCCTCTCTCAAATGGATGGGAAACCCTAATTCACTTAGCAAGGACCATGTATACTGGGACATCATTTACCGCACCGCCGAGGCGGTGAAGAAGCCACTCACAGCTGGCGAGTGCTTCTCTGTCAACCCATTACACTCCAGCGGGCTGATATCAGAGAATTTATATGAGAAAATTTCTGTTCGGGAAGTTGTCAGGAAGCGTAGGAGTGCTGTGGACGTGGATGGTGTTCACGCTATGGAACGAAACACTTTCTACCAGATTCTTCTTCATTGTCTTCCATCGGGGCAGTTGGAACCTGGGGAGAAGCAGGGCAAGCAGTTTGCTCTGCCCTTTAGGACTATGACTTGGGATGCACAGGTTCATGCTGTATTGTTTGTTCACAGGGTCAAAGATCTGCCTCAGGGATTATATTTCTTGGTGAGGAATGAAGAGCATTTTGATAGACTGAAGATGGCTATGAGATCGGAGTTTGAGTGGACAAGGCCGGAGGGCTGTCCAGATGGCCTGCCTTTGTATAGGCTTGCAAGGAGTAACTGTGTGGAACTTGCCAAACGACTGTCTTGTCATCAGGTATTCTGTTTATCCTATTCATGCATGATATCCTGAAAAATATGGGTTGGGCTTTTTCATGAATTTCAATATTTGAAAGTTTGATGTTGAAGGTGATTAATTTGTAAATATATAAGAATATGGTGATAGTGTATGTAAAAGCCCCTTTATCAAGTTGGTGCATAAAATAATTGTTTTTAACGGTTTAACATTTGATGAGCATGTTGGATATTCCAATCAACTTAAGCTGATGAGGTGTGAAAATGTTTGCAAGATACGTTGGTATTGCTCCTAGTGTTTTTTTCTTTGTTTTTTTTTTTTTTTTGTAATCTATGCAGTTTTTGTTTCAAATGGTTTATCTTGTGTATGAATTGCTTTGATTTCCATTTTGTTTGAAAGATATTTCTTGAATGATTATCATTTAGGAAGATTTACATATCTTTGTTCCTTTATGATAAAACTATTTTGCTGACATATCATTGAAATGCAGGATATTGCAGCAGATGGGTGCTTTAGCCTTGGCATGGTTGCTCGTTTTGAACCTGTTTTACATGAAAAAAATGCTTGGATGTATCCTCGTCTATTCTGGGAAACAGGAGTTTTTGGTCAGATGTTGTACCTAGAAGCTCACGCAATTGGCATATCAGCCACTGGAATTGGATGCTACTTTGACAATGATGGTATGCATTTCTTATGCTTTGATGTTGAATGTGGTAATATACATTTTCTGCTAGGCATTTGTTAGTAATTATTGGTTTGTTGAATATATGTGATACACCTTATTTTTCATTGAACGTATTGGCCATGTTTCAAGGGTCATTGAATCTAGAGAGCTGAGTAGACGTTTACATGTTGTGAAGGAAAACCATAGCTTGCACTTCAAGAATGTTGAAGATCTTACTGACATGAGTTTAAGTTCCCAATAGAGCCACACAAGGACCTATCCTACCTTGTTTGTACACTTATTAGATGCTTATTAAAATTACTTTTATATGCTTAATAATGATTCTTTTATAAATCGAATTATGGTTTTAGTTTTCAAGGAAATCTAACTACAAAGATAGGGTGTGTTACCCTGGCAAACTTTTTAGCAAGCTGCTAGTCAGAACTTGAAAGTCTCATAGGAATACTGTCATGTGAACACTCTAAACTCACACATGAATATGTTCAATTTCATATGGAATGACTCCAAAATTATTATTTATGTAAAAATTGATTTTAGGAGTGATTCCCATTTGAACCTTTCAGGGTGCACTAACTAGCCCCTTTGTACTAGCATGTCTTTCTAATGGCTTGATCAGAAAAAGATGATCGCAAGCATCAGCAACTGTGTGGTAGTCCTTTCTCATAATTGGATAATGGTGCTAGAGCTCTTAATTTGCTCATTTCAATGAAACCAAGTTCTTTGTTATTGCAAAATGTTAACAACTTGCCCCACATATGTTATTGTTGCTAGGATGCTGAACTAAGTTTAGAGTGTACAGAAAGGTCATCTTCTTAAATGGACGTAAGTAGGTTAGTGCATAATCTGGTGGCAAATGCCAAACCAAGCTAATATGATTGCCTGCTAGTCACCATGACCTTGCTAGGGATAAAATGGAGCTAAAAACCACTTGGTCATGTCCAAAACCACATCTGTTGCAGAAATGCTATAGGATCCTTTATGAACAATCCACATCCAATTAGATTAGTTCCATTGGGAGAAAAGTGACATCAAGTGAGTGTTCATTTTAATCTCATTGTGTTTGGTAGCGCCTTTCATGGGAAGAATAATAGATCTAATGGATTTATTTCAGTGTTTAATGATAGAATTTAGATGAAGATAATAGAAAAACTATCATAGATATCAAACAAAATGTACACAAGTTTATGTGGTTTGTTGAGATTCACCTATGCTCATAATGATATAGTGATTAAATAATTTACTAAGCCTTAAAGAGAGTGGCATCTTTTGGTGAAATATATTTTTATCTTCATCAATCTTTGAAAAATAAATGAAGACAAAAAATACACTTGTTGGACACCACATAGATCCAGAGACATTATTGACGGCAATACGTTGAAGAATGACACTATCTCAAGAGATAAAAGTCATCATCCTACACCTAATCACCTAATAAGGACCATGGATAATGGTCTTGGATGTATGATTCTTCTCCTACTTTATACATGAAAAATAAAGTAGGATTTATTTTAAACTAGGTTCGAGTTTGAGGCAAGCCCATAGTTAATTAAATCTAAATGAGATTCTTAAGAATACTCGATTAAATGATTCTGCCTCTAAAGATTTCGAAGGTAGGACTATCAATAAATTTTTTTTTTTTGGAAGATTAAGTAAGATTTGATTAAAAGGAGGGAGTTATTATCGAAACCAAAGGAAGATGAGGAGTAGGAGATGTTTATGATACTAGGAAGCCTAGTAAGCATCCCAAACTATTTTATGATTGAGCTTTATATTTTTGAAATTTAAATAAAGTTAATTGTTTGAGTTAAATTTTTATTAAAATTCTAGAGCTTACAATTTCACAACACAAGATCATAGAAATGTCTAAGAGGTGATGATTTATGCTTGTATGAAGAAACAACCACTAATCTAAATTTAGGAGCTTTAGCGAGGTCAAAGACTAAATCTAAGAAAATAGGTATATGATTTACCTCCACAGAAGATAAACCACATGATTGACTACAAGCTTGGGGGGTAGCAATTAACTCCTCCCTACGACATGTTGAGTAGACGCTGTTTACATGTTGTGAAGGAAAACCATAGCTTGCACTTCAAGAATGTTGAAGATCTTACTGACATGAGTTTAAGTTCCCAATAGAGCCACACAAGGACCTATCCTACCTTGTTTGTACACTTATTAGATGCTTATTAAAATTACTTTTATATGCTTAATAATGATTCTTTTATAAATCGAATTATGGTTTTAGTTTTCAAGGAAATCTAACTACAAAGATAGGGTGTGTTACCCTGGCAAACTTTTTAGCAAGCTGCTAGTCAGAACTTGAAAGTCTCATAGGAATACTGTCATGTGAACACTCTAAACTCACACATGAATATGTTCAATTTCATATGGAATGACTCCAAAATTATTATTTATGTAAAAATTGATTTTAGAGTGATTCCCATTTGAACCTTTCAGGGTGCACTAACTAGCCCCTTTGTACTAGCATGTCTTTCTAATGGCTTGATCAGAAAAAGATGATCGCAAGCATCAGCAACTGTGTGGTAGTCCTTTCTCATAATTGGATAATGGTGCTAGAGCTCTTAATTATTATTTATGTAAAAATTGATTTTAGGAGTGATTCCCATTTGAACCTTTCAGGGTGCACTAACTAGCCCCTTTGTACTAGCATGTCTTCCTAATGGCTTGATCAGAAAAGATGATCGCAAGCATCAGCAACTGTGTGGTAGTCCTTTCTCATAATTGGATAATGGTGCTAGAGCTCTTAATTTGCTCATTTCAATGAAACCAAGTTCTTTGTTATTGCAAAATGTTAACAACTTGCCCCACATATGTTATTGTTGCTAGGATGCTGAACTAAGTTTAGAGTGTACAGAAAGGTCATCTTCTTAAATGGACGTAAGTAGGTTAGTGCATAATCTGGTGGCAAATGCCAAACCAAGCTAATATGATTGCCTGCTAGTCACCATGACCTTGCTAGGGATAAAATGGAGCTACAAAAACCACTTGGTCATGTCCAAAACCACATCTGTTGCACGAAATGCTATAGGATCCTTTATGAACAATCCACATCCAATTAGATTAGTTCCATTGGGAGAAAAGTGACATCAAGTGAGTGTTCATTTTAATCTCATTGTGTTTGGTAGAACGCCTTTCATGGGAAGAATAATAGATCTAATGGATTTATTTCAGTGTTTAATGATAGAATTTAGATGAAGATAATAGAAAAACTATCATAGATATCAAACAAAATGTACACAAGTTTATGTGGTTTGTTGAGATTCACTATGCTCATAATGATATAGTGATTAAATAATTTACTAAGCCTTAAAGAGAGTGGCATCTTTTGGTAAAATATATTTTTTATCTTCATCAATCTTTGAAAAATAAATGAAGACAAAAAATACACGCTTTGTTGGACACCACATGATCATGAGATGTATTTATGGTGAGATTACATGAGAATGATGATCATCTCAAGAGATAAAGTCATCATCCCAAATCTGACCTAATCAATAAGGAATTCATAAGGATAAGTCTTGGATGTATCGAGATTCTTCTCCTTTTACATGAAAAATAAAGTAGGATTTATTTTAAACTAGGTTAAGTTTGAGGCAAGCATAGTTAATTAAATCTTAAGAATGAGATTCCAAGACTCGATTAAATGATCTTCGCTCTAAAAGATTTGAAGGTAGACTATCAATAAATTTTTTTTTTTGGAAGATTAAGTAAGATTTGATTAAAAGGAGGGAGTTATTATCAAACCAAAGGAAGATGAGGAGTAGAGATGTACTGTTTCTAAGGCATCCCAAACTATTTTATGATTGAGCTTTATATTTTTGAAATTTAAATAAAGTTAATTGTTTGAGTTAAATTTTTATTAAAAATCTAGAGCTTACAATTTCACAACACAAGATCATAGAAATGCCTAAGAGGTGATGATTTATGCTTGTAGCTCGCGAAAGGAAACAACCACCTCAGAATCTAAATTTAGGGAGCTTTAGCGAGGGTCAAGGCACGACCTAAATCTAAGGCAAAAATAGGTATATGATTTACCTCTACAAGAGAGGATAAACCACCACGTTGGGACTTACAAGCCGTAGTGTCAATTAACTCCTCCTACGATTACATGTTGAGTAGACGTTTACATGTTGTGAAGGAAAACCATAGCTTGCACTTCAAGAATGTTGAAGATCTTACTGACATGAGTTTAAGTTCCCAATAGAGCCACACAAGGACCTATCCTACCTTGTTTGTACACTTATTAGATGCTTATTAAAATTACTTTTATATGCTTAATAATGATTCTTTTATAAATCGAATTATGGTTTTAGTTTTCAAGGAAATCTAACTACAAAGATAGGGGTGTTACCCTGGCAAACTTTTAGCAAGCTGCTAGTCAGAACTTGAAAGTCTCATAGGAATACTGTCATGTGAACACTCTAAACTCACACATGAATAATTTCATATGGAATGACTCCAAAATTATTATTTATGTAAAATTGATTTTAGGAGTGATTCCCATTTGAACCTTTCAGGGTGCACTAACTAGCCCCTTTGTACTAGCATGTCTTTCTAATGGCTTGATGAAAAAAGATGATCGCAAGCATCAGCAACTGTGTGGTAGTCCTTTCTCATAATTGGATAATGGTGCTAGAGCTCTTAATTATTATTTATGTAAAATTGATTTTAGGAGTGATTCCCATTTGAACCTTTCAGGGTGCACTAACTAGCCCCTTTGTACTAGCATGTCTTCTAATGGCTTGATCAGAAAAGATGATCGCAAGCATCAGCAACTGTGTGGTAGTCCTTTCTCATAATTGGATAATGGTGCTAGAGCTCTTAATTTGCTCATTTCAATGAAACCAAGTTCTTTGTTATTGCAAAATGTTAACAACTTGCCCCACATATGTTATTGTTGCTAGGATGCTGAACTAAGTTTAGAGTGTACAGAAAGGTCATCTTCTTAAATGGACGTAAGTAGGTTAGTGCATAATCTGGTGGCAAATGCCAAACCAAGCTAATATGATTGCCTGCTAGTCACCATGACCTTGCTAGGGATAAAATGGAGCTACAAAAACCACTTGGTCATGTCCAAAACCACATCTGTTGCACGAAATGCTATAGGATCCTTTATGAACAATCCACATCCAATTAGATTAGTTCCATTGGGAGAAAAGTGACATCAAGTGAGTGTTCATTTTAATCTCATTGTGTTTGGTAACGCCTTTCATGGGAAGAATAATAGATCTAATGGATTTATTTCAGTGTTTAATGATAGAATTTAGATGAAGATAATAGAAAAACTATCATAGATATCAAACAAAATGTACACAAGTTTATGTGGTTTGTTGAGATTCACCTATGCTCATAATGATATAGTGATTAAATAATTTACTAAGCCTTAAAGAGAGTGGCATCTTTTGGTGAAATATATTTTTTATCTTCATCAATCTTTGAAAAATAAATGAAGACAAAAAATACACGCTTTGTTGGACACCACATAGATCCGCAGATGTTATTATTATTGGTGACGTTATCGGAATAACGTTATCTCGAGAGATGTCATCATCCCACAATGGACCTAATCACCTAATAAGGACTCATGGAATGGGTCTTGGATGACTCGAGATTCTTCCTACTTTACATGAAAAATAAAGTAGGATTTATTTTAAACTAGGTCGTTAAGTTTTAGCATGTAGTTAATCTTAAGAATGAGATTCCTGAATACTCTCGATTAAGGTAAATGATCGTCTAAAAGATTTCGGGGACTATCAATAAATTTTTTTTTTTTTGGAAGATTAAGTAAGATTTGATTAAAGGAGGAGTTATTATCAAACCAAAGGAAGATGAGTAGGAGATGTTTATACTGGGAAGCCTAGTAAGCATCCCAAACTATTTTATGATTGAGCTTTATATTTTTGAAATTTAAATAAAGTTAATTGTTTGAGTTAAATTTTTATTAAAAATCTAGAGCTTACAATTCCACAACACAAGATCATAAAGAAGAAGGTGATTTATGCCAGTTGAAAGGAAACAACCACCTGAATCTAAATAGGGAGCTTTAGCTGGAGCAACACCTAAATCTAAGGAAAATAGGTATATAATTTACCACAAGAGAGGATAAACCACCCATGACTTACAACCGCTTGGGGTGGCCCTAACTCCTCCTACGATTTTAAATACATGTAAAAGTCTTATGCTTACAAGATAACCAGTTGTTTATTTAGTTTAAGTCAAACACATTCCCCTGATTAGATCATGTAGGATATGAATAATAACTTACATCTAATGCAAATTTTATTAATTTTTTATTTTATTTTTGGATAATTCATTTGACACAGGCTATGAGATTCATATGTCTAATGAATGAGAAATTGATTATGAGCCAAAATCAACAAGAAGAGGTGTGTTTTCACTATGGCTCTCAAATGTCAAGCCATGTTCAAGGAAATCCTCCATAAGAAAGAGTAAAACAAGATCTTTTTTATGATGTGAAAACATACAACATCCAAATAAGGAGTTGCTAAATCTCTTTTATCGATTTATGTGAAGTGAGTTATAAATTTTCATTTTGAGTTGATTAATTGGATAAAAAATTTATTTTTCCCTAAGAGCCTAATCGCATCCAGATCATTCATCAAAGCAAGGAAGAAATTAGAAAAATCATGTCATTTTAATGCACAAGCTAAACAAACATCAAACAATTTTATAAAGCTGCAAAAGAATAAAATGTCGATGTGTCGGGCTCCACCCCACAAACCCGAAAAGAAATGGGTAAGCTCTATCCTTATATAACCCGGATCATAAATGAATAATTACAATTTAGAAATAATTCATGTTATGGGGTCTTCATTCTCCTTTTCTTCTTTTCTTCTTTTCTTCATTTCTTTTTTTCTTTCTTTCCTTCTTTTGGTTGGTTGGGATGTGGTTGCCCCAAGGCTACACATGGTGCATAAGACTTGATCTTATGACCAATGTTCATATAATCTCCCATAACATTCACTCCAAATCTTAATTACATAATTACATGAAAAAGGAAAAGTAAATCTAACTAAACCTGCAAAAATAGAGATTAGCCAAACATACCGTATAATTCCAAGCATATATAGGAATAAATTAGACTTAGCACTCCACACATTAGTAACCAAGGCCACTTGTCCTAATTTGGATTATGCTTAGGGGTATAAACAATTTGGACAATAAAAGCATTTATTATTTTTATTACAATGCCCCTTAAGCACAATCCCCTGTAGAAGACAATGATTAGACTAAGATCATCCTATCATCTAGTCTACGCACATGTACACTGACATCCAGTCTAAAACATTACATAAAACAAAATCAGACATCAAAATAACATAGAACTAGAATTTGTGACTTACCCTAAAGTGTGTGCCAAAGGCCAGGTGGCATTGCCTTAAATTTAGGTTAGGAATTTTTTAAGTGCGAAGGATTCAACTTAGAGGATAGTTTCATTTTAAGTGATTAAGTTAATTTATTAATTTTATTTGATAATTTGATTTGGTTTGAATAAACCTACACTTAATTATTAAGTGTTGTAAAGAGAAAAAGAGAAGAGAACTTCTCTTTCCTCCTCACCTTAAATAATTTCTAAGGTAGATTCATTAATTATTTTTTTTAGTGAATGTTTTGTTATGTGTTTTAATAAATCATAGGTTTAGATTTGCTCTAAATAAACATATCCAATAAGAAAGACATCTTAAGATTAATTAAGATGAATTGCTATCACAAAACACACAACCATTTATTTCTTTCCAACATGTATACCATACATATAAAATGATCCTAAGCATAACTATACATGTAAATGCAAATCTTAGCACACCTTAATGATGAATGCAAAGAAATATTATTTAGGAAAATTTGGATATTTCATGATGCATGATTTTGTTAAGTAGAAAAGAGAGAGATTCTTTTATGTATTAATCAAATGCACATTTACATGTATGAAAGACATAGATGAGTATGACGCCATTGTTTTTCACACCAAGGGTATAAGGTGCATGACCTTCTTAGGGCTACTTAAAGTCTCGCAACCTCGGGATGTCTAGACTAATATACCACTTTTCTTAAATACATATGCATATACAAAAAGAAAACAAATGGATGAAGAATGATGCAAAAAATTTTGTTTGTTGATTGATTTTGATTATGCAATTTATATATGTAAATGTGAAAATTCTTCTTAAGTCATAACATATAACATAGAAGTGGATAGGAATGGATTTAAGCAAATGTTATATTATTTTCAAATGAACTATACACTTTGCAAATCTTATCCAAACCCATGTTAAGAAAAGAGAAGAAAATCACATAATATATTTTTATGTTATAATCACATACAAGTTTATAAGTATTTATAAGTAGCATACTTTTATTTATAATCTTTGATTTATAACTTTTTAAAAATAATTTTTGATTTAGTAGTTATAATAGTCATTCATATTCTTACTTTAACCAAAACATATAATTTGACATAAATGAAACATTTCATTTATTTTGATTTTTTAAAAGATATGAATGCATGATTTCATATGACACACAACATTTAGCATGCTTGGAAAGAAATAAAGTGATATAAGCATGTAACTTCATTCACCATAATTAATTCTTAATGACAATTCTATGAAATAAGATCATTTAAAGTTAATCAACATTCTTTAAAGAGATTTTTATTTTTGTTTTGAGTTTGATTTAAATTAGGAAATGTAAAAAGAGTTTGCTGGTTGTAACCCATTTCCCTCATGTGTGAATTGATTTAGTTTAATTTTTTGAACAATTAGATTGATTTTATGTTTTGTTTAGATTAAGGTATAAATTAAATCCATTAATTATCCCTTACATTTATCACTTTAACATAATTAACTTAACAATTATGAGCTAATATATGATATGCAATCACATGAATTTAAATCAGCAATACACCTAAGAAAGAAAGAGACCTAATGTAATTGACTCACAATTGTTGATTAATTAAGCTAAAGGGTTTAATTAAGTACTTTTATAACCTTCCCACACATGTGGGTTGGAAATGATTTTGTTAGACTTACCTTAAGCTCTTGAACACCTAAGGATCTACCCAGCAAGAGATTGATTAAGTTTAGATTGATTTGAAAATTTGATTAGATTAATTAAGTAGATCATTAGTGGATCAATCCTTAATTAGGTTTGGATTAAGGAAGAAAGGGGATTTAGGGAATAATTTAGGAAAAATATCCCAAACTCATTCCATAAACTCTCTTCACTTAAACAATGTTTAATTATATCAATTAAGGGATTAAACCATTATTCACATGCTTAATTATTATTAATTATATTAAGAGGGTGATTAGGGATTAATTAATTGATTTGTCTAATTAACTCATTAATAAATTCCAAGAAAATTAGGGGAGGCAGAAGTCACCCCCCCTAAATATGTCTGAGAAGTTTGGAATTGATTAATGAAATGATTAGGGAGTAATTAAGGTTATTAAATTTTCAATTAAACCCTAATTAAAGAAAATTCACTGTTTAAAATCAATTAGAAACAATTTTATTGAATTCCTCTTTGAATTATCTTTAAAATGAAATTGAGTTTGCATTTTTTGAATTTTTTTACATTTAATTATGAATTTATGAAGTTTCTGTGATTAATAGGTAATTAAATAACCTAATTATATAACTAATTCCGCCATGCAATCGCCGACGGCGCCGCTTTTCACGTGGTGCGACGAGATTGATTATTTAAGTTGTCAAATTGGTTGCGGCGTAAGGATCAAGGATCGGACGATCGGGATCAAACCCGTGGTTTCAAAGGGATAAATCAGAGGATCTACGTGGATTAATCAGGATCGTGCATCCAAAACACGCGGGATGGACGATCCATGATTCATCCCCGCCTTTGCTTGCAGGAGACGGAGACTATCCGTCCTCCATGGCTTGGTTCGAGCTCACTTGAGCTCGGATTAGGCTGGGATTCAACCCACACCATCAAGGAGCATAGAGAAGAAGATCCAACTATGAAATTTCAATGGGATTACAATTCCCTTCACAAAGGATCAAAGATTTTTCAACCTAAGCTCAGTTTTGATTCATACCTCGCCGGAGGCTATCGCCGACACTTCTAACGGTGGAGATAGCTTCGTCTAGTGAAGACGAAGCCCTGTTGAGAGTTTGAAGGTTCAATTTGCAGTGGATCTTCTAATTGACCAAAGCTTGCTTCAATGACTTACGGCTTTGGTCGAACTCCCCCTTCCCGTGGCTTGGAGACTTGAGAAAAGCTTTGGGTAAGCTCAACTAGGCTCCTTGATGGTGCTTGCAAAGTGAATTGGACTTTGGCTGAGAATTGGCTAAGTTGGAAATCTCCCTCACCTCCCCTGTTTTCGGTTTAAGCAAAACTGAGAAGAGACAAATGGAATGAGCTTACGAATCCTTAGGAAAGCTTATGGATGTTTGCCTTTGATCATTTGAGCTCAATCGAATGCAAGGAATTTATTTATTTTTTTTGGTGGAAATGAGGGGGAGTATATCTCCCCTTACTTAGATCGGACGGTCGAAGCTTGCTTTGCCGTTTTGATCAAATTGCCCTGATTGAATAGGTTGTTTAGGTTGTTAGGAGCTCCATGTGATTCAGTTTTGGCAGATGAGTGGAAGTGTGGAGGTGCACATGTGTTAAAATGAGTGTCGGAGGTGATCCATGTTGAGAATTTTGAGTGAAGTAGTTGGTTTTGGCCTTGGGTTGGGTTTGGCTGACCCAAACCCATTGAGTCATGTGCACCACCTCCCTTCATGTCCATATGGTCTATTAGGAGGATGTCAAGTTGCCATGAAAAGGAATTGACCAAATTTCAAGTGGATTTGGCCATAGGTTACCCTTTGACCTAAATGTAAAATGGTCATTTATTTTTAATTTTGATTTGGGCAGATTTGATATGATTGAAAAATAGGTTGTGCCAATTTTCAATGAATTTAGAGTTGATTTGATATGATTTGGCTCAAATTGACTCATTTAGGTCAAAATGGGTCAACTTGAATTCTACTAATAACATCTCCATCTATTTCACCATCTAACTTGAATTTTACTAATAACATCTCCATCTATTTCACCATCTAACTTGAATTTTACTAATAACATCTCCATCTATTTCACCATCATTTTGAACAATAGAGCCTAAAATCTGAATTGTTCACTCTTATTAATGACCTGTTCACCTAATGTCACAACACTACCACTAACTACAACTAAAATTACACTCCATATATTCGCTTTAGATCTACTTAAACGAAAACCTTTAGACTCTAAAGTTGACCTCCATAATTCAAGTTTCTCTTGGACTCCTCTAGTCTTATCAACAAGAAGAATGTCATCGAAAAGCATACACCGGGTACATCTTCTGGTAAGAACATCCATAACTAAAATAAAAGATAAGGGCTTAAAGCTGATCCTCGATGTAATCTAACTGAAATAGGAAAATATTTTGTCAATCCTCCTTGTGTTTGGACACAAGTAACAACTCTAGTATATATAACCAATATTAACTCTTTTCTCGCTCTAACTCAGAAAAAATAATCCTATGCTCAATTACTCTTCTCCCATAATTAATGTATGACACATTAACTTAATTCTATAATTTGCACACTTGTATCACCTTTATTCTTAAATATAGAACCAACAAACTCTTTCTCCACTCATCCGCATCTTTTAGTCTTTAAAATAACATTAAAAAAGATTTGTAAGCCAAAAATTTCGATCTCCTAAACATTTTCACACTTCTATTGGAATACTATAAAGTCCTATTGATTTTCCACATTTCATTTTCTTTAAATCTTCTCTAACTTCAGATTTACTAATACGATGATAAAATGTTTATTTTGTTTAAAGGCCAAGTAAAATCAATCATACTTTCAGATCATTCATTGAAAAGTTTATCAAAATACCTCATCCACCTATTTTCAATATCATTTTCTAAGAAAAATACTTTATTATTTTCATTCTTAATACACCTCACTTGAATTATATCTTTACTTCCCCTATCTCTTTTGGTTAACTTATACATACATCTTTTACCTTCTTTGAGATCTAATCTATCAGTATAAATCACTAAAAGTTTTAAATTTTTGATCATATATCGCTTTCTAATCTCTACAGCCATTTTATATCTTTCCCACCTCTAAGTTTTTACATTTAAACCAAGTTTTATAACAATGCTTTTATTTATTATCTTTTCACACTCGACTCCACTATTAACTATTATTCTTATTAAGTTTTCTTTTGATTCCAAGCACATCTTAAAGAATCATTTAATTTCACTACTATTTTTCCCACATAACATTAAATTTCTTTATAAACATCCCAAATTTAATCTCTCAGAAATTGCTTTAAAAAAAATATTTTATTTGATTCTTTAAGATCCCCATCTAATCTGATAATAATTGATTTATTTTTCTCTTACAATCTTTCATCTTAAAATCTAAAACTAACAATCGACGCCGTGACTTTAAATTTTCACTGAATGACCTTACAATCTTTACAATCTAAAGATCTATTTTTCTTATCTAAAATAATCAATCTGTTTTACTAGATCTATTTTATAATAATATGTTCATCTTTTTTTCTTAAATAAAATATTAAGAACTACAAAATCATAAACCAAGACAATCTAATATACCTACCTTCTTCATTACTACCCAAATTCATAACCACCATTAATATTTTTTAAAATCTTCTACAACTCTACCAATACGCCCATTTAAATCTCCTCCAAATATTTTTCTTCAAGAGAGATTCAGTATTAATCCTCTAATTCATTCCAAAATTTTTTTTTCAGCTTACATCCAAACCTACTTGAAGCATAAACACTTATAACATTGATAATCTTAAGATCAACAATAATCTTTAAAGTTATAATTCTATCTCCACATCTATTAATATTTATAACATTATCCTTCAAACTTTTATTTATAATCACACCTACACCATTTCTAGTTCGACTTTTACCTGAATATCAAAGTTTAAAACCTAAACTATCAATCTCCTTGGTCTTCTCCCCAACCCATTTAGTTTCTTGAACACATAAAATATTTATCTTTCTATGAACCATAATATCTATTAATTCCATTAATTTACTTGTAAGAGTAACTATATTCCAAGATCCTAACTCAATTCTAGTTTCATGGACTAGCTTTTGCCGATCCCCAAAATGTGGAACCTTGCTTATTTAACACCGCACTCCACCATGCAAATGGTTTCACATTTTTCATCAGATTCAAAACCATAAAGACGCCGCCGTGACGAAGATTAACACAATGATTTAAAGTTCGATAAGTTTTACGCTGGCTGTTGATTACCTATCGCAACCCTCCACTTTTCACATAGGATGCACATTTTTTTTTTCTTCCTTTAAAAAATGAAGCTCAGCCATTACAAAGCCATTCAAGGCTGAAATTATTAACAATTGCTGTTAGTCCTGTTACTGATGACAAGTTAATCGATTAGCTAAGCCATTAGTTGACATTTGGTTTTGGGAAAAGAAGATAAAGTGTCGTTCATTTGAAGTCTCGAAAAATATGCCATTTTGTCTTTACTTTTAATCTTTTCTCGTGAAGTAAACACTGATCCACCTTGCTTGTTTGTTTTAAGGTCCCTCACTTATGAACCTGCTCCTAAACACCTGATGTGAAATTTGCTACCCCAATTTATTATTCGTCTATTAATTGAATTTAAGAAAACTAAGCCATGTTAGTGGTGGTATCTTCAGTGATTAATGTTTACTTGGGTATGAGTGGTCATATCAAAAGGCACACCATGATATTCTGTACGATAACTTGCTGAGGCAACCTAGTTCTTAGTCTCTTGGAGACTCTAGATACTGAAGCAGATCGAAAGGCCCCCAAGCAATACTAACTAAAGCGTGCAAGTGGAGCTTCATTTTCTTACAGTGCGAAAAACGAACCCTCTGTCCTGTCCAATGAGTGCAATCTTGTCCTTGGTGAGGAATTGTGAAGCTAAATTCCCACACTGTAGTAGCAAATGTAGATTTTAAATTTACGTGCTTCTGTATGATGTGCGGTAAATGTTGCAAGAGACAAATATGTTAAGATTACATGTTAAAACTAGGCGTGAATTAGCTTACCAAATAGAAAACAAAAACTCGATGTTTCTCCTAGTTCTACGATCACATCTGGAGAAAAGGAGTTTTGGTTAGTAGCACTAAAAGTAAGTACAGCTGCAATTGCCCTGCTGATGTAAATGCTCAAAACATAGTACATGATAATATCTCTAGAAGAGGAGCTTGTGCTGGTTTTAAAGCTTGGATGTTAGAAGACTGCATACAATATAGTTACCTTTTAACATAATAAACTTGATCGGGAAATCAAATAATTGGGCTTTCCTTGTGCTGACATTAACAAGATGGATGGGTTATTTTTTTCGTCTTTGCAAGCAGGATTTGTTTTAGCTTCTTTCTTCCATCCTTTGAGATGGCACAACAGTATTTCCACACCATATTTTAAGGTAGTGTGAAACTTACTTCAAGGTGATAATGAACCAAAGAAAATTTTATTTACTTTGGGCTGGTAGGATCATATTGCATGTTGAAGCTATATTTGAGTCAAGTTGATGTTTTCTTGTTCAAGTTAGCCCTTTTATTTTCTTATCAAATTTGGTTTAGTTGATTATGGCCGGAGTTTTAAAATATTGTTCATACTTATTTATTAGCCTTATACAGTTCGAGTTGTAATCGAGCTTAATAATTTGAGCTCAATTAATTATATGTTTGATACTAATGACTTAAATATGGCTTGAAAAATATAAGTGGATTTATGAGCTTTAATTAAACTAGACATAATTTTCTAATTCATTAAATTTTATTGCTGATATTTAATGGTGTTCAAACATTAATATTAATTACAAGTTGATTTTAATCTATATATTTAACTATTAGTTTAATAGTTTCGTCATAGTTCTACAATTTATAATAGATAATTTTAACGCGTAAGGATATAAGTGCAAAAATGAGTCATAAAATAAGTAATTTTGTTATCATTAAATAAATGTTTTATTGTGCTCTTAGTGAGTAAAATAATAAATGAGCATGTTCAAGAATGCAAATAAATGAGTGGGCCAATGTTCAAGATTATATTAAAATTTCGTTCAAACTCGTTCACTTATTTAAATTAATAAGCATAAATATATTATCTATGAACTAGCTTTGAATTATTCATTGGGTGTATTAGTTTATTTATAACACTAGTCTAAATTGTACAGGTAATGCTTTAAGGTTTAACATAAAATCTAAATAAGTCATGCAGTTGTGAGGCTCTAGATGTCACCTTTCATACAAAAGCAAATAGATCATAATTAAAAGTAGGGCTACCTATGAAAATATTGAAACATGGTTTTCAGTGATAAATTGCTTTCAGCTGTTTAGACCCTGTTAGACCTTCTGAATTACTGGTCTCATCCTTTTTTGTGAATTTGACTCCCTTTGAAGTGATTATTGCAGAGTAAAGTGAAAAACTACTTGATAAGATTACTATCTAAAGTATTATAAGAGTTGTAGTTGTATGATAAACAGCTATTGTGATATTGTTATTAGTAATTAAATGACTAAACTAATATTATTATAATCTTATATCATTATAATATGATAAATTAATTTTAAATAATTTGTAGTTAATTGAAATAATGAATCTACTAGATCTTGTAAGCTTTTTTATGGTAAGTCATCTAATCTGTTTTTTAAGAAGCTGTTTTTTCAGCATACATACAACTGAATTTTTCTCATCACTAAGCCAAACGATTTAAAATTATTGCTGTTCGAGGAAGCTGAAAGCATCATCAAAAAGAACCATTGAAACCTATTTATGCGGAATTTCAAAACGTGGTGAACTTATGTGGTGTAGCATGCCTTTGACGCTCAGATGCTAATGTTTTCTCTTGAAAATAGATATCTTGTGGCAGTGAAGTGTAAACGCTGAAGGGAAAAAAATGTAGAGGGCTGCACAAATTATCAGCTTTTCTGTTTCTAAGATGCGTGTTTTCTGATTCTGAAAACTGGTTTAGATTTCAAAAGTTTGTTTTTTTTGAAAAGGCTAAAGACTTTCGAGAGAAAAATGTAAAAGACACTATTCAGCAGATCAAAATTAAATTCAGCTCAAAACACTAAGCTCTCCCAAACGAAGCCTAAGTCTCGAACTTTTTCTGATTTTCTAGGATGTCAGTTGTAATAGTGCTTCTTATCTTATCAAGCATATTTTTATCCAGAAACAGTTATCTTTTTTCTGTTTTTGAATCTTATAGAAAAGTTGACATTAAGACAGTTGGATTAGGATTTGGCTTGTATTTCCATTTTAGCTTGTGTTATTTGAGAGCTGATAAATTCTCTTGATTATGATGAATGCTTAGAACTAACTTTAAAATCAGTAGATCCTCTGCTTTATTGCAGATTTTCCAAGCACCAGCAATGAAAATTGAAATCAGATTGCTACTGGTCTATTGAAATAATTTGTTTTACATCACTTCTTACTTTCAGCTCGTGTTATCAGTTTCATGTATTTTCTTATTCATTTTGCTATAACAGACCCCCCATTAAAATTTCTTTATGCTCTGCAGTTCACAAGGTTCTTGGCTTGAAGGGATTGGAGTTCCAGAGCCTCTATCATTTTACAATCGGAAATCCCGTATTAGATAAGCGAATCATGAGCCTCCCTGCTTATCCTGGTCCAGGCATTGATGCATGATCTCCTATGTCAAACTTTCTGTGTTAACTCATCCTCAGTCAGTCATTGCTTTCATGGAGCTACACATGCTATCAGCCTAATAATTTTACATCAAAAAATTTCATTCATGCAATAGACAACAAAAGAAATATGTGTATAGTTTATATCCTAAGATAAAATTTGCTGCATAGGAAAAAATTAATACTTTTGAAACTATTTTAAAAGTTGTTATCTGTTTCAATTATTACAAATAAGAATTTTACAAATAAAAAAAAAATGAATCCTTGATCCCCACTCTAACCTCATCTTCTAGCATGACTCTCCATCTCTGCGCCTCGCCTGTTGCCGTCTCCTCCCCGTTCGCAATCAACCTTGTCTATCTCAAAGCGAAGAGAAAGAAAGCTAAAACACGCCTACTAAAGTTCCGCCAGAAAGCCGACGGCGTTGTACTCCGACCGGGCCTCCCCTACCCGAAGTCATCTCCTACCCCGCTCTGCATCCCCGAGACATCTACTGCCCTGACCCGCAACGAAGCCCTCGAGCGCATACTACTCGATTTGCACTCCGCTCTCGCCCGCGGCGTCCGCATCGAACCCTCTACCTTCTCATCCCTTCTCGAACTCTGCTTCCGCGTCGATCCTTCGCCACGCCGTGCCGCCGCTCTCCACCGCCTCATCCCCGCCTCTCTCCTGCGTTCCAGCGCCAACCTCTCCTCCAAGCTGATTCGTCTTTACGCATCCTGCGGTCTTGTCGAGAAAGCCCACAATCTGTTCGACAGCTTGCCCGGCGGTCATAAAACAGCGGCCTTCCCATGGAACGCCCTTATCTCCGGCTACGCAGACCTCGGCCTCCATGAGGACGCCATGGCACTCTACCATCAGATGGAGGAGGAGGGCGTCGAGCCCGACCACTTCACCTTCCCCCGCGTCATCAAAGCCTGCGCTGGCAACGGATCCGTCTCTCACGGCGAGTCCGTACATCGCCACGTCGTCCGCTCCGGTTTCGCCACCGACCCTTTCGTGCTCAATGCACTCGTCGACATGTACGCCAAGTGCGGCGACATCGCCCGTGCCCGCCGTATCTTCGATCAGATCCCGGACCGTGACCCCATTGCTTGGAACTCCATGTTTAACGGGTACATCCGCCATGGCTTATTTCCAGAGGCCATTGAAATCTGCAGAAGAATGCTATTGACTGGGCTCGAGCCAGACACTGTAACCATCTCCTCGTTGTTCGCCGGTTGTGCTTCTTCGAAGTGCAACATTGGTCTGGAGATCCACGGCTGGATCCTCCGCCGCGGGCTCCAGCGTGACGTATCCGTGTCCAACTCCTTGATCACTATGTACTCCAAGCGCGGCCAATTATCCCGTGCGTGGTTCATTTTCAATTCCATGCCGGAGAAGGATTTGGTCTCCTGGAACGCCATCATCTCCGCCAACAGGAGAAACCGGCGGGTGCTCAGTATATTCCAGCAGATGGAGGTTTCAGGGACGGCGCCGGATGGCATAACGTTTGTGTCAATGCTCTCTGCCTGCGCCAATTTGGGCCTTGTCGAAGATGGGCGGAAACTGTTCGACGAAATGCAGGCGAGACATGGGCTAAAACCTGGAATGGAGCACTACGGGTGCATGGTGAACTTGCTCGGAAGGGCGGGGATGGTTGAGGAGGCCTTCGAGCTTGTGTTAAAGATGATGCCGTTTGATGGCGGCGCGACGGTCTGGGGGGCGTTGCTTTATGCTTGTTCGGTGCATCGCGATGTTAGAATAGGGGAGACAGCAGCTGAGCAGTTGTTCGAGCTGGAGCCGGACAACGAGCACAATTTTGAGCTCCTCAGGAGGATATATCGTGATGCAGGGAGGCTAGAAGATGTGGATAGAGTAGAGAAGTTGATGAGGGAGAGAGGATTGGAAATTAGGCCAGTATTATGAAATTCCGAAATAATGTTTTTTGTTAAAAGAAAAATTTACATATCATATAAGTATTATATTGTTATATATGTAACATCTAAAATTTTATATTTATATATCTTATACTTTGAAAATGTGTATTTCATTTTAAAAAAGTGATTTTTTATGTGATAGTATATATTATATATACTTTGAAAATGTGTATTTCATTTTAAAAAAGTGATTTTTTATGTGATAGTATATATTTATATTTTATGTAAATATTATAGTTTAAATATTAGATATTGAAATATAAAAGAATGGTGTGGTATGTATGTAAATTTGTTTTATGATTTAATTTTTTAGTTAGATTTATATAAATATCACATAATTCTTATATATTTATATATCTAATAATTTTAATTTTTATATATATAATATTTCAATTTTTAATATCACATTAAAAATATCATTATTATTCCCATTTTAAAAGTGAAATTTATTTATTTTTATGTATAGGAAAGTAAGTAAATATTTAAGTTTGTGTTAGATATGTAAATATATAAGAATTGTGAGCTATGTATGTAAATCTTTTTTTTTAAATGTATTTTTTATAAGAGTTCGGAGGAGTAGTGTTGCTTCTTGTAATTTATCATCTAGTTTTTAGGTTTTGTCCTATTGTACGAAAACTCAATGCATTCCTGTCTACATTTGTATCGGAAGTATTGATAGGGTAAATGAATTGAGCCAAGCTGAGTATGTATGTGTTCAAGTTTGAGCTTGTTTAATATCATTGAGCTTGATTCAAGGTTTTTAAAATGGTGTTGAAGCTTGAGCTTGTTTACCATTATTACTCGAGCTCGATCTGAGTTTGTTCACGAGTTCGGTTTAAATTGGATTATCGAGCTTGTTAACGAGTAGTTTGTTTAATAAAATAAATGTGTTTTAATTAAGCTTTAATCGAGCTTGTTTGTTAGTTTGTTGAGAAATATAAATGAGTTATATCAATTAAAGTTTATTAAGTTCAAAAAAATAATAATTTAAATAATATTATTCATAAATAAGTTTTAATTGAGCTATAATTAAGCTCCTCACCGAGCTTGTTCAAGAGTTTTAAATTGTAATGTTAATGAATATAAATGCATCAAATGACAAGCCGTTCAAATTTGTTCATTTAATAATAGAGTATTTACAAAAGTGTTCAAACTCTTTTGATTAGTTAATCAAATGATCATGAGCGAGCTTTAATCGAGTTGAGTCACGAGTTTAGCTTGTTGAACGCTTGTAGTACTAAACACTGGTATAAACTAATACATGATGAAGTGGCTGCAATTGGATTTTATAGTTCATTAATCGATACAGCAGTTGGCGCCGTATCCTGTTGTTGGGGCTTGGCTTAAATTTATCTTTTAGTTTTCATTTCTATATTATTTTGTATTAATTTTATGGTAAGCATTATATGTTTTATGAACTTGAGCTGAATATTGTGAATGAACGCTAGATTGAGTTTGTAGGAGTTCATGAAACTAAGATAATCAGAGAGAGTTATCTTAGTTCAAGCCCTGCTTTCATGCACACACTCTATGTATGTGATATGAATATCAATATCCAGAGAAATATTAGAAGCACAAGGGAGAGAAGAAGGCCAAACTGGCTACAAGACTTCACTGACATTCCCAAGCCATTATAACAAATATCCGGAAGAAGATTTACAATAAAAGAGAATAAATAAATAAATAAATAACAAAAAAATATGCAACAAAGACATCGCCTTTACAACAGAGGAAATCCAGTTACATGCTCGAGACACGCCAATAAACAGATAAAGATAACAAGGCCTTCATAAACTTAAATACATCCCATGCGATTACAAAGACATACTAAAATCAAGAAGATAACAGAATAACTACCGACATCATATGTAATGAAGGAAGTAGGAAGAAGTCTAATTGAAGACGACAAAGAAACAAACTTTCAACAAACCCTAAAATCGCTAATCTCAAGATCCAAGACCAAATGTAAAGATATAAATAGATGAGAAGAGAAGGACAAGGGTGGAAAACTTATCAATCTTCCTCCTATGTTTCTAGCTTCTTTCTTCTCCTCTCCTCGAAGCTTCCTCCTTCCTCTCCGAACATTTCCCACCGCAAAACCTCCTAACGGAGAAGTGCCTGCAATCTCGAATCGCTCGCCTCTCGTAACCCTCTCTCGTGAACCCTAGTTCTACCGACGAATGAATCCAATAGAGAACTATCCCTTCAAACGGTTGCCCCGATCGACTCTATCCAACGATCAAGATCTCCTCAATCGGTTAGACGATCGACGATCCGAGACTCCGCCGTGATCCGCTTCATCCTTGGCCAACACCTGTAATCCACTAAGATAAGAAAGAAGACAAGCCGTTTGATCAAAACACACATCCAAGGGACGACAGTAAATCAAACCAATCCAACGGTTCAAGAAAACGCTCCAGAGTAACTCAATCCGGGTGATCAAATCCAACGGTTGAGCAAAAAGGCGCGTATCCAACGGATCAGGAAGCACCCGCAAATTCTAAACTCACTCAACTCAATCGGGTTCAGACCACTCAGCGGGTCAACTCAAGAAACGAACTCAAGCTGTTCGGACAAATTGAAGGACCTAGAACCTATCATTGCTCTTGTTGACTACATCATCAAATGGCGAACACAAGACACACAAGACCATATGAGTGTGTGGGAAGACTAAAAGATGAACAAATGTCTTCAATAACTATGATACTAAATGAAGTATCCAGAAGACTCTCATCAATTGAAAAAAAATTGGAAAATACTCAGCAAGAACAACAACAATCACAGGTATGTACCCCTCCTCACACTGAAATTTTCTTTCCTCCTAAACAACAAACTCAACACAACAATAGGCCTGTGAAAGTTGATATGCCAAGATTCAATGGAGAAAACCCTAGGTTGGTCGCTTTAAAGTGCACCAATTTTTCATTATTATAGCCTCGTAAGACCAAATTCTTAAAGATCCCTACATGGACGACCACACTAAGTTGGTACCAATGGATGCATCTTAATCACCAATTACACTCATGGATACAATTTAAAGAGCAAGTTATTCAGATTTGGCCCTCCTTGTATAGAGATTTAAGGGTGAACTTGCAAAATTACACAATGTAAATCTACGCAAAGAATTTTATAATGAATTGAGGAATTAGCAAACCGTGATATCGTGTATTCCACCAATTCTTACAGAGTTGTTTTGAATCTTTAAGGCAAGATATAAAAGGGAAGTAAGAGCATTACAGCTCACTACAAAGAAGCCTTCCATTAGCTAAATTGATGGACAAAGACGATGATATAACAATGCCAAGAAACTACGTAACACACCAAGCTCAACAGTAAACAAAATCAAAACTATCAACCACCTTTACCGCCATCACCTCCGTGAATTCTAAAGATTCAACCAAAACAATGGAATGCACAATACAAAAAAACAACCCCATCCAAACCGACACCAACACAAATAGATGAAAGAAGAAAAAGGGATTATGCTTTAATTGTGATGATAAGTATCACAGAGGACACATTTGCAAATCAAACTGCTCAATCTAATAGTGATCAATGAGGATCAAGAACAAGATGTCCAAAGAAGACTCAACTTGAATTGCAAGAGCTACAAGAAGAATTCTCAAATCGCCTCAATGCATTTACAGTCGGCCTAACCCTAGAACATTAAGATTACAAGGAGTAATTGGCAACAAAAGGTATGTGTACTTATTGATAAGTCGACCCACAATTTTATCCGCCTAAACTAGCCAAGTTCATAACCATACAACTCCCGCCTGTTTAAAGTGTTAGTAGGAAATGGAGAAACATTAAAGTGTTCAGGAATATGCTCAAATATTCCTATACAATTACAAGGATATACTTTCACTACTGATTGCTATCTTCTTCTTATGCAAGGAGCAGATGTAGTGTTAGAAATTCAATGGCTAGAACAATTAGGTGAGTGTACAACTGAACATAAAAAGCTCACCATGAAATTCTATCACAATGACAAGTTAGTACAACTACAAGGAGATACCTCATCCAAAGTGGATAGCATTACATTCCACCAGTTTACTAAATTACAAAACAAAAAAGAAATAATTTTATACTTACAAATCAGAAAAATATCTGAGGAAGCAGAACACACCACAAAGAAATTCAACAAATTACCTGAAGGCATACAACAAGTATTAACACAATACCAAGAATTATTTCAGATTCCAGCAAGTTTACCTCCCAACAGGAAGATAGACCATAAAATACAGCTGCAGCCGGGAACTCAACCTGTCAAAGTAAAAAATTATAGATATCCCCATTTTCAGAAGACAGAAATAGAAAAGCTGATTAAAGAAATATTAGAATCAGGGATCATAAGAGAAAGTACCACTCTTTTCATCTCTCCATTGTTAATAAAAAAAAAAAAAGATGGCACTTGGCATTTTTGTGGATTATGGGCTTTGAACAAAGTCACTATACCGATAGTTTCCCATTCCAACTCAAGAGCGATGGATGAGTTGGGGCTATCAGTATTTTCCAAATTGGATTTAAGATCCGGTTATCACCAAATCGAATGGCGAGGAAGCCATCTATAAATGGCTTTAACTCATGAAGGTCACTGAGTTCTTAGAATGTCATTTGGATTAACCAATGCCCCTCAACATTCCAAGCACTAATGAATTCACTTAAACCATTTTAAGGAAGTTTACCTAGTTTTTTTGATGACATACTCATATACAAACATTGGAACTACACCAAGGTCATCTACAAGCTATTTTAGAACAATCAAACAACATACACTATATGTCAAACCTTCCAAATGCTATTTCATCCAAGATAGAATAGAGTACTTGGGTCATATACTATCACACAAGGGATAGAAGTGGATCCTCAAAAATCAAAGCAAGATACAAGCATGGCCTATGCCAAAAACAAGAAAACAATTAAGAGGATTTTTTGGCGTGATACTATAGAAAGTTTGTTAAAATTATGCAAAGAATGGCATCTCCTTAACATCAATGCCAAACAACAATTCCAATGGACAAAAGAATCCATAGCAAAGATTCAAACAATCGAAAGAAAAATGATCTCATTACCATTAGCCTTCCCAAATTTTACTATACCCTTCATTTTAGAAACAGATGCCTCGTGGAGAATAGAGTCAGATATTAGCTCAAAACAATCACCCTCTTGCTTATTTCAGCAAAAAGTTATCTCCTACAATGCAGAAAACATCAACATATGCCAGAGAACTTTATGCTATAACTGAAGTTATGGCCAAATGGAGACAATACTTATTGGGAAACAAGTTTACAATCAGAACAGATCAAAAGAGCATTAGAGAATTAATGCAACAAACCATTCAAACTTCTGAACAGCAAAGATTTCTAATTAAGCTCTTGGGATTCGACTATACTATTGAGTATAAACCAGGGACATCAAACAAGGCTCACGATGCCCTATCCCGAAAAGAGCCCAATACGTAAGTAAATGCTAAGCAAATCGAAAGTTTCCATGATGTACACTTATATGCTTATACTCAACACTTTACAAATTTGCTCCAACAAATTAAAGAGGAAACAAGCCAATAAGGAACTCCAATGATAAAGAGATAGCAAACAATCCAATGAATTTTTCCAAGCATAAAATTGCTAATGGATTGCTATACTACAAAGATAGGATTGTACTAGCCAAAAATTCAGATATCAAAAACACTCTTATCAGAGAATTACATTCAACACCAGTGGGAGGGCATGGAGGCATCCAAAAGACTTTGACCAGAATTACCCAACAATTCTACTGGAAACAGATGAAAAAGGATATAAAATATTTTGTATCAACTGTCTCTGTCAACAAGTCAAGTATGATACTCAAAGGCCAGCAGGATTACTACAACCACTGCCCATACCAAAAGCCATATGAGAAGAAGTATCCATGGACTTCATTACGGGTTTACCCAGGTCTCATAATAAAACAACCATACTAGTTGTGGTGGATAGATTATCCAAATATGCTCATTTTTCAGCCCTACTAAATAATTTTTCAGCTTATATATACGATCTTTATCACATTATTAAACTCCATGGGATTCCACAAGGAATAGTATCATGAGATCCGGTGTTTATGAGCAATTTTGGCAAGAATTATTTAGATCAAGTGGGACTACTTTAAAACACAGCAGTGCTTACCACCCCAGATGGACAAACAGAGGTAACCAACAGGATCCTAGAACAATACTTGAGAAGTTTTGTGTTGGAAACACCTAAAGTATGGTTACAATTCCTACCCTGGGCAGAATTCTCATATAATACTTCAATCAACACATCAACAAAGATGACCCCTTTTCAAATTATATATGGCATATTTCCCCCTAATGTACTACCTCACAATAAAATTCCTTCATCCAACACAGAAGTGGAAAGCATGTTACAACAGAGAGACCAGATGCTTCAACAAATGAAAACCAATCTACAACAAGCAAAAAACAGAATGAAACAAATGGCTGATAAACATAGAAGAGAGCTTCAATTACAAGTCAATGACTTGGTATTGGTCAAGATACAACCTTATAAACAGATTTCAGTGACTGGGAATCAATACACCAAATTACAAAGGAGATATTATGGGCCTTTTAAAGTACTACGAAAATAAAAATGTAGCCTATAAAATTGAACTACCTATATCAAGAATACATAATGTATTCCATATCTCCGATTAAAACCATACAAACACGATTCTAACATACCCAAAGACAATTATCAACACAATTCAGGGAAGGACAAATGCTTATCAAACCGATCAAAGTTCTAGACCACAGAACTATACTAAAGGGGGATCAATAGATCAAAGAATTACTAGTACAATGGGAAGGATTGTTAGCAACAGATAACTCATGGATAACAAAGAAAGAATTGAATCCTTTCAGAAACTGAGGACAAGGTCAAGGTGGGAGGGGAGTAATGATATGAATATCAATATCCGAGAAATATTAGAAGCACAAGGGAGAGAAGAAGGCCAAACCTAAAGACTTCACATTCCCAAGCCATTATAACAAATATCCAAAAGAAGATTTACATAAACAGAGAATAAATAAATAAATAACAAAAAAAATATACAACAAAGACATCCTTTACAACAGAGGAAATCATGCTCAACAAGCCAAAAGATAAAGATAACAAGGCCTTCATAAACTTAAATCCATCCCAACGATTACAAAGACATACTAAAATCAAGAAGTATAATAGAATAATCACATCATATATAGAAAGAAGGATAAGTAGCAAATCAAGAAGTCTATCAAGACACGACAAAGAAACAAACTTCCAACAAACCCTAACAGAATCAAGAATCTCAAGATCCAAGACAGAAGATATAGAGATGAGAAGAAGAAGGGTGGAAAAACTTATCAATCTTCCTCCTGTTTAGCTTCTTCTTCTCCCTTTGTCTCGAAGCTTCCTCCTTCCTCTAACATTTCCCACGGTGGAAGTCAAAACCTCCTGAACGAAGAAGTGGTAATCTCTGAATCGCTATCTCGGAACCCTCTCTCGAACCCTAGTTCTACCGAATGAATGAATCCGAATAGAACTATCCCCTTCAAACGCCTCGACGATCGACTCATCCAACGATCAAGATCTCCTCAATCGTTAGACGATCGACGATCGAGACTCGCCGCATCCGCTTCATCCTTGGCCAACACCGTAATCCACTAAGATAAGAAAGAAGACAAGTTTGATCAAAACACACATCCAAGGACGATTAAAGAATCAAACCAATCCAACGGTTCAAGAAAACGCCCGAGTAACTCAATCCGGGTGATCAAATTAGCGAGCAAAAAGGCGCTTATCCAACGGATCAGGAAGCACCCGCAAACAGCTCTAAACTCACTCAACTCAACCGGGTTCAGACCACTCAGCGGGTCAACTCAGGAAACGAACTCAAGCCAAGCCGGATCAGCCCAATTGAAGGACCTAGGAACCTATCAGTATGTGCTCTCTATCTCAGCAGATGTGCACCAGCTTCTCTCTTATTACATGTGTACATTAATGCCCACATGTGTGTTGTTTGTGCACACGCATATGTAGTCGTGTGATCGTGTGCACGCCCATGCATATGCTACTCTTGAGCACTTTCTTGGCGCACATTGACTACACATCGGACCTCATCAATCACACAACTCGCATGCTTGTGAACACTTGCGATCATAGGTTGCTCATCTATTGTCATTTGTCTGCTCGATGCCTCTCGTGAAAAATCCATTAATTTGAACTTGTCACATTTGTTTTGTTTTTGTAGTCTTTTTGTTTACTATTAGCAATTCATAGATGTCGTGCTTGTCTCTCGTCATATAATCTCTTAGTGATGTTGAGCGTATATTTTAGACTCTTGAAATATAAAATATACTTATGCCTGCTTTAGTGAGACCTAGTAACACACATGGTTTGCCCATCACTATCTGAGCTTATGCAAATAAACTTATATTATATTTGTTGATCAATTCCACAATCATTGAGCACTCATTTATTTTGCAGCCTATATCGTTCTCATGTTTTGCACACTATAGGTATAATACTCATAGGTTGGTTTTGCATGCTTCGGGCTTGGTAGTATTCATTAGCTGAAGTTTTTTGATGCATTTGATATAATATCTTTATGTAATAATATAATGACGATGTTACGATGAGTTATAATGATGTATATGCTACTAATATTCATTTTATAAAGACTTTGGATAGCGAGCCTTGGGGATAAGTTGTTGTAGCGAATATATATATATATATATATATATATATATATATATATATATATATATATATATATATATATATATATATATATATATATATATATATATATATATATATATATATAGAAAAGAGAGAGTGTCTGCTTGAATTAGCGAGTGAGAGAGGGGAAGGGGATGGAGTCAGGATCGAGCAGCAACTCAAGAGCAAGAAAGAACCAGAATGAGCGCAGGAGATGGGGAATGATATATGTTGTGCACGAGATGACACGACCGACAGGCATTGTGCACACAATCAAGCAAGCAATGGACTGTGGAGGAAGGACTACGAGTGGGATCGATGGGCTATGCACAACCTCCACATGCTGAACCAAGCAAGGAAGGAATGAGTCTTGTTGTGTTGAATCAAACCCTTGCTGGCAGAGGGATGATCTTGACAGCAAAGAACCAAATATTGTTTGATTGTTGGTATGATTTTTATGCCGTTTTCTTCTTTAAATTCAAAAGGAATGTTGATATGAGAGTTTTCTTACAAATGCCTAAATCTTAGACATAACCTTGCTTTTTAAGTTTAAGAGCAACGAAATATTTTATGAAGAATATTTGAAAAAGAGGAATACATCAATAAAAGAAATATAGAGATATGTATTTAAATTTATTTTGATATTATTTAAATAGTATTTTTGTTTAAATAAAAATGATTTGCATGTCTAAGTGAGAATATTTCTTTTAAGAGATTTAGGTATGTGAATTTTTATCAAATAATTATCATAATTAAATATAAATGTATAGATTTATGATTTAAAATAATAATAATAGAAATATTATATAAGAATGAAATATGAGACTAAGATTATATATAGTTGTAATTTAATACAAACAATATCTTTATGCAATTTGTTTAATGAAATATGAGACTAAGATTATTATTATTATTATTTAAATAAGAATGATTAGTATGTTTTAAATCATAAAATTTATAAGTGTATAATACACACACACATGAAATATAAATAAAATATTTGAAAATGAATAGTGTAAGCTTTCAGTTGAAAAGTTTACTTAGTATTTAAACATCTATATTGTAATTTAAATATTATTAATAGATGAAGGTCTCTTTTATGGTGTGCTCTCTTAATAGGGATTCAAGCTTTTGGGTTGTCTCTCTTATCATTAATATCTTAGTTACCAACATTTTTCATAAGCTACCAAGGTAATTTTTTATTACAAGCAATCCATTTCCACTCAAAGTTCCTCTAAATAAAGAAGCCTAATGCTTCATTAAAAATATAAATTTTTTTTGTTTTATTCAAGTAGATATTTATTTATATAACATTAATTATAAATATGTACTTTTATTACATTTAAGATATGTTCATTCATTATTAATTTTGTTTTATTTACAAGATATTTAGATTATCAATCTCTAGTATTTCATCTGGTCTCTCCACATTTTTTTGATAATATTTTTTTATGTTAAATATAAGTTCTCAATATAAATTTTCTCGAATGCCACTTTCTAAAATTGTTTATATCAAAGTCATATGACTTATTCTTAAGGAATAATTTAGATTTCATTGTATGTAATTTCATATAATAATATTATAAGGATTCTTAAGGGAAACAATTAGGATTTAGGATTAGGTTAGCTAGGGATGAGAGGGGGAGGTATCTAGATTAGTTAAACACAGTAAGATACTATAAGAACTCATCAAACTTCAAAAAAAAAAGAAACCACCACTTTAATGTGTCATGAAGCAACCAAAATTTTTTATTCAATCCAATACTTTTTGAAGATACATGAGCCTTGACTACAAAGATTCTAAAAATATATAAACCTACTCTAAGCAAGTATGTGGTCTAGCTAAGTTATAATTAGGAAAACTTTAGTATCTTCTTGATTGGAATCTATATATATCTTCTTTGCAAGGGTAGTCATACGAAATATGAAGGAGAGTGTAACATTGTTCATTAAATCCTAATTTTTCATGTGATTAGGGGTTGACTATGCATGCTCTAAGTTCATTGTGATTAAAATTTTTAAGAGAATGATGATGGTCATTATCTTTAAAATAATGTAATGATATTGTTTGAGATCTCGTCATTGCTTTGTTTATGTGCTAAGATTGTGCAAATTAATATTCACAACAACAGTCCAATTTAGAGAAGTTGCAATGGAGTAGATCACATTAAAATGGGTTAGGGAGGTAGAAGAAACATTGAACCATGTCAATGAGGGGCTATTAGACTAGGCTATTAAGATAGCTCTAGATCAACAAGATGGATGCTATAAATGGATAATGCCAAATAAATGACATAAAAATATTTGTAAGAGAAGATAATGAATTGTGTATGAGAGATGATGATAGCTATGAGGATTATATGATAGATCTGATGTGAAAACCCAAATTTAATCTCCACACACACGATTTGGTTCCTAAAAGATAAATTTTGATAATTATTTTTTACGTAGGCAGTCATATTAGCAACTTTTAATGAATATCTCAATGATTTTTTATTCAATCAATTAAATCAATTTTCTAAATAATTAGTTATGTTATGTACTTATATAGCGAAGAAAGTTTTCATTGTTCTTTCTCTATATGTCAAATATATCATTGCATGAAAGGAGGAACTACCAAAACTTGATTCTCCACTCTCTCAGTCTTAGGAAGTAGCTCAAAACTCCTTCAATGTTGTTGAGGCTACTCAATATTTCTCTCAATAAAGATGACTAAAGTCTCTCTCTCTCTCTCTCTCTCTCTCTCTCTCTCTCTCTCTCTCTCTCTCTTAGTTTGCTTCCTTTATCATGGATCTGCTTTTACTTTCAATAATAAATAAAAAACAGTATCCAAAAGCTAGTTTTAATTATTTCTATATTTCCTACCTCCATTGAGGCAAGTAATTAAAAAGCCAGTTGACAGCTTAGTGTTGTAATCTTATTGCTACGATGGATCACATCCATGCAGCAAAAGTGTCATTTTGATGTTGAATCCACGTGACATTTTCTCTAATATATATTTCAAATCTATCCTTTAAGGCTCCAACTACCAGTTGGTTCCTCCACTATATACAACTTAAAATTATATTTGAGCAAGCGGTAGTATGTGGCGTTGCTAACTTAATCATCAGTCAATTAAATTAAGCCACGTGGATGAATAATTTGCACAAATTATTCTTATCAATATTTCGATCGGATTTATAATTATCAAATTTATTTTAAAATAAATATAATATTAATGAAAATTATGTTATATTTATTTTATAATAACTTTTATTTAAGATTTAATCTGACTCGAATTTATTTTTTTGGAAACGTCCAATTTTATTTCGCTGTTTTGAGCTTTTCGTTTCTAATTAGGCGGAAGTCTATTCAAAGTAATCAAAATCAATTAGCATAATCTGCAAAAAAATTATTGAATAATTGGTACGACTTGTCGCTGTCGGTATGCCTAAACATATACAAATTAAACAATTATTAGTGCGGATGTAATTTTTATATTTAGATTATAATAATACAATATTATATGATATTCATTTAATACATAATTATTAATATTAATTTTGAAATATTATAAATTATATATATATATATATATATATATATATATATATATAATATACATCAATATATAATTGTTGCATGCTACAAAACTAATCATTAGATTAAAAGTTTATGCTTTAAATTGATACCAAAGACACAATGATGTTAAAGAATGAATAAGAAAACTAATTTTCAGAAACCCCGAAGAGGGAAAAATCATGGCTGTAAAAAAATATTCCACTATGATCTGTTTGAGTACAAAGTTTTCCGATAACGGATTACTAATCAGAATGAATGACTAACAAAAAATCCCGTAATCGGCAACAATAGTTAGCAGGTTGTAGTGAATGACGGGTGAACAATGTGGCGACCATCGGTGGTTGGTGGTGAGCCGGAGATGATCGCGATGAATGGCCACGGCGATGGTTCAATGCAAGAACGACAACGTATGTGGCGGACCGCAACGGTAATGGATAATAGGGGGTGATGAGTTGACGGATAATGCTAATGTAGGTTGATGGCAATGAGTGGCGGCACGACATTTTCTTGGAGAATTTTCAAGCTTTGCTCTCTTCTCTATGGACTCTCCACGTAAAAAATGAGGCTATTTATAGATTGGTTTATAAATATATGCAAAATCCAAACCATTCCATCGGATGACTCAAAATGATTTCCTTGATCATCTAATGTACTTTAAGTAGTTGAATGCTCAAATAAAGTCAGAATCAAGATATCTTAGGCTTGTTAGATCCAGCTCATCAAGACACTCTATTTGATCATATATACTTCATATTTATGAACTATTTAGGGATTTAACTGATATCTCAAAGTTTTCAATGATATTTTAAGTGTTTGATCTGGACTAGTTCAATTGGATCGATTGCTTTTGACATCAAGATTCGTGCTTCGAATAGTGGAAGTTTTAGTGTCATATCAATTGTCCCTCTATTTTTGGATGATATTATCTCTATCATCCAAAAATATACGCTAAATAATTGAAAATAATAAATTATTTAATGAAATTTACTGATTTATTAACCATATAGTTTGAGAGAATAGATCTTCATGGAATAAGATTATGATCAAAGGAAGCGGAGGGCACGCGGTATTTCATGAGCAGAGGTTACGCCCGCTTCCATATGGGCACTCATGAGGCCAGTCATGGGCGCTTGTCCCCTCCCACACCTCACATGCCGTGCACAAACGCACATCGATAAGCATTTTTTTCATTTCTTTCTATTTTTTTAATTTTTTCCCTTTTTGCCCCTATAGTGGGCCTATAAAAACCCCCCCTAGGGTCAAGTGAGAAGACACAACTCCTAATGTTATAGTGTTCCTCTGCATTGGATGTGAAATCATCTAGCAAAAGTTCAAGGGCTAAGGTAAAAATAAAATAAAAAATTTCTTTTCTTTTAGCCAGCGAAATTATGACCTTCTTCTTAAGAGAAGGTCATTCGCTTTGCTGATCAAGACCTATAGCTCATACGAAGAGACTCTGATTTTTCCTAAAGAGAGGCGTCAAATGTCCTCGTCGGACCGACCGGGTTTGGAGGTGATCAAGACCCGTAGTTCCTACGGCGAGGCTCCGGTTTTCTCTTGAGAGTGGCGTTAACTATCCTCGTCGGACCGACCGAGTTTGGAGGTGATCAAGACCCGTGGTTCATACGATGAGGCTCCGGTTTTTCCTTGAGAGAGGCGTCAACTGTCCTTGTCAGACCAACAGGGTTTAGAGGCGATCAAGGCCCATAGACGACGAGGTTCATTTTTCTTAAGAGATGCCAACTATCCTCGCCGGACGATGAAAGCGCGAGGCCCATAGTTCATATGGTGAGGCTCAGTTTTCCCTCAGAGGCATCGTCCTCATCGGACCAGTCGAGGCAATCAAGACTGTAGATCATACCGAGGCTCGATTTTCCCTCGAGAGACGCCAGTCATCGAATCACCGGTTTGATCAAGACCCGTAATTCATACGATGAGGCTACGGTTTTCCCTCGAGAGCGCCAAGCTCATCGACCAAGAAGTTTGGAGATCAAGACTGTAGATCATCTGACGAGGCTTTTTCCCTCGAGAGAATTAACTGCCGAATCGACTTTGAGGCGATCAAGGCCTATATTTTATACTTCTTCTTGTAAGAAATTAAATTTCTTGAAACTCTATTTAATGGTTCAACAGTTAATAACTGCCAAGATGGCCGGGAAGCGTCAATTAGGAACCATCCCTCGAAAAACTCATAAAGTCTGTCAAGTAATTTCAGAGCATCATTGGAGAAAAATAGTTTTTTTTCTTTTTTAATCTCATATGTATGCGTATATTTTTTGCCAAATCGTAGGCAAAAAATTTTATCCAAAGCTGTCTGTGAGAAACAAAGAAACAATTTTGTCTTTTATCTCTTTTTTTTATTTATTATATATTTTCACAAGATGATAAGGATGTACTGATATATCACTATCATAAATTTAATTTTAATTCTGGAAATTTCATTTCCCTAATGAGTTAGTGGCTATTGTTGTCAAAAAGTCTGATCGAGCACGTTCACCTCCCGCCAGGATACTTTATTATTTCTGAGATGATTCTTCGTGCCGGACGGCGATTCCCTTTGGCTCATGAATTGATTGAGATCTTTAAAATATGCGGTGTAACTTTATCACAATTTTTATTTTGAGCTTTAGTAATCATCATTGGTTTGGTTGTCTTCTTTAGATAGTGTGGTGGTACTTTGAACATCAAATACTTGTGTCGAATGTGTAGATTCACATGTGATGCTCAGAGACGTGTTTCTTATCGGGATATAAAGAATTTGATATAATTTTCAGCACATGATCCATCTAGAAATTAGTCTAATGGATTCTTTTTTTGTGAAAAATGAGTGGGGCCTCCCTGAGAGATGGGGAAGATTGAATGACCTTCCAGATCTATTGCTGATTGAAGAGAATGAAATCTTAACGAGTCTTAATATTTCTGATGTAGGAAGCTTGCAGCATGAGTTACGTTATATTGGCAAGTATATAATTGAAGATAGAATGTTCAAAGTTGGCTTTTTCATTCAGGCAGGGAGATCTCATGCTCTTCCACTGAAGATATCAAGTAAAGGTGATGAAATGTCTCATTATATTTACAAGATTCTTTGAAGAAATCAATTAAGAAATCATGATGATAACGATATTTCTTATTTAAGGAAAAATAAGACATTTGTCGAAGTAACTACGTCAAATATTTATGGAGAAGATGTTCGCCCCCAGTTGGCCTCTGAGAGTTTAGTTATCTTAACTCATAATGGGGGGATTCATTTCTCGAAGCTGCATATTCCTGAAGGGGTGTTAAAGCATATATACAATGGACGTCAACGAGCAGACATATTAGTACGTTATCTTCTCCTTCTCTTTCTTTTCTTTTTTTCCTTTTTTTCTTCATGTAATATTTTTGATTTTTTGATTGTAGGTAGCTCAAACATTAGGCCTGATAGCTCATTTGGGTGTCGCTTTAGACGAGTGGAATATTGAATTTGTGAAGGTAAAATATTTGCAAGGCGAGTATGAGCGAAAGATAAGTGTTAAGGCCAAAGAAGTAGTAGTTCTGGAGGATCAGCTAACCGGGTGTAGAACTGAGCTAGCGAACATGTCAACTTCTCTTTCTCTCTAGCATCAGGAGGTGGAGCGCACTCGTGATGAGTTGATTGAGGTGAGGGCAGAGACTCAACAGAAAGAGAAAGGACTCAAGATACTTACAGAGGAGAAGAAAGCTCTTGAACTGGAGAAGAAAGCATTACACGATCGTCTTTCTAAGAAGGAGCTTATAATGTCAGAAGTGAAAGCAAATGAAATCTTCTTAAAGGCAGTGGAAGACTTTAAGAACTCCTTAGCTTATCGCAATGTTATCGAGGACCATGTCCAAGAAGCTCGTAATCATTTTCTTGATGTTGAAGTGAAGGTCTTGGAGTGCCAATATTTGGATGAAGGCTTCATTTGAGGATTTCTAAAAGGAATCCTCTTAGTACATCACAAAATTAGAGCTAGTATTGAGAATCTATCTCCCAGCCAAGTATCTGATGTCCCTTCGCTAGATTCAGGAGATGAAAGGGTTGAGAGTGAGTTTGAGGGAGCATCTTCTAGTGGTGTAGAGGATGTTGATATCATGTAGTATCACTTGAGGATCATTTTTTCCTTTTATCTATGTATTGTTATTTATTATTATTATTATTATTTGTATCCAAAATTTTGATTCTTTCTTATATCATCATGTTAGTGTTGTTAATGACATTAAAAAATTTTGGGGTGATTTGCTCTTTTTTTGTTTTGACCTATCCGAGGTGATTGGTCGAAATATTATTCAACGATGCTAACCTGTATGAATGAGGTCGTGGGAAGTCCACCAAAGACTTTTTGGCCTATCATTGATATTAGTCAGAATATTATTTGACATCTTACCTGTATGGAAGAAGCTGTGGAATGTCCACCAATGACTTTTTGACCTATCCTAGGTATTAGCCAAAGTGTTACTTGACTTCTTACCTGTATGAAAGGGGTCCGATCAAGTCCCCTTAGGATTGATCATGCCCCGACTAAGACATAACATGAGTTGTGTATTTCTCAAGTGGGAGGATTAAATGAAGGAGATTGTTTATATACAACAAGCTTGAAAGAAAAGGTCATAAATTCATTACTCTGATAAGGTTAGTGATATAATCATAAGATAATTTTAATGAAGATATGAGTTTGAAGAGAAAATGATAAATGAGATAAAATAAAAGTTGCAATAATTATGTAGTAGGAATTACTGATAATATTTCTGGAGATTCTCGGTGTTCCAAGTTCGAGGTAAGTTTTTTTCCTCTGGATCGTTGAGCTTAAATGTTTCTGGCTTGACCATAGTTATAATCACGTAAGGGCCATCCCAAAGAGGTAAAAGTTTATTGCATTGAGGGTCTTTGCCCGCAGCTTCAAGACTTCACGGGACCAAGTTACCGACAAAGATGGGATGGGTTTCACTCTTTTGTTGAAGTGATGAGCTACCTTTTGGTGGTAGGAAGCAGTCCGAAGTAGGGTCATGGCACGAGTTTCAAGGAGTAGGTCTAGGTTTTGTCAAAAAAATTTTTATTACTATCATGATTGAATGATTGAACTCTTGGACTTGGAATCCCGATATCTACTGTATAATAACTTTTGTGTCAAAACACAAATTATATAGTGTCTCACTAGTCGGAATTCGCGATGTAGTGTGATAACCCCAAAGAACATTAGAGAGCTCCTCAACCCATTACCCCCCAGCCTTCTCGAGATGTGTTTTTAACCCTTTGAGTATAGTCTTGTTGGTAGTTTTAGTCTGTCCATTAGTTTGAGGTAGATTATGCAAGTTGAATGTGAAGATCTTTACAAAAGATGTTTTTTCAAGAAATTAGGTTCCATTATCGGTGATGATCTTTACAGAAGACCAATCAACATACTATATTTTTTCAAATAAATTATTTAGCATTTGCCTCCGTAATTTTAGCAAGTTGTTTAGCTTTCACACATTTAGTGAAGTAGTCGACAGTTAAAATGATAAACTTTCATTACCCTGACACTACTGGAAAATGTACTATGATATCAATTCACCATTTAGCAAAAGGTCACGGGCTTTGAAGGGATGAGAGCTCTGTATGTGGTGTATGAGAGAGGTTAGAGTGCAACTGACAACTCACACATTATTTTGTGAACTCCAAGGCATCTTGCTTCATCGTAGGCCAATAGATCTCTTGCCTTATAATTTTAAGGGCTAGCTCCCTTCCTCCTATGTGTTCTCCACATATCCCCGAGTGAACCTCTCTTAATGCATAATCGTCCTCTGATGGTGAGAGACATTTAAGGTATGACCCAGAAAAAGCTCATTTGTATAGTTCACCTCCAATAATAATAAAGTTTGCAGCTTGCCTTCGGAGACGAGTTGCAGCATGGGTCTTCAGGAAGGGTCCCTTCTTGTAGAAAGGATAGGTTGGGGTCCATCTACGAAGGCTCCTTTATCTCAATAATTTCTTGTATTACCCATGACCCTTGGATACTAGGAAAATATATTTTCTCAACATGCCTTCTCTTAAATAGATCTCCAGTAGCAGAGTTAGCGAGCTTAGCCAAAGCATTAGCTCGAGTGTTCTGCTCTCGTAATATATGAATGATTTGATATGTCTTGATATGGGCAAGAAGTGACTTCACCAAGCTGAGGTATTGTGACAGCTGGAGATTATGAGTATTAAAGTTTTTATCAACCTAGGAGGCGGCAAGCTGAGAGTCAGTTTGGATCATTAAGTTTTGAGCATCACAATCGATGACAAGTCTCAACCTTGCGATGAGAGCCTCATATTCAGCCATATTATTAGTTGTAGAGAATTTTAGAAGTCCATACTCTAAGGTATTTGGGGAAATAAGTAAGATTCTGCTCATCGATTTCAAGCTCCATCAACATAGAGGGTCTATTGAAGAGACAAGAGGGGTGTAATAGATAGCTCATTTGGAGTAGGGGCAATGCATTCCACTATAAAGTTTGCGAGTACTTGAGACTTTATGTCTTGCCTAGGTAGGAAATGAATATCAAACTCTCTCAATTATACGGAATATTTGATTAACCTCTCACATGCCTCTGATTTCTATAGAATGACTCTCAATGGTAAATGAGTGTAAATGCCGATGGTGTGAGCTTGAAAGTATGGACGTAATTTTTGTGTTAAGAAAACTAAAGCCAAAGCCATCTTATCTGCAAGTAGATAACAACTTTCTATATCTGAGAGAATTTTGCTGACATAGTAAATTGGTTGTTGTATTGCATTTTCTTCTAGCACTAAAACTAAGCTTATCGCATGTGAGAGTGATGGAGGTGGGCGTTCTTTCTTTTGATGAGATTGAGAGAACGTGGGTATTAGAGGTGAAGGAAGAAGATATGTTGGATAACTAGCGCTCCCACCAAAGATTGCCAAGGTTTGGCCACCAAGCTCTCAAACCACAAGAATAACTCAAAATTTGTAATTGTCAAAAGATCTCCTTCATTCTTATAAGGGGCTACTTATAGCCATTACAAGCATCTTTCAAAAAAAAAAAGAATTCAAAACATGGAGGGAAAGGTGGGTGGCCACATTAATGTGAAGCAATAAATTACCTCATTATTTTATGTCATCCACCCATTTCACATGCTATTATTTTATGTGGATTCAACCACTCACATGTCATGCTTTGAATTTTAAATGAAAAATTTCAAACATGGAGTTTCTAGAAGAAAATTAAAATTACATAAATAAAAAGATGAAATCATAAAATGGGCCTTGAAGCTAATGGGCTAAGTCTTCTTTCTTGAATTTTTTTGGGCTTTAGCGAGATCTTGTAAATGGGCCTTGGGCTCTAATTTGTTGATCCTCATGATGTTCTACATCAACTCCCTGACTCAATTGAACTCGTAGAGTTGAAATCTAAGAAGTCTTCTACTAATTGTGGGCTAAAGTCTCCAAATCACTTGTCAACCATGTGTCTTCATGGCTTATTCTTCCAATGAACTAGAAAATAATATTGATTGGATTAATGGGTGCTTCCTTGGTGATAATATAGTCAACTTCAAAGGAAGAGGGCTTGCACGGCAGTTATATCTCGCTAAAGAGTTAGACGAACAAGTGGAGGTTTTCTAATTCCTTCATATGATAGAATATCTTCAATATTTATAACGGATGAATGAACATATCAGCAGGCAAATCAAGGTGATAAGCATTAGTTCCAATTTTCTTGAGAATTTTAAATGGACCACAAGCTCGTGCATGTAATTTCTTATATTTAGTAGTTTGATAACGCTCAGGCCGAATGTGAATCAATACATAATTACCTTCTTTATATTCTTTTGTTGAACGATTATGAATTGCCTTAGAAGCATAATTATCATTACTTATAGTAATTTACTTTCTTATATCTTCATGGTGGCTTTGAAAATCTTTAGCAAATGAGAATGTTGCATCGAGATACATGAGATGGTAGGTTTGCTACATCTATTGGTGTGGGTTTTGACCATGACTATCTCAAATGGTGATTTTTTGTTTTAGATATAGTACTATTATAGAAAAATTCGGAGGTTGGTAAATATAAATCCCAATTTCCTAAACTTTTACCTACCAAACATCTAAGCAAATTTCCTAAGGTACGATTAACTACTTCAATTTGTCCATCAATTTGTGGGTGAAAGGCAGAAGAGAATTTTAATTTGGTACCTAATAATTTCCATAATATTTTCCAAAATATGAGACAAACTTAACATCTCAAAACAATGGTTAAAGGGAGACCATGGAGTCGACTATTTACTTAAAAATAATTTGGCTATATAAGAAGCATCATTTGTTCTTGAACAAGGTAAGAAATGAGCCATTTTGAGAACCTATCCACTACAACAAAAATACTATCATGTCCTGAGTCACAGGTAATCCTAGAATAAAATCCATTGATAGGTCTTCCCAAGGCCTATAAGGAATAGGTAAGGTGTATTGTCCGGACTTTGTTTGATAGTTTTAGCTTGTTACAAATTAAGCATCCACTAATTTTGAAAATCTCATTTTAATGAAGGCCAATAAAATCTATTTTCTAATAAACATATGGTCTTATCCTTTCCAAAATGACCGTACACCCCCAAAGATGTAGCTCGAGATAAGAAGAAATTCTCTAAGAGAAGATCGAGAAATGCATAATTATTTTCTTTTATATAAATATCCATTTGTTATCAAGAATGTCCCTTGTAAAGTTATTGGTTTATCTAAGTGTTCAAGATAAATTAGGTGAAAGTCAAACACAATATAATCATCTTTAATTCTATCAAATCGATTCTTAATTCTAAAGAGGAAATCATTAGGTTTACCTGGATAAAGCACCCAGCTTATTCTCAATTCCAGGCTTATGCTTTAGAATAAAAGAGTAGTCTTGTAAAAATTTAACCCATTTTGCATGCCTATGACTTAATTTTCGTTAAGTATTAATGAATTTTAAGGCATGGTGATCAATTAAGTATAAATTCTCTATGTAAGAGATAGTCGCCAATGCCTTAAGGATTGAATTACATAAAACTCTATCATAAGTGGAATATCGTTATTTAGCTTCATTTAACTTTTCACAAAAGAATGCTATAGGATGATTCTCTTGACTTAAAATTCCACCTATCCCAAGAAGCATCATGTCACTTCAAAGGCTTTAGAAAAATCGGAAGCCTAAGGATCGTGAAAAGAACTTTAATTTTCTAAGAGGCATTAAGTCCAACAAAATTTATCTAATTTTAGTATATTAGTTATTGGAGCAACAATGGTACTAAAATTCTTAATAAATCTTCGATAAAAGTGGCTAAACCATGGAAGCTTCTAACTTCAAGAAACTTTTAGGTGGTGGCCAATCTAAGATTGCTTTCACTTTAGAAGGATCAAGTTTAACCAAGAAGTGGATATAATAAAGCCTAAAAAAGATTACCTCACAAAAGAAACACTTTTTAAATTAATGTATAATTTCTCTTATTTAAGTAGTTCAAAGACTTTGTAGGTGTTGTAGATGTTCATTTTCACTTGGACTAAAATCAATATCATCAAAATACACCACCAAAATTTACCTATATATGATTTAAGAACGATTCATTAATCTCATAAATGTGCTAAGAGCATTTGAAAGTCCAAAGGGCATGACAAGCCATTCATAAAGCCCATCAGGGTCTTAAAAGTGTCTTCCACTCATCTCGATCTAATCCAATTTGATGATATCCATTTTTAGATCAATCTTTGAAAAAAATTTGCTCACGAGATTAAATCTAGCATATCATCTAGTAGGGGAATAGAAACCTATATTTGATAGTAATTTTATTTATTGCAACTATCAACACATATTCGCCATGTTCCATCTTTCTTTGGAGTTAAAAAATGTTGGGACACGCGGGCTAAGACTCTCTTGAATAAAACCCTTTCTTAATAATTCCTCAACTTGTCTTTAATCTCAACAGGTAGGGTTCATCCTATAATGTGGAAGATTAGGAAGTTGAGAACCGGATAAGAATTCAATAGCAAGTTGAATGTCTCTTAGAGGAGGTAGCTCATCGGAAGCTCATCAGGTGCAATATCATTAAAATCAGAAAGAAGAGAAGAGACCACAGCAGGTATGTGAGTCTCATTAAAGTCTGGTATGACTTCTTTTACATGTAATGTGAAGAAGAAATGGATCAAAAAATTCTTTTCGTAAAGCGCAAAAACCTATTATTTCTATCTTTGGGGTCAAAGGAGAAAGAGTAGGTGTTTTAAAATAAGGATCAGAAATGATAGTGTTAGGCATAATAGTAGGATTTTCTATGATAATTAATTGAAATTTGGCATTTTTCTTCAATGAGGCTTAGGTTACAAGTCGAAGTTATTTTGTGTGGTGTTATGGAGGATGTTTTTCTCTGGCTTTATTGGTAGAGTTTAATAGTCTTATTATTATGTTTAAAATATAAGTATTTTCCTACCATAGTGAATAAATTCATATCATATAGCCAAGGTCATCCTAAGAGAATATGAGCAATGTCCATAGGAGAACATCACACCAAATTTTATCCTCATAGCTTCCTATTTTAATAGAACTAAACACCAATTGGTGATGGGAAGAGATGTATAATTTACCCAACTAACATGAAATGGTTCTGGTGGGGTTGATTTTAGGTTGGCTCGTTAAGGTATGTGTTGAAATGACATTCATAGCACTCCCTCCATCTATAACTAACCTACATCTCTTTTCATTACACAAAATATATATGCTAAAAATGTTCTTTCTCCTCCAATCTTCATTTCATTTTTATTACGAAGACATCTCATCACATTAACATGGTCATTAAAATTCCAATTCTTCATCGATAATGGGGTGTCATCATAAACTTCTTCTAGATTATCATCAATTGGATTTTCAACTTCTTCTAAAAATAAGATTTGAGCTTTACAATGATTTTGCATATGATTTTTTTTATGACATTTAAAACATATTTCCCTAATGTTCTTAGAGCTCCCTTCAATTGAAGTTTTAGAGGGATGGGCCATTTGGATGGTCTAAATAGATCTATTGGATGAAATGGAAGGTACTTGACTTTTAATTTTAGAGAGTGAGGTAGATTTCTTTTGTTGTTCAACTAATAATGCATAATGAAATGCTTCCTAAAGATTGTCAAATAATTCAACTTCATTTCTAATTTCACCCTAAGTCCAATAACAAATTTATTGGCTAATTTTCAATCATTATCGACAATCCTCTAGAAACTAGATCTTCAAAAGTGTTCAAGTATTTAGTTACAAGATAATTACCTTGTCTCAAAGTTAATAATTGGCTATGTAGCTTCTTATCATGATGCAGGATAGTACTTTGCTCTTAACATTTCTTTCATTTCTACTGTCCTTCCTAATCTTTATTCTTTAGTCTTAACATTTCTTTCATTTCTACCTGTCCTTCCTAATCTTTATTCTTTAGCTAAAGTATTTGTCCAATAAATTTTAGCATGCCCTATCAATTTCATTTTAGCAAAAGTACCCTTTGGTAATCACCCATTTTATACCAATCAAAGAAGCCATCCATTTGAACTAACCAATCGAGAAATTTTTTTGGATCATGTATACCATCATAAGTAGTTTCTACTTTAACTCTTGAGATGGATCATTAGAGTCTTCTATAGTTTTAAATTAATTTTCTCCCCTTCCACCATTTCTAGCAATTGATTGTCTTCTAAGTGGTTGATTTTCTCTATGGTTTGGATATGAATCTTCTTCATCTATCCCTATTGGCACAGTTTGAGTAGGTATTGGAGGAGGAGTTGGTACTCTATTATTTTGTAGATGCACTAAAAGAGTTTGCATTTATTGTTTAAGTTCTTGCATTTGATTCTTACTTTCTTCTAATATTTGTTGAGTTTTTAGTTCATTGTCTTGGATCCTAAGATCTAAGGCATCAACTAATCTAGTCAAATTTTCAACTTGATCTTGAGAGATAGATTTTGGTGCCATGAGATTTTTTTTAAGGAAGAAAAAAAAAGATATATGAAAAGGACTAATGAAAAAAAATAAAAAAAATAAATAAGTATAATATAATTGTGCAATCAAAGCAAAATTTGAAGCTAAGAGAACTTCCGTGAGGAGGGGTACAAGACCACTTAAATCCCAAGCTCTCCTTAGAGTTTAGGTCTTTTGACAAAGTTCTATTTAGCTTCCAAAATCACCAAGTTTAACACCCTTATATTATTATGCATGCATATTTTTTTTTATATATATTTTTTAATACAATGAAATAAAAATGCTCAAATTTATCAAGCTTCTTTTTTTTTCTTTTTAAGAAAGCAAGTTATCATAAGTTAATCAAAGAAACTTCTAAAATTAACTATAAACAATAACAAAGATAATAAAGCAAGTAATTAAATTTTGATTTGCACTAATGGCTAGGTTGCTTTAGGTGATGAACTACCTCACCAAGGTACTCTCTTAATTTTTTTTTTCTCTTTTTTTTGGAGGGGAGGGGGAAGGGGTGCGCACAATTGAAAAATGGCTAAAATATATAATAGAGCTTACTAATTGAAATTTTATGTTATCACCATAAACTTGCAAGCAATATATATCTTTCCAAGCTACTAATATGCTTTTAAACTATCACATAAAATAAAATTAATTAACCTCATAAGTCCAAGAAAAACTCACAAGTTTGAAGACAAGTCCAACACTTGAGTTGCTCCCTTTGTTGAAACAAACTTTTGACCAAATTTGCTCCTTCAATTCACTCGATACCAAATTTGATGGAGGGCGTTCTTTCTTTTGATGAGATTGAGAGAACGTGGGTATTGGAGGTGAAAAAAGAAGATATATTGGATAACTAGCGCTCCCACCAAAGATTGCCAAGGTTTGGCCACCAAGCTCTCAAACCATAAGAATAACTCAAAAATTTGTAATTGCCAAAAGATCTCCTTCATTCTAATAAGAGGGGCTATTTATAGCCATTACAAGCATCTTTCAAAGAAAAGAATTCAAAACATGGAGGGAAAGGTGGGTGGCCACATTAATGTGAAGCAATAAATTGTCTCATTATTTTATGCCATCCACCCATTTCACATGCTATTATTTTATGTGGATTCAACCACCTCACATGTCACGCTTTGAATTTTTAAATGAAAATTTCAAACATGGAGTTTCTAGAAGAAAATTAAAAATTACATAAATAAAAAAGATGAAATCATAAAATGGGCCTTAGCAAGCTAATGGGCTAAGTCTTCTTCTTTCTTGAATTTTCTTGGGCTTTAGCTTGAGATCTTGTAAATGGGCCTTGGGCTCTAATTTATTGATCCTCATGATGTTCTACATCAAAGAGACTGCAAGATATAAGTATAACATCTCTCCTTGGATAGGCTTGCATAGTAAGAGTGGAGATGTTAAATATTCCATTAGTTGCTCAAAAGCAGCTTGACATTCATCAGTCCATTGAAAAATATTATTTTTAACTCCCTTTGTATTTTAAAGAATGATAAGTATTTATCCCAACAAAGTGGGATAATGCAAATAATCTGTCCATTCAAGCATTGAACTTCTTTGATATTTTTGAGAGTCATATCTGGGGCTCGATTTTCTCGATTAGCTTCGATCCAGAAGAGTGAACCCAAGAAATTTTCCCGACGTAACCCCAAAAGTACACTGTTAAGTCTCATGTTATAACATCGAAGAAGGTTAAAGCATATTTCTAAGTCAAAAATATATTATAATTCTTTCAAGCTTTTTACTAACATGTCATCCACATATACCTCCATTGTGTGACCTAAGAGGTCTTTAAAAATCTTATTCATAAGGCGTTGATAGGTAGCACTAGTATTTTTTTAACCCGAACGACATAACTTGGTAACAATATAAACTTTTATATATTTGAAATGATGTGACTTCTTCATCAATTTGGTCCATTTTTATTTGATTGTATCTTGAGTAAGCATCCAAAAAACTGAGCATTTGATGCTCAGATGTAGCATCGACTAATTGATCAATTCGAGGGAGAGAAAAATAATCTTTCAAGCAAGCTTTATTGAGATCAGTATAATCAATATACATTCTCTAAGTTCTATTTACTTTCTTAACCATGACAATATTTGCTAGCCATGTAGGGTAATGTACTTCTCGTATGAATCTAGCTTCAAGAGCTTGTTAACTTATTGTTCAATATTTTGAGGCATCGTGCAAAACTCTGCTTCTTTTGGATGATTGGTTTGAATATTGGATCAATCTTGAGGGAGTGCATGATCACATTAGGATCGACCCATATCTGGACTCCAAGATGTCTTAATTTTGTGCAAGAAGTCATGTATTTTGCCGCTCGTTAGAGCGAGATCCAGCAATGTTTGTAGAGGTTGATCATCTAACAATGAAACAAGGAGCAAGTCTTCTACAGGGGAAGCTCTTTGTGTACTTCTTCATCTCAAAAATTAAAATTTTTGATGTTGAAGGTCAGGGTTGAGCTTGTTCGAGGTAACATGATGTTATTTGTTGATTTTCAGAGCACTCCAACCCCAACGGGTTGGAAATTTCATCTTAAGATGAGATACCGAAGTAACGACACTAATAATTAATTGGAGGGGCCTTCCAAAGATAACATTGTACGCCAAATCTGACTTGACCACCATGAATTGAATTGAATGAGTCACTTGTGAAAAATTCTCAGGACACGAAAGATTGCCCCTCCACTGTGATATAGAGTGATTATCAAACCCATATAATAGTCCTGCTGTGAATTAGAGCTTTTCCCTAACCAAGCCTATGCTAAAAAATGTGGAGTAAAATAAAATATCGACATAACTCTCATTATCAATTAAAATTCTCTTAACATTATAGCATGAGTCACCGATCCCTGTGCTGATGACAAGTGGATCTTGATGGAAAACTTGGACTCCTTCTAAATCTGAGTCATTAAAAGTGATGAAATGACCAATATGAGATTTCTTTAACTCTGGTTCTTCAGAGGTGGCAATGAGGACTTGATTAGAAAGTAGTGGTCATCATGCGATTGTTTCAATTTCTCTAACTATCTGGCGACTATTTTGTTATGTCTATGATGATTGTCCTAGTTGCCCCCCAGTTGGAGTTATATTTTCTTGAGTCGATTGATTTTGAACAAATCAATATAGATATCCTTATTGAATGAGCCTCTCGATTTCTTCTTTGAGTTGTTTACATGCCTCAGTAGTATGTCAATGACTTCGATGGAAGTGAACTATTGCTCCTGATTTTTTGAATTTGGTTTCAGTAAATGTGGCCACTTGATGGCCTCTTCATCTCGAATGGCCATCAGAACGTTAACACGATATGTGTTTAGTGGTGTGTATTCCTTTTCTGGTCGTGATTCAGATCATTGATGTGAGGGCCTTGGAGGGAGATCACGACTGCCTTATTGCTTCTTTTGATGGGATTATCGGTGTGTATTCCCTGAAGCACTCTTACATTTTCCTGTGGATTGTTCAAATTATTTACGATGGGCATTAATAGCCTCATCAACAGAAATTTTTTCCACACACGATAAACTAAGTAAATGACCGTATCTTATTGTGACAGAAAGGCCCGAGATACAGGAAAACTCTTCAGTTTGGTCTACTCGTGTATTCTAAGTTTCTAAAGAGAATCTCTGAAAGTTCTCCTTAAGTGATTCACCATCATTTTGACGAATTCCTGAGAGATGAGAGGAATCTTTAATGATATTCCGGTTTGCAATGAATTGTTCAACAAAAATCTTGGCAAGTTCGTCAAAGGTATGGACGGATCTTCTTAGAAGAGAGTAGAACCAAGTGCGAGCCTGACCCTTGAGGGTGATTGAAAAAACTTGACAAAGCAGTGTGTTAAGAGCTCATTGGATATGCATGATGGTTCTGTAATGGTCGATGTGTTCATATTGTTGCCCCATCATAAGAGTCGATGCTTCAAGCTTGAACCTACTGATAAGATGTTGAAGAATCTTCATTCAAAAGATGAAGACTCGATGATGATGAGGGAAGATGATTTCCACCTTTAAAGTGAAATTCTTCTTAAGCATTGTAATTCCATAACATGATGAGTAGAATCAAGGTGAGAATGTGTCAAGCTACAAAATAATGGTGGATTAGTAAGCCGCAAGTGATGGATGAGTAACTATGCCAAGGAGGTCAGATCATTGCGGAAGGAGAACTTCAACCTGATGGAGAGAAGGCCCCGTATTAGCATTTTGACCTCCCCTGGCTAATGATTGATCTTGGGGGAGATGCATTGTCTGCAGTAGTGGCTGTCGTGTTTCTCATAAAAGTAGAATTATCTCAATTTGAGACTCTTACATTCGGCGCACACGATCTTCTAAAGAGATTCCTATTACACCTTCACCGATAGGGTCATGCCTATCAGAGGGAAGTGAGGCAGAAGTTTGGCATCCTTGGTTCAAGGATTGGTTTCGAGAGTGATGGAAGTTGGAGAAGGAGGCTCCGTTGTTGCTAGTATTGTGCCTGTTAGTCATAATGCAGGTGTTCACAGAGATTGTGATTATGGGGTTTGCTTTTCCCATATAGCGTCAAACTGTTGCGTGCTAGAAAACTAATTGCGGTAGAATAAAAGTTTACACCTTCGCTTTGTTGCAGAATCTAGCACACACACAGATGTCTGAAGAATAAACTACAAAACTCCAGAATTTTTACGTGAAAAGTCTCTGAAGAGGAGGGAAAAATTACGATTCATAGCCCAGTAAAATCTTCCACTATGTATTTATTTCGGAGTACAAAGTTTTCCCGATAACGGGATTACAGAATTGTATATGAGAATGGTTGACAATGGGAATCGACAAGGCAACAACGCTTGGTTAGTTTTAACGCTTATTGGTGACATTGATGATCGCGGAATGGGGTCAACGACCACAAGATACTTCGGTGATAACCGGCGAAGATGGCCGTCATGGTAGCGCACCACGATGGTGAGAGGACCGACGATGGTGACCGCGGATGGTGGTCGTGATGAGCGAGCATGAGCGACGATGATGATCGATGACCGGGCCGATGGCAATGCCGATGCTTTCAGGCAGACCGCGATTATGGTCGATGGGGATGACCGGCGATGGTGGTTAGCAGGATGCTTAATATGGCGACATGGAGCTGATCAGCGATGGTGGTCGGGCAGCGGGTCGGTGATGATAGTTATCAAAAAAGCTCGTTGATGAAAGCTCGTGTTCGCTTATTCATTAATTAAACGAGCCAAACAGAAACATATTTCAAGCTTCGATATAAAACGAACATGAACAATCATTTGTTTGATCGTGTGATTTTTCGAAATAAAAAATTATATTATTATTATTATTATTATTATATACATATGAACACAAATTATTTATCACAAATACAAGATATATGGTTAGAACTTTGTTATGAAAAGATTGACATTCAATCCTCCTTCATACGATTTTGATTATTGCATTTCAACACGAACACCTAACAAAGCGATTTTCAAACAGTGAACACCTAACAAAGGAAATCAGAACATAATGTACATTTCAAACGAAATAACACCAACAAGAGTTCTGTTGCTCAAGCTCTCGTTACACCTCAGCGGATGACCGACCGTTGACGACAATGACCGACGGTGGTCGGCGGATGACCGAAACCTGGTTGACGACAATGACCGGCGATGGTTGACACAATGAATGGTGGTATGGTTGATGACGACGAGATTGGCGGGGCGGACGGCGTGGTGCGGTGGCACCGCCGAGTGGTGACACGATTATGCTTGGAGGATTTTCAAGCTCGAGTTTTCTCTTTGGGTTCTCTTTAGAAAAGCGGTTATTTATAGATTAAAGGGATAGCATTTTAAATCACGTACAAAATCAAAGCTCATCGGATGGCTTAAAATGATTCACTTTGATCATCTAATGTATTTTAAGTATTTGAAAACTCAAATAAAATTAAATCGAATATTGAGCTTAGATAAACTCGTCGAATCGGTTTGATCATGTATTTCGTATTAGTATTTAGGGATTAGCGATATCAGAAAGTTTCAATAATATTTTAAGTATTTGAGCTTAGTTTAGTTTAGGATCAGATTTCTTTTTCCTCAGATTAGCGATTAGTGAAACTTTTAGTGTCATTTCAATAATATAATATTTTATAATCAAAATATAATAATTATGAGCATCACAACATATAAATTATTGAAATAAGATGAAGAGTTATATTGAAACTCTACATATAATAATTTCTTAACAAATTAATACTATTTGCTTATGAAATAATTGCGCTTTGAGATTTAAGAAATTTAGGTGCAGTCGTTAAAATAGTGAGACGAAATAATTTGACTACTTCCCAATAACATAACATAACATAACATAAAATAAAATAAGTTGATCCGTTATTTTCACAATATTTCAGTCGGCACGCGGTTGGAGAGAATGTCACCTTCCTTGTTAGAATTCTATTTATTATTATTATTATTTTTGAAGATTACGTACATATCATATAAAATTTAAATATTTATATAACTTATATTTAAAATTTGATTTTACATATATATATATACTATTTTTATATAAAAACATATTTCATTTAAAAAATATATATATATTTATATGATATTAAAATTTATATGATATTTATCTATATGTTAAAATTAATGAATCAATATGTAAATATATAAAGATTATAAGATATGATTGTAAATACCTCAATCTTTTTATATTAAAAAAAAAGGGCGGTCAAGAAAGGAGTCATTCCCATGAAGTGCATAGTCGTAATTTGAAGCGCAATAATTGCAAGAGAATCATAGTTTTATGCGACTAAATTTTCTTGAGAGGAGCTCTGCCCTTATCTGCGGTAGAGAAATATTAATTTTCCCATTAAATGCTATAATAAAAGCTTCTTAAAATTTGCTAATATTCCTCAAAGCCTCTCTCTCTCTCTCTCTCTCTCTCTCTCTCTCTCTCTCGGGCATTCGATGGACAATATATATTATGTATAGACTTTTAGTGTTAGTGTTTATTTTTACATTTGAGTCAACTTAATAGTAAATTCATGCACATAATGTGAGTAAGATTTGAATTCAGGCATTGAAAGCATGCTCTCAACTACTTGAAGGCACTATACGATCTAAATATTAATTTTTAAGGTTAATTCTCTTAGAAAAATATTTATAATTTTTTTTACTATATATCTTGAAAAATGACTTCTTGATTGCTTATAAAATTCCTTTTTTATGTTTTTCTATCTCTCTATAGTTTTTCTCTTTGTTATTTGGCTATTTGCATCTGGATATTATTTTGAAGAAGATGTAGCAAAGATGAAGAAACCCAATTGCAAAAAAGCATTGCAACACACACACATATATATATATATATATATATATATATATATATATATATATGTAGCAAAGATGTTTTTCTATCTCTCTATAGCTCAAAACTAATTTATATACTAGAAGTAATAATTCTTCCTTTAATTTACACCTGCAAACATGAAAAATAATTGATCGATATTATAATCCATGATATATGTAATACTAAAGCAACATTAAAAAGTCAAATGAAAAATAATAAGTTAACAGGAACAATAACTTAACAACTACATATTTCTTATAAATATAATTGTTTCACTTATTTCTATTAGATGTATAGTCATTCCATTTAGTATAATAAAAGTAACTAGAAAATATTAATTAATGAGGCTTTTTGGTTGCCTGAAAAAGAAATACAGTATAAAAAAGAATGCAGTATATTTTGATTACTTTAGAGTTATTTGGTTGAAAACTCTATAAATATATGAGTTTATTTTTTATTTTTATTTTTTTTGGTGGCTGGCTGGTGGCGGTGGTGGCTGGCGGTGGCGACGGCAGGTGGAGGATGGTGGCCGGTGATGGGCCGTATAACACTTACATGGTAGGTGTATTTGAATTTAGTCCAAATCGGGTGAGTTTTACTTTCCACCATATCAAATACAAAAAAAGTTAGAATCCTACATTTACTTTACTTCACACCCAAAATTCAGGCAACCAAGCAGGAGAAAATAAAATCCAATTACTCCATTCCTAATAAGTTTACTTATTGTTGTCCAATGAAGAGCGAAAAATCAAGCAAAACTTATATGAAGAATAAAATATTTTCATTTATGTAGTGTTTTGAGATGGAATTGGATATTATTTGGTGAATAGATTAGCGATATCTTGATCACCTTTAACATAACTATGGCCTAACTTTTCTTTATACTTTTCTTATCTTGAAGGAAATGGGATGGTTCCTCCAAGAGTGTATCATCTCCTTGTCTGTGTAATAATACATATACTTCTTTAAGGTTAAATAATTAGATGATATTTGCTTAAACCTTCTTAGTCATTAAATGCTAAAAGAACGTTGTTTTCCATAAAGGTTGAAAAATAATGACTTTTTTGTAAAATTTGACGTGAGCTATAAATTTTTGGTCAGAAGAAATGAAAACTTCATCATCACTAAAGCTTTTGATTTGAAAACTAAATCTAAGAAACTAGAGAGATGTTTGCCATTTAGGGTGAAGATGCAATTTTGAAAAGAAAGGATGTCAAGCATCCTCTATTGCAGCTTAAAGACTGAAAAGTTTGATTCTTTAGCATAGATAACTAGCAATTAAAGTAAAGTAAAAGAAAAAAAGACTATGAAGTTCAACATGAAAAAGACAAAGAAGTTGAAAGCAGATGGGTTAAGCTAAATCTAAATTTTAATAGCAAATTTAGGAGATGTAGAAGGTTAAATTTATTGTTAGAAAGTCCCACAATAGATAACAACTTTGATTTAATTACATTTATATATAGATTTTATCAAATCCTTTCAGCTAATGAGAAAGAGAAGGTTAGTTTAGTGGAAGAGGTCATAGCAATAGAAAAATGATGCTTGAATGCTCTAATAAAGAAGGCACAATCTTCAAGTGAGATGCATTTAAAACTTCTCTTTCTAACTCAAAATAAGGCAATTGATTTTATAATAAGGCACCAATAGTATCAATTGATGATATATATGTTTCTTTATACAAAGTTTTACTAAACAAGTGTATCTTTGATGTTTTTTAATTTGAGAAACATTTGTATTAGCTCTTCTCTTCCAATTTTATTACATCTCAAGGAATCACATCAAAAAGAGATTAATAAAAGAAATGATAAAACAATTTAAGGGAAAATCTTTAATTAGCAAATGTGATAAAGAATTTTGAATTAAAAATATCTTCATTTACTAATTTCTTTGAATCTAATCAAATAATTGAAGTATGCATATATTTAGTTGACTTTTCATTATTTTGTTATAATAATCTAAAATAACTTGACTTTATATCATTTTAGTATATTTAGAAGATGTAGAAGAATCCTACAAATTATGTGAGGATGGATTCTATATAACTATGAAAATATCTAATAAATTGAATTTACAATATAATAATTTTAGCAAATAAAGAAAGCATATTGTATATCTGGTCTTAAACATAGTAATATAAGTTTTTTTAATAGAACATATATGACATAAGAAAGAGTCTTGAAAATAAACTCTTAGAAGTTATGCATTTAAGCTTATATTAAGCATGATATTTTAAAGTAGCTAAGAGCAATTGCTTGTGCTCTCAAAAGAGATTGAGTCTATGAAGAAGAGTAATTTTCAAGATAAATTTCTAAACTAATAAAGCCCATAGAGAATATATTAATGTATGGCAATCAAACATTAATTAAAAGATATATAATCATGAATACAAATTTGTTGAGGATTATTAAATAAAATGATAGAATAATCAAAGTCAAAATAAAAGTGAAGAATGAAGCCCTAATTTTTCAAAATAAAAAAACCTCTAATATACTTACAACTATTTAAATTTCTAAATAAAGAATTTAAAGTTAATATTTAATTTAAATAAAATAAAATAGATACTTGATTACCATCATGTAAATCATCTCTAAGAGTCTTCTAAAAATAAAATAAAGGTGTTTAAAATTATAGCTTAAAGAAAAAATAATTTATTAAAATAAGCTTTATTAATAACTATTGAATCTATAAATTTTATAGAGAACACTAAATAACTCAAATATTTTGATGCATATGTATTAGAATATTTTGGTTATACAAGCAATATATATATATAAAGAGAGAGAGAGAGAGAGAGAGTTATGATGATAGATATATATATATATATATTTTAAATTGAGATTAAATATGCATTATAATGTATCCATTCAACCTTAAACATACAGTTAATAAAATATTTGCTTGTACATACTTGATTATTCTTGATTTGTTTGAAGTTGTTATGTGCACAATTATATATTTTATTTTCTATTTCTTATATTATATGTTTAAATTATGTTGTATCTTTTAAGTAATTTTAATTAATTATTTAAGATAATTCATTTATATCATGATTGTCAATAGAGCTACATAGGTCTTGGTTATTAGTATTAATTAAAAGCTATCATGGCTATCAATAATAAAATTTAATTATATCATGGTTATCAAAAATGATTATATAAATATACTTTAGCCTTTTGTGAAAGCTATGCAATGCTTTTAGCCTTGGTAGGCATTAGAGATGCTTTCTTTTTATATGATTTTATAAGAGAAGAATTTATAGTGTGACATGATATATGAAAGAAAGGATAACCTCATTTCTAAATGATATATGAAAGAAAGGATAACCTCATTCTGAATGATATATGAGTTTCATTCATTAAGCAAGTGTCATATAATAGTTGTATTTCATTCTTGAATATGATTAAAAGGGAAATTAAATGAGTAAAATATATTATCTTCTCTCTTCACTTAGTTAAGTTTTACATCCAAAGTCTTAAAAATCCCTTCTTGATTCATAGCCTTAAAATTGAGTGCATTTAATCATGTACAAATTAGTCTTTTAAGAACAAAATAAATTTTAATCATTATAATTTAATATTCTTATGTGTTTTTCATTTCTAATTTGTAGCTTGTAGGCACCCTTTATGAATGATTCCAATTCACCATCAAAATTCTTAAATTATAGTGTTTTTTGTAACATCTATTTTATTAAAAATAACTAAATAATCAATATTAAACTCTTTATGAATGACTAATGTAGCTATGCATATAGTTCTTTCTCTCATATACTCATATTATGCTTTTCTTAAACATATATAGATTATTGTTTTAATAACTCTTCATAATTATATTTTTTAAGCTAATACTTTTTGTAAAACCCCTTAAGTAGAATGGAGTTGAACTCTTAAATATCAAGACTCTTTTTTGTGTAATGGTTGACATTTTATTAAAAACTCTAAAATTAAACATGTTCGCACTGGGACACTCTTGGGATGGATGACCTCTTAAAAAGGTTTCTTAAAAAGGATAAAATCATGAGGTCATTAGGTCAAAGTAGACAATATTTTCATTGTTAAGAATTCAAATAGTTACAAAATGATATTATAGTGTTACGCCAGCTTGAAAATAGAGACTAAGTACCATCCAACATAAAGTGTGACGTCACAGGAGCCACCACTTGAACCTAGATGGAACAAAGTGTTACATAATGAGAATCACCTCTTAAATCAATAAGGGCCATCTCTAGAATCCTAAGTTCCTGTTGGATGATTCTAGGTTAAAACAATTGATGAGAAAATCAATTACTAAAGTGGAGGAGATTTTGAAAGGCTTTATGTAGAAAGAAGCTGAACTCTTAAATATTGAGGCATCTTTTGGTGTAATGTTGGAATTTCATTGTAAACTCTAAGTTAATCATGAGGTCTTCTAGATAGTTACACCAAGGGGACAAAATCATGAGGTCATTCAGCCAAACTAGATAATATCTCATTAACTAATGATTTTATTATTTTAATTTTTGAAAAGTATATTTTTGATAGAGTTATTCTAACACATGTTTTTGATAATGAAAATAGAGTTTCACCAATATATATTTTTGATAATTAAATAGTTTTATGTTTAGAGTAATGATAGTGATTCATTTTCCCAACTTCTTGAATTGTTAAAAATCTTCTCCTCGATGATGACATTTTTTTTGCTCCCTAGTTTGACATTTTCTTTATGAAGAACATGTTAAAAAGATTTATATTTACTATATTTTTTACTTCAATTTGATAATTTCTTGCTAGAGAATTTTTTTAGCCATTATTTTTTATGATCATGAGTGAAAATCCAAATCATTTAAACATCTTAGACCAAAGAAAATTGATGGTTGCTTTAGTTATTGGTCATATATAAGTGTTATGACATGGACCCATTTTACAATTCTCTATTGAGGAGGCATCTTGAAATGATTAATAAAGTCTATTTTCTCACATAAAAAGGGCTAAGGGATATTCTTTTGCTATAATTAGATTGGTTAATGAAGAAGCATTTATGTGGATGCTCGCTCTTACATCATTGAGCAAAATTCTTTAAATTAATTATGATTATTATTCGATAGTATTTTAATTTATTGATCCTCCTTGCAAGATTTTTAGATGTTAAATGATCTTCATCATTGTCCAAATATATTTTCTCTATTATTTCTTATAATTTATGAGAATTGTGATGCTCCAACTAATTTCAGAGTATGATTTTCAAATAGGTCCTCCTTAATGTATTTCATTAACCTGTATTTCAAAAAATTTTAATATATTGAAATGTGGTGTGTAAATTTTCATATTTTGAAATGAGTTCAATAATCAATTTTTTAAAATTTAATGATTTCTACTTATTACATATCTTTAAAGATTAGTATCTGAAATCTCATAATATTATAATATGATTTATTATGAGTTGAAATTGCTACAAGTTATGATATTTAGGCTCCAATTCTAAGAATAACTTGAAGTCTAATAAGAAATGCTTTGAACTTAAATTGTTTATTTATGCCACTGAATAACTTTTGATAAAAAAACAATATTAATCATTGATAACTATTAAGTAAAGTGCCCACATCATTGTTAGTTTCACCAAAAGCATACTCAATTTTTATGGTTTTCATGTCTTCTTTTTCATGTAAGAAGCCTTCCATAGTATGGTACTTAACAACAACATTAATGAGTACTTGACCCTTAATTAATTATAATATTTGGAACATATTCAGTATTCCAAAAAGGTTTAGCATTTATAAGACTTTTCATAGAGAAATGTTAATCTTCGTCTTATTATCATCTAAATGGAAGTATGTCTTTAACCTTCTGAATGCTAAAAATAAGATTTACACCTAAGTTATCTAACATGGAATAATTTAACTTAACGCCTTATTAAAATAACATATGTAATGCTAATTTTCAGCTTCATAATGTACCAAGATAAGTTGATAATGTTAGAATTTACCTCTAAATGGAAGAGTAAATATTCTCAAAATATGAACTTTTAAAAATTAGTGCTAGGGTGAGATAAGTCTTTAAAGAATTATCTTAATAATTTTAGCTTTTAATAGGGTCATTATGAATGCTGACCATTAAATTTCTACCTTTATTCACTTCTAAAGATTTTATCAATCAACTGTTGGATTGTAGCTCTAACATTCAATAGACTATAATAAAAAAATATTATTATGAACAGCTTCTTCATTTATGATAAAACTTAGAAAGATTTACTTTGAATGATCATCAGAGTAATAAATTTTGATTCACTTTGAATGATCATCAAAATTCTACTGAACTTCTATCACATATATATATATATATATATATATTTTGCAGTTTCAATCTTAATTAAGTAAAAATTTTCATTATTACACATGTAAATATACTTTTTCTCTAATTAAAAAAAACATAAAAAACATAATAATAAATTTGAAATTTTGAAACAATCATTATCCAAAATTTTAGGAGCAAAATTTAAAACCAAAAAAGTTTTAAAATTTAACTTCTCGTGGAACTATGTTTGATTTTTTTTTTGTTCTTTTTTAATATTATTAAATAAAATATAATATATATAGGGGTTAAAGAGGTATGGGCGGCTTAATTTTTAAATTAACCCTAAATAATAACGTAATTAGCTAATTAACCCGTTAAAAAAATTTAAAAATAGCCAGGTCTTGTCATGACTGGGCGAAAAATAATTTTTTAAAAAAATGAAATTTACTCGTTTGTGGCCATATCAGGCTCATCAGATGTTGGATTTTTGTGTGGTTGGTATCATTGGAAAGGGAATAAAAAATTCTACAACTTTCATGTTGACAGGTTTTGACGAACCTCACCCGGATAGCCGCAGTTTTTGCATATATATAAATTTTGAAGTAAATGAAAGTTATTACGGCGGCCCCCATTTTTTTGTCATAATATAAGGATTATTAAATACATATAATTCCTTGGTAATATCAAACACTCTCAATATATTAAATATAAATTGAGAATGGGTTTACTTATTATTGAAAATAATCTTCTTTTCTTATATTTGAAGATGTTATTTTACACTTGTAACATTTACTTTCCCAAAATACATTAAAACTTGTAATGTGAATTTTGACTCTAGATGTATTTTCATTTGACTCTTTACCATAATAAATACATATATGACAAATAGTTTTAAATTAGATTTGACTATATGTAATTCCATTAAATCTTCCATCCTCTCCCGTGAGTTAACCAAATTAAATAAACGAAACATCACTGGATAACACAATGAAGTAGGTGAATGAGTAAACATAAAAAACATATAAACTGTCAGAAATATATGTCATCAAATGTACAAAAAAATATAATACATCTACCGTCGTCGATGCCTGCGTGGTGGAATCACATCGCTGCCAGGAGTGTAGTGGGATGGTGGTCGCCGCGGCCGATCACGCAGATGATGCTGTCGATGGTCCTCCTCTTCCACGCTCACTCCACGGTGTTCCATCCTAACTCAGAAGTATGTCAAGCTTGCGTAAGCCAGCGAATCGGTACTCCATGGCGGTGTCGTATGAAATGACGGTGGACCATATGCCGGTGGGACTGTTGAGTTCCATGGGTGCATTTGTAACCACATTGCTTCCTGATATGAATCTGGGATGGTATAAATATCTGGTGCTGTCCACGGGGAGAGGATGACCCACATCCATCGATGGAACATCGCGATCGAGTGCACGGAATGTCGGTATCCAGACGAGTGTCAGATATGCATATCCCGCCACCAACAATTCTCATATTCATCGAAGATGTTTGATATTCGTCACCTCTACAAATAACGCCGGAATATATATCCTCGATTCAAAATATGGTCACGCGTTGCATATCTAAATTTATGAGTGTATCGTTACAAAGAAAAGCAAATTTTAATACTATATATTAAGACTAACCATCAAGCATTCTGCAGGTGCGCGGGAGTAGTATGTGTCAGGAGGAAGTGTCGGCGCCTTCAACATGTATAGTGAAGCCCATAAACGATACCATCTCATGTATCGGTTCGCTGGCTCCCTATCATGCTCGAATCCACAATGATAACCGACTCACGTCTTCTCTCCCACAGTGCAATGTAAGAGTTGTGGTAATGAACCCAATCAACATTAGCTTTTCCTCGACCATCAACCCATACGAACGATAGATCTATCAGGGCAACATCAATGGTAGGAGACATGCCAATGCGAGCACCATCGGCTACCACTCTACCCTCTTCCAACATATGATCGATACTCTAATATTTCGCCATCTGTCACAGCAAACATATATCCGACATGGCGGTTGATGTCCATATGGCTCCAGATGACACATAACATAAGTTATTATTGTAATAAACATCCAATAATGAGTAAGCAATAAACATTACATCAAATCGATACGACTTTGCAGTCCATCCAACTCATCCTATAAGCTCAGATATTGGATCGGCATTTCCCTAACATAACCTTCATTCCATCGCCGAATCCTACTAAGTCCATATGCGTAGGATATGGAACATGTAATGTAGGTCTTCCCACATGAATGTGCTCCCACGCCCATATCTACAATAAATGAACACATCCAACCATGTTGGTGCGCGTTAGTTTTGTTGCTTCATGTAATTCTCTGTATAGATGAGCGAGCACAACAACACGGCAGCGTGTCAATATCACGAAGTAATGGCGAATCTGCGTGAATCTCGAACACGAAGTATCGACAAAGAAAAGATCCAATGGCAAATAATATGTATGCTCTGACATGCATAGTGAACTGTAGCTCTGGTAGATCTAAATATGAATCATGATAGTATGTCCATCGCAGCCATCGTAAGGGCAAGCAAGTACGTGCATGAGCCTGTCCCATTCGGAACTGTGATGTGATATGCGGATGGATTGGATCATGGTATACAATGTCTGGGTCTTGATGCGCTCCAAGCAACTCATCACAATAATCTGGCCATGTAGCCGTATCACTACCATAGTAACACCCAATCACAGGTGGGCCATCTATCAGGATACCAAGAATCATCGCAACATCGCAGAATAATCTCACCGATGGAGGTGGAAGGTATTCGTCTGCGAACACCACCGATGAACGCTATCGTAAGTAGTGATCCGCTTAATATCGCATCGAGATCTATATGGTGACCAAAGCATCCATAAATCTAATTGGCCATTTCCTAAACATCGGTCGCGGCCTCAATCAAACCGCAACCACAATCATTCATATGTAGGGTTGCGTCGGCATAACAAATGTATATGTAAACATTTTAAAAAGCTGCTAAAGAAATTTTACCGAATCAGGATGCGTTGCTTTGTGCACACTTGCGTACGCGGTATACTTGGTGCACCGGTAGGTGGTGGGCGTAGTCAACAAATGTCTCTCATCACCTCTCCTCCTCCTCGTGGGGGCGGTCGCGTCATTGGGACATCTTTCTGTGCAATTGAAATAAATATGATATGCAATTAGTTAAACATTAATAAGACAAATATGAAGAAGCGATAACATTTAACAAGTGTAACGTAACAAGCATAACAAAGAGTAACAAGTGTAACAAATACCAAGTATAACAAACAATGTAAAAAGCGTGCCAAATGTAACTATAACAAGTGTAAAAAGCTCAAATGTAACAACTATAGCAAGTGTAACAACGACACGAACAATTCAATTACATTCAGCAGAGGATATAACAAATAACCGAACCACAAATTCAATTACACTCAGCGGTAGTGTAAGCAAACAACAGAACACACACTTCATTACACTCAGCGAGAGATAGTGTAACAAACAACACGTAAAAACCACACTTTAATTACAGCGATCTTTCACACACAATCCACAGAACTTTTTTGTAGTGTTCTCATCCTAATTATTTTAAATCTGTTTGTCCTTGGCCGCCCTATCTTTCTTTTGACATTCGGTGGTTTATAATCTGGGCATGTGCCACCATTGATGTGTTTACCCCACTCTTCTCGATCAGGTATTACGTGGAATTCGCCCTGGTAGGTGTTGATATAGTTTTGCAAATTATAGTACGCTGAGACATAATGGACGTGGTTTATGTGTCGTTGACCTGAAACAGCAATCACGTGTGCACATGGCAGATGGTAAGCTTGCGGTTGTCTACATGTACACATACACTCATTATTTTACCTAATTCAACCTTGAAGGTCCTGCTAGTGACATCAAACACAATTTTCGGACATGCTTATTCCTGCGGTTGAAATCTTCTTGCCTCTCGTTCATTAGCACGAGCGTTACCTTAATGCGTGGAGAACGATATTTCTGTTGTCTTTCGAGTTGTAGATTCAAGGCGTTTCATGAAAAGGGATATAATGTTGTAGTATCTTCTAATCAAGGCTTGAATCGGTAAACCACGTGCTCTTTTAAGCACACCATTGAAGCTTCAGTGCGTTTGTAGTCATTATGTACACTACCCATCATCATGAGTAAGAGACCATTGTTGAACGTCCCTTGAAACAAGCCAGTCATATGCCTCCTGCTTGATATTCTTAATGTCTGACATATATCGCTTAAAATTCGAATGTCATCTATGTTTCTAGCAACGTACATTTTTTGACATATGAAGTCAACATCACCTATGCGAATTATCTAACCATTTGAAGTTCTCCCTTAAATGGCAAAAGCGATGATATCTTTGCCCAGGAAAGATCTCTCTCAACCAGAACTATACGCATGTCATCGAGATGAGGTAGAGATCACCCCTTGTAGAAATTGATGGGATCAAGTCTTGTAATGTCTGCAAAAACCAAACCCATGACTCGATGCTCTCTGATTCCACAACTGCGAAGGCTAGTGGGAACAAGCCATTGTTTGCGTCGATCTCAACTGCAATTAGCAGTGTTCCTCTGTACTTACCTAGGAGAAAAGTCCCATCAAGGCATAGAACTGAGCGGCAATACTGTCAACCTCTTATTGAAGGCGCAAATGACCAAAACAACCGTTGGAATCTGTTCGATTCTGTTGAATGTATCCGATATACTGACACTGACCCTGGCATAGATGCGCAAACAACAGACATGAATTTTTCCAATATTTTGTAAGATTCCTCCCAACTTCCAAAAATAACCTTAACGACCTTTTTGGCGTGCATCCCAAGCCTTCATAGGACACTCTTATATTGAACTTCGACTTCACTGATTTCCACAGGCTTCAAATCTAGTTGGCGTCGATTGCGGGTTGGATGAAATAACTAATGAGCTGTGGCGTGCATTGCTTGTCGGCATTAAGCGAATGATTTGCGGTATGAGGTGAGCTAGTGAACTAACCACCACACCAACCTCTTAAGCGATCTTGCATGTAAGCTCCACAAACATGGTCTACACGGGTTAGAATGATGTGTGCACCTGCGTGAATTTTAATTGATTTGATGCACAAATGACATACTCACATTGTTCATGATAGACCACGAATAGCAAATTGCAATTGTTTCTTGAATTGAAAACACATATCTTCTAATTCATCGGAATACTTATCCTCCTCAAAGACCCGAATGATCTGGGCCATCGAATGTAAGGTCCTCATCCCATTCTCTAGCTATTTATTCATAATGTCGTTATTCCATATTAAGTGCTCTTGGTATGACTTGTTCTAATTGAATAATCAACAATCAAGTCTCGACTAAGGGATGATTACGTGGCGATAAGTTAGCGATTACGCGTAGTTATCATCCTCCTCATCATCATCATCATCCTTTGCTCCACTAGGCATAGTTTCATATCAACATCTTGGGTAGTACATTCATGTCATTATCTTCTAAGTCACCCATAGCTGAACTTGTCCGAAAAAATCATGTTCTCTTGCACCATAACATTCCATTTAGTGGCGGTGCGATGTACTTTCGGTCTCGTTCGACCTCTCTCACATTCCTCTATATTGTTAACCTCTGTCTCTACACGATAGTTCCATAACTTCGACATAAACCACAATAGGTTGCGCACATGCTGCAGTAAGTATAGCTTCACTAACTTCTTCATCATCAATGGTAGTTGCAATAAATCCAGCACCAATAGGAAAACGACCCACCAGATTCACAAAAAACTTTGTTGGATCTATATTCAACGACCTCATGATTCGTTTCTGTAATTCCTCGAATCTAATCCGACGTGAGATTTGGACTGGACGATTTTTCCCACCAATATATGTTGGAATGAAATCATCGTTTACTCTCAGTTCACCGCCGTAATAAAGAACTATACAGATAGTAGATGAACTCATCACTAAGTACTAATAAGAAAACACTTCAATAATCTTTCGCTGCACCTGATAAATGTAAATAATTTAATTAAGGAGAAATACAACGAGGGCAAATGAAATGCTATCATTACTTTATAAATGTTATACTCTCATTTAGAATACTACAAAAGAATATTAACATTTTTTTATCACAAATGGTATACTCTCATTTATCATATATCCATATAATAAGTACGAAATATTTCTTTTATAGCTTTCTCAAATCTTATTCGACCTTCGTATCCTCAGGAAAGTCATCATCAATAATATGACTCATCTTTCCTCAAATCTTTTATATTTCTAAAGATAATCATTAAAACTCATCATCTACAAATGATTGTTTTCTCTATTGGATATGCATCTTATCAAATAAGAGTGACTTCAAGTTTCATTACTAGACTTTATATCCAAAATTATACAAAATAATTTAGATGCACTACTTAAATTTAGCCATGTTCAAAGATTGAATATAGTTGAGTTCCTGTGGAATTTGTATATAATAAGTCACCAAATATTTGAATACTATGTATAATTAATTAAGAAAATATTAGAGTTTTAACCTTCTCAAGTGCATTTGATGTCTTTATTTCTTAAAATAAAATTTAAACTTGGAATTACATATAAAAGGAAACTTCATTAAGCATAGATCATCTGTCTATCATCATATTATTTTTTTTAAGTTCAGTATTACATCATGTTATTAATCCTCATCATATTGTTTTTTAAAGTTCAATATCTAAAATAGATAACTAGTTAAATTTTTTTTCATCTTTTAAAGCATTGAAAGTTGAAAGACAACTCAAAAAACAAAAAAAAAAAGGTCTAAAGAAGATGCAATAACCACCCTTGCATTTATATATGTCAATGTTGACATATGTAACATGAATCGAAGAATAAATATCACATACAAACTTTTAATCTCATCCTTCTTGGTTTCTTATGGGCAAGGTTGATCAAATCAATCATTACTCAATCTTCATTCAATGAAGTTCCTAAACACTCATATATATAACCATAAAATTAACCTTTACAAAAAGATCTACCACAAATTAAGCTTCCCTAAAAAAATATAAAAACCGCATAAACAATAAGATCTACCCCAAATTATCATGAAAATCAAACTAAATAGTTTAAACATACCTAATATACACATAAAAATAAAAATCTAACAATTTTTTTTTCAATTGAGGTGAAAAATACCTAAATCGGCGAAAAAATCGAACGAAAATAAATTTTGGCGGCATAGATGGCGTCGGGGACAAAGCGGATCTGGAGCGAGGAGGGAGATCGAGGCGGCAAAACAGAGGCGAGCTCGGGTTCGTTCCTCTCTAATTGAAGCGCGAATTAGCGGTCGATAGGCGGTAACAACCAGTCAGCATCATTGATTAAGACTAAATTTAAATTTTTTTGAAGAATTAATTAGTTAATTACGTTATTATTTAAGACTAATTTAAAAATTAAGCCGGTATGAGCTGTGGTGGGTATTTAGAGGCATAATTTGTCGGACATTTATTTTCTATATAAATATCTTGAGAGCACATTCTATTCTAACTCCAGATAAATTGTCTCTGCATTAAAAAAGCTATGTTTAAAAATTATAATTATTTATTTATTTTATATCATAGAAATAAAATTATCCTCTTTAAAAGTATTAGAAATACTTATTTATATTTTTTTAAAATTAACATTAACTTCAAATTCTGTTCAACCAAATAATTTCTTTTATTTCTTACATATTTATATATCTAATATTTATATTTTAATATTATATTAAAAATATTATTATAATAAAGTTTTAAAGTGAAATACACTTTTCTGCATTTCATGCAAAAAAAGTTATATAAATATAAATTATAAATTTTTAGTATCAGATAATTTAATACATAAGAATTTTTTGGTATAATTTATTTTTAAAGATATATTAATAACTTCGAATAACAAATTCAGACAGAATCGTCGTCGTTTGTCCTCCTCGCTTCTATTTAATCAAGCCCCATTCAGATGAGAACGAGAAGCAAAATATCAGAAAAGGGGAACGAGATGGAAAGATCCAGGATCTTAACCCTCGCCGCCGCAGCGGCGGCGATCTCTATCGCCCTCGTTTTCAACACCGCCGCGGCAGCTCCCATAGAATTCATCCGTTCTTCCTGCAAGGTAACCCGGTACCCCGACCTCTGCGAGAAGTGCCTGATCGCGTACACGCCACCAATTCAGAGGCGCAGCTCACGGCAGCTAGCGCACGCAGCGCTGAGCGTGTCAGCAGACCGCTCCTTCGCTGTTTCGGCCTTCGTTCGCCGAATGTCGGTGGGCTCGAAGTCCTCGACGGCACGAAGGACCCGCGACGGCGGCGCTGTTCGCGACTGCATCGAGACGATCGACGACTGCGTGGATCGGTTGCGACGGTCGGTTAAGGAGATGGAGCGGATGGGGCGCTACGGAAGCATATCTTTCGGTTGGCATCTCAGCAACGTACAGACGTGGGTGAGCGCCGCGCTCACAGATCAGAGCACATGCCTCGACAGCCTCTCGCAGGACAAATCGGCTGCGGGCGTCCGGCCGGAGATCCATCGCCGTATCGTGCACATCTCTCGGCTTACGAGCAATGCGCTCGCGCTCATCAACCGGCTTGATCCCAACAACTGATCGATTGATCTGCAACTCTGGTTAGTTCTAGTATTATGCTGTTCTGTGCTTGGCCAGTGCCCTGTTCTAGTGCGTTCGATAAATGGTACTTTTACCCTGTGAGGCAATTATTATGATCGGCGAGTAAGTTGTAATATATATATTTTATAGTTGTATGTATATTTTTATGTGCTAGCTAATTGTAAGGTTTTTGATTTTTGATGATGCTTCTTCTTCTCTCCTTCAAGAAATCTTAAAAGTCTGAGAAAAAAAAATTTAGATCTGGTTTTCTTGTTTTAAAATTAATGAAATTATTTTACAATGAATATAATAAGTAATATAAATTAGTAGATTTAAAATTTATTCTTGTTCAAAGTTTGATCGGTATATTTGACAAAAAAAAATTTTCTAAAATTTTATTGAATTTATTTTGTTTAGGCTGTTGTTCAAGAACAATTGAAAATTGTGCATTACAATTTTTTTTGGAAATTTTGATTTAATTGTTTGAATGAAATGAACTAAAATAAATGTTATGTGTAAATCTCTTTGGGGAGTAAAGTTTTACTGTTGATTCAGTTTTTTTTTTTTTAAATTTATTTGTTGTGTTGCAGATCTGTGTTCTGTTTGGTTGATTGCGCATCGTTTAGTTGAAGAAATTTTTATATTTTTTTTTATGTTAAACTACTGTGTTGGCAGATTAATTGTTCACAGTGCGGGAAAGATTAATTCGAGCCACGAGTAGCTTATTATGAACCTAAAATAAATTAATAAATAATATATAGTCTTATTTCGACTTATTTTTGTCACATTAAAATATTAAAAGTAGGGCCGTGTTTCCTCAAGATGAGCACAAATTTTCTTTACAGGTCATTTTATTCACAAGTTTAATTCAACTTTTTCTTTCCGCAAATCTTGACAGCATCATCTAGGAATCTTTCTAGTAAAGTGGTCCGGTTAGAATTATTAATCATTTTCTTACACCATCAAATTAATTTTGACGTAGTTGTCATAGTTAATTCAATTAAATACAAATTTTCTCCTATTTATTTTAGCTCGAAACTATGCAAAAATAATACTTTAAGAGATTGATTGAGATCAATTTTATTTTATATTTTTATTTTTATATTAATTTTTTAAAAAATATTTATTTTATGTATTTTTTATTTTAAAATAAATAATATTATTTTTAAAAACAAGCAAAACAGTTTCAAATGTTTTGAATATTTTTAAAAACAATAATAATAATAAATATATTTTATTTTAAAATAAAATATAAACAAAACAAAACTCATATTTTATATAGATCTCTTTCATTCACAAACTAGCACTCATTGGCCATTAGAAAATTCTGTTATTTTATCTTAATTCTTCTGCAACTCAATCTTTAATATGAGAATCATTTATTATGTAGAACCAATTCACCTTAAATTAGCATGGCTTTTTTTCTTACTCATGACTTCACAATAACTTCAACAAAAAAAAAATGAAGAGTATTTTTTAGTAAATTTATTGTTTTAAATTGCAAAAATAATTGTATATTACTTCTCGATATTGCAATCACATAGGAAGGACCATTTGATTTTTTTTCTTGATAAAAATATTATTTAAAAAATTGATTCTCTTTTTATTTATTTTATATGTGAAAATAAAACTACCACTTTAAAAAAAAAATGCAATATGATTTTAGAATTAAAAACAAATTCGAAGATTTATATACATATCATATAATTCTTATGCATTTATATATCTAATACCTAAAATTAGATATTTACTTATCTAATATTTTATTATGCTTAAAAAGATAAATTTTAATTTTAAAAAATAAATGATAATAATATTTTTAATATGATATTGAATATTAGAATGTTATATATACAAAATTTGAGATATAGCTGTTCGATATGTAAATAGATAAGAATTGTGTGATATATATGTAAAAATCTACCAAAACTAATATTGATTTTAAAATGCTAAGTAATTTTTTTCCCCACATAAAAAAAAATACTATAATCAGATAAATTCATCAAAATTCAAAATATATTTTTCAATTTCAAACAGCCAAAATGGTCCATTTATCACAACGCGGTAGTTTTTTTTTTTTGGATATTCCACCCAACATACTTCATCTTATCATATCATCATTTAATTTCAGCCATAAGCGATACATTCATCACTCACTCAGAGCGTTAACCTAAGTTAACCAACTTGGCTTATTGCGCGTTCTACTATGCTAGCGGACAGGACCAGTAACGGTCATACTCATACCCACATGCTCTCACACTCGCATGCGAGTTCTATTGTCCTCATACTCACATGCTCTCACACTGATATTTAATTAACAGAGCATTAACTGACATAAAACCTAAACACAAATTATTATTTTTTAGCGGTAATTATATACATAGTACTTAAAATATATACATTTACAAAATAAATAATATCTATTTTTTTTCTTTAAGTTCTCACTCAAATATTAAAATTCATATTAAAACTTTAACTCATATTTTTCAATTTTTTTCAAATTTCAAATAATTTAATAGTAACGCATATAAATATATGAGATCTTTAGTTCAAAAAAAAAAAAATGAAGTATGTGTCAACTCTATAAATATCTCAATTTGAGTGCCTATGTATATAGTTATCTCTATTTTTATTTAACAAATAATTAGGGCACAAAAAATTGAAAAACATTTTTCTTAGAAAATTAAGAGAAAAGCTAAAAATTAAACTTAAGATTTGGGATCAATTTTATATTTTTTTATGTTTATATTATTTTAAAATATGTTTATCTAATACATTTTTAAATTAGTATTATTTTTAAAAATATATAAAATAATTTTAAATTATTTTGAATATTTTTTAAAATAATATTATTATTAAATATATTTTATTTTGAATAAAAATATAAATAAAATAAAATAATATGAATAAATAAATAAAATATCTTGAACGAATTCAGTCTCTTTGATAGCCTTTTTTTTTGAAATATTTAAGTAAATTTAATGACAAATTCATCACATAATGCATATGCAAGAATCTAAAATTAAGATTTTGATTGAAAATTAAAACTCTTAATCACTGGACTAAGATGATTTACGTGCCTTCCTCTAAAATAAGAATTAAAAATGTTCATATAAGAAAGCTATGGTTCCCTACTTGGGCTTTGAAATAATGAGCTAACGTTGTGTTTTTTCTTCAAGAGGACTAACCACCTATTATGAAAAACTAAAAATAATATGATAGGCTTCACCAAACCTAAATGATTCCTATGACTATATAGGATTAGTTAGTCATAATGATATTCTCACATATAAAATGAGTAGGATATTGAGTGGATACCTATTCCAAAAAAAAAAGTTTTTAAAATATTATTGTGGGAATAAAATGGACTCCAATGCTTTAGGTGAACTTAGTGGGCCCCCAAGTGCCATGTGTCATGTCAAGGCATGAACAATCCGTTTATTTATAATATTGTGATAATGGAGGAAGAGGCAATCATTTATCATCATAATTAACAGTTATATTTCTGTCTACATTTGTTGCCTAATTTTAATTGAAAGGCATTATTGCACAGAAACTAAGAGCTGCTTTGGAATCATTATTTATTTTATTTTAAAATAAAATATTGTTGATAGTAATAATCATTTTTAAAATTACTCAAAATGCTGAAAAAAAATGTTTTCCTTGTTTTAAAAATAATATAATTTATTTTTAAAATAATCTGATTTATTTTCAAAAATAAAAAATAAAATTACTTAAACAAAGATAATTTTAAAATAACATAAAAATATCAAATATAAAATATAAAATAGAGAATAAAATGATCCCAAGTAGGCTTTAGGTTTTTTTTTGTTATTTTTAAGAACATTATTATTTTTAAAAAATAAGTAACTTATTTTAAAATATTTAAAATAATTTTTGAATATTTTAAAAATAATTACTACTTTTAAATATATTTCATTATAAATTAAATTAAAGGGAAATTTAAAAATATAAATAAAATTAAAGATATAATAATTAAAAAATTATCTGGTACGAGAAATTTAAGTAAAGGCCAAAAGGTTCAAAATTTTTCAAAAAAAAAAAAAAGGCCAAAAGGTTATGAGTGCTACAGAAATAAAGATGGCGACTCCGGCAAGAGCACATGGAGAACACTCTGAAAACGAGGGGGCGGATCTACAGTAATTTGTGTCATGATTAGAAAAATTCATAGCTGGACCAGTCGCTGCTGCCTCACGATCATTCCGTCGCACTCTTGTTGCTTCCTCTCCGATGCCCCCGCTCTCTCGTTTGGAGTTTTCGACAGTTAGAGCATCAATTTGCCTCGCTCTCATGCTCGTAATCTTGTTGCTACTGCGACTATTGCCTCGCTCTTTAGTTTCAGGAGCTCTTTGGCTGCGAGAATTTTTAGGTGTAAAATAAAATAAATATAAGAATTTTAATTGTTTTATAATTGATATTATGTAAAATAAAATATTTAAAATAATATAATGTATTTAGAATATATTATAAAATTTATTTTTTTTATTAAGTGAAGATTTTAATTTCAAATAAACCGAAAGATAATCGCCAAATTTTTATACTTTAATCGCCAGCTGAATTCTAGTTGCCAATTGTTATCGTTCGCCACTCGCCACACAATCCGTAAAGCAATAGCCGTTGTTTACCGCTTGGCCACCGCTAGCCACCTCCCACCGGTCATTGTCCCTGTTCACTTATACCTTCAAAAATATTTTACATTATATTTATTTCATTAAATAAAAAAATAAATTTATGTATTTCTAAAATTTTCAACTAAATAATTCTAAAGTAATTCAAATATCTTATATTTTTTTTACATTATATTTCTTTTTCAAACAGCCCCTCACTGAAAACATTGGACCATTTTGTGCCGTCGGTCATAATAATTAAATAATAAATGAGGATATGAGAAATTAGCTTCGAAATTAATAATATCTTCTTTATTTCATTCCTAAATAAGCCGAAACAAAATTCATTATTGCAATAAGCTCGCGAATTATGAAAAAAAAAGCTAAATTAATGATCCTTCACTGTAATATGTGGTGAAATATAAAACTGAAATCTTCAAATATGTCGGCGGAATAAATTTTAATTTGATAGCGTTATTCGGCACTTTGTGCCGTGAATTCGCATTAAGATATTGTGGCCGAAACTTCTCGATTAAATCGTTAACTTATCCAGAGATTATTATATGTGAAATTTAAATATAATTTTAAATTTTAATTTTAATAATATAATATTATAGAACACTTAATTAATATATAATTATTATATTTTAATTATAATTATTATATTTTAATATAATATTAATTATATAGTAATACATAATATATATATAGAGAGAGAGAGAATTTTATAGCTAATATACAATAATTATATTTTTATTGTGTATAAATAATACTATATTATTTGAATTTGAATATAAAAATTATATCCCAATAGACTTGTGCTGAAAACCATAGATGAAAGCACGCTTTTCGCTCAAGTTCAAAGACATAAAGCGTAATTAAAGAAAAGCAGATTATTTTAATTTTAACGAAAAAAAAAAAGAGGAAACCACACTACTCAAATAAAAGCTACTACATGTTCAGTACAAAATCTTCCTGACAATATTAACCAGACATAGAGAGGATAACAATCAGAATTAACGATGATAGAATTAATTGATGAACTTCTTAATACTAAATAGACGACAAATTCACAATAAGCTACGAGCGCGAATTGCGATTCGCAGGATCTTCAAGCTGAGCTCTTCCTTTCGCTTTTCCTTCCTCGCTGACTCTTCCTTTTCTTCCTGCTTGACTCTTCTTCTTCTGCTTGCTCTCTTCCTCTTCTTCCTTTGACTCTTCCTCTTCTTCGAGATTGATCGAAAGATGACGGGGGCGGATTGACGAGTCGAATGGCTCCTCTTCTTCACTTGTTTAAATCTTCACTTGGCTCTTCCTTCACTTTTTCCCTCTAATTGAATCTCATTTATATATATTATTAGAATTACGTATTATATAAAATGAATCCTTCAATCATTATTTTGAGCATTTGGATGCCCAAATATTAATCTTAGGCTCGTTAGATCCATTCGAGACGCCGATTTACTATAAATACTATATTGATTATTTAATTGATAAAGATTTGATATTTTAAGTTTGACCGACGGCTATCAAAATCATATCGACATCAAGATTTGTTATATTTGCCATATCACTAAATTTTTTCTTATGTATCAGACTTTATATACGAATTTTAATGTAATCGAATAATTTTTATTGGCTAAAATTTTATCCATAATATGAAGTCTTGATAAGAACAAGGCCATTAAAATTAGGGATTTTTTTGTCAATCTTATCTAACAATAGTTATTTGTCGCAGTTAGTAGAAATATTTATAGCAACGTCATTCGTGAGCGCTTCAGACGTTGAAATAGGACATTATATGAGACGTCTTTACTATGGATATTTTATGTACATTCTATTAAAAAAAGTAATTTTAATGATATAGTATCATCCATTGGGATAGAAATTATTTTTATGTACTCGAATATAATGATAAAATTAAGAAAATTTTAATTCCCCTTCTCCAAAGAATTTAATTAAAGGTATAAGCTTTTATGATTTAGCTACCTTTTATAAGAAGTTTGTTAAGAATTTCAAGGTAGCATTTATTCCAATCATTAATATTCTAAAATTATAAAAAAAAAGTTTGTTGAATCACTACTATATTATATTAAAATTTTATGTACCTTCTTTTTCACTATCTACATCAGTCCTAAACTTTTTCATTTATTTAAAACTTTTGAGGTAACATGTGATGTTTCTATATATACAAGTCATGTCACATCCTAAGCAAAGAAATTGAATTAGGATAAACTAAAATATTTCACATATAATAAAATATTTTATGTTATTATTCAAACACTAAAAATTAGAGACATTGCCTTTTGTATAAATAATTCATCATAAACTATGGCTATCTTGTTTTAAAATTTATAAATACTTAAAAGAAATTCAATTAAAACCATGTCAAATGGTTTAAATTTTTATAAAAATATTCTTTCATTCTCAAATACTACCTAAGGGACTGTTTGAGATCAATTTTATTTTTTTAATGCTATTTTAGAAATTATATTTGTTTAGAGTATTTTTTATGTGATTTTATTTTTTATTTTTAAAAATAAATAACTGTTACGTGCTAGAAAACTAGTTATGGTAGAGTGAAAGTTTATGCCTACCTATAAATCCAAAATAAAATGATAAAGAAAAAGAACTTAAATTTTACTAAAAAAAATCCAAGAATATGAAAAAATCACGATGATACCCAATAAAAATCATTCACTATGTATTTATTTGAGTATAAAGAAAGTTTTTATGCGATTATATATGAGAATGATTGACAATGGGAATCTCAGAATCAGACAACAATAATCATATATCGCTCGTTGTGTAGCAGTAGGCATGATGGAGAATAGGATCAACGACGGCAGGATCAACGGTGGTGGCCGGCGATGGTTGACCACCAACTGTGGTAGCCGAGTGAGACATTATGCTTGGAGGATCTTCAAGCTTTAGAGCTCTCTCCTCTCTCTTGCTTAGGTCTCCCCTCATATGAATAATGATGGGTTATTTATAGATTGGAGAAGTGGCGTCTGGGTAAATACATGTAAAATCCGAACCACTTCACTCCATCGGACGACTCAAAATGATTCCTTTGATCATTTGATGTATTTTAAGTATTTGAATGCTCAAATGAAGTCAAAACTATGAGATCTTGGGCTTGTTAGATCCAGCTCGTCAAGACGCTGATTATTATAAACACTCAATGTTTAAGAGTCGATTGATAATAAGTTTGATCTCATTTTTGATTCGATCGATTGCTTTCGACATCAAGATTCGCTTCGGTTTAGAATTTTCGTCATTCTATTTTTTGGATGATATTATCTCAATCATCCAAAAATATATATGTCATATACTTAAAAATAACAAATTATTTAATGAAATTGGTGGGTCCATTAACCATACATTTTGAGAGAACAAATCTTCATGTGAGCAAAATATTATGATCACGGAAGTGGGTGCTGGATGTGTAATGTACCGCAGTGCAAGGTTTCTGTTATGGACTCATCCGTGACATTTACTCTGCTTTGCCAGCTCAATTTTGACCAAGGAAAGAGGTGGAACTGAACGCCAGTTGGTCGAAGAAGCGGGCTAACGACGAGATCAGTCGCCAGGCTCTACGAGTGGGTCGCACGAATCGCTGTCCGGGACGCACGGCAAGCAATGAATGGCCGAGGCTGGGGCCGAACGAAGGCGGTGGTCGTGACCTCAAGGATGAGCGTGGCCGGGTCGCGTCATGGTAGGGTTCACGAATCGGGAAAATCATGAACGCTTGGCACGGCAGCAGCAGGGCCCGTGGGGCGTGACGGACAATGCATGAGTGCACGCAGGCGGGGTCTGCATATCCACGGAAGGTCTATTTTTTCCCGTTTTGAACGGTTTTGAGTGATTTTGGGCAGTTTTTCTTTGACTTTTTACCTTTATGTCCCTATAGGGGTCTATAAAAACCCCCCTAGGGCCAAGGGAGAAGACACTCCTCATATGCTTGAGTGTTCCTCTTCTTCTTAAGAGGAGGTCCTGAGGCAATCAGGCTCAGAATTCATATGGCTCCGCTTTTCCTCGAAGAGGTCAACCGCCTTGTCTGACCGACCGTTAGAGGCGATCAAAGCCCGTAGTTCATACGACGAGGCTCCAGTTTTCTCTCGAAATAGGCGTCAACTGCCCTTGTTGGACCGACCGGATTTTGAGGCGATCAAGGCCTGTAGTTCATACAACGAGGCTCCGCCCTCTAAAGCGCCTAAGACCGACCGGTTTAAGGGCCAAGGCGTAGTTCATACAATGAGGCTCAATTTTTTCTCGAAAAAGGCCAATCATGTAAGACGTATTGGCGACGGTAGTCGATGACGAATGGTGTCTGATGACGGGATGAATGAACGATGGTGGTTACCGCAGAGATGGCGAGAGCGGTGATGATCGGCCAATGGGTGGTCCGCTGAATCGGCAATCGAATGAGGGCACTAAGACGGTAATGGCGTAAGTATAACCCGACGATGGTGGTGACCACGGAGATGCGGGAAGTCAGCGGACCGGTGACGGCAAGCCGACCGTCGAAGATAATGGTCGACCGGTGAGCAGAATCCAGCGGGACCGGCGACAGTGATTGCGGCGGCCGACGGTGGTCGGCGGCAATAAGGAAGACGGACGACGGTGTTAGTCAGGATGACCGGGAGCGATGGTGGTTGCCGGCAGAGATTGCCAGAGATGGTCGACGGCGGTGACCAGCGGCGGTGATCAACGACGGTGATGACCGACGGTAATAACCGATGCATTACCGGTGACGCAGAATAACGGGTAACCGGTGTCGTAGTCGGGATGATCGGCGGATGATGGTCGACGATGACGCTTCGGTAATGACCGGCGATGGTCCGTAGTTCCTACTTCTTGTAGGAAATTAGATTTCTTGAAACTTCAATGGATGGTTCAACAGTTGATAACTACCAATATGGCGGGGAAGCGTTAATTAGGAACCGTCATTCAAGCAACTCAAAAAGTCTGATAGATAATTTCAAAGTATCATTCTCCATGATGTTACTTGATGCCGTTAACTTGCATGTGAGGGGTAGAATCGAATCCGCTGAGGATTTTTGACCCATCCGAGGTTGTTTGTCAAAGCGTTACTTGATGACATTAACTCGCAAAAAGTCGAAATCCGAGAATTTTGACCCATTCAAGATAGTTTGTCGAATGTTACGATGACGCAACTGTATGGAAGAGGTCGAATTGCTGAGAATTTTGACCTATCCAGATTTTTTGTCGAGTGTTACTTGATGACGTTAAACTGTATGGAAGAGGTCAAATTGGATCCGCTGAGGATTTTTGACCTATCCAAGATTATTTGTCAGAGTGTTACCCGATGACGTTAACCTGTATGGAAGATGTAGAATTGAATCCGCTGAGGATTTTTGACCTATCCGAGGTTGTTTGTTAGAGTGTTACCCGATGACGTTAATCTGTATGGAAGAGGTCGAATTGAATCCGCTGAGGATTTTTAACCTACCCGAGGTTGTTTGTCAGAGTATTACTTGATGATGTTAACCTGTATGGAAGAGGTCGAAATGAATCCGCTAATGATTTTTAACCTATCTGAGATTGTTTGTCAGAGTGTTACTCGATGACGTTAACTCAGATAAAAGAGGTCGGAAGTCCACAAGGACTTTTGACCTATCCTGGTATTAGCCAAAGTGTTATTTGACTTCTTACTTGTAGTAAAAGTAGTTTTGACATATCCAAGGTTGTTTGTCAAAGTCTTTGCTCGATGACGTTAACCTGTGTGGAGTAGGTGCGAAGTTATGATCTATTCGAGGTTGTTTGTCAGAGTCTTTGCTCGATGACGTTAACTTGTATGGAAGAGATCGAATTGAATCCATTGAGGATTTTTGACCCATTCGAGATTTTTTATCAAAGTATTACTTGATGACATTAACCTCTATGGAAGAGGTCGAATCAAAACATCCGTGTGTGGTTGTAGCCAAAGTTGCTCCTTAACCTTGGTCTTGTTTTTCCATGAGTATGATTGGAAAATCATAATTTGCAAAATTATATCTCTTCTCAATGTTGAAATATTCTCCAACTTTGACTTATTTCTTGGGATGGTAATCGATTAGATGCTTAACATATTAACATGGGCGATCTTCGAGATTAGAGTTGCCCCTGGGCGAAGGAAAGTTTGATGAATCTTCATTCTTCGCTTTCGCTCCTTAAAAGCTTGAAATGCTCCACCTCGATGATGGTTTTGATCTTGTTGGGAAACTTGATCATTTTTCAAGATGAAATAATGGGAATCAACTTCTCACAGACCGCGTCAAACTGTTGCGTGCTAAAAAACTAGTTGTGGTAGAGTGAAAGTTTACGCCTTAGCCTTGTTGTGAAATCCAGCACACACACAGATATTTAAAGAGTGAAAAAGAAAACTCCAAAAATTTTTACGTGGAAAAACCCCAAGAATAGGGTAAAAAACCACGGGGCCTAGCCCAGTAAAAATCATCCACTATATATTTATTTTGGAGTACAAAGTTTTCCCGATACGGGATTACGTGATCAGAGATGGTGAAGCGAATCATGGAATCCTAATCGACAACAACGCCTATATACAGTTGTCAAGTGGTAGAAGATGATGGAGAATAGTAGGGATCAACGACGGCAAGGATCAACAATGGCGGCTGACGGCGGCAACCGGCGGCAGTGGTTGACCACCAATGGGTAATCGACCGCCGAAAGGTGGCACGCTATGCTTGAGGATCTTTAAGCTTGTGAGCTCTTTCCTCTCTTGCTGCCTCCCTCATATGAAGAATGAGGGCTATTTATACTTTTAGAGCTCTCTCTCTCTCTTTGGGCCTCCTCAACCACTCCACTTCGACAAATCAAAATGATTCATTTGATCATTTGATGTATTTTAAGTATTTGAATGCTCAAACGAAGTCGGAATTATAAGATCTTGGGCTTGTTAGATCTGGCTCGTCAAGACGCTCGATTTGACTATAAACACTCCATGTCTAAGAGTCGATTGATAATAAGCGTTTAATCTCATTTAGTCTTTATTCAGAATCAAATTGCTTTCGACATCAAGATTCATGCTTCGACTAGTAGAATTTTCAGGGTCATATCAATAATGTTATTAAAATATTGGGTATTTTTAAAAATAACAAGTACAAGCAAACAAATTTTATTTTTAAGCAAAATAAAAGAAAAACACAAAATAAAAAATAAAATAAATGTTATCCCAAACGGCCCTAAGAGTAAGAAAATAAACTTGTTGATGTATTGTCTAGAGTAGCCTTAGTTGTACTTTTTCAGAGCATAAATTCATAAATTTAGTAGACATAAATATTGTTATTAAATATATTATGATTTATACTTGGAGCATTTAAAGTTTTAAAATCATAAAGATTTCTCTTGTTCATTGATGGATATTTGTATTAGAGAGAAAATTATATCTTTCTAAATTGTCTCTAAAACAGTTTCTTAATATTGAATTGCATTATGAAAGTATAACTAGAAATTTTAAAGATGTTAAAATCATAAAATTGATGGAATAAAAATTCTATTAGTCATCATGACAAAGGGATGTCCAAAAGTTAGTGGCCTGAAATTTTTACATAAAAATAAGCTTAAGGCCATAAAGTTAAAGTCTTGAAAATATATTGCATTATTTATGCCTTATCAATTTTAGGAAGTTCTATTCATGGATTTCATATTATCATTACCCTAGCTTATTATAGTACAAGATAACATCTATGTGATAGTTGATAAGTTATCAAAGATGATTACTTTCTTGCCCTATGCCCTATTCAAAAATAATTATGCATCTACTATGATAAAAAAATTCTTTAAAATAATGGTTAGATCACAATTCCTTCTTTCTTCTATTAACTTTGATAGAGATGGTAAGTTTATCTCCTATTTTTGAAATACTACAAAAAATTTAGGACAAAATTAACTTTATTTTTTTTTACATTTCTCTCTCAAATTGATAAATAAATTGAGATAATTACTTATACTCTAAGAAATTTTCTTATATGTTTAGTTGAAAATTTTTAAGCTATAGAGTTCAACAACTATTTCCCTCTAAATATGCTTATAATAATACTCCCTCCACCACCCAAAAAATAAACTCTTTTTAGATAACTTATGGCTAGAATCATAAAAGAACTTGCTCATGTGACTAGCATTCCATCACATACATTCTCTAATGTTGCATTTTCTTTTACCAAGGACTTTTAAATTCTTCATGATGAAGACCATAATTATTTTGCTAAAGAGGATAAAGAAGATGAATGTGTTAATCCACGTTAGACCTATGAGATACTGATTCATAAAATATATAAAAAAAGAATATGTTATAGCCTATAATCCATTCAAATTAAAAAAAAAATTAGAAATGAGACATTTCACTTTGGTTTACCTATTAATATGATTATTAATCTAGTTTTAAGTATAAGAATATTTTATCAAATGATTTAGTTAGCTAACTTCCAAAAATTCAATCTAACACCTAAATAAGCTAGAATACTCCTTACATGTTCTCTCACAACCAACATTCATAAAAGTTAACTATTACGAAAATTATACACAAGCACAATAATAGATCAAAAGTTTCTAGTTAGATAAAAAAAATAAAATCAAAGCAGAAGATAATTGTTGTCATGAAAAGATTAAGAGATGCTTGCTCTTTTATTTGGATTTTAACTCTATAGAGCAAAATTCAAATGGGACAATAAGGTTGATGTGGAATTTCAAAATGATTAAGATGAATTAGCTAATGGAGCATTTATTCTAAAAACTCAAGCAAAAGCCAAATAAGGGTGTCAATAATTAGTCTGACTTGAAAACCTAACAAGAACTTGACTTGAAAAAATCAGGTTTATGTTGACTGATTAATTTTTGGGTTGAGTTTAAGTCAAACTAATTGAATCATTTAATTTTTTGAGTTAGATTTGAGTTGACTCGACAACTCAAAATGGATCTAATTTTGACCTACCAACTTGAGATTCTTTATTTTGACCCACGAACTCAAATTTGATCTAAATTTGACCCAAAAATATGCCTAAATGGGTCAATCAAGTTAGATTTGAGTTAGGATTTTTAACTTGTATACTATAAAGTTTAGATCAAACAGCTTCAAGTCAAATCAATTTCAAGTCATACTCAAACTCAATTCATAAACTTGAATTTACACCCTTATAGTCAAATTATATTAAAATGTTTAAGCTGGAAGTGGCCCAATTAGAACACCCACTCAAAAACCCAAAATAAGAACTCAAGCAAAAATAAATTTTCAAAATTTAAAATTTAAAATTTAGATTATATATTTTGAACTCAAATTATCATTTTAAATTTTTATTTTCACCTTAAAATAAGGCTTTAGTCGGTACTTTATGGAGATTTTATTGGAATGAAAAATAATTAAATTCAATTGTTGAAACTCATTTGTTCATTCAATTTATTGGTCTCCTCATTCTCCTAAAAAAAAGATTTCCTTTTTTTTTTCTTAATGATGTTAGATAAAGAGTAATAATAAACTCTATATATAATGTTGATTTGTAATGAAAATAATTATTTTAATGAATGAAAATTATTGAGAAAATATTATCTTAATTTAAGCTTGGTGATAGGCCTTTGTTCTTTCTTAACAAAAAAGTTAGTTATCTCTTAGGTACAAGTTGTCATTTTAAACTCTTTCTCAATCTCTATATATCTTCAATTGCATACAAATATCTTCCTAATGCTTTCTAAATCACACATAACCTTCACATAATTTCTTAGGACCTCCAATAAGCTCTTGGCCAAAATAAGATCTTTCTAACCTAGTCTGTTTTCTTTCCTCTGTGAAGCCTTTAAACCCCTTAAAATTCTACTTAAAGTTTTAGATCATAACTAAATATTACAATATAGCCGTACATATCATTTTTCATCATTTAATTTTTTTTGTGGTATCCTTTATCTTGTGTGGAGATGTCGTTGTGTTGATCCCACATTCATCATTCATCACCCGCGTGTGTCACTTTTTTCCCATCTTAGGTATAGGCCCCGCCTTCGGAGGATTGACTCTGGGGGTTCATCTGCCAACTGAGCTATTTAAAACATATTCCTAAAATAGTTAAATCAATCAAGTTATATTAGGCCCTTATAAGTTAAGCTAGTTGTCATTTTTTTAATACATATTACTTTAAAATTACTTATTTTTACCATCAACTTTAAGTATATTTAGGACCCTAGATTGTTGCGCCAATTGAGAGAGTTTCTTCTCTTTATTTTTCTGACCTGAGTTCGAGCATGCAAATCTCTAGTTTTCTAACCTAATTGTGATTAGCACTAAACTTTTCAATAAAATTAAATCTTTATTAACTAAATTAGCACTTCATTATTTGCCAAAAGTCCCTATTGCCACCATGGCCAATCATCGTTGTGTTCACTCGTCAGTTTTCAATGTCATCATCACTAGCCTCCGTCGAGATCATCGTAGTTGTTGACACTAACGACCGGCATCACCACTATATATAAATAAAAATAAACGAAGTTTAAGATATTATATATATTTTATTCCAAATTAAAATATAAATAAATCAAATACAAATACAAAGAAATATTTTAAAATTAAAAGTGATCTTAAAGATCTCTAATTATTTTTTTATCTTTTAATTATTTACATGTTTTTTATCATCCTTAATGTTTTGATCATTTTTTCACATGTACAATATAGAAGATCTGATTACATTTTTATCATTTTTTTTTCTTATCAAATAACACTCTTAAAATACTTTAACTGGACAGTTGCAGTGAGATGGCTAATAAGAAATTGGTAATGGCAGTTAGGTTGCAGTGGTAATACAAATTTGATAAATAAAGAGTAAATAGGATACTTTAGCCTATATGTGAATGAGCAGTTTGGGATTCTTTTTATATTTTATTTTGTATATATTTTATTTTAAAATAAAATATGTTTGATTATAATTATTATTTTTTAAAACATTTAAAATATTTAAAAATTATTTTGAATATTTTTAAAATAATATTATTTATATTAAAAATAAAAAACACTAAATAAATATAATTTTAAAAATAACATAAAAAGAAATTTTAAAATATAAAATAAAATTGATTCTAAATAACCTCTAAGAATTTAGATTCTCGATCAAGAGATTTTAGACTTAAGATTTTGTATATATAATTTTATGATTAAATTCAGTTAAAAATCTAAAAAAGAAAAAAAATGAAGAGACAAACTAATAAAGCCACTCGAGAAATATTATCAATTCTTTTTTATTTATATTTATATTTATATTTAATTTGCTTCTTGTAATTGAGAACTCTGGCAATTCGGCTCTCTTTGGAGCCTTGGCGAGTCTTATTCACTTGCACCTAATTGAGTTGAGTTTTAATATAATAGTCGTATTCAATACTCAAATTAAAAATTTTAATTCCTTTAATAAATTTATCTATTTTTATTAATTTTATTTGAATAAGTTGTTTTCGAGATTAGTTCATTGACAACCTATTTTTAATTTTAATGCTATGATAAAGTTGGATTACAGCTGGTTTAATCATCAAATTGATTACCCAATCAAGTTTTCGCTTGATAGAGCTCTTTGTAACAATCATTGGATGAAGCACTTCCCTATCTCTTCTTATAAAGTTTTGAAACCCTCTACTAGATCAGTCTCCTATTCTGATCTCTATGAGAGATAATTTTATTCTCAAATACAAGTTCATGTATAAGAACTATTGGAGTAAATGTGATAATTTTCTTAATATTATCTCTTACATTTGGAATATTCATGTTGATGGTGACCCAATCTTTGCCCTTTGCAACAAGCTCAAGAAATCAAATTTACTCTTAAGAATACCAACTGGTATTCATCAAAGTTTATTTCTAGCACTATTTTTGAACACAAAAATTGTCAAAGCTATCTCCTTTCAAAGAACTAATCCACTTAATAGAGATCCTCTTTCCAAAGCTATCTCCTTTCAAGACAAACTTACAGAAGCCACTACATGTGAAACAAATTGGATCAAACAAAGAGCCAAATGTGCTTGGCTCACTAAAGGGAAGGAAGATATAAAATTCTTATATCAAAGAATAAGAGTTAGAAATAATAGAAATCACATTAGAGAGTTTGCTTCCAACAATACTAGCACTCAAACTCAAGTTGAGATAACCAAGGCAGCTGTTGCTTACTTCTCTTCCTTATTTAATTGTTTGAAGAACTCATCTTATCTTCCTTCAAAGGATATCCCTATGGCTCACACTCTCACCCACAAGATTGTACTTCTCTTATTGTTGAATTTACTGATGAAAAAATCAATAACACCTTCTTTAGTATTTGTTTTGATAAAGCTCCTGGTCCTGATAATTTTACTTCTAAATCTTTTAAAGATACTTGGGATATCGCGGGTGCTTTGTGAATTCCAGCCATTAATTTTTTTTTCTCTACCTCTAAGTTGCCTAATAGGATTAAACACTCGCTATTACATTAATTCATAAGAAGCTTCATGCCCATACATTTAATGATTATAGACCTATATCTCTCTATAACATCATATATAAGATAATTTCTAAACTCATTTCCGAAACTCATAATTTTTCTATCTATTATTATTCATTCTACCCAATTACATTCATTCATGGCAAAGATATAGCAGATAATATTATTCTTACTAATGAGCTCCTTCAAAGTTTCAACTCCTCATCCCATTTTAAAGTTTTTTGTTCTAAAATTGACTTAATGAAAACATTGACAGAGTCAATAGATAATTTTTCTATGATAGATTTTCTCGTTTGGGCTTCCCTACTCTTTTTATTAGTTGGATCAAGGCTTATACTTAAAATACATCAAATGATCAAAGGAATCATTTTGAGCCGTCCGATAGAGTGAAGTGGTTCGGAGGGAGCTCTAAAGCTATAAATAGCCCCTCATTCTATAAATAGCCCCTCATTCTTCATATGAGGGGAGGCCCAAGCAAGAGAGAGGAGACAGCTCTAAAGCTTGAAGATCCTCCAAGCATAATCGTTACCACCACTCAGTCGCGCCACCCGTTGGTGGTCAACCACGCCGCCGTAGCCGTCGCCGCCATATGATCCTTGCCATCATTGATCCCCGCTATTCTCCATCATCTGCTACCACTGGCAACTATTACAACCTGAACGTGACTATATAGCTGTTGTTGTCTGATTCTAGGATACCCATTGTCAGCCCTTCTTATATACAATCCTGTAATCCCGTATCGGGAAAACTTTGTATTCCAAAATAAATACATAGTAGATTATTTTTACTGGGCTAGGCCCCATGGTTTTTTACCCTATTCTTGGGTTTTTCCAAGTAAAAATTTCTAGAGTTTTCTTATTTACTCTTTAAATACCTGTGTGTGTCTTTTCAACAAGATTAAAGTAAACTTTCACTCTTAATTTTCTAGCATTTGGCCGTCTGTGGAAAGTTGATTCCCATTATTTCATCTTGAAAAATGACCAAGTTCCCCAACAAGATCAAAACCACCATCGAGGTGAACCATTTTAAGCTTTTAAGGAGCGCAAGCGAAGAATGAAGATTCATCAAACTTCATTCCTTCATATTCTATCGGAAACTGGGGGAAACTCTTAATCTCAGAAGATCGACCATGTTAATATATTAAGCATCTAATCGATTACCATCCCAAGAAACAAGTTAAAGTTGGAGGATATTTCAACATTGAGAAGAGATATAGTTTTGCAAACTATGATTTTCCAATCATACTCATGGAAAAACAAGACCAAGGTTAAGGAGCAACTTTGGCTACAACCACAAACGGATGTTTTGATTCGACCTCTTCCATTGAGGTTAACTTCATCAAGTAATACTTTGACAAAAAATCTCGAATTGGTCAAAAATCCTCAGCGGATTCATTCGATCTCTTCCATACAAGTTAACATCATCGAGCAAAGACTCTGACAAACAACCTCGAATAGATTAAAACTTCGCACCTACTCCACAGAGGTTAACATCATCGAGCAAAGACTTTGATAAACAAACTTGGATAAGTCAAAACTCGCACCTACTCCACACAGGTAAGAAGTCAAATAACACTTTGGCTAATACCTAGGATAGGTCAAAAAGTCCTTTGTGAACTTCCCACGACCTCTTCCATACAGGTTAACGTCATCGAGTAATACTCTGACAAACAACCTCGGATAGGTTAAAAATCATCAGTGGATTCATTTCGACCTCTTCCATATAGGTTAACATCATCGAGTAATACTCTGACAAACAACCTCGGGTAGGTCAAAAATTCTCAGCGGATTCAATTCGACCTCTTCCATACAGGTTAACGTCATCGGGTAACATTCTAACAAACAACCTCGGATAGGTCAAAAATTGGCAGCAGATTCAATTTGACATCTTCCATACATGTTAATGTCATTGGGTAACACTCTGACAAACAACCTCGGATAGGTCAAAAATCCTCAGCGGATCCAATTCGACCTCTTTCCCAGTTTACGTCATCAGTAACACTCGACAAAAAACCTCGATAGGTCAAAATCCTCAGCATTCAATTGACCTCTTCCATACGAGTTAACGTCCCGGGTAACTCAAACAACCTTGAATGGGTCAAAATTCTCGGCAGTTGATTGATCTCTTACGTGCGGGTTAATGTCATCAAGTAATGCTTTGACAAACAACCGGATGGGTCAAAATTCTCGGATTCGATTCTACCTCACATGCAAGTTAAGCGGCGTGTAACATCATGGAGAATGATACTTTGAAATTATCTACCGGACTTTCGAGTTGCGAATGGCGGTTCAATTAATTTATATATTGGTAGTTATGTTGTTGAACCATCCATTGAAGTTTCAAAATCCAATTTCCAGAAAGTAGGAACTACGGACCATCGCCGGTTACGATGGTCATCGCGATCAACCATCGCCGCGATCATCCCCGCAGGCCTGCCCGATTATACCGTCGCTTTCGCGCCGCGGTCATTCGTCGGTCATCCGCTGGTCATCGTCCGACCATCTCCGGCCATCTCTTGATAACCACCGCGCCATCGGTCATCCATGATTACCCGGCCGTCGTGCCGTCGACTACCTTCTAGTTGCCGCCACGCCACCACGGCCACAAATCATCATCGCCGGTCACATGCACTACGTGCGGTCCGCGCGACCATCTCAGATGGTCCGGATCATCGCCGGTCATCGTCGCCGACCATCGCCGGCCATCTCCACTGGTCACCACCATTTCGCCGTCTGGCGCTAGTATACCGTCATTACCGTCATTCGGCCGACCACCCGTCGACGCCAATCACCATCGCCGTCTCAGCCCATCTACCCGTAACCACCATCATCCGGTCATCTGGACTACCGGTCGCCGTCGCTGCATACGGTCGGTCAAAGGCCGGTTGATGCCTCTTTCAGAAAACTGAGCTTTATGAACTACGGGATCGCCTCAAACCCGGTCGATCGACAAGGGTTGCGCCTCTTCGAGGAAAAGCGAGCTGGTATGGTATAGGCGCTTGATCGCCTCAAACCCGATTAGTCAGACAAGGCGGTTCTTCGAGAAAATCGGAACTGACTACGGGTCTTGATCGCCTCCCAACTCGGTCCGACAAGGGCGTTGACGCCTCTTCGAGAAAATCGGTTCAGTGACCTGACTGATTGCCTCGAGCGACCTCTTAAGAAGAAGAGGAACACTCATATGAGAGTGTGTCTTCTCCCATAGGGGATTTTATAGACCTATAGAACAAAAAAAATCAAAAGCGCCCAAATCAAAATCGTTCAAAATGGACCAAAATGGGCAAAAACGGACCTTTCTTTGTGCACATGCGCCATGCTTGTGGCCAGATGCTTTTCTTGTCGCGCCCAGCTCTTAATGCCGCCCAAGCCGTTCGTCGCGATTCGCCGTTCCGGCGAACGACCCGAGCGACCATAAAACCGCGCGACCCGCCGGCCCGCGATCGCAGAACCGCATGACCCGCGCGCCAGCCCGTTCAACCCGCGCCTCCAGCCCATTCAACCCGTTGCGTCCCTTTGACCCACAAGGCGGTTCGCGACTGGCGCGCCTCAGCCGTAGCGCGACCGTATCCGTCGTTGGCGTGACTTCGCTACGTCCCCATGACTAGCCCATTCCGCTCCACCTCCTTCCTTGGCCCGTCAAGCCTTCAAACCAACCCGAAACTGCTGCAAGCACCCGTAAATATCTGGATAAGTCCCCAAAAATCTTATGCTGCCGTGCAGCGACCCTATACGCAGTGATCATAATCTTCTGCTCGCATGAAGATCTGTTCTCTCAAAATGTATGGTTAATGGACCCGCAAATTTTATTAAATAATTTATTGTTTTCAAGTATTTCACATATATATTTTTGGATGATTTAGATAATATCATCCAAAAATAGAGAACCGATATGACCGAAAATTCTTATCGAATCGAATGTCGATGAAAGCAATGATTACGAATCAGACTAAATGAGATCAAACGCTTATTATCAATCAAGTCTTAAACATGGAGTGTTTATAGTCAAATCGAGCGTCTTGACGAGCCTGATCTAACAAGCCCAAGATCTCATAGTTCCGACTTTATTTGAGCATTCAAATACTTAAAATACATCAAATGATCAAAGGAATCATTTTGAGTCATCCGATGGAGTGGAGTGGTTCGAATTTTGCATGTATTTACAGAGACGTCACTCCTCCAATGTATAAATAACCCATCATTCTTCATATGAGCGGAGGCCCAAGCAAGAGAGAGGAGAGAGCTCTAAAGCTTGAAGATCCTCCAAGCATAATCGTGCCACACCCCGGCGCCACCCGTTGGTCAACCACCGCCGTCGGTACCGTTGTTCCTTGCCATCGTTAATCCCCGCTATTCTCCATCATTTACTACCCGGCAAGCTTACAACTGACTATATGGTTGTTGTTGTCGGTCACATTCCATTGTCAACCATTCTCATATATAATCCTGTAATCCTGTATCGGAAAAATTTTATACTCCAAAACAAACACATAGTGAATGATTTTTTTGGCCCGTGATTTTTTACCATATTCTTGGGATTTTTCCACGTAAACATTTCTGGAGTTTTCTTTTTCACTCTTTAAATACATGTGTGTGTGATGGATTACAGACAAAGCGTAAACTTTCACTCTACCACGATTTTCTAACATAATGCTTATTTATTTTTAAAAATAAAAAATAAAATCACATAAAAAAATACTCTAAACAAATATATTTTCTAAAATAACATTAAAAAAACAAAATTGATCCCAAACACCCCCTTAGTTAATATTTGAGAATGAAAGAATATTTTTATAAAAATTTAAACCATTTGGCATGCTTTTAATTGAATTTCTTTTAAGTATTTATAAATTTTAAAACAAGATAGCCATAGTTTATGATGAATTATTTATACAAAAGGCAATGTCTCTAATTTTTAGTGTTTGAATAATAACATAAAATATTTTATTATATGTGAAATATTTTAGTTTATCCTAATTCAATTTCTTTGCTTAGGATGTGACATGACTTATATATATATATATATATATATATATATATATATATATATATATATATATATATATATATATATATATATATATATATATATATATATATATATATATATATATATATAGAGTTATATATATATATATAGAGTTACCTCAAAAGCTTTAAATAAATGAAAAAGTTTAAGGTGATGTAGATATGATAATAATCATAAATTAATATAATATTTTTATGTAGTAGTGATTCAACAAACTTTTTTTTTTAATTTTAGAATATTAATGATTGGAATAAATGCTACCTTGAAATTCTTAACAAACTTCTTATAAGAGGTAGCTAAATCATAAAAGCTTATACCTTTAATTAAATTCTTAGGAGAAGGGGAATTAAAAATTTCTTAATTTTATCATTATATTCGAATACATAAAAATAATTTCTAGAATGTACATAAAATATCCATAGTAAGGACGTCACATATAATGTCCTATTTCAACGTCTGAAGCGCTCACGAATGACGTTGCTATAAATATTTCTACTAACTGCGACAAATAACTATTGTTAGATAAGATTGACAAAAAATCCCTAATTTTAATGGCCTTGTTCTTATCAAGACTTCATATTATGGATAAAATTTTAGCCAATAAAAATTATTCGATTACATTAAAATTCGTACATAAAGTCTGATACATAAGAAAAATTATTAGTCTATAATTGGGATATAATTTTTATATTCAAATTCAAATAATATAGTATCATGTTACACTCAATAAAAATATAATTATTATATATTAGCTAAAATAATATATATATATATATATATATATATATATATATATATATATATATATATATATATATATATATATACATATATATATATATATATATATATAATATATATTAATATTGTAATAAAATATAATAATTATAATTAATATATAATAATTATATATTAATTGAGTGTTCTATAATATTATATTATTAAAATTAAAATTTAAAATTATAAATTTCACATGTAATAATCTCTGGATACATTAACGGTTTAATCGAGAAGTTACGGCCCTTTCGACCCCAATATCTTAATGCGAATTGACGGCACAAAGTGCCGAATAACGCTATCAGAATTAAATTTATTGGGGATGTAAATATTTGACTCTCATCACAGACTAAGAGATCAATTGACATATATTTGATATCATCAAAATAATCCAATATATTTCCTTAATAGTAATTGTTTATTTATTTCTTCTTTATTCTATTTTTTTGTTTTATCAATCTTGAGTCTAAACATAAAATTTGCAAGGCTAAAAGGTCATCTTAATGGATAATGGCAATATTTTAGGTTATTTATAACATTTTGAATTATATATATTTTTTACTTTGTATTTTTCTATCGAGCCAACTTTTTAGATGCAGTTAGTGGGACTTGACTTAATTGTGATGAAATAGCTTGATTGGAACCCTTTTAATCACCAGCTTCAAAGTGGCTACACACAATCTTGGCTTTTCTATTAGATTGAACACTAGTTCAATCAAAGAGTTTACTTGACATCAAGAATAATTTCAAATTATTTAAACATTTTCACTATCCTTTTCAAAATCAAGTCTCCTGGTCTTCATCTTGAATTGATTTTATTTTTTTCCTTTTCTTTAGAGCACAGATGAGAGCATGCCCACCCTTAATGATTCCCTCTTTAAGAAGCTAAAACATAGTTGGACAATATAAATTCTACCTTTTTTTAATATTTTTTCAAGCTTATCTTTGAATATGTAATAATCTTCAATATGGTAGCTAATTATCTAATGGAATGGGAAATAATTAGAATCACATTGTTGACCCTCTATTCAAGTCTTTTATATTTTGGTAATTCGTGACCTATCATAAGTGCTTGCAACCATATTTTTCTCTTTTAAAAGTATAATATTTATTCAGAAATCTAAAGGCATGAGATAGTTCCATCACTAATTCATGTTCGTTTGTTTTAAACTTTCCTACGCTAAGAATGGTCCAATGCCTGTGAATTTCTCTCTATACGAGTTTTAGTTTGGGATTGGTGTTGATGAGTTTCCCTATCTCATCTTTACAACTAAGCAAAAATTTTTGAGCTTGTCTTCTTTTGGATTTGTCAAAATAGCTTTAGGTTTTGAAAGGATTCAACTTCTCAAGCTTGTCTATTAGTTCATAAAATATAGTGATATAAGCTATGCACAAATAAAATAGCATTTTTACAACATTGCCAAAAAAATTATATAATAAGCTGTTCTTTCTTTTTTTTTCTTGGAGTGTAATAAGTTGTTCTTCTATTTGATATTCACATTTCATACTTATATTTTATCAGCAAATGATATATTTAGTTATTTGAGTCAACTCTTTTTTTAATTTTGTTAAGGAAAGTCAACAATAATTATTTTTTATTGAACTTATGAACTTCTTTACAATTGTAACAATTCTACAAAGATCATAATAGAATCAGTAGAGAATTCATCATACTAACTAAAAGTAATCAAACTCAAATCGATAATAAATTAATAAAAGAGTAATGCATCTTTCCCCCCAATATTGTCATCAGTTACCTTGAATGGAGCTAAGTGTTGCTCACAGTTAGCATTTTCATTGTAAGTGTTATACTTCAACACTCAACATGCTTGAGGATATGGCACTTAATCATATGTTTCTTATATGTGAACGACCTTAACTCAATTACTTCTTAGCTTGCGATGAAGCTATGATAGATTTAATCTTCTCATTAATGATAGTTTTGAGCTAAGTAGCTATCATTGGTACATAATTTTTTTTGCGCATTCTTAAAAGCAGATTAGAATGCTATCGAGCTAGCCTCAATTCTTTTCTAGGAGTGCCTTATGTCATACAAATTTGAGGTGCAAAAGGTTGATCTGAGTACTATTGAATGCATGATAATTGGTATGCAAAATATATGCAAAACCTATAATGAAACTTTTTTTGCATAGTTGTATGTCTATATTCCTTAACTCAAATATCTCTTTATCTCTACTATTCATTGGACATTATATCTACTTTTATGCTTATTCTAAGGCAACATCATTTATAAGCACCAATTCCTTTTTCTTCTTATTCCTCCTCCTATTCACCTTCTAAGGAGGTCAAGTTCTTCTTCTCTTGTTAGAGTGTGTTTGTCCATCTTAGTCATTCTTTTAATTTTGTTTTTCTTGTGAAAATCTTAACCACCTAAGCATAAATTTGAACTTATAGAAATTTTATCGTATGATGTTTATAATATTTAGTATATTTACTACTTTAATTTGTTGATGCTCATATATAAAAAAAAAAAATCCAACGCAATAGTATACTCTAGATGATAATTAACTTTCTAACAATGAAATCCTTGTCATATTAACCCTCAATTTAATAATCAATATGATTAACTATTATCTCCTTGCATCATCTAACAAAATGTTGGAGATACTCAAAAAGTATCTCTTAGGCTATACTTATATAATTTTGAATTAGAATCATGCATTATTTAAATTTAATTAAAATAATAAATTTATTTTTAAAAATATATTCCTGAAAATGTTTTGCCCATTTTTTCTCATAGAAAACACTTCATGAAGAGTTACAACTATTACTTTTTACTCATGTTTTAGGCTATTTTTACTCACCCTTTTTAAAAAAAATGTGATTAATTCAATGGTTTTAATTTTTTTTATTAAATAAAAGTATAACTATAGCACTAGCGACGATTACAAACAAAATCATATTCAATTTAATCAAAATTTACCTTTTTTTTTAGGGCATTTACATATGTAGCACACAATTCTTATATAATTACATATCTAACATCTAAACTTTCATATTTACTTAAGACACAAATCTTTATTATCACATCAAAAATAGTATAATCATTGATTTTTAAAAGTAAAATACATCTTTTTTATGCTTACAAAAAGTGTTATTTTTATAAATATCAAAATTTTGGTGTTAGATATGTAAATGCATAAGATCTATGTGCTATGTATGTAAATTTTCTGATTTTTTTATTGAAAGATTCTTAGAATATGCTGTCCCTTACTACTTTAAAACTATTAAAATACATAACTTTATTAAATACTCAATCATAGAAAAAACAATTTTTTTTTCTAGCAAAAGCACAAATATGATTTCATAATAAGTTCGTAGCTCTTTTTTTTTTTTTTTTTTAATTTTGTATCATCTGAATTTGATAATAAATTAATTGTGATACCTTTATATATATAATTTTCTTGTTTAAAACTTTAAAACTTGCATAAAAATAGTAATAGAGAAGTAATAACTTTTTTAATAGAAATAAATTTTTGTCTCATCAAAATTTTCTACCAAATTGAGGATCTTTTGAAATTTCAATATAATTAGAAAATAAAAAAATAAATATACTTAATGTAGTCATTAATATTTGATTTACAATTTATTATTGCACTTAATTACTCCTTCGAGTTAAATCTCTTCAAAGTAACAAATATATATATATATATATATATATATATATATATATATATATAATTTTTTCATGGAAATAATTTTTTAATTACAAAATAACACTATTAAATAAAATAATAAATTAAAAATAAATAAAAAAAGTACCCAACATCATACTTTCCTACACATTCAAGTACAACCCTAATAAAGTACAAAAAAAAAAAAGAAAAGATACAAAATATCTAACTCTTAATTTTAAAATATTTTATACTCACAACCCAACTAAAACAATATTAAAACAAATACTAAAAGAGAGCCAAGTTTAACAACTGACTTTGTTAATTTAAAGTTGAAATAAAAGCAAAGACTTCTATGGAATGTTGTATGCAAATAAATTTTACAAAAACTTGATTTACTTTCAGATAAATGAAAACTTGATATCAAAACAACTTAAATGATATATGAAATCACTGCACAAGAATGATTAGAATGCTTGAATGATAAACCAAATCAAATGATATATGTAACTTATGTTATACAATAAGCAAGTTAATGTGAAAAATTAAATCAAAGAGAACTTTAATGTATGCAAATGAGTAAGGATTTGTAAATTTAAGCTTAGTACTCTTTTGAATGTAACATGAAATAAAATAAGAAGTGCCTTCCACTTAATGATTTATGAAAGTAAGAAGGGAGGAAGAGAACTTCAAGCACAAAGCCTTTGACCAACTTCTTCAATGAATTCGGCCAAGGTGGAATTTAATCAATACTATGATTTTCTTCGTGCATACCTTGTTTTAAGTTTCGCCAAGGAGAGAATTTATTGAAGATGGAGAGTTAAGCACCTTGGAAGACTTGAAATCCACTTGCAAGCTTTCGGCCAAGGATGTATATTCACCAAACCTTTAAACTTCCCAAAGTAATCTTCAACAAAAGTTCTCGCCAAGGGTGAAAGTGTAAGGAGAATGAGAGCTTGACACCTTGGAAGACTTATGGTTGTTTTTCAAAGCCTTTGACCAAGAAAGAAAGAAGGAGAAGAGAGAGTATTGTAGCACTTTGAGTCACAAGAATCTCCAAGAAATTAAATTACAAGAGTTTGGCCAAGATGGAGAGGAGCTAAGAATAATTAACCTAAGTTTAAGCCATCTTATATAGAAAAGACAGGAAGGAGGGGATAGCCAAGCATGATAGAATTGGAGGAAAAAATATTAAAGAAGTGATTCAAATTTGAATCAATCAATTAATTTGGAATCCTATGAAGAGGATATCACCCAAAGAGAGATTGAGTATGTGTGAGAGATATGTATATGAAAGAATACAACCAATCATTCCAATCAAATAAAATAAACAAATACATCAAAGATTTCTAGCCAAGTATGACAATGAGAGGGAAAGTTTACTTAGAAAGAATTTGAACTTTGAATAATTCAACACATGATATAAAATTTAAAATTTAAAACATGAATTGTCAGCCAAAATAAAAAGAGAGGGAAGGGTTTATAAAATTAACAAATAAAGCTTAACTCAATAAGGCAATCAATCTAAGAGGATATTTATTTTAATTTTCTTAGAAATTGAATTCTCAATCAAGATGGCCAGCCAAGCAAGAGTCCAAATAGGGATTCAATTAGGTTTTAATGCATGACATAAGAAAAATAAGATGAATTAATTTGAGCAAGATTAAAAAGGAAACAACATAAAATAATTCAAATAAAATAAATAGAGATATCCAATAAAATTTTCAGCCAAAGGAACTTCCATTATTAAGTTGATCTCAAATTAATGTAATCAATTAAGGATGAATAATTAAGATGCTTTTTAAGTAATAAATATTATTTAAAATAATTCAAATTTAATTTAATATGGCTAACAAATATAATTTCCTAAAATAAATTAATTTAAAAAGGAAAGGTTATTAAATCAAGGTTCATTTGAATTCAAATTTGATTTAACTTAAATTTATTCAATTAAGCACAAATTTGTTGAATTGAACCATGATAGGGTCGGCCAAATCATTCTATAAATGGATAAATCTAATTTTGCATTGATATGGCAATGAATATTCAATTTAAATTCAAAACAATTAAAATTAAAAAATACAAATGAATGAGTTTTTAAAACTTGAATAATGAGGGAATTATTTTAGAAATTATTTGAATAAATCTCTTATGATTTATTAATCAAAACCAATAAAAAATTCAGCCAAAATACTATTTGAATGATAATGGTGATATGAGAGAGAAAATAAAAAGAAAAGAGACAAGGATAATTAGGATAATTCTAGAATTATTTTATTCTCATGCAAGAAATAAATGGACAATTAATGTAATTAAGCATGAATATGATTTAAATGAAGTATGAAATTAATTTATTATGCTTGAAAGCACAATAAATGATACATAAACTCATGCAAGTGATTTAGATTATCCAAAAATGATAATTAAAGGAATAATTAAAGAATAATACAATTTTAATATGTAGAAAAATATGGCGAAGTTTAAATAAAATATATTGAAATGATTAAGCCATTAACTTAAGTTTAAATAAATAATTAATAGCTTCAAGAATATATATTTATCATCAATATAAATTTAAATTAAGAATAATAATCATAATGATTAATATGAATAATTTATCCTGCACAAAAATTATTAGTTCTTATTATATAAAAATTATTATCATCAAATCAAATAATGAGAAACACAAGGTGTATACTCAACACAAGAGCTCAAACAATTCATATTATATGGACCAGGCTTCTATTTTTCTGTGTGTGTCTTCATAATTGCTATATAAATCCTAATACAAAGTTTGCTTTTTCTAATTTTTTGAAGTCTTTTGATAGAACTGTTGTGTAGTTTTGTTTCTTCCGCTTAGGTCATATACTGCTAGTTTCCTCTCTTTTTTAACTATTTGTTGTAATTGTTATTTTTCATTTGTAATATAAATTGAGCCTTTGGTTCTTATTTTTCTGATAAAAATCATAAGAATCTGAATCCAGGGACTGTCTAGTGGTTACAAGTTACAACATCTTATTGATAAAGGAAGACTAGATGGCAATTATTTTAAAAGTAAAAAGAGAAGGCTACGTGATTATGGAAAGAAGCAATTTGACTTTCCATAAAACTCATAAATATGCAGCTGCTGCTTAGGGGATAGGGACAGAAGCTTTTCAAGCCCTGAATTCCTCATGTAAGAGAGCAATCCAAAAGAGGTACTGAACTTTAATATTATTTTAACAGTTCATATAATCTTATAACTATTTAAGAGTCTCTTTAGAAAAGTTATAATAGTATGAAAACACAATAATAGAATAATTGCAGAAAATGTTGATATTTAAGAAGCTAGTGTATGTAATTTAATTTTTTTATTTAAAAAAAATATCGTAGTTTTCTTGAAACAACTACACTCTATTAGGTCAAGCTGAAGAACACAACTTTCCCACTCCAAATTTTCTAAAACATTGTCAAATTACAATTCTCAAATAGTATTGTGATACATTTTCACACCACACCGCTATCACCATCCCAAATACAGTCTAAATTTGTCTCTCTACTTGAGGAGGTGCTTAGCCTCAAAATTACTGTAAATAAATAGCTTGTGTAATGGCTAATTTTTTGTGCTTCAGTCCAACTCTTTCTTCTCCTTCATCCCCATAAATCACTCCATAACTCTCTCTCTCCCTCTCTCTCTCTCTCTCTCTCTCTCTCAATCCTACAAATGTGAATAATCCAATGTAGTCTACTAGAGGTAGAAGCAAGTTGTTCTTGAAAGTCATTAAAATTATGAAATTGAATTCTATTTATTTGAATTTATGCTTGGACAATCAACTCTTTGAAAAAAATATATGATTTAGATCATACTAGTTCTACCATATTTTCTATATGTGGTTGTGTTCCAAGTTTTTTCATCAAATTTTGCACATCTTTATTCAGGAAAATTTTGGAGGACTTGGCCATAGCTTTTAACTAGTTCTACCAATAAACCTAAGAAGTTTTCAAGCTAGCTTATTAACAAATGTAATTTCAATAATGATATGGCTCTCAAAATACCACCAGTCAAAGCACAAATCTTGATGTTGAAAGCGATATGATTTTGGTAACAAATCGAGATAAGACTTAAAATATCATTAGAATCTTAATCAATTAAATAAAAGCTCTCGTAAGTGTTTATATTATATAAAATGGATCTAATGAGCCTAAGATCTCATAATTGACTTCATTTGGGCATCCAAATGCTCAAAATACATCAAATGATCGAAGGAGTCATTCTAAGCTCCGTCGGGGGAGTGGAATGACATGAGTTTCTAATACTCCTCCCATCTATAAATGAGCCTCCTCTCACATGGGGAGCTAAGCTAAAAGTGAGTGAAACAATGAAGTGAAAAAGAAGCGAATAATAAAGGAAGAAGAAGAAGAGTCAAACAGTGAAGAAGAAGAAGGAAGCAAGAAAGGAAGAAAGAGGAAGGAAGAGTCGTCGAGGAAGAGGAAAAAGTGAAAGGAGAAGAGAAAGCTCTAAAGCTTGAAGATCGAACGATCGCCGCCATTCGTTAATTATTCTCCCGGCATTTCCAGATACAGATCTCATATCGACAATTATAAAGCGATCGTTGTTACCGGTTGTCCTTTCTCAAATAGAATTCTGATGTTATCTTTTTTATCAAGGATTAGTGGAATCTTTTTCTTCGTGGTTTCCCTCTTTTGAGGTTTTGCTAAAATTTCTCATGTTGATTCTTTAATTGTATTTGAATTGTCAATACTAAGCGTAAATACTCTACCTATATGGTTTTCAAATAACAAATAAGATACTTTTTTTTTATTTGCTTGCTAATTTTCTATCATGCTCTATCATGATGGCTTAAAACAACATTAGTTGTAATGACATGTTTAAAAAACATTATTATTACTCAAATTAATAGGAGTTATCAGGATAATGATAAAATTTCAAGCAAAAGTTAAATTATAATGTGATAATAAGCATCGAGGATTCCAAACGCAAGACACAAATTTATATGGCTACATATAATTTACATACTTTTATGGCCATACAGAAATTAGATTTTATTTAGTTTCAAAAGAGATATTATCTTTCATAAATATAAAAATAAAAATACAAGTTTGTGTTAAAAATAGGGCTGCAAATGAAAGCGTTAAGGTACTCATTGACTATTAGAAATTTCGTTTATATTATCGTTTAACTAATCGAGCGAGCAACATTTTATAAATACTGATTCTAAATGACAGTTAGAGCATTGTTGTTCATTCATTTATATTCTACAAGATCATTTAAAGCTTGAAACAATTCGTTAAACAATATGATTAATCGATTAAAAAATTTGTACAATTATTTATATTTCAATACGCTTTGACAAGCTAGATTAAAGTTGGATTTCATTAAATGGGTTTGTTAACAAGCTCGATAAGCCTCAAATGCTCCTAACAAGCGAGAACAAATCGAGCGAGCTACAATATTTTTTTTAAATGAGCTCGAGCTTGAACACCATCCTAAAAGCTCAAATCGAGCTCGAGCTCAATAATGATAAATGAGCTTGAACTCGAACAATTCTCTACTCGGCTCGGCTCGATTTGTTTGCAGCCCTAGTTAAAAACAAAAGATGTCACAGCTACCTGTTGTAAAGTTGAAGACAGGACATAAAAGAATAAGATATTGATGTTACTTAGCCTTCTCTTTTCTCTTATCAACTATAAGAGCTTTTTCATCTTCATTCCTCCTTTTTATTTGCTTACTATTGTGCGATTTTTATAACGGAGAATTATATGACTTTATATAACATAGAGTTCACCTAACATTAATGATTAACCACTATTATAAATTTCTATAGATTTCAATGAAGATTTTTGTGGCAGCCATTATTTATGATATTATAATAATGTTTTTTGTTTATGACTTTTATGATAGTCTTCACTTTGAACTTTATATTAATAAAAATAAAAAATTTTGCCGTAAAATTTAATAGATAAAAAAAATTTCTATAGCTTTCAATTTTGCCGTAAAATTTTGCCGTAAAAATTTTGCCGTAAAATTTTGCCGTAAAATTTAATAGCTAAAATAATAAAATAATGAGATTGACTACTGCATTACAATTATTTTAATTATTTTAAAATGAGATTGAGTAACTAATGCACTATTATCATAAAATTTTACCCAATCTATAATGAGTTAATATGTGCAATAGCCTAAATATTAGAAAATAAAAATACAATATTTTATAAAATAAATATAAAAAAATCTCATATTATGTGATCACAATTATTTGAGAAATATGAACATCTAAATAGAGAAATTAAGGATACTCATAACTAAACTTTATTATGTGTATCACTCCACAATTATCTTGTAACATGATCACAAGAAAGAGCCATGTTTTGTAATTAAAATTGAATAACATTAACTTTAATGACATTGTGTGATACATTGATTTATATAGATCTTCCTTCTAAATCTATTATATAATTCAAATTTTCATTTATCACAAATAATCTATCTACTCTAGTTTATGATCTTATAAAATTATGCCGTGTGTAATGAACAATAATAATATATCTTTAGAATTAAAAATCTAGCTTTAAGAACTCCTAAATATTGCTTCATATATTATTTCTTAAAGAAGAATATCTATAATTAAAACAAATTCTTACCTTTAAGGTTGAGTGTCCTCATGATAATCACGCAGATAATATTTTAATTCTCTATATAGTATTAAGAAATCTGGAATGTTGGCATGTCTAGAATCACCCAAATAATATTTTCTGTTCCAAAAAAAAAAATTTCTTATTAAAAATAAAAATTATCATTCTTACTTTTGATTACATCAAAAAGTTTAACTAAGAATTTGATATATATTCTAAGCAAATTCTAAAATCATTTATTATTCTCTCTCAACTATATAGTGCACAAGTAAACCTTATATCAAAGTCACATATAGACAACATATTTTAGGTTGGCTCCTTATATTTTTATTAATATATAATTTGATCAGTCTTTAGGCACAAGTGCAGTCACATATGTCCCATCAAGTATATTAATAATATCATATTCATGATACTTATAAATATATTATCTTGTTTAAAATAAATAAACTAAGAACTTTTTTTTTAAAATATCAACATACCTTAAAAAAGGATAATACTTTTGATTAATTTGATATTAGAAAGAATAATGTCAAATGATAGAGTAATAATTATTTGATTTTTTAAATGACAAATTCCTTTCAAAGATCTTTGAAAATGATATGAGATTATCTCCAATAAATGTTCTAATCATTCAACTATTACTCATAATTGCTCATTTTATGATAAAATTAATAAAAATATTGCAAATTTCTCAGGAGCAATCAACAATTTTAACTCTTTCATTTTACCTTTATTCTTCATCATAGAACATAAAAAAAAAACAATATGGTTCTATCTTAAAATTTTCAAGACACCTAATTTGATGACCTCATAGTATTTCAATAATAAACTCGTAATCTTGTATTATAGAAACTAAACACACCATAAAGCAATCAACAATTTAAAAAATTAATGATCATTCATTATGTTAGACTAATTGTATAATACTATTCTTCAAAACAAATGACAAATAACATATCAATTAATGCTAAATAACTTCATAATATTCAGTCATTTCTAAAGAAGAATCATTCCTTCTATATTTAGGTATATAAAGAAATATTTTCATTCACATTAAAGTGTCTTGAAACTTTTATATAGCCCACATCATCTAAATCTTTAATCAAATTAAGAAATGTTTTTTATGTTTAATCAATAATAATTCAGTTAATTTAGATGAAGGTCCAAATGACATGCACATTCTCTCTTTCATTATTTCAAACTTTCTTTTAGAACTTTCACTTAACACAATCTGTGTACTAGCAATAACATCTAAAATATTTTTATTCTTACCACATTTTAAATGCATCTTTCTCTTAAATGTAACATCATCACATTCATTTTTATCTATAGATTCATATATAGACTTCCATTTCATTTTCTCGATGTCTTCTTTTTCAGTGTCTGAAGAAATTTTGGTGGATGGATGTTAAAAACTACAAGTAACAATATTGTCACTATAGATTCAACAAAAAGATTTATATATTAGGTTCCCTTTTTATCAAGGTCTTTTTTTTTTACCTAAACATTATTAAGTAAACATTATTATTATTATATATAACTAATAAATACTTATATAACTTAGACTAAACATCTTCAAATACAATCAATTGTCGTCTGATAGCATTATAACTAATTTCAATCTCCTTTAGTAAACTAGAGAAGTCTCTCCGACAAGTTCTAAGAATATTGAACTTATTTCAATTGTTCTTGTTTATATTTTTCTTTTTAATTATTACTTCAAGACCTTGCATAATATGTGACTATGTTTAGCTAAAATTAGTTGTTTGCTTATTTCTATTAATAACATCAATTTTCATAAGTTCGATAAAAGATTATTCATTTTTTATCATACAAGCTCTCCACTAGATATCATTATATATATGTAACGTTCATAATTTTTAAAATAAAAATACACTTTCATGATATATAAAATAATTAGCAATTATATTTTTAAAAATGAAATTATCAATAATCATTTCAATACATAATTTTACATATCTATAAGCACAATAAAGTTAAAAAATTTTACAACAAATCAAAGAGCCAATCGATCCAAAAAAACAAATAAAAAAGGGTGATAAATATCATATAACATTTACTTTAGAATCAATTGAAGTATTAAACAACAACTTCAAGCCAACCTAAAATTACTTATTTTGAGCTCAAATCTTACCTAAGTTTAAATTTTGACAAGATGTTAACCCTATTCTCAATAAAAAGTCGGTGAATATTTTATATAAAATAAATTGAAAAGAGCTAAATTTTTTTTTTATAAATTTGCATTTAAAGATGGATTGATTATAGGAAAATAAATTTGGCAAATAAGGGAATAAAAAATATCAAAATATTTTGATGTAATTTATATCAAGATGATGAGAAAAAATATTCTAAATTATGAGACATGCTTAAATCCCTAATTAAGTTAAAATTAATCTGTAGAGATATTTAAATCCCTAATTAAGATAAAATTTAATATTTTTAAATTTTACAGACTTATTTTATAATTCTAAACGCTTTGTATATATATATATAGATCAGCATCCTTTCACAAATCTTAAACTTCATAAATGTTAAATAACTCTATTTGTATGCCCAAATGAAGCACTATCTCCTACAGAAATAATCAAAAGCAGAAGCTACAAAATTAAAATCTATTCAAGCAAAAAATTAGTAGCAATCAGAAGTTCTGTATGCTGAAACGAAGATGCATCTAAATACTACTGAAATCACAAGGAGAAGAAACCCATGCAGCAGAAATAATAGAACAAAAATTAAATATGAATGTTACAAAATTAAAACCCAATTGGCTCGGCCATGTAAAATCAAATTTGAAAAAAAAAAATTTATAGTAAATCTTGAGCAAATTTCAACTTTGTTAAATAACGACAATAAAATCTCGTATCTTAGTTAAGATTTAAATTATCTTTTATATTATAGCAGATATAGAAGCCAGCAACAACGAAGAAGATGAGCTCGAAAGAGATGGGCTTCAAAGGTCGAGTGAAGGGGTAGCATTAGCATCAAGCCTAGGTGTTGGTCGACATGCGGCGTTGTGCCATTGTTCGGCATCAGCGTTGTGCTATGAGAACTGAAAGAGGGAGATGGGCCGAAAGAGTTAGGGCAAATAAAGTGAAAGAGGGGTGGCAAGTTTGGGATCGTGATGTTTTAATAACACGGAAAATAGTTTTTATTTGTTTTTAGCTTTTTTTAACTTTTGTTTAAAAACAAATAAAAATAGATAAAAAAGCATGTTTTTATTTTTCTATTTTTAAAAATAAAAATATAAAACATAAAACAAAAAATGATTCCAAAGAGGCTCTAAATTTATATAAAAATTATTACATATAATAATTAAATTATTTTTTTCTTAACATGAATTAGCGAAAATTATAATTTCAAATACATGCAACAACATTAGCTTAGTGATTGAGAATATAGGCTATTGTTGACTTAAGTTTTGGAGTGAGTTCTTATCCTCTTTTTAGACCTAAGAGTCTTCTACCAGACTAGTCGTAAAGGCAACTTCAACTTAGGTGAACACTCAACTGGCTGAGACTTAGAAGGTTAACCATATGATTATCATGCCTTGGGACTTAGGGAGCGAGTCAAAAAAAGCTCGTGTTGACTCGTTAAGTAGCTGTGTTACTGTTGGTTAATTAAATGGCCTGACAACATTTCAAGCTCGATATATAAGCGAGCATGAACAATCATTTGTTAACGTTATTTCGATTTAGCTCGAAATAAAATTATATTATATTATATTATATTATTATTTTTTTTATTACTATTATTATTATTTTAGTACTATTATTTTTATTTATTACTATTATTTTTATTTATTACTATTATTATTATTATTATTATTATATATACATTGACACATTTATATATCACAAATATAAGTATGGCTTAGTGGTAAAAAATTTTGTTATGCAAAAGATTGGCCGAAGTTCGAATCCTCCCTCATATAGGGCTATCAAAAAAAGTTTCGCGACTGTGTTAGCTCGTTAACTTCAGGAAAACGAGCAGACATTTCAAGCTCGATATATAAACGAGCCAAACACGAATAAGAGTTCTGTTCGCTCAAGCTCGGCTCATTTACAACCCTATTAGGGAGATCCACTTATACTATAGCTTAAATCCAATCCATGTTCACCTTCTTAAGCCAAAACCAAACCTTAAACTCAATTCAAATATCAAATCCAAATTCCAAGTCAAATGATTGAAGCCCGTGATTAAATCCAAATTCAAAACTAACCTAAGTCCTATGATTTTATCTTATGGACTTAGCCTTAGTCAAATTCAAATCAATCCAAACTCAAGTAATTTTCTCAAATATCAATTCAACCCTTCAATCAATCTCTCAAATTTACATTTACACTCAATTCCAAATCCAATTTTCCAAAATCTACAATCAAATTAAGATCTCTCCTAAGCCACATGAATCAACCTTCATGAGCTTAGCCAATATCCAATTCAAATCAATCTAAAATCAATTAACCCTCTCATGGATCAATTATTCCATCAATTATCTTCCCAAATATAAATCAAATATACATTCAAATGATCAAAACTAAATCAAAACCCTTCCTAAGCTATATGTATCAATTCCATGAGCTTAGCCAAATTTACCTCTAAATCACTTCAAATTCAATTATTTTTCTCATGAATCAATCATATCTTCAATCATCTTCACAAATATAAATGAAATATACATTTAAATTATCAAAACTAAATCAAACTAAATCAAAATCCAAACTTAAGTCACAAGACCCAACTACATGGACTTAGACAAATTCTTTCTTTCCAAAACCCAAATTCAATTGATTTTCTCATAAATCAATTATTCCTTCAACCATCTTTCTAAATATAAATAAAATATACAATCATCAAACCAAACCAACTTAGCCCATTTGACTTGAAATATTCAAATGAACCAAAACCCATTTGAACCCAAACTATTTGTAATTGGATTTATATATCAATCACAAATTCATATATAAACTCAACTAAATCAAACTCAACCCAAAGTCAAGCCTAGACCCAATTAGTCCACTTGACTCAAAGTGGCCAATTTGACCTATTTGAGCCAAGTTCCAATCCTACCCAAATTGGACTGAACCAAGCCCCCAAAACCTCCCATCATGATTATTGATCACCCTAGGTTAATCAATTATCATAAATTAGATCAAACCAAGTCAACTTGGTCCTTTGACCAAGTCAACCTTCTTAACCCATATGAACTGAACTAGCCAAATTGCAACTAAGTTAAATCCCTTGAAACCAATGATTCATACCAACCTAAAACCAACATTTGAACATGACTTGACTTTCAATTGAGCCAAACCTAACCCCAATTGACCCTCTTGGCTCAAATTGACCTAATTTGACCTAAATGGCCAAAATGGGTCAAATCTTGATACAATCCAAATTAATTACAACCAATGGCTCAAGTTTACTCCAAATTAATTATTGAACTTGACCAAAGTCTTAATTGGCCCCAATTGACCCATTATACCCAAATGACCTATTGAACCTAACTTGACCAAAGGGTCAAACCAACCTAAAACCCAATCAAATCCTCAACCAAAGCCTACAACCTATTCCAAATGATCAACCAAACCCAATCCAGCCATGACCTAAGCCAATTTGGTCAACTTGACCCATTTGACACAAATGAACTCAAATAAACTAAAACCAAATCTAAACCAAATTGAACCAAACCAATGACACCAATACACTCCAAATGATCATATGAACTTGACTCAAGCTTGGTTTAACCTAATTTGACCAATTGATCAACTTGACCCAACCTAACCCAATTTGAGTCAAATTGAGCCAAATCAAACCAAATGAACTCCAAATGACTAGAAATTTGGCCCAATAAACTTTTGACTCATTTCAAATCTTTCCAAATCAAATCCCATGCCAAATGACCATCCTATTCTTAGGCTAGGGGTATCACATGTGACAAATCACTCATGTAATTGGTCATTTTCATTCCTTGGCCACTTGACACTCTTCTATTGGTCCACCTAGGCTCCTAGGACACTGCCCAATATGACCCAAAGGTGGTTGGGTCGGCCATAACCTAAGGGGAGGTAAAATTATCTCACCTCCCCCATTGGAGCATTTGAGATACCAAGACACCCACTACTCTCCTTGGTAGCCACATCCACACATTCACCCAACCAAATCAAACCAACTCATCTACTCCCTGCCACCCACGACCCTCTGAGGTGGCCAGATGATCACAAAATTCCAAGCTAGGTCTAGCCATTCGATCAAGAGGAAGAGGTGTATACACCCCCTCATTTCCTCTCAAATACACACGAATTCACTCCTTAGAGCTATAGAACCCTAAGACGATCCGCCAAGAGCATCTTAGAGAGTTCCTAAGCCTCCCTAAGTTCCCCATTCTCAGTTTTCTTCAAGCCGAAATAAGGCACTCCCCCATTCACTCTCATTTGCTCAAGGCTTAACCAAAGTGCAATTAACTTTGCATACACCATCCTTTGGAGGTAGTCGAGCAAGAATGAATCGCCTCCCGAACTTCCCAAGACCTGAGGGTGGATTTTGATCAACGTCAACCACCAATGCTTCGCGTATTGGCCTTCCAAGCAAATAATCTCAAATTGGAGCTTGTGCTGATCAGTAGAGCTTCATCTTCACTAGACAAAGCTTCTTCAATCAGATTTTCCACCGGTCTTGAGCTCCGGTGAGGTATGCCATTGAAATCGAACTTGGGTAAAAAATATGTTGGAGCTTTTTGAAGAGAACTTTCACCCCGCGTGATCTTAGTCGTTGGAACCCTTTGGATCTTTTGTGCGAAGGTGTAGGATCCGTTTGGAGTCGATCCGAGCTTGGGTGAGCTCGGATCACGCGGGCAATGGCAAACGAACTCCGTTACCCCTCGCTCACATGACAATAGATCAAGCACCGTCCATTCCACATGATCGAAATGGACGATCATGATTATATTTGATAGATCGATCCGGTTTAATCCTTTAGCACCGTGAGATTAATTGTAGTCGTCCGATCTAAGATCGAATGGCGCGCATGAAAGCGCATTCGCGCCACGCAAAACAGAATTATTTTAAATAACCAATGCCAGTGGAAAGCGTCATGTCGCGTGCCACATGGTGCCGACGGGATTAAGTGTTAATTAGGCCTAATTAATGTGTTTTAATGGCTGAAACTTGTAAAAATCATAACTAATTATAAAAAAATTAGAAAAATATAAACAAATACTTATTTTAAAGATATTTTAGAGAGAATTTATTAAAAATATTTTTAATTAATTTTGAACATAATTAAGGCTTAATTAGAGTTTAATTACTCTATAATTAATTAATTAATTAACCACAAACTTTTTGAGATTGTATAAGAGGATGACCTCTACCTCCCATAATCTTCTTGAGATTTATTAGTTAATTAATTAGAGAAATTAGTTAATTAAGCCCTAATTACTTTTTTTAATTTAATTAAGGGTTAATTAATCACATGAATTGACTAATTAATCGGGCTTTCATTGTTTAATAGTGAGGGATTTATGGAATAAGGTTGGGGCCTCTATTCTAATCTCCTTCCCTAAGTTCACTCCATTAATTAAAAGCAAATTAATTAAGGATTAATTAATAACTTAAATTATTCAATCAATTAAATTAAAATCATAATCACAATAGAACTTGATTAATTAAATCTTGGATAGATCTTTAGGTGTTGAATGACTTGAAGGAGTTTAATAAAATTATGATTAGTCCACATGTGTGGATAAACTATAAGAGTAATTAATTAAGTTCCTTAGCTTAATTAACCATTAATTGTGAGTCAATTGCATTAAGCCCCTTTCCTTTCTTAGGATCATTACTAATTTTATTTCCAATGCATGTGCATACCGTGTTGGCTCATAATTGTTTAGGTAATTATGTTAAGGTAACATAGGAAAGGATTAAATTAATGGATTTAATGCATATTACATCTTAATTAACTCATAAAATCAACTTAATTATATTTCATTAAATAAAATTAATTAGCAAATATGAGAATGGGTTAGGATCAACAAACCTTTCCTCACATCCTCAAATCAAATCAAACATAAAATTAAAAATGGCATCAAAGAAACTTTGGTTTACATTAAATGATTTTATTTGATATGATTGTCCTTAGAAATTAATTTGATTGAATGAAATCATGTGTTTATGTTCTTTTGTTCTTTTTCAATCATGTTATATGTTGTATGTCATTTGGTTCAGTTACATTATTGCTCAGTAAAATTAAATCAAATAATTTTTTTTATGTAAGCTTGCATGTGTTAGATTAATTTATAATATGTGTAGCTATTATCACTAATAAATTCAAATTACTTTCCAAAGTTTATAAATCAATTACATTGGTTAGAGTGATAATAATTATGAATATATATAGGTTTGCATGTGCTTATAACTTAGACATGTGAAGTAAAGCTTTCTTTTCCTTAATTCATATATAATTTTACATGTACTTGAATGTTAATAAGTATATAGTCTGAACATCTCAGAAACACGAGGCTTTAGGTAGCTTCAAGGAAGTCATTTGATTACCTCACTTCCCTGGTTTACAGTGACACGTACTTATTTGATTTCATTCACATGTATTCCTACATTAGAATTTGAATAGAACTTTACTACACATGCATAAAAATTTCAATCAAATAAAAATATAACCTTTATATGATTTTCCTTCCTTTATTTATGTATACATCCATATGTATTGGAGAGAAGCAAGTGTTTAGTCTAGACATTCCAAGAATACGAGCCTTTAGGTAGCCCCAAGGAGGTCATTTGATTACCTGACTGCTCTAGTTAATAATGGCACGTACTTGCTTGTGTCTCTTATACATGTGTGTATATATTAAATTATGGAATTAAAACCCTTTTTTCTAATCAAGGATACATGCATTATATAATCATATATATTATTAGTATGTGTTACATATAAGTTAATGCTCTCTTTCTTATAATTTATGCATACAAATATACATGTGTTTGAAGGCAAATGGGCATATAGTTCGGACATCTCGAGAATACGAGGCTTTAATTAGCCCCAAGGAGTTCATTTGATTATCTCACTTCCCTGGTTAATAATGACACGTACTTATTTAATCTCATCTCTATGTATTTTTCTATAAAAATTTAGATAAATTTTTAAACTAATATGATTAAATAATTCAATCACATAAAAGAATATAAACTTCAAATACATATCTACATTCATCATACAAGTATGCTAAAATGTGTTGCATATATAGATACACTTAGGATTAAATCATATGCATAATACATGTGATGGAGAGGAATGCTTTAGCATGTGTCATGTGATAGTAATTCAATTAGATTAATCTTAAGATACCTTTCACATTGGATAGAATTATTTAAGGTAAAACTAAATTTAGGATAAATTTAAAATATGCAATAAATCATTCACTAAAAAAATTAAATCTAACTAATATGCTTTAGAAAGTGGCTTAAGGTAGGAATGAAAGAGCAATCCTCTTTTCTTCTCTTTATAACACTTAGTTGCTAAGTGTAATCAAATGAAATAAAGAAAATACAGATTAAAATTTTAAAATCAATTAAACAACTTTAAGTGAAATCAACCTTTCATGTTAAATTGTATCTTTCTACACTTAGAAGATACAACACTAATGCTTAATTGAGACATACTACACAATTATTAACACACACATTAAAATTAAGCCACAACTTCTAGTCCTAAGTTAGGATGGTGTATGTATGGTGTATGTTTTATTTTGTGATGTAATATTTTAGATTGGATGTTAGGGTGTATATTTATAGACTCGATGGTAGGCCAATATTATTCTAATCATATTTTTTATAGGGGATTATGCTTAAGGGATGGCTAAAAATAAATATAAATGGTCTCTTTATAGGTTGTTTAAATCCCTAAGCATAATCCAAGTTAGGATATGTGGGCTTGGTTACTCATGTGCAGGGTGCTAAGTCCAAATTATATATATAACTGCTTAGGAATACATGTATGTTTAGCTAACCTCTGTTTTGCAGGTGTAGTTAGATTTACTTTCCCTATTTTCAATATAATTTTGCAATAGAAATTAGGATTAGCGCTATGGGAGATTAGGATGAGCAATGGCTAGAGGGATTTATCCTGGGAGGCCCTATGATGCCTTTGAAGTAAGCACATCCAAATCAAGAGAAGCAAGAAAAAGATATGAAGAAATGAAGGAAAGAAGACTCACATAACATTTAATAAAATTATAATTATTCTTTTATATTATGGGTTGTATAAGGGTAGAGCTCAACTACCCTTCTTTTCTTTTGGGTTGTCTGGCGACCCTTTTTTCTTTTTGATAATTTTAAAATGTTTGATGATTTGTTTAGTTTGCACATTGGAAATGACATGATTTTTTTAGTTTTTTAAATGAATGATGCTTTAATGTGTCGTGTAGATGCGATTAGGCTCTTAGGATAAAATAAATTTTCTACCCAAGTAATCACTCATAACTAAAATTTTCTACAACTCACAACCTCACCATAAAGCCTAAGAGATAAATCAAGATAATTAAAAGATTTAGTAACCCCTTAGCTAAATATTATATGTATCACATCATGCATGCATATTGTTTCGCTCTTGAAAATAGAAGATTTTCATCCTTGCACGATAAGGGAATGTTTGACCTGTGAGGGCATCCTTTTGTTGGAAAACACCCATTTCTAGTTGATTTAGCCAACAACTTTGTTTCATCATGCATGCAGACATCAAAATTTTAAAGCCTTTGTCAAATGAAGTGTCTAAAATAGAATAAAATTTGAAAATATTTTTACATTTGATTAAGTCAGTACTCGTACCACTCATGCTCTAGTCTCTCAAGGTGTGATGTTAAGGACTTTAGTCTCTTTTCTAAATAAATAGCAGTCAACTATCTTACAATTTCATATGACCATACCACATAGATTTAAAGCATAGGAAGAGTTAGCTAGCGGCCACTCCAGCGGTTGTAAGCCCAGCAGTCAGGCAGTTTATCCTCTCTTGTGGAGGTAAACATTATGCTCATCTACGCTTAGATTTAAGTCGTACTTTAGCTTATGCTAAAGCTCCCTAGATTTAGGATTCGATCTAGCTGTTTCTTTCGAGCTACAAGTATAAATTTTCACCTCTTAGGCATTTCCACAATCTTGTGTTGTTGGATTATAAGCCCTAACAATCTAATTAAATTTTAACTCAAAATATATAAATCTCTTCAACTTCAAAATCATAAAACAACCATAAGATAGATTATAATTCTCAATAGGCTTCCTAGTATCATGAGAATTCCCAACATATTCTCTTTGGCTCCCAAAATAAGTCTTCTCCTTGAATTTTTCCAAATTGATTTGTCAAATATAACCAATCCTTTGTTAGTCTAACCTTGAAATCGTTGGAGATTGTAATTATCTACTTTAATCGAGAGAATTCTTAGGGAATGAGAATTTCTTTCCTAAGTTGTAATTAACTATGGAGGTTTTCCTCCATAGGGAACTTTAGAACCCGGTTTAATATAAACCTTGTTTTATTCATCCATATAAAGCATGGGTCAAAAACTCACATGCCTTAGGAGTCCTTATTGAGTGATTAGATCCATTGAAGGGTGATGTTTCTATCTTTCGAGATAGTACATCATACCTTAATATCGTACCCGATTACTTCAATAAGTACCCTACGATCTGCATGGTGTCCTCACCCCCCTACATCCAAAAATAAATACCACAACTGTCAACTAAGAGATCTTAAGTTCAAATCTTGTATTTGTTTTGTACGTATGATTTTTTTCATTAAATTAGTTCAAATATTAAAAAAAATTAAAAATAAAAAACATAAACACACAAATCTAGGTCAAACTAACAAATGTGTTTTATATAAGCTACTTTCACTACTTTCACTCTTCCCAAATAAAAAGCCTCATTCAAATTCATTTAAATAAACAAAATGTCTTCGAGAAAGAGTTTCAATAAAATACCTCTCAGCAGTTTAGCAATTGTTCTAGGGTTATGCTTCTCTATGGTATCAGACTTGTGTTGGCGATGACTCCCTTCCTTACACTCCTCTTCAGGTATTGATCTTCCCTTCTTTCAGTGGCTTAACTCCCTATCCTTTTTGTATTGGCCTTTGACCATGTGTCGGAGGCTAATACATCCTCACGAGCTTTGCTTCCAACATGAATCTTGACATGACCTTTGCTTCCAATTTCCTTGCCTTCCTTCCTCTTTACCCTCGAGTTCTATTTTGGGAACTGTCCCGCCAAGCTTACTCCCCCCGAATCTTGCACCACCCCACTCCTCTTCCTCTTCACCTTGCAACTAAAGAGACTGCTCTTCTACCATAATGAAAAAGTAGGGCCTTATCACTATCTTTGTACTCTTTAACTCTAATGAAATTAGCTTCACCAAAGACGAGGTGAAGGAACAAAAAAAAATGGCATCTCTCCCTTATTGGCCATGCTTTATGGGAATGCCCATTTTATAACTCTCTTCTTGTAGCTATCAAGAAGAAGTGAAAGTTCAAGGAGAGTCTAGAGTTACTCTCTCTTGAAGGGGATTTCTTCCTATTCAAGTTCTCCTATCAAGAAAACTATGACTTAGTTTGGGACAATGGTCCCTGCTACCTTAATGATAGATCTTTTTGTTCCAAAAATATTTTTGAGATTTCAGACCATCCAAGAAAAATATCTCAAAAATTTTACTCTGGATCAAGCTCTCTAATTTCCTCCTCTAGTGTTGGAATGAGTCCTTCTTCTCTTATGTTGCCAGTATGGTTGGCATTACGCTCACAGTTGACAATCTCACTGCCTCCAAATCTAGAATACTTTTGTCAGGGTATGCATCCAAGTAAATCCCTCCTCCCCATTGTCAGACTCGACTCCAATCAATCTAAATGGCCTCAAGTTTCAACAAGAAACATCAACGACTGGAAACCAAAAGCTTGCTTAAGATGTCTTTCCTTCTCTCATGATGATACTTCCTACCCTCAAATTCCATCCCATAGACTCTCTCTCAATCTCAACACTATTAATGACTTACATCATCCCCAGAACAATCTCCTCCTCATGAGGATCCCCCTGATGCCACAACTGACACTTTAGTAAGACACTGCTCTCTCGATACAAACCTTAATAAAGCCTCTTAAATTCAAAATGCCACTGGCCAAAAGACCAACAATAAAAAGGGGGGCAAATTACCCACTTTTGCTCTTTCTACTATCACCTCTATCTTTGCTCCTCTATGACTTCACCAATTATTAGTTGTTGGAACGTTCGCGGCCTTTTGGAGAAAAGCGAAATAATGATTGCACTAGAATAATTAAAGAATACAAGCTTGATGTTTTGCTTACTCGAGACTAAACTCTCTTTGGATTCCCTTGACAATCATTCCCTTCATAATAAGTTCAAGCATTTCCAACTTGAAGATAGTGAGAATAATTTTGATTTGTTGCACAAGGGGAATCTGGATCAAATGGAATCTCAACTATGCTTCCTTCATCCCAATTCTAAAGTCTTCCCAATTAATTCAAGGTGTTGCGATTGTTAACAGCTCTTACTCCTTCTTCCATACTTGTCTCTACGATCACATTGAGGCCCATGAAAGAATCCTTTCATGGAACTCTCCATGTCCCAATTCTAAAGTCTTCCCAATTAATTCAAGGTGTTGCGATTGTTAACAGCTCTCACTCCTTCTTCCTTACTTGTCTCTACGATCACATTGAGGCCCATGAAAGAATCCTTCTATGGAACTCTCCATGTGAGATCGCTTCTACTACGAACTCCCTGTGGGTTCTCATGGGGGATTTTAATTGTGTCATATTAAACATGGAAAAGAATGATGAAAATACCATTCCTATTTCTAGGACTCTAGATTTTATGGATTGTATTCATGATTGCAAGCTTCTAGATCTCCCTAGCACTGGTCTCTTCTTCACATGGTCCAACCAACAGATTGATAACCCCATACAATCCAAGATTGATAGAGTATTATGCAATTTGAATTGGTTGTCCTTTCTTGCTTCTTTCTATAGAGGTTTTGTTCCTTTATCTTCAAATAATTCTCCCTTAATCACCTTTATGTAGAATCAATCCCCTCCTTCCTTCATATTTATGTTTAAGAATTACTAGGCCACCTACTATAACTTTGATGAGGTTATTAAAAGGGCCTCACATAGTTATGTTCTTGGTGATCCATTGTTCATTTATTCTAAAAAGCTTAAGCTTACGAGAGATGCTCTGAAGAGTCTGACTTGAGATAAACTCTCTCTGGACAATCCAATTTCTTCTCTCAAGAAAGACCAAGATAATATTTTCCACTGCCTTGAAAGGGAGCCTAGGAATCTTATACTTGTACGTGAATATAAGAAAATTTACTTGATACACATAATACATGCGTAAGAATTTGAATCCAAGATATCTTGATTAATAGGCTAAGCTCTCAAATACTAAGCTAAGGTGCTTCGCACAATCTCAAATATTTCACCCTCCATTCTCTACATCATCATAAGCTCAAAGCAATTTTTTTTTACATTTGATTTTTTTTTCTTTTTTTTAAAATCATTTTATAGGCATCATTTGGATCAACTCGGTTGCATAAAAGCATTCGAGATATATTATGTTTATTTGTGATTCTTTAATATTAATTTTTTTATTTTTACTTCGGTTTCATTATTCATTTTGTTTGCTGAATGCATTTTGTCAAATAAAAAATAAAAAATAAAAAAAATTATTCAATATGTTATGAGCTTGTTACAAGATTCGACAACTATTTCAAAGGGTACAACACATAAATTAATACTGATATGACACTGAAAATTCTACTAAGTACGAATCGCGTTAAAAGAAAAAATCTGAAATCAAGAACTTAAAATATCATTGGAAACTTTGGGATATCAGTTAAACCCTCAAAAAGCTCTCAAACATGAAGTGTTTATAGTCAAATCGAGCGTCTCGACGAGCCGGATCTAACAAGCCTAAGATCTTAAGATTCTGACTTCATTTGAGCATTCAAATATTTGAAATACATTAAATGATCAAAGAGATCATTTGGAGCCGTCCGATGAAGTGGAGTGGTACGGGTTTTGCTGTGAGAAGCCACTCAATCTATAAATAGCTCCTCATTCCTCATAAGGACGGAGAAGAGGAGAGAAGATCCTAAGACACTGCTCACTGACGGTTGCCAACCGCCGGCCACCGGCCGCCCTGATCTCGCCATCGATTCACATCTGGCTCATCATCGACCACTACCGTGTCACAACATCATCGCCAACATCATCACAACATCATCATCAACATCGTCTACATTAGAATCGTTGTTCCTTACATACTATTCTAAATCCATCGGAAGATCCTCACTAAAATAAATATATAGTGGAAGTTTTTTGGGCTGATCTCGGTTTTTCCCTCTTTTCAAGATTTTTCACAAAATTCTAGAGTTTTCTTTCGCTTTAAATACGTATGTGGACTCCCAAAGAAGCTAAGACGAAACTTTTACTCTCGAACTGGTTTTAGTACGCAGTTTGACACTCTGGGAAAAGACCCTTCTCTCACAATTGAACACCTCGTTATGGCCAATAAAGCAACACTGTAATAATGGAGCCTCCCACTCCAACTCCCTCACTTCAAACCAATCCTTGAACCAAGGATGCTAACCTTCACTTCCCCAGTACATGACCCCATCTGGTGAAGGCGTGAATCTCTTTAGAAGATCGTGTGTGTTGAATGGAAGAGTCTCAAAATGAGATGATCCGACTTTAGGAACAGACCACTACAAAAAACACACCTCCCCAAGATCGCTGGGAGGTCAAAATACTAATCTCCTTGAGTTCCTCCTCCACATAGAGCCGTGATGTCGATCTCCTTGACAGCTTTACTCATCCATCACGCAGCCAACCGAGCTAATCCACCAATTATTGCTGGTAGCTTGACACATTCTCGTCCTGTTGACCCCACTCGTCATGTTATACGTGCAGAATTATGACACTTAATGCAAGACAAATTTCACTTTCAAGACAGAAATCATCTTCCCCTCACCGCGGCTATGAGGAATTCTCACCTTTAGCCGAAGCTATTCTTCAACATCTTATTCCCGTGGGTTTCAAGCTTCCGAAAATTGATTCCTATGATGAGGCGACTGACCCACATGAACACATCGATCATTACATGACTATCATGCATATCCAACAAGCTCCTGACACACTACTTTGTCAGGTCTTTCCAGTTACCCTCAAAGGATAAGCTCACACTTAGTTCTACTCCCTTCCAAGGGAATCCATCCATACCTTTGATGAACTCACCAAGATTTTTGTAGAACAGTTCATTACAAACCGGAGGATCATTAAATATTCCTCCCATCTCTCTAGCATTCATCAAAATAAGGGTGAATCACTTAAGGAATACTTCCAGAGGTTCTCCTTAGAAGCTCGCCAAATACCTGGAGTAGACTCTGAACTATTAAGAGGAGTTTTCCTTGGAGGATTCCGTCCAGGGCCTTTTACTCGTCACTAATGCAGGACACGGTCCGCTCATATGCTGACTTGGTTCATCGTGTGGAAGCACAAATCTCCGATGAGGCTAACGCCCATCGCAAATAATTTGAGCATCTACAAAAAAATATAAAGCACCCGAGAATGTGGACCCCTATCAAAAAGAAGCAACAAGTCATGATCTCCTCCACGGCCCCTATATCAATGACGAACCACAAAGGAATACACGCCGCTGAACACATCTCGTGTTAACCTCTAATGGCTATTCGAGATGAAGAAAATGTCAAGTACGCATCCATCAAAACCAAATTCAAAAAGAAAGAGCAATATTGTCACTTCCATCAAGTCGTGGACATACTATGAGGCATGCAAATAACTCAAAGAAGAAATTGAGAGGCTCATTCAAAAGGGATATCTATGTCGATGAAGAATCAATCGACTCAAACAAACATACCTCCAACTGGGGGCAACCAGGACAATCATCACAGAAATAACAAAACAATCATCAAACAGTTGGAGAAATTGAAATAATCGCAGGAGGACCAATACTATCTAATCAAGTTCATTATCATCTCTAAAGAGCGAGTTAAAGAAGTCTCGCATCGATCATTCCATGACTTTTAATGACTCCTTAGAGTACATGTTCCTTATCAAGATCCACTTGTCATCGAGGATCGGTGACACATGCTATAATGTTAAGAGAATTTTGATTGACAATGGGAGTTCTATTGATATCTTATTTTACTCCATATTCTTTAACATGGGCCTGGTTGGGAAAAGCTCCAACCCGCAGGACCATTGTACGGGTTTGATAATCGCCTGCACGAGTAGAAGGGATAATCACCCTTCCTATTATCCTTGGTAAATTTTCTCGACAAGTGGCTCATTTAATCCAATTCATGGTGGTCAAGTCAGATTCAACATATAACGTTATCTTTGGAAGGCCCCTCCAATCAATTTTTGGTGCAGTCACTTCAGTATCTCATCTTAAGATGAAATTTTCAACCCCCGTTGGAGTTGGAGTGGTATGTGAAAATCAACAGATCACACAAGCATGCTATCTCGCAAGCTTAACCACGCTCTCGCGGACCTTCAAAGATCAAAGATTTTAATTTTGAGATGAAGAAGTAAAGCTTACCGTAGAAGACTTGCTCTCTGTTGCATTATTAGATGACCAACCACTACGAATAGTGCAAGTGAGATCTTTGCTCTCAAACGAACGAAGGAAAAAATACACAAACTTCTTGCACAGAAATCAAGACATCTTTGCTTGGAGTCTGACAGATATGACGGGGGTCAATCCCAATGTAATCATACACTCCCTCAAGATTGATCCAACATTTAAACCAATCATCCAAAAGAAATAGAGTTTTGGACACATCATCTCGTGCTATTGAACAAGAAGTTAACAAGCTCATAAAAGCGGATTCATACATACATTACCCTACATGGCTAGCAAATGTTGTCATGGTTAAGAAAATAAATGGAACATGGAGAATGTGTATTGATTACACTGACTTTAACAAGGCTTGCCCGAAAGATAGTTTTCCTCTTCCTTGAATTGATCAATTGGTTGATGCTACGTCCGGACATCAAATGCTCAGTTTTTTGGATGCTTACTCTGATTACAACCAAATAAAAATGGACCCAACGGATGAAAAAGCTACAGCATTTCAAACATATAAAGGTTTATATTGTTACCAAGTAATGCCATTTGAGTTAAAAAATACTGGTGTTACCTATCAACAACTTATGAATAAAGTTTTTAAAGACCTATTAGGTCGCACAATGGAGGTATATATGGATGACATGTTAGTGAAAAGCTTGAAGAATCACAACATATTTCGACTAGAAATATGCTTTAATCTTCTTCGATACATACATGTGACTTAACCCAACCAAGTGTGCTTTTAGGGTTACGTCAGGAAAATTTCTTGGATTAATGGTAACCTACCGTGGGATAGAGGCCAACCCTAAGAAAATCAAATTCCTCAAAGATATGACTCCTCCAAAAAATATCAAAGAAGTTCAACGTTTGAATGGATTCGTTATCCCGCTTCCCAGTCTGCCGGGATAAATACTCATTCTTTAAAATATTAAAGGGAGCTAAAAATAATAATTTTCAATGGACCGATGAATGTTACCTACTTTTGAAAGGGGAGTATTTAGCATCTCCACCCCTACTATCCAAGCCTATTCAAGGAGAGATTTTTATACTTATATCTCTAGCCTCTTCCCATGATAAGCTCGGTTTTAGTGCAAGAAGAAAGTGGGATACAACCACCAATTTATTATGTCGAAAATTCTCTCGATAGAAAGTCATTATCCACTTGCATAAGGTGGCTCGGCTTTAGTTTTTTCAGACAAAATTGCGTTCATACTTCCAAGCTCACACCATCTACGCTTTACACTCATCTACCATTAAGGGCCATCTACGTAAACCGAAACATCCGGAGGTTAATCAAGTGGTCCAGAAAAATTGGGAGAGTTTGATATAAATTTTCTACCCTATAAAGTCTCAAATACCAGACTTTATAGTAGAATGCACAAACTCTAGAGGAGCTATCTGCATTTTTTTGTCTCCTCAATGGACCCTCTATGTTGATGGGCTTGTGAAGTACTAGTGTCGGGGAATCTTACTTATTTCCCCCAAGCATAATACCTTAGAGTATGGACTTCACCTAAAATTTTTTGCAACTAATAATATAGCTGAATATGAGGCTCTCATAATAGGGTTGAGACTTTCCATTGACTGTGAAGCTCAAGACTTAGTGATCCACACTGACTCTCAACTTGTCACCTTCCAAGTTGAGGGAAACTTTAGTCCTCATAATCCTCAGCTGGCACAATATTTCCACTTGGTGAAGTCTCTTCTTGCCCATTTCAAGACACATCAAATCATTCACATACTAGAGAAGAATACTGACGCCTCCAAGCTTGCTTCATCCGCTACTAGGGATCTATGTAAGAGAAGGCATGTTGAAGAAATATATTTTCCTAGTATGTAAGGGTCATGGGTAATTCAAGCAATTAATTAGATAAAAGAACCTTCGTGGATGGACCCCATCATGTCTTTTCTACAAGAAGGAACCCTTCCTGAAGACCCAACTTCTGTAACTCATCTCCGAAGATAAGCTTCAAACTTTACTATTATCGGAGGTGAATTATATAAACGAGCTTTCTTTGGACCGTACCTCAAATGACTCTCACCTTCAGAGGCCGATTATGTATTAAGAGAGGTTCACTCAGGGATATGTAGAGAACACCTAGGAGGAAGGGCGCTAGCCCTTAAAATTATAAAGTAAGGGTTCTATTGGCCTATGATGAAACAAGACACCGTGGAGTTCACAAAAAAATGTGCAAGTTGTCAGTTGCACTCTAATCTCTCTCACATGCCGCATACAGAGCTCTCATCCCTTCAAAGCCCGTGGCCTTTTGCTCAGTGGGGAATTGATATCATGTGACCTTTTCTGATAGCATCAGGGCAACGAAAGTTTATTATTTTAACTGTTGACTACTTCACTAAATGGGTTGAAGCCGAACCACTCGCTAAAATTATGGAGGCAAATGCTAAACAATTTATTTGCAAAAATATAATATGTCGATTCAGTCTTCCTGCAAAGACTATCACTAACAATGGAACCTAATTTACTGGAAAAGTCTTTACGTCCTTTTGCAAAGATCTTCACATTCAACTGCTCCATACGGTTGTAGCACATCCTCAAACTAACAGGTAGACTGAAGCTACTAATATGACTATACTCAAAGGACTAAAAATGCATCTTGAGAAGGCCCGGGGGCAATGGGTTGATGAGCTTTCTAATGTTCTTTGGGCCTACCACACTACATCACTCACCCCGACTGGTGAGACACCATATAACTTGTGTTTCAGCACAGAAGCTATTATACCAGTAGATATCAAGGTTTCAAGTCTAAGAGTTCAATTATTCAATCATAATAGTAATGAAGAAAAACTCCGACACCACCTGGACCTACTCCTCGAAACTCGTGACATGGCCCTACTTGATGCTTCCTATCACCAAAGGGTAGCTCATCACTTCAACAAGAGTAAAACCTCATCCCATATCTGCTGGTGACTTGGTCCTAAGTCTCAAAGTCAGTAAAGGCCCTCAACGCGATAAACTCTCACCTCTTTGGGATGGCCCATATGTGGTTATAGCTGTGGTAAAGCCAAGAACATTCAAGCTCAAGGATCCAAAGGGAAAAACTTTACCTCGAACTTGGAACATTGAGAATCTCTGAAAATATTATTAGTAATTCCTACTGCATAACTGTTGCAACTTTTATTTTGTCTCGTTTATTATTTCCTCTTCATGTAGCCGACCCCACTTAATAGGATAAAGACTTGTTGTTATTGTCGTCATTTCCTCTTGAAACTCATATCAGTGTTAAAATCGTCTTATGATTGTATCACCAAACTTATCAGAGTAATGAGTTTATAGATTTTTTCTTACAAGCTTATTTCTTCTTCATTTAATCCTCCCACTTGAGAAATATGCAACTCACGTTGTATCTCAATCAGGGCATAATCAATTCCAAGGGGACTTGATCGGACCTCTTCCATACAGGTAAGAAGTCAAGTAACACTTTGGCTAATACCTAGGATAGGTCAAAAGGTCCTTGGTGGACATCCTGACCTCTTCTTCCATAAAGTTAACGCCATCAAGTAACGCTTTGACAAACAACCTCGATAGGTCAATAATCCGGTGGATTCAATTCAACCTCATCCATACAGGTTAGTGTCAATAATATTCACCAATTACCCTATGCAAAATAAAAGAAAAGCATATCATCTAAAAATAAAAAATAAAAAAAATAATGACAACATTAGCATGATGAAGAAAGAATCAAGATTCTGATACACACTAATAACAATACATATAAAAAAATGCATCCTCAAGTGATGATACATCATATCGTTGGTGATATCAACGCCCCTCCTCACCACTAGGAGATGCTCCTTGGACTCACTCTCAACTCCTTCATCTCCAACAAAGTGTCTTCACTTGGCTCGGGAGATAGATCCTCAAACTAGCTCCGCCTTACGATGCACTAAGCGGATTCCTTTTAGGAACCCTCGGATGAAGCCCTCATCTAAACATTGGTGCTCCAAGTCCTTCACTTCAACATTAAGAATATGAATACGAGCTTCCTGAACATGATCCTTAATTATACCACGATAAGCCAAAGAGCTCTTAAAGTCTTCCACCTTTCAAGGAGATTTCCATTTGCTTTCGCTTCCCACATTATCTCCTTCTAAAGACGATCTTGTAATGCTTTCTTCTCCAGTTCGAGAGCTCCCTTCTCCGCTGCAAGTGCCTTGAGTCTTTTCTCTTTCTGGGGAGTCTCGGTCCTCACCTCAATCAGCTCATCATGAGTGCGCTCCATCTCTTAACGCTGGAGAGAAAGAGAAGTTGACATGTTCGCTAGCTCGCCTGCACTTAGTGATCCTCCAAAGTCGCCACTTCTTAGCCTTAAGCACTCATCTTTCTCTCATACTGTGATATTTTACCTTCACAAATTCAAGATTCCACTCATCTAAAGAGACACCCAAATGAGTCATCAGCCCTAATATTTGAGTTACCTATAAAGAAAAAAGAAAAAAATCATTTCAAATATTACACAAAAGAAAAGAAGGAGGAAAAGAAGAAAAGAAGAAAGAATGAAAGACAACGTACCAATTCATCTGCTCATTGACGCCCAATGCATATGTGATTTAACACCTCTTCAGGAATGTGTGGCTTTGAGAAATGAACTCCCCCATCATGAGTTCAAACAACTAAACTCTCAGATGCCAATTAGGAGCTAACATCTTCTTCACAGATATCTGACGTAGTCACTTCAGCACGTCTTCTTTTTCTTCAGGGAAGAAATATTGCCACCACCCTGATTTTGTGACGGGCTTCTTGAAAGAACCCTATGAATATGAGAAGACCTTTCATCACCTTTACTTGACCTCTTTAGTGGAAAAGAATGAGATATCCCTGCTTGGATAGAAAGGCCAACCTTGAACATTCTATCTTCAACTATATATTTGTCAATATGACGCAACTCATGCTGTAAGCTTTCTATATCAGGAACATTAAGAGTTGCCAAGATCTCTCTTCAATAGTAATGGATCTGAAGGTCATTCAATCTTCCCCATCTCGTGAAGGCCCCACTCATTTTCCACAAAGAAGAATCCATTAGACCAATTTTAGAGGATCTGCTAAAAATTCTATCCAATTCTTTATAACCCATAAGAAACACATCCTTGAGCATCACATGTGAATCTACATTCGACAAGTATGTGATGTTCAAAGTAACACCACGCTCTAAGAAGACAAAACCGATGACCACTAAAGCAAAATAAAATTGTGACAAAGCTACACCACATGTTTTGAAGATCTCAATCAGCTCGGGAGCTAAAGGGAATCGCAGTCCAGCATGAAGAATCATCTCAGAAATAGTGAAGTATCCCAACGGAGGTGAACGAGCTCGATCAGACCTCTTGGCAACAATAGCCACCAACTCATTAGGGAAATGAAATTTCTTACGGAACACCATTAAACTATCTGATGTGATAAGGGATGGTATATCATCTATAGCCGCACTGGGTTATCCTCCCCCATCACCCGTGAAAATACATAATGAATAAGTAAAGAGAGAAATGACAAAAATCAAAAATCTAAAAATTTTGTGAAGTTACTCACTCACCCCAATACTTGGGCATACCCTTTTTTTCTACCGCTCATGGACAGTTTGGGCTAGAATTTTTCGCCTACGATCTGACGAAAAGGACATGCATACATATGAGGTCAAAAAGAAAAGGGGGAGAGAGACAGAGAAGATACTCCCCTCTAATGATGCTCAGAAATTACCTGCCAAACTTTCAGAATCGTTTGAACGATGGTTCCTAGCTAACGCTTCTCCGCCACCTTGGCGGTTATTAACTGCTGAACCATCCATTGAAGACTCAAGAAGTCCAATTTCCTACAAGAAGAAGTAGGAACTATGGGTCTTGATCGCAAATCGAAGGGTCGAGGTTGGCACCTCTTCGAGGAAAACTGAGTCTTGCCTATGAACTACGGTCTTGATCGCCTCCAAACGGTCCGAGGTTAGTACACCTCTTTCGAGGGAAAACCGAGTCACCGTATGAACCACCTTGATCGCCTCCAAACTTGGTCGGTCGACGAGGTCAGACACCTCTTTGAGGGAAAATTGAGCCTTCATGAACTATAAGCCTTGATCACCTCCTCAACGACCTCACTCAAGAAGAGAAGCACTAGAGTGTTGAAGAAGTGTGCCTCCTCCCTTGGCCCTAGGGGGTTTTTATAGACCCCTTTAGGGGCAAAAGGGTAAAAATTACCAAAATCGCCAAAATCGCCAAAATCGCCTAATCAAAAACCAGTTGGGCTCATGGAGGCTACAGCGCTCATGCGCCTCATGCTGCTGACCGCGACGCCCGCCTGGTGGCCACGGTCGCGCCTCATGCGCCACACGCCAACCGCTTCTCCCGCTTTCGCCCATCGCCGCGACGCCTATACGCACTCCGGTCTGCTCCCGCTCATCAAAACCCGCCACTGCATACTGGACGCCACATGAGACGCCCATGCAAGGCACGCCAGGGCCACGAAGCTGTAGCCTGATGACTCAGAACCTCGAAATCTTGTGTTCCGTGCATACCTACACACGTCATACCCCTCGTGACTGCTTATAGTCATAATTTTCATGAAGATCTCGTTTCAAATTGTGTGGTTAAAGAACTCTCAAATTTCATTGAAGAATTTTATTTTCAAGATATATATTTTGGATGATTGAGATAATGTCATCCAAAAATAGGCAACGATATGACATCAAAATACTAAGCGAACGAATCTTGAAAAGCAACCGATCCAAGTTGAAACTCAAGAACTTAAAATATCGGAAACTTTGGGATATCGTTAAACCCAAAACCTATCAAACATGGAGTGTTTATAGTCAAATCGAAGGCGTCGATGAGCGGATCTAACAAGCCCAAGATCTCAAAATTGACTTCATATTCAAATATTTGAAATACATCAAATGATCAAAGGGATCATTTGGAGCCATCCACGGGAGTGGTAATGGGTTTTACATGTATTTACAGAGAAGTCACTCCTCCAATCTATAAATAGCCCTTCATTCCTCATATGAGGGGAGCCAAGCAGGAGAGAGGAGAGAGCCCTAAAGATGGAAGATCCTCCAAGCACAATCCACCACTGCCGGCCAACCGCCGCCGTCCGCCGCCGCCACCCGATCTCGCCGTCGCCGACCGCCGCCATCGGTCATCATCGCCGACCACTACGGTCATCGCCAACATCATCGAATATCATCATCAACATCGTCGCCAACATCGCCACATCACATCAACATCGCTATTACTAACTTCCTTCTTACATACTATTCGTAATCCATCTGAAGATCCTATAGTCCAAAATAAATATATAGTGGAAGCTTTTCGCTGAGCTAGGCCTCGTGGTTTTTCCCTCTTCTCGAGATTTTCCACGTAAAAATTCTAGAGTTTTCTTGTTCGCTTTTAAATACTGTGTGCAGGACTCCCAAAGAAGCTAAGGCGAACTTTACTCTAGAACGGTTTTCTAGTACGCAACAAATACATTGAATCATATAATAAGTTTATTTTCTTAATTAATTTTTTAAAATACTTAATAGTACATTTAGTTAGCATTAATATTGATTATGAGAAAAATTATTTAGTACATTAAAATCAAATCAAGTTATCAGTACTTAATAGATTGGAGAACCAGTATTAATCGACTTTTTTATTAAATTTTATATTTCTAGATTGAAGCATATTTAGTTATGAAATATCTTAATATTCAAAAGTGGTAATAATTTATTGCTTCTACAATTCATGTAATTACTTATAAATATTTAGTATGATATGTTCCCAATTAAGTTATTTTGGCCTCTAAACATCAGAAACGGTAGGATACTTAATGAATTATTAAATGTGTTGATCGATCACTCTGAACTATATCATCATAACAAAAAAAATGTGACAATGAATTTAAATCTTATCTTGACTAAGCAAGCGTAAGTGGCCACATTGCAAGCATGATCTTATTAAGGCTTACTCTCCTACAACTATTAATTTAGAGAACCACATAATTTCAAGCAATTGTACTTATTTGATGACAAGAGAATGAAATGAAGAGCTTATCTTTGTTGCATCATCTAAGTAGTAGCACTCCTTCGTAAGATACTTATATCGCAAATGAGTTTTTCAAAAGCATTATCTTTTAAGATGGAACTCCAATTTATGTAAGCATTTGTACAGTTCTTACTGAATATCTAATTTTGGTGCCACCTACATGCATAAGTTTTATGATTGTCATTAAATATAAATAATATAATTCTAAATTAATGAGCTATTTTATATTGCCTGTAATTTGATAGAAGATAGATCTAAAGCTAAGAAAAATTGTCAAATGAATGGATGTAAAATTCAATAATAAGATTTTTTATATGAAGCCTTGTGATGTAAGATATAAAGAATCAAGAAAAATATTTGACAGTTAGAAGGAATTATATTGTTTAGTTAATTTATTTATGGAACCTATAATATCTATCATGATGTGATCAATTTAATGGATATAATCAAGTGAGTCGTGCTAATTTTAAAGATCTTTTAAGCATTCAAAGCAATCTATGATGATTTGATAATATTGTCAGCTTATATTATACATGTGATTGCTCTGAAAAGACACATTTAAGGATGCGCTCCCCTATCTTTTTGTGATGGGTAGGAGTATATTTTTTATGAGGCAGATTGATATATATTCAACCAGATTTCTCCTAACATTTAGGTTAAGGTTTATTTTGATATGGGTTCTAAGTGGTACAAGAGTGTCCACATAGTGAACAGAGGTGTTCTCATGACGAACGTGCAGATGAATGCCAAAAATTAGGGTTATCATATATGGTGGATGAATATGAATTTGTTCGCATGGCGAACAAATAAATATTAATATGGTTAATGAATAGGAGAATGGGCTCCCCTCACCCCTTTTAATGCCAAAATTTAAGGTTGTCTACATGGTGGATAAGTATGAGTTTGGTTTGTGTAACAAACAAATTAAGAGGTGTTCTCATGATGAACAAATAGCTGTTCACATGGCAAACGAATAGGTTGCTCGGCTTATATTCTTTTTTTTATTTTTTAATGCCAAAATTTAGGGTTGTCCACATGGTGGATAAGTATGAATTTGTTCATGTAGCGAACAAATTAAGGGGTGTTCACATGACAAATAAATAGCTATTCACATAGTGAACTAATAGATTGTTGGGCTTACATCCTTTTTGCAATGCCAAAAATTAGGGTGTTTGCATGGCAAATGGTTATGAATTTGTTCGCGTAACGGATGGATTATGGAAGTTTGCATGGAACAAAGAGATGTTCACATGGTCAATGAATAGATTGATGGGCTTACATCCCTTTGGAATGCCATAATTAGAGTTGTCCACATGGTGGACAAATATGAATTTATTTGCATGACGAATGAATTAAGGGGTGTTCACTTGATGAACAAATAGTTGTTCATATGGTGAACAAATAGATTGTTGGGCTTACATCCCTTTTGGAATGCCATAATTAGGAGTTTCCTACATATTATGTAGACATAGTTGTGTTTGCATATCAAACGAATAAAATTTAAATTTTATTTTATTTTAAAAAAACATAAAATTCTTATTTTTGGGACTCAGTGCCTCGACGCATAAATCCAATGCCACGACGTTGTGATAGTGGAGCCCAGTGCTTATGTGGCATGACACGGGGGTAGATGAGCTGTAGGCTTAGCACCTCGGTGCTTAGTAGGCAACTTCATGGGGCTGCTATTATTGGTTATTTAACTGTTTGAACAAAGCTATAGGCCACCTTGTAGCGCTATGGTGCTAGTCAATATTCTTGACCAACATGCAGCGGATTTTAAGGGGAAATAACAGCCTTGTTTTAATGAGCGTCATGGCGCTGGGTCAGAGTGCTACGGTACTGCGCACTTTTCACGTGCATCTATTACAAAAATTTATTATAATTAATTCTATCTTTTTGAATGCACAGTAATTGACGGGATGAGCTAATGAGTGCCTCAGCACTGCATGTGGGCTCCGCGGCACTGGGGCCATGATTCTACAATCCAAGAGGGTAGCGCCTCGGCGCTAAGTCTGGGTGCCACGGTGCTGGGTCATGATTTATAAATAGAGGCCTAGATTGTTAAGGATTTTCATTCAACGATCCATTTCCTTAAGAATTTTCTTTCTTTCATAGCTCTTTAGTTTTCTAATTTTCAAAACTAATCATGCCTCTTAGAAAGGTTATGGGCAAGAAGAGGGCATCCAACGATGTCAATCGCTTCGTTAGTGCTATCGTCGAGGAGCGATACCAGCACGCTCTCCTCTACAAAAACCTGATTCTAAAGAGGGGATTCCATAATCCAGGTGGCAGCATTGAGGGGATAATTATGGAGTAGAGGTGGCTCAATCTAGCCTACGACAATAATTTGTGCACCATTTCGGTGGTGCACGAATTCACAAAAGCATGGGGCAGCTAGGACAACAAGGCATGTGTCTGAAAAAGCTGGTGAGTTACGACAGTAGTGCTATAAATGCATAATATAACCTTCATAATATCGAGTATGATCAATATATTTCCTACTACAATGATCATCCTGGCTTCGACAAGATCATTCTCTTCCTTTGTAGTGGAAATGAAAACGTGCAATAGAATTATCAACTTTCATGTCGCCAGTATGATAGCCACCTCTAAGGCTTGACACTATTTCATTTCTATCAAACTTTTTCCCTCTAGTAACATTAGTGAGGTTACCAATGATAGAGCTATTTTGAATTTTATTATTCATAAGGGGATTTTGATCGATATCCGGAAAGTTATTTTTAATTCAATTTGTAATATGCTAAAGGGGAGCACTATTATTGAGTATGACCACCCTTCTCTTATTTAAGGTCTGTGTGTAGTGGTAGGTATGATAGAGGGCTTGATGAGGTACTGCTTGAAGACTCCTCTTACAAAGAGGGTGATCGAGGGGTACATGAATAGATTTGAAGTGGGAGAAATTTCACGTCCTCCCCAATCTAGATCCCAAACTCCCAAGTCCTTGGCCGAGCAAGTTCAAGAGATTGGAAACTATGTCTCAGACTTGCGTAAAAGGGTGGATAAGAGTAGTCATAGACAGGAGATACTAGAACGTAAATTTGACCATCACTTGGATTAACAATAGATACAATTCTCCTACATGGCCCTGTTCAAAACTACACTGTGAACATGTTTCCAAATTATAACTTACAGATTCTAACTAGGTCTCCTTCCCTATGGCGCCTCAATATCAACCTTGTATGATTACCCCACCGATATCGTGCACAGAGGAGGAGGAAGAAGAGGAAGAGGAGGGTGGCGATGAGTACAACTACAAGCTTTTCCCCGTTTGTTTTTTTTTCTTTTCTTTTTATTTATAATTTGTAATTTGTAATTTTTCTTTTGAAGAAATAAAATTCCCCATTTTATTATCTTTGCATTGTGTTCTTACATATATATTATTAGTTTTTATTTCTATTGATGCTATAGAATAAATAAATAAAAGTTTAACACTCATAAAAAAAATCAAATCAGAGTATAGTGTCACGATGATGGTATGCTAGTGCCTCAATGCTGGAGATAGATCAAAGGGCCCGAGAGATGGGCTCCACAATGTTGTACTGTGGCGCCGTGGCACTGTGGGATATTATTTTCTCTCCAAGAAAAAATTTCTTAAGTCCTTTTTCGCATGCGATAGGTGACATAGCATTGTGGCGTTGTCCCCTCAATGCCACGGTGCTGCGGGATTTTTATCTCATATTTTGATCCAGATATTCTAAGTCATATTTTTAAATGACACATGGGTTTGGCACTGCGATGCTGATGCTTTGGTACCGTGGCGCCAAGGAGTTTTTGTTAGAGAGTTGTGACACTAATTCTTAAGCACTACAACACCACTTGTGTAATATAACTACCTGAGAGCGAGGTGTCATAACGCCAACAGCCAGTGCCTCGAAGCTATAGGCCAAATTTTAAATTTAATGTGTAGATTCTTTTTAATTTCTTAAAAATTTCAATGGTATTTCACCTTAGCAATACTATGTTTCAAAATTATATAGTGCAAAGCATTTTTCTCTCTTATTTCAAATCAAAGATCAACAGAGGGGAGAAGATTTTCATCTCTCGCAGGAATAAAATTTGTTAACCTTCACATATGCTACACAAGCCGAATCGAGCTTATACGGTGAATTTGATCAACTTGGATGCTTTAGAGCACAAATCAGAGCTGAGATGCACCAAATATTACCGAGATCAGCTTAAATGACCTCCAATCGATGAACGGGCTTCTCCGTCATGTTCAAAATATCGAAAGTGGTCAAATATAAATATTGCATAATCTACATATCAACCGATCAAGTGATTGAGCTGTCAATGTGCTAACATGTATATCAGAGTCGGGAAGTCACGACGATATCCAAATGACCTCTGTTCATAAAATTGATTGTGTCATTAGCTTGAAACATTAAAATCTGTCAAGTAAAACTATTCACACTCAATTCAAATGAGTCTGTGCAAATGTCGAATGATCGAAAATGATAACACGTAAATCGAGACTAAAATACATTGGACATCGCCAAATTCAACCCAAATAACCTCCGATTGATGAACGGACTTTGTCATTATGTTAAGAATGTCAAAACTAGTCAAAATATGAATATTATACAACATGATAATCAAATCAAGCCGAATTCGGCCCCACACATATCGAGGTTATGAGGCATCGACGTAAACTAAACGACATCCATTCGTGAAATTGATTATGTTGTTAGTTTTGAAATATCAATCTATCAACTAAGACTATTCTCACTCAATTTGGACAAGTCTACCCAAAATTGAGTGGTCGAAAATGATAATTCACATTTTGAGCTAAAATTAACCCAATTTGACGCCGACTTAAACCAAACGGCCTCCGATTGCGAAACGGACTGCATCATTGCGTTCGGAATATCTAGAATAACTTTGAATCAATATATATATCAACCCTATATTGAGGTTGACATAAATTTTATATTAAAGTTGATTAATCAATAAAAAATATTATTAAAAGCTCTGATTTAATCCTAACTAACCTAAATCCCTAAAACCGTTTGGCTAGGCCTCCTCTTAATGCACGACCCGACCTCTTCACGCACGACCCAACCTTTTCATGCATGGCTCGGCCTCCTCTCCATGGATGATCCCATTCGATATCCTTCCTCAACCGATCCTGTGTCTCCCCCTTGAACCGTTCCCTCCTTCCTCCTCCTTAAGGAAATCTCAAGACAAAAGGGCAAGGCTTGGTTTTCTTGTTCTTCTTCTTCCATTCTTCTTCTCTCCAACAAACCGCAAGCAAGGGTAGGTTCTTGTTCTTCTTCTTCCATTCTTCTTCTCTCCAACCATAAGCAGGGGTAAGTTTCTTTATTCTTCTTTTTTCCTTTCTTCTCTTCCATCCCCTTCCTCTTTCCCTCATTTTTTTGCCCAAACCATAAGGAACAAAACTAAAGACACATCTAAATGATCAAATCAATCTAAACAAAACATGAGATTAGCTAAGCGGCTTAACATTATAATAGATATATGTAAAAATAAATTAAATGCAAGGCGGGCATTGCAAAGTACATGGTATACCTCTAAATCAAAGGTCGAATATTTGGACCAAATTTATGAAATCCTAAAATTCACTCAACACTTGCAAGGATGGAAATGAATGGGAAAGGGAATGATAAAAGTTAAACATCCCCATCTCTTCTATTTATATAAGAAGGAAGGGTTATGTGTTGGAACAAATTCATTAAATGACAATAATATAAAAAAAAGAGAAGAGAATCACCATCTTGATCTTTTTTTTAAATGGAGCTTCTTTTGCACTTGAGCTTAAATCTCAAATCAAATTATGAGAGAGTCAATACGCATATCAAGGCAACACAACTAAACTCAAATGCGTATATCGAAAAACTCAAATGTGTATATTGAAATACATGCAAGCATATTATTACATGAAAGTTAATACACATATTGAGATAACTATACATTTAAATATATTATATTAATGTGTAGTCATTTTGAAAAGAGAAAAAATCAAATATGTGCATGCATCTTGATGGGTATCACATTTATTGTGCATTGCGAAGTGACATGAGAACCTATCAAAAAAAAATGTGTTAGCAATATAATATGATGAATAGCATACACACTATAGCAATCATATACTTCTATTCATTGCTTCAAACTTTATGCATATAATGAGATTATATAAATCAAATGAAATGCTTTAAGAAGTGTGCAAGCATCCTCAAGTGATTTATATGTTCCATAAGGAATTTCTTAGGCATAGCTTTAATTATCTCGTAAAGCATGCAAATTTTATAAGTTGCATAAAATTCAACAAATTTGAAAACAAACGCATGGGCCCTGACACTTCACTAAATGCTTAAATTCAAGTGTATGAGGATGATGCGAGTTACTTCCCGGTTTAGTCTTAAGATTGGGTCTGGGTTAATAAAACTGAAAAATCTATTATAAGAATTTTAACTTAGTAAAATATTTGAGAAACTAATTCTATCATGTGACAGTAGATATAATCCTCTAGGAGCTTAACAAAGATGACATGATCTAAAAAGCTCTCAAATATATTTGATTCAATCAATTAACAATCCCGATGATGGCTGTGTTAAATGATGATTTCAACCGGAGGGGATACTTTCATCAAATATGATTCTAATTTCAAATTAAATTAATTAAATTTAAGTATCGATCTAAAAAAAATTAAATGAAATTCAATTATAAAAGCTTAAAAAGAAAAACTCAATCTATCTACCTTCGCAATTGTTTGTCAAAAGTAATAAATTAAGAAAACTCTAGCTCACGAGGAGCCAATGTCAAATCAAGTGTTCTATTATATTCACTCTCAATCAATCTCATGCTGTAAGGACGTGGCCCGAGTCCTCTAACTGCGTGACTTGGCCGGTAGGCTCCACAGATGATATAGTTATGACTAGAGTCCTCTGATCGAGTGGTTTGACTAGTAAGGCTCCATTATATTATGATCACAATTGTAGCTCGTATGCTCCCCAATGGCTCTACCCTTTGAGTTATGAATCATAAGTTACATCTAATAGGACAAACAACCATCTGTCAGCTAAGGTAGACTTAAGATTGTCTCCTTAGATAAACACCACCTCAAGTCTACAAGAATTTCTTGGACGACTGTTGACCTCACTTTTGGAGTGAGCTCTAAACCCCATCCTCTCAGACTTAGGAATCTTATAGACACTATGATTTCCTTAGTCATAAGACACATCTAATGATTAGGCGAACACTTAATCTAAACCTAGTGACTTAGAAGAGTTAATTATAAGATTAGGCTATGCCTTAGATTTTAAGAAAATTACATATCCTATAGCCTAAACATAATATAGATAGACTTTCTCAAATCAAACCTAGATTCAAATCTCAATCCAAATCTCAAATTCAAATCCAAATTTCAAATTCATATCCCAAATTTGACTCAAATAATTGAAACCCAAAATCAAATTCAAATCCCAAGTCCCATCCTAAGCCATTTGAGCCACCTTCATAAACTTAGCCAAAACTCATTTTAGATCAAATCAAACTCAATTTATTTCTTTATAAATCAATTATTCCTTCATTCATATTCATAAATATAAATGAAACCCACCTTCCAATGACCATAAATAAATCAAACTAAGTTGATTGCCCTCTAAGCCTTTTTGACCTACATCCATGGACTTGGTCAAATTTGCTTCCAAATCACTCCAAACTCAAGTGATCTTCTCATGAATCATTTATATATTCATATATATTCATAAATATAAATGAAATATAAATCCAAATAGCCAAGACCAAATCCAACATTAAACCAAAATCTAATTTATACCCTTTTAGCCAATTCTTTGGACTTAGCCAAATTTTATCCAAATCAAGTCAAAACTAATGGATTTTCTCTCGAATCAATTATTCATTCCGCTATCTACCTAAATATAAATGAAACCTATAATCATCAAATCAAATCGAAGCCAACCGAAGTCAAACCCAACCTAGCCATTTTGACTTAAAATTTCAAATGAGCCAAAAAATCTCTTATACTTCAAATTGATTGTCGTTGAATTTATATTTCAATCCAGAGCTCATATATAAGTTCAACTAAACTAGAATCAAATCAAAACCAAACCAATTGACCCACTTAGTTCCACTTGACCCAAAGTAGCCTAAAGGACTCATTTGAGCCAACTTTCAATCCAACCAAAATTGGATTGAACCAAGCTCACCAAAATCTTCCACCATGATTATTGATCACCCTGGAATGATCAATTACAATCAATTGAGTCAAACCAAGTCAACTTAGTCATTTGACTAAGTCAACCCTTAGCCCAAATGAACCAAAATTAGCCAAAACTCATCCTCCATCAAATAGATTAAAACTAATAATTTGAATCAACCTAAAATCAATATTTAAATATGACTTGACCATCAATTAAGCCTAACCAAGCCCAATTCGATCCAAGTTGACCCAAATTATCCTAAAAGACCAAATTGGGTCAAATCATGATCTAACCCAAATTAATTACAACCAATGGCTCAAATTCATTCCAAATTGATTATGGAATTTAACCAAAGTCATAATTAAACCCAATTTGATCAATTAAGTGCAATTGAGCCATTTAGCTCAAATTAGCTTAAAGGGTCAATTTTTCTTAAATCTAAATTGATTCGAATCAAAGATCACATTCATCTTCAATTAGCCAATTGAACATGAATCAACTTATAACCTAAGCCAATTTAACCAATTTTGGTCAAATTGGTCAACTTGATCGATTTGACCCATTTGATTTCAAATGAGCCAAAATCAATTCTAAGCCAAATTAAATCAAATTGATCATACCAAAACTATTCAAATTATTATTTGAACTTAACCTAAGCCTTGGTTTGATCCAATTTGACAAATTGGTCAACCTAACCAGATATGACCCAATGTGACCCATATGACTCAAATTGAGTCAAATCTCTTGAAACCAAGCAATGACCCATTAGGGGCTGATCAAACCTGACCCAAACTCATTTGGGATTAGTCCAAAATCAACCCAGCATAATTAAATCCCTCATGGATCCTCCCTCACATAGGATTCCACCCAACTTCATTTATTCTCCTCATCACATGCATTTAACTCCCCCCCCAATCCATGGCATTCAATGGAGCTAATCATATGACAGCAAAAGATAACTTTAGAGCAAAAATCTAAATCTTCAATTAATTCATCATCCATCCCAACCACCCTAAGCAAAATGACAACACTTTAGAGCCAAAAAGCATGGGGAAATTAGGCTTCATTCCTCTTCCTCCTACCACTATTAAAGCATGGGGAAATTAGGCTTCATTCCTCTTCCTCCTACCACTATTCAGTCGCCAAGAGCTCCCCATAAAACCAATAACCATTTTCCCATCTCTCTTAGGCTAGAAACACCAAAATTGGGTTTATTTCAGAGAAAATGGCAATCATCAAAAGATGCATCGCTCTGAAGTGAAGGAGGTCTAGACTCATTCCAATGCTTCTTCTTCTGCTCAAGAGCATGCTGGATTATCACCTCCACTGGAAATCATCCACGGCGAGGTAATTTCATCAAAACGTAGCCGGCCATAGGATCTATTATTTGTAATAATTTTTGCTCAATTTTAGGAAATTTTCTTTGATTACCCTTGCATTTTTCATTTTCCATCATCCCTACACGAATTAAAGTTTTCGGTAAAAATCGCCATGAAAACGAGCACAATCAAATGAAATTTTTCCCAAAAAATGTAAAATCTTGTTGGATGAACAGTATTCCACCAAATTTTCATGTCGTCGATCCCCATTCGGATCGAGCGGCTCGTCAGCGCGTGATCTCGGATCCATGCTTTGGATCCGATCGCGCATTCAGTCATGGATCGATCCGACCATCCGATCCGTGATTGAACTGTCCGCGTCGATCCACGCATCGCCATCCCATGATGCGAGACTTTCACGCTCGTCCGGTTGATGTGGCACCACCGCAAGCGCGGCGCCACGTACACATAACACGATGCCCGTCGCCGCGGTGCCATGACCGTTTTCCGTCGCCGCGTGGTGGGTTAAGTAGGAAAATCACCTATTTTTTGCTCTTAAAAATTAATTAAATTGCCTGAAACTTCAAAAATTCATAGAAAATAAAATACCGAACAAAAAATCACAAAGAAGGGATCGCTGGATTCATCTTTTGGAGAAATCCAAAGAACCAAAACAATTTCAAATTCCACTGAATGGTTTGAACTTAATTTAGGTTTTATAGAAAATAAAGTTTCATTAATTACTCTAAAAATATATGAGATGGACTTGAAATTTCACGGATTGAAATTAAAGTTAAAGCACACCTATGATAAAATTCGTAAGTAAAAAAAAAGATTTCTAGATTGGGATAAATTAAATTTTGAAGTTCAAATTATTTATTTTAATAAAACAAATCAAATAAAAATCCATAAATTTATAAAAATGTTCAAAATAGCTTAAATCACTTCAATTAACATCTAAGATCCTAAAAATAATAATAATAATAATAATAATAATAATAATAATAATAATAATAATAATAATAATAATATGATCTTTTGAAGCTTAATGAACCTACAATAAATATTTATTGTTAAAATTTAACAAATTATGGAATTAATTAAAATGAAAGTCATAATAATCTAAATAATAAATTAAAATCATAAATGAAATAACACTTAAGAAATCATTAATCAAATCTCAAATCATAAAAATATCATATAATCCTCAGAGAAAATTAAATTAAATATGATTAAACCTATTTAAGTTAATAAAACACAATTAAATGACTAAATCTTAAATCAAACTTAAAATTAAACAAATCTAGAAACTTTAACATGGGTCAAACTAGTATAACTAAACCTACACTAAGCATGAGATCTTAATCATATGAAACTTCTTAATTAATATAAATAAATTGAAACTAATTAATCATTAAGTAAACTAAAATGCTAAATTAATTATAAATCCAATACATCATAATCACTTAATATTAATCAAATCAAACCAAACCAAATGAAGCTAAAGTGAACTTAATTAATTTAATATCTATATCAATCCATTTGGAAAAAGAGAGTTACTCAACAATTAAATATTTCAACTTAATAACTAAATCAAACATGTTAATGAAATTAAACAAATATAATAAATGAATCATATCAAATAAAACTCTCATCATTAATAATCAAAGTTAATTAAAATAAAATAATTAATTAATTCACTTAATAACAATGTTGGTAATAACAATAATCTTTTAGTCAAATCAAACTTAAGTAAAACACTTAACTAAATCAAATCACTCGCATGTGAGAAATTAAGTCATTAATTAAATAAATCTTTGATTAATCCAATAATTCAAAATTTAATTATTTTTAATCAAACCAAATTAATCAAACATCTAATTAATGCAAACTTAATGAATTAATCCATCATCTTAATGAATCAAATTAATTCAAATAAATTACATTAAACCTAACTCTTAAATTAAACTTAAATCAAACTCTTATTAAATTTAATAATTAATCACACCCCTCAAGTAAACTAATTAAGTTAATCAAACTAATCATAATAAACCTAAGCTTAATCAAACATAAATGCAATTAAATAATAATCAAATCCTAAATTAAACATAAATCATTAAGTTATTAATTACATCATTAATCTAAATAAATATAAAACCAAATTAAAAATTAAATAAATCTTTATTTAATTTAATAATTAACTTAAACATACTTCTTAATTAAACTAATTGCCCTTAAGCTAATCCAATTGAATAAACACCTAATTAATACAAACTTAATGAATTAATCCATCATCTTAATGAACCAAATTAACTTTTTAAATCAAATTCAAATCAAACACTTAATTAATCTACTAATTAATTTGACCATACATCTTAAATAAGCTAATTAAGTCAATCAAATTAATCATATTAAACTTAAACTTAATCAAACATAAATGCAATTAAATACTAATCAAAACTTAAATTAAACCTAAATTATTAAGTCATTAATTACATCATTAATCTAAACAAATATTAAGTCAAATTGAAAATTAAATAAATCTTTATAATTAACATAAATACACTTCTTAATTAAACTAATTACATAATCACTAAGCAAACCCATAGACTAATAAAGCTAATCAAATCAAATTAAATTAAATTAAGAAAGACTCTCATCAATTTAATATGTAATCAAATCAAATCTCATTCAACCTACTTAAATAAGATAAACTAATTAACTATTCAATGTATGAAATCAAAATACAAACCAAACTTTGATAAACATGACAAATGGATGAGATTAAAAATAAAATCCTAATTGTGAAGAATCAAACTCAATTAAAATCAAAATAAAATCTCAATTATTCTAATTCGATCAAACTACAAATAAATGAACCATAATCAAATCAAATAAATATAAAATTAAGTCACATAACCATAATCAAAGAAAATAATTAGATATTAACTTAAAAGGTTATCAAGATTTAATTGAATCAAAAAATCTAATTAAAAATTATCAATCAAATTACATGGAGGTAAACAAATACAAAAAAAATGTAGCAAACTCTAATCAAATCAAATCAATTCAACTAAATCATTCAAATAAATCAAATCAAGTAAAACCTTAAATACAAAAAAATCTAATTAAGGGTTCTTCTTTATGTGTTTAACAACATAAAGACTTTTAAGAAAATTATGATTAACCCATAAGTATTAGAGAATCATAAAAGTACTTAATTAGATTCTTTAACTTAATTAATCCTTAATTATGAGCCAATTTATTAGGTACTTTAGGAGCATTGTAATTTTATTTTCTCATATATTCATGTCATTTATGGCTTATAATTAAGTGGTTAATCAAATTAAGAAGCATAGGTAAGGGTAATTAATTGATTTAATTAAGGATCCAACCTAATTAATTTATAAAATTCACTTAATTATTACTTATTAAACCAAATTAAATCACGAACATGGGGCATAGAATAGGATTAGCAAACCTCTTCTTATATTTCTTGAATCAAATCAAACATGAAATCATTTTGACATTAAGAACTTTGGTTCATTTTAAATAATATTATTTAATATGATTGTCCTTAGAAATTAATTGGAATGAATGAAATCATGTGCTTATGTTCTTTTATTTCTTTCGATCATATTAAATATTATTTTTGCCATATATGATCATGCATTCATCTATTTCAAAAATTAATTAAACAAAATGATTTCTTTTATGTCAAATTGCATGTGTTGACTTAAATTAAAAATAGGTCTGGCTATTATCACTATTAAATCAAAAATTACTTTCAAAAATGTATAAATCAATTATAATATATGGAGAATTACAAATTGATGAGTTTGCATGTGTTTATTATCTAAGATACGTGGTATGAAGTCTTCTCTCTTTATTTTGCATGGGGTTACATAGATTTATAAATCTATAATTTATTTGAAAAGAACACAATATTTGTCCAAATTCATTCCATGTATGTCCATGCTAAAGCTTAGAAAGAATTTCATATCACATATGTAAATCATATGATTGAATCAAACACAATTTTTTGCATGACTTCTTCTTCTTATGGTTAATTGTGCATTCATATGTATATAAAAAGAGTGGTATATTAGTCTAGACATCCTGGGGATGCATGACTTTAAGTAGCCCTAAGGAGGTCTTTACCTCACCCTCCAGTGTAACAATGGCATACTCATATCTCTTACACATATTATGTGCAATGTGACTGATGAATAGAAAGTCATAATTCAATCAAATTAATTTCTTATTTTGCATGACTCTTCATCCTTATAGTTATGTATACATTTATATGTATATGAGAATAGTGGTATATTAGTCTGGACATCCGGGGATGCACAACTTTAAGTAGCCTTAAAGAGGTATTTACCTCACTCTCCTGGTGCGAAATAATGGTGTCATACCTGCTTGAAACTTTATACATCTGAGTGTACATGTAGCTAACGGATTAAAGTCTCTTTTTTCTATTAAAAAAAACATGCATTCATATTAATCCAATTAAATGAAATATAAAATTCAAATATACTTCTTTACAATCATCATCTAAGTGTGTTAAGATATATTGTATGTGTAGTTATACTTAGGATCCAATCATGTGCATGTTACATGTGATGTAAAGAAATGAATGAACATGTGTCATGTGATAGTAATTCATTCCAATTATTCTTAAGAAGCCTTTCACATTGAATAAGGTTATTTAAGATGAACCCAAACCTAGGACCAATTAAAACACATAATAAGCCATTCACTAAAAGAAACTAAGTCATAATAACATGCTTTAGACTTAAGGTAGGGATGAAAGAGGGCAATCCTCTTTCTTCTCTTTATAACACTTAGATGTTAAGTGTAAGGTCTTATGGAACCAAATAAATCACAAATTAAAACTTTCAAAATCAACTAAACAACTTAAAGTGAAACCAACATTCCATGTTAAATTGAATTCTTTTACAAATTTTAGGGAGTGAGTTTAAGGACTTAATCTCTTTTCTAAATAAATAACACCCTAACCGTCTTGCAAAAGTATATGACTTACATACATGAATTTAAATCATAGAAGAGTTAGCTGGCTGCCACTCCAGGTGGCAATAAGTTCAGCAGTGATTTATTCTCTCTTGTGAAGGTAAATCATATACCCATTTTTGCCTTAGATTTAGGTTGTGCTTCGACCCTCGCTAAAGCTCATTAGCTTAGGATCTGAGGTAGTTATTTCCTTCGAGCTACAAGCATAAATCCTCACCTCTTGGGCATTTTCACAATCTTATATTGTGGGATTATAAGTCCTAATATTCTAATAGAATATCAACTCAAATAATTAACTCTCTTCAATTTCAAAAATATAAAGCCCAACCATAGGATAGATTGGAATGCTCACTGCTTATCATATTCATACCCATCCCCCCCCTTTGACTAATAAGTCTTCTCCTTCATCTATCTCATTTGATTTTCTAAAATAGCCAATCCTTTGATAGTCTTAACATTGAAATCTTTGGAGACCCTAATTGTTTACTTTAATCAAAAGTATTCTTAAGAAATTCTCATTCATTGGAATGTAATTAACTATGGGGCTTGCCTCCATAAGAAACTTAACAAACCCGACTTAAAATAAACCCTACTTTACTTTTCCATATAAAGTAGGGGAAAGATTTCTAGTATATTCAAAGACCCATCATGCCTTAGGAGTCCTTATTAGGTGATTAGGTCCATTATAGGGTGGTGATTTCTATCTTTGAGATAGTACATTCATAATGTGTACGATCACTTAATAAGTACCCCCTTAAGATTCATGGTTTCCCACATCTCAAAAATAAATACCACAATGACATAACCCATGTGTTGCTGATAAGGATCATTCGATCAGGTTAGGTCGACTACCTCATTTGACTAAGTAGACTAGGGATCACGACAGCCCAGGATGATGGAACCATGAGATCTAGATCGGGCACGTCATCATTCCTCTAACCATCCACTTTAAGTTAAAATGATGAATTTCATAATCTCAAATTTTATACTCCACATGCTGCTACTATATGCTATGCATTTAGTGATATAACGACTAGCCTTAATCGAAAGTTCTCTCTCACTTATTGGGAGAGGTAATTAACTATAGGCTTACTCCTATAGGAAACCTAGAACCAAATCTTAAAGTTCTCACCAAATGAGGACGAAATCTCTAGGTACTGTCTTATCTACTATTCCATCTGTCTTCTAAAAATTACATCGATATTTTAAATCACACTCCATTCAAATTATCGAGAGGTCGATGGCAAATTTTCGGAGCCCACAAAATTCAATAGCAGAGGTATTCAAATCTCCAAGTTTTTCACATTGGATCAAAGATCAACGGTGAGATTTATCAAACTATTAAGAAAAAAAGCACAAATTCTTTATCTAAAGTGAGAAACTCGGAGACAAGTGTGAGCATCGTTCTGAAAGAGTACAGGGAAAAGTGAGTGAAAAAAGTCTATTTAGTGAACTGCTCACTTCTATTTATAAGAGTGGACTCATAACTATTCCCTCTCAATGGCTGGTACAGTTGCTAGGTGCCAAAATTGTGGCAGCAATCTATATCTGATAACTTTGGATTGAGTAGTCTTCTTCTAGAAGACTAGAAGAACTTACGCTTATGGATGTAGCCTAGCTAAAAAAATTTATTTTTATTATTTATTATTTTATTATTTATTTTTTTTGATGTAAACAACATGGATGAACCTTTTCTTTGGTAAGTATAGAGGAAATAGAATAACTATTACGGTAATTGATGCTAACAATGGTCTATTCCTCAAGTGCAATGATACATGGCTTTGGTTTTTACTACTAATTCTAATTATTCGAACAAGAAGAGATTTATGCATCATTTCTGACAAGAACTTAGGCTTGGTTTGTAGCTATAGAGAGATATTATCATATGCTGCTCATCATCATTGCTTGAAACTCCTAAGAGAAAACTTCATAACAAGAACAACAAATGTGGATTTATTTGCTAGAAGATGTGCATGATAAGTAATAATGATTACATTTAAATATTTAGTTGACTTTATGGTTAATATAAAAAATATTAAGGTTGAAGCATAAGATGTTTCAAAGTTGGTCACTATTATGACCTTGAATGCTTCAAAGCATTTTCACTTAAATCTTGAAATGTGTATGTGGACTATCCCTCATGCACTTACAAGTTGTGTTCATTACAATTAGTAAATAAAGAATGTGCACATCAAATACATATCAATAATATCAATATATACAAAAATAAGCTTAATTGCAAAGGCATGTAGAATGTCAAACATAAAAATTATGTTTCAACAATAAGTAACACTTTTTTTAATTTCTTTATTATTTAGAAACCTTATACAAATCAAATTAGATAATGTGTCGCAAATGTTTGCATGACTGGTAAAGATGTATGGTAGGCATGAGTTCTATTGAGTAGTTAATTAGAAGATGGTAGATTGGCACTTATTAGAAAGATTGTTGCATTAGTTTGGTTATTTTCCACACATAAATGTGCCATCAATGGATCTCAAGTTTATAAAGGTTGATGAAAAAAAGAAAAATAGACATTGATGGGGCTAATTACAATCTAATGTATATTATTATGTGAGAAAATAGGAGACTCTACATCATCATGGGTGATGGTGATGAGAAGGACATCAACATGCTTTGAGATATTGTATGGGGTGGTATAGATCTTGGGTATTGATTTACTTGTTGAAGATGCTAGTTAATTCTCCAAATACATGTATAATGGGGACTCAACCTCAAAAAAAAAAATTTCTATTAAAAATTTGATTCATGATATAAGAATGGCTTCTTGGATTTAAAGAACAAAATCTAAGATTTCATCTACATAACAAATTCATATAATAAGGGAAACTGCTACCACATCATCCTAGATAGAGAATCAAGAAAATAATTGTATCATGAAAGATACTTGTCATTGATTTTATAAAATAAAACTGTGTAATTATCACATCACTATAAGAGATGCTAACTTTTTTTATATGTAGTAGTTGTTTGAGATGTCTTATCCTACATCGAAATTTTTACAAGTAACATTAAAAATTTCAAGCAAAAATATCACTTATGAAATAATATAGTATATTGTGGATTGATGATAAAGAAATCATTTTAAAAATGCTAACTTTGTAGTACTAAAGCATTAATAAACTAAGGATTCTCTATGAACATCTTCTACTACTTTGTATATATATATAATCTCAAATTAATATATTGCTAAAGATGCATACGAAAAGTGATAGAAAATAAATCAATACATTTATTATTACTAACAAGATAAGCTAATCATCTGTTTAATTGGTGATAAGATCTATAATAAAATATTTTATTCTTCGTCTTCGATTACACCATACTCAATTTTAAAATTTTACTTGGTTTCAAGTAACATGAAGTTTGAGTTGCTTTTTCTTTTCAAAACTAATAACTTTACAAGTATATCAAATATATTTTAATTAATTTTTGTAATAAAAATTTAAAAATTAAAAATGATCCTAAATGGCCTTGAGATAAGATTACTAACACAAGATTAATGATGATGAAAGCCATGCAGATTTCTTTAAAAGCCAGCGTCTCTTTCGGCGCCGTCTAGTGGACCTAAGCCCACCTTGCCTATAATCATTATAAACACAATCCACTCTGACGATGAAACACGTACTTTTCAGTACTCCGCTTCGAGCTCAGCCTGATGATGCCTCAAGCAATGAGAAATCTGAAGAACGCCGCAATCGCCTTGGTTACTCCGCTCCCTTCCATCTTCTTCTACCTCTACTTCCTCCGGCACCACCGGCGCTTCTCGTCCTTCTCTTCCGTCTTTGCCGCTTCCTCCCCTCTTTGGGAATGGTGTTACAACCACCCTCTCATGCTCTCCAATCTCATCTTTTTCGTCAACGTCGACGTCCTCTTCTGGATCATCGCCCTTATTCAGTCCAATCACTGGGTGCGGGCCAAGTCCCCTGTTTTATGTATTCCCTTCTTCTAACTAGTTCAAATTCAGCTACTTTCTGACTAATTTCGGTCGTTCGAGTGCAGATGATCGACCTATATTGGACCGTAATTCCAGTCATGCTAATTCATTTCTACGCTAGCCATCCTCTGGCGCGAATGAATGCAGTGAGGTCGATGGTGGCGACTGTTCTTACCTATATTTGGAGCATACGGCTCACCCATAGTTATTTCAGGAGGGAGAAATGGAAGTGGGGAGCTAGGGAGGATTGGAGGTTTAATAAGATGAGAAAGCAGTACGGGAAGCATTGGTGGTGGGTTTCATTCTTTGCAGTGTATGTGTCTCAGCAGGTATAGAAGTTTTCCTCCGAGTTTGCTTCACACAAGTTTTTTTTTTCCTTCATTATTCCACATAATGATGCTTATTTTTACTTGAAATTTGATGAGATTGTTCATTTTGATGGCAGGGTTGTTTTCAGTATGTTCCTGCATTTAAAGTGTTTGAGCAAATTCCTGTTACAATTATGTGCTCTCTGTGGGCTCTATGTGAGCTTGTTTCTGACTTAAAACAGCATATGCCGATGATTTTCTCTGATTTTTATTGGCGATTTGAGTTGAACTATATTAAAATCGTTATTGAAAATGAAAGTCTTTTAATCAAGAGAAAATTTACATTGCATCATCTGCATTTTGAGACATAGTTGTGACTGACCTGTCATGGAGTTTAAAGACCTATCCCTGTGCAAATTATTCTTTTTTAGCTATTAGAAAGATTATTAGCATGCAATATAGTTACTTTCAAAGTTTTTTCTATAATGCGGAACATCCCTTTTTTTGTATCTTTGCCTGATATTTATACTAGAAAAATAAGCAGCAGAAAAAGAAAACTTTGGATAGTATTTTACCATTGTCATGATTTCCTTGTCGAAGTGAGTCCACTTCATTCAATAGAGACTTGGCTGCCAAACTTATCTGCGTGAAGTTTAAGACCTATTGTTAGGTCGTCTTACACTGTTCACAGTTATTGTAAATGTTTTTCCCCCTTAAATGTTTTTCTAGTTTTTGCTTATTTCAAGTTTACATTTTTTATTTCAATGATTTTGTATGCAAAAGTTCAAATTACAACACCACCACCTCAACTCTCTGAGAAGTCTTCGAGATGGGAGGGTTAGGATCTGATTGTTTTAACTACTTTAGATTTAGAATCGATCAAAGTACAAAATAATCTATTAAGAGTTTTTCTTTCTTTGTTCAAAGTATTTTCTTTCAGAATAATTGGTTCGTTTCCTAAAAATTCTCCATGAAGGCAGTCAGTTTGGTTAATTCTGAGGCTATTTACTGCTTGCTTTCTTCATTGATAAAGCATATGATATGTTTTCCATCATAAACTTTTTACATTATTTTCCTTCATAAACTTTCTACACTATTTCTCTTAATAATTGCAAATTAAAGCAAACCCAATGCCTATTGTCAGATCTTTCTGATTGGCATTTGTCTGCCACTATATGCGATTCACTACAGCAATAAGCCATGGGGATATTGGGACTCCATAGCTACTTGTACATGCATCAGTGGGATTACGATTGCCTTCTTTGCTGATACACAGCTCTACAATTTCATGCAAAGAAATGATCTTTTAAGAGCAGAAGGTTCTCCAACGGTTACTAACTTGAACAAAGGCTTGTGGTACTACTCTCGACATCCAAATTACTTTGGGGAGCAGTTGTGGTGGTGGGGCTTATTTATATTTGCTTGGAATGTGGGACAAGGATGGATGTTTGTTGGGCCATTTGTGAATAGTCTTTGCTTGGCCTATGTCACAGTTCTGGTCAAACGACGAATGGTGAATCGAGAAGATAGAGCAGAAGCCTATCGGCATTATCAGAGAACGACCTGTGTGTGGATTCCATGGTTTAAGTTTGCCAGTGAAGATACAAAGCTGAAGACAATGTGATGCTAACAATCATTAAATCCAATTTTAGTGTTGTCAAGTGCATATTTGTGTGCAATGTTTTTTTTGTAATATGGATTCTATTTTCCTGAATAGCAAAAATCCTTTGTACTGCTGCCATAATTATTCAATCGCATTTTCAGGTTTTGTGTTTAGCTCAAGTCTTATTGCTCAATCTCTAATAAGGTTTCTTTCTTCCATTTTACCATCGATGTTGAATATCAGTGATGTTGAAATGGTTACTCTTCTTAAAGCAGTTTCATATCAGTGGGTCTTGTGGGCTCTGAAAATTCATACCCGGCCTATCGATGAAAAAGAGTTTAAATTTATTACTGAGCGAAATTTTCGAAAGATAGATAAATTTCTTTTAATTATGGATGAGGCACTACTTAGAATTTTTGCCCTCTTTTTGTGAAGACTTTGACTTTAAACTGGTTCTAGGTTTCCTATAGACGCAAACACCTATAGTTAATTATCTATCCCAAAATGAGAGAATTTTTTATTAAAGCTAGTCGTTAGGTTGCTAATTGTTTAGTGTATAGTAGCAATACGTAGAATTTTAAAAATTTATGAAATCCATCATTTTTTAACCTAAAGCATATGATTAGGAAGATGATGATGTGCTCGATCAAGATCATGTTCTCTCTCATCTCGATCACTAGTTTACAGTCTATTTGGAGGTAGCATTTTAAAAAAATTTGGTTGTACGTGAAGAAAGCTTTTGAAAAGTTATACAAATATTTTTTAAAAAAATTTCAAACAATAACTTTCTGATAGCCACGACATTCTAATAGCTCTAGTTTTCAAAAGTAGCTTTTCACAAAAAAATTTTCTGAAAAAAAAAAAACCAAAAGGCTGGTAGCTAAACATAGCTATGTTGCTTTCTGTTCTTTCCAGAAAGTAAAATGCACTCTTAACGTTACTGGGTTCTTTAGTTTTGAAAATCATTGTAAATTTCGTGGAGAAAATAGCTTTTTGAAAAAGATGTATGTGTTACAATTTTTTATTTTTATTTTTTGAAAAATTAAAAAAATAGCTTTCTAACAGTCATCACATTCTAACAGCTTTGATTTTCAAAATAATTTTTTCATCATAAAATTTTTTAAAAAGCAGCCAAAAAGTTAGTAGCCAAATGAAACAGCTTTGTTTTCTAGCTGCTTTTTGAAAAAGTAAATTAATTGGTCATCCCCTAAAATGAACCCTAGAAATTTGAGATCAATTGGTGACTTACTTAGGGAATAATTAACTAATTAATATTCCCAAAGAAACCCAAATTGAGAGAAAAATGAAAATTCAAAATCCATTGAAAATATTTTTTAAATATTATAGATGAAATTATCTATCCATAGCATTTTTTCTTTTATTTTTCTGATTTTTTTTTATGAAGAGTTATGGTTTTTAGAAGATTTCTGAATTAATTAGGAATTAATTAAAATCCCTAACTAATCCTTGCTTAATACCACACGCTGGTGTATGTGTCAATCGCTTTATACCCATCCACCAACGTCACATCAGGTGGCGGTGCCCCCTTATCATAGATCAAGGATCGGACGGTGTACACCCGTTTAAATCGGATAAAGAATTTATAAAACATGCCTAATAATCTCAGCCGTCCATCTAAAATGTGCGGATGGACGGCTGAAATAAGTCGAGTTCTTCCCGAAGGATTAATGGAGACCATCCATGATCCAAGGGAAGATCCGAGCCTGATTTAGCATAGAATCATTCAAGACTCAACCCACACCATCTAGAGGAATAGAGTGGTCAATCCAACGGTGGATTTCACATGTATTCCTTTCATAAAGGACCAACATCTCCTAATCTAAGTGGTCGAAAAGTCACTAACCTCAAAGGAGGTGATCACCGGCGCTCGAGATCAATGATGTAGCTGCGTCTAGTGGAAATGAAGCCCTGTTGAAGTTCCTAGGCCTTAGGTTGAGTGGATCAATGGGTGGACCAACTCCTCTTCAAGATCCTTGTGACTTTGATCCAATTGAGGCTCCCCTTACTGTGGGAACTCTAATTGATGCTTGGGTAGGCTCGACCTAGTCCGTAGATGAAGAGTGTAGAAGGAATTTGGATGGGATCAAGTGTAGAAGAAGTTTGCTCTTCAATGGACCTCCCTTTTGCAGGCAGAAGAATGAAGAATCCAAATCCTCTGGTACCTTGGGAAAGCTCGGTGGTGGTTCTAAGGATTCAGGCTCCAATCGATCGAGTGAGATTTTAGTGAATTAGGGGAGTATATCTCCCTATGGCAATCAGTTGACCATTAGTTACCATTTTGATCCAATTGACCATATGGAGTGAGTTGTCTAGGCTATTAGATCATTGCACATGGTCAGTTTGGCCAAAGGAGTGGAATGCCAACTCCCCATATGCTTAAATTGAGCCTAAGAGGGAATTTGAAAATTGAATTTCAAGGCTAAGGGTTGGGTTTAGTCCATGGGTCAAATGGGCTGACACAAACCCAATGGGTTAGGTGCACCACTCATCACTAAGTCCCCTTGAGCTTTTAAGAAAGCCTCAAGTGATTGTGATGAGTGTATGACCAAAATACTCATGAGCTAGGCTAAAATTTGTTCTATGGCCTAGGGATAAAATAATCATTTTATTATTTTTTTTTTCAATTTGGGTATGTTCGGTATGTTGAGAAAATAGGTTGGGCCAAGTTTCATTAGATTTGGAATTCATTCGATAGGGTTTGGCTCATGAGGTCAAAATGGGTCAAGTTGACCAATAGGTCAAATTGGATCAAACCAAGGGTTGGGTCAAGTTCATATGACCATTTGAAATATTTTGGTGTCTTTGGTTTGGTTTAATTTGGATTAGATTTGGTTTTGGCTCATATGACTCATTTAGGTCAAATGGGTCAAGTTGACCTATTTGAGGTAGGTCAAGGGTAGGTTTAGGTTTGGCTAGTCATATGGAGTGGATTGATATCTTTGTTTCCAATCAATTTGGGTTAAGTTCAATTTTGGCTTTACATGACCCCTTTAGGGCATGTTGGGTCTAAGGTCAATTGGGCTATTGTTGGCCAATTGAGGCTTTAGTCAAGTTCCACAAGTGATTTGGGATGGACTTGACCCATTGATTTTAATCAATGTGGCTTAGATCAAGTTTTGACACATTTTGACCCTTTAGGTCAAAATGGGTCAACTTGGGTCAAGTGGGTCAATTGGGCTAGGTTAGGCTCAAATGTTGGCTTGGTCAAGTTCAAACATAGGTTATGAGTGAACTTGGATCAATGGTTTCAATCAATTTGGCCTATGATAGATTTTGGCTATGTAACGTTTCATTTTAGGTTAAGTGTTGACTTGGTAAACCCTTAGGTTTGACTTAGTTTGACCCAATTTGATTTATTGATCATCCCATGATGATTGTTGATCATGCTGAAAGGGATATATGAGTTTGGTTCAATCCAATTTGGTTAGGATCAAAAGTTGGCTCATAAAGGTACTTTAGGTCACTTTGGGTCAAGTGAGCCTAAGTGGGTCAATTGGCTTGGTCAAAGCTTGATTTGAAGTTGATTGATCTTGTATATGGACTTATGATTGAAGTATAAATCCATTTACAAGTTGGTTGAAGTCAAATGGAATTTGATCCATTTGAAAATTTCATATTCAAAGAGAGATTATGAAGGGGTCTTGAGTTTGATTTTTGATTTGGGTTTTGATTTAGTAATTGAGGTTTAGATTTATATATGAGCTCATGATTGTAGGATTGATTGAACCATGAGAAAAAATCAAGGATTTGGCTTGATTTGAATTTGATTTGGCTAAGTTCAAGATTTTGGCTTAGAAGGCTTAGATTTAATTTTGAGAGGATTTGAGTTTGATTTTTGGAGTTCGCTTTGATCGTTTGAATTTATATTTTATTTATTTATGTAAATATAAATGTGAATATAAATTTATCATGAGAAATTTTCAAGAATTTGAAGGAGTTTAATCATGATTTGGGCTAAATCCATTAAAGGGAATTTAGAGGATTTAAGAGAATTTTTAATTTGATTTTTAATTTTTGAATTGGATCTGATTGATTTATATTTATATTTCATTTATATATGAGAACATAAATGAGAATACAAATAAGTTTTGAGAAAATCCCATGAGTTTGAAATGGTTTGATCAGAGTTTAAGTTAAATCCATTAATGAAAAATTAAGAGATTTAAGGGAATTTCAAGCATTTTAAATTTGGAATTTAATTTTTGCCTTTGATTGGATTGAATTATATTTCTATTTCATTTACATATAAGAATATAAATGAGAATGCAAATAAATTTTGAGAAAATCTCAAAGATTTGAATTGATTTGATCAAGGTTTAGAGTTGATTTTGGCTAAGTCCTTTAATAGAAAATTAAAGGGACTTAAGATAATTTTCATGAATTGATTTAAGATTTTGAATTTGATTAGATTGATTTATTTTCATTTATTTCAAATAAATGTAAAATATAAAATGAGAAAATCTCAAATATTTTGATAGGTTTTGATCATAATTTTGGCTAAGTCCTTAAGAAAGGGTTAAGGACTTAGGAAATTTTAACTTAAGAATTTTTGAAGGATTTTGGTCACGGATCTCAATCATGGATTTCAATCATGGAATTGAATTATGGAATTGATTTGAGTTTGAGGAAATCTAATAGAATCGATTTAGAGTTTGACTTGAAAGAAGGAAAGTGAGGAAAGGTTTAAGCTAAAGGGTAGGAAATTTTTCTAACACCCCTAAGGCATGACCTATTATTATGGCTAACTCTTATAAGTCTTCTAGGGCTAAGTGAGAGTGTACACCTAATCAGTAAATGTGTCTTAAGACTAAGGAACCCTTAAAATCTAAGAGAAATCTTATATCTAAGATGGAGGTGTTGAGAACTCATTCTAAAAATGAGGTCAGCTGTGTCAAAACTTGATTTAAGCCAAATTGATTGAAATCAATGGGTCAAGTTCATTTCAAAATGATTATTGAATTTGACCAAAGCTCCAATTGGCCAAATAGACCTAACCTAGCCCAATTAACCATGAACCATGAAAATAAAGATACCAATCAATTTCATACGACCAATGAAACCTAAGCCAACCCATAACCTAACCCAAATAAGTCAAGTGGGTCAAATTAGTCAACTTGACCAATTGGACCTAAATGAACTCAATTACACCAAAATGAAATATAAACCAAATTGAATCAAACTAAAGCAACCAAAATATTTCAAATGGTCATATGAACTTTACCCGACCCTTGGTTTGACCCAATTTGACCAATTTGTCAACTTGAGCCAAGTTGATCCATTTTGATCTAAATGGATAACATGAGCCAAATCACATCAAACTGATTCCAAATTCAATGAAACTTGGCCTAACCTATTTTTCAAACATATTAAACATATTCAAATTGAAACACAAACCAAATGACTATTTTACTCCTAGGCCATAGGGTAAAATTTGGCCAAATTCACATGGAACTTGGTCAAATCTTCTTCATGACCACTTGGCACCCTCTTGGTGGACCAAGTGGACACTAGTGAGTGTGGTGCACCTAACCAAATGGGTTTGGGTCAACCCAATCTAGCCTAAGGTCAAAATCGACCACTTGCTTGAACATTACCACATGGGAATCATTCCTTCACTTGATTTAAACACATGGGAGCTCCACTACTCCACTCCTTAGGCCAAACCAAATGCAAGGACACCTCTAACAGCTTAACAAACTCATTCAAGGAGCTCAATTGGATCAAAATGACAAGAGAAGGCTCAGCCATCCGATTGCTCTAGAGGGAGATATACTCCCCCTAATTTCACTTGAATTTCATTCTACCCTATTCGATGGAAGCATAGGAAGCCAAAGGAGTCATTGCCAAGTGATCCCAAGCTTCCTAGAGTGAAATTGAAATTACATTTCTCGATTTTCATAGACTGAAAATAGGGGAGCTCCACTTGAAATCCAACTTACTCCACACTCAATACCAAGCCAATTCTTCCTTTGAACACCCTCAGAGGATCAAAATCGAGCTCACTCCAAGCTTCGTTGAAGTTCCTAAAGCAAGGGAGGACCACTCTTGATCAAGACCAAGCTGAAGTGAAGGTGGGCTTGACCCATAGAAGGATCCATCCAATTTCAAGGCCTCAAAACTTTAACAAAGCTTCGTCTCCACTAGACGAAGTTTCTCTAAGGGAATCGAGCGCCGGTGATAGTCTCCGGTGAGGTAAGCCATGAAACCGAGCTTATATTAGATGTGGTCTGGTCCTTTGTGAAGAGAATCTTCACCCCATGAAAAATTAGCCATTGGATGTTCATTCCCTTACTTGATGATAGTGTGGGTTGAATTGGGGATCAATCCAAGCTCAATCGAGCTCGGATCATGCCATGAAAGATGGACAGTGGCCATCTCCCAAGCGTCGTGGATGAATCACGACTATCTATCCATGTTTTGGATGGGCGATCTTGATTTGTAATCCTTTAGAACTACTCTGAATCTCAATCTCTCATAGATCTTGATGACGGGGAGAAGCGTACCCCAGGCGGCGATGATGTGACTTATATATCCCATCATGCCACATGGAAAGTGCGACGCGGCCTCCATGACTACATTAACTATATAATTAAAGATTTAAATCACTTAATTAATCAAGGAAACTTAAAAAATTTATATATAAGTGTAGAAAAATCAGAAAAATGTGAAATAAATTGCATATGAAAGGTATTTAAACTTAGAATATTATAAAATTCATTTCAATAAATTTTGAATAGTGTTATTCTCTGGATTTGGGTTTTATGGAGAATTTGATTTTGTTAATTACTCTTTAATTACCCCACTGATTAATTCCAAACTTCTTGTGTATGATTAGTGGGATGACTTCTGCCTCCCCTAATTTTTTTCGGATTTATTGATAGTTTAATTAAGAAAATTGCTAGAATAATTTCTAATTACTCTCTTAATATAATTAAGTTTGATTAAGTGTGTAATCAGTGGTTTAATCCCTTGATTGAGATAATTAAGATTTGTTTAAGTGAATAAGAGGTTTAGAGAATAATTTTGGGATATTTTTCTTAAGCTATTCCTTAAACCCCCTCCTTCTTCCTTAATCCAAATTTAATTAAGGATTAATTCACTAATTACATACTTAATTAATTTGATAAAATTCTAAAACCTTCCAGAACTTAACTATTTCACTTTGGGTTGATGCTTAGGTGTTCAATAACCTAACTACATTAAGGAAATCAAAATCTAACTCACATGTGTAAGAGGGGTTATGAAATTACTTAACTTAAACCCATTAGCTTAATTAATTATTAATCATGAGACAAATGCATTGGGCCCCTTTTCTTCTTAGGTGCATTGCTGATTTAAATTTCTTATGTGGTTTTATGTCATATCATTGGCTTATAATTATTTAGTTAAATATACTGAGGTGGTATAGGTAAGGGATAATTAACACACTTAATTCATACATTAACCTAATAAAAATATAAAAAATCATCTAATCATCTAAAGCTTAAACTAAAATTCCATACACATGGGGGAAATGAGTTAGGACTAGTCACATTTCCTAAATCAAACATAAAAGAAATTCTAAACAAAAATCACATTAAACAAACTTTGATTCACTTTAGATTGTCTTTAGAAATTAATTAGGGTGAATGAATTTATATTACTTTCATCACTTTATTTCTTTCCTAGCATGCTAAAAGTGTATATCAAATGAAATTCATGCATTCAAATTTTTTTAAAAAAATCAAAATCAAAATGAAGTATTTTCTTTATATCTAATTGCATATTTTGGCTAAAGTAAAAAATATGAATGGCTATTATCATTATTAAATCCAAAACTATTTTCAAACTCTATAAATCAAACACCTAAAACTGAAAGTGTACTACTTATAATTATTTATGAGCTTGCATATGGATATAAATATGAAGATGTATATAGTGTGGCTTTCCTTCTCTTTTCTTTTAGCATAAGTTTTGAATAGGATTTGGCAAAGTGTATAGTTCATTTGAAAAGAACACAACACTTGTATAACCCCGTTCCTAACCATTCTTATGCTATTACCTAAGAAGGACATCCACACTTGTAGATATAAATTACATAAACAAAACAAACAAACAAATACAAACTTTTTGCATCATTCTTTCTCCATTCATTTCTTTTGTACATGTGTTTGTATTTAAGGAAAGTGGTATAATAGTCTAGACAACCACGGGGTTGCGAGGCTTTAAGTAGTCATAAGTAGATCTTGTATCTTACACCCCTGGTGCTAACAATGGCGTTGTACTCACTATACACCTTTCATACTTAATGATCATGTGAATAATAAAAGAATCTTAAGTCACATTCTCAGACATTTCATGCACCAGTATGCTAAATATTTTCATATATAGATTCATTCATATGCATGTTATACATGTTGAAGTGATGTTTCTTTTGTGATATTAGTTCACTTCACTTAATCTTAAAATGCCTTTCTGTTGAATAGGTTTGTTTAGGAAAAATCTAAACTTAGGATTAATTAAAATACATAATAAAATATTCACTAAATAAAATCAAGGATGAATCTACTTTAGAAATTACTTAAGGTAGGGAAGGAAAGAGAAGCTATCTTCTCTTTTTTCTATCTTTATAACTTAGTAATTATTTGTAGGATTCATTTAAACCAAACAAAAATCATCAAATAAGATTGACCCAAATCAACTAAACAACTTAAATGAAACTAGCCTCTAAGTTGAACATCTTCATACTTAGGAAATCTAAACCTTAAAGCCATAGCTAAGCATGTCACACAAACCTTTTAAAGCACACACATTAAGTTAAGTCACCACTTCTAGCTTTAAGATAGGGGGATGCATGGCTTGATGTTTATTTTTCTTTTATGATGTATTATTTCTAGTCTATATGCTAGGGTGTATGTGCGTAGAATGAATGGTATGAAGATTTAGTTTAATCATTATTTTTTGCAGGGGATTGTGCTTAAGGGGTGTTGTAATAAAAATATAAATGCTTTTGTTGTGCAGGTGCTTATACCCCTAAGCATAATCCAATAGGACAAGTGGACTTGATTACCCATGTGTGGGGTACTAAGTCCAATATAAATGCATGAGATTTGTATGGTTTGTTTATCTAATCTCTATTTTGCAGGTGTTAATTAGATTTACTTTTCCTCTTCATGTAATTTTATAATTAAAATTTTGGAATGAATGTTATGAGGAATTAGGATAAGCATTGGTCATAAGATATCATCTTATGTACCATGTGAAGCCTTTGGAGCAACCACCTTCCAACCATCCAAAAGAAGGAACCAAAAGAAGAAAGAAGAAAGATGAAAGAAGAAATGAAGAAATGAAGACCCCCATAACATGTATCTCCTTACTTGATTGTAAATTAATTCATTTGTAATTCGGGTTGTATAAGGGTAAAGCTTGGCTACCCAATCTATTTTTTTTGGTTTGTGTGGTGGGGCCCAATCACAAATGGCCTTTTATTCTTTTACGTTAGCTTTATAAAATTTTAGATATTTTGTTTAGCTTATGCATTAAGATGACATATTTTTCTAATTTCTTCCTTATTTGATGTATGGCCTGGATGATGATTAGGCTCTTAAAAAAATTTTTCTACCAAATCAATCAACTCAAAAATAAAAATAAATAACTAATAATCTTATTTAAAGCTTAAGTTAAAATCAAGTTAAAAGAATTAGCAACCCCTTAGCTAGATGAGTATTTCTTTTCTAACATCATGCAAAAAAGTATATTATTTCACTCTTGATTGGAGGGCTTTCACCTTTGCCAGAGAACTTGGCTTGACCTTTGAGAGCCATGGTGAAAACATATCTCCCCTTCTTAGAGATTTTGGCCCATAATCTTATTTCTCATGCATTAGGCATATGAATCCTATAAGCCTGAGTCAAATGATTATCCAAAAATGAAAATAAGATGTAATATATTATGCATTAGATTTAATTCATTTGAAGCATGCCCTTACATGATCTAGTCTCTTAGAAAGTGTGTTTAAGGACTTAGTTCCTTTTTAAATAAATAATGACCTTGCTATCTTGCATAAACATAATACTTGCGTGTATGAATTTAAAATTGTAGGAAGAGTTAATTGGTGGCCACCCCCAAGTGGTTGTAAGTCCAATAGTCGGGTGATTTATCCTCTCTCATAGAGGTAAACCAAATACCCATTTTTGCCTTAGATTTAGGTCATGCTTTTGACCCTCACCAAAGCTCCCTAAATTTAGGTTCTGAGGTTGCTTCTCCCTTCTATGGGTCATAAGCATAAATCCTCACCTCTTAGGCATTTCCATAATCTTGTATTATATAATTATAAGCCCTAAACCTCTAATTAAAATTCAACTCAAATAAATCATTCAATTTCAAAAATGTAAAGCCCAACCATAAGATAGTTTGGGATGTTTACTAAGCTTCCTAGTATCCTAAACATCCCCTACACATCTTCATTTGGCTTCGATAAGAACTCCTTCCTCTTGATCGATCCCACTTGATTTGCTAAAAATAAACTAATCAATTTATAGTCCTACCTATTGAAAGACAACGATCATTTACCTTAATTGAGAGTATTCCTAAGGAATCTCATTCCTTAGGATGTAATTAACTATGAGAGCTTGCCCCGGTAAGGAACTTAATGAACCTGGTTTAAAATAAACCCTACTTTACTTTTCATGAAAAGTAGGAGAAGAATCTATGGTACATATGCAGACTCATTGTCCTTAAGAGTCCTTATTGAGGTGATTAGGTCCATTGTAGAGTGGTGACTTCTATCTTTCGAGATAGTACACCTCTCCTCAATGTCATCATATATAATATGTCAAAATGAAAAAGAGTATATTTCTATCTTCATTTTATTCTGCATAGAGTGAAGATGGAAGTATACATCTTAGAAAATTAAATATTTTTCACCACACTAATAATTGATGATAAATCCGAGTGTCCAATTTCAAATTAAAAACAAAGGTGCGCATGCAATTTGATAGCTTTTTCATATGCACAAGTTCGATTAGACAACTCATGATCACTCATGAATGTAGCCTTTAAAAAGATCACTTGAATCCTATATTTGAAGTTATATTTAAAGCACATGAGAATGATGATATATTTATGTGCCTAGTTCTAAGATTAATGGTATCAAAAGAAATTTATAAAAGGATTTACAATGTAATTAATTCACTTAGCAATGGGTATATACAAACTCCTTCAATAATCACTCGTTACACTACATGATACATTGAGTGAATCAATAAAAAATTGTATAATTTGAATTTGAGTTGTGATAAACTCAATGCTCATTTATAGAGGTAAAAATTAGTTCTTTTTGTTTAGAATAAAAGCTGGAAGTGACTAATTAATAAAAACTTGAAATTTCTTTAACAGCTTCATGCCAAATAATATTTTAGAATTGGAAATTTTAATAAGTAATCCAAGTGTGAGTAATATTTTAAAATTTACAACACCTTCTACGTCACCGGATCTATAATTTTTCATACAAGCAGACATAAGGCGATACTAAATTAAATTCTCCATGAATTATGGAGTTTTCTATCCAAAGATTAGAAATTTTATTATAATTATAATTTTTAAAATCAATGATTTTATTAATTAGAAGAAATTATCTAAGCTATAAATACCCGCATGAGCCCCGACACTATGCTGAATGTTTAGATTCAAGTGTCTAAGGATGATGCATAGGTTGCTTTCTAGTTTAGTCTTAGGACTAGGTACGGGTTAACAAAACCTAAAAATTTAATTATTATAAGAATTTTTGTTTATTGAAATATTTGAGAAGCTAATTTTGTCATGTGATAGTAGATCTGATCTTATGTTAGGAGCTAAACAGAGTTGACAGGATCTAAAGCTCTTAAATATATTCAAATTAATCAAACAACTACCCGAAGATGGCTGTGTTGAATGGTGATTTCAACCGGAGGAGATACTTTCATCAAAATGTGATTCTAATTTCAAATCAAATTAACTCAAATTAAGTACCAATCTAAAAAACTACTTAAATGAAATTTAATAATTAAAAGCTTAAAGTAAAACCCAATCTATCCACCTTCCATAATTTTTTTATTCAAGGTGACAAATTAAGAAAACTCTAGCTCACAAAGGAGCCAATGTCAAATCAAGTGTTATGCTATGTTCACTCTCAATCAATCTCATGCCGCATGACGGCTCCCTCCTCTGTGGCTTGGCCAAGAGTTCCACAGATGATGCAAGAACGCACCATAATCCTCGACGGTGGTTTGGCCAAGAGGCTCCATTATATTATGATCATGAGTTCAGTATGCCCCCCAATGGCTCGCCTTTGAGTTTTGAATCATAGATACACTAGGCAAACAAATGCTTAAGGACTTAAGTTTGTCTCCTTAGACAAACACCGCCCCAGATCTACAAGGATTTCTTGGATGACGTAAACCATGTGTTATTGATAAGGATCCTTCGGTCAGGTTGAGTCGACTACCTCCTTTGACTAAGTAGACTAGGGACCACGACAGCCCGGGATGACGGAATCATAGGATCTAGATCGGACACATCATAATTTCTCCAACCATTAGGTTTAAGCTGAAATGATGAATTTCATAATCTTAAGTTCTAAAACTCCATTTGCTACTACTATACATTACGCATTAAGCGATCTAAGGACTAGCCTTAATCGAAAGTTCTCTCTCAAAATTGGGAGGGGTAATTAATTATAAGTAGGAAATGACCTCAACCTAGCTTACTTGATTGCTTGTTTCATTCCTTGCTTCACCCACAAAGAGAAAAACTTGGATAAGTACTACTAGTGAGCTAGATTCTTTCTCTTCTCTAACTATTTGTATTTCATGGAATAGATGTTCGGGTGAATAATGTGATACCTCATCCATGCGGGTAGTACCTATCTACTGTCATGCCCCTCTAAAGGATGTAACAAACAAAAAAGAGTCCAATATCATAGAGAAAGAGAGAAAGTTGCTTCTTCAGATTGGACTTAGGCCTCAGCTTGATGAAGGTAAAGACAAAGACAAGGTCCTCTTGCTCTTCTCTCGTAGCTACGTCTTCAACTATGACAGCTACTAGAGTGAGGTTACGTATATAATAGAGTGACAATTACTTATTGACAGAAGTCATCTCTATGCACACTCACCTAGAAATGGAAGACTGAAAGACAGTCTTGAAACTAAGCTAAAGAAGTAGACCTCTTGATGGACTTATCGGTGAAGTCTGAAGTCAAGAAGTGATGTCAACTCTTTCCGGTCGCTAGTGAACTCAACTCACTCTTTTGTCATCGGCTCATCTCCTTCTATTTCATGAAGTGGGCTCATACCTGACTTGCACAAGACGAACCTTCTTCCTCTATTAGACCTCATCCATGATATGTCGCTTTCATTGAACTAGTACTCATTGCTTACTTTGAGGAGTTTGAAACACATCCCTATCTTTCAAGAATGTATATAAGAACTGCTTCATTACTCCTTTCTTCACGCTGATATGGAATCCTCTTTCCTTCCTCTAGAATAGTGATTTGAGAACATGATTAGATGGGAAGCCCTCTCCACAATACTGAAGTCCTGCTTTTGATACCACCCTGTGGTACAACTCCTCTAATACAAGGAAGGAATGTGCTTGGATCATTACTTGAATATAGCTATGATGGTCAACTAGCTTATACTTATAGAATAAGCTATGTCGCTGGACTCTTTTCTTCTCTCCCTAGGGTTTCCTTCGTAATGGGTGTGAAAGAATTTCTTATTCTCAGTAGTAACTATGCCTAAATGTGCTAATGACTACTAATAAGAAAAAATCTAGTACCTTATCATCCATGAAAAATAATGATCTATTCTTTACTGGCTAGTAAAAGTAAATAGAGTAGAAATTGTATGAACATTCTTTGCTACACACCTTCCCTTATTACTTAGGTAATTCAAAAAACTATTCTTGTCCAAACTATATTTCTTTTGTCCCCAAACCAAATCCACCTCTCGCACAGAAAAGATCCGTCTTCTAAAAACAAAATCTTTGACTTTGAGCGTTTCATAGAGTCTGCCCCTTCCTACACTTTTCTTTTCACTTCTTTTATCTAACTGGCTTTCTTGGAGAGTATCCCAGTGAATATGAATGCTAGTCAATTTTGAAAGAATAACTAGTGAATTAACAGGATGTATAGCTGTTAGTACATCTTTTTTTTCTATTTTTCCATCTCGTACCTTGTCAAGAAAGAAGTCGAGAACTGCCTAGAAAGACATCCAACCCTCTATACTATATAGATAGGTCTAGGGTTAGTTATTAGTTCTTTATGGAATCTTGCTTTTCATTTCCTAGTTTCTTGCACTCCTTGGGCCATAAAGCTGGCACTGGCTTACTCGATTCCATACCTTCAATTCAACCTTTCAACTCGGGCACATGCAAGCGTGATAACTCCCTCCAAGAAGAGAAGGGGAGGGGTCTTTACTGTCTTTCAACTTACATGAGAAAGGGAGTTTTATGAGTCCTAGATGAGCTGTATTCTTAGCATCTCGGGGCTTAATAGGCATCTTCATGGGGCTATTATTATTAGTTATTTAACTGTTTGAACAACACTACAGTGCCACCTTGTAGTGTTATGCTGCTAGTCAAGATTCTTGACCGACATGCAATGGATTTTAAGGGGAAATGACAGCTTTGTTCTCATGAGCATCATGACGCTGGTTCAGAGTGCTACGGTGTTGTGCTATTTTCACGTGCATTTGTTACAAAAAATTATTATAATTAATTATATTTTTTTGAATGCAGATATCGAGATGACCTCAAGATGAGCGACACCTGGTGTCTATAACCCGAGAGGGTAGCGCCTTAGTGCTAAGTCTGGGCGTTGCGATGTTGGGCCTTGATTTATAAATAGAGGCCTAGGCTGTTAAGGATTTTCATTCAACGATCTCTTTCCTTAAGAATTTTCTTTCTTTCATACCTCTTCAATTTTCTAATTTTTAAAATTAATCATGCCTCTTAGAAAAGTGATGGGCAAGAAGAGGGCATCCAACGATGTCAATTGCTTCATTAGTGCTGCCGCCAAGGAGCGATACCAGCATGCTCTCCTCCACAAACACCTAATTCTAAAGAGGGGATTCCAGAATCCAGGTGGCAGCATTGAGGGGATAATTATGGAATAGAGGTGGCTCAAGCTAGCCTACGACTATAATTTGTGCATCGTTCCGGTGGTACACGAATTCTTCACAAATTCATGGGACAATAAGGACAACACGGCATACGTCTTGAAAAAGCTGGTGAGTTACGATAGTAGTGCTATAAATGCATATTATAATCTTCGTAATACCGAGTATGATCAATATCTTTTCGATTGCAATGATCATCCTGATTTCTACTAGATCATTCTTTTTCTTTGTGGTGGAAATGAAAATGTGCAATGGAAACGACGGGAGGAAAGGATTATCAACTGTCCTATTGCTAGTATGACAGCCACCTCTAAGGCTTGGCACTATTTTATTTTATCAGACTTATGCCCTCTAGTAACATTAATGAGGTTACCAATGACAGGGCTATTTTGAATTTTGTTATTCATAAAGGGTTTTGATCGATATCGGGAAAGTTATTTTTAATTCAATTTGTAATATGCTAAAAGGGAGCACTATTATCAGTTTACCCTTCTCTATGTGTATGATGAGGGGCCCAAGAGGAGGTATTGCTTCAGAAGACTCCTCTGATGAAGAGGGTGATTGAGAGGTACAGGAATAGATTTGAAGTGGAAGAGAGTTCACATCCTCCCCAATCTAAATCCCAAACTCCCAACTCCTTGGCCTAGCAAGTTCAAAAGATTGGCAACTATGTCTCGGACTTGCGTGAAAGGGTGGATAAGAGTAGTCATAGATAGGAGATACTAGAACATAAATTTGACCATCACATGGATTAACAATAGATGCAATTCTCCTACATAGCCCTGTTCAAAACTGCACTAGTGAACATGTTTCAAAATTATAATCTTACAGATTCTAACTAGGTCTCCTTCCCTATGGCGCCTGAATGTCAACCTTGTACAAACTCCTTCAATAATCACTCAAGTTACACTACATGATACATTGAGTGAATCAATAAAAATTTGTATAATTTGAATTTGAGTTGTGATAAACTCAATGCTCATTTATAGAGGTAAAAATCAAGTCTTTTGGTTTAGAATAAAAGTTGAAAGTGACTAATTGATAAAAACTTGAAAGTTCTTTCATGGCTACATGCCATGATATTTGAGAATTGAAAATTTTAATAAGTAATCCAAGTGTGAGTAATATTTTAAAATTTACAACACCTTCTACGTCACCGGATCTACAACTCTTCGTACAAGCAGATAGAAGGAGATACTAAATTAAATTATCCATGAATTATGGAGCTTCTTTCTATCCAAAGATTAGAAATTTCATTCTAATTATGATTTTTAAAAAGTAATGATTTCCTTAATTAGATGAAATTATCTAAGCTACAAATACCCGCATGGACCCCAACACTATGTTGAATGTTTAGATTGATGTGTCTGAGGCTGTTGCGCGGGTTGCTTTCCAGTTTAGTCTTAGGATTGGTACGAGTTAACAAAACCTAAAAATTTAATAATTATAAGAATTTCAGCTTATTGAAATATTTGAGAAGCTAATTCTATCATGTGAAGATCGATCCTCTGCTAGAAAAGTTGACAGGATCTAAAGCTCTTAAATATATTCAAATTAATCAAGTAACTACCCCGAAGATGGCTGTGTTGAATGGTGATTTTAACCAGAGAGGATACTTCATCAAAATGTGATTCTAATTTTAAATCAAATTAACTCAAATTAAGTATCAATCTAAAAAATTGCTTAAATGAAATTCAATCATTAAAAGCTTAAAGCAAAACCCAATCTATCCACTTTCCACAATTATTTGTTCAAGGTGAAAAATTAAGAAAACTCTAGCTCATATAGGAGCCAATGTCAAATCAAGTGTTATGCTATGTTCACTCTCAATCAATCTCATGCCAGTAAGATGTAGCCTATGTCCTCTAACTACGGTAAGCTCAAGATGATGCAAGAATGACAGTCTCCGACGGGTGGTTTGGCGGAAGCACCATTATATTATCATGACCATAGCATGTTCTCAATGGCTCGCCTTTGAGTTGTTAATCATACATCTAATAGGCAAACAACCCTCTGACCTAAGATAGATTAAGTCTGCTCCTTAGAAAAACACCACCCCAGGATTTCTTGACACGTCATGTGTGATAAGGATCCTTCTCGTTAATTACCTCCTTTGACTAAGTAGGGGACCACATGCGGATGATGGAACCATTGGATCTAGATCGGGCATGTCATCATTCCCCCAACCATCAAGTTTAAGCTGAAATGATGAATTTCATAATCATAAGTTCTAAAACTCCATATGTTGCTACTATATGTTGTGCATTAAGCGATCTAAGGACTAGCCTTAATCAAAAGTTCTCTCTCAGAATTGGGAGGGATAATTAACTATAGGGCTTGCGCCTATAGGAAACCTGAAATAGATCTAAAGTCCTTATAAAATGAGGGTGAAATCTCTAGGTAGTGTTTTATCTACTATTCCATCTGCCTTCTGAAAATTACACCGACATTTTAAATCATCACTCTCTTCAATTTGTCAAGAGGTCGGTGATAAATTTTTAGAGCCCACATATTTCTGGTGACTCCGTTGGAGATAGGATTCTCTTTCCATCTTTGTCTAATCATATATATGTTATAGTAGCAACAAAATATTTGAAAATTCAAAATAAAAAAGGTGATTTAAATGTGTAATTAATTCAAATTACTAATGTATGAGGCTCTATGTCGAATGAATTATTATGTAGAGTATATTTTTATTACACTATTATTTTGTTCTGTAGTACCTTTACATTTTGAAAGTATGGGGGTGAAATAATAATTACTAATTACAAATCCCCATCTTTCACTTTTTGAATGATCTACGTGAGCTCTCCTTTCATCGCTCAATTAGGCAGTGCAAACATCTACCCAAGGCCGTCATCAACACAGGAGATGTTGGGGCTACCATTCACTTTGGTAGCTTGAATTGCTCAGCTATTATAGCTGCAACCCCTGAAGTACCCACCTGTGGTACACTCGTCTAAGGCCATGCTGGAAGGCCTCAGATTACTAAAGCTCATACTAGTCATGCTCTTCAACCAGTTCAGCAACCAACCATTGTTATGGAGTTCTCCCGACAGAGAACTTTAGTTTTTAAAAGACTAGGTCAATCTGAAGCTCCCGTGATAAAAAGAACCGTCAGTGGGCAAACTATGCCTTAAATGCCTTAAGGTATAATTGCTTCGCTGATTGAACCTTTCATATCAGGAAAGCATGATCATGAAGCTTCCTAATAAGCAAGTAAAATAACCAGAAGACAGAGAAGAAGAAGAAATGTTAAGCTGAGGGCTCAGCAGATCCCCTTTGAACGACTTAGTGAACAAGCAATACTGTCACTAAAAGTGAGTATTCCTACCATAATAACTTTGATAATCTAAAGTGGGTAAAAAGGAATAGCTCTACTGGTGAAGTAAAGCAGTCTTTCTGGATCCAACAACATCAAGCTCCACCACCACAAAGTAGACAGCCTAAAACACTATCTGCCATAATACACAAAATTTTCAAAGTAGCCAAGGACAGAGGCTTAATGAAAAGAAAATTTCAAAGACTTACAGTGATTGAAAATACTGAAGCTCCACCAAGGAGGTTGTCATCTCTTATGATAACTAGTCATCGAGCCAAGTATGTTTCACGTGGTGAGCATCGGAGCGTGACACTCGGACCACGTGTCTTAGAATTCACTGCCGAAAGGTCCTAGTGAAAGGATAAGCAGGTATGAAGGCCAAGGCCTCATAATAAAACTTTGAAGAAAGAAAGAGGTGTGACATCTAATAAATGTACTCAAAAATCCACCTCAATAACAACTCATCAAAAGTGGATACCTAAAAGAAGGGATATCACTGATGGAAGACATGACGGTCGACACCCTGGAGAATCTTCTAGGGGATCCATCATCGATCAAATTCACCGCCACAAGAGAAGGTCGACTTTGATCATAGTCCTTTAATGGAAGAAATATTTATTCCATGCAATGAACCAAAGATCCACTAGAAGCGTCGATCAGAAATTCATGTGAAAAAAGAAGGTGATGAAGAGAACACCATGGAAGTAGAAGTTATCTATATGGTCAGAGATATAGATGAACCTTCCACTCAGCACCATCAGCAGCAATATGGATTTAAGGAGCTTGAACCTGAATTCGATGTTTATGAAGAAGAGTCTTCACATAAGTAAGTAGAAGATGGATCTTCAATCTCTACTGAAGAAGAAGAAGATCATAATGGAAAATAGATAATGGGTGTCAAAGTTGTTTATATGGTTGAACCAGAAAATGATCAGCCTGGTACACGCTTTTTTAATTAGCATCGTAGTTTATCCCTATCAATAGCTGCCCCTGTAAATGTGCAAGGAGAATGACAGTCAAGTTCTTCCCCTGAAGATGAGCAAGGAGCAGAACAACAACAAGAAATAGAGGAATAAGAAGAATATACTTGTTGGCGCCTTCTAGCTAGAGAGCAAATCTCGTTAAATGGAAGTCAAAGATAAGAAAATTGCATAGCTTGGTACCAAGATGAATGATATGATAGTGCAAATGAATATCATGATGGATATGTTGCAGAAGAATATCACATCAAATGTAGCACCTATCTTGTCTGCTAATCAATAAGTAGCTAATAATGCAACTTTTATACCACCCGTCACTCAAGTACCTCAAGCTCCTACAATATATGCTACACCAAAAGTGAGAAATAAAGTTAACCAAGTACCTCTTCAGCCGATAATTTAAAATATGGCTTGCACGCCTAAAATCGTAATAGATGCTCAACTAGAAATAATAATTAATGAAAAGATAAAGGCAGTTATAGCTTCAGAGCAGGCTGAAAAATTGGTGAGAAGGGTCACCCTTACCTAGCTGAATATGATCAAGTGTCGTATCCGAAAGATTACTCAGTATGAAAATTTAATACTTTCAATGGGCTTGGTAACTCAAAGCAACATCTAGCCTTTAAGGCTAAAATACAAGAGGAAATAATTGCTTTTCGTCGTCCAATAACCCTTCTTTTGAATGATTCAAAATGATTTTGTTGAATTAGAGACAATATTCATGAAACGGTTTGCCAGTGCAACCGAAAAAATAACAATCACTGACCTTGCCTTGCTGAAAAGGAGAAAAGATGAGTCAGTGACAAAATTCATAAGTCATTGGCGTAACCTAAGTATGAAGTGTAAGCAACAATTGGAAGAAGAACATGCGATCCAATTGCTAATGGGCAATATGGATGATAAAATAACGTCATTTTTATGTATGATGTCAATTACAACATTCCAGGACTTGCTCGATAGGGTGGCTAAATTTGAAAATTTGAAAAGCGAAATGTGAGATAAAAGAGAAACAAACCTTTAGACATAAGAATAAATGAAACTCATGCTGCTTCCTATAGCTCAAATGGTGAAAAGCGGGTAATCTATAATATGGATAAAGGAAAATAGCCAATGTACAATGATGATAAGGGAAAGAAGTCTGTCTATTCTAATCTACAGCTAAAATTGGTATTAGGAGGCAATCATAAATCTTGGACTTTTCTATGTGGTGGGTAGAATTTGAAACAAGCAATAAGAGATGATGAGTGAATGCGGACATCTCTTAAAAAAAATGAACAAAAATTATTCCTTTAGAAGGGATGTGTTGCTAAATTATTTCGACAAGCAGTCAAAGCTGGTCTATAATTACCAGAAATTAAAAGGTCTGAAGAGGCTGATCAAGTCATTAACCCAAATTACTGTCCTTATCATCAGATGATATGTCATTCTATTGAAGATTGTTATGTCTTCAAAGATTGACTAGAAATGAAGTATTGGTGAGGTGAATTTATATTATCTGATAGTGTTCTAGTCAACCCAAAAAGAGAGTCTATAAGAATGATAACGTCCTCTTCCGTATCATCCATTAAAGATGAAAAGAAGGAGAAAGCAGTTCAAATTGAAGAATAGGAAATAGTAGTCTCCAAAAAGATCGCAAAAATGCTGAAACAGTTGAAGGGTGTCCCTAGTGTTAAGTGAAAATCACCACTTGAACCTATATTATACTTAAAAGGGATACCTAAACTAAGTATTTGGGCTTCTCAGTGGCATTTTGATAAGGCTACTTCATCACAGCACGTGGAGCAATCTACTAAATGCGGGCCTCATAAATCAAAGAAGCCGGCTAAGAAAAAGAAGAGCAAGAGGAGAACTGTAACTCAAAAGATTATTAACAATTTAGAAGAGTATCATAAGCCGAAGACAAGGAAACTTGCAACTTTTAAACTTTGTATTGAATTAGATGAAGAAGATAATGGTAAATCTTTTCTAATAGATACATGATGAAACATCTACGTGATGTAAGATGTTCTTCGACATTCGTGACTCTAAAATGATAAGGGTAGTCAGACAGACTCAATCAACACATCAGAATTTTTATCTGGAAAGCGAAAAGAGCCTGAGAGTTAACATCTGAATTTTGCCTAATGACTCAACAAAAAGATAACAGTTCAGATGAAGATTTGTGTTTTTCCAATGGAGAAGAGTCGGACTCATCGATACCATCGCGTATGAAACATATGAAGTTGAAAAGTGAGTTTAACTCTTTTGTTCAATCCTCTAGAATAAGAAGAGAATTTGAAGAAGCTACATCTTCAGAGGAATATGAGTAAGATAAGGTGATTCAAGTGCAATTGAAAAGTGGTAAAGTCTTACCACCTTCATCAAAGAAGAGAAATGCAAATAAAGACAAAGGCAAACAAATTAAAGTCAACAAATATATCATTCTCAAAAATCCTAGGATAAAGCCTAAATCAAGCAAAAAAGATATATTATAATATTCTATCACATTTGAGAAAGATCACTACACAATTGAGTGTCTACGAGGCTCTCTTGATGTCAAAAGACCTCCGAGAAACTTTGATACAGGCTCTTAAAGATTCAGAAAGTTATGAAGCTTACTTTGCCAAAAGATGCATGACTGAATCATTACAAACTCAAGATCTCCCAATAATCAAATTTTTTGAAGAAGATCTTATGTTGGAAATAACATATCGCAACCGTCCTCTATATATTACTGCAGAGAGTGATGGCATCTCGATCAGCTGAATATTGATTTATCCAAGTTCTTTTATCAATCTTATGAGTCTAAAGGTATTAAGAGGATTATCACTTGATATCCAACATCTTGGGAGAGATAAGTTGATGGTTCATGATTTCAATGAGAAAGGGCAAAAAACCCTAGGTTCTTTTATTCTCCCACTCAATATTTGAGAATTATATACATAAGCCAAGTTTCATGTAATCAATGTTGATACATCATTTAGAGCTCTCTTGGGTCGACCGTAGCTGCATGAGTATGGCATGGTCCCATCAACTATGCATTAGTGTATGAAATACCTAAAAGAGGAGGAAGAGTTCAGAATTCTTGGTAACCTACAATCATTCTTCGTCCATGAAGCAAATATCTATGAAGATACAAAATATTTTATCCTTAAAGAGCATAAGCCAATAGAGCCCCTTGAAGAAGAAGCATCCACTTTAGAAACTAAAAACCAATTTTACAAAGTGAAAGAACATAAGCAAAGATGCAGAAAGAAGACAATGCCTACTCTCCCTAAAGCACTTAATTCTACATCTAAATCAAGAAGATAAGTTCCTTATTTTAGAAGTGACACACAAGAAGAAGAAGATATTTCTGTCAAACCTAAGAGAACTTATAAGCTTTCAAGAAAGGCAAAGTATGAAATAAGAGATTCTAATTCAAATTATGATTTTGAATCTACTTATGAAAATAGAGTTCAGATGGTTGCATCAAAAAGGGTAGCTCATTTGGCAGCGTCAGAGCTCCTTCAAAATTATACCCATCCCTCAATAGTACTTCAAAGAAATCACTCCATTGGAGGTTCATAACATTAAAGAATTGATAACATTCTATGTGTTGTCGTTGAGTGAAAGTGGCAGAACAGGAACTCTATTTTACAAATTTGAAGAGTCTCAGCCTCATAATTTTGATCGGCCTACTAAACATGAAAATTTTGATGAGATAGTGCCAACAAGAATACCAATATACTATCCACAAAAATTATGAAGAATGATGCATAAGTTTGGAATTTCTATTGAAACTATTAAACATAGAACTCAAATTTTTAACAAGATGTGGAGCCAAAGAAGTCCTCAAGCATCATGAAAAAGTGATAAGTTTATCACTAAAGGTCTTGGGTTCATCCACAAATCTCATCAAAATAAAGCTTGTTATAATATAATACAAGTTGAGATCGAAATTAATAACCTCCATGAAATTCTTCTTATAAACGATGAAGAAGTAGAAGCCAAGTCTGCACCTGAAGAAATTGAAGATGGTGGACAAACAGCTACTATGGATGAACTTAAAGAAATCAGCCTACGAGCTGAAGATGATCCCTTTCCAACTTTTGTCAGTGCCTCTTGCCTAATGAGAAAGTTGAAGAGCTAAAAATGCTACTTTATGAATTCAGGAATTGCTTTGCCTAGATATATTCTTAAATGTCAGGCTTATCCCCTGATGTAGCAGTTCATAAACTTGCCATTAAACCAGATGTGACGCCTATTAAGCAAGCTCCTAGGCGAATGAGATTAGAGATTGAAGAACAGGTAATTGCAGAAACTAAGAAGCTGATCGAAGCAGGCTTCATCCAGGAGGAGAAGTATACAAATTGGATAGCCAGTATTATCCCAATTAGGAAGAAGAATGATCAAATCTATCTCTGCATTGACTTTCGGGACCTAAATAAAGCATGCTTAAAAGATAACTTTTCGCTTCCAATATCAGAACTATTAGTGGAAAATACTTTCAACTATGACATGTTCTCATTCATGGATGGATCATCGAGATACAATCAAATTAAGATGGCTCCTGGAGATGAGAAGCACACGTCATTTAGGATGTCAATTGGTATATACTGCTACACAGTCATGCCCTTCGGATGGAAGAATGCTGGAGCTACATACCAAAGAGTCATGACACATATTTTTGATGTGTTAATTCACCAAAAGGTAGAATGTTATGTTGACAATTTGGTTGTAAAGAGCTTAAATCGTGAAAATTACTTTGAAGACTTGAGAATTATATTGGAGAGAATCAAAAAAATATGATCTTAAGATGAATCCTCTAAAATGTGCATTCGGGGTATCCTCTAAGAAATTCCTTAGGTATATTATACATCATAGAGAAATTGAAATTGTTCCTGCTAAAATCAAGGCAATTGTGGAGATGCCTCCATCGAAAAGTTTACATTAGCTCCATTCTTTACAATGATAGATTGCATTCAATCATCGATTTATAGCAAACCTGTCAGGACACTGTCAACCATTTGTGAAGTTGATGAAGAAGGATCTCCATTCAAATGGGACAAGAAATGTCAAAAAGTCTTCAATAGCATTAAAAGCTACATGTTAAATTTACCAATCCTTATAGCTCCTACTCTTGGGAAGCCCCAAATTATATACACAGCTACATTAAAAGAGTCCCTTGGAGCATTATTGGTACAACACAATGAAGAAAGCAAAGAGAATGCTCTTTATTATATCAGCTGAAGATTTATAGGAGCAGAAATGAGATACTCTCTAATAAAGAAGCATTGTTTGGCATTGATCTTTGTAATCTAAAAGCTCTATCATTATATATTATCTCACAAGATTACCCTCATCTCAAGGATCAATCTGCTGAAGTACTTGATGATAAGACCAGTGTTGATAGATTGCTTGGCAAGATGGGCAGTATTACTCTTACAATTTGATATTACATATGTTTCGTAGAAGGCAGTGAATGGACAAGTCTTAGCAGATTTTCTTGCTGCACATCCCATCCCTTCTCGATAAGCAAATTATGCTCATTCATGAAAGAGAAAAATTGCAAATTTGGGAAATATACTTTGATGGAGCCTCATCGATCAAACAAGTCCAACCTCTAAATTTCCCAAGGGTAAGAGCAGGAATTGACATCATCTTCATAACACTAGAAGGAGGAATAATGAGATGATCTTATGGGTTGACCAAGCCAAGAACTAATAATGAAGCTGAGTATGAAGCATTTGGCAGGTCTTGAAGAAGCTATTTTCAAAGGCATTCAAAACTTACATATTTTTAGTGATTCTCAACTTATTATAAATCAAGTACTTAGCATCTATAAAATCAATAAGATTGAATTAGCTTTCTATCATAAGTGAGTTCTCGAGCTTATGAAGTAAATACCAAATGTCACACTAACTCAAGTCTCTCGATTCGAGAATAGTAAAGTCGATTGCTTAGCAAAATTAGCTAAGGAAATGACAAGTATGAATGATGATTATATCATGATCGGCATATTTACTCGATGAGTTCTAGAGCTAGCAAAGTATAAATCCCCGTAGGTAGAGGGGTTATCAAATTTGACACAATAGAGTGCGACTCAAGTTGCTCCTCATTCTCCTCAAAATCAACATGGAATTATACCAAGAAGAGCTAAGCATGACATTGCCTCAAAAAAGTAGTAGGAAGCCTTTATTGTAGAAGAGCCACATGATTGGAGGCAACCTTTCATTAACTACTTTAGAAGGCAAAATACCAAATAATAAATCACTGGCAGCTCAAATTGAGAAGAGAATGTTGTACTATGCTTTCGTCAATAACACTTTATATCATAGATCCTTTGAACAAATGTGGCTACAATGCCTAAATGCAGATGAAGTTAGCAAAGTGATGGTTGAAGTTCATGAAGGACTTTGTCATGCACATTAGTCAGGTCTCAAGATGGCAGTAAATATCAAAAGGATGGGATATTATTGGCCATCTATGATAAGATATTGTATCAATCATGCTAAGAGGTGTCATGAATGTCAAGTACATGGGAATATAATCCATCAACCTCCAAATCCACTACACCCAACAATAGAATCTTTTCCATTCGAATGTTGGGGTACATATGTAAATGGACCAATTGATCTATATTCGTCAGCTGGACACCGCTTCATCCTTGCAGTGACTGACTATTTCTCTAAGTGGGATGAAGCTACTCCATTAAAGAAGTTACTACTTATCGAGTGATTAACTTCTTCACGCATAATATAGTCTAAAGATTTGGTGTGGCACATCGAATAATCTCTGATAATGGCCCAGCTTTCAAAAGTGCAAAGATTTATAGATTTGTCGATTGACATAAAATTGATTGGTGATACTCTTCAATATACAATCAAGTGGGCCTTCAACAAGACATTAGTCAAGTCGCTCAAGAAGATTCTCACTAAAAATAAAGAGAATGACATACCAAACTAATAGGCACTATATTGAACCACCTACAAGACAACAAAGATACTCTATTCATTGGTATTTGGGCAGCTTCTTTTCAAGTTGAGTTGCCTTCACTTCGAGTAGTCATCCAATACAATCTAATTGAAGATCAAAATATTCGTCTAAGGATGGAGGAACTCGACGCGCTTCATGATATTAGATTACAAGCTCATCAAAATCTAGAGGTTTATCGAGCAAAGATGTCTAGGGCTTTTGACCATATGGTGCAGCCTCGAACATTCCAAAAAGGAGAATTGGTCTTAGTGCTGAGAAGACCAATTATTCTCAATCAAAAATTTGGTGGTAAATTTGAGCCTAATTGGGAACGCTTTTTTGTCATCGAGAAAGTGTATCAAGGAGGGGCATATCAACTTATTGACCTAAAGAGTGAAAGATCAATGTTGTCAATTAATGGTCCATACTTGAAAAAGTATTATACATGATAAATACATTCTCGGGATATAATAGAAATCTCCTTGCAAGACAGGGGGAATTTTTTTAGTATATCTATTTAGGTCGACATCGTGCTTCATGCCGAGATCCATAAATAAATATACCTACTTAAGATAAAAAAAACTTTTTCATAAAAATTCTCCTATTACACAGGGGGCATTTTAGATTTTTATATATAGAAAAAAATCAATGTTACATGTCAAAACCCTCTTAAGAGCATATCAACTCAAATATTGATGTATTTGTGTAATTCATCTTGAAAGTTCTTCTAAATGTGCTTTAGAATTTCCCTTGTAAGACAGGGGGCATTTTTAAGTTTATGTCAAGTTTATGTGAGTTGATATTGTGTTATAAGATAAGATCCTCAAATATATTATGATTCAGGTTGACATTGAGCTTTACGCTAAAATCCCTAAATATACTCATAATTGTTATTATTAAGTTACAGGTTCTTACAGGAACAAAAAGAATCTATTTCTACGCATGAAAAGATAGCCATAAACGTTAAAAAAAAATTTCTCCCATATTTGTTGAATGTCGGAGATCAAGTCAAAAGAACTCTCAATTTTGGAAGCTTCAATCAACTGAGTTGGAAAAACATCAATCTCTATATTCTGAAGTCTAGGGCATGGATAGGTTATAAAGGTCAAACTCAACAAGCCTATAAATGGTCGAGTTGCTGACGCTCTCCTTACTTAATAAGCCGCAAGAAAAGGTCACAGTGAAAGAGCCCTCATTTGTTAGTCTAATGACCAAACCACCAACCCATTATAGTTTAAGTCAAAGACTAGAGTAGATTCTAAAGGTCGAACTCAATAAGCCTAAATGTGGCTGAGTTGCTGACGCTCTCCTCACTCAACAAGTCATAAGAAAAGGTCATAGTGAAAGAGCTCTTACTCATCAGTACAATGATGATAGCTATTCAATCTCAAATCGGATCCAGCTTAGTGATTACAAATAATCAGAAACCAAAAGATCTTTCTACTTAATCAATTGGCCAAGATAATCTGAGAAAATAACTCTCAAATCAGAGCTACCTCAAGACAATTTTTATATTGTCTGTAAGGTGATATTTCAATTTATTCTCAAATGATATGATCAAGCTCAAAGTATAAATCAAAGTCAATCTCCTCATCAAGTCCATCAAAGTAGAAAGCACAAGACTGAGGGAACAATTCCATAGTTCATACAAAGTCAATGGTCGAACTAACGTAATCTTGTAGATATTTAGTAAAAGCACACAGCAATTGACATAAGCTGAAGGTTGGTCATCCAGTAACCAGTTCAAAGCAAGCACACTTGGTGTACATACACTTCCGACAAGTCAATATGGACAAATCGTCAATCCTTCATCAAGTCCGCTTAAAGCATAAGGAATTCTAAATCTCAAAATAGCATTCCTCCATCAAACCCAACCAAACATGGGTTGGTTGGAGGAAACTACATAAAGAAAGAGATCTTGAAGGCCATAAAACAGAGAGTATATGGTATAAGAACTCTTATCTATCCGACAAATCGATTCTGACAAATTGGTCAATCTCATCATTTAGCATGTCCTAAATAAGGCATCACTAATGGCAAATCCTATCAAAGCTCTGTGAACTATTGCAATTGAAGCTGAAGTGATCTAAGTTCTATGGCTGCCCCAAAGTAATAACCGCTTTCAACAAACGTGACTCACATGCACAATAACATTTGTTGGGGCATTTATTGACCTCCATATATGTGTCATCGAGCCAAGCCCACAAGTCTGATGGACTGCATGCAAAGTATAAATTCAAAATGCATTGATGTCATTGAAATCATCCGGACTCCCTCTCCACGACGGATCTCAACCAAACGCCTTCTCTTCTCCACGATGGTGAACTTACCATTCCATTCTTCAACCATATTCAAGATCGATCCATTTTCTTCTTCCCTTGCAAACTGAAAATGCCTCCCATTCCCTTCCCAAGGGGAAGCTCCCCTTCTATTTTTCTCTCTCCAACCACAAGCATGTTCTTCCTTCTTCCTTCTTCTTCATCTCTATTTTCTTCTTCTTCAAAACTAAACCGAAATTTTTTACCTCAAAATCAAATTTCATCTTCCTCTTCCATTTTCTTCATCAAATCAGACCTTCTTATTCTGATTTTTCCTCATTTCCCAAATTCTCATTTATTATCAGAACTAGGAACACCATCATTAGAGGTTCTTCTCTGGTTTGATCTTTTTCTTCTCTTTCCGACTTTCCTCAAAATCGAAGAGGAACACCATCTTTGTGTTCTCTCTTGGTGATCTCCCTCTCATCTTTGCCAAGATCAATGTAAAAAAAATGAGTTTGAACGTGGGATAAATGTGAACGATATATATATATATATATATATGTATATATATATATATATATATGTATATATATATATATGTATATATATATATATATATATATATATATATATATGTATATATATATATATATATGTATTATTATATATATATATATATATATTATATGTATATATGTATATATATGTATATATATATATATATTATATATTATATATATTATCATGTATATTATATATATATGTATCATATATATTATTATATAGTATTATTATATATACATATAATATTGTTACATGTGTGTGTGTGTTGTGTGTGTGCCCTTTTCTTCAAGGCTCATCACTCATATGAAAGACCAGACGAAAAATCACTGCACATACACCGCCACTCGCTTATTTAAAACCAACAAACATTTGTTACATGTCGCTTCCTAGTTAAATTATTAAAATTTCCAAATTTTCGACTTAGAAAAAAAGTGGGAAAGAAAAAGAAATAATCAAAATTCATTAAAAAGGAGAAAACACATAAACAATGAAACAATATGAAAGTGCAAAGTCCCAAAATTAAGATTACGGTGCAAAAACAAATCAAACTTGGAATGATATTCATAAAGGATTTAATGATGCTTACATTTTAAGAATTGAGAATTACTTGAAGAAACTAATCATAACTATAACACACTACAAGATTCATACCAAGAACTGAATAAAGCCTTCCTAGACATTGTAAGAATACATGTTATTGTGAAATAGTTATCAATTTTTTATGAATTCGTGAGTGAGCTCTCTTTTCTTCAAACCACAAACTAAACAAACTTTAGTTGAAACGAGAGTCGATAGCAAACTTATAAGAGAACTAATTGAACAATTACAAATTAGAGGATATCGAAAGAAATAGGAATCTTGATCGAATATCAAATGACCAATAATTGATGATAAATCCGAGTGTCCAATTTCAAATTGAAATAAACTTGTGCAAGCGATTTGATAGCTTTTTCACAAGCATAAGTTTGATTAAACAACTCATGATCACTCATGAATGTATCCTTTAAAAGGATCACTTGAATCCTATATTTGAAGTTATATTTAAAGAACATGAGAATCATGATATATCTAAGTGCTTAGTTCTAAGATTAATGGTATTCAAACAAAATTTATAAAAGGATTTACAATGTAATTAACTAGCTTGGCAATGGGTATATACAAACTCCTTCAATAATCACTCAAGTTACACTACGTGATACATTGAATGAATCAATAAAAGTTCGTATAATTTGAATTTGAGTTGTGATAAACTCAATGCTCATTTATAGAGGTAAAAATTAATTCTTTTGGTTTAGAATGAAAGCTAAAAGTGACTAATTAATAAAAACTTGAAAGTTCTTTAACAGCTACATGCCAAATGATATTTGAGAATTGAAGAATTCAACAAACAATCCAAGTGTGAGTAATATTTTAAAATTTACAATACTTTCTACGTCACTGGATCTGCAACTCTTCGTACAAGCAGACAGAAGGCGATACTAAATTAAATTCTCCATGAATTATGGAGCTTCTTTCAATACAACAACAACAATAACAACAAGCCTTAATCCCACTAGGTGGGGTCGGCTACATGAATCCTTCATCTCCATTGTGTCCTATTATGTGTCAAATTCTCATTTAAATCAAGTATACTAAGATCATTTTTTATACATCTTAACCAAGTCTTTTTAGGCCTACCTCTACCTTTCTTAACATAAGGCAAATCTAATGCATCTACTCTCCTAATCGAGTCATCGGACGGCCGACGCTTTATGTGGCCAAACAATCTAAGGAGACTCTCCCTAATCTTATCTACCACCTGAGCTCTAACTTTTTCCAATATACTCATTTTGCATTCTATCTCTAAGAGTAAAGCCACTCATCCAACTAAGCATCCTCATGAACACTTAACTTAGTATGCTTCTCTTTATTGGCCAACATTACCATAAGTCATCAGTGTCTTACCACCATCTTATAAAATTTTTCCTAAGTTTAAGTGGAACTTTTCATCACATAAGATGCATTCTCCACTTCAACCATCCAACTTGAATTCTACTAATAACATCTCCATCTATTTCACCATCATTTTGAACAATAGAGCCTAAATATTTGAAACACTCACTCTTATTAATGACTTGTTCACCTAATGTCACAACACTATTACTAGAACTTCTACAACTAAAATTACACTCCATATATTCAGTTTTAGATCTACTTAAACGAAAACCTTTAGACTCTAGAGTTGACCTCCATAATTCAAGTTTCTGTTGGACTCCCTCTCTAGTTTTATCAACAAGAAGAATGTCACTAGCAAAAAGCATACACCAAGGTACATCTTCTTGTAAATGCTTAGTAAGAACATCCATAACTAAAGTAAAAAAAGATAAGGGCTTAAAGCTGATCCTTGATGTAATCCAACTGAAATAGGAAAATATTTTGTCAATCGAAAGATTAGAAATTTCATTCTAATTATGATTTTTAAAATCAATGATTTCATTAATTAGATAAAATTATCTAAGGTATAAATACCCACATGGTCCCTGACACTATGATGAATGTTTAGATTCAAGTGACTGAGGATGCTAAGTGGGTTGCTTCCCGATTTAGTCTTAGGACTGGGTCTGAGTTAACAGAATCTAAAAATTTAATTATTATAAGAATTTTAGTTTATGAAACATTTGAGAAGTTAATTCTGGCATTTGGCAGTAGATCTGATCCTCTGTTAGGAGCTAAACAGAGTTGAAAGGATCTAAAGCTCTTAAATATGTTCAAATTAATCTAGTAACTATCCCGATGATGTCTATGTTGAATGGTGATTTCAACTGGAGGGAATACTTCCATCAAAATGTGATTCTAATTTCAAATCAAATTAACTCAAATTAAGTATCAATCTAAAAAACTGTTTAAATGAAATTCAATCATTAAAAGATTAAAGTAAAACCCAATTTATCCACCTTTTGCAATTATTTGTTCAATATTATAAATTAAGAAAACTCTAGCTCACAAAGAAGCCAATATCAAATCAAGTATTATGTTATGTTCACTCTCAATCAATCTCATGCTAGGGCGTTGTCATGTCCTCATCGTGGTTGGCCAATAGCTCCTGATGATGCAGCTATGACCAAAGTTCTATGGTCAGATGGTTTGGCTAGTGAGGCTCCATTATATTACAATCACGATCGTAGCCTGTATGCTCCCCAATGGCTCTACCCTTTGAGTTGTGAATCATAGGGTACACCTGATAGAGAAAACAACTCTCTGTCAATTAAGGTAGACGTAAGTCTGTCTCCTTAAACAAACACCACCCCAAGTCTACAAGAATTTCTTGGACGACATAACCCATGTGTTGCTGATAAGGATCATTCGGTCAGGTTGGGTCGACTACCTCCTCTGACTAAGTAGACTAGGGACCACGATAGCCCGGGATGACGAAACCATGGGATCTAGATTGGGCACGTCATCATTGCCCCAATCATCCGGTTTAAGCTGAAATGATAAATTTCATAATCTTAAGTTTTAAAACTCCATATGCTGCTACTATATGCTACGCATTAAGCGATCTAAGAAATATCCTTAATCGAAAGTTCTCTCTCAGAATTGAGAGGGGTAATTAACTATAGGGGCTTGCGCCTATAGGAAACCTAGAACCAGATCTAAAGTTCTCGCAAAATGAGGGTGAAATCTCTGGTAGTGTCTTATCTACTATTTCATCTGCCTTCTGAAAATTACACTGACATTTCAAATCATCACTCTCTTCAATTTGTCAAGAGGTCGGTGGAGAATTTTCGGAGCCCACACACACCTTTTGCATTTATTTTTGAGTTAGTTATACTTCAAACATTTCAGTGAAGTCTTCTTCTTGCATTCATTACTAGTCATTTAAGCTTATTATAAACCTCTAATGAAGCTATTTGATTTTCCTCAATATATTTGAAATGAGTTGTAATGTAATCTAGAGCTCATTAAAGGATCTAATTAAACTCAATAATGAGTTATTTAAATATAATGTAAGCCTCCACATAAGTTCTAAAACTACATTTCAATCACATTGCAAGTCCTGATAATCTTGGCATATGTTCAATTGTTTTCATTTTATAATCAAACACTTTCATAAGTTCTTTATGCTTTGTTCACATAATCGATTCTCTCTAATTATTTTATTGTGAATTATAAAAAGATCTAAATGTTTAACAAAAAATTTTATCTCAAATTTGTAAGTATCCAATCAATTCTAATTTCAATTAAACTTGCATTTTTTGTAGATCCATCTCTTTCAAAATTTAATAAGAATAAATTAAATTTTAAATTATCTTGATGTTTAGTTTATGCTTAGAAATTTTTGTTTAAATTAGATCATTTGAGTTTCGATCAGAAATTTTGGCAAAGATTCGGCCATCTCCACATAGTTTTATTTCGTATTTTGTGTCATGCTTAAAAAAGCATGTACAGTTGGTGTTGGTTGACACCGCAGTCTATTGAATCCAAACCTATCACGCTTATATGAAACGTGTATTAGATTTTCGACAGTAGCACAACTTAATTTTCAGTTCAAATTTCAATTTGAAATTTGAAATTTATTTTAAGTAATGTTATTCAAGTTCTTTTATTATTATGAAGGTTCAATGGAATTTTGTCAAAATTCTGATAGCATCCCAGCAACATTCCCAAATAAGGAGTTGCATCGAGTGTGATGAGCCTTCTCACCGTGCCTAAAAAGACATAAACAGTCATTATCAGGTGAAACCTACCACACTTATAAGAAGCGTGCATATGATTATCCCCAAGCATTTTAGATTTTTTTTTTTGCCGCATTAGAACAATGTGAACTAGTATTTATTTTTAGCACATTTTTCCGTTTTGTTGGAACAATACAAATGAATACTTAAAGAAGATTTTTCCTATTGTATTAGAACAACACAAACAAATACTTAAAATAGGCTTTTCCTGTTGAAATAATATAAACGGGTTTTTTGTAGACTCCCTGCATATATCTTTTTGCGAGCTTGTCGATGACGATAATTTGCAAGATAGCAGAGAGAATTTTGTTCTCTAATTTTGTTCTCTATTTCATTTCTTGATTGAAAAGAAATAGGTGGAGAGAAGGATGTAAGGAAATTGGTTGTTAGCTGAAGCCCGTCGAAATTCACGTGGCTGTTTGGCTATTTGAAGATTCAATTGGATGAAGAGGTCATGCCGAACTTGATGCCTGTTGTCATCATAGGGAGATGATGGCGTTTTTTTGTTTTTTGGTGGAGAAGGGTTGTAGGCAGTTAACAAAGCTGGAGTTAAATTGTTTTGTGTAGGATGAAGAGACAATATAGGTGGAGCGTGATTAGACTCTATCCAAGTTAAGCGGGCTTCCGATTGGGGCAAGAGTGATCAGAGAAGAATGTTTAGCTGGAATCAATCACTAGAATTGGTGACTAGAGAGAGATCAGCTGATAGTGCTCATAAGCAAGAAACAAGGGAACTATGCCGTGTGACTGTGTGAGTATTTCTGGTATTATGTCTAACCGTGGATCTTCCTGTGCCAAATAGAGAAGCAGCATTGCATGGGCTTCGGCTAAGTCTTAAGCGAGAAGAGAGGGATTAGGAACTTGTAGCTTGTTGTATTCAGTGGGAAGAGACGCTTGACTTAGAGAGAAGGGCGGAGGGAAATTGAGGCTTTGAGAAGGGAGCCGGCTGGTTGGGTTTCGAGAGAGACAGCAGGAGGGAAAATCTAGAACAGGCAGTGTGGGAAGAACAACAAAGGTTGGAAAACAGCGAGAGCTGAGACGACTGGGAGGTGCGACGGTGGGCTTCTTGCCTGAAGATGGAGAGGACGGGGTTGAGGCGGAGTTGGGCTTCGAACAGGGAGTAGAGACGGGCTTCTCGACGAGAGATCGGGAGTGGGATTGCTGTTAGGCCATTCGATTTGGAGATTAGGGAAAATTAAGAGGAAGTTTGAGAGAAGACTTTTTGGTATATGAAAGAGAGGCTAGCGATTCTTGTGTGATCTGGGAAGATGATTTGGTTATCCGAAAAAAGTGCGAATAAGTATTAAATAAATATGAATTTTAATTTTAAGTATATATAAAAAAAATTTTAAGTACGCTTTATAGCGAGACCTTATCATCAAGAAATGATAATCTATTGCTTAGTCAAGTGATGACATTATCATAAACAAATATTTACGCTGTAAATCACATGCACGAGTGTTTCATTTGTCTTTCCTCCCCGACCCCACGACGACGACCTAATTCCAACCATACGCGGCGCTCCCGGCTCCACCTCCAGATTCCAGTCCCACCTCAGACTCCCGGCTCCACCTCGCACACAAACGGCTTCCTAAGGTATATATTCGTGCATAATTTTCCTCTCTATTGAGCCTTATAACAATGTGTCCGCTGTCCAGAAGTCCTATATTGTAGTCACCAATGAGTTTGAGCTCATCAAAATGCTTTGGAATGGTGTCCATCTTTGGATGTCTGTGGCTAAACTTTCCAACCAATGTAAATCTAAGAGGCTCGGTCAGTTGAGCAAATTTGATTTTAGTAAGATAAAGAGCTGGTTTATAATTCTTTTGACTTTTTTTTTTTTTTTTTTTTTTGATAAAGTCAGTATCACTTCCTTCACAAAATTTGTCATGATAAGATTGTGAGGATATGATTTTGTTAGAGAGATCAATAGAGTTATTGGTTGGAAGGTTATTAGAGAGAGCTCCAGTGATCCCTCCATGGATAGCACAGTTTAGCGGGGGATGGAGTGTACCTGGTTAGAGATAGACAATGCCATAATATATATATATATATATATATATATATATGAGAAGAGAACATTTGCAGGCTTGATCATATGAAATTATTCTGAAAACTCAAAAGAAGGAAAAGAGCTTTATCTTTAATTCAATTCCTAAGCCTCCCAGTAATGCAATCTCCTTCTAATGGATCTTCTACTCCTAATCTTTATCTATAAACACTAAACACACTACTAATAGACTTTTAACACACACACACACACACACACACACACACACACATATATATATATAGGGTTAAAGATATTGGGTTGCCTCCTAACAAGTTTTTTGTTTAACGTTCTCACACTGACATAACTTCTCTAGTTTTTAAGGTCTTCGACTAAATTAATGAACTCTTTAACTTGAGTCTAATTTCTTTCATAGTATGGCTTAAGTCGTTGACCATTCACTTTGAAAATCTCTTTCATCTTTAAATCTTGGATAATAGAGTGGTTATTCTGTGCGATTATAAAGAATCGGGTGGTTATGGTGTAAATATTAGAATTTAGGTGGTTAAGGTATAAATACTAATATTTAAGTGGTAGGGATGTAAATCCCACATATATTTTGAGGAATCATTTGCATTTATAATAAAATTAGAAATCTTTTAAGTTGTTGCTAGTTTATGCATGTTAGAAGATTTTTTTTTTTTTTAATGAACGCTAAGAGTACACTTTTTAATGGATTCATTGTTAAATAACCCCAAAGTTTAAGAGTTTATATTTCTCTATTCATATATTTAAGTTGAAAACTTATGACTTATTAGCATATTCTAATAGTAACTATATTGGTTAAAAGTTTAATCAAAAGAATACCTTAAGCACATGCTAGTTTCTAGATTATCATTTATTTCTTGTTCTCTAGGAAGTAAGTTTTTGTGACTTTATCTATTATAATAGCTAAGTATTGCTCAATTTTTTTTAGTTAAAGTATCAATTTTCTTGTTAGATCATATTGCTCAATACCGTAGGTTGGTTGCTGAGCTTATTTTAGGATGAGTCAAGAACTCATTTCCTTGATCCTCTTCTATGATGGACAACTGATCGTTGATGATCAGTTTATTTCAAGTTATGTCGATGGAAGAAATTTTCCTATGTGAGTCTCGCGTCATGCAAGCTTAGAAGATTTAAAATAAAAGTCGAGATCTCTCGTTATGATGTAAATAACTTTGAGCTAACATGGAGCTATGTCATTTCCTATTGGATTTATAGATTTATGATTTCTAACGAAGTCTCAAATTGTACTGAAGCTTCGCCAAATATTAGTTCTTTATGTGCAAGTCAAGTCACAATGCAGTGCTTCAGCTACAACTGATATTGATCTCATGGAGCATAATATTTCATCTGATTATGCACATTATTTTACTTTGTCACAACGAGTTGTACAACATCACGCATCGTAACTAAGGTTAAGTAGCTACCTTAAAAGCACTATTAGTGTCTTCATTTTATGGTTCAACCTATATCACATCTTTTTTTAACGATGTTGACTTTCTTAACACATAACTGAGATGCATGTCGAAGCACGATTGTGTGAGCAACCCAGTGCATCTAGAGTCATGTCTGATGATGAGTACGACATAATAAATAGTGAATCAGGTGATGCATCTGATGATAGCGGTGTTGAAGAGGATTCTTTCCTTGATAATAACAGTTTATGTGATAATAATGCTAGTCACGAGCTTATTAGGAATTATTCAATCCGAAATTCTGCAAATGATGATGCTATGATCTGCAATAATGACTATGTCTGCACATGTTAAACCACAAAAGATTGAGATACAGACATTGTGTTTGATGGTCCATCTGATAGTACAAGTTTTACATATGATATCGAAGTTCCAGTTGAACTATATGAAAGTATGTATTTCTCAAGCAAGAAGGAGCTTCAGTTTGCAGTCACTGGTTGGTCAATACTAAATAATATTTAGTTTCTTACCATTACTTCAAATCAAAAGAATTTTACAGTTGTATGTGCACATCATAGCAATCCTAGCAGATCTTGTCAATGACGCATGCACTATAGCAGGAGCAAAAGGTTGGGAGGTGCTTGGAGGATATCAATGTTAGGTGCACCGCATACATGCATCAACACTATCAGTGGTTCTGGACATCGTCAATGTACGTCTAAGTTCATTAGTTATTTCATAATGTTAGTTATGCGATCTCAGATAGACTTGAAATCAAGAGAGATCATTGGAAGGATAGAATCAAAATTTAATATTAAAGTGTCTTACATTAAGGCATGGGATGCGTAGCGTAAGAGTATCTAAGCAATATTTGAGAGTTGGGAGAACTCATACCGCTCTCTTGGCTTATTCGTAGATTCGTTATGCTCAGTTCTGTCAATGTGGCATTTATTTTTTAGGATGTGGGACACCATGTAGATCTTAGGGGGTATTTATTGAAGTGATCGGTACAACATTAAGGAATGATGTACTATCTCAAAAGATAAAAATCACCACCCTATAATGGACCTAATCACCTAATAAGGACTCTTAAGGCATGATGGGTCTTCAAATATACCAGAGATCTTTCCTCTACTTTACATGGAAAAGTAAAGTAAGATTTATTTTAAGTCGAGTTCGTTAAGTTCCCTATGGATGCAAGCCCCCATAGTTAATCACATTCTAAGGAATGGGAATTCCATAAGAATACTCTCGATTAAAGTAGACAATTAGGGTCTCCAAAGATTTCAAGATTAAGACTATCAAAGGATTGACTATTTTAGAAAATTGAATGGGATAGATCAAGGAGGAGACTTATTTTTGGAATCTAAAGGGAGAAAGTAGGAAATACTCATGATACTAGGAAGCCTAGTGAGCATTCCAATCTACCCTATAATTGGGCTTTATATTTTTGAAATTGAAGAGAGTTAATTATTTGAGTTAATATTTTATTAGATTGTTAGGGCTTATAATTCCACAATATAAGATTGTGAAAATGCCTAAAAGGGTGAGGATTTATGCTTGTAGCCCGAAGGAAACAACTACCACAAATTTCTAAACTAAGGAGCCTTGGTACAAAATAAAGGCATGACCTAAATCTAAGACAAAAATGGGTATATTGTTTACCACCACAAGAGAGAATAAACTACTCGATTGCTGTACTTATTACCGTCTAAAGTGGTTGCCAGCTAACTCCTCCTATGCTTTAAATCAATGTAAGAAAGTCTTATGCTTTGTAAGATGGCTAGGCTATTGTTCATTTAGAAATGAGATTAAGTCTTTAAACTCATTCTCTAAGAGACTAGAGCATGAGTGGTATGAATCCATGACTTAATCTAATGTAAATTTTATCGAATTTATTTGATTCTTTTGGACTTATTGTTTTGACAGAGGCTATGGGATTTTGTATGTCTAAATGCATAAGAATTTGATTATGGGCCAAATCAAGAGAGAAAGGGGTGTTCTTCCACCAAAGGCTCTCACAGGTTAAGCCTTCATTCTCTGGCAAATATAGAAATCTCCTCTTAACAAGAGTGAAATAATATGACATGCATGATATTATACATTCATCCATCCAGCTAAAGGGTTGCTAAAAATTTTATTATCTAAATTTAATTCCTAAGCTTTTATGTGAGGTTATGAGTTATTTTAGAATTTTAGTTATGATTTGTTAGTTGTATAGGAAATTTAATTTTATCCTAAGAGCCTACCGCATCCAGGTCACACATTCAAGCATCAATCATAAAGAAACTATAAAAAGTATGTTGTTCTAATGCGCAATCTAAACACAACATTAAACAATTTTATAAACTATCATAAAAGAATAAAAGGCCAGAGTGATTGGGTTCTGCCGTACACCCTGAAAAGAGAAAAAAAATGGGTCTACCCTTATACAACTCGGATTACAAAAAAATAATACATGTTATGGGGGTCTTCTTTTCTTCATTTCTTCCTTTTCTTTCTTTTGTTTTGATTTGATCCAAAGGCATCACAGGGCTATTTCATTTTCACTAGAAATATTTATGATATGTGTGTTTTAACTTTAATTTCAATTCTTGAAAATCTCAACTTAATCTGATATATATTTTTGGTTTAATTAATGAAACCTGATTTTCACTAAAACTCAAATTAAGCTCAAAATACTCAGTAAAATTTTGGGATTTTGGGTTTGTGGATTCCTCTCGGAAAGACGAATCCACGAGCTTTTATTTAAGTATTTTATTTTTTTTAAATGAAGTTTCGGGTGATTTAAATTAATTTTAAAAAAAAACACGGCGGCGTTGACGTTAGCCGTTCGACAGCAAGGGAAAACGACCCGCAGCACGCCCTAGATGATCCTATTGTAGATCGGACGGTCCAAATTAGATTGTGCAATCCAGAAGCCAGGATCACGTGATAGGGGCACAATCTGAGCCTCCTGACGCATGAACCACACGATCGGATGGTCCAGATCACATCAGGCGATCCAAAGGCTAGGATCGTGCGATCTGAGCCGTCCGAGCATGCGAACCGCGTGATCGGACAGTCAATATCGCATAAAGCGATCCAAATGTCCGGATCACGTGACCCATATGCGATCCGAGCCATCCAATCGTGTAAACCACACGGTCAGACGGTCCAGTTCGCATCAAACGATCCGAAGGCCAGGATCGTGCGATCCAAGCCATTTGATCTGTGAACCGCGGGATCAGACGGAGGCTTTAGCCCACCGGACGGTGAACAGTGTTTTCAACCTTTTTTTGGAAAAAATGAGGGTTTCTAAGCCAAAACTAGTCCAAATGGACTCATTTTCGCATCAACTCACACCAAAAAAATTCTACTTTCTAATTGTGATGCTTTAAAGTAAAAATGTGAGATATTATAGGAGAAATTTCTAAAATCGCAAAAAAATTAACACAAAATGTGTGAAATCCTAGGGTTAGCTACAGTTTGGAAAAATTTACTTCTGGGGATGGTTTCTGATGGCGGTGAAGATCTAAGTGAACTCCTAGGTATGTGAGGAAGCTTTGGAATGACCTTTAACCCTTGACTCCCTTCGGAACATCGTCTTCTCTGATGTTTACCGTCGCCTCGTCGGAAGAGTAATTATTTGTATTTTTGAGCTAAAAAATGGCTTAAAGAGGTGGGAGATGGGTTACTTTTTGCTTTGGGGAGCTCTTGGGGGTTGAATGGTAGTGGGAGCAAGAAATATAAATCCTCATCTCCCCCTCCTTTTATAATGGTCAAAAATTCATTCTCTTTTTGAATTTTTTGGCTCCAAATTGATTGTCATCTTACTTGGGTGGTTGGGATGGATGATAGATTAATTGAGGACTTTGGATTTTTGCTCCAAAGTCTTCTCTTGTTGCCATATGATCGGCCCTATTCAATGCAAATGTTGGGGAGGAGTTAAGTGCATATGATGGGAGAGAATTAAATGAGGTCGGGTGAAATCCTATATGCGGAAGGATCTATGAGAGGGTTAAATGGGTTGGGTTGATTTTGGACTGATCCCAAATGGGTTTTGGTCAGGTTTGATCAGCCCCCAATGGGTCATGGCTTGGTTTCAAGGGATTTAGCCCAATTTGGGTCATATGGGCTATTTTGGGTCAAATTGACTAATTTGACCAAAATTGGACAAATTAGCTTAGGTCATGGGTTGATTCATATTCAATTGGCTAATTGAAAATGAATGTGGTCTTTGGTTTGAATTAATTTAGATTTAATTTGGATTTAGGCCTAATTGACCCTTTAGGCCAATTTGGGCTAAGTTTGGTCAAGTTGACCTATTGGGCTCGATTGATCAAATTGGGTTTAATTATGGCTTTGGTCAAGTTCAATAATCAATTTAAAATGAACTTCAGCCATTGGTTACAATCAATTTGGATTAGATAATGATTTGACCTGATTTGATCCTTTAGGCCAATTTGAGTCAATTTGGATCAAATAGCTGGTTTGGCCCAATTGATTGCAATTGATCATCCTATGGTGATCAAAAATCATGGTGGAAGGTTTTGGTGAGCTTGGTTCAATTCAATTTGGGTTGGATTGGAAGTTGGCTCAAATGGGTCCTTTAGGTCACTTTGGGTCAAGTGGACCTAAGTGGGTCAATTAGTTTGGTTTTGGTTTGATTTGAGTTTAGTTGGACTTATATATGAGCCCTAGATTAGAATATAAATTCAACGGCAATCAATTTGGAGTTTTAAGGGATTTTGGCTCTTTTGAAATTTTCAAGTCAAAAGGGCTAGGTTGGGTTTGACTTGGGTTGGTTTCGATTTGATTCGATGATTGTAGATTTTGTTTATATTTGGGTAGATAATTGAATGAATGATTGATTTAAGAGAAAATTCATTAGTTTTGACTTGATCTGGATAGAATTTGGCTAAGTCCAAAGAATTGGCTTAAAGGGTTTTAGGATTTGAATTTGATTTTTAGGATTCAATCATTTGGAGTCAAATTTGAAATCATATTTGGAATTTGAATTTGAGCTTTGGTTTGAGAATTGAATCTGGGTTTGATTTGAGAAATTGTATTTAGATTGGGTTTAGGCTATAGGATAGGTAATTTTCTTAAGCCCTAAGGTATAGCCTAATCATATGATTAACACTTCTAAGTCTCTAGGCTTAGGTTAAGTATTCACCTAATCACTAGAAGTATCTTATGATTAAGGTGTCCTTAGAATCTAGAAGAGTCCTAAGTCTAAGAAGAGGAGGTTAAGAGCTCACTCCAAAAGTGAGGTCAATAAAAGGACCCACAATAGGTGTGGTGTAACTAACAAGGCACACTGCATGTATTGGCATTGACCGAAATCATCAACAACATCCAGAAGATTGAAACAAGCAAAGAAAGTGATCTATACCTAGACCCAAAAGGTAGATAGAATCATGATCTTAGTGCCATGCAGCTTTCTTTATGCCAAAGGCATAAGAGAGCAAGAAAGAATCTGCTGGAGATTGAGTGCATGAACTTTTCTCTAGGGAAACAGGTTCAAGCTATCCACTGGGGATATGGATCTGAGTTTGATTATGAGTATGATTTTTTTGGGTGTGTATCCCTGGAGATAAGAATTTGATTAGATTTCTTTAATTTGTTTGATTAGACTCCACTAGGGAGGTTGGTTTAGTTTGTTATGGCTCCACTAGGGAGAAGGGTCCTAGATTAAGGGCATATCCGCCAGGGATGTACACTCGGTTAAACTTGTTTGATTTAGATTTAGGTTCCACTAGGGAGGCTCATCTGATTTGCGTCTCACTGGAGGGAAATTTAGTTTGTTCGATATGTTTAATTTGACTCCACTAGGGAGGTTGGTTTGGAATTTATTTTATTATGGACCATGTCGGTGTGCGATGGACTACACTAAGAAGGAGCCAGGGGGCCTTAGCCTGTCTTAGATTTATAAGTCCAAACGGGTAGTCTACCTACCATAAGATAGGGCCATCCGACCTAAGGGGTTGCCTTTCAGTGTATAATGACTGTACTAGGAAGAAGGCATAGTAGACTTACATCTTCCAAAGTAGGGATCACCTATTGGGGTGATCTGTCGGATGGACAACACATTGAACCCTACCTAAGGTGACTACTGAGTGAGCGCCACTAGAGATCTTACCTCAACTCAAGAGTAGTTCTGATGATTAATTTAATTTATATTGATTTAATTTAATTTGGTGTGTTATGTTGTGGACCCTGTTGGCGTACGATGGACCTACTGAGAAGGAGCTATGTCGGCCTTGACCTATCTCAGATTTACATGTCCAAAGGGGTAGTCTACCAACCACAAGGTAGAACTATCCAGCCTAGGGGTTGCCTTTGTGCAATGATGGTACTAGAAAGAAAGTATTGTAGACTTACATCTTTCAAAGTAGGGATCAGCCGTTGGGGTGATCTGTTGATGGTGCAACAAATCAATCCCGACCTAGGGTGACTATTTGAGCGAATGCCACTGTGAACTTATATCGACTCAAAAATAGTCATAATTAATTTAATTTTAGATGGACCTTATCAGTGTGCGATGGATCTACTAAGAAGGAGCTAATATTAGCCTAGACCTATCTTAGGTTTACAAATCCAAAGGGATAGTCTACCAACCATTAGGTAGAGCTAACCAACCTAAGGGGTGCCTTTCGATTTGTAGTGGTCAAGTTAGGAAGAAAGTACAGGGACTCACATCTTCCTAAATAAGAAACCACTGGGTGATCGATCATTTGCGCAACAAATCAGGCCTGACCTAGGGCCGCCCATCGATTTGCAATGAATGTACTGGAAATAATGAGTAATAGACTTATATCTTTCAAAGCAAAGACAACCACCGGTAACTTTGGTAACGATAAGTTGAACGACTAGGCTACTATGAGTGAGTGGGTCTTACCTCAACTCAAGAGTAGTCCTGATGATTAATTTATTTTGATTTGATTTAATTTAATTTTGTGTGTTATATTGTGGACCCTATTGGCGTATGATGGACCCACTGAGAAGGGGCTATGTTGGCCTTGACCTATCTCAGATTTATAAATCCAAAGGGGTAGTTTACCAGCCACAAGGTAGGACTATCCGGCCTAAGGGTTGCCTTTCGGTGTGCAACAGCTATACTAGAAAGAAAGCATAGTAGACTTACATCTTCCAAAATAGGGATCAGCCTTTGGGGTGATCTGTCAATGGCACAACAGATCAATATCGACCTAGGGTGGCTATTTGAGCGAATGTCGATGTGGACTCATATTAACTCAAGAATAATCATAATTAATTTAATTTTATATGGACCCTGTCGGTGTGCGATGGATCTACTAAGAAGGAGTTAATATCAGCCTAAACCTATCTTAGGTTTACAAATCCAAAGGGATAGTCTACCAACCATTAGGTAGAGCTAACCAACCTAAGGGGTGCCTTTCAATTTGTAGTAAGTTAAAGAAAGTGGGGACTCACATCTTCCTAAATAAGGAACCAGGATCTGCCGCGCAACAAAACAATCAACTTGATTTGCTGATTTGCAACAATCACGCTGGAAAGAATGTGTAATAGACTTATATCTTTCAAAGCAAAGACGATCGTCGAGATAACTCGTTGGTGGCACAACAAGTTGAACCCAACCTAAGAGCGACTACTGAGAGAGTGCCGACCCGGGGACTTATCTCAACCCAAAGTAGTCAGGCAATTCCTATAGGGAGTTTTGCTGACATTGCCCTAAAGATAGGATGCCTGCTTGGGAAAGGGGCCACTAGGGGCCTAATCCACAAGCAAATTAATCTTTTTTATTTATTTAGTTTATTTTGACGTCGACCATGTTGGTTTGCGAGGGATCAAACTGAGAAGGAGCTTATATCAGCCTAGACCTATCTGATCAAACTGGAGAATCTCGACATCCACCAATAAATTCTCCAACCATAGGGGTGGCTACTTAGAAAGCGAGATTGTTTAATCCAAAAGTAACTTGGGTAGTGTCTAAATGAGGTCGCAAAGGACATGAATGCCCGTAGGGATGGGTACTTGCATGGTAGAAATAGGTATTTTGGCCAACTAAGCTCGAGACCGCGTCCGCCGGTTCATCAGTTGTAGCAGGAAGGCTTAAAAGCGAATGCCGGATAGTTGTTTCCGAGCATATAGGCTCTAAATGAGAAGTTTTGTGTAAGACTAAGTAGTCAAAAGTAAAGGAGCCTCTAGGGGACTTACCCTAAACCTCAAATATACTCAACCTAGTTAGTGCATGATGGCTACTTGAAGAAGAAAGCACATGGACTCACATCTCCTTAAGCAAAGTCAACATGAGGTAGCTCGTTGGTTGGGCAGTGAAATCTACCATACTAACAAGGCACTCATTGGTTTGCAATAGCCAAGTTAGGAAGAAAGTGTGGGGACTCACATCCTCCAACAAGTAACGACCACTAGTGGGAGATGTAGACCCTACCAGAGTAGCTAATGAGTGAGTTTCACAAGGGGCTTGCTCCCACATCAAAGTAGCCCGAGATAAAAGATATATGTTTATTTGTATTATGAAAGAGGTAATAGGATGCTGCTTGGGTTCTCTTACACCTATCCTAAATATATCATGGCGGATTCACAAGAAAAAGATATTTCTAACACAAAAGAAATGAAATTTGAGATGAAAAGAAGTTCTATTGATAATTATTTTCAAACAAGATTTATGAATAATATTTTTTTAGGTAGAGCCCATAGATTGGAAGCATCGGGCGCTCTCCTTTACAATTTATGAGTTGATAAGACCCTCCTTGGTAGGCCTTCTCTATGGCATAAGGGCCTTCCCAAGTGGGTTCAAACTTGCCTTCTATCTTTCGATGGGCAATAATTGGCCTCCTTAGAATTAAAATAAGTTCTCCTACTTTAAAAGCTCTAGGACGGACCAACTTGTTATGAGATTGAATCATCTTGGCTTTGTATAACTCAAGGTTTTGGCATGCCTGTAAGCGTCTCTCCTCCAAACCTTCGGGCTCTTCCAATTGCAACTTGGCGTTCTGCTCCGTTGTGATTTTACTACCCATGATTATCCTTAATGATGGGAGTTAGACTTCTAATGGTAGAACAAGTTCGGACCTATACACTAAGAAGAAAGGGGTAGATTGAATTAGAGTTCTGTATATGGTACGGTAAGCCCATAAGGCTTCTACTAACTATTCATGTCATCATCATTTATTATCATCTAGTGTCTTCTTCAGTATTTGAATGAGGGCTTTGTTGAAGACTTCTACTAAGTCATTCACTTTTAAATAGTAGATGATAGAATATCTCTAATCTATATTGTGTCTCCTAGCAAAGCTGTTGATTTTAGTGCTCTTGAATGCAGTACCATTATTATATATAATTCATCGAGGCACTTAGAACCTATATACAACATGGTTCCTGAAAAATTGGAGTGCATGTTGAGCTGTGACCTCTCTAAATAGGATTACCTCCGCCCTTTTGGAAAAGTAGTCAGTAGCAGCTAGAATGAATCGATGACCTTTGGAATAAGGAGGATCGATCAGACCCACAATGTCAGTCCCCAACACTTAAATGGCCATGAAGCCAATATAGGATATAGAATATTGGGTGGTTGATGTAGGACCACACCGTATACCTGACATTGATGGCATCTCCTAGCTACGTCCATGCAGTCTATGATCATTGAAGGCCAATAGATTCCTAGTCTCTTGATCTTGGCTTTCATCTTCAGGTTGGATTGGTGTGCTCTACATAAACCTGAGTGTACCTCAGTGGGCTTCATGTTTATCCAAATAATGTAACCACATATGATCTAAGGACTGTCGATACAAGGTGTCACCCATAATAGTATAGGAAAGGGCTCTCTGCTTCACCTGATGTGCTAGTGATTTTTCTTGAGTTAGTTTGTCTATATTTAAATAATCTATGAATGGTTGCCTTCAATCTAACTCATCATCCTTTTTGTCAATGGTAACCTCCCCTTCAAGAGAGAATCTCTCGATGAGTTCAGCATCAATAAGGGGTAAGACTTATCTAGTTTAGACCCTTATTGGAATGGACTCATCTTCTAGACATGTCAACTCTTTGGAAAGCTTGGCTAATGTGTCTGCTATTGCATTCTCTCCTCAAGGAATCTTATAGATGGTAACTTCTGGGATTTGGGCCAACAACTCCATAGTGTACTTATGGTAATGATGGAGCTTAGGCTTTACAACTTTATAAGACCCAGTGATTTGATTGATGATTAACTGAGAATCCCCAAAGATGTTGATACTTTGGATGCATAGTGTAATGATTAACTCCAAACCAGTAATCAGAGCCTCATATTCAGCTTCATTGTTGGTGCGTAGATTGGACAGATGATATGAGAATCTCATCACATCACAGTCCGGAGTTAGGAGAATTATTCCAACCCCTGTCTTCCCTGGGATAGTAAATTATGATTCTTCTTATCTTTGAGAGAAAGTTGCACCATCAAAGTACATCTCCCAATGATGAGCACTAGTACCCCCTAAGTTCATGATTTGTTCATCAGAGAGATCATCATTAAGCGGAGAATCAGCAGGGAGTGGATGCGATGCTAAGAAATTCGTAAGTGCTTGTCCTTTTATGGCACAGAGGGATACGAATATTATGTCAAACTGAGAAAAAATCATGGATCAATGTGCCAACCATCCAGATAAGGTCGATCGTGTCATGAGATATTGCAGTGGATTGACTCTAAAGATCAAGTTCACCTTATGAGAAAGAATGTAGTGTCGTAGCTTTTAGGATGCAAAGATTAAAGCTAGGCAATACTTTTTAATAGGTAGATAGTTTGCCTCAGCAGGGATTAGATGATGACTGAGATAATAGAGAGTGTTATCCTTCCCTTCGTCGTTGGTTTGAGCCAACAAAGCACCAAGGGAGTCATCTAATGCAGCGATATATAATATGAGCTGCTTGCCCAGGATAGGGACTACTAGGACTGGCGGCGTCATCAGATATTACTTGATATCTTCGAAAGCATGCTGGCACTTGTCATCCCATTTGAACTTGGCATCCTTTTTGATAAGTGCTAAAATGGTTGGTATCTTCCTAATAAGTTAGAAATGAAGCATCTTAAATACGCCAACCGCCCTTGGAATGACCTGAATTGTGTTAGGATTTTAGGGGGTGGCATTTCTAAGATAGCTTTAATCTTCTATAGATCGATTTCTATTCCACAGTATTGAACAATAAAACCAAGGAATTTTCCTGAAGCTACTTGATATCTTCGAAAGTATTGTTATAAAATTTGGTTTAGATGTAAAAATTTGGAGAATTGGGAAAGATATAAAGTGGCCTGTAGAGATTCTAAGAAAGCAATATATGATGCAAAAAAATTTAGCTTTTAGTGATTTATACAATAGATTAGATACCAAAGAAGGTGAAAGATGTATGTATAAGTTAGCCAAGCAAAGAGATAGGAGAAGTAAAGACATAAGTTCAGTGAGGGGTATTAAGGATGAAAATAATAAAGTGATTTTCTTAGAAAAAGATATTGAAAATAGGTGGATGAGATATTTTGATAAACTTTTCAATGAAGGATCTGAAAGTATGATTGATTTTAGCAACCTTAATACCCTAAACAAAAATAGAGAATTTCATTTCTATCGTCGTATTAGTAAATCTGAAGTTAGTGAAGCTTTAAAGAAAATGAAATGTGGAAAAGCAGTAGGACCGGATAATATTCCAATAGATGTGTGGAAATGTTTAGGAGATCAAGGAATTTCTTGGCTTACAAATCTTTTTAATATTATTTTAAAGACTAAAAAAATGCCAGATGAGTGGAGAAAGAGTCTATTGGTTCTTATATTTAAGAATAAAGGTGATGCACATGAGTGTGCAAATTATAGAGGAATTAAGTTAATGTGCCATACATTAAAATTATGGGAGAGAGTAATTGAGCATAGGTTACGATGTGATACAGAAGTTTCTCACAATCAATTTGGTTTCATGCCAGGTAGATCTACTATGGATGCTATACATTTGTTAAGAGGTTTGATAGAGAAGCATAGAGAAGTAAGAAGGATCTACATATGATATTTATTGATTTAGAGAAAGCTTATGATAAAGTCTCAAGAGATGTTCTTTGGAGAGTTCTAGAAACGAGAAAGGAGTTAATATTGGCTATATTCAAGTCATTAAGGATATGTATACTAGAGGCATTGTGTGTCCAAACACAAGGAGGATTGACAAAATATTTTCCTATTTCGGTTGGATTACATCAAGGATCAACATTAAGCCCTTATCTTTTACTTTAGTTATGGATGTTCTTACGAGGCATTTATAAGAATATGTACCTTGGTGTATGCTTTTCTTTGATGACATTCTTCTTGTTGATAAGACTAGAGAGGGAGTCCAACGAAACTTGAATTATGGAGGGTCAACTTTGAGTCTAAAGGTTTTCATTTAAGTAGATCTAAAAGCGAATATATGGAGTGTAATTTTAGTTGTAGAAGTTTTAGTGATAGTGTTGTGACTTTAGGTGATCAAGTCATTAATAAGAGTGATTGATATTTAGGCTCTATTGTTCAAAATGATGGTGAAATAGATGGAGATGTTATTAGTAGAATTCAAGTTGGATGGTTGAAGTGGAGGAATGCATCGGCTTTATTATGTGATAGAAAAGTTCCACTTAAACTTAAGGAAAATTTTATAAGATGGTGGTAAGACGCAATGACTTATGGTGCGAGAATGTTGGCCAATAAAAGAGAAGCATAAGACTAAGTTAAGTGTTACTGAGAGATGAGGATGCTTAGGTGGATGAGTGGCTTTACTCTTAGAGATAGAATGCAAAATGAGTATGTTCGGAAAAGTTGGAGTAGCTCAGGTGGTAGATAAGATTAGGGAGTGCCTTAGATGGTTTGGCCACATAAAGCGTCAACGTCCGATGACCCAATTAGAGTAGATTGGCCACATAAAGCGTAGATGCAATTAGAGTTAGATTTGCCTTATGTTAAGAAAGGTAGAGGTAGACCTAAAAGACTTGGTTAAGATGTATAAAAATGATCTTAGTATACTTGAATTAGATGAGAATTTGACACATAATAGGACACAATGGAGACGAAGGATTCATGTAGCTGACCCCACCTAGTGGGATTAAGGCTTGTTGTTGTTGTTGTTGTTGTTGTTGTTGTATTGTCTTAACCGTTCGAAAACTACTCTCAATCAAAGAAATGGTCTTCCTTTTCTTTGCTTTTGATGATGAGATCATCAACGTAACATTTAACTTGATGATGAATGAGTTCATCGAAGATTCGAGACATGGCCCGCTGGTATATGGCACCGGCATTTTTAAGGCCGAAAGGCATGACCTTATAACAATAAATCTCAATCGAGGTTCGAAAGATAGTGTTTCTTTCATCCTCTTGGGTCATCTTAATTTGGTTGTAGCCAGATGACCCATCCATAAAAGAGAATACTACATGAGATGAGATGATGTACACCATTAATTCTAGTATATGAAGTGAAAATTCATCCTTAGAACATGCCTTATTTAGATCCCTAAAATTGACGCATATGCAAATTTGGCCATTCTTTTCTTAACGGGATGACCGCCAACGGTAGGATATTTTTCTTCCCTAATAAAGCCAGCATCGATCAATTTCTTGATTTCAGAAGTGACATGCTGTTCAATGTCTAATCGCATGCATCGAGGAGCCTGCTTGATAGGGTTAGCATTAAGTTCTATTGTTAGTTTATGGACTGCTATGTCAGGAGATAGATTGGGCATCTCTTCATAATTCTATGTAAAGCAATCCTTAAACTCAGTCAATGGCTTCACTAAATCATTGGTTTCTTTTTCATTCAATAGAGCACTGATATATGTTGGGTGTGGATCTTCTTCAGTCTTAGGTTAATTTTTTTGAGCTCGTTGATAGTTGATCTAATCTCCTCTTCGAACTCTGGCAGTACATCCATGACTTTAAAGTTATTTGGATCATCTGAAGTTTCTAAGCACACCTCCTCATATGAGTTAGCATGATTTGAAAAGAACCTATCAGATTCCAAATGGTTAGTGATATAGCATTAATCGCGACATCATTTGGACCCTTTATCAGAATCCTTGTCCCGGTCTTGATTGTGAATGTCTGCATTTGTTATCTCATAACCTTTCAAGGTAATCCGACCTATGTTTAGACCAAGCATGTAGAATTAATCTTTTGTTTTTTGCTAAATTAAGAACACAAGGTGAGTATCAATCAAAAGGCAATTCTATTAAATCTTTATATGAATTATCCTCAAGTTCTACATCAGCTTCCTGACTTGAGGATGATGCTCCAAGAAAGAACCTATGCACATTTACATTTGTGGAAGACTTAGGCTTCGTTAACTACTAAACCCTTAACTTTCTATGAGGAAAGTGAGGTTAGAGCTAAAGTTCCCAACTGATGCCTCACTGTTTCACACATAGACTTGGATACCCTTATGCTTTGCTTAAGTGCTCGATCTTCATCGCTGTTTGGCTCAACTGTGGCTTGCATGGGTATCTGCTGTCTAGAAGTGCTAGCTAGGGTACTAATCATATATGACTCATCCTCTGAACTAGATTCTAAGTCTATATAGATAGTAGTGTAAAGTAGTAGGACATAACTCCTATTGGGTGGCCAATAAGGAGGTCTTCCGCCCTGGCATGTCTCTGATTCTTCCTCCCCTGGTGGAGGTCGAGTCATCCTACCCATATGTTAGAATGGAGTAATGAATTATGGGCGGAACCTAATGTCAGGATCTACTTTCTCCTCCAAGTCTATTTCTCGCTCCCTTTTATTTTCTTTCTCATTTCTTTTTTTCTTTTCTTTTTCTTTTTCTTTTTCTTTTTCTTTTTCTTTTTCTTTTTCTTTTTCCTTTTCTTTTCCTTTTATTTTTAAACTTTTTACAAATTCACAAGAATATACTTGTTAATTTTGAGGGAGATAGTAGGCTGCATCCTTATATATTCTGACTTCATGAACTGTGAATGCTTAAGATCTCCTTTGATGTAGTATTCAATCCTACCCTTCATGAACTTCATACACTGGTGTAGAGAGGATGGAACCATGTTGTTCTCATGTATCCATGGTCGCCCAAGCAAAGCATTGAAAGATATATCTGAGTCTATAATATGAAACTTGGCGGTAATCTTCCAATCATCTACTTCTAATGGCAACACTATAGAGCCTAAATCCCTCTCATCTTGTTCATTGAATCCTCTCAACATCATCCTCTCTTTTGAAAGTTTGGATATGTCAATCATCAAGTAAGCAAGGGTTTTTAGACTCATAATATTCACTGATGCACCCTGGTCAACAAGAACTCTGGATATCCTGTATCTTCCAACATCCATTATAATGTAAAGAGGGCGGTTATGCTTGGCCATTCCTAGAAGCAAGTCTTCATCACTGAATGTAACTCCTAGAGTATCCTTTGAACTGCGAGCCTCCTCTTCAGTAGCGATCAGCTGGGTTAAGCATATCTCCAGATCAAGAAGAGCCTTGATTAGAGTTTCCCTCATCTTTTTGAATAAAATAAGGGCATCATATATGCTTAACTTAGCTGGCATCTTTCTAAGATGTGCTAAGATGTTTTAGTCAACCTTAGCTAGATCCTCCACAAGCATATCCATAGGTGGGGCATCTTGTGGAAGGGTTATCTGCTCTTTAGAACCAATAATTTACTTACCTTTATCCTGAGGTGTCACCCTATGAGATAGAACTTTGCTACTGTGAAGGTTAACTTCAGTGACCTCTTGAAATGATGAATTTGTAGAAAGTTCTACCTTCTCATCAGATGTACCTACCACTTCTCTTATAGGATCATCGGAGTCAAATGACGCCAAATAAATCTCAAGAGGTGAGCCCGTGTGATTTAGAAATGGAAAATCCATTTCTAAATTAGAAGAAGAATGATCGAAACTAGAATTATCATTATTACTTTGTAGACTTGTAGAGTTTTTGAGAGGAATAAAATCTAGAGTATCAGAAGTGGACAAGATGTAAGTGAAAGCTTTCTTCATTGATTTCTTCTTAAATTGAGGTACATGATAGAAATCTAATAAAGTAAGTGGGTATAGTGCCCTTGTCCGATACAATGCTCCTACCGTAAGAGGAGCTAGTGGGGAAGGAGTAAGAATGGTATGGATGGTGTTGGACTGGACGGTGGTTGTGCTGCTATGCTATCCCGGGCAAGTAAGGTAGGTTGTTGTTGGGCTGACACCTTCTTCAAGTTGTCTTTGGCAACTTGCAAACCTTTCTTGGTGTTAGAGGTTTGAGTTGCTTCAAGCGCTTGTAATTGATCTTAGAGATCACTTTTTTAGAGGTTCAAGATAAGGCAATATCCCAACCTTCTTTTATCTTAAGAGGATCGCAAGTATCCCCAAGAATTACTCTGATAAAACTAGAGGGTTATTCTAACAAGTATTCCTTGGGGATAACAATAGATCCTGACTTGTAACTACACTCAAGCCAGTCCTTAAAGGTGACACAATCCTCCAAGATATGACTAACCATGCGGTGGTAGGGGCAATGTTAGGATCATTACTCTTGCCCACTAGCCTTTTGGGCTCATGTAACTGAAAGTTAGGTTTCTTTAAGAGATTCTTAAACATCTTCCTAACTACCTCCCTCTTGCATGAATATGGCTTATTCAATCTATCAGAAGAGTGGGTAAGCTACCGGGCTGGATATGATGAGTTTGAGTATATTGTGGAGGAGGTGGCCGCTATGGCGCATGATGATGGCCGAGGTGGTGATAAAGGAGGTGGCAATGGAGGCTGATGTGCACGAGGTCTCTCATATTGAGCTTTGGCTGGCTGCTTCCCTTTATCTACTGACACTACTATCCCTGGCTTCTTCTCGAATGCTTTTTATAGCTTGGGCTTAAATGATTGATTTTGAAAAGGTAACTATTTGGCTTCCCCTTGTAGACTAGTCCCCTTGTTAATTAATTTCTTAAATGTCTTAATGGGAAATCCTTTAAGCATGAAGGCGGCCGGGCCATGAATACTATTGAGTAGAATTTCAATGGCATGTTGTTCAGATAGTTATGATTTGCATTTCATACTTAAATTGCACCATCTAAGAATGTAATCAATAAGGGACTCATCGGGATGTTGTTGAGCTACAACGAGATCACCCACAGTTACCCTTTGCTAAGCTCCAGCAAATCTCTTAATAAAGAGCTGCTCCAACTCAGCGAATGTCTTCACTGAACTATTGGGTAGTTTAGCATACCAATCAAATTTGATGTTTGTCAAACTACTGATGAAGAGATGGAATAGAAGTGCATCGCTGCCACCAGCATTGCAACATCCGGCCCTGAAATGTGTTATGTGATGCCGAGGGTTTTCACTTTCATCAAAGATCTTGAAGGATTGTGGCACAAAATCCTTAGGATATTGGACTACATCGAATTCCTCTGGGTAGAGTCTACCCTTTGGAATAGATGAGCCACCCCGAGCTTGCGTCAATGCTTCCTTCACTTGCTGTTCCACCATATACTTTATATCTCTTTCAGGCATGGAGGTACTATCTGTGACTTTCCTATGCAGATTGTCACTATCCTGGTCCACTAAAGATGTACTCTTGGGCTAATCCAGAATATGCAACAACCCAAGGTGGTCGGCCTCTAAGGTAGTAGGTTGTACTGATGGAACTTAGCCTTGAAGTGCTAGGACTGCTGCTAACAAGTCTTCAACTTTTTTCTCTATCTTCCTGATATGCTCATCTCTCTACCTTAATTGCTAACGAAGGTGTTGGGTTGAATGAGCTGTGTCTTCTTTCTCACCTACAACACCCTCCTAGCTATGATGATCCCTAAGGAGGGAACCCCTAGTGTCGACCATATGGACTTCTACTGAGTCCTCCAAGAGATCATCCACATTTGGATCAAAACTGACCCTAGCATCCTCTTCATCAGAGCAATCGCTCCCGAAGAGTTTCCTCTTCTCAGTGAAGTATTGAGTGACGATCTCATATGAAGAGCCTCTAATCGTAGGATAAACACTCACTGACCGATGAGGAGTGCTCACTAACAGAGATGCACTTAACACCATTTATCATTGGAGTGCTAGCTCTAGGAGGGTCATGACTGCTGGAAGAGACATGCTCATGGCTGCTCATGGGTGGAGTGGTGTCCCTAGGGAGATCTACTACCATGGGGACTACAGAACTATTTCCTTCCCCATCTATGGCTACTGTAGTCACTACCTTTGATGGTGGTAGTTGTGGTGGTGTGTCCACAATGATGCGGGATCACCACTCCTTCTTCACCAAAATTGAAGTTGGAGGTCGAGTAAGGGAACTCATCCTCATCTTAGTCGATGAAGTAGATGAAGTGGGACCCTTTGGCCATAGCCGAATCACGAATGGGGCTTTCTTCTCCTCAGATGTTATCTTCTGTGCCTTTGTAGGCACGGTGGATGGCAGGATATGAATAGGTGATGGTGGGTGAGGAGTGGATGTGGGGCAACACCTTTTCTGCATGAGCTTCTCCCATGGTGGGTAGCACTGTCAATAGAATGCTATCGATGATCGACACGTGGCCGTCGTGAAAGTCCATGAGGATGAGGTCGCCGAACCCCGCATACCTCTCTTTGCTAGTAATCAGACCGATACTGCCTCCCCGGCCCTCTCGCCTAACGTGTCTTCCTACACTGCGAGGGATGACAGAATGTAAATCAAATTGAGCTCTAGACTCTGATCTTCTGTAAGCTTTGCCAACTCGACGCAGAACTGATCTGAGGCCAGCATATGACCTTCTCCTGTTACTGATAGGAGCCTCAAAATGAACTACGGGCGAAGTTGAAACTAAGATCCTCCTAATGTCTTCCTCTCCATTGGAATTAGAGAGAGGGTGAAACTTATTTTTTGTGATAATATGAAAATTTATTTTATCTTAATAAGAATAAAGATGAGGTGAAATCCACCCTCCCAAGGCGATGACATAAACTCACCTTCAATAGGCTCGAGCGAAAAATAATAATATTATTATTATATATATATATATATATATATATATATATATATATATATATATATATATATATATATATATATATATATATATATATATATATATTAGTTATTCAAGTTAAAAGAAATTATTAATTATTACATATTAAATATATTTACTTTTTAATATTTAAAGTTATAGTTTTAGTATTTAATCAAAAAAGGAGAAAGATAAAATATCCCTTCTAGCCATAATTTTCATCTGATTACAAAAAAAAAAAAAAAAAAAAAGAGTCCCGTCAATCGTCATTCCTCCACACTTTGTATGCATATATTAAAGGCTAAATTTTTAAAATAGATATATTCTTAATCGAAATTAGCAATTTAGTCATCAAAAAAAAATTTTTAAGAAAAATGTCCAGACAACTACAACCTGTAGGATACCACATCGCCGTGTGGCTGATTTTTTTTTTTTTCTTTTTTGGTAGCAGAGAGAGAGAGAGAGAGAGCGTTTTATTTTTTTTATTTGCGTGTTGCGGGGAGAGAAGAGAGAGACTAAAGATATATATATAAATAATTAATTGATTAATTAATTAAGTATATATGCACAAATAATTAAATAATTAAATAATTAAATATATATATAAATAAATAAATAAATAAAATTTTTATTTATGTGTTTTTTATATGCATTAATAATTAAATAAATAAATAATATTGGAGCTATGATTATCAGAAATGAAACAATATTTTTGTTCAAAATATTAACATTCATGTTGAGCTTGTTCCATTATACTAAACAGAAGTAGATGAATGCGCAGTGCTAAGGAACACGCATAGGTAGAGAAGAAAGGACCCAAAAGTAATCCAACAAAGTATACATTAATTTGATTTCATATGGATTTCCAAAATTGAAGAACAAGAAAGGCAAACAGGCCAACTCATGGCAAGATAAAAAACATAGAACAATATATGAACGTATTGACTTTTAAGCATAACCCAATGCATGTAAGAACTAAATGGAACTTGAAATACGTAAATGAAAAAAGATGGTTTAGAATGAGTTATCATTAATGTTAAATTCCAATCTTAAAAGGGATATTTACGTGCATACCACATAATTCAATTCTGCGCTAATTTCATTCCAAAAAAAAAGCAACAGGACAAAATATTAAGCTTAGTGATAGCCGAAACGAGAGCATGCAGTTTTTTTTTTTTTTTTTGAGTAAAACAAAAAGCTTTAAGTTCAAAGGGACTGTCTCAGCCTGCTTCTTGTATTCACAACAAACGTCTTTTATATAAACTAGTTCTATTGATTACTCTGAACTAAATTTGAACTAGCAATCAATCAATTGCTACATTCAATTAATTGAATTTTAAAAGAATTCTACCAACACATTCAACCAATAGAGACAATATATAATAAAAAATAAACTAGTTTCATTGATAGTAGGTGCCAAAATACATTATCTTATACAAATTCTTGATCAGTGGTCTTCACGAGACCATCAAATACATGATTAACTTAAGGATAAAAAACATAATTGCCATGATAAAACGAGCATTTCCAACATAATTTTGTTTTGGGTTGAGATGGTCTCAAGTTTCTTCATTATGTTCTCTTGAGAAGCTCTTCCTTGATGATCCATTTCAAATGCTCTAGGGTCATCACCATTTAACCAGATGAAATAACCACAATCATCTTTTGTATGATTTCGAGGGCAACTTAAAAATTTTCTACCATAAGTCCTTTCTTTATAGCTTGTGAATATGACACATCGTAAATTACAACGACACAACACTTAATGTTCTCTCGAGATGCCCATCGATGCGGATGATTGACTTGAGCTCATTTTGGCAATGTGTAATCTATTAAATAAAGTTAAGAAAAAATAACAAATTAGTAACAATTAAGACACTTAAATTAAAAAAGCGAAAAACTAACAACTATTACCAGATAAGGCTGCTCAATCAGTGGACGAATTTTAAAGGAAGAACTGATAAAAAAAATATATTAAGCTATATGATGCAATTGATAATTAACAGCGTTGAAGCTACTGAGGTGTTTTTGTACAGTTCGGAGCCTATGAATAAAGCAATCATTAACTATAGATTAAACAACTTACTCTCAGATAGCAAGCTTGAATGCATCAATGAATAGACAAAATCGTTAGAGATAATTGAATAAAATAAAATTAGAAATAAAATCAGAAGTGAGATCCATTAGAGGAATTGCAAATTCAACATTGATCGGTTGAAGTGATAATAGGAATAAACTTAATAAAACAGGTATCAAAAACAGAAGGTGAAATCCTGCGGAAGAAGGAATTATAAAATAAAACAATATTTACAGGAAAAGAAAATTATATTTCAAACTTTTGCTTAGTGTGGAACCAAGTATTATCTAGGAACCAAATGAAATTCAGATATCATTGGTTATTAGATATCTTCTGATGGCTTAGGTAGTAGAGAATGCAAATAATTGGCAAGTTTGAGCTCTAGCATTCTTAAGTAGTTGATGCAATTAACCTAGATGTTCCCAGGTTAATTAGTACCAAATATCTTAGGTAATAATTAACTAAGCAAATGAAAAAGACATTGCTAAAAGTAAACTTAATATAAGGATTGTTCATTATGGCGTATCAGTTTCAGAAGTTCATAATTGGTCATGGTAACGTTCTTCCAACCAATTTTGTTATCGTTCAATTTTCTCATTAAAATAGGGATGGTACACCTTCGAATTGAGGGAAAGAGGGGAACGAGAGAAAGTGGAGAAAGGAGATCGTTCGAGCAAGGCGCAAAACAGGAGTATTGGGCTGTGAACTATCAACTATAATTAAAACATTGGTAAACTACATTAGAAGTTTTGCCTCTAAAGGGGCACTCTGAACTAATAACAAAGCTAACCTGAAACAAATCTTGTCGAGTTGATCGGTCTCTACAGAGACGGACGAGGGAAATCGTCCGCGTGTTGGAGTTGCAGGAGTGGGCTTCGAACCGAGGGAAGGAGGGGAACGAGGGAAGTTCGTGACGGAGGGAGAGCGTGAAGAGCGGAAGTCCACGCCGCCCGCTTCCTTCAGACGAACGAAGGTTTCAAGGCGCCTTTAATCCCAGGATTTCTCAGACGAGGGAAGTTCAGACGCGGGAGGAAGAGGAGTTGTTTCACGGTTCTCTTAAAACGGAGTTATACCGAGATGAATACGGCGTGAGTTGGGTGGTAAAAATAATGTATTTAAAAGATTTAGGTGTTATTTGAGTAAATAGTAAACTTTAGATGTGAGATATATAAATCACTAAGAATTCATGGGTGTAAATCCCACCCCCAAAAAAAAACTGCATGCATGCATAAAGGGCGATCTGGTTTTTGGAAAAAAAAAAAAAAGAGTAGGTCATTCTCTCCCTCGCTCTCTTCGTTCTGCTTGAGGCCGCACGAGAGGACAAGCACTCTCTCTCTCCCCGTCCGTCCTTATTTTAGCTCCAGTTCGACGCAACAGCTTCCTTCTTGGCTGCACCGAACTCTCTCCCTATCTCTCTCGGCTTCCCTTTCGCACGCGACAAAGGCAAGTATTGCCGCCAAATTCTCTGATCGTCAGTGACTTCAGCCGAATCATCACACTACAACTCTCTTCCTCACGCAAAAATAGTAAGTGTCGTGACTGTTTTCCTCGTCTTCACTCCCTCAACTTCCCCTTCAGCCGGCCGGAACTCCTCCCTCATCTGCTCCTTCCTAATCTGTAGCCGATTATAACAAACGTTCGCCTCTCAACCTATCTCGCTAGTTCATCCCTATAGAAACTGATCCTTCCTAGCCCATACCTGAGCTCCAAATCCAGCCGATAGCCTTCCTAGCCTTCCAGATTTTTCAGTGGGATTATTTTTAAAATAGGCTTAGTCCTAATTGTAATTAATAATTTAAGCATGAAAAAAAAAATTTTAATAAAATAGGCCTAATCGTCCGCTGACAGACGACTGGCGCCTCGCGCCTGACAATTTTTTTTTTTTTTCGGCACGGGAAGAGAGAGAAACCACGGGAAAGAGAGAGGGGCAGGTTTTATTTTTATTAATTTTTTTAATTAATATAATTATTTAAAATATTTAAAATATATAATTTAAAAATATTTTTTATGAAAAATTTAATAATTAAATATTTATATATTTAGTTATTAATTTTTTTATTTATATATATATATATTAAATATATAATTTAAAAATATTTTAATTATATATATAAATTTATAAATTTATTTAATATTTTTATTAATTAATATAATTATTTAAAATATATAATTTTATTAATTTTTGTTAATATATAATATAAAAAATATTTAAAATATATAAATTAATAATTTTAATAAAATAAAGAAAAGGAATAAATTATATAATATTTTATAAATTATATAAATGAACTAATTATATATATATATATATATATATATATTTATTTATTTATTTATTTATTTATTTATTTATTTATTTATTTTATTTATAAATTTATTTAGTTATTTATATATTTAAATTATATAAATATTTTTAAGTTATATAAATAATATAAAAATATTTAAAATATAAATAAATAATTTTAAAATAAATAAATAAAGGAATAAATTATATAAATATTTTATAAATATAAATAAACTAATTATATATATATATATATATATTATATATATATATATATTATATATATATATATATTATATATATATATACATATTATATATATATACATATACATATATATATTATATAGTTATTTATATATTTAAATTATATAAATATTTTTAAGTTATAAATAATTTTAAAAAATATTTAAAATATATAAACAATAATTAGTTTTATATATATATATTATACATATATATATATTATAATATATATATATACATATATATATATATAATTAGTTATTTATTTATTTTATTTATATTTAAAAATATATAATTAGTTAAATAAATAAACAAATAATTTTAAATTATATAAAATTTTTAGTTATTTATATATTTAAAATATTTATTTATTTATATATATATATGTATATTATACATATATATATACATAATTAAACTATTCTATAAAAATTATTTTAAATTATTTATATAACTTAAAAAATTTTATATAATTTAAATAGATAAATAACTATATATATATATATATATATATATATATATATATATATATATATATATATATATATATATATATATATATATATATATATATATATATATAATTTATTTATATAATTTATAAAATATTTATATAATTTATTCCTTTATTTATTTATTAAAACTTATTTATTTATATATTTTAAATATTTTTTATATTATATATTAACAAAAATTAATAAAAATTATATATTTTAAATAATTATATTAATTAATAAAAAATATTAAATAAATTTATAAATTTATATATATAATTAAAAATATTTTTAAATTATATATTTAATTATATATATATATATATATATCAATAAATAAATTAATAACTAAATATATAAATATTTAGTTATTAAATATTTTATAAAAAATATTTTTAAATTATATATTTTAAATATTTTAAATAATTATATTAATTAAAAAAATTAATAAAAATAAAACCTGCCGCTCTCTCTCTCTCTCTCTGGTTTCTCTCTCCTGCGGAAAAAAAAAAAAAATTCTAGTCATCCATTTGACGGAAGACTGCAACGCATTATCGTTACATCGCCGTCATCAATGACGATGCTTATTTGCTAAAAATAAATTTTTGTGCCTAAATTGCTAATTATAATTAGGACTAAATCTATTTTAAAAATAATCTCATTTTTCAATTGACTGGCCATATCCCAACCTCATTGGTCAAGAAACCCATCCTCTAACTACTTGCTTCTCTCACTAATCGAACCACGTCTATCCATCTCGCTACAGCCCTCCGTTCCCACTGGCCAAACAAACGTGAACTCCAGCAAATCGAATCCTGGCTTCACAATCTGTGCTGCTCCTTCCTAAATGCTCTCTTCCTTCACCACCTTTTCATTTTTTTTTATTTCTTTTATTTTCCTTTCAAAGCTTACCATAACAGAGTTTATATGCAGTCTGGGCCCACCCCACATTTTCTTGTCTCTCCTGCTTCACCTTACAGCTCAAGAGGTGTAATGGGCTTTATAAATTCAAGCTGATTTAGGCCCATTATCCACATCCAATTGAATCTGGATCTTGAAAGAGAATATGGCAAATAAAAATCTCAGGAATATATATATAATTTATGCTTAGATGATATGTGTCCAAGTTGTATGTTGTAAGTTTAGAAGAGCAAAAATATATATTTGGAATAAGATTAAAAAAAAGATCAGTATATGTGCAAACTTATATTATGCTATGCAAGTATATTTGAAAACCCTACTACGCTAAGAGCGATTGAAGATACGACCGGTGACAAGACAACTATTACGCTAAGAGACGATGTCAAAATAGCTCTCACGAGCCCCTTATGTGACGGAGCAGAATTTTGGACTAATAATAGACTCAAATGGGCTTAAGTATAATTTAAATATAGCTTAAATAAAAAATAATAATAATCAAGGTTTCATAAACTAAAAAATATATATAATAGCAACTGTGGTAAAGAATTAAGAAACAAAAGAAAAATTCGCAAAATAAAATGAATTAAAAAAAAGAGGGGGACTTATTCGGGAACTTAGAATCTTACCCTAAAAGGCAAGAAGAACCTCCTCACACTCGGAGTCTTCAAATGACTTAACAGGGCTGAATGAATCTAAATGAAAATGAACAATGCTATTCATTTGTAGAGAAAATATGCTCTGGCCACTTAAATAAAATAAATCATATATAGACGAATTTTACCGCCCAAATAAAATCGAAATTTTTGAAAGAGCATGAATCAAAAATGGAATCAAGTTAAAAGTGATGAGTTAAAATATGACGTCATTAGATTCGCAACATATCATACAAACGAACAAAAGATATTAATTAAGACTTCAATTGAACTATTGCAAGCATTATGAAGTGAGATCATAATTCATCATCTCAAAATGTGTGCAAATAATTAAAGTTTTCAATGAAATGAAAAGTATATGCAGCACGAGTCAATCATATATTCAAATTTATAATATCGAGATACATATAAATAAACTAATGGGATAAGCTTTGCACACATTATGAAGTATGATTAAAATTCAAATTTAAAGCTTCCAAAGTATGCAAGCAATCTAATAAAAATCCGCATGGGCCCCGATACTATGCTAAATGCTTAAACTTAGTTCGAGTCGGGATTCTTGAGGTGCCGGATTAACAAAACCTAAAAATCTAATGATTTTATTATAATATCTTTAACATAATAAAACATCTAAGAAGCTAATTATGTCATATGACAGCAGATCTAATCATCTATTATTAAATTAATAGAGTCGACAGGATTTGAAACATCGAAATAATAAATCACCCCGATGATGGTTGTGTTGAATGAAGATTTTAACCGGAGGGGATACTTACCATAAAAATGTGCTTCTAACCTCAAATTGAAACTTAAGTATCAATGCAACTATAAAATCAAATAAATCTCCAAATTATAAATGCCTAAAAGAAATTTAACTTTTAAAGAACTTAAAACTAAAAAACCTAATTCACCATCCGCAATTGTTTGTCTCATACGATAAATTAAGAAAATCCTAGCTCACAAATGAGCCAAAGTCAAATCAAGTACACAACTATGTTTACTCTCAAACAATCTCATACCAGCAAGGATATGGCTCGTGTCCTTTGACTGTGTGGTTTGGCCAGTAGGCTCCACACATGATATAGTTACGACCAGAGTCCTCTGACTGGGTGGATGTCGCTAAATGACACTATTATATTACGGTCACGAGTATAACCCGTATACTCCCCAATGGCTCTGCCCTTTGAGATGGGAACCATAGGGTGCACCTGATAGGGTAAAAAGCCCTTTGTTAGCTAAGATAGACTTAAGCTTGTCTCCTTAGATAAACACTAACTCAGGTCTATAAGGACGCCTTGGATGACGTAACCCATGTGTTGCTAACAAGGATCTTTCGGTCAGGTTGGTTCGACTACCTCCTCTAACTAAGTAGACTAGGGACCGCGACAGCCCGGGATGATAGAATCATGGGATCTAGATCGGCCATGTCATCGTTCCCCCAACCATCTGCTTTAAGTTAAATATAATAAATTTCACAAATCTAAATTCTGAAACTCCACATACTACTATTATACGCTATGCACTAAGCGACCTAACGACTAGTCTTAATCAAAAGTTTTCTCAAGATTGAGAGGTAATTACTATGTAGCGTATAGAAAACCTGGAACCAAATCTAAAGTCCTCACCAAAATGAGGATGAAATCTCTGGGTAGTATCTTATCTACTATTCCATCTATCTTCTAAAAATTACACCGACACTTAAATTATACTCTCTTCATTGAGAGGTCGGTGGTGAATTTTTGGAGCCGACAGATTTCTGGTAACTCCACTGGGGACAGGTTTCTCTTTCCATCTTTGGCTAGTCGAATTTGAGCTATAGTAGTTGTGGAGCATGATAAAAATTAAAATTTAAAATCGATTATGAATGAAATTAAATTTAAATCAATCATATTCTTTTGACTAATTTGCTTGTTCTATATAGCGATGGATCTTCATAACACTGTTCATCATGCAACTAGGTCACGGAGCCAATATTCGTCTAATTAACGATATAATCAATACTGAGGATGTTGGAGCTACTTTTCAATTTGGTAGTGTAGACTTTATAGTCATTGCTGTTACAAATAATCCTCTACTTGAAGCATCTACATATTGTGCACACCAACTTGTGCAATGGAGGATGACAATTGGAATGACCACTACTACTACTGAGGTTCCTCGAAAGAGAGCCTTGGTATTCGAAAGATTGGGTTATTCTGAGGTGTCAGTCTTGAAAAGAACTGTCACTAGGTAGAAAGTTTCAGTCATACCTGTGAATGCGACCACTCTGCCAGTTGAACCTTTCGCACTGGCAAGGCATGATGCTGAAGCCTTCTCTTCTAAAGGAAAATTGAGTAGAAGATAAAGCAGGAGAATGAATGTTAAACTACGAGCTCAGCAGTTGCTGCTTGAATCATTAGCCATGCAATCAGGCTTGATGCTAGGAGCGAGTGTTTTCACTCATAACAAGTTTAAAAAATCTCAAGTGGGTGAAAAGGAACAACTCTACTGGTGATATCAAATAATCATTCTATGAGCAACGACACCAAGCTATAACCCCACAAAGGAGGCATCCCGAGACTCTATCCTCTAGAGTGCACAGGGTGCTGAAAGTTGTCAAGGAGAATGGTCTTATGAAGAAAAAGTATTAAGGCCTGATTATTAGAGAAAATGAGAAAGCTTCACAAAAAAGATACTCTCAGTGGGTAATGCTCAAGATCGTCCTAAGCAATTCCTGCACGGTGAACATCGAGGCGCGACACCTGGACCTCATGTCCAGGAATCCACCGCCGAAAGGTCCCGGCAAAAAGTAAAATAAATATGGAGGCCAAAGTCTCGAGAAGAAGTAGTGGCACAGAAGCTTCTTCATCTGGAAGCAAGCTAACCCAGAGACAACGGAGAAAGAGAAAATACTGAACTGCGTGCTCAACAGCCATTGTTCAAATAAAAAATTATACAACCAACTGAGGAACTAGAAGCGAGTGTTCCAACCCATAATAGGTTTGACAGCTTAAGATGGGTACAGCGGGGCAACTCTCCTAGTCAAATCAAATAGTCCTTCTGGACTCGACAATGTTAGGTTCCAACTTCTCTAGTGAGGAAACTCGAAATGCAAGAGTGCATCAGATCCTTAAAGTTGCTAAGGAGAAATGACTGATAAAAAAAATTTTAAAAGTCCTAACATCAAGGAGGCTAGAGTTGCTCCTCCAAGGAGACCTCCTACAACATCGACATGATGTCAACCAATTTAAGTCCCGCACGATGAGCATCGAGGCGTGACACTTAGACCACGGGTCCAATAATCCACCGTCGAAAGGTCCCGGCAAAAAAAAAGTAAGCAAATTTGGAGGCCAAAACTAAAACTGCTTTCAAGAAAGACAATGATGTGACATCTAGACTGTACTCTCATAAAATCTACTTTTCATGTGCTAGTATTTGGAGATGAAGCAGTCTTACTGCTTGAAGTTGAACTACATTCATGTCGAGTAACTATTCAACACAATCTCACTCAAGATGAGAAAGCCTGTCTACAGATCGAAGAGCTTGATACGCTTGACAAAGCTATGTTTCAAGCTTAATAAAATTTAGAAGTCTACCGAGTGATGACGTCCAAAGCATTCGATCATATAGTATGTCCTCGAGCTTTTTAAGAAGGAGAATTGATCCTGGTGCTGAGAAGACTAATTATTCATCACTGTCATTACATATGTAAGTTTTGCTTGAAAATTCTCTTGTAATACAAGAATGCATTTCCAAAACGAAACAAAAATTCTCCTATTATACATGAGGCATTTTTAAATTTTAGAATAAAATGTCAGGCTCTCCTTGTGAAATAGGGGGCCTTTTTGCTATATTTGGGTTGACATCACGCCTAAGGCCGAGAACCCCATATACGTATTCAAATTATATATTCAAAGTTTACAAGTCTCAAAGTTGTAACGACCAAAAAGAGAAATTTTCAAGTATGTAAATTACAACAAATCAAGTTGGGGACGCATCTTCCATCCATACATTCAATATAAGGCTCGAGTTGGTGCATAAGGTTAGACTCAATATGCCCAAATATGGTTGAGTTGCTGACAGATATTATTACTCAACATGTCATAAATGCCACAGTAAGAGATCCCCCATCTCATTAGCCTGATAATAAAATCCTCCATCAATTGCTCAAATCTAAGACTCAAGTGGGTGCATAAAGTCAGACTCAACACGCCTAAATATGGCTGAGTCACTAACATGTCCGCTTACTCAACATGCCATAAAGGTCGCAATAAGGAATTCTTCTACTTCGTTAGTTCAAAGACAAGAGCATCTAAATCTCCAAATCCTTCCAACTTAGTGAGTTCAAGTGGCCTAGACTGGGAGATCATCCCTAATGGTCGTAAGATCATTTTTTAAAAGCCAACAAAAAGATCCTCACTCTAGAAGGCACTAAGTCGAGTTTGATATTAATATCAAATGAGAAATGTCAACTCTTTCAATAAGTCTGTTAAAGCAGAATGCAAAGACCGAAGGAAGTTTTTCAATAAGTCCACTAAAGCATAAAGCAAAGCACTGAGAGAGTCATCTCAATATTCATACAAAGCTAAAGGCTAAACTAAGGGAGTTATGTCATCAACATGTCTGTTATGTGCAAAGCATAAGACTGATGACTCTTCACCATTGACCCAACACAAGCTCTGAGGGCTAGGTCACCGACAGACGTCCTTCTATAAGCCCATGAAAGCAGAAAGCTGGGGTAAAAGGTAATTTTGTATCACTTGACAAGTCTTCAAGATAATTCAGGACTTTCCTCCATCAAATCCGTCAAGGCACGAAACTTGGATAGAAAGAAATACAATATACGAAACTCCAAGATGAAATCTTCAACAAGCCTATCCAGCACCAAGCATAGGACCGAAGTTGTTCTCATCTCGCCAATAAATTATCAACTCTATTAAGTCCACCAAGACACAAGACCAAGATAGGACAAAAATATAAATTATAAACTCTCAAGAGGAAGTCTTCAATAAGTCTGAAAGCACAAAGCACAGGACCAATGACATTCCAAATTCTCTCAACAGTTACTGCAAAAGGGAATCAAGCTTTAAGCCGAGGTCCTTAGATAAATACATATTATGATTGAAAATATATCACTTCTATTCTACATTAAAGGGAATCAAGCTTTGTAAAATATTTTTGAACTAATCTACAATCCCCCTGTTAGACCAGAGCTCATTTTTTATGATCAAGGTTGTTCAATCCTCTCCTGTGAAACATGGGGCCTTCTTATATATATATTTAAATTGACATCGAGCTTTATGGCAAAATTCTTGAATATATCTAACTATTATTATTAAAGTTGCGGGCTCTGCAAGAATAAAATGAATCAACTGCAAGTATAAAAAGATAGTCCTAAATATTAAAAGTTTATCTCCTAAATTTATCAAATTCTAAAGATCAAGTTAGAAGAACTCCTTATTTCAGAAACTTTAATCAACTAAGTTGGAAAAACATCAACATCTACATCTTCAAGTCTAGGACACTGATGGGTTCTAAAGGTCGAGCTCAATAAACCCATAAGTGGTCGAATTGTTGATGCTCTCCTTACTCAATAAGCCGCAAGAAAAGGCCATAGTGAAAGAGCCCACGTTCGTTAGTCTGATGACCAAATCACCAATCCACCACAGCTCAAGTCGAAGACTCGAGTAGGTTTTAAAGGTTGGACTCAACAAGCTCACAAATGGCCAAGCGCTGATGCTCTCCTCACTCAATAAGCTGCAAGAAAAGGTCGTGATGAAAGAGCCCCTGCTCGTTAATACAATGATGATAGTTATTTAATCCCAAACTAAATTGAACTTAGTGGTTACAAGCAACCAAAATCCAAGAGATTTTTCTACTTGATCAATGGATCATGATAATCTAAGGAAACAATTCTTAATTCATAGCAGCCTCAAATCAATCCCTATATTGCTTGCAAAGAGATATTTTAACCTCTTTTCAAGCAATTTGATCAAGCATAAAGCACAGACCAAAACCAATTTTCTAATCAAGTCCGCTAAAGCAGAAAGCACAGGACCGAGTAAGCGATTCCATAATTCATACAAAGGCAATGGACGAATTAAAAGAATTTTGTAGTTATCTAGTCTGTTACAGTACACATTGCTAGACTGATAACTCAACATTGACCTAATATAAGCCGGGAGGCTAGGTCATCTATATGCACCATTCAATGAATTCGTCAAAGAAACAAGCATAGGATTCAGGGCGTGTAAACACTTCCTGGCAAGTCAACATGGACAAATTAGGTCAATCCTTCATCAAGTCCCCTAAGCAAAAGTTAGAACAGAAGGAGCTATAAACCTCAAAACAATCGAAACTCAACCCTACACTATGCCCGTTAAAGCATTAAGCATAGGGCAAAAGGTGTCTCGATTTCATCTGATTGGTCAACCAAGACAAATCAGGTTAACTTCCTCCATCAAAGTCTACTAAGACTAAGACTAAGATAAGAGGAATTTCAAAACTTAAAATTCACTAGAAACATAATAGTCATCAAGTCCAATACGCATGAAGCACATGGCTAGTAACTCCTATTATTCACTAATTAAGCTGTTACGATGATGCTAAAATAATTGGCATGATAAAAAGAAAATAGAGATCAACATTCAATTAATAAATCTCATCAAGTGCTACAACAAAAGGGGAATAAATATCAGACTCCAAGGAATAAAACATCTCGCTAATATGAAGAAATAAATACGCATATATGAAAGTACATCAAAGGAGGTGACTTTGTATATCCTGAAGCCGTGCAACAAGTGTGATGAGTGTTTGATATTCAGCCTCTACAATCTGCAGCTCCTCTACTGCACGAGCTAAGGTAGCATCATCTGTCATGGCACGGTGTCGAATCTCGTATCAGCGCTGCTCTCTTTCTATGAATTGAGCTCTTCTGTCCTGCTCCACCTGAAGTTCAGACTTACAAGGCATCATACCTGCGAGCTCTTTCCATAAACCTCTGATCTTGTCTGAGAGATTGGTCATCTCAGTCCCAACATTGACTAATCTCTGTCAGAGCTATCTCAAATCCTGAGCACTGCTTTCAAACTCATCATGAGCTAAGTTAGTGGCCTCCCATCGCATCCTGACGTGCTCATGAAGCTCTGGTACTGAAGCTCGAGTCTGCACAATGGAAAGCAACCTCATTTGCTTAACCAGGGATTCGATCTCCCTACATAAGCTCTCACAGAATCTTAACTCCAAATCCTCCAAGCCAAAGTGAGCAAGACAATCTAGAAGCATGTTGGGGTCTGAGATAAAGCATTGTAGTGACTCAGGTGACCCCGAATCTAGCCGTGAAAGCAAATCTTGCAAGAACACTAAGTTGTTATCTTGCATCGATTGATTCTTCAGGTCAGAATCTGAGGAGCGTCGATAGTAAATCTCGGATTGGTAGTATGCTCCAGCAAGCGCTATGCAAAGAAAGAAAACAAAAATCAGCCGTGAAAGCAAATCTTGCAAGAACACTAAGTTGTTGTCTTGCATCGATTGATTCTTCAGGTCAGAATCTGAGGAGCGTCGACAGTAAATCTCAGATTGGTAGTCTGCTCCAACAGGCGCTATGCAAAGAAAGCAAACAAAAATCAATGTTATCTAAAAAAACATCACTAGTAATAAAATTAAAGAATATATACAAAAGAATGAAATTCATACCTGAGGAAGGTGACATAGGATGACCAAACTGTTCATCTAATAATGACGATTGTGGCACTCCTGTGAAATCAAAAATTGAGGAAGGGTATGCTGGAATAGTTAGTGCAGTAGTATAGCCCAACTCTCCAGCATAAGAGGTCTCCCCAGGCCAATAAGCAACAGAAGAAGGTCCAAGAAGTGGAGGGGCATCCATCTGAGGTGTCTCCTTCTCTAGAGTAGTGGACTCTGTAGCAAGAGTACTCAACACTCCCTCCTCTGTATCCTCAAAGATTGTGGGCTCAACTCCAACCGATAGTCTAGGTCTGTAAGTAGTTATCTTGAAGCTGGGCTTATGGACCAATCTGTAGAGGCTCTAGGGGGCTCCATTTGGCGAACTCTTCTACGTCTTCGATATGAAGAGGGTACATCTGTGTGGTTGGGGGATGGCTCTCTAGGTTGCACTCTAGATGGAGAAGTTGTTTCCACCACCGTGGCTGAGTCATCTCTACCCTTATCTATTAAAATAGAAATTTAAAAAAAGATATATATAAATATGTCAAGAGAACATATTCAAGTTGATAAGACAAAATGTAGTGAAAGAAAAGGGCATTGTCATTACCTGCTATGTCACCAAGTCTTGAAGAGTCATTCCGAGGCCTCTGCCCATGAGGAACACCAAGTAATCTAATTTGATGCTCATATTTTATAGAACCATGCTCCAAAAAGGGTCCAAAAGATAGGCGTACCTAAGTAAGGTAGGTATAACTGACCCCTGTATGACTATAAGGAGGAGCCAACCGAAGATGAGAGCCTATTCCAAGTCTCAACAAGTGCAACCAGACAATAGAAGCGGCATAATAACGAGTCTCAACTCGTACGATCTTGATATTCCTAGTGTCCACTATACCTGGGATGAATAGTCTACCATCATATGTAGTCACTTGGGAATATCCAAACTGACAAGCTACTCGATTAGGCTGGTAGCTCTCCAAAATAATCAGCTCATCAAAATGATGATAATCAACCAAAGATACAAGAAGTACCACCCTTAATGTCCTTCCACTGAATAGTAATGCATATCTACCCCTCCCATCCAAGCCATCAACAAGATCAATCTCCATTAAATGAGGTCGTAAGCCGACTATCTCCGACTGGTGAATCAGCGAGAATCGATCAGTGACTAAATGGGGAGCGAAGAAGAACAGATGAATTTGTTCTCGTTCTAAAGTAGATTATGTCTGATATAATTAGATGATTGTAGGGTATCCTCTTTCCAGAAAATATGATGGACACTCGAAGCAAGCAAAAGCTCAATGTATATGTAGATGCACCCAAACATATAAGTATTGCCAAGGCAGTATGACATCATGCAACTCGAGAGAATCAGCCTCAGAGATCACTACAAAAATTCTATAAACTCTGGCTAACACAGCAGGAGCCAAAGCAATATGCTCTCCCTAAGAAATTTTGCTAGCTGCTAATAAAACATCAGGATGCACAAACCCTTCTCTGATAGGAAGGATGAAGATGCAGAGCCAAGTGGCTATAAATCCTGCCAAGAATTAATCTTTATTTATACCTTGTGTAGCAGGAGACCCATGTCCTACTGACAAAACATGCTCAGCGGTTTCTTCAAACAAATAACCATCCTGTGATGCGACTAACTCAAAAGGATCATATGGTGATATTGTCTCATGTGATAAAGCATCATCTTGTAAGAAACTTTGAATCCAAGTGCTTACAGAAAGAGTACCTCGTGATCGCATCGTGCGACCTGACGCCCTGAAAGTTCGATGATAGTGGCTCAAGAGTTCAATGCAAATGGGTGGCATAACTAGCTCTCTTCGTCGGGATCCATCTACTGAAAGACATCTATGAAATAGCTCCACATCAGGAGGGATGCACTCTTCCTAGTGACAGATGAATATTGGGAGCCCTAACATAGCTTGTAGTTCCCATAAAGAAATCGTAAGTTCCTCTGGGCCTATCCAACAGGTGTTGCTTCGTGAATCCCAGAACTCTGCCACTCCATGAGCCTATGAAGGCCAAAGTCAAACATAGACACATATATCGCCTCATAAATACCAGTTGTCCACAGAGTATCTTTATGTGCTTGTAAAATATATTTTGCTCATGTAACGTACTCGTTTGGAGGACTAGAAGTCCGACCACTGACGAATCTCGAGGCCAATCTAAGGAACGTGACTGTAGCTGGCGATGACTCAGTAGATGACACTGTCCTTTTTCTTCGACGCTATCAGCCACTGGCAACAGAATGTCACAAGGTCCATAGCTGATTTGGTCTACTGTGCTTTCCAAAGGATTACTCTCTCCGCATTTCAATTTAATAGTACTCACCCAATGAGCAGGATCCTCAAAAGAGATTGAATCTAAAGCACAGTCTAGAAGCATGGGGGAATGTGAAAAGAAACCTTGATATACATCGCGATCTTTCAACATATATGTATGCTGCTCGAGCCTGTCTCTAATGTCAGCATTTCCTTGTGAGTCATGTCTGTCGATGACATCCCAAATATACTCCTCACTAGGCTCAGTAGATGCCATATCTACAGACCTCCTCCAATTGAACATCTCCTATAATAGAATAACAAAATAAGGGAGTCAGTAAGATGAAAAAGAAAAAAATAATAATAATAAAAAAGAGATGCACAAATATTCAAATAAGCCGAAAAGACAACAAACATAATCTGCTTTACACGAATCATGTTTATTCATTATATATATATATATATATATATATGTATATATATATATATATGTATATATATATATATATATATATATATATATATATATATATATATATATATATATATATATATATATACATATATATATATATATATATATATATATATATATATATATATACATGTATATATATACATATATATATATATATATATGTATATATACATATATATGTATATATATATATATATATATATACATATATACATATGTATATATATATATATGTATATATATATATATATATATATATATATATATATACATATATATATATATATATATATATATATATATATACATATATATATAACCTGCACACATTATTAGCGATACGTTTCCAAAGACGTCACGCATACGTATGTCACGAGACGTTCAGACTACAGCAAGCATGGGTGCCCATCTACTTATGTTGAACCAGGACCTTCCACTTATCATGAGAGCTCTCCCTCGACCTAAAAAGCGTTGCATCTTCACCGAGGTGCCTTTGGGAGACTCGCAGGCGATCGATGTTATAGGATGGGGAGACCACACATGATGTCTCCCATCAGCTGCGTGATTGTCCATTGCAGCCACCTACGCACTACACTCTAGGTAGTGATGTGATAGCGTATAGACGTCGCCGTAGGCGATAGTTTACGGAGATGTAAGTGTATTTTGTGTATTTGTGACTGGAAACTCTTTTGTGTATTTTGTGTATTTGTAACTGGATCTACTTAAAATATGAATGAAAACTCTTTAATGTATTTTGTATAGTTGTACAACTAGTTCATATAAATTAGTTTTAAATTTTTTTAATTTGATGCTAGTACTACTGCTATTATTGATATCCAATTGAATTTATAGTTGCAAACTATAGACAAATACAGCTTTAGTACAACAAGAACTTCTTTTTCAAAAAAAATTACAGCAGGAAAGTCGCCCCCTTATTAGCCGACTAGCTGCTTAAAGTCACCGATGATTATCGGGCGATATTATACTAAAGTCACGGATAATCACTATCTAAAACCACCTCGCGACGAGGCCAAATCCAATTTACTTATAATACCTAAACTTAAATTTTTTTTATATATACTTAAAATTAAAATTCATATTCATTTAATACTTATTTTAAAAAAATCTTCAAAAAGAGGAGGGAGGAGTTAGAGGAAAATCATGAGATTTTTTATAAATTCAAAATTCAAAAGAAATGAATTTTGAATCAAGTTGGAAATAAACTCATTATTAAACTTAGATTTAATTTAATTAGAATAAATATCTGGATTTTATTTTTTTTTTCATAATCCTCGATTGCATCTAAATTCATGTAATTTTTTGCCGAAATTAATCCCACGTAATATAGATGTTGATTCTAAGTAATAGTAATATTTTCAGAGCAACAACGAAGTTCATTTTGCGATCGGAGATTATTTGAGCAACGTCAAGATCAATTGGGACAAAATCGAGGCTAACTCACATGTCATCGCATTTTGAAACTTGTCTTTTGCTCAAAGGTCTCGTTTGATAGGTTTCATCATTTCAACAACAATGGCGCAATCTATTGTGTGAAGGAAGCTCATTTGGATGGCTACGACACCTCCCGAATTTGATATATGCAAAATTGCATACGTGATTTATTTTTCTTCATCAAACAATAAGTAAACGATGCGATTGGTCAATTTTAATCAATTTCGATGTTTTGAACGCATCGATGCAATCAATTTTACAATCAAAGGACACATCAATCGATTTTGACAATGATCGAGGTGTTTCAACTTTAATTTGCAAGATGTTGTGCTTAATTTTTTTACTGATTTCGTTATCTATACACAATTATACTTTGGGAAATTATTTATAATTCAACAGGTCTTTGTGTGTTGAAGTTACTTCAAGGCTTGGAATTAGTTTTCAATTGTTATTCAGCATTCTGAAAGCCTAGATGAAAAGGATGAGAAAGCTTGAGGAATGGATCTAAATCAATAAAAAAAGTCTTAAAAGTCAAAATCAATTAACTTAATTGAAAATTCCAATTTTCCAAATGTTGGGGAGTTTTCATATTATGGCAAGTACTAGGTTTTAATACTTTGGAGCACTTATTAGAAGTGAATTAGGAAAATGGGAACCCAAAATAATTAGGCTAAGACTAATAATGACTTTGAAGAAGAGAATATATATTCAATTTGTATTCTTCTGCTTAGGTCTCTTATTGTCATGTAATAAGCTAAATGGATAAATCAAAATCAAATAACTTTTAATTCTAATTGAGATTGAATTAAATAAATATATAATTAGTCGCAAAGATTAAAACCGCGTCGATCAACTATAAATCATATACATGTAGTTAAGAGACAATCAAAGGCACTTACAGCGCCAGCGCAGGCCCCTTGCTTGGTTCACTATGGGTTATTAGGGGTCACGATCGTGCTGGGAAATGGTAGCCCACCGGTTAAGGCCGGCAGGTGACCAAATCACCGTCTCAAAAATATTCTCAACAGACCTTCACAAAAGCTTCATCGAGAAAGAAAAGGTGACGATCCCCGACATAGTTCGCTAGAAAGCAAGGGAGCTTGGTTCCTTTTTCTCTTTTCAGTTTCTACTTTTTCTGACATTTGCAGTGCGTTTGGTTCTTCGAACTAGGGTTTCGGATCCTGTCCTGCGAAGCGCTGGGCGTGCTCGATCTGGCTCGGTCCCGATGTCGTCGACGGCGAGAGTTTTTCTTCTCCCCCTCTTATTCTTCTTCTTCTTCGCCGTCTCTATCCACCTCTCCAACGCTGAATCGGAGGCTGCCGGGAGCGATCCTTGCCCCGCCATATCAGATGAATCCCGATCCTGTCCCATCAAATGCTTCCGACCGGACCCCGTTTGCGGAGAGAACGGCGTGACGTACTGGTGCGGATGTTTGGAGGCCGCTTGCGCCGGCGTGCGCGTGGCGAAGAGCGGGTATTGTGAGGTCGGGAACGGCGGGAGCGGCCTCGTCTCAGGTCAGGCCTTCCTCCTCATCCACATCGTTTGGCTCATCATTCTTGGATTCTCCGTCCTCTGCGGTTTTCTCTGAGTTTAATGCCCTCGTTTTCTTTTCTGTGCATCTGTAATTCGTAGATCTAATTTTAATTCTTTTGTTATCTGTGTATCGTTCATGATTTTAATAGATTGCGTTTGATTATGCCTAATTTGCCTAGGGAAATGTGTTTCTGATATAAATTTCTGCATCTTACTTGAAAATTTAAGAAACTTTTGAATGAAAGAGATTTAATTTTTTGTTCTAGTTTCATCATATTCAACTGTGTTCTTTTTGTTAATTCTTGTTCAAGAAATATTGTGTGAGCTCTGAAGAGTTTATTGTGGCGTAGGGTCATGGTCTATTATGTGTTTATCTTATATTGATGTCCATTGAATGCTTATAAATATTTTATCCGTAACAAAGTATAACGAAAACTTCATAATCCTACAAAATCTTTCGGTAATTGTGTTCTAACTCTGCACATCGTTATATGTGCTTTTTTTTAAGCGTTCAATGGTTTTAGTTTGGAATAATTGTCATTTCTCTGTTTATAATGAACTGATTTTTTTTTCTTCCCAAGTTAAACTTGATTGAATCCTAAGGAAAATCTGAACTGAACCATCGTCGATAATATACTTTCTTGCTGGATAAGCAAGTTTGCTTATGATATTGATAAACAATTTATTATGATGCCTTTCTTTGATTTTGATATCATTTTTTTTTTTTTTGCCTTAAGCAATGATAAATCACATTGTTGTGATGTTTTCATTGTCAAAATTTTCAAGGACTTTGGAGTTGGTTTGTCCTCAATTTATTGAAGTTGTGCTGCTTTTCTTCAAAACTTTCAAGTTGCCAAAATTTTTTAGGCATGTAGCCATTTCTATGATTCTAAAGAAACTCAAACTAATTAATTTACTAATTATAGACCTATTTGATCATTCAATACTTTGTATAAATTCATATCTAGGCTCCTTGATAACAAAATCAAACCTTTCTGGCTAAATTAGTCAACCTAATTCAAACAACTTTTGTTGATAGGCGGGACATCGGTGACGACAACATATTAGACTCTAACATTCTTCAGAGCTTCAAAAAAAAAAAAAAAGGGGTCAGGCCATCAGTATTCTGTGCTTAGGTGGTTCTTATGAAATCTTTTGGTTGTGTTAATTGTAAAGCTTTATTTCTCGTTTAATTCTCATTAGTTTTTCTCCTATCTTTGTTAACTGGATTCTGCCTGTATTTGTTATGTGTCTTTCTATTATTATTAATGAGAATTAGAGATAAGGTTGTCTTTTCTTAACCTACATTTTTATTGTTCTTGTGGAGGAGTTACCTTATACAGTAAAACCTATCTAAAGTGATCTGCAAGTGAGATCTGCCTAAAGTGATAAGCACACTGCAACTGTATGATATCAGATGAAATATTTAAAGTGATATCCTACCTCTGGTCCCAGCAATATCACTTTAGACAGGTTTTATTGTATAATTGCAGAGAATTTTTCTAATTTTTTGTTTCAAAGCCATTATTCAGAATGGTGCGTCAATCAAACATCTGACTTTTGATGTTGACTTGCTCTTCTTTGACTAAACCGGCTTCCTGACTAATTCTAGAATGCTCTCTTCTCTTGACTAATTCAAAGACCTGTTGGTCTTACTTGTCAAATTGGAAAAGTATGACATTTGGTTCTAAAAATATTGATTAATGTAGTTTTAACTAATATTCTAGCATTAAACTGGTTTGTATGTCTTTCAAATAATTGGTTTGTAGTTTTAACTAATATTTCAATGTGTGACTGTTACCCGTTATTTAATAAGCTTAGCTTTTGTATTGCAGTCTTGCAGGTTGGAAACAAAAATTTGTCTCCTTCGCTGGCTGTTTGCAGCTTGTTAAATACTGTTTAAATAATTATCTTTCTTTTCTTTTTTTCTTTTTTCTTCAGAGCAACCTGCATTCCCAAAGTGGCGATTAAAAAGATTATTTCTTTGGTTAAAAGTTTCTTTTTTTGATGATGGGACCATTAAAAAACTCCAAATTTTACCTTGGAGTCTTTCTGCTAGACTAAGGTAGAAAAGATGGCCTCCGTCTTATTTCTCACTCACATATTAATAGGACTTATAAGTTGAAAAGAATTTGGAAGCCATTAAACCTTTTGGTACTTCTGTTGACGCTTTGATGATGCAAGTTCTTCATTATTGTTCCTGTTTCCACCTTAACTGAATACAACAACAACAACAACAATAAGCCTTAATCCCACTAGGTGAGAATTTTTTTTGTGTCCAGCAAGATCATTTTTGTTAACCCTGCACCTTTCTTAACATAAGGTAAATGTCATCTACTCTCTGTCCAGTCATTGGACGGTGGCGCTTTATGTGTGTCCAAACCATCTGCTCTAATCTTATCTAGAGCTACTCCAACTTTTTTCCAACATACTCATTTTGCATTCTATCTCTAAGAGTAAAGCCACTCATCCACATCCTGTCTCATCCTTAACACTTAGTCTTTCTTATGCTTTCTTTTTTATTCCATAAGTTTTAGGTCTTACCACCATCTTATAAAATTTTCCCTTAAGTTTAAGTGGATTCAAAAATTTCATCTTTAACTGTGTGCGCTTTCTGCAAGTATTTGACAAGAAAAGGAATAATATGATTCATAGCTCTACTTCTTGAAGGGCTAAACATCTCTTAGTTCGTATTAAGTGGTTAGTTAGGCTTAAGAGGAGTAATTGGAAAGTCTGTTGAGTCTTGGGATGATGAGATCGAAGCTTTTTTTTATAATTGTTTGGCTCATAGATTTTGTTAGGGTTTGTTGTCTCCTCTACTTCTTAGTGGTTGGTTTGGATTTATATTGTTTGGCTTTTATCCTCTGATTTTTTTTATTCTTTTAATTCCTATTTAAATAATACTATGGTTGCTAGCAAACTTTCTAGGCTACTGGACTCGCTCTGAAAGAAGAAAATTTCGAGGAATTTTTTAGAAGGTTTCGTTTTCATTTTTTAAGTTTTCGTCCCTGTGGTGGCTTCATTGTAAAATTTATTTTGTGGGCTGTTATGGTGTTGTTGGTAATATCTTTTGATGCTGGATTTTTATGGAGGATAGGAGTATCAATAATTGACTCAACCTGATAATATGATACAAACTTAAAAAATCGATCAGATTCGAGTCAAGTATTTGACTCATTAAATTTTTACCTTGGGTTGATTAGTTAACCTAAAATTGATTAGATTTTGATTTGGTAATTTGATTTTGATCCACCAACTTAAATTTAACTCAAAATTTATGTATAAATGGATCAATCAAGTCGGATTTGTGTCAAGTGGGTTCAGGTCAGAATTTGAACCCGTATAATATTCGAGTTTGGTCAATCTTGGGTCTAAATTGAACCCGACCCATGACTCGAATAGATATCTCTAATTGAGAATGACAATGCTATGATGCATTGCTATTGTGACTGGCTATTCTTCAATTCAGTTTGAGAAATGTAATAAATATAAATATATTTTTATTTTATCAGTAGTTAAGATAAATTTATTTTATATTTATGCAAATCATATGATTTTTAAATTTCTTTTTTAAGATATATTATTATAATATCAAATCTAATATATGTATCTTATATTAATATATCATAGCAATGATGTAATTTTGTCTTTTTGTTCACGCTCATTCAAATTTTATTTGAATGTTTTCTATATTGAAAATACACTGCCTTTGATCTTAATTCATGCTATCACGGACGTCATATATGTTTTATGAGTCCATCCCTATAATGAATCAGTTCTTTTATTTCGTGGAATTTTTTCATTTCCTTCATACAACAATTAATTTTTTTTTTTTTATCTTTTTTGTTTAATGTTCTTCTTGACAAATTATATATATTTGGATAGTATCTTTTTAATTAGATAATTGATTTAATATTTTATAGTTTTTTTTGATACAATTGGCTATGCATATTGCTTGTGATATGTGCTAGGAGGTATAATTGAGCAAGCTCAGATAGAGAATGTCACTTAGGGGTAGCTTGACTGGGTGTATTTTTGATGTGGTGTATTTGAAATTATTTAAAATGCATGAGATTTAGAAATTTAGTGTTTCATTTGAATAATTTGAAATGCAATAAAATTTCAAAGATATTTAAACTCATCTTATAGTTTACTTCTAGTGTATTTTAAATTCACTTAGGGCCTATTTAATTACCTTTATTTATAGTGTAAAGTAAATCAAATGCATGGAATTTAATTTTTTGAATGTTTGGAATGGTGCAAAGTAAAATTTTAATATATTTGTAGTGTATTTGAAATGAATTAGAATGATCATTTTGGGTGTATTTGGAATTAACTCGATTTGAAGTCAAAATCATCGGTAAAGTGTTATTGCGCAGCCGCCACCCATTGCAAACGGTCGACCACCCATAGCCGTAGTCGTGGTTATGCTGTGCCCGTCGTCGGACCTTTATATCGATAAAATACTTTACATTACATTTATTTTATCAAACAAGAAAAAATAAATTCATGTATTTATAGAGTTTTTAATCAAACAAGTTAAAATAATCTAAATATAATACATTTCTTTTATACTACATTCAGTTTATTTTACACTCTAAATACAGACAACCAAACAATCTCTTAGTTATTATCGAATCTTGAATGCACTGAAATTATAATCATTGCAATCACCAATAGCTGCCCACCGCTATCATTGATTGCTGCAACATCGTCGACTGTGACGATTGACGCCAACAATCACCTGCATTTGAATTTTACATTGCCAGTTTCGTACCTTATATCAATTAAAATTTTTAATTTATTGTATTTATTTTATATATAGTTAATTAACTCTAAAATATTTTGAATATATTATGTTTTAATTATTTTATTTTTTTTTTCCAACTAATTAAAGAGCCTCGTAGGTAAAATCTTATCCGACATGGGATTATGTCTGATATATGATTTATTCCAACTTCTCAATTATAGCATCTCACATGTCATAAATAAGATGGAGATAAAACTTATCTATATCAGCCACTGTCAAAATATTATATTTAAGTTTTATAAAAATAATAATATTATCTATTTTATTCCACCATGGATCATTTGATATTTTTTTTTTTTACAAACATTACTTTATCACATTATCTTTATAATATATGCTCCATCTATCATAATAATTATAATTTATAACACTTGTTTTATTATTATGGATTGCTTAATCATGATTATTATTGATGCTTAATGAGTCTCTATAATAATTAAATTTTTAATTTCATAAACTCGTTACAATAATTAAATTTTTAATTTCATAAACTATGATAATTATCTTCTAATTTCAATTCTCCTTAATGGGCCCAAGTATTCTTTCAACAATAGCTCTTTCCTTTTAAAGCAAAGATGTCTTTAGAAGATTATATCCAAGAAGAACATATCTAATAATTGTGTTATTAGCTACTTTGAAAAAGCACTAAATTAATAAGATTTTTCTCTGAATAAAATAAAAAATTACTGAATAAAACATTCGAACAATTTCTTCATGCAAATAATCTCTAATATGCAAATTAAATGCTCTTTCAATAACACTAGAGCCTAACACTTTTTTATTAGGGTTATAGCACACCTTATCTTTCAAAAATGATACTAAAATTCTATATTGCCTCCTCTAATCAATTCTATATTCTCTAATTTGGTGATATATAACCAGAAAGATTTTGTTTTATTCTATATAGGATTATGACCAACCAAATTATTGTTAGTCATATAAACCATTATCCTATCAAATAATTAAATAAATTAAAGTTATAATTATAAATATAAATTAGGTATATGATTAAATAGTTTAGACATAATATTTTAGGTTCTTCTATAACTAATAATTATGTTGGACAAGATAATAATTACTCTCCTTATCCCATGAAGATAGGAAGAAAGTGTGTCTTGCTATTGCAAGTCTCATTGATATACTAAAAATTAATTTGCCCTCCATAGAGTCAAATGTTCATTATGTCACACCTTCCTCTCCTTGCCACTTTTAAGTTAAGCTATACTTCACTTCCTATTTGTATATAAATTAGTAACAAAGCCTCTTTTATCTCCTCTAATTAAGTTGATACAAAGAAAGTAAATCATGCATTAATAAGTATAATAGAACATTCTCCCATTAGATAAACTTTTCCTTCAAAGATTTCTTCAAGCATTTAATTTCGGTCTCTCTAACAACCCACTTTACAAAGGAGGCCCATATATAATTAATATTTATACATTTCTATCAGATAACATCATTATTTATACAATGTGGCCTATCATCTATTGTGAATGAATGAATAAATAAATATCTAATTAATTATAACTTAAATAACACATATACTAAACTTTATAACATATCTCGGTTCAAATTTGAGCCAAAGACACTTGACTATTGCTAATTTAGTGATCAAGTTCTAGCTTCAACACTTACAAAGTAGGACATGTTGATCATCTTTAATGACTACTTATGGCTTTGACTAAGAGAGAGAAAGAGAGAGAGAGAGAGAGAGAGAGAGAGAGAGAGAGAGAGAGACCTTCAACTGAAAGGAGAGGTGCTTTGACTGAGAGGGATAGAACTTCATAATGGAGGAGACAAAGAAAAATACTTGCACACACTGAGGAGAGACAACTTTGACCAACAGGGAGGGAGCTTTGATGCTTATACATAGGGCAACTATGGCTTCAATCTTAAAGGTATCATGCAAGAGAGGCTTAAGGTTATGATGTTTATACATGGGGCTTCTAATAATCACCTTTTGTGTCTTGCTTTTTTCCAACCACATTCAAATTGTGTTAGATCATACTATAAACATGTTGGAGTTTGAAATTGTACTAAGCGTCAACATGATTTATGAAGTGTCAAACAGGTGTAGGGGTGTGTCAAAGCTATGTTTGTGTTCAACATGGTCATGATATCTATTTGAAAGTGTCAGTTCTTTCTAGAAATATTAGTTATATAAATATGTAAGATTTTAGTTAAATAAATATATAAGATTTTAGTGGTATGTATGTATATATATCATATTTATATGATTATATAGCATATATGCATCAAAATTTTGGCATATATGTTTCTTAAATATACTTTTGTTCTTGAATAATTATGCTTGGTTCAATTGTTTAACGAGTTGAATGCAAATAAAAATTTTAACTCATTTATTCAATAAACTTATCTAAATAATATTTAAGCTTGTACTTTTATTCACCCTTAATTACTCAGGACATGTCAGTCTAACTTATGTATCAATGACCTAAAGGTAAAAGGAAAAAAGAAGGACTAGTCCTATCCTTCAAATAATCCAAGATTTCTTTTAAGAAAGTCAGAAGAGATGATGCACTTTGGCATGGGATGAGAATTTTAAAACCTCTCTTATAGATAACGACTTTGTTTATGCCTTGCATGAAATTGAAATTTCATTTATTACTTTTGAACTTGGCCTCACTTTATTTTTGGCAATAGTTTAGAAAAAAACTTAAAGTTATATCTTCTTCAAATTTTATTTAGTTGTAATAAAATCTAAAGTCATGAGTTGAAAATCAAAGTATATATTAGCATGAAGCTACAAATAATAGATAAAATAATTTGACTACTAAATTGGCCTCTATCAAGTCACTTGGAGAAAAGTTAAGGATCTAGAGAGCTTAGAATAAGAAAAAAGGAATGATGAACCCATTATTTGCATTGCCAAAAATCTTAATGAAGATCTATCTAGAGGAGTCAACTTTATCAGTGATGACCAACATTTCTAAAAAAAAAATATGATAAGAGCATGAATTTATCACAAAACAAATAGATGAACTTGAAAGGCAAGCACAAAATTTTGAGAAGAAAAAAAAAGTAGTGAGCTATAAATAAAAAAAATTAATTTAGTTAGTTGAGACTTTCATTCAAGCAATCAACTATAATAAAACTCTTATGTTCTAACTTTAAGAAATATGTAAGACTCTACTTAGACAAGTTGATTGATAAGAATGCTATTCCTCACAAGTATAAAGGCATAAAAAAATTTTATTGCATGTAAATGATGATTCTTTAGGGACTAATGAAGAAAGTGCCTTTAATAATGTAAGTGCTTATTAAAATTTTTTGTTTAATTATAAATAATTGTGTACTCTTAAAAGTTTGAATGAAATTTTTATTTATCTTCTTTCATTTTACTAATGAGTAAACTATATTTTCACGGATTTTGAACTTGAATGAATAATTATCATTTGAATGAACAAATATTTGTCACAATTAAAATATTTGAATATCAAAATGATCAAATACACAAATACTTTTAGATCTTATAATATGTGAATAATGTTTTAAATCTTTGAAACCGTGAACATCTGAGATTTAAATAAATGAATATCATTTGTTAATGAATAAATAAATTACCAAGTGTTTGAGAATAGCTTGTATAATATATATTTTTAAAATTTTACTTAGGTTTTGAATAGGTCTTATCTTTCATCTTCATAGGATAACGATTTAAATTTGCCAAAGATAATGATTTTCTTGTTGATTGAGTGTGGATCTTATTACAAAGGAGGAGGGGAGAGGAAAGTCCAAATTATATGGTTAGACTATTCTTCCAAAGGTATATTTAAAAAAAGAGACATGATGCTTATGTTTTGCCAAGTAAAAAATCTTGGATTTAGTAACATCATATTGAATCTTAAAAGTTATATTCAAAATAATTTTAAGAACTTTAATTTTTGTTATAATAATTTTCAAATTTGATTTTAGTGAAAATATAAGATTTTTTGCTTTCAAATTTATTAGATATTTTTTCTTATTTTGTGACTCGGACTAAAAAGATTGAAAGATGAGATTGTTAAACTATTGATCCATCTTAGGGATTTAGTTCTTTGGGGAAAATATTTTAGTAGCTTTAACTTAAACTTAAGGTGAAATCACTTTAATCCTAAACTTAAGTTAATTTATCTTCCTCTTATTTAGTAATATATATAATCAAGAAGAAAGTTTTTCTAATGTTGATTTTAGCTTTTTTTTTTTTTATATTAATGTTCTTTTTTTAACTATCTTAAAGTGTTGTGTTCACCCAATTTTTTTGTTGAGATAAGTTCAGTGAGTTGTTACTGAATTCCCCTTAAAAGGTAGGCTCATCAAGTCACTACTTACTAAATTTGTCTTTAAAATTTACAATATTTAGGAGATTTTTTTCTTTTAAGTATTGAAAATTCATTATAAAGAGAAATGAGAGAGTTTTTCATTTAAGGGTAAAAATTTTGTAGATCATCTTTGCTTCATATTCTTAGGATTTATTTTTCTAAATAAATTTGAAGTTAATATGCTTATTATCTAACTTCTCATTGATGATATGCGGTCGCTTTCATGCGGAACCTAGTTTCATGAATACAGATTATTCAGTAGCATCATTTTTTTTTTCAAAATTAAATTCTCAGCATAAGATACCTTTTCTTTAGCATTTGAATTATAATATTTTGTCACCATTTTTTGGACTTCTTTTGGTTCATAAAAGATAGAATTTGGAGCTTTACAAGTAGATTTAGCATAGTTTTCATTTCTTCTTTGTTCACATCTCTCCATTGGTCAAACTCCCTCTCTTTAAACTTTGAAGTGGTGACTATCCTCAAACTATGCAAATTATAGTTGATGGGAAATGATACTTCTCTTTCATGTGACAATGCAAATAATGTGTACACAATTATTAATGGAGTTATTCTCAAACCTAGAGAATGGATGGAAAGACTTTATCCAATTTTCATTTTGTGCCTTTGACATTCTTTTATGAAAGATTTTGAATTTTGAATTTAATTATTTATAGCCCCTTGTTCATTTTTTTAGATGATTAATTGAATCAAATTTTACTCAAATTTCATAACTTTGATAAAAGTTTTTAATCTTCTTGTTTAAAAATTATGGTATAGTATATGTTAGTGTAGTCGTTGATAGACTATATTAATAAATTATACCAATTTTTATTGATACTTCTATTTTGATTCACTTTGTGAACTAATCAATCTCCACCAAAATGAATTTTTTTCACCACTTGATGGATGGACAAATCAACTAAATCCATATGGCAGATAGTAGAGAGTCATGTGCTTAAAATTAGTTGAAATTTATGAAAGGGCAGAATTAAATTGACACTGAAGACATAAATTTAAAAACTCATTCCTATTTTTTTTCTTCTAACAATCGACTAGACATATTCTTATCTCAAAATTCTTCTATTTAAATGACACGCATTATGTTGAATGAACTTTAAAGTTTTATGTAAATTTATTTTTTCTTATGCAGCTCTGGTAGCTGGAAATAGCTAACTTCATAAATAGCTCGCTATCAACGAGTAAATATTTTCTTCACCCACTGCCTCTAGCTTCTTACGAACTGACTATATTTGATTCCTCTCCAGGCTTATAAAATTCATATTTACGGGGTGAAATGAAGTAGGGAGAGCAAACAGCTGATGGGATGATCTTCAAAATATATATATATATATATATATATATATATATATATATATATATATATATATATATATATATATATATATATTCTCGAGTTAGCGATAGTGAACTTGATTGTTCTGGTACTAGATGCATGCAATAACCCAACTCAACATGACATGATTATCGACATCCATTATTTATGCTTCTCAGTACTTCGATGTGATAATTTTAAAATTGTCATTTGCTTTTTTAGTTATAGAAAGTAAGCCATGGAGTTAATTTTATCTATTAAAATACACTTAATCCTAATATATTAAAAAATATTTAATATTAAATTTAACAATGAAGATATCCTTTATAAAATTTATCTTGTTTTATATTGTTCATTCATTTGATTGATAATGAGTTGTGAATAAAAAAAAGACAACCAAATAGTTTGCCTCAAACCCAACATCAAATCATAACCAGGTTATTAATGCATCATACTCGACTTGATTTTTAATAATTTTAAAATAATTTTTACTCTATGTGTAAACATGATTTTTATAAAAAATTTTCAAAATCATCTAATTTTAGTTTTAATAATGAAATGTTCCGTCAACATACAAGTTCCATGATGAGTTATCCTTTTTCTTTGCTTACACCAACTAAGGTGACATCAACTAAGAAGTTGACTATTATATGTACATTAACACCAGTTATTGGTGTGTGAGAATTGAAACTTAGAACATTGCCCACTTAAGATCTCTCTCTAAATGATCTTTCTTTTTCAATAGCATTTTAAGGATGGTAATTAATTTAGGGATTATTTAGATTTGATTTCATTCAAACGCACTTTTAAATATTTCAAGATTAAAAAAAGTAAAATTATAATATAACATTTCAAATAGAGTTATTGTGAAATTCACCGATTTAATTCAAATATCAATTAAGTAAAAGTGATCTGAATTGTTTAGACATTTAAGGCCGAATTAAAACCTTATTTTATATTATATTAATCCAAACAAAAAAAGAAAATAGAATTTGAAAGCTCTCAACCAAACAACTATAAAAGTAATCATTTTACTCAATTTTTTTTTCTATTTTTTAATCGCATTAAATGCAGAAGAACCAAATACTCTTAAATAAATTGTGCTTATTAAGGTTGAAGTTTTTGAGTTGTAATTATCAAAGCCTATACGAATTTTTTTATAATTAAATATCTCAATTTAACTCCTCAAAAAATCTCACTAATATAATTAATAGACAACTATTATCTTGCTTCTTTCCTGACTAATACTAAGCAAACAGGCTCTTTACAGACTTTAAAATATAAGAGCAACTATTTTCACTAGTTGTGGATTTGAAGTAATGGAAGTACGAACATGAGCAAACAGGCTCTTTACAAACTTTAAAATCTCATTTTGGTCATGTTTGGAGCTCATTCAATATATATATATATATATATATATATATATATATATATATATATATATATATATATATATATATATATATATATATATATATATATATATATTTGTTCAGTCACATTTGAGTGGTGGATCAAAATAAAGCTTGAATTTGAGCTAATTAGAACACAAATTTAAGAACTAGTTTGCAAAAATAATTGGAGGAATTTTGATGTGGCAAAAAACTTTTGGTATATTTTTTCAAAAATTAAAATAGCAGACATATTTGATGAGTCGCTTATATTATTAGGCATATGAAGTAAATTTTTTTTTTATTGTTCTTAATATTTCACCTTTTTTTTTCTACTATTAAATGATAAGAAATCCTCTTATCAAAATTTTGTATTTTTAAATACAAGTTTAGCTATCAATTAAGATTAAACTATAAAATAGTCCCTTTGAATAGTTGCATTCAGTCAATCTAGTCTGCGAGTATTATATTTCTCTAACTAAATCTCTTGTCTATACAAAATTGATTTGAAAGGGTCCCTCACTGATTAAATTGGGATCAATTTTATACAATGATGGAATTAAATTATTATTAATTTTGCATCATTAATTCTATGTGAGTGATCATTTTAGCTCATAGTTGAGAAATTAAATTAAAAAAAAAAGTAATACTTTTGGACCAAAATGCCCAAGCATGAATAGTCGTGGAATTATTTTAGGATTTAATTAGATATGTTATTTAGATTATTCTTTTATAATGTTTGCTTTTTTAACATTAGGGTGTTTTTAAATATTTGATTATTTTTATAAATAAAAAATATTTTAATTTCATCATTCATTAATTAAGAGTTTGTTTGTGATCAATTTTACTTTGTGTTTTTATTTTATATTTTAAAAAATACTTAAAATAACTTTGGAATGTTTTAAATATTTTTAAAATAATTATCACTATTAAATATATTTTATTTTAAATCAAAATATGAAAAGTAAAATAAAATTTTAAAATGATTTCAATTAGCATTTAGTTCTTTTATATTATTATCGCTAAAAAATTGAGAGTAAAGTTTACTTTTTCAGAATTCATAACACAAGATGTTTGAAGAATTAATAAGAAATTCTTAATTTTACTAAAATAAAGAAGGAAAAAAATTAAATAAAAAAATCTTCTACTATGTATTTGTAGTTAAGTTTGAAGATTACAAAATAGAATCGACCGACAATAAGAATGTAATCAACAAGCCATGGCTGGGTTAAAGTGTAAAATAAAACAATAATGAAGCAGTCATAACACAAATATGATAATGGTTGGCGAAATGATGCTTTTGGCAATGGTATTACAATGTCGATGAAAACATGTTTGATAATAATGGTGTATTTAGCGGCCGACACGGCGACCACGGATCGATGGAGGTCGACGGCGCGGTCGACGCACCGCCGAGAAAACGATTATGCCGGAGGATTTTCAAGTTTATTTCTCTTCTCTTTAGCTTTACTGAATGACATTAAAGATGACGTTTATAAATAAACGCAAAATCGAACCACTAATCGACGCTCTATATTACTTTGATCATTTGATGTATTTTAAGTATTTGAATGTTCAAATGAAGTATAATTAAGAGTGTAGATTCGACCTCGATTTAACTATAAACATTCCACGAAGAAATGATTGATAATGCCGATTAGTCTGATTAAAATGCTTAATCGATTCATGCTTCACTAAGAAAATTTTAGTGTCATATCAATTATTATTAAAAATAAAAACCTAATCTAAGATGGCTTGTGTATACCTAGTAATTCCTATTTATTTGTATATCTAATGAGTTAACTTTGATATTTATAAGTATAGATTTTTTTTTTGTGCATGAATGTGTATTTCATTTTTAAAAGTTAATAATAATTTAGTTTAATAATATTAAAAATTTAAATATTTTTTTATAAATAAAAAATATATATTAGATATATATTTATATAAAAATGGCATGTTTCGTAAAATTTTCAATTAAAAATGACATCGAACCTCCTTCCATCCACCGTCACGGGCAATAAGAGTACTGTTACAACTTACAATCCGGTTCCAATAATCGTACGTAGGATGTAAATGAGCTGAGTCTGAGAATGAATTAATCTTTTACATAATAAAAATTTTAATCACTAAATTATATTTATATTTGTAATATATAAATATATTTATATGTATATAATAATAATAATAAAAATAATAATAATAATAATAATAATAAAAATAATAGTAATAATAATAATAATAATAAAAATAATAATAATAATAACAAGAATAAAAATAATAGCAATAATAATAATAATAATAAAAAATAAAATAAAAAAAATAAAAAAAAATAATAATAAAATAATAGTAATAATAATAAGAATAAAAATAAAACAATAATAATAATAAAAAATAATAGTAATAATAATAATAATAATAATAATAATAATAATAATAATAATAATAAAAATAAAATAGTAATAATAATAATAAAAATAATAATAAAAAATAAAAATAAAATAAAAATAATAACAAAAATAATAGTAATAATAATAATAAAATAATAGTAATAATAATAAAAAAAAAAAATATAATAGTAATAATAATAATAATAATAATAATAATAATAATAATAATAATAATAATATAATAATAATAATAATAATAAAAATAATAGTAATAATAATAATAAAAATAATAGTAATAATAATAATAATAATAATAATAATAATAATAATAATAATAATAATAATAATATAATAATAATTATAATAATAGTAATAATAATAATAATAATAATAATAATAATAATAATAATAATAATAATAATAATAATAATAATAGTAGTAATAATAATAATAATAATAATAATAATAATAATAATAATAATAATAATAATAGTAATAATAATAACAAATATTATATATAATATATAATAAAAATAATAATAATAATAATAATAATAATAATAATAATATAAACATAATTATAACAACAAGATAACATAATAAATAATAATACAATACCAAAATTTGTGAGGTTGTAAAGATCCCACGCATTAGTTCCTGGTTCTGACCCAGAGGAGAACATTTTCCTAACGCAGCATAATCCTGGAAGAGATTAGCTGTCCTCGCCCTTGAACTGAACATTCTTCTCGCTCTTTATCGACGATCCTTTGGGAGCTAAAACTAGTTGAGTTACCTATACAGATTGCGAGGATAAAGTTTTTCGTCTCTTGTAAGGTCTCGTTCTCTTCCCAAATTTAGTTTTTCCTCTCTTTGTAAAAGCATCCTATGAAAATCAGTAAGAGTTACCCAAACTCGATTTTGTCTCCTTTCTTCGTGCTCTTGCATTAGGTTGGTTTTTTTTTTTTTTTGGGTGCATTATATGTATACGAGACGTTGGATAAAGGAACCTGAAACTTGAATCTTAGAATATAATTTTCATCATTTTTACTCGATATTCTGCTTGTATACTTCCAATTTTTGCAGCTATTTATTCTATTATATTCCGTTGTTTTCTCTCATATAGTGTCGTCCTTTAGGGGCTGTGTGGTTGCAAGTAGGATGTAGTAAATCCTATAAATCTGGATTTAGTAAATTCTGAGGTCATTAAATCCTAAAAATTATTTGGCATGTCAATAGTTAAATTTTGTTAAATCCTACGGAATTCTTGGGCAAGTTATTTCATCTATGTCTGTAAACTTAGATAAGATTTAAATAATAATAAGTCACGAAAAAAGCATTAAAGTAAATAAATAAAACATGAAAAAAGCTAGAAAATAATAGCAATAAGTCACATTAAATTAAACTATTGTGCTTAATAAAGAAAGTCATGTTCAAGACAAATACATACCTAAAACTCAACAAACAAAGAGCCAATACAAGCTATAAATATTTAGCCTTAAATCCCATTGAACATTGTCCAAAGATTTATTAAATCCCATAACACTATAAATCATGTAAATCCCGATAAAATATGTTGAAGCAATATATTTAATGTGATTTAGGCACACACGATGGAGGATGGCGGGAATGCATTAGCAATTTTGTCGCAAATACATTTTCCATTGATTTTTACCAATTCGTGTCAATTTAGTTGCACTCGTGCTCTCCCATCATTTGCTCTAGCTGTGCTCCTCTCCTTTGGCCCTCGTGGCTCAGTTTTCTACGATCACAAGTTTGCATTCCTCACCTACAATTCATCCCTTTTAGGCTTTGGCTTGCTAAATATTTTCTTGGGATTTATTTGTATCCATTATGAGAACTATAAATTAATGCGAGACTTATAAATACCATTGTATCTCTCATCCAAAATGGATAATTGATAAATGAATTAAAAACTTTTATTGTAAGATCACTTTGAATGTTTTTTTGGAAAGAAAAATTTTAGGCATTCATTCAATCTATTTTTGAAGAGCCTAATATTGATAATATATTGTAATATTTAAGATCACTTTTATTGTAATATTTAAGATTATTGTAGTTTACTTTTTAATTATTTATTCCAATTTTATATTTGTTAAGATTGCTTGATTTTATCACTTAGATATTTTCTTTATTAATTAGCAAAGTTCAAGAGAACTTTGGATAGGATCATTGCCTGATATTAGGTGTTTGAAAAGCTTAGCTCATAATAATACATATTTAGGTTGCACTTGACTATCAAGAGAGTGCATTGGTTTTAAAACTTTCTCCACCTACTTATTGATGAAGGAGCTGAGCTTATAGTTGCAAGTTTGGTACTAGAATCCTAATTTTGGTGAAGATTAAGCTTAGATATAGGCCAATAGAGTGAATCATATAAAAATTTTAATGCTCCATTTCTCTTTAATTTAGATTTTCTTCTTTCACATTTATTTAATCAATATATAAACTTGGATGTTAATTTGGTAATTAATATAATACAAATTGCTATTATTTTTATGTATAATAGATATGTGTGTAATACTTTAGAATTTTTTTTATAATATAGTTAATGCATACATTGACATCTTATGCTGACATAGGTTTCGTGATTTGTATGCAATTAGATCCATCCATATCATATTTGTGTTGCATGTAAAATCTTAGGTTGTCATTAACCAAATCTAAAGCAAAAATGAGATATCTTAAGCATTCAAGGTTTCTATATACCCATATATAATAAGAAGTTATTTGTTTGTAATTAATCTCTCACCAAGTATTTGTTCCCCTTTCTAAAAATGTCGGTATTGATTTTAATTATAATGATCACTTCCACATAAAACATTTAAAATAATGAAACTTAATATAAATTTGTGCAGGATTCAAGCTTTGAGAGTTTAGTTATACCTATAAAATTCAAACATTCTAACTGAAAAAATGATTAATGCGATGCAACATAGAGCTATACAAAATCAAGCCATAGTGCTGTGAACCTAAAGAACATTATTGATTGTGATCATACCTTTATGATCGAGCAGGAGTCAATAAATGCTTATTACCTATGCTATAGAACTTGTAGGCTTGAGGTTAATACCCATTTGAGTTGTAAGGATCATTTATCACCTAATCAAGCTTCATGAACTTTATAAAACATAGGAACTTCAAAAAGATTTATTGTAGTCAAGAGAAACTCTTGATTTCACTTACGAAAGTTGTATGTTATAGTTTCCAATCATGAAATGATCAAATTTTTTATTATAGAGATGAAGAGATTTATGAAAGGGAAATCACGTGATAACAATAAGACCAATAAGAACTACTATAAGGCTCTCATAAATGACTTTGAACCATTAGTTCTCAATTATTACTTCGACTATGATTTGCATAACTTATTTAAAGGAGCATTTCTTGAATTTTTTTGTCATTTTTTTCATAGTGATCTCATTTACCTCATTTATTCTCATATGGACACTAACATCAACTTTTTCTATGTCTGTACTATTTATTTTGGGGCATGATGTTAGGAACAGTTTTACAGACTTTGCAATCCATTTTCATGTCTTTATTGATGGACACAAAATGTCTCTTTATGCAATTAGTTTGACTTTGATTAGACTCTGATCAATCAACTCTTGTGGGTTGGTACTTCTCTATCAGGTTAAGTTGTTTCTATTAGTCAAGGATTTACTTATACACACATTGTGTAGAATGCCCTTCGCAAGAATTTCTTGCAAATGTAGGAGTTAAAATGTTGAGTACCTTTCTATCCTAATGGGCAATGATTATTGGTAGGGGTGTTAATAATTGACCCAACACGATAATTTGACACAGACTCGACCTAGAAAAATTTTGGTTTGAGTTGGCTCGATTAACTTTTTGGAGGGTCTTGTTTATTTTTTGGGTCGGGTTTGGGTTGATTCGTTAATCTGAAATTGATCCAAATTTAACCTGCCAATTCGAATTTGATTTATTAACCCGAGATTGACCTAATTTTGATCAAAGTTTTGCTACAAACTCGAATTTGATTTGATTTTAACATGGTTTTGACATAAATTGACCTGAAATATGTCCACATAAGTCACATGTGTCGTGTTCGGGTCAATCGGGTTGAAAAGTGTTCGAGGCAAGATTTCTGATCCGCTTAATAAATGCATCGAGGGTTCGGCTCATACCTATTTGGGTGGGTTAAAATTTGTGGTAGACTCAAATCCAACCCATTGATTTGAATTGACACCTCTAATTGTTGATTCATATGACCCAAATAAAGAGTGGTTCTACTGAGTTTTTGAAGATGGTAGACTTTTAGGAGAAAAGGGATAAAGAGTAAAACAAATTCTATAATAGAAAGGGAGGAAGAGTTTTTTGGGCTATATGAATGAGGAATTAGACCAAAATATTGAATACGCCTTTTGGTATGGCATGTTTTATTTAAAACTCCATATTTAAGTGTGCTCATGATGAAGTATGGTTAGGATAAATCATCTCTTAGAAAGTTGCAATGAAAGGTAAAATTGTATAGCTCACACTTCATATGAGATGAGCTAGGCCAAAGTAGAGAATATCTAGTATTTTATGAGTTGGGTTATGACAATGGATATTAGAGCTACACCTCCTCTAGTATGGTATTGTTTCTAGGAGGGGCCAAATACAAACGGATGAGCATATGACATATCGACTTAAAAGAGGGTAGTCCAAAGAGAGTGCCATGTGATTGTCGGGGTTAGATAGACCAGACAAACAGTGACTCTTAGAGGCTTCTATGATGACAAGCTTATAAGATTAATGGGGAAGAATGAAAAGTAGAGGAAATATTGTTAGGCTATATAATAAAAAAAGTGGGGGAGGAGGGGATTAAGTATGTGAGTTTTTTTTTGGTGAAATAAGTGTCATGTCATCTGGAGCTCTACAATTTCATTTGCTTGTGGTGGAGCATTTGAGGATAGGTCATCTATTAGGATGTTGCACCAAGAAGGGAAAATCATGAGATTTAGCTTAGTATGAGTTGGCTGGGCCACAGAAGATAATACCTAATATAGCGTGGAACGGGTCATTACAATACTACCATTCATTAAAACTTATTTTAATGTATTTGGCACTATCTTTCATTATTTGAAATATCTTACTTTTCTTTTGAGATGTTTCAAGGAAGAAACTTGTAAATTTATTCTTTAGGCATTCCTTCCTTATGTTCTTGAGAAGAAGTACAATATCAGCTATCCTCTACATCCAAATTGTATCCTTAGAACATTCCTTGATCACCAATTCAATAAAATGTCAATATGTGTATGGCCAACTAGAACCAACACAAGAGGTTCATGCGAGTAATGTCCAGGAGATGACATATGATAAAGGGCAGTTTGGTCCATCTTGTTAACCTCCTCGATAGGGATAATAGTAGTAACAATTGCATCAAGAAGAACATTTTCATAGTTATAACAAGCTTATCACACAATTTGATGAGCTCAAGACATGGGTGAATCAACAAATAGTTGAGCATGGGCATTAGTTTGACATCTTAGAAGCTAGCTTAAATCAACACATGGTCTAATAAGATCAAATGATTGATCAAATGAGTGATGTGGGAGAAGCACACAATTTGGTTAGAAGACTGAAAATGTTGAATGTAGGATTTTTGGCCTTTTGACTTCCCTTCACTTCGTCTAGACTACTTTTGAGGTTCATAGTGATAGTTTGTGTTTTAGATTGTTTCAAGACCATTATGTTCATATTTTATGTTGGAACTTTATTGATGTTGACATTCGTATCTATTCAAAAATGGCAATGTTCTCGTCATCTTAATATTAAATTTTATAATCTGAATTTATCCCATTTTACTCAAAGCATATTTAGAGGGAGAGTTTTCTTTCACCTTATTTTTAGCTTGTATTATCATATATTTCCCATCATAAAGAAAGTAGAAATTGTTAGTCCCATGAGTCCCAAAAAAAAAATATTTATTATTTTGATGATAACGAATACATTATAGTTAACTCTATAGATGTGTTTAAGCATAGGACTAAAAAATTCTAGGATTGCTTAAAGTCATGCCTAGGCTGAAAAGAGTCGTAAAAATAATAGAGAAGATGATCCTTCAAGCACTTGCGCTTAGAAGTGTTATTTTCTTTTCTTAAGGAATTTGTGTGGGTTTGGTAGAGAAGAACGATTTTGTCTCATGACTGCCTTGCATTCTTTAATTACAAACACATATCTATTAAAAACATATTATGATCTTTCTTTGTCTTGGTATCTTGGACCAACATGGTTATCAAACCATGCTTCTTTAACTTCATCTCTATGTGGAGCTAGTTGGATAGGGCAGCTGTGTATTTTATATTGCACCATCTACTCATCCAACTTAATAAAGTTGTTCAGCTGCTTAGAGTGACATGGCATATAGAATTCATGTATAATAAACGCTTGATAAATAATTGCAGCCTTGGTTGCATTTACTTGCATCAATTTTGTGGAGACAATGAACTATAAAGTAATCTAACTTCACTAACTTTAATATATATATATATATATATATATATATATGAGGCGATCAGAAATTTTTTTTGGAGGGGCCAATAAAATAAAAAAAATAATTTAATTTTATATAAAATTAAAATTAGCATCTCATATACAAAATAAAGAAATCAAATCTTTAGATATAAATTGTTTTGCATTCATCATTTTTAACTTCTTCTACAGTCTTCATATTTTGAAAGCGTTGCAATCAATTCCTTTATTAATTTAAATACATCTTTTCAATATATGTAATAAGATAATCAAATCCAAGAATCTCCCATTCTATCATGTAAAACGATTTTTTTCGATCTTCATCGAAAATACTTTTTAATAGTTCGTAACGATTAATGATATCAAGCTTTATTAGAAATATATGAGGATAAACATTATTTTTTTCTCTACTAACTTTTGTGAGATTCTTTCGACTTCAAAATGAATCATTGGATTTCATTATAATATAATTCAGTTGTATCTAAAATAATATTATCAATTTAAAGTCGTGGGATAGAATTTTTCCAAACATATCGCTTTTTTTTTTTCAAAGTTGAGAAAGAATCACATGGATTAGCGCCACACATAAAAGTAATTCGGATTATTATCAAATTTATTATTAAACTCAGTTCATATCGATAATAGAATAAAATAATTCAACTTGATAATAGTGTAAATTTGTGATTGATATCTTTGACTCTTTTAATATAATAAATTTTTTATTTCATAAGTATCTTATTTTTCTGAGAATGAACTTCTTTAAATAAAATGTTCCGTCATCCTCATATTTTGTAGTATTTGTTTTGACATATTAACCAAAGTCGTGACATTTATAATATCTTGATCCTTTTTTTGTAAAACTTGAGATAACTTCGATTCAATATAGATTTCATTGTCACATTGAAAACAAATTTAAAACATTGAATTGAATCAAGCGGGCGTTTCTTTCCTCTTTTTGTTCATTCAAATAATCTTCTTACAATTATATCAAAACATCTATAATAGATCCGTAAAATAAAATATATTTATTAATGCAGATATGTGATTCCGGCCGCGTATCTCGTTGAAGAGTTATTTCTTGATTTAAACCTGCCTCTGTAGTTCTCCACTCCTTTATTTGCTTTCAACTTATTTAATTGTATTTCTAAAATTTCTCTCATTTTGTAAGAATATTAATAATCAATTAGATATTATTAAAAAATGTAGAATCGAATATGATTTTTTAACAACAATGTTAATTGTAATTGATTGAAAGCGTGAATGTAATAAAAATTATTTTCTTTCAAGATTAAAATTTTAATATGAAACTCACCAGCATGTTGCTTTCCATGCGTCAATTATTCGATCAAAATGCTTTGAGAAAAGTCTTCAATAACGCATTTAAGCGTTGGGCGGTTGATACCAATGTCTGATCAACGCAATCTCCTCTCTTATCAACATAACGTAGATAAGCGTTTGTTCTTTTCGATCACAAGTCATCTTAAAAAAAAATAACTCATTACCCAAATCATTGATAATAGTGTTTGAAGTAATATGCTACATGTAATATCCTTTTGAATTTGCGGTTAACTATTATTTTCGGAGCATTTTCAGACTTAATATTTTCATTATGCTCAAAAGTGTAGAAGTTCAAAAAATTTTCTTGATTTTTAATCTCGATTAATCCGAAAAATTAATCCTTTGTAAAAGAAAAACACAATCGATGTGATACATAATCGTGTTTTGTATTCTTGGTTTTGATCGAATGTCTTTCGTAAGAAAATGCAATGTTGATCGATTCATTAAATCTTCACATTTTCTTGAGATATATGTGCCTATTAACTTGATATGAACTTCAAATCTATCTTTTTTTCCAATTAAATCTAAATTTATTATCAAATCACAACTGCTTTACATATCGTCTATAAAGATAACAAAATAATATATTGCGTGTTTTGCAATCTCTATACCAACCTTTATATTTATCAACCATTTTGGATTAAATCTACCTTGATTTATTTGATTGTGTTGAGGAAATTCATGATCGTAAGATTGATCCTTTTGAAGATATATCTTTCTTGCTATCTATCGTCATTAGGATGATATTAAAATTTTTCTTGTCAAGATCTGCTATAATATCTTCTACGTTGAATTTTGTGTATCTTGTTTTGATTTTGTACTAATTTCACAATAATAAGATGTGAATAATGGACTCATCTTGTTTAATTTTTTTTTTTAAATATCCATATAATTAAAAAATATATTAAAATCTTAATGTAAAGTCTTGAAGATTAATATCGTAAAAATGAGAAGACATCTTTTGACATATTTCAAAAAACAAAATAAAACACACTTTCTTTTAAAAAAAAAAATAATTTCTTAAAATAAAAAAGCCGAATAAAATAAATCATAATATTTTTTAATAAAACCGTCGGTCTTTATTAAGAATAATAAATCAATAAATTTTCAAAAATCGCACTTTTCTGCTTTTAAATAAAAAAATATTCATATCTTAATGATTGTGAAGGCCGTTCTGAGAGAAATATTTAAATGTTACATTCAAGATCACATAACATAAAACATATAAGTAATGATTAAATATATAAAAAAAAATTAATAGGATTTAAGACAAACTAAATCTCAATAATAAAGTATAAAAATAAGGATCATAAAAAATTAACTTAAAATAAGAAAACCCTCTAATTTTCAAATCTTCAACATTTATTATAAATAGGAAGATTTCAACAAATGAGTGTCTCCTTATAAGAATACAAAATTTATCTAAGATTTTATCATTAATACAAATATAAAATCGACAAGACTAACAATAAAATTTTATGAATTATACAAAGTTATAAGTATTAAATCAATTTTGATCTCATGAGATTTATAATAGTTTGGTCCTTTGATATTAGTATCAAAGGCCTACCCTTCTTCTCTATCTTTTTATAAATCAATTACCTTTTACAATGAGTCATCAAAAAAATAAATAGTGAAAACCCTTCACAATGAGCTATTATTACCATCATGAAAAGAATGAATCAATAGGTAATATTTCATTATTATATGTGTTAAAATACTTATTATATTTAAAATCTATACTATGGAATTTTTCATAACCATTGCCAACACAAGATTTGCAATAGAACCTCACTTATAATATAATCATCACTTTTAAAATCCATATTATGACCATGCTTATATTAGATCTATCATTTCGCATAGAGGTGTTCATAAATTTTAAGATTTTTGCAAAGTCACTTAAAGTTTGGTTTTCAAATCATTTCATTTCACATCTTGTTAGAATAAATAGATATTCAAAACAAATTTCTTGCCAAATGTAAACCTCAGTTGAATAGTAAGCGAATGTGATTGAGTGTTAATAAGGAACTTGTGACATATATGTAAGTCATATATTGTTAGAATAAATTAATAAAGAACAAGTACACCAGCCAAAAACCCGAAGAAAAGTTTCTCTTAAAGATGAAAATAATTGTGCTCAAGAGAAAGAGGCCATTAATCCAAATATGATAGCAAAAATGTTTAGTAAGGAATCAATATCAGTAACCCCAACAAGAGTAGGGAACCTAGGAATATAATAATAATAATAATAATAATTAATTGAATAAATTATGGATATTTAACTTTAAATATGGGAAAAATCTTAGCAAAACTCCAAAAATTTTAAACCTAAACAATTATCCAATAGGAAGTCATAAAAATAACAAGTTAAGAATAAAAAAGAACCCAAAATAATATCGTTGTGCTGTGGTTCCTAAAATCGGGACGAAAAAGACCATTAAACCTCCAATAAGAAAAAATTAAAAAATCTCAATAACAAAAAGAAGAATATCAACCAATCAGAGCATGCAAATTAACAATAAAAGATAGCCCAAAAAAATTACCACTAAAATGGCTACTAGCAAATTCATCAAACAATGATCTTAAAAGAATACCTCTAAAGTGAGATCAGCTAAATAATTACTAGACAATAAAAATCTAAAAACTAAGATTTTAAATAACATAGAAAAATGGTTTTGAATAAATAAAAAAAGAACATGGAGATTAACACAATACAAAAACATGATAATAGCAGGAATGAGGACCACTAAGATTGCTGAATCTTCTAATAGAGTGAACCACTGCAAAATACACAAGTAAAAGTCTTAATTGATGTGAAAAGGTCGCCTAATACCGCATGAAATCTATATCACATAAAAACAAAAATTCATTCACCATTCAAAGCTTTCCTATCCATGTATAACGATCAACAAATCAAATTTTAGAACAAGGGAAAAGAATTGGAGGAGACAAGTCCGAGCAAGGGAAAAAAAGCGTGGAACAAGAAAGGCGCTTTTGGACCAACGACTTGATATCTTCATAAGCAGTTTAGGTGATATTACCTTTGAAGAAGGTTCGACGGTTCTTCTCGTTTTACGTGGTCTTTCCGACTACAAGCAGGAATAGAAAGGAGGGGTTATGGAGGTATTGCGTGGAGGATTTAGATTTAGACAAGCAGATTCGTGTGATATTGGGAGGAACCGAGGAAAGACGAGGGTTACTTACCTTCACTGGCTTTGCACAATTTGGAATGTGTTCCACGGATTCACGAGATTTAGAGAAGTAGAAGCGCGTCGAGAGTGTGAGGAAAGACGAGGGTTTGGAATGCAATCCCTAATCCCTTAATTAGTATCGCGTGAACGTGATGGGCTAGTGGGGGCACGTGCCCCAGTGCCCCCACACTCTCTCGGCCATTGTATATATATAACATCAAAATACTTTATATTTTACATCAAGTTAAAACCAAACATAGAAGTTCATTGTTCAGATAGCTTCAATAAATCTCATTGATTTGAGTGATATCTGCTAAATAAAATTAAGATATTAATTTTATGCTCATTCCTCAAAAAATGGTAGCCAAATTTATTAGCTGATAACTGCTTATAACATAACATTGCATTATTCTGTGTATTTTTTAATTCTTTTTTTTTTCTTTTACAGTCTAAACAAATTCTTAAGTATGTCTTCCAAAAGCGAGAACAGAGATTGCTTTGGCTGGGCAGCAAGAGACAAATCTGGAGTTCTATCGCCTTATAAATTCAGCAGAAGGTTTAAAATAGATAATATTTTTCATTTTCATTGAAGTTTTTCTTTTAGTGAAGAAGGGCAAAAGCTTTAAAGTTGTGGCTGGACTTATTGTGAGAAGCATTATTATTAATGCAATGCTGAGTTCTTGGGGGGAACATTTAGATGGTAAATGAATGAGTCCAATTGCAGAGAGAGAGTTGAAAGAGTGAGATTAGAGAGAAAGGTATCTTGTGGAGAGACTGATATGAGCTATGACTAGAGGTAAATAAATGTGTGTGAGAGAGAAAGCCAACTAAAATGGAGCTAAGGAAGCCAAACAGAAGTTATTAATTTAACCATTCCATCCTTCAAACTTGGTCAGGACCTTTATTTATAAAATAAGAGTCCTAGTACCCAAATAGCATAAGAAAATGGAAACATAATACGATAAAAAAAGACAATTATAATGTTGATGTAAGGAGCAATGCTAATAAAGAACATGATGCGAAGAACGTAATAATGAAGATAAATGATATGGATAATGACTTTCACACTAAATACAAAGAGTAAGTCAAGTAGATTGGATTGAGAGTTAGATAACAATTTTGACTGACTAATGTTTTGTAATTGTGTCGGGCAACTGCTACAACTTTTTTTCCCTTTTTCCCTTTTTCCCTTTATCCCTTTTGTCTTTAAACCCACACTTCCAGCAGCATCACCAGAAAAATAAAAGAAAATAAACCCTGGAAATTCTTTTTCTTCTTGAACTTAGATATATTGGTTCTTGATGATATTATTTTTATCAATTTATATATAATAATGGAACTGCGCTGAACTTTGCTGTGAGCTGGCCATTTTTGTTAGTTGTTTTGGAATTTCTTTCTAAATTAAGAATTCTCTTAATATGACATGCAATATCCTAATTATTGTAAATCATGTATTGAGATTTTATTTGAGTTATTTATGGAAAGGGAATAATTTGAGAATAATGTAATCATATTTAAGTGATTTGTGATATCTTCTTTTCTTTCATATGGAATTAATATTTATGTAAATCCTCATATATATATATATATATATATATATAGAAGGTAGCTGTTATCATATCAAAGCTCAAGTACTAGGATAAATAATATGTCCTATAACAATTAAGATGAATCTATATGTAAACAATAATGTTGTGTACCATTCATGATGTCATGGACAACAAGAAGAAGATCCACTTGGCTTTGTTTTTAAAGCAAAAAGATTGAAACAATAGATGACTAATCCTCTTCAACATTTGAACGTATTGAGGCAATACCTCAATCTTTTCTCCTAAATTTATTAATAATAAGCTTCCTATTTGTGTCTCTTGAAGTTTAGTGGATTACTTGGTCGACCATGGGCATAGTTGGATTTCACGAAATCATATAACTCTCGGTGTATTTTCTATATGCTTGATCTCTTTCGCAGCTATTTTATGGTTCAAAGGTTATCGAGAGTACAATTTCCATTAAGCTAGAGATCGAGAACTACAAAGATTTTTTATGTGTAAGAACGCACACTATTAAATCACAACTAAATAAGCTCAATTCAATCAGTCGAGATTGAGAAATATTAATGTGATTGCTGATAACAAAAGTCAAGCATTGTTATTATCGTGCATGTTTTCTTTTTCTTATAAGCAATTCCTAAAAACAATATTGTGTAGACATGACACATTAAGCTTAGAGGATGCAAAAAATTATCATTTTCCAATGGGGTGATTTCTAAGCTTAAGTGATAAATCAATTAAAGAATTTTTGTTGATCAAGAAGAGATTTTATAAATATTGATCCAATTCTTATCATGATAAAAGTAAGTGGCATGATAAATTCAAAGAAATCATTTGTTTTTTTATAAGAAGGGCGCATAAATATAATTTGCTTTTTTTTTAAAGATTAGATAAACAAACAGATGAGAACCATTAGAAGTTAATAGATGCAAGTGTAGTTCCAGATTGGTCATGTTTTAATTTTGTTCTTTTGTTGAGAAAAGGACAAAGAGCAATGGATTATTCACTCACTTCAAGCCACATACGTTCTGATATATATATATATATATATATATATATATATATATATATATATATATTTGTATAATCTAAGTTTTAATGGTTGTATTCACATAGGAACTTGAGTTGTATGCAAGATTCAAAGTTTTTGCAATATGAAGTTGAGGATACATGTTTATATGATTATTTCATTGGTTGAAGTTAAGTATATATTAAATATGAAGAATAATCTAATATCCTTTAATGCTATTAATGTTGTTGAATTTAGGTTCTTTAGTGGTGCTTCAGATCTATAAATGTGTTTTGATTTTCTTGAAGTTAATAGAGTTGGGGTGTTCTATGTATTGTAGATCGTAGCGTCAAGTGGTGATGTGTTGGATTCAATAGCTTTGGGAAGTATTGCTATCAAAAATCAAATGAGTGTTAGCTTCTAGGTTATAGGAAAGATTTTTGAAGATGATCAGAATAATTGTGATTCTGTCACACAAGTAACCCTCTTGCCAACTCATATGCGTGCAAAATTTAAAGCAAAAATATGTCTACTTTAAGTTGACTAAAATTCAATGATAGTTACACATTTATTATTAATGGATCCATCTTGGTGTGTAACAATTGTGTTGTGGAGGTCTCTCAAGCATCTTTGAATGAGGCAAAATATAGACTAGACAAAATTGTATAGCGCTTTGACCTTTGGGTCTTTTGACAATTTGAATATGATCTTTGGAGTGACACATAGAGAGCTATTTAATCACTAATAATTAAGCATGTAAATTACAAATCAATTTCCATTTGATAGATTGTTAGGTACATAGAGATAAATTTCTTCCAAATTTGATTCTTTTAATACAGCATGTAATATCATTGTTATTGTACATATATATATTGAGATTTGATTTGATATGGCTGTAGGAAGTTAATTATGTTATTCATTTTGAGAGATTTATTTACTTACATATGGGATTATTCAAGTTTTTAAATTGATGTAAAATATATATATATATATATATCCTTTTAGCTGCCCTCTAGATTCCTATATGCCAAAAAGGATCCATGCAAAAGATGCTTGGGCCACAATAGAGAGAGAGGCAAATGCTATTATGGCATCGATTATCATAACAATTGAAAAAATAGAGGTAGTGTTGGATATTTTGTTTTCAGAGTGAAGGGAAGAGATTGTGGCTCTCTTGTGCTGATTCACGATTTATGAAGGAAAATTTTCCTTATGAGTGCAATAATGGCATGCACCTTTCCTAAAGTTTTGGACAATAAGAAGGGGATTTGTTTGCCTTCATCATTGAAGAAATATAGCAACAACAGGTATTTTGTGATACCCAAGAGGTTGGCTTTAAGGTTGATGCTTCACAATTTAAGTTAGACATGTTCTCATTTTCTATCAATACTAAATCCACAACATTAGGCTTGTCACGATCCAAACCACTAGCTCAAATTATCAAGGCATATACAAGCAGTCGATGAAATTTACAACTTTCAAATAACCATATTATTTTAAATATAAATACTTGTTTGCAAATTACAAAGGGCCACTAATTCTAAATATAATTTATTAAGCTCATTAACTACATAATTACTCACATTAAGCAATTCATAATGCACTCCTTTACTACAACCATTAAGCTAAGAAAACATAAACAAGTTCCTAAATTATCAAGATCTAGAAGCTCCTCTCTTCTAATACACCAATCTTTCTCTATCTCTCATTTACTATCAAATAGTCTTCGCTGAAAAATAATTCATGTAAACAAAGTTGAATTATATAACAAACTCATTGAATAATTACAATTCCTGCTATAACATTTACAAAATGCAAAGAAACATGCATGTATGATTCATAATTGAATGACAACAATATTTATGAAAAGGCTCGATTTTAATTATCATTTAATAATAATTATTACACGAATGCAATTATTTACATTACTTTTTAATATTTTATTTTGTCACAGGAGTATCATCTATAAGTACTTCTTTTTTCAATTTGTTTTTCTATATCATTTCTATTTTACGTGTATAGATATTTTAATGTCCCCAACTAGTACCATAAGGGGGTGAACTTTTGTATTTAACATACACAAATATTTCTTTCTACATTTTTTATATGTATGAATATATATGTATGAAATATGATTCATAGATAGAAAGTTTTCAAAGTATAAGTTTATATTGACTATCATGTAAATATATATTTAGGTTTTATTATACCTCTTCTATTGAAGCTTATTCATTTTCTCATTAGTCATCTTAATTTTTTTTATTTTATTATAGAGTTGTATTACTCAAATTCTTATTTTGGGATTTGAATATTAAATTTCAGATTTCATTATTCCTAAATATCTTACTTTACCAAAACCTAAATTAATACTTAAACAATTGCTAAACATATATATTGCATAAGATCTCAAATTTAATTAGTTTAAAATTAAATATCTTTCTACAAACCTCAATCATTTTTCTTTCTTAGTTTATTATTTTAAGTTCTTAAATCTAATGTAAATTTGTCTTCGCTATTGAACATAAATCTAATGTCTACTAATATAAAATTATAATTTCTAAATTATTTTTTTTCTAATTTCATCCAATGAAAATTTCACGTCATACATGTACATTGATCCACCATAACTTCTCTTTAAAATTTTAAGTTAATATTTCATCTTATTTTACTTTGATCAATATAAGAAAGAAGAAATTCATCTTACTTGAAATTTGCCATTTGTGTAACTTGCTTCCTAACTTTGGTTGCTCATCTTAAACTTTGATTTTTTGACAACGTGAAATCAATGTATCGATTCATTGTCTCTCCCAAACTTATCGGTCCAAGCCACCTTCTTCTTCTCTCCCTTTCTCTTCTTTTTTTTTTTCTTTCTCTCGGCTAGTTCTTCCCTCTCTTTTTATTTTTTTCCTTGCCTTTTTGCCTCCCCCATTTCCCGCAGAAGTACATTTCAAGTTTCATGCCAGGTAAATCTACTATGGATGCTATACATTTGTTAAGAGGTTTGATGGAGAAGTATAGAGAAAGTAAGGAAGATCTACATATGATATTTATTGATTTAGAGAAAGCTTATGATAGAGTTTCAAGAGATGTTCTTTGGAGAGTTTTAGAAAAGAAAGGAGTTAATATTGGTTATATTCAAGTCATTAAGGATATGTATACTAGAGCTGTTACTTGTGTCCAAACACAAGGAGGATTGACAAAATATTTTCCTATTTTACTTGGATTACATCAAGGATCAGCTTTAAGCCCTTATCTTTTTGCTTTAGTTATGGATGTTCTTAAACAAGAAGATGTACCTTGGTATATGCTTTTTGCTGATGACATTCTTCTTGTTGATAAGACTAGAGAGGGAGTCCAAGAGAAACTTGAACTATGGAGGTCAACCTCAGAGTCTAAAGGTTTTCATTTAAGTAGATCTAAAACTGAATATATGGAGTGTAATTTTAGTTGTAGAAGTTATAGTGGAAGTGTTATGACGTTATGTGAACAAGTCATTAAAAAGAGTGAGCGATTTAGATATTTATGCTCTATTGTTCAAAATGATGGTGAAATAGATGGAGATGTTATTAGTAGATTCAAGTTGGATGGTTGAATTGGAGGAATGCATCTGATATGTTGTGTGATAGAAAAGTATCGCTTACACTTATTGGAAAATTTTATAAGATGGTGATAAGACCTGCAATGATTTATGGTGCAGAATGTTGACCAATAAAAGAGAAGCATAAGACTACGTTAAGTGTAGCAGAGATGAGGATGCTCAGGTGGATGAGTGGCTTTACTCTTAGAGATGAAATGCGAACTGAGTATGTTTGGAAAAAAGTTGGAGTAGCTCCAGTGGTAGATAAGATTAGAGAGTAGATGGTTTGGCACATAAAGTCGTCGATACCAGTTAGAGTAGATGTATTAGATTTGCCATATGTTAAGAAGGGTAGAGGTAGACCTAAAAAGACTTGGTTAAGATGTATAAAAAATGACCTTAATATACTTGAATTAAATGAGAATTTGACACTTAATAGGACACAATGGAGATGAAGGATTCATGTGGCCGACCCCACTTAGTGGGATAAAAGTTTGTTGTTATTGTTGTTGTTGTTGTTGTAGTTATTACATGACCTATCTGGTGGTTAACATTCCCTGTTATCCGATTTTCAGTTGCTTAACATCGAAGACAGCAGAAAACTTTGTAAAATTCAAAAGACCTGAAGAGCAGGGAACTGCTTTAAATTTGTTACAAAACTCGTCTCATTCTCTTGTACACCATTTGAAATTTTTTATTTCTTGTCACACCTTGTTACATGATAGTACCTATCATTTTCTTGAAATTTTCAGTATGGATAATAGTTTTAGGATTCTAAATGGGTTGATATTGTATTATCATGCAACAGATGGTTGATAAGTTAATAAATTAAGAAGTCTTACTTAAACGAAAGTAATACCTGCTTTATCGTTGAAAATTCCTATGAACAATACTAGATTGCTGGTTCATTTCGAGCACAAGACAAAGCTGACGCTACTGTATTCTGTTAGGATCAAATTGTTTGACATTTTCTCCACCCAATCTTAACTGGTGTAACACCAACTCTATAATGCTACACCCCAATAAGCAAGACTACTCTTTTAATCAATAGTTAAATAAGAACCAGTTTTTGAAACAAATGAAGCTTGCCTGAACATAGTGTTAAGTTCATCTGCCATTGCATCATCTGTTACTTTTATGACCTTGCAAGATAAGGTTGCTACATTAGTTCTTTCACAAGCCTGATTACCTGACATTTTTATAATAGATTTTACTGATTCTTTGTAAATAATGCAGGGCTCTTCAAGATGGCGACGTTTCTCTAAGGATAACCCATTGTGGAGTCTGTTATGCTGATGTCATTTGGACCAGAAATCTGCTGAACAATTCAAATTATCCTGTAGTGCCTGGGTAATTTTTTTGTTCAGGCACAGTGTGCAATTTATATGGAAAAAGTAAAATTTGCTGTAGGATGAAGATAGTTTTTGTTTTTCCAAATTCCTATATTACACAGTTCAGTTTGTTGCTTTTACTATGAAGTAAAATGATTTTAAAGAGAAACATAAACTTCAAGATATTATTAAAAGTGAAGTAAAATTTTTTAATAAAATCTTAAATTCAAATATGTATCCAACATCTCTCACTTGGACAAATAAGCTGTTAAATCCGTTTTGCACCTCATCATACTAAATGTAGAACACGTAACCAGTGAGATCATAAATAGCAGGGAGCTAAGTTACCATCTAGCATGACATTTTTATTACACCTTAGAGATATCCAGCATATGTGCTCATGATTTACCAACTTTGAACATATTTAAGTTTGTATATCTGATATTTGGATTCCATTTTACCTTTATACATGCTGTTGAAGTTTGCTGATCAAGTTTTGTGGATGAGATCAGCTAGAAATGTTAACAGCATAATGTCCACACTTCATGATAGCTCTTAGTCAAAAAGGCACATGAGCAAGCATATGTGATCTTTTAGGGCTCATTTAGTGTTGAAATTGGGGTTCATTCATTTAGTATTGTAACTCATTGATAGCACATGCAATATGAAATACATACTATGCTAGGGTAACCATATAAGCATATAAGCTTAATCTCTCTATAACATTGAATCAATTGTAGTCCATAGGTCACATAAGCATATGATCTAAACATCTCAACTTAGTTGCTTCCTATTAACACTTGTCAACCAGCCAAAATTTACATTTGGCCATAGCACGTATTATGAACTAGTGTACTATAGCTCATGTTGATTCATCTAAAGCCTCATATTCATTAGGGTAGAATGTCTGACCTCATTTTGCTTATCACTAAATGAGCAAGGTGATTACCCATATAAGAGGGCCAATCTCGAAACTTGTGAGGCTTCATACAATGTGTAAACAATTATATTTGTGGAAGTCAAAAGACTTTTTTTTAATCTCAAAGATATTAACGTCATTCAACGATTATCAAGGTATCAAATTTTATGCAAATCTAGATTCCACACATGAGCTTAGAACACATCCCTTGCTATTGTCTTGGCAAACAAATTAACCAGCATTCTCTTCGCAGGAATATATATTAGAATAATCTCTTCAATACAATCACATCACAAATGTAGTCCTGTGGAATTTTTTTCCGTTGCAATTACGGTGATGTCATTGTATAATAATGCCTCTTCCTTTGTTTTGGCTAAGATATCAAAACATGTAAGAAATCTCTTAGGTCAGATATCCTACTGTGTAGCTATTGCACATGTTATGTACTTAGCTTTCATTATAAATATTGAAATACGTGATTGTCTCTTGCTGCCTGAAGAGATAACTCCACTTCCAATTCAAAAAAAAAAAAAAACATATCTAGAAATGGATTTGTGTTCATCATTATCTCAGTTTTATATTTTCACATTGATAGCACAAAATTAAGTTAGTAATACCCTTGAGGTATCAAAAATTTGTCTTCATTGTTTGCTAATGACATAGTCTTTCTCATCATACTCTCTTATCATCATGGAACCTTTATTTCATTCTCAGAATTTATGACAATTATTGAAATATAGGATGTTTCTTTTTTTATTTATTATTTTTTCTAATAGAGTGTGTAGGCACTCTGCCATCTGTGTAGTTATTACACATATTATTTAGCTTCCATTATAGACAAAGAAATATATGATTATTTCTTGCTTCCTCAAGGGACAATTCCACCTCCAATTTGGAAGATATATCTAGAAATGGATGTGTTCTCATCTTTCTCTGTACACAATTAGAGTTCTAGTCAGTTTCATATTTCCACTGTGATATAAACCTAGATTACTTGTATCCTTAAGATATTGAAAAATTCTTCATGACTTGTTAATGACTTGTTCATAAGGAAGCTAATGTTATGTGGAAAAAATTAGCAAGTGAAATTAGGTAAGTTGTAAAAAATATGCTTAGAAAAATAAAAGGAAAGACTTCTTTTAATAAAAATAGTTCGTGAAGTCAGAATGTGCAAGAAAAGATAATAAATAAAAAGTATTGTTATAAAATTTAGTTTAGATGTAAAAACTCAGAGAATTGGGAAAGATATAAAGTGACTCATAGAGATTCTAAAAAAATAATAGGTGATGTAAAAAATTTAACTTTTAGTGATTTATATAATAAATTGGACATCAAAGAAGATGAAAGATGTATGTATAAGTTAGTCAGCCAAAGAGATAGGAGATTTAAAGATCTACTTCAAGTGAGGTGTATTAAGGATGAAAATTATAAAGTGTTTTTTTTTTTAGAAAATGATATTGAAAATAGGTGGATGAGGTATTTTGATAAATTTTTCAATGAGGATCTGACAATATGATTGATTTTAGCAACCTTAATACCCTAAATAAAAATAGAGAATTTTGTTTTTATAGTCATATTAGAAAATTTGAAGTTAGAGAAGTTTTAAAGAAAATAAAGTGTGGAAAAATAATAGGACCTGTGATATTCCAATAGAAGTGTGGAAATGTTTAGAGATCGAATTTCTTAAACACAAATCTTTTTTATGTTATTTTAAAGACTAATAATATATGATGAGTGAAGAAAGAGTTTGTTGGTTCTATATTTAAGAATAAGGTGATGCACAAGCAAATTATAGAGAATTAAGTTAATGTGTCATACATTAAAATTATGGAGAGAGTAATTGAGCATAGGTTACGATGATACAAGGTTTCTCACAATGACTTGGTTTCATGCTTGGGTAGATCTACTATGGATGCTATACATTAGTTAAGAGGTTTGATGGAGAAGTATAGAAAGTAAGGAGGATCTAGATCTACATATGATATTTATTGATTTAGAAAGCTTATGATAAAGTTTCAAGAGATGTTCTTTGGAGAGTTCTACGAGAAAGAAGTTAATATTGGTATATTCAAGTCATTAAGGATATGTATACTAGAGCATTGTGTCCAAACACAAGGAGGATTGACAAAATATTTTCCTATTTCAGTTGGATTACATCAAGGATCAGCTTTAAGCCCTTATCTTTTTGCTTTAGTTATGGATGTTTTACTAGGCATTTACAGGAGGATGTTTTACTAGGCATTTAGAGGAAGATGTACCTTGGTGTATGCTTTTTGTTGATGGCATTCTTCTTGTTGATAAGACTAGAGAGGGCGTCCAAGAGAAACTTGAATTATTTAGGTCAACCTTAGAGTCTAAAGGTTTTCATTTAAGTAGATCTAAGATTGAATATATGGAGTGTGATTTTTGTTGTAGAGGTTCTAGTGGTAGTGTTGTGACATTAGATGAACAAGTCATTAAAAAGAGTGAGCGATTTAGATATTTGTGCTCTTGTTCAAAATGATGGTGAAATAGATGGAGATGTTATTAGTAGAATTCAAGTTGGATGGTTGAAGTGGAGGAATGCATCTGGCCTGTTGTGTGATAGAAAAGTATCACTTACACTTAAGGGAAAATTTTATAAGATAGTGGTAAGACTTGCAATTTATGTAATGTTGATAAAGAAAGCATAAGACTAAGTTAAGTGTTGCGAGATGAGGATGCTGGTGGTGGATGAGTGGTACTCTTAGAGATAAAATGGGGAATGAGTATGTTAGAAAAAGTTGGAGTAGCTCAAATTAAGATTATAAAGCGTAATGAGAGTTAGGAGAGTAGATGTAGTAGATTTGTCTTATGTTAAGAAAAGTAGAGGTAGACCTAAAAAGACTTGGTTAAGATGTATAAAAAATGACCTTAATATACTTGAATTAAATGAGAATTTGACACATAATATGACACAATGGAGAAGAAGGATTTATGTAGCAGATCCCACATAGTGGGATAAAAGCTTGTTGTTGTTGAGTTGTTCATGGCTTTGAGCCTATGTTTCTTTGATAGCTGTTGATCAATTAATGATTATGAATTGTTAGTTTAATATCTAATGATGGGTTTTGGTGTTCTTGATGAGATGGTGAGGGAATAAATATAATATAATGGTGAGAATGCCAAGACTAATCTAAATTGTGCTAGTTAGGGCTGATTTGGAAGATTACTTTGGGAATTTGGTTGAGTACACATCATAAAATCCATTAAACATCCTATTATAGTTTTATAAGAACCTTTGGTATGCAACATGTTTCAGTTTCTAATCTAAGACAATCATTATGACATAAGATGCACACCTTTTTCTAGTAAATTGTCCTTGTTTAAGAAGTCATTTGAGGGGCTCACTTAAGGGGTACCTCACAACGTGGCACCAAGTAGGGTCCTCCTATCTACAATTGAATTCATAAAATCACCTAAGGCTACTCGCCTACTCAAAATGAGCTCATCAGAAAACTCGTTATTGATTTTGTCAGGGGATCTCATTATGAAACTTGCCAGAGCTCAACAAAGGAAGCTCTTCCTTGAGTAATTGTCTATAGCATTAAAGTTCATCAAGACTTACCTGAGTATTTAGATGATAACTATTTATGAAGGCTTAAATATGTTTACAAGAAATATTTTTAACCCATGCTATTTAATTTTATTTATATTATTAAAATATAATAATTCATGTAACATTGAACATTGACTCGAACATTTTAATTTCACATGGTCATATCAGCTTGTACTTTCTAACAGAGATCTAGTGAAAATTTAAGATCTTTCTATAGTTCTCTTTCTCTCTCTTTTCTCTTTGTTAAGCTTGTTTTATGTTTATTAGTAAGGTTTTGGCATTGCTCATTAACAGTTTTTGATCCAACAAAGAACATATTATCATCCCTTAACTAGATAATGTCCTTAACTCCTGCAAGCAGATTAAGAACTCTGTTTGGATTGTAGGATTGTAGATAGTGAAAAATGCTTATTGTGTTAACAATGTGGTGGAACATGTATTTGGAAAGTTCTATGATTTTCAATTTTAATAAACTGAATAATCATGAATTTTATAGCAACATAGCAATAGATCCCATAAGTTGGTACGGAGAAAGAAAATACATCATATAATCATTATCATCATCTTCTTTATCACCCATTTGGGTTAGCTTTATGAATGTGTAAATTTAAATATATTAGCAATGTTTAGAAGCACAAATATCTGTATCATATATGAAACCCACCCAGCAATTGCAGGTCAATAAGTGATAAACTTTGGTGGTTCATTTTTTTGTTCTTATTTGAAAAATCTCTAAAACCATTTGTGCAATTAAATGTAAAAACATGTTGTTTTGTGGTGATTTTTTTCTCAGGCATGAGATTGTTGGGGTTATCACTGCAATTAGCACTGGTGTTGCACACTTCAAGATTGGTGATATTGTTGGTGTTGGAACGTATATTAATTCATGCAGAACTTGCGAGTACTGTAAGTTTGACAAAGAAAACAAATGTTCAAAAGGAGCAACTTATACATTCAATAGCATTGATGCAGATGGCACAATCACGAAAGGGGGATATTCTAGTTATATTGTAGTCCATCAAAGGCAGGTTACACTGTCTAATTTAGTTTTCCTTGGTGTAGATAAAAGTTTAAAAGTAATTGCTATTATTATTATCTATTTTTTTGTTGAATATGATGCTTTGACTTAAAAATATCCATTTGAAATCATGATCCTTGGATGAGATGCTAAAACATGAATTTGAGAAGATACCTGGTACTATTGTTTGAAAGCATCTGTAGAAGGTATGTAGAATTATGCCAAGCCTGTGTTTTTCTTAACATTCAAAACTCATTTAGGAAAGGAAGATCGCAGCATAAGGTTTCATAGAACTGGTAATGGTTTTGAGTTAAGAACTGTTGATTTGTACTGAGGGAGAAATATCCATGATGCTATGATGGACTAAATGGTTTTGATGACAATCAATTTTACTAACGGCAGAAAGTAATACGGATATGTACACGTCTGGTCATGGTTGTTGAAAAATGCCTTTAATTTTTTTTGACATGGATATCTTTAACATATTTTCTGTCATATCATTGAATTCTTTTGAGTGGTTATTAATACTTCGCTACTATTAATCCATGTTCCTGATAAGCTTTAGAATGAATGATATAAACATTAGCTAACAAAAAATTCTCTGCTGATCTACAGATACTGCTTCAAGATACCTGATGGTTACCCTCCAGAATTGGCAGCACCTTTGCTATGTGCAGGGATCACTGTGTATGCACCAATTATACACCATAATATGAATCAACCAGGTAAATCTCTAGGGATCATTGGCCTCGGCGGCCTTGGGCATATGGCGGTAAAGTATGGAAAAGCTTTTGGTTTGAAGGTGGTTGTTTTTAGTACAAGTATATATAAGAAGGAAGAAGCCCTGGAAATACTTGGTGCAGATGAGTTTGTGCTATCTTCAGACGAGCAACAAATGCAGGTATATGTTGCAACCCACCCACTTTCTTCCCTTGTGCTTAACTGTCATTTACTGAAAATTAATTGAATCGTGCAATAAGTCCTTGATCCGTCCTTTTTGCCTTTAAAAACATGGTAACAGTTGTTTCATATCTTGTTATTACCAATAGTTTCACTAGTTTTAGTTGCATTGATGTTCCAAGTTCATACTATTCTCCTTAATTGATCCAATTTGCTTTTTTTAAGGAAATATTCAAAGTGAATGTTCCAGCAGTAATCACGGATGTTTATTGGTTGACAACTTTGCTTTGATAAACTCGTTTACTCACAAGTATGTTGACTATGCTTGTTCCATGTTGCAGCTACTAGGAGATTTCATAATTATTTATTTTTTCATGCCATGTTTGCTTGTCCTTCTATGATCAGTGGGGTAGACCATCTGAGGATGTGTTTTTAGATACTCTGTGAACACTTACTGACAAAATTAATGGACTTGTTGGGTCAGGCTATTACCCTTCCAACAAAAGCTTTATTTTGTTTCACCCTGTCTTGTGTGCATCCAACTTTCAAAGATGTGGTGTGAAATGAAGAAGCTGGTCTGCTGTTGGGAAGATGCTAAATGGACAGAATGGATGAGCCTTTAGCTCTGGAAAAGAAGTCGATGCATAGGGAGAAAACAGGTGAAAGGTTCCCGAAAGCAGACCTAGCTGCTCTTGAATGACTAATGCCCTTGGTGATGAAATAAGAGGTGGACAGACACCAAGATTTTACCGTGTTTTGGCTTTAAAGCTTACCTCCACGGTATGGTAAGGGGGGAAAATTCATCATGAAAGGGGGCAATAATATATGATATAAGGAAAGTCTATCTCTTCTTGATCAAGTTTGATGGGTGAGAGACAAAAGGGGAAGAGGATAGATGGAGATCTTCCTTTTCTAGAGTCTAATATTTAGTAGTTGTTTAATAATCCACCACAAAAGAATTGGGCTATACATATTTATAGAGGCAACAAAAGATTCATATTGGTTGTTGCAAGGAGTCATTGTAACATCTTAAAGGAGATTTACTGACTCGTTTATCTTTTCACAATGGATGATTGCATTTGAAGGACATGTCATTCTTATGATACCAAAAAATGAGCTCTAACAAGCTTGATATTGGGCAACATGTGAGAAGGCTGACATTTATGTTTTAGCTTGTTGACACAAGGTGATTGCTATTGAGCTTGTCAAGGCATACCTTGTTTAGCACAAAATAGGGAACGGTGTGCCTTTTATATGGTTATCTATTGCTAAAAATTATAAGGTACCCTCCCGTCCTTCAGAGGTTACAACAGTTTCATGCAACAACCCATATGATCCTTATATTTTCACTTTAAATATGTATATTTTCTAGGACTTTGAAAAGTATTATTAGGCAATTATTGAGTCTAGAATTAGGGAAATGGGAATGCCTCATTTCCTTCATGTCTCTCACTTATTAAGCTTCTATAAGTGTGATGAGATAGACTCTTCATGTATAATGCATCATTTTTCTTTTTCATAGTGGATTTTTTCTCTCTACACAAATAAAAAAATCTTGGTGTCTTCAATGTCTCGTCCTTTGTAGTTTCTTCTTCAATGATGTCAGTCATTCCAAAGCCACTCGATTCTACTCTCAAGAACCTTTCATTGTTTCTCTCTCTACACATCACTTTTCTCAAGCCAAGAAGTTTCTTGAGTTGAAGACTTGCCCTCTTTTTGGCGATGTGGCGCTTCTCCATTAGAGGAGCTAATTTTTGTTATTCATATTTTATTCTCTTGTTGAATAATCTTTGGGTCTGAAAGAAAACTTAACTCGAGGTAACTTAATTGTCCAAAATTTGTGTCATGATTGATCTGAAAAAGATGGAACAATATCCACCATTTGTGATGGTAGATGTTGTTATATGTATACCCCCCATGAACCTGATTATTTGGATCAATACTAGTTGATTTTCTCAGTTCTAGGCATGCTTTGAAGCAATTGCAATAATTGTACTCACAAATTTTGTAACAGTTATAACATAAAAGAAAGCCTTCATATACAACCTTTTGCCCATATCTATAGGAGGATGATCCTATCCAAACTTCTTTGTTTAGAGTCGAAGTAACATCCATCTCAATTAGAACACTAGTCATAAAAGATTTAGAAAGTCGAGCGATATAATCAAAAGAATATAAAATAGACTGATTGAAATAGTGTAAGACAAAACTAAGGTACAAAAATCTACATTAGATTGATAAGAGGTTTTATGACTGAGCCGAGGTGAAGAGATCACTTTAACATACATATTGAAAATTTACTTGCATAGTAAGCTTGTCATGAAAAAAAAGCCTTTTGAGTAATTTGTTTCAATTGATAGTCTAGTATAGCATGGGGATATTGAGAAAGACCAATAGAATATTCTCTAACAAATGCAAGCTCAATATAAATGTATATATAATATCAAGTGTAATATCCACAAAAAAAGGAATTTGTTTTTATTATTTCTGAAGCGTAGCGTTGGTTGAACCCCAACGCCTCGACTATATGAATCAAAGAGGCACGCGACTTCAATCTTCACTGAAGTCGAACTCCCAAACACACGAGAGAGAGAGAGAGAGAGAGAGAGTGCGTGTGAAGCAGATAGAGTGAGAAGTGGAGGAATTGACCTCACATGTGTATGCCTTAGTCGTCGTTGTATGTAGTGGTGGCCGAAAATGAATCCTAAGTCAACGTTGGATGGCTGGCATCTTAGGTCGAGCCATCGAGCCATCATCATTGAGGACAAGCCACTAAGTCACCATCACTCGACCTCTTCACAGATTTCGTGTGCGCACACGACCGAGGGAAGAGAGGATTTAGCTTTTTGTGTGTGCGAGTTGGAGTGGGCAAGGGGGGTTAAATCAAGAATAGGTGGATATAAGAAGATGAAATTAATATTTTATTCGATAATTTTATGAATGTCATCTATATTTTAAGTATGTTTCAATGGTATTTTATGCAATACACAAAACCCTAGTGTTATACTAAAAGAAGATTTATAAATTAACAGGATTACTACAAGAAGAAACAAAGCAGCGAGGAGTTTGACTTATACACCATTATAGGTACAATTTTTCACGCCAATTTTATTTCAATTTAATGAAATGCATCTATATTGACTTCTAATTTCAAAATTATGAAACCATAAACTTATGCTAATTTACAATACCTATAATTAATTATGAATCAATTTAAGGTCAATAGAAATGATAAATATTAAGTGAAATTAAATTAAATCTATTATATTAAGTCATTTTAACACCTTATGTTTATTTATATTAAGTAATATTATAGGATTTATAGAATATTATGTTGCATTTCGATGAACTTCAGATGCGATATTATGCGAATCGAACTTGAATTCTCTAAATCCTAAAATTTATTTTTGATCCACGAGTCAAATTGGAATTATGAAGCAAATATGATGGACTTCGGATGCGATTGTTGACCTATAAAATTTTTTTATATTAACAATTAAGCAAAAAATCAAAGAAGTGTATCGAAAATGAGAGTTGAAAGCATATGGATCGCAATTGATCGAGATGTCATAAATCAATCGCACTAATTCATATAATATCAAAATCAATTAAAATTGATATTTTACATCGATCAATTATCATCCAATGGAAAATAAAGAAAATTTTAATTATAAGTTGATAAAGTTGACGCTATCCAAATGAGCTCTTTTCACGAAATGGATTATGTCGTTTAAACATTGAAAACTATCAAGGACTCGATTTCGGTCAAGTGGGGAGAACAAGCTACTAATGCAACGACGAATTAAGCTTCAGTTAACCATGATTGACTTGACATTGCTCAGTAAATCTTGATGACTACCGTAACTCAAAACATCAAATTACATAGAAACGACATCCATGCTGCATGAGAATAATTTTGATGATTTTTTTTTCACATAGATATGGCCATGAAAATAACTAAATTCAAATATTTATTTTAATATTGATCAAATCTGATTTCTTAATATATGAATTATTTCGGAATTAATTCAAAAAAAATCTGGGTATAAATTATTTCCAAAAATAGATCCAATTGTATTCAAGTATTTTTGAAAAATCCTGCCTTAACTCATAAGGAAAGTAATCAATCTGCAAGTAAGAGTCTTAATCCCCTTTCTTTCGCTCTCGGTTGGAAGCATTGGAGAGATCCTCTCGTTAACCCTGTAGCCGAAACCTTTCCGTCGTGCGTTCTTTCTCTTGCCCTCCCAATTCGCTCCATGCAAAAAGCAGCCGAAGGTAACGCTCCACGCCCACTCGCTCTTTCTTTCTCATGCTGGATTCATTTGATCGACGTGCTATTTCCCTCTGTTCACTTCTGAGCTCCTCCCTCTCGACCGAACGAGCTTCCTCCCTTCCAGCCGCACGGAGCTTTCCTTCCTCTCTCGTTTCGTCTCTTTTGAGCGGCTGAACGAACGAACGAGCGCCCTTGGTCATTCTATCCTTCTCGTCCGTCTCTTCTACAACAGCTGAGCAAGCTGCTCCGATTTCCAGCATCCAGCCAACCGTGTAGTCCATCCATCTCGCCTCATTTTTGCCTTTGCAGTGATCGGAGTATCCCTTTTTCTCTCGCCCGTCCGTATCTCTCTTTCTCCCGCTCTCCCTCTCTCGTCCGCTCTCTCTCTCTCTGGCTTCCGATCCGCTCACAAGCGCACGATTCCTTCGATTGAAGCAGCCGATGCTTATTTTCCTCTCCTACAACAAGCTGAAGCCCCGTAAGCCTTCCTCTCTCTCTCTCTCTCTCTCTTATTTTTCTCTCAACCGGCATTCCACTGCCAAAACTCCGTTCTTGTCCACATGAGGGAAGGAAAACCGAGCACTGTTTTGTGCTTGAATGACGGAATCAGGCTGTCGAAGCCTCTAGACCCGTCTTCATCTTTGATTCTTCTTGATTTGCTTATTGCTTATAATCCCACCTTCTCTTAATCCCGTCTGCCCTCGCAACCTGCTACCTCGCATTACTTTTTTTTATATATAGCCGCTAATCCCCCCAAAAAAACAATCCTGATCATTCCCTTTGCCGCAGTCGAGAAGGAACTCCGTCATCAGACGGGTTCCTCTCGGTCTCCGGCATTTTCCTATTTATTTCCATCTCTCTCTGTCTCCTCGTGTGCATCTCACCGACACCAATGGACTCCCCTACATCCTCGTCCGAAATCATCTTCACCTTGCCATCGATGCCTCTATTTTAACCCCATTTTTGGCAGCCAAGAGGCAACTTCGTCATCAGGCGGGTTCCTCTCGGCATGTCCTTCCTGATTCCTCCGATCATTCCCTTTGCGACAGAAGGAACTCCACGGTTCCTCTGGTCTCGATTTTCCCATTTATTTCCCTCTCTCTTTACTACTCAAGCGAGGTTTTCTTGCTTCTTTCTTTCGTTGTCAAACAACAACCCTCTACGCATTTACTTTCTTGATTTCCTTCTCTTGGCATACCAAGCTCTCTTTCTTTTTTCTCTCTATCCTCTCTTTGTCTCCTCCAAAATAGAAAATAAGATTTCAAGATATAATTTGCGGATGCGCAGGAATGTATGGATGTGGAAATTGTATTGTATTTGTCTTCTTTTTGCAGGTTTGAAGACTTCGTCATGGCCGATGTGTTTTTTTAAAACACCAACCGTTATGCTCATTAGGGTGTGACGGGTAGGCCAAAGTTGTTAGATGCAACTCCCCCTATGTCGAAATATTACCAAAATTTCATCAAATTTTTAGGACTTCAACTTTAAAAAAAAAGAGATTTAACATTAAATTAAATATAAAATATAAAGTCCTAAAAAAATGAATTTATAATTAAATTTGAAGGAGCTCAATAAATATTAATATCATGTAAGAGTGAATTGAGTAAGAAATGAGTTCATTCACTTAATTCATCACCAAAAATGAAGGTTGAGACTATTGCTTCATAAATTAAAACAAATGAGGATATTCAAGTCAAATGCAAGTAAAACTTGGAAGATAATACCAAACTTATAAGAGACTTGCAATAAATTTGAAGTCTAGTCTTCAAATAAAAAAAAATGGAACTTTATGTGGAGTTAAGGATAAATCTATATTGGATTTGATGTCTTTTATGTAAGCAGACTTCTCTTTGAATATTCTATGTGTTAAATTTATAAACAAGTAATCAATATGAATAATATCAATTGAACACTTGAATAATCACATTTGATGTCAAATGAAGTAAGGATCTTAATTGAATACCAAATGACAAACGATTGTTGGTAAATTTAAATGTCTAATTCCAAATTGAGAATAAAAGGGTGCAAAAAATTTGACAGTTTTCTTACAAGCCAAATTCAATTAGGCAACTCATGACCAACCATGAATGTAGCCTTTAAAAGAACCATTTGGATCTTGCATTTATAATCAAATTTAAAACACATGAGACTTATAATGTATCTAAGTGCTTATCTTCAAAATTAATGAGATCCAAATAAAATTCATAAAGGGGCTTACAATGCAGCTAACTAGCTCATCAATGAGCATATACAAAGTCTTTCAATAATCACTTTAGTTATATTGCATGATATGTTGGGTGTGAATCAAAAGCAACTCATGTAATTTGAGTTAGATTTGCGATAAGCTAAAAAGCGCATTAATATGAATGAGCCAATCAACATTGAAAGACAAGACTTCGATAATCATGAATGAAGTATAAATAATAAGCATATCTTTATATAATTAAGTAGAACCATAATGGTCATCGAATCGGATTTGTAATTCTTCGTATAAGCAGACAGAATGCGATACTAAATTAAATTCTACACGAATTATGGAGTTTCCTTCAATTCAAAAATTAGAAAATTCTCATTATAATTATGATTTTTAAAAATCAATTATTTCATTAATTATATAAAATTATCTAAGTTAAAATACTATACGCTCTATTAGAGATTTAAGTAGAAATTTAATGTAAAAGGTCATGAGAAGTTTAAGATTAAATAAATATGAAATTAATCTCATAATTTAGAAATAAAATTACCTAAATTACTAAATACCGGCATGGGCCCCAACACTTATCAAGCACCTAAACTTTGTGTCTGAGGATGCTGCGTGTTTTTTTTTTTAAAGAGGAAGAATGATAAAATCGATTCAATCATTTATGACTATATGCATGTAAACTAATGAATGTTTCTATATGCTAATTCAAATCAATAAAAGAGATAAATATTCAATTCCATAGAATATGATCACGTTAGTCCTAATTCTCTATGCGTGAAATAGTGTTGATAGGATCTACTAACTGATCAACTTCTAAATGAACTTAAATTACAGTATATCATAAGACACAATCCTCTATATTTGTAATGGAATTAATAAGGCTTGTTATGATATCAATTTTCTAAATAATTTAAATTGCTCATAAGTCATAAACCCGATTCTCTACTAGCAAATAAAAGATATACAGGTCTACCCCTAATGACGGCCGAGATCAAGATATCAACCTATGGAACTATTATCAAAATATTTACGATATTATATTCAATATTCTCAAATTCAAAATGCCGAAATATAAATCCAGATCTGATCATCTATTATTAAATTAATAAATGATAAGATCTCAAATAATAAATTAAACGACAGACTTATATACCTAATGATGCTTGACAAAAATCTCAACCGGAGGGAATATTATCATCGAGAGATACTTGAGATCTAAACTAATTCATCATAAAACTAAATTTCAACTAAGCAAATATCCGAACTAAATGAAATTTATTATTTAAATATTTAAAGCAAACAATTCATCTACCCATCCACCATCATTTGTCATGACAGATTAAGATAAAATTCTAAAGGAATGTCAAGTCAAAAAATCACTATATTCAAACTTAAATAATCTCATGCTAGTAAAGACGTAGCCCGTGTCATCTGTCTGTGTGGTTTGACCTGTAATAATCAAAAAACTTAACAAACAAAAAAAGAAAATAAAAATAAAATAAAATCCAACCGTCAATGGTCGTGAAATAAGAATCGGGGGGGCTTGCTTTTTAAAACAGTAACTCCCAAAGCAACGAGAGAGAGAGGAAACGGAGAGGGAGAAAGAGAAGGGGAAATCTCGCTTATGCCCCTGGGACGAGTGAGGCCTTTCCGCCACATATCAGCCTCCGTGAGACTTTCGCAAGTAGAGAGGAGGGAGCCAAGAGAGAAGGAGGGAGCCAAGAGAGGCGCAGCAAGGCCCCATGGGTTAGTCTGACAGGGAAGGAGGAAAGAGGTAAGTAAATAGATAATATATATAATTATATATTTAATTTGAAAATATGATTTTCACTTTATTATTCTAATTTTAACTTAAGATTTATAGATTTCAGCAAGGAATTTAATTTAGGAATATGCAGCATAAATCAAATTTCAGTAATTAAGTATTAAATCTTTATATATGAAATATAATTGCAAATTAAATGAAACATTAAACCTATGTTAAGTTATATTATCCTTAATTAATTAAGAATCATTTTAAGAGAAATGATAAACATTAAATGAAAATAAAATTTATCTATATTAAGTCATTTTAACACTTAATATTTTTATATTAAAAAAAATAATATGATTTAGAGAGTATTATATGACAAATTAGGTATGTGTAAATATCATTATATTAAATGAAGTAAAAGTTATAAACAATATTATTATTATATAGGAATTTAACTTGATTTAGAAAATACTCAATGAAATATTGATGGATGTGAGCATTAAATAATAAAAGATATACGAAATATCATGTAGAAAAAAAAAAAATAAACAAATAAATTGCTTTCAAATATCGATAATGCCAAGATTTTCATGTATATGATCAAATTAAAGGAAAGAATTGTTAAAGGTGAGATTTAAGATAAAGTTCAAACCAAAGTGGGTAATTATGCTCTATTTACAGAAAGTTTATTTTGTGATGAAATACATTCAGAATGATTATAACTTTTCACGACCGCAAATGTGATTGATTTTTCCGCTTCTTCATATCAATAGCCTTAATGCTAGATCATATCTGACTTCTCATTTCACAAAAGTTTAACCGATGATTATTAATCAATACGATAATCAGATAAATCAGATGCTATGAATACGATGTGAGTTCACCCGCGCTTAGATCGTCGACAACGTAATGCAACTAAAAAGACAATCAAATCAATAAAAGAATTGCTCATTTGGAAGAGTTTTGGTAAAGATTTTTTTTAAAAGTTTGACTAATTCTAAAATGGTTGATAAATGTAAAAGTAAAGTTCATAAGAGATGTTCATTTATACATACCTCCTATATATTTGATTGTTTGATAAATTTTTTTTATCTACATGTTATAACAAAACCTGTCATACATATTATTTTTACTTTCTTGTTTTACTATAGGTAAAAACATAATTCACCTGCTGAATTTTATTCAATTGCAAGTTGATTATATTTTTCAGGTAACCTTTCTAACTAGATGGAGGATAGAAGGGAGGATTGTGTTTATCATCGTAGAGAGGCTTCAAGAGATAGGTATTAGGTTGGTTTATATTTTAAATCAGATATACGATTGCTAAGTAGATGTTATATATGTACAAATTGAATTGTTATGGATTCAGTGACTCTTATATGAGAAGAAATATAATGAAATTTTGTTTAAAATTGAAAATGTTAGAAGGCTTTTCTTTATCCCTGATCCGCTGGTATTCCAAAGCTCGGGCATATACAGAGCTCCACATATGATGCGCTACCAGTCCTCGATCGAGGTGCCGCCAAACGACACCATTATATTACGACACGAATGGCAGATGTTCTCCAATCCGCTTTGATGACAAAGCCTTTTGTCGCTTAAGGATTTAAGATTGTCTTCTGACAAACACCACCTTGCCTACAAAGGCTGGACGACGAACCCATACCCGACAGCGATCCTTCTACCAAAGCAGTCGACTACCTCCTCCTCGACTAGACTGGTGAACAACACCTGATGACAAACCATGAGATCTTGATCGGGCATGTCATCATTCCACTAACTATATGCTTTAAGTTAAATAATGGTGAATTTCATAAATTCCAAATCCCAAATTTTAAACTCTACATGCTGCTACTATACACTATGCATTTAGCGATCTAATGACTAGCTTTAATCGAAAGTTTTTTCTCAGCATTGGGTGGATAATTAATTATAGGTGTTTGCGCCTATAGGAAACTTGGAACCAGATCTAAAGTCCTTACAAAATGAACGTGAAATCTCTGGTGTCTTATCTATTATTCCATCTGCCTTTTGAAAATTTCATTGACACATCAAATCATACTCTCTTCATCGAGGTGGCGAATTTTTGGAGGCCACAATGATATCGCGCGAATCGAACCTGAAATACACTGCATGTTGCTGAAATTAGTCGAAACGACTTCCAATTGATTAACGGATTTCGCCATCGAGTTCAGAAAATCAAAATTGATCGAAATATACATATTGTACAATCCGACTGTCAGCTGATCAAGGAGAAGAGCCGTCGGCACGTTTTTGCGGGTATCGGAGTCGAGAGACTGCGATGATGCTCAAACGACCTCTATTTGCGAAATTAATCACGCCGTTAACGTCGACATGTTGAAACCTATCAAATGAGATTATTTTGCGCTCGATTCAGAGGAGTCTATGCGAATATTGAGTGGCTCGACGCGATAATGCACAATTTTGATCTAAAAGTACTCACATCAGACCAACCAAACAACCTTCGATCATAAACAGATTGCATTATCAGATTAAACGTCTAAATTACTTAGAATAGACATCCAATTTGACTAATGTTGTGCGCTTAAAATCTCGTTGAAATTAACACAAATTTTGGGATAAAATCTACTTAATCATGCTACATCTCCATCTCCTATTTAGCCAATAAAGAGCCGGCATGTCACCTTCCCCATGCTACCCACATGAAGTAGCCAACTCTCCCCTATTTCCTAATACTCGTCCATCCCTACTGTTCATGCAAAAAAAAAAAAAACCCAGCTGAACAAAATCTTCCCGTCTGTCTCTGCTATAGAATCGCCTGATCTCCCTCCACAGAGCTACGACTCCCCCCTCTCGTGCACATTCTATCTCTTCGATCCCTCCCATTTCTCCCGTCCCAAGACGACGTCGAACGAGCGAAACTCCTCGTTCGTCCATCTCTGCTACGAACCGGACAAACTCTCCCTCTCCCGTCCGTCCGTCTCTGCAGCAAGCTGAATCCCCCTAGCTGAAGAAGCCAGTTCAATTCCTCTCGGCTCCCTCTCTCTCTTCATTCGTTCATCCCTCTCTTGTGCCAGCTCGAGACAGCCGAGCATACTTTCCTCCCGCCTCAATCGAGCAGCAGCTGTCTCCTCCCTCCAGCCAAACTTCTCTGGTCATCTCATTCCATCTCAGCCACCCCTCTCACATCTACCCACCTGGGATTACATCCACCTTCTCTAGCTTTTCTATTTCCAATCAGCCAAACCTATTTCCATCCATCCCAAATTATTGTTGGTTAAGGTAAATTACAAAAAAAAAGTTGATTTTCAGATTCTTTTATTGCGTTTAAAGCCGTAATGCTTGCTGTTTTGAGATGTGCAAGCCATATTTAACCCATATTTCATTGCCAAATCAGCAACATTCGAAGGAAAACAAAATAGCAGGATAATTTCATTTAACACAGGATTTAGAATCATGAATCTTGTTGTTTAGATCATCTAGGTTTGATTTTATTGAGGTTTGCCCACAAAATCAGCTGTCGACCATATCTCCCTAATGCTCAATCAGTAAACTCACCCAATTCTTACTAAAAATTATCATGTGATTTTTATTTCATTTCATGAAAAGTAAGAATGCTAATGTAAATTTTATAAATCATTAAATATAAGTACTCGTATTTGCCTTTCTTGGCGCGGGAGAAAACTTATAATTTTCATGCAAGTGTTTGAAAACCTCATATGCGTCTTTCTTGACGCAGTGGGGAAGATAAAGTTTCAGGCTCTGGTTTATACTAATACACATTTTTATTGGCATAGTGGGTAGACCCAATACCCCGAAATAGCCTCTAACGTGGAGACGACGTCGAGATGTTGCCGAAATTTTGCCAAAATCACACACTTGCAACGGACTTCAAAAGATGAAACATTGTGTATAAAACTGCAAAATAAAATTGGAACTAAACTCAAAAAATAAATCAAACTTACATGGAACAATTGAAGGATCAAAGTCTCACTTGAAATGCAAGTATGAACTTTCTCGAAGGCTTTGCTAGAGAATTCAAGAAAAAGAGAAAGTGAATTAGAAAGAGGGGTTCTTCATCTATTTATAACATGAAAACAACTCTTGCACAACTGTCATATTCAATTGTAAGTCGTAAATTTTTTTTTTTTTATAAAAAATCCCATTAATGTAAGGCCATAAAACAAGGAATTATATTAAATGGCAAGGTTTTAAAATAAGAAATCCTCTCTCAAATGTCAAACTTTGAATTGAATGAAAAAATACATTTCTTTGGAATGAGAATTAAATTTCAGATGAAGTTGCTTAATCTATGAAAGTTTGCCTTTGAATATGGATGGTTGCCAAAGTGAAGCTCGTTATGGATTCCTTTTTATCATGAAATCAAAAGGGAAAGCACTCATTTGAAATTTATTGCAAATCGTCAAAACAAATTGTAAATTTATTTGTAAAAATAATAATAATAACAATAACAATAAATTGAGAACTTGAAATACAAGATTATTAATTCGAATTTGTTAATATAATCAATAGTTGTTTACTCCTAAGTGTGGAGTTGACAATGAGAGCAATGCTTAAGATTATTCCATATAAATATCTTATAATAAAGATTAATTAATGAATATATTTAAGTCACTTTGTTAGGATCCATCTTATTTAATATAGGGTATAAAGGATGAAATGGAGATTAAACGAACAATGATGAAAATGAGAGGATTGTGGACAAACCTCATATGTGTTACAAAGAAGCACCCTTCATCTAATATAAACATCCTTGGCATGCACACACATGCATTCAAATGAAATGAGTTTTATGCATGCTTTATGGAGGAATATTTTGCTTAATTCAAAGACCCTCATTAAACTTCATGAATCTTCTTTTCTAGTGAAATGCTTATATGCATTATAAGATAGCTATACATCTGATCTCATTATACTAAAATGCATGTAGATTATTGGAATAGTAGAATGATGCCTCAAAATACATACAAATCCCTTAATGAAGGTAGATTTATTTCACATATCTTGAAGCAAGCTTATATCATACGCAAATGCTTCAAGATTTATGTGAGCTTTCAAACAAATGAATTGAACATAAACATGCATCAGGAAGTAATATTCCATCAAATTTAAGTACCTCATTCATATGTGCAAATGCTCAAATAAAAAAAAAAAGAATTCATATGAACTTGTATCTGATTCAAACACTTCAATGCTTGCATAAGTTTTCAATTGAGTAAATGACATATGTACACACATTACAAGGTGATCACTTGCTCAATTTTATCGCATCGGAGTATATATATAAATCATTGAAATGATGAAATGGTACATCCACTGTAGAGCAACATCACATATAGATTTGGTGTTTTAGAATGAGATACCCACATGCATTTTGAAGGGTCTCTTAAACTTGGTTTCAAATACTTAGAAACACCTCAAAGTGCTTTATGAAATGGATAAACAAATATGTATAATAATTTAAAATTAATGAGACACCCGCTTGTGCCACAACACGTTAAAAATATAATTTAGTATATGAGGATACTGCGCAGGTTGATTCTCGGTTGAGTTTTAGGATTGGGTCCGGGTTAACAAAACTTAGAAACCTAATGATGCTATTATAACATTTTCAACTTGAAAAAATCTGAGAAGTTAATTCTTTCATAAAATTGCAAAATAAATCTATTGATATCATTGTTAATATAACTTCTCAAGTCCAAACTCTCAAGATGAAAGTCTCAAACCCAATTTTCTATTCTCAAGCTAGAGTCAATAAGGTTTGGAGGATAATAGATCTTGAAGTAAATTTGAAATCACTTATGAATCTAAACTTGATCCTTTGCTAGCAAAAAACAGAGTTAATAAGGTCTACCCCGATGATGGGCGTGTTGGCTGAATATTTCGGTCGGAGGGGTTTTCATAATGAATTTTTTTTTCAGGTCTTAATGTAAAATCGTTGTACGTTTAAATTTAAATTAATAACAAAATAATCACATGCTTAAATTGAAAAAATATTAATTAAATAAAATTAATTATTTAAATTTAAGTAAAATTCATCGACCCATTCGCAATTGTTTGTCGAGGTTGACAAATTAAGAAAAATTTTGCTCACAAAGAGCCAATGTTAAATCAAATACATAGCTATGTTTACACTCAAATAATCTTACGCTAGTTAGGATGTGGCCCGTGTTTTTTGTCCGTGTGGTTTCACTGTCAAATGACACCACATAAATTGCGGATATGATCATAACCCTCTGATCGGGTGGTTTGCTGCCAAATGACACTACTAAATTACTTGCTATACCATATGTTCTAACGACTTTACTCTTTAACCGACCTCATAGTGTGATTGACTTATATTTGTTCTCTAGAAAACTCCACCCGCCTACACATCGGATGATGTAACATAGTTGATGAGGACCTTCATCAAGGGACTACCTTCACCAAGTAGACAGTGACCACTACAACCGGACGATAACCATGGGATCTCGATCGGGTATGTCATCATTCTTCCAAACATTCTCTTTAAGTCAAATGATGATAAATTTCATATATATTCTAAACTCCAAAACTCCAGCTTTACTACGCTAAGCAATAGGCCTGACTTTAATCGAAAGTTCTCTCTCAACATTGAGAATGTTAATTAACTATAGGTGCTTGTGCCAATAGGAAATCTAGAACCAGATCTAAAGCCTCACAAAATGAGGGCGAAATATCTGGGTAGTATCTTATCTACTATTCCATCTGCCTTCTGAAAATTTGACCGACATAAATCATATTCTTTTCATTGAGAGGTCAGTGGTGAATTTTCGGAGCCCACATGTGTCCTGTTTTTTTATGCTTATGTTGAACCTTCATGTCCCTATCATATTGTATTAATATCTCGTGTTAGTATTTGTCTTTCATAGATGATAGATTTTAGAGTTTTTTTGGGATAAAGTAGACAAAAATCTGAAGCAACTTAGGTTAAAGCTATTATTAACATTAGCAGCCATAGAATTTGTTCTTCTCTGTATCTCTTTAACTACCTTCGGTTGGAAGGCAACGCCGTAAAATTTTTTTGGGAAATAGCTTGTGCTTGATATTCAAGCTTCCTGCTGATGTTAAAGCTGCTGCCATTATTTCAATGGTGTTTGGGCTTCACCTGTGATCCCTAACCTCATCAACTCAGCGTAATTTAGTACTAGAAACATTAATGTTTCCTCTAACGTATATAAAATCTTTTGGAATGGAAAAGATACCTTCTTTTGTGAGGGACAAAAAAATCACTTTGCTGACCTACCTTGTTTTTGGTACAAACATATTTTGTTTAAAGGTTATTATCTCAAATACTCTAATTATCACTAAGGAGGCTTGTATGGCTCATGGACATTGAGTAGTAAACTTTAACTTATCGTGTAACTCATCCTTCCCTATTACTTATAAAATTAAATCGCAGGTTGCCCTTAAAATTTGATGGCCTAGTGACTTGTGCGAATTGCCATTAAAATGGAGGCTTGACAGATGGGTGTTTCTGGATCCTATTTTTGATGTACACCATTTCCTTAAGCCTTGATTCTGCTGCACTCTCTGACAACCAGTTTTTACCCGCTCTGTTATTTGATTCTTTCACTGGAATGCTTTCTCCCTGTATCTTTCACAGTTTTTTCATCTTCAAGCTCTTTTTATATACTTTAACGGCTCTTCTTCACAATTCTTTTTGGGCGAGAGGTACTTAAGCTTATATTCTTCCTTATTATGTGGTTTCTTTCTAGATGAATATTGCTGTATCAAAGGTTCTCTGTTAGGTCCATTATTTTGTGTCGATGAGACTCTTTGTCACCTCATTTGTTTGGGACCATAATGTGGCTCTTCCCAGCTGCACATTCTTCCATTATTTGATGGCTATTTCATGCTATACTATTAATTGGATGGCTATTTACATTACTGGGACTTGTGCTCTCCTCGTCGAGTCTTTCCACCCCAACATTTCTCTCTTCTTTTTTGTTTATTCTAACCCTATATAGTTATGTGTAGTTTTGCCTCTGGCTACTGTCTTTGGTAGTCTGTTTTTATTTTTTTTTATTCATTTGTTTTTTATTATTATTATTATTATTATTATTATTATTATTATGCAACTCTTTGTACGATGGTTTGCCTAATGGTTATAGACTTTTTTGGGAGCTTAACTTTTTTTTAAAAAAAAGGCCCCCATGTGGTTTGTTTTCAAGTATTTAATTTAAAGTGATTATTGATCTTTCTTGTAGGCCTGGTCTAACTCTCTGGACTTTATTATTGATACTTCATCTGGACCTCACCCATTTGAGCCTTACATGTCTCTTCTGAAGACAGAAGGCACCTTGGTTCTGGTTGGCTTTCCAGGTGAAATTCGGCTGTCTCCTGGAACCCTCATTCTCGGTATGCCGCTTCCTTTTTCTCAGTGAAACTTTATGTGCTATGCGATATATGAATAATAGATTAATTCTTTTATTTTAATATCTTAAAGTAAATTTAAGATTTTAAAACTCATTCTGGTCGACTTCTTATCATGATATCCTCATTCTCTATATGTCCCTTTTTTTTTTCTTTTAATGAAAAACTATTTTCTATAAAAATTGTATTTTTAAAATGGAAAAAAAAGTTCTGTAAGCATATTTTGACCAGAATTTAATAAAGACTAATTTTAAAAATTAATTTTTTTTTTTTTTGAGATGAGAACAATATATGAATCATATATTTAACCTTTTTATTTCACAATCTCAAACTAAATTCATGATTTAAAAACCTATCTTGATCAAATTTTAATCACATAATTTTTATTTTTAAAATTTTCTTTGAAATCATTGCCAAATTGCATTTCATTTTCTATTTCTCTTTCCAGGCTCAAAGTCTATTTCTGGAAGCGCAGTGGGTGGCACCAAAGACATTAAAGAGATGTTGGAGTTCAGTGCTGCCAATAAAATATACCCAAAGATTGAATTAATTCCAATTGCATATATCAACGAGGCACTTGAAAGGCTTGTTAAGAGGGACGTCAAATACCGCTTTGTGATCGATATTGAGAGTTCTCTTAAACAATCATAATAAACAAATGACGATCTTCACACTCAGCTGTTTTTTCTTTTAGATGACAGCTTCTATATTTGTACTGTACCTATTTGTTCTTTAGTCTGCTGGCTCAGGATAAGAAATAAAATATACTTGAATTTATAAATGAATTTTTTTTTTTATAGTACTGTATTGAAAATCTTTATAAAACCCACCGTCTCTTAGCTCGGTTGGTGGGCGTCTCGGAAGAACCCGACCGAGTTGAATCTCTCCGGTATGTAATGGTAGAGAATTAAAGTATGATGAATGTGGATATTGTGGGATGCTATCAGACATCCCCACTCAAGATGGGGTGTTGGGTGGATATCCATTCAAAAAAAAAAAAAAAATCTTTATAAATAGTACACAAACAGGTATCATTACTATTAGTTCCCTTCATTTTGACAGTGCAATTTTATATCACAGGATATTTTTTTCTTACTTCTGTGAAGAACGATAGAATTCAAATTTTTATTATGCATTGTTGTTCTGTAGATAATGGTTTTAATTATCAGTTTTGAAAATTTCCAGGGCTTTTGACCGTTAGGAGTTTCTACAGTTGTATCTATAGTTTTGTTTATAATTCATCATTATTTATAGTTTTTCATAAATTATGAGTGCAAGGTATGTTTCAAAGCATCAATGAAGATTTCTTTTACAGCCCCTCGTATCTTTTTGCTAATTTTAAAAATAAGAAAAAATGTTTATTATTTTATTAAAAACAATAATATACTGTATAGAAATTTTATGATAGACAAGCATGAAGTATAATAGTAAGTTTTGTGCTTTGAGGTTTGTTATATGCATAATGTTTGGTTCATGAGAAGGGGAAGGTGAAAGTGGAAGATTGATCACATAGGATTTATTTGGGGTAGGCTGTAAAATTGTGGAGAAAATAATTTTTTGAAAAAGTTATTGTATGTGTTATAAATATTTTTTTTTGAAAAATTTAAATAGTAATTTTTTTGACAATCATTATATTTTAATAGTTCTGATTCTTAAAATAATTTTTTTATCATAAAAATGCTTAAGAAACAGTCAAAAAAAATTGATAGTGAAATGAAGTTATTTTATTTTTTGATTGTTTTAAAAAAAAAATAAAATGACCAAAAAGCTGTTCGGAATATACATAATGTTTGAGTTTTATATGCCTATATGAAGCTTATTGTATCATAAGGAACAATGATGTATATGTTATATTAGAGGGATCAATCATTATTATTTATGACTTATTGTAATCATTAAACATTATTATTTATTTGATGATGTGTAGTGTTTGAAAAAGAACAATAAGATTATAAGTTATACTATAAGAGGACTCATATTTATCTTTTAAGGAGAAGCTTGTCACTATCACTTCACTTCAACGGTTGCTATGCCATTGTCCCACAAGAAGCTCCAAACATTTAAAATGTCTAGGGACCTAACAATCTCTCACATGGATACATTTGTATATGCGATATTGTGGGAAATAATTATCTTTATGAACCTCCCCCTCTCAATCAAGTTAGAGGTTGACTATTATTATTTATTACTATTATTCTTATTATTTTATTATTATTATTATTATTATTATTATTATTATTATTATTATTATTATTATTATATATACATGAATATATTTACATATCATAATTGCAGCATTTAATTTTGGTTAAAACTTTTGTTATATGGACGGGTGTGAATCCTCCTCATAAAAAAAACTTGTTGTTCAAACAGGTTTGTCGTTAGCTCATTTAGTTAAACTTTAACACTAACAGACATTTTAATTTCGATATATAAACAGCCAAACAACAAAAAAAATTAAACGAGTAACACCAACAAGAGTTATTCGCTCAAGCTACTGCTTTACACCCCTAGCTGTGGGAAATAATTATCTTTATGAACCTCCCCCTCTCAATCAAGTTAGAGGTTGACTAAAGTATTATAGTATTTTTTTGATCTGTCAATGATAGATCAACAAGTCTATTATAATCTTTGCCTTGTAACCTTACTGATTGTTGTTCTTAAGATAAAGCTTGTCTAGCAATGCCTTCCTATATTATAAGTTTCAAAGTATATTATACTACTTTAAAATTTAATGTTATATGCATTATAATCATTCTTTTTTCACAAGCTAGCACGTTGGTACTTGCAATCACTTTCTAAGATTCAATATAAAAGGTTGACATAGAATCGTCTTTACCCGCATGCCCAATGAAGATCTTAAATTCAAGAATGTGCCTTACATTGCAATGCTTCGACTCATTATTAGTCTTAACATGTATACCATTAACTCTGATAATGTATATTAATAAGATGTATATTTTCCTAATCTCATGAAGAATAGTTACTCATAAAATGATAATTTTGAGTTCAAGATTCAAAACTCTATCAATTTATTCACTAAAAGACAATGCATCATATATCTCTTCACCTACAATACTCATTGGCTCCATTTATTTTGATCTTTATCCACTATTCATATGTTGATAATATATTTCATCTGGCTTTATTTCTAATATTGTGATTGAGAAGAGAGAGAGAGAGAGAGAGAGAGAGAGAGAGAGAGAGAGAGAGAGAGAGAGAGAGAGATAATATTATGGTGGGATACCAAGTGAAGATTAGCTAATCCACATCGATAGATTAGGATGATAAGGTCATTATAACACAGTATTTGGATCATCTCCAATCACTCAAAATCTAAGATGATAGTCTTTAGCATATTTGGTTCTTTGAAGTAAGATTAATCTCGGTGATCTTATTTTAATCATTTGAGATAGACTCCAAAGTCATATTGACTTTTGTACACATTAAATATTGTGATAGGCATATAAATGTTTATTTAACTTAGGAAATGGTGTAGTTAAAATTTTCTATTGTGCATCCATTATGGTGTGCATTATTTGTGCTAATTGTATATTTTAGGATATATTTTATTGTATTTTGATGTTTTTATGTGCACACTAGAAATTATAAATATATGCTATCTTTTACTAAAGTTCATGACTATAGAGGAAGGGAATATAAATAAATTATATATTTGTATATGCTTTGTTTCTTTTGTGGGTGATTTATATATTATGACATGTTATATATTGCATGTTATATATATTCCTTGTACCACTTTTTCAAATAAAATGAACATAGCCCATTTATGATTATGTGAATATATAAGTCATGCAAGAGAATTCATTAATTACACACAATTTAATTAATCTTTGAAATAAAGTTCTTTTAAGAGATTCAAAATCCAAAATATGTAAAAAAATAAAAAAATTTATTTGGTTAATATATGAAAAATTTCACAATAGTCTTCTATGATTTTTGATAATTAGAAATAGCTTAGAATTTTTATGAACTTCTCTCCCTATCTTCTCTCATGGATACTCTCTATTTTTTTTTAATTTTACTTCCCTTAAAATAAAATAATAAATATATAAAAGAGAAGGGACATGAATAAAAAACATGAAAATTAATATGTATATTCTACACAACTTATAAATTATTTATTATATAAAGATAATTAAATATTAATATGATATATAACTCATAATAAATCATTAATTTTTTATATACACTTTTATTTTAAAATAATTTAATTTATAATTATTTAATTGCTTGTGATATTATTTTATAAGTTTAAATTTATTTAATCTATTCCATAATCAAAATTTTTGTGGGATTATTACCTTTAAATTTAATTAAAATGATTTAGCTATTAAATAAATATGCAAAAACATTCAATAATTTATTATTTTTATTTTTTAGAAGTATCAATTTTATTTAAGTCATCTACATTCATATGATTTTTAAGAATATAGTATAATATAATGTAATGTAATATAATATAATAATTAAAATTAAATTAAATTACTATTTTAAATAATATTTTTACAAGTACGATAATAAGAGCCCATAGTTTTCTTGCTCTAATTTATTTTGGGAATGCCTGGGCAGCCTAGATTTGAACATGAATTAAAGTTACTTTCAGCACCGCCGGTTACTCCCTGAGCAGTGGCCGCTTCCAAACTCCGACGTCCGCTGCCATAGAGCAACCCAGCCCCGTTTGGAAGCAGAAGCCTAAGATCACATAAGAACGGAAAGGCCAAGGAACACACAAGTGGATGAGTCCATTCACTCAGGCTGACCCGAGGGGTGAAAAGCCCTAGCAAGGAAATGATTCAGGCCAAATGCTTGATATCCATGAGGATTCTAGAGAGGACGAAGAACCCAGGGGTAAATTTTGAAGATTATAGTGGATCCGAGGACGAAGAGGATTACAAAGTTCAACACTGGCTGCCAAGCATAGGACGGTACTCTTAATGACCGATCAGATACATTGGTTTGCCCTATTTCTAAAAATGTTGATTTCCATGCAGCTGAATAGTTTTGCTTCGTTGTTCTTCTTTTTAATGAGTTAGGGCGCTAGTATTTTATTTATTTTTTTACACCGGAAAAAAATAAGATGGGAGTTAAACTATCATAAGCCATTATAAATGAGCCTAGCTGATGTTGAAGAGAAAGATGCACATCCATTCAATGCCCTAGTATTAATATCAAATAAGACAATATTTTATTATAAATTTATGAAAACAGCTTATTATTAATTTAAAATATATGGAACTCCCATTACGGAATAAAATGAGTTCTACTTTTTTGCAGGGTAATAATAAAATTTTGAGTGTTAAATGAGTAAAATAAATAGTTTGAGTGATATGTATGTAAAAACCCCTAAAAATATTGAAGGGAAAGATGCACATCAGTTCAATGATGAAATAAGTGATTCTAAGAATACTTTTAATAATAGACTCTTTGAATGTCATATAATTATGGTTACCTATATCTAAAGTTAAACTTTGGAAAAGAACTTTTTTTTTTTTCTTTCATGCTTTAAACAAGATAAAATTTTGTAAGCTTATTGTTAATAGCAATAGTTGCATGAATGCCATTACCAAATCAGGCACCCATAACCTTACAAAATGGCTTTGGTAGATAAAATTGTAATTGTTATAATTCAAATCTATCTTTCGCTCTCATTCAACTTGCCACATACACTGGCAATATATAGTGTGGTGTCTTACCAATGGATGTTGCAGATATCATCTTAGGCCGGGGGCCTTAATTGTACTATATTGATGAGGCTTATTTTGGGAAGTACAATACTTAATGTCAATGATAAGATTTTTAAATCCTATTAAACTTAAGGATCCATCTACATCAAAAGAATCAAATGTGTTGAATAAATAGAGGAAACCCTTATATATTTTAAGCTAACATTTTTTTTAGAAGGAAAATAAAGTAGAGGGGATGATTTAGGCCTTGATAGCTATATAATTAAACTAAGATGTAGGCATGATCATAAGAATATTTGAAGATGTTAGTTAGTTGTTCTTTGAACTTAAAAGTTTTCTTAATGAACTACTTAAAGAGTTACCACCCTCCACCCTTTAGGGATATCAAACATGCCATTAATTTAGTCCCAAGGTCATCATTATCTATTTTATCATCTTATTAAATATGTGGAATTAAGAAGGCAGGTGGATGTACTCTTAAGGAAATGATTTATTAGGAAGAGTATTTCTTTGTGTGATGCCTACTTTACTCTCACTTTGGAAGGACGAGAGTTGGTGGATGTGTGTGGATAATCGAGTTATTCATAAAATTATAATTAGGTATTGATTTTTTATAATGATTAGATGATGTGTTGGATATGATGTTTAATGCTATGATTTTTTTTGAAAATTAATTTGAATGATTAAATCAAGAATGAGAGAAGGAAATTAGTGGGAAACCTTTTTTTTAGTTTTTAAGATAAATGATAATTTATGTAAATATTTATTGATGCCTTTTGAATTAAGTAATCCTCAAATGCTTTTAGCATTTTATGAATCATTTCCAATGACTTTTAAAAAAAAAATATTTGATATTTTGATGATATTTTGATTTGCAACCTTTTTTAGTTTTTAAGAAGAACATGTAATTGTATTAAAAATGGGAATTTAAATGCACAAAATTTATTGAGCGCGCTTTTAATAACATGAAAGAGAGTTTGACTAATACGCTTGTATTAAGATTGCTATTTAAATCAGGTTTTGAGATTTCTTATAATTAATATATTGTTAGAATTAAGAGAATATTAAGGGTCTATTTAAGATAGCTGTAGTTGTATTAAAAAATAGTGTTAAAGGTGCTACAAAAGAAGTTGTTGTTTGAAGAAGCTATGGTAGATATAAATTTTTTTAATTTTACAAAAGTTAAACCGTAACTTTCTGATCATGAGTAGTTGATTAGGTTGAAAAGACTTTCCTACTAGATTTCTCAAAATACTATAACACGATCCTAAACAACATGCGGTGGTGCAATACTATCCCAAATAGGACCTAAGTCAGTTTGGACATCCAATCATTCATTTTGGTGAAAATTTGAATGACAAACAAAAATATTCTAATTATGATGGAGAAATTTATCCTATATATTGGCGACATTATTGATTGTCCAAGGAATTTATTCTATATTCAAATCACTAAACTTTAAAATATCTAAATTCTTAGAAGTAAACTACATCATAAGCATACTAAATAGGTCAATCTTTGTATTAAAACACTGCATCAAAATTAACAATGAACCAACAAATATGCTTTAGGTATGGTGCTATCATTTTGTGCACCATGGATGTTAAGGTAGCATGCTTTGATACTATGGAGGAAGGTTATGTCAGTTATAAGGACTTCAATGAAATATATCTCAATTGACCAATACCTCATTTATGCGTAGTAAGAATATTATTACTAAGATTGGATTTCGTTTTATATGAACTCAACTCTGTATTCCTGATTCATATTTATAAGATTTTCTTTTCTTAGAATTACTATTAGTGGGGCAGTTGGAAATTAAATTTTCAACTACCTATCACTAACAAATTGATGGTCAAATTGAATTAATTAATAAGAGTTTGTATGATCCGTCGCAATTTTATTGAAGACAACACATCTTGGTTGGATTTGATGCTACAATTGATTGTGTTTTCATATAGATTATATATTAATTGATCTATTGCATAAAGGCATTTGAAGTTTACATTCAGTTTCGACTTAAAAAACCCATAGACTTTTTGTTAATTTTGCATGCAGATTTACATGAATTTGCATAATCATTTAGATGGAATTTATGTGATATGCATGAAGATATTCACAGGAAGCTAACATTTAATTATAATAATTATAAATCTGTTATTGATGTAAATAGGAGATATTGTGGAGTTTAGACTAAGAAACAAGATAATGGTGTGTATAATTCCAATAAGATTTTCTACAAGATCTTTTAAGAAATTAACCGTAAGAAAGTGGGGATCATTATAATTTTGCAACTTATTGAGAGTACCACCAATAAATTTAAACTTTTAGGAAGTACTTGTTGACCTCTATGCATGTTACATAAGTTGAGTCGAGCTCGCAAGATAAACTCGACGGATTTCGGATGCAATATCGCGCAAATCAAAGCTGAAATATCAGGGTTGACATAGAAACTAGAAAGCGGTCTCGATTGATGATTTTCGCGAACGTCGAAATTGATCGAAATATACATTGCATTACTGACCGTCAATCAAGATATTCGAATCGCTACGCATACTAGAGTCGAGGCGGTATGCTCATACGACTCCATTAAAATCACGCGTTATCAAAAGCCAAATCATTAAATAAGACTAACGCCGATTCGAGTACGCAGTGTTGAGCCATCGCAACAACACGCATTTTTTAAATTAAAAGTAACCCAATTCATCGCCGAATTGGACTAAACAACCTTCGATTGCGAAACGGTCTGCGCCGTTGCGTTTGAAATATCAAAATTATTTTCAATAGATATTCAATTTGACTAAAGTTTTTGCGCTTTAAATATTGTCAAAATTAATTCAAATTTTGAGATAAAATTCATCTAATCATCCTCAAATTGTGCCTAATCAGCATTGTAGAACTAGGGGTGTAAACCGAGCTTGAGCGAGCTTGGTACTTGTTCGTGTTCGGCTCATTAAGAAAGTTCTTCGTTCACATCGGTCGCGGTTCAAGTATGCTCTATCATTGTTCGTGGTTCGCTCGTGAATTTATTCGTGTTCGTTAAGAACTCATGTTCGGCTCGTTAAGAATTTTTTATTTATTTATTAATATTTTAAAAATATTAAATTTAATTAAAAAAATTTAATACAAAAATACAGCTTTATAGTTACTTGTTTATAAATTGTGGAGTGTGAGGACTAATAATAAAAATAATCTTTTCAAAAATAAATTTAATTACAAATAAAATTACATAAAGCAAAACTATAATTGAATATCTAAATATGATCTAATAACATATTTTATTATTTACAAAGATTACATTACTACTAAATTGATTTACTATATTAGAATATGATTGAGTACACAAAAAATTTAAAAATTATAAATAAATAAACAAATGAGTATATTGATATTTTATACAATCCAATCAAACACTTATGCAGAAGAAATTATAATTTTAACATCTTTCAAACTCGAAGTACACTTGAATAATCTTAGCTTGATTATTCACTCTCCAGAAGTCATCAACTTTACCTTCTTTGTCACTTATACTTGAATACTTCTTATTGCACTATATAAACAAAACTAAACAAAAATTATGTTATATAATTATTGAATGAGCTCATTTTGAAATTTTATATCAGATAATTAATGATGTCATAAATACTGATAATTCCATGACTCATGCTTAAATTCTTAAAAAACACATAAATCCAAAATACATTGAAACAATAAATAAAATGAAAGTTTGGTAAAAAAAATAATTGAAACAAACACTAGTAAACAAGATATATAAGCAACTATTTTCTCAAGCTAAGTTGCATCTCATATTAAAAAAGATTTAACATCATAGTCTTCTAAACACCACAATTCTAAGTAATTCAGCATAAAACCAAGAATTTTATTGACAAACTAAGGACCAAAATACAATGAAACAAGAAATAAATGAAAACGTAGTCAAAAGTAATTGAAATGTAATCTAAAATAAGATATATAAGCGCCATTTTATCAAGCTAATGATTGCATCTCATATTAAAAAAGATTTAACATTACAGTCCTTTAAACACCTAACTCTAAGCAATTCAGCATAAAACAAAGAATATAATTGATAAACTAAGGACCAAAATATAATGAAACAACAAAATAAATGAAAGCAATAACCTACATGTAGCCAAATCCAATAATCTGAAGAATCTGGAGAGAACAGCAAGTAGTCATTTCTCATAATAACGACCGATGTTTTAGTCACTGTATCATGAAGAATTTGATTTCCTTCTAATGAAGCATTAACTTGCCAAAAGTGACTGAAATTTGATGGCATGGTGTACATAATATATATTCCACGTGGGGTTTTCCTCAGCCTCACGCTAAAAAATAGAGAAAATAGAAGTAGATTGATCTCAAAATAACAAAGAAGATAATGATAGCCAAATACTCTTATGCAGTAAAACATGCTCACAACTTACTAATATTGATGTCTACTTTAATTATAAAATGGGCTCAGTTTGAAATATTTTATCAACTACTCAATGATGCGTTCATAGCTCGATGACTGTTTAAATTCTTCTAACACCCAGAAATGATAAACCAACTTATTTGATAAGGTAAAGACCAAAGTGTTTTATTTTGCTCAAATAAAGGTTTAACATCACAAAATATCACTAATCAATGAGCCATCATAGCTTGATGGTCGCTATCAAATTATTAAAATCCCATGAAAGATTATAAGCGTCATTTTATCGTTTGCAGATCTCATTTTAAAATGAAACAACAAATAAAATGAAAGTGTGTTCAAAAAATGATTAAATGCACTCAACTAATCAATATATTTGTACCATTTTATCTAAGTGATCTCATATTAAAAAAAAATTAACATCACAAATTTTAAACACATCAACTCTAAGTAATTCAAAGATAAAATCAAGAATATAATTGATAAATAGGAAAAATACAATGAAATATCAAATAATGAAAACAAATATGTGCAATTTAAGATAGAGAACAAGAGTCATTCAATGATCGATTTTTTAGTCGTTGTATCATGAAGAATTTGATTTCTAATGAAGCCAATTTAAATAATGAAATTTGATTTGTGTATATAATATATATTTGTGAGGTTTTACTACTAAGATAGAGAAAATAGTAAAGATTGATCTCAAAAATAACTTTAAAATATTTCAAACGCCTATTTATAATTAAATAAACCATCAATATTAGTAAGTTGTGAGCTTTTTTCGCAAGAGCTATCTTTGCTATTATTTTGAGATCAATCTACTACTTTCTATTTTCTTATATTTCAGGAAAACCCCACATGGAATATATATTATGTACACCATGCCATCAAATTTCAATCACTTTATAAATTAGCAATTTAATGCTTCATTAGAAAGAAATCAAATTCTTCATGATACATGCAGCCTAAAAAATAATAGTCGTTATTATGAGAAATGACTACTTGCTATTCTCTTCAGATTCTTCAGATTATTGGATTTGGCTACATGCAGATTATTGCTTTCATTTAATTTGTTGTTTCAGTATTTTGGTCCAAGATAGAAATGGCTACTTCAGACTTGCTATTTTGAGGTATGACTACTTGTTGTCTCTCCATTCTTCATTCAGAGAACCATTTGACATTATTTATATAAGAATCACACCACCATTACGCATTATGACTTAAGAGTTGTAATTTTTAAAGATGTTAAATCTTTTAATATGAGATGCAACTTAGCTGATAAACGATGCTTATATATCTTGTTTAGTTCGTTCAATCATTTTTTTTGATGTAGTTTTCATTTTATTTGTTGTTTCATTTTAAAAATACTACACGAAATTAAAATATGCTCGATATAATCAAAGTGAGAAATACACTTCAAAGATTTCACCGCATTCCAACCGAAATCGAACACTACAAATCGATATCCAAGAAATTTCAATAGATATTTGCATTTTAGTCATGAACCCATACTTCGAAGCCAACAACTCAATAAATTAGGCAAAAGATGGAGAAACCACAAAATAATATACAACCGTAGTAAATTAGAAAAGCGTGTTTCGAATCTACTTCTAGTTCTATTTGGCTCAGTGGATTAGCATCGCAACTCGCAATAATATCTGTGTAGAGTAGTAGAGTAGAGCAGAAGATGGAAGGAAGGAGAATAGGATAGTGATCGCAGAAATAGGACGACAGTCGAAGACTCAAAGAGACGAAGAGTCGAAGAAAAAGTCAGAAAGAGTCAAAGAGTGCTACAAAGCGAGGCCGTGTAAGTAAGTAGTATAATTAGATAAGATTTAATAAAAAATCTTCTCAAATCCAAAAAATCTGAACCGTTCATTACTTCATTTCAATAAATAAAAATTTTCAATTAATTTTAATTATTATAATGTGTCTACTTTTTTTTTGAATTTAAATATTTTTAATTAAATTAATTATTCATGCAAATAAAAATTAATTAATAAATAATTTAATTATAAAAAATATATATTATATAATTTTATATAATTATTTATAAATATTTATTTATTTCGAGCCTTAACGAGCCGAACACGAACGAACAAAAGATTGTTCGTGTTCGGCTCATTCATATATTCAGCCTAAAATAATTATTCTTGTTTGGCTGTATTCTTAAAGAACGAGTCAAATATGAGCCACTTAATGAGCTAAATATGAGCCGGTGATGACCAACAAGCTTTTTGACACCCCTATCTAGAACATATAGCTTGTAGCCGCGCTCGTCCGTACTGAGCCACTTACAGCCAATTGGAGCCTGCCATGTAAGGCCCACTCACGTGAGCTGCTGAACTCGTCGGCCAAATCACGCACAAAGCCGAACTCTCGCAGTCAAAACTCCCATTCGAACCTCCATTCGTTCGGTCTCTGCTATAGAATCGCCCGATCACCCTCCACGGAGCCGCGACTACCCCCTCTCGTGCACAACCGCTTCATTCGTCATTCCTCTCAGCTCCCTCTTTCTCCCGTTCGAACGAGCTCCCTATCCCGCTCCGTCTCTGTTGATACTCGACTCTCCTCTCTCGTTCTCTCTCCAGTCTCCATACACACATCCTCCCAGTCGAGCAGCCCTACCCGTCCATTTCTCCCACAGCAGGCCGAGCAAGCCTCCCAGCCGAACGAACTCCTCTTCTCTCCCGTGACTCCACGGCAACCGAACCCGTCGGTCTCTGCTACAGAGCTGAACAGGCTACTTCGACTCCCTCTCCCGATCCGTCCGTCTCTGCTACAGGCCGGACAAAGCAGCAGAAATCCCTCTCGATTTCTCTCCAGCTCCGTCTCTGTTGCAAGTCGAACTCCCAAACCGAGAGCTGCAGCCCTCTTGGTCTTGTCCCGTTTTTGCTGTAAGCCGAACAGCAGTCAACCCTCCTCTTCCAGTCTTCCCTGTCGTTCTGGCCTCTTTCCACCAAGCCCGATACATAGTAGTCTTTATTTCTCATTTTCCTCTGCTCCAGCCGGCTGTCCAGCTCAGCCGAACAACAGCTGCTCTTCTCGTTCTGATTCCCATCGTCCCTACTTACCCGTACTCCTTAGTTCAGGCAAGAAATCATAAACTCTCGTTGTTTTCTTCCTCTTAATCTCATCAGCAGCCACATCTCAAGCCCATTACCTGCTGTTTGGCAGCAGCAAAGCCCATCCTCACACCTCAAACCTAGCCCGTATGCATCCATGTTGACTTGCAGCAGAGCCCTTCGTTCTTGCTTCCAACCATAGCCACCCCATTCCCTCTACTCCAACACGTGACCAGCAAAGCTGCTTTCCTTTCTATTCTCCATCAAGCAATAGCCATTCCATTCTATTAATTCCTATACACACCTCAACAAGTCCTAAGCTAGTGCTAATCAAGGTAGAATGAAAAGGGGGTTGAGATATCAAATTGTGTGTTTTAGTGCTGTTACCTTTGTTATTTCATTGAGTTTAACCAAGTGCTGTTGTAATTTCACCAACCAAGATTAACTGCATGCATGATATAACAATAGAGGGATTGGGATTTAAGGTTCTTATGAAAACTTAGTTGCTATTTTGCTGATTACTAGATCCAGGTAATGCCCATCCCAAATTTCACTCAAATCTTTGCTATCAAATCCAATGCAAATTTATATCACCTTATTTCGCTTGTTAAAATAAAATTACAGGAAAAAACATGAAATAGAAGTAGTTGTGCGTGTTTTTTTTTTGGCGCGATGGAGAAACTTTTATCTCTTTTGTGCATGTATGAAGATATGATATGAGTTTTTCTTGGAGAGGGAAAGACCAAGTACCATTTATGATTTATACCACCCATACACATCTTTTTTTTGGGTGTGCGGGCCTACAAGTAGACTCCTATATGGAGATAACGTCGGAATGTTGCTGAAATCTCGCCAAAATTAAACACTTACAAGGGACTTGAATGAATATAAGATCAATTGAGCAATCCAAACTTATTTATATGAACTTAAATTGAAATTCAATGAAAATTTGATTTGCAAATGATGAATAAAAATATTAAATCTTACTTAAAGTGCAAATAAAATATACTCGATGATCTTGAACTTGTAGAATCTCCCACCGAAAATCACAAGAATGGAATGACAAAGTGGAGAGAAGAAAACCTTTCTATTCATAGGCAAAATTGGCCTTCATGACAATTAATAGTAATTTAATTTCATTAAATATTGAATTGTGAAAACAATGAATCCATTGACTAATGGGTTGCAAAAATAAGAACATTCATTAACAAGCCATAGACATGGAGGACTTTAGAAGAGCTTCATGTACACACCATAAAGTGGCACTTAGCTCCGAACTCAAAAACTTCAGGACCTATGTTAAGTACCCAAATAAATTGAGTCTTTATGCACATATTGAGATAATTACTCATGCAAATCAAATGCTTTAAAATATATGTGAATGATTGAGTATTTATGACATATATATATATATATATATATATATATATATATATATATATATATATATATATATATATATATATATATATATATATATATATATATATATATATATATATATATATATATATATATATATATATATATATATTTATATGAGGAATTTATATGTTCAACTTAAGTGTCTTGATATACATGTGAATTTATAAAATGGGATGAATTTTATGCAGTAATATGGTGCTTAATTCAAGCATCCAATTAATTCATACAAAAGCTTTGAGGAACTAAATTCTCTATGGATATTAAGTCAATCATATCTAAATCTATAGCTTCAAAATATATGTGAACATTCAAATGAAAGTGAACTCATTACGTATGTTTTGAAGCAATGCAATTATATACATTATTCAAGTGTTTGAAGTTTATGCAAACTTACAAATATGATAATATGAAACTTTCATATATATTATGAAATTAGTCCATATCCAATCATGTTATATTAATGCATGTGCGGGAGGCATAAATATATAATTCAGTATGCACTTTGAGATAGATATCCTTGCTTCAATTCATATATTTTGAAATTCACATGATATATCAAAGAAGCAAATCTTTATATATATGTTAAAGCGCTCATTAGCTAAGCCTAAATATTGAGAAGTATGTGCAAATATTTTAAAGAATATGAGTTTATTACACACATCTTTAAGCGAGCATATATCATATTTAAATAGTTCAAAGCTTATGCAAGACTCTTCACTGGAATAATGAAGATTCAATTGATTGAAGATCAAATATAGACAATCAAATATTTGTGCAATTATGCGATCAGATACCAAATGACTTCAGTGCTATCTAATCTAGAACTCCAATTTGTGAATAGACAAAATACATCAATGAAATACCCTGAATTAACCTCCCACATATCATGAAGCACCTTCCCTGCTTGATTTAAGTGCTTCACGACTCATGCACGTACTTAAATGGAATGCGTTTTTGCACATGTTATAGGATAATCTCGCATTCGACTCGAGCATTTTAGAGATAAATGCAAATATTTGAATGACATAAATTTGTTGCTATTTTCAAGTAATGTTACACTTAATTCAAGCACTTTGAATTATGTGCAAGTCGTTAAATAGAATCAAATGCTTAAACATATTACAAAACATCCGCATGGGCTCCGATACTATGCTAGATGCATTAATTTAGTGTCTGAGGATGCTGAGCTAGTTGATTCCCGGTTGGGTCTATGAATTGGATACGGGTTAACAAAATCTAATAATATTGTTATAGCTTTCTCTACTTAATAAAATATTTGAGAAGCTAATTCTATCATATGATTGTAAGCTATTATCTCTTAATATCCTAGTGATGGCTGTTTTGATTGCAAAATTCAATCAGATGAGATTATTATTGTCTAAATTTTCAAGATATTAATGTTAAATCTTGTCAAGTTCAAATTCACAAATTTAAACCCTAGATCTGATTCTCTGTAAACAAACAGACAGAGTTGACAAGGTCTACATCAATAATCGCTACGTTGAATGGAGATTTCAATGGTGGGGATATCACCATCATGCTATATTCAAGATTCAATGTCAAATCAAATAGATTCAAATTTTATGTAAATACAAAAAACTATAAAAGAAGCTTAATTTAAAAGACTAAATGAAATCATCAATCTAAATACTTAAAATAAAACACAATCTATCCACCTTCTGTAACTGTTTGTCGGAAGTGATAAATTAAGAAAACTCTAGCTCACAAAGTAGCTAATGTCAAGTCAAGTATTATACTATGTTCACACTCAAATAATCTCATGCTAGCAAGGACGTGACCCGTGTCCTCTGTCCGTGTAGTTTGGCCAGTAAGATCCACATATGATATGGTTACGACCAGAGTCCTTTGATCTAGTGGTTTGCTGCCAAATGACACAATTATATTACGGTCACGATTGTAGCCCGTATGCTTCCCAATGACTCTATGCCTTGAGATGTAAATCATAGGGTGCACTTGATAGGAAAAAAATCTTTTGTTAGCTAAGATGAACTTAAGCCTACCTCCTTAGAAAAATGCTACCCTAGGTCTACAAAGCCTCCTTGGATGACACAACTCATAGCTGCTAACAAGGATCCTTCAATCAGGCTGGGTCGACTACCTCCTCTGATTAAGTAAACTAGGGACCACGATAGCTCGGGATGACGGAACCATGGGATCTTGATCGAGCGTGTTATCATTCCCCAACCATCCGCTTTAAATCAAAGGATGATGAATTTTATATATAATCTAAACTTTAATACTCCACTTACTGCTACTATACGCTAAGCAATTAGTGACCCAACGACTAGCCTTAATTGAAAGTTCTCTTTCAATATTGAGAGGGGTAATTAACTATAAGTGCCTGCACCTATAGGAAACCTAGAACCAGATCTAAAGTCCTTACAAAATGAGGTTGAAATCTTTAGGTATTGTTTTATTTACTATTCCATCCGCCTTTTGAAAATTTGATCGATATAAATCATACTTTTTTTATCGAGAGGTCCATGATGAATTTTCGGAGCCCACAGTACTGATATCAGTCATATCTTAAATATATTTGATTTAAGTTTATATTATGAATCTATTGCTTATACTTTGTATACTCTTTTTTTCTCCCGTCACAAATTCACAACCAAAATCTCATCAAACAAATTAGCTTATTCCTGGAGCTTTTATGGATGATAAGAAGATTATGTTAACTATTAATGGTTGATATTAAATGTAAAAAATTTAGCTTATTCTTGGAGCTTTTATCGATGATAATATTATGTCTATTATTGATGGTTGATATTAAATGTATCTTATATATTGTTGTGACATACTTGTATGTGATGATTCATATATTAGTTGACTAGAAGAACATTAATTATACCCAGACTTTCTTGATGAATATTAAATGCTTAAAAAGTTGAAGTTGAGTTTTTCTTTTATTTTAATTTTAGAAGATTTAATGAAAAATTGAAAATAAACGTGTGTCAAAAGCTCTTATAAACCTGATGTATTTTCTTTGTATTTTGTGTAGCCTGTTAGGTGTGACTCATGACTGCATGGGTTTAGTTTAACTCAATGAATTCCAATCAACACATATAGAGTTTAGAATCATTACCACAATGTTATTTGCTTATTAATCCTTTCGATTATTTCTATTTCCACAACATACAACTGTAGTTCCACTATCTTTAATGTTCTTGTGTTTTCTAGTGACTGTTCCTACTTATTTTCTGCTATTGAAATCTACTTGATACTTCTACAGTTCTAGGTGAAGTTTTGTCGTTGATTTAGCTTGTTATTTCTACTACATGCCTAGAACGACTCTTAATGTTCTGTTGCTAAAGGTCTTTTGCCAGTATTTGAAATGCAGTGTAAAAGAAATACAATGTAAAAGAATGCCAGTGGTTACTTTATACTTGTTGAGAGTTTACAAATTCATGAATTTGATTTTGTTTATGAAAGATATAACGAAAGAAGGTTTGGACGTCGTGGTGGTGCTGCGGGCGACGGCGCAGCCGGCGGCGGCGGTCGGGATGGTGGGAGCAGCGCTACGGCCCCAGCATCATTTTACATTTGTGAGAATTCGCCAGATTTGGAATTCTAAATACACGAACCGACCTTGCCAGATTTGAAATGCGAAATTTTACTTTACTTTAACCAAACGCCAACGTTCAAAGACACATTCAAATGCACAGATTTCAACGACGCCACCAACAAACTCTAAGTTATTGTGTTTCCTTCTACTTCTTGCTACCATATTGCTTTCCTGCTTTGGCATTGTGTTGCCTTTCTATTTGTTTACAGCACGCTACAGCCCCACCCACCACTTGCGGCCTGTACCTTTTATTCCAATTTTTATTTGGTTCCCATTTTCATGTTATTTGTTTCATATTTTTATTGTGCCATTGAGCATATGGGCATAGCAGAAACCCTTATATATTCTAAGCTAACATTCTTTTGAGGAGGAGCCCTTGATATCTACATAATTATTGACTCCACAATACTGGTAAGTAAATAAATTAATGACTAAGATGAGATAAGATGTTTAAAAAAAATTTCATTTTTACCAAATCAAGGAAAAACAAAATTAATAAACAAAACAATGGCAATGATTAACACATTAAAAATACATGTGTCAATTAAAACTTCTTGAAATAGAAAAGCCTTTCATCCCAGAATTGCTTGCAACCAACCATTAAGATGATAATATCATGGCTGTTAAAATCGGATCGGACTGTCCGATTCGACCGGTTCAACTGTGAACCCGCCGGTAGGCCGGTCCAAAAACACAGAAAATTCGGTCCTGCATCGGACTGGTTAGAACCGGCCAAAATCGGCAGTTGAACTGGTGACCCGGCGAACCAGTGTCGATTCAATAAAACCGCCCGGTTTAAACTAAAACAACTAAAACAAATTTTAGTCTTAGATTTTTGATCCAAGGATTGTGATTCCTCTACATATTTTAAAAAACCTAATACTAAAATGATTCTTTGGAACAGTACCCCAAGAATTCTCGATCGAAGGTCGAAACTCAAAACCCATTGCGAGTCACGACCTTACCTTGATCTCGGTGTTCTCCATTCTCCATTCATCGTTGTCATCTACTCTTCACGGTTCCCTGCCATTGCTTCGTCAGATCGTCGCCGGAGACTGGATCATCGTCGGTTCATGTTGTTGTTTCGTCGCAGTTTCTTCGCCGGTTCACATTGCTTAGGGTTTAGGGATTCTCGTTGGAATCCTTAGGTAATTTCTTAGACTTGCATTGTCAGGAACTTCGTTGGATTACGACTTCACACAAGGTAATGAAGATATTCTTAAAAAAATCTGAGTTTATGTTGATTGAACTTTGGTTATCATTATGTTGATTGAAGATATTTATGTTGCTTCACCGCTGAGTTTTTCGGTTGGATTAAATCAAAATAATTTATTGTGAGTGGAATGGGTAAAGCCCAAATCCAAATACAAGTTTTTCTACCTTCTTGGTTTTGTTTTGTCTTCTTCTGCTGGGATTTTGTCTCGTGCTTCCTGTGTTGGGGTTTATTGCTTGTTTCTGGGCTGGTTTTGAATGGTTGTGATGGCATTATTTGTCCTGTTGAGGTTAGCAAGGTGGTGGCTGATGGGTTTTGGAAGGGCTTGTCTGTGGCCTCTTTCTTCTGGTTTGCCTTGGTTTGCTTGTTCTGTTCTGTACGGTGCTCTTCTATTTGGTTGCCTGGCTGAGTGGTAGCCCTCCAGTCAGATCATCGAATCTTGAACCTCTTCTTTTCGTTCAATGTCCGGTCTGATTTTCTGGTTCAAGAAATTGTGTAGTCACTTCTTTCATTCACGGGTCTATCTGGGAGCATGGACAAGACAGTGGAATGGTTGAAAACAGAGATGAACTTTGTGGGCTGCCTGCTTGGGTCAGTTGAACGGGGTAACCGGCAACTTGCTGTTCACAAAAGTTAAATGCACAAATGGTAATTAAATTGTTAAAATCTTTAAGTGATAAAAAAACTGAGAATTTGATTTATTTTAATTTGTTCAATCAAGAATGGAAACTCCATTTAAAATAACTCAGATTCTCATTGCTGGCATGGTTCTTGACAGGTAACTTTTGGAAATTCCTGTAATTGATGAAAACACCAATCGGAAGCATCCTTTTAGATAATTAACATACCAAAACAGATTTAGAATTAATGGGACACCGAGAACCTGATGATAATTGATCTTGAATTAAGTAGTTACTATCTTCATCCAACTAAGTCCAATTCCAACCAATTCTTGCAGCCTTTATTGCTGGGAATCCACTGAAATGAATTGGTTCTTGATAGGAAATTGCAGTTTCTCAATATTGTTTAAGAATTTCAGTTCTTGAAATCATGCCAAAGCTCTTTAGACCTCTGAATTGATGTTGCCTGCACCTGAAACGACACTAGCTTCCGCTGGGATTTGTTCTTGAGCAGATTCTCCAAGATCAGCAGCTGACGGTACTCTTCTTGCCTCTGCCAACATCTAGGAAACCCACCTAAGTAGCCGTTTCTCCCGAAGAAGATTTTAGCTCTACAGACTGTTAATGCTTTAATAGGAAGGGTGACTTAATATGTTTAGATCCTGCACTAAAACCAATAATGCAAGTAGTTTTCTATCCAAGAAGGAGGAATTTTAGGGATTATATGTGTAGAACATATACTTTACATGTGAAATATATGAAAAGTGAAACCAAGAAATAAACACACCTGATTGGAACTTTTTTTTTTTTGTCGTTGTAAGAACTCTTCAAGTTATGTAAATTTCTCTTTGTCCTGTCACCGAGGCTTCTTCCAACCTGTCACTGAACAGTGACTCTTGTTGTTTCATGGCTCCTGCACTTGGACACTTAATGTTCCAAGGCAACCTGTGTACTGCAGGATGCCTCCACACCAGTCCTTATGTGGGCTGTAGGAGGCTGTCCAGTGGTGCTTTCCCCTCTGGAAACATGACCTGCAGCAATTTCTTCCTAAATTCTTCACAGGGCTGACTTCAAATAGTTCATGGTAGAGTTGGAAGGGTTGGAACAACCAATCATGGCAAGATTTTGGACCCCACTATGATTTTCTATCCTCCCAACCCTCCCCCCACCTGCCCTGCAGGTATTTTCCCTTCAGTAAAGAAAGTCTTTCTTTTCTGAATCTTTCCTAGGGGATTTCAATCAAAACTATCGTTGTCTAAGTGAAACGCTTCAGCTTTTGAACTTTGTTTTCTAGAATCTTTCTTTTGTAGGCTAAAACCGGAAAAAAGGATCTATCTATTTGAAATATAAAAAATGGAAATAGAAAAAAACTCGAATACTAAACTCATTCTAACGATAACGCCTTGTTTGATCGATTGGTGGCTGGGAGGTACTCCTTTTTTATACACCTTTAGAGAAAAAAATCCCCCCATTAAAATTTACATTCATGCACTTAAGTATAGAAAAGTTTTAAACCTGAAACTAATTAAATAATAGAACCCACCTTTAGACACACACTGTCAATTAAACTAAGATGAAATCATGATCATATGAATATCTGAAGATGTTAGTCAGTTGTTCTTTGAATTTAAAAAGTTTTTTAATAAATTACTTAAAAGAGTTACCACCCTTAGGGATATCCAACATGCCATTAATTTAGTCCCAAGATTATCATTATGTGGAGATAAGGAAGGTGGATGTACTCTTAAGAAAATGACTTATTAGGAAGAGCATTTCCTCATGTGATACCTGCTTTACTCTCACTTAAAAAGGGTAAGAGTTGGTGGATGTGTATGGATAGTCGAAATATTAATAAAATTATAATAAAGTATTGAATTTTGATAATGATTAGATGATGTGTTGGATATGATGATTAATGCTATTATTTTTTTTGAAAATTAATTTGAATGATTAAATCAAGAATGAGAGAAGGAATTGAGTGGGAAACTTTTTAGTTTTTAAGATAAATGATAATTTATGTAAATATTTATTGATGCCTTTTGAATTAAATAATGCTCAAATGCTTTCAGGAGTTTTATGAATCATGTCCTATGAATTTTATAAAAAAAATATTTGATATTTTGATTTGCAACTTTTTTTAGTTTTTAAGAACATGTAATTGTATGACATAAAAGAGAGATGATTTCCTCACCAAATATGTCACTAGGTGGCAAAATATTATCATGCAATGTGAACAATAGGTTACTAAAGAGCATGTTTTAGAACTTTTTATAAGAAACATTGATGATTAGATGACTTCTTATCATGCCATGGCTACAATCAATACCTTCCAGGAACTATTAGATCAAGTAACAAAATTTGAAAGGTTACTCAAGCCTAGGATCTTTGTAAGTAGTGATAATAATTCTTTTGTGAAAGATAAACAAGTAGAAATTATGATTCAAAGAAGAATGAGGTGAATATAATATTCACATTCTCATTTGATAAGAAAGCCAATCACCTCACTCATGATAAGAAAGTCAATAGGGGAAGGTCTAAAAGTGGGAAATATAGTATTGTGGCTTCAACTCTCTATCCATAACAAGAAATATATTATGGAGAGGAACATTGAATTGAGGGTGTGATATGATCCCAAATCTTCTAAGTACCAAATTATCACATACAGCAATAAGATTACAGAACTATGTTACAAAAAAAAGTAGTACAATAAACAATAGATACGTAAGATGGGCAGATTAGAAGCAATTATATTATCAACAGAAACTAAAAACAATCACAAAAGTCCGTGAGAATCAAGAAGCACAAAGAACAGAGGTAAGGTAACATATATAATACAAGAATGAAAAGAACAGAGTTAAGCACCAATGCCTTTTTCGCAAAACATAAAGTTAAACAAGGTATCCCAAAGGAGCGATAACAAGAACACAACGGCCAAAAGCAAAACGCCACATCAAGAAAACAAAGCCGCAATAATAATGTAAGTAATTACCCAAGACTCAAGGAAGTAAGAAAATACAAAGAACGAAAGTAGTAACCTCCTAAGAATTACCAAAGAAAGAACAAACTCTAATGTAAATCGCTAGATGTAATGATTAAGAGGAGAGAAGGGTATAAATAGAGGAAGAACAACCAAGATAGGAAGAAGAAAAGGAAACTTATCTTTCTTCAGCCTCTTTCTTCGTCTCTTCCTCCTGCATATCTTCCTCTTGGTTTTCCTCACCGGAAACCGCCGTGCTTCATCGGAGAACCCTAGGATTCTCCTCCGACTCCAGCCGCATTCCTCTTCCTCTTGGGAGTTCTTCGACGGCTCGAACAGTCGAAACAAAACAAAATAAAGCAAAGTATAAGGTTAGGTTATCTCAAAGCTTCATCCAACGACCAAGACCCAAGCCGCGCAAATCTCAATCAAAGGCTCGATTCAATCCAGATCAAACCGCCCAAGGCAACATCCGAATACTACTTCCGATCAATCAAGATCATTTGATCAAAGAACAAATCGGAGGATAAGAACTCAAAGCAACTGACGGCGTAAGATTCAATCAAAAGAAACTCAATCCAGGGCTCGGATCCAACGGCCATTACAAAGACGCAATCCAACGCCTCGTAAAGCATCCGTGTTATCATTCCAAATTACGAACAGGGTTCCAAGCCCCAAGTGAGTCAACACAAGGAATGAACTCGCTGCGGACACAAATACGAAATTGGGATCGTATATTGGTGCTCGTTGACTACAACACTAAAAATGGGAACAAGAAATACATCAAAATATTAGAAGAATGTGTTACCATATTAAACAAAAGAAGAGCAAATGAGCTCGATTATGGGTATTGAAAATATCAAGATTGACCGCCATAGAAAACAGATGGAAAACAACCTCAAATCCGTGTATGTGATGCATCCCCTTCGTAATCCTATTCTCCAAACAGATCACATACACACACACCCATGTCAATACCTCTTAAAATAGATATGCCCAGATTTAATGGAGAAGACCCTAGAGGTTTGCTCTTTAAAGTAGAGCAGTTTTTTCAGTATTATAACTCCTCACAGGATCAGAAATTTTTAATATCCTCAATATACATGGATGGACCTGCTTTGAGTTGGTATCAATGGATGCAAGTAAATAAACAATTGTATTCTTGGCCACAGCTCAAAGAACAAATTATGCAAAGATTTGGCCCTTCCCTACGAGATTTAAGAGGAGAACTAGCTAAGCTTCAATAGAAACCACAAAGGTAACATTTTTATAATGAATTTGAAGACCTAGCTAACCAAATTTCGACATTCCACATGAATTTCTACAAAGTCGCTTTGAATCGGGCTTAAATCAAATATTGGAAAGTAAGAGCCCTACCTCTTCCTTAAACATTTCAATAGCTGCTAATGGAAGACAGTCCGATGAAACAAAATGCATAGAAATACAGAATCAAAGACACTTCAAGTAAACAAGAATATCGAGTGCTCCAACTACCTTAGTAGCCTCCCACAAATGCCATTCAACACAGTCAACATAAACAACAAATATCCATTCGAATTTAACAACAACTCAAATAGAAGACAGAAAAAGAAGAGGCTTATGCTTCAATTGTGATGAGAAGTACCATAAAGGGCATATATGTAACTCCAAGTTATTTGCATTAATGGCAGTCAATGAGGACCAGCAACATCAACTGCAACATGATAATCAGCCCGACAACCAATGGGTATAAGAAGAAATATTAGCAACAAGCTTCATGTATCAACCATTTAACCTAGGATAAGAAAGCCTATCTATCAAGTATACATATATATTAGCCACCTATATCCTATATAGCTTAGTGTTTTCAGATAACACATCTTTACATAGCCTACTCTAGCACAAAATTACCAATGTGCTATTCCCTAATATAGAGTATAACTGCAACCAACAGTTCATTACATACAGCCCTATCTAATAGATGAGTCCAGTTCAAGTGAATTCCCAGAGCTGCAACTACAATATCCACCTAGTGGTAATCCAACTGGATCATGAGCATATAGAGTGTAAACAAGTCTACAACAAGGACAAATTTTCCGTTCTTATTAATAAACCAAAGAATCATTTGACAAAAAGAATACTACTCCAGACAATCAATAAGCTACTTTCATACAAGTGGGAAAGTATCAATGAGCTTCGAAAATGAATTGAAGAAACAGAGAAGGCAGATGTTCATTTGGACCTTGAGGACAAGGTCGAGGAGGGGAGTAATGATGATCCCAAATCCTCTAAGTACCAAATTATCACATACAGCAATAAGATTACAAAGAACTATGTTACAAATAGCAAAGTAGTACAATAAACAATACATACAGAAGATGAAGGTAGCATTAGAAGCAATTATAATATCAACAGAAACCAAAAACAATCACAAAAGTCTAGAATCAAGAAGTAAAGCAGAGGAAGGCAACATATATAATCGAATGACAAGAATAGAGTTAAGCACTCCAATGCCTTTTCGCAAACATAAAGTTAAAGAAGGTATCTGGAGCATAACAAGAACACAATGGCCAAAAGCAAATCAAGACACATCAAGAAAATAAAGAAGCCGGCTTAATAATAGTAAGTAATTACCCAAGACTCAAGGAAGTAAGAAAATACAAAGAACGAAAGTAGTAACCTCCTCTAAGTAATTACCAAAGCGAACAAACTCTAGTAAATCGTTAGATGTAATGATTAAGAGGAGAGAAGGGTATAAATAGAGGAAGACAGATAACCAGAAGATAAGGAAGAATTTCAGAAAGGCAACTTATCTTTCTTCAGCCTCCTTCTTCGTCTCTTCTCCTGCATATCTTCCTCTTGGTTTTCCTCAGGAACCGCATTTCATCTGAGAACCCAGATTCTCCTCCCACTCACCGCATTCCTCTTCCTTGAGTTCTTCGACCGAAATAAACAAAACAAAACAAAGCAAAAAAAGTATAAGTTAGTTATCTCAAAGCTTCATCCAACGACCAAGAAGCAGCCGCACAAATCTCAATCAAAGGCTCAGATTCAATCCAGAGATCAAACCGCGCCGAAGGCAACATCTGGAATCCACTACTTCCAGACTGAATCAAGATCATTTGATCAAAGAACAAATCCAAAGGACAGATAAGAACTCAAAGCAATCTGACGGCGTAAGATTCAATCCAAAAGAAACTCAACTGGGCTCGATCCAACGAATTACAAAAAAGACAATCCAACGCCTCGAAAGCATCCGTGTTATCATTCCAAATTACAGTAACTCAGCCGGGTTCCAAGCCCCCCTAGTGAGTCAACACAGTGAACAGAACTCAAGCCAAGTCGGATCAGGACACAAATACAGAAATTAGGATCGTATTAGGGTGATAAAAATCATTCTTGATGCATGAGTGTTGACCTCCACATACGTTCCATAAGTTGAGTCAAGCCCACAAGTCTAATTCAACGGACTTTAGAGGTGACAGGGCGTAAATCGAGGCTCAAAATACACCGGACATCACTCAAAATGGTCGAAATGACCTCTGATCGGCAAAGGGACATCTCCATCGCATTCAAAACGTTGAAATTGACTGAAATATAAATATTGCAAAATCTAATGATTAATTGATTAAGCGTTAGAGTTATCAAATTATCCACGCGCATATCAAAGTTAAAGGAGACGATGACCGACCACTGCTCATGAAATTGATCACGCGTTAGTATAAACATCAAATCTATCAAATGAGATTATCCGCTCAATGAACAAGTCTGCGGTAAATCTCGAGTGATTTGAACATCACGCAAATCGAGAAACACGAGATGTCAAAATCAACTTAAATGACCGACGCATGACGGACTTCACCATCGCGTTCAGAACATCGAAATTGGTAGGATATAAGTAATGTGTGACGTGATGATCAACCGATTGCGACCGAGTCGTCAACGCGCCTACATGCATTCGAGGTCAGGAGGCACCGATGAGGATCAAACGACCTCCCTTCATGAAATTGATTGCGACATTTCTAAACGTTAAATCTATCGGTGATTTACACGACGAGTCTGCAAAAAATCGAGCGCCGAAACGGCGACGCTGCATTTTGGTGAAATTATAAGCGCCAACCGAACCAAACGACATCGACGCTAAAACGGACCGCATTATCGCGTAATAAATTAATTACCTTCATGAATGATATTACTATGTATTTAATTTGCAAAATCTATATTAAAATTATTTAATAAATTTAAAATTTATTAAAAAAATTTATAAATTACCTCCATGCCCAATCATTTCTCCCTATTTTTAATTTTCTGAAAAAAAAACTGCAAAAAAAAAAAAAGAAAAAGAAAAAAAAGAACAGTTCCAATCCACTCCCTGCTCATTCTCTCCTCTCTCGTCAACCAATTCTCTCTCCTGTCGGAAGAACAAGAAAAGAAAAAAGTGCAAGATACAAATTCTCTCGATTCCCTCTGTTCCGTGCGTCTCCCCGCCGCCGGTCTCGCCAATCCTGCCGGCCAAATCACGCCGCTGGCGCACGCATGTCCCGCGCAAGCCAGCTGTAGCTCACCTGCGGCCCGCTCCGCAGCGCAATCCCGCGCGACCTGCTCCGCGTCGCGTCCTCCGACCTGCACCGCTCCTGCGCAACGAGCCCGCGGCCCGTCCCGACCTGCTTTGCGCTGCCGGACCTGTCCCGCCAATCCGCTCCCGCCGGCCCGACCCGCTGGAATTCCGCAAACCCGCAGCCGCGCAACGCGACCCGCCGACCCGCTCCGTGCTGCCGCCAACCCGCCGCCCGCGATCAAACCCGCATCCGGCCCGGCCCGTCGCCGTTCCGCTTCCCGCCTTTCCGCAATCCGCTGTCCTACCCACGGCCCGTTCAGCCAACCGCGCGACCGGCCTGTCCCGCCCGCCGTTCCGCAATCCTGTCGCCGGCCCGTCACCGTTCTGCTTTCACCATTCAAAACTGCACGGCCCGCACGCGTGGAGCCTCAGCCCGCCTACATTCCTTGGCCCGCCAGTCCTAAAGCCCACAAACTGCATAGCCCACCAGCCCACTGTTCTGGCCCGTTCTACGCCATCAAGCTCGCAAACTTAGTCCATTCTGTGTAATCTAGCCCGTAAACCTAACCCGTTCTGTCCAATCCCGCGAGGCCGCAATCCATCCAAAATTTGCCGTTTTTGCGGCCACAAATCTAATATCGAATCCAATTTTCGATCTCCGCACGATTCCTCGCTCAGTCGCTTATCGCTATAAGAATATCATCAACAGATGAATTCTTCTTTTTTCGAGCATCGCACTCTTCCATTCCATTTTCATCAAGCCGCAAATCGGGAAAAATAGTTAATAGCGAATTCTTCTTTCGATTTTCTGGTCGCACTTGTTTTAGCATCCCGTTTCATCCACAGAATTGGGAAGAACATCGACAATGACAATTCTTCCTTCATTCCTCCGCTTCCTCAATTTTAAGTGCTCTTTACTCAAAACCCGAAGAATATAAAGAATCTTTTCGCTTCCTGCACGACTTCCTTTACATTCCAAATTACCTACCTAACCCCATTCCTTTGCCTAGCTTTGTAGTGCGCCAAAAAAAAAAAAATGCGTTAGAACATGTAGGATTTGTGAATTATATATATATATATATATATATATATATATATATATATATATATATATATATATATATATATATATATATATATATGTTGTGTTTTAGGTTTGAAGACATTGTCACGAGCCAATGAGATAAATAGGTGTCAAAGACACCACTCATGCTCAACAGCAGATCGAGTAAGCCAACACTTAGATGTCTTATCTCTGACTAAATCAAATTTTGTCTAATTCCGACTTCTAAAAAAAAGGAGGAATATGTATCAGATATCTTCTTTCGGTTTAAATGCCTGTGCTCAACGACACCAGAGATAAAAATCGTGGTGTCGAAGACATCGCCTTATGCTCAATGATGCACAGTAAGCCTACCTCCCACCTGGGGATGACGGAGGTCATAAATTTTGTCAAATCTTTTGACTAAAAAAAAATGGAAAGGTAAAATGAGTTGACTTAAGAATGCTAAGTAAGGAAACCTGCAGCTAATTCTAAACTAAAAGCATCAAACAAGAAAAACAGGAGATCATTTAAAGTAAATTTTGAAAAAAAAAGGGGAGCATTCATTTAAAATTCAAACAAACTTTGGGGGAGGCTAATCCTAAACTCACAAACTTTAATTACAATTCTCTATGGTTTAAATTGATGCAAGAAAGTTCTTCTTAAATTTTAAAATTAAATAAGCTTTAATTGAATTGAGGGTAGGTATAATGCAAAATTCATAATAAACTTGCAATAAACTCAAAATTTAAGGATGAATCTAAATTGGGTTTAATAACTCTTATATGAATGACGTGATTACTATACTGATAATAAAGATGATTCTAAAGCAACAAACACTGAAATCGACATAATTTATCAAAATTGATGTAAATTGAGTATAATCAAGTTGGAAAAATTACAAAAAATCAACAAATAAACTAAGTGCAAATAGTGTGTTAAACTACAATCTAAATCAAAATGCATTTTTCGTCACCGAATCTGCAACTCTTTGTACAAGCAGACAGAAGACGATATTAAATCTAATTCTATAAAAATCATAGCGCTTTCTTTAATCCAAAATTAAGGAATTTCATTCTAATTATGATTTTAAAAAATCAATGAAATTATTAATTAGATAAAATTAGCTAAGCTATAAATACCTGTATGTGCTTGGACATAAAGATTTCAAGTGCAAATTTTAATATCTGAAACGGTTGCGCAGGCTAAAATTGAAATTAAATAAAAATACAAAATCAATCTCATAAATTAGAAATGAATACTATTTAAATTCTTAAATACCCCCGCATGGGTCCCAACACTATGTCAATGCTTAAATGTAAGTGTCCAGGATGTCACGTTTTTTGCTTTTGGACTGAAGTTGGGTTAACAAAATAAAAAAACCTATAATAAGAGTTTCAAATTAGTGAAATATCTCAGAAATTGATTCTGTCAGGTGACAGTAGATCTAATCCTTTATTAGCGGCTAAACAGAATTGACAGGATCTAAAGCTCTTAAACATATTCAAATTAATCAAATTTTCAAATCAAATTAAGTTGCTTCCCGATTTAGTCTTAGGACTACGTCCGGGTTAACCAAACCTAAAAACTTATAATAAGAGTTTCAAATCAGTGAAATATCTGAGAAATTGATTATGTCAGGTGATAGTAGATCTAATTCTCTATTAAGAAAGCGAGTCGAGATTAAAGCTCTTAAACATATTCCAATCAATCAATTTTTCAAATCAAAATAAGTAGTAATCTAAAACTGCTGAAATGGAATTCTATTATTAAAAAACTTAAATCAAACTCAATCTATCCACCTTCCACAATTGTTTATCGGGGGTGACAAATTAAGAAAACTCTAGCTCACAAAGGAGCCAATATCAAATCAAGTGTTATGCTATGTTCACTCAATCAATCGCCGATGACGCGACTGTCTTCGATGTGGCTTGGCCAAGAGGCTCCACAAATAAAAGCGATACTGAGTCCTCGACGGTGGTTTGGCCGTAACTCCATTATATTACGATCACGGCCATAACCTGTATGCTCCCCAATGGATCTGCCCTTTGAGTTATGAATCATAAGGTATACTTGATAGGAAAAATAACCCTCTATCAACTAAGGTAGACTTAAGTCTATCTCCTTAGATAAACACCACCCCAGGTCTACAAAGATTTCTTGGATGATGTAACACATGTGTTGATGATAAGGATCCTTCTATCAAGTTGGGTCGACTACCTCCTCTGACTAAGTATACTAGGGACCGTGACTTCCCGGGATGACAGAACCATGGGATCTAGATCGGGCATGTCATCATTCCCCCAACCATCTGGTTTAAGTTGAAATGATAAATTTCATAATCTTAAATTTTAAAACTCTACATGCTGCTACTATACGCTATACATTTAGCGATCTAACCACCTTTAATCGAAAGTTCTCTCTCAAAGAGGTAATTAACTATGGGGTTTGCTATAGAAACGGAACCATCTAAAGTTCTCATCAAATGAGGGCAAAATCTCTGGGTAGTGTTTTATCTACTATCTCATCTGCCTTTTGAAAATTATACTGACATTTTAAACACTCTTTTCATCGAAGAGGTCGGTGGCAAATTTTCAGAGCCTACAATGAGATTAAGATAAACGATGATGCTAAATATTTATAGCAAAAACCAAAAATTGACACCCCTCTACAAGATCAAGTAGTTCTATTTATCATCTCAAAGCTAAAAGCCATAAATTTAAATATTAAAGGCAAAAATAAGCTAAGATAACTTAATTCATTACCTCACCTTGGGAGTGATACAGAAAATGTCAAAGAAGAATAAAAAAAAAGAAATTAAAAACTTTCTATGCCCTCCAAGAAAAGGTTATGATGAGAATGAAATTATTTTCTATAAATTAGAAGAAAAACACAATTATATTTTTCATACTTTTGAATGGGAAAGTGACGATTCAGAAGAAGAAGATACAATAACAATGGTCCTTCAATACTTGTCACTCCCCTTAAGGACAACTATTGAAAAGAATATTCAAACGAACATGCGGGCCTATTATTTTAAAAGAATCTGGAGAAGAGAACATTCCCAATTGTATATTGGATATAAAAGTTCCATTACATGAGGACTAGGATATATTCAATCTTCATACCCTTCACAAGGCATGTGTTAATGAAGAAGGGACATCTAGATCTAAAAAAGAATTTGAGGATCTCATTGTTGATTTAAAAGAGGCTCTAAAAGAATTTAAAGAAGGAAAACATGCTACTATTGATGAACTATGAGAAATAAATTTGGGCATAGAAGAAGATCCAAGACCTTTTGTAAATGCCATTCTCATAAAAAAAAGAAGACTTAAAAGTATTACATTGTGTGTATATGGATTGTTTGCATGAATTATATCAAAATGGATGGCTATCATCGAAGGTAGGAATCCATAAACTTTATATAGGTCACAAGATACTACTTGTCAAGCAACCACCAAGATTATTATGACTTGAGATCAAGGAACAAGCCATTGTTAAAACTACAATGGTCATTGAAGCTAGGTTTATTTGTGAAGAAAAATATGTTGACTAGATTGCTAATGTTGTAATCATGAAGAAAAAAATACTAAAATTTGTGTTTGCATTGATTATTGGAACCTGGACAAAGCATGCCTAAAAGATGATTTCCCACCATAATGTAGAACTTATGATCAACAATGCATACAACCATAATATGTTCTCATTTATAAATGGGCCGTTTAGTTATAATTAAATCAAGATGGATTCAAGTGATGAGAAATATACAGCCTACCGCACTCCATGGCATTTACCACTATAATTTTATGCTTGTTGGATTAAAAAAATGTTGAAGATACATTCTAGAGGGCCATGGTCTATATATTTTATGATCTCATGCATAAGCAATTAGAGTGTTATATCGATGATTTAGTTGTAAAAAATAGAGTTCAATAAGAACATGTGAATATTCTTAGGATTGCATTTGAAAGGTTAATTTCAAAATGAATTCACTAAAATGTGCTTTAGGTATCTCTTTATATAGGGAAAGTTTACATACATTTGGAGATTTATATCTAACCTTTCAAGTTTATGCCAACCATTCACTTAGTTAATAAAATAAACACCCATTTGTATGGGATAATGCTTGTTAAGAGGTATTTTATAGCATAAAATAGTATTTGTTATATCCTCTATTTCTTGTGGTACAAATTCTAAAAAAACCTTTAATTTTATGCACAACAATTTTTTAAGAAATCATTGGGGGTATTGCTTGCTCAAAAAATGAAGCAAAAAAGAACACCCTATTTTATATTAGTTGAAGATTAATAAGGGTCATTTCATGACACTCAGACATCAAAAGAAATGTTTGGTGTTAGTCTTTGCCACACAAAAAATTACATCACTATACATTATCTAATAAAGTAATGGTAATATCTAAAGTGGATTCTCATTAATTATTAATGACTAGACTAACTTTGACATGTCATTTAGTTATGTGTGCTTTGTTTTTTTGAGATGTGTGCTTTGTTTTTTTGATGCAATTTGAAATCACATGCACTTCATAAAAGGTAATGAAAGGATAGGCTTAAGTTGACTTCTTAGTTGCCCATTTTTTGCTTACCAATTATTCACTTAGTGCTGAATTATCAGATGAACAATTTCTCAAAATAGGTGAAGATAAACATCCTTTAGAATGGGAGTTTTATTATGATGGAATCTCATCAATACAATCAACCAAACCACCTGGTCTCCCAATAGTAAGAGTTGGGGTTGGTCTTATATTTATCACACTGCAAGAAGGCATACTTCAATATTAGTGTGCTTTATCAAATGCCACACAAATATTCAAGCTGGATATAAGGTTTTAATAGCAGGTTTTAAGCTCGCAATTAGCATGAAAATTCAAAGATTCCATATATATGGAGATTCTCAACTTCTAATTAAAAAAAACAATGGGTGCTTTTAAAATCAGCAATCCTAAACATACTCTTCAACTTCTATGAGATAACTCTTACAAGAGTTGCAAGTAGTGAGAATGGTAAAGTTGATTCACTAGCCATGCTAGCAAAGGAGATAACAAGTCCCCAACAAGTTCTAATCATTATATAAGTTCAATGTAGACATGTATTTGCATAAGCTTGCCTTCAATATAGCATAGTTAAACAAACTCAAGAAACCTTAGTGGTGCTTGATGAGGTTTACTGGAGGAAGAAGGTAATTTTCCTGAGGACAAGTCTATCACTTCCCAAATATCACTAAGAGCATTATAATGTCTTTATAAATGTTGGATTATATTGTCGGTCCTTCAATCAAATGTGATTCCAAAAATAAAAAACAAAATAAAACACATGTGATATTATTGGCTTATGAATGGCTAAGAATTGTATTGATTATGCTAAAAAGTGTCACCAATGTTAAATTCATAAAGATTCTTTGCATGGAAAGCTTAACCTGTGATATTCTATAGTAGTATTATGGCCTTTTGAAAATTGGGGCACTTTCATATTTGGACCTTTGGATCCCCATCCTCTTTGAGACAATAATTCATTCTTGCTACTATCGATTATTTCTTAAAATGGTTGAAACAATTCCTTTGAAGGAATTTAAAGTAGACATTGCATTCAAATTTTTTGAAGACCATATTGTCTATCAATTTAGAGCGCCACATCGAATCATATTTGGCAAAGGCACAATCTCTAAGAGTGTTAAGATTTATTGATTTATCAGACAACATAAAATGGAATGACATTACTTTTCAATATACAATCCAAAGGCCAAGGTTGAGGCATTTAATATATTCTTGGTAAAAATTCCTCTCAATAAATAAGATAAAAATGCATGATAAACTAATGGAAGCTATATATATATATATATTATAAAATTGTGATACAAATTGCTCCAGATTCATTATTTTTGGAATAGAAGCAATACCCTTTAAGATTGAGCTACCTTCTCTTCATATTGCTATTCAATTGGGACTTGAAAAAGATGAAAAATGCTCTCCTATGATTTGTAGAATTGAAGCTTTAGATAAATTTGACTTTAAGCTCAAAAAAATTTATAGAAATAGAAGACGAACATGACAATGTCTCATGATTATCTTGCCCGTCTTAGAAGCTTAAAGATTGGTGAATTTATTCTTGTTCGTTGAACACTTATAATTTCTAATCATGACATAAGCGGCAAATTTTATAGAATGTGGGAAGGGGCCTTCATTATTGAAAAAGTATATGAAGGAGAGGTTCATCAATTCATCGATATGAAGGGTAGAAGACCCACACTTCCCATAAATGACCAATATATTAAAAAGTATTTGTTGGCCTTACTTTTGGAGTGAAAATTCAATCTTGATTCTTAGACCTAGAAGTCTTCTAGACACTAAGACTTCCTTAGTCGTAAGATGCTTCTAGCAGTTAGGTGAACACTTAACCTATGCCTAGAGACTTAGAAGGGTTAACCATAGGATTAGGCTGTCTTAGGACTTAGGGAGATCCATCTATCCTATAGCTTAAACCCAATCCATGTTCACCTTCTTAAGCCATAACCAAACCTCAAATTCAATTCGAATACCAAATCTAAGTCCAAATTCAAATCCAAATCAAATAATTGAAATCTATAACCAGATTCATATCAAATCAAATCCAAACCCTTTAATCAATTACATGAACTTAACCAAATCTTATCCAGATCAAATCAAACTCAATTGATTTTCTCACAGATCAGTTGTTCCTTCAATCAACTTCCCAAATATAAATCAAAACTACCTTCAAATGATCTAAATCAAAGTCAAATCAAATCAAATCCTAATCTAAACCCATTAAGCTAATCTCATAGACCTAGCCAAATTCCATTCAAATTCAAACCAAAATAAATTGATTTTCTCATAAATCAATCATTACTTCAATCATCATTCCAAATATAAATGAAATCTACAATCATCAAGCCAAACCAAAATCAACCCCAACTTAGCCATTTTGACTTGAAATATCCAAATGAACCAAAATGATCCAAACCCTAATCAATTGCAATTGAATTTATATATCAATCCTAAATCCATATATAAACTCGACTAAATCCATTTCAACCCAAAATCAAGCTAATTAACCTAATTAGTCTAGTTGACCCAAAGTGGCCAATTAGACCCATTTGAGCCAAACTTCAAGCCAATCTAAACTCTATCATGATTGCTGATCACCCTAGGTTGATTAATTGTCACAATTGGGTCAAACCAAGTCAACTTGGTCCTTTAACCAAGTCAACCCTCTTAACTCATATGAACCCAAACTAGCCAAATTGCAACCTAAGCCAAATCCCTTGAAACCAATGATTCATACCAACTCAAAATTAATATTTGAACATGACTTGACCTTCAATTGAGCTAAACCAAACCCAATTGGCCCTCTTGACCCAAGTTAACCCAATTTGACCTAAAGAGTCAAATTGGATCAAATCATGATCTAACCCAAATTGATTGTAACTAATGGCTCAAGTTCATTCCAAATTGATTGTTGAACATGACCAAAGTCATAATTGAACCCAATTGACTCACTTAGCCCAAATTGACCTAAAGGGTCAAATTGGCCTAAACTAAAATTAAATCCAAATTAATTCAAATCCAAAGCCTACAATCATCTTCAATTGGTCAACTAAACCTAAATCAATACCTAACCCAAGCAAATTTGGCCAATTTGGTCAAATTGGTCAACTTGACTCATTTGACCCATTTGATTCAAAATGAGCCAAAATCAAATCTAAGCCAAACTAAACCAAACCAATTGAACCAAAACACTTCAAATCATCATTTGAATTGAACCCAAGCCTTGGTTTTACTCAATTTGACCAATTGATGAACTTAACCCAATTTGACCTACATGAGTCAAATTGAGTCAAATCAAATCAAATCAATTCAAAATCACTTGAACTTGGGATGACCCACCTTGGGCTTATTTTGAACCATCCCAAATCAAATCCAATGTCAAATGACCATTATACCCTTGGATTAAGGGTATCACATGAGACAAACAACCATTTAAGTGATCATTTCTTCTCCTTGACCACTTGGCAACTTCCTATTGGCCCACCTAGGCACCTAAGATAGTATCTAACCTGACCCATGGGGAGGTGAACTCACCTCTCCTCTTCCATTAGCACATTTGAAAGCCAAGGAAAACCACCCCCTTTGGAAGTCGCTCCCTTGCCCTTGACCACTCAAATCAATCCACCTAGGATGATTCCCTGCCACCCACAACCACCACTGTGGACAGCCATTAGAAACCAAATGAATCAAGGCCGTCCGATCCAAGGGAGCAGGGGGTATTATCCCCCTCACTTCGATCCAAATCGAGTAATTGAGCATCCTCAGAGCCCTCATCCGAGACGAACTCCCAGAGTGATTTCCAAGCTTCTCAAGCCCCTCTATTGCTAGAAAGCTTGAAACCGAAATAGGGCAACGTCTTCCTCAATCCAACTCCCCCATTTCTCCACCAAGTTCAAGTTAACTTCACACACACCTTCCCAAAACTTGTTGAGTAAGAATGAATGATCTCTCGACCTTCTTGACCACCAGAGGTAGGACTTCGATCAAAATCGAGCTCCAAAGTGATGAATCTTGGTCCACTGAAGAAACGAGGGGAAATTGGCTTGTGTGTTGCTCAACATGGCTTCATCTCCACTAGATGAAACTTCCTCAATCAGATTCTCCACCGGTCTTCAGCTCTGACGAGGTAATTCCATTAAAATTGAGATTTTGCAAAAAAATTGTTTGAGCATTGTGAAGGAAATTTTAATGTCGTCTGATCTTAGCTGTTAGATCCCTTCAGATCCTTTGCGCGAAGGTGTGGGATCCATTTGGAGTTGATCCAAGCTCGGATGAGCTTAGATCGAGTGAGGAATGGTGGATGGTGTTCGTCCCTCCTTGTGTGACGACGGATCATGCACCCCCCATTTTGCGTGATCAGAATGGACTGTCATGATCAAATCCGTTAGATTTCTCTGATTTTATCCTTAATGAACTGCGAGTTCGATCTGTGCCGTTCGATCTGAGATCGGATGGCGGAGATAAAAGCGCATCTGCCGCCAGTCACGCCAACGCTGAGTCGAAGGCATTTAATTGACCAATCCCACGACGCCTTGTGGAAAGGGTGCCATGTAAGCGGTCTGCAGGGCGCCGACGGGATTAGGCTTAATTAGGGCTAATTAATTATTTTTAATGGTTGAAACTTCCCTAATTCATAATAAATCATAGAAAACTCAGAAAAATACAAATAAATACTCATTTTAAAGGTATTTCAGAGGAAAATTATTTAAAATTAATCCTAAGAGATTTTGAACATTAACAAATGCTTAATTTAGATTTAATTAAAAACTTAATTAGCTTAATTACTCCTTAATTACTCAAGTAATTAATTCCAAACTTTATGGGTTAGTTTAATTAGATGACCTCTACCTCCTATAATTTTCTTGGGATTTACTTCTTAGTTAATTAGGATAATTAACTATTTAAGCCTTAATTAATCTCTTAATTAATCTAATTAATTAATTAACCTCCTAAATAGTAAATAAATAATTAATTAAGCTTTCTAATCACCATGGAATAGTAAATGGACAAGAGGAATGGGGTTAGGATCCCTTTCTTAATTTTTTTCCCTAAGTCCATCTCATTTAAATGAGAAATTAATTAAAATGAGATTAATTAAAATTTTAATTAATTGATTGTATAATTTAACTGATCAAATCATAATCACATTAGAACCTAATTAATTAAATCATGGGTAGATCTTTATGTGTTTGATAACATAAAGGGATTAAAGAAATTATGGTTAATCCACATGTGTGGGGAAGCCATAAGAGTACTTAATTAAGTTCTTTAATCCAATTAACTATCAATTGTGAGCCAATTGCATTAGGTCCTTTTATTTCCTTGGATCATTGAAATTTTATTTTTCATTCATATGCATATCATGTTGGCTCATAATTATTTGGTTAATTATATTAAGGTAACATAGATAAGGGTAATTAATTGATTTAATTAAGGGTCTAACTTAATTAATTCATAAAATTCACTTAATTACATATTCTTAAACAAAATCATATTACCAATATGGGAATGAGATTAGATAACAAATGAGTGCTCTCCTCCTCTTTAAATAAAAAAAATTAAAACTAAATTAATAAAGAAGCTTTGGTTTGCATTAAATGATTTTTATTTAGTATGTTTGTCCTTAGGAATTAATTGGATTGAGTGAATCACATGCTTGTATTTGATTATTCCTCTCCAATCATGCTAAATATTGTATGTCATTTAATTTCATGCATTCATCTCTTTTCAAAAATTAATTGAATTAAATGAGATTTCCTTTATGTAAGCTTGCATGTGTTGACTTAACTTAATATATGTGTGGCTATTATCACTATTAAATCCAAATATATTTTCTAAAAATTCACAAATGAATAATAACATGTGTAGTGATGATAGTTATAAATACATAAGAGATGTATGTGTTTATAATTTAAGTGCATGAGGTGAAGTCTCTTTCCTTTATTCATATATTGATTTATATAAGTCTGAATGGTAATGGGTATATAGTCTGGACATCCCGGGAATACGAGGCTTTAAGTATCCCTAATGAGATCATTTAATTATCTCACTTCCCTGGTCTAACAATGGCACGTACCCATTTGATTTCATTCTTATGTATTTTAACATTAGAATTTATCTAGAGCTTTAAATCATATACATAAATAATTCAATTAAAAAATAATTTTTGCATGATTCTCATCCTCTTAATTATGAATACATGTGTATGTATTTAAGAAAAAAATGGGTAAATAGTTTGGATATCCCTGGAATACGAGACTTTAAGTAGCCCCAAGGAGGTCATTTGATTAACTCACTTCCCTAGTTAACAAAAGCATGTACTTGTTTATGTCTTTTATACATGCATGCATATATTTAATTAAAGAATGATAATCCTCTTTTCTATTGAAAATACATGCATTCATAATCATTTAAATCATTGAATTATCTAATCATGTGATTTGGAGCTCTCTTTCCCATGTTATCTATGCAAATCTACATATGTTTGAATGTGATGTGTATATAGTCTGGACATCCCAAGAATACGAGACTTTAAGTAGTCTCAAGGAGGTCATTTGATTACCTCACTTCCCTAGTTTAACAATGGCACGTATATATTTAATTTCACTCTTATATATTTTTGTATAAGAATTTGGATAAAGCTTTAAATTTACATATACTAAATAATTCAATCAAATGAAAATATAAATTTAAAATATACACATACATCCATCATTTAAATATGCCAAAACATGTTGTATGTATAGATATTCTAAGTATTAAACCATATGCATGATAGATGTGATGGAAAAAAATGATTTAATATATGTCGTGTGTTAGTAATTCAATTAGATTAATCTTAAGAAACCTTTCATATTAAATAAGGTTATTTAAAGTGAACATAAACTTAGGATTAATTAAAACTGTAATAAATCATTCACTGAAGAGAACTAAATCAAATTAATATACTTTAGACATGGCTTAAGGTAGGGATGAAAGGGGATAACCCTCCTTCCTTCTCTTTATAACACTTAGTTGTTAAGTGTAGATCATATGCAATGAAATAAAATACAAATTAAAATTTACAAATTAATTAAACAATTTAGAGTGAAACCAACCTTCATGATAATTTGAATATTTTCTACACTTAGAAAAATATAACTCTAATGCATAGTAAGACACATCACACAAGCCTTAACACACACATTAGAATTAAGTTACCACTTCTAGTTCTATGTTAGGATGGTGCATGAAGTGATGTATTATTTTAGACTTAATGTTAGGGTGTATACTTCGTAGACTGGATGTTAGGCCGTTCCTAGCCTAATCATATTTTTAGAGGATTATGCTTAAGGGGGTGCTTAAAAATAAATATCAATGCTCTCTTTGTAGGTTGCTTAAACCCCTAAGCATAATCCAAGTTAGGATAGGTGTGCTTGGTTACCCATGTGCAGGGTTCTAAGCCCAAATTATATATATAACTGCTTGGGATTGTATGTGTGTTTAGTTAACCTCTATTTTGGAGGTATAATTAGATTTATTTTTCCATATATAAATGTAATCTTGTAATTAAGAACTAGGATTAGTGCTATGGGGGATAAGCAGTGGCCAGAAGGCTTTATCCTAGGATGCCCTGTGATGCCTTTGAAGCAAACACATCCAAATCGAAGAAGGAAGAATCAAATCAAGGAAATGGAAGAATGAAGAATGAAGACCCCCATAGCATTTAATAAAATTATAATTATTCTTTCATATTCTAGGTTGTATAAGGGTACCCATCTTTTTCTATTTCGGGTTGGTAGCAACCGACCGCACCGGCCTCTTATTCTTTCATGATAGTTATACAAATTGATTGATGATTTGTTTAGATTGTGTATTAGAAATTGCATCTTTTTTTAGTTTCTTAATGATTGATGCTTTAATGTGTGGCTTGGATGCGTTAGGCTCTTAGGATAAAAATAAATTTTTTATCCAACTAATCACTTATAACTAAATTTTAAATAACTCATAATCTCACCATAAAGCCTAGACATTAAATAAGATAATTAAAAGATTTAGCAACCCCTTAATTATATGGTTATATGTCTCATATCATGCATGCATATTTCTTCTTCCTTGAAATTAGGGGATCTCCATCCTTGCACGATAGGGGAATAGTTGACCTGTGAGGGCATCCCTTGTGGTGGAGAACACCCTTTTCATTGATTTGTCCAATAATCCATTTCATCATGCATTTAAGCATATAAAAATATTAAAGCCTTTGTCAAAAGGATGTGTAAAAAATAAGAATAAAATTTGAAAAGATTTTACATTTGCAGATTAAATCAAATGCTCATATCACTCATGCTCTAGTCTTTTAGGGAGTGAGTTTAGAATTTTAGTCTCTTTCTAACTAAATAACCACCCTAGCTATCTTGCAATTCATAAGACCAGACTATATGGTTTTAAAATCATAGGAAGAGTTAACTGGTGGCCACTCTTGGCAGTTATAAGTCCAGAAGTTGGATGGTTCATCCTCTATTGTGGAGGTGAACCTTTATGTCCACCCGTCGCTTAGATTTAGGTTGTGCTTTGGTTCTGACTAAAGCTACCTAGATTTAGGATATAATGTAACTATTTCCTTTGGGCTACAAGCATAAATCATCACCTCTTAGGCATTTCTACAATATTGTGATTGATGGAGTGTAAGCCCTAGCAATCTAATAAAATTCAAGTCAAACAAAATAATTCTCTTCACTTTCAAATATATAAAGCCCAATTACAAGATTGATTGGAATGCTCACTAGGCTTCCTAGTATCATGAGCATTCTTACTTTCTCCCTTTGGATTCCAAAACTAAGTCTTTTTCTTAAACTTTTCCAATTGATTTTCCAAACATTACAAATCCTTTGATAGTCTAACCTTGAAATCTTTGGAGATGATAATTGTCTACTTTAATCGAGAGTATTCTTATAAAATTTTATTTCCTAAGATGTAATTAAATATGAGGGGTTGCCTCCATAGGAAACTTTAGAAGCTAGTTTAATATAAACTTTTATTCATCCATGTAAAGGGGAAAAATTCTCTAGTATATTTGAAGACCCATCATGCCTTAGGAGTCCTTATTGGATGATTAGGTCCATTGAAGGGTGATGTCTCTATTTTTTGAGATAGTATATCATACCTCAATGTCATACCTAATCACTTCAATAAGTATCCCCTGCGATCTGCATGGTGTCCCCCATACATCCGAAAATAAACACCACAGTATTATGCATAATTAGCTAACCATTATATGAATATGTTTTAATTGCACGAGAGGTCAACTAACATTAGTAACTCAACATATTTTGGCATGTCAATACATGTGCATGGTCTAAAAATTTGGCTAACTATTTTGATAGTATGAGTGGAAATTTAGTAAAACTATTAGAAATCACAAATTCAAAACCATTATAAGGCCACTTCAAGGAACAATTTTATAACATACCCTTGCCAGATTAGAGGCAATTTTATGGCATGCCTCTATTAGATGGAGTGATACTTTATATAAATTACTTTTAAATTGAACGAGCTACCCATGTGGTAGATGAAAATCTTTCTTAGGTCATAAAATAAGAGCCAAGCTACCTTAATAATCCAAGAAGCTCCTAGAGCTAAATCGACATCATATCAAGCTTAATGTCTAAAAGATTAAACTTGAATATAAAAATTTAGTTTAAAAAATTTAAATGATCAAACTTATAAAATTTCTCATGCTTATAAGCTAAAGGATTGAGCTACTTGGCTAACTAATGAAGCTCCAAAGGCCAAGTCATCACCAAATTAAGTTTGACAAATCTAAGAGATTATGCTTAAACATCAAACAAAAAAAAGGGATTAAACCAATAGAATTCATAGGCCTAAAGGTCTAGTTATCTTGTTAATTCAACAAGTTATATGAAGTTGAATTAGCACCTTAAGTATCATGCTCAATAGTTTAAAAGATCAAATGTGAATGCAAATAAATGTCTAGTTTAATAATTCTAAATTTCAAACTCATTGTTGACCTCACTTTTGGATTGATGACTCATCCTTCCCGTCTTAGACTTAGGAACCTTCCAAGCACTAAGATTTCCCTAGCCATAGGACACCTCTAGTGACTAAGGGAACACTAAGCCCAAGCCTAGAGACTTAGGAAGGCATACCTTCAGCTTAGGATAGGTCTTAGGGAAAATAGGTCTTACCTATCCTATGGCCTAAACCAAGCCATGATTGTCCACTTATCCAAAACCAACCTCAAGCCAACACAACCAACTTTAATTAAATTTTGTTTCCTATCCAAGCTCCAAGCAAAATTGACTTAAATCATAACCTAAGTTATTCCACCATGATACCATGATCCAAGCCCATTCAAACAAACCAAATCTAACTTGATTTTCACAAAAGCACTCCTACCATTCAATAAACTATTTCAAACCCCTCCAATACTTACAATCAAACCAATTTAAACAAATGAGTCAAATTAACCAAAGTTAGCCCATTTGACCCAAAAAGTCCAAATGAGCTAAAATTCAGTCAAACCCAAATCAATTGCAATCAAGGCCATCAATCAACCCTAAATCCATATTGAACTCTTCTTAACACCCAATTCCACCAATTCAACTCAATCAAACCAATTGGTCCACTTGACCAAAAGTGGCCTAAATGACCAAATTGATTCAAACTTTAATCAAACCCAAATGGGATTGAATCAACCTATCCAATATCCTCTATAATGATTATTGATCATCCTTGATTGCCCAATTGCAATCAATTGGGTCAAACCAATCCAATTTGATCACTTGATCCAACCCAATTAACACATATGAAAAAAAATGAATCAAATCTTATTCCAACACCACTTATTTACAATCAATGACTCCCATCAATCATAAATTGAGTATTGAACATGGCTTCAACCACCAATTGAACCCAACCATGCCAATTTGGTCCCTTAACCCAAGTTGATCCAACTTGACCTAAAAGGCCAAATTGAGTCAAATCAAATCCTAAACCAATACATCTAATCAATCATAAATTAATTATTCAACATGATTCAACCTTCAATTTAACCCAATTTGGCCAATTTGACAAAATTGGTCAACTTAGCAATTTGATCTAAATGAACCCATGTGAGCCAAAATAAAATCCAAATAAATTAAATAATACATTCCAAATGATCAATTTAACATACCCAAACCCTTGGTTTGACCTAATTTGACTAATTGGTCAACCTAACCCAAATGAATCAATTTGACCCATATGGGTCAAACTGAGCCAAACCCATCCAAACCAAGTCCAAACCCAACCAAACTTGGCATTACTCATCCTTGAGTCACTAGGGGCCATCCCAAGTGGACTCAACCTCATGGTGAACCCAGTTTGGGTCAAAACCCTTTGGGACAAAATCCAATGAGATAAAATCTCCATTTGGGTGGGTTCTCCCACTCTCAAGCATTGGAAAACACCTTTGGACATTCTTGGACACTAGGACCACTGACCCAACTTAACCCAAGGCTATTTAGGTTCAACCTTTGGTCATGAGAAGGTGAACTCACCCTTGGCTCTCCATTTATTCACTTGGGGAGGAGGTACACCCCATGCCAGCCGATGTCACTGGCTCAACCTCTCAAGCACCTCTCTCCTCAGGAGTCCATTGCCACCTACCCCGGCCAGGCAACAGCCAAAGGATGAGCCATTCTCAGCCCTTGGTTCACTTGGGGAAGAGAGTATACTCCTCATCATCCATTGAAACTTCACACAGAGCTTCCTCACAGCATTTCGAGCAGCCCTAGACCCTTCCCCGAATCCCTAGTGCTCTCCATCGCCAGTGAGACCAACCACTGAATGAACATGCAAGGAAGATTACATCTAATGGTTAGAATCTCATGGGATAAAAATCCACTTCACAAAGATCCAAATAAAATTGAAATTATCCTCAATTTAATGGCTTACCTCATCGGAGGTGATCATCAGCGCTCGATTCTCTTGGAGAAGCTTCGTCTAGTGGAGACGAAGCTTTGTTGAGAGTTTGAAGTCTTGACATTGGATGGATCCTTCTAAAGGCCAAGCTCCCCTTCAGTAGGCTCGATCTTGATCAAGAGTAGCCCTCCCTTGCCTTTGGAGCTTGTGTGAAGGCTTGGGTGAGTTCGATTGAGCTCCCTGATGAAGCTTGTAAAGTGAATTATCTTGGTATTAGGTGTGGAGTAGGCTTGAATTTCAATGGAGCTCCCATATTTTCAGTTTGAGAAAATCCAAAAATGGAGAAGTTGAAATCACTCTAGGAAGCTTGGGATCACTTGGAAATGGTTCCTCTAGCTTCCCTTAGCTCAATCGAGTATGAGACTATGAAGATTGAATGGAATTAGGGGGAGTATATCTCCCCCTTGAAGGATTGGACGATTGTGAAGGAGCCTTCCATTTTGATCCAATTGACACTATTCAATGGGCTGTTTGAGCTATTTAGAGTGGCATGGCATACAATTTTGGCCATGTGCTCAAACAAGGTGGAGGGAGGATTCCATGTGCTTAATTTTAAGTGAGGTTGTCGATTTTGACCTTAGGCTAGGTTGGGCTGACCCAAACCCATTGGGCTAGGTGAACCACACTCCTTAGTGTCTACTTGGTCCACTAAAAGAGTGTCAAGTGGTCATGAAGAGGATTTGACCAAATTCCAAGTGAATTTGGCCAAACTTTGCCCTATGTCCTATGGGTAAAATGGTCATTTGGCTTGGGTTTCAATTTGAATATATTTGGTATGTTTGCAAAATGGGTTAGCCAAGTTTCATTGAATTTGGGATTGGTTTGATGTGATTTGGCTTATGTTGACCCATTTAGGTCAAAATGGGTTAACTTGGGTCAAGTTGACCAATTGGTCAAATTGGGTCAAACCAAGTGTTGGGTCAAGTTCATATGACCATTTGAAATATTTTGGTGGCTTTGGTTTGATTCAATTTGGTTTATATTTGGTTTTGGCTCAATTGAGTTCATTTTGGTCAAATGGGTCAAGTTGACCAATTTGACCTATTTGGGTTAGGTCATGGGTTGGCTTAGGTTTCATTGGTCATATAAAATGGATTGGTATCTTTTTCCAATCAATTTGATTTATATTTGAGTTTAGCTCAATTTGACCTTTTAGGTCAAGTTTATGGTCAATAAAAGTTAGGTCTAGTTGGCCAAATGAGGCTTTGGTTAAGTTCAACAATCATTTTGGAATGAACTTGACCCATTTGTTTCAATCAATTTGGCTTAAATCAAGTTTTGGCACTTTTTAACTTTTTAGGTCAAGTTGGGTCAACTTGGGTCAAGTGGCCAATTGGACTAGGTTAGGCTCAAATGTTGACTTGGTCAAGTTCAAATATTGATCATGATTGAGTTTTGATCAATGGTTTCAATCAAGTTGGCGTATGGTGGATTTTGGTTAGTTTAAATTTCATTTTGGCCAAGTGTTGACATGGTCAACCCTTTGGTTTGATTTGGTTTGACCCAATTTGAGTGATTGATCATCTCATGAAGATTGTTAATCATGATGAGAGGCTTAAGTTGGCTTAGTTCAGTCCAAATTGGTTAGGATTAGAATTTGGCTCATAAGGGTACTTTAGGTCACTTTGGGTCAAGTGAGCTAAGTGAGCTCGTGGTTGGCTTGGTCAAAGCTTGATTTGAGTTTGATTGAACTCACATATGGACTCATGATTGAAATATAAATTCATTTGCAAGTGGTTTGAAGTCAAATGGGTTTTGATTCATTTGATGATTTCAAGTTCATAAGGGTGAACATGAGTTTGACTTGGGTTTGATTTTTGGATTGAGTTTTGGTTTATTGATTGAAGTTTATGTTTATATTTGGATTCATGATTGAAGGATTGATTGAATCATTAAAAAAAATCTAGAGTTTGGCTTGATTTGAAATTGATTTGGTTTAGTTCAAGATTTTGACTTGAAAGGCTTAGGTTGAATTTTGATTGAATTTGAGTTTGATTTTTGGAGTTGGTTTGGTTGTTTGAATTTATATATCATTTATATATGTGAATATAAATGAAAATATAAATAGGTTATGAGAAAATTTCAAGGATTTGAAGTGGTTTGAACTTGATTTGAGCTATGCCAATGAGAAGGGACTTAGGAAAGATTTCTTGATTTGGATTGGAATTTTGGATTTAGTTTGTTTGATTTAAATTTATATTTCATTTATATATGTGAATACAAATGAGAATATAAGTGGGTTATGAGAAAATTTCATGAATTTGAATTGATTTAGATTTGATTTTGGCTAAGTCCTTAGGAAGGAATCAAAGGACTTAGGAAAGATTTTGAACTTGGGATTGAATTTTGGATTTAGTTTGATTGATTTGAATTTATATTTCATTTATATATGTGAATATAAATGAGAATATAAATGGGTTATGAGAAAATTCATGAATTTTAATTGATTTAGATTTGATTTAGGTTAAGTCCTTAAGAGGGAATCAAAGGACTTAGAAAATATTTTGAACTTGGAATTTCAATCATGGGCTTCAATCATTTAGAATTGATCATGGATTTCAATTATAAGTTTCAATCATGGGTTTCAATCATTTGGCATTGATTTGGGTTTGAAGAAAATCAATTAAGTTGAAATTGATTTAAGTTTGGCTTGAAGGAAGGAAGTGAGGAATGTGGTTTAAGCTATATGGTAGGCAACTTTTCCTAACACCCCTAAGGCATGACCTATTCCTCTGGATAACTCTTCTAAGTCTCTAGGGCTAGGTTGAGTGTCCACCTAATCACTAGATGCATCTTAAGACTAAGGAATCTCTTAAAGTCTAAGAGGAATCCTATATATAAGATGGAGGGGTTGAGAGCTCATCCTAAAATGAGGTCAACAAAGTTACATGTGTTAAATTGATCTTATTATATAGTGTGACTATTATCACTAGTAAATTTAAAATTAGTTTCAAAATTATAAACTAATGATGAAAATTTAAAGTGATGTTGGTTATGAATATTCTATGTGATTTATATTTGCTTATATTTAAACATGTTGAAGGATTGATCTATTTTCATGATTCATGTGCATGTGTTGATACGTTTGAATGTTAATAAGTATATAGCTTGGACATCCTAGGAATGAGGCATTAAGTAGCCCCAAGGAGGTCTTAGATTACCTCACTTCCCTAGTTTAACAATGGCATGTACTTGCTCAATTTCATCCATATGTATACACATATTAGAATTTGGATAGAGCTTTAGTTTACATGAGTAAATAATTTGCTAATATACAATCTTTTGTATGATTTTCATTATTCTGTTTATGTATGCATTCATATGTATTTAAGATTGCAAGTATATAGTATGTACATTTCGAGAACATGAGGCTTTAAGTAATCCCAAGGAGGTCTTATTTTACCTTACTTCCCTAGTTTTACAATGATGTGTATCTACACAAATCTCTAATACATGTGTATGTATACTTAGCTAAAGAAAGGAATCCCTTTTTTCTACCAAAAATATCTGCATTAACAATCATTCAAGTGTTCCAAAATACACATATGTACATTGCATGAATAGGCATGTTAAATTAAATATCATAAAATGAAAACATATGTATGTTATTAATGATGAAAAGGAATGATGGAATATTATTCATGTGATAGTAATTCAACCTCATTAACTTTAAGATGGCTTTCATGTTGAATAAGATTCTTTAAGATTAACCTAAATTTAGGATTAATAAAATATTTAATAAATCATTCACTAAAAGAAACCAAAATCATAACAACATACCTTTAGAAAAAAAACTTGAGGTAGGGATAAAGGGGGTCAAACCTCTTTCATCTCTTTATAACAATTAGATGCTAAATAAATATTGAGTGAAATAAAAAATATATAAATTAAAATTCATCAATCCTTTTAATAACTTGAAGTGGAACATCCCCTCATGTGTAACTTGAATATTCCAAACCTTAGACGATCATAATTCTAAAGCCTAGTTAAGACACACCACACCAAACCTTAGCACACACACTAGAATATTAGGTCACCACTTCTAGCTTTAAGTTAGTATGGTGTATATTGTAATGCAATATTTTGTTTTGTGATATAATGTTGTAGACTGGATGTTTGGATTAATAATGCGTAGACTGAATATTAAGCCGTTATTAGCCTAATGATATTTTTTACAAGAGATTATGCTAAAGGGGCTGCTAAAATACTAAATAAATATAAATACTTTTGCTTGTAGGGTGCTTATCCCCCTTTGCATAATCCACATTATGACAGGTGGGCATGGTTACCCATGTGCAAGGTGCTAAGTCCAAATTTATAAAATATAACTGCTTGGTTTGTATGTTTATTTAGCTAATATCTATTTTGCAAGTATAGTTAAATTTTATTTTTCATATATATGTAATTTTTGCAAATTGGATTAGGATTAATGCTATGGGGTTTAGGATGAGTATTGGCTAGAAGTTAAAGACCTAGGAGGCCTGATAAAGCTTGGAGCAAAACAAAATCAAAGTGAGGAAAGAAAGATGAAGAATGAAGACCCCCATAACAATTATTTTATTATAATTATAATATTCTTTTGTAATCCGGTTGTATATGGGTAGAGCTCGGCTATCAAACTTCTTTTATTTCTCGAGGTGTGCGGCGGTACTCAGTCACACTAGCCTTTTATTCTTTTATGAAAATTTATGAATGTTTGATTGCCATATTTAGCTTGTGTAATAAAAATGACATTTTTTTCATAGGTTTCTTAAGTTTGATGATTGAATGTGTGGCTTGGATACGGTAGGCTCTTTAGGATAAAGTTAATTTTTCTATCCTCATTAAACAACTCATCACCAAATTTTAAATACAACTCACAACTCAACTTAAATTTTAGGTTATAATCAAGATAATTAAAAGATTTAGCAATCCCTTATATGTATGTTGAATGTTATAATATCATGTATAACATCTTGTTTCACTCTTGAATAGGGAGGGTCTCTATTCTTGCATGATAGGAGAATGCTTGACTTTCGAGAGAATCCCTCATAGTGGAGAACACCTCTTTTGATTAATTTAGCTCATAAACTTATTTCATCATGCATATATGCATAATTATCCCAAGTCTTTTGTCTAGGTTATTCTACAAGCCAGTCATGATCTAGTCTATTAGAGAGTAAGTTTAGGATTTTAATTTTCTTCCTAATTAAATAACTGCTTAGCTATCTTGCACTTACATAAGACTGACCTACTATGATTTTGAAGCATAGGAGGTGTTAGCTGGCGGCCACTCCAAGCGGTTGTAAGCCCAGAAGAGTCGGGATGGGTTTATCCTCTCTTATGAAGGTAAACCATTATGTCTCATTTTTCGATTACTTAGGTCATACTTTTAGCTTGTGCTAAAGCATCCTAGATTTAGATTCCAAGGCTATTTATTTCCTTTATGCTACAAGTATAAGTCCTCACTCTTAGACATTTCCATAATCTTGTGTTGATGGACTATAAGCCCTAGTATTCTAATAAATTTTAACTCAAACAAAAATACACCCTTTCTTTCAAATATATAAAGCCCACTATAGGGTAGACTGGAGTTCTCACTAGGCTTCCTAGTATCATGAGTGTTCCTTACTGATCTTTCTTTAGAATATGTAAATAAGTCTTCTATTTGAAATCTCCCACTTAATTTCCAAAAATACTAAATCCTTTGATTAGCTTTGAAATCTTTGGAGATGCTTATTCACTACTTTAATAGAGAGTGTTCTTAGAAAATTCCTATTTTCTATGATATAATTAACTATGGAAGCTTGCTTTCAAATGGAACTAAAGAACCTGACATAAAATAAACACTGCTTTACTTTCCCATGTAAAGTAGGAAAAAATCTGTATATAGGAAGACACATCTGCCTTAGGAGTCTTTATTAAGTGATTAGGTCTATTATAGGGTGATGTTTCCATCTTTCGAGATGGTACATCATACCTTGATGTAGTTCTCGATCACTTCAATAAGTATTCATTAAGATCTGCGTGGTGTCTCATGATTCCAAATTAAAACACCACACTCGTATTTTCATTAGCCACAAAAGCCCAAGGTTGAACTATGTTGTTAAGTAAAAAGGGAAATACATGGTTAATAAAAAATTCCAAGCTCATTAAATCTAAAGGTTTGGCATGAAAATCAAATCCTAGTATGTTGACCTCCATGCATGTGTCATAAGTTAAGTCAAGCTCACTAGATGAATTCGACGAGCTTCAGAGCGTAAATTGGAGCTGAAATGCACTAAACATAGCCAAAATAAGTTAAAATGACCTTTGATCGATAAATGGACTTTTCCATCATGTTAAAAATATTAAAATTGATCAGAATATAAATTTTGCAATCTAATGTTCGATCCATCAAGAAGGAGGGTCCTCGATGCACTGATGCGCATATAAAGGTTGGGAAGCCATGATGATGCTTAAATGACCCCCGTTCATGAAATTGATCAGGCCATTAGCATCAAAATGTCAAAACCCTTCAAATGAGACTATCCTCACTCAATTCAGATGAGTCTGCATGAATATCGAGCAGTTGAAAGTGACGTCATGCAAATTTGAACTAAAATTGATCCGATTCGACGTTGACATAAACCAAACGACCTTTGATCAAGAAATAGACTGCATCGTTGCTTTCGGAATATCAGAATAACCTAAGATCGATATATATATTGCCTATGCAATAATATCAGCAAAAAATTTCTAATTAGGATTAATTTTCACTTAAATAAAGAATTTTTATAAATACCCCACCTAACCCTAAATCAACTACCCACAACCCCCACTTGCCACATTTGGTCCTAATCCCATTCCTGAGGTCCCTCATGCACGGAAGCGAGCTTCCCTTCTATACTCATCTCGTTTCGGTGACTCGTGCATTATGAACGAACCACACGCATCCATCCTGCTTCTCGCATGAACCGAAGCCAAAGTGCAAACACATCATCATTTTCGCAGTGAGCTCCGTCATGCCTCACCTGCGTGCATGATCCCATGTGTAGCATCGTGTGCACAGACATACAAGCACCTGCATGCCCCCTAGCATGCCCGTGCTCACCTGACCAAAGTTTGTGTTGAAATATAAGTACTCATACACATCTTTCTTGATGCGATGAGAAAAGTTGTGCTTGTTTGTATGTGTATAAGTGCCTATACATGCCTTTCTTGGCGTGGCGGGAAAATATGTGTTTAATGTAGGTACCTAGAGCTCCATATATGTCTTTCTTAGCATGGTGGGATGGCACATTCAGGTCGTAGTTTATACCACCCATACACATCTTTCTTGGCATGGTGGGCAACCCAGCATACCCATGGTAGCCCCTTACACGGAGACGATTGAATGTTGCCAAAATGCTGTCAAATTTTCACACTGGCAAGAGACCTAAATAACTTAACATAAATTAAACTATAATTATAAAATTACTGTTTAAACTGGCATTGGAGGTGTATAAGTATTTGTACATGCCTTTCTTGGCATGGAGGGAAAATCTATTTCACGTAGGTACCTTAGATCCCAATCAATGTCTTTCTTGGCATGGTGGAAAGATGCATTTAGCCGTGGTATTTATACCACCCATACATGCCTTTCTTGGCATGGTGGGCAGCCTCAGCATACCCGAGTAGCTCCCTACATGGAGATGATGTCAGGATGTTGTCGAATTGATGTCAAACTTATACACCGATAGGAGGCCTAAGCAGCTTAATATAAAATCAACTATAAACCTTAAATTGATGTTTAAATTGATATTGCAAGTATATAAGTACCTGTACACACCTTCCATGGCATGACGGGAAAATTTCTATTACATGTAGGTTCTTCAGAGACCCATACATGCCTTTCTTGGCATGGTGGGATGATGCATTCGACTGTGGTGTTTACACCACTTACATGCATTTCTAGGCATGGGGTGGGCCTAATCCCCATTGTAGCCCAATATATGGGGACGATGTCGAGAGGCTGCCGAAATATTATCAAAATTTTATCTAAAATCTTAAGCTTGCAATGAAACTCAGTCAAAATAAGCAATACTATTCAAATCCTATAAACTTAAATTAATATTGAATTAAATAAACCCACATGGTCCCCGACACTATGCTAAATGGTTAAACTTAGTGTCTGAGGATGTTGTGTGGGTTGATTCCCAATTGGGTCTTAGGACTGGGTCTGGGTTAACAAAACCTAAAAATTGAATAATAATACTATAAGAATTTAGTGAAACATCTGAGAAGCTAATTCTATCATATGAATGTAGATCTGATCCTCTATTATTAAATTAATAGAGTCAACAAGATCTAAAATAGAAAAATAGTACATCTACCCTGATGATGACTGTGTCGAATGGGGATTTCAATCGGAGGGGATACTTCCATTAAAATGTAATCATAATCTGAGATCAAATTAACTTAAATCAAGTGTCAACTGGAATGCAAAATCTAATATGTCATTAAGCTATAAATGCCTAAACAAAATTCAATCTTTAAATACTTAAAGTAAACTCCACCCTACCCACTTTTTTGCAACTATTTATTGAAGGTGATCGTTGACCTCACTTTTGGAGTGAGCTTTCAACTTCTTCATCTTACACATAGGACTCCTCTTGTCACTAAGAGTTCCTTAGTCTTAACACACTTCTAGTGATTAGGTGAACACTTAACCTAATCCTGAAGACTTAGACTAGTTAGCCATAAGAATAGGTTATGCCTTAGGAGTTTTAAGAAAACTTTCCTACCCTATATTTTAAACCCAAATCCTTACTTCCTTCTTTCAAGTCAAACTTCAAATTAAATCTTAAATCAATTCCAACTCAATTGATTCTCAAAGCATAGATCAATTCCAAAACTCAAATCATGAATCAATTCCAAATAATTAAAACCCATGATCAATTCTAAATCCAAAATCTTTCCTAAGCCATTTTGATTTCATCTTATGGACTTAGCTCAAATCAAATATTAAATTAATTCCAACTCAATTGATTTTCTCAAATCATGAATCAATTCCAAATAATTGAAACCCATTATCAATTCCAAAAAAACCAAAATCTTCCCTAAGCCCTTTTGATCTCATCTTATGGACTTAGCTCAAATCAAATTTAAATCACTCCAAACTCAAAAGATTTTCTCATAATCCATTTATATTCTCATTTATATTCACAAATATAAATAAAATATAAATTCAAATAGCCAAAACTAAATTCAAATCTCAAGTCCAAATCTAACATAAATCCAACCTATACCCTTTCAAGTCAAATTCTTGAACTTAACCAAATCATTCTAAAATCAACCCAAACCCTTAGATTTTCTCTTGAAACAATCACTTTTCAATGACATGCCAAAATATAAACATAAGCTACAATCATCATACCAAAAATCAAACTAACCCAAATCAAACCCATATTCACCCTTTTGACTTGAAATTGTCAAATGAATCAAAACCCATTTGACTCTAAATCACGTGCAATTGGATTTATATTTCAATCATAAGTCCATATGTGAGTTCAACCAAACTTGGATCAAGCCTTGATCAAGCTAATTGACCCACTTAGCCTCACTTGACCTAAAGTGACCTAAATGACCTTTTTAAGCCAAATTCTAATGTAACCCAAATTGGATTGAAAAAAGCCCATCTAAGTCCCACATTGTGAGAAACAATCTTCCTAGGATGATCAATCACTCAAATTGGGTCAAACTAATCAAACCTATCCTTTGACCAAGTCAACACTTGGCCCAAATGAAACCTAAACTAGCCAAAATCTACCATATGCCAAATTGATTGAAGCCGTTGACCTAAACCAATCCATAATCAATGATTGAATTTGACCAAGCCATCAATTGAGCCAAACCAAGCCTATTTGGCCACTTGACCTAAGTTGACCCAAGTTGACCTAAAAAGTCAAAATGAGTCAAATCTTGATCGAAGCCAAATTGATTGCAACCAATGGGTCAAATTCATTCTAAAGTGATTCTTGAACTTGACCAAAGCTTCACTTGACCAACTAGATCCAACCTAGCCCAATTTACCATGAACCCAACTTGACCTAAAAGGTCAAATCAACTTGAAATAAAACCAAACTAAATTGATTGAAACCAAAGTTTGCAATACATTTGAAATGATCAACCAAGCCTAAACCAACCCATGACCTAACCCATTAGGTCAAATGGGTCAAATTGGTCAACTTGACCCATTTGACCTAAATGAATCTAAATGAACCAAAATCAAATATAAAATAGATTGAGCCAAACCTATGATACCCATAGGCTCCAAATTATCATTTGAACTTGTCCTAACCCATGGTTTGACCTAATTTGAACAATTAATCAACCTAACCCAATTTGACCCAACTTGACCTAAATGAGTCAAATTGAACCAATTCAAACCAAATGAACTCCAAATCACTTGAAATTTGGCCCAACCCATTTTTGAATCATCTCAAATATGCTCAAATTAAAATCAAGGCCAAATGATCACTTTACCCCTTGGTCAAAGGGTATCATATGACTAATTTCACTTAGAATTTGGTCATATTCTTTCTCAAGGCCACTTGACATCCTCCTATTGATCCACATGGAAACTAAGGAGGGTGGTGAACATGACCCAATCTCCTTGGGCCAGCCATGACCCAACCCAAAGACAAATCGACCCCTCTAACGGGAATTGAGCACTTGGATCACCCCATACACTCACCAAGCACATGGGCACTCCCTCTCCTCCACTTCTCTATCTAAAATGAATCACATGGAGTGCTATCAGCCCAAACCAATCAATCAATCTCAGCAATTGATCAAAAATAGCAAAGCTAGTCTTGACCGTCCGATCCAAGGAGGAGGAGATATACTCCCCCTCATTCCCACTCAAACAACACACACTAAATTTGATTGAACTCTTGGAATCGAATGCAAGCTTCTCCAAGCCTTGGAAAGCATTCTCGAGCTCCCCCTTTTTTCTCCTTCTCGGTTTCTTCAAGGCTGAAATAAGGGAGACTCAAATCAACTCCAACTCATCCAATTCTCCACTAAACCCAAATTAAACTTGCAAGCACCATCAAGGCACCTCATCAAGTTCAATCAAGCTATTTCCTAAATCACTAAGCCATGGGAAGGAGGACTTCGATCAAAGATGATTGCCATTTAAGGGGAGCTTGGTCAACCAAGCCATCCACTTCAAATGAAAGCTTGATACCTTCAATAGAGCTTCATCTCTACTAGACGAAGCTACCTTCTTCGTTGGAAGCAGGTGATAGCCTCCGGTGAGGTTTTGCTCAAAATCATAGGCATAGAATTTTTTGCTTTGTCCTTTGTGAAGGGAATTGTAATCCCATTAGATCTTGGCTATTGGATTACTTGCTTGTGCCTCCCTGAAGATGTGGGGTGAGTTTGACCTCCATCCAAGCTCATGTGAGCTCGGATCGAACGATCGATCGATGGATGGCATCCAAACTCATGTGAGCTCGGGAGGAGAAAAATCACACATCGTTCATTCCCGTGATTGAAATGGATGGTTGTGATTAAATCACATTAGATCTCCCTTTGATTTAAGCCTAAACTACGGGATTAATCATGGTCGTCCGATCTTAGATCGGATGACCCCTGGAGAAAGCGCTGTCGTCACCAGTTGACTTGACAATGGATGTGATAACTGAAATAACCTATCCCATCGTGCCACGTGGAAAGCGAGCCGTGTTAGCCACCACATGGCCTGACAGGATTAGGGGTTAATTAGCTCTAATTAATCTAATTTTAATCATGAAACTTCCAAAATTCATAACTAATTATAAAAAATCCAAAAATATAAACTCAACTTCATTTTAAAGATAATTCAGTAAGGAATAATATAAAATTGAAATCAATTGATTTTGAACAGTGACTTTCACTCAATTTGGGTTTAATTAAAAATATAATTAGACTATTACTCTTTAATTACTTTAGCAATTAATTCCAAACTTCCTAGGGTTAATTAGTGGGATGACCTCTACCTCCCATGCTTTTATTTGAATTTATTATTGGATTAATTAGGGGAATTATTTATTTCATCTCTAATCACTTTCCTAATTAATTAAACAATTAATTAACCTATTAAACAGTGATAAACTCATTAATTAAGCTTACTAATCACCATGAAATAGTGAATGGACTTAAGGAATGAGATTAGGATTTCTTTTCCAAATCTTTTCCCCAAAGTTTATTTCATTTGGATAAAGACTTAATTCATTTGTAAATTGATTAATGATTTAATCACTTCATTAAATTGCTTAATTAACTAAACTTAAAACCAAATAATTTCTAAACTTAATCATTTAATCTTGGGTAGATTCTTAGGTGTTCAATAACCTAAGAGGTTTTAAAGGAAATTATAATCAAGCTACATGTGTAGAAAGGTTATAGAAGTACTTAATTAAACCATTTAGCTTAATTAATCAATAATTACGAGCAATTATATTAGGCCCCCTTATTTCTTAGGTGCATTGCTAGTTTAAATTCCATGTGGTTTCATATCATATGTTGGCTCATAATTGTTTGATTAATTATGTTAAAGTGGTGTAGGTAAGGGGTAATTAATGGATTTAATTCACACCTTAACCTAAACAAAATATAAAATTAACCTAATTGTTCTAAAATTAAACTAAACCAATTCACACATGTAGGAGATGGGTTACGACCAACAAAATAAAATTCAAAAATAAAAATCTCTTTAAAAATTTTTGATTCATTTTAAATGATCTTATTCTATAGGATTGTCCTAAGGAAGTAATTAGGGTGAATGAAGTCATATGCTTACATTCTTTTATTTCTTTCCAAGCATGCTAAATATTGTTTGCCATATGAAATCATGCATTCATTTCTTTTGAAACATCAATTAAATAAAATGTTTCCTTTATATCAAATTGCATGTTTTGGCTAAAGTAAGAATATGAGTGGCTATTGTCACTATTAAATGAAAAATTATTTTCAAAACCTATAAAGTAAATATTATGAATGAAGTGATGCTATTTATAAATATTTATAAGCTTGTATGTGATTATAACATAAGATGTGTTTTATGTTATCTTCTTCTCTTCTCTTAACATGGATTTAAATAGGATTTGCAAAGTGTATAGTTCATTTGAAAAGAACACAACACTTGCTTAAATCTATTCCTAAGTATTTTTATGTTATGACTTATGAAGGATCCTCACGTTTACACATGTAAATTATACAACCAAATTAAATAAAGATCTTTTGCATGATTCTTCATTCATTTATTTCTTTTGTACATATACATGTATTTAAGAAAATTTGTATATTAGTATGGACATCCCGGGACTTCGAGGCTTTAAGTAGCCCTAAGTAGGTCTTGTACCTTACGCCCCTCATGTGGAAAATAATGGCGGTCGTACTCACTTATGTCTTTTATACATATGGATGTGCATCATGTTAATGGATAAAGAATCCATCTTTTCTACATAATAAAGGCATGCATTCATGGAATATCCAAATTTTCAAATCATATCTCTTAGCATTCATCATCAAGGTGTGCTAAAATTTGCATTGCATGTGTAGGTATGCTTAGGATAATTCATATGCATGGTATACATGGTAGAACCTCGAGTTATACAAAGCCAAGTTGATTTAAACTCACAACATGATGGTTCACCCTCGAGCTTTTCAAGTAGAAGAGCTTATTTTAGTTCTAAGGAGGCTAATTGTTGCCCGTCGAAAGATGGGAGGCAAGTTTGAACCCACTTGGGAAGACTCTTTTTTCATAGAGAAGGCATACCAAGGAGGATCTTATCAACTTATTGATTATAAAAGGGATCACCTGATGCTTCTAATTAATGGGCTCTATTTGAAGAATTATCACCCAAAAAATTATGTTTGAAAATAATTATCATAAAAAATTATATTCCAATTCATCAAAATATTCTCTTCATTCGAAGCATTATTTTCATGTTTACAAATCCACCACAACGTGTTTAGGGTAGGTATAAGAGAACCCAAGAGGCATCCTATCCTTCTTTCATAACACAAACACAAATTAAACATGATTCCCCAGCGCTACTAGAGTAGGTGTAAAAGAACATGAGAGGCATCCTATTTTGACTAGCACGACTAAGTTAGATGTAAGAGAACCCAAGCAAAATCCTTTCTTAGTGGAATCACAATGCCATTCTTGGCACCATTTCATCAATTTTTAAGTGTGTTTTAAGATAGGTGTGAGATAGCCAAGCGGCATCCTGTCCTCTTCAAACATAAACACAAACACAAACATAAACATAAACACAAAAATATATCTTTTATCTCGGACTATTTTGATGTGGGAGAAAGTCCCTGTGGCACTCATTCATTAGCTGCTCTAGGTTGGGCCAACATGCTACCTTGCTAGTGCGTCACCCTAGTGGTCACCTGTTTGGTAGATGTGAGTCCCCACACTTTCTTCCTAACTTGACCATTGTAAACCAATGAACACCTTCTTAGTTTAATAGGCCTCACTGCCCATCCAGTAAGCTACCATCATGTCGACTTTGTTTAAGAAGGTGTAAGTCTATACGCTTTCTTATTGAACTAGCCATCATACACTGACTAGGTCAAGTATTTTTGAGGTTTAGGATAAGTCCCCAGTGACTCCTTTCCTCTCGTTTGAACTGATATAAGTCCCCTAGTGGCATTCACTCAGTAGTCTCTAGGTCGGATAGCACCTGTCGAGCCGAAGATAGACTATCCGACAATCAGTTCGCTATAGGAGGATGTGAGTCCTCGATGCTTTCTTCCTAGGCTAGTTGTTGCAAATCGACAGGCATCTTAAGTTGGTTGATGTTCACTATGTTGACAGCAACTCACCTGGTGGATACACCACTCTTGGCAGATGTGAGTCCTCGTGATTTCTCCTTGAGTTAGCCACCAAATACCTATAGACATTATATTCTTCAGGGCTTTAGATAAAGCCCTTAATGGCCTCTCACGGGCACTCTACTTGGATTACATCCTTTGCAACCCCATTTAGACACTACCCAGGTTACTCTTGGATTGGACAGTTCCCCTTTCCTAGTAGCCACCCCTGTGATTGGAGAATTTGTTCAACAGATGCATAGATTTTCCTTTTGGAACAGTAAATCTGAGATAGGTCTAGGCTGATATAAGCTCCTTCTCAGTATGATCCCTCACAAACCAACAGGGTCCACAATAAATAAACAAATTTATTTGCTTGTGGATTAGGAATTCAAGCACCCAGTGGCCCCTTTTCCCAAGCAGGCATCCTATCTTTAGGGCAGTGTCAGTAAAACTCCCAATAAGAATTTCTTGACTGCGCTTAAGTTAAGATAAGTCCCCGGGTCAGCACTCTCTCCATAGTCACCCTTAGGTTGGCTTCAATCTATTTTGCCACAAACAGGTTACCCCGATAATCATTTGGCTCTGAAAGATGTAAGTCTACAATGCATTCTTTCTAGCATGACTATCGCAAATCGACGGGCAGCCCTAGGTTGGGTCGACATGTTACCTGGCTAATATATCTCCCTAGTGGTCTTTTTGTTCAGGAAAGATGTGAGTCATCATGTTTTCTTCCCTGAACTAGCCACTACAAATCGAAAGGCACCCCTTTGGTTAGATAGTTCTCCCCTCAACTAGAAAGCTACTCCCTTTGGATCTATAAATTTGAGATAGGCCAAGGCCAACATGGCCCTACTTAGTGCAGTCCATCGCCAATTGATGAGATCCATCAAAAATAATTAAAAAATGAAATTAATTTTGACTATCTTTGAGCTGATTTAAGTCCCCCAGCGACATTCACTCAGTAGTCAGCCTAAGGTTGGGTTTAATTCATTGTCTTGCCAACAAATCACCCCAATGACTGATCCCTACTTTGGAGGATGTAAGTCTTCTACGCTTTCTTCCAAGTGTAACCGCTGTACACCAAAAGGCAACCCCTTTGGTTGGATAATTTTCCCCTCGGCCAGGAACTCCCTTTGGATCGATAAATCTAATGTAGGCCAAGGCCGACATGGCCCATACTTTGTGTAGTCCAGCATAAATTGACGGGATCCTTAAAAAAATTTAAAAATGAAATTAATTTTTGTATCTTTGAACTTATTTAAGTCCCCTAGCGGCATTCACTCAATAGTCAGCCTAAGGTTCGTTCAATCCATTGCCTCACCAATGGATCACCCAATGACTGCTCCCTACTTTGGAGGCTATAAGTCTACTCCGCTTTCTTCCTAGTACAACTGTTGCACAAAAGGAAAGCCCTTTGGTTGGATAGTTCTACTATGTGGTTGATAGATTACCTCTTTGGATTGGTAAATTTGAAGTATGCCAAGGCCAACATGGCCCCTACTTAGTGCGGTCCATCACAAATCGACATGGTTTATCTTAAAATAAAAACAAATTTTAATCTAAAATAAAATCAACCAACATCCCCCAGTGGAGTCAAATCAAACAAATCAAATCAATCAACTTCTCCTCAGTGGGATGCAAATCTTTCAATCTCCTTAGTGGAGTCAATTCAATCCAACCCAAAAATGTTCCCTTAATGGAAGGTTCACTTCTTTTATCCCCAGTGGATTCCAAATTTTAATCCCTTAGTGGATTTCACAACCTCTCATCCCCTAATGGATGACTTGAACCTACTTCCCTAGTGGAAGGTCCACATACTCCATCCCTAGTGGATTCCCCCTTCACTCTCTTATAATTTTGACATGAGTAGAGTCACAGTGCACTAAGATTTTGATTCCATCTACACCTTGGATTTGGGAGTAGATTGTTTCTGTTAGTGCTTATGATCTTTCAAACATTGTTGATCATCTCGGTCAACACCAATATGTGCGGTATGCCTTGTCAGTCACACTACACCTATTGGGCGCCATTTATTGACCTCACTTTTGGAGTGAGATTTCAACTTCTTCATCTTAGACATAGGACTCCTCTAGTCACTAAGAGTTCTTAGTCTTAAGACACTTCTAGTGATTAGGTGAATACTTAACCTAACCCTGGAGACTTAGAAAAGTTAGCCATAGAAATAAGTTATGGCTTAAGAGTTTTAGGAAGACTTGGCTATAGTTTAAACTCAAAATCTTGCTTCCTTCTTTCAAGTCAAACTTCAAATCAAATCTTAAATCAATTCCAACTCAATTGATTTTCTCAAAGCATAGATCAATTCCAAAACTCAAATCATGAATCAATTCCAAATAATTGAAACCCATGATCAATTCCAATTCCAAAATCTTTCCTAAGCCCTTTTGATTTCATCTTATGGGCTTAGCTCAAATCAAATCTAAATCACTCCAAACTCAAAAGATTTTCTCATAACCCATTTATATTCTCAATTATAATCACAAATATAAATGAAATATACATTAAAATAACCAAAACTAAATTCAAATCTCAAGTCCAAATTTAACATAAATCCAACCTATGCCCTTTCAAGTAAATTCTTGAACTTAACCAAATCATTCTCAAATCAATCCAAACCCTTGGATTTTCTTGAAACAATCACTTCTTCAATCACATGCCCAAATATAGACATAAGCTACAATCATCATACCAAAAATCAAACTATCCCAAATCAAACCCATATTCGCCCTTTTGACTTGAAATTGTCAAATGAATCAAAAACTATTTGACTCCAAATCACTTACAATTGGATTTATATTTCAATCATAAGTCCATATGTGAGTTTAACCAAACTTGGATGAAGCCTCGATCAAGCCAATTGACCCACTTAGGCTCACTTGACCCAAAGTGACATAAAGGACTTTTTTGAGCCAAATTCTAATCTAACCCAAATTGGATTGAACTAAGCCAATCTAAGCCTCACAATGTGAGCAATAATCATCCTAGGATGATCAATCACTCAAATTGGCTCAAACCAAGTCAAACCTAGCCTTTGATCAAGTCAACACTTAGCCCAAATGAAACCTAAACTAGCCAAAATCTATTACATGCAAAATTGATTGAAGCCATTGATCTAAACCATTCCATAATCAATGATTGAACTTGACCAAGCCATCAATTGAGCCAAACCAAGCTTATTTGGCCACTTGACCTAAGTTGACCCAAGTTGACCTAAAAGGTTAAAAAGGGTCAAATCTTGATCTAAGCTAAATTGATTGCAACCAATGGGTCAAATTCATTCTAAAATGATTATTGAACTTGACCAAAGCTTCAATTGGCCAACTAGACCCAACCTAGCCCTATTGACCATAAACCCAACTTGACCTAAAAAGTCAAATCAACTTGAAATCAAATCAAACCAAAATTGATTGAAACCAAAGCTTGCAATACATTTCAATTGATCAACCAAGACTAAACCAACCCATGACCTAACCCAATTAGGTTAAATGGGTCAAATTGGCCAACTTGACTCATCTGACATAAATGAACCTAATTGAACCAAAATTAAATATAAATGAAATTGAGCCAAACCAATGATACCCATAGGCTCCAAATGATCATTTGAACTTGATCTAACCCATGGTTTGACCCAATTTGACCAATTGGTCAACCTAACTCAATTTGACCCAACTTGACCTAAATGGGTCAACTTGAACTAATTCAAACCAAATGAACTCCAAACCACTAGAAATTTGGCCTAACATATTTTTTGAATCAGCTCAAATCTGCCCAAATCAAAATCAAGCCAAATGATTACTTTACCCCTAGGTCAAAGGGTATCCTATGAACAAATTAACTTGGAATTTGGTCATATTTTTTTCTCAAAATCACTTGGCATCCTCCTAGTGGTCCACATGGACACTAAGAAGGGTGGTTAACATGACCCAATCACCTTGGATCAGCCATGACCCAACCCAAGGACAAACTGACCCCTCCAATGGAATTGAGCACTTGGATCACCCCATACACTCACCTAGCACATGGGCACTCCCTCTCCTCCACTTCTTTTCCTAAAATGAATCACATGGAATGTCTAACAACCCAAATAGATCAATCAATCTCAATAATTGATCAAAAATGGCAAAGCTAATCTTAGTTGTCTGATCCAAGGAGGAAGAGATATACTCCCCTCATTCCACTCAAATAACACACACTGAATTCGATTGAGCTCTAAGAATTAAAAGTAAGCTTCTCCAAGCCTTGGCAAGCATTCCCGAGCTCCCCCCATTTTCTCCTTTTGATTTTCAAAGCTAAAATAGGGGAGATCCAAATCAACTCCAACTCATCCAATTCTCCATTAAACCCAAATTAAACTTGCAAGCACCATCAAGGCACCTTATCAAGCTCAATCAAGTTGTTTCCCAAGTCACCAAGCCATGGGAAGGAGGACTTTGATCAAAGCTGATTGCCATTGAAGGGGAGCTTGGTCAACCGAGCCATCCACTTCAAATCAAAGCTTGGTACATTCAACAAGGCTTCATCTCTACTAGATGAAGCTACCTCCTCCGTTAGAAGCGCCGGTGATAGCCTCCGTGAGGTATTGCTCAAAACCATAGGCATAGGAATTTTTGCTTGGTCCTTTGTGAAAGGAATTGTAATCCCATTAGATCATGGCCGTTGGATTCCTTGCTTGTGCCTCTCCAAAGGTGTGGGGTGAGTTTGAGCTCCATCTGAGCTTGGGTAAGCTTGGATCGATCGATAATCGACGGACGACATTCATCTCTCACCGCTCGGGAGGAGACAAATCACACACTGTCCATTCTGCATGATTGGAATAGATGGTTGTGATTAAATCATGTTAGATCTCCCTCTATTTTAAGCCTAAACCTTGGGATTGATCATCCGTCTCGGATGACCCGTGGAGAAAGTGCATCGCCACCGACTCAAGTGGATGTGATAACTTAAATAACCTATCCCATCACGCCACATCAGCCGCCATGTGGCCCGATGGGATTAGGGGGTTAATTATCTCTAATTAATCTAATTTTAATCATCAAACTTCCAAAATTCATAACTAATTATAAGAAAATCTAAAAAATAGAAACTTAACTTTCATTTTAAAGATAATTCAATAAGGAATAATATAAAATTAAACTCAATTTATTTTGAATAGTGACTTTCATTCAATTTAAATTTTATTAGAAATATAATTAGGCTAATTACTCCTTAATTACTTTAGCAATTAATTCTGAACTTTTGAGGGTTAATTAGTGGGATGACCTTTGCCTCCCATGATTTTCTTAGAATTTATTATTAGATTAATTAGGGAATTGCTTATTTCATCTCTAATCACTTTCTTAATTAATTAAATAATTAATTAACCTATTATACAGTGATAAACTCATTAATTAGGCTAGCTAATCACCATGAAACAATGAGAAAACTTAGGAAATGAGATTAGAATTTATTTTCTAAATCTTTTCCCCAAAGTTTATTTCATTTGGATAAAGATTTAATTAATTTACAAAATAATTAATGATTCAATCACTTCATTAAAAGACTTAATTAACTAAACTCAAAACTAAATTATTCCAAACTTAATCACTTAATCTTGGGTAAATTCTTAGGTGTTCAATAACTAAGAGGCATCAAAGAAAATTATAATCAAACTACATGTGTAGGAAGGTTATAAAAGTACTTAATTAAACCCTTTAGCTTAATTAATCAATAATTGTGAGCCAATTGCATTAGGCCCCTTATTTCTAGGTGCATTGCTAATTTAAATTCTATGTGATTGTATATCATATGTTGGCTCATAATTATTTGATTAATTATGTTAAAGTGTTGTAAGTAAGGGATAATTAATGGATTTAATTCAAACCTTAACCTAAATAAAACATATAATCAACCTAATTGTTCTAAAATTAAACTAAACCAATCCACACATGGGAGATGGGTTAGGACCATCAAAGTCTTCTCACATTTTCTAAGTCAAATCAAATTCAAAAATAAAAATCTCTTTAAAGAATTTTGATTCATTTTAAATGATCTTATTCTATAGGATTGTCCTTAGGAAGTAATTAGGGGAATGAAGTCATATGCTTACATTCCTTTATTTCTTTCCAAGCATGCTAAATATTGTTTGCCATATGAAATCATGCATTCATTTCTTATAAAAAATCAATTAAATAAAATATTTCCTTTATGTCAAATTGCATGTTTTGGCTAAAGTAAGAATATGAATGGCTATTATCACTATTAAACCAAAATTATTTTTAAAACCTATAAAGCAAAGATTATGAATGAAGTGTTGCTATTTATAAATACTTATAAGCTTGCATGTGATTATAGCATAAGATGTGTTTTATGTTATCTTCTTCTCTTAACATGGATTTAAATAGGATTTGCAAAGTGTATAGTTCAGTTGAAAAGACCTCAACACTTGCTTAAATCTATTCCTAAGAATTTTTATGTTATGACTTAAGAAGGATCCTCACATTTACACATGTAAATTACACAACCAAATTAAATAAAGATATTTTTGCATGATTCCTCATTCATTTATTTCTTTTGTACATCTACATATTTTTAAGAAAAGTGATATATTAGTCTAGACATCCCGGGGCTGTGAGGCTTTAAGTAGCTCTAAGTAGGTCTTGTGCCTTACACCCCTGGTGTAGAAAAAATAATGTCATACTCACTTATGTATTTTATACATATGGATGTGCATTATGTTAATGGATAAAGAATCCATCTTTTCTACATAATAAAGATATGCATTCATGGAATATCCAAATTCCAAATCATATCTCTTGCATTTATCATCAAGGTGTGCTAAAATTTGCATTGCATGTATAACTATGCTTAGGATTATTATGGTGCAAAGAAATAAAAGGTTATGTGTTATGTGATAGTAATTCACCTTAATTAATCCTACGATTTTATTTATTGAATAGGGCTATTTAGAGCAAATCTAAACTTAGGGTTAATTAAAATAGATAATAAAACATTCATTAAAGAAAAATCATTAATGAATCTACCTTAAAAATTACATAAGGTAGGGATGAAAGAGAAGTTCTCCACTCTTTTTCTCTCTTTACAATATTTAGTAACTAAATGTAAGTTCATTCAAACCAAATCAAATCATCAAATAAAATTGACAAATCAACTAAATCACTTAAAATGAAACCACCATCTAAATTAAATCTTTCACACTTAGAAAATTTCAACCTTAAAGCCTAGTTAAGACATGCCACACAAGCCTTAAATGGCACACACATTAGGCTAAGTCACCATTTCTAGCTTTATGTTAGGGCGGTAAATGGTTTGATGCCTGATTTTATTTTTTGATGTAATATTTTTAGATTGGATGTTAGGGTGCATGTGCATAGTCTGGATGATAGGGAAATCTTAGCTTAATCATATTTCTGTAGGTGATTGTGCTTAAGGGCATTGTAATAAAAATATAAATGCTATTGCTGTGCAGGTTGCTTATACCCCTAAGCATGACCCAAACTAGGACAGGTGGACTTGGTTACCCATGTGTGTGGTGCTAAATCCAAAATTATTCATATAACTTCTTGGGTTTGTGGCATGTTTAGCTAATCTCTATTTTACAAGTTTAGTTAGATTTATCTTTCCCATTTTAATGTAAATTTTGCAATTAAGATTTGAAATGAATGTTATGGGAGAATTAAGATTAACATTGGTCCTAAGAGCATGTCTTATGTACCATGTGAAGACTTGGAGTAAACTACATCCCAAGTCAAGTGAAGAAAGAAAGAAATAAAGAAATGAAGAAATGAAGAAATGAAGAAACAAAGAAATGAAGAATGAAGACCCCCATAACATGAATTCTTTTTTATTATAATTATTCATTTGTAGTCTGAGTTGTATATAAGGGTAGAGCTCGACTACCCATTTTTCTTTTTGAGTTTGTGCGGTGGAGCCCGACCACATCGGCCTCTTATTCTTTTACGTTAGCTTTATAAAATTGTTTGATGTTTGTTTAGCTTGTGCATTAAAAATGGCATGATTTTTTTTATTTTCTTAAGTGCTTGATGGTTGTTGAATGGCATAGATGCGATTAGACTCTTAGGGAAATTTTTTATCCAATTAATCAACTCAAAATTAAAATTAGATAACTCAAAACCTCACCTAAAAAACCTAGGGACATAAATCAAGATAATAAAGATTTAGCAACCCCTTAGCTGGATGTTATTTGTATCACATCTTACATTAAAATATATTGCTTCACCCTTGCTAATGGAGGGCTTCCACCTTCACTAGAGAAAATTGCTTGACCTTTGAGAGCCATGCTAGAAACACACCTCCTTCTTTCTAATTTTGGCCCATAACCAACTTCTCATACATTAGGCATATGAAATCCCATAGACTGTGTCAAACGAAAATGTCCAAAAATTAAAACTTAATAAAGTTTGCATTAGATTAAGTCATTTATTCATGCCCTTCATGATCTAGTCTTTTACGGAGTGTGTGCAAGGACTTAGTCGTTTCTAAATAAATAACAACTTAGCAGCCATCTTACAAAGCATAAGACTTGCCTACATGTATTTAAAATCATAGGAGGAGTTAGTTGGCACCACCAGGTTGTAAGTCCAACTTATTTATTCTCTTCTGGAGATAAACTATATACCCATTTTCCCCTTAGATTTGGGTCGTGCCTTGGCCCTCGCCAAAGCTCCCTAGATTTAGGATTTGAGGTTGTTATTTCCCTTTATGGGCTACAAGCATAAATCCTCACCCCTTAGGCATTTCCATGATCTTGTGTTATGGAATTATAAGTCCTAGATTTCTAATACAAATTCAACTCAAACATATAATCCTCTTCAAATTTCAAAAATATAAAGCCCAACTATAGGATAGTTTGGGATGCTCACTAGATTTCCTAGTATCAAGAGCATCCCCTACTCATCTCCCTTTGGTTTCAATAATAACTCCCTCCTTTTGATCAATCCCATTTGATTTTTCCAAAAATAACCAATTTTTTGATAGCTTTATCTTTGAAATCTTTGGAGAAAATGATCATTTACCTTAATCAAGAGTATTCTTAAGGAACTTTATTTCTTAATATGTAATTAACTATGGGGGCTTGCCTCCATAGGGAACTTAACGAACACAATTTAAATAAACCCTACTTTACTTTTCCATGTGAAGTAGGTGAAAGATCTCTAGTACATTCAAAGACTCATTATCCTTAGGAGTCCTTATTAGGTGATTAGGTCCATTATAGGATGGTGACTTTGTCTCGAGATAGTACATCATTCCTCAATGTCACACCCGATCACCCTAATGAGTACATCTGTGGATCTACGTGGTGTCCCAACAACACACACAAAATTTATTTTCCTAAATCCCAAAGTTTGAGAAATAAACATCACACTGATAAATTAAGAAAACTCTAGCTCAGAAAGGAGCCAATGTTAAGTAAGTATATAATTTTATTCTCAATCAATCTCATGGCAGTAAGGACATGGCCTGTGTCCTCTTACTACATTGCTTGGCCAATAAGCTCCACATATGATGCAGTTTCGACCAGAGTCCTCTGGCCGGGTGGCTACCGCCAAATGACACCATTATATCACGGTCGTGACTGTAGCCCGTATGCTCTCCAATGACTTTGTACCTTGAGTTATGAACTATAGAGTGCACTTGATAGGACAAAAATCTCTCTGTCAGCTAAGGTAGACTTAAGTCTATCTTTTTAGACAAACACCACCCCCAGTCTATAAGGATTATTTGGACGATGCAACCCATGGCTGCTAACAAGGATCCTTCGGTCAAGTTGGGTCAACTACCTCCTGACTAAGTAGACTAGGGACCATGACAACCTAGGATGAAAGAACCATGGGATCATGATCGACTACATCATTGTTCCCCAAACCATCCGCTTCAAGTAAAGGATGATGAATTTATATATCTAAATTTTAAAACTTCGCATGTTGCTACTATATGCTATGCATTTAGCAACTTAATGACTAGCCTTAATCGAAAGTTCTCTCTTAGCATTGAGAGGGGTAATTAACTATGGGATCTTATGCCTATAGAAAACCTAGAACCAGATCTAAATGAGGGTGAAATCTTTGGGTAGTGTCTTATCACTATTCCATCTGTCTTCTGAAAGTTTGACCAACATCATTCCAAGCTCTCTAAATCGAGAGGTCGGTGCCAAATTTTCGGATCCCACATAGTTCAATAAGCTCAATAATAAAACCATCAAAATTTATAAGCCCATAAACTTAAGGGATAAACTATTTTATTAGTTTTACAAGCTTTAAAAGCCAAATAAACATACAAAACCCAAACTCAATTCTAGAAGACCAAGCTTTAATATTAACTTGATTAAATATGCAGAAGAGTTGAATCAATAAATTATGAACTCACAATCTTAATGGTGGAATTTCTTTGTTAATTTGAGAAACTCTAATATCTTAAAGATCAAGTTTAGTTTCATCAAGCTAAGAAGCGAATAGATTAATTCTTAACTCATAGACATATGGCTTAAGCTGCTATTGATTAAAGAAACCATATTGGCCACATCAACTTTCAAACTCAATGAGCCTATTGATTGAGTTTGAAAATTGAACATCTAGTTCAAAAAGATCAAGAATCAAACTAGGTTGCCTCTTAACTCATGAGCCTGATGGTTGAGCTAATTCAAAAATTCAATAAACTTTAATAGCCAAGTTGCATAAATATGTGCTAGTTTAAAAAAAATTGGGAATCTAAGTGAAGCTATTGCATATCTTGAAATGTCATTCATGTTGTTCGATGGTAAAATTTAGTATCTATAACGTTCATTCTCTAGGCTAGAATATTTAAATAAAGAAAGGTGCAATGAATGACTTGTTTTGGCCACACATCACATTCATTAGGGGCGGTCAATTTTATTTTCAATAAAAATAATTTTTAATTCAAGAAAGAATTTTGTACCCAATGCAATAAGAAAATTTTAAATTTTTTGAGTTAAATTAAATATAAATATCGAAATAATAATACTATATCATCGACATATATTAAAAATAGATCATGTATTGATTATCATTTTTAGAAAAAATCATTTAAAACTCATGTGGAATATTAATTAAATATGAGTAAACTTCCCAATTAATTTAGTAGCCACTTAAAAAGTGATTACATCCAATGCAAAATTGTAAAATCCTTAAACATTTATTATTTTATTTATATCTTTATGATGCCAACTTATATATTATATTTTATCATGATAGGTTTAGTTTTATAAAAAGCCAACACTTGTCCTCATTCTTATGTACACCTTTTGGTCATGAAGTTGGAGGAAAAATTTTCCAATTGCATGTTTACTAATTCATATCAGGTTAACATTTTTTTATTTAAATCATCAAATAAAATACTATTAGCTAACCTCGCCACTACTTCCCATGACTTTGCCCATACCATGTTGAGTACGCTTGGCTTTGAGCTCTTTCATGATCTTGTCACTTTATCACCTTATCAACCATGAAACAATTGCTCCGATGTTGACTATGTTGTTGAGCTTTATGCTTTAACTAAATGGATCCCTTTTCTTAGATCCCCAAAATAGAGATGATACCAAAAAAGGAACTACATAAAAGAGAAAGATGCAAACTATATTGAAGACAGAGGGAATAACAAAAACAAGGTAAGTACATATATCTTTTTGTTTCATTAACTAAAAAATGAAGTCCATCATTTCGTTGATCCTAGATCTCTTCAAGATGAAAAAAATGAGACTTATGCTTGTCAATTTTAAATCTAGTTGGGAAGAAAAAAAGGGGAATTCATATACATAGCACATAATTCTTATATATTTACATATTTAACACCAAAATTTTCATATTTACTTAAATAGCATTCAAATCTTCATTATTACATCAAAAATATCACCATCATTACTTTTTAAAAGTAAAATGTATCATTTTAGGTATAAGAAAAATACTATTTTTGTAAATATCACACTTTAGGTGCTTAAATGCATAAACATTATGTGCTATGTATGTAAATTTCCCAAGAAAAAAAGAAGAAGAATTCATGTCAACTCATAAATTGAGTTGTACACCCACACCTTAATTAAATTTGGGCATTCCAAGTGGATATAACATTTAAGGAACTTAAGATGAGAATTATAAGATCTCTGAAGTTTAATTCAAACAGATACAACTAATTTTGTTGGTCATTTTTCTAGCATAAGTGGGTATATTGTATCACATATTACTAATGATGAAGTGTGTGAAGAATTTTTAATAATGGCAACTAGTGAGTCCTTAGTGGTATATGTTGTGATTGAACTAACACAGACTAAAGATAAATATGTGGAGAACATTTACACTCAGCCAATAGAAGCCTTCTATCATGGGAAATTCTTGAGAAGTAGGTTCTCATCATTCATGGAGGAAGATACATCGCTTAATAGAAAATTTCACATCTTTTTGTGTAAAATTATTAATACATTTTTTTACTTAGGACTTAGTGATGTTATTTGAATAGTAGTTCCACATATTGTCCAGTTGATCCATAAATGTCAAGTATCTCAATACTTATTCTGAAGGGGTTAGAAGGTTTGTTGGTGCTCATGTCCCAAATTCAAATTTTGAATCCCATCTAACGGCAGTCAAGGAAGGTTATGGGACTGTGATAAATGGTTCAAGTGATGATTCTAGTGAAAGCCATGATGAGCATGTTAGAGTAGCTAAAGAAGTTAATCTAGGTATCACCTTCTAGGGGAATGATCTTATAAAATGTTACTTTGCCAGAATAGTTCATACCAAGGAATAAATGTTTTCAAATAACGATTATGTGTGTGCTTGTATGACAACAAGGGAGTGGTTTGATGAAGTTCATTTTGATGGGCCATTTGATGATACAAACATCATTGAGGAGAACAACATACCAATTAATTTGTATGATGACATGCATTTTGTTGGGAAGGATCTCCAGTTTGCATTAAATTATTGGTCCATTATTAATAATGTAGAGTTCAAAATATGCTCCTCTAACAAGAAGTAGTGTATAATGATATGTCTTTAGTGAGATAACACTTTAAGATCTTGTATGACACTTACATGCAGGCTATAGCAAGCACCTTGGTGGTGCTTGGGTAATTTCAAGCTTATGTGACCCGCATACATGCACACACTCTATAATGAATGCCGGCCATTGTCAGTGCAATTCTAAATTTATCAATCACTTCATACTACTAGGTATTAAATAACAATTTGATTTAAAACCAAGAGAAATTATTTGTTGGATCAAATTAAAATTTAATGTTGCATCTCTTATATGAAGGCTTGGGATACAAGGCATAAGACAATCAAAGACAACTTTGAGAACTAGGTGGAATCATATAGGTCTAGTAGCTGACTAATGAAAGCTATGTAATGTTATGCTTTGATTGATTTATAGGATTCATAAGTAGTGCATCAAATGCTTTGAAAGAATTTCTTGGGTTCAGGCCTTTCATAGAAGTGTAAAGATATTGTTGCTCTATATTATGCATGGATGGTGCTTTTTTTGGGTATTCTAGCCTGCCAAATTTTGCTCTACTCAAATAGTAATAGAAACCCACATTTTGATCTAATTTCCATAATGTTCCCATATAACTTGAATCATATCAAATGATAGAAATCTAGTAACATCAAACATACCCTAATTATTCATTAAAAATGAAGTGTACATATTTTCTTAGACCATTTACCTAACTCTACAACAAACCATGAATCTTGTCTTTATAAACCTACAAGTTTGATGGAGGCATCTCACAAACACAATCCTCATTCCACTTAGAGAATAATTGATGAGTTATTGCAATTAGAATACAAGACATTGCAAGAATATTTGCAAATTAAATTTTAGGTAATGACAATAAAAGCATACCTAAATCCCAAGTTGAAAATGTCCAGCTCATGAGGATATGGTACATGAAAGGTTAGTCTGCCAACATGAATGTGCTCTCAAGTCCACACCTGAAGAAAGTAAAGACAACCATCCATATTAACTTGTTTGGGTTTTATAGCTTTGTTCAACTCTTTGTATAAATGTAAGATTGCAACGCCTAAAGAGTATGTCGAGGCTAAATATAAGTCCTCAAGTAAAGGCAAGTACTACAAATGAACCTCACAAATGGAAGTACCGAGAAGTAAAAAAACATCCCAATATAAATAATACTTATACTCTAAGATGCCTATGGAAATCAATTTCTAATAAATCTGAGTATGAATCTTTACTAAAGTTCCATCTCAACCATTTATGTGGTATACAAGTTTTCACATGTACCTGACCCGTTCTAAAAGTTGACATGATGCTTGGATCAATTGGGTCATGGTATACCATATCATCAACTAAAATTATACCACCTCTTATCTACACCAACTAAAAAATGCCAATAATAGGTGGTCCATCCAAATGTACTCCCAAAATTATACAAAAATTTTCTAATGTGATTGTCATCTCATCCGCAAAAAAATGCAAAATGTTGGTATATGGTGACCATCACTCAACTAATGTAGTTAGCAAATGATGGTTCACTCTGATATATTGTAATTGACTGGCATAATCCATGCCTATCAACCATAATCCTTTTATAAACCTTATATAATTTAAAGGCCACTTCCTAACCATAAGTAGGTGTGAAGTAGCCTCTAATATAGTACCTACAAGTAGAGAATTTAGCAAGAATTACACAAGCTTATTAATATTATTTTTTTTAAAAGAAGCATCTTAACCTATCATGTCAGGGTGTGCCACTTTGTGTGCACCATGCATGCTAGCTATGCTAGGGTGCACCTCTAGAGGTACCGGTCCAAATTAGGCTTTAATACACTCGTATGCCCATGGTGACATCTTCTTGATACTCTAGAAGGTAGCTCGACCATCTAATACATAAACAAATAAATTAATAACTATTAATTTGAGTTAACCTAAACTTCTTAGATTAATAACAACATATAAAATGATAAATGACTTAAAGAATGATCTTATTATCTTGAATTAATATGAGCATTTCAACTAAGTTAAACACCTTGATTTTTCCTCTTCAAAAACTTAAAATAATTTTGGTATACCATGTTATTTGCAACAATTATAAGATATTCCCCTAATATCATGATGATAAATCTTAGTAATATTATATTGTAAAATAATGATCTCATTATCTTGTTTGCATGTAAATCTCCTATTTTTAATAAGTTTTTTATATTTAAGATATATATATATATATATATATATATATATATATATATATATATAATCTTATATTTTTAATGATCTTTTGAATAAAATTTAAAAATGCAAAATATCAATGTACTTAACAAAATTTTAATTATATGTCATATAGAAGTCAAATAATACAATAGCCATTTAATATACCTACTCAAAAATTTGTTTACATGGTATCAAAAATAAAATAACAATTGCAATGCAATTACTTCATATATTAAATTAACGATAAAATTGTATAATTTGAATTATATGCATGTTGACCTCACTTTGGAGTGAGTTCTCAACCTCCTCATCATAGATATAGGACTCTTATAGACACTAAGAGCTCCTTAGTCTTAAGACACTTCTAGTTGTTAGGTGAACACTTAACCTATGCCTAGAGACTTAGAAGGGTTAGTCATAGGAATGAGTTATGCCTTAGGGATTTAGAGAGACTTTCCTACCCTATAGCCTAAACTCAATCTATGCTTTCTTTCCCAAATCAAACCCCAAATTCAAATTCCAAATTCAAAATCAAATTTCCAAAATTCACAATCAATTCCTAAGCTCTATGATTTTATCTTATGGCTTTACTCTTAGTCAAATCCAATTCAATTGATCTTCTCTAATATCAATTCAATCCTTCAATCATATATCAATTCCAAATCCAAACTCCAAATCAAATGATTGAAACCCATGATCAAATCCAAAATCAAAATCCTTCCTAAACCTTATGATTGAATTCCATGGCCTTACTTTATTAAATTCAATTGATCTTCTCCAAGATCAATTCAATCCTTTAATTATATACCAAATCCAAATCCAAACTCTAAATCAAATGATTAAAACCCATGATCAAATCCAAATTGAAATCCTTCCTAAACCTTATGATTGAATTCCATGGCTTTACTCTTAGCCAAGTCCAATTCAATTCAATTTAATTGATATTCTCCAAGATCAATTCAATCCTTCAATCAGTTATCAAACTCAAGTACAAACTTAATTCCAAATAATTGAAACCAAAATCAAACTTAAGCACCAAAATCCTCCTTAAGCCATATGATCCATTTGCATAGGCTTAGCCAATTCTCCACCCAATTCAATCCAAAATGATTGATCTCTTCATGAATCAATCATTCATTCATTTATATTCATAAATATAAATGAAATATAAACCCCCATGATCAAAACTAAATCAAACTAAATCCAAATCCAACCAAGACCCTTCTTAAGCCATATGGACCTACCTCCATAAGCATAACAAAATCTCAACCCAAAATCATTTGATTTCCTTATAAATCAATTATTCATTAATTTATATTCACAAATATAAATAAAACCCACATTCCAATGATCAAAATCAAATTAAACCAAACGAAATTGCCCTCTAAAACCTTTGACCTACCTCCATTAGCTTAGTCAAATTGGCCTTTAAATCACTCCAAAGTCACGTGATTTCTCATAAGTCATTTATATCTTTATTTATATTCACAAATATAAACAAAATATAAATTCAAATAGCCAAAACCAAATCCAAAATCAATTCAAAACCCAATTTATAACCTTTAAGCCAATTTCTTGGACTTAACCAAAACCCATCTAAATCAAGCCAAAATCAATGGATTTTCTCTTGAATCAATCATCATTCAATCATCTATCCAAATATAAAGGAAACCTACAATCATCAAGCCAAATTGAAGTCAACCCAAGTCAAGCCCAACTTATCCCTTTTGACTTGAAAATTCCAAATGAACCAAAACCCATCATAGCCTAAAATTTAATATAGTTAGATTTATATTTCAATCCTAAGCTCATATATAAATCTTACTAAACTTAATCAAACCAAACCCAAGCCAATTGACCCATTTAGGAGCTCTTGACCCAAAGTGACCTAAAGAACTCATATGAACCAAGTTTTAATCCAACCCAAATTGGATTGAATGAAGCCCATCCAAACATCATGCCATGATCATTGATCACCATGGGATGATCAATTGCCTTGAATTGGGTCAAATCAAGTCAACTTGGTCATTTGACCAAGTCAACCATTATCCCATATGAAACTCAAATTAGCCAAAACCTATCCTACACCAAATTGATATAAACTATTGATTCACACCAACTTTCAACCAGTGATTGAACATGACTTGACCATCAATTGAGCCAAACCAAGTCCAATCAGCCATTTGACCTAAGTTGACCCAAATTGGATCTAAAAGGCCAAAATGGATCAAATCATAATCCAACCCAAATTGCTTACAACCAATGGCTCATGTTCATTCCAAATTGATTAATTGAACTTGACCAAGCCATAATTAAGCCCAATTTGACCAATTAGTCAACCTAACCCAACCTAGCCCAAATTGACCTAAATGGTCAATTTGGCCTAAATTTAAATTAAGTCCAAATGGATTCAAACCAAAGACTGCATTCATCTTCAATTAGCCAATTGAATATGAATCAACCCATAACCAAAGCCAATTTGGCCAATTTTGATCAAATTGGTCAACTTGACTCATTTGGCCCATTTGATTCCAAATAAGCCAAAATCAATTCTAGGCTAAATTAAAATCAAATTGATCATACTAAAACACTTCAAATCATCATTTGAACTTAACTTAAGCCTTGGTTTGGCCCAATTTGAATAATTGGTCAACCTAACCTAACATGACCCAATGTGACTCAAATGACCCAAATTGAGCCAAATCCTTTGAAACGAACCCATGAGACCTTGGGAGTTGACCTAACCTGACACAAACCCATCCTAAGTTAGCCCAAAATCAGCCCAAATCCAATTAGAGCCAAATCCAAGGCAAATTGCCCTTGGATATGCCTCCATGTGAGATTTTATCAAAATTAGTGAAGTCCACTCTCTTATCATCCTTGGCAGCCATCAAGCACCCAAATGGGTATCACTTAATCACCTAGCCCACCCTAAGTGGGCTAGGCTTATCATGGACAAAGGGAGGTGATAACTCACCTCCCTCCCAAGCTAAGAAACCAGAGACCAAGGGAGAAGCCATCAGCCCACATTAAGCCTTGAGCACCTCCCATGCCTTTCTCCACCCGTGGTGTGCCACATGGACTGATTGCGACCCCTTCGACGCTTTGATAGTGGCTGGCTGATCGAAAATGGGGAAGCAATCTCGTCCATGCACCTCAGCCAATTGAGGGTATACCCCCTTAATTCTCACGGGAATTGACACGATTCACTTCGTAAGAGCTCCCAAGATATTTTTGAAACTCCCTAGCATGCTCTCGAGCGATTCCAAGCCCTCCCCACTTTGGATTTTCTCTTGTGTGAAGCTAAAATAGGGGAGCTCACCTTCGATCCTAACTTTGCCAATACCCCCATCTCAATCAAATTGCTCTTGCACACACCTTCCACACATCGTCGAAGCCAAGTGAACCTTCCCTTGAGCTCCAAGCCCACCGAAGGATGAACTTTGATCAAAGTTGAGCATCCAAAGCTCCGTTCTTGGCCAACCAAGCAATGTACTTGGAACCAATCCAATTGTCATTCAACAGGGCTTTATCTCAACTAGACAAAGCTTCCTCAAGCATGCGAACCACTGATCTTTGCTCCGGTGAGGTATTCTCCATGAAACTGAGCTTTAGCTTAAAATGAGTTGGAGCTTTCTGAAGAAAATCTGCATGAGAGATGATCATAGCCATTGGATCTTCACGGATCCCTCACGCGAAGGTGTGGGGTTTTGAGTGAATCCAAGCTCGGGTGTGCTCAGATCAAGTGATCCATGGCAAACAGGCTCCGTCGTTTATTGCTCGCGGGAAGAGAGATCACAGGCCATCAGTTTCATGTGATTAGAATGGATGGCCATGATTAGATCATGCTAGATCCTCTGTTTATTCCTTCTTTAATCAATGGGTTTGATGGCCATCCAATCTTAGATCGGATGGCTCACAAGAAATCGTATCCTGCCGCCATTCGAGTTAGTTGCGGATGTGACTACTTAAATAGCCAATCCCATGGTGCCATGTGGAAAGCATGCTGCGTTAGCATGCCATGTGGCACGACAGGATCATGCTAAATTTAATTAATTTTTAAGGCTGAAACTTTCATAATTTATAATGAATTATAGAAAAATCCAAAAATATAAATAAATGCTTATTTTAAAGATATTTTAGGGAGTAATCCATTAAAATTATTCTAATTAATTATAAATAATAATCTGGGCTTAATTGAAAACTTAATTACCCTAATTACTCCATAATTAATTAACTAATTGACATCAATCCAACTCATGATCAATGTTTGAACATGACTTGACCCCCAATTGATCCAAACTAAGTCCAATTGGCCATTTGACCTAAGTTGACCCAAATTGGCCTAAAAAGCCAAAATGGGTCAAATCATGATTTAAGCCAAATTGATTACAACCAATAACTCAAGTTCATTCCAAATTAATTAATGAACTTGACCAAAGCCACAATTGAGCTTAATTTGACCAAATGGTCAACTTGACCCAACCTAGCTCAAATTGACCTAAAGGATTAAGTTGGCCAAAATCCAAATTAAATTCAAATTGATTCAAACCAAAGCCTACAATCATTTTTAATTGAACATGAATCAACACCTAACCCTGCCCAATTCGGTCAAATTGGTCAAATTGGTCAACTTAGCCCATTTGACCTATATGAATCCAAGTGAGCCAAAATCAAACCTATGCCAAATTAATTGAAATCACTTGAACTAAAGCTCTTCAAATCATCATTTGAATCTAACCCAAGCCTTAGTTTGACCAAATTTGACCAATTGGTCAACCCAACTTAATATGAACCCATATGAACCCATTTGACCAAATGAAGCTAAAACTCATAAAACCAACCCATGGGACTTTGGTGGCTGACCAAACCAACCCAAATTGACCCTAGGTCAGCCCAATGTCATCCCAAAAGCAAAGTGGACCCCACCCAAGCCGTAATCCATTGGTTAAGCCCTCTTTATATAGGATTCCACCCATAAATGGAAAAGTCCATTCTCACATAACCTTGGAAGCCATCCAACTTCCAAATGGGGTGCTCTAACCCTCCTAGGTCACCTAACCCATGCTAGGTCGGCCATCGACCAAGGGGAGGTGAGTTGACTCACCTCCCATACAAGCCAAACACCCCATGGATCCAAGCCAAGAGATCTCCCCACATCAAACCTTGAGCCACCTCCTATGGATTCCTCCAACCCAATCGAGCCACGTTGACTTGATTAAGACACCTCTGACACTCTGACGGTGGCTGGCCGACCGAAAAATGGGAGGCCATCCCATCCGTCCAACTCAGCACATCAACGGGGTATACTCCCCTAAATTAAATGAGAACTTCACCAAGTCACTTCATCCGAGCTCATGAGACATTCCTTCCTTACGAGTTCCAGAGCGATCCCAAGTCTTCCCCACTTTGGAATTTCCTCACCTATGTGCAGCCGAAATAGGGGAGGCTGCTTGTGATTCCAACTTCTCCAATTCACCATCAAACTTCAATTCCACGTTCTTACATCTTTCTCACACCTCTTAAATCAAGATAAACATAAAATGAAAAGTGATATTAAGAAACTTTGATTTATTTTAAATAGGCTTATTTAACATGATTGTCCTTAGAAATTAGTTGTATTGGATGAAATTACATATTTGTCTCTTTATTTCTTCCCAAACATATTAAAATATTGTATGCCACTTGAATCATGCATTCATTTCTTCAAAAATTAATTAAATATAAATGATTTCCTTTATATCAAGCTTGCATGTGTTGGTTCAAATTAATATATGTGTGGCTATTATCACTATTAAATCTAAATTTACTTTCCAAATCTTATAAACAAGTGATTACATATGCTACAAATTCTATCTATAAATAGATAGAAAATGTAAATGATTATAGCTTATGTATGTAAGTCCCTATCTTTCATTCATATGTATTGATTTATGTAAGCAAAAATGTTAATGGGTATTTAGTCTAGACACCCCAAGAATACAAGGCTTTAAGTAGCCCCAAGGAGGTCATTTGATTACATCACTTCCCTAGTTAACAATGGAATGTACTCCATTTGATTTCATTCTTACATATTTCAATATTAGAATTTAAATAAGACTTTGCTCTATGTACATAAATCTTTTCAATCAAATAAAAATACAACTTTTGCATAGTTTGCTCTCCTTTATTTGTATGTACATTCATATGTATTTGAGAAAAGCAAATAGTTGGTTTGGACACCTTGACAATATGAGGCTTTAAGTAGCCCCAAAGAGGTCATTTGATTATCTCACTTTCCTGGTTAACAAGGGCATATACTAGCTTATGTCTCTGATACATGTGTGTGTGCTTAATTATGGAGTCAAGGCCCCTCTTTCTTTTACCAAAATACATGCATTTGCAATTATTTAAGTGATAGAATTAATTAATCATGTGATCAAAAGCTTTCTTTCTTGCATTCCTATGTACTTTTGCATAAGAATTTAGATAGAGCTTTAAATTAATATGTAAAATTATTCAATCAAAAGAAAATATGAACTTTAAATATACATGTTCATATTCATCATTTAAGTGTGCCAACACATAATGCATGCATAGGTATGTTTAGGACTTAATCATATGCATGTTACATATGATGGGAAGAAATGAATAAACATGTGTTATGTGATTAATTAATTCTAATTAATCTTAACATGCCTTTCTTATTGAATAAGTCTCTTTAAAGTGAGCCTAAACTTTGGATTAATTTAAAATATATAATAAGCCAATCACTAAATAGAATTGATTAATTAATATGCTTTAGATGTGGCTTAAGGTAGGGATAAAAGAGAGTGGTTCTCTCTTTTCTTCTCTTTATATCATTTAGTTGTTAAGAGTAAGTCAAATGGAACAAAAGAAAATATTAAGTGAAAATTACTAAATTAACTAAATCATTTAAAGTGAAACCATCCTTTATAATTAAACCCTTTCATACTTAAAAAATTACAATAAAGCCTAGTTAAGACATACCACACAAGCCTTAATACACACACTTTAGAATTAAGTTACAACTTTTAGCTTTATGTTAGGGCGGTAGCATAGAGTGATTTATTTTAGTTTTATGATGTGTTATTGTAGACTGGATGTTAGGGTGCATACTTCATAGACTAGATGTTATGCCATTCTTAAACTAATCATATTTTTTTGCATAAGATTGTGCTTAAGCGATTAAAATAAATATAAATGCTCTCATTTGCAGGTTGCTTAACCCATAAGCACAATCTAGATTAGGATAGGTGGACTTGGTTACCCATGTGCAGGGTGCTATGTCCAAATTATTCATATAACTGCTTGGATTGTATGGTGTGTTTAACTATTATTTTTTGTACGTGTAGTTAGATTTATTTTTCCTACTTTTAATTTAATTTTGCATTCAGAATTATGATTTGTGTTATGGGGGATTATGATGAATGGTGGCTAGAACGCTTTGTCCTAGGAGGCCCCTATGACGCCTTTGAAGCAAACAAATCCAAATAAAGAAATAAAGGAGATATGAAGAATGAAGACCCCCCATAACAATTATTTACTTGTAAATGTAATTATTCTTTCATATACTGGGTTATATAAGGGTAGAGCTCAACCTATTTCTCTTTTCTAGTTTGTTGACCTCATTTTTAGGATGAGCTCTCAACCCCTCCATCTTAGATATAGGATTCCTCTTAGACTTTAAGAGATCCTTAGTCCTAAGACACATCTAGTGATTAGGTGGACACTCAACATAGCTCTAGACACTTCGAAGAGTTAACCATAGGAATAGGTCATGCCATAGGGAAGTTAGGAAAGTTTGCCTACCCTATAGCTTGAACCACATTCATCACTTCCTTCCTTCAAGTCAAACTCCAAATCAAATCAACATCAAACCTAAACCAATTCCAACCTAATTGATTTTCTCCAAATTCAAATAAATGCCACATAATTGAAACCCATGATTGAAACTTATGATTGAAATCCATAATTGAAATTTATGATTGAAGCCCATGATTGAAATTCCAAATCTTTCCTAAGTCCTTTAATCCCTTCTTAAGGACTTAGCCTAAATCATCTTCAAATCAATTCAAATTCATGAAATTTTCTCATAATTCATTTATATTCACATATATAAATGAAATATAAATTAAAATCAATCAAACTAAATCTAAAGTTCAATTCCAAGTTCAAAATATTTTTTAAGTCCTTAATTCCCTCTTAAGGACCTAGCTTAAACCAAATTCAAACCACCTTAAATTCATGAAATTTTCTCATAACTCATTTATATTCTTATTTATATTCACATATATAAATAAAATATAAATTCAAATCACTCAAACTAAACCCAGAATTCAAGTTTAAATCACAAATCTTTCCTAAGTCTTTTATTTTTCTCTTAAAGACTTAGCATATATCATGTTCAAATCTATTCAAACTCATGAAAATTTCTTATAATTCATTTTTATTCTCATTTATATTCAATATATAAATAAAATATAAATTCAAACAACCAAAACTAATTCCAAAAATCAGACCCAAATTCAATCAAAATCTAACCAAAGCCTTTCAAGTCAAATTCTTGGACTTAGCCAAATCAATTTCAAATCAAGCCAAACCTTAGATTTTTCTTCATGATTAAATCAATCCAAATCATGAATCCAAATATAAATACAAACTTCAATCACTTAACCAAAACTCAATTGAAAAATTAAGCCAAAATCCATTTCATGTTAACCATTTGAACTTGAAATTATTAAATGAATAAAACTCATTTGACTTCAAACCACTTAGAAATGGATTTATATTTCAATAAAAGTCCATATGTGAGTTCAATCAAACTCAAATCAAGCTTTGACCAAGCTATTTGACCAACTTAGGCTCACTTGAGCCAAAGTGACCTAAAGTACCCTTATGAGACAAATTCTAATCCTAACCAACTTAGATTGAACTAAGCCCACCTAAGCCTCTCATCATGATCAACAATCATCATGAGATGATCAATCACTCACATTGGGTCAAACCAAGTAAAACTTAAGAGTTGACCAAGTCAACACTTAGCCAAAATGAAATCCAACATAGCCAAAATCCACCATAGGCCAAATTGATTGAAACCAATCTAAGTTCATTCATGATCAATGTTTGAACTTGACCAAGTCAACATTTGAACCTAACCTAGCCCAATTGACCTTGAACCCAACTTGATCTAAAGGGTCATATTGAGCCAAATTTAAACTTGACCAAAATTGATTGGAAACAAAGATACTAATCCCTTTCATATGACCAACCCAACCTAAGATATATATGACCTAGCTCAAATAGGTCAAATGGGTCAAATTGGTCAACTTGACCCATTTGACCTAAATGAAATCAAATGAATCAAATTCAAACCTAAACCAAATTGAATCAAACCAAAGCTACCAAAATATTTCAAATGATCATATGAACTTGACCCAACCCTTAGTTTGACCTAATTTGACCATTTCATCAAATTGACCCAAGTTGACCCATTTTGACCTAAATGGGTCAACATGAGCCAAATCACATCAAACCAACTCCAAATTCAATGAAACATGGCCAAACCTATTTTCTCATCATATCAAACATACCCAAACTAAAATCAAGATCAAATGATCCTTTTATCCCTAAGACATAAATTTTGGCCAAATCCTCTCCATAATGACTTGGCACCCTCTTAGTGGATCAAGTGAATACTAGGGAGTGTGATGCACCCAACCCAATGGGTCTCAGTCAGCCCAACCTAGCCCAATGGCCAAACCGACCACATGCCTTGGAATGGAGCACATGGAATCCTCTTCCCACTCAATTCAAACACATAGGAAGTTCACCATTCCACTCCCTGGCCAAAACCGAATTCAAGGACATCCTAAACGGTCTAACAAACCCTCTTGTGCTCATTTAGGTCAAAATGGAAAGGCATTACTCGATCATCCGATTGCCAAAGTGGGAGATATGCTCCCTTAATTCAACAAAATTTTCACTCTCCCTCAGTCGATTGAAGCATAAGAACTTAGAGCAAGCCCTCTAGTCTTCCCAAGCTTCCTAGAGAGTTTAAAATTCCCACTTCTCAATTTTCATAGCTGGAGAATAGGTGAGCTCCACTCAAAATCCAATTGACTCCACACTCAAAACCAGTGCAATTCCTTTTGCAAGCTCCACCAGTGAGCCCAATCAAACTCACCCAATCTCTTTCCTAAGTTCCTAAGGTAAGGTATGAGTCACCTTGATCAATATTGAGCTCAAGGCAAAGGGGAGATTGGTCTTTAGAAGTAACCACCCAATTAGAGCTCAAACTCTCAACAAAGCTTCATCTCAACTGACAAAGCTTCTCCAAGGGAATCAAGTGCCTGTGAGGTAAATCATTATTTCGAGCTTAATCTAGCCATAGTGTTGAGCTTTATGAAAGAAAGTTTAATCCCATGGGATTTTAGCTATTATATATGACCTACATTGCATGATGAAGGTGTGGGCTAAATTTTAGCCCAATCCGAGCTCAATGGAGCTCGGATCATGGCCTAGAACATGGAAAGATCTCCTTTCCCATAGGGAATTGCAGGGATGAATCTCTGCCTTCCATGCATGCATTTTGGATGGATGGCTGAGATTAGAACATGTAGCACCCACAGATCTCCATTTTAGAACCGCGGCTTTAATCTCAGCTATCGATCCTTGATCAAACGGTTGAGGAGAAAGCGCGTAGCACCACTGCTGATGCGATGCTATGATGTGATGGGTTAAAGAGCCAACCCCGTCACTCCACGTGAAAAGTGCATGCCGCGTTAGTAGCCCACGTGCCATCGACGAGATTAAATACTTAATTAGGGTATTTAAACATTCTAATTAATTATGAAAACTTCTAAAATTCATATCTAAGCCTAGAAAAATAAAAAAATATGAAATAAATTGCATTGGATAGATAATTGAATATAAAATATTTTAAATTGATTTCAATGGATTTTAAATATTATTTTTCTCTAAAGTTAGGTTTTATTGGGAATGTTATTTTGCTAATTACCCTTTAATTATTCTTTTGATTGATCTCAAACTTCTTATGCTTATTAGTGGGATGACTCTACCACCCCTAATTTTCTTGGGATTTATTAGTGGCTTAATTAGGAGAATTGCTAATTCATTCCTTAATCACTCCCTTAATGTAATTAGGCTTAATTAAAGGCATAATTAGTTATTTAACCCCCTGATTGAGTCAATTAAGTTTTTATTAAGAGAGTGTGAGGTTTGGGGAATAATTAAGGGTTAATTCACTAATTATCACTTAATTAACTTCATAAAATTCTAAAACTTTTCTGAACTCAATTAATCTATCTTGTATATATTCTTAGGTGTTCAAGAGCCTAAGTACATTAAGGAAATCAAAACTCAACTCACATGTGAGAGGTGTTAAGAAATTACTTAAAATTAAACCCCTTAGTCTAATTAATCATTAATCATGAGCCAAGTGCATTATGCCCTTTTCTTTCTAGGTGCATTACTAATTTAAATTCCTTGTGTGGTTTTATGTCATCTCATTGGCTCATAATTATTTGATTAACTATGCTAAGGTGGTATAGGTATGGGGTAATTAACATGCTTAATTCATACCTTATCCTAAGTAATATATAAAAATCATCTAATCTAATAACCAACAAAATTTAAACCAAAACAAACTCAAAATCAAACCTTCTTTAAAAAATAATTTGATTTACTTTAAACTTTCTTATTTCATGGGATTGTTTTTAGGAATTAATTAGGGTGAATGTGTTTACATGTTTTTATCAATTTAGTTATTTCCTAACATGCTAAATGTGTATGTCATATGAACTTCATGCATTCATTCTTTTCAAAAATCAAAATGAAAGTGAAATATTTTCTTTATGTCAAATTGCATATTTTGGTTAAAGTAAAAATATGAATGGCTATTATCACTATTAAATTCAAAACTATTTTCAAAATCCATAAATCAAATATCCAATATTGAAAGTGTTCTACTTATGATTAGTTATGAGTTTGCATGTGGATATAAGTATGAATGACATGCATAGTGTAGTCTTCCTTCTCTTTTCTTTTAGTATAGTTTTGAATAGGATTTGGCAAAGTGTATAGTTCATTTCAAAAGAACATAACACTTGCCTAATTCCCATTCTATTCATTCCTATACTATTACTTAAGAAAGGTATCTACACTTGCACATATAAATTACATAAACAAAAGTAAATAAACCAACACAAACTTTTTGCATCTTTCTTTCCCCTTCATTTCTTTTGTACATATGCTTGTAGTTAAGGAAAGTGGTATATTAGTCTAGACAAACCCTGGGATTGCAAGGCTTTAAGTAGCCTAAGTAGGTCTTGTACCTTACATCTCTGGTTAACAATGGCGCCATATTCACTTATACATTTCATACATACATGTGTGCATGTGAAAAATGAATAAGAAAATTCTTTTCTACTTAATGAAAATCATGCATCATAAAGCATTCAAATTTTCTTAAGTAACCCACTTAGCATTCATCATAAGGTGTTCCAAACATTCTCATTTGTATGTATAGATATGCTTAGGATGCATCCATATGCATGTTATACATATTGGGAAAGAAATGAAGTGAATGTGTGTTTTGTGAATTTAGTTCACTTTACTTAATCTTAAATACCTTTCTTTTTGAATAGGTTTGTTTAGGGAAAATATAAACTTAGGATTATTTAAAACACACAATAAAATAATCACTAAATAAAACTAAACATAAATCCACTTTAGAAATTGCTTAAGGTAGGGAAGGAAAGAGAAGTTCTCTTCTCTTTTCCCTCTCTTTAAAACTTAGTAATTAATTTTAGGATTCATTTAAACTAAATCAAAAATACAAAATAAAATCAACCCAAATCAATTAAACACTTAAATGAAACCACCCATCTAAGTTGATCATCTTCACATTTAGAAAATCCAAACCTTAAACCATAGCTATGCATACCACACAAACTTCCTAAAGCATACACATTAGGCTAAGTCACCACTTCTAGCTTTAAGTTAGGGCGGTGCATGGCTTAATATTTTGCTTTTATTTTATGATCTTTGTTTTAGTCTGGATGTTAGGCTGAATGTGCGTAGAATGAATGGTAGGATGATTAAGTCTAATCATTATTTTCTAGAGGATTATGCTTAAGGAGCACTGTAATAAATAAAAATATAAATGCTTTTGTTGTGTAGGTGCTTGTACACCTAAGCATAATCCAATAGGCCAGGTTGACTTGGTTACCCATGTGTGGGGTGCTAAGTCCAATATACATGCTGGGATTTGTATGGTTTGTTTAGCTAATCTCTATTTTGCAGGTGTTAGTTAGATTTACTTTTTCTTTTCATGTAATTTTTGCAATTGGATTTGGAATGAATATTATGGGGGATTATGATGAGCATTGGTCATAAGATCTCATTTTATGCACCATGTGAAGCCTTTGGAGTATCCACATTCCAACCATCCAAAAGAAGGAACCAAAGAAGAAAAGGAGAAAAGAAGAAAGAAGAAAAGAAGAAAGAAGACCCCTTTAACATGAATTTCCTTACTTGATTGTAGATTAATTCATTTGTAATCTGGGTTGTATAAGGGTAGAGCTCAACTACCCAATTTTTTTGAGTTTATGTGGTGGTGCCCGACCACAAATGACCTTTTATTCTTTTACATTAACTTTATAAAATGTTTGATGTTTTGTTTAGCTTGTGCATTAAGATGGCATCTTTTCCTAGTTTCTTCCTTGCTTTGATGAATGGACTCGATGATGATTAGGCTCTTAGGGAAAAAATAAAACTTTTACCAAATTAATCAACTCAAAAATTAAAAATAAACAACTTATAACCTCACTTAAAGCCTAAGTTAAAATCAAGATAAAAGAATTAGCAACCCCTTAGCTGGATGAGTATTTGTTTTATAACATCATGCACAAAAGCATCTTATTTCACTCTTGATTGGAGGCTTCCACCTTTTCCAGAGAAACTTGGCTTGACTTTTGAGATCCATGGTGGAAATACACCTCCTCCCTTCTCGCTGATTTTGGCCAATAATCTTACTTCTCATGCATTAGGCATATGAATCCTATAAGCCTAAGTCAAATGATTATCCAAAAAGTGAAAATAACATGTAATATGATTTGCATTAGATTTAGGTCATTTGAAACATGCCCTTATATGATCTAGTCTCTTTAGGGAGTGAGTTTAAGGACTTAGTCTCTTTATAAATAAATAACCATCTTGATATATGACTTGCCTACATGAATTTAAAATTGGAGGAGTTAGTTGGCCACCCCAGAGTTGTAAGTCCAAGTCCGTGGTTTGTCCTCTCTTATAAAGACAAACCAAATACCCATTTTTGCTTAGATTTAGGTCGTGCTTTTGGCCCTCACCAAACCTCCCTAAATTTAGGTTCTGAGGTTTCATCTCCCTTCTATGGGCCATAAGCATAAATTCTCACCTCTTAGACATTTCCATAACCTTGTATTGGAAATTATAAGCCCTAAACTTCTAATAAAAAGTCAACTCAAATGAATAATTCAATTTCAAAAATGTAAAGCCCAACCATAGAATAATTTGAGATGCTCGCTAGGTTTCCTAGCATCGTGAGCATCTCCTACTTACCTTTCTTTGGCTTTGATAATAACTCCCTCTTTTTGATCAATCCCATTTGATTTTCTAAAATAAACTAATCGATTGATAGTCCTACCTATTGAAATCTTTGGATACAATGATCATTTACCTTAATTAAAAGTATTCCTAAGTGAGCTCATTCGTTAAGATGTAATTAACTATGGGGGCTTGCCTCAGGAACTTAACGAACTCAAAAAATAAACCCTACTTTACTTTTCTATATAAAATCTTGTACACATGCATACCCATTGTCCTTATGAGTCCTTATTGTGGTGATTAGGTCCATTGTAGGATGGTGACTTCTATATTTTGAGATAGTACACCTCTCCTCAATATCCTATCCAATCACCCTCAATAAGAACATATGTGGATCTACGTGGTGTCAAAATGTATAAAAAGAAGAGATGTTATTTCTATCTTCACTTTATCCCGCATAGAGTGAAGATGGAAGTACATATTTTATTCTTTAAAGATTATATATATAAATTTCACCACAGGGTTGTACGACAGTACCCGACCGCACCAGCCTGTTATTCTTTTGCATTATATTTATAAATTATTTTATGTTTTGTTTATAATTGTGTAATAGAAATACATGCCTCTTCTTAGTTTCTTATTTATATGGTGATTTAATGTGTGGCATGGATCTGATTAGGCTCTTTGAAAAAATAAAATTTCTACCCTAACTACAACTCATAACTTTTTTAATGATTGTATGTCTCACATCATGCATACCATATTACTTCACTCTTGCTGAGAGAGGATTTCCATCATTGCACGATAAAGGAAGATTTGACCTTGAAGGGTCTCTTTTATGGTGGAAAACACCTCTTTCTTTCTGATTTAATAACCTTATTTTGTCATGCATTTAGGAAGCCTTTGTCAAAATAAAGAGTCAAAAAATCAAATAAAAATTGATAAGATTTGCATTAGACTAAGTCATTGTTCATACCACTCATTCTTTAGTCTCTTAGGGAGTGAGTTTAAGGACTTTAGTCTCTTTCTAAATAAAAATAGCCTAACCATCTTGCAAAATCATATGACTTGACCACATCATTTTAAAGTATAAGAGGAGTTAGTTGGCAGTTATAAGACCAGTAGTCTAGTGATTTATCCTCTCTTATGGTGGTAAGCCATATACCCATCTTCTCTTAGATTTAGGATGTGCTTTGGCTCCCGTTAAATCTCTCTAGATTTAGGATCAAAGGTTGCTATTTCCTCTAGGCTACAAGCATAAATCCTCTCCTCTTAGACATTTTCACAACCTTGTGTTGTGAGATTATAAGTCCTAGTTTTATAATAAAATTCCAATTCAAACATATAATTCTCCTCAACTTCAAACATATAAAATCCAACCATAGGATAAGCTAGAATGCTCACTAGGTTTCCTAGTATCATGAGCATTCTCTACTCATCTCCTTTTGGTTTCAATAATAAGTCTCTCCTTTTTTATCTATCCCATTTGATTTTCTAACATAACCAATTTATTGATAGTCTTATCATTGAAATCTTTAGATATAACAAACCCTACTTTAATTGAGATTATTTATAATGAATTTACCTTCCTTAAGATGTAATTAACTATGGGGGCTTGCTCATAGGAAACTTTAGAACCTAGTTTAACTAAACCCTATTTTATTCATCCATGAAAAGTAAGGGAAAAATCTCTGGTATATTCGAAGACCCATCATTCCTTAGCAATCCTTATTAGGTGATTAGGTCCATTATAGGGTGGTGATTTCTATCTTTCAAGATAATGCACAAATCCTTAATGTACATGATCATTTCAATAAGTACATCCTCAAATATGCATGGTGTCCCCCATACACTCATCGAAAACAAACCCCATAGATTTTGCTGGCGACTCCATTGGGGAAAGTTCCTCTCTCCATCTCTAGTAGACAATTATTGTCTCCAAGCATCAATAGTGGATTTATATTTCACATAAGCCCAATATTATCTTTCTTTCCATTGACACTTAGCTTATTTCATTCTTAAGAAAAGCTAGCCAACATCCTCTAGGTTTTAGGACCTCACTCCTTATAAGTCTTAGAACCCACCCCTATTGGATCCCCCAATAGGTGAAAGATAAAATTAAGTAATGAAATGGATATGACAAAAATTTAGATCCTCCTTAACACTAGCTTGGTGAGGCGAGGTTCATCTTATATTTAAGAAAATAAACTCTTTTACAAAAATTCCATTGTCCAAAAGCACTTTTTTAAAATTCACATAATAAAAGATCTTGTACAAAATTCATAAGAAACATTAAAAAAGCACAAAACTCATATAACCAAACCTCATCTAACAATCCCCATGATTATTACATGGAGGTTCTTTTCAAAATCAAAATCAAAATCATTTTTCAAAAGCATCTTTTTAAACATAGTTATTTCCATTAAACATACCCAAGTTTGTTGAATGAAGATTCTATCTTCAAATAAAATCATGACATAAAATTGAAACTTCACTTAACATATGCTAGAGTTAAAGTTTCCCTCTTTTCAAAAAAAGAAGAAGCAAGAAATCACACACAAAATCAAGACATATTTTGAACTCCATTTGACATATGCAAATTTGTCAAATGAAAGTTCCCCTTTCTTTTGGAAAATAAAAACAAGTTGAAATCTATTTAACATACTTACATTTGTCAAATAGAATTCCTCTTTTCCAAAATCTTAAAAATCAAAACACACTTGACTCCTACTTAACATACCAAATTTGTTAAGTAAGAGTCTCATTTTCAAATCAAATCACATTTGGCTTCCACTTATCATACCAAATTTGTTAAGTGAGAGTCTCATTTTTCAAAGACAAATCAATCACATTTGGCTTCCACTTAACATACCAAATTTGTTAAGTGAGAATCTCTTTTTCAAAAAACACAAATCAAATCACACTTGACTCCTATTTAGCATACTAAATTTGCTAAGTAAGAGTGTCATTTTCAAAAGCAAACAAACACAAATCAAATCACATCTTGCTCCTACTTAACATACTAAATTTGTTAAGTAAGAGCCTCATTTTCAAATCAAATAAACACATATCAAGCACATTTGACCTATACTTAATATACCAAATTTATTAATAAGAAGCCCCATTTTCAAATCAACATATATCACACATGTAACCAATCATCACAAGCAAAGATGATTTCACAAAATTTTCAAACATATAATCAAAACCTTTCTAGCATACCTAAATTTTCTAAGTAAAGGTTTTCCAAATCAAAATTTTCAAATAAGGCATACAATGCAAATATCTTCAAAGGTCTCTCCAAATATTTTAACCTTGCCCAACATACTTAAATTGGTTGAGTATGGGTTCTAAGTCAAAATCATATGGCAAAGTCTCTCCTCCAAATATAAAAAAAATCTCTCCAAAAATTTAATGAACCCCACTTAGCATACCCAAATTTGTTAAGTGTGAGTTCAAATTTTAAATCAAATTTAGAAATCAATGATTGGAGATGGATACTAAAGCAAGGGTTTGACTCAATTATATTTCAACAAATGCGGATTTCAATACCTTTCAAATTTCATGGATCATGGCTCCTAGCAAGTTCATTTTCTCTTTTCCCTCTGGTGTAGATTTGGCTTAGGACTAGGCCAATCTCACCATGCCTAATGATGTGCATCTGATCTACTTTGGTCGTGGCTTTGAGGGGGTCCAAATTAATTGAGGGGGCAACCCTCACAACTATTAGAAGGGAGGAGGTGGCAGGATAGACACCACTCATTTGCTTGGATATTCCATCTGATTTCGAGTTTCCCTCATTAAAGAGGAAGCCGTAGTGGTTCCCACACCCCTATTCGGTTAGTGTCGTGCTACTTCACAGTTCAGCCCATAGCTCAAGCTACCTCCACTTTGGTTACCCCAAAGGGGAAGGCTATCTTAGCCTCTAAGATAGTCTCCCCCACCTTCAAGGTAGGTTCCAGCTCTCGCACTTCTTTGCTCACCCGTACCCAATTCCATAATAAAAATTAAAAAAGATTAAGCGGGATCATGAGCGAGCAGCCTGAGAGCTTGACGCTGCTTCCCATATAGCTAAGGAGGGTTCTCCCCGTGAGACCTCTCCACTTTTGAGTGGCAATAAGTTCCACCCCCTCTAGACCTCAGATGGAGAGAAAGACTACAAGAGGATCATTGCATCCCCTCCACCACCAGGATACTTTGAGACACCGGCTAGGGAACATAGGAGGCCCTATGCTGAACTTAGGACTATTCTATGCGCCCAAGAGAGCTTAAACGCCGACTGCAATTGTTCAATTTGAGATCCATGATCCCTAGTAGTGTTAAGGGTTAGATCCACAGATAAAGAGCTGTGGAGGCTCAAGTTTCTACCTAGGTGGGGAAGAGAGAGATGGATGTATGCTAGGCAGTCGGCAGCCTCCTCCCTGATAGATTTCCCTGGTCATCGCCTTGTCAAAGCCGATCATTCAGACATTATTGTCCTTACTGTTATAGTCTACGGAGAGATCTCAGAGAGGCGGTGTTTCCAACATCACTCCACTCGCCTGCTTCACTTACAACATCTACCTCTCTTGCCAAAATTCAGAAGCCCCAATCTAGGGAGAGGCCATCCCCACTGGTGATCCAACTACAGCCCAGGGATCCCCTCCATCCATTTCACCTATTGAGGTGAGATTGAGCTCCACTGCTTGGCCCTCTACCTTAACTATGGTAAGGAAGGAGAGGTGACCCAAGAGCATTGTCATCGCATCACCACCACCACAGATAGTGGGAGAGAGGGGAGTGGACACAAACATAGTCCCCATGATGGTTGATCCTCCCGGTGAGGAAGTCTTGACAGTAGGCAGTGTCCATTGCATAGAGGCAGAGGAGCACAATCCTATAGCTAGTAGTCAGTGAGTATTCATAGTAGTCCACCAAACATAGTAGATCGATCGATAGATGACATATTAATGAACTACTTTGTTGAGAAAAGGAAAATTCTCAGGAGTGACCACTCAGATCAGGAGGAGGCTAGAGTCAGCTTTGATCCTGATGAGGATGACATGTTGGATGACACAGTTGAAGTCCACATGGTTAATACATGGGAATCCTTAAAGTTGAAATAGCTTAGCTAGAAAGGTGTTGTGCTCAAGGAAGGTGACACTTCTCACTTGACTCAACACCTCCTCAACCATAGAGAGATGATCATTGATAAGAGATGGGAGCCTCATTTGTCTTGTTGGAACATACCTTAGAGCATCCTAGGTGTACTCTCGCAGAGGATGACATTGGTAGATTTCATAGGAAGTTTACAGATGGAACCTCCATGCATAAGAAGGATATTAAAAATATGGTAGATCAGCAAGTGAGAGAAGCGATGGCGCAAGCCCGGGAGAGCTATCTATTCCAAAGGGTAGACCATACCCAGAGGAATTTGTTGTAGTTTAATACCCCAAGGGTTAGTGTCACCTTCCTTTAAGATCTTTGATGGTAGTGGGAAATGTGTTAATATATTGCACATTTTAGATCCAGCTATTACAACATCAGTGGTAGTGACGCACTCTTGCTCAGACTCTTTATCAGCAGCTTAGCAGGGGTTGCATTTGATTGATATATCAAACTACCCAATGGTTTAGTAGGGACTTTTGAGTTGGAGCACCACTTCATCAAGAAGTTTGTTGGAGCTTATCAAAGAGTGACTGTAGGTGACCTCATTGTAGCGAAGCAAGTTTCCAATGAGTCCCTTATTGATTACATTCTTAGGTGGTTCAACCTGAGCATGAAATGAGAGTTCTAACTGTCCAAATAGCATGCTATTGAGATTCTTCTCAAGAATATTCATGGCCTGGGCACCTTCATGCTTAAGGGCTTTATCATCTAGATATTTGAGAAACTAATCAACAAGGCAGCTAGCCTATAAGAGAAAGTCAAATAGTTGCCCTTTCCCGACCAATCATCTCGGCCCAAGCCAAGAGGTGAGAAGAAGCCGAGATAGTGTTAGTGGATGAGGGGAAGCGAAGTCTAGAGAGACCCTGAGCTAGTAACCTTCTTTGCCACCTCTTCTTCCACCACTTTGACCGTCATATCAGCCACCACAGCCACTATTATAATGGCCATTCCCACCACCTCGGCATACCCAGAGTAGTATTCCTATCTTCCACCATGTAGCTACTACCCACCTACTCTTGCTGATAGATTGAATAAGCCATATTCATTCAAGAGGGAGGTAGTTAAAAAAATCTTCAAGAATCTCTTAAAGAAATGTAACTTTCAGTTACGAGAGCCCAAGAGGCTGGAGAAAGTGGGCAAGAGTAATGATCATAACTATTGCCCCTACCACCGCATGATTAGTCATGTCTTAGAAGATTGTATTACTTTTAAGAGGTTTGATAGTTACAAGTGTCACACCATATCCCCAAAGAATACTTATTAGAACAACCTTCCAATTCTATTAGGGTAATTCTTGGGATAACCCGCGACTCTTAAGATAAAAGAAGGTTGGGATATTGCCTTATCTCAACCTCTAAAAATATAGTTTCTAAAATCAAGAAACTCTCTTTATAGGTGCTCGAGGTATCTCAAATCTCCAACACCAAGGAAGGTTTGCAAGTTTTTAAAGACAACCTGAAGAAGGCAACAACCCCAAGAGCGAAGTGAACCTTACTGGGATACAAGATTAACCATTGCCGAGACTCCATCCACAATTGCAGCTACTACTTCTTCCTCCACTAGCTCCTCTTCTATTAGTAGGAGTGTTGTATCAGCAAATAAGGGGATTAAATCCCTTACCCCGCTTACTTTAATAGATTTCTATCATGTACCTCCGCCTAAAAAGAAATCGGTGATGAAAGCTTTCACTTGCATCTTGTCCACTTCTGATACTCTAGATTTTATTCATCTTGAAAACTCTCCAAGTCTAGAAAATAATAATGATAGCTCAGGCATTGATCCCTCTCTTATTCGAATCACTTTCCTTTTGAATCAATCAAGTTCACCTCTTAAGATTGACTTGGAGTCAACTAGTTCTGAGGATCCCATAGGAGAATCTGTAGGCATACCTGATGAGAAGGTAGAACTTTCTACAAGTTTATTATTTCAAGAAGTCACTAAAGTCAACCTATATAGTGGAAAAGTTCTACCTCCTAGGGTAGCACCTCAAGATAAGGGTAAACAAGTCATTTGTTCTAGTGAGCAGATAGCCCCTCCATAGAATGCTCCACCCATGCTTAAGGAGGACCAAGTCAAAGTTTTTACAACATCATAGCACATCTTAGAAAGTTGCCAACTAAGTTAAGCATATATAACACCCTTGTCTTATCCAAAGAGATGAGGAATCTCTAGTCAAGGCTCTTCTTGATCTGAGATATGCTTAGAACAACCAACAAAGAAAAAGAGGTGATGAAGACTTGCTTCTAAGAATGACCAAGCACAACTGCCCTCTTTACATTACAATGGACATTGATAGATATAGGTTATCAAGAGTTATGGTTGACCAAGGTGCATCAGTCAATATTATGAGTTTAAAAACCCTTGCTTACTTAAGGATCAACATCTCTAAAATCTAAAAGGAAAGGATGATGATGAGAGGATTCAATGAACAAGGCGATAGGGTCTTAAGCTCCATAGTGTTTCCATTAGAGATAGATGATTGGAAGATTGAAGCTAAGTTTCATATCATAGACTAGATACATCTTACAATGCTTTGCTTGGGAGACTGTGGATACATGAGAATAGCCCATCCTCTACATCAATGCATGAAGTTCATGAGAGGTGGAATTGAGTACTGCATCAAAGGAGATCTCAAACCCTTCACAGTTCATGAGGTCGGGATATATGAAGATGCAACCTATTTCCTTCCCCAAAACTAACAAGTCCATTCTCACGAATCTAGTCAAGATCTCCAAGAGGGACAAAAAGAAAGAAAAAAAAGAAAATAATTAGAAAAGAAAAGAAAAAAAGAGAAAGAAAAATAAAATAAAAGAGAGCGAGACATGGACTTAGAGGAAGATATAGAGCCTAACATTAGATTCCATTCACAGTTTGTTACTCCATTCACACATGGGTAGGATGATCCAACCTCCACTGGTAGAAGTAAAGGATAGTTTAAAGGCAGCCCCCAAGGTGGAAAGCCTCCATATTGGCCACCCAATAGGAGGTATGTCCCAGCCACCAGGAGTACACCTGCTATCCACATAGACTTAGAATCTAGTTCAGAGGATGAGTCTTATGTGGTTAGCATGCCAGCCAGCTCTTCTTAGCAATAGATCCCTTTTGAGGTGATGTTTGAGCATGACAGTGATGAAGATCAGGCTCCAAAGCAAAGAATAAATGTATCCAAGTCTGCATATGAGACAGTCAGGAGTTAGTTGGGAATCTTAGCTCTAACCCCACTTTTCTCTCAGAAAGTAAGGGTTTGGTAGTTAAGGAAGCCCCTAAGTCATCCATAAACGAGAAAACTCAGAGGTTCTTTTTGGGAGCATCATCCTCAAGTTAGGAAGCTGATATAGAACTTGAGGATGATTCATATAAAGATTTAATATAATTTTCTTTTCATTGGTATTCACCTTGTGTTCTTAATTTAGCAAAGAAGGGATTAATCTCACATACTTGGTCTAAACATAGGTCAAACTACTTTGAAAGGTTATGGGACAACCAAAGCAGACATCCTCAATCAAGACCAGGACTAGATTCAATATAGTGGGTCCAATCAATGATGACACTCATTGTCTAGTCATTACCAATCATTTAGAATCTAATAGGTTCTTTTTAAATCATGTTAACTCATATGAGGAGTTATGTTTAGAAACTTTAGATGATCTAAATGACCTTGAAGTCAAGGATGCACTGCCAGGGTTTGAAGAGAAGATCAAGTCAACCATCGATGAGCTCAAAGAAATCAACTTAGGAACTGAAGATAATCCACGTCCGACATACATCAGTTTGTTGTTGAATCATATTGAAACCGATGACTTGGTTAGGTTATTGATTGAGTTTAAAGACCACTTCACATGGGGTTATGAAGAGATGCCCGATTTATCTCCTAACATAGCAGTCCACAAATTAGTAATAGAGCCTAATGCTAGTCCTATCAAGCAAGCTCCTAGATGCATGATTTGACATTAAATAATAGGTCATTTCTAAAATCAAGAAACTAATCGATGTCTGTTCCATCATGAAAGAAAAGTATCCTACCTGGTTGGCCAGTGTCATTCCAGTTAAGAAGAAGAATGACCAAATTTGCATATGTGTTGATTTTAGGATCTAAATAAGACATGTCTGAAAGACAAATTTCAATTACCAATCCTGAAACTAATGGTGGGTATTGCCTCATCTCTTGCAGTCTTCTCTTTCATGGATGGCTCATCTGGTTATAACCAAATAAAGATGGCCCCTGAAGATGAAAGAAACACTGCATTTTGAATCGATTAAAATCTTTTATTATAGGGTCATGTCTTTCGGCCATAAAAATGCCACTACTACATACCAGCGGGTCATGACTCTGATCTTTGATGAACTCATTCACCATTAAGTCGAATGTTACATTGATGATCTTGTAGTCAAAAGTAAAGAAAAGAAGACCATCTCTTTAATTTGAGAGTAGTTTTGAACGAAGATAATTAACCTCAAAATGAAGAAGTGTATTGAGTAGCTTCAGGGAAATTCCTTGGGTTTGTTGTCCAGCACCGTGGAATAGAAATTGATCCAGAGAAGATCAAGGAGATATTAAAAATTCCACCCCCTAAAAGTCTAACTCAACTCAGATCATTTCAAGGGTGGATTGCATATCTAAGATGCTTCATTTCCAACTTGTCAGGAAGATGCCAATAATTTTCAGCACTTGTCAAAAAGGATGCCAAGTTCAAGTGGGATGATAACTGTCAACATGCCTTCGAAGACATCAAGAACTACCTAATGATGCCACCAATTCTAACAACCCCTATCCCGAGCATGCCATTGATATTATATACTGCTACATTAGATGACTCCCTTGGTGCTTTGTTGGCCCAAACCAATGATGAGGGCATTTTATTATCTTAGTCATCATCTGATCTCTACTGAGGCAAACTATACACCTATTGAAAAACACTACCTAGCTTTAATTTTTGCATCCTAAAAGCTACGACATTACATGCTTTCTCATAAGGTGAACTTGATCTCTCAGATCAATCCACTGTAATATCTCATGACATGGTTGACACTATCTGAATGGATGACGCATTATTCCATGATTTTATCATGGTTTAACATCACTTTCATACCCCCATTGTGTGATAAAAGGACAAGCACTAGCAGATTTTTTAGCAACACACCCACTTCATGCTAATTCTATGCTTAGTGATGACCTCCCGATGAACAAATCATGAACTTAAGAGATGCTATCATTTGCTACTGGGAGATGTATTTTGATGGTGTGGCTTTCTTTCAAAAAAGAGAAGGACCACTACTCTTCCAAGGAGGGCAAGGGTAGGAATAGTTCTCTTAACTTCAGACCACGATGTGATGAGATTCTCATATCTATCCAATACATGCACCAACAATAAAGTTGAATATGAGGCTCTGATTGTCGGTCTGGAGTTAGCCATTATGCTGTGTAGCATCAACATCTTCATGGATTCTTAATTAATTATCAACCAAATCACTAGGTCTTACAAAGTTCTAAAGCCTAAGCTCCATCACTACCACAAGTACACCATGGAGTTATTGGCCCAAGTCCTAGAGGTTACTATTTATAAGATTTCTCAAGGAGAGAATGCAGTAGCAGATGCTTTAGCCAAGCTCGCCAAATAGTTGGCATATCCGGAAGATGAGTCCATACCATTAAGGGTCCAAAATACACAAGTCTTATCCCTTTGTTGATGTTGAACTCATCAAGAGACTCTCTATTGAAGGGGAAGTTGTCATTGCCAAAAAGGGCGAGGAGTTGGATTCGAGACAACCATTCATGGATTATCTAACTATAGGAAAACTACCTCAAGAGAAGTCACTAGCATAATAGGTGATGCAGAGCCCTTTCATGCTCTCGGATGTCAGCGGTCCTTCGATCATATGTGGATTGTATTTGGACAAACATGAAGCTTGTAAGATCATGAGCGAGGTACATTCAGGTTTATACGGAGTGCACCAATCTGGTCCGGAGATGATGGCCAAGATCAAGAGACTAGGATACTATTGGCCTTCAATGATCATAGACTGCATGGATGCAGTTAGGAGATGATCCCAATGTCAGGTACATGATATTATCTTGCACCAACCACCCAACATTTTACACCCTACATTAGCCTCATGGCCATTTGAGTGTTGGGGTACTGACATAGTGGGCTTGATCGATCCTCCTTCTTCCAAGGGTCAGTTCATTCTAGCTACCACAGATTACTTTTCAAAGTGGGCGGAGGAATTCCACTCAGAGAGGTCACAGCTCAGCATGTGCTCCAATTTTTCAGGAACCATATCGTATATAGGTTTAGCGTGCCTTGATAAATTATATTCATTATTGGTATTGCATTCAAGAGCACTAAAGCAACAGCTTTGTTTAGAAACATGGCATAGATTGGAGATAGTCTACCATCTACTACTCGATGGAAAATGGCTTAGCAAAAGGCTTCAACAAAACTCTCATCCAGATATTAAAGAAGACACTCGATGATAACAAGCGATAGTGGCATGAGCAATTAGTTGAAGCCTTGTGGGCTTACCGCACCACATACAGAACTCCAACTCAATCTACCCCATTCTCCTTAGTGTATGGGTCTGAAGCAGTCCTACTATTTGAAGTCCAACTCCCATCATTAAAGATAGCTCTGTATAGTAAAATCATAACAGAGCAGACTGCCAAGTTATGGTTAGAAGAGCTCGAAGGTTTGGAGGAGAGATGCCTCTGGGAATGCCAGAACCTCAAGTTTTACAAAGCCAAAATGATTCAAGCTCATAATAAGTTGGTCCGTATTAGAGCTTTTCAAGTAGGAGAGCTTGTTTTAGTTCTAAGGAGACTAATTATTGCCTGTCGAAAGATGGGAGGCAAGTTTGAACCCACTTGGGAAGGCCCTTTTGCCATATAGAAGGCCTACCAAGGAGGATCTTATCAGCTTATAAATTGTAAGGGAGAGAGCCCAATGCTTCCAATCAATGGGCTCTACCGAAATAAATATTATCCATAAATCTTGTTTTGAAATAATTATCAATAAATTTTTTTCCAACTCTTCATATTAGTGAGAAACATCTTTGCTTACAAATCTACCACGATGTGTTTAGGGTAGGTGTAAGGAACCCAAGCGACATCTTATCCTTTAGTAACACAACACCAACATAAACTACACACAACCACATAAAACAAACACATATATTTTATCTTGGGCTATTTTGATTTGGGATAAAGCCCCATGTGACACTCACTCATTAGCTGCTCTAGGTTGGGCTAACATGCTACCTTGCTAGTGTGCCACCCCAATGGTTCCTTATTTAGAGGATATAAGTCTACAAGCCTTCTTCTTAACTTGACCATTGCAAACTGACAAGCACCTTGCTAGCATGGTTGGCCTTACAGCATGGCCGGTAAGCTACCTCATGTTGACTTTGTTTAAGAGGATGTAAGCCTACATGGTTTCTTCTTGAGCTAGCCATCATGTACTATCTGGGTTAAGTATATTTGAGGTTTAAGATAAATCCCCTAGTGGCTCCTTTTCTCCTGACTACTTCAAGCCTGGGTGTAGTCCTTACACGAGACTCCCCACTTGGTAGTTGCCCTAAGTCAGATAGCATATGTCCCACCGATGATCATTTTCATCGGTGAAGATGTAAGTTTACAAGCCTTCTTCTAAGATTGATCGTCGCAAACTGATGGGCACCTTAGGTTAGTTGGTTATCACTATGTTGACAACAACCCACCCGATGGATACACCACTTATAGTAGATGCAAGTCTGCAAGCTTTCTCCTGAAGTTGGCCACTATATACCCATAGGCTTTCTTTTATAGGGTCCTGGATAAAGCCCCTAGTGGTACCTCCCCTGTGGGCACTCTATTTGGATCACGTCCTTAGTGACCCCATTATACACTACTCGGGTTACTATTAGATTGGATAGTCCCCCTTTCCTAGTAGCCACCCATGTCGTTGGAGAATTTGTCTTACGGATATGCAGATTCTCCCTTGGTATAGTAAGTCTGAGATAGGACTAGGCTAATATAAGCTCCTTCTCAGAGTGGTCCCTCACACACCAATAGGGTCCACGCAAACATATAAATAAAATAAATATATATATTTGCTTGTGGATTAGAAGGACACCCCCAGTGGTACCTTTTCCCAAGCAGGCATCCTATCTTTAGGTTAGTGTCAGCAAAACTCCCTATAGGAATCGCCTGACTACTCTTGAGTTGAGATAAGTCCCCGGCGGCATTCTCTGTTGCCCCTCGGGTTGACTTGTTGAGCCACCAAAATCACCCGGTCATCTTACTTTGAAAGATATAAGTCTATGCATTCTCTTCACGGATGTACTCAGACAGCTTAGGTCGGGTTATATTGGTTGTGCTATCAACCGATCACCCTAGTAGTTCCTTGTTTAGGAAGATGCAATTCTACAAGCTTTCTCCCTGACTTGACCATTGCACACTGAAAGGAACCCCTTAAGTTGGTTAGCTCTACCCAACGGTTGGTAGACTATCCCTTTCAATTTATAAATCTAAGATAGGACAAGGTTGATATAGCCCCTTCTTAGTGGATCCATTGCACACTGACAGGGACCATTTAAAATAAAATTAATTTTAACTATTTTTTTGAGTCAATATGAGTCCACATTGGCATTCGCTCAGTAGTCACCTTATGTCAAGTTTGATTTGTTATGCTATCAGCATATGACCCCAGTGGTTCCTTATTTAGGAGGATGTAAGTCTACAAGCTTTCTTCCTTACTTGACCATTGCACACTGAAAGGCAACCCTTAGGTTGGTTAGTCCTACATGATGGCTGGTAGACTTTCCCTTTGGATTTGTAAATCTAAGATAGGATAAGGATATAGCCCTTCTTAGCATTTGTCATACGATAGGTCCATTTATTAAATCACCATCATTCCCTAGTGGAGTCTAAATTAAATCCATCCATTCTTATCCCTAGTGGATACTTCTCTAAATAAACCAAACAAAGGCATAAATCAAATCCACCTTATTTCCTCAGTGGATCAAAGCTCATATCTCCAATAGATATACTCTCCACTTCTTCCAAATTAAATCATATCGGGGAGCCCCAAATAATAAAAAAATCAAATAATATTCTCATCCCCTGTGGATGCCCATATATTAGATCAGATAAAATTTCTCCCTTAGCGAGGCACAATCACAAATCAAACCAAATCAAATTCTTATCTCTGGTGGATAACCTAAACCTACTTCCTTAGTGGAAGGTTCACATACTAAATCCCTTAGCAGATTCCTCCACCCTCCCTTATTCCCTTAGCATAAGTTGAGTTGCATTACACTAAGATCATGATTCCATCTACCTCTCAAGTTTAGGGATAGATCATTTCCATTAGCACTTGCGATCCTTTGGACATTGTTGATCATCTCGGTCAACTCGAATATATGTGGTGTGCCTTGTCAGTTACACCACACCTATTGAGGGTCCTTTTGTTGACCTCACTTTTGGAATGAGTTCTCAACTTCCTCATCATAGACCTAGAACTCTTATAGACACTAAAAGTTTCTTAGTCTTAAGACACTTCTAGTGATTAGGAGAACACTTAACCTAAGCTTAGAGACTTAGAAGAGTTAGCCATAGGAAAATGCCTTGGGGACTTAGAAAAAAATCACCCACCTATAGCCTAAACCCAATCCATGTACACCTTCTTAAATTCAATTCAAATCAAAATTTCCAAAAAAAACCTTAAATTCCAATTCATATTCCAAATCCAAATCTGAATTCTAAATCATTTGGTTGAAATTCATGATCAAACTCAAATTCAAAACCCTTCCTAAGCCCTTTGATTTCATCCTATGGACTTAGCCTTAACCAAATCTAAATCAATCCCAATTCATTTGATTTTCTCAAATATCAATTCAATCTTTCAATCAAATTATCAAATTATAATTCATATCCAACCTCAAATGATTAATTCCCATGATCAAATCCAAACTCAACCAAATTTCCTTCCCCCCACTTACATATGAGCATGGTCAAATTAAATTCCAAAACACTCCAAACTCAATTGATTTCTCATGAATTATTTATATCTTCATTTATATTCCCAAATATAAATGAAAAATAAATTCAAATAGCCAAAACCAAATCCAAAATCAAACCAAAATTCAATTTATGCCCTTTAAGCCAATTTCTTAGACTTAACCAAATCATATCCAAATCAAGTCAAAACCAATGAATTTTTTCTTGAATCAATCATTCCTTCAATCATCCATCAGCTTATAAATGAAATCTACAATCATCAAGTCAAATCAAAATCAACTCAAGCCAAACCCAACCTATCCCATTCGACTTGAAATACTCAAATGAGCCAAAACTTATTTGAACCCAAATCAATTGCAATTGAATTTATATGTCAATGTCAAATCCATATATAATCTCAGTTAAATCAAACTCAACTCAAATTTAAGCTAACTAAATCTAATTAGCTCACTTGACCCAAAGTGGCCAATTTGATCTACATGAACCAAAATCTAATTCAATTCAAATCAAATTGAATTAAGCCAATCCAAACTTCATGTCTTGATTTTTGATCATCCTAGGTTAATTAATTATCATGAATTAGGTCAAACCATGTCAACCTAGCCCATTGACCAAGTCAACCCTTTAACCCATATGAACTTAAACTTAATTGATTGCAACCAATGGCTCAAGTTCATTCCAAATTGATTATTGAGCTTTACTAAAGCCATAATTGAGCCCAATTTGACTAATTAGTCAACCTAACCCAACTTAGCCCAAATTTACCTAAAGAATCAAATTGGCCAAAATCTAAATTAAATCCAAATTAAACCAAAATGATTGAAACTAATTGAACCAATGCACTCCAAATGGTCATTTGAACTTCATCCAACCCTTGGTTTGACCCATTTTGACCAATTGGTCAACCTAACCCAATTTCACCTAATTTGGCTCAAATTGGTCAAATTGATCCAAATAAAACCAAATGAACTCCAAATAACATAAAATTTGGTCCAACTCACTTTTGACTCATTTCAAATATGCTCAAATTAAATTCAATACTAAATGATCATTTTTCCCTTAGGTCAAGGGCATCCCATGAGAAAAGTCACTTGCCCAAATGGTCATTTCTCTTCCTTGGCCACTTCACACTCATCCATTGGTATACCTAGGCACCAAGGATACTGATCATCTGACCTAAGAGGTGCTTGGGGCAGCCATGACTCATGGGGAGGTGAATTTACCTCACCTCTCCCATTGGAACACTTTGCATGAAGGACTTCCACCTCCCCTTGCTAAGACACCCATTTGTCCTTCATGGTTGCCACTTCCCATACCTTAGCCAACCAAAATGAGCCACTTAGGATGATTCTCTTCCATTCCCAACCACACCAAGCCAAAGGACACTCATTTGGAGCCAAAAACCAAAAATGAAATGGGGATTTTCGGCCAAAACCAAAAAAAAAAAATAGAACCCTTATTCTCATAGTATTCCCCTCATTTCCATCCCCTAGAGCTCCAAAACCAACCAACAAACATTCTCACTTGATTTTTGTGCAAAAACCACCAAAATCAAGTGAATTTTGGCAAGGAAGCACCGACCACCGGTAGACACATCATTTCAAAATGAAGGCAAAGGTCTAGGCTCATTCCAAGGCTTCTTCCTTCACTCAAGAGCATGCTTGAATCATCACCACCACCGGAAACCATCCTAGGTGAAGTAATTTTCAAGAATCATAGTCGGCCTTAGGATTTCTTATTTTATGATTCTTTTTGTGCGATTCTAGGAATTTCCTCAAAAAGCCCTTGCATTTTTCATTGCATTTAGTTTGAATACAAATATAGAAGTCTTCTGCATGAATCAATGCAAAAATGAGTCCAACTTAGACTTTGCAAAAAACCCCAAAACCTCATTACTATTCCACTCGCCAATGCCTACCATCCGATCCCAATTTGTAGATGGACGGCTCATCAATCGAGCATTTCTGCTCTTTGGATCACGTGGATCAGATATGGACCATCCGATCCATGATCGGATAGATCAAATGGTCCAGATCTGATATGCATGTCCCTTTCCTATTCATCACTTTCTCATTTGGTGTGTCGATTGCCACGTGGTCAATCGCCGCATTTATGGTGCCCAGCTAAATGCATTATCCAACCATGTGTGCATTGCCTATCAACATTGATTGGGTTAAGTGAGAAATTCCAGATTTTTTTATTTAAAAAATTATTTAAATCGCCTAAAACTTCCAAAATTCATAGAAAATAAAATACTTAACTAAAAATTACAACAAGGGCTCATTGGATTCATATTTTTGAGAGAAATCCAATAAACTTAAAATACCCAGATTTGACTGGATATTTTGAGCTTAATTTAAGTTTTAGTGAAAATCAAATTTTATTAATTAAACTAACAATGCACATCAGATTGATTTAAAATTTTCAGGAATTAAAATTGAAGTTAAAATACACCTACCATAAAAATTTAAAGTCAAAAGAATTTTTAGATTGGAAGTTCAAATGGTAAAAATAAATTAATGAACTTTATAAAAATCATGAAAAATTGCTTAAAACAACTGAAACTTTGAAAAATCATAACAAAATATCAATAAATACTCATTTTAAAGGCCTTTTAGAGGAAAATTTAACAAAAATATTCCCAATTAATTTTGAATAATAATTAAGGCTTAATTTATGTTTAATTAAAAACTTAATTAGCTTAATTATTCTCTAATTACTCAAGTAATTAATTCTAAACTTTCTGAGGTTGATTAACGGGATGACCCTTGACTCCCATAAGTTTTTTGGAATTTATTGCTTGGTTAATTCAGGAAATTGATTATCTTAGCCTTAATCACTTTCTTAATTCATTATGTGATTAATTAACATGTTGAATAATAAGAAAATCATTAATTAAGCTTGTTAATCATTGTGAGATAGTGAATGTGCATAAGGAATGAGATTGGGACCTCTTTCCCATTATTTTACCTAAGTTCATTTCACTTGACTTGAAATTAATTAATTTAGGACTAATTAATGGTTTAATTCATTAATTAAAATGGCTTAATTAATTAAATTGAAATCATAACTATTCTAGAACTCATCTAATTAAGTTTCTTGGGTAGACTCTTAGGAGTTCAATAATATAAGAGAATTATTATGGTTAGCATATGAGAAAATATAAGTAATTAAACTCTTAGTTTAATTAACCAATGATTGTGAGCCAAATTGCATTAGGACCTTTTATTTTCATAAGATCATTGTTGATTTTATTTCCAAGGCATGTGCATATCATGTTGACTCATAATTACTTGGATAATTATGCTAAGGTGGTATAAGAAAGGGGTAATCAATGGACTTAGCTCATATTATAACCTAATTAATCTATAAAGTTAACTTAATTTCATTTCATTGAACCAAATTGATTAACCAATATGGAAACGGGTTAGGATCAATAAGTGATTGAATCTCCTCTTTTCTCTAAATCAAATTAAACATAAAATCAAAAATGACTTTAAGAAACTTTGGTTTATTTTAAATAAGCTCATTTAATGTAATTGTCCTTAGGAATTAGTTGTGTTGAATGAAATTACATGCTTGTGCTTCTTTATTTCTCTCCAATCATATTAAAATATTGCATGCCACTTGATTAATGCATTCACTTCTTTCAAAAGTTAATTAAAAATAAATGATTTCCTTTATGTCAAGTGTTGGCTTAAGTTAAAAATATGTGTGGCTATTATCACTATTCAAATCTAATTTATTTTATATCACTTATGATTATTGTTTGAGAACATATATGTAGGTCAACATACATCATCGTCATTTGCATCGCCAAACATTTTTTTGCTTTATATTAAAATAAGAAAATATCAAACATATTTTTATTTTAGTTTAAAATTTAAAAAATAAAAAACAAAAAGTGGCTCCAAGCGGCACTTTAGAGTATAATAATCAATTTCATTATTTTATTTTTTCCATCAATTTTTTTTTTTAAAATAACAACTAATGTGTTGGCTTAAGTTAAAAATATGTGTGGCTATTATCACTATTAAATCTCAAATGTATGTTTAAAAGCTTATTAATGAATAATAATACATGTTGTGACATTAGTTATACATACATAGGAGGTGCATGTGAATATAAGCTTAGTGTATGAAGTGAAGTTCCTTTCTTTCATTTATATGTTGATTTGCATAAGTATGAATTTTAGTGGGTATATAAGTCTAGACATTCCATGGGATGTACGGCTTTAAGTAGCCCCAAAGAGGTCTCTACCTCACTCCCCCAGCATACAAACATCCTACAGCCTTTGTCAAAATGAAGTGTCAAATATAAATAAAATTTAAAAATATTTGCATTAAACTAAGTCATTACTCATACCACTCATGCTCTAGTCTCTTTAGGGAGTGGGTTTAAGGACTTTAGTCTCTCTCTAAATAATAACAACCTAACTATCTTGCCAAATCATATGACTTGCCTACATGGTTTTAAAGCATAGGAGGTGTTAGCTAGCTTCGACTCTAGACGGTTGTAAGTCCAGCAGGCAGGTTGTTTATCCTCTCTTGTGAAGATAAACTATATACCCATCTTTTCTTAGACTTAGGTCGTGCTTTGGATTATGTCAAAGCTCCCTAGATCTAGGATCCTAGGTAGCTATTTTCTTTGGGCTACAAGAATAAATCTTCACCTCTTAGGAATTTTCATAATCTTATGTTGTGGGATTATAAGTCCTAGTTTTTTTTAATAAAATGTCAACTTTAATAAAATCAATCCTCTCAATTTCAAATATATAAAGTCCAATTATATGATATGTTGGAATGCTTACTTGACTTCCTAGTATCATGAGCATTTCCTACTCATTCCCTTTGGCTTCTCAAAATAAGTCTTCTCCTTGAACTTTCCCAATTGATTTTTCAAATATAATCAATCCTTTGATAGTCTAACTTTGAAATCTTTAGAGACCCTAATTGTTTACTTTATCCAAGAGTATTCTTAAGGGATTTCATTACTTAGGATGTAATTAACTATGGGGGCTTGCCTTTATAGGGAACTTAATGAACCCGATTTAAAATAAACCCTGCTTTACTTTTTTGTGTGAAGTAGATAAAAAATCTCTGGTACATTCAAAGACCCATCATGCCTTAGGAGCCTTTATTAGGTGATTATGTCTACTATAGAGTGATGACCTCTATCTTTCAAGTAGTACATCATTCATCAATGTTATACCCGATCACTTCAATAAGTACCCCCTAAGATCTGTGTGGTGTCCCATACACATCTCCAAAAATAAACATAGCATACCACACAAGCCTTAATACACACACATTAGAACTAAGGCATGATTTGTAGCTTTATGTTAGGACGGTGCATGGTATGATGAATGTTTAGTTTTATGATGCATTATTTTATACTAGATGTTAGGGTGTATATTTCGTAGATTGGATGTTATGTCGTGATCAGCTTAATCATATTTTCTGCAAGGGATTGTTCTTAAGGGGTGCTTAAAATAAATATAAATGCTCACTTTTACAGGTTGCTTAAGCCCTAAGCCTAATTTAAGTTAGGACATGTGGGATTTATTTCTTATGTGCAGGGTGCTAACTCCAAATTATAAATATAACTGCTTGGGTTGTATGGCATGTTTAGTTAACACTTATTTTCCGTGTAGTTAGATTTACTTTTCTATTTTTAATATAATTTTGTAATAAGAATTAGGATTAGTGTTATTGGGGATAAATATGAGCATTGGCCAAGGCCCACAGGGTGCCATGGGATGCCTTGAAGCCTACCAAATCAAAAGAGAAAAGATGGAAAAAATGAAGGACACATGAAGATTTCAAGATTTGAAGACCCCCCATAGCATTTATCATTTATAAATTTGTACTTATTCTTTTATTATCCGGGTTGTATAAGGGGCTTACCATTTTCTCTTTCGGTTGTAATAGCACCGCCTTTTATTCTGGTAGCTATACAATGTTTAATGTTATGTTTAGCTTGTGCATTAGAAATGGCATGCATCTTCATAGTTTCTTTATGATTGGTGTTTGTTGTATAGCCAGGATATGATTAGGCTCTTAGGAAAAAATTAATTTTTCTGCCTCAACTAAACTCATGATTAAATATTTTAAATTCATAATCTCACATAAATCCTAGGCATTAAATCAAGATAATTAAAAGATTTAGCAACCCCTTAGCTGAATGATGTATGTCTTACACCATGCGTATCATATTTATTGCAAAAGGAGGGCCTCCATCCTTACACATATGGGAACCGCTTGACCTGTGAGAGCAACTCCTATTGACAGAGCTTCACCCTCTTCTCTTTTGATTTATCCCATAACTCATTTCAACATGCATTTAGGCATACAAAATCCTATGGCCTTTGTCAAAATGAAGTGTCAAATACAAATAAAAATTGAAAATATTGTATTTATAGATTAAGTCATTATTCTTACCACTCTTACTATAGTCTCTTAGGGAGCAGATTTAAGGACTTTAGTCCCTTTCTTAGTAATAATAACCCAACTATCTTGTAAAATCATATGCCTTTTCTATATAGTTTTAAAGTATAGGAGGAGTTAGCTGGCTGCCAATCCAGGTGATTAGAAGTCTAGCAATTGGGTGGTTTATCCTCTCTTATAAAGGTAAACCATACACCCACTTTTTCTTAGATTTAGGTCATGTCTTGGCTTATGTCAAAGCTCTATAGATTTAGGATCCAAGGTAGCTGTTTCCTTCGAGCTGCAAGCATAAATCCTCAACTCTTAGGTATTTCCATAATCTTGTATTGTTGGATTATAACCTTAGTAATCTAATAAAAATTTAACTCAAACAAATAATTCTCTTCAATTTCAAACATATAAATCCCAATTATAGGGTAGATTAGAATGCTCACTAGGTTTCCTAGTATTATGAGCATTCCTTACTCATCTCTCTTGGCTTCCAAAATAAGCCTCTCCACTTGATCTTTTCCATTTGATTTTCCAACATAGCCAATTTATTGATCGTCTTACCCTTGAAATCTTTGGAGAAAATAATTGCCTACTTTGGTCATGAGTATTCCTAAGGAATTCACCATCCTTAGGATGTAATTAACTATGGGGGCTTGCTCCCATAGAGAACTTTAGAATCTGATTTAATATAAATCATGCTTTATTCATCCATGTAAAGTGGGGGAAAAATCTCTGGTATATTCAAAGACTCATCATGTCTTAGGAGTCATATTAGGTGATTAGGTTCATTGAAGGGTGATGTTTCTATCTTTTGAGATAGTATATCATACCTCAATATTGTACCCGATCACTTCAATAAGTACTCCGTCAGATCTGCGTGGTGTCCCCCATACATATCTAAAAAAAAATACCATAATTTTTTTGTCGACTTCATTGGGGATAGCTCCTCTTTTCATCTCTAGTAGACAATTATTGTCTTCAAGCATTGATAGTAGACTTATATTTTATATAAGTCTAAGACTATCTTCCTTTCCATTGGAACTTAGCTTATTTCATCCTTAAGCAAAGTTAGCCAACATCCTTTAGGTTTTAGGACCTCACTCCATGTAGGTCTTGAAACTCCTATTGGGTCCCCAGATAGGTAAATGATAAAAATTAATAAATGAAAGGAGATGACAAAAAATTTAGAACCTATTTACCACTAGCTTGGTGAGGCAAGGTTCATCTTATTTTTAAGAAAATAAACCCTTTTGCAAAATGACACTTTTCAAAAGCACTTTTCAAAAGTACTTTTTTAAAATGCACATAATAAAAAAATTTGCACAAAATTCATAAGAAGTTCTCAAAAAGTATACAAATAACCAAACCTCATTTAATAATTCCTATATTTGTTACATGGAGGTTCTTTTCAAAATCAAAAATCAATAATTTTTTAAATCCCTTTTTCAAAAGTGCATTTTTTGAAAATAGCTATTCCATTCAACATACCCAAATTTGTTGAATGAAGATTCTATTTTCAAATGAAAGCATGACATAAAAAATTGAAACTCCACTTAGCATATTTTATATAATTGTAAAAGATTTCCAAATCAAATTTCCAAACATGACATACAACATATATATCTCCAAAAGTATCTCCAAATATTTGAACCCTGCTCAACCTACTTAAATTGGTTGAGTATGGGTTCCAAATCAAAATCTTATGGCAAAGTCTCCCTTCCAAATATCAAAAATCTCTCCAAATTCAATGAACCCCACTTAGCATACCTAAATTTGTTAAATGTGGGTTCAAATTCCAATTCTAATGTAGAAATAAATGATTGAAGACAAATATCAAAGCAAGGGTCTCACTTAGTTATGTTTCAATAAATATAGTGATTTCAGCACAGACAAACTTTTCAATATTCAGCCAGTTTAGTTACTATGGCTTCTGGAAAGTTTATTTTCTCCTTCCCTTCTTGTGTGGATCTGGCCAACCTCACCATGACCACTGCCACACATCTGATTTACTTTGGCCATGATTTAAGGGAGTACAAGTTACATGTGAGGGGACAACCCTCATGACTATTAGTAGAGAGGAGGTGGCAGGAAAGACACCACTTATCGCTGACATTGCATCAATTCCCTCATTGAAGAAGAGTATGGTTCCCTTTCGATTATGTCGTACCTGATTACTATTCAATCATTGCTTGCCATATCTCGGTGAAACTACCTCTTCTTTGGTCACCCCAAAGGAGAATGCTATCTTAGCTTCTGAGATAGTCTCCTTTACCTTCAAAGTAGGTTCCACTCGTTACTTCTACTTTTCATGTAACAAAACCGAAGGTCAGCGGCACCATGAGTGGGCGGCCATGGAGATCGATCCTGCCTCTCACGTCGTTGAGACCTCTCCACTCTTGAAAGGTAATAGGTTTCACCCTCTCTCGGCCTCAGATAGAGAGGAGGATTACCAGAGAATTGCTACATCACCTCCACCACCAGCACACTTTGAGATACCGTCTAAGGAGTGTAAGAGGCCCTATGCCGGTCTTAGGACTATTCTTCGCCATGTTGGCGGAATGAGCTCACTGGAGCATTGTTTGACTGAAGTGATTCACAGGAGTGCCAGTGACCATATCTATAGGGAGAGAGTCATCAAGGCTTGAGTATCAACCCAAGTGAGTAAGAGAGAGAGAGGAGATGCGGAAGTCTGGACCCAAATGGATTTGCACGATCGTCACCTCGATCATTCACATCATTCTAACTAGCACATTCGATGTAGGAGGAGATCTCTAGCTGAGAGGCTTTCAGTGTTTCCATCATACCACTCCACTAATCGTCCACCATCACCCATTCAGCTTACAGCATCTACCACCCCCGCCAAGATTCATAAGGCTCCATTCGGGGAAAGAATCCCCTGCATCGCTCAAGTATTCCATTCCATCTGTTCCACCTGTTGAGGTGAGATCGACCCCCCCTGCTCGATCCCCTGCCTCAGTTGTGGTCAGAAAGGAGTGGTGACCCAAAAACATCATGGTCGCACCACCTTCATCGTAGATAGAGGGAGAGAGGGGAGGGGACACAGACATAGTCCCTATGATAGTTGATCCTCCTAGCAAGGAAATCCTATTAGTATGTAGTGTCTGGTGCATAGAGTTAGATAAGCACAACCCTACATTATTTTATGCAGTATGGCCAAGCATAGTAAATTGATCACTAGATGACATCTTAGAGAACTACTTTGTCAAGAAGAAACAAATTCTCCTGACCATTCAGATCAGGAGGAGGATGTAGTCTCCTTTGATCCTGATGAGGATGACATGTTGGATGACACAACTGGGGTCCACATGGTTGACACACGGGGTCACTGGGGATCAACATAGTCGAGGGAAGGTGTGCTGGAAGGTCACACTTCACTTGACTCAGCACCTCCTCCACCAACTCCAGAAGAAGGATGATCATATTGATAGGATGGAGAAGAAAGTAGAGGAGTTGATGACAGTAGTTTTATCATTACAGACCTCAGCCCCAGTTTCACAGCCTTCTCCTATGGTAGTCGACCAGCCATAGTTGGTACATACCATCCTAGGTGCATACTCGTAGAGGATGACACTAGTAGTTTGCAAAGGAAGGTCATAGATGGCACCTCTATGCATGAGAAGGACATCAAAAACATGGTAAAGCAACAGGTTAGGGAAACGATGGAGCAAGCTAGGGGAAGATCATCCATTCTAGAGGGTAGACCATACCCGGTGGAATTCGATGTAGTTCAATACCCCAAGGGTTTTATGCCACCTTCCTTCAAGATCTTTGATGGCAGTGGGAACCCGCATCAATATATTGCACACTTTAGGGCCAGCTATTGCAACATCGATGGTAGTAATGCACTCTTGATTTTTATCAGTAGCGGGTTGTATTTGATTGTATGAGCGCCCAAGTTCGGTGATGACTTTTACTGAGTTGGAGCACCTCTTCTTCAAGAGGTTTGATGTAGCTCAGAAAAGAGTGACTGTAGATGCCTTCATTATTGCGAAGTAAAATTCCAATGAGTCCCTTGTTGATTATATTCTCAGATGGTACAACCTGAGCATGAAATGTGAGCCGCAGCTGTCCAAACAGCATGCCATCAAGATTCTTCTTCAGAATATCCATGGCCTACTTGCCTTCATGCTTAAGGGATTTACCATCAAAACATTTGAGAAACTAATCAATAAGATGGCTAGCCTGCAAGAGGAAGACAAATAATTGCTCTTTCACAACCAATCATCTTGACCCAAGCCACATAAGGAGTTCGAGAAGAAGCCAAGGATAGTTGTGTCAATTGATAGAGGGAAAGCTAGCGGTCGATGAGACCCGAGCTGCGGCCTCCTTTTCCACCTCCTCCGCCACCACCTCGGGCCATGCCACCTGGCCATTCCCACCACCTCATCAGTCTACCCAGTAGCGATACTCATATCCACTGCCAGGTAGCTATTACCCACCTACTCTTATCGATAAATTAAAAAAACCAAATTCATTCATGAGGGAGGTAGTTAGAAAAATCTTTAAGAACTTCTTAAAGAAACCTGACTTTCAGTTACCAAAGCCCAAGAGTCTGGAGGAAGTGGGCAAGAGTGATGATCCTAACTATTGCCCTTCCATCACATGATTAGCCATGTCTTAGAGGATTGTATCACTTTTAAGGATTGGCTTAAGCTAAGCTACAAGTCAGGAGCTATAGTTATCCCAAAGGAATACTTATTAGAATAATAATCCAGTTCTATTAATGTAATTCTTGGAGATACTTGCGATCCTCTTAAGGCAAAAGAAGGTTGGGATATTGCCTTATCTTGAACCTCTAAAAAAGTTATTTTTAAGATCAAGAAACTCTCTTTATATGTGCCTGAGGTAGCTCAAACCTCCAACATGAAGGATGGTTTACAAGTTTCCAAAGATAACTTGGGGAAGGTGATAGCGGCCACTCACCATACTTGTGGGATAGTTGTAGCACAACCATCGAGTCCAACACTCCATCCAATGTTGCACTACTTCTTCCTCAGCTCCTTTCCCATTGGCGAAACATTGTATCGATTGGACAAGGGAATTAAATCCATAATCAACTGTTGGATTTAAGCTATTTACTTACATCTTGTCCACTTATACTCTTGATTTTATTCGAAAACTCTCCAAGTCTAAAAATATAATAATAAGTAATTTTGATCCCCTCTTTTGATTAGAATTGGCCTTTTCTTTTAAATCAATGGGTTCATGAGATTGACTTGGAGTCAATGACAGGATCCCATAGGAGAAGTTGCAGGTATGCTTGATGAGAAGATAGAACTTTCCACAAATTCATCATTCCAAGAAGTCACTGAAGTCAACCTGAGCAGTGGCAAAGTTCTACCTCCTAGGGTAGCACCTCAGGATAAGGGTAAATAAGTCATTGGTTAGTGAATAGCCCCTCCAGATGCTCCACCATGGATATGCTTGTGGAGGACCAAGTCGAGTTGATTACATCTAGCACATCTTATAAAGTTATCAACTAAGTTAAGCATATATGATTCCCTTGTCTTATCCAAAGAGATGTGGGAATCTCTAATCAAGGCTCTTGATCCGAGATATGCTTAGCTCATGTACTGAAAGGATGCACACCACTTGAAGGATATTTTATGAGTTACATTCAGTGATGAAGACACTTGGTTTAAAGCAACCCCTCTTTACATTATAGTGGATGTTGGTAGATCAGCTATCAGTTCTAGTTGACCAGGTGCATCGGTCAATATTATGAGTTTAAGAACCCTACTTGAGGATCGACATCTCCAAACTCAAAGAGGCGATGTTGAGAGGATTAATGAATACAAGGTGAGAGGGCCTTAGGCTCTATAGTGTTTCATTGGAGATAGATGATTGGAAAAATTGAAGCCAAGTTTCATATCATAGACTTCGGATACATCTTTCAATGCTTTCTTGGGAGATTGGATACATGAAAATATAGTTTCATCCTCTCTATCGGTGTGAAGTTCATGATAGGTGGGATTGAGTATTATGCCAAAGATCTCAAACCATTCATAGTTCATGAGGTCATGATATATAAAGATGCAGCCTATTTCCTCCCCCAAAATCAACAAGTCCATTCTGAACTTAATCAAGATCAGGGACAAAAAAGAAAAGAAAAGAAAAATAAAAGAAATAAAAAAAGAAAAGAAAAAAGAAAGAAAAAAGAAAATAAAGGGAGCAAGACATGGACTGGGGGAAGATATAGAGCGACATTAAATTCCATCCAGTTTGTTACTCCATTGAACATATGGGTAGGGATGACGACCTCCACTGGCAGAGGAAGAGGAGATAGAGGTCGAGGTGGAAAGCCATCCTATTGGCCACCCAATAGGAGGTATGTTTCAACCACCAAGAGTACACTTGCTATCCACATAGACTTAGAATCTAGTTCAAAGGATGAGTCTTATGTGATTAGTACACCAGCCAACTCTTCTCAGTAGAAGATCTCCTTTTAGGTTCTTAAGTAGGATAGTGATGAAGACCGGGCTCAAGGCAAAGCATAAATGTATCCAAGTCTGTATATGAAATAGTCAGGCATCTATTAGGACATTTAGCTCTAATCCCACTTTCCTCACAAAACATTGAGGGTTTGGTAGTTAAGGAAACCCCTAAGTCATCCACAGATGTGAAGACCTAGAGGTTCTTTCTGGGAGCATCATCCTCAAGTCAAGAAGTTGATAAAGAACTTGAAGATGATTGATATAAAGATTTAATAGAATTTCCTTTTGATTGGTATTCTCCATGTGTTCTAAAGTTAGCAAAGAAATGGTTAATCCCACATACTTTGTCAAAGCACAAGTCAAACTATTTCGAAAGAGTTTGGAAGAATGAATGTGAAAGCTCTACATTAAGGCTAGGACTAGGATTCGGTATAGTGGGTCCAGTCGATGATGATGATTATTGCTTAGTCATCACCAATCATTTGGAATTTGATAGGTTCTTTTCAAATCATGCTAACTCATATGAGGAGGTGTGTTTAGAAACTTTAGATATTCCAGATGATTTTGAAGTCAAAGATGCACCACCAAAGTTCTAAGAGGATATCAGATCAACCATCAATGAGCTCAAAAAAATCAACTTAGGAACTAAAGACAATCCACCTTCTACATACATCAATTCTTTGTTGAAAAATATTGAAACCAATGACTTAGTTAGGCTGTTGACTGAGTTTAAGGACTACTTCACATAGAGTTATGAAGAGATGTCTGGTTTATCTCCTGATGTAGCAATCCACAAACTAGCAATAGAACCTAGTGCTAACCATATCAAGCAACCTCCTAGACACATGCGATTAGATATTGAATCGGTCATTTCTGAAATCAAGAAACTAATCGACGCTGACTTTATCAGGGAAGAAATAAATCCTACTTTGTTAGCCATTATCATTCCAGTTAAGAAAAAGAGTGGCCAAATTCGCATATGCGTCAATTTTAAGGATCTAAATAAGGCATGTCCAAAAGATGAATTTCCACTACCAATACCAAAACTGATGGTGGACATTACCTCATCTCATGTAATTTTCTCCTTCATGGATGACTCATCTGTATATAACCAAATAAAGATGGCCCCAGAGGATGAAAGAAACACTGCTTTTCAAACCCCGATCAGAATCTTTTATTATAGGGCCATGCCTTTCAGTGCTTTGTACCAGTGGGCCATGACTTGAATCTTTAATGAACTCATTCATCATCAAGTTGAGTGATATGTCGATGATCTCGTAGTTAAAAGTAAAAAAAAGGAAGACCATTTTGTTGACTTGAGAGGAGTTTTCAAACTATTAAGATAATTTAACCTCAAAATGAATCCCCTGAAGTGTGCATTCAGAGTAGCTTTAGGGAAATTTTTTGGGTTTGTTGTCCAACGCTAGAGAATTGAAATCAATTCGAAGAAGATTAAGGAATATTAGAAATGCCACCCCTAAAAGTCTAACTCAACTCAGATGATTCCAAGGGTAGTTGGCGTATCGAAGATGCTTCATATCCAACTTATCAGGAAGATGCCAGCCATTCTCAGCATTTGTTAAAAAGGATGCCAAGTTCAAGTGGGATGATAATTGTCAGCATGCTTTTGAAGACATCAAGCACTATGATGACATAGTTCTAGCCCTATCCCGAGCCATTGATTCTCTATACTGCTGCATTAGATGACTCCCTCAGCTCTTTGTTGGCCCAATCCAATGATGAAGGGAAAGAAAATGCACTCTATTACCTCAGCCATCGTCTAATCCCTACTAAGGTAAATTTTCCACCTATTGAAAAGTACTGCCTAGCTTTAATCTTTACATCCCAAAATCTATGACACTACATGCTTTCTTATAAGGTGAACTTAGTCTCTATGATCAATCCATTGTAATATCTCATAACACAGTTGACGCTATCCGGACGGTTGTCGTGTTGGTCCATGATTTTATTATAGTTCGATATTACTTTATTGCAGTGATGACCTCCTCGATGAACAAATCATGAACTTAGGGAACACTAGCATTCACCACTGCGAGATGTATTTTGATGGTGTGGTTTTCTCTCAAAGAGAAAAAGAACCACAATCTACTATCCCAGGAAAGGCAGGGGTAGGAATAGTTCTCCTAACTCTAGGACGCGAAGTGATGAGATTCTCGTATTATCTGGCCAATCTATGCACCAATAATGAAGTCAAATATGAGGCTCTGATTACTGGTCCGGAGTTAGCTATTACTCTAAGCATCTAAAATATCAACATCTTTGAGGATTCTCAGTTAATCATCAACCAAATTACTGGGCCTTATAATGTTTTAAATCCTAAGCTCCATTACTACCATAAGTACACTATAAAGTTATTGGCCCAAATCCAGAGGTTACCATTTACAAGATTCCTCGAGAAAATGGATGCTTTTTCAGAGAATTAGCATGTCGAAGATGAGTCCATACCAATAAGGTCCAAAATAGAAGTCTTTATCCACTGAACTCATCGAGAAACTCTCTCTTAAAGGGAAGGTTGTCATTACCAATAAGGATGACAAGTCAGAATGGAGGCAACCATTCATGGATTATCTAAATATATGCAAACAACCTCAAGAGATCCCCTTAGCACTTCAAGTGAAGCTGAGAGCCCTTTCCTACGCTCTCATGGATGTCACCTTGTATCGGCAATCCTTCAATCATATATAGTTATGTTATTTTGACAAATAAGAAGCCCGTAGATCATGACTGAGGTGCACTCAGGTTTATGCAGATCTCATCAATCTGGTCTGAAGATGAAAGCTAAGATCAAGAGACTAGGATACTACTGGCCTTCGATGATCACATATTGCATGGACGTAGCTAGGAGATGCCACCAATGTAAGGTGCACAGTATGGTCCTACACCAACCACCCTACATTGGCCTCATGGTCATTTGAGTGTTGGCGTGCTAACATAATGGGTCTGATTGATCCTCCTTCTTCAAGGTCATTCATCATAGGCAGCCTACTTTTCTAAGTGGGAGGCAATCCCACTCAGAGAGGTCTAGCTTCAAACATGTGCACTAATTTTTAGGAACCATATCATATATAGGTTCGGGGTGCCTCGATAAATTATATCTAATAATAGTAATTCATTCAAGAGCACCAAAATCAACAACTTTCCCAGAGACCCATCATAGATTGGAGATATTCTACCATCTACTACCCAAGGGTAAATGACTTAGCAAAATCCTTCAACAAAACTTTCTTTCATATATTAAAAAAGATGGTCGATGATAATAAGCGACAGTGGCATGAGCAGTTGGTTGAATCCTTATGAGATTATCACACCACATACATAACTCTAACTCAATCTACCCATTTCTCCTTAGTGTATGGGTCTAAAGCCATTCTACTATTAGAAGTCCAACTCCTATCACTAAGGATAGCTGTGGTAGCAATATCACAATGGAGTAGAATGCCAAGTTATAGTTAGAAGAGCTCAGAGGTTTGGAGGAGAGACATCTATGGGTATGCTAGAACCTCGAGTTGTACAAAGCCAAAATGATTCAAGCTTATAACAAGGTTGTACATCTAGAGCTTTTCAAGCATGAGAGCTTATTTTAGTTCTAAGGAGACCAATTGTTGCCCATCGCAAGATAGGAGGCAAGTTTGAACCCACTTGGGAAGGCCCTTTTCCATAGAGAAGGCCTACCAAGGAAGAACTTATCAGCTCATAAATCATAAAGGAGAGCACCCAAATGCTTCCAATAAATGGGCTCTACCTAAAGAAATATTATCCATAAATTTTGTTTGAAAATAATTATCCATGAAAATTTTCATCTCAAATTCCATCTCTTTCATTTTGAAAACATCTTTGTTTGCAAATCCACCATAATCTATTTAGGGTAGGTGTAAGGAACCCGAATGGAATCCAATCCTTTATCAACACAACACCAACACAAATTACATACAACCATATATAAAACAAACACATATCTTTTATCTCAGGCTACTTTGATGTGGGATAATGCCCTATAGCATTCACTCATTATGCTCTAGGTTGGGCCGACATACTACCCTTCTAGTGTGTCACCCCAGTGGTTCCTTGTTTAGGAGTATGTAAGTCTACATGCTTTTTTTTACTTGACCATTGAAATTGATGAGCACCTTATTAGTTTGGTATGCTTTATTATGCAGCCAATAAGCTACCTCATGTTAACTTCATTCAAAAGGATGTAAGTCTACATGCTTTCTTCTTGAACTAGCCATCATGCACTGACTGGGTCAAGTATATTTGAGGCTTAGGACAAGTCCTCCAGTGGCTCCTTTCCTCCTGACTACTTCAATTCAAGGTCTAGTCCTCCCATGGGACTCCCCACTTAATAGTCACCCTAGGTCAGATAGCCTCTATCCTGCCAACAATAGACTACCTCGATGATCATTTTAGTATGAGAATATGTAAGTTTACAAGCCATCTTCTTAGATTGATCATCACACACTGATGGGCACCTTAGGTTGGTTGGCCCTCACTATGCTGATAGTAACCACCTGGTGGATACACCACTCATGGAAGATATAAGTCTACATGCTTTCTTCTTGAGTTGGCCACCATACACCTATTGGCTTTCTTTTACAGGGTCCAGCACAATGCCCCTAGTGGCACCTCCCCTGTGGGCACTCTATTTGGATCACATCCTTAGCGATCCCATTTAGACACTATTCGGGTTACTCTTGGATTGGATAGTCCCCCTTTCCTAGTAGCCTCTCCCTATGGTTGGAGAATTTGTCTTGTGGATATGCAGATTCCCCATTGGTCTAATAAGTATGAGATAGGTCAAGGCTGATATAGCCCCTTCTTAGTGTGGTCTCTTGCATATTAACAGGGTCCACACAAACATATAAACAATATATACGTATTCTCTTATGGATTAGGAGGACACCCATTATGGTACCTTTTCCCAAGCAAGCATCCTATCTTTAGGGAAGTGTCAGCAAAACTCCCTATAGTAATCGCGACTACTCTTGAGTTGATATAAGTCTCAAGTGGAATTTATTTAGTAATTGCCCTAGGTTGAGTTTGATTTATTATGCTACCACCCAATCACCTCAGTGGTTGCTCCCCGCTTTGGAAGATGTAAGTCTATTATGCTTTCTTTCTAACTCAACCGTTGCACACTGAAAGGCAGCCCTTAGGTTGGTTAGCTCTACCCCGTAGCCAATAACCCTTTAGAATTGTAAATCTAAGATAGCACAAGGTTGATATAGCCCCTTCTTAGTGGATCCATTGCACACCAACTGGGTCCATCAAATTAAAATGATATTTCTAACTATTTTTGAGTTGATATGAGTCTACAAAATTCACTCAGTAGTCACCCTAGGGCGAGTATGATTTATTGTGCTACCAATAAATCACCCCAACGGTTGTACCCCACTTTGGAAGATATAAGTTCACTTTCATCCTAGCTCAGCTGTTGCACACCAAAAGGCAACCTTTAGGTTGTATGGTCTTACTCCATAGCCAGTAGACTATCCCTTTGGATTTGTAAACCTATTATAGGCCATGGCTAATATAGCCCTTTCTTAGTGGGTCCATCACACACTGATAGGGTCCATCAAATTAAAATGATATTAATCTTGATTATCCTTGAGTTGATATGAGTCCATGCGGCATTCACTCAGTAGTCACCCTAGGTGAACCATCACCTGCTCCCCACTTTGAAAGATGTAAGTCTGCTATGCTTTCTTCCTAGCTTGACTGTTGCACCAAAAGGAAACCTTTAGGTTGGATAGTCTTACCCTACAACTGGTAGACTATCCCTTTGGATTTGTAAACCTAAGATAGGCCAAGATTGATATAGCCCCTTGTTAGTGGATCCATCGCACACCGACAGGGTCCATAAATTAAATCTACCCATATACTCTTATCCCTAGCGGATAGCCCGAACCTACATCCTCAGTGGAAGGTTCACATTTCTTATCCCCAGTGGATATGCACTCAATTCAAAACCATCCTCCCCAGTCTCAAATCATAACAATCAAATAAATAAATCAAACTCTTATCCCTAGCGGATACATCAATAAATCTAACCAAACTCCTATCCTCTAGTGGATACCTTCATGAAATCAAACTCATATAACCTGAACCTGCTTTGGTGGAAGGTTCATACACCCATCCCTGGTAGATTATAGGTTCTAATCCCAAGTGGATCTTCTTTCTCCAAATCATATAATCAAATTATAACCCTTATCCCTAATGGATAACTCAAACCTGCTTCCTTATTGGAAGGATCCTATACTCAATCCCGCCTTTGGCATAAGTTGAGTTGCATTGCACTAAGATTGTGATTTTTTATTGTTGACCTCACTTTTGGAGTGAGCTCTTAACCTCCTCTTCTTAGACTTAGGACTCTTCTAGACACTAAGAACTCCTTAGTCATAAGACACTTCTAGTGATGAGGTGAATACTTAACCTAAGCCTAGAGACTTAGAAGTGTTACTCATAAGATTAGGCTATGCCTAAGGGCTTAAGGAAATTACTCATCCCATAGCCTAAACCCAATCTAGATACACTTTCTCAAATCAAACCTAGATTCAACTCTCAAACCAAATCTCATATTCAAATTCAAATTTCAAATCAAATTTCAAATTTGACTCCAAATGATTGAACCCCAAAATCAAATTCAAATCCTAAGACCCTTCCTAAGCCATATGAACCACATTCATAAGCTTAGACAAAACTTCCTTTAGATCAAATCAAAATCAATTGATCTCTTTATAAATCAATCATTTCTTTATTTATATTCACAAATATAAATAAAATCCAAATTCAAATGGCCAAAACTATATTGAAAATCAAATCCAAACTCAATCTAAACCATTTAAGCCAATTCTTTGGACTTAGCCAAATTCTACCCAAATCAAATTAAAACTAATGAATTTTCTCTTGAATCAATCATTCATTCAATTATCTACCCAAATATAAATGAAATCTACAATCATCAAATCAAATCGAAATAAACCTAAGTCAAACCCAACCTAGCCCTTTTGACTTGAAAATTTCAAATGAGCCAAAACCTATTAGAATCAAAATTGATTACTGTTGAATTTACATTTTAATCTAGGGATCATAAATAAGTTCAACTAAACTCGAATCAAACCAAAACCAAACCAATTGACCCATATAGGTCCACTTGACCCAAAGTGACCTAAAGGACCAAATCAGGTCAAATCATGATCTAACCCAAATTGATTGCAACCAATGGCTCAAGTTCACTCTAAATTGATTATTGAACTTGACCAAAGCCATAACCCAATTTGATCAATCGATCCCAATTGGTCAACTTGACTCAACCTAGCCCAAATTGGCGTAAAGGGTCAATTTGGCCTAAATCCAAATTAAATCCAAATTAATTCAAACCAAAGACCACATTCATCTTCAATTATCCAATTGAACATGAATCAACCCATAAAAAGCTAATTTGTTTTGGTCAAATTGGTCAATTGACCCAATATGACCTGAGGGCCAAGTCCCTTGAAACCAAGCCATGACCCATTGGGGGCTGATCAAACCTGACCCAAACCCATTTGGGATCAGGCCCAAATTAACTCAACCCTTTTAAACCCCTCATGGATCCTCCCTCACATAGGATTCCACCCAACCTCATTTAATTTTCCCCATCACATGCACTTAAATCCTCCCAACATTTGCATTGAATAGGGTTGATCATATGGCAAGAGAGGACTTTGGATCAAAATTTAAGTCCTCAATCAATCCATCATCCATCCAAACCACCCCAAGCAAGATGGCAATCAATTTTGAGCCAAAAAAATTCAAAAAAAGTGGATTTTTGGCCATTATAAAAGGAGGGGAAGATGAGGCTTTAGATCTCTTCCTCTCACCACCATTCAGCCCGCAAAAGCTCCCAAAAAAAAAAAGGAACCCACCTCCCACCTCTTTGAGCCATTTTTGAGCTCAAAAACACAAACAGTACTTTTCCGGTGAGGAGATGGTAAACATCGGAGAAGACGATGTTTCGAAGGGAGGCAAGGATTAAAGATCATTCCAAAGCTTTCTCATATACCTAGGAGTTAGCTCAGATCTTCTCTGCCACCGGAAACCATCCCCAACAAGGTAAATTTTGCCAAATCGTAGCCGGCCTTAGGATTTCACGCATTTTGTGTTAATTTTTTATGATTTTAGGAATTTCCCCTAGATAATCTCATATTTTTACTTTAAATCATCCTAATTAGAAAATAAAAATTTTTTTTTATGTGAATCGACACAAAAATGAGTCCATCTGGATAATTTTTGGCTTAGAAACCCTCATTTTTCCTTTAAAAGCCTAAAATATTGCCAAAGCTCACATCCCATCCGGCTCACGGATAGGACTTATCGGATCACATGTGGATCATGCGATCCGCCTTCAGATCGCCTGATGCGATCTAGAATGTCCGATTGTACGGTTCACATGATCGGACGGCTCAGATCACGCGATCGAGCCTTCAATGCCGATGATTAAATTCGACCGCGACCAATGCCGCATCCGCCTCGATCGCCGATACATGATCGCGAATATGATCGGATGATCTAGAGCAAGCCGTGGGTCATTTTCCGTGGGTTGACTAGTCTTCCTGCCCAACGGTTGACGTAAGTGTCGCCGTATTTTTTTTTTTTTTTTTAAAATAATTTAAATCACCTCAAACTTCAAAAATTCATAAAAAAATAAAATACTTAACCAAAAATTGCAAATAATGGCTTGTTGGATTTGTCTTTCCGAGAGAAATCCAACTAACCCAAAATCTTCAAATTTCATTGAGTATTTTGAGCTTAATTTAAGTTTTAGTAAAAATTAAATTTCATTAATTAAACAAAAAATATATGTTAGATTAAGTTGAAATTTTCACAGATTGAAAGTAAAGTTAAAGCACGCCTACCATAAAATTTCAAGTAAAAATGACTTCTAGATTGGGAGAAATTAAATTTTGAATTTCATGTTATCCATTTTAATAAAATAAATTAAATAAAAATTCAGAAATTTACAAAAAATATTTAAAATGGCTTAAATCACTTTAATTGACATGTAGGACTCTCCAGAAAATAATGTGATTTTTGAATCCTAATGAACCCCAAATAAACATTTAAGATTAAAATTTAATCAATTAAGGAGTTAATTAAAATATAATCTAAAAATAATTTAAATATCAAATCAAAATCAGAAATGAAATAACACTTAAGCAATCATTATTCAAACCTCAAATCAAAAAAATATCATCTTTAGAGAAATTAAATTAAATATGATTTAAGCTAATAAAACTCAATTAAATGATTAAATCTTAAATCAAACTTAAAATTAAACAAGTTTAGGAAACTTTAACATGGGTGAAACATTAAACTAAAGCATGGAATCTTAATCATATGAAACCCCTTAATGAGTATAAATAAACTGAAACTAATTAACCATTAAAGAAACTAAAAAAAATTAAATTGATTAATAAACTAATAAAACATAATCATTTAATACTAATCGAATTAAACCAAATAATGTTAAAGTAAACTTAATTAATATATGATTAAATCACATCCATTTTGCATAAGATAATTAATTAACCATTAAATATTACAACCTAATAACTAAATCAAACATGTTAATGAAATCAAACAAACATAATAAGCTAATCAAATCAATAAAACTCTAATCATAAATAATCAAACAATTGAAATGAAATAAATAATTAATTCACTTAATAATAATGTTGGTAACAATAATCCTTTAATCAATCAAATTTAAGTAAAACACTTAACTAAATCAAATCATTCACATGTGAAAATTGTCATTAATCTCTAATTTTAATTTTTAATTACCCATAATCAAACTTAATTAATCAAACATCTAATTAATGCAAACTTTGTAATTAATCCATCATCTTAATTAATCAAATTAATTTAAATAAGTTACATTAAAGCTAACTCTAAAATTAAGCTTAAATCAAACCCCCAATTAAATTTAATAATCACACACTTAAACTTTAATTTAATCAAATTAATCATATTAAACCTAAGCTTAATCAAAATATAATTCAAAATGCAATTAAATACTAATCAAAACCTAAATTAAACCTAAATCATTAAGTCATTAATCATTAAGAATTAAATAAATCTTTATTTAATTTAATAATTAACTTAAACACACTCTTTAATTAAACTAATTACCCTTAAGCTAATCCAATTGAATAAACACCTAATTCATGCAAACTTAATAAATTAATCCAACATCTTAACAAAATAAATTAACTTTGCAAATCACATTAAAATTAATTTAAATCAAACACTTAATTAATCTACTAATTAATTTAATCACACATCTTAAGTAAACTAATTAAAGTCAATTAAATTAATCATATTAAAATTAAACTTAATCAAACATAAATGCAATTAAATACCAATCAATTATTAATTTAAACTTAAATCATTAAATCATTAACTACATCATTAACCTAAACAAACATGAAGTCAAATTAAAAAAAATAAACAAATCTTTACTTAATTTAATAATTGATCACACCTCTTAAACAAACTAATTAAGTTAATCAAATTAATCATATTAAACTTAAACTTAATCAAACATAAATGTAATTAAATACCAATCAATTCTTAATTTAAACTTAAATCATTAAGCCATTAATTACATCATTAACCTAAACAAATATGAAATCAAATTAAAAAGTAAACAAACCTTTATAATTAACATAAATACACTTCTTGATTAAACCAATCACATAATCACATTGAACCTAAGCAAACCCGTAGACTAATAAAGCTAATCAAATCAAATCAAATTCAAATTAAATTAAGAAAGATTCTCATCAATTTAATATGTAATCAAATCAAATCTCATTCAACCTACTTAAATAAGATAAACTAATTAACTATCTAACGTATGAAATCAAAATGCAAACCAAACTTTGATAAACATGGCAAATGGATGTGATTAAAAATAAAATCCTAATTACAAAGAATCAAATCCAATTAAAATCATAATAAATCTCAATTAATCTAATCCAATCAAACTACAAATAAATGAACCATAAATAAATTAAATAAACATAAAGTTAAGTCACATAACCATAATCAAAGAAAAGAATTAGATATTAATTTAAATGGATATTGAATTATCAAGATTTAATTAAACCAAAACATCTAAGCTCTAAATCAAATCAAATACTTAAACCAACTCAAATTCTAAGCTCTAAATCAAATCAAATAAATTACACAAATTCAAATGGGCTAATTAAGATACTTAAGGACCTTAATTAGATTCTTTAGGAATTAGGATGTAGAATAGGGTTAGTTCCATCTACAAATGGAATTCATTCTACTCTTCATTCTTGAAAACCTAAACATCATTTTAACCAAATAAAAGTGAAATAAAAATGAAAAATAAATCATTAAATTATTTAAATTGAAATCACCCAAAGGTAAAATTTAAACAAATTCAAACTTCAAATTAAGACTTAAACTAAAGAAGTCTCTTGGCCCACAAGCCTTAAGCACACACATATTAGAATACTAAGTCTCTAATTCTAAGTTAGGTGTTGTATGTATGATGTTGTATTTTATTTTGTGATGTAATATTTTAGATTGGATGTTAGGGTGTATGTTTTGTAGACTGGATGTTAGGCCATTATTAGCCTAATCATATTTTCTGCAGGGGGTTGTGCTTAAGGGGCCGTTATAATAAAAATATAAATGTGTTTGCTGTGCAGGTTGCTTAACCCCTGAGCATAAGTCATGTTAGGATAGGTGGGCTTGGTAACCCATGTGTGGGGTGCTAAGTCCATTCATATAACTCTTTGCTTGGTGGTTGTATGAGCTAATATTTATTTTCTTGGTGTAGCTAGATTTACTTTTCATATTTTTGATGTGCATTAGTATTAGGATTAGTGTTATAGGGATTAGGATGATGGCGGTGAGAAGGCTTAGTCTTTGGGGTGCCCTGTGATGCCTTTGGAGCAAATCAAATCAAATCAAAAGAAAGAAAGAAATGAAGAAAAGAAGACCCCATAGTATTATTTTTTTTATCCGGGTTGTATAAGGGTAGAGCTCATCTATCATCTCTTTTAGGGTGTATGGAGGAACCGACCGGCCTTTATTCTTTTACAGCAGTCTATGAAATTCTTTGATGTTTTGTTTAAATTACGCATTAAAATAACATGCTTTTCATAGTTTCTTTATGATTGATGCTTGAATGTGTGGCACGGATGGTGGCTCTTAGGATAAAATTAATTTTTCTACCCAATTAACAACTCATAACTAAAATTTTAAAATAACTCATAACCTCTCATAAAAGCTAGGAATTAAATCAAGATAATAAAATTTTTAGCAACCCTTAGATGAATGAATGGATAATATCATGCATGTCATATTACTCTTGTTAAGAGGGGCTTCCATCTTTGCTAGAGAATGAAGGCTTAACCATGAGAGAGATTTTGGTGGAAGAACACTCTTTCTCTCTTGATTTGGCCCATAATCAAATTCTCTTGCATTTAGGCATACAAAATCCATAGCTTTGTGTCAAAATAAAGAGTCCAAAAGAATCAAATAAATTTGATAAAATTTGTATTAGAATAAGTTATGATTTCATACCACTCATGCTCTAGTCTCTTAGGGAGTGAGTTTAAGGACATAGTCTTTTTTTAAAATTAATAATAATCTAGCCATCTTGTAAAGCATAAGACTTATCTATATGAATTTAAAGTTTAGGAGGAGTTAGGCGACTGCAATAAGTTGGTGGTGATTTATTCTCTATGGAGGTAAACCATATACCCATTTTTAGATTTAGGTTGCCTTTATTTTGTACCAAGCTCCTTAGTTTAGGAATCTGGTGGTTGTTTCAGCTACAAGCATAAATCCTCACCTCTTGGGCATTTCCACAATCTTATGTTGTGGAATTATAAAAACAATCTAAAATGTCAACTCAAATAATTAACTCTCTTCAATTTCAAAATATAAAGCCCAACCATAGGAGTTGGAATGCTCATTCTGTATCATGAGTATTTCCTACTTTCTCTCTTTGGATTCCAAAATAAGTCTTCTTCTCCTTGATCTATCCCATTTGATTTTCTAAAAATAGATCAACTGGTCTTAACCTTGAAATCTTTGGAGACCCTAATTGTCTACTTTAATGGAGTATTCTTAAGGAATTCCCAATAATTTGACTTTCCTCCTTATACTTCTTAAAAAATTTCATTTTAAATCCATACATTTACTTTTCACATAACATGAAAATATGTTAAATTGATTTCATTTTCAAAATCAAATCATATTTTACTTTCACTTAATACCAAATTTGTTAATTAGAGTTTCATTTTAAAAACAATTGTTTGATTGCTTAATTACCAATTTATAGTGAAAGTTTCATTTTTCAAAATCATAAAATTTGACTTTACTAAATTTGAGTGAGGGTCTTTTCAACACACATTTGATCTTATTTTAACATAAAATTTGTTAAATAAGGATCAATTTCATAAGAGCTTTCATTAACATCCAAAATTGTTCTGATCATTCTCAAAGAAAAAAATATATCTCATAAAATTTGGTGCTTTCACTTAACCTAAATTTGTTAAAACTCCATCTTCAAATAAAACAATTTATCTTACATGCATTTAACTTTCACTTAACATACCAAATTTATTTGAAAGACAAAATCATCAAAAAAACAATCAAATGTACTCTCTTAACATACCAAATTTGTTAAAAAGAAATTCAAATAAACATCAAATCTTCAAAAATTTCAAAACAATCACAACCTCTTAAGCATACCCAAATTTGTTGGAGAAATTCAATATTTTGAAACAAAGTACAAAACACAATATCTATAGAACCACAACTTATTAGTATGAGTTCTAAATCAAAATCATATGGAAATCTTTCATAGTAAATCTCTTGGAACCCCATTTAACATACCAAATTTGTTGATGAGTTTAATTCAAAATGATAAATAAAATCAATAATTCAAGTAACATCACAAAAGCTTCTCAAATTCTAAATCTCTTCATGCAATTTGAACTCATTAACATACCAAAATTTGAAAGTTTCATCAGATCGAAAGATAAATCAACATAATGAAAGTAATCAAAGAAAATAATCTCTTAAGTCAAAAATTATTCATCTTAACCTCCAAGAAATTCTTAAAGTTACCTTACATTACTAATCAAATAACTTAGGAAGGTTTCATTCAAACAAAATACATGAGACTTTCCACCTTACTTGTTAAGCATTCATATCCATCATATCAACTCAATCAAAATAGCAACTTTTCTTCTTCCACTAAATTCTTTAATAAATTGTTTACACTATACATAAGATTTTATCATGTACCTCCATCAAAGAAATCAATAAAGAAAGCACTTACATCTTGTAATACATCTAAATTTATTCCAAAAAAAAATCAATTTACAATATAATAACTCTGTTTGATCATTTTTGATTTAAAGATTTTTTCAAAATAAATATCAATAATTGATTTAATCACTCAATGATCCATAGAAATAGGTACATGAGCAATGTAGAATTTTCAAAATGCTCTGAAGAATTTTAACTTATAATTCAATCAGATTTCTTCAATAAAAACAAATCATTGGTTCAAACATCTTATAAACTCCACATGGATATGAAAATCATCTAGGTTAGCTTACTTAAGCTACAATTAAACATGTATACCTTTATCTTATCCAAAGATGAAATCTCTAATCAATCACTTTTAATTTGAATATGTGATACCACTTTAGAGGATCTTAGGACACTCATTATTCATAATAAGACACTTAGGAATGACAGAAACAAACCTTTTCTATAGTGGATATTAGATCAATCAGAGTTCTTATTGGTAATCATTATTTAATAAAACCTACTTGAATCTCAAATTATTTAAGAGGATGATATTAATTGATGAACAGGAGAGACTTTAATCAAGTATGTCATTAAGTAGATGATTAAATAAGTTTCATATACATAGATTATCACATCTTTTGCTTGGGAATTTCTTAGAACTTATTAAGTAATCAATCAATATCTCCAAAGACTTCAAGGTTAGACTATCAAGGCGGATATTTTAAGTCAGTGAATGTTCAATTGGAAAGACATTTTTGGCAAGGAAGGCGTAGCATGAGAGAAGCTGAGTACTCCAATCTTGAGACTTATATGTTTGAAGAGATATTTTAATTTAGTTGAAATTTTATTATCTGGGGCTTTCAAAACACAAGATATAAAATCGAGGTGAGACTTATGTTTCTGGTCAAAACAAATGGCGGATCAAATCTGATGCTTACACCTAAGATAAATCTAATCAAAAAATGGGACATGGTTCTTTCAACACGAGAGATCTATCGACTCTTCTAGAGTTACAAGCCGGTCAGTGATTCTTTCCACCATGCTTAAAACCATTTGGCAGGTCTTATGTACTTATAAGATTTGTTATTTATGAGAAGGTGGTAGAGTAAACTCACTCCCCAAGACTATCATATAGTGTCATGACTTAGACTAAATGCAAAACTTATAAATCATTTTTAGGCCTTCATTTGGATAGGCTTGGGTAATTATACAAATGCAGAAAATATAGTTGTTAACAAATGTGATTTCTCACTCAATGCCCTCAATAACATTCCTATCTTTAATGTGGAGATCACCTATTTCTAAAATATATGCATGATATTAGAACATACCTCATTTTAGCTGATTTGAAAATCTTTTATTTATCTTTGATTATAACCCAAATTAAATGAGGTGAATTTATTTTAAAATTTCATATGAGTTATTAATGAGGATAGAAAAATTAATTTTATCAAAAGCCTTAACCAAGACACTCATTCACATCAGTTTTAAGTGAGAAAAGATATATTCTTCATTGCAAGATAAACTCACAATCAAATTTTAGTTATCATTAAAATAATAAAGTCATCTTTGTGAGCAACTCAAAAAAAATAGATGCAATTTCTACCATTCATAAGGATTCAATAGATATAATTCTTAAATATAAATCTATGGGGTATTTATCTTCAAAATCCTTTTAGTTTGGCCCCAAGGAATTCAGGCCAAATTTGCCTTCAATTTTCATCCTAAAATAGCATAAATTGACTTTTGCATATTATAGGAAAATAAAATCTATCACACATAAAATGTTAGCTAAGTCATGAAGAAAACTCAAGATTATATTCATTTTGGACTTATTTCACTTAAATACCAAATGTTGTTGAAAGGCATAAATAAATACATTTATATTTATTATTAAAAGACATTAATAATCCATCAAAAATAACATTCAATGCATACATACTACAATCCCAAATTGGTCTAAAATATCATCACAAAAAACACAATATCACAAATACATCATCTTATAAAATTTTGACTTAGTATTCTAATGTGTGTTACTTTGTTGAAAAATTGCTTTTGGAATAATAAGTTTATAAAAAGTTAATTTAAGGAGGTTTCACTTTGAAGAAAATGAATAAGTATTTCAATACTAAAATCTTATAAAAGAGAAAGAGCATGTCTCATAATAATTATCAAATACATGTTATTATAAGGTTTCTTTTAGTAAGTGGCTTATTAAACATTTTTATTAATCAAGTTTTTAATCTAAGTATCTGAAAACATGAAAGGCATATTAGATTAATGTTGGCTATCATGGATAAAATACATCTCATCATCACCAAAGATCATGATTTTAAACAACATACTTACACAATGTCTTTGGTTTTCCAGAAAGATACAAGGTAGAAAGAGAAATTTCATTCCCCATCTAAAGTATTAATAACTTAAAAAGTAAATTCATTGTTTAAAAAGGGAGTAGATCTAGACCTCCTTGAAAATCATCTCATTCAAGATATAGACTATATAATCTTAATACAGATATACATGAAAATTATGAAAATCTAAAAGGTTGTATGTTAACTTTATTATTCATGTAAAATAAAACTATCTTTCCCTCTATGTACCTCAGAATTAAATTAAAGTACAACCATTGCCAAGAAGTAGGTTAAGATCTCATTGGTTACTTAGCATAATCTAGGATGTCTACTTACTAACATTCAAATACATGTACATTTATCTGAAGAAATAAAATAATACTTTAGCATCTAAGTAATAAACATTCATAGAATATTTAATTTCACTCTTTTATTATTCAAATTTATAACTTTTGAAGAAATTTATTTAAATAATACATATATAATAAGATTAATCCATTCCTTTTCATAATTAAATGGATTCTTTTTTATTTGAAAATCATGGTATCAAATGACATACAAATTTATAGATGAAAGGAATAACTAAACACAAGATAATTCTCACATTAATTCCTAAGGAAAATCAATGGCTTCATTTGCCTCCTTGAACCTTCATTTAATTCCAATCATGAGCCTCTAAGATATAATGAGGAATTAAAGCTCCTAACAAGACTAATGGAAATGCAAATTATGATAGAAATCTAATTATGCTCCACTCATGGTTAAGATGCTCCAGGGTGATATTATTAAACATAAAGAGGAACCCATTAAATTAATTGAATTATCTAAAGTAATACTTGATTTAATTTTACCAAATTTGCTTAATTAACTAATTAAAGGATTAATTATATTAAATGAAACATTTGAAACAATTGGGAAGAGGCTCATTTATATTACATTTAATGAATGGAAACATCAGATTTCATTTTTTATTTAACATTTAAATTATTAGTTGATTGAAGATGGTGATGAATTAAAATTCTAAGGTCTAAAAAATCCAAATTTATGGGATGATGTTGGAATCAACACATCTAATTTGAGATTAATTTATAGGAGCTTAGGTTATTAAACTTTAAATTGTAATTAAGACATTATTCACTAAACATCTTTTCATTTTTATAGCTTTCCATTTTCTTTCAAAATGTTTACTCATACAAGGTTTCCATAATGTGGTTCTTTCTCTACATCATGAAGTTCATGAGGTGGGATTGAATACATCAAAGGAGATCTTAAGCCATTCACAGTTCATGAGGTCAGAATATATGAGGATGCAACCTACTATCTCCCTCAAAATCAACAAGTCTATTCTCATGAACTTGGTGAAAGTTCAAAAAAAAAGAAAAGGAAAAAAGAATAGAAAAAGAAAAAGAAAAAAAAGAAAAAAGAAAAAGAAAAAGAAAAAGAAAAGAAAAAAGGAAATGAGAAAGAAAATAAAAGGGAGCGAGAAATAGACTTGGAGGAGAAAGTAGAGCCTGACATTAGATTCCACCCACAGTTCATTACTCCATTCAAACATATGGGTAGGATGACTCGACCTCCAGTGGGAAGAGGATCCAAAGACAGGGAAGACCTCCTTATTGGCCACCCAATAGAGAGTTATGTCTACTATGGACTACACCTACTATGATTATATACTTTTAGATAAAGAAATCATGCAAGTGACAAGTAAGTGATAGTGATGAAGATCGCTCCTAAGCAAAGCATAAGTGTATCCAAGTCAATATGTGAAACAGTCAAGCATCAATTAGGAACTTTAGCTCTAACCCACTTTCCTCATAAAAAAATTGAGGGTTTGGTAGTTAAGGAAGCCCCTATGTCTTCATAAATATAAAGGTGTAGAAGTTCTTTCTTGGAGGATCATCCTCAAGTCAAGAAGCTGATGTAGAACTTGAGGATGATTCATACAAAGATTTAGTAGAATTATCTTTTGATTGGTACTTACCTTGTGTTCTTAATTTAGCAAAGACAGGATTTATTCCACATGGGTTTAAACACAAGTCAGATTACTTTGAAAGGTTATGGGACACAATGCAATTCATAATCAAGACCGGACTAGGATTCAAGATTAGTCAAATGATGATGATTACGCTAAGTCATCACCAATCATTGAATCGAGGTTCTTTTCAAATCATGCTAACTCATATGAGGAGGTGTGCTTAAAACTTAGATGATCCAAATGACTTTGAAGTCGTGGATGCACCACCGAGTTCAAGAGGAGATTAAATCAACTATCGAAGCTCAAAGAAATCAACCTAGAACTAAGAAGATCCACACCCAACATATATCACTCTCATTGAATGAAAAAGAAACCAATGATTTAGTGAAGCTATTGAAGTTTAAGGATTGCATGGAGTTATGAAGAGATGCCGGTATCTCCCACATATAGCCCATAAACTAAGAACCTAATCAACTATCAAGTGCTCCTAGATGCATGCATTAGACATTGAATAGTAAGTCACTTCTGAAATCAAGAAATTGATCGATGCTAGCTTTATTAGGAAGAAAAATATCCTACCGGTTGTCGGTCATCTTAGTTAAGAAAAATGGCCAAATTCAAGATATGCTGATTTTAGGGATCTAAATAAGGCATGTCCTAAGGATGAATTTCACTTCCTATACCAAAATTAATGGTGGACACCTCATCTCATGCAGTATTCTCCTTTATGGATGGGTCATCCGCTACAACCAAATTAAGATGGCCCAGAGGATGAAAGAAACACCGCTTTCAAAACCCCAATCAAAATCTATTATTATAAGGTCATGCCGCCTTAAAAAATGCTGCCACATAAAAGGCATGACTTGAATCTGATGAACTCATTCATCATCAAGTTGAATGCTACGTTGATGATCTCATTGTCAAAATAAAGAAAAGGAAGACCATCTCTTTGACTTGAGAGGAAATGGTTAAGATAATACAACCAAAATGAACCCTCAAGTGTGCATTCGAGTAGCTAAAAAAATTCTTTTGGTTGTTGGAATTGAAATCGATCAAAAGATCAAAGTGATATTAGAAATGCCACCCCTAAAAGCCTAACACAACTCAGTCATTCCAAGGGTGGTTGCATATCTAAGATGCTTCATTTCCAACTTATCGAAGATGCCAACCATTCACATCTGGATCAAGAAGGGATGATAAGTTCAAAGATGCTTTCAAAGATCAAGCAATATCGATGACACCGCTAATCTAGCAGCCTATCTCGAAAGCCGCTCATATTATATACGCTATTAGATGACTCCTTGGTGCTTTGTTGGCTCAAACCAAGGATGAAGGGAAGGAGAACTCTATTATCTCTCATCATCTAATCCTCCGAGGCAAACTATCCACCTATTGAAAAGTAATCGCTAGCTTTAATTTTGCATCCCAAAAGCTACGACACTACATGCTTTCTCATAAAGTGAAGTTGATATTTAGAGTCAATCCACTGTAATATCTCATGAAACGATTGACTTTATCTGGACGGTTGGTGTGTTGATCCATGATTTTGTCTCAATTTGACATAACATTCATACCCCTCCGTGTCATAAATAAACAAGCACTTGTGTATTTCTTAGCAGCGCATCCACTCCTTGTTGACTCTCGCTTAATAAGGATCTCCCCAATGAACAAATCATGAACTTAGGGGTACTAGTGCTCACTGCTGGGAGATGTACTTTGATGGTGTAGCTTCCTCTCAAAGAGGAGAAGAACCATAATTTACTATCCCAGGGAAGGCAGGGGTAGGAATAGTTCTCCTAACTCCAAACCGCGATGTGATGAGATTCTCATATCATCTGTCCAATCCATGCACCAACAAAGTCAAATATGAGGCTCGATTTTTCTGAGTTAGTCATTACACTATGCATCCAGTATCAACATCTTTGGGATTCTCGCTTAGTCATCAACCAAATCGGTCTTACAAAGTTCTAAAGCCTAAGCTCCATCATTACCATACAAGTATACAGGATTATTGGCCCAAATCTTGAGGTTACCATCTACAAGATTCCTCAAGAGAGAATAAAGAATGCATGTGTTAGCCAAGCTTGCCAAAGAGTTGGCATGTCTAAGATGAGTCCATTCCAATAAGGGTCCAAAATAGACAAGTCTTATCCCTTATTGATGTTGAACTCATCGAGATTCTCTCTGAAGGGAGGTTACCATTGCCAAAAAAGGATGAGAATTGATTGAGGCAACCATTCATAGATTATTTAAATATAGGCAAACTACCTCAAGAGAAATCACAACACCGTGTGAAGTAGAGAGCCCTTTCCTATACTTTGCGGCACCTCGAAAGTCCTTCGATCATATGTGGTTACGCTTGTTCCGACAAACATGAAGCTAGGATCGTGATCAGGTACACGGTTATGTGGAGCACATCAATCCGATGAAAGCCAAGATCAAGAGACTAGGATACTATTGGCCTTCGATGATCACGACATATGGACGTAGCTAGAGATGCCATCAATGTCGTACACGGTGTGGTCCTACATCAACCTCCCAACATTCTACATCCTACATTGGCCTCATGGCCATTTGAGTGTTGGGTATTGACATTGTGGGTCTGATCAATCCTCCTTCTTCCAAAGGTCATCGATTCATTCTAGCTGCTGCTGACTACTTTTCCAAGGTGAGGCAATCCCAAAGAGAGGTCAACCAACATGTTCTAGTTTTCAAGAACCATATCGTATATAGTTCGGTGCCTCGATGAATTATATCCGATAATGGTTGCATTCAAGCACTAAAATCAATAGATTTTCTGAGATATAGCATAGATTGGAGATATTCTACCATCTACTCCAAGGGAAATGGGTTAGTAAGCCTTCAACAAAACTCTCATTCAAATAATAAGAAGACACTATGACAACAAATGATGATGGCATGAACAGTTGGAAGCCTTATGGGCTACCACACATACGAACTCCAACTCAATCTACCCCTTTCTCCTTAGTGTATAATCAAGCCATTCTACCAGAAGTCCAACTCCCATCACTAAGGATAGCAAAAAATCATAATGGAATAATGCCAAGTTGCGGGTTAGAAGAGCTCAAAGGTTTGAGGAGAGACTACAGCATGAACCCTCGAAGTTATACAAAGCCAAGATGATTCAAGCTCATAACAAGTTAGTCCATCCTAGAGAATTTCAAGTAGGAGAGTTTATTTTAGTTCTAAGGAGACCAATTGTTGCCAGTAGAAAGATAGGAGGTAAGTTTGAACCCACTTAGGAAGGCCCTTATGCCATAGAGAAGGCCTACCAATGAGGGTCTTATCAACTCAAAAATTGTAAGGGAAAGCGCCTGATGCTTCCAATCAATGGGCTCTACCTAAAGAAATATTATCCATAAATCTTGTTTGAAAATAATTATCAATAAAACTTCTTTTTATCTTAAGTTTCATTTCTTTTGTGTTAGAAATATCTTTTGCTTGTGAATCTGCCATGATGTATTTATGGTAGGTGTATGAGAACCCAAGCATCTATTCCCTCTTTCACAACACAAATAAATATATATCTTTTATCTCAAGCTACTTTGATGTGAGAACAAGCCTCTTGTGGCACTCACTCATTTTTTTTCTCTAGGTTGGGTCTACATGTTACCTCGCTAGTATGTCACCCAAGTGGTCACTTGTTGGAGGATGTGAGTCCTCGTGCTTTCTTCCTAACTTAGCCATTGAAAACCAATGAGAGCCTTATTAGTATGGTAGATTTCACTGCCCAGCTAGTGAGCTACCTCATGTTGACTTTGCTTAAGAAGATGTGAGTCTCTGTGCTTTCTTCTTGAACTGGCCATCATGCACTAACTAGGTTAAGTATATTTGAGGTTTAGGGTACATCCGCCCAAGGCTCCTTTCCTCTTAACTACATTTGAGTCAATGTAAGTCCTTTAGTGGCGTTCACTCAGTATTCACCTTAGGTCAGATGGCACCTGTCGAGTAGATGACAGACTATCTCAGTGATCAGTTCCGCTTTAAAGAGATGTAAGCCTACACGCCTTCTTTCTAGACTGATTATCGCAAACCAATGGGCACCTTAGGTTGGTTGGTAATCGCCATGCTGACAATGACCCACCCAGTGGATACACCACTCTTGGCAGATGTGAGTCTCCAAGCTTTCTCCTTGAGTTGGACACTGAATACCTATTGGATATATGACTAGCCATGTCATCTTCTCCATGTTGTTGGATTCAGCCTTTAGCAGCCCCATCCCCTGCAGTCATTCTATTTGGATCACATCCTTTGCGACCCCATTTATACACTACCCATGTTACTTTTGGATTAGACAGTCCCTTTTTCCTAGTACCCACCCTTATGGTTGGAGAATTTGTTCGGATGCAGATTCTCCTTGGTTCAAGAATCTAAGATAGGTGTAGGCTGATATAAGCTCCTTCTTTGATCCCTTGCAAACTAACAGGGTCCATGTTAAAACAAATAATATTAATTCACTTATAGATTAGGAATTCAAGCCCCTAATGGCCAAATTCCCAATCAGGCACCCTATCTTTAGGGCAATGTCAGCAAAACTCTCTATGGAAATTATCTGACTACCTTGAGTTGAGATAAGTCCCCAAGTCGGCCCTCTCTCAGTAGTCACCCTTAGGTCAGGTTCAACTTGGCATGCCACCGATGAGTTACCCGGTGGTCATCTTTGCTTTGAAAGATATAAGTCTATTATGCATTCTTTCTAACACAATAGTTGCAAACTGACAGGCAGCCCTAGGCCGAGCCTGATTTATTGTGTAAGAAACTAATCACCCTAGTGGTTCTTTGTTTAGGAAGATGTGATTCCCCATACATTCTTCCTATCTTGACCATTACAAATCGAAAGGCACCCCTTAGGTTAGTTAGTTCTACCTAACGGCTAGTAGACTATCCCTCTGGATTTATAAATTTAAGATAGGTCTAGGGTCCATCAAAAATTAAATTAATTTTGACTATTCTTGAGTCTATATGAGTCCACGACATTCCAAATAGTCACCTAGTCGATCAAGCCATCAATATCACCCAACTGCTGATCCCTACTTTGGAAGATGTAAGTCTACTATGCTTTCTTCCTAGTACCATCATTGCACACTGAAAAGCAACTCTTAGGCTGGATAGTTCTACCTTGTGGCTAGTAGACTACCCCTTTGGACTTGTAAATTTGAGATAGGTCAAGGCCAACATAGCTCCTTCTCAGTGGGTCCATCGCATGCCAACAGGGTCCATAATATAACACACCAAATTTAATTAAATAAAATCAAATCAAATTAATCATCAGGACTACTCTTGAGTTGAGGTAAGACCCCCAGCGGCGCTCACTCAGTAGTCACCCTTAGTCGGGTTCAACTTGTTGTGCCACCGACAAGTTACCCCGGGGTTGTCTTTGCTTCAAAAACATATAAGTCAATTATGCATTCTTTCTAGCGTGATCATTGCAAACGACGCCCTAGGTCAGGCCTACTTTGTTATGCAAGCGACCAATCACCCTAATGGTTTCTTATTTAAGAAGATGTAAGTCCCAATGCTTTCTTCCTAACTTGATAATTGCAAACTGAAAGGCACCCCTTAGGTTGGTTAGTTCTACCTAACGACTGGTAGACTATCCCTTTGAACTTGTAAACCTAGCTCCTTCTTAGTAGATCCATCACGCACCGACAAGGTCCATCTAAAATTAAAGTAATTCTGACTATTCTTGAGTCAATATGAGTCCATAGTGGCATTCACTCAAATAGTCGCCCTAGTCAAGATTGATCTATTGTGCCATCAATGATCACCCTAGTGGTTGATCCTTACTTTGGAAGATGTAAGTCTGCTACGCTTTCTTCTTAGTACCATTATTGCACACCAAAAGTCAACCCTTAGGCTAGATAGTTCTACCTTGTGGCTGGTAGACTACCCCTTTGGACTTGTAAATCTAAGATAGGTCAAGGCCGACATAGCTCCTTTTCAGTGGGTCCATCACATGTTAACAGGGTCCATAATATAACACACTGAATTAAATTAAATCAAATCAAATAAAATTAATCATTAGGACTACTCTTGATTTGAGGTAAGACCCCAAGTGACACTCATTCGAGTCACCCTAGGTCAGGATTGATCTCTTGTTCCATCGACATATCACCCCAACAACTGATCCCAACTTTAGAAGATGTAAGTCTGCTATGCCTTCTTCTTAGTACAGTCATTGCACACCAAAAGGAAACCCTTATGTCAGATAGTCCTACCTGTGTAGACTACCCCCTTTGGAATTATAAATCTAAGACAAAGGCCAGGCCCCGGCTCCTCTTCTAGTGTAATCCATCATACACCCATAGGGTCCATAACAAAATAAATTCAAAACCAACCTCCCCGGTGGAGTCAAATTAAACATATCAAACAAACCAAATTTCTCCTAAGTGATGCACAAATCAAATTAGCCTCTCTAGTGGAGCTTAGATCTAAATTAAACAAATTCAATTGAGTGTACATCCCTAGTGGATATGCCCTCAATCTAGAACCCTTCTCCCCAATGAAACCATAATAAATTAAACCAACCTCCCTAGTGGAGTCTAATCAAACAAATCAAAGAAATTTAATCAAATTCTCATCCCCAGTGGATACATCCCCAAACAAATCATACTCATAATCAAACTTAGATCCATATCCCTCAGCGGATAACTTGAACATGTTTCCTGAGGAAGGTTCATGTACTCAATCCCCAGCGGATTCTTTCTTGCTCTCTTATGCCCTTAGCATAAAAAGAGCTGCATTACACTAAGATCATGATTCTATCTACCTTTCGGGTATAGGTATAAATCACTTTCGTTGTTTGCTGCAAAATTTTGGATGTTGTTAAACATTTTGGTCAACACCAATATGTGCGGTGTGCCTTATTAGTTACACCGCACCTATTGGGGGTCCTTATGTTGACCTCACTTTTGGAGTGAGCTCTTAACCTCCTCTTCTTAGACTTGGGACTCTTCTAGACTAAGAACTCTTTAGTCATAAGACACTTCTAGTGATTAGGTGAACACTTAACCTAAACCTAGAGACTTAGAAGTGTTAATCATAATACTAGGCTATGCCTTAAGGCTTAAGGAAATTACTCATCCCATAGCCTAAACCTAATCTAGATACACTTTCTAAAATAAAACCTAGATTTAACTCTCAAACCAAATCTCATATTCAAATTCAAATTCCAAATCTAATTTCAAATTTGACTCCAAATGATCGAAACCCAAAATCAAATTCAAATCCTAAGACCCTTCCTAAGCCATATGAACCACATTCATAAGCTTAGCCAAAACTCCCTCTAGATCAAATCAAACTTAATTGATCTCTTTATAAATCAATCATTCCTTCATTTATATTCACAAATGTAAATGGAATCCAAATTAAAATGGTCAAAACTATATCGAAAATCAAATCCAAACTCAACCTAAACCCTTTAAGCCAATTCTTTGGACTTAGCCAAATTTTATCTAGATTAAATCAAAACTAATGAATTTTCTCTGAATCAATCATTCATTCAATTATCTACCCACATATAAATGAAACCTATAATCATCTAATCAAATCAAATCAAAACCAACCCAAGTCAAACCCAACCTAAGCCTTTTAACTTGACAATTTTCAAATGAGACAAAACCTATTGGACTCCAGATTGATTGTTGTTGAATTTATATTTCAATCTAGGGCTCATATATAAGTTTAACTAAACTTGAATCAAACCAAAACCAAACCAATTGACCCATATAGGTCCACTTGACCCAAAGTGACCTAAAGGACCAAATCAGGTTAAATCATGATCTAACCCAAATTGATTACAACCAATGGCTCAAGTTCATTCCAATTTGATTATTGAACTTGACCAAAGCCATAATTAAAACCAAATTGATCAATCGAGCCCAATTGGTCAACTTGACCCAACCTAGCCCAAATTAGCCTAAAGGCTCAATTTGGCCTAAATCAAAATTAATTCAAACCAAAGACACATTCATCTTCAATTAGCCAATTCAACATGAATCAACCCATAACCTAATTTGGTTTTGGTCAAATTGGTCAATTTGACCTAATATGGCCCATATGACCCAAATTGGGCCAAATCCCTTGAAACCAAGCCATGACCCAAACCCATTTGGGACCAGCCCAAAATCAACCCAACCCATTTAAACCCCTCATGGATCCCCCCACATAGATTCCACCCAACCTCATTTAATTCTCCCCATCACATGCACTTAACTCATCCCAACATTTGCATTGAAAGCTAACATATGACAGCAAGAGACTTTGGAGCAAAATTCAAAGTCCTCAATCAATCCATCATCCATCCCAACCATCCCAAGCAAGATGGCAATCAATTTGGAGTAAAATTCAAAAAAAATTCCCATTATAAAAGGAGGGGGAGAGGCTTTAGATCTCTTCCCACCACCATTCCTCCAAAGCTCAAAAAAAAAAAAAAGAACCCATCTCCCACCTCTTTGAGCCATTTTTTAGCTCAAAATATAAATAGTTACTTTTCTGGGGAGGTGACGGTAAAGATCGGAGAAGATGACATTTCGAAGGGTGGCAAGGTTAAAGATCATTCCAAAGCTTCCTCACATACCTAGGAGTTTGCTCGGATCTTCACTGCCACCAGAAATAATCCCCGGCGAGGTTAATTTTGCCAAACCACAGCTAGCCTTAGGATTTCGCACATTTTGTGTTAATTTTCTTGTAATTTTAGAAATTTCTCCTAGATAATCCTGTACATTTTATTTTAAATCATCCTAATTAGAAAGTAGAATTTTTTTTTTTTGCAAATCGATGAAAAAATGGGTCCATTTGGACAAGTTTTGGCTTAGAAACTCTCATTTTTCCCTTTAAAAGCCTAAAAACACTATTCACCGTCGGGTACAACCGCCATCCCTGCAAATTGGACATGGGATAATGCATGGATCATGAGATCCGCCTTCGATTGCTCACGCGATCCGACCGTCGATCATGCGGTTCGCGCGGATCACGCCGACCGCCTGATTGCGATGTGATCGTGACCGCATCTCGCGACGACGAAGGCGGCACCATAGCGATCCGCCTTTAGATCACAAGATCTGATCTGGACCGGTCCAGAGCAAGCCTCGGGTCATTATTCGTGGGTTGACTAGTCTTCGTAGCATTAACGTCATCGTGCGTATTTTCTTTTTAAAAAAATTAATTTAAATCACCAACATCAAAATTCAAAAAAAATATTTAACTAAAATTACAAACAATGGCTGGATTCATTCATCAGAGGAATCATAAATTTCTTGAGTATTTTGAGCTTAATTTGAGTTTTAGTGAAAATCAAATTTTATTAATTAAACCAAAATATATGTAATTAAATTTGAAATTAAGGATTGAAACTAAAGTTAAAATACACCTACCATAAAAATTTCAAGTGTAAAGGACTTCTTGATTGGGAGAAACTAAATTTTGAAGTTCAAGTTGTCCATTTTATAAAATAAATCAAATAAAAATTCAAAAATTTACAAAAATCTTCAAAATGGCTTAAATCACTTCAATTGACACCTAGGACTCTCAAGAAAATAATGTGATTTTTTGAATCCTAATTAACCCCAAATAAATATTTAAAATTAAAGTTTAATCAATTAAGGAGTTAATTAAAACATAATTTAAAAATAATTTAAATATCAAATTAAAATGAGAAATGAAATAGCACTTAAGCAATCATTAATCAAACCTCAAATCAAAAAAAATATTATCCTTAGAGGAAATTAAATTAAATATGTTTTAAGTTTATAAAACTCAATTAAATGATTAAATCTTAAATCAACCTTAAAATTGAATTAAACCTACGCTAAGCATGGAATCTTAATCATATGAAACCTTTTAATGAGTATAAATAAACTGAAACTAATTAATCATTAAATAAACTAAAAAAATCAAATTGATTAATAAACCAATAAAACATAATCATTTAATGCTAATCGAATTTAACCAAATAAAGTTAAAGTAAACTTAATTAACATATGATTAAATCACATCCATTTAGAATAAGATAATTAATTAACCATTAAATATATCAACCTAATAACTAAATCACACATGTTAATGAAATCAATCAAACATAATAAGTGAATCAAATCAATAAAAGTCTAATCATAAATAATCAAACTTAATTGAAATGAAATAAACATTTAATTCACTTAATAATAATAATGGTAATAACAATAATCCTTTAATCGAATCAAACTTAAGTAAAACACTTAACTAAATTAAATCATTCACATGTGAGAAATTAAGTCACTAATCTCTAATTAAATAAACCTTAATTAATCTAATAATTAAAATTTTAATTACCCTTAATCAAACTTAATTAAACAAACATCTAATTAATGAAAACTTAATGAATTAATCCATCATCTTAATTAATCAAATTAATTTAAATAAGTTACATTAAAGCTAACTCTAAAATTAAGCTTCAAACCCTAATTAAATTTAATAATTAATCCACCTTAATTAAGTTAATCAAATTAATCATATTAAACCAAAACATATAATCAAAATGCAATTAAATTTAATCAAAATTAAATTAAACCATTCATTAATTAATTACATCATTAATTAAATAAATCTTTATTTAATTTAATAATTAACCAACACACCTTAATTAAACTAATTACCCTTAAGCTAATCCAATTGAATAAATATAATGCACTTAATAAATTAATCCATCATCTTAATAAACTAAATTAACTTTATAAATCACATTAAAATTAATTCAAATCAAACACTTAATTAATCTAGTAATTAATTTGATCACACATCTTAAGTAAAATAATTAAAGTCAATTAAATTAATCATATCAAACTTAAACTTAATCAAACATAAATGCAATTAAATACCATTCAATTCTTAATTAAACCTTAAATCATTAAATCATTAATTACATCATTAACCTAAACAAATATGAAGTCAAATTTAAAAGAAAAATTAAATAAATCTTTACTTAAATTAATAATTGATCACACCTCTTAAACAAACTAATTAAGTTAATCAAATTAATTATATTAAATTTAAACTTAATCAAACATAAATGTAATTAAATACCAATCAATTCTTAATTTAAACTTAAATCATTAAGTCATTAATTACATCATTAACATAAATAAATATGAAATCAAATTAAAAATTAAACAGACGTTTATAATTAACATAAATACACTTCTTGATTAAACCAATCACATAATCACATTGAACTTAAGAAAACTCGTAGACTAATAAAGCTAATCAAATCAAATTAAATTAAGAAAGACTCATCAATTTAATATGTAATCAAATCAAATCTCATTCAACCTACTTAAATAAGATAAAATAATTAACTATCCAACGTATGAAATCAAAATGCAAACCAAACTTTGATAAACATGACAAATGGATTTGATTAAAAATAAAATCCTAATTACAAAGAATCAAACCCAATTAAAATCAAAATAAAATCTCATTTAATCTAATCCGATCAAACTACAAATAAATGAACCACGATCAAATTAAATAAAATCCTAATTATAAAGAATCAAATCCAATTAAAATCAAAATAAAATCTTAATTAATCTAATCTGATCAAACTATAAATAAATGAACCACAATCAAATTAAATAAACATAAAGTTAAGTCACATAACCATGTCAAAAGAATTAGATATTAATTTAAATGGATATTGAATTATCAAGATTTAATTAAACCAAAATATCTAATCTTAATCAATCAAAACACATGAATTTAAACAAACTTAAACTTCATTAGAGATCAAGGATATTGAATTATCAAGATTTAATTAAACCAAAAATCTAATCTAAAATTAATCAAAACATGAACTTAAACAAACTTAAATTTCATTAGATATTAAAGATATTGAATTATCAAGATGCAATTAAACTAAAACATCTAATCCAAAATCAATCAATCAAATACTTAAACCAACTCAAATTCTAAGCTCTAAATCAAATCAAATAAATTACACAAATTCAAATGGGCTAATTAAGATACTTAAGGACCTTAGTTAGATTCTTTAGGAATTAGGATGTAGAATAGGGTTAGTTCCATCTACAAATGGAATTCATTCTACTCTTCATTCTTGAAAACCTAAACATCATTTTAACCAAATAAAAGTTAAATAAAAAATTAAAAAAATCTTAAATTATTTAAATCAAATCACCCAAAGCGTAAAATTTAAACAAATTCAAACCCAAATTGAGACTTAAACTAAAGAAGCCTAGTAAAGTCTTGGCACACAAGCCTTAAGCACACATTAGAATAAGTAACCACTTCAAGTGTTAGGTGTTGTATGTATGATGTTGTGTTTTATTTTGTAATGTAATATTTTAGACTAGATGTTAGGGCGTATGTTTCGTAGACTGGATGTTATTAGCCTAATCATATTTTCTACATGGGTTGTGCTTAAGGGGCCACTGTAATAAAAATATAAATTTTTTTGTTGTGCGGGTTGCTTTGCCCCTAAGCATAACTCATGTTAGGACAAGTGAGCTTGGTTACCCATGTGTGGGGTGCTAAGTCCAAATTATTCATATAATTGCTTGGATTGTATGGTGTGTTTAGCTAATATTTATTTTGTACGTGTAGCTAGATTTACTTTTTCTATTTTTGATGTAATTTTGTATTAGGAATTAAGATTAATTTATAGGGGATTAGGATGAGCAGTGGCCAGAAGGCTTAGTCCTTGGTGTGCCTTGTGATGCCTTTGGAGCAAATCAAATCAAAAGAAAGAGAAGGAAAAATGAAGAAAAGAAAACCCCCATAGCTGTATTATTTTTGTAATGTAAAGTTGTATAGGGTAACTCTACCCATATGTTTTTCTTTTCGGTGTACAATGAACCGACCGCACTAGCCTTTTATTCTTTTACGGTAGTCTATAAAATTGTTTGTTGTTGTGTTTATATTTTGCATTAGAACAACATGCTTTTCATAGTTTCTCTATAATTGATGCTTGAATGTGTGGCCTGAGCGATAGGCTCTTAGGATAAAATTAATTTTTTTACCCCAATTAATAACTCATAACTAAAATTTAAAATAACTCATAACCTCACATAAAATCCTAGGAATTAAATCAAGATAATAAAAATTTTAGCAGCCCCTTAGCTGGATGAATGAATGTATAATACCATGCATGTCATATTATTTCACTCTTGTTAAGAGGGGGCTTCCATTTTTACCATAGAATGAAGGCTTAACCTGTAAGAGCCTTTGGTGGAAGAACACTCCTTTCTCTCTTTATTTGGCCCATAATTAAATTCTCATGCATTTAAGCATACAAAATCCCATAGCCTGTGTCAAAACAAAGAGTCCAAAAGAACCAAATAAATTTGATAAAATTTACATTAGATTAAGTCATGATTTTATACCACTCATGCTCAATTCTCTTAGGGAGTGAGTTTAAGCACTTAGTCTCCTTTCTAAATGAACAACAACCTAGCCATCTTGCAAAGCATAATACTTGCCTACATAGATTTAAAGCGTAGGAGGAGTTAGCTAGCTACCACCCCATGCGATAATAAGTCCAGCAGTCGGGTGGTTTATTCTCTCTTGTGGAGGTAAACCATATACCCATTTTCTCCTTAGATTTAGGTCGTGCCTTTATTTTGTACCAAGGCTCCTTACTTTAGGAATCTGAGGTAGATGTTTCCTTTAAGCTACAAGCATAAATCCTCACCTCTTAGGTATTTTCATAATCTTATGTTGTGGAATTATAAGCCCTAGCAATCTAATAAAATGTCAACTCAAATAATTAACTCTCTTTCAAAAAATATAAAGTCCAACCAGATTCACTAGCCTCTTAGTATCATGAGTATTTCCTACTTTCTCTCTTTGGATTCCAAAAATAAGTCTTCTCCTTGATCTATCCCATTTGATTTTCTAAAATATCCAATCCTTTAATGGTCTTAACCTTGAAATCTTTGGAGACCTTAATTATCTACTTTAATTGAGAGTATTCTTAAGGAATCCCCATTCCTTAGAATGTAATTAACTATGGGGGCTTGTCTCCATAGGGAACTTAATGAACCTGGCTTAAAATAAACCCTACTTTACTTTTCCATATAAAGTAGGAGAAATATCTCTGGTATATTCGTGAGACCCATTTCTTAGGAGTCCTTATTAGGTGATTAGGTCCATTATGGGTGATTTCTATCTTTCGAGATAGTACATCATTCCTTAATGTCATACCCGATCACTCCAATAAGTACCCCCTAAGATCTACACGGTGTCCCACATCCCAAAAATAAACACCACATGTATACATCTCAGGTTTAGGATTAGATCATTTTTGTTAGTACTTGCAATCCTTCGAATGTTGTTGATCATCTTGGTCAACTCCAATACGTGCGATGTGTCTTGTTAGTTACACCACACCTATTTGGGGTCATTTTTACCTCACTTTTGGAGTGAGTTCTCAACCTCCTCATCATATATCTAGGACTCTTATGGACACTAAGAGCTCATAAGTCTTAAGACACTTCTTGTGATTAGGTGAATACTTAACCTAAGTTTAGAGACTTAGAAGGGTTAGTCATAGAAGTGGTTTATGTCTTAGGGACTTAGGGATACTTGCCTACCCTATAGCCTAAACTCAATCCATGCTTTCCTTCTTAAATCAAACCCCAAATTCAAATTCCAAATTCAAAATCAAATTTCCAAAATTCACAATCAATCCCATGATCAAATCAAAAATCATTCTTATGCCCTATGATTTTATCTATGGCTTTAGTCTTAAAATCTAATTCAATTCCAATTCAATTGATCTTCTCCAAGATCAATTCAATCCTTCAAGCATATACCAAATTCCAAATCCAAACCCCAAATCAAATGATTGAAACCCATGATCAAATCCAAAATCGAAACCCTTCCTAAACCTTATGATTGAATTCCATGGCCTTACTCTTACCTAAGTCCAATTTAATTAAATTCAATTGATCTTCTCCAATATCAATTCAATCCTTCAATCATATACTAGATCCAAATCCAAATTCTAAATCAAATGATTGAAACCTATGATCAAATCCAAAATAAAAATCCTTCCTAAACCTTATGATTGAATTCCATGGCCTTACTCTTAGCTAAGTCCAATTCAATTCAATTCAATTGATCTTCTCTAAGATCAATTCAATCCTTCAATCATTTATCAAATTCAAGTCCAAACTCAATTCCAAATGATTGAAACCCAAAATCAAACTTAAGCTCAAAAATCCTCCTTAAGCCATATGATCCACATGCATAGGCTTAGCAAAATCTCCACCCAATTCAATCTGAACTTGACTGATCTCTTCATGAATCAATCATTCCTTCATTTATATTTACAAATATAAATGAAATATAAACCCCCATTATCAAAACTAAATCAAAGTAAATCCAAATCCAACCAAGACCCTTCTTAAGCCAAATGGACCTACCTCCATGAACTTAACCATATCTCAACCCAAATCAATCCAAAATCAATTGATTTTTTATAAATAAATTATTTCTTCATTTATATTTACAAATATAAATGAATCCCATATTTCAATCATCAAAATCAAATCAAACCAAAGTGAATTCCCCTCTATAAATATAATTTGACCTACCTCCATGAGCTTAGTCAAATTGGCCTTCAAATCACTCCAATCTCAAGTGATTTTCTCATAAGTCATTTATATCTTCATCTATATTCACAAATATAAATGAAACTTAAATTAAAATAGCCAAAACCAAATCCAAAATCAATTCAAAACCCAATTTATACCCTTTAAGCCAATTTCTTGGATTTAACCAAAACCCATCTAAATTTAGCCAAAATTAATAGGTTTTTCTCTTGAGACATTCCTTCAATAATCTATCCAAATATAAATAAAACCTACAATCATTAAGCCAAATTAAAATCAACCCAAGTCAAGCCCAACTTAGCCCTTTTGACTTGAAAATTCCAAATGAGCCAAACCCATCATAGCCCAAAATTGATTGCAGTTGGATTTATATTTCAATCCTTAGCTCATATATAAATCCAACTAAACCTTAATCAAACCAAAACTAAGCTAATTGACTCATTTAGGCCCACTTGACCTAAAGTGGCCTAAAGAACTTATATGAACCAAGTTCTAATCCAACCTAAATTGGATTGAACCAAGCTCATCCAAATCTCATACCTTGATCATTGATCACCCTAAGATGATCAATTTTCTTGAATTGGGTTGAACCAAGTCAACCCTTAGCCCATATGAAACCCAAATTAGCCAAAGCCTATCCTATACCAAATTCATTGAAACCATTGATTCACACCAACTCATGATCAATGAATGAATATTACTTGACCATCAATTCAGCCAAACCAAGCCCAATTAGCCATTTATCCCAAATTGACCCAAATTGGCCTAAAAGTCTAAAATGGGTCAAATCATGATCCAACCAAAATTGATTACAACCAATGGCTTGAGTTCATTCCAAATTGATTAATGAACTTGACCAAAGCCATAATTGAGCCCAATTTGACCAATTGATCAACCTGACCCAACCTAGCCCAAATTGACCTAAAGGGACAATTTGGCCTAAATTCAAATTAAATCCAAATTGATTCAAACCAAAAACTAAATTCATCTTCAATTAGCCAATTGAACATGAATCAACTCATAATCCAAGCCAATCTAGCCAATTTTGGTCAAATTGGTCAACTTTACCATTTGATTTCAAATGAGCCAAAATTAATTCTATGCCCAATTAAATCAAATTGATCATACCAAAACACTTCAAATCATCATTTAAACCTAACCTAAGCCTTGGTTTGATCCAATTTTACCAATTGGTCAACCTAACCCAATAATACCCAATGTGACCCAAATTGAGCCAAATCCTTTGAAACCAACCCATGGGACCTTGGGAGCTAACCTAACGACCCAAACCCATTCTAGGTCAGACCAAAATCAGCCCAAAACTAATTAAAGCCAAACCCAAGGCAAATTCCCCTTGGATATGCCTCCCCATGTGGGATTTTGCCAAAATTTGCAAAGTTCACTTCTTAACATCCATGGCAGCCATCAAGCACCCAAATGGGGTATCACCTAATCACCTTGCCCACCCTAAGTGGGCTAGGCTTTCCATGGACCAAAGGGAGGTGAGCTAACTCACCTCCCTCCCAAGCTAAGAAACCAAAGGATCAAGGGAGAAGCCATCAGCCCACATCAAGCCTTGAGCCACCTCCCATTCCTTCCTCCACTCATGGCATGCCACATGGACTCGATAACGACCCCACCCTCCGGTGCTTTGATGGCAGTTGGCCGGCTGAAAATGGGGAAGCAATCTTGTCTGTCCACCTCAGCTAATTGAGGGGTATGCCCCCTTAATTCTCACAAGAATTGACATGATTCACTTCATGAGAGCTCCCAAGACATTTTTGAAACTCCGTAGCATGCTCTCGAGCGATTCCAAGCCCTCCCTACTTCAGATTTTCTCTTTCGATGCGAAGCCAAAATAGGGGAGCTCATCTCTGATCCTAACTTTGTCAATACCCCATCTCAATCAAGTTGCTCTTGTACACACCTTTGACACACATCATCGAAGCCAAGCAAACCTTCCCTCGAGCTCCAAGCCCACCGGAGGGTGAACTTCAATCAAAGCCGAGTGTCCAAAGCTCCGTTCTTGGCCAATCGAGCAATCTACTTGGAACCAATCCAAGTGGCATTCAACGGGGCTTCATCTCAACTAGATGAAGCTTCCTCAAGTGTTTGAACTAGTGGTCTTAGCTTCGATGAGGTATTTTCCATGAAACTGAGCCTTAGCTTAAAATGGGTTGGAGCTTTATAAAGAAAATTTGCATGTGAGTGGATCTTAGTTGTTGAATTTTCATGGATCCCTCGTGCAAAGGTGTGGGGTTGTTTTGAGTGAATCTAAGCTCAGGTGAGCTCAGATTGAGCGATCCATGGAGGACAGGCTCCGTCATTTGTTGCTCATGGGAAGAGAGTTCACGAGCCATCCGTTTCACATGATTGGAATGGATGGCTATGATTATATCATGCTAGATCCTCCATTTAATCCCTCTTTAGCCATGAATTTCATCGTGGCCATCCGATCTTAGATCAGATGACTCATGAGAATTCACGTCCCACCACCATCCGAGTCAACCATGGATGTGACTACTTAAATATCCAATCCCATGATGCCACATGAAAAGCGTGTCGCATCAGCACGCCATGTGGCGCTAATAAGATTAGGCTTAATTTAATTGGTTTTTAAAGCTGAAACTTCTATAATTCATAAAAAATTATAGAAAAATCTTAAAAATTCAAACAAAGGATCATTTTAAAGGTATTTTAGAAAGGAACCCATTAAAATTATCCTTAATTGATTTTGAATAGTAATCTGAGCTTAATTAAAGTTTAATTAAAAAGTTAGTTACTCTAATTACTCCCTAATTAATTAATAATTGATCTCAAATTTTTTGAGATTGTTTAGGGGGATGACCTCTGCCTCCCTATTTTTCTTGGGATTTTTTTGTTAATTAATCATGGAAATTGATTGATTAAGCTCTAATTACCTTCTTAACTTAATTAAGTGATAATTAATTATATGAATAGTAACTTGCTTAATTAATTGGGTATTTATCACTGCTTAATAGTGAGGAGGCTTAGGGAATTGGATTGGGGATTCTATCCTAATCTTTTCCCTAAATTTTCTTTACTTTTTCAAGAGAAATTAATTAAGGATTAATGGATTAATTAATTACTTAATTAGTTTGATTAAATTTTAAAATACATCTGAACTTAATTAATTGATTGAGGTGTTGGCCTTTAGGTGTTCAATAGCCTAAAGATAATTAAGGACATTATGGTTAGCTCACATGGGAAAATATTTATTAATGAAGTTCTTGCTTAATTAATCAATTAAGATAGCCCCTTTAATTTCCTAGGTCCATTACTAATTTACTATTTAAGTTATTTGCATATTACATTGGCTCATAAATAGTAGGTTAATTACCTTAAGGTAACATAGGTAAGGGTTAATTAATTGACCTAATTCATAACTTAAATTAATTAATCCATAAAATTGACTTAATTATCTTCTCATTAAATCAAATTAATTTATGAACATGGGATGGGATTAGAATTAGCAAACCTCTTTCTCTCTTTCTCTCTTTCTTTAAATCAAATCAAACATTAAATTAAAAGTGACATTAAAAAGCTTTAGTTTGCCTTAAATAATTATAATTGATATGATTATCCTTAGGAATTAAGTTGATTGAATGAAATCAAATGCTTATGTTTATTTATTCATATCTAATCATATTAAATGTTGTATGCCATTTGATTCATGCATTCACCATTTGCAAAATTAATTAAATCAAATGATTTTCTTTATATCAAGCGTGCATATGTCTATGGCTTAGAACATGTAATATGAAGTTCCCTTTCTTTAGTCGATATGGATTTACATAAAGTTTGAATGTTAACAAGATTATAGCCCATTTGAAGAGGACACAACATTTATTTGAATTTATTTTTATATATTTTTATGTTATATTTTAGATAGAACTTTATCACACATGCATAAATAATTCAATTGAAAGAAATACAACTTTTGCATTATTTTCCATTATATTAGTCTCTTGTACATTCATGTGTATTCAAGAATAGTAGGTATATCTAGTCTGGACATTCGAGGATGCAAGGCTTTAAGTAGCCCCAAGGAGGTCTTTACCTCACTCCCTTGGTTTAATAATGATGAAGTATCCTCTTAAAACTTTTATACACTTGCATGTACATTTAGCTAATGAATGAAAATCTCCTTTTCAACTTTAGCTCAAATGTATAAATAATTAAATTGAAATAAAAACAACTTTTGCATGATTTTTCATTCTTGTAGTCGCTTGTACATTCATGGGTATTCAAGAATAGTGGGTATATCTAGTTTGGATATTTCGGGGATGCAAGGCTTTAAGTAGCCCCAATGAGGCATTTACCTCACTCCCCTAGTTTAACAATGGTGAAGTATCCATTTAAAACTTTTATACAATTGAATTTGCATTTAGCTAGTGAGTGAGAATCCTATTTTCTGCAAAATACACTTATGCGTCTTTCTTTTAAAATGTGATAAAGAAAATATATTGTATGTGTAGGTATACTTAGGATTTAATCATATGCATGTTACATATGATGAAAAGGAATGATTGAACATGTTTCATGTGATAACAATTCAATGAAATTAATCTTAAGATGTCTTTCATATTCTTAGGCTTAATTAACTATTAATTATGAGCCTATTACATTATGCCCCTTTCATTTCTTAAGAGCATTACCAATTTACTTTTCATGTGGTTGCATCTCATATTGGCTCATCATTATTTAGTTAATTAGTTTAAGGGGATGTTGGTAAGGGTTAATTAATTGACTTAATTCATATCCTAACCTAATCAAAACATAAAATTAACTTAAATTATTATTCATCAAACTAAATTAACTCACACATGGGGAATGAGATTAAGATTAGCAAACCTCTTTCACTTTCCTTAAATCAAATCAAATATGAAAATGAAATGACATTAAAAGAACTTTGGTTTGTTTTAAATAATCTTATTTAGTTTGATTGTCTTTAGGACTTAGTTGGATTGAATGGAATTAAATTCTTGTGTTGTTTTATTTCCTTCCAATCATGCTAAATGTTGTATGTCATATGATTCGTGCATCCATCTCTTTTAAAATTAATTAAATAAAATGATTTCCTTTATGTAAAATTGTATGTGTTGATCTAAATTTAAAATATGTGTGGCTAGTATCATTATTAAATCTCAAATATATTTTCAAAAGTTTACTAATGATTGAATATACATATACATTATAAATTTAGTTATATATATAAATAGGAAATGCAAGTGAATATAAATTTAGTGTGTGAAATAAAATCTCTTCCTTACATTTATATGTTGATTTGCATAAGTAAGAATGTAAGTGGTATATTAGTCTAGACATCCCAGGGACGCATGACTTTAAGTAGCCCCAAGGAGGTTCCAACCTCATTCTCTTGGTGTAGAACAATGGTGACGTACCTGCTTGATTTTGTTCTTATGCATTTGGACATTAGAATCTAAATAGATCTTTAATTCATTTACATAAAATAAATCAATCAAATTAGAATACAAATTTTGCATGGCTTTATATTCTTGTAGTTGTTTATATATCCACATGTATCTAAGGATAACAGTATATTAGTTTGGACATTCCAGGGATGCACGGCATTAGGTAGCCCCAAGGAGGTTCCTACCTCATTTCCTTGGTGCAGAACAATGGCGACGTACTTGCTTAGAACGTTTATACATGTGGATGTGTACTTAGCTAATGAATGAAAACCTCCTTTTTCCTATTAAAAAGACATGCATTCATACTTTGTTTAATTGATTGATTTGATTAGTCATGTGATTTAAGGTTCTTTCTTTATGTTTTGGCATAAGAATTTAGATAGAGCTTTAAATTAATATGACAAAACCATTCAACCAAATGAAATATTAATTCCAAATACATTTGCTCATATTCATTATTTAAGTGTGCTAAGATATAAATTACATGCATAGCTATGCTTAGGCTTTGATCATATGTATGATATACATGATGGAAGGAAATGAATAAACATGTGTTATGTGATAGTAATTCATCCCAACTAATCTTAAGATGCATTTATTATTGAATGAGATTATTTAAAGTGAACCTAAACTTAAGATTAATTAAAACATGTAATAATCCATTGACTAAAGGGAATTGATTAATTAATTTACTTTAGATGTGACTTAAGGTAGGGATAAAAGAGAGTGATCCTCTCTTTTTTTCTCTTCATAACACTTAGTTATTTTTTGTAGCTCAAATGAAACAAAAGAAAACATTAACTAAAATTTGCAAATTAATTAAATCATTTAAAGTGAAACACCCTTTATAATTAAATCTCTGCATACTTAAAAATGATAACTCTAAAGCTTATTTAGGGCATACCACACAAGCCTTAACACATACACATTAGATTAAGTCACCACTTCTAGCTTTATGTTAGGGCGGTGTATGATTTGATGTATGCTTATTTTGTGATATACTATTATAGACTAGATGTTTGGGTGTATGTGCGTAGACTAGATGTTAGTCGTGGTTAGCTTAATCATATTTTCTTTAGAAGGTTATGCTTAAGGGGTCACTGTAATAAAAATATAAATTTTTTTTTGTGTAGGTTGCTTAACCCCTAAGCATAATCTATATTAGGGTAGGTGGACTTCGTTACCCATGTGCAGGGTGCTAAGTCAAAATTATCTATATAATTGCTTGGGTTGTATGGTGTGTTCAACTAACACTTTATTTTGTAGATATAGTTAGATTTAATTTTCTTATTTTTAATGTAATTTTGCATTAGGAATTATAGTTAGTGCTATGGGGGCTAAGGATAAATGTTGGTTACATGACCAAGTCTTATGTACCATGTGATCCTATGGAGCTTGCCCAACCAAATGAAAGAGGAAATTAAGTAAAGAAGGAGCTTCAAAGATTTGAAATAGCTCCCATTTATCTGTTGTAATTAATTTGTAAATCATTCTTTTATATACCGAGTTTTATAAGGGTAGAGCTCGGCTACCTACTTTTTTTTCAGGTTGTATGGCGGTACCCGATCGCACCAGCCTTTTTATTCTTATGCGCTAGTTTTATAAAATCAATTGATGTTGTGTTTACATTGTGTAATAAAAATGACATGTATTTTTTTAGTTTCTTCATGATTGATGATTGATGTGTGGTCTGGATCCATTTAGGCACTTAGGATAAGAATAAATTTTTTACCTCAATAACAACTCATAACTAAATTTTTTAAAATAACTCGTAACCTCACATAAAGCCTAGGCATTAAATCAAGATAATAAAATATTTAGTAACTTCTTAGCTTGATGTTGTATGCTTAGTATCATGCATATCATTTTATTTCACTCTTACTAAGAGAGGGTTTCCATCTTTTCCAGATAGAACAAGGGCTTAACTTTTGAGAGCCTATGATGGAAAACACATCTTTCCTTTTTGATTTAGCCCGTAATCAACTCCATCATACATTTAGGCATATAAAAAATTCTATGGCCTCAAAAATAAAGAGTCAAAAATCAAATAAAATTTGATAAGATTTGCATTATACTAAGTCATTATTCATACCACTCATGCTCTAGTCTCTTAGGGAGTGGGTTTAAGGACTTAATTTTCTTTTAAATAATAATAACTTAGCCATCTTGCAAAATTATAAGACTTGACAACATAGATTTAAAACATAGGAGGAGTTAGCTGGTTGCCACTCTAGGCGGTGATTAGTCTAGCAGTCGGGAGATTTACCCTCTCTTATGGAGGTAAATAATATACCCACTTTTCACCTTAGATTTAGGTCATGCTTTGGCCCTTGCTAAAGCTCCCTAGATTTAGGATCTGAGATTGCTATTTTCCTTTGGGGATATTAGCAAAAATCCTCACCTCTTAGGCATTTCCATAATCTTATATTGTGAAATTATAAGTCCTAGATTTTTAATAAAATTTTAATTCAAATATATAATTCTCCTCAAATTCAAATAGATAAAGTCTAACCATATGATAATTTGGGATGCTCACTAGGTTTCCTAGTATCATGAGCATCCCCTACTCACCTCCCCTTGGCTTTGATAATAAGTCTTTCTTTTCGATCTATCTCATTTAATCTTTCAAATATAGCCAATTTATTGATAGTCCTATCTTTGAATTCTTTGGAGACAATAATTTCCTAATTTAATCGAGAGTATTCCTAAGGAATTCATCTTCCATAGTATGTAATTAACTATGGGGGCTTGCCCCTATATGAAAATCTAGAACTCAGTTTAAATAAATCCTACCTTATTCATCCATGTATAGTAATAGAAAAATCTCTGGTATATTTGAAGGCCCATCATGCCTTAGTAGTCCTTATTAGGTGATTAGGTCCATCGTAAGGTAGTGACTTCTATCTTTCAAGATAGTGCACTATTCCTTGATGTCATACCCGATCACCTCAATAAGTACACCCTCAGATGTGTGGTGTCCCCCTATATATGCACACATGAACCAAAAAATAAACACCATAGTGGGCTAAATAAAAGAGAAGAGGGTGAAGCTCCTTCAGTATGAGTTTCTCTCATAGGTCAAGTGGTTTCCATATGTGTAAGGACAGAGTCCCTCCTTTTGCAAAAGTGAGATAATATGATATGCATTGTGTGAGACATACAACATTCAGCTAAGGAGTTGCTAAATCATTTAATTATCTTGATTTAATGCCTAGGCTTTATGTGAGGTTATGAATCATTTAAAACTTTTCATTATGAGTTATAGTTGGGGTAGAAAAATTAATTTTTTTCTAAGAGCATAATCATATCTAGACTATACAACAAACACCAATCATAAAGAAACTATGAATAGGCTTTCCATTTCTAATGCACAAGCTAAATATAATATCAAACATTTTGTAGCTACTACATAAAGAATAAAAGGTCAAATAGATCACAGATAACCCGAAAGAGAAAAAGAAATGTAGCTCTACCCTTATACAACCCAGAATATGAAAGAATAATTACAAATTTACAAATGATAAAGTCTATGGGGGTCTTGAAATCATCAACTCTTCATGTCTACTTCATTTCTTCCATCTTTTCTCATTTGATTTGGTAGGCTTTAAGGCATCACATGGTACCCCAGGGCTAAGCCTTCTGGCCAATGCTCATCCTTATCCCATCATAACACTAATCCTAATTTCTAATACAAAATTATATTAAAAATAGGAAAAGTAAATCTAACTACACTTGCAAAATAAGTGTTTGCTTATCAAGCCATACAACCCAAGCAGTTATATTTATAATTTAGACTTAGCACCCTACACATGGGTAACCAAGCCCACCTGTCCTAACTTGGATTATGCTTAGGCATTAAGTAACCAACAAAAGAGAGCATTTATATTTATTTTAAGCACCCCTTAAGCACAATCCTCTCTAGAAAATATTAGACTAATCACAACCTAACATCCAATCTATGAAACATACACCCTAGCATCCAGTATAAAACAATGCATCATAAAAACAAACATACATCATACCATGCACCGTCCTAACATAAAGCTAGAAATGGTGACTTAGTCTTAATGTGTGTATATCAAGGCTTGTGTGGTATGCCTTAACTAAGCATTATTATGATTTTCTAAGTATGAAAGGATGTTTAATCATAAGAGATTGATTTCACTTTAAGTGATTTAACTGATTTGAGAATTTTACTTAGTCTTTTCTTTTATTTCATTTGACTTATAGATAGCAACTAAGTGTTATAAAGAGAATAAAATAGAGGATTACTCTCTTTCATCCCTACCTTAAGTCATTTCTAAAGCATATTAATTAGACTTAGTTCTCTTTAATGAATGGTTTATTACATATTTTAAATCAATCCTAAGTTTAGATTTACTTTAAATAATTCTTTGTCATATTACACCAATGAGTTATGTATTTTATAACTGCCTCATCTTTCTTCCTTTTCTCCAAGGTAAGGTCAACTGTAGTAGTCTTTCTGACTTCACTGGAAAATATTTTGATAAACATTGCCTCCAACTCGGTCAATGTATTAACTGGGTCATTTGACAACTCTGTGCACCATTCAAAAGTAGTTGAAGTTAAGCTACTAATGAACTGGTGAAACAACAGTGCATCATTGCCCCTAGTGTTACCATAGGTTGCTTTAAATTATGCTAGGTGCTGCCTGGGGTTACCATTGCCATCAAATGAGTGGAATTTTATCACTGAGTAACCTTTAGGATATGATGCCTATTCATATTCTGTGGTAGAGGCAACCTCTGTTCACCAGTTTCTCCACCTATTCTGTAGCTATGATAGCTTAAATCTTTTCACTTATAATAGTTTTAAGTTGTACAACTGTCTCTAGCTCGGATGTGCTCAGATATGCTGAGGGGTAGGTTGAGCAGTCAATTGATTGATGTCATTTCTACCATTAAGAGCACTTTGTGGTCTAGAGGTTTGTGGCGCTTGCTCAACTGGTAGATTGATGGGCGTTGTGGTGGTTGTTTGATGATTGGCAGGAGAAACTAGTGCAAGCACTGCGACAACATTCCTCTGTATCATTTGTATCATGAGATTCATCTACATCATCATCTGATTCATCTTTAAATTTAGTTGAGAGATCTCTTTATCCTTCACTTTCATCTACCGCTGCATTTTCCTTTGCACTTGATCAAGCATAGCAGTGTCAGCGAATAGCATATTATCTTCTTCTTCTTGTTCCTTTTTTTGCTCATCACTTGAGGAGGGACTATAGGGTTCTATTTTTGTTTGACCTTGCACTAGTTCTTTAATATGGATAGGAGGTGCAGCTCCATGATGCCTGGATCGGTATTGTCATACACCAGATGGTTCTCCGATGTGTTGTACCATATACTCCACTTCTACCCCCATGGTGTCTTCTTCATCTTCATCTTCTTCTTGCAGTCTTATCTCTGATCAATGTATCCAACTGATTTTAAGCTCAAAATGTGAGATGAACATATACTCAATCGGAGGGCTACGATCAAAATCAAGGGAAGGTCATTTAGGTTGGTGATGGGATTCCCTAGAGAATCCTCCTGAGTGTTGACCACCACAAGCCTCATTGATTATGACCTTCTTTTTAAGAACCCATTCTTGTTGGGTCCTATCATCATTAGTGAATCTTTGAATATTCAAGCTAGATGTCACGCCTTTCTACCTTTTGGTGGTTTCTTCTTCTCAAGGCTTCGGCCTCTAGAGTTATTTTCCCTTATGTCGGGACCTTTCAATGGTGGAATCCTAAATGTGCGGTTCAGGTGTCATGCCCCGATGTTCACTGTGCAGGTCTTGTTTATAACGCTCCTGAGTTCTTACTATCACTGATGGTAGCTTCTGTAGTGGAGCATTATTAGTCTCTCTAATAATTGGCCTTTGATATCTCTTCTTCATAAGACCTTGTTCTTTTATAACTTTTAAAACTCTATGTACTCAAGCAGATAGAGTTTCAGATTATTTCTTCTGAGGGGTTGGGGCTAACTATTGTTGAGCCTAGAAAGATTGCTTAACATCACCAGTAGAGCTATTTCTTTTTACCCATTTCAAAATTTTAAATTTATGCGGGTAGGAATACTCGCTTCTGGTTGTAAAGCTGGCTATGTAATAGATGGGCCAAGTGAGAGCTGATGGGTTCGTAGCTCAGCATTCCTTCTTCTCCTCTACCTTCTAGTCAGCTTTCCTTCAGATAAGAAAGCTTCAACATCACGTCGGCCTTGCACAAAAGGGCAAGGTCGGAAGGGAAGTAGTGTTCGATGCACTACTAAAATTGTCTGCCCAGTTATAACTCTCTTCATGGCTAGAGTTTTAGCATGTCCCAACCTTTCAAATGTAGAGGATCTCTTTTGAGGAACCTCAATAGCAGTAGCGATAAGAGCTTTGGTAGACTTGACCTATTGCATGGGTTGATATGCAGATTGAGCATGATTGTCTCATGGCCTAGCAGCAGTTTGAGCAGCGATTGTTGGGAAGTCCAAGCTACCAAATTGTATAGTAGCTCTAGTGTCTCCAGTGTTGATGACATTAGCCAGACGGATGTTGGCTCCACAGCCCAGCAGCATAGTTAAGGGTGTGTTATGAAGATCCATCTGCGAAATGAATGATGGGGAATAGTAATAAATAATTGATATATCATCCCACACTTTCTTGATGCAGAGATATAATAGAATAAACATGATAAAATATGAAAATGTGTTATGTATAAAAAAGATTTTTAAAACTTTAGAATTATGTTCATTACAAAAATAATTTTGAGTTTCAATCAATTTAACTTTATAAATAATTTTAATTTTTCATTTTACTATACTTCGCTGTTATCATAGCTTTGGTTTGGCTAGCCAAAAATGGAAAGAGAAACCTGTCCCTAACAGAGTCGCCAGAAATCCATGGGCTTCAAAAATTCACCACCGACCTCTCGATTAAGAGAGTATGATTTATATGTCGGTTAAATTTTTAGAAGGAAGATGGAATAGTAAATAAGACACTACCTAGAGATTTCACCCTCATTTTGTGAGGACTTTAGATCTAGTTCCAAGTTTTCTATTGGCGCAAGCACCCATGCTTAGTTACCCTTTCAATGCTGAGAGAGAACTTTTGATTAAGGATAGTCATTAGATCTTATTGCTAGTTTATAGTAGTAACATGTGGAGTTTTGAAATTTGGAATTTATAAAATTCATCAATTTTACTTAAAGCGAATGGTTGGGGAGCGATGATGACTAATCTAAATCCCATGGTTCCATCATTCCATGCTATTGTGGTCTCTAGTATACTTAGTCATAGGAGGTAGTCGACCCAACCCGACCGAAGGATCCTTGTCAGAAGCCATGTGTTGCATCTTCTAAGGGAACCTTGTAGACCCGGGGTGATGTTTGTCTAAGGAGACAAGTTTAAGTCTACATTAGCTGACAGAGAGCTTTTTTCCCTATTAGATGAACCCTATAGTTCACATCTCAATGGGGCATTGAGCCATTAGGGAACATATGGGCTATAGTCGTGACCGTAATATAATGGTGCCTTTGGTGGCAGCCACCCGATCAGAGGACTCTGATCATAATCGCATCATATGTGGAGCCTACTGGCTAAGCCATGTAGTTAGAGAACACATGCCACATCCTTACTTACATGAGATTCATTGAGAGTGAATATAGAAATACACTTGATTTGACTTTGGCTTATTTGTGAGCTAGAGTTTTCTTAATTTGTTACCTCCGACAAACAATTACGGAAGGTGGGTTGGATTTTAGCTTAAATTTTTTTAACTTAATGATTTTATTTAATCATTTTGAGCTTAATAATTCATCAAATTTCTCATTTGAATTGATATTTAACTTACATTAATTTGATTTGAAATAACCATTACACTTTGATAAAAATATCCCCTATGGTTGAAATCTTCATTCAACACAGCCATCCTCGAGGTATATAAGTTTGCTTGACCTTTTAGTTTATTATTTCAGATCCCATCGACTCTATTAATTTAATAATAGAGAATCAGATCTAATATCATATGATAAAATTAGCTTCTTAGATATTTTAATAAGTTTAGATTCTTATAATATTATGATTGAATTTTATAGGTTTTGTTAACCTATACCTAGTCTTAAGACTCAACTAGGATGATTCATTATTTCAAAATTTATGGTCCACCAAACTTTGTCAACTTTAGCTTGAGCATAGAGTATCGTGTTGGGGACTTTACTCTTGAGGGTTTAAACTTGAGAAATTACATTAACAATGATGTTGGTAGATTTATCTTTTGAAATTTTATGATAAAATTAACTTTTTAGATTTTATTAAGTTGAAAATATTATAGCATATTAGGTTTTATTAACCTGGACCCGATCCTAAAACCCAATTGAGAATTAACCTGCACAACATCCTCAGACACTAAGTTTAAGCAATCAGCATAGTGTCGGAGCCCATGGTTACTTAGAATACTTGTATGAATTTGAAAAGATCAAATTGAATTAAAGATTATTTTGTATTTTGTACAAGAATTCATCTCTTTCAAATAATTGCACAAATTTTAAAGCACTTGAATTGAGTGATAGTAGGCTCTATAATTTATGCAAAATTAATATATTTGAAGTCTATTTTGAATTAAAGTGATGCCTTCTGTCTGCTTCTAATTTTGTGTTGCAGATTTGGTGGCATAAAGTGTTTCAACTCTTGTTCAATTATTTAGATTAATATTCATTTATTTGCATTGGATAGACATTTAACTTGTCGTAGACTATTGTTAGTCAAATAATTGAAAGTTCAATCTTATCTCAACTGCTTAATATATAAAACTTAGTTCAATTTTTGATCTTATTACTCATTTAAGCTTCAAAGATTCTTCTTTAACTATTTCATTTTATTAATTATTAATATCTATTTTGATAAAATTTGGAGCCTCCCGGCGTCGTCCCCACATAGGGGGCTGCTTCGGGAGTGCTAGAGCCTTCTACCATGCTTAAAAAAGTATGCATAATTAGTGTCTTATGACACTACGGAAAGTTTTCTAAACCCACCACGCTTAAGAAAGCATGCATAGGCCTTCAATATCTATGTTTGGAATAAAATTTGGTAGCCTCCCGACATCATCCCCGTGTAGGGGGCTACATCGGGAGTGCTAAAGCCTTGCCACCATGCTTAAGAAAGCATGCATGGTAGGTGTCTTACGATACCATTGTCAAGTGATTTTCTTGCACCTACTGTGCTTATGAAAAGTGTCACATAGGCCTTCAAACCTGTATAAGAGACATCCTGGTTTCCTCATCATGCTGAAGCAACATGCACAAGTACTTATATTTAACAAATTTGTGCAATTGTATTAAAGCAGTAGGTACAAAAATTTAAGCTACTAAGTAGACATATGTACATGTATTTGAAGTAAAATTTGGCAGCCCCTCAACATCATCCTCGTGTAGGGGGATGCATCGGAAGTGCTATAGCCTTCCCACCACTCCTATGGGAAGCATGCATGGTAGGTGTCTTGTGACACTGCGGTCGAGTAATCTTCTTGCACCTACCGTGCTTATGAAAAGCATCGCATCAGCCTTCAAACATATATAAAACTATCATAATTTTCTCACCATGCTGAAGTAGCATGCATGAGTACTTAATTATAGTAAATTTTCCCACCACATTTGTGCAATGTGAATGGGCACTTATTTACATTCACATGTGCATGGAATTAAAATATAATTGAAGCTTTCCTTTGCTATAACATGATTTTTATCACAATTTTAGCTAAATTTTAACAGCAAGCTTTTTGAACCAGAAAGCAACAATAACCCCTATTAATTGGATCTCCACTTCATGAGATGAAATGCAGTATAGCTCATATATAATGCCTCGTTGAAATAAAGATTGAATAATTATACATATTCAAGATCTCAATGTTTCTATTTCAAATAATATTCCTATTCTTTGACATGGTGCTTATGTAAATATAGTACAAATCAAAGTGGCTCCCAAAGCTTGTTCTTCCTTGTTCATGAATGTATCATTTTTATACAGGAGATAACCATAGTGAAACTATAAGTAAATAGTAGCAATTTCGATCTAAAAAAATTGTAATGTCACTCAGCCGAACAAGTAACACTAATCATGATGCCACCCAGTTGAACAAGCAGCACCAACCTACTCCTTTCAAACTAAAAATATGGTTGTAGTATATCTGTGAAAGCCTAACATCATGTCATCATCAAAACTTTTTCATTATTGTATAATAAATACTTGCAGCAACAAACAATTATCCTAAGATTGACTAAACAGTGAATCTTTAGGAAAAGGTGATCGATGAATGGGGAACAAAATTAATCATAGATGAGATGGAGCAGATGCAAATCTGTTGAGGGTGTTAGTCCTTTGCTTTTTAGCCTTTGTCTCTAGGCCAAGATTCAGCAATAAATCCTTCTTCTTAGGAAATAGAAATACGATGCGAGGGAAGGAGGTAGAGTGGAATGGAGAGGAGATTGATGCCATTAGCTATAGAAATCTTCAGCTCAGTTTCTTCAAGGCTGAAGCAAGACTAGCGGGGATGACAAGCTCCATTGGACATTCGGCTATAGGTCAAATACAAGACAAGACTGATGGGATTGGAGATGTCATGCGGTTAGAGAGGAGCTCATGCAATTGAAGAATAGCTAAAAGGAAGGAATGAACAAGAGTCCATTTAGTTGGAAGAAGGAGTCAGAAGAAGGAGCTTGGTTTGCTCGGCTCACACAAAAGGGAGAAGAAGGGGTCGCGTGCTTGTCTCCTCGGCTAGGATGGACGGAATGAGCATGAAGCTCGTTCGATTGCTCGGCTAGTCAGGTATGAGGGGGTATCAGGCGAATGGAGAGGTTGTGGCTTACTGTTCGATCGAGAGGAAATCCAAATAAGAGAGCTAGGGTCGGCTGCCAATCGAATACATAGGGTTAGATATAAGTATACACTTATATAGGGCTCCATTTTTCTTATTTAAGTTATTAAATCAACCCTAATTGAACTTTTCAAGTAACATCATTATGTTATTAATATATATGTTAATTTTTAGGTCATTTTGATATTTTAGACTCAACAACGCAGTTTCACGATCGGAGGCCATTTGGTTCAAGTCAGTGCCGATTTCAGTTCAAATTGCATGTTGCCGCATCCGACCGCTCAACATTCATACAGACTCATCCGAATTGAGTGCAGACAGTCTCATTTGATATGTCACAATATTTTGATACTAATAACATGATCAATTTCATGAATGGAGGTCGTCTGGGCATCATCATAACCTCCCGACTCTAATATACAAGTAGGCACGTCGATGGATTTCCTTCTTGATCGGCCGTCGAATTATGCAATATGTATATTCTCATTAATTTCTACATTATAAACCTGATGGCAAAGTCTATTCATCGATCAGAGGTCATTTCAACTAATTTTAGTGATGTTGAGTATATTTTAACTTCGATTTGCACGTCATTGCATCCATAGTTCGTCAAATTTGGCTTGTGAGCCTGACTCAATCGACAAAGCATGCATGGAGATCAATAATAATAATTGAATTCGATTCATTTTCAAGGATAGTTTAGATGTTCAAATTTTTCTTATTTTATTTTTCATGATTAGCAAGAAAAGAGAAAAGGTCATCTATGAATAGATATGACCTAAAAATTAATGAATAACAATGGAATAAAGAATTTTCATGACAAATGCAATATCAGGTGAACTTAATGGTAATGACTACATCACATCAGGCAGCTTCAAATAACCATTTTAGGGATCTAGTGGATCAATTTTTTTCTTTTCATTGGCTGTCTCCTTTATTTCAAATAATCATTTCTCATCATCAAATCTTACTATAAGAGCTTTGACATCCAAAGCAGAAAATAGATTATGACATGTAGATAACTTTTGGATACAATACAAGATGGAAAGTAAAGGAGATTGGCTTTAGGATGATGTCCGATGGCCACAACAGAACATTTATAGTAGGATTCAGAAAGAGACAAATTAAAAAAAAAAACCCTAAAGTTTTTAAGCATGAAGTTGTAGTTACAAATGTTAAGCTCTGGCAGCTTGAGGGACATATTTTCAAAATGAAAATCTAATTAATTTTAATTAACAATAAGAATGTTACTAAAAAATTAAGAATATGCTCATGTTGACATCCATATATGTGACATAAGTTGAGTCAAGCTCACAAGTTGAATTCGATGGACTTCGGAAGTGATGAGCATAAATCAAGGTTGAAATACACTGTACGTCATTGAAAATGATCAAAATGGCCTCCAATCAATGAATGAACTTTTCCATTATGTTTAGAATATAAAAATTGATCAAAATATAAATATTACACAACCTGATGATCAACCAAGCAAATGATCGAGTCATCAATATGTCTACATGCATATCGAGGTCAGGAGGCACCGATGTAAACTAAATGACCTTTATTCATGAAATTGATTATTCCACTAGTTTTGAAACATCAAAATATATCAAGTAGACTGTTCGCACTCAATTCAGAGAAGTTTGCATGAAAATCGAGCGTTTAGAAATGATAACACACATTTTGAGCTGAAATTGATTCAATTTGACACCGACTTAAACTAAACGACCTCCGATTGTGAAACGGACAGCACCATCATATTCAGAATATCAGAATAACCTTCAATCAACATATATTTTAACTATATAATGATATCAACATAGAGTTGATTAAAATTGGTTAAATAATAAACATTTTATTAAAAAGGTTAACACTTAGTAACCCTAATTACCTAATTTCGCATGACCTGATCGGCTACTCGTCCATTTGACCTAAGCCCTAATCCCTCTTCACATGCTCATTCATTCAACTCCTCTCTCGGCATCAACCATTTCTCCCTTTCATTCAAATAAGAATCGCACGCAAAGGCTCAACCGTTCCTCCTCATTTGATCTCCCTCGGTTGCTGGATCTCTCCATAACAATCTCCTCTGTTTCAACCATTCCCTCTTGCCCCTCAAAATCTGATGATTCACCCCTCCTTCATTCGATCTCTCCAACTGCATTTTTCCTTCAAACTGAACTCCCATTCTCGATCCCTCAAGTAGTAAGCCTCTTCTTTTCCTTCTTCTTCTCTTTGACCTCCTTTCCTAGTTGAATCCCCTCCTTTGGTTGAACCATCTATTGGCTGAACCACCTCCCCTTGGCTGAACATTCTCCTAGCCGAACTCCCCATAGCCTCACCTCTTCATTAACGGCAGCAGCAGAGAGGAAACTCTGTCATTAGGCGGGTTCCTCTCGGTCACCGACAATTCCCCATTTATTTTCTTTTCTTCTTTACCTCATCATAGGCTAAAAGAAAGAAATGATTCAAATGTTGAAATGTAGTTTTACCATTGCGATTGAAAGTGAATGTGTAAACAAATGTCAACTTGCATATGAATGCTTGTCCTTTTATAGGTCTGACATGCTTATTAGGGCATGATGAGATGAAAAATCAACTGCAGTGTCGCAAGGCACTATTCGATACTCTCATTAGGCCATACCAAGTAAGCCAACATTTGTTAAGACTCCACCTATGCCGAAATGATATTTGAAATTTTGACTAAAATCCTGGACTTAAGTAAATTGAAGTGTGTGGTGAAATTTTTGCAATTTCCTTTTTAGAGAATAAGATATATACTTCCATCTCCACTCTATGCGAAATAAAATGAGGATGGAAATATACATCTCATTCTATTTTTATGCATTTTGACACCATGTAGATTCACAGATGTTCTTATTGAGAGTGATTGGGTATGACATTGAGGAGAGGTGTACTATCTCGAAAGATAGAAGTCACCACCCTACAATGGACCTAATCACCTCAACAAGGACTCCTAAAGATAATGAGTCTACATGTACGTGGATTCTTCCCCTATTTTACATGGAGAAGTAAAATATGATTTATTTAAAATCGGGTTCATTAAGTTCCCTACAGGGGCAAGCTCCCATAGTTAATTACATCCTAAGGAATGAGATCCTTTAGGAATACTCTCAATTAAGATAAATGATCATTGTCTCCAAAGATTTCAATAGATAGGACTATCAATCGAATAGTTTATTTGAAAGATCAAATGAGATTGATCAAAGAGAGAGAGTTATTATCAAAGCGAAAGGAAGATAAGTAAAGATGCCCATGATTCTAGGAAACCTAGTGAGCATCTCATACTATCCTATGATTGGGCTTTACATTTTTGAAATTAATTTAATTTATTTGAGTTGAATTTTTCATTAGAAATTTAGGACTTATGATTCCATAACACAAGATTATGAAAATGCCTAAGAGGTGAGTATTTGAGCTTATGGCCCATGAAAGGAGAAGTAACCTCAGAACCTAAATCTAGGGAGCTTTGGCGAGGGCCAAAAGCACAACCTAAATCTAAGGTAAAAATGGGTATTTGGTTTGCCTCCACAAGAGAGGACAAATCACCCGGTTGTTTGGACTTACAACCGCCTGGGGGTGGCCGCCAACTAACTCCTCCTACAATTTTAAATTCATATAGGCAAGCCATATGCTTTATGCAAGATATCTAGGCTATTATTTATTTAGAAAGAGACTAAGTCCTTAAACTCACTCTCTAAAGAGACTAGATCATGTAAGGGCATGCTTCAAATGAGTTAAATCTAATACAATTCATATTTTATTTTTATTTTTATTTTTGGATAATTATTTTGACTCAGGCTAATAGGATTCATATGCCTAATGCATGAGAAATAAGATTATTGGCCAAAATTAGCGAGAAGGGAGGAGGTGTGTTTCTACCATGGCTCAAATGTCAAGCCAAGTTTCTTTGGCAAATGTGGAAGCCCTCCAATCAAGAGTGAAAATAATATGCATTTGTGCATGATGTTATAAAAGAAATACTCATCCTGCTAAGGGGTTGCTAATTCTTTTATCTTAATTTTAGCCTAAGCTTTAGGTGAGGTTATGAGTTCTTTAATCTTTATTTTGAATTGTTAAATTTGGTAAAGATTTATTTTTTTTCTAAGAGCCTAATCCACATACAGGCCATACATAAACCAAGAAAGAAACTAAGAAAAGGATTCCACTTAATACACAAGCTAAATAAATGATCACTTAATTTATAAAGCTAATCACAAAATAATAAGAGGCCATTATGGTTGGTACACTGCACAAACCAAAAAAAAGGGTAGCCGAGCTCTACCCTTATACAACCCAATTACAAATGAATTAAATATAATTAAGCAAGAAACTTATTATTATGGGGTCTTCAAGCTTTATTTCTTCATTCTTCTTTTCTTCTTTCTTCTTTGGTCCCTTCTTTTGGTGGTTGGAAGGTGGATGCTCCAAAGGCTTCACATGGTGCATAAGATGAAATCTTATGACCAATGCTCATCCAAATCCCCATAACAATCATTCCAAAATCCTAATTGCAAAAATTACATAAAAGGAAAAGTAAATCTAGCTAACACCTGCAAAATAAAGATTAGCTAAACAAACCACACAAATTCAAGCATGTATATTGGACTTATCACACGATGGATGAATAAGTCCACTGCCTATTGGATTATGCTTAGGGTATAAGCACCTGCATAGCAAAAGCATTTATATTTTTATTTATTATAACGCCCCTTAAGCACAATCCCTATAGAAGATAATGGTTAGACTAAGATTGCCCTACCATTCATTCTATGCACATACATCTTAACATCCAAACTAAAACATATATCACAAAATAAAAGCAAGTATCAAACCATGCATCATCCTAACCTAAAGCTAAAAGTGGTGACTTAGCCTAATGTGTGTGCTTTAGGGGTTGGTGTGGTATGCTTAGCTATGGATGTAAGTTAGAATTTTCAAAGTATGAAGCATGTTCAATTTAGAGGAGGGTTTCATTTATGTGATCTAATCATTTTGGGTTGATTTTATTTTATGTTTTGATTGGGTTCAAGTGAATCCTACAATTAATTACTAAGTTCTAAAGAGAGGGAAAGAGAAGGGAACTCCTCTTTCCTTCCATAACCTATGTAATTTCTAAAGTGGATTCATGTTTTAGTTTTGTTTAGTGAATGTTTTAATTAATTCTAAGTTTAGATGAACTCTAAACAAACTTATTCAAAAAGAAAGACATTTTAAGATTAAGTAAAATGAACTAAATTCATAAAATATACATCACTTCACTTCTTTCCCAACATGTATAACATGCATATGAATGAGTCCTAAACATATCTATACATACAAATGGGAATCTTTAACACACTTTATGATGCATGCTAAGTAACTTATTTAAGAAAATTTGGATGTTTATGATGCATGATTCTTATTAAGTAATAGAGGGTTTTCTTATCCAATTTTCACATGCACACATGAATGTATGAAAGACATAAGTGAGTATGATGTCATTGTTAACCAGGGGTGTAAGGTATAAGACCTACTTAGGGATACTTAAAGCCTCGCAATCTCAGGATTGTCCAAACTAATATACCACTTTCCTTAAATACAAGCATGTGTACAAAAGAAATGAATGGAAAAGAAAGAATGCAAAAGTTGGTGTTGGTTGATTTATTTTTGTTTATGCAATTTATATGTACAAGTATAGGTATCCTTCTTAAGTGATAGTATAGGGATGAATAGGATATGGAATTAGGCAAGTGTTAGGTTCTTTTCAAATGAACCATACACTTTGCCAAACCCTATTCAAAACTATACTAAAAGAGAGGAGAAGGAAAACCTACACTAAACACATCCTTATATTTTTACTCACATGCAAACTTATAAATAAGATATAAGTAACACACTTTCAGTTTTGGTAATTTATTTCTATATTTTTTGAAAATAATTTGAATTTAATAGTGATAATAGCCACTCATATTCTTACTTTAGCCAAAACATGCAATTTGACATAAAGGAAACATTTCATTTTAAATTTGATTTTTGAAAAGCATGAATGCATGAAATCATATGACACACACATTTAGCATATTGGGAAAGAACTAAAGCAATGAAAGCATGTAAACATATTCACTTTAATTAATTCCTAAAAATAATCTTATCAAATAAGAAAGCTTAAAGTAAATCAAAGTTTATTTAATGTGATTTTTATTTGATCTTGAATTTAATTTAATTTTGAAAATGTGAATTGAGTTTGCTATTCTAACTCATTCCCACATGTGTTTGATATTTTTTGTTCAATTTTTAGATGATTAGATTCATTTTATATTTTGGTTAGGTTAAGGTATGAATTAAGAATGTTAATTATCCCTTACCTACACCACCTTAGTATAGTTAATCAATTAATTATGAGTGAATGAGATGACATAAAATCTCACAAGGAATTTAAATTTGCAATGCACCTAGGAAGAAAGTGGCCTAATGCAATTTAGCTCATGATTAATGATTAATTAAGCTAAGGGGTTTAACTTAAATAATTTTGAAACAGCCCTCACACATATGAGTTGAGTTTTGATTTCCTTAATTGAGCTTTGGATCTTGAACACCTAAGCATCTACCCAAAGTAGATTAATTAAGTTCTATAAAGTTTTAGAATTTTAAGAAATTAATTAAGAGGGTAATTAGTGAATTAACCCTTAATTAAGAGAAGATTAGGAAAGAAAAGGGGTTTAAGGAATAGCTTAGGGGATATGCCCCAAAATTATTCTATAAACCTCCTATTCACCGAAACAGACTTTAATCAACCTCAACAAAGGATCAAACCACTAATCAAACTCTTAATTAACCTTAATTATATTAAGGGGTAATTAAAAATGAATTTGCAATTTTTCCAATTAAGCTACCAATAAATCCCAAGAAAATTAGGAGAGGCAGAAGTCATCCCCAAAATACACTAAAGAAGGTTAAGATTAATCAGTGGATTAATTAAGAGTAATTAGCAAATTAAGATTTATAATAAAACCTAAATTTAGAGAAAAAGAGATATTCAAAATTTATTAAAATCAATTTTAGAATATTCTATGTTCAATTATCTTTCTAATGCAATTTATTTCATTTTTTTTATTTTTTTACGTTGAGATATGAATTTTAGAAGTTTAGGCATATAATTAGAATTAAATAAACCTAAATTAATTCCCTAATCCCTACGATGTGCCATGCGTATGCTGATGTGACTACCCTTTAAACACGTGATAAGCTCTGAGTGGCCAGTTAAACATCACATCATAGTGCTGTGTGGTGGCGGCATTATGCGCTTTTGCCTCGGCCTTCCGATCATGGATCAGACAGCTGAGATTAAATTTGCCATTCAGAGGGGATAAAATGGGATATAAAATGTAATTTATTCTCAGCCGTCCATCCAAAACATGCAGATGGATGACCAGAGATCCGTCCCTACCATTACCTGTGAGTCATGGAGGCCGTCCATGCTTAAGGCCATGATCCACACCATCTAAACCTAATGGTAAAAACATTTAACGGTTGAAACTTTATGCCATTAAAATTTCTTTCATGAAGCTCCACACCACATTGAGTTTAATGGTCTAAAAATGGCATACCTCACGGCGCTCGATTCCCTTGGAGAAGCTTTGTCTAGTTGGGACGAAGCTTTGGTGAAAGTTTTAGCTCTTGAGATTAAGTGGATGGCTCTATGGACCAACTCCTCCTTAGCTTGAGATGAGTTTTGATTGAAGTGGATCTCCACTTGCTTTAAGAACTTGAAAGAAAGCTTAAGCAAGCTCGATTGGGTTCTCTGATGGAGTGTACAAAGGGAATTTGGTTGAATTTGAGTGTAGTGGAGGTTGGCAATTCAATGGACCTCCCCTATTTTTTACCTAAGGAAAACCGAGAAATGCCAAATTCAATCTCCTTCTAGGAAGCTTAGGAACTCTTGCCAATGACTCTATCACTCTCTAGGCTTCAATCCACAATGGTGAAGTGAAGATTCAAATGATTATGTTGAGTATATCTCCCCCTTTGGCAATTGGACGACCAAGAAGGAAGGAGCTATTTTGATCCAATTGAGCTTAGGAAGTGGGTTTGTTAGGCCATTTAGGCTATCATTGAGTTCGTTTTAGGCTAGGGAGTGCATTAGTGGAGTGGCCATATGCTCAAAATAAGTGGGAAGAGGTTTGCCATGTGGCCATTTCAAGCCATGTGCTCGGTTTGGCCATATGGTGGAGTTGGGCTGATCCAAACCCATTGGGTTGGGTGCACCACCCTCCCTAGGGTTTACTTGACCTATTAAGAGAGTATCAAGTAGGTATGAAGAAGAATTGACTAAATTCTCCATGGATTTGACCAAAATTTGTTATATGGACTAGGGGTAAAATTGTCATTTGGATAATTTTTGAATTTGAATATGTTGGGTATGTTGAGAAAATAGGTTTGGCCAAGTTTCATTGGATTTGGTGTACAGTTGGTATGGTTTAGCTCATGTTGACTCATTTAGGTCAAAATAAGTCAACTTGGGTCAAGTTGACCAATTGGTCAAATTGGGTCAAACCAAGGGTTGGGTCAAGTTCATATGACCATTTGAAATATTTTTTGGCTTTGGTTTGATTCAATTTGGTTTCGGTTTGAATTTGGTTCATATGACTTCATTTAGGTCAAATGGGTCAAGTTGAACAATTAGACCCATTTGACCTATTTGAGCTTCGTCATGGGTAGGTTTAGGTTTGGTTAGTCATATGAAGTGGATTGATATCTTTATTTCCAATCAATTTTAGTTAAGTTTGAATTTGGCTCAACATGACCCTTTAGGTCAAGTTGGGTTCAAGGTCAATGGGTTAGGTTAGTCTAGTTGGCCAATTGAGGCTTTGATGTTCAACAAGTAAATAGACCCATGACACTTTTAGGTCAAGTTTGGGCTTGGGGCCAAATGTTGACTTGGTCAAGTTCAAACATTAGTCATGAATGAACTTAGATCAATGGTTTCAATCAATTTGGCCTATGGTAGATTTTGGCTATGTTAGGTTTCATTTTAGCTAAATATTGACATGGTCAACCATTAAGTTTGACTTAGTTTGACTTAATTTGGGTGATTGATCATCTCATGATGATAGTTGATCATGATGAGAGGCATAGGTGAGTTTGATTCAATCCAATTTGGTTAGGATTAAAATTTGGCTCATAAGGGTACTTTAGATCACTTTGGGTCAAGTGAGAAAAAGTGGGTCAAATGGCTTGGACAAAGCTTGATTTGAGTTTGATTGAACTTGTATATGGACTTATGATTGAAATATAAATCAATTTGCAAGTGGCTTGAGGCCAAATGGGTTTTGATTCATTTGGCAATTTTAGGTTCGAAGGGTGAACATGAAATGGATTTTGGCTTGACTTTTGAATTGAGTTTTGATTAAGTGATTAAATTTTATATTTATATTTGGATTCATGATTGAAGGATTGATTGAATCATGAAGGAAAATCAAGAGTTTGGCTTAATTTGAAATTGATTTGACTAAGTTCAAGATTTTGACTTGAAAGGCTTAGGTTGGATTTTGAATGAGTTTGAGTTTGATTTTTGGAATTGGTTTTGGTTGTTTTAATTTATATTTCATTTATATATGCAAATATAAATGAGAAAATAAATGGATTAAGAGAAAATTTCAAGGATTTGAAGTGATTTGATCATGATTTTGGCTAAGTCCTTAAGAGAGAATTAAGGACTTAAGAAAGACTTGGAATTTGAAATTTCATTCATGGGTTTGAATCATGGATTTTAATCATGAATTTCAATCATGGATTTTAATCATGTGGCATTGATTTGAGTTTGGTGAAAATCAAATAAGATTGATTTGGAGTTTGACTTGAAGGAAGGAGGTGAGGAGTGGTTCAAGTTAAGGGTAGGTAAATTTTCCTAACACCCCTAGGGCATGACCTATTTCTATGGCTAACTCTTCTAAGTCTCTAGGGTTAGGTTGAGTGTCCACCTAATCACTAGATGTGTCTTAAGACTAAGGAGCTCTTAAAGTCTAAGAGTAGTCCTATGTCTAAGATGGAGGGGTTGAGAGCTCATCCTAAAAATGAGGTCAACAAAGTGAAAATCATCTAAAATTAAAATTAAGTAAAAGATGCATAAAAAAATAACAATAAACATTAACAATAAAAAATACACATAGGCAAGAAATACTTAAAGAAAATTTGAGAGAATAAAACACTTACTCGAAATGGTAGTAGATTCTCCCACCTCTTAGACTCCAAGGCAACACAACTTCTCAAATAAATGGAATGAAATGAAAGACCACCTCTGAGCCTTATTTATAGATATTGGAGGGAGTAATGAGGGACCCATCCTTATATAAATTAAAATTAAGTAACTCCTTAATAAAGTGAGTCTGTGTTCTCATAAATTCCGAAGAAAAAAAGGGAGGAAGAACTAAACAAGTTTTAACGAGATGAGTTAAATGTTAAATTCATAAAGAAATTATAACAAAGCTTGAAGTCAAGTTATTCACTAAATACGAAACCTAATGAGGAGTTAGAGATATTGGAGTTGATGTTTGTTTATGTGGATAGAGCCTTCTATTGAATACTCAAAGCATAAACAAGTAATCATAAAAATAATTGAATAATTCAAAATTCGGTCTGATATTAAATGAGGGGAGAATCTCAATTGGACATCAAATCAAAACATAAGAGAGCCTCTTTGAATAAAGGCATACTTTCAAATATACTCAAATAAATTAATGAAAATTAAAGAATTTATCAGAGATTTTCCATGAGATCGAATGATTACTAATAAGCATAAGCAATGAATCCTTGGAAAATGTTTGAAATATATTCGTCGCCTTATTAAATACTCAAATTATATCAAGGGGAAATTGAATATAGTTGGTGATGAATTTGAGAATTATCATAAGCGAAAGTTACTGAATATTCAAAGGCTAATCAACTTGGAATCAATTAAATATTAATCCAAAAAATCTAATAAGATATTGATCAATTTACAATACCTTCTACGCCATCGAATTTGCAACACATCGCATAGCGAATAGAAGGCATTAATTAAGGCATTTTTAATATACCCACATGGGCACCAACACTATGCTGAGTGTTAGATTCAAGTGTTTGAGGATGCTACACAGGTTGCTTCCTGGTTTGGTTTTAGGATCGGGTCTAGGTTAACAAAACCTAAAAAAAAATTCAATTATTATAAGAATTTTAACTAATTGAAACATCTGATAAGCTAATTCTGTCATATGATAGTAGGTCTGATCCTATTATTAAACTAATAGAGTTGATAAGATCTAAAATAATAAATTAAATGATTAACCAATACACTCACCCAGATGATGGCTATGTTGAATGGTGATTTCAGAAAGGATACTTCCATCAAAATGTAATTCTAATTTCAAATCAAACTAACTTAAATCAAGTATCAATATAAAAACTACTTAAATGAAATTCAATCATTAAAAGCTTAAAGCAAAACTCAATCTATCCACCTTCTGTAATAGTTTGTTGAAGGTGACAAATTAGAAAAACTCTAACTCACAAAGGAGTCAATGTTAAATTAAGTATTCTACTATGTTCACTCTCAATCAATATCATGGCAATAAGGATGTGGCCCATATCCTCTGACTGCGTGGCTTGGCCAGTAGGTTCCATAAATAATGTAGTTACAACTAGAATCCTCTAATTGGGTGGTTTGGCTAGTAAGGTCCATTATATTACAATCACGACTGTAGCCTGTATGCTCCCTAAGTTCTACCCTTTGAGTTGTGAATCATATGGTATATTTGATAGGAAAAAGCCCTCTGTCAACTAAGGTAGACTTAAGCCTGTCTCCTTAGGTAAACACCACCCCAGGTCTATAAGGATTACTTGGACAATATAACCCATATATTGCTGATTAGGATCCTTCGGTCAGGTTAGGTCAACTACCTCATCTGACTAAGTAGATAAGGATCCATGATAGCCCGAGATGACTAAACCATGGGATCTAAATCAGGTACATCATCATTCCCACAACCATCCGATTTAAGCTAATGATGATGAATTTCATAAATTCATAAATCCTAAATTTTAAATTCACATGCTACTACTATATGATACACATTAAGCGATCTAATAACTAGTCTTAATAAAAAGTTCTCTCTTACTTATTGGGTGAGGTAATTAACTATAGGGGTTTGTGCCTATAGGAAACCTGGAACCAGATCTAAAGTCCTTACAAAATGAGGGCAAATTATCTACGTAGTGTCTTATCGACTATCTCATATACCTTCTACAAATTTCACCTATAGATACATCACACACTCTTCAATACATCGAGAGGTCAATGGTGAACTTTTGAGTCCATGATTTCTAGCAACTCCACTGGGGACGGGATTCTCTTTCCATCTTTGGCTAGTCAAATTTGAGCTATAATAGTAGTAAAGGATGATAAAATTAAAATGTAAAATTAATTATCAAAGAAACTAAATCTAAGCTAATTATGTCATTATGACTAATCTGCTTATTCTTTATATCGATGGATCTTCAAAACTTGCTATTGATCATGCAGCTAGGTTACGAAGCCAACATCCATCTAAATAATGTTGTAATCAATACTGGAGATGTTGGAGCTATCATTCAATTTGGTAGTGTAGACTTCCCAACCATTGCTGTTGCAAGTAATCCTCTACCTGAAGCAACTATCGGTACAATGGAGGAGAATAATTGGAATGGCCACTACTGCTACTGAAGTTCCCCGGAAGAGTGTCTTTCTTTTTGAAAGATTGGGTCATTTGAGGTGCCAATCATGAAAAGAGTCATCACTTGCAGAAAGTTTTAATCATGCATGTGAATGCGGCCATTCTGTAGTTGAACCTTTTGCACTAGAAGGCATAATGCTGAAGCCTCCTCTTCTGGAGGAAAATTGAGTAGAAGGCAAAGGAGAAGAAATGCTAAACTATGAGCTCAGTAGTTGTTGCTTGAATCACTAACCATGTGACCAGACTTGATGCCAAAGTGAGTGTTCCCATTCATAGTAAGTTTGAAAATCTCAAGTGGGTGAAAAAGGAACTGCTCTACTGTTTATTTCAAGCAATCATTCTAGGGGTAATGACACTAAGCTATAAACCCACAAAGGAGGCATCCCAAGATCCTGTCCTCTAGAGTGCACAGGGTGTTGAAAGTTGTCAAGATGAAAGGTCTTATGAAGAAAAAGTTTCAATGCTTGATTATCAGAGAAAAATGAGAAAGCTTCAATAAAAAGGCTACTCTCAATGGGTAATGCTCAAGATCATCCTAAGAAATTCCTACACGGTGAACATTGGGGTATGACACCTAAACCGCATGTTCAAGAATCCACTATCAGAAGGTCTCGATAAAAAGAAAAATAAATATGAAGGCCAGAGCCTCGAGAAGAAGTAGCAATGCTAAAGCTTCTTCATCTGGAAGTAAGATGAGACAGCTGAGAAAGAGAAATGCTAAACTGTGTGCTCAACAACCATTCAAGCAGAAAATTATACAACCAGTTGTGGAACTAAAAGCGAGTGCTCCAGCCCATAATATGTTTGATAACCTAAGATGGGTAAAGCGAACAGCTCTACTGGTCAAATCTAATAATCATTCTAAACCCAACAAAGTCATGTTCCAACTTCTCCAGTGAGAAAACTCAAAATTGTATATGCTAAAGTGCATTGGGTCCTCAAATTTGTTAAGGAGAAATGACTGATAAAAAGAAAATATCAAAGTCCTATCATCAGGGAGGCTAGAGTTGCTCCTCTAAGGAGACCTCCTATAACCATAGCAAGATGTCTAATAATTCAAGTCACATAGTGAGCATCAAGGCGTGACACTTGGACCATAGGTCCAAGAATCCACCATCGAAAGGTCCCAGCAAAAAGATAAGCAAATTTGGATGCCAGAGCCTTGAAGTGAAACTGCCTTAAAGAAAGATAATGACATGACATCTAGACTGTACTCTCACAAAATCTATTCTTTATGCCAAAGTATTTGGAGCTGAAGCAGTCTTGCCACTTGAAGTTGAACTACCTTCACTTTAGCCATTCAACATAATCATACTCAAGATTAAAATGCATGTCTATGGATGGAAGAGCTTGATGAGGCCAGGCTCCAAGCTCAACAAAATTTAGAAGTCTACTGAGAGAAGATGTCCAAAGCTTTTGACCATACGGTGTGATCTCAAACATTCCAAAAAGGGGAATTAGTATGGTGCTGAGAAGATAAATTATTCCCAATCGAAAATTCAGTGATAAATTTGAGCCTAATTGGGAGGGCATTTTTGTCATTGAGAAAGTGTTCCAATGAGGGGCATACCAACTCGTTGACCTAAAGGGCAAAAGATCAATGCCTCCAATTAATGGTCGATACTTGAAAAAGTATTATACATGATGAATATATTCTCGAGATATAATAGAAATCTCCCTGTAAGACAAGGAGCATTTTTTTAGTATATCTATTTAGGTTGACATCACATTTCATGCCGAGATCCCTAAATAAATACACTTATTCATGATGAAAAAGTTTTTCATGAAAATTCTCCTGTTACAAGTATCAATAAAAAGATATTAATGATTCGATAAAAAAGATGACAAAACTACTAAAAGAGAGCAAGATATTGATTATACCTATAGCGCTGCTATCTCTATCGGTGGTGACTGATGATGGGTCCTATGACCTAGAGGAATTCCCAATGACCTCACTCTGCACTCATATCTCTTTGTGCCATGCTCCAGGAAAGGATCAAATAACAGTCGTACCCATGTGAGATGAGTATAACTAACTCCTATGTGGCTCTGGAGGAGCTATCCAAAAATGAGAGCCAGTACAAAGCCTCAGTAAATATAGCCAAACAATTGAAGCAGTAAAGTAACGTGTCTCAAGGGGAATCATCCTGATCTTCTAATATCCACTACACTAGGGATTAATGTCCTAACATCATGAGCAGTTGACTGGAAGAAACCAAACTATCATTCAACTCGATTGGGCTGATAGCCCTCTATAACAATTGACTGCCCAAATTGATAACATAACCATCTTGGACGTATACTGTACTCAGCTACTCTTAATGTTTGATGACCATGAAATAATGAATATCCACCATTCTCATCAAGAATATCAATAAGATCAACCTCTATCAAGTTATATGGTAAACTAAATATATCTGGTTGGTGAACTAACAAAAATCAATGTCTGACCAAATGAGGAGCAAAGAAGAATATGCGAATCCACTCCATCTCTAAAGTAGACGATGCTTGGTATATAAGACGGTAAGATATCCTCACCTAGAAAAGAATGTTGGATATTTGAAACAAGCAAAGGCACTATGTATGTGGAGGTAAACCCAAGCATATAAGTACTGCCAAGGTAGAGTCACATCTCATAACTCTAGAGAATCCATCCTAAAAATCACCTCCAATATCTTATAAATCGGCTAACATTACTAGAGCCAAAGAAACTCGCTCACCTTGAGAAATCTTGCTAGCTAATGCACCTGGATGAACTGATCCCTTTATAATGAGAAGTATAAAAATGCAGAGCCATGTCACTATAAATCCTACTAAGAATAAATCGCCAATCCTTGTTTAGCGAGAAGTCTTCCTGTTGGTAAAATAGCAGCCTCTCGATAAGTAAGCTGCTCGACACACCCAATCAAAAGGGTCATGTAGTCTCGTCTTCTCGAGATAGCAAAATCGTAAGAAGCTTTGAATCCATGCACTCATAGGCAGTGCAGCTCATGATTGTCAAGAATGTCCTGATGCCCTGAAAGTCTGGTGATAATGGTTCAGAAGATCAATATAAACAGAAGGCATAGCTAGCCTACCTTGTCAATCACAATCATTTGAAGGCTGCCTATGAAATAACTCCTCATCAGGTGGAACACACTCCTCATAGTGATAACCAAATACCAAGAGACCTAACACAGCCTGTAAGTCCCAAAGGGTAACTGTTAACTCTTATGGGCCAATCCAAGTGTTACTATTGGTATCTTAGAACTCCACTACTCCACGAGCCCAAGAAAAAGGCATACCTCCAAAATCAAATAAATACACATATACTAACTTATAAACATTGGTTGTCTGTAAAGTATCTCTATGAGCCTGCAAGACACACTTATCCCATGTGATGCATCCATGTGGAAGACTAGGAATCCTTCCAATGGAGGAATCTCAAAGCAAGTATAATGAGCCCATGTGGTCACCCAAAAGTCTAGACTATCTCATCTGCTCAATGTCGCAGGTTGTAAAACATCACAATATCTAGAATTGACCTGAGCTACTATGCTCTCTGAGGATTGTAGTTCTCACATTTCAGCTTAATGGTAGCCACCCAATCTGCTGGATTCACAAAGGTAAAATAATCTGAAGTACAATTAGGAAGTATGGAAGAGCCTGTGAAGAAGCCCTGGTAAAGATCACATCCTCGCAACATATTAGTGTGCTACTCAATCTATCCCAAATATCAACATCTCCATGAGGATCATGCCTATCAATCTCTAACCAAATAGCCTCCTCGCTATGCTCAATAAATGAATGATCATCGTCTTCTCACAACCTCACTTAAGTGATTAGAAATAGGACATAAGAATCCAAGTGACTGCATAACAAAGTGTAAAAAAAGGGAGTTATACTAAGAAGCAGTAAGAGAAGGGGAACAAAAAATAGTGAAGAAAGTCAAAAGGGTTAACCAGTTTTCAATAAACACGACTCGCTCCATGCATGAATCACATTTGTCAGGGGGAGGGGGGCATTTTTGACTTACGTATATGTTCTATAAGTTGAGTTTGGCCTACAAGCCAAATTCGACGTACTACAGAAGTGACAACATGCAAAGATGAAATACACTAGATGCCACTAAAAATGGTCGAAATGACCTCCGATCGATGAATAAACTTTGCCATTGTGTTCAGAATGTCAAAATTGATCAGAATATAAATATTGCATAACCTGATCAACCGATCAAATGATCAAGTCATCAATGCACTTACAGGCATATTAAGATTAGGAGGCGCCAACGTAAACCAGATGACTTATGTTCATGAAATTGATTATGCCGTTAGTTTTAAAATATTGAAATCTATCAAGTAAGACTATTCACACTCAATTTGGGCAAGTCTGTGCAATAATCGAGCGGTCAAAAATGATAACATGCATTTTGAGCTGAAATTGACCCAATTTGATGTTGACTTGAACCAAACAATTTTTAATCATGAAATAGACTACACTGTTGCATTCAAAACATCATAATAACTTTGAATCAATATATATTAACTATATAATGATATCATCATAGAGTTGATTAAAATTGATTAAATAATAAACATTTTATTAAAAGGGTTGATACTTAAAACCCCAAATACCTAATTTTGCATGACCTGACTAGCTCCCCATCCACTCGACCCGAGCCCCAATCCCTCTTCACACGCTCATTCGCTCAACTCCTCTCTCTTGGGTTCAACTATTCCCCCCTTTCATTAGAACAAGAACCACATGCAAAGGCTCGATCACTCCTCCCCGTTCGATCTCCCTTGGCTGCTCGGATCCTCGCACAACCGATCGCCTCTCCTCCATTTCCTCATTTCCCTCTACTGCCTAAAAAACTAATGCGATCGACTCTCTTCATTTGATCGCTCCAACTGCAGTTGCATTTTTCCTTCAAATCAAACTCCCATTCTCTAATCACCTCAAGGAGTATGCCTCTTCTTTCTCCCTCTCCTTCTTCTTTCCCTCGACCTTACCCAACCTCCTCTACCTAGCCGAATCCCCTCCTTTGGCCGAACCACCCCCTTGACCGAACATTCTCTTAGCCGAATCTCCTCCTAACTGAACTCCCCTTAGCCTCACCTCTATATTAATGATGATAACTGAGAGGAAACTCCATCATTAGGCAGGTTCCTCTCAGTTGCCGGTAATTCCCCATTTATTTTCTTTTCTTCTTCACCTCATTCTAGGCTAAAAGAAAGAAATGATTTAAATGTTGAAATGCAATTTTATCATTGTGATTGAAAGAGAATGTGTAAACAAATGTGTGAACTTGTATATGTGAATGCTTGTCCTTTTGCAGTTTAAAGGCCTCGTCATGCTCATCAGGGTGTGATGAGATGAAAAATCAACCGTGGTGTCATGAGACACTTCTTCTATGCTCATTATGGAGTATCGAGTAAGCCAACATATGTTAGATGTCACTCTACCTATGCCAAAATGCTACCAAATTTTGACTAAAATCCTAGACTTAAGTAAATTGAAGTGGAAATCGCCTAAACTTAAAATTAAGTAAAAGATGTATAACAAATACATCAATAAACATTAACAATAAAAAATATACATAGGTAAGGAAAAGAAAATTTGAGAGAATAAAACACTTACTCAAAATGGAATTAGATTCTCTCCCCTCTTAGACTCCAAGGCAACACAACTTCTCAAACAAAGTGGAATGAAATAAAGACCCCCTCTAGGCCTTATTTATAAGGATTGGAGGGAGTAATGAGGGATCCATCCTTATAAAAATTAAAATTAAGTAACTCCTTAATAAAGTGAGTCTATGTTCTCGCAAATTCTAAAGAAAGAAAAGGAGGAAGAACTAAACAAGTTTTAACTGAGAGGGGGGGAGTTAAATGTTAAATTCATAAAGGAATTATAACAAAACTTGAAGTCCAGAGTCATTCACTAATTACAAAACCTAATGAGGAGTTAGGAATATTGGAGTTGATGTTTGTTTATGTGAATAGAGCCTTTTATTGAATACTCAAAGTCACAAACAAGTAATCATAAAAATAATTGAATAATTCAAAATTCAGCCTGATATCAAATGAGGGGAGAATCTCAATTGTACATCAAATCAAAACATAAGAGAGCCTCTTTGAATAAAGGTATACTCTTCAAATATACTCAAATAAATTGAAGAAAATCAGAGATTTTCCAAGAGATCGAATGATTGCTAATACACATAAGCAATTAATCCTTGAAAAATGTTTGAAGTATATTCGTCACCTTATTAAATACTTGAATTAGATCAAAGGGAAATCGAGTATAGTTGGTGATGAATTGAAGAATTGTCATAAGTGAAAGTCTATTGAATATTCAAAGACTAATCAACTTGAAATCAATTAAATATTAATCTGAAAATTTTAATAAGATATTAGATCAATTTACAACACCTTCTTCACCACCGGATTCACAATAAATCGTACAAGCAAATAGAAGGTGTTAATTAAGACATTTTTAAATATACTCGCATGGGCCCTGACATTATGCTAAGTGTTTAGATTCAAGTGTCTGTGGATGCAATGCACGTGCTTTCTGCTTGGTCTTAGATCAGTAAGTTAACAAAACCTAAAAGAAATCCAATTATTATAAGAATTTCAACTTATTGAAACATCTGATAAGTTAATTTTGTCATATAATTGTAGGTCTGATCTTATATTATTAAACTAATATAATTGATAAGATCTGAAATAAAAAATTAACTGATCAACCAATACACTTCTAATGATGGCCTGTTGAATGAACTGGAAGCGATACTTCCATCAAATTGTGATTCTAATTTCAAATAAAAATAACTTAAATCAAGTATTAATCTAAAAACTACTTAAATGAAATTCAATCATTAAAAGTTTAAAGCAAAACTCAATCTATTCACCTTTTGTAACAGTTTGTTGATGATGAGAAATTAAGAAAACTCTAGCTCACAAAGGAGCTAATGTCAAATCAAGTGTTATACTATGTTCACTCTCAATCAATCTCATGTTAGTGATGTGGCCCGTCGCCCTCCGGACCATGTGGCTTGGCCAATGATGATGCGCCACGCACTTCTGAGTCCGTGGTTTGGCCAAGTTCATTACGATCACCATAAATATACTCCAATGGCTCATTTGAGTTGTGAATCAAAGAAATACTTTGATAAGTAAAAGTCCCTCATCGTATAAGATAGACTTAAGCCCTGCCTCTTAGGAAAATAACAGTCTACAAGAATATTGGAATGCGTAACCACGGTATGTATTGATAAGCGATCCTTCAGCAGTTTAGCCACTACCTCCTAACTAAGTCTGCGGGACATGATAAAGCCGGGATGATCTGAACCATGGGATCTAGATTGGGCTTGCCATCATTCTCCCAACCATCCGCTTTAAGCTAATGATGATGAATTTCATAAATTCATAAATCCCAAATTTTAAACTCCATATGCTACTACTATACACCATGTATTAAGCGATCTAATGACTAGTCTTAATCAAAAGTTCTCTCTCACTTATTGGGAGGGGTAATTAACTAGAGGGGCTTGAGCCTATAGGAAACCTGGAACCATATCTAAAGTCCTCAAAAAATGAGGGAAAATCTTTAGGTAGTGTCTTATATTATCTCATCTACTTTCTAAAATTACACACTAATGCATATCACAGCCTTCTCTCAATATGTCAAGTGGTCATTGGCAAATTTTTGGATCCACATCCGAGTCACCTGATGCATGCTTGATTATACAACAAGCTAATTGACCATGCAATGGGTGACTGGCTTTTGGTATTTTTTTAAATGTTCCTTTTCTTTTCCTGTGATGCCCTCACCTGATCCAGCCAACCTCACTTCACTGTTCAACTTCTTCCCCAATCTCCCTCCCCTTTTTTTTTTTCAAAATAAAGCTTTTCTACCTCATTTTCCCACCTAAGTATCACCTCACTACTCATTCCAAGGTCAGCTTTTGATGGAATGAATGAAATTTGATGCTTCAACTCCTTGGTAATTTTTTTATATTTCTTATATCTTCTATGTGAAATGTTTTCTTGAAGCAATTTTTGAAACTTGAAGATATGTTGATGTAGAGTTAATTTGTATATCCATGTGCACCTCATAAGCAAGGAGACCAGGAGAATTATCCAAGTCAGGATAGCTAGAGCACAATTTCCTATCTGAGGGGAAAGGACTCACCCCATGCAAAGTGAGCACGAAAATAACATAACTTTTGCTAAGTGATCGATGCTTAATAGCTCACCTCTAGTCTGACCGCTTGCTCATATACAAGTGACCAACATCCATAATGTGTTGATGAACCATCACGCCAAAGTCCAAGATCCATTAGTCAAGGGAACGAACTCGATTATGTTGAACTTGCCTCTCGTAGGTGAGGCTCATCTATCTTATCCATTCAACATTCTTCATGAATATATAATGTCCTCCCTCCCTCCAAACCTATAAAAGTGCTGTTGAATTTGGAGACTTTTTCTCTTTTTTGGAAGGAACCTTTTTAGGGAGAACCTTTATCTTATTCTCCTAAAATCATTCACTATACACCTCCCTAAAAAAAAGAGTTATTTACACTCAAATTTTTTAATGCTGTAGAATCTCTTATACTCTTCTACATCTCTCTCCATTGTCTTATCTCGCCTCTAACCTGCAACCTAAATAAAGTATCTTGTTTATGGATAAAATTAGATTAAACATAATTTATCTTAGTTAATATTATTTTAAGATCTATAATTATTGTAACAATTAAGTATTTTTTATGATTAAAGTTAATAAATTAGATAAAGTTTGATAATAAGAACAATTTTGTTAATTCAAAATAATAAGAATTTGGGTAAGTGCATTATGGTGTTTATTTTTAGATATGTATGGGGGATACCACGCAGATCTGAGGGGGTACTTATTGAAGTGATCATGTACGACATTGAGATATGATATAGTATCTTTAAAGATTGAGACATCACCCTTCAATGGACCTAATCACCTAATAAGGACTCATAAGACATGATGGGTCTTCAAATATGTCAAAGATTTTTTCCCAACTTTACATGGATGAATAAAGTAGGGTTTATATTAAATCAGGGTTTTAAAGTTCCCTATGGGGCAAACCCCCATAGTTAATCACATCCTAAGGATGGTGAATTCCTTAGAAATTCTCTTGATTAAAGTAGGCAATTATTATCTCCAAAGATTTCAAGGGTAAGACTATTAATAAATTGGCTATATTGGAAAATCATGGGAAAGATCAAGTAGAGACTTATTTTACAAGCCAAAGGAGATAAGTAGGGAATGCTCATGATACTAAGAAACCTAGTGAGCATTCCAATCTACCCTATAATTGGGCATTATATTTTTGAAATTGAAGAAAATTATTTTTTGAGTTGAATTTTTATTAAATTACTAGGGCTTATAATCCAACAATACAAGATTATGAAAATGCCTAAGAGGTGAGGATTTATGCTTGTAGCCCAAAAGAAAAATCTACCTCGGATCCTAAATCTAGAGAGCTTTGACATAAGCCAAGGCATGACCTAAATCTAAGAAAAAGTGGGTATATGGTTTATAGAGGATAACTCACCCGACAACTAGATTTATAATCGCCTGGAGTAGCAGCCAGCTAACTCCTACTTTTAAAACCTTGTAAGCAAGTCATATGATTTTGCAAGATACTTAGGTTATTTTTATTTAGAAAGAGACTAAAGTCCTTAAACTCACTTTGTAAGAGACTAGAGCATGAGTGGTATGAATAATGACTTAATTTACAAATGCAAATTTCTTTTAATTTTTATTTGTATTTGACACTTCATTTTGACAAAGGCCATATGATTTTGTATGCCTAAATGCATGTTGAAATGAGTTGTGGGTGTTGACCTTACTGGGAGTGAGCTCTCAACTTTCTCATCATAGATCTAGGACTCTTGTAGACACTAAGAATTCTTTAGTCTTAAGACACTTCTAGTGATTAAGTGAACACTTAACCTAAGCCTAGAGACTTAGAAGGATTAGCCATAGGAATAGGTTATGCCTTAGGGATTTAGAAAGACTTGCCTACCCTATAACCTTAAACTGAATACTTGCTTCCTTCATCCAAACAAAACTTTAAATTCAAATCCAAGATCATAAATCCAATTCCAGATCAAATGATTGAAACCCAAGATTAAATTCAAATTCCAAATCTTTTCCTAAGCCCTTTGGTTTTATCTTATGAACTTAGCCTTAAAAAAATTCAAATCAACCCCAATTCAATTGATTTCCTAAAATATCAATCCAATCTCAAATAAAATCCCAACCCAAATCATAAATCAAATCTAACTCTAAATGATTGATTTCAAATTCTAAAACCCCTTTCTAAGCCATATGAACCATCTTCATATGCTTAGCTAAAACCTCCTTCAAACCAAATCAAATTTGGTTGATTTATTTACAAATCAATCATTCCTTCATTTATATTCACAAATATAAATAAAATCTAAATTAAAACCATTAAAATAAAATCAAAATAAATCAAACCAAACCAATTCCCTACTTAAGCCCTTTTGACCTACATCCCTCAATTTGGTCAAATTTGCTTCCAAATCACTCCAAACTTAAGTAATTTTCTTATGAATCATTTATATATATATTTATATTCACAAATATAAATGAAATATGAATCCAAATGGCCAAAACTAAACCAAAATCAAATCAAATTCCTAATTTTAGCCTTTTAGCCAATTTCTTGAACTTGGCTAAATGATATCCAAATCAACTCAAAACCAATGGGTTTCTTCATGATTCAATCACTACTTCAATCATTATTCCAAATATAAATATAAACTACAATTATCAAAGCAAACCCAAGTCAACACAAGTCAATCCCATGTTGACCCCTTTTAACTTGAAATTATCATATGAACCAAAATCCATAGGGCTTCAAACCACTTGCAAATGAATTTATATTTTCATCCTAAGTCCATATGTGAGTTTAATTAAACTTGAATTAAGCCATGATCAATCCAATTGACTCGTTTAGGTCCACTTGACCCAAAGTGACCTAAAACACCTTTTTGAGCCAAGTTCTAATCCAACCCAAATTAGATTGAATTAAACCCATCCAAATCTCATATCATGATCAACAATCATCCTAGGGTGATCAACTACCTTGAATTGGGTCAAACCAAGTCAACTTGGTCCTTTGACCAAGCCAACCCTTAGCCCAAATGGAACTCAAACTAGCCAAAACCCACCATATACCAAATTGATTGAAACCATTGACTCAAACCCACTCATGATCAATGATTGAACATGACCAAACCATCAATTGAGCCAAACCAAGCGTAATTGGCCATTTGACCTAAGTTGACCCAAATTGGCCTAAAAAGCCAAAATGGGTCAAATCATGATTTGATCTAAATTGATTGCAACCAATGGCTCAAGTTCATCCCAAATCACTTATTGAACTTGACCAAATCCATGATTGCACCTAATTTGACTAATTGGTCAAGTTGACCCAACCTAACCCAAATTGAGCTAAAGGGTCAAATTGGCCAAAATCCAAATTAAACCCAAATTAAACCAAACCAAAGCCTACAATAATTTTAAATTAACTAATTGAACTTGACTCAACACCTAACCCAATCCAATTTGGTCAAATTGATCAAATTAGTCAACTTAATCCATTTGACCTATTTGAATCCAAATGAGCCAAAATCAAACCTAAGTTGAATTAATCAAAAATAATTGAACCAAAACATCCCAAATCATCATATGAACCTAACTCAAGTCTTGTTTTGACTCAATTTGATTAATTGGTCAACCCAACCCAACCTAACCCAAATGAGCCTATTTTGATCATATGAAGCCAAATCACCCAAAACAGACCTATGGAACCTTGGTGGCTAACCTAACCTGACCCAAATTAACCCTAGGTCAGCCCCAAATCAGCCCAAGTCCATGTGGGACCCAACCCAATAGGATTAACCAATGGGCACACTCTCTTTACATTGGATTCTTACCTTAAATGGAAAAGTCCACTTTGCCTCCCCATGGTAGCCATCAAACTTCCTAATGAGACATTCCTAAACTCCCCTAGCCCAATCTAAACCACCTAGAACTTGCCATGGACCAAGAGAAACAAACCAATCCACTCCCTCTCAACGACAAAAATTAATCCCACACAATCTCCCCATATCAAGACTTGAGACTCCTGCCACCACTTCCTCCACTCTTAGTGGGCCACGTGGAGCATAATTAATCTATTTTTAAGGCTGGAACTTCCTAAAATCATAACTAATCCTAGAAAATATGAACTTGGGCTAATTTAAAGATATTTCAGAGTAGAATCTAGGAAAATTATTATTAATTAAGTTTGAACAGTGATTTTGGCTTAATTAAGGTTTAATTAAAAATTTAATTAGCTGAATTACTCCTTAATTAATCACTCAATTAATCTCAAATTATCTATGGATGTTTAGAGGGATGACCTCTGCCTCCCCTACTTTTCCAGGATTTTGTTGGTTGCTTAATTAGGGAAATCAATTGATTAAGCCTTAATCACTCTCTTAATTTAATTAGTGATAATTAGTGAATAAATAGTGACTTAATTATTTATTTAACCCTAATTACCTCGTTGAACAGTAAGGGAGCTTAGGGAATGTGATTGGGATATTTTTCCTAATTCATTTCCTAAGTTTTCTTTACTTTTTGGAATTGGATTAGTTAATAATTAATGAGGTAATTTATGCTTAATTAATTAATTAATCCTCAAGATAAAATTAGAGCCTAAGTGATCAAATATGGGACTTAGGGATTGAGATTAAGGACTCTTTCTTGATCTCTTTTCTTAAGTTAATTCCATTTCATTAATTAAAAATGTTTAATGCTTAACCAAATGGATTAATGGGATTAATTAACTCAATCTAAAATCCACTTTACATTTCATCACCTCTAATATATCTTGGGTAGCTCTTTGGGTGTTAAATAACCTAAAGAGAGAGCTAATGAAATTATGGTTAGTTCACATGTGTGAGAAAACCATAAAGTATTTAGGTGAGCTGTAAGCAGTAGTTAAAAGAGGAACATGCAACTCAGCTACTAAATAGCAATATTAATGATAAAATGGTGCCCTATTTATGCATGGCTTTCATCACCACCTTTCAAGAATTACTTGATCGGGTGGAAAAATTTAAAAAGTTGAATCTTTCCAAGCTTGAAAGTCATCTAGATAGAATAAAGAAGGGGAAGTTCTCAGAATCAAGGAGAAGTGAATCTAGCACTACTTAATATGATTCAAATAGAGGAAGGTGAGCAACCAATAATGCAGATAAGGGGAAACAACCCATTTATTTTGAAGAAAAAGTTAAACAGCCCTTTAATTCTCAACCAAAATTAGTTCTTGGAGGCAATGACAAACCCAAAACTTTCCTGGGTAATGGTGAGCGCCCTAGACAATCATTAGGAGATGATGATTAAATGCATCCATCTCTTAAGGAGAAAATGAATAAAGAATACTCTTTCAAAAGCGAAAGTGTAGCTAAACTATTTCAACATGCACTCAAGGCACGATTTGAGTTGCCATAATGTAAAAGACCTAAAGAGTTAGGATGAACTGGCAGCCCAAATTACTGTCCATATCATCGGGTAGTTAGCCACCCTATAGAAGATTATTATATATTCAAAGACTGGCTGAAAAGGAAGTACAAGAGAACTGAATTCACGTTATTTAATAGTGTTATTATTCACCCAAAGAAAGAATTTACAAGGGTGGTTACGTCCTCTTCCGTGCCCCCGTAGAAAAAATAAAGCAAAAGAAAATGTAGTTGAGGATGATAAATGGGTCACTTGTGGTCTCAAAGAAAACTGTGAAGATGTTGAAGTAGTTAGAAGGTGTTCCTAATATCAAGTGGAGGTCACCATTTGAACCGGTATTGGAACTAAAGGCAGGGTTCACATCAAAAGGTTCTCTTTAGAAGCAGTCCAAGGTGATTGACACTCCCTGACCTAAGAAATAGCCTATTCAAAGTTTGACAAAAACTGTCAAAAATTAGCCAAACAAAAGAAGAGAAAGAAAAAATCCACTACCCAAAAGATTATTAATAATCTTGAAGAATATCAACAACTAACAAGACAAACAGTTAAGCTTGCTGATTTCATGGCAAGACTCCAAATCATTGAAATAAATGATGAAGGAGATGATGACGAAGAATCTTATTTTGGAGAAGTCTGTCAGGTTATCTCAGTGTCCTTGGACACTCCCCGATGGGTTCACTTCTTTAAGATAATTCAACAAGAAGAACCATCAATTACATGGCATTCATGTCTTGCCTAATGGTGACACAAATAGATGATAACTCAGAAGAAGACTTGTGCTTTCTGGATGAAGATGAGTCAGAGCCTTCAATGTCATCATTAATGAAGGGCATAAAATTAGGTAGTGATTTTGAAGTCTCTATCTAATCATCTAGCATAAACGGTGATTCTGATGGAGATACTTCTTTAAGAATCTAAGCTAGATATAGCATCCCCATTGTAGTTAAGAAGTGGCAAGATGTTATCATCATCATAGAAGAAAGGAACACCAAACAAAGGCAAGAACAAAAATATAGAAGTTAATGAAAATATCATTCCTAAAGATCTAAAGAAGAAGTCTAATATGGATAAAGGAATCAATTACAACATCCCGCACCTGAGGAAGATCCCTACACAATTAAGTATGTATGAGGCCATCTTGATGTTGCAAGATCTTTGTGAAACATTAATTCAAGATCTTAAGATTCTAGAGAAATATGAAGCGTACTTTGTCGTGCGATGTATGATTGAAGTATTACAATCTCAAGACCTTCTGATGATCACCTTCTCTGAGGAAGAACTTATGCTCAGAACATCACACAATCGCCCACTATATGTCTCTATGGAGAGCAATGGTGTCATAGTCAATCGAATTCTAATTGATCCAAGTTCATATGTTATCTCATGAGCCTATGAGCATTGAGAGGATTCTCCTTTGATATTTAGCATCTAGTACGGGACAAATTGATGATCCACGGCTTCAATGAAAAGGGCAAAAGATGCTTGGATCTTTTACCTTATCACTAAGATTTGAAGAACTTTACACATAAGCCAAATTCCACATCATTGATGCTGACACCTTGTTTAGAGTGTTGTTGGGTCATCCTTAGCTACATAAGTATAGAATAGTCTCATCTACTCTGCACCTATGCATGAAATACATAAGTGACGGGAAAGAATATAATTCCTGACAATCTACAACCACTCACAGTCCATGAAGCTAAAATCTATGTAGATGTAAAATATTATTTGCTGAAGAAGCCTAGGCATCATCAATTTAAAACTTCTACTTCAAAGGATGCAAAATAATTCAAAGAAGTGAAGAAGGAAAAGAAAGAAAGAAAGTGACACCGACTCTTCCTAAAGTAGCTAGTGCATCACCAAAGTTGAAAGGGCTAGTCCCTCAACTGGGTAGTGGCACAGAAGAAGAAGAGGATGATCCTCCTATTGGGCCTAAGGGAGTAAACAAGTCTCTGGTAAAAGGAAAGAAAAATATAGAGTACTCAGACCCCGATTATGATTTTGAACCTACTTATGAAAGTGAAGTTCAGTGTATTTCTTTAAGAAGGGTGGCAGACCTGTTGATATCAAAAAATTCATTAGTGGTCATGCTAGTTCCCTTTCAACATTTCAAAGAAATCACTCCACATGAGGTTCACATTATTGAAGAGTTAAAGACTTTCTATGTGCCTTCTTTGCCTGAAAGTGATGAATGTGGAACTTCATTTTATAAGTCTGAGGAGTATTATCACTAGGATCTGATTGGCTCATACAATTTGATAACTGATGATGTGGTGCCAACCAGAATGCTAAGGTATTATCCTCCAAGGATCCATAAGATGATGCACAAATTAGGGGTTGATGTTGAAACTGATAAGTTGCTAGCTTACCTTTTCGACACCCTCTAAAATTTGAAAAGTAAAGGTCTTGGATACATACGATGTAGGCATTGTCGAAGGGCTTGTTACACAATAATAGAAAATGAAGTTGAGACTAAAATTGAAAATGAAGATAATATGTATGAGGTTTACCTATCAAATGATGGGGAAGTGGAAGCCAAGCCAGTGCCTTAAGAACTTGAGGATGGTGGGCAAGCAGCTACCATGAATGAACTAAAAGAAATTAACTTGGGAACAGAGGATGATCCCCGCCAACTTTCATTAGTGCCCTTCTACCTGATGAAAAAGTTGAAGAATTAAAATCCCTACTTTGTGAATTCAGAGATTTCTTTTATTAGACATACTCAGAAATGTCGGGCTTATCCCCTGATGTGGCAATTCACAAACTAGTCATTTGATGACAGATGCAACACCTATTAAGTAGCTCCTAGGTGAATGAGGTTGGAGATTGAAGAATAGGTAATTGCAGAAACTAAGAAGTTGATCGAAGTAGGATTCATCCGGAAGGAGAAGTATGCAGATTGGATAGCCAACATCGTCTTAGTTAGGAAAAAGAATGGTCAAATCTGTATCAGCATTGACTTTCGAGATCTGAACAAAGCATGCCCAAAAAATAATTTTTCGCTTCCATACTAGTGGATAATACTTCCTACTACGACATGTTATCATTCATGGATGGATCATTAGGATACAATCAAATCAAAATGGCTCCCGAAGATGAAAGACATGCATCATTTAAGATGTCAATTGATATATACTGCTACATAGTTATGCCCTTCAGAGTGAAGAATGCTGGAGCTACATATTAGAGGTCCATGACACACATCTTCGATGAGTTGATTCATAAGAAAGTAGAATGCTATGTGGATGATCTCATCGTTAAGAGCATATATCAAGAAGATCAATTTAATGACCTAAGGATAGCCTTCGAAAGAATTAAATAGTATGATCACAAGTTGAATCCCTTAAATGTGCATTTGGCATTTTGTCTAGAAAGTTCCTTGGCTACGTGGTGCGGCATAGAGGAATTGAGATTGATCCTAATAAAATCAAAACAATAGTGGCCTAAAGAACCTTCATCAGTTTCATTATATGCAAGAACATCGGGCATTCATCCGGTGCTTCATATCAAATCTGTCGGGCAAGTGTCAACCATTTGCTAAATTGATGAAGAAGAATGCACCATTTAAGTGAGATAGTGAATGTCAAGAAGCATTCAATATCATCAAAAGATACATGTTAAATCCACCAATATATAGCGCCAATCCTAGGAAAGCCTCTCATTTTATATGCAGTTGCACTAGAAGAATCCCTTGGAGCATTGCTTGCATAGCATAATGAAGAAGGCGAAGAAAATGCACTCTACTATATCAGTCAAAGATTGGTAGGAGCTGAGGCAAAGTACACTCCGATCGAGAAGCACTATCTTGTGCTAATCTTCACTGTCCAAAAGCTTCAACATTATATGCTATCGCACAAGATAACACTCATCTTAAAGATCAATCTGTTGAAGTTCTTGATGATAAGACTAGCATTAACATGTCGTTTGGCATGATGAGCAGTGCTCCTATTACAGTTCGATATTACAAATGTATCTCAGAAAGCTATAAATGGGTAGATACTAGCAGACTTTCTCGCTGTGCATCCTATCCTAAGATTCAACACTCAATGATGATTTACCTTATGAACAGATTTTGTTTATCCATGAAAGAGAAAAGCTACAGATTTGGAAAATGTATTTTGATGGTGCATCATCTATTAAGCCTACTCAGCCCCCAAATTTACCAAAAGCAAGAGCTAGCGTTGGCCTCATCTCCATAACACTGGAAGGTGGCATAATGAGGCATGCATACAGGATGACTGAGCAAAAAACCAATAATAAAGTTGAATACGAGGCATTGGTGGCAAGTATCGAAGAAGCTGTTGTCATCGGCATCCAAAATTTGAGAATCTTCAAAGACTCTTAGTTGGTGATCAACCAAGTGTTGGGAATCTACAAACTTAATAAGTTGAACTGGCATGTTATCATAAGCGAGTGCTTGAGCTCATAAAGCAAATTTTGAATGTTAAATTGGCTCGAGTTTCTCAATCAAAAAATAGTAAAGCAGGTTGTTTGGCCAAGCTGGCAAAAGAGATGGCAAATATAAATGACGATGATGTGTTGATTAAAATGTCCATTCATCGAGTTTTGCAACTAGTAAATCCATACTCCCCGTAGGTATAGGGGACACCTAACTCAAATCAACAGGAAGCAATTCAAATTGCTCCTCACTCTCCAAAAGAATAAGTACAAGAGACAAAAAACTCAAAAGTATTGCAAAGAAATCATATGAAGCTCTTATAATGGAAGAGCCTGATGATTGGACAAAACCTTTCATCGATTATTTCAAGGAAAGAAAATTATCTAGCAATAAATCACTAGCCACACATATTACAAAAAGAATCCTACGATATGCTTATGTCAATGACATATTGTATCATAAATCCTTTGAACAAATATGGTTGTGATGCTTAGACAGATGAAGCCAATAAGGTAATGTTAGAAATTCATGAAGGACTCTGCGGTGCGCATCAATCAGGTCCCAAAATGGCAACAAAAATTAAAAGGATGGGATACTGTTAGCCATCAATGGTGAAAGATTGTATTAATCATGTTAAGAAATGTCATGAATGCCAAGTCCATGGAGATCTCATTCATCAACCTCCGAATCCTCTATACCCAATAATAGCATCATGGTCGTTCGAAAGTTGGGGCAGATATAATTTGATCGATTGAACCTCCATCATCAGCCGAACATCGATTCATTCTAGCAGCTCCTTACTACTTCTCCAAATGGGCTGAAGCTGCTCCGTTTAAGGAAGTCACTACAAATTGAGTCATTGACTTCTTCACCAATAATGTTGTCTATAGATTCGGTGTGCCATGATGAATCATTTCAAACAACGACCTAGCTTTCATGAGTGTGAAGATATACGAATAATTAATCGGCACAAAATCAATTAGCGGCACTCATCAATCTACAATCCAAGGGCCAATGTTAACAAAGGCTTTCAATAAAATCTTTGTGAAGTTGCTCAAAAAGATTCTCACGAAGAATAAAAGAGTGGCACACTAAAATGATGGAAGCACTCTAGGCATATTGAACAACTTACAAAATGCTAATCAAGGCCACTCCTTATGCTCTAACATTTGGAGTTGAAGTCATTCTACAACTAGAAGTTGAGCTATCATTACTTTGAGTAGCTGTCCAAATCAATCTTACTCAAGATGAGAATGTCCTCCTGCAAATGGAAGTGTTGGATGCGCTTGACGGAGTTAGACTCCAAGCTCAATAAAGTTTAGAAATCTATCAAGTGATGATATCCAAAGCATTCAATAGTTTAGTATGTCCTTGAACATTCCATATAGGCGAATTGGTTCCGGCGCTGAGAAGGCCAATCATCCCTCATCGCAAGATCGGAGGTAAATTTGAAGCTGGCTAGGAAGGTCCTTGTGTCATAAAGAAGGTGTAAAAATGAGGAGCCTACCAGGTTATTGACAAGAATGGTCAACGATTAATGCCACCAATCAATGGTTGATATCTCAAAAAATATCATAAATGACTCTGGATAAGTATATAAATACTTAAATGAATCTTACACTAGTAATGCTTTCAAGCCAAATACACATGTAAAGTCACTTGAATATTCTCTCGTAAAATAAGAACGCATTTTCAAGTTATTGAAAGCCCCCCAATTAGAGGGACTTTATTTATTTAGCTAAGTTAACATCATGCTTCAATCCGAGATCCTTGGATAAATATGTATAACAAAATGAACTACATTTATTTATATTAAAGAAGTTCAAACTCATTAATACATTTTTGAACTAGTCTGTAATCCACCTATTAGATAAGGGGCATTTTTTAGTTTTTATAATCAAAGTTGTTCAATCATTTCCTGTGAAACAGAAGACCTTCTTGCATATATATTCAGGTTGACATCAAGCTTTACGAGATCCCTAAATGTATCTATAATTATTATTATTAAAGTTGTAGGCTCTTGTAAAGACAAAAAAAAAAAAATTTGCATATGAAAAGACGGCCCTAAATATCAAAAGTTTGTCCCCCGGATTTCTCACATTCTGAAGATTAAGTTAGGAGAACTCTCAATTTTGGAAGCTTCAATCAACTAAGTTAGAAAACATCAATCTCCACATCTTTAAGTCTTGGATGTGGATGGTTTCTAAAGGCCAAACTCAACAAACCTATAAATGGCCTAGTTGTTGATGCTCCCCTCACTCAACAAGCTGCAAGAAAAGGTCACAGTGAAAGAGCCCTTGTACGTTAGTCTGATGACCAAACCAACAAGTCATCATAGCCTAAGTCGAAGACTCGAGTAGGTTCTAAAGGTTGGACTCAAAACGAATGGTCGTTGACACTCTCCTTACTCAACAAGCCCGCGGTGAAAGAGCCCCTCGTCATAAGATGTTGTTCAACTAAATCCAACTTAGTGATTACAAGCAACCATATCCAGGAGGTCTTTCTATTCGATCGATGGACCAGGACAATCTGAGAAAATAACTCTCAACCTACCTCAATCTCCATATTGCTTTACTTGATGTGATATCTATCTATTTTCAAACAGCTTGATCAAACATAAAGCACATATCAAAGTCAATTTTCTCATCAAGTCTGCCAAAGTAGAAAACACAAAACCTAGGAAGCAATCCCATAGTTCATACAAAGGCAATGGCCAAACTAGAGGAATTATGTGGTTATTCAGTCTATTAAAGCACTCATTGTTAGACTGATAACTCAATATTATAGACCTAATATAAATAGGGAGGCTAGGTCCTTTATATGCACCCTTCAAAGAGTCTGTCAAAGCAGCAAGCATAGGACTTATGGCATACATCCCTAACAAGTCAATATGGACAAATAGGTCAATCCCTCATCAAGTCCATCAAGCTTAAATCAAGGAAAGAAGGAATTTTAAATCCCAAAGCAAACAAATCAATTCATCCATCCAATCTGATCAAGCATGAAGCCAGGGTCAGATAAAACTCAAATCTATAATGACATAAAGGAAGAAACTCATCAGCGAACCTATTGAAATTGAAGATGAAGTTATTCAAGATCCATGGTCAGCCCAAAGGGTCAATCATTTTTCAACAAATATGACTTACTCCATGCATGAATCACATTTGTTGGAGAGCATTTGTTGACCTCCAAGCATACTTCGTCAGTTGAGTCGGGCTCACAAGCCAAATTCGACATTCGGATGCAACGATATATAAATCGAAGCTGAAATACACTCGACATCACCAAAATTGGTCGAAATTACCTTTGATAAATGAATGAACTTTTTCATCACATTCAAAACATTAAAATTAATCAGAATATATATATTGCACAATTTAACGGTAGACCAATCAAGAAGAAAATTCATCGATGTGCCTACACATATATCAGAGTTGGGGGGCTGCGATGATACCAAACGACCTCTGTTGATGAAATTGATCATGTCGTTAGCGTCGAAACATTAAAACCTATTAAATGCTGTCTATGCTCAATTCGGATGAGTCTATGCCAATGTCGAGCGGTCAAATACGGCAATGTGCAATTTGAACTGAAATTGATCCGATTCAGCGCCGACTTGAACTAAATGGCCTTCGATCTTGAAACGGACTGCGTCATTGCATTTGAAATATTGAAATAACCTAAAATTAATATATATATATTAATCACATAATGATATTGTCATAAAAGTTCAATTAAGGTTAATTTAATCACTTAAATAAGAAAAATGGAGCCCTATATAAGTGTATACTTATACCTAACCCTAGGTATTCGATTGTCAGCCGAGCCTAGCTCTCTCATTTGGATTTCTCTCAACTAAAAGTAAGGCACAGCCTCTCCATTCGCCCGATACCCCCTCACACCCGAGCAGCCAAGCAATCGAACGAGCTTCTTGCTCATTCCGTCCGTCCTAGCCGAGGAGACGAGCACGTGACCCCCTCTTCTCCCATCTGTGTGAACCGAGCAAACTGAGCTCCTTCTTCTATCTCCTCCTTCCAACCAAACAGACTCTTGTTCATTCCTTCCTTTCAGTCTTTCTTCAACCGCACGAGCTCCTCTCTAACCGTACAACATCTCCAATCCTGTCAGCCTTGTCCTGTATCCGGCCTATAGCCGAACATCCAATGGAGCTTGTCATCCTCGCTAGCCTTGCTTCGGCCTTGAAGAAACTGAGCTGAAGATTGATGCTACTAATGGCATCAATCTCCTCTCCATTCCACTCTGCCTCCTTCCCTCGCATCGCCATTTTTGTGCATGAAAAAGAAGGATTTACTGCTGAATCATGGCCCAGAGATGAAGGATAGAAAGCAAAGGACAAACATCCACAACAGATCTGCATCTGCTCCATCTCATCTACGGTTAATTTTGTTCCCCATTCGTCGATTACCTCTTCTTGAAGATCCACTGTTTAGCCAATCTTAGGATAATTGTTTGTTGCTGCAAGCATTTATTATACAATAATGAAGAAGTATTGATGATGACATGATGTTAGGCTTTTCACAGATCTACTGCAACCATATTTTTGGTTTGAAAGGAGTAGATTGATGCTGCTTGTTCAGCTGGGTGGCATTATGACTAGAGTTACTTGTTCGGTTGAGTGACATTATAATTTTTTTTAAGATCGAAACTACTACTATTTGCCTGTAGTTTCACTATGGTTATCTCCTGTCTGAAAATGATACATTCATGAACAAAAAAGAACAAGCTTTGGGAGCCACTTGATTTGAACTACTTTGTTTACAAAAGCACCATGTCAAAGAACAGGAATATTGTTTGAATCAGAAACATTGAGATCTTGAATATGTATAATTTTTCGGTCTTTATTTCAATGTGGGATTATATATGAGCTACACTGCATTTCATAGCATGAAGTGGAGATCCAATTAAAGGGGGTTGTTGTTGCTTTCCGGTTCAAAAAGCTTGTTGTTAAAATTCAGCTAAAATGGTGATGAAAATCATGTTATAGCAAAGGAGAGCTTCAGTTGTATTTTAATTTCATACACATGTGAATGCAAATAAGTACCCATTCACATTGCTCAAATATGTGTGTGTGTGGGGGGTACTTACTGTAATTAAGTACTCATGCATACTGTTTCAGCATGGCGAGAAAATCATGATACTTTTATATATATTTGAAGGCCTATGCGACTCTTTTCATAAGTGTCGTAGGTGCAAGAAGATCACTCGACCATGGTGTCATAAGACACCTACCATGCATGCTTCCCATAAGCGTGGTGGGAAGGCTATAGCACTCCCGATGCAGCCCTCTACACGAGGATGATGGAGGGAGGTTATCGAATCTCACTTCAAATACCTGAACGCATGTCTGCTTAGTATATTAAATTTTTGTACCTACTATTTTAATACAATTGCACATATTTATTAGATATAAGTACTCATGCATGTTTCTTCATCATGGTAAGAAAATCAGGATGTCTCTTATACAAGTTTGAAAGCCTATGCGACGCTTTTCATAAGCATGATAGGTGCAAGAAAATCACTCTGCCATGGTGTCTCAAGATACCTACCATGCATGTTTTCTTAAGCATGGTGGGAAGAGCACTCCCAGCTACGGGATGATCAGGAAAATTTTATTCCAAACACAAATATTGAAGGCCTATGCATGCTTTCTTAAGCGTGGTGGGTTTAGAAGACTCTCTAAGTAGAAGAAGTCTGACCTATGCATTCTTTCTTAAGCATGATAGGATGCACTCAAGTAGCCCTATGGGGACGGCAGGAGTCAACCAAATTTCATTAAAATAGAGATTAATAATTAATAAAATGAAATAGTTAAAGAAAAATCTTTGAAGCTTAAATGAGTAATAAGATTAATAATTGAACTAAGTCTAATATACTAAACTGCTGAGATAAAATTGAACTTTCAATTATTTGACTACCAATAGTCTATGACATGTTAAATGTCTATCTAATGCAAACAAATGAATATTAATCTAAATAATTAAATAGGAGTTGAAACACTTTACATCATCGAATCTGTAATTCAAAATTAGAAGTAGATAGAAGGAGTTGGCTTAAATTTAAAATATACTTCAAATATATTAATTTTGCATAACTGTGGAGCCAACTATCACTCAATTCAAGTGCTTCAGAATTTATGCAATCATTTGAATGAGATGAATTGACAAAATATAAATAATCTTTAATTCAATTTGATCTTTCCAAATTAAGTACAAGTATTCTAAAGTACACACTATATTGAATGCTTAAACTTAGTGTTTGAGGATCTTGAGGTTTGTAGTAAGAATTAAATGCATACTATTTCAGCATGGCGAGAAAATCATAATACTTTTATATATGTTTGAAGGCTATCGACTCTTTCATAAGTGTCGTAGTGCAAGATCACTCGGCCGTGGTGTCAGACACTACCATGCACGCTTCCATAAGCGTGGTGGGAAGATATCACTCAACTTTAGGATGGCGAGGTTATCGAATTTCACTTTGAATACGAGCATGCCTTAGTATATTAAATTTTTTCCTCTTATTTTAATACAATTAATATTTATTAGATATAAAGATAATGCATGTTTCTTCATTAGAAAATCATGATGTCTCTTATACAAGTTTGAAAGCCATGCTTTTAAAGCATGATATCGAAAATCCTCTATGGTGTCTCAAGACACTACCATGCATATTTTTAAGCATGGTGGAGCTTTAAGATCTTAGATGGGGATGATGTCAAATAAATTTTATTAAACACGAAAAGCATGCTTTTCTTGCTGGTGGGTTTAAAGATATTTTCGTTGAATGCAGAGTGTTTGAGGATGTTTTCGGTTGATTATCTTAAGACCAAGTCCAAGTTAACCTAAAATCTAATATCTTTATTATAATATTTTCAACTTAATAAAATCAAAAGTTAATTTTATCATAAAATTATAAAGATAAATATCAACATTATTGTTAATATTTCTCAAGTTTAAACCCTCAGTATAGTCTCAACCGTCCTCATGAGTTTGAGTTTGGAGGCTATAAATTTTGAAACAATGAATCATCTGAGTCTTGCCTCCAGTTAACCAAAAATTCAATAATAATACTATAAGAATCCTTATTAAAATATCAGAAAATTACGTCATGACATAGATTTGATCCTCTATTATTAAATTAATTGTCGGATCTTAAATAATAATAAACTAAAAGGTCAAGCAAATTTATATACCCCGAGGATGGCTGTGTTGAATGAAGATTTCAATGGAGGAGATATTTTCATCAAAACATGATGGTTATTTCAAATCAAATTAATATAAGTTAAATATCAATTCAAATAAGAAATTTGATGAATTATTAAGCTCAAAATTATTAAATTAAAATCATCAAGTTAAAAAAATTTTAAGCTAAAATCCATCCCATCTTCCGCCTTTGTTTATCGAAGGTGATAAATTAAGAAAAATCTAGCTCACAAAGGAGCCAAAGTCAAATCAAGTGTATTTTTATATTCACTCTTAATGAATCTCTCTTTAAATGCATGGCGTTCGATTGCGTACTGCGCAGGCTCGCGTATGATCTGATTATAAAGTCCTCACATGGTGGTTCGCCAAACATTATTATATTATGGTTGATTTATTTATGTTTCCATGGCTCCTCCCCGAGTTGTGACTATAGGATACACGATAGAGGAAAAGTCCTAATTAACTTAAATTTATCTCCTGACAAACATCACTCGAGTTTGTTTCTTGGATGGCCACTGTTGACAAGGAACCTTTTACAAGTATTCTCATAAGTAGTAAAGATGCGACGGGATGACGGAACCATGTGATCTAGATCGGGAACGTCATCGCTCCCCCAACCATCCGCTTTAAGTAAAAATGATGAATTTTGTAAATTCTAAATTTCAAAATTCCACATGTTGTTACTATAAGCTATGCAATAAGTGATCTAACGATTAGCCTTAATCGAAAGTTCTCTTTGAGAGGGTAACTATGGTTGTTTTAGAAACCCAGATCTAAAGTCATAGAATGAGGTGAAATCTCAGGTAGTGTCTTATCTGCTATTCCTTTGCTTACGAAAATTTAAATATAAATCATACTCTCTTGTCGAGTGGTGGCAAATTTTCGTTCTGATTACCTTTATTGATTCTTTTTTCTGTATTCAACACTTGTTAGCGATTACATGCCAAAATAGTTTGTTTGGATCATAGAATATATTTATTTTATTATGATGTGCAAGTTTATTGATTGCAAGTTATTAAAAATGTATTCACACAAAAAAAATTGGGTTCGAAAGTGAAATGTTGCATCTAATTCCATTATAAAATTGCAAGAATTTGATGGTTATATGATCTTAACAATATTCTAACTTGTTAACTTTTGCCATTTGCATTTTTAAATTATTAGGTCTTATTATGCCGTTTGCATTTTTAAATTATTAGGTCTTATTATAACACAGTATCACTTTCCAATAATGGATGCCTTGTTCTAATTACTTTCATGTAAAATCAATGCTTTTCATCACATTTAGAGATAAGTTAGTGGTAGCATTGTTTAGTTTATATATATATATATATATATATATATATATATATATATATATATATATATATATATATATATATGAATGGTCAAATCCCTGGGAATCAAATGCTTTGCTTTTCAATTCTTTCCATTATTTGTTACTATCCATTAGTGCGTCGCTAATTATTGAGTTTAAATTGGCTAGAATATATCCACCACATGATATTCTCGATGCACCATACAACTTTGCATGAAGATGACTCACACGATGCCATTCTGGATCCATAAGAATGGTACATTGTGTTCGATGGTAGTCATTCTAATTCCAGCCAAATATCTCTGTTAAGTGATGCCTTAAATGACTAGTTTTTCTTCATTACTTAAAAGTCTTACTTATAGTACTTAATAAGTTTTGGACAAATCTAAAATTTTATATTCAAAGGTTGTTATTTCATGAAATTACAATATAAGCAACGTAAAATTTATTCAATTGTGAATGTAACAGGATTAGTTTTTGAACCATCTATTATTTTTGTGTCATTTTTTTGATATTCATCTTCTTTTTTTTTTATTCTTTGTATGAGATTGAATTACGTTATTATAAAAGTAGAATTGCTGTGTTTATTACTTTTTGAAATGCGCCAAGGAATTTACCTCGTCATAGGCCACTTTAAAGATTAACTGAATCAAATATGCTGGCTGAACTCACAAGATTAACCGTGTAATTCTTCATGATTTCTTGTGGCACTTTATCTAACCTTCTATATTCATCATATTACACGTTTGTATAAAAGATAGGTTTTTTAATCAATTATTATCAGAACCTAATTTGACATAAAAAAATTGATTGTCCAAAGAGTTTTGGGCTTTGAAGGATCAGGATATATGTGAGATGTGTTAATTTAAACGTGATGAGTGAGGACTTGTGAAGGATCTTATCCTAAAATTATGGGTGAAGATGATATGATAAATAGGATTAAAAAACTTTTTTAATGATCCAATTATATTGATAGATAAGGTCTTGACAAAGGTCTTGTAGGAAGCAATTATGGATATATTGTTGTTTTTAAGTCTTTGTACATAATAAAAGGGCTCTCTAGAAATGTAATTAGAAGTAAAGATTGTGCTTGCCAGACATACAAGAAGGCGTGCCCATTAAATCATATATATATGAGTTTAAAATTCATTGCTACATATTTGAAAGTTTTTGATGTGATGGTTGATGATGAGTTTCATGCTTTTCTACTCTTGTTTCTCTTTATTTCCCTCTTATAATGTATTTTTATGACACATTATTGTGTAGTAGTGATATAAATTTATTAAAAAATATTAGTAATTTACTTCTTTATAAAATTATGATTGCTAACTTGATGTGTAGGAGGTAAAAAGTTTGGTGAGAGATTATTGGTTAAAGGATGACCTTTTGAGAGGGCATTGTTCTCTAGTTATAAGTAAGACTTGCGACAAATATAAGGATGCCTATTGAGTTTAACATGCTTTTTACAGGAAGCAATAGCATGTGACTCATTCATAGAGAGGATAAGCTAGTAGATATTGATGTTGCATATTCTCATTTAGTACACAGTTAATTGGATTTGCAATTCAACTTGCACATACCATATGTATTCTAATACAGAGCTATTTTTTACTATACATTATATATATATATATAGAGAGAGAGAGAGAGAGAGAGAGAGAGATAACACACTCACTCACTTTATCAACTTTGTTTTTTGTTTGCTTAGGGTTTGTTTATTTTTGCATGATAGTTATCATTATTTTTTTGAATTAAATATTTTTTAGTGTTTTTGAATATGGTTGGAGGAAAGGAAAAAAGTATAACTAGACATAGAAAGGACCGATTTAAAAATATAGCATGCAAGTTGATGTGAAAGGGGGTGAGAAGACTCATGTGCATTTGAGATATAATTTTTAGTATAAGGTTGTGAAAGAGGATGTGACAAAAAAGAACATCCATTCAACTCTCACAAGAATGTCACACCCTATGCAAATGTTCTGGAGGAGGTGAAAGTAGAAATTCTCTTATATAAAGAGGGCAATAATGTCGAAGCACTTACTACAATAGTGTTTTGATGATAAGCCAAGGATTTCTCATCTTCGTTGCCATCACATTCTAATAGAGGTGCAAGGGGTCCCATGGATCAATACATGGTGAATTTGGAGGACGTTAGGGATGAGGGCACAAAGGTAGCCCATCATATTTCACATGAAAATACAAGAAAAGCACGTAGATGTGGATGCATGGATATCAAAATATATATTTTTAATAGGAAATTTATTTTATTCAACATGGAAACATCTCCATCTTACATCAATATGATTCGTTCGTATGATATAATCCTATGGTCGAGAGCTTAAACATCCTTTTATGTATGAATTGAGGACTTAGATACTAAAAAGAGGAACTGACTAGCTCTAAAATGTCCTTCGAGAAGATTAGGAGAACATGGGCATATATTTGGGTTATAATCATGGCTAATGGTTGGTTAGATATAAATATCTAGAAAGCTTGATTATTATCTTCGTGAATAGTCCATATAACATAATTTTCTTAAAGTTAGTTAATGCAACAAATTAGGTGAAAGATGTAGATTATATTTTTGTCCTTCTTATAGAGTGGTTACAGAGATTAGAGATGGAGAGCATTTAATTATGCAAGTTATCATTCACAATGTTAGTGCTTATAGGGTTGTTAGGAATAAGTTGAAGGAGAAGAGAAAGTATATGTATTAGACACTATGTGCATCATACTATATAGATGTTATTTTTGAGAAATTTGGAGATATGTTTCATCATAAAAATGCTTTGAGCAAAGAAAAGAAGATTAGTAAATTGATTTACAACCATAGTTCAATACTTGCACTAATAAGAAAGTTTACAAAGAATGAGCTCCTACAACCCGCTATTACTAGATTTACCATTACTTATGTGACTATGTAAAACATATTAGATGTAAGGAGACCTTTAGACTGTATGTTCACCTTCGTTCAATAGTTGAATTGTTCTTGAGCCAATAAGCCTAAGGAAAAGAAGGAAGATTGTTCTAAATGAATGATTTTATGTGAGTGTGCTATGTCATAACAACTATTAAGCCCTTTAAGTCTTGAGAATGTAGATGCAAAAAAAGAATTCAGCCATGAGATTCATTTACAATATAGTGTGTAAGGCTAAGGAGGTGATTGCATAAAACTTTAGTAGAATAAGAATTAAATTGTAAGGAGATTTATGAGATAATTGATGAAAAATAAGCAACTTCATCACATTGTATGCTACTGAATAGTATATAATTTTCTATAGAAAAGAATTATTGTATGGATAAATTACTTGAAGACATATTTGAGAGGACAAGCGCAGACTTATAACTTATTGCATTTAGAGATAGAATTACAATAAGCCAAAACATTTTTGTAAAATATTTTCCCATTAATTTTTATGGTTTCTTTAGATAGACTTTTGATTTTGATACAATTTATTTGCTATTACCTATTTTAAATTATCTATTTTTAAATTAAATAAATATTGGATTCAATTTAGTGATGACACTCTAAATCTACAATGATTTGTTGTTAAAATGCTTAAGCTTACATATTAGTCATTATGGGCTCAAAAATTTGTCACCGACCTCTCACATTGAAGAGAGTATGATTTAAGTGTCGGTGTAATTTTCAGAATGTAGGTGAAATAGTAGATAAGACATTACCCAGAGATTTCACACTCATTTTGTGAGGACTTTAGATCTGGTTCCAGGTTTCCTATAAAAAGCACCTATAGTTAATTACCCTCCCAATCAGAGTGAACTTTCGATTAAAATTTGAATTAGTTAGCTAAATGCATAGCGAATAGTAGCAGCATGTGGAGTTTTAGAACTTAGAATTTATGAAATTCATCATTTTAACTTAAAGCGGATGGTTTGGGGAATGATGATGTATCCGATCTAGATCCTGATTATCGTCCTACATCACTGTCTTAGTGAGAGAGGTAGTAAAACGTAAGAATTCCTGTCATGGGTTCGTCGCCAAGTAATCTTTGTAAACCTAGGGTGGTGTTTGTCTAAGGAGATAATCTTAAGTCTACCTTAGCTGACAGAGAGTTTTTTTCCCTATCAGGTGTACCCTATGATTAATAACTCAAAGGGCAGAGCCATTTGGGAGCATACGAGTTACAGTCGTGATCGTAATATAATGGTGCTATTTGGCAGCAACCATTCGATCAGACGACTCTAGTCGTAACTACATCATATGTGGGGCCTACTAGCCAAGCCACACAGTCAAAGGACATGGTCCACGTCCTTATTGGTGTGAGATTGATTGAGAGTGAATAATGTAGAATACTTGATTTGACATTGGCTCATTTGTGTGCTAGAGTTTTCTTAATTTGTCACCTTCAACAAACTATTACAAAAAGTGAATTATGTTAGATTTTACTTTTAAGTTTTTAAAGATTAAATTTAATTTAAGCATTTAACTCTTAATAATTTATCCGATTTTATATTTGTATTGATACTTGATTTTGAATAATTTAATTTGAGCTTGCAAGTACATTTTGATGGTAAGTATCCCCTCCGGTTGAAATCTTCATTCAACATAGTCATCATCGGGGTGGATGTATTATTTGATCATTTAATTTATTATTTCAGATCCTGTCAACTCTATTAGTTTAATAATAGAGGATCAGATCTACTGTCATATGATAAAATTAGCTTCTCAGATATTTTAGTAAGTTGAAATTCTTATAATAATTAGATTTTAGATTTTGTTAACCCATACTGAGTCTTAAAATCAAACCGAGAAATAACCCTCGAAGATTCTGAATAATTTTAAGCATTCAAAGATAGTGTCCCCATGTGGGTATTTAATAATTTAAGTAATTTTATTTCTAAATTATGATATTAAATTCATATTTATTTAATCTCAAATTAGATGCGCAGTCTTTTCAAACATTAAAATTTGCACTTTAAATCTCTATGTCCGGCACATGCAGGTAATTTTTTAGCTTAGATAATTTCATCTAATCAATGAAAATCATTAATTTTGATAATCATAGTTAGAATAAGAATTTTCTAATTTTTGGATTGAAGAAGCTCCTTCATTCTGCGAATTTAACTTAGGTCTTCTTACATACTAATTATAGTAGATCCGTGGCATATGAGAAATAGAATTAGATTCATATTTGCACTCAAAATGTTGTATCTTTGCTTGCATTTTATTTATTCGCATAATTCCTAAACTTCAATAGTTGACTTATGCTCATTAACGACCTTAGATCTTTGCAAATTCAACATTCAAATTTGATATTCACATATATAAAGTGTTATACTTCTTTTAAGCGAGCTTATTTAAGTTCAAGCTTCTTTTGAATACGAGTCAATTATTCAATAAGAAGTCTAGATCATGCTTTCTAATAAGCTATTTAGTTATAATGAAAACCTCTTATGAATTTTACTTGATTTTCACTTTAGATTGAAAATAGCACTCAACAAATTCTATGTGCTTTGATTTCGTGTCCATTTAGAGCCTTCTTCAATTTGTTTTAAAATAGACATTGCAACGTAAGAAATCATGTTCTTTATGAATCTCACTCTAAAGTTTGATTTGGGCTCTATCTCATTTGAAAATTAACCTTCTAGCTTCATACAAACTTCCCATAAGTATGACATGAATTTAAAATCATGATTGCTTTGCATTTGTCTTATTCACTTTAAACTATTTTCATACATGATATAACATAACCCACAAAGCTACATTAATTCTTCTTAGCCAACTAACCATTATAATTTGCTATAGCATGTAAGTGAGTTATCAACCTTCACCTTCATTCTCCAAGCTTGATAGTATTTAGTTGAAATTGTTTATAGCTCACTTGGAATAAGCCGTAGTAATCTGAGTATTTATTACCTTAACAATATTCATTCTTATTAGATAGCTTCATAGTCATATCCATATTCATATGCGAGTTATTAAACCCAATTTTGATTCATTCTTAACTCCACTTCAATTTTCATGTTTATTTGAAAATTAGATTTTGAATTTATTTTAAATCTCTTATGAGTTTGGTATTAACCTCCTTAAGTTTCACTTACATTTGTTTATCAACTCATTGAATTCTACATATTTGATAGACTTTTTGGTGGTCATTGATAAGCTTTCAAGTTCATTGAGCATGTTCAAATTTTCTTGCAAGCCTTATTTGAATTTCATCCCTGCTAAGAAGTGAACCTTCAAGTCCATCACTAATCCCCTTTTTAGGTCAATTATATATTTATTTGAGATCTTTTTGCTTTCTTTTATCATCAGATGCTGCAATGATTCAAGCCAATTATTTGGTTTAATTCCCGCTCTTCACTGGGCTATTTTATCTTGCTCTAGCATACAACTTAGCTATGAAGTCTTCTAAGCATTATAGTTAAATTATTTGATATAATTTTTATTTTAACATTCAAATATTTATTTAATAATTAAAATTGCAATCTATCATTATTTTTTATCACATTTATGTCCGAAATTACATCTCAATTTTGTCAATTCTAATTTCATTATAAATCAAAAAAATTTTGAAAAATTTCTCGAAATTTTAGAAAAGTTTTGTCAAGATCAAAATCATCTAAGAGATTTTGCTACCCATCACCGATGAAATGTGACGACGATGTTTTAAAATACCTCAACCGATTTTCATCTCACACTGCGATGGCGCCTTCAAACGCAAAAGAAGCATATACATATACCATATACACATTCACATATTTTTATGCATGCACAATCAGCCACAATGATAAACTTTGGCATCTAAAAAAAACTTAGAGGAAGGAAGGGAATGGGAAAGTGCCGGAGACCAGTGAACCCGTCTGATGATGGAGTTTTTTTGAATTTTTGTCGCTTACTTGCAAGGAAAGAAAGAGGGGATGTTTGGCTGCAAATTTGAGCAGAATTTAAGTCGGATTCAACTTAAATCCAACCAAATGTATTTTCGGATGTAATCCCATAAACGTCACCTTTGCAAGTTAAATCTGGATTTACCAAATCTTGTTGCCAAACGAGTCTACGGGATACAGAGAAGCGAAATCGCGCGAAGGAGGGTTTCAGTCGAATGGAGAGGGAGGGAGGGTTTTGATCGGGTGAGTTTACTCGGCTTGATTGCTCGGCTAGGGAGTGATCGAGAGTATCCCATTTGGCTGAGAGTAGTAGGGTCGTGTGAGAGGATGGGAGGTGGATAATGCCGAAAAGAGTAGGCTTACGATTGAGAGAGAGAAAGAGGGAGAGAGGGATTTCGGATGGAAGAGCTTGTGGTTTGAAGGGAAATCAAGCGAGGATCTTCCGATCGAATAAGGGAAATGAGAGAGAGAACGAGAGCTTACGGGTTGAGAGGGGTTGGGAGATGGAAGAGCTTGCAGGCTTCTTGAATGAGAGGACTCCGGGTTTTCTTGCGAACGAGAGGGGCTCCTTCGGTTTTGAGGGAGGATTGGGAGTGTGCGATTGAGAGAAAAGTGGGAGGAACGATCGTGGGAGACGGATCAAAGAGGAGGCGAGTGGTTCTTCGTTTTCGGAGGGCAAAACCGAGGGTCACCAGTCATATGGTCGTGAATGAAATTAGAGTACATATAATTGATTTAATTTTTAAATTAGTCTTAATTAAAAACATAATTAACTAATTAATTCCCTTAAAAAATTTAAAAATAGCTGAATGAGATGGAGAGATTGTGGAGGGGATCAAGGACTGACGCATAAATTTTTAACTTACGTAGAACGTCTCTCTCTCGTCGGAAAGGCTGAAACTTTTAGAAATGAAATTTTCAAAATATTAATATATTATATGATTATTAATTAAATCAAAATAATTTAAATCAATTAATTCAAATCAATTAATATATATAAATTTATAATTATTAAAAATATGTATATATAATATTTTATTTTATTTTATATATATATATATATATAAATAATATTTTATCTAAATTATTTTGGAAAAATTTTTAAAATAGACAATGTTATTAATTGCTTTGATGAAAAAATTTTTTTTAAGAAAATGATATCGTCATTTGACGACGATTGATGATTAGATATCAAACACAGAGAAGTGATTTTCATGATTTTAGGAAGCACGCACGACTAGCCTTTATTTCTTAAAAAAAAAATTTTCATCAAACGCTTAATTAAGATTAACATCATTTATTTTAAAAATTTTCAAAATAATTTAGATGATAAAATATTATTTATATATATATATATATATATATGATAAACATAAAATAAAATATTATATATACATAATATTTTAATAATTATAAATTTAAATACTCATATAATATATTAATTGATTTGAATTATTTTAATTGATTTAAATTATTTAGATTCATATTAATAACCATATAATATAAAGTTTCAGCCTTTCAGTAACGAAGAGAGAGAGAGAGAGAGAGAGAGGAAGACGTTCCTCCGTAAGTTAATTTTTTAAAAAAATTTATTTATGAGCGGACGACTAGGGCTATTTTTTAATTTTTTTTAAGCGGATTAATTAGCTAATTATATTTTTAATTAGGGCTAATTTAAAAATTAAGCCCATATAATTAAATTTATATCAAAATAAGAAATCATCTAATAATCCTGAGGATGAACTCTTGGTGTACATTATATATAACAAGGGACTAATGAACAAATATTTGAAAATGACCTTTATAGATTGGCGAAGATTCTTTAATCTGCAATGGCGTATCATTAGATGATGAATGACTTGTGGATTATACCCATGAAGTTACATCAATTGATTTGTAAAAAAATATATCAATATTGATTACTTTGATGGGGACAAAAAGAGGGCCAGTGCAAGTAAGTTTAATACAACACAGCAAAAATTAGTAAACAAAAGAATCTAAAAGTTGTAACCATCAACACAGTCATCATTTTAAAACATAATTAGTATTTTATTGTCAGTAAGATGACATTCGGTTGAGGGAAAAATAACATTTTTTTAATTCAGATTGTCCTTTTCCTTTGTAATGACATGTATGTAATTTTAAAATTGCTCCTGATACAAAGCTCATTGATCACCATAAATACCCATCTGGTCGTTTAGTAGCCTTCAAGCATAGAGAGGTCTCATGGCGATTAAAATAGATTACAGGCAAGAATTAATATTAAAGCCCATCTTTGTGATGTTCGCTTCTAACATCTTATCTGCTGTTATGATTGTGCTGAACGAGAAAGCTTTGGAAGATGGCTTGGACGTGCTTGTGCTTATTACTTACCGCTTACTTGTTGCTGCTCTCTTTATCGCTCCAATTGCTTACCTCTTCGAAAGGTACATAAATATTTATAGAATCTATATTTGTAATTGTTGAGGCATTACTGGAGATTGACTAGTTTCAGCTTCCATGAAAATTCATGCAGAAATAGCAGGCCTAAACTTTCCTTTGGGATTCTAGTATGTCTTTTTCTCAGTGCGATTCTCGGGTACATGAATTCTTTTTTATCTCTCATTTGGACTACAGCTAAATATTACTTGATTTTGTCGTCTCCTTCAGTATTTGTTTATTTGCCATTTCCTAAACTGCGTCTCATCAGAAACTCGCTCACCCAGTATCTCTTCTATCTGGGACTGAAGTTCACTTCTGCAACTTATGCTGCTGCCTTCTTCAACATGACCCCTGTCATAACATTTCTCCTATCTTTATTCTTCCGGTCTCTCTCTCTCTCTCTCTCTCTCTGTATGTGTATTTATTTATTCACAAACATTACATTTCTTTCATGTAATGTAGATATATTTATGTTTAATGATCGGCAAGTACTGCATCACTTCATTGCAGGCAGGAGGCTTTGAACATCAGGAGCTGGGCTGGTCTTGCAAAGGTGGCAGGGACGGCTGTGAACCTTGGCGGTGGGATGATGCTGACGCTTTACAAAGGAATGGTGTTAATTAAGTCATCAAAGGCAGCCAATCTGAGCCACCACACTCGACCGGCTGCGGTTATGCATGAGAGCAAGAGATGGACCCTGGGCTCAGTTGCTTTGCTTCTGGGATGCTTCTCGTGGGCTCTGTGGTTTCCTCTTCAATCAAAGATTGGAAGGAGATACCGGGCTCTCTATACTGCTACTGCCATCGTTTTCTTCTTCAGCTTTCTCCAGACTGCACTCATCGGCTTGTTCATACAGAAAAGCTTTTCTCTTTGGATTGTACGCTCCAAATTTCAGATCGTAGCTATACTCTATGGGGTAAGAAGCTTTGAAATATATTGCGCACTGTATCAAGCATCATGTGCATATTTTCTAACCCAATATTAGTTTAAGTGATGTTGAATCCTAAGGAATTGTGAAAAAAAGCAGTTTCTTTTACTCTACATGCAGTAATGAGTTATGATAAACCCATGAACTGTTGGAATACAAGACACTTTATTCGACTAAAAAAGAATGGCGCTCATTCTTCATAAAAAGTTTGTGTTGTAATTCTCATGTAGTGCAGGGCATTGTTGGCTCCGGCATGTGCTTCTTGGCGAACTCATGGTGCGTGAAGAAGAGGGGTCCATTCTTTGCGATAGCTTTTTTTCCAGTCACACAAGTCGCAGTGGCCATCATTGATGTCTCTTTCCTCCATGAACAACTTCGACCTTGGCAGGTAACTTTCTACCTAATCTTACTGAAGTTAAGAAAAGGATATTTGAACTTTGAAATATAATCTGAATAATCCTTGTTTTAGTCATAGATGAATAATGAGTATTAAAGATAATACTTTGATAATACACTGAGTTTATATGGATTAATCCTTGTTTTAGTCTGTTATCATTTTACTTAATCAAGAATCAATTTAGGTATTAAGTATGATAGGATTGTTGATTAAATAATTATTTGTACAGATGATTAGATTCATTGGGATAATTAAAGGTTAATTAAAATATGGGATTTCATAGTAAGGTGATTGATTAGGATAATTGCGTATTGGTGGTGCAGATTAGCGATGAACTAATTTTTAGTGTGATCAATCTCTAATTAGTTATGGATTAATTAAAAACGAACATTAGTTCTAAGTACATAATTAGTGAATAGGAAATTAATTTAGACTAATTGAATGAATTAGTTGTTTAGTTAATGCAATTAATAATTAAAAATTAAATTATTCTAGGAAGGATTATTTCACGCCAACTAATTATTTAAAATAGTTATATTGTCAGATTTAAAGCAGAATAGACTTGTGTGACGTCCAAATGGGCCTGCAACCATTGACAAAGTGGCCAGATCCGTCTATTTGGATTGGGCTTCGTACCCGCACCGAGACCACTTTGAAGTGCTCTTGCGTCTTGACCATACATTTACCTAATTTAAGTGACCAATAATGGGGACCAAGCTTGACTCTTCAGTAAATGGCTTCAGTCGGCCACGTGTCTGATTTTTAAGTATATAAATGAACATATTTTTAGGAGTGAAATTTTGATTGGTTTGAACTATTTTGTCTTGGTATGCCATGAAGCAAATAAGTATTTAAAGTAACTAGAGTTGCAATTGAGTCGAGCTGAGCATATCATGAATCCGACTTGATTTAATCATACTACAAGGTATTTAAATTTAGCACAAACTCACTAGCTATTGAAACTTCTCTTACAATTGTTCGGCCTGTTCTCCCTCCTTTCCTGCATTGCATCTTCCAATTAGCACCTTTCATTTCGTGCCAGGTGCCCCTTAGATTGTGAATCAAGTCAACTCGTGAGTTGGTTTGAGCTCAGCTCTATAAATAGCTTATAAGTCAAGCTTGATGAGCTAATAAGTTAAACTCAAGTCAATCTTGACTCAACTCAACTCATTAGCTCACAAATCAGCTCGCTTAATAAGAAAGACAGAATGTAATCTATCATAGTAGATCAATATATTAGATAGTAGTTTTAGTTTAGTTATTTCAAAAAAAAAAATTTAACAGTATGCTGGCCTCCATATCGAGCCTAAAAATCAAGTCTTTAACAACTTATTTGTTGTTGAACAATAAATAAATAGATAAATAAGTGTGATTTTATTTAAGTTTAGTTTATTTAACCTTAATGCTTTTCAATAATATTTAAGTTGATATAGTTAAATGAATTTGAGAGTGTTTTATCGAGCTGAATTCATTTTGTTCACAAAAGTACATTATTTCACTAAACAGCTTTTTAAGTTTAGGTCTAAACGTGTGTGTGTGGTAAATATATATATATATATATAGATGGATACACGCATGCGCGTAGAACTGCAAACGAACTGAGCAGAGTCGAGCATGTATGTGTTCAAGCTTGAGATTGTTTAATATTATCGAGTTCGAGCTCGATTTGAGTTTGTTCACGAGCTCGATTTAAATTGAATTATCGAGCTTGTTAACGAACAGCTTGTTGAAAATTATACATGAGTTGTATCAATTAAAGCTTATTAAGCCTAAAAAAATAATAATTTGAATAATACTATTCACAAATAAGCCTTAATCGAGCCATAATCGAGCTCCTTAGAGAACTTGTTCACGAGCTTTAAATGATAATGTTCATGAATATAAATTAACCAAAAGTTGTGCTCGTTAAAAATTAGATTTCAAAAATGTCAGTCATTTGATTAATCAAATGAATATAAACGCAATAATGTCAAGTAGCTAACGCTCGGTTCATTTGCAGCCCTACGTGCACGGCTTATTTTTCCTCTGCGCTCATTTGGTTACTTGAAGCTGAAACATATGTTCTGATAAATTAAAAATGTATAAAATTTCATTTTAAACGTAATTTAAAATAATTTTACAATCGCCTTCAAAAATCATTAAAAAAAAACAGATGATTTTAATTTTGTATTCAATAAAAATTTAATTATTGTTTTCTAAAATATGATTTATATTTACAATCAACCAAATAAACCTCAAATAAATAACGGTTATTCTCCTTCTAATTTTATTTATATATTTGGCATTTTATATGATCTTGAAGCTCGATATCTTACTATAGGATTACATCCAAGATATGAAATTTACTTGTGAATTATTTTCATCAAATTTCATTTTAATTTAATCATATATAAAACACTTAAAATAAATAAAGATGATCAAATGATTTATAGAAATTCACATTAAAATCAATCCTGGGTCTTTCATGATAAAAATTATATAAAATAATATAACATAATATATATGTGATTTCAATTTAAATATGAATCATATGTTTGGCATTTATTCATTATATTAAAAAGATTAGCAATTTTCTCGTGAAATGCTTGGGATTAATTTTATTTTATTTTTTATTTTTATGTTATTTTAAATAATATATTTATTTAGTGTATTTTTTGTGCTTAAATTTTTGCTTTTAAAAATAAATCACATTACTTTTAAAAATACTCAAATAAATTTTTGAATATTTTTAAATATTTTTAAAAATAATTATCAACGGCCTAATATATATTATTTTAAATCAAAATATAAATAAATAAAATAAAAGTGATCTCAAATGGCTTCTTAGCTTCTCATTTTTGAAATTTTTAGATATAATTGTTTTTGAACTGCAGCCTTCTGGGGTCTATTGTCATTATATCTGGCCTCTATATTCTTCTATGGGGAAAGAGCAGAGAGGCTTCTGATTCTGATGCTCCATCCAATTCCAGCGAAACTGGAAGATTTAACACTGAAGCGGCATCATCAGGTCCATAATTAGGCTGTTTCTTCATGTGGCTTCAATGTTCATGAGCTATAGATTTCATGTTATTTTCTCATTATTTATAATAATATTTATTAGTATTGTATATTTTGTGTGATGTCTGAACAATTTTCTCGTATTTTTTTAAGTTAATAAAAAAATGATAATTATTTATGATGAATGTAATTGTATGGAATTAGTCTTAGTTTTCAGGATGGGCAAATTTATAATTTAGAATTAAAAATAAATGACAAAAAAAGATGAAAAATGTTGATTTAGGGATTTATTCTTTTTTTTAATAATTTTAAATTAATATTTGCAATTAAATTGAATAAAAGTGCAAAAAATGTATTGCATATCAAAAGTATCTTCTATAATTTGTGGGTAGTCCCTCAACATTGTAAAAAGTTTTAATATTTTTAAATATATTTGTATTTTTTTTTTGAATTTATTCTTTAAAAATGATATATGTAAAGTATATAAGTATTTAGAAATATATAAAAAAAGTGAATTATTTCGTTTGGAGTTAGGAGATCGTCATTGAATAGTTTTTATGAGTTTTTTTGTAATTAAAGAGGCATTATTCTAATGTCAAATGCTAATATTATGCAGAAAATACATAAAGTAAATTTTAAATATTTTACTTTACTTAGGAAAAGCAAGATAAGTGAACTTTATGCTAAATAGGGCATAAATTTTATTAGTTAATTCGTGTATTTTTTTATAATTATTTAAATTAATAGCTAAATTAAATAGAATAGAACTGTATAATTTATTTAGATAAAACTATTCAAGTAAGAAAACATGTATTTTTAAATTTAAAAATGGGAGATAAATGTTTTTAATCTAATAAGATAAAATTTATAATTTCTTAATAAAGATTAATTTTTATGATTTTAAAAGCCTTAAAAAATATTTAAATCTCTAAAATCATCAAAACATTGTTTGAATGATGTGGTAGCTAACTAGACTTGGTTAGGTTGGCTAATAGCCTTGGATTACTTTATGAGTTAGTTTAGTAGGCAGCAACATTGTAAGCTCCAAAAAATGAAGTGAAATGAGGGAGTATACTGCTCTAATGCCTAACAATCAAGACCTTGAATTTCTTTGAAATAGTATGTATAAGAGCTTTAAATTAGATTGTTTGGGCCAAATCTAGAGACTTGGGTAAGACTCATGGGTCTAACCATTAGAAGCAAACTTTAGTTCATTTATTAAACTAAGTGGAGAGATCCAAACACTATGCCTTACTATGAGAAAGGATAATTGGCAACAAAACTTTCTACCTCTAGATTCATTTCACTTTTTTTAGGTATGGCAATTTCTCTTATAGGGCTCTTTAAAATTAGGTTTAGAGCTTACAGCTATTTATTGGTGGGTTTGAGTAGTTTAGTATCATAAGCTAAACTAAGGGGGTTCCTAAGGTTTAGGTACCCAAACTATATGCTATATTAACTTAAGGTCCACTAAGTTCATTCAATTAGGTTTATTTAATCATATTAAGTAGATATGATCATTTTAGGTTTATGTTGTCTTAGGATCTAATCAACTAGGTTAGGTGGGTTGACTAAGGTTCAAACTAGCTAAGATTAAGACCAAATCAAGTTTATTGAATTCTAAAGAAAGTATGAAATTTGACCAAGGGTCATATGTTGATTTGAGCTTGACTGTCTAGGTCAAGTGGGTTTCAATTCCATAAACTCACATTAGCATGTATATTGATTGAGTTATGCTAGCAAGGTTCAGTTGACTCATGTATCAAGATTATGTATGTTTGTGCCTAAATTGGAATATCAAGCATGGTCAAGATTGAATCCCATCAAGCATAAGAATATTATAATAGGTTAAACAGAAAAAGAGATTCATGCATAAAAATAAGATAAGTGTTTAGCTGACTATAATAGAATTGATATGTGGTGAGTGCATCAAAATAGAGGTCAACACATATAATAACATTATAAAAATACACCTATTAGAGAAGTTTATAAATTAAAAGATTAATTTGAAGAAGCAGAGTGCATTTATAATTTTATCTACATAAATTGTTCACAATTTTTGCAATAAGTTTTATACCTTATAGTGTCAAGACAATGATGATAATGTACAAATAAACTTACATAATTAGAATTATATAATAATTTTTAATTTATTTCCCAACTAACTAGATTGTTAAATTATTAAAAAAAATGCTTTTACTTTAAATTAGTAAAGAAATGATCATGTTCATGTGTGAGAATTAATACACTTATATAGCTCCCTTTACACATGATTTCCTGCTTTTAGATTATATAAAGTGGTAGATATGGTAACGAAGTCATTATCATAAGTCATTTTGCACTCATATATCTTTTATATCTTCTATCTACTAGTAATAAGGGTGTAATAATATAAAATTTTATAACTTTAGGGTACATTTGAGAGAGTGGTGGTTGTGCAGTGTGGCGCAAAAATAGACCACAGTGTCATTTGTAAACAACATTTTAAATGCATTTTGTAGAATTTGTGATGCAAAAACTACATTTTTAACAACATGGGAAGTGTGGTGGTTGTCAGAAAATCGTGGTATGAATTTTTTTAAATTTAAAAGAAAATGTAATATTCACTATAGCTTTTAGATAGCAGTTTCTTCTATTGCAGCTCTATCATTACCTTTCAAGTAGTTTAAATGTACATTTAATCTACTTAGCAATTTAACAACTAATATTCATAAAATAAAATTTATAATATTTTTAATATTAATGATAATTTGATCATTTGCCAATATCAATGACGTGGAGGTTAAAAAAAATAAAAAGTCACATTAAATACATATATTAATTTAAAACTAATATTCATCAAACTCATTATTTGTAAGTCACATGATATATTTTACTACTACATATTTATTATTTATTTAAAAAAATACAATTACATAATTAGTAAAATTTAAAATATATTTATTTTCTTATATTTTAAATTTAGTGACAAAATTATAAAGTAGAATAAGATTGGATAATTTTTTTTGAGTATTTTATCTTAAAAAACTATAGTATAAGTGCATTAGTAAAACTAATTAAATTTTTATGAATAAAAAGTAATTAAAGAATATTGTGTCTAATGTTCTTTGATCTAAAGGTATCTCTTAAAAGATGGTATTGATAACATCGTTAAAATTCATTAAATGGAGAAGGCTAGTCAAGCTATATTGGCAATCTAAATCCAAATATATAGACTCTTATCTATCTCATAGACTTCAAATGTGATGGTATGATCAATGTTTACACTCCATTAACAATGCTATCTCAATTTAGAATATTGACAAACTTGTAATCTTGTACATTGGATGAGATCATTAAATTGTCAACGATATTGAAGACAAAGATACATTAACAAGGCCCGAAAAGCAGGGTTTGGGGCTGTAGCCCAGTAGCAGTTCGAGGTCAGCATCATCGAGTAGGGTTTGGTGTGGTAACCTCAATGGTGATATAGCCTATACAACAAATGGAAGCTCGGTTATAGTGAAAAAAAAATGTTAAAAGAGGTCTAATTTATGTTCCACCATCCATGGTTGGTGGCAACTAGTAACTCATATGTTCCATACTTTGACAACAACCAATAGCCATCTTTGACAACAAATAGCAACCCATGTGGACTTAAGGAATCACCCACTCTTGTGGAAATCATGGAGGAACCAAATTAGACCAAAAAACCTATCATCATTGCTTGATAAAGGCTAAAAATTCTATAAATAGCCTTCATTCCTTCATTACTTTCTTAGGTTGAGCTTCCTCTTGTAATCCCTAGCCTTACTTCACTTCTTTGCTTTTACTACATTCACCCTAGGAAGTATTAGTGACATGCATGACATTAAAATACTTTAAAGGTTGTTGGAGTGGTGGTGAAATATTTAGGGTTGGTAGATAACTAAGAAAAAAATAGATTGATTTAAAAAAGATAGATTAATGGCCAAAATTTTATTACAATAGTTGATTAGGTTTTTTGATTGGTATGAGTGAGAGCCTCAAGATCATAGATTTGGGATTTTTTTAACCATTGAAGTGAGTTTAGACTAATTGGATATGTATTTAAGAAGTTATAAAATTTTAAAGAAAATTTGTTAACATAAATGGTCAATATAAGTTAGAATTTTATGAGAATGTATGGCTCAATTTTTGTGATATTTAAAGTGGATTATACTTTGTGAAGATGGTAGAGAAGTGGGAGAATAAGAAATAAGCAAGAAAATGAAATAATAATTTTGGTAAATTGTTATATCAATCCAAAAAATAGGTAGTGTCAACTTTTCATAAATTTAAACTTTTGCATAAGATCAAAGTTATTTTTACTAAATAATGTGAGTATTGCTAGTACATGAATTTTTATAATGAAAGAAAAAACTCATAAGAAAATACAAAAAGGCACTCTTAAAATTTTATTTTAAAGGCCATAATAGTAGCCTCCTTTAAAATATCTTTATATTTAAAATAAAATAATACTACTCCAAAATAAGAATCATTAAGTTTTTGATTAATTCTCTTAAATCTTTAACTTGGGCTAATTTATATGCTTCCAAAAAAAATTATTTTAATATTTAAAGTATCCCCCCAAAATAATATTTGTTGAGCCTTGTACTTCTTAAATAAAATAAACTAATAGTAAGATAAAATTAATTATCATATAAATCGTCCTTTGAAATTTTTTTAATGAAATGCCACCTAACTTGTCCTACCTTAATTCTCCTCCACACCACATGATAAATTCTATAAAATTGATAAATATCATAGTGAAGTGAGATAAATAATAATTTAATTATTTGTAGATGTAGTTTTAGGTTCATCCAATGGTATAATATATGTAGCTATTCAAATAATTGATAATGACAATGATTTAAAATTGGATTTATAACTTTTTCAAGTGAGTTCATTTGCTAATTTTAATATTTAATAAACTCTTTAAATTGAAAGTTATCATGTGTAATAAAAATAAAAATAGGAAATATGTTAGAAAAAAAAACATAGTAAGTCCAAGGGTCCACTCATCATATGGCATTTAGTAGGCACATGAGTATGAAATTGAGAGTAAACTAAAACATAATCATTATTTTTATATTATCAAGATAAATATATAAGTTTGAAAAATAAATTCAATAATATTATCACTACTTATGTCAACTCATTTTAGCACATGTGAATATAGTCCATGCATATGAGGTGCTAAAAAAATATAGCATCATATTATGAATGGTGAGTCATGTCACTAAAATTAGGATGCTTAATTATGTGATTCAAATCTAAAAATGAAGGTTCAAAATAATATCTAAGTCAAGTTGTATATTATATGGGGATAGTGGCTCATCACTAAACTTGTTAATATGTGTTTAAAATAAGAGTAGCTAAATATGACATCTTAGGGAGAGAAACCTTATAAAGTATATCATTGTATTTAGAATCATCTATTTATGGATCAAACTCCATAAACAAATATTTTCACCTTAAAAGCTTGTGATGCATTAATCTTTTAAAAAATTAATGCCTTCTTAATCATGAGAATAGATAATTAATATAATTGAATTTTTCAATAATATGATTAATTTTATCATTAAAGCTAACATCAAACTTTTCTTATCTCCTCCTATCAAAAATAGAAGGATATTTTTGAAAGTTGAGGGCATTATTTTATAATTTTGAGTTTTAATCTAACATGAATACTATTTAAATGTAAAGTTTCATTCATCTTTATTCATGTTATAATTTCTCTCACAAGTCTTTATTCTCTTTCTAATAAATCATGTAAGAATTATATAATTAATTCTTAAGTGTGGCCCACATTAATTATTATTCAATTTACTATTTAATAATTAATTATGTACTTAAATCTCATTAGTCAAGAGAGAGTTTGATTGATCGTTTATGGACCGTTTGATCAAACAAAGATCTCTTCATGTAGAACCATCTGCTTCTCCCTACCCTTTAATGTGTAAGTGTCTCTCCATTAAGATTATTATATGAAGAATATTTGGGTGAAGGAAGAGAAATCCCAGATTTATTTATTAAGTGAAGTTTTGTGAAAGTCACTTTATTCAAGATTTTGAGTTTATGAGTTTATACAATTATGTTGTTTGTATGAGTAAGAAAAAGAAATATTTAACTAATCGAATCAAATTTCTTACGAGTGGTATCAGAGCCAAGTTTAAGAACTTATGATTTTCCATTAAAAATTGATTTATCTTTTGATCGCTGAAATTTAATTCCACATATTCTAGTAGCTCATTATTGTGGTAATCCTTGATCAACGCTTTTCAAGTTAAGTACGTTCTTTTCACTATTTTTTATTTTCAATGTATTTAACATAATCATTAAATTTCCTTGGCTTTACGTTTTATTGTAATGAAATCTTCTCATTTTATTTGGAGAAATGTTTTAGTTTTAAAGCCATTTTTGTTAACTATACAAGAGTAAGTGGGCCCATTAAGGCATATATAAATTAAATGATATCTGAAAATTTAAATACATTAAAATTTGTTGCTCACTACCGATGTTATAACATATATTATGGATTAATATAAATCATCATATTTTGTTTATTTAACTTTTCAGATATATGTAGAATATATCTTTAATGCTATAAATTTTATTTATTTCAGATTTTATGTATACAAATAAATCTGAAAATTTTATTTATTTCAGATTTTCTGTATACAAATAAATCTGAAAATTATGTTTTGATTTACATAAAGTATACATATAAACAAATTTGAATGTAATTTTTATTTATATTGTTGAAAAGAATTAATGTAATTATGTTAAGAAAATTGCATAACCATTAAAATTGGATTTGTTCATGTATGACATTATATACATATTAGTGATTTTCTTTATGTATTTCATTCAATTGAAATAATTATTGTTATCATTATTTAATTTGATATTTACATCAAGCATAATTTGTTAATCATCAAAGCGATCGAATTAGAAAGATTGATGATTTATACATATAAACTCAATGTTTCAGCTTATTTAAGCATAATCATTTTATTGGCTCTCGTGTTATTTGTGATGATTTATATAAACTAAAGCTTGATAATTTATTTGCTGAAACTTTATTGATCTTGCATCATAATATTATAATTAAACGTGATTTGGTTGATGAAAGATCAGTTTATTTATGACATAAAAGTTTGAGTCATATATCTAAATAAAGAATACAAAGATTAGTAAAGAATGAAATTCTTCCTGATTTAGATTTTACTGATTATGATATTTGTGTGGATTGTATTAAAGGTAAATTTACAAAATACACAATTAAGAAAGCGGCCATAAGAAGCACACAACTTTTAGAGATTATACACACTGATGTTTGTAGACCTTTTGATGTTCTAGCTTTTAATAGAGAAAAATATTTTATCACCTTTATTGATAATTTTTCACGTTATGGCTCTGTCTATTTGTTGCATGAAAAATCTCAGTTAATAAATGCCTTGGAGACATTTATTAATGAGGTTGAAAGACAATTAGATAGAAAAGTTAAAATTATAAGATCTAATAGAGGTGATGAATATTATGGAAGACATGATGAATCTGGACAATGCCCTGATCCATTTGCTAAATTTCTAGAAAAGTATTACGTTTGTGCTCAATATACAATGTCAGGAACACCGCAACAAAATAGTGTTGCAGAAAGGCATAATCGTACTTTAATGGATATAGTTAGGAGTATGTTAAGTTATTCTACTTTACCCTTATCATTATGGATGTATGTTTTAAAAACTTTTATATTTTTATTAAACAGGGTTCCTAGTAAGGCAGTTTCAAAAACTCCTTTGAATTGTGGACAAGAAGGAAGCCTAGTTTAAAACACCTTCATGTTTGGGGTTGCCCAGTAGAATTAAGAATTTATAATCCACATGAAAAGAAATTGGATTCAAAAATAATCATTGAACATTTCATTGGTTATCCATAAAAGTCTAAAGGGTATAGATTTTATTATCCTAATCATAGTATAAAAATTATTGAAATTGTAAATGATAAGTTCATTGAAAATGGTGATATCAGTGGGAGTACAAAACTATGAAATGAAAAAATTGAAGAAGCTAAAGTAAAAATTTCTTTATCAATTACTTCTTCTAAAGTTGTTGTTCCTATAATTGTTGAACAATTTGATAATTTACAAGAACAACAAATGAATGACCATACACCACATAATGAAGTTATCACCAATGAACCTATAATTGATGAACCATAAGAAATATCATTAAGACGTTCTCAAAGAGAAAGAAAATCTGCTATTTCGGATGATTATCTTGTTTATTTACAATAGTCAAAATTTGACTTAGGAATTGATAATGATTCAGTTTCATTTATATAGGCCATTGAAAGTATTAATTCTGAAAAATAGTTAGATGCTATGAAAGAAAAGTTAAAATCGATGAATCACAATAATGTCTGGGATCTCGTTGAATTGCCTGAAGGTTCTAAAAGAGTTGGATGTAAATGGGCCTTTAGGATCAAACATGACTCTAATGGCAATATAGAATAATATAAAGCCAGACTTATTGCCAAATGTTTTACACAGAAAGATGGTATTGACTATAAAAAAACTTTTTCTCCTATTTCCAAAAAGGACTCATTAAGAATTATTATGGCGTTAGTGGCTCATTATGATTTGGAGCTATGCCAAATGGATGTGAAAACCGTATTTCTAAATGGAAATTTAGAGGAAGAAGTTTATATGAATCAACCTAAAGGTTTTTCAATTAAAAGAAAAAAAACATATGGTGTGTAAACTTAAGAAATCAATATATGGACTTAAACAAACTTCTCGACAATGATATCTTAAGTTCAATGATACTATTACTACCTTTGGATTTAAAAAAATATTATTGATCAATGTATATATCTAAAGGTCAATGAGAGTAAGTTTATATGTTTGATTTTATATATTGATGATATATTGCTTGCAACTAATGATCTTGAATTAATGTACAAGACCAAGAAATTTCTCTCAAAAAACTTTGAAATGAAAGATATGGGTGAGGCATCCTATGTGATAGGAATTGAAATATTCTTTGATAGATCACAAAAATTGTTAGGATTATCTCAAAAAGCATATATCAATAAAGTTTTAGAGAGATTTTAAATGGAAAAGTGTTCTACAAGTATTGTTCCAATTCAGAAAGGGGAAAAATTCAGTCTTAAACAATGCCCAAAGAATGAATTGGAATGTGAGCAAATGAAATAAATTTCTTATGCATCTATTGTTGGAAGTATGATGTATGCTCAGACTTGTACGAGACCAGATATCAGTTTTGCTGTGGGAATGTTGGGTAGATATCAAAGTAATCCAAGAATTAATCATTGGAAAGTCGAAAGAAAGTTTTGGATATTTGCAAGGAACGAAAAGAACATATGCTCACTTATAGGAGATCCGATCATCTTGAGGTGATTGGATATTGATTCGATTTTCCGGATGTGTGGATACTAGAAAATTCACATTTGGCTATTTGTTCCTACTGAGGAGCTATCTCATGGAGAAGTAGAAGCTCATTTCTGCATCCACTAAGGAGGCTGAGTTTGTGGCATGTTTTGAAGCCACAATTCATGGGTTATGGTTGCAGAATGTCATTTCAGGACTTGGAGTTGGCAACATTATTGCCAAGTCGTTGAAAATTTATTATGATAATGTCGCAGCAGTCTTCTTTTCTAAGAATGACAAGTATTCAAAGGGTGCTAAACATATGAAATTGAAATACTTTACTGTTAAAGAAAAAAAATTTAGAAACAGAGAGTATCATTTGAGCACATTAGCACTAATTTTATGATTGCTGATCCTTTAACTAAAGGATTGCAGCCTTAACTATTTAATGAACATGTTGAAAAGATGGACATTATTAAAGATGGACATTATTGAATTTATTATGCTCTTTATGTATTTGACTCTGAGTTCTCTATTGAATTATTTCTAACATATTATAACATCTTGTTTTATTATGTTTGAATGTATATACATGAAAGAATTATATAAATGTTAACAAGATTTATCTTTTATAAAGACATTAATGTTGAACCATTATGATTATCTCTCATTATAGATTATATTAAATATAAAATTAATATTGTGATACATGGAAGGAAATATATAACACTAATGATGTATAATCGCCATGATCCCTATTAATTTTTACTTAATAATGAATTCTGATTTGACCAAATTAAGAAAATTATTTGACATGTCATGTGCATTATGTTTATGTACATAATTATTACATCTTTGAATTGAATAATATTATATGTGCTAAGTGGGAGAATGTAAGAATTATGTAATTAATTTTAAGTGTCACATTAATTATTATTTTATTTTAATAATTAATTATGTACTTAAATCTCATTGATCAAGAGAGAGTTTGTTCGATTATTTATGGACCGTTTGATCAAACAAACAGTCTCTTCATAGAAAAACTACCGGTCCTCTTTCTACTCTTTAATGTGCAAGCGTCTCTCCATTAAGATTATTACATGAAGAAAATTTGGGTAAAGGAAGAGAAACACTAGTTTTACAAATTCAAAAGAACTCATGACAAATCAAGGTATGATTTATTTATTAAATGAAATTTTGTGAAAGTCACTTTGTTCAAGATTTTGGGTTTATGAGTTTATACAATTATGTTGTTTGTATGAGTAAGAAAAATGAAATATTTAACTAATCAAATCAAATTTCTTACAAATCATTCCAATATTTTGGTTGTTCTAACTATTTATAGTCTTACAAAGTTAGTTCATAGATAGTTATATATGTTTTGTTGATAAAAAAGGTTTATTTAGTTATTTGAGTCATTCTGAAAGTTTATTACTATTGTGCATACCATCAAATAAAAAACTTTAGAAGCTAACTTGGTGTAGGAATTGTATGTTGATATACAAAGAAGCATGATTGAAAGCACATAGTAAAAAAGGGAAGTTCTATTAAAATATGGATGAAAAGTTGAAATAAAATATTATTGATTTGAATAATGCTTGATTAAAAGAACTCTAAATTAGGAGTGTGGTTATTATAGAAAATTCATATATCATGCACTTCTTAGATAATTTATATCTTTTTGACAATGACTTGTTAGTCTTGCCGTTATAAAAAAAATCACTGCATTTTTTATTTGCTTTTTAATGCAAAAATGATTATGTAAAAAGATTATTATATGGTAATAAAATGCAAATGCATGAATTTTTTTGGGAATCTTTAAACATATTCTTCTAATTAACTTTTATATGCAAAGATAAAAAATGCTTCAAAATATTTAATCATGAGTAAAATTAAAATTTAATGTTTTAAAAATATATTCAATAGGTTACATGAAATATTTCTTTGTAGGTCATATTCTTACATTGTACTAAACTCTCATATATTAAAGAAGTGGGACAAGTTTTAAAATATGATTGTCTTAGCTTTTATGTGGTGTTAACTACTTAGATAATAGCAACTTAATTTTAGAATTACAAACATAATTTGTGGATATCTTATAGATTTTTTTAACATATATTAAAGAAATTTAACAACACAATAAAGCAAAAAGTATTTAGTTATTTAACATTTTTTCTATGCTTAAAAAGGTGCATTTTACTTCTAAAAAGTGAGAGATGTTAGTATTTTTGGTGTGATAGTTAAGATTGGGGTGTCATATAAGTAAAAAGTGAAATTTAGGTATTAGATATGTAAATACATAAACATTGTGTGTTATGTATGTAAATCCCCCTTTTTTAATTATTAACTAATATATTAATGTATGTCAAGAGTTATCTCAATACTTTTAAAGTACAAGTGTTAAATATAAATAAGAATATAATCATTAACATAGATTTATGACTATAGATTTATTATATTTTGTATAAATTCAAAAAATTTAAAAAAAGTAAAGATGAACAAATATAAAAAATAAATGTAAGATTTACATATATATCATAGAGATCTTATATATTTATATATCTAACACCTAAATTTTGATAATTATATATATACAATATTTTTTTAGAGAAAGATGTATTTTCTTTAAAAAATTAATGATAGTGATTTTCTTAATTGATATTAAACATATAGATGTTATTTATGAAATACTACAATTTATATGTTATATATGTGGATATATAAGAATCATATGGTATTTATGTATGTAAATGGCCAAAATAAAAATAAATAATTTTATCACTCTGTAGTGTATTTATGATAAAATTATTAATAATGATAGTACAATGCTCCTTTAACTTAATAGTCTAAAAACTTTTAATATAAAAAAGATAGAAGATTTATATATATCTCATATAATTTTTATATATTTATATATCTAATATCTAAAATTAGATATTTATTTCTTTAATATTTTCTTATATTTTAAAAAAGTAAATGAATGATGATGATATTTTTTTAATGTGATATTAAAAAGTGAGATGTTATATATATATATATATATTAAAATATAAATATTAAACTAATAAAAAATATAAATATTAGATATATAAATACTCTTATATGTGATATGTATGTAAATCTCTCAAAATATATCACCTATATCAGGCAGGCACGATTAGGTTTGGCTGTCAAAGAAGAAGGTAGGCACGATTAGGTTTGGCTGTCAAAGAAGAAGGTAGGCCGGAGTGCAGAGAGAGCGCAGTCCTAAGGCATCATCCATGACTCTGGGGAGTTCTGGTGGTTCTAGCGTCATCGGTGAGAAAGTTTTTTTATTCCTATAATTATTTCTTATTTATATTTTACTTGAAACTGGGATCCTACACTATTGACTGGTTAAAGGTTGCCATGCGCTTGATTTGTTCCGATGAATCCGATCAGATTTGGCAGTCTTTTGTTTACTCATGCTATGTAGATCTATTGAATCAATAGTCTTGGCAGGAAAACTCATCTTTCTTTTTCTTGACTTTTAGGTGTTTGGGATTATTTTTGCGTCAACTAAAGTATTTCTTCGATTTTAATCGTTGGTTCAATCTCATTTTATCGTTATCAGTAGATTTGTAAGTAGTTTGTGGGTGTTTCTTTTTTCCCCCCTTTTTAACCCTTTTTGTTTAGGCGTTGATTGCTGTTTGAGAATATTTTTTCATTTTGGAATTTAGCCTCAGAAGTTGTGGCAGTCTATATGAAAGTTGCTGTTTCAAAATCTGATTGGAGTGGGTAACGAATAGAAATTACTTCTGTACAAGAGCTGTTGGTGGTTTCTGTTGATTGTTAGACATATGATTCTGTTGTTAATCTAACTGTCTTGGTTAGATCTACAGTATGAGTCAGTATACCGCTTGGCATATTTGGAAAGTTAGTACTTGAATTTAAATTTAACTTGATTTTTTAATATTATTAGGATGAGAGTGTTTCTTATAGGAAATATTAGAATACCACTTTCATTCTCCAAGATCAAGCTGTCTAGGGTCTGATGAGTCTCTTTACAACCTCCACATTTACTCCATAGAATCATTAACAAGGTGCATCATAGCCATCCATCTATCAAAGCTTGATTAGATGCCCCAATCAAATATACTGAAGGTTATAATGAGGAGGGCCAAGGAGGACTTAATTTTGTTTAAGAACTCTACATGATGATTAACAGTACGTAGATGATATAGAAGTTGTACAACTTGACAAGTTTTTATGAGAAAATGATCAAGGTCCATCTTTGGTAGCTTCCATAGTTCTATGCTACCCTTTGGGAACCCGTAAAAGGACTCAAGAAGAGAGTTTTGGGACATCATATTATATGCTTAACCTTAATGATTTCTTCAAGTGATGTTGAGTTCAAAATTCATATTGAAAGAACAAAAAAAAAAACTTTGGCTTGTCTCCCTATTGTTTGGAGAGTGGTAAGGACAACTTGTCAAAATGAGCTTTGACTTGGATCCTTTCAATCTTTTCTAGAAATCAACAACAAAATATCATCATTATTATTATTGGGGTGGAGTTATTTAGTTGTTATTGCCATAGGATGGAACTATGGTGTAGGTTGGACTTTGAGCTATGATATCATAATTGCCATTGGGGTGAAGTGAGCTCATCAATGGCATACTACTGTTGTGATTTAAGCTGGAACAATGACATCATCATTGCCACTACCACGAAAGCAATGGGTGATGTAGGACAGACCATGTAATTGCAGTGTTGTAGGTCTGAGGCGATATCATCATTGTTGGTATGGTCGTACGGTGGAATTTCTAGTTGATGTAGGCCAGATTCATATCACTACTATGTGTCATCATTAGAACTTGGGTGAAGGTGAAGTTTGGAATTGGCTAGAGTGATGCCACAACCACTGAAGAGTGAGGTAGAATTTTGTAGATCTTGTTGAGTGATGTAAGCTCTTGTACGACAATGGAGTTTGCTTGACTCTAGCACATTCTAAGGATTTGTTTGACTAGCTTAGATTTTGCATTTGTGTATGTTTTTGTTTTATCTCCTTGCCATCTTAATTTATGAGGATTCCTTTTAGTTAGATGCTAATAGTAAATTGGGAAGCTTATGTTGCTACCAATTTCTTTTTATGCATCCCCACAAGGCTATTTCTAAGCATATTTTGGAGATAAGTTGTGGATGTCTTCATAAAAGCTGCTTGTGGACATTAAGGTAAGTTGTTTTTCCTTGAGAGCTATCCGTAGGCAGCTCCACAGATATAAGCCGTTAGAATTCTACTATCATCTTTCATGATCAAGCTAGAGGAATGGCTGCATTATTTCTTTTCAAATAGTACTTGCATGAAATGTAAGCCTTCACTTCCCATTGCTCCGCTCCGCTCCCCCAAAAGCAGACTTTCAAAGTGCTAACAGACAATGAAGTACTAATGAGCAGAGACATGTGCATGCATGCGTACATGATTCAAAAAACAGCACGGCAGTTTTGTGATCTTTTGATCTAGTAGCTAGCCAAAAAGCTTTTCAAGGTTGTCTGCATACCGGGATGCTACCTAGTGATAAATCATTTTGAGAGTGTCTAAATGGTGTGATCCAATTTGGGAGTTATTTTACACGCCAGTCTAGCATGCTTTGTACTTAGTGTGAACACCAAAAATACATTCTATTTGATCATATTAATTTTGATGTGGATATTTTGGATGCTTTGGTTCCATCGATTCATTCATATATAACCCAAATGGATTCTGCAAGTGGCTACACATATCGTGCACAATGTGTTTGACCCATTATGATGTGGTTTCTGTCGTCCTGCATTCCAAAGCATTATGTCTTCTCTCTTTTGTGGCCTTGTCGATTGTTTCAGTAAATCTACGCTATTGTTGATCCCTTTAGTCCTTTAAAGTTTATTAAATTTAAATTTTATTTAATAGAGAAACAATAAGTTGAGTAACATTGATCTTTTTCCTTCATATTTTGTAGAAAAACATCAATCTTTTGCATAAGCTTTTGTTCAACTTCGAACCTTCTGCTTCATACCCTTAAAACATTGCATGTTCTGTAATTTGAGTAGTATTGCTACCATGAAATGGCGTAAGTGGCAGCCTTTTAGCGTGCTCAGTGATGGGATGCAACTGTGTATCTTGGCGGTCAGCACCAAGAGTTGCATTGCAGTCTCACTAACTGTTACATTATGTGCTGGAGATCCAACCTAAGGCTTCTATCCCAGTGTCAGTACTGTGGGATCAATTGCTCATGCAGGAATGGCACAGTATTACTGCTTTTCTTGTCTCCTCCTGGTGACATTATAGCAGCAGTCTCTGTTTGCTGTGATGTTCTGATAGGGGGCACAGTTTAGTGGGATAATGGTGACAAGCTGCATTTGGATTGCACAATTAACAACGTGGAGGCCATTTAAGTGAAGGCTTTATTTGACGTTTTGGCTACATTCTTTTCGGTGATGTGATTCTGTGTTGGTGCTTCAGCTAAAGGTTGTGAACTTAGGGAGAGTTTGGAGGTGTTTTTGGGAATATTAGTTGGCGATATTCTTAAGACTTAACTATCTCAAACTACTAGTATAAATAAAGGTGCCCAAAATAAACATGATCATTATGTTACTTTAATTTAATGTTATGCTTATTAAATGAAGAATCAATTTATTTTTATTGTGATTGGGTGAGGAATGATTTATATTAATTGATATTGAATGGACATTAATTCAATGTGAAAGATTATTTAGAAACAAAGAATTTACTGACATTGATCCATTTAAATTGAGATATTGAACCGTTAAAATAATATATGCATTATTATAAATCAATAAATAGTGGAATGCTATTTAAATATGGACAAATCAATATTTTTTAAATTATTTTATGTAGATTAGAAGGTGTTGTTGTTATTATTGCAAATTAGATATTTAGAATTTAAGATACACACTAATAATATAAATCTAAATAATTTAAATGCATGCGTTAAAATCAAGTATATATTGTTCTAATTTTTTTATTTTTAATCTTAGCAATGGGAATATAAATATGCTTTAAAAGATTAAATAAATGTAGGTGAAATTTGTTATTTTTATAAAAATTGTAAATCAAGGGTGAAAAGCCTTAATTAGTGAATTTAATTTGTTTAAAAAAACAAAATGTATTCTATTATTTTAAACTTAGATATATTATTGATTTTAAATTCATTCATGAAAATATAAATATTTATTAAAAAGATAGTACTAATTTAGGAAAATTTAGTTTGTTATTTTTCATTTTTACAATAATTTATGTGGTCTTCATTTATTAACTGTTAGATATATGATTAAGATTTAATAAAATTTAAATAGATGGATGATCACGAATTCCTTAAGTTGCAGCATCAATTGCTTTATAATAGTAGTAGATCAAACTGTACTTATAATCTAAGATAAACATCCGCTTGTGCGAAGGGCCCTTTACAGAGTGGCTTCCACAAAATATTTTGAAAATAGAATCAATTTTGTAGCTGATGAAGTGTGGGAGTTGTTCTACAAGTCCATTCCTAGTAGGAGAGGGGATTGTTTTTCTACAGGTATACATTTCAAGAAGAGGGACAAGGATAGGGGATCTGGTGTTAATTCCCATGCTTGAGAATGGAAGAGAGATAATCTTTAAATAACTTTTTGATCAAAATCAAGAGCACTAAGCAAATTAATAATAAATTATGCAAATGAATAACAAAATGGAACAAAATTGCAAAAGTAAGAAATATCAAGCCGCATGCTAGTATAAGTAGATGACTTTCTATGAAATTATATGGCTGCACTTGTTTTGCACTAGAATGAATCAAAGATCCAACTTGTACTCACTAGATTGAACTAGGAGAGATTTTTTTAATGTTAAAAAGTTCTCATTTACATGCCTTATATCAACTATTTATAGCTTTTTTTATAACCTGGTGTAGTATATGAGATTGGCACGCAACCAATACTAACTAAAGGTTAAACTAATCCTGATTTTCTTTTGAAAGTTTTAAATATTTTTTATGCCTAACAGGCTGAAATACATATTTCAAGCCAAAATTGATCAGTAGTCATGTGTAGTAGCAAACCAACATCCCATCATCTAATACTGCCCTATGTTAAGTCTTAACATCGATCACACATGTTTAACCAATCTCAACTCATAAGTCCATAGTAAAACCATCACTAATAACATAAATGAGTAAATCTAAGTGCCAATGCCTTAATATCATATACTTTCCTTTTTTATTTCTTTATAATTAATAATGGTAACACCAACCTACATTAGATTTTACTCTACCAAAATAAGCAACCTTGCATCAACTTTGTGACAATAGTTGATATATCTTTTTAAAATTTATAAATCAAGCACGAATCTCAAGTTAAAGCATGTATACAATCAAATTAAACGACTCAGTGAGATGAGTCTAATAAAGCTAGAATCGGGTCAAATCGAGCCCAAGTGAGCTCAAATCGAGCCCAAAAGCTACATATGAAAATTTCAAAACACTGATTGGATGATCAAATGACTTTCAAATTTGACGTGCTTATAGTTGAATCGAGCAGCTCGACGAGATGAATCTAATGAGCCTAAGATCACTCAAATCGAAGATCATTTGATGGTCAAATCATCAAAAAATTATATATGATCAAATAAATCGATATGAGCCGTCCAATGGAGTATTTTCAGGTTTTGGCTACAATGACCAAAATGCCTCTCTCAGAATCCTATAAATAGTATCTCATTCTTTTCATGGAAGGAGGAAGGAGCTAAAAGCGAACTTGGGAGAAAGTTAGGAGAAAGCTAGAAGTTTGAAGTTCGTCATTACTACCGTTACCGCCGATGGCCGCCTATTCTCATCACTGACTGTCATCAACAACTATTACAACCCAACTACTGCTGCATAGCTGTTGTAACATAATTCTGGAATTCCCATTCTCAGGATTTCTCACATACAATTTTGTAATCCCGTTATCGGAATAATTCAAACTTTGTACTTCAAAACAGATATATAGTGGAGCATTTTTATTGTGCTAGGCTCCGTGATTTTTTCTCCTAATTTTGTGATTTTTATTCATAAAAATTCTGGAGTTTCTTATTCTCTTTTCAACTATTTGTGTGTGTGTGTGTTGGATTTTCATAAAAGCTAAGACGTGAAGTTTTATTTTACCCCAATTGGTTTTCTATCACGCAACAGTTTGAAGCCGTCTGTGGGATGAGATTTTCATTACTTCATCATGTTAGGCAACCAAGTTTTTCAACAAGATCAAAACTAATAGCTAGATGGAGCACTTCGTACTTTTGAAGAGTGCATGCGAAGACTAGAGAAACATCAAGCTTAAATCCTTCAACTCTTACTAGGAGCTGAACAACCGAGAATGTCACCACAAACTGGAGGAAATCGACCCTATCAACAACACGATAGAATTGATTTTATTGAAGAAACTCATGAAGAACTCCCCCGCAATAATATGAAAATTCCCCTCATACATCATCCTGATATGGTTCATGACTATATTATTAGCTTAACTCATCCTACTCGTATTGCCCGACCAACTTTGAATCCCCCTACCATCTTTGATGGGATTGAATCACCCCCGTTTTATGGAGACAACCCGTGAAGTTATACGAGATGAAATACAACGCTTTGCTTGAAATAAATTTTCGCTAAGAGATAAACAGTTCATCCCTCGTCGGAGTATTCAAGAATCTTTTTCTTTGCATGATATGGTTCTTCAATAATCGATCCCGATGGGATTTAAACTACTTAACATTGAATCTTATGATGAAACTTCGATTCTTATGAGCACATCGATCACGTAACTATTATGCATATTCAACAAGCCCCGATGCTTTACTTTGCCAAGTTTTTCCTATCACTCTTAAAAGGCAAGCTCATACATAGTTCTATTCCCTCCCCCAAGGGATCATTCTTAACTTTGCTCATTTGGCTAAACTCTTTGTAGAACAATCATTTTCAAATCGAATAGTGGAGCATTTTATCAAGCAGCCCGTGATTTTTCTTCTATTATCGGGATTTTATAATGTAAAAATTCAGTTTATTCTCTTTTCAACTATTTGTGTGTGTGTGTGTGTTGGATTTTCATACAAGCTAAGACGTGAAGTTTTATTTTACTGCAATTGATTTTCTATCACACAACAATTTGACGCCTTCTGTGGGATGGAGATTTTCATTACTTCATAATGTTAGACAATCAAGTTTTTCAACAAGATCGAAACCAACAGCTAGGTGGAGCACTTCGTACTTTTGAAGGGCGCATGCGAAGACTAGAGAAACATCAAGCTTAAATCCTTCAACTCTTATTAGGAGCTGAACAGCCGACAATGTCACCACAAACCGGAGGAAATCGACCCTATCAACAACACGATAGAGTTGATTTTATTGAAGAAACTCATGAAGAACTCTCTCGCAATAATATGAAAATTCCTCCCATACATCATCCTGATACGGTTCATGACTATATTATTAGCTCAACTCATCCTACTCGCATTGCCCGACCAACTTTGAATCCCCCTACCATCTTTGATGGGATTGAATCACCCCTATTTTATGGAGACAACCCGTGAAGTTATACGAGATGAAATACAACGCCTTGCTCGAAATAAATTTTCGCTAAGAGATAAATAGTGCATCCATCGTCGGAGTATTCAAGAATCTTTTCCTTTGCATGATATGGTTCTTCAACAATCGATCTCGATGGGATTTAAACTACTTAACATTGAATCTTATGATGGAACCTCTGATTCTTATGAGCACATCGATCATTACAAAACTATTATGCATATTCAACAAGCCCCCGATGCTTTACTTTGCCAAGTTTTTCCTATCACTCTTAAAAGGCAAGCTCATACATAGTTTTATTCCCTCCCCCAAGGGACCATTCTCAACTTTGCTCATTTGGCTAAACCCTTTGTAGAACAATTATTTTCAAATCGAAGAATCATCAAAGACTCATCTTTTTGGAATTCGCCAAAATGAAGGAGAAATCCTTAAATAATACTTTCAAAGATTTTCTTCTGAAGCTCGTCAAATTCTATGAGTAGATCTAAAGCTACTCCAAGGCATCTTTCTTGGAGGTCTTCGACCCGGGCCTTTCTACTCCTCACTAATACGAGATATAGTGCGATCTTACGTTGATCTTATTCATCGAGTAGAGACACAAATTACTATTGATGAAGCTATTACTGCTCAGATGATAATTTGAGAATAACTCTAAGCGTAAGTACGCATAAAAAAATGTTTCAACAATATGTCAAAACAAAAAAGATAAATATTTAAAAGATTGATGACATTACGATACTCCTAGTTATATTTCACTAAATACGTCTAGGATTGATATCATAATGGAGATTCAGAATTTAGAATATCTCAAATGGTCAAAACCATTGAGAAATTCAAATTTCGGAAATCTCACAATATTGCCACTTTCACCGTTCGAAAGGACATTCAACTAAAAGTTGCATTCATCTAAAGGAAGAAATTGAACGTTTAGTACGACAGGGACATCTGAGATGCTACTTGTTGGAGTAATGTACAAATCATCGAAAAGGAGATCAGAGGAATTATGGTAAAGAAATTGTTGGAGTTATTGAGTAAGAAATATTAGTATATTTATTTAAGTAAAGATCTCACCAAAGCAGCGATTAAAAAAAGTTAAGTTTCTCCTTTGCTCTATTGAAAAATTTATAAGATTTTGTTTTCTAAATAATTTTTATTATCAACGAAATTTTTTTTATTGCATTCAAGAAAATCCCTTAAAAGGCATGCCCATGAGGTTGCCTATATGAAAAGTTGGTACGGGACAATGTACTCACTAGAAAGATTTCATGAAGGTAAGTGGTAGACAAAAGTCTCCATTGATAGGAAGTTAGTAGTGGACAATTTAAGATATAAGATATTAAAATCTCAAAAGACAAAAAAGTTTTCGTAAGATATGATATATTAAAAATCTCAGGAGATCTATATAAATCATAATTCTTTTGAAGTCAAAGTCAAAAAAACGATATATGACTATTATCATCATTGGGGGCAAAAATTTTATAGAAAAATATATACCTTTTATATTATGGGGTAAAAGACTTAACAAACATAAAAGATAAAACTAAAGCCTGTGAAAGTGGTTTGTGCACCGCATATCCAGGACAATTTTAACTTTTACTAAAAAAAAGAAGGATCCCAGAATTACACTAGAGCCTGAATTTAGGATATGCGTCGCCTAATCATGTCAGTTTCAACCTCGGAATTGGGGAGAATTGGAGCCTATAAGGGGGGTCGCGTACCGTCATAAAGGTTAATGGAGAATTCCAGGATTTAGAGAAAGTTGAAAGAACACTGGAGCTTGAATTTGGTAAATGATATATCCTTTTAAAATTTATAAATCAAGCACGAATCTCAAGTTAAAGCATGTATGCAATCAAATTAAACGACTCAGTAAGATGAGCCCAATAACGCTAGAATTGGGTCTAATCAAACTCAAATGAGCTCAAATCAAGCCCAAAAGTTATATATGAAAATTTCAAAACACTGATTGGATGATCAAATGACTTTCAAATTTGACGTTATAAAATTGAGTACCGAGGGACGAATCCAACGAAGCAAGATCACTCAAATCGAAGATCATTTGAATAGTTAAATCATCAAAAAATTATATATGATTAAATGAATCGATATGAACCGTTCGATGGAGTGTTTTTAGATTTTGGCTACAATGACCAAAATGCCCTTCAGAATCATATAAATAGGACCTTATTCTTGTCATGAGAGGAGGAATGAGCTAAAAGCGAACTTGGGAGAAAACTAGAAGTTCAAAGTTCATCATCACCACCATTCACCGCCTATTTGTTATCATCATCCGCCACCAATGCTACAACCATCGCTACATACTATCAGAACGATTCTGTAATTCATCACGTGATTTCACATACAATCCAGAATCCCATTATAAAAAAAAAATTAAACTTTGTACTCAAAAACATATATATAGTGGAACATTTTTATTGGGCTAGACCCTGTGATTTTTTCCTCTCTTTCTGGAGTTTTTCACGTAAAAATTATAGAATTTTTTATTCTCTTTTCAACTATTTATGTGTGTGCTAGATTTTCATACAAGCTAAATTGTGAAGTTTTATTCTACTGAAATAGGTTTTCTGGCACCCAATAATGTTAAATGGATTCATGTTAGTAGACTTATTAATAAATGAATTAAGTCTGCCATAGACAAATCAAATCCCATCTAGATATGCATAATTTGATCTTTAATTGTGAGTGCTAATTGAAAGTTTAAATTGTGTTGTTATTTTATTCCAAAGTATTTTTTAGAAATTACTCATGTATTTTATATCTTGATCAAAAATATTTATCTTTGTTAAATCATGTAATAAAACCACTTCATTAAAATATAATTTAACAATGCGAGATACTTGAACAATTCATGGTAATATGAAATATATCAACATTGAAAAAACAATTTACCCCTTAACTTAATTGAATCATGTTTTATTAGTGTTCATGATTAACCTAACCCAAAATCTATATTAACATTCTCTTTGAGTTTGTATAAAATTATTAGAGGTATAGTCTTGTATTCTATTTTTTTCCCTTGACAGATTAATAAGTTTTATATTATGAAATAATTCATACTACATCTATTTTAAAACTTAGCCATAAATATACCCTTATTATCGCAATGGTATTATCTCTTCCCAATTGCCCAAGTTTAAAATTAGAAAATATCTTCAAGATGAATCATGAATACAAAGATGAGTACCTTTAATTAAATAATCATCTTTAATTATATAGTCTTGGTTGAGCAAAAATAAATCATTATTTAAAGCATTGCGAATCTAACCAAAGTCATGATCAATAACATATTATTCTTTTATTTGTTCAAAATACCTTAATCTTAATTGCATTTAGAAAATAAATTATACTCAAATTTTATTCTTAAGGTCTGTTTGGGGTAGCTGTGGTAAAGGTGTTGTAGAAGAATCTACTGTTTAGAAAGTTGTGGTGGGGCTAACAAATTTTTTTTATTTTTAAAGAGTCAAACTACAACTTTTTGGCCGCAGCCGTAGGGAGCCAGGTAAGGTTAGAAAATACAGTTTTTTGGCTGCAAATTTTTCAAAATGCAGGCGGACTGCTATGTCCCAAATAGCACTGTGGTGCGGTGCGGCACTACCACCGCCGCTCCAAACACAACTTTAGTTTCAATACAATATTTAAAGATAAAAAAAATGTTATGTAAATTAAATCTATTTAGCAAGTTTATGTTCAATATTTTTTTATTGAGAATTTAGCTCTTTTAAAGCTTGATTAAAAGATAACTTCTTTGGTTACCTATAATGTTCTTAATTGGTATGTCATTTGATAATCCACTTGATTAAGTAGGAATATTGATGCACGGTGTGATTGGATAACTTTCAAAGTTGAACTCAAATCTTAGTAAATTTATAGCCAAATTAGCCATCTCAAATAAATGGATACGACAACACCAAAAGTAATTTGATCAAAGTCGAAATGATCTTAGATTAGGTACTTAAAGCATATAAAAAACTTTAAAATAATATTTGGAGTACTAAATAGTCTTTTAATTTTTTTATGCTTATAGTCGAATTGAGTATCTCGATGAGATAAATCCAATGAGTCTATGATCAGTAATTTTGGATATTATTAAGGCACTCAAATACTCGAAAAATATCCCATAATTAAGAGGATCATTTTGGGCTGTTTGATGAAGTGCTTTTGTTTTTAACTATATCTATGGGTGATGTTGCTCTCAAACTCTATTAATAGATTGCTAATCTTTTCATGAAGGGATTTAAGTTGTAGAAGAGTGTTCAAAGGCTTGAGTGATCCTTGAGCTCTACTTGAGCATCACCATTAGATCACAATCCAAATAGTCATCAGACTTTTGCTGTTCAGTCATTGTTATCAGATTGTTGTTGTTGTGTGACCAAGGTGTAAGACCATTGCCATTTGGTTGACATCAGATTGTCGCCACCCAGTTGCTTTTGTCAGATTGCTAACATCACTACATCGTTGTCGATATTAGGCCACCATCGTTTGAATGTTGTTGTCTTGCCACCTCTATTAGATTGCTATGGCTTGAACACCATTGTTAAACCATTTTTACCCCTCAACCATCGTAATTGGATCCTTGCCACTCAACGATGATCTATTGCTATCATTCAATCACTACCATTGGACTGCTTCTACCCAAGACCATTGTCATCAGCTTGTCGTTGTTCGTCTATTGTAATCAGATCATTATTGTTCGATCTTATTTGTCCAATCAATCCATATCCCTTATCACCTATCAATATTTTTCACTAATTTTGTTGGAGACTATGCCAACAATCTCTGCTATTGTAATCTCACTTCTCTTATTCAGGAGACACGAAGTTTTGTGACTTGCACTTACATAGTGGAATCGATTTGATTAGACAAAGCCGTTTGATTTTTTTTTTTTTTTTTGGTTTTTTATGTAAATAACTCTAATGTCTTTATTTCTCTGTTTATTCATCTGTTGTGTATGCTAGATTTTTGTACCAAATAGGTCATACGAAATTTTTTTTCTATTGATAAAAACTTTCCATCACAATATTAATATTGAAAAGTTTGCATTACAATGTAGAATTCCTTATCATTTTTTAAAAAAATTATTAATTTCTCATTAAAAAATGCAATGAGATGTTTGTTTTGGCTCAATATTCTTCTAATATTTGCTTCCAAAACATCACAAAAAATTTCAAATACTTTGTTAAAATCAAGTAACATAAGTGGTGGTTGATTTTGTAAGTCTCTTGATTTAGAAAAAAGTATCATTAACATATTTATTGAGCTGTAAGTGTACAAAAGTTTCTAGTGAATCATTTATAAAAGGTAATTAAATTATTAAAAAAAATCTAAATACCATGTATATTATTATGTTTGGACAACTGTTTATTACTTTTATCTCGCCTAAGTTAATAGCTAATCCATATCTACACATCAAAATTTAGAAATATCACATATAATGTCATAGAATAATACTTAAAAATTTTGTTTTAACTTTGCTTGTAAAATCTCAAATACTTTTTTAAGATGCCCCACGTGATCATCTTGTGTCTTGTTATTAACATATTACTTATGGTGTCATATAATAACACTTCTTCAAATTTAGATATAACTTCTTTGTTTGTAAAATCTCAAATACTTTCTTAAGATACCTCACATGATCTTCTTGTGTCTACTTATACTTTCAAATATTATTAAAGCATACAATAAAAGTTTTTCTAATGAAAGGTTATATGAAATGATTTATTGTCAAGAAAGTGCTAAGTGCATTTGTTAATTTACAATGCATCATCAGTATGCATATAATTCATCACTTTGATTAGGAAATAATTTTTACTTATCACTTTCTCTTATTTGATTAGGATTAAATGAGAACTTGACACTTATAGGACAAAATGGAAAAAAAAATTTATGGAGTTGACCCCACATAGTGGGATAAAGACTTCTTATTGTTGTTGTACTTTCTTTTATTTTAATTCTGCTCAATTTAATTTTATAAAATATCATAACAATATTTATTGTGTATATATATATATATATATAATAGTGATTTTATTTATGAGTATACTATTTGTGCATAACCTTAGAACCATCATATTTTTTGTGTAAGCAAAGTAAATGCAACATAAAACTTTACTTTTCCTAATAATTCACATCTTAAGTAATTCATCAGTTTTTTTTTTTAATTTTTAATTCATCATGTTCTATTAGATTCATATGAAAAATTAAACAATGAGTATCCAAGTCCAAAAAAAGGTATCCAATTACATGCTTCAGATCAATTGTTTGTAGAAACCTCATAATCTAAAGATAATAGATAATGTTGGTATAGAATCAGTCATGGAATGAACCATGTTTGAACAATTCAAATATTTGTAGCTTATTTAAGACAACATTCAAGCATAATGTAGATGTTGAATACCCATATTCCATGCTAAATGCCTCCAGGCAATAAATCTAAGTAGCATTTATATACATAATACACATTTTTTATATATTTGCATATCTAACACAAAACACCTAAACTTTCATATTTACATAAATAACATAAATCTTTAATATTACATCCAAAAATAGTACTATTACTAATTTTTTAATGGGAAATGCATCTTTTCATATACTTTTGATATTAGATATATAAATGCATAAGAATTGTGTGCTATCTATGTAAATTTTCCTAAATTTAAATTCTTGTATTCCTTACTAAATGTATATGCATGAAAAATATTGTTTTTGGATGTAAACATTCCCTCTATTATTTACGCAGATTATAGTTTTTAATTTTCGATATGCTAATACGCTATTAATCAATATCTTTTACTCTGCAGTTCCAAGGAACTTCAGATTACTAGAAGAACTTGAACGAGGGGAAAAGGGTATTGGAGATGGAACGGTGAGCTATGGGATGGACGATGGAGATGACATCTACATGCGCTCTTGGACAGGCACAATAATTGGACCTCGTAATGTATAGAACTGGTTTACCTTTTTTTGCTGTTCTATATTAGTTTTATTTTTTTTCTTTTTAAATATATATATATATATTTTCCTTTGTAGTCTGTTTATGAGGGGCAGATCTATCAGCTGAAGTTGTTCTGTGACAAGGACTACCCTGAGAAGCCTCCCAGCGTTCGGTTCCATACACGGATGAATATGACTTGTGTTAACGCTGAGACTGGAGTGGTAAATGATCGCTCTTTCTTTTATCACTGGAGCTTTATTTGTGAGCTGAGATATAGTTAAACCTTAGGTAGATTTTTGTTTTTATTAGATGCTGATAATGGAGATTCTAAACCTTAAAACTCTGCCTAAACCTAAACCCTTATGGGCCATTTAGGATCACTTTTTTTTTTTTTATATATTCTATTTTTTATTTTTATTTTATTTTCTTTATGTTTTGAACTTGAAATAAAATTTATTTGTTGGTGATAGTTTTTAAAAACACTCAGAATGTTTAAAAGCTGTTTTGAGTGTTTTTAAAATTACATATTTTGATTTCAAAAACATAAAATAAAAAGTAATTAAAAATATATTAAATAAATATATTTTAAAAATAATATTAAAAAAATACAAAATAAAAATGATCTCAAGCAAACCTTTAGTAGAATAAATACAATATCAGTAACTAGTCTTGACCTAATGATTCATATATTAGTTTCCAATCACAGGGTCATAGATTACATATTAAAAAAAAAAACCATCAGGGAGGTCATAGAATTTATTTCTACTTCTCTTACTTTATTGCTCCTTTGGAAAAAAATAATAAGGCATGCATTTTTATTTAACTTTTTTATTAACGGGTTGTTTGGTTGAGAGTAAATATAGTGTACTGTAAATCAAATGTATGTATTTTAAAATCCTATTATTGCTTGGCTGCATATAAAATGTAGTGTATTTTTGGAGCGAAATTGAAATGCACTTGCTCAGTTTAATTTTAATATATTTGAAATTCATCCAATTTGGGCAAATTTAAAATACATCATTCAGTGTAAATTGAGATCGTCCATTGTTGACACCGTCACTGGCTGGTCACCGCTATCTATTATTGTCGCTCATTATGCCCGTCAACAAATACTTTATATTACTTTGGTTTTACTAAAAAAAGTAAAATCATGTATTTGTAGAGTTTTCTTTCTAACAATTTAAAATATTTCAAATATATTACTTTTACTTTACATTGTATTTTAAATTTAGCCAACTAAATAGCCTCTAGGGATTTGTCTTATTTCGCATTGTCCATTTTATAACATATATGTTCTAGATTTTTATTCTTAAAAGAAAAAAAAAAAGACACTTTTAAATAAACACTACATTTATTTGTTCTTCATGCTAGCATTCTGAATTTCTAAACAATCAATCTTAAATCTTAACCTGTAAAGAATTTTTTAAAAGTTTTTTTTTTTCTTAATTGTTCTGCAGGTGGAACCAAAGAAGTTTAGCATGTTGGCTAATTGGCATAGAGAAACTACAATGGAAGACATATTGATTCAATTGAAGAAGGAAATGGCTACTCCTCATAATCGGAAGCTTGTGCAGCCGCCAGAAGGTACTTTCTTCTAGTTTTGTTTTAGATTGATGGGCTTTATTAAGTTCTGCGTTGTATGCTACTTCTTGAAAGCGTTCAAAATGTATAAGATGTTTGATTGAGTATTTAATATCTATTTATGAGGCATCAACTTGCAATGGCATTTATATGAAATTTCTCGCCTCAATACCTTCACTTCAAATTTTATTTTTGGCTCTTCATGTTGTGTGAAATCCCTTCCTTCTCTGTTATAGTTCTTGGTCATCATTATGATAGTTTGGGTAGAAGAACAGTATTATTATTATTATTTTATTTTTGAGAAGGAAATTAATTCTCAAAATAATGTACTGAGTTAAAGTTTTAACTAATAAAAATAATATATAAATGCAAATCTCATCTTAACAAATGACAATGAAAATAATTTATATTTAATTTGCAGTATTTTTTTATCAGCAGTTTTTAACTTTTGAGTGATTTTTTTTCAAATTATCTGGAAGGTATAAGACCTTGAATACAGTTTAAATTTGCGCTACTGAATTTACCAGTGAAAATGAAATACAATAGATTCAAAATTATTAATCGTACTCTTGATAACAGAAAATACAATAAAATTTTACATAAAATAAAAGAGTATTATTAGTTGTCTTAAGAATAAAATAACTCTTTATATAAGATAAAGAGTTATTATTAAATAATTTTAATAAAGTTATTTTTTTTATATTTTTGTCATTTTTATTTTATCTTTGTTTAATAATTTAGCAAAGAAAATATATTAGAATGAAATATGGTTTGAAGACTGTCCTCTATATAAGAACATATTATCTTTTGTTTAGGTGTGCAAGTTTGTAGTTTCTTTCTGAGTGTCTTCAGAGTCATCTTCTGTGTGCTTTTACTATTTCATCGTATAAGTATTAATATTAAGTTTGTTTGTTTTATTTTATGTTGATTATCTTATGATATGAATGTTGATGTGATCATTATCTTTCTAGAGAACAAAAGAATGATTTTCTTAGTGATGTTCATCTCTTACACATTTTAGATGATATAAATGTCTTCTTGTTAGGGTTATGATGTTAAATGATATAAATAGTTCACATCTAAAATAAAAATTTATTGAGGGTCTACTTATTTTGTTTGCAGTATATATATATTGTGAGGAAATGATAAAAAAAATAAAAAAGGCAAGACAATAACCCCTTTTGTGGCCTGATTTTTTTAAAATTATATTTCTTTCTTTATGGACTTTTTTTGTGGTTGATTTCATTGACCAAAGGTAAAATGAATTAATTTTTTTTATAATTTTTTTTTGTAATATTCTTTCATAACTTAGATTCGAAATATCAGTTTTAACTATTTTGAAATTGGCAGGATCAGTAAGATTAAGACTTGAATGATTTTTAACTTAGTTTTTAATTTTCTAAACAACCATGATATGCAAATTAGTCCATGATGTTGAGGTTTTCTTTAATCAGTCAAAGACAGGTGCGATGTCGTGCCAAAATTTGATTTATTTCAATTAAAGTTCTCTCAAGGAGCTGAACAATATGAGAGTTTCAAGCGAGACTTATGGCCATATGCGACAAAGTTAAGTTCTCTCTAAAGTATATGAATATAATTTGATATTTGATTATAATTTGTCATATAATTTATTAAGTTATGACATTATCCATTCAAGGAAATCTAGTCAGATACTTATATTTCACTTTAACTTGATAAATCATTTAGTCTAGTCATTAAATTATTTTATTTTGGAAGAACTCCCTCTAGGGAACACTCATCATGGATTGGATATCAACACTATCAGGTTATATTATAAGATAATCAATATAAAATAAAATAAACTTATTTAATATTAATACTTACAAGATGATGTAGTAGAAGCACACAGAAGAGAAGAACATTGAAGATAATTCACACTCAGAATGAAACTATAAACTTGCATACCTAAATAAAGGATAATAGCCCTTTATATAGAGGAGGATAGATTTCAAACCATATTTCTTTCTAATACTTTTTCTTTGGTTAATTATTAAGTAAAGACAAAATAAAAGTGATAGGGACATAAAGAGAATAACTTTATTGAAGTTATTTAGTGATAGCTCTTTATATTTTAGAAAGAGTTATTTTATTCTTCAGATAACCAATAGTGCTCTTTTACTTTATATAATTTTTTTTTTTTACATCTTTCCAGCTGTCAAAAGTGCGATTACTAATTTTGAGTTTATTGTATTTCATTTTGACCAATATATGTCATATGATTATGGATAGATAGATGAGATGAAGACTTTGGAAATTAGGCTTTATATGTTTTCTTCAAGTGATCCTTACGTTGTTCTTCATTTTCGTGTGCATATCTTCTGCGAATGCTATCAAGAACGTCTTATACTGATAACTCAAAATTGGAGGGCTTCGGAGGAACGATTAATCCTAAATATGATTTGATGATGGTTTGGATCTGGTTGAGTTTATCAATATTGATCTGATTTCATCATTTGAGTAGAAACCATCTCTAGAGTTTAATTGATTAAAAGAGTCTTTTTCAAATAGTAACATTCATGACCAAATTCATAGAATCTGACAATCTGTGAAGAAGTAGGTTATGTTTTGACCCTAGATCATTCTTCTATGATTAATAGTTTGCATTTTAAGCCGACCTTCTCTATTCATTAATTTTTTTTAATTAGTTATGTAAGAATATTTAATTATGCTTCAAAATAGTTCCACCATTTGTAGAACTAACCTGGTAGATTTTTTGAAATAAATTTTTTATTGATAATGAGTATGCAAGAATCTTTGTTGACTAAAGAACTTTCATCTTTCTGACATAACATCAATAATTCACCAATTTTATTCTACAAATTGACAGAGAGTAAAATTATTTTATCTTAGAATGGAGTTAGCCCCCATTCACTTTGATGAATAATTTTATATATAACACATTTGTTATACATAATAAGTTGATTTGCTTGATCCCGAATATGAGAAATTTTAACACATTTAAGTTATGTTAGGATTTTCTCATAAACTTCTAGATTTATTTTATATGGGAAAAGATTATTTTCCATATATCTTTCAAGTAATGTCCATGAATTATTTATGGAATAATTGATGGATTTTTTTTTCAATGATATTATACTTTACTTCATTTGTAAAATAAGCAGTCTCTTGTGCAACGATATCTTTAAGAGATGCTAGGATTTTCTCATAAACTTTTTGAGATAGATTTATTTTATATGAGAAATGATTGTTTTCTAGACATCTTTCAAGTAATGCTTATAGATTATTTATGGAATAATTCGATGGATTTTTTTTAATGATATTATACTTTACTTTATTTGTAAAATAAATAAGCTCTTGTGCAACGATATCTTTAAGAGATGGTGCTACTTCTTAGATTATTCGTCTTTCTCAATAATAGTTTGAGAGACGCCATAGAGATAAGTTTGAAGGTCGATCATCCCAACAATAGAATTGGACGGATCTTTTTCTCTCTCCCCTCAAAAGAGGATACGAGAGGGGTCATCCTTAGTGAGGGTGATCCATGATTGTCTGAAGAAATTCAATGAGTTAAATCGAAAAGTGACTTTGTTGTGTTAATGAATTCAATATCAAAATCAAAAATAGAAAGTTATGCTTATCAAGACATAAAAATCTGTTTAAAATCTAATTTTTTGACATTTTTTCAATAATAAATTTAATAGATGAACAATCAACTCTTAATAGAAAATGTTTATTAAGAAGATTATCTTGGAATTTAGAAATGTATTTAACAATTGAAAATATTTCTTTCGTTATGATGAAATTTTTTCTTCTGTGTTGGATTCCATCGACCAAAAAAGCAAATTAATTCTTCTTTAAAATTCTTTCGCTACTTTAATATCCCACCATAACTTAGATCCAAAGCATTAGTTTTAAATCCAAGATCAAGAAATTGGCGAAAGGTTTTAACTCGTTCTTAATTTTTAACAAATCATGGTGTGAATTAGTCCATGATGGTGGAGGTTTTTTCATCTAAAGAGATGTGTGTTTTTTGATAAAAGTCAACAACATAATTTAGAGCACCTAAAAATCTCTGCATTTAGTTTTATTAAGAATGATATCAGATAATTTATCTATAGACTCAATGCTCTTATTGATGGAAATGATAGATGCATTAGATATATTATGTCCCAAAAATAGAATCTCTTTTTGAAATGTTTGTTTTTTGGGGCAGAGACAATGAAATTATTTTTTTTATAAGTCATTTAAAAGTTTGAAAATGATTTAAATATTTATCAATGAAGTTAGAAAAATAAGAATGTCATCGATGTAAATAATAGTATATTTAAAATAGTTTTCAAATTTATCATTCATAATATCTTGGAATTAACATTTTAAAAAATGGCATTATCATCGAATGACCAAAAATAATATTTTATATCTATCTTCTTCTTTGATTTAAATATGCCAATACTCAAATTTTAAATCAAATTTAGAAAAGATCTTTGATTTGCTTAGTTTGTTAAGCAAGTCTCTTTTATTAGGGAGTTGGTATCGGATCCATTTACCGACTTTATTAAAAAGCTTGTAATTTATTACACGTCTCAATTTTTCCTTTTCCTTTTCGATCGCATTCATGATTAGAAACAGTACAACTCCATAGAGAATAAGATTGTTGAATTATTTTTTTAATTAATGATTTTGCAATTTCTACTTTACATAAAGATAAATCTCGTTTATTTGGAAAGATGAGTATGAATGTGTTATCAAAGTCATCAATATTAAGTTCTATGAATTTAATTTTTTCATTTCAAAAACAATTAAGTTTTCACCACAAATTGATTTTAAGTCTTGCAAGCAAAATTGAATTTGTTTTGAATTTAAGGAGAAGATGTTTGATAGTTAAATTAGAAATTTCTTCTTTCAAATAATTTAAATGCATAAATTTATTGTTAAGTCTTTTCATCTCATTTATAAGGATTTCTTTTGGATTGGTAATAAATCAAAATAGAACAATTTCGTCCCACATTTTGTAGTGAATTTCGATATCATCAATCCTGCTGATAGACATTATTTTGAGAAAAAAATGAGTTATCAACATAATGTGTTGAGTTAAATTTTTAACTAATAAAATGACATATGAATGTAAATATCATCTTGACAAATGACAATGAAATATAATTTATATTCAATTTACAGTGTTGCTTTATCAGCAACTCTCAGCTTTTAAGTAGTTTTTTCAAAATACCTGGAAAGTATAAGACCTTCTTGAATAAGTTTAAATCTGCGTTACTATCAACAAATATTGTCAGATTAGATAATATGTATTCTTTATTTATGATTAATTTAATAGAGAAATGTTAATTTTGGTATATTGCCCTTTGAAGATAGTTTGTATTCAAATGACAATGGAAGATAGTTTGTATTCAATTTGCAGTGTTTCTCTATCAGCAACTTGCAGTTTTTAAGTGGTTTTTTCATTAACTAATACTAAAACTAAGACTATAAGACTAATCTAACTAATCTAATTAGAAATAATTCAATAATAATTAGATAATTCTAATATTCTAATATATAAGAATAATATTTAATACATAATAAACGATATAATAAAAAAGAATTTTTCTTTCTTGCTGCTAAGTACAATCGTTATATAGATCTCAACACAACAGGTCATTGAAAGGTATGACTCACCAAAGTAAATATCCTTTAGAAAATGGATTCATATTTGAAGAGTGCATAACCGCATGGATATATTTTTGGATCCAATTTTGATTTTCTTTAGAGATATCAAAGGAATTGGAATGTAGTTAAGAATATCGATATGCAGGTTATTAGATTAGATAATACAGTTTAAGTGGTTTTTCTTAAGTAGTTTTTTCAAAATACCTGGTAGGTATAAGACCTTCTTGAATACAGTTTAAATCTATGTTACTATCGATAAGTGTTATTAGATTAGATAATATGTATTCTTTATTTATGATTAATTTAATAGAGATATATTATTTTGATATATTATCCTTTGAATACTTTGAAGCAATCCATTTTCTTGATTTTTAGTAGTTTTTAGATTGTCTTCAGAGTGTTCAAGTTGAGAATAGGTCGGATATTGGTTTATTTCTAAATATTATTTAGCTAATCATTTGATCTTGTTCAACTTTAATATATCTAATTTCTTATTTTAATTAATTTATTTTATTTTTTAAATCATTCAGAGATGTTTTAGGGTAAATATTCTTTTAAGCTCTTCTTATATATACTTTTTTCATAGATTATACAGGAAGTTAGAAAAGGATTTATCAGGTTTCTTTTCATTTAAGACTTTTATAATTTTATTTCAAGTTGATATATTAACTTGAGCTAAGATTTTAATAAGTTGGTCTTTCTAGTCAGTTTTAAGTGTGAATAGATGAGATATTTCAATAATATTTTTATAATTATTTGTTTGTTGTCATGAATCACAATACTGAGATTTTTCTTCATCAGAAAATGATATAATTTCATCTTCTTCTAATGAGATTTCATTCTCAGATTTAGAAGAAGTTAAAAGAATTTTTATAAGAATTTGATTTAACCTTTCGTTAATCTTTAATTCATTTAATTTTTTTTTAACAATACATATGTTAGTGGAATGGCCAACAAGGACACACTTGTAACATTTGATCTCTGTTTTAGGCTTTCTTTTAGGTAAAGGCTTAGGTTTAAAGGCTTTGTCAGTCCTCTTAATCCGCTTTGATTGAATCTTTTTTTTGTTTACCTTTTCTTCTGGAGGAACTTACTAGAGGATCACAAGAAATTAATCTAGTTGTCTTTTCTCGAGAAGGCGCTCTCTCTTAATATGATTATTAACTTTATATCTGAGCAAAGAGTTTAGACTCGTGCAAGTACAAGTAGATATAAGAGTTTCATATGTGATTGTTTTATATGGAATTGAACCATTAAATGGATGAAGATGAATTTTGACCTTTTATGCGAATAAACTAAGTAAACCCTCAATAAATTTTTATTTTCAATGTGCACTATTAACCGTTTAACGTCATAATCCTAATAAAAAAGATATTTTAATACCATCTAAAATGTGTAAGAGATGGACATCTTAATTTATAAAGTAATGAGTGAATTTTCTCTCCTTAGTCTCCAACAACATCTGTAAAATGATCCAATATAGCCTCGACCAGATTTTAGACATTATTTTCATTAGGTTGTTGCTGTTCTTTGAGCTTATCTTTTATACTCAGGTCAATCTCACTAAGAAGATAATCCTTTTGTTATGTAGAAAGATAATGATCCCACTAGCCTTTAACCATCTCCAAAAATCCAAAAATAATGGCTTTCACTGTTGGAGTAGTAGAATGACGCCTTTTAAAAGCGGTAGCATACATCATCATTATGTGTAGAATTTGATGGATTTGATGTTCAACAAGCTCATCAATATTTTAGAGTGTATTTCCATCATAAGAATTGCGAAAAAAATCAGTAGATTCTTTAAAGAGTAAATCTTGATGTGTTGGCTATTTATAGTAGTGCTTATCCAAATTCTTTTTTGGGTAAGTTATTTTGTGGAGATTGAGAGATTCGTATTGTGTAGATTTTGAAATACATCTTGTTCTTCTTCAATTGATCATCTAATGAATCATCTTGTGATTCATCAAACGCTTTATCTTCTAAAGTTCCTAACGAATGGCTTTTGAATTTATGATAAAGTCTTGAATATCCTCACTGGTTGGTCTTAACTCAAAAGCTAGTTTAGGAGGAGATTGAAAATGAGGTTTTATTATTACTGAAGGTCTTTCAATAATCAACTTCTTTTCATTTATCAGGGTCAAGAGATTTCTCTTTAATTAGTTGATCAATTTTTGACTATACTCAAAACAAATGATCAATAATTACTTAAAGAGTATCATTGTTATAATTAAGTTATTTAATTATAATAATAAATTCTTTTAAGACTTGGAGATCTGTGTTAAGTTCCCAAAATAATAATATCTAAAGTTTTATCTTTCACCATCTTGACAACTAGTGGAGGGTATAACATTTCAATTACTTTTTTTTGCTCATTTAGCCTTTTTTTATGACTTAAAATAACCAATTGAGCCAATTGAGTGTACTTTTGAAAGAACAGGTCATAAAAGGGATTGTTGCCTTGTCTTTTTTTTTTGGTCATTTTCTCAAAATATGTCGATTATTTTGATTTTTTGATTTTTCTAGATGATATTTCTATACCACTTTCAGAAATTATTATATTTTGATTGCCTAAATTCTCTCAGAATAGCCTCTCTAGATAATTCAAACATCTGATAATGATGTAGAAGTAAGATTTAATCTCTGTAGATCAATAATAATAATATTAATATTTAAACATATTATTATTATTATTTTATTATTGTTATTATTATTATTATTATTAGTAAAATTGAAAAATATGTGTTGGCAATGATAATGCTAAGAGTTTATTTGGGATTACTTTTATTTTATCTTTTTTTTTTTTGAGGTATTTACATACGTACCACATCATTCTTATATAATTATATATCTAATATTTAAATTTTAATATTTAATATTTCATCAAGGATATCACCATCATTAATTAAAAAAGAGCACATTTTCATGTATAAGAGTTATATTTGTAAATATTAAATATTAGGTGTTAGATATATAAATGCATAAAAATCAAATAAAATTTTTTTATTTCCATATTATTTTAAAAATATTTTTGTTTATTTTTTGTGTTTTAAAATAAATTATATATATATATATATATATGTATATATTTAAAAATATTTAAAATAATAATTTTTGGATGTTTTAGCATTTTAAAACGAATTATCACTATCAATATAATTTATTTCAAATTAAAAAATTAATTATCACTAGCAAATATAATATATTTCAAATTAAAATATAAATAAACTAAAAATAAAATTTAAAAATGAATGCAATCTAAATGGCCCCTAAGGGGTTTACGAGAAATCACTTTCACTTGTGACCAATAGTGTTCATTGCTTGCGGTGAATCCTTCATAATGCTTTGGAAATCGACAGTGGTGGCTGAAATAAAAAAGAAACTATTTCTAGAATCTCCTTCATGATCATTCGGACGTTCATATTATGCAGGCTTCCTCTATTCGAGAAAATATTACGTCCGAGACGTACTTTACGTGGATTCCAATCTACGCCGTGTCAGATTTTTTTTCCATTTTAGCTTAACGCCTTGAATCGACGGATGTACCACGTTTATCCCCGGCCGACACCACCTCGTTTAAATAACGGGAGAAGAAGCATCGTTGGAATGAGCGTGAGGAATTTAAAAATATATATATATATCTAGATTTAGGGTTTAGGGGTGTATTTTTTTCTTGCAAACCGAGCTTAGAGATAGAAAGATATTTTCTCATTTCCTTTTTACGAAAGAACCATAAAGATGGAGAACGAACGAGGAAATACGATGATGTATTAAATAAATCAAGAATTTTCTCAACCGTCAGATACGCATAATTTTTTTATGGTTTGTTAGTGTTATTCCTTGAAATTCTTTTATTTAGTGTATATTTCCTACACTGTTTGGAGTTTTTTGTAAAATGAGTTTGATTATTTTGAGGGTTTTTTGCATCTGTACTCTTTGTACTCTCATGAGAGTACAAATAATTTTCTGAATATTTTTGTAGTTTATTTTGCACGGATGGAGAGAATATACATTACATTAAAGTATTTTGTTTTTGGTTAATCTTTATGGGAGATTTCCATCTATTCTCTATACTGTCTCTCTTGAGAGTATAAAATATTTTGGACATTTTTTCTGCTTTGGCTGTTTGGAGAAAATTTGTTGTCGAATCCAGAACAATGGAGGCTATTTGGTTGATTTTTTAGTGTTACCTCAGATTCAGTACTCTCTCTTGAGAGAGATAATTTTAGATATTTTTCCAGCTTTGGCGCGGTTGTTGATTATGTTCATTACATTATATTGGAAATAATTTGGTAGGATGTTTGGATAATTTGGAGATTTTGCTGTACTCAGTACTCTTCTGAGTACATATCATTTTGGGTTATTTTTTTCACTTTCTGTAGCCTGTTTGGAGGGAATATGTTTATTACAATCTATGAGGAATAATTTAGAGGCTGTTTGGTTATTTTTTTAGTGTTATTTTACATCTATAGAGTACAGATGATTTTTGATCATTTTCTCCAGTTTTTTCAGACTGGTTGTTGAGATTATTTTCATTACATATGTACTCTATGTTCTCTCTGTACTCTTTGTACTCTCTATATTCTATGTTCTCTCAGACTATATTCTCTCAGATTTCTCCGAGTGCGAGCATTTTCAATTTTTCTGCTTTTTCTTTGCTTTTGGAGGAAATATGTTCATTAGCACAATTTGAGGTCGTTTGGTTGATTTATTAGTTGCATCTGCATTCTCATGAGAGTACATATGATTCTCATGTTGTTCGCTTTGGCTTTGTTGAGAGTACATTCCGTTGGAAACAATTTGGCAGCTGTTTGGATGGTTTCTATGTTACTTTGTGCCCATCTGTATTCTTTGTACATTCCGTTGCAGCACTCTTTAGTAATGAAGTCATTGACATTTTACAGAGGCTTCATCTGCATCAATTCATTAGACTCCATGAAATTGAAGACTCAATAAATTAATGATCTCAATCCTATCTTGTTGGGACATAAAGAAGCAAGCTTTCTTTCTGGTTGGGCAGTGCATTCCTTTCACCCCCGATGAAGTTGCAATAATTGTAGGGATGCCAAACAGATGGGAGAAGGTCTTATGGAATAGAGGTAATGTGCTATCTGTGAGGTCAACACTTCCAGTGAGGAAGCCCTTAAAGAGCATCTTGAAGGTAAAAAACACAAATCAAAAGAAGCGAAAGAAGCAAAGAGCATCACCCTCGAAGTTTGCGGTGATAATAGGGATGCCAAACAAAGGGGAGGTCTTATGGCATAGAATGAATGTCTGTGAGGTTAGCACTTCCAGGTGAAGCCCTTAAAGAGCATATTGAAATAAATACAAAGCAAAAGAAGCCTTCTCGAGCAAAGAGCTACCTTTGTACTCAACTCATGGGTAACTTGATATATATATCGTTTATGTTTATGATGATTTCTTTTACTTGGAGGTTGTTTGGTTGTTTTTTAGTGTTATTTTATTAATCAGATCTCTCTTGAGTATATGATATGGACATTTTTTTTCCGCTTTTTTTTGGGCGTTGTTGATTATGTTCATTACATTACATTGGAAGCAATTTTGTGAAATGTTTGGATGATTTTTGCATCTGTACTCTTTGTATTTAGCTCATTTTTTTCTCTTTCTTTGGCCTGTTTGGAGGGAATATGTTTATTTATGGAGCTATTTTACATGTTACATTTATGTGGAGCTATCTTGGTAGTGAATCCATCGAAGAAAGCGATGAGTCGTGATGTCTAATGAACCAAATTTTGGGAAACTCCTTGCACCACTATTCGAATTAAACGGATGTATTTGCATCGACTACGCACATCAAACTGGCTTTAGTGTTCGGAAGGACCATACTAGTTATTGGCCAAACTCCAAGAAATTAAAATCAAAAGATTTTTTTTGTGCAAAAGCAGGTCGGAAGAAATCTATCAGTCAAAATGGCTTAGCAAAATTCGAAAAGATACAGACGGCTCCCGATTAGATTCTCTGATTTGGGCTTAAAAAAAATATATAAAAGTCATAATCATTCGTTGGCAAAGCCGACCTACATCTTCTCGGATCACAGATGCATTAGAAAAGGCTGTTGAAGATAATGACAGAGGCCGAAATTAGAGCAACTGATGCATTTAGTTATCTAAGTGAGGAGGTTGGAGGTGTAGAGAATATTGGATTCACAAAAAGAGATGCTTTCAATTTTATTCAGAAAGAGAAAAGATCGAGGATTACGAATGGTGAGAATGCATTATTTAAGGAAAGGCAAGTAGGATGTTTGCATGGGAGATGTTGATGAGTCGATTGCTTAATAAGTTTTTTTTGGAGCAATGGCATGTCAGGATAGAATATGACTATTTTGGTGATGTGATAATTTTGATACAAGCTATCGACTCAATAAATATAATCTTATCTTGTTGGAGTGAATCATCATCGGCAAAATGTGTTATTTGAGTAGCCTTTTATCGGAAGAGACGACAGTCATTCTCATGGCTATTCAGACATTTCTTCGATTGATGGGTGAGATATCGCATAATAATATTCACCGATCAAGATCGCTACAAGAGCTATCAAAATTGTATTACTGCATACTTGACATAGGTTGTGCCAATGGCATATTTCGAAGAAAGCTCCTTCCAAGGTTCACTACTTTAATAAGAAGGTACAAGGGCTATTTTATGCATGCATGAAAGCAAATGTGACTCGGAGGAAGAGTTTGAAGAAGAAGCCATGCTAAGAAGGCAATTGCATGATCTTCCTGTCTGAGCTTTATAAAATTAGATTCAAGTGGTCCACTGCATTCAGCAAAGACTCATTCTACATGGGCATCTTGTCAACGCAATAACAGTGAATGAATAACGATGTCAGAATCTCTAAACCAACAAGTTCGCTCATAGGGATTGGAAAAGGTTATGATGAGACACAGAATGAACATGACGAAGACTTGTGTAGCCATCGATTGTTCGTTGTTAAGACCAATTCTAAAAAACAAGCTACTATGTTTTATACAAGAAATATGTATACTATGTTTGAGAAAGAATTTTTGCATGGAGTTGGAGGCCTATCAATAACTGTGTCAGATGATAGCCCCATAGAGTATTTGGTGAGAAACTTAGAGAATAAAAATTCATCCAAAATATGGACTGTCCATTTCGATGGGACTACCCTAGATATAACTTGTACTTGTAAGAAATTTAAAATGATGAGATTATTTTGTGCCCATTATATCAGAGTTCTTAGTCAGGAAGATGTAGTGCGCATTCCAGATAAGTATATTCTCATACGTTGGTCTACCAGAGCAAAGAGGATATTTATATCGATAGTGCATATAGAAAATTAAGAGATGTTGAAGGCACATATGGAAATGCTACTGACATTATTTTCCGGAACCACGTTAGTCGATATTCATATCAAATAAGTGTCGAGCGGTAATAATAGAGAGGATTATATGCTTCAATCCTTAAAATTATCTGACGATGTCGACTATACTAGTGGGAATTCTCTTCCGGTGATGAGCGTAAGAAGAAGAAGTCACGAGACAAGAGAAAAGACATCTTGAAGGATCCAAGTTAACGCCCAAAGGGTGTTTCCAATGCAAGGCTTAAGGGATATTGGGAGAGATCCAAGAAAGCCAAGAGTAATTCTCTATTTGCCTCTTAATTTGTAGTATTTAAAGCATTGATGCTAATCTTCAAACCATCATATTTTTGTTGTTACAGAAACCAAAGTTCAAACTGATAGTGTCGCAGAACATGTTTCGTCACCGCTTGCAACACCTTTCTCTATTATGCCAGAGTGTTTTGAGAGTGCATAAGCACACATCGATGCTATTAAAATCATTAAGATGATGTTCTATCTCGAATTCAACTCGAGCTCAACAATCGTCGGTCAGTACACTAAGTTGATGATGGATATTATTACGAAAATATTTCAATGCATGATATCATTTAATTATGTGTTCTTGTAAATCATTTCGCAAAGCTTTAGAGTCTCAAAGATGACTTTCTTTTACTTAACAGCAGAGCCTCACCTACGGATTTAGGAAGATTGCGAGTTTGCATTTGGATGACCTTCTCATGCTATATATTGTAATCATTTCTTGGTCAGGATGACTTTCTTCTTTTGAGCAGCTTTATTCTGAAATGTACTATTATCATAAAAAAGCCTAGAAAGCTCTGTTCTCGTAGGAGAGTACAGAGAGTACATAAAGTATAAAGAGTATAGAGGGTACATAACTTTGTAATCCTTAGACTGTGGTAACTAAATCTCTCATATTTTACCAAATTGTAGTATTTGATTGATGAGTCTACCTTGCTTACGAGAATGAGCTGATTTTCATTGCGGGCATTACATAGTTTAATATATATACTCTATAAAGTACTCTACATTTTATGAAAAAGAAAAAAAATTTGTGATGACGATTATATTAGTACTGATGATATTAGTTTAGTAATTATTTATAAATTTATCAATGATATTAATTTAATTCAGATGATACTTTTAGTTATTATATTATTTGAAAAAAATTCATCATCTTAAAATATATAATTTGCTCTACACTGCCTTCAAAATTTATATTTGTGAATAAGACGTTGGTAAGTCGCATCATCGATAGTATATTTGTTTATTTTATGCACATGTTTCAGTAGAAAGTAGGTTTTAAGAAGCATAATTTCGACTGGTAGAAAATAATCGTACACGTATTATGTTCACATGCTAAGTAGTTCATATTGCTTCTCCGTGATATACTTCATTGAGGTATTTAGAATGTGGCTGAGTATAACATAAATTTTAGATAATGTAAATTTTAGCTTCACCTTTTCAGTTGATCTGAATTTAAAATATGATATAAATACAGAGAGTACAGAGAGTACAGAGAGTACAGAGAGTATAGAGAGTACAGAGAGTACAGAGAGTACAGAGAGTATACACATGCAAAACTGCACATAAAACTCATAAAAAGGCAACCCAGGAGCATCCAACTTGCTTTAAGGTTATACTGAACAATTCCTCTTCACCTGCAAAGCAAAAGTGGAAATGGAAAAAATAGATTCTTGAAAAAACAAAGGAGTGAAAAGAGTACAAAGAGTGAGAGCACATATAACATAAACAACAGAGTAATCGAAAACACATCTCAGAAAGAAGCTTCAAACAAATTCGCAGATGTTCTCTACTAATCATAATTTATCCAAAAGAAAAATTGAAGAAAAATAGATGAAATCACTAATAAAAGATCCAAACTGCCCAATAATATTGAAAAAAAAATGAAATACACTGTACAATTATTTCCTACTTATCAAACTTTAAATGTACAGTTTCTTAGCTTGACTTTTTCATTCCCAAACAAAAGATAGCGTAAGCGAAGTCGGTCCTAAAGTAATTCATCTTGTTAGGCCAATCTTGGTGGTCAACCTAGTTAAGTGGGATTTCTAACACGCCTCCATGTACTTGACAAACATCCCACAAATCATATCTGACCACTCACAATTTCGATTGGCCATTTTGTGGGATCGCTCACAAAAGACTAGCTAGCATCTTCAATAAATAATTTGATCTGAATAGCAGGAAGTATAGTCAATAAGGGGGTAAAAAAACTAGTTTACGAAAACCAAATTGAAAATAACTCTTACAATCTCTGGAAGAATGGCCTTATGGGTTGGTTTTGGTAATGAGTCATAAAAATACGAGGCCCCTAGCTTAATATGCCCAACCAAGAGTGTCCAGTGTTGATTATCTATAATTGGAAGTAAGAGTAGCTCAGCCTTTAACACACTATCTACAGTGATATGATGGATGAACATTTTACTTTCCTTGTGTAGGCCATATTTTGCATAGCTCTGTAAGAAAAGAAGAGAACATTTATAAATTATAGTTTTCATCTATATAAATAATGATGTACAAATAGGGATAACTTACCCAAAGGCAAGCATGAGATGGGGGACATACAACCTGACGAAGAGTACTCTCCAATAAGAAGGTGAAGGCATCAATGTGTGCATCTCAGAGATATTGATCTGTTAGTAATTCATCGACCCCTGCAATGATATTCCCAACCACTAATCGTATCACCCATACAAGTGATAAATATTTTAAAGTGAGCTTAATTAAATGAATATGTTATTTTATGTATGAAGGAGTCGATTGAAGATTGACTTACTTGTCCTCGAATCGGAGCATGACGCGTGTCAATAAGATGGAGCATCGTGAATAGCCGGATGAGAACTCAACAAAATGATGTGCCTCTGCAGAATTTACGATGAAAGTTAGTGATGAAGAGCTAGATTCACCATTAATTAAGGATCGATCTACTGAGATGATTTATACCTCTGACTGATGCTCCTCCACCACAACGATAACAGTCTGTGGGTCATCGACCTTTATTGGCTCATCTTATGAACCTATAAAAAAATTTAGTGAAATCTATTTCTATTATCTCAAATTTAAAAGAAAGTAACTTAATACCTCTGTCACGGCTTTCATCTTGAGTGGAGGTCACCACATCACTTATTCTTGCTGACTTCTTGTAAGTGTGTGTGTGAGAACTAACAGCCTTTCCTCTTCCTTATCACGAAGCTTTCACCCATGCTCAATGCTATCGAAAGGCTTGAGCATCTTCATGTGCATGGAGGCCTCCACAATAGCTTCCCCATGGTGGACTCAACAGGGCTTCCCTAGTGGAGGCTACCTCGGGCTTCCAAGTGGAAGTATCCATGCGAGTGTAGTTGCCCAGGAGACTCCCTGTGCTAGCCTCCAGAGGGGAAGCTCCTCAGTAGCTCCATGTGCCCCCAGATCTCCCTCAAGAGTTCCCCCTGTGATGACCTCCACAGGAGCTTCCCCAACAGTAGGGATGGTAGGACCCCGCTGTCCAGCAAGAACCTCCTCGATAGCAGTAACCCGTAAATCAATCTCATCCATTCTCTCTGTCATTGTTGCTTGAAAAGAAGATACTATATCTTTGAAGTCTTTAAAACCTGCAAGTATCCTCTCCACCGCAAAGCCTTCGTGGGGGTAAAGGGGCAAACAGACACCGGATGGGGAGAATATCAAGGAGAGACATATGGAGATTCAATGGGGAACTGGTGGACTTAGAATGAGATCCATCTGCTCAACATGTATTTGTGTCAAGGAAAATGATTTAAGGAGCCGTGCCCTCTTCTCGATATGTCCTCGAATGAAAGGCAGACTTGTGTTAAATCGATAAGAAAATGTGATGACTATTACATGAATAAATACATAATTATAAGAACTAAGTGATATTATTATATGTCACATGGTGTCCTCCTAAACCGGAAGGCTTCATCGAAACTTTATTTTCACCATCGCAAAGATAATGGCTTTTAAATGGAGATGGCTACCATGATGCTTATGTGCTCACCCTGCATCTACAATTAATATTTAAGTTAACTTCAATGTATTAAATAATACATAACCAAGATATAAAATATACCATAAGAAGAGTGACAAATCCACTCATGTACCCGTGTCCTCGTATGAATCTTTGATGTAATACCATCAAATTGAAACTAGAAAGCCCATGGCCTCTATTGTATTAAGCAAATTTATCTATGTCAACGAGAAATCAATTCGATGCCACCCTATAGTTGTGATATATATACAAAAAAAAAGATTTGACAAAGAAAATATATACAATGCATAAACCGTCCAGTAACGAAGTATCCATGCCCATGCATAGTCTTATACCAAATCAATCAACTGAGAGATTTACCATAAGACCTTCTCCCATCTGTTGGCATCCCTACAATTATCAGAACTTCATCGGGGTGAAAGGAATGCACCGCCCACCCGAAGAAAGCTTGCTTCCTATCTCCCGACATGACAGGTAATGGCTATTGAGTCTTTTTCATGGAGTCTAATGAATTGATGCGATGAAGCCTCTTAAAATATCAATGACTTCATCAAATCGTAAATATTATCAACACCGTTCTAATGGTGGTAGCGCATCTCAAAGTTATCTTTTTCCCAGATATTGTAAACTTCAAAATGAAAAGTCAGTTAATTAAAGTAATCTGAACAACCAGGCCAAAAAAAATGAAAAAAATGTCCACAAAATCATCTGTACTCAAGAGTAGAGAGTACGATGCAATAACACAAAAAATCAACCAAACAGCCTCCAAATTATTCGATGGAGAATGAATATATTTTCCAAACAGCCAAAGAAATAGAAAAAAAATGACCAAAAGGCTCTGTAGAGAGTACAGAGAGTATAGATGCAAAATAACACTATTAAACTAACCAAATAGTCACCAAATTGCTTCCACTGGAATGTAATGAACATAATCTGAACAACCAAGCCAAAAAAACTAGAAAAATATGTCATTAAAATCATCTATACTAGTAGAGAGAGTAAAAAATCCCAAACTATCCAAACATCCACCAAATCCCAAATAATGTAATGAATATAATCTCAACCAGTGCCAAAGAACTGGAAAAAATATCCATTATCATCTTCTCTGAGAGTAGAGAGTGATGCAAAATCCCAAATCATCTAAACATCCCACCAAATTGCTTCCATGTAATGTAATGAACATAATCAATAATCAGCCAATGAAACTGGAAAAATATCCAAAAATTATTTGTACTCTCAAGAGAGAGAGAGTATGATGCAAGATAACACTAAAAAACTAACCAAATAGCCTCCAAATTATTCCTGATGGATTGCAATGAACATATTTCCCCCAAACAAGCCAAAGAAACAGGAAAAAAATGACCAAAATGCTCTGTACTCTTAAGAGAGTACAGAGAGTACAGATGTAAAATAACACTACTAAACCAACCAAACAGCCACCAAATTGCTTCCATTGGAATGTATTGAACATAATCAACAACCACCAAAGAAACTAAAAAAATATCATGATCATTCTCTTGAGAGTATAGAGTACAGATACAAACTTCTCCAAAAATCATCCAAACAGCCACCAAATTGCTTCCATTGGAACGTAATAAACATAATCTGAACAATCAGGCCAAAGAAACTGAAAAAATATCCATTAAATCATCTCATTCTCTTGAGAGTACAGAGTGATGCAAAATTTAAACCATCCAAACATCCCACCAAATTGCTTCCAATATAATGTAATGAACATAATCTGAACAACGCCAAAGAAACTGGAAAAAATATCCAAATTATATACTCTCAAGAGAGTACAGAGTATGATGCAAATAACACTAAAAAAACCACCAACAAATTTCAAAATTATTCCTGATGGATTGCAATGAACATATTTCTCCAAATAGCTCAAAGAAACAGGAAAAAAAAATGACCAAAATGCTTTGTATCTCAAGAGAGTACAGAGAGTACAGATGCAAAATAACACTACTAAACCAACCAAACAGCCACCAAATTGCTTTCACTAGAATATAATGAACATAATCTGAACAATCAGGCCAAAGAAACTGAAAAAAAATATCCACAAAATCATCTATACTCTCTGCAAAATTCAAACCATCTAAACATCCCACCAAATTGCTTCCAATATAATGTAATGAACATAATCTGAACAATCGCGCCAAAGAAACTGGAAAAAATGTCCACAAAATCATTTGTACTCTCAAGAGAGTACAGAGAGTACATATACAAAATAACACTAAAAAATCAACCAAACAACCTCCAAATTGTTCCTGATGGATTGCAATGAACATATTTCCTCCAAACAGGCCAAAGAAATAGGAAAAAATGACAAATGCTCAGATTCTCATGAGAGTACAGAGTCAGATACGTAAATCGCTATAAATTTTAATTCCATCGACCAACATACTATCATCCCTAATCGTGCCACAGAATTCATCTTGAAACATGACCAAACATCCTACCATGTGATATACTAAATATTTCACAAAGCTAATCAGTTCAAAAATTTGAAAATAAAGGCGTGTACCATCTTGACAGTACATATAGTACACATACAAAACATCTTCGAAAACTACCAAAATACATCTCGTTCATTTAAAGAACTCAAATGTTCTAAAATGTTCACATACTGGACGTCGAGAAGAATAGAGAAAACCCTAAATTCATTAAAGTTTAGAAACACAGGTGTAAATACCTCATGTAGTCGTCTACAATACCTCAATGAAAATTATTCGCAAAGATGCTCAAACCATCGAAGCGGACGCTCACGATCGAGAGAGCTGAGTTGAGCTAGCGAGAAAGCCCTAAACCGTCACGCTGGAATGTCGAACGACGCCGCATCTCGCTTTTTTTTTCTTCTCGCTATTTGAATGAGGCGGGTGGTCGGTCAGATAAACGTGGTCGCCGTCCGTCCAGATCCGTTAAGTGCTAAAAAAAAAAAATCACCGCACGCCACGGTGATTGAGTCCACGCAAAGCTATGTGATTCCGACGTAATATTTTCTCCCTCTATTCAGCTACGTGGCGACTGAGGCCTGTTATTGGTAAAAAATATATTTTTTGAAAATTATTATAAATTATTTTTTTTAAAGAATGAATAATAATTTTTTATATATTAAATGATTTGAATTAGTGTAATACACGGGCAAACCTAGTTTTAAAAGATCTACACTTTAATCTGTACTCCATTGAATATAATAAAACATGATAATTGAAAAAAAAGAAGAAGATAGAAACTCTCGGCTTACAAATTATTGGGTAATGAAATCACATATATTTTTTATTTTTCAAGAAACACAAAACTGATGGATAATCTTCCATTGCATCCGAGGAGGATCTAGAAGCTTGTTTAGGCTGCATTTAAAGGAGCGATGCGATGCAAAAATATATTACTGTACAGTTTGAGAATTGAGTTTTGACTGTATTTTTATAAATCTATAATAAAAAAATTGTATTTTTTCAGCTTTACTTAGCTGCTACTGTGATAAAGCCACAATTTGACTTTTACAAAATTAATAAAAATTTATATATCCATCACAATTTTTTCGTATAACAGCTTATTCTGAAGTATTTTCACAATTGCTTTTTATAGTTTTCCCAAACAGAAACAATATATTTTGCATTTTAAACTCTTCATAAGAAAAATCTCTATTTTTTCTAGAGATATTTAGATATGTATCACGTAATTCTTATATATTTACATTTCTAATATTTATATTTTAATATTTATATAAATATCACTTAAATATTTAATATCACATAAAAAAAAATCTTTCACTAATTTTTTTAAAATGAAATATACTTTTTTTATATAGAAAAAAAATATTATATTAGATATATAAATGCGTGGAAATTATGTATTATAAATATTAAATTTTTTTTCTTAAAAGGCAAAAAGATCACTCTTATGTTAAAAATAAAAAAAAAAAAAAAAGATTGACTGGCAATATAGCAGATCATTGAGCCCTCAGAAATCCATAAATTCCCCTTAATGCTTTCTAGTTTTAGCTGCCTTTACATTTTCAACATAAGAGTTTATATATTATATATTATATGAAGAAAAACTTAAAAAATTGTAGGCCAACATTATATCTTTTATTGATGATATACACACCAGAAATCCATAATCTTGAAAATATGATCAGCATTTCTCATCAAAAGTATAATTTACATATTCAATCATTTTACACAATTTTTTGAACACACCTTACACCATCCTTTCTTCTTCATAGGATTTCAACACCACTCAGACACACATATTTCTTCCCATCTCTCTCATGCCTTACAGAAAACCAACCATAGATTCTATACATCTTCCTCAACACATTTAAAAGAATCAAAACGGAAATCCCTCCATAAATCATCACCTTCTGAATCAAGTTTTCGTGAGGAATGAAAATCATAACGTAAACCGCATCAACTGCAACTGAAACCCAGCTAATCACTTCCAGCATCAGCTTGATCACCAAACTGAATCTCTCTTCTCCTGAGATCCTCGACAGCATTCTCGAGCACAGAGCAATAATAATGAACAGCGTCGTCTTCGAACTCCCCCTGTAAGTTACTATCCTCCCTCCTACCACCAGATCTTCTTTACGGCACACGCACGACGCGCACTCGCCTGAGAAAATGGACCTCGATAAAGCGTCCAATCCTGTGTAATAAGGCAGGATGATTGAATCCAAGTACAAGCTCGCATGCAAAATACCAGAGACCGTCGACGCTTCCAGCACGGCATACCTCATGCTTCTCTGATCAGTTTTGTTCTCGAATGCCAGGGCTGAAACGTGAATGAGGAGGAGGATGGCAGGACCCAGTTCTGAGAGTGGAAAATGGTGTTGATCCTTTGTCCATTGGCGAGCACTAGGAGCATCAGAGGCAGCACTACGGGACCCGAAGGCAAGAAGTACCTTCTCTTCAGATTTCTTCTGCCAAAACTTTCTCCGTCGGCTTTGAATTCCAATGCCGTGAAGGCTGCAGCCGAGAGGAAGGAAGCGGCGACGACGGCGAGGACGGACAGATCGATGACGGGAGGGAAGTTTCCGGGGTAAGAACTGTCGCAGAAGTAGTGGAAGGGGCAGTTGAGAAGGTCGGTCGTCTCTTCCAGTTGCCATCTGGTGCACTTGAAGAAGGTTGTTGTGATGTTTTTTGTGAACCATTGTTGAAGAAAACCAGTTTCCTCAGCTATCAAAGGTAAGTCATCCATCACACAGAGCTGCAGTTTCTCTTCTTCTTTTGCTTTCCAATCATTTTGAGTGGTTACTGAAACTTTAGCTTTAAGTTATTATGCCTTCCTTCTGATATCGTTCTGTTGGTTGGAATGGTGTTGTAGCTTAAGTCAATTGGTGACCTAGATGGAGAGGGAGGGTCTAACTGATATCCCTAATGGAAGAGTGCTGGTTTGTCTGTTAAGCCCCTCTACCTTGTTGAAAAGGACAGCTCTCTGTCCATGGGAAGGAGTTGCTGTCATGGCTGGTAAGCCAGCTTGTTTTGCAATGTAAGCAGATGATGAATATTAATTATTATTATTATTGTTATTATAAACTTTCAGTTGAAGTATGAGATATGGAGGGTTGGTTAGTGAAGGGAATGTGTCTGCTTACACCATTTTTTTATGTTGGCTTGTTAATATTGTTACATTTTGTTAATATTAAATTTTCTGTCGAGATGAATCTTAAAGTCTTTGGATTTATTAAAGGATGAGTGTTATTTAAATTTAGATTAATTCTCTACATAATATGTTTTTTTTAAAAGTAAATTCAAAAGCTTTGAGATCCATAATAATGGAAATTTAATCACAATATTATATCCCAAAATATTTTTGTATATTTCATCCATATCTTATAAATAATCTTTCTAGCTGATGTAAGAGAAGGTAATGAGATCAGTTAGTCCATGACCTAACTCTAATGGGGCTTATCTTCTCTTCAAGTTTATGATATAGTCATGCATTATTTGAAAAAAAAAAAGTGAATAGATATTCATTTTTTTTATATATATTTTTTTCAAAAAAATTATGATTAAAAATAATATTTTCAGTTGATAGTCACAATTACTTCATTAGCATGATTATTATATTTTGGATTGCATGTCAACTTTGAATTTCTTCTAAAAAATATTGCTGAAATAGATATTTTAAATTATTTAAAAAAGATAACTAAGGAGCCTTTTGGGGCGGCGGTGGTAGTGCAGTGCGGTGCCACACTGCAATGTCATTTAGGTACTTCATTTGGATTGTATTTTTAGAAATTTGCAGTGAGAAAGTTACATTTTTAAACTAAATCTAGCTACCTGCGGTGGGGTCAGAAAGTTATAGTTTAACTTTTGTAAAATAAAAAAAAGTTATGTGTCTACCATAGCTTCTTCAAATAGAAGTTTGTTCGACCATCACTATTTTTTCATATAGCTGTAACTGTCCCAAATAGATCCTAAAAATATAAGTAATTTTCAGTTGCCAAACAATATAATGGTAGTTTTGAACCATCTTTTTGCTATTCCACTAAAAGCATTGTGCTATTAACAAGAATGCACTTTCAATTAGTCATTAGCATTTAATTACATTTATTTCATCATGAAAAATAGGTATGCCTATCTAATAGTACGTACATATTAGGCTGTGATGAAATGATTGTGATTTGTGGGTCTCCATTACTGAGAACTTTTCTCATTTTATGCTAACAACTGTTAATTTTGATTACAAAGTGCCTTTTTTTGGCTATGTTTTGTTCATGTAATAACTGATAATGAGAATTATTTAGTCCTTTGTCTGCCTATTCGGTCATTTGAAATGAATGTGGGATGGGCTTTGTTAATAAGCACTGAATTTAAGTTTTATTCCATAAGAATTGTACCGTTTGCCTTTATGTAGACCAATGAACACTAATATAAATTTCTTTCATGAACCACAATATATATATATATAGAGAGAGAGAGAGAGAGAGAGAGAGAGAGAGAGATAAAATTTAAGTATGGCTCAGTAAAGGCTAGATAAAATGCTTACTTAATGATACTTAGTTGTTTATTTAATGACTTATTATAAAATTTTATTAATATCTTATAATTTATGTTTTTCAGAAGTTATTTATATTATTATAGGTATATTATATGATAAAAATATTGAAAAAATGACTAAAATGAATAGACTAAATACTTAATTTTTGTATTGAAGATAGAAGAAATAATATTGAAAGAACTACATCCATTTTTTAAAATAAAAATTAATGCATTTACTTTTGTTTTTAATTTTTTGATAGAAGCCGAGTCCCAAACCTCCATTTTGGAGAGAAGGAGACAAAACATTAAGCCAAGTGCTCAGTGGTTATATTCAAATGTAATAATATGTCTTTGTTTAAATTATTAATATTTAATTTATAATTAGTTAGATTTAATTATGATTTTAACATGAAAAAGAAATTAATTAATATGTTTGAAAGCTTCTGATTTCTTTTATGCTTTCACATTTGTTGTGTGCTAAAACCCATAGAGTAAAAGTTTCTACAAATCCAAAGACACAATAAGTGATTTAAAGAGTGAACAATAAAACTCCAATTTTACGTGGAAAACCTAAAAGAGGGAAAATCATGGGCCTAGCCCAAGAAAAAAAAGCTTCAACTATGTATCGTTCGAGTACAAGATCTTCCCATCGGATTACAAAATTGTATATGAAAGGAACAACACTATGTGACAACGATCGATGCTTGCAGTAGAAGATGAATGATGGTAATCGCCGAAAATGCGGGAATCTAAATGCGGAACAAATGGTAAACACGTGAACAATCACCGGTAGAAATGCGTGGAACATCATGCAATGAAACAATCACCGGTAAACGCAGGGAACAATCACGGTGGTCCGCGATGGAGACCACCAGATTGACGACACGGAAGGATCAGCGGCCGACGGCGGTGGTTGACAATCGCCGAGAAGGCACGATTGTGCTTGAGGATCTTTAGAGATCTCTCCTCTCTCTTGTTTGCCCCTCATGAGGAATGAGGACTCTTTATAGATTGGTGGAGTGACGTCAGAATACATGCAAAACCCGTACCACTCTTCCATCATCTCAAAATGATCTCCTTGATCATATGATGTATTTTGTGTATTTGAATGCTCAAATGATGTCAGAATTATGATATCTTGGGCTTGTTGGATTCGGCTCGTCGAGACGCTCGATTTGACTATAAACACTTCATATTTGAGAGCTATTTAGAGATTTAACTGATATCCCAAAGTTTCCAAGGATATTTTAAGAGCTTGATCTCGACCAGTTTCAACTTCGGATCACTTGCTTTTAACATAAAGATGTCGACTAGTAGTATTTTACGTCATATCGGCCCTCTATTTTAGATGACATTATCTCAATCATCCAAAATATATGTCAAATACTTGAAAATAGCAAATTCTTCAATAAAATTTGAGAGTCCATTAACTACACATTTTGAGAGAACAGATCTTCATAGAAGCACAAGATTATGACTGCGAAAATAGTGGCCGCAGACGCGCGTGGGGTATGCGTGTGAGATTTTGACCCATCCTGCAACGGTGATCGATCGCTGGCATGTACAAGACATGGCGCGCGGGCGCCAGACGCCCGTGGCGCTACGCCATGTACGGGTCATGTTGCTAGCTGGTCGCAGGGCGTCCGCTGGCATGCGGGTCTGGAGTCGGCGCAGAAGGGTCGACGGGTGTGGAATGGACGCTGGCCGGGCGGCGGGCGACGCTGTGGCTGTTCACGCGGGCGGCGAAGAAGCCACATCGCTGGCGGGGCTGGTTGCCATGTGGATACGCCGCCATCGGCGCGCGCAGACGCTACGCATGAGCCCAAATGGCGCTTTTGACGTTCGTTTTTGACGGTTTTGGTTGTTTTGATGATTTTACCCTTTTGTCCTGGCGGGTCTATAAAACCCCCAGCCAAGGGAGAAGACACCTTCTTTTTTTCTTGAGAAAGATCGTCGTGAGTCGATCGCGCGGGACTACGCCGTTGTTCCACTTTTCCCTGAAAGAGGCGAACCGCCTCGTGGACGGTCTGTCGGTGGCGATCCGCCTCGTGGTGTTTATGTCGTTTTCCTCGAAGAGGCAACCTCCGGGTTTGGTCCCGGTTTGAGGATCAAGGCCCGCATACGTCATTGTTCCGTTCCTCGAAGAGGCGCAACCGCCTCGCTGACCATCCGGTTTTATAGCAAGGCTGCGGTACATATGTCGTTGTTCGATTTTCCTTGAATAGTCAACCGACCTGACCGTCCGGGTAAGCGATCAAGGTCCACTGCATACGCCGTTGTTCCGGTTTTCCTCGAAGAGGTTACTCGTCGGACCGTCCGAGGTTTTATCGCCCGCGCGGACATACGCTATCGTTTTCCTCGAGGCGCCAATCAGACTCGGACCGTCCGAAGTTTGAGAATGGAGACGATAACGAGACGGGGCGTTGCGAGCGGTGGTTTGCCGCGGTCGCCAGCCGTGACCGCGGATGGTTGGCGAGATAACCCGACGATGGTGGTGACCGAGATCGGTGATGGTTTGGCGAATGACCGGGCACGAATGCCGGCATTGACGGCGATCGGTAGCCGGGCGGGACCGCTTTGGCGGCCAACGGGTGGTCGTGATGCAATAGACGTAGTCGATATGGCGACCGGGTGTCGATAATCGGCGGATGACCCGACGATGGTGGTGACCGGCTAAGATTGCCGCCGATGGTCGTGACCTACGACGGTAGCGGCGGCGCGGACCGCATAGTTGACGACCGACCGTGGTGTGAATGATCACCGGTGACGGTAGTCGATGGTGGCATCAGTCTAGTGGCGATGACCGCACGATGGTAAGGGATTGCCGCGGATGCAAAGTCGGTGGCAATTACGCTACAAGGATTCATGAGGGTCGAAATGCGAACCAGCTGACGATCTTCGGCGGGATGACCGGCGACGATGGCGGTGACCCAAAAAAATTGCCGCGATACGGTGGCGGACCGCACGCATGAGGATTTTGACACCGAGGTTGTTTGTCGAGTGACTTGATTAACCCATGACGTTAACCCGGTGGAAGAGGCCGTGGGAAGTCCACTGGGACCTTTGACATTTAGGTTGTTTGTCGAAGTCTTTGCTCGATAACGCTAACCTATGTGGAAGAGGTTGAATTGAATCCGCCGAGAATTTTGACCTATCCGAGGTTGTTTCGTGGTGACCACGATGTTAACCTCATGGAAAACGAATTGAATTCCGAGAATTTTGACCCATCCATGGTTGTTTGTCATAGTGTTACCCGATGACGCTAACTGTGTGGAAGAGGCCGTAAGTCCACCGCGACCTTTTGACCTATCCTGGTTGTTTGAGTCTTTGCTCGATGACGCTAACCTATGTGAAAGAGGTTGAATCAACTGGAGAATTTTGACCTATCCGAGGTTGTTTGTTGTGTTACCCGATAACATTAACCTAAGAGGTTGAATTGAATCGCCGAGAATTTTGACCTATCCGAGGTTGTTTGTCGTGGTGTTACGACGCTAACGTATGGAAGAGGTCAATTGAAGCCGAGGATTTTGACCCATCCAGATTATTTGTCGAGTGTACCCGATGACGCAACTGGAAGAGGCCGAAGTCCACCAAGGACCTTTTGACCTATCCTAGGTTTGTCGAGTCTTTGCTCGATGACATTAATCTATATGGAAGAGGTCGAAGTCCACCAAGGACCTTTGACCTATCCTGGTTGTTTGTTGAGTGTTACCCAGACGCTAACTGTATGGAAGAGGTCAATTGAGAGAATTTTGACTATCCAGGTTGTTTGTCGAAGTCTTTACCGATGACGCTAACCATATTAACATAGAAATCTTGAGATTAAGAGTTGCCTCCGCCGACAAAATCAAGGAACAGTTTGATGAATCTTCTTTCTTCTCTTGCGCTTCTTAAAAGTTTGAAATGCTACATCTCGATGGTGGTTTTGATCTTGTTGGGAACTTGGTCGCCATACAAGATGATATAATGGAATCGCTTCCCAGAGCGTCAAACTATGCTAGAAAACCATTGTAGAGTAAAATTTTTCGCTTTACAGTGAAATCCAAAGACACACACATGTATTTAAAGAGTAAACAATAAAACTCCGAATTTTATCGAAAAGAGGGAAAATCAAGGGCCTAGCCCAAGAAAAGCTTCCACTATGTACCGCTTTGAGTACAAGATCTTCCCGATAACGGATTAGAATTGTATATGAGAAAGGAACAAATGCCTATGTGATAACGATTGTAGAAGAGAAGTGAGATGATGGTGAATGAGCAATCGCAGAGAAATGCAAACATCGGTAGAAATGCTGAACAATCATCAGAAATGCAGAACAATCAGCGAAATGGAATTATCACCGCGTAAATAGGAACAATCACCGCGAAATGGAATAATCACCGGGTAGAAGTCATCATGATGGAGACCAGAGATTGACAACGACAAGGATCAACCGGTACGGCATGGTTGACGACCGTAGCGGCATGATTGTGCTTAAAGGATCTTTTTTCTCTCTCTTGCTTGGCTCCCTCATATGATAATGAGGCTCTTTATAGATGGAGTGACGCTTCAGAATATATGCAAAACCCGTACCACTCCACTTCATCGGACGACTCAAAATGATCCCCTTGATCATATGATGTATTTTGTGTATTTGAATGCTCAAATGATGTCGGAATTATAATATCTTGGGCTTTTTGGATTCGGCTTGTCGAGACGCTCGATTTGATTATAAACACTTCATATTTGAGAGCTATTTAGGGATTTGCCGATATTCCAAAGTTTCAAAGATATTTTAAGAGCTTGATCACCGCCAACTTGGATCGCTTGCTTTTAACATCAAGATTCGTGCTTCGACTAGTAGTATTTTAAGTGTCATATCAACATTTATATATTAATTTAAAGAAACCATTAATGCAAAGAAATAGAAGAAAATTTATGTTAATCTTAGTTTAAAAAAGATAATAATAATAATAATAGGTTTGATGTGATATTAAAGATTTAAATGATATTTATGTAAATATTAAAATTTTAGTGGTTGAAATATAATTATATAAGAATTATGTGGTATGTATGTAAATGACAATTATTGGGAGAATGGCTCAAAACCAATCAAACATCGAGGTCCCTTCACTCTTTGTGGGTCAATTCATTTTAGGTTGCGTTGATTTGATTTGTAAACCTATTTGATTGCATGAAAAATAAATATAGTTAAAATACATAAAAAAATTAAATCCTAATAATATAAAAATATATATTAAATTAATAAAATATCATTTAAATTATATTAAAATAAATTTAATATTATTTTTAATATTTGATTCAGTATTTGATTGAATCCTAATTGAATCATTAAATCTTTAACATCTCTTTTTTTACTATTTGATCCGATTTTCAAAGCATTAAAAACAATTATCATTAAAGGCTAAACCTTATATAGGATATTAGGGAAGATAAAGCCAATTATACAATAAAGTACCTTAATATAGAGTTAAAACGAGATATGGCCATTTGATTGCTTTGATGATTAGATTTTACCTTCTTTTGAGAGGGTATAAATTTTAAGGCATATTATTGTAATTTAAAATCATTATATTGGCAAGGTAGAGTTACTACACTTGACTTCAATTGCTATAGTGCAAAGTTATAAACAATAGGGTGGACAAAAGTTATGATAAATCTTGTGCAATAATTCAAGCCATGAATAAGCAAGATATTATTCACTTTGTCTAAGTTTGTCCCATATCAACCTAAATTTCATAGTTTTTTTTTTTGGTTGTAACTTTATAGAAAGTCATCCATTATAAGCACACTGAATTATAGAATTCACATAAAAATTCATCCATTTTATCACTTTGCATATTATGGCCAATCGCTTATTATTTATATAAATAACATCTTTTCCTTCACTTTCTTATGGGATTAAGTTAATTCATATATCTTCTATATTGTTACCATCACATTAAGTATATTAGCAACCAATCCTTTTTGTGCCATACTTATGATAATTATTTATCACCTACCTATCACCTAGGTCTAAAAATCATTATCTACTCACCTAGATCGTCTATTTTTGATCCAATTGATATATGTCAACAATATTTTTCTTGTTTCATTCTTGAATGACACATCATATTAGAAAATGTCAAATTTAGATATCAATTATGATAATTTAGGCCATACCAAATATGATACTTTCCACTTTGGTCCATCAAGTCTTATATTAGGATAAATGTTATGACTTTATTGTTTTTTCATATAACTTTCTAGGAGATCACTTATCTTAAAAGTATTCTACTATAGTCATGCTTAATTATGTAGTTCTCAAGAAAAATTTATCTGTTATATCAAAATATATCTTGCATATTATAACCTAACTCTTTATTTATATCCTAATATCTATTATTAAACTCTCAAAATGGGATCAAGATCATTCTTATCACATTTATCTCTCAAAAGCATGCCATCTTGGTAAGCTTAATAAGTGTCACTCATTGTTTGAGCCTAAGCCCCAACTATCACTTCTTATATATGCAAAGATATTGTTCTTTTCATTTTTCAAATTTAGGTATTATACTCTTAAATGGTGAAAATGCAAATTCAATAACAATAATGCTTGTTGGACCAACTATAAGGAAAATGGATATTGTTAATGATAGTTTAAAATAATAGAATATTTAGCAATCAAGTAAACAATAATGATGTGCAATTTGTTTGTTGGTGTAAACTATGTTGAAGAGTGTTTATTAAAAATAATGTAAAATATGAATCTTTAGATGAGCTAAAGTTGCCTTTAGAATTTGATTTTTTTTTCCCTCTAAATATATTGATTTTGAGCTAAATTAATAGGTTCATGAGTTATGATGTGAAGTATTTTTTCATAGTTATTAACAATGGATAATGAATATTATATCCTCACATAATTAAATTATAATCCAAAAATATTATCCCTAATCTAACATAATTAGTCTATTCAAATTTGTATTTACTTAAGTAGGCATCGATAAATCAATTGCTATAATCTAGGGAAGACTATGATCTAAATATTCTATGTTGCATATGATCATTTCACATATATATATATTGATTGACATAATAAAATTTTAACAATAAAATTACTGAGAATAATTCTGATAGGTGTTGCCTCATAAATAGAGTTGCTAATAAGTAATCATAATTCCATAACATCTCTACATGAAACAACTCCTCCCTTGGCTAGATAATTTTTAAGATGAATAGCTTGTAAAGGGAAAGAATATGGAGGAAACATATCTCTAAGAAGCTTGAAAGTGCTAATACATTTTACATAGTAAAGAGAGTAAGCTGATGTGCTTGCTAGAATCGACATGCTACTCAGAATGAGGTAAGCTTGATGAGAGGATGATCAAACATTTTTTTAGTAAGTGGTTGTGGTGAGGTTGCAAATGTCCCTTGCCTCTTTAGGTTAAGAGTGTTTACCTTAAACGACATAGTTCAACATTTTCAAGGCTTTATGAGTATTTGATGGTGTGATTTAAGTGACAATATGAATGATGATATACATTTAAATCGTGAATAGTGGTTGTCATGTATTTATAGAACTATTTTAGCCATGAATTTGGACAATATAAGTAAATTTAAACACTGATTTAGTTCCTTTCAATTATCTTAAGATGCATATTTTTGTTAAGATTTGTACTAGATTAGTGGGGTTGAGTAAATTAAAAAAAAGGAAGATTTACATACATACTACACAATTCTAATGTATTTACATATCTAACACCTAAAATAAAAAGGCGCATTTCACTTTTAAAAAGTGAGTGATGATGATAGTTTTGATGTGATATTGAAGATTGAGGTGTTATATATATGTAAAAAATTAAAGTTTAGGTGTTAGATATGTGAATATGTAAGAATTGTGTGGTATGTATGTAAATCCCTCTTAAAAATAATAAGATTGGGTTCAATATATTGATGAAAGAAACTACAAGTAACTGAATCAAAGTAATCACATTGATTCATACCAACCATTTTTTTTCTTAATGATGCAAATATTTATCTAAAAATGATAAGAAAAAAAAAATTATCTGTATTGTATTTGTATTTCTTTCATCTATTACTTGACATTATTATTTTAGTAATTTCTATCAAAATTTTATTTTAAGATATATAATTGTGGTGCAAATGCATGCTATTTTAATAAAAAAAATTTCATGATTCTTTGTTTAAGAAAATATATTTTTGATAGAAAATTAAAAATTTAAGGTGTTAGCTAAAAGATGCATCAAGAGAGAAGGAGCATTGGATATGCAAGAATGCTTATAAATTTTTTTGGGATTTACATACAACAACAACAAGCCTTTATCCCACTAAGTGGGGTCGGCTACATGAATCCTTCGTCTCCATTGTGTCCTATTATGTGTCAAATTCTCATTTAATTCAAGTATACTAAGGTCATTTTTTATACATCTTAACCAATTCTTTTTAGGTCTACCTCTACCTTTCTTAAGATAAGGCAAATCTAATGTATTTACTCTCCGAACCAAGTCATTGGGCGGCCAACACTTTATGCGGCCAAACCATCTAAGGCGACTCTATCTAATCTTATCTGCCACTGGAGCTACTCCAACTTTTTCCTGAACATACTCATTTCACATTTTATCTCTAAGAGTAAAGCTACTCATCCACCCGAGCATCCTCATCTCTGTAACACTTAACTTAGTCTTATGCTTCTCTTTTATTGGCCAACATTCTGCACCATAAGTCATTGTAGGTCTTACCATCATCTTATAAAATTTTTCCTTAAGTTTAAACAGAACTTTTCTATCACACAACAGGCCAGATGCATTCTTCCACTTCAACCATTCAACTTGAATTCTACTAATAACATCTCTATCTATTTCACCATCATTTTGAACAATAGAGTCTAAATATTTGAATCGCTCACTCTTTTTAATGACTTGTTCACGTAATGTCACAACACTACCACTAGAACTTTTACAACTAAAATTACACTCTATATATTCAATTTTAGATCTACTTAAACGGAAACCTTTAGACTCTAAGGTTGACCTCAATAATTTAAGTTTCTCTTGGACTCCCTCTCTAGTCTTATCAACAAGAAGAATGTCATCAACAAAAAAGCATACACCAAGGTACATCTTCCTATAAATGCAGAAGAACATCCATAACTAAAGCAAAAGATAAGGACTTAAAGCATCCTTGATGTAATCCAATTGAAATAGAAAAATATTTTGTCAACCTCCTTGTGTTTGGACACAAGTACTCTAATATACATATCCTTAATGACTTGAATATAACCAATATTAACTCCTTTCGTTTCTAGAACTCTCCAAAGAACATCTCTTGAAACTTTATCATAAGCTTTCTAAATCAATAAATATCATATGTAAATCCTCCTTACTTTCTCTATACTTGATCAAACCTCTTAACAAATGTATAACATCCATAGTAGATCTACCGATATAAAACCAAAGACAGAGAAACCTTTGTATCACATCGTAACCTATGCTCAATTACTCTCTCCCATAATTTTAATGTATGACACATTAATTTAGTTCCTCTATAATTTGTACACTCTTATGCATCACTTTTATTCTTAAATATAGGAACCAACAAACTCTTTCTCCACTCATCTAGCATATTTTAGTCTTTAAAATAACATTAAAAAGATTTGTAAGCCAAGAAATTCCTTGATCTCCTAAACATTTCCACACTTCTATTGGAATATCATCAGGCCCTACTATTTTTTCACATTTCATTTTCTTTAAAGCTTCTCTAACTTCAGATTTACTAATACAACGATAAAAACAAAATTCTCTATTTTGTTTAGGGTATTAAGGTTGCTAAAATCAATCGTACTTTTAGATCCTTCATTGAAAAGTTTATCAAAATACCTCATCCACCTATTTTCAATATTCTTTTCTAAGAAAAATACTTTATTATTTTTATCCTTAATACACCTCACTTGAACTAGATCTTTACTTCTCCTATCTATTTGGTTAGCTAACTTATACATACATCTTTCACCTTCTTTGGTATTTAATATATTATATAAATCACTAAAAGCTAAATTTTTTGCATCATATTTTACTTTCTTAGAATCTCTACAAACCACTTAATATATATTTCAATTCTCTGAGTTTTTACATCTAAACCAAGTTTTATAATAATGCTTCTTATTTCTTATCTTTTCGCATACTCGACTCCACCACCAATTATTTTTTATTAAGCTTTTCTTTTGATTCTCTATATTTTAGCAACTTGCTTAATTTCACTTGCTATTTTTTTTTCACATAACATTATCTTCCTTATGAACATCCAAAATTCTAAGCTCTTATAGCTTGCTCTTAAAAATATTTTTATTTGTGTTCTTTAAGTGCCCCCATCTAATCCTATGATAATAATTTTATTTATTTTTCCTCTTATAATCTTTCATCTTAAAATCTAAAACTAACAATCGATGTTAGGTACTTTAACTTTCACTTGGAATGACCTTACAATCTTTACAATCTAAACAATATATTTTTCTTATAAGAAAATAATCAATCTGTGTTTAACTAGATATATTTTTATAAGTAGTAATATGTTCATCTCTTTTCTTAAATAAAGTATTAACAACTACAAAATCATAGACTAAAATAAAATCTAATATAGTCCTACCTTTTTTATTAGTCACTATAACTCCATAACCACCATGAATACTTTTAAAATATTCTACCACTCTACCAACATATCCATTTAAATCTCCTCCAATAAATACTTTTTTTTTCAAGAGATATCTTTTATATTAATCCATCTAATTCATTTCAAAATTTTTCTTTTGAGCTTACATCCAAACCTACTTGAGGAACATAAACACTTATAACATTGATAATCTTAGTATCAACAATAATATTTAAAGCTATAATTCTATCTTCACATCTATTAATATTTATAACATTATCTTTCAAATTTTTATCTATAATCACACCTACACTATTTCTAGTTTGACTTCTACCTGAATACTAAAATTTAAAACCTAAAGTACCAATCTCCTTGGCCTTTTCCCCAATACATTTAGTTTCTTGAACACATAAAACATTTATCTTTTTATGAACCATAATATTTATTAGTTCCATTAATTTACTTGTAAGAGTACCTATATTCTAAATTCCTAACATAATTCTAATTTCATAGACTAACTTCTTTGCCTGCATCTATCCATAATGTGAGAACCCTCGCTTATTTAACACTGCACCCGGGTGCCGATGCAGCTATCCTTGCACATTTTTTACTGTATTCAAGCCATACAATACATTGCTTCCAGGTGACGCCCTAACATTAACACAATGATTTAAAAAATTCATGTCATGATTATTTCGATAAGTTTTACACTAATTGTCAACTACCTATCACAACCCTCCACTTTTCACATCTTGACTTAAGACCGACAAAGATAGTGCTTAAATATCACACAATTCTTTTAGATTTAAATACATATATATATATATATATATATATATATATATATATATATGTATATAATCACATTAAGAAAATATGCATTTTGATGCATTAACACCTTACTAAATGAGGTATATAATTTCTAACATATGTCAAACATAGATACATGCAATACACATCCAAAATGTGATTTGGCACACTTGTACGTGTGTATAATTTAAGAAATATAAAAATTTTTGGATATCCATTGCCAATACATGTGTTCTAAATAATTAAACTAAATTTATAATTAAATGTTTGATTTTTATGATTTGTGTTGTACTAAATAATTTATGATAATTTATTATATGCAATAGTCTAAAAGGTTGTTACTAAATAGATTTGTTAAGTTGTTAGAATTTTATTACTTATTACTAATATTTTTTATATTTATTTTTTATTTTTTGCTCACTATCATGATTTATAAATTCTATGATACTCCTTTTTTCATTTTTTTAATGTTTGTTTATAACACTTAATGATTTTATGACTTTCTTCCTTATTTCTCATTGTTTGGGAAGTCATTTGCATGATTATGCTCTTAGGATAAAATTCTCTATTTAAAATTAACAAATGGCAAATAAAATTAAGATCAATCATAGAAAAATTATTTCTTCATAAAAGAATGTCTTTATATATAAAAATCATACAAGGCCTATGACAAACTTTTATTTAATAAAATGAATCTAAAATCTTCTTATATATATTGGATAGATTCATAGGATTTCAATTTAGTCACTTTCTTTGATTTTGAATTTTTTTTTTTTTTTTGTTGATGCTGAGCTTTAATGATAAATTAAACGCACGCACCCTACCTCGAATGCGCATCGCCACTTTGAGAACGAAGCTCCCAACCGACGACCTATAGTCCTACGCTGATTTTGAATCTTTGATGTTTTATTGGACTAATCTTTTCAACATAGATAAGGGATTTTTGGTTCAATTAGCTTGACTATATATTTGAAGTCTCATAACTGTGATGTTGGCTCCATAAAATTTTAATTATGTCTACTGCTTGTAGAAATTTGATACTTATCCCTTGACCTCATTTGAACTTATTCATATTCCTTCGATAAATCACTTTGATGCCATTTCATAAACTATCATTTGTTGAAAGATAGTCACCCATTGGGATATAGTGATGATTCACCATCCACCCAATGGTCTAATTTAACCTTGAAGCACTACATTTCTCCTACTAAAATAATAATATTATTCTTTAATAAATACTATTAAAAGATTTTAAAACATTAATATTTTTTTTTACTAAAATAATAATATTTTATACCCTTTTCATTCATTCATTCTCTCTCTCTCTCTCTCTCTCTCTCTCTCTCTCTTTTCCTACTTACTGAAAAAGAAGGGATTCTCTCTCTTACTTCCTCTTCTTTTCCTATATATTGGAGAGTGTGGATTGAAAGAATATTTTGGATGAGAATAATATGATGATAATAAAAAAGAGGTTGCTTCAGAGGGGATAATGGAAGGACGGAGATCGCAAATGAGAGATGTGTGACCAATGATGTTACAGATTTGAGATTATATAAATAATTATTAAAATCCAGATATTAAATATATAATTTCATAAGAATTATGTGATATTTATGTAAATTCCTCCTTGTTAAAATCATATCGATTCAAATCACACAAACAAAATATGCAGAAATAAATAATTTAGCAATCAAATCAAATGTAATACAGTAATGTATAAGTTTTTGCCATATAACTTAATAAGGATTGTACAAAGAATTGTTATAACTTAAAATTCAGATGATTAAAGGGTTGTATTATTTACCCCTAACGAATGTTCTGATAGGCCTCTAATGCAAAGGCTGAACATTTGCAGTTAACGGACGGAGAGACCGGTGAAGGATTTTTGTTTGGAGATTTATTCGGCATTTCATAACAAAATTAAGTTTGAGTTTAGCTAAAAAATCGAAAATCATTTAAAAATTGAATTAAAATTTAAATCTGATTGAGACAGATCAAACATTTTGAGCTGAGTTCGAATCAAATCTTTTATCAAGACAATCTCAAGCTATTGGATCAAAGTTCAGGATTACTACACATAATTTAAATTTATATATAAAACTTATAATTTATAATAACAAAATTATTTTTAAAATTAAGTGTATTGAATTAGAATATATAAAATTTTAAAATAAATATAATATATTTATAAGTATAAATATTATCTCATTATAATATAGTTGAAAATCATATATTTTTTTATTTCATCCGCTCAATTTATATTTTATATTTTTTTAATAATAATTTTTTCATTGAGTTCGAACTAATTCGATCAAAATGAGCCAATTCTATATGATTAAATAAGATGAAAAAACTGAATTCAAAATGATTCAAAATTAAAATGAGCCAACTCAAAATCAATTAGAAAATGAGCCAATCTTGAGATGCTCGAAAATCTATCAAACCGATTTTGAGCTTGCCTCGAATTAGTTCATTAACACCTCTAAATCCGTGCTTCTAGCATTTAATAAAAGGGATTTTATGTCTAATTAATCATGCTTGAGTACTACCACTAGGGACCAAGATGGAATCAAATTGATGATATATTTTTTTCCATGGACCTTTTTTTTTTTTTCTGAAACAAATAGTCTTCATCGCTATTGTTTTAGCTAGTAGCAGAACTCTATTTTTCTATATTGATTCACAAGTCTTAGCTTATTCTTATTCTTTCATTAAATTAAAATGTAACACTTAATTATTATCTTTCATGTAAAATTTAAAAACTTTATCTGAGAAAGTTGTGTTGTTCGATTTCATATTTGCTAAGAAATCGGATCATTTTGTTCCTATGATGAACTCATCATTTTTCTAATATATGTTATTCATGGTAGTAAAATATTAATATTGTTAGATCCGATATTATCCATAAAAGATATTAAAACCCTATTACATATACAGATTGAACTCAAATATTTGAAAGTGGAGAGAGAGAGAGAGAGAGAGAGAGAGAAACTAAGTTCAGAGAATCTCTTGGATGAATCGAGTTACAGAGGGTCAGGCTAACTCCTTAGAGAAAATCATAATTGGATAAAGTTTTGACCATAATAAGGATTGTGATATAACCATGTCTGATTAGTGACCCCTGTATAAAAGCAAGGATAAAGGTCACTCGTACATGATATGCTACGGTGCAAAATTATAAGAAAATTATAGAACAAGCTCAGTAAGTCTAGCTATGTAACAGATGAGTCTAGCTGACAACCATCTATAAGGTAGAAAATTCAAGTGACTTCTAAATTAAGGGCAAGCATGCTTAATGAGAACCCCTAATCAACTTGTGATTTCAGTATGAAAGTCTTCTCCCGCTACGCACCTTGAAACATAGATATTCAAGGCGGGATCGAAGGCTATTCCTTCTTTCTTATTGATAGTAGAAGATTTTTTTCTGGGTGGGAAACCTTCTATGCCTACTCAAGCTCTATCAAGAATCTCAGGACCTAGAGGCGTGACTTCAGGAGCGTATTGCCTCCCCACCTCCCTTGACTTTCTTTCAAGCTACCTGCATCGGGTATGTTCATTCTAGCAGTTCCTATTCATTCAACCCGAAGATGGTGATTTTCACAGTCGGCTCTTTGCATGGGTCTTGCATATAGATCACGAAAATAATTCATAGCGCTTTCCAACTATTTATGATAAAACGAGCCCAACAACGCGGAAAGGAAACTGACGGAAGAAGATCTGGCTCAATGCTCACCTTGTCTCATCACTCTCTGTCAAAAACAAAAGACCAACTAGTACAAAAAATGCTACGCACCTCATACTTTTCATATATACGATATTCTATTCCTCACCTACCTTCCTTTTCTCTACATATTGAGAGGGCCCCAAAGGCATGTCCAAGGTTCTTAGCGTAATGGATCGATAAACTCAAGACGCTTTCCAATACCTATAGCAGCTCTCGCTCATTCCGAGAGAGAATCAAGCATCGTTTTCATATCTATTGAACGGAAGATTCTAGTCACACTGACTTAAGTATAGGCTTGAAGGGAGGACACTCCCACTGAAGATTCTAGAGTAATTGAGTTCTTCGGCTGCATAACCTTCATAAGAAGGTGAGTTTGAGTCCCTTGGGTGATATGAATGCACTAAGGATAGAATAAAACATATTTCTGGAGTGACTTAATAAGATTCAATTTTGAGGCTGACATTTAGCTAAACTAGTATGATTAATGACTAGTCGAACCAACTTAGACTATCATTATAACTTGATGAACCTAATTTGAACAAATATTAGTATATACTAATTTCCCGATTCCCATGCACCTTTTGAGAAGCCAAAAGGATAAACCAAAATGAAAGTGCCAAAAAACCCAAATTTGGCTTTGGTGACCTAGACTAGATCTAGAGCATTGACTCTTCAAAATGCTTAGATCTTTAATGTGTGCCAAACTCATCGACATTAATATTTATTAGTGCGAGTCAGTAGGCCAATTTTAAAACCTCAATTATTGCTAAGCAATTTTTAGCCTTTCAAGGATGAAGATGTTCAAGCACATGCCCTAGTTCAATGTAACTGCTAAGCTCTAAAAAAAATAGCAAGGCTACTAGATGTACTGTAGGAAGCTATGCCTCTAGATGCCCCAAATAAGAGAGAAATTGATGGTCGGGAGAAATTTGACCCTCCTTCAAGGTAAGTATTCAAGAACCTTTAAAGATTGAGGACTTTACCTTGGGCGGTGGAGAACTGTAAGAGTGAATTCAATATATGACAACTGTCATGAGGGTCATATTGAAATTAAACGTCACGCAATCAAATTATAAAAAATAAGCAAAGTCAAATAAAATATGTCAACATTCTTCTCAGCTTTTCTAAAACTGTTATTTAAGTAGAAATTGTTCTAAATCAAAATAAGTTTAGAAAGTCAAACTGCCCATCCAAATCTAAAGGTTAATATTAGGTCAACAATAATTTATACTGAAATTCATACAAAATGAATCTAGGTATAATATGACTCATAATGAATCCAAACATATTTTAACTCATGGCGACTCAAACATTTTAATACAAGTAAAAAAACAAAAAAAAAAAAAAGAAGAAAGAAATATACCATCTTTTAAGGGAGTTGGCATGCCATTCAATATTTCAAAGTGAGCCAAAATTACGTCTTTTTACATTTTATTCAACCTGTAGCCTGCCAAACTACCAACCGTTAAAATAAAAAAAAGTAACCTACAGAAGTTACTTTCTACCCTTCATTCACATGCATCCATACATTCTTTGTATAGCAGAAAATCATTCTCTACAAACTTTACAAACTAGGATTTGTGAACCATTAATGAAAAGAGTAGTTCAGCCAACAGATTGAGAGCAAAAGATTCTCATAGGGAAAACACCACAGTCAGAGGAGCATGATCTGAAAGGGAATAGTTCTCGGGCCACATACCTTTCTCCACTTCTGGTGGAAAGAGAGCTGCATTCTTCACATCAAATCCAAAATTTTGGCTATCATGGTCCTTTCTATTAGTTCTCTCACTCTCTTCATTGCCTGGTTGCTCTGAATCATCTAAACATGCCAGATTCCAAATCCGTTGCTGAAAAGTATATAAGATTTAATCAAAGAGGGTTAACGTTCAAATACAGGCCAATAAACTCATATTCTTAGCATAATCATACCACAAATTCTTCAAAGTTCACAACACCGTCTCCATTTATGTCAGCTTGGATCCACAAATCTTCAATCTCTTCAGCACTAAGGCCATTTGAATGGCCAGTAAGGCCTAACTGTTTCAGATAAAAATGATAGCTGAAAAATGATAGCTGCAACCTTCTAATATTTGAAATATACTTCTCCAATAAATAAAAAAAAGCTTTGTACCTGACACAGTGCTTGACAGAAATTAACAAAGGTAATACAGTCTCCAGGACTGTCTGCTTTAAAAAAAGCATAGGCATTATCCACTGTAAGAGAAGCATGGCGGAGAAGAAGAAACTGAGACAATAAGAAGGAACAAAAAGTTAGATCCCTAGTTGAATGTAACATTAACGAGAGTGAGGATTTAAAAATGCAGGCTCATACTTTAGACATGCCTAAGAAATGTCTTAGGAAGCCTGCAGAAACAGAAGGAAAAAACATATAACAACATCCTATTGTTGAATATATAAAATATGAAAGCTGCCAACAAAAATAGATGAGAAATAACAGACAAAATCTTCTAAAAATCTTCTACACGCATTAAAATCTTGTGTGAACAACAAATATGATCAATAACAACTGAGATTCATAAGCATTCAGGCCACTGGCAAAGGATATGTAGGCAACAGGAGATACAAACCAGCAAAAAAATTAGGCAAGCTATTAACCTTCATGATCCCAAATACAGCTTCATTCCAGCTAGTCTTCAGAGACTTCTGGCGTTTATTAGGATTAAGAAGCCAGATAAAGTCAACTCCACAGATATTCCCTCGATGATTTCGATGACTAACCCACTTTAAGACACAAAAAAAAAGAAGTCAATACAAAGAAAGGTAATGCTGATAGTATTATTGAGGAAAATTAAAGTAACAGATGAATGTGTTCTTGAAGTTCTACCTTATGGGCATCTGCATCACTATCAGTATAATGATGAGCAACATCATATGAGGAAACAAAGCCCTGAGACCTAAGAAACTTGTAAACATGACCCCTCTTACTTCCATTCCAGTCACTGAAATCAATAAAACATTCAGATATGCGATTCAAACTGATCATCTAGGAGAGATCAATATCAAGTATTCAACTGACCCACAGAGTATAACTGGCAGAGGATTAAGCATATGTTCCTTCTGATAAGATTCCACAAATTGAAGGATCTTGCAAACCTATCGACAAAACAAAAATACCAAAGTATACAATCAGAAGAGTTTTTAACAACAAGATACATCATATCAAAGGTGTTGTCTTAACAAAACAAAGAAAGTGTACCTGATGTAAACGAACTATACACAGGGTGTAATCATGCGGAAACAATAAGTGGGTATTCACAATGATAATTTCTTGTGGGATGTTAAAATTTCTACTTTGCCAAAACAGAGATTCTTCATATGTGATGAAGAAAATGGAAATGAAATATCAAAATCAGGCGTGATCATTTACTCAATAGTCCCAAGATATAATTAAAAAACTGACCAACCAAGACTATTCAATATAACCAGTTGCAAATATTTTAAACGTAAAAAAAATACTCCAGAAATGACTGAAACATCATTACCAGAATACCATAAAAAACTATAATTTACATATTCCTCCTTTCCACAACCCTATTTGGTTTTTCTTAGAAATAACCCAAACAAAAAAGCTTCTTCAAATTCGAAGCACCAAGCTTTGTTCAAGAGATCAAAATTCAGCTTCCATAGTTACAAGAAAAAATTCCATAACCTATAGCTCATATTATAATATTTGGAAAAAAAAGTAAGAAATAATAACCAACATACCGTCTCCGCGATTATTTGTGCGGGCAAGTTTGAAACACATGTAACCAGCATCTCCCAGCCTCTTCTCATACATTCCAACGAGTTCATCGTTCCCTAACCAGACTTCCTGAAACAACATTATAAACAGAAGAATCAAATACCGACAAACCTTCCAACCATAAATACACCTCAATTGGAAATCATAAAAAAATCAACATTCCACCTGAAGGGAAATGATGGAGGACCTCTCCTCCAGCAGCCGATCAATGATGCTCTGATTCCTGTTCAACCAGTACGCTCTGTACTGGCTCTCCCTACAACTCTGGTCCTATTTCACAGCGAAATCAGAACAAAGATCAATATTATTACAAGGAAACAATCAATCAAAGAGACAAAACGCCCTCTCATCCGAAAAGCAATCAACTAAAATGCAAAGAAGAAAGGAGAGAACGCAGCCAATCCATAACGATCCCTGACCTCCTTGTCTAGCCGTTTGTAAATAGGAGCCAGAATATTAAAGGTGGTGCAGGAGAAGCATCGATCCGCGCTCATCATCGTCTCTCCGTAACCTGGACCCTTAGTCGCCAAACGCATCTTCATCTTCCTCCTCTTATCCTGCAATGGCGACTGCCGCTGCCAATGACAAGGGTCGGTCCCCTCGTCGAGATTCTGATTGAACTCCTCTTTCAGCATATCCAATTGCAAATCAGCGTGGAATCCGTCAAAACTTTCAGAAAGGTTGCAATGAATGAGTCAGATTCAGAGTCCCCCGACCACATAAATGTCGAAGGCATCAAGAGGAGATCAAAAGATTATAGATCGCCTACCATCTCCACCCTTTGAGAAAGAGAAGAACACCACTCAAAATGAATATGCTAAAGTTGAAGGAATCGGAATTCTATTACTGCCCTTCTTCCTCTGCTCCTGTAACTTCGCCTTCGTTATTATATTGCTACGGAATGCCAATCGACTTTCAAGTCGGCGAAATTTTATCAGCAGTATTTACATAAAAACCTCTTAAATTTTATTATTTATATTACTAACATTTAAAATTCATATTTTCTATTTCTAATATCCTAAAATTTTAAATAGACCAAAAAATAAAAATAAAAACAAAACTAGCCTTCAGTCACTAGCTCCATTCCAAGCAAAAGCACATGAATAGGGTCCGTTTGGGGACACTCTTTGCCTGCGATGTGGTTTATGCCGCACCGCGGGAGCATTTGTTTTGCCATCCATGATCTTCGTTTCGAGAATCTAAGCTGCAGCTCCAGCGATGTTGCGACTCGAGTCTCCCTTCCGCGGCCCGCTTTCATAAAATTTGTATTCCTATATATCCCTTAGCAATTTAACAGCCCATACCGAAAATTGAACTCCCGTGTGCCCTCGAAACATATTTTGCCGAAGGAAAAAGGGTAAAACCTATAGATTCTGCTCCTAGCTGTCGACCTGGACTCGCCTTTGGTCTCCTCTTGCTTTTTACTCTTGTCTCGATGGAGTCTTCCTCTACATCGAAGCCTTTTTAAAGTCCTGACATCTTCTTCGTCTTGTTCTGCTCGATCATTTCCCCTCATCTTCCCCTTGCTCAAAACTCCATTCTCTTTTTTCTTCTTGTTCCTTCTTCGATCAGTCTACTTTATGCGGTTTTGCTACTTTCCACCTTCAGTAGGAATTGTTGTTTTAACAACCACTGGTTTCCCTGAAAAAGATGAGTTGGGATCAATGTGAAGTAATGGTGATAATCATGGTCACCGACCACATCTTTTACACCATTGTCTGATCTTTTTTTTTCTTCTTTACATACTGTGCTGATGGTCAGCTTTTTTTATTTGAATTGCTGATAAGTTGATATATCTTTAATTTTATGCATTTTCTTTAAATTATAGATGCTGATTATAGATAATGCATGTCAACATAAAAAAAACTTTGTGCAGCTATAAATTATGTAGTTTAAAGTAATATTGACATTTGAGACCATTTTTGATAATATGCCATTGATGTTTTTCACTTCAATGCTACAAGATCCTTCTCGACTCTCATTTAGATGGTATTAATCCTTGAATGATGGCTAGAATGATGGCTTTTTTTAATAAAGCCCTTTAGTTTATTTATCTTATAAGTTTGGATGGAATGATGGTTGCCACATATAAGTTTTGATTTGTAATGGAGTTTCTTATAAGAAAGATGAATGGTGGCTTTCATTGTCTAATCATTTTTGAAAGCTGGGGGCTTTTGCGAGTATGTATTCAACTTGTTATTTTTTTCAATAACATAATGCTTTTGACTTGGGTCATTCATGAATCTTGAAAGTAGAAAATGTTAAGATATGGACTTTCTTCCATGTCATAAGAGCAAGTTTCAAAACCAAGTTTTATAAAGATTCATATCTCCTTAATTCTTCCCATTTCCTTAACTGATTTTTCATTGCTGGCGAAAGAAAAATAATATTTCTTGTAAAAAAAATCACTACTTTATCATGTAGTGCTCATAGCTTTTTGATTACTATCTGATAATATTTCAATTTCTTATCGCCTTTAGCTTGTGTTATAATAATAGAGCTTATAATGGGAAACCCAAGGGAAGGTGGAGCAAGTGCTACATGGGAGAGAGAGGTGAAAATAATATTTTATGATCTTTGTCTCAAAGAGATAGACTTAGGCAATAGACTGACAACCTATTTTAATAAAGAGGGTTGAGAGAATTTAACTAAAAACTTTAAAGAGAGAACTTGAAGGGATTATAATAGAACACAACTTAAAAATAAATAGGATCAGTTGAAAAAGGATTGAAAATTGTGGAAGGAGTTGAAACAATGATCAACTAGCTTGGGGTGGGATCCTAGAAAGAAGATGATAGACGCGTCACACGATTGGTGGAGAGAAAAGATATAGGTAAATTTTCTATACTCATTTGTACATTATAATTACTCCACACATAATTCATGTGAACATTACATTATGTTAAATTGCAGATATTACCAAATACAAAGAAATTTAGATATTATGACATACTGAACTTGAAAGTTAGATGAGTGTTGGTGTGATTACTGCATATTCTTGGATACCAAGTCAAAAAGTTGATGTCAGTTTGCAAGAACATAGTCACTAAGGTCTTGTTCAAATGATTCAAATCAAGAATCATTACATGCCATTGGTTCCCATATCGAATCCAGTCATGCTAGGCGTCCACCAGCCTTAGGACCAAGAGGTCAAAAAAAAGAAGAAGGGAGGTGATGGATTCCTCCGAAATCAAATATCACAGTTAGTTACTACTTGCACTTCTAAAGTGAATAAGGTAGTTGCAACGCCATCACTGTCTGAGGCGATCATCATTTTAGATAAAATCAATGAGGTTTTCAAAGATATTCCAGTTTATCTGCATTCAACGAGGTTGCTTGAAGATGCAAGCGAGCCAAAGATCTTCGTGGCTACGACACCTAAACGAAGAGTTCATTTTCTTTGTTATGATTTTGAAAAACATGATGTCTAGCTAGGTTGCCTACGATAGTTGATGTTTTACGAGTTCATATCTTAAAATCCTTTATGATCTAGTAGAACTTGGTTTGTCCATTCTATATGATGTATTTGTATATGCTATATTTAGAACTTCCTTAGAAATTAACAACATCTTGGTTGCTTTTGATATATATAATGTTGTTATACGGATTATGTTTAGTTGCTAAATCTATAATGGCTAAAATAGTGAAGAATGTCTTTATGTTATTGGTTGCAGTTATGAAAAGTGATGATGATGACGAGACTACGACTGATATTGTTACTACAGTATGCTTAATAAATGATTATCATGAGTCTTATGTTTGCAAGACTCTATGTATGACTTCCAAATTTATTGATGAAAAATGGATCACTAAGTTACTTGCAGAGCATCTAATGCGATTTTATAACATGTTTTGTATGATCAGGTGAGTTAGAAAATTTTCATGGATTTGTGGATCTAGACTACAAGTGGAGAAGTCTTGGCCCTAACACTATATATATTATGATAATGAATCTATCGTATGATAGCCATGATTTCTGAAATCATAAGTAGATACTTTTCTATTGGACTTGATGCTTTGGTTAGTTTATCAACTAAGATTATAAAGCCGATAAATTCAACTTTTCAAAATATTCTAGATAAGATTTTGCATGATAGTCGATACATGCCATATTTCAAAGTGAACATCATTTTTAATTTTATTTTTTAGCATTCATTCACAAGAACCAAACTCGATTATATTGATAATTGACGGACACATCGATGCAGGTGTGCCTTCAAGAAATATTACTTATATGGTCATGAAACGTAATGATATAGATTTCAACATTTTGCCTTCTTAATGGTGGAAGTGGGGACAGAAAAATATTCAAGAATGTTATCATGAGAAAATAACTTTCATCCTCCGTGTATTATTGTATGAGTCATTTATTCATTACAAAATAATTATCAAGATATATTTATAAGTGAAACATGAAAGTACTATCGGATTAGTTATCCAATGCAACGAAGATTCTAAACTTTTCTGATACAAAATATCATATCCCCGACTTTGAAAAAGGGCCAAGACATTGGGAAGAAATAATTTAATAAACACTATTCATGATGGTGCAATTGACCGATCATTCAGAGTGTGGAAAAAGAAATGAGTTATTCTTCATGATATGACATTACCCATTCAAGAAGCAGAAAAAGTGCAATGGTTCTCTTTCATTATTACATACATGCCACCCATGTAAGACAATGATACATTGAGTTCAACATTGTAATGAATCAATCATTTGTTCCATCAACTCTATCATGTCTCAAAATAAAAACTAATTTATGCTTGAGACACAGAAAGGGAGTGAGGGGGGCTTGCACATGTGTGGTTGTGTTCTATTGTGTTATTACCATTGAGCTTTCTTGTTTATTTTGGTTTTCTATTATATTTTCGCTAGGGTTTGTAAGCTATTTTTTCCTTTTGGGTTGTTGCCTTGCCGCTCTTTGGGTTGGCTTCCCCTATTTTCCCACTGATCTTTGGATATTGGGTTTGTTTTTTGTCAGCCTATCAGTGGATGGTGGTTTGTGTGTTATTTTTGTTCAGCTTAGGCTTGGTTATTTGTTTATACATGTGGTGGTGGTTCCTTTCTAACCTTATTCTTTGGGTTTGGGTTTTGGTTTGGTGGCTTGTTTTTGACATCCATGGTATCCATTTTCTTGTCTTAAACATTGTGGTCATGGGTTTATTTGTTTTTGGTATTTGTTGGTTTATGTTTATCCATTGTTTATTAAATTCCATGGTGCCTTTCCTTGCTACTATCTATGGTGGTTGTTATATGGCATGTTGGTCTTCTAATCTAATCTAGTTTCTTGTTTGGTTTGGGTGGGTTGGTATTGGCTATTTCCTTGTGCCATTATCTATGGTGGCTCCAGTTCCCTATGCTGGCTTATTTATTTAACCTTTTGCCTGGGTTATTTGCTACAGATGTGTATTGTTTCTGCTTTGTGGCTAATTCTCTCTGGTAGAGAAGGAAATGATATGATGACATTGATATTTTTCTTTCTATCAGTAAGGGTGGTAGCATTTTATGTGATTGTAACCCTTCTTTTAGAAGTTTGGATGCTCATATATTGCTGCTCATTCAGATATATTTTGACTGAGCATGAGCCATCCTTATTTTTGTTTAACGCATTTTTCTACGCTTGATTATGTATTTTCTAAGCTTCTTGCAGGTATGTGTACAGGGTGAAACCTTGTAGTGGTTATGTGCTTTTCTCATGAAGGGACTGCTACCTTTCTGCTGATTTTTTACTTTACTTTTTCTTATAATCTATTCTTATATTAGTTAGGAGAATTTCTTCAATAGGTTTATTGTAGCTCTTGGGAGCATTAGTTTTGAGATTTTTTTCCTACAAAGATTGTGTATCTTCTTTTTATGTTAATAAAATTTCTATCATTTTTTTGGGAAATAGTTTCCTTATGTTGTTTAGTTTTCATTTTTAAATATTCTGCAGTGTCACCCAGCCTCATATTAATAATTATATTATTTATACACATTTTTTTATCAAGGAATATGAGTTTAAGGATCTTTATAGAGTTCAGAGCTGTGTACTGTAACTGTGATTTATAATATTATGTATTCACTTCATGTAAGGAAGGAAATTATATGAGGAGATTTTTTAGGTGTCTAAGAAATAGAATAGGAGATGATTGGAACTGCTTCAGATGGGTTGATGAATATGATGGTGACATAGAAAACAGTGAGCATGCTAGGAGGATAGAAATAAAAAATTATATTTTAAAAAGATTTGATCAACAAGATAATAAGCTTAATATCTTGATCATACTAGTTGTTATACTTATAATTTTAATACTATTATTATTTATTAAATAATTATATTTATTAAGTGATATATAATATGCTAATGTAATTTGGTTGACTTATGACTATATATGAGTATCACTTATCTTATTTTTTTCATTCTATTTATAATTACTCAGCTCATATGCTTACAAGGGCATTTTAGTCATTTCTACACAAACAACTATAGCACAATAGATTTTTAAATCCAACGGACCAATATCTTTCAGAACCTTCTTGGTTTTCTCTCATTGATGTAAGATGAATCATTTTCACTTTTTTTGTACTAATATTATTTTTGCATCAGACAATAATGCGTGAATATCTATTTTTGACTTGCTTCCATTTGTTCTTCCATGGTTTATCCCTCCTTTGTCTCCCCTTTGCATTCTTCACTTTTTCTTTTAATGAGAATGTGATAGCTTTTTCTTCAATGTTTATAGTCTATATAAGTATTTGAATGGAGCCCTTCGTGACTATTTGTGATGTTGAAGCTTGATTTCTCCTTCAAGCATAAACACAAGAAAGGAAGAAGCAAAGAAAGGGAAGAGAGGAGATAACAACAAATGTGATTTTTCATTAAGGCAATATAACATAATAATTCTATAAGAATATAAAGAGGTTATAATTCAATTACAAAGATTAAATTCACAATTAGAATTGGTTAAGACTAAAGAAGCTGGTATTAGAGTTAAATGTGTTATTATCTACTATTTATCCTTTAGCACTTATTATTCACTTGTGTTGCTTGCTAATCACTATTATTTTGATTGGATATTTTGTTAACCTTTTAGATTTATGTTTGTGATTTAAAATTTTTATTTGTATGATAAAGTTACATTGTAAATTTTTGGGGTTATTTTCTACCATCATTCTATGTTTACTATAAGTATAAATATGCAGTTTGAAAAATACAATTGTGTGATGCTTTGATGGTTCTCCCTTTGTGGCTTTGTTATAATTATTATTCTCATTTTGATATAATTGAACTTAGGTGGTCATAGTTCCCAAAAAAATTGAGTTTTATGAATTTATAAGTAAAATACTTCTCAAATTAAAAGGTTTAATTTTGTTCCATGTAAAGATTTCTAAGCCTTCCCCATATTTTGTTCTAAAGTTTTTCATTTGAAATTGGTTTGGATTGGCGAATACCTAGTGCTTCCACTAAGATAAGGTTGTCAATGCTTTTGTTCTTCTTTTATCTAGCGAAATATCTTGTAAAATATTTAATGAGTGAATTTTATAGATGGCATCAGATTTAATGGTAAAAATGAGTCATTAGTTTATTGTATTTTTAAGTTTGGTATATATTTGGCTAAGGTAAAAAACAAAGATAAAAGAACATATGAAGGTAAGTAGAGGACTATTACTCTTGAGAAAGACTTAGGGGTTGTTTGATTGCCTAGAAGAGAAATGTAAAGTGTAAAGTAAATGTATTGTATCTTGAATACTTTACATTTGTTTGGTTGAAAATCCTATAAATGTAAGGATTTATTTTTCTTGTTTGTTAAAGTGAATGTAATGTAATATATTTGAGCAGCAATTGACAGTGTTGGTGGATGGTACTAAGGTGGTGGTTAATATCAACAATGAGCAGTGATAGCGATTGGTGGCTGATAATGATGGTGGTCGATAGTAGTGGTGAGTGGTGGAGGTGGTTAACAAGTGGTGGGCGAGTGGTGGGGCGGCGAGTAGCCAGTGGTAGTCAATCAAATGGCCAATGATGGGCGGTGGGGGTGGTGGATGCGCGATGGTGAATGGTCATATGGAGATGAAGTGGTCAACGACAATAATGATGGTGGTCAAGTGGTAAATGGTGGCTGGGTAAAGTGATGATCGATGGCAGTGGTCGCAAGTGGTGGTAGCGGTGGTTGATGATGCTGGTGAATTTGGTGATAGCGGTGGTGATTAGCGTGAGTGAGGTGGTAATTGTGGACCAAAAGTTGGGGTCAAAGTGGTGGCGGTAGTGGTCGGTAGGTCTTCACTTTATGCTGAGTGGTGTTTTTGAAATTCATCCAAATTGGATGAATTCTAAATATATTATGTTTGAACTAAATGGTGAATTTTAAAATGCACTGAAATTTTACATTATAATAAAAAATCATCAAACTAAACACTAGAATTTACAAAACCCTATGCATTCCAAATACAATTCATTCATTTTGCAACAAACTAAATAGCCCCTTAGTCAACTTCTTCATGCTTAGATAAGAGGTTGAAGCATTTATCCTTGACTATAAGGATATGCAATTAAACTACAATACTAAATTATTGGGGCATCATTGAAAGAAGACATTCTTAATGGAAGTGATAGTGGCATATTGGAGCATCATTATTCAAGTTTGAACCATTGGTTCTAAGATTGTTTATAAGTGACATCAAATCTTCTTATGAGACTAGCTTGATATGATGAAAATGGAGGCTATTGAGAAAGGAGAGTTCAATATTAAAGCCTTTTATTTTTTAAGGGAGGGAAACATTTGAACTCAGAAGTGCCAAAATTTTTTTGCAAAAAGTCATAAATATTTTTTTCTAGCATTTTTGTTGACCTCACTTTTGGAGTGAGTTCTCAACTTTCTCATCATAGATCTAGGAATCTTATAGACACTAATAATTCCTTAGTCTTAAGACACTTCTAGTGATTAGATGAACACTTAACCTAAGCCTAAAGACTTAGAAGGATTAGCCATAGGAATAGGTCATGCCTAAGGGATTTAGGAAAACTTGCCTATTTTATAGCCTGAGACCCAATCCATGCTTCCTTTCTCAAACCAAATCTTAAGCCAATTCTTAATCAAATGATTAAAACCCATGATTAAATTCATTCTAAAACCCTTCCTAAGCCCTTTGATTTTATCTTATGGACTTAGCCTTAACTAAATTCAAATCAACCCAATTCAATTAATTTTCTCAAATATCCATTCAATCTCAAATCAAATCCCAACCCAAATTCAAACTCTAAATGATTGGAACCCAAAATCAAATTCAAATTCCAAAATCCCTTCTTAAGTCATATGAACCACCTTCATATGCTTAGCCAAAATCCCCTTTAAACCAAATTAAACTTGATTTATTTTTTTATAAATCAATCATCCCTTCATTTATATTCACAAATATAAATGAAATCCAAATTCAAATGAGCCAAATCAAACAAATCAAATCAAATCAATTAAGACATTTCTTAAGCCATATGGACCTCCATTTTAATCATCAATCTAACCTTAAAACTCAATTGATTTCTTTATAAATCAATTATCCTTTCATTTATATTCATAAATATAAATGAAACCCACCTTTAATTGACCATAAATAAATCAAACTAAATCAATTTCCTACTTAAACCCTTTTGACCTACATCTATAAATTTGGTCAAATTTGCTTTCAAATCATTCCAAACTCAACTGATTTTCTCATGAATCATTTATACCATCATTTATATTCCCAAATATAAATGAAATATAAATCCAAATAGCTAAAATCAAACCCAAATCAAATCAAATCTCCAATTTTATCCTTTTAAGCCAATTTCTTGATCTTGGCCAAATTCTATCCAAATCAATTCAAAATCCATGGATTTCTTCATGAATCAATCTTTCCTTCAATCACTTACCCAAATATAAACACAAATTATAATTATCAAACCAAACACAAGTCAACCCAGTCAAGCCTAAGTTGAGCTAAAATCCATTACAACCTAAATTGATTATATTTGAATTTATATTTTAATCCTAAGCTCATATATGAGTTCAACTAAACTTGAATCAAGCAAAAATCAAATCAATTGATCTATTTAGGTCCACATGACCCAAAGTGACCTAAAAGATATTTTTGAGCCAACTAATCCAACCCTAATTGGATTGAACCAATCCCATCCAAACCTCATATCATGATCAACAATCATCCTAGGGTGATCAACTACCTTGAATTGGCTCAAACCAAGTCAACTTGGTCCTTTGACCAAGTCAACCTTTAGCCCAAATGAACCTAAACTAGACAAAATCCATCATATACCAAATTGATTGAATTCAAACTCATTTATAATCAATGATTGAACATGATCAAACCCTCAATTGAGCCAAACTAAGTGCAATTGACCATTTGACCTAAGTTGACCCAAATTGGCCTAAATAGTCAAAAATGGGTCAAATCATAATTTAACACAAATTGATTGTAACTAATAGCTCAAGTTCATTCCAAATCATTTATTGAACTTGAATAAAGCAATGATTGAGCTCAATTTGACTAATTAGTTAACTTGACCCAACCTAGCCCAAATTAATCTAAAAGGTCAAATTGGCCAAAATCCAAATTAAACCTAAATTAAACCAAACTAAAGCCTACAATCAATTTCATTAGCCAATTGAATATGAACCAACACCTAACCCAACCCAATTTGATCAAATTGGTCTACTTACCCCATTTGACCTATTTGAATCCAAATGAGCCAAAATTAAACCTAAGCCAAATTAATCAAAACTACTTGAACCAAAACTCTTCAAATCATCATTTAAACCTAACCCAAGCCTTGGTTTAACCCAATTTGACCAATTGGTCAACCCAACCCAACATGAACCTATTTGACCAAATGAAGCCAAAGCACCCAAAACCAACTCATGAGACCCTAAAGGCTGACCAAACCCAACCCAAAGTGTCCCTAGGTCAGCCCAAAATCATCCCAAAAGTAAAGTGGACCCCACCTAGGGAATTAACCATTGGACACACCTCATTTACATTGGATTCTTTCCATATGAAGCAAAGTTCACTTTCTCCTCTCATGGGCAGCCATCAAACTTCCTAACATGGCATACCTAACCTGCTAGCCCAACCTAAGCTTACCTAGGACTTACCATAGACCAAAGGAAGCACACCTCCTCTCCCTTACCCATGGTCGAACCCAATGGATGCAAGGAAGGAAAATCAACACACAATCTCCCAATATCAAACCTCGAGCTTCCTGCCACAACTTCCTCCAACCCTGGCGTGCCACATATAGTTGACCCCTCCGATGCCTCGACGATGGTGAATCGATGAAAACTCAGGGACAAATCTCGTCCATCCATCAAGTGTAATTGAGGGGTATACCCCCTCAATTCGAATGGGATTCATCACCATTTGCACTCTCTGAGCTTCCCAAGTGTTTTCAAAATCCCACTACCCTCCTCAGAGTGTTCTAAAGCCTTCCGAGCTCACATTTCCTTCTCTCATGCACAGCCGAAATAGGGGAGACCAATCCGAAGTCCCATTTGCTCAATCCTCAACCAAACTTCAATTAAACTTGCACACACCATCCTCGCGTGTCATCGAAGCCATTTCTCGAGCTCCAAATCCACTCCAAGCACAAGTTCGATCAAGACCGAATGCTCAAAGGGAGGAGCTTGGTCTTTGGAGAAATCCACCTCAAATCAAAGCTCATGCCGCTCAACAGAGCTTCATTTCTACCAAACGAAGCTTCCTGAATCATTGGAACCACCGGTCACAAGCTTCGGTGAGATAATTCTTGAAAACCGATCCTGGTATGACAATAGTTTGGAGCTTTATGAAGAAAACTTGCATTTGAGCCCATCATAGCCATTGGATCTTTATGGATCCTTCGCGCAAAGGTGTGGGTTGAGTTTGGAGTGGATCCGAGCTTGGGTGAGCTCGGATCGAACGATCCATGGCAGACGAGCTCTGTGTATCATCCCTCGTAGAAGATAGATCATGGGTTGTCCATTCCGCATGATTGGAACAGACGGCTCTGATTAGATCACACTTAGATCCCCTCTGTTTTCTTCTTAACCGTGGGATTTAATTATGGCCGTCCGATCTTAGATCATATGGTCCACAGGAAAGTACATCCATCACCAGCTAATGAGGTGCATGGATGTGACTACTTAAAGAACCAATCCCACGGTGCCACATGGAAAGCATACCGCATTAGCGTGCCACATGGCGTCGACGGGATTATGGTTTAATTAGGGCTGTTTAATTAATTTTTAAGGCTAAATTTTTCTAAATTCATAAATAATCCTAGAAAAATCCAAAAAATATAAATGAAGGCTCATTTTAAAGGTATTTCAGAGGAGAATCCAAGAAAATTATTATTAATTAATTTTGAACAATAATATCTGTTTAATTAATGTTTAATTAAAATTTTAATTAGCCTAATTACTCTCTAATTAATTATCTAATTAATTTCAAACTTTCCAGAGATGCTTAGGGGGATGACCTCTGCCTCCTCTTTTTTTCTTGAAATTTATTGGATAGTTAATTAGGAAAACTGATTGATTAAGCCTTAATTACTCTTCTACCTTAGTTAATAATAATTAAGCAAATGGGCAGTAAATTAATTAATTAATTAAGCTTATTGCCATCTAAATAGTGAAACTTCTTATGGAAATGGTTTAGGTTTACTCTTTATGACCATTTCTTTAAGCCTCTTCATTTGTTTCAAATTAATCAAAGTTTAAGTAATTAATGAGCCACTTAATTAATCAATTAAATGAAAAGGGAGTTTAATTATTTTAGAGCCTAATTAATTATTTGAAGTGACTTAGGGATTAGGATTGAGGCCTCTTCCTTGATCTCTTTCCTTAAGTTAATTTCATTATCTTAATTAAAATATAATCAAAGGATTTAATTAACCAATTAAGGGCTTAATTAAATTAATTTAAAATCCAATTCATTCCTAACTTTGATTAATCAATCTTGGGTAGTTCTTTATATGTTTAATAGTCTAAAAAAATTTAATGAAATTATGATTAGCTTACATGTGTGAGAAAATCATAAAAGTAATTAAAAAATTCTTTAAGCTTAATTAATTATTAATCATGAGCTAATTGCATTAGGCCCCTTTCATTGCTTAAGAGCATTGTTAATTTACTTTTTCTTTATGGTTGCATATCATGTTGGCTCATCATTTATTAGTTAATTAACTTACGGTGACATAGGTAAGGGTTTAATTAATTGATCTAATTCATACCTCAACCTAATTAAGCCATAAAATCAAAATAATTGCTTTTCATTAAATCAAATTAACTCACACATGGGGAAAGGGATTAGGATTAGTAGACCTTTTCTCCCATTTCCTAAATCAAATTAAACATGAAATCAAAAATGGCTTTAAGAAACTTTGGTTTATTTTAAATTAGCTTATTTAATGTGATTATCCTTAAGAATTAGTTGGATTGAATGAAGTTACATGCTTGTGTTCCTTTATTTCTTTCCAATTAAGTTAAAAAAAGTTGCATGCCACTTGTAATTATGCATTCACTTCTTTCAAATTAAATAAATGAAAATGATTTCTTTTATGCAAATTTGCATGTGTTGGCTTATAAATATGTGTGACTATTATCACTATTAAATATTAAATATATTTTCAAAAGTTTATTAAATAATGATATATATATATATATATATATATATATTGTGACTTTTTATATATATATATATATATATATATATATATATTTTGACTTTAGTTACATATACATAGGAGGTGCATGTGAATATAAGCTTAGTGTAAGTCTTCTTCTTACATTCAGTTGACTTATAAGTTTGAATGTTAATGGGTATTAGTCCGACATTTTGGAGATGACGCCTTTAAGTAGCCCCAAGGAGGTTCCTACCCCATCGGTAGAATAATGGTGACGCATCTGTTTGATTTCATTCTTATGCACTTTGACATTAGAATTTAGACAGAGCTTTAATTCATTTACACAAATAAATTAAATAAACCAAACTTTACTTTTGCATGGTTTTTCTATTATTATAGTTATTTATAGATCTATATGTATTTAAGAATAATGGGTATATTAGTCTGGACATTCCGGGGATGCACAACTTTAAGTAGCCCCAAGGAGGTTCCTACCTCACTCTCCTGGTGCAGAACAATGGCGATGTACTTGCTTAAAACTTTTATATATTTTAATGTGTATTTAACTAATGAAAGAAAACCCTCCTCTTTCTATTAAAAAGACATGCATTCATATTATGTTCAAGTGGTTGGATTAATTAATCATATGATTTAAAGTTCTTTTCTTACATGTCTGTATAAGAATTTAGATAGAGCTTTAAATTAATATGAAAAAATAATTCAACCAAATGAGACATCAACTGCAAGTACATTTACTTACATTCATCACTTAAGTGTGCTAAGGTATAAATTGCATGTATAGTTATGTTTAGGACTTAATCATATGCATGCTAAATATGATGGAAAGAAATGAACAAACATGTGTCATGCGGTAGTAATTAATTCCAATTAATCTTAAGATGTCTTTCTTATTGAATGTGATTATTTAAAGTGAACCTAAACCTAGGGCTAATTAAAATATGTAATAAGCCATTCATTAAAAATAATTGATTAATTAGTTTACTTTAGATATGACTTAAAGTAGGGATAAAAGAGTGATCCTCTCTTTCCTTCTCTTTAAAATATTTAGTTGTTTAGCATAGATCAAATGAAACAAAAGAAAATATTAAGCAAAATTTACAAATCAATTAAACCATTTAAATTGAAACCACCCTTTATAATTAAATTTTCTCTATACTTAGAGAATGACAACTCTAAAGTCTAGTTAGGACATGCCACACAAGCCTTAATACACACACATTAGATTAACTCAACACTTTTAGCTTTATGTTAGGGAGGTGCATGATTTGATGTATGTTTATTTTATGATGTATTGTTGTAGATGATGTGTATGCTTCAGAGATTATGTTACGTGACTAGCCTAATTATGTCTTCTGTAAAAGATTGTGCTTAAGGGGTGCTTAAAATAAATATAAATGATCTCTTTTGTATGTTGCTTAATCCCTAAGCATAATCTAAATTAGGACAAGTGGACTTGGTTACCCATATGCAGGGTGCTAAGTCCAAATTATACATAACTGCTTGGATTGTATGGTGTGTTTAACTAACACTTATCTTACAGGTGTAGTTAGATTTAATTTTTCCATTTTTAATATAATTATGCATTAAGAATTAGGATTAGTACTATGGGGGATTAGGATGAGCGGAGGCTAGAAGGCTTTGTCTTGGGAGGCCCCGTGATGCCTTTGAATGAAACAAATCAAATGAAGAAATGAAGGAAGTATGAAGACTTGAAGACCCTACATAATATTTATTCATTTGTAATTGTAATTATTCTTTTATTGTATATAGAGCTCACACTCATTTCCCATGAAAACTACACCTTCTTTCACGTTGAGTTTATAAATTGTTTGATGCTTTGTTTACAATTGTCTAAGAAAAAGGACATGTATTTTCCTAGTTTCTTCATGTATGATGATTTAATGTGTGGCCTATATCCGATTAGGCTCTTAGAAAAAAATTGAACTTTTTACCCCAATCATAACTCATAATCTCATTTAAAACCTAGGTATTAAATTAAGATAATTAAAAGATTTAGCAACCTCTTAGTTTAATATTGTATATTTAATATCATGCATATCATCTTATTTCATTCTTGCTAAGAGAGGGTTTCCATCTTTGCACGATAGAGGAAGACTAGACCTTTGAGGGTATCCCTTATGGTGGAAAATACCTATTTCTCTCCTATTTAGCCAATAACCCTATTTAATCAAGCATTTAGACATATAAAAATTATATAGCCTTTGTCAAAATAAAGAGTCCAAAATCAAATAAAAATTGATAAAATTTGCATTAGACTAAGTCATTATTCATACCACTCATGTTCTAGTATCTTAAGGAGTAGGTCTAAGGACTTTAGTTTCTTTCTAAATAATAATATCTAACCATCTTGTAAAATATATGATTTGACCACATGGTTTTAAAGCATAAGAGGAGTTAGCTGGCTGCCACTCTGGGCGAGAGGTAAATAATATATTCATTTTATGGAGGTAAATAATATATTCATTTTCACCTTAAATTTAGGATGTGCTTTGGCCCTCGCTAAAGCTCCCTAGATTTAGGATCCGAAGTTACTGTTTCCCCTCATGTTATAAGCATAAATCATCATATCTTAGGCATTTCCACAATCTTGTATTGTGGGATTATAAGTCCTAACTTTCTAATAAAATTTCAACTCAAATATATAATTCTCTCCAATTTCAAATATATAAAGCCCAATCATAGTATAGACTGGAATGCTCACTAGGTTTTTTAGTATCATGAGCATCCCCTACTCATCTCCTTTGGCTTCAATAAAATAAATCTCTCCTTTTGATCTATCCCACTTGATTATTTAAATATAGCCAATTTATTAATAGTCCTATATTTGAATTCTTTGGAGACAACAATTACCTACTTTAATCGAGAGTATTCATAAGGAACTCACCTTCCTTAGGATGTAACTTTAGAACCCGGTTCAAATAAACCCTACTTTATTCATTCATGTAAAGTAGGAAAAAAACTCTGGTATATTCGAAGACCTATCATGTCTTAAGAGTCCTTATTAGATGATTAGGTCCATTATAGGGTAGTGATTTATATCTTTCAGGATAGTACACTATTTTTTAATGTCATACACAATCACCTTAATAAGTACACCCTCAGATCTACGTGGTGTCCCCCCATATACATATACTTAAAAAAATAAGCACCATAATTTTATTTATAGGGAGAAAAACTATTAGAAAAGCCTACACCATAAATAAGAAAGTAATAAATACATTAGTTATAACACATGTTGACTACCCCTAATATACACACATGTGTACTAGTATGATATGAGGGTGAAGGTGGCCCATTTGTTGACATGGCCCACTAAGTTAGATATGGAACTGACTTGCTGGGTCAAGGGTAGGGTGAATGTATTAGGTGAGTTCTATTAAGTTATACCTTGAGTGAGTTCCCTAGTCCAGACATCTGGCAATTATTTCAGGTAAGTTTGTATAGTGAGTTATGGTGAGTTCTCTGGTAAGGTGGCAAGTCTTTTATTGGATGTTGCGCTTGGGTTGGGACGTGATCCCTTGGTCTTTTAGGTGAGTAACAAGCTAATACAGGCTCAGAAAGCTTCATATACCTTGGTTATACATCGATAACATTGATACTATAAACTTTATACTTGATGTTCTAATAATAAGTTTTAATATGTCAGGTTAATGAAGATAAAGTTTTAATAGTTTGTGCATGTCATAATTCCTTAAGTTTTATGCAAGTCCTTTGAAATACAATCATTAAAAATAACTTTGAAGTTTAGATCAAATAAAGTGATGGGACTCATGCTATTACTTGTTTGCATCAAGATTGCTTATGGAGAAAATGGTCACACCTTCAAAGTTTAAAATTAAATGCAACACATTTATACTAGATTGTTAATAAAGCTAGAACAAATTGGTAACATTTATTTGGGTAGCTTAAAATATATAAGATATCATGAAAATTAGTCAAATATTTCTGTTGAATATATCAAGAACAACTTAGAGATGAGTTATGGATTGTCGCTACTAGATATATGAAATTATTACATTATAAAGGACAAGCTCGGAGCTTCATATTCAGTTAATCATAATTACAAGTGGGTGCCTACACTAACAGTAAATCTTATTAGTAAAAATTTGGTTCTCTTATCACATACAATTATTGTAGTGCTAATTGTTCAATCTAGAGATTTTATATGAGTTTGTTTTGCAATGATGTCTTTGTAGCAAGATCTCTACATCTAAGAGTTGATGCTTGCCACTTGGAATTGACAAGTGGTGTTGCTATGTGCAAACTCTCTTAATAGTAATAATGGTTTATTTTACTTAGTGGTAGCAATGATAGAGAGTAAGTCCAAGAAAGTATTGGTTGTAAGGTATGTACATTAGCCTTTATATGAGATGTGGAAAGAGGATTTGGCGAAGTAATCAAAAAAGTATTTCCTAATGTGGAGCATAGGATTTGCGTGTGTCATCTATATAAGTATCTTAAAAGTTCTTTTATTGTCCTAACAATCATCAACTACAAAGATTTGCCATAAATACATATATAAAGCATGAATATGATGTTAAAGTTATTTAAGTTCTTAACATCAACCTATTTATATTTGCTTTCTTTGCCAAATAAGAAGTCTAAAATTGCAATTTCAACTGAAATTAAGAATAATTACAACACAAACAATATAATGATGACTAACATGATTTGATGGATGATCATGGAGAAGATGGACTCAACAAGTTAGTATGATGAGTTAGTTATTTACAAAGTGTACCAAGATCATTGAAGGTTGAGGTTAAAAGCCATTATAGAAGACATGAGGTTAGCATTAAAAACAAATGGTGTAGTTTCATGTTTTGGTAAATGGTTGGACTGCATTCACATAACAAACTTTTAATTATTGCAGATATAGAAAGGGGTTTGAAGAAGTGATAGTATCCTTCTAATGAAAGTTTAAAGAAAATTAGTGGAGATAGATTAAACATTCATACCAAAAACTTTGATGTAGAAGATCAAGAAAGAAAGATTTTTTTAAAAAAGAAATATTTAAGATACAAAAATGTAGAAGCAGAATAAATCCTCTTAACTAAGCTTGTATGACGACACTTGAAGAAGAATAAAGGACTCACTGCTTTATGCGCAATAAGCGATGAAATTGGAATTTGAGTTAAATTATTGACCAAGGAAAAGAAACTCAAATGATGAGATGCACTTGTTGTAAATGATTTTGAGTCTACAATGTTATTAGCATTTTATCTACATCATATTTTTGGAATTTTGTTACTTATCATTGACATTTAACTTTTTCATTATGTAGAAAGTAATATTTTGATTTTGTTTTGAAGTTACTTTTTATTTATAATTAATATTTCACAATAAAGTGCTTGTTGACCATCATTCCATGCTTATGAAGGATTCACAGTTAACATTTGTCAACCATTAATTGCTTATGCTCTTCCCCTTAGTTAACAAAATTTCTTCTTCTATTAATAAAATGATCATATCTACTACCTATAATCCTTTTATTTTGATTGTGACATATTAACAATCACTTAATACTTGACAACAATTGATGTAACATGTTTATCATATATCAATATTTAATGCTAGTATTTTGGTCTCCCTTCTTATCAAGAAATTAACTAAGTTAATCACCCACGATCACTTAACTTTCAACATTTCATGCCTACTATTACCTAATATTTGTTAATGGCTAGCATCCAAAATCTATCAAATATTGACCTTTAATGTTCATCATCTTGATTATTTAATACAAACTTTAAATAAAAGGATGATCATGTCAATCACCCTCTCTCCTTGGACCTACAATATTCTTTCTTAATAGTAACCTAATACCTATAAATTATTAATATCCAATAAATATTAATGTTAGATGATCACCTTTTAGGTCACTAGTATAATGACAATTTCTAAAGTGTATGGATTTACTTATAGTGACCTAGTTTAAATTAGCTGAAAGTTGCATGCTTAGTTTTTATAGTTTTCTATGAATTTTAAAGTTAACATTATGTTTACTTTATTTATTGATTTCTTATTTATATGGCCTTAATTGTATTCATTTAAATTTTCTATAGTTATTTTATGTCTAATTTATAAATTATTTTCACCACATTATAAAAATTCCTAAACTCTATTTTAAGTATTTTTTTATTTTTTAAAAGTAAAATTTTTAGAAGTATGGATTTCTTATTGTAATTATCTTTTTTAAAGAATTAGTGCATTTTATAAAAATGACTTTTCTAAAACTATCTAGTAGTCATTTTACAAATCATTTTTGCCATTGTATTTTAGACATGATATATATATATATATATTTGTTAATTCTTTCATATTTTTTTAAAGGCTCATATTTTATTATAAAATTCTTTTCCACGTTCAAACTTATGAGCCATACTAGGAAGAGAAAGGAAAAGGTGGAAAGAAAGTTTAGTTCGAAGATTATATAGTAGATTTTATCAATCATGCCAATTTAAAAAATTATCTAACTCAAGCTAAGCAATTATTCCCTAACTTTAGATTTCAATTTTATTGCTTTTGTGTGAATTTTAAGTATTTTAGTTGATTGGATTTTATACAAATTCAGATCTATCAAAATTTAAAAAGCTTTCAAAATGTAATTTTTAATGTATAACTTTAGATATGAGGTAAAAAGAATTATACTAATCATACTGACATAAAAATTAATTTTTCACTAGGTATTTCCTATTATATAACTTTTTATATGTATTAGTGAGTATATTAAACCCAATTAAAATTACTATAAAATAATATAAGCTTCAAAATGATGCTATATATATTATATATGAATGATTTTATGAATTAATGTATATTAATTTACCTCATAAATACTATTATTTATTGTACATGTTATCTTTTATAAAGTTCTAGATAACATTTTTGCTAAGATTTGGATATGCTTAAATTACTAATATTCATGTGCTTATATATAAAAAATGTGTGACCAAAACCAAAAATGAGGGAAGTGTAAGTTGTAGATTAATTGCACTTTTGTGCATGTAAATGGAGGTGTAAGCGAATATGCACCTTTATGATTATCCATCTGTGTATATGATAGTGGACGTGGAGATATAAACAAAAATTTATGTTTATAAATATTAAATAAAATAGAATTCTTTCTAAATAGATCTTGAATAATCTGTCAAGTATTGCAACCTTGATATGGTGTGATATGCCTCAAAAAATAAAGTTGGTTAATCACCATCACCATTAATGATAAATTCATGTCTTCTAGGCCATCTAATCTCTCCTCCTATGAAGAGAACAATCAAAATAATTTCCCATAATCACTCTACTTTTGAATTTCTCTACCGACTATTATTCACTAGTAGCTAAACTAACTTTTAATATTTGGTAACACATCCTCCAAATCATCTAGTAATTATTCTTTAAAAAAAATAAAAACATTGATTAACTATCATCGCCTGATCCCACTAATGTTCTCCATTAACTATTGCTTGATTCATATCAATGATCAACATCTAACTTCATTACATAATAATATTTAACGCTCATCATTCTAACCATTCAATCTCTTCTTTCATTAAGGGAATGACCAAGTTGCCTACCTCCATTATTTGATTTATAAATGATTGTACTAAGTGTTGCATAACACTGACTAATATTCAATATTTTTTAGCTACCAATGTATAACATAATCTTCCCAAGAACTTAATCTCCCACCTAATCAATAGAACAACCAAGATGATTTTAATGCTTGACTTTCACTCAACTCTTTCGGTTGCTCTATATATCATTTTATCAAGAGAATGATCAAGTCAATTGTCCACATCATATGACTTTCGATATCTCATATCACTCATCTCTTACAAATGACCAACATCCAACTTCTTATGCTTGCCTTGATAGCTTAGCCTTCTATTATATCTAAAGATAAGCAACTTGACTGGCATTTATTTGCCAACTTTTAATATCCATTATCAATTATCTTTTTACATTCTTTGTAAAATTTCAAGACCTCAATACTATTAATGCCACCTAGGGATGTCTCTTATAATTCAAGTCTAATATAGTAATTTAATACCATTTTTAGTTATAAAAAAGGGTGCTTTTTGTAACACTCATTTAAAAATAATAAGATTATTTTTAGCTAAATAAGATCTTGTGATTTTTACGATTTTCTAGAATTTCATGTATATCAACATATCTATGATAGTGTTGGATCTTTGTATTAACTTGATGATGTTAAATTATACCTGCCATTATGTAGTAAGTTTGTACATTATATTAGTGGTATAAAGTGATAATTATGTTTGAAACATAAATCTTACTTAATAATTCCTAAGATTTTAATTGATTCAAAATGTAATAAATTTAATTCGACTTGATGATAGCACTCTAAATAACAGTTTTGTTTAACTCAAATTTAGCCAAGAAAATTAAATTTTAAAATTATAAAGCTTTTAAATTGAGAAACAAAGTGAATTAGTTATGATAAAATACTCACAACACATACATAAAATCAAAGATTGGTGTAGTGAGAAGTGCTCTCTTGTAGGTTCTCTAAAATAGTTTAATTTATGTTGCGTGGTGCTTGGCTTCATCTCCTATAGTACATAAGAAATATAATGTAACATATTAAGTGATAAAATTAGCATCTACTATAACACATAAATAATGACAAACTTTAAAATAATAATTTTTATTTACATTGGACAACATTAAATTTTGTTATATGTAGCTTTTTAGAAAGAGATATAAAAAACATAAATTAACTTGTGCTTTGAAATGCCATCTAATTAAAAAAAACTTTGTTAATCATACTTAATCCTTAGCATTCTATATTTGATAAACCTTTAGTTAGGTCTAGTCAAATTAGTTTAGTCTAATTAAAACATCATAATTATATGTTACTAGGATTAACCTTTAAACATTCATGGTGAAATAAGTTTAAAAACTAAGCCTTGAAGTACAAAAGAATAACTTAAAATTAAAATTTTTTTTTAATGTTGAACTCAAATGAATTGGATAAATAAATACATGCCCTAGAGTTAAAGTAGATGATGTTGCTTAGTACAACAGAGCTAGTGCCATAAAAGGAGAAGGAAGAACTTCATTGGTTATTTTCTTTGGGCATAAAGGCTAATGAGGGAGATGCAATACACACATCTAAGACACCAAGATCGAGCACATGATTTGGTCATAGCAAAAAGGAGAACTATTATAAGCAGGAGGGACACGAGTAGAGTGAGCCAGATCGGTTTTTGTATCACATTTTAATAGTAATATTTTACAATCAGCATTTAGTAGTCATAAAAATGATCATAAATTAATAGCACCAGCGACACATACTTTTGCAATAATTGAAGATCTAATTGCAAACAAGTAGTAATCTTGTGGCCTATTACACATTGATTGCCAAAAGAGCTATTTAGAAGTATCAATATTAGAGCTACAAAAATCCAATTAAAAAAATTTAGACTAAAGCCAACTAGTGTAATATTCAAATTAGTAAATCTAAAAAATTGGGTAGGACCAGTCAGATTTAGATCAATCCAACAAAAACAATTTTAATTATTATATTTTTAATGAAAAATTATATGTAATCTTATTTTCTTATTATTTTTATAATTATCATATCTATTTTTTAAGGTATTTTGTGATGTGTTAGGACAAGTGCAATTACAATTTTTAACATATTTAATAAATGAGTTGATTTCGAATTAATTATATTCATATCAAAATGTTTTTGTACACGAATTCACCATTCATTGTATAATTTCAAAAAAAAAAAACAAAAACAAAAACAAAAGTAAGACTATTATCCAAAGTAAACGGTGGGCTGGGTTACATCTGGCTAAGACTATTATCCAAAGTAAACGGTGGGCTGGGTTACATCTGGCGGCAGCTAGTTTTGTCGTGGAACGCAAGAGTCGTTTTAACTCACCGATCAGATTTTTATGTAGTTGCCAATAAAATGGAGTGACTTTAGAACTAAACATGTGATACTTGTCAGAGGATTATAAGTGGATAAGTTTATCAGTGCGATATTGTACTCTCATAAGAGTATTTTCTTTCACTTGCCAATTCCTTATCTCAAATACTTGAATATGTCACACTCATTCTCTTAATGACCTAATTTTTTCTTCTACTAATAGAATTATCATATTAGTCACATGTCATCTAGATTTTTGTTATTCTAAATGGACTATCATCCAATATTTATCAATAATTGATGTTAAATTCTTAACATCTATCAATATTTATATCTAGCTTTTTTTTTATCTCCCTTCATATTAGGAGAATAATTAAGGGTTTGTTCGAGATAAATTTTATTATATATATATTATTTTTTATATTATTTTCAAAATAAATTTATATAGTATTTTTTAAAGTAGTTTTATTTCTTTTATTTTTAAAAATAAATCATAATATTTTTAAAAATATTCAATATAAAATTAAAATGTTTTGAATGCTTTTAAAAATAATTATTACTATCAAATATATTTTATTTCAAATCAAAATATAAATAAAATAAAATAAACAATTATAAAAGTCATCCTAAATGACTCCTTAGGGTCTATTTGAGATTTATGTATTTTTATTTTTAAAAAAGAACAAATTAGATTATTTTTTAAAATTATTTAAAATAAATTTTGGATGGTTTAGTTAAAAATAACTTTCACCATCAATTACTTGTCATTATCACATGCTACCCGCCATCGCAACCACTAACTACCCCTACAGTCGTTGCTATCTCTAGTCATATCTGCCACTCGCCATTGTTTCCATTGGTCTCCATCACCACTATCAATTGTCTATCCTTGCTAATCACAGTTGCCGCTAATTGTTATCTGTACCACCACCAACTTATAGTCGCAACTATTGGCACTAGCACTATTGCAACCACCACATAAAAATTAAAACAATATATTTTATTTTAAATTAAAACATAAATATAAAATTAAAAATAAAAAATAAATGTGACGTGAAACGATCCCTAAGTTAATCATCCACTATCAATAGACTTTCAACATTTGATACTTATACTTAATATTTATCAATGACTAGCAACCAAAATCTATCAACCACTAACTTCTAATGTTCATCTTCTTAATTTCATGCTCCTTACTCTAATTGGAAGGACTATCAAGTTGATCATCATTTATCTCTTGACTTAAAATATTCATTATTAAGGATCACCTCTCACAAATGATTTACATCTATTAAACTATTAGATGGTTATCTTTTAGGTCACTATTCTCTCTTTCTATCCAGAGAACAATTAGCCCAGTAACCCATCATTATCTAACTATCAACATTCTCAGTTAGCTGTGACCCAACACTTTCTAATAACTAATCTTTGACATCTAATAACTACTAACATTTAATGATTTTCTCCCTAATTATTAATCTTCCCAACAATTATAAGAACAATCAAAAGAAATCACTATGATAGCTTAGCTTAAATTTCAATGTTTTTTGTTAAATGTCACACAATACTAGCAAATGATTTTTTTATATGTATTTTCCAACCACTAATCACCTTTAACATCTTGTTTTCAATATTCTACCTTAATCAAGAGAATGACTAAATTGTTATTTTTATTGCACAACTTTCAATATATATTATCAACTATTGCCACATAGTTATTAATAATTAATAAACATTTATCATCAATGTTAGATTCATGTTTTCTTAATCACCTATTCTCCCCATCAATTAAGAGAATAATAAAGCGGATTATCTATCATTGCTCTACTTTTATTTTTCTCTTTTGACCATCATCTAATGCTTGTTAATAATTACTTATAACACCTCGTGCTCATCCTCCAAAGTTTCTAGTCTACCTTTCTTTTGGAATAATGACTAAGTTGATCACATAACATCATTTGACCTTTGATATTCCACATCAACCATTTCATGACACTCATCTATGACTGAGGTCTAATTCCTTCATTCTCTAACTTCTTATGTTATCTCTTTGGCCATCCAACTCATTAATATTTAAAAGAACGACCAAGTTGATTATCCTCTATCACCAGACTTCTGATGATTTACGTCGATTATCACCTGCCACTTCTCAGGATTAATATTTATCATCCATTACTGTTTGACACCAATTGTTTTAGACACTTAGTTTTCCCTTTTATTATTAGAATGACCTAATTAATCACTTACTATACCTTGATGTCTATCAATAATTGACATTCACTCAATTCTTTGAATCATTAGTCTTTTATTCTATCAAGAGAAAAACCAAATCTACTTGGTCAATTAGAATGACCAAATCAATCACTTACCATAGCTTGTGCTCTGATAGTTGGGAGAGTGTGATATGCCAAGTAACAAGTCTTTAGATATAATTGCATGTGCAAGTCAAGAAATCGATCATTAGCCATTGAGTTAAGAAAAAGTCCTTCACACACTCCCCCGTGCGAAGTTCGGTGATGTAGCATATCAAAAGAGGAGAGGACCTGTCACAAGATCATAAATCAAAGCATAAACTTATGAGGACTTTTATTAGAATTTATGTGTTATGATATTTTATATTGATATCCATGTGTTGTTATGCAGTAGTGGACATATTTAATGATGGTTATGAATTATATGAGAGTTGTGATTGGCAATATTTAGTATTTAAGTGTTAATCACATCAACATAGTGCCTAAGAGCTCGATTTCTAGTGCATCGGTGCTGCAGTAGATTTTTATAGAGGTCTCTTGATAGAGAAGCCAACACCATGAGGTGCTGGCCTATGGCATCGTGGTGCTAGTCTTGATATGACACTTAAAATACTATTAGTCGAAGCATGAATCTTGATGTTAAAAGCAAGTGATCCGTTGAAACCGGTCGAGATCAAGCTCTTAAAATATCCTTAGAAACTTTGGGAAATCTCTAAATAGCTCTCAAATATGAAGTGTTTATGTCAAAGCCTGGGCCCAACAAGCTAAAGATCTTACACTTCTTCATTTGAGCATTCAAATGCACAAAATACATATGATCAAGGGGATCATTTTGAGCCGTCCGATGAAGTGGAGTCGTAGGGGTTTTGCATGTATTTACAGAGACGCCACTCCTCCAATCTATAAATAGCCCCTCATTTCTCATATGAGGAGGCCAAGTGAAGGAGAAGGGAAGCAAGCAAGAGAGAGGAGAGAGCTCTAAAGATCCTCCAAGCACAATCGTGCCGCCACTCGACGGTCGTCAACCACCACCGCCACCGCCATCAGCCGCCACCGCTGATCCTCACCGTCGTCGACCATTGTTGCCGGTCATCATCACCCATCACTACCATCATCCGATCAACATCGCCATCAACATCGCGCCAACGGCCAACATCGTCGCCAACTCATTGCCGATCGTCAACATCACGTCAACATCGCGTTAACGCCAACATCGCGTCCAACCTTGCATTACTAGACTATTGTCCATTTCTCATATACAATTCTGTAATCCTGAGATCGGGAAGATCATGTACTCTGAAACAGATACATAGTGGAAGCTTTTATGCCAGCCCCGCGTTTTCCTCTTTGAGGTTTTCCACGTAAAAATTCTGGAGTTTTAGTTTTCGCTCTTTAAATACTTGTGTGTGTGCTGGACTCCCTAAAGAAGTTAAGGCATAAACTTTACTCTACCTAATTAGTTTTCTAGCACACAATAGTTAGCCACTGGAAGAGAACCCTCAATCACACTGAAAACCCACACATTAATAAAAAAGACTCATAACAACGTAAGCCTCCCGCTTCCAACTCCGCCACTCAAACCAACTTTGAACCAAGGACGTAACCTTCTCACTTCCACGATAGCGTGACTATGCCTGGTGAAGGCAGAATCTCTTAGAAGATCGCGTAAATGGAGAAGAGTCTCTCAAAATGAGATGATCCCACTTTGCGAGAACACAATACCTACCGCAAAGACATTTCCCCAAGATCATCGTTAGCGGAGGAGGTCAAAATGCTAATCTCCCCATGATGAAGTTCCTCCGCCTGCACCGCGGATGTCGATCTCCTCGACACCGCCAGCTCTACTCATCCATCACGTAAACTCAACCGACTTCTAATCCACTAATTATCAGGGGTGGCACCCTCTCTCGCTGACTCCACTCCGTTATACGAATAATTATGACGCTTAATGCAAGATGAATTTTGCCTTCAAGACTGTAAATTATCTTCCCCATCAAGGGCTATGAAGAATCCTCACCTTAGCCGCTATTCTTCAACATCCTATTCCCGTGGGTTTCAAGCTCAACATTGATTCCTGAAGGGGCTGCATGCACCTGACATGAACACATCACCACATGTATCATGCATATCCAACGAAGCTCACACCGCTTGTCGCTCTTTCCAAGCATACTCAAGCGGACAAGCTCGACTTTTCTACTCCTTCCAAGGGAATCCATCCATACCTTTGATAAACTCGCCAAGATTTTGTAGACAGCTCATTGTAAATCGAGGATCATTAAAGATTCTCCCATCTCTAAGATTCATCAAAATGAGGGTGAATCACTCAAAGAATACTTCCGCAGATTCTCCTGCTTGCCAACACCGTACCGAATTACTAAGAGGAGTTTTCCTTGCTCGTCCGGCCTTTCTACTCATCACTAATGCGAGGTCGGTCCGCTCATTATCGACTTGACAGTTAATGGAAAGCAGATTTCTTGATGAAATGATTAATGCCCATCGTGAAAAATTTGAACAATCCACAGGGAAAATGTAAGAGTGCTCAAAACCTGATCAACAATCACATCGTAAGAAGCAACAAAGGCGGTCATGATTTCCCTCCTGGCATCAACGGCGAACCACGGAATACAGCCATGAACACATCTCTGTTAACCTCTTGGCTATTTGAGATGAAAGAAAATATCAAGTGGCATCACTGAAACCAAATTCAGGAAATCATGAGCAATATTGTCACTTCTATCGGAAGTCATGGACATACTACTGAGGCATGTAAACAACTCAAAGAGGAAATTGAGAGGCTCATTCAGTAAGGATATCTACGTCAATTTGTACAAAACCAACCAACTCAAACAAACATAGCTCTAACTAGAGGGCAACCGGGACAATCATCATAGAAATAACATAATAGTCGCCAAATAGTTGGAGAAATTGAAACGATTGCAAGTGGGCCACTACTATCTAATCAAGTCTTCATCGCCACCTTTGAAGAATCGAGTTAAAAAAATCTAGTATTAATCATCCCATCACTTTTAATAACTCAGACTTGGAAGGAGTCCAAGTTCCACATCAAGATCCTCTTACCATCAGTGCGGGGATTGGTGACACATGTTATGTTGTTAAGAGAATTTTGATTGATAATGGGAGTTCCGTTGATGTTTTATTTTGCTCCACCTTTCTTAGCATGGGTTTGGTTAAGGAAAACTTCAACCCGCGGGGCGTTATATGGGTTTGATAATGCACATATAGGTGGAGGGACAATCACCCCATTGTTCTCGGAGAATTTCCTCAACAAGTCACTCACTCAATTCAATTCATAGTGGTCAAGTCAAATTCAACGCTATATTTGGAAGACCCTCAATCAATCTTCGGTGCTGTCACTTCGGTACCTCATCTTAAGATAAAATTTCAAACTCCCATTGGGGTTGGAGTGGTCTGTAGAAATCAACAAATAACACAATCATGTTACCTCAAACAAGCTCAACCACGCCCTTCGGTGACCTTCAATATCAAGAATTTTAATCTTCAAAATAAAGAAGTACCTCAGAGGATTTTTCCTGTAAAAGATCTGCTCCCCACTTCGTTATCAGATGACCAATAGTCAAGCTATGACCAACGATCCAGAGAAAAAAACATTCCTTAAAACTTGGAACATGGAGGGTCTCTGAAAAGTGTTATATGTAATCATTGGTGTTTAAATATTGTAATATTTAATTCACGTTTGTCCTTTCCTCTCCACCTCTTGTCCTTTGTTAACTCTCTCTAAAAATGTATCTCGTCCCTTTTGTTAAGTTATCTTATGACAATATTGTATCACTGACATTATCAAAGTAATGAGTTTATGGATTTTCCTTATAAGCTTATTTCTTCTTCATTTAATCCTCCCACTTGAGGAATATACAACTCATGTTGTATCTCAGGCATGATCAATCCAGGGACTTGATGGACCTCTTCCATACTGAGTTAACGCGTCATCGAATCACACTCGACAAACAACCTCGGTTAGGTCAAAAATCCTCAGATTGATTCGACCTCTTTACAGTTAACGCGTCATCACTCGACAAACAACCTAGGATAGGTCAAAAGGTCCTTGGTGGACTTCTCGGCCTTCCATATGGTTGCGTCATCGGGTAACACCGACAAACAACCTGATAGGTCAATCCTCGGATTCAATCCAACCTCTTCCATAGTTAGCGTCATGGGTAACACCGACAAACAACCTCGGATAGGTCGAGAAATTCTCGGATTCAATCCAACCTCTTCCATAGTTAACGTCGGGTAACACTCGACAAACAACCGATAGGTCAAAAGGTCCTTGGTGGACTTCCTACGACCTCTTCCATAAGTTAACTCAGCCCGCACAACCTCGATAGGTCAAAATCCTCGGTGATTCAATCCAACCTCTTCCATACAGGTTGGCGTCATGGGTAACACTCGACAAACAACCGGATGGGTCAAAATCCTTAGCATTGATTCAACCTCTTCCACGTTAAGCGTCGCCGGGTAGCTTTGACAAACAACCTTGGTAGTCAAAATCCTCATTTTCGGTCACGCGGTGACCATCGCACAATCTTAGCGGTCATCCCTTATCAATTGCGGTTGAACACCACCGTTGCGGTTACCCACGCCCGTTTCGGCCCGCCACGGCCGATCGCTGCCTGACTACCGGGTCATTCATGCGTTATCATGCCGACCATTGCGGCAATCTTCACTTCGACACGGTCGCCATCTGCGTCTCCGGTTGCCATTGTACCACCACATTGGTGCTAACCACCCATTCTATTGCTGCCGCGGCTCCGGCGGCATCTCGGTCACCACCATCGTCGCTGGTTATCCTCGTCGACCATCGTTGTAAATCACCATCACCGGCCGCCATCGTTGAACATTGCCGTCAACCCGGTCTCGGTTATCGCTCTCATTGCCTCAAACCGGTCCGGGAGGTCGGCACCTCTTTCAAGGGAAAAGCGGAGCTGCCAATGAACTACGGGTCTTGATCGCCTCGATCCCGGTCGGTCCGACGAGGTTAGTTAACACCTCTTTCGAGGGAAAATTGGAGCCTTGCCGTATGAACTATGGGTCTTGATCACCTCCGAACCCGGTCGGTCCGACGAGGTCAGTTGACACCTCTTCGAGGGAAAAATAGCTGCTTGCAGTATGAACTACGGGTCTTGATCACCTCAAACCAGTCGGTTGTGAGGTCAGTTGACACCTCTTTCGAGGGAAAAGCGGAGCACTGTATGAACTACTCGATCGCCTCAAACCTCACTCAAGAAGAAGAGAAGCACTAGAGTGTTGAAGAAGTGTGCCTTCTCCGCGCCCAGGGGTTTTATAGACCCTTCTAGGAGCAAAAAAGCGCCCATGTCTGGCCTTGTGGCACCGGCCCCATGAGCGCTTCAACTTCTTGGCCGTAGCCCTTGCCATGACTCTCCAGGGATGGGTCAATCGAAATCTCACACTTACACATACGCGTATTTGCGGCCCTTGACTTAGTCATAATCTTTGTAATGAAGATCTGCTCTCAAAATGTGTAGTTAATGGACCCTAAAATTTCATTGAAAATTTACTATTTTTAAGTATTTGACATATATTTTTGGATGATTGAGATAATGTCATCCAAAAATAGGGGGGCAACTCATATGACACTTAAAATACTATTAGTGGCACGAATCTTGATGTTAAAAGCAAGTCGAGTTGGTTGGTCGAGATCAAGCTCTTAAAATATCCTTGGAAACTTTGGGATATCAGTTAAATCCCTAAATAGCTCTCAAATATGAATGTTTATAATCAAATCGAGCGTCTCGATGAGCTGATTCCAACAAGCTAAAGATCTTACAATTCTGACTTCATTTGAGCATTCAAATGCACATAATACATCGTATGATCAAGGGGATCATTTTGAGCCGTCCGATGAAGTGGAGTGGTAGGGGTTTTACATATATTTACAGAGATGCCGCTCCTTCAATCTATAAATAGCCCCTCATTTTTCATATGATAGGAGGCCAAGTGAAGGAGAAGGAAGCAAGAGAGAGAGAGCTCTAAAGATTCTCCAAGCTGTCGCCACCCTTTCGGGTCGTCAACCACCACCGACCACCGCCATCGCCCTCGATCCGCCGCCGTCGACCATTGTTGGTCATCATCGACTACCATCGTTGGTCATCGCTCAACATCATCGTCAACGCATCGTCAACCGTCGTCGACATCATCATCGTCCGTTAACTTCATCGTCGTCAACCTTATCTATTACTAGCGACTGTTGTCCATTTCTCATATACAATTCTGTAATCCCAATATTGGGAAGATTGTATACTCTGAAACATATACATAGTGGAAGCTTTTTTGGGCCGCCGTGGTTTTCCTCTTTTGAGGTTTTCGTAAAAATTGAGTTTTATTTTCCGCTCTTTAAATACCTGTGTGTGTGCTGGACTCCCCAAAGAAGCTAAGGCGTAAACTTTTACTCTAGCGCAACTGGTTTTTCTAGCACGCAACAAGTCTGTAAGGTGTGGCATTGGACTGTAGCACCTTGGTGCTGTGAAACTACAGGTTTTACTTCTTCTTTTAGTTTTCTCCCAAGGAAAACATCCATTGGAGTATTGTACCTTTGTAAACTCCTATTCTGGCCTAATGGAGATTTTATACTATTTTTGTGTGAAAAACTTGAGTGATTTGGTTGCAGCTTGGTGGCCGACCGTTCGAGGGATATTGTGATCTTATGCTACCATTCCACTTGGGTGAGTAGGACATTCACATCTTTTGAACTTCAGTGAGTAGAAGATTGAGCACAACTTATTCCTCCATCCACTTTGACATTCTCTCTGTGATCGCTCCATCAAATTTTGGTATCAGATCCCAAGGTTTGGAGGCTTGGAGAAGGTGCTCGTAAATGATTCATATAAAATACAAGTAAGGTTAGTTTTGTAATTTTTATTTTGAGTAATTTCCTTATAGATTTAGTAACTTCGCTTGAAAACACATGTTAAATTCATGTGAAGGGAAATCTTATGAATATTTATTTTACTATCAAGTAATTATCTTCACTCATAAAGCCTAGCTTTTCCCTACTCAACCTAACTATTAGCTATAATACTTGAGTGACAACTTGAGTAAGGGAGAGTTCACTAAATAGACAAACCTAGTATACAAATCTTGCATAAAATTCAAATTCATATCCTTAAAAATCTCATGTTAATTTTTTTTATGTTTATTTAATATTTTGTAGTACCCACAAGTTACTTAATATTTGTTGAAGGTTAGTCATTTTTTAAAATTATGCATATTACTATGTTAAATCCAATTTATTTTATGCATATTTAAAATCACATTTGGAGTGACATAGTCACATTCTTTTGTTTACACCATGCCATCCAAATTTGTTATCTTGGACCAACTAGAAGACCTAACTAGGAGTGTAGATGAGATCACTATGTAAGTGAAGAGAAGTTTACCAAAGAAGAAGACCTTCTCATGAATCAAACTGCACAAGTTCAAACCTTAAGTATTAGGCTTCAAAACCCACCCACGTCCAAATGACATAGAACCCATAGGAGAAAAAATTATTGAATTTCCTAGAGATGATTATCATGTGAGAAGGCTGAGTTTGAAAAAAATCCTTAGAGAAGATGATCTCAAGGTCCTTGAAATCATACATGAACCTATGAAATAAATTAAGAGAGAAACTCTAACATACGACGATGTTCATTATCCCAATAAATTTGTAGACTGGTTAACCCAAACGGATGATTTCTTCGATTGGTAACATATATAATTTCTTTGATTAGTAACATATGGATGATTATTATCAAACTATATTCACAGAAATAAAATAAATAGGTCATGCAAAAATTTATTAGAATAATAGTTTAGCTAAAGAAGAGAGATTGGCAAGAAACTTCATGAAATGGGTATAAATGAAAGAAATTTTTAAGGGCTAAATATTATCCTATAAATCATGATAAAAAGCTCCACGAATAATTAACTATTCTTAAATAGGGGAATATGTCAGTGGAATATATGAATATGTTTGAGGACTTAATAGCTAGAACAATTACACCTGTCAAGAGTGGCAAGTAGCTAATAAATTTGCCATTGGATTAAGAGAAGATATTAGAAATGAGTTAGAGTTTCATGATCTCGAGACCTTAAAGGATGCCTTTTACTATATTTTACTCCTAGCAAAGCATAAGAAAGCTATATCTTCATCCAAAATGAAAACTCAAATATCCTCTAAATATCCAACCACATCCCAACCTCAAAAGCATATCATTAGTCATAATCCTTTTACATCAAACAACCTTCTAATATGGCCTCCACTAAAGCTACTTCTAAAAGTGTGAGAGAAATAATTTACTCTAAATGTCCTAAGAATGGTCATATGTAAAATCAATGTAGGGCTAAAATAATGTTCGTAGGTGAATTGGAAGAGTCATGAGAAGAAGATGGTGTTAAAGAGATACATGATGACATATCACTATTAGATAAAGAAGTGGATCCAAATATAGATAATCTAATATCAGTTATGAGGTGTATGACTACTAAGGTGAAGAAGAAGACCAGAGAAGAAGAAATATTTTATCGATGTATATTTTATGTAAGAAAAAGATGTGTAAGCTATTGATAGACAAAGGTGGTGCTATAAATATTGTATCAACTCATGCTATCACTAGAGCCAACCTTACCGATGAACCTCACTTAGAATTATTTCAAGCTAGTTGAGTACATCACACATCTCTACCTATAACAAATATATGTCTTATTCCAATTAAGATGGGTAGTTACATTGATCAAATTTGGTGTAATATTCTTCCATTGAAAATAACTCATATCCTATTAAGAAGACAATGACTTTATGATTTGAATATAATCTATTATGGCCATGAAAGTACTTATGTACTCATACATAATAAGAAATAAACTATTTATTTCCTATAAAGCCTAACAAAAAGGGTTGATTACACCCTCTCATAGAACTCTTCATACACCTCCTCACAAACCCAATTTTGAACTACAACCTAAACTCAACTAAGAAAAAAAATTTGGAACTCTATTTGATAGTGATATCACCACGTAGTGATAATAAGGATGCTTCTAATATACATTTTCATATGCACGAATCTCCTAAAATACAAACTACAAGCTCAAGGTTTAGAAGAATAGTTAGAGAGTTTAATGATCCTACTTCTCTATTCATCTTGCACCTTTAAGAAGTCCTCGGTGATATTAAGAATCACCTTATATGTGATGTGGTCTTAAATATTATTGAATTTACTGATTTGATCTCCAATTACTTACCTAATGAACTACCACCATTAAGGGATATATAATGTGTAATATTCTTGATTCCTAGTTCATAAATACCTTACTTGCCCTATAATATTATGAATTAAATATATGTCAAATTAAAATGACAAGTAGACAAACTCATGAAGAAGGATTTTATCAAAAAAAAGCCTTATTGTAGCTCTTTTAACTCCTAAGAAAGATAAAATTTAGAGGATGTGTATTGATAGCAAAGTAGTAAATAAGATCATAATAAATGTAAATTTTATATATGTAGGTTGGATGACATATTAGATTTTATTTTAGGTTTAGATTTATTCTCTAAAATTGATCTCAGAAGTGGATACTATCAGATAAAGATTAAACTAGGTGATGAATAGAACACAACATTCAAAACTCCTAATGATCTTTATAAATGATTAATCATGCCATTTGATCTTTAAACACACCTATTACATTCATGAGACTAATGAATATTATACTAAAATCTTTTATTGGTCAAATTATTATAGTCTATTTCGATGATATTCTTATCTATAGCCTAAATGAGAAGTCACATCTACATCACTTAAGAATAATTTTAGAAAAAGTAAGAGCAACAAAATTATATGTAAAGCTTAAGAAATATTTTTTCTATCAAACTAAAATTATTTTCTTAGATTTAATTGTATATGATAATGGATTAAAAGCAGACTCATCAAAAATTAAATCTATTATAAATTGGCCAACTTCAAAGTCTTTTAGGATGTTAAAAGTTTTCATATATTATCAATTTTTATAGGAGGTTTATAAGAAATTTTAGTAGTATTGTAGACCCTATTACTAACATCTTAAGAAAAAATAAGTTTACGTAGACCACAGATGTTAAAAGAGCCATGAAATAAATTAAAATTCTTATAACTTCTTCACTTGTCTTAAGACTTTCTGACTTTAATAAATATTTGAGGTAACTTATGATACATCAGGTATTAGAATTGGTGAAATATTAAGTCAAGCAAATCATTCAATTGCTTTCTTTAATGAGAAATTAAATAATGTTTGACAAAAATATTTTATATATAATTGAGAATTTTATGCGATTATTCATACTCTTAAGCACTATAGGCATTATCTATTACATTAAAAATTTATTATGAATATAGATCATCAAGCTCCAAAGTTTATTAACTCAAGGAAACTAAATTATAGACATGCTAAATAGGAGTACCTTCAAGACTTTTACTTTGTGCTTAAACATAAACCTGTAATAGAAAATAAACCAGCAGGCGCTCTATCTAAAGTATCTTTAATGATTTTTTTTCTTCAACCCTAGATTTAAGACTTTAAATGAAAATTATAAATTTTTTCCTGATTTTTATATGATATACTTAGAACACAAATTCAAACCCTCGACTTTTGATAGATCATTTATCATTTTATATGGATAGCATTATAAAGGTAAAAGGATGGCATTATAAAGGTAAAATATTATGTAGTCCTAAAACATACCTAAGGGAATTCTTATTTATGAAGTACATTCATGAGGTATATCAAGACATTTGATAAATTAAAGACTCAAAAATAATTGAACAAAGGTTTTACTGGTTGTCTCTATGAAAAGATGTTGAACCTATTTTTATATGGGGGGACACCACGCAGATCTGAGGGTGTACTTATTGAGGTGATTGGGTACGACATCAAGGAATAGTGCACTATCTCAAAAGATAAAAATCACTACCCTACGATGAATCTAATCACTTAATAAGGACTCCTAAGGTATTATGACTCTTTGAACATACCAGAGATTTTTTTCTACTTTATATGGATGAATAAAGTAGTGTTTATTTAAACCGAGTTCTAAAGTTCCCTATGAGGGCAAGCCCTCATAGTTAATTATTCTAAGGAATGTGAGTTCCTTCAAAATACTCTCGATTAAAATAGGCAATTATTATCTCCAAAGATTTTAAAGATAGGACTATCAAAAAATTGATTATATTTGAAAATTCAAGTGTGATAGATCAAAAGGAGAGACTTATTATCGAAGCCAAAAGGAGATAAGTAGGGGATACTCATGATACTAGAAAATCTAGTGAACATCCTAAACTATCCTATGGTTGAGCTTTATATATTTGAAATTAAGGGAAATTATGTATTTGAGTTGAAACTTTATTAAAAATCTAGGACTTATAATCCCACAATATAAGATTGTAGAAAGGCCTAAGAGGTGAGGATTTATGCTCTTATCCCGAGGGGAAATAATAACCTTGGATCCTAAATCTAGGGAGCTTTAGCGAGGGCTAAACACATTCTAAATCTAAGGCAAAAACTAGTATATTATTTACCTCCATAAGAGAGGGTAAACCATCAACTGGACATCTGAGGCGACCAAGTAACTCCTAATGTGGTCAAGTCATATATTTTGTAAGATGGTTAGGTTATTATCATTTAGAAAGAAACTAAAGTCTTTAAACCCACTCCCTAAGAGATTAGAGCATGAGTGGTATGAATAATGACTTAGTCTAAATGCAAATTTTATCAAATTTTAGTTTATTTTGGACTCTTCATTTTGACAAAGGCTCTAGAATTTTGTATGTCTAAATGCATGATGAAATAGGATTATTGGCTAAATCAGAAAGAAATATGTGCTTTCCACCATAAGGGAGACCCTCTAAGGTCAAGTCTTCCCCTATCTTACAAGGATGGAAATCCTCTTTTAGTAAGAATGAAACAAGATGATATGCATGATATTAAGCATACAACATTTAGCTAAGGGTTGCTAAATCTTTTAATTATCTTAGTTTAATACCTAGGCTTTAAATGAGGTTATGAGTTATTTAGAAAATTAGTTATGAGTTATGATCGAGGTAAAAAGTTTATTTTTCTCTAAAAGCCTAAGTGGATCCACGCTACACATTAAATCATCAAATAATGACTTAGTCTAATGCAAATTTTATCAAATATGAATGCATGTATTTTTAATAAATAAAAGGAGGGGTTTTCATTCATTAGCTAAATATACATTCAAATGTATGAAAGTTTTAAGCAAGTAAGTCATCATTGTTCTACACTGAGGAGTGAGGTAGGAACCTCCTTGGGGCTACTTAAAGTTGTGCATCTCCGGAAAGTTCAAACTAATATACCCGCTATTCTTAAATACATATGGATGTATATACAACTATAAGAATGGGAAAACCATGCAAAAGTAGAGCTTGATTTATTTGATTTATTTGTGTAGATTAATCAAAACTCTATCCCAATTTTAATGTCAAAATGCATAAGAATGAAATTAAACAGGTACGTTGTCATTGTTCCGCACCAGGGGAGTAATCTAGGAACCTCTTTGGGGCTATTTAAAGCCGTGCGTCCTAGAATATCCAGACTATTATACCCATTAACATTCAAACTTATGTAAATCAATATATGAATGCAAGGAAGAGACTTCTCTTCATACACTAAGCTTATATTCACATGTACCTCCTATGTATACATAACTAAAGTCACAATATATTTCATCATTCATTAATAAGCTTTTGAAAATACATTTGAGATTTAATAGTGATAATAGTCACATATATTTCTAATTAAATTAACACATGCAAATTTGACATAAAGAAAATCATTTTATTTAATTAATTTTTGAAAGAGATGAATGCATGAATCAAGTGAAATACAACATTTTAACATGATTGGAAAGAAATAAAGCAACACAAGCATGTAATTTCATTCAATCCAACTAATTCTAAGGACAATCACATTAAACAAGCCTATTTAAAATGAACCAAAGTTTCTTAAATCCATTTTAATTTTATGTTTGATTTAACTTAAGGGATGTGAAAGAAGTTTGCTAATCCTAATCTCATTCCCTATGTGTTAGTTAATTTGATAAAATGAAAAGCAATTAAATTGATTTTATGGCTTTGTTAGGTTAAGGTATGAATTAAATCAATTAATTAAGCCCTTACCTATATCACCTTAAGTTAATTAACTAATTAATGATGAGCCACATATATGCAACCACATGAAAAATAAATTAGCAATGCTCCCAAGGAATGAAAGGGGCCTAATGCAATTTGCTCGTGATTAATAATTAATTAAGCTTAAGAGATTTAATTAATTACTTTTATGATTTTCTCATACATGTAAGCTAATCATAATTTTATTAACCTTTTTTAGACTATTAAAAATCTAAAGAACTACCCAAGGTTGATTAATTAAGGTTAGGAATGAATGAATTTTAAATTAATTTAATTAAGCCCTTAATTGGTTAATTAAATCCTTTGATTATATCTTTTTATTAGGATAATGAAATTAACTTAGGAAAAGAGATCAAGGAAGAAGCCTCAATCCCAATCCCTAAGTCATTTCAAACAATCAATTAGGCTCTGAAATAATTAGATTCCTTTTCTTTTAATAGATTAATTAAGTGACTAATTAATTACTTAAGCTTTAATTAATTTGAAACAAATGAAGAAGCTTAATGAAATGGTCATAAGGAATAAACCCAAACCATTTCTCAAAGACTTTTCACTGTTAACATATGGCAATAAACTTAATTAATTAATTAATCCACTATTCATTTGCTTAATTATCATTAATTAAGGTAGGAGAGTAATTAAGGCTTAATCTATTGATTTTCTAATTAACTATCCAATAAATCTCAAGAAAAATAGGGGAGGTAGAGGTCACCCCCTTAAACATCTTTGAAAAGTTTGAGATTAATTAGATAATTAATCAAAAAGTAATTAAGCTAATTAAATTTTTAATTAAAGTTTAATTAAATAGAAATTATTGTTCAAAATTAATTAATAATAATATTCTTGATTCTCCTTTGAAATATCTTTAAAATGAGTCCTCATTTATTTTTTTTTTTTGATTTTTCAAGGATTAGCTATGAATTTTAGAAGTTGCAGCCTTGAAAAAATATATTAATTAACCTAATTAACACCCTAATCCCATCGGCGCCATGTGGCTGCTAACGTGATGCTTTCCATATAGTGCGATGGGATATACTATTTAAGTTATCAAATCGATCTTTTCGATGGCGCGCTTTCGTGGACCGAGATCATGACCATGATTAGATCCGCAGTTATGAAGGAAAAATCAAGGGATTCTACACGATTTGATCATGGCAGTCCATTTCGATCACACGGAACAGACGACCCATGATCCATCTCCTTCATGAGCAGCGAAAGATAGACATCATCCATCTTTCCCTCAATCCGAGCTCACCCGAGCTTGGATTGGGATCAAAATGATACCACACCATAGGAGGAGACGAATACATCCAATGGCTAAAATCTCATGACATGAACATTCTCTTCACAAAAGACCAACCCATTTTGCATACAAGGATCAATTTTGAGAAATTATCTCACCAGAGCTAATGTCCGATGGTGGGATCGACCGAGGTACCTTCGTTTGGTTGAAACGAAGCCCTGTTGAGCAGCACGAGCTTTGATTTGAGGTGGTTTGCTCTATGAAACAAGCTCCTCCTTTTTGGCGTTCGGTCTTGATCGAGCTCCTATCTCCAGCAGCATGGAAGCATGGGAAATGATTTGGTTGGCTTTGATTAGATGTGGTGAAGGTGTGTGCAAGTTTAATTGGAGTTTGGTTGAGAGATGGATGAGTTTGAATCAAGGGAGGTCTCCCCTATTTCACTTTCACACGTAGAGGGCAATGGCCAATCAAGGGAAGTTTGGGGTGCTCTAGGAAGCTCTCTGGGATTTTAAAATTACTCAAGGAACTCACCTAATGCGAATTGTGCTCAATCTCACTCAAATTTAGGGAGTCCTCAATTGTGTGTGATGGACAGACGAGATATGTCCCTGAATTTTTGCTAATTCGCTGCCACCAAGGCATCGGAGGGGCCTCCGTCAGCTCCACGTGGCACGTAGGGTTGGAGGAAGTTATGGCAGGGAGCTCAAAGCAAGATATGGGGAGATTGGGTTGGCTTGGTCCTTTGGATGCTCAGTTTAGCTTGAGAGGGAAGGAGGTGAACTCCCCTTGGTCCATGGCTGATCTTAACTATTCTATGATGTGCTACGAAGGCTAGGCATACCCCATTTAGCACTTGGATGGCTACCCAAGTGATGGTAGAGTGGACTTCACTTTTTATGGAAAGAATCCAATGTGGGGAGATTCATCAATGGCTAATCCCCTTGGATTTGGGCCCCACTTATATTTGAAATAGTTTGGGAATGATTTAGGGCTTGTTTGGGTCGGGTTTAGCCAACTCCTAGGGTCTCATGTGTTGGTTTGGAGTGGTTTGGCTTCATTTGGTCAAATGGGTTTATTTGGGTTAATGTTGGGTTGGGTTGACCAATTGGTCAAATTGGGTCAAACTAAGGCTTGGGTTAGGTTCAAATGATGTTTCAAGAGCTTTGGCTTAAGTGGTTTTGATTAATTTGGCTTAAGTTTAGTTATGATTCATTTGGATTCAAATGGGTCAAATGGGTCAAGTTGATCAATTTGACCAAATTGGGTTGGGTTAGGTGTTGGTTCATGTTTAATTGGTTGATTGAAATTGACTGTATGATTTGGTTTGATTTGATTTTAGTTAAATTTGAATTTTGGCCAATTTGACCCTTTAGGTCAATTTGGCCTAGGTTGGGTCAAGTTGACTAATTTGTCAAATTGGACTCAATCATGGCTTTGGTCAAGTTCAATAAATGATTTGAAGTGAACTTGATCCATTGATGCAATCAATTTGGGTTAAATCATGTTTTGATCCAATTTTTCTTTTTAGGCCAATTTGGGCAAACTTAGGTCAAATGACCAATTGGACTTGGTTTAGCTCAATTGAGAGTTTGATCATGTTCAATCATTGATTATGAGTGGTTTTGAATCAATAGTTTCAATTAAGTTGGTATATGGTGGATTTTGTCTAGTTTTGGTTTCATTTAGGCTAAAGGTTGACTTAGTCAAAGGACCAAGTTGACTTGGTTTGACCAAATTCAAGGTAGTTGATCACCCCAGGATGATTGTTGATCATGATATGAGTTTGGATGGCCTTGGTTCAATCTAATTTTGGTTGAATTAGAACTTGGCTCAAAAGGGTTCTTTAGGTCACTTTGGGTCAAGTGGACCTAAATGGGTCAATTGGCTTGATTCAAGTTTAGTTTGGCTTATACATAGATTTAGGATGAAAATATAAATCCAATTGCAATTGGTTGGGAATCAAATAGATTTTGGTTCATATGATAATTTCAAGTCAAAAGGGGTCAATATGAGATTGACTTGAGTTGACTTGGATTTGGTTTGATAATTATAATTTGTGTTTATATTTGGGTAAGTGATTGATGGAGTGATTGATTCATGAAGAAATCCATAGGTTTTGAATTAATTTGGGTATCATTTAGCCAAGTTCAAGAAATTAGCTAAAAAGGCTAAAATTGAAATTTGATTTGATTTGGGTTTGATTTAGGCTATTTGGATTTATATTTCATTTATATTTGTGAATATAAATGAAGATATAAAATATTCATGAGAAAATCACTTGAGTTTGGAGTGATTTGGAAGCAAATTTGACCAAGTCTAGGATGTAGGTCAAAAGGGCTTAAGTAGGAATTGATTTAGTTTGATTTATTTTGATCATTCAATGGTGGGTTTCATTTATATTTGTTAATATAAATGAAGGAATAATTGATTTATAAAGAAATCAATTGAGTTTAGGTTGGTTTGGGTTGAGATTTGATTAAGCTTATGGAGGTAGGTCCATATGGCTTAAGAAAGGTCTTGTTTGGTTTGATTTATTTTGATTTGGTTTTGGCTATTTAAATTTGGATTTCATTTATATTTGTAAATAGAAATGAAGAAATGATTGATTTATAAAGAAATCAACCAGGTTTGGTTTGGTTTAAATGGGGTTTTGGCTAAGCATATGAAGGTGGTTCATATGGCTTAGGAAGGGATTTTGAAATTTGAATTTGATTTTAGGTTCTAGTCAATTGATTTGAAATTTGGGTTAGGATTTGATTTGAGATTGAATTTGATATTTGAGTAAATCAATTGAATTGGGGTTGGTTTGAATTTTACTAAGGGTAAGTCCATAAGATAAAATCAAAGGGCTCATGAAGGATTTTGGAGTTTGAATTTGATCATGGATTTCAATCATTTGGTTTGGAATTGATTTATGATTTGGAGTTGAATTTGAGGTTTGGTTTGAGAAGGAAGGCATGGGTTGGGTTTAGGCTATAGGGTATGTAAGTTTTTCTAAGTCCTTAAGGTATAGTCTATTCCTATGGATAAACCTTCTAAGTCTCTAGCCTTAGGTTGAGTGTTCACCTAATCACTATAAGTGTCTTAAGACTAAGGAATTCTTAGTGTCTACAAGAGTCCTAGATCTATGATGAGGAAGTTGAGAACTCACTCCAAAAGTAAGGTCAACAGTATCGTAATCTAGTATTACACTTATCATCAAGCTTAAACTATCAAACAAGTGGGTCGTTAGACATCATTACATATTCCTTCTGTACCATGGGAAGATATATCCATTGATTTCACATTAGCTATATCTAAGTCACCATGAGGACATGATATATATTGTTGTTGTATATAGATTTTTTTTAGATAGCATCTTTCATACATTGTTTAAAATCAAATAATGCATCTCACATAACAAGATTATTTTTTAAATAAATTTTCAAGTTACATAGAGTCCCATGTACTATAGTTTCTGATAAAGATGTTAAATTTATATATTATTTTTTAAAAAATTTATGGAAACTAATGGGAATACAACTAAAATTCTTTCTACATTTCATCCACAAAGTAATGGATAGATGGAAGTCATCAATAGGACAATAAAAAATTACTAACATGTTTAGTTGAAAAGAACTTAGAAAATTAGGATTTAATATTACTTACATCTGAATTTGTATACAATAGTTTCATTTCAAGGTCGACCCACAAATCACCATTTAAGATAATTTATAGATATAACACTAAAATGCCTATTAAACTAGCTAATACATCTATCCATGCATTTTATGATTCAACATATATGTTTGCATGTGATTTTTATAGCCTTCATGAAGACAAAAAGAAATAATTGGAAACACAAAATGCTAAATACGTTGAACAAAAGAATAAAGATAAAACTTTTAAGGAATATGAGATAGATAATTATATATTGGTTCGTATTTTCTGAGAGATTTTCTTACACAAAATATAAAAATTTATAAATGAGAGCATGTGAGCCATTTAAAATTATTAAGAAACTTGGTACTAATGCTTATATTCTTGAATTTTCTCTCACATATTTATTAGTCATATTTTTAAAGTGAAAGATCTAATATCTTTTAAAGAAGTTACCCTACCTCTAAATTTGTAGAATGATGATTCTGTAGGAGAAGATAGAAATTATTTGCATGTACATATTCAGCTAATATTCTTTGAAGTGGAGAACATCATCACAATTGAAACAGATATGATAGCACCATTCATATGCTCTTAGTTAGGTGGAAAGATAAGCCACCAAGTGATGATACTTGGATGACCTTAGAAGAACTATAGAGCTTTTCCTTTGAACTTTTTGAAGACTTTCTAAATCTTAACTCTTCGGAGAAGAGTTCTTTGCCCAAGGGAGTTGATGTAGCACATTAAAGGAGGAGAGAACATGTCACAATATCTCAAATCAAAGCTTAAACTTATGAGGACTTTTTATTAGACTTTATGTATTGTTGTATTTTATATTGATGTCTCATTTGTTATATTATATAGTAGTGAATGTATTTGATCATGGTTAAGTATTGTATAAAAGTTGTGATTGAAAATATTTAGTTTTTAAAAGTTAAAAGTATGTTAACAGCATAGCACCTAGGCACTACAACCGATTTCTATATGGGTGTTTGGACAAAAAATTAAGTGCCTTGGCATTGGCCTATGGAATTGTGACGCTAACCTATAGTGTTGTGGCATTGGACTGTAGCACCTTGGCGCTGTGAAACGACATATTCTGACTTTTTTTTTTTCAATTTCAATAGTTTCTCCCAAGTGACACGTCCCTTGGACTATTTTACTTATATAAACTCTTAGTTTGACCATATGGAGATTTTAGAATATTTTTGTGTGAAAAATTTGAATAAAGACTCTTTGGTTGGAGCTTGGTGGCTGACCATTCGAGGTGTTCAATGATCTCTCACTACAGTTCTACTTGGGTGAGTAGGACTTTCGCATCTCTTCCACTTTGGTGAGTGAAAGGTTCGAAGCACAACTTCTTCCTCCATCCGTTGTGATGTTCTCCCTGTGACTACTTCATCAGTGAGTCGTCTTGGATGGTCAATGAGTGAGTTGTTACCCTAGGATCTACTATTCACCACTAATTGTTCTTCATACTAAGATGTTCGCTAGGTCTTTGTGTGCTTATTGGGGGTACATTATCCATTGTGGATATTCATATAAAAAAATGTTGTTTCATTTGTTTTGATGTCAACTTATATATGTTAGCATTGAATCCTCGCATAACTCTCAAATATTAAATTATATTACAACCATGAATATCCTATCACATAATAAATATGTGAATTATACCAAAGATGTAAGGTGAATTTTGCAAAACAATCACTAAAGTTTTAGTTGAATCAAACTATAGTTGATTTAGTTTAATTTGATGATAATTCACTTAACAATAGTTTAGTTCAACATAAATTATCTTTAAAATATAAAATTTTAAGATTAATTTTTTAAATTTGATATAAACTAAACAAAAAAAAATCATTAACATCAATTTTTATTAATTTTTTTGGAAATTTTAAGAGTTGAAGCCAATATATTAAAAGAAACAAGCTCATTACATATGAGATAGTGAAAGAGTTATCAAACATTGCAAAAATTGAACCCAACATGAATCTTCCTGGAACATTTTTTTATTCATGTCAACTCATATAATATTTGGATGGGGTGCTCACAAAAATTGGATTGAATTTAGGTTATATTAGGTTAAGTTTAGGTCAACCCAAAAATAATGATTTAATTATTTGACTCTTTTTGAATAAAATTTTTATATTATATTATAAATATTATTATATTTATTGAGTTATTGTATTCAAATTTGGTAATCATGTATATTTCTTGCTAAGTTTATACTAACTCATCATGATTAATATTTTGTGATGTATTGGAATAGGATGGATTTGAGTTAAAAATTTTAACTCATTTAATAAAAGATATAGGTTCCAATTCATTGCATTCACGTCTGATCAATTTTAGTCAAATCCAAGCTCAACTCATGGATTTGTAATAACCCTCAAAGCTCCACAAAGAATATATATATATATATATATATATATATATATATATATATATATATATATATATATATATATATATATATATATATATATATATATATATATATATATATATATATATATATCTATATATATATATATTTCATTTCTATGTAGCCAAAAGATAATCCAATATGAAAATGGTAGCATACTAAGTAGCAGTATCTAAAGAGAATTTGAAACTAATTGTATGATCTACCTCAATTAAGTAATCATCATTGTTAATAGTACAACAGAATAAAAAACCAACTGGATAATGCAAATCATATAGAAGGGATTTCAAAATTTCAACATTGGTTAGATGAGAATAGAATGTTGTATAAAGTTTTCTTGAATTTGAAATTTCCTCTTGAGGTCAAATTTGATTTTTTGGAAATCAATTTAAATATATTGATCTTGAAGCATCATATAAGCTTCCACTATAATCGCCTGCCACCGCCAAGCATCAAATAATTGTCACCTCAACATCACCACACCACAGGTATCAATTCAGTCAGGTGAGTTCGGTCGACTTCAAGTTGAATCGACCTAATAGGTTTTACGAACACCAGTTTTTAAGCGGTCAACCTCCGATCCGCTTAATCTAACTCAACAAAATGATCTATTTATACATGCATTTTAGATTAAAAATTGGGTGAAAAATGAATCAAATTTGAATTCGCGTGTAAAAAATAGAGTCAGGTTCAAGGGTCAAAATCGAATCAAATTTGATTTGACTAGTAAAAATCGGGTCAATTTTGAGTTGGTTGGTCGACCTGAACTCAATCCAAAATATTAATCAGATCAATTTCTTGGACTCGAACCCAACTCAAAAATAAATTGGGTCAACCTAAACCCAAATTTTTCGAATCTGGTTCATGTCGTGTCAATTTTTTATACCACTGTCGCTACTTAGCATTAGCCACCATCACCATTGGACATTATTATTACCATCGTTAGTGACTAGGAGTGTAAACGAGCCGACTCAAAGTTGATCTAAGCTTGACTTATTAGCTTATCTAGCTCAGCTCGCGAGCTATTTATCAAGTCAAGCACGAGTCAATTTGACTCACTTACACTCATGTAGGCTACTGTTCCTTGCCCTAAATTTTATATTGATTTCATTTTGCTTTAAATTAAATAAAAATAATTTACTATATTTATTTCATATATAATTAAATATTTTAAATATGTTATATTTAAATTGTGATATATTTTTACTATTGTTACGAAGCAGGTAAGCAGATTCGCTCGAAATGAACTCAAAATATTTTTGGCCTCGAGATCGGTTCATAACCATTTGATTTTAGTCCATTAGTTTTGTCGATTTTGAGCTCGCTAGTTTTGATTTCGAGTCAACTTGAATTGAACATTTTTAACTTTTAGCTCATTTTGATCGAGTAACTTGAATTTAATAAAAATAATTATTAAAAAATTTTAAAAAAATTAAATTAAGTGCATAAAATGAATATATATATATATATATATATATATATATATATATATATATATATATATATATATATATATATATATATATATATATATATATTATAAAGAAATAATATTTATACTTATAAATATATAAATATATTATATTTATTTTAAAAGATTACAAGTTATAACTCTATACACTTCATTTTAGGAATATTATTAATACAAACTTAGAAGTATTATATATAAATTTAAATATTTTTAATAATAGATAAATTTGAGATCTTAGTTGATCAGATCATTACGAGATAAAAAAAATTTGATCTTTTTGCTCATCTCTCAATATAATCGATTGATCTTATCCTCCAAATTTTAATTTAATTTTTAAACTATTCTTAATTTTTGAGTTAAACTAATGATTTTATTTTTTACTATAAATTTTCTTTTCTAGACCAAATGACCCATAAGAAATGAAAAAAACTATCACCTTACAATTTTGTATCACATGGGACGTGGATTGACCATACCAAACCTTCCCATCCCGTGTCTAGATTCTGCAACTAACGACCGTCCGATTCCAATCTAACGGCGCTAGTTGGCATTGCCAGTTAGCCAATCCTTTCCCGAGGCGCCCAATCAATGGGCCGTGGAAATAGTGGACACTGACGTCGCAATCCGAGATCGGTGGGCCCCTCCCGGACGTCCTGAGACGTGACTGCGTGTTTCATCTAACCATTAATCGAGATATCTACAAAATAAATGGATTATCTGGTCGGTACGAAAACGATTTGCAGCCGTAAGTTTTATTCCACCAATCAGATTTTCAGCGACCGCCAACAAATTTAAAATACATTTATATTTTCAACTGCGTAATAACGGTACTGTTTTTTTTTTAATTATAATTTTTTAGGGATTTACATACGTAAAAACTTTAAACTTTTAAATTTACATATTTCATATTTAAATTATATTATTTGCATATATAACATTCGAAAATCAAGAATTGAAAATTTTTAAGTTTGATATCTCTAATGAGACCAATCATCCCTTCTTTTATAGACAATTCAGCTCAAGGCTATTATTTTATTGGTGCTTGTGGAGTTTGATTTGTATCCACGGTTGCTATTGCTTTGTTGCTGGTGCCTTTTTCAGCACTTTTTCTTTTATACAATTTGATAATACTTGCTTAATGAATCACTTTTGAAGGGTCTTTGGATGAACTTCAACATAGTTGGCTTTTGATTTATGACTCTTAGATGCTATACTTATAATAAAAAAAGTTTTTTTTTTTCAAATGTGATTAGAACAATGATATTGTGCTATGTGTTAAATCTATTTTTAAGCTTATAAGGATCAGTTTTAAGTCCTTATCTTTTTGCTTTTAGTTATGGATGTTCTTACTAGGCATTTACAGGAAGATGTACTTTGGTGTATGCTTTTTTGCTGATGATATTCTTATTGTTGATAAGACTAGAGAGGGAGTCCAAGAGAAACTTGACTTATGGAGGTCAACCTTAGAGTCTAAAGGTTTTCATTTAAGTAGATCTAAAGCGAATATATAGAGTGTATTTAGTTATAGAAGTTAGTGGTAGTATTATGACATTAGATGAACAAGCCATTAAAAAGAGTGAGATTCAGATATTTAGGCTCTATTGTTCAAAGTGATGGTGAAATAGATACATATGTTATTAGTACAATTCAAATTGGATGGTTGAAGTGGAGGAATGCATCTGGCCTTGTGTGTGATAGAAAAAGTACTACTTAAACTTAAGAGAAAATTTTATAAGATGGTGATAAGACCTGAAATGATTTATAGTGTAGAATGTTGGCCAATAAAAGAGAAAGCATAAGACTAAGTTAAGTGTTGTAAAGATGAGGATGCTCAGGCGAATGAGTGGCATTACTCTTAGAGATAAAAAGCAAAATGAGTATGTTCGGGGAAAAGTTGGAGTAGCTCTGGCGATAAGATTAGAGATACCTTGGATGGTTTGGCAACATAAAGTGTCAACGTTTGATGACTGGATTAGGAGAGTAGATGTATTAGATTTATGCTATGTTATGTTAAGAGGTAGACCTAAAAAGACTTGGTTAAGATGTATAAAAAATGACCTAAATATACTTGAATTAAATGAGAATTTGATGAATAATAAGACACAATGGAGAAGAATGATTCATATAGCCAACCCCACATAGTGGGATAAAGGCTTGTTGTTGTTGTTGTTGTTGTTGTTGTTGTTGAATGTTGTATATATAGAAAGTATAGTTTAAGTGATAAATATGTAAACTTAAAAGTTAAAGTACTTTTGCATGTAAATTCCCTATGACTTTTTGCTCTTTGAAAAATTTTTTACTCACATTTTTATTGTGAAACATTGATTGGTTGTGATCAGACATATTATGAAAAATGATTAATAGGTATTATTTAATCTGAATTTTTTGGCCATGGCCACCTGCCTCAATAATATTCAAAAGTTCAATCTCTAAAGCTCGAAATATATATATATATATATATATATATATATATATATATATATATATATATATTCTATTCTCCGTCAAAGCCTACCCTTAAATCTAATTGGTGTATGCTCTCCATTTTGCTTCTTTTGCTTGAAATGTTAAAATCTAATGAGTTCTAATATTACAATCAGATAAAATATAATGGTTGCAAAAAAATCATCATCTGGAAATTCATTAACACTTATTCTTTAAATGTTAGTGGTTCTTTCTTTTCTATTAGGCAACTCCTTTTCTCTAGTGCTTAACACAATGTCTCAATTTCTAACATAAGTATTAGAAGATTTTATCTTCTTGTTGTTTAGATTAATTCTCATTATATGTTATATATATAATATATTATTTATATAGATGATCACTCACTTTTCCATATGGTAATTGAAGTAGGGATTTAAATGAGTCAAGTTGACCTCAGTCACTCTTAGTTTAAGCTTGCTTATCTGATCGAGTTCAAGCTCAAACTTTATTAAATGAATTAAGGTCGCTCACGTGATGGCTCATTTAGTTTGAAAGAGATAAACTAATCATGAATTAAATAATTATTATAATAAAAATGATAAAATGAATGATAAATTAGATGAAAGTTAATAAAACACATTACTTGTTATAAGAAACTTTAAAATATTTTTAATAAATTTATACTTGAATTATTAAATTTTAATATATTTTATATTAATATTTTTTAAATAAGTTGTCATGAAAACTAACAAATCAAGTTGGAGTTGGCACAAAATTAACTTATTGGCTAATCAAGCTCCGCTCATGCCATATGTCGAGTCGAGCACAAGTTAGTTCACAAGTCAACTTGAATCACATCTCTTGTTGAAATAAATCATTTTTATTGTAGACTTAAAAAAAAATTACGAAAGTGAAAATTTCTTAAGTTTGATATCTCTAATGAGACCAATCATCCCTTTCTTTCATAGACAATTTAGCTCAAGGCTATTGTTTTATTGGTGCTTGTGGATTTTGATTTGTATCCATGGTTGCTATAACTTGCTTAATGAATCACTTTTGAATGGTCTTTGGATGAACTTCAACATAGTTGGCTTTTGATTTATGACTCTTAGATGCTATAATTATAATCAGAAAGTTTTTTTTTTCAAATGTGATTAGAACAATGATATTGTGTTATGTGTTAAATATATTTTAAAGCTTATTTTGATATTTTTAGAGAGTTGAATAATATTCATTTTGATCATTTTTTTAAATTTTTTTGTTTTAACTCTTCATATATTGCTCATCTTATTATTTTAAAAATTCAGGACGTGGCCCTCAATATTCCAAAATAATGTGACAAGTATCAAGGAAATACTTTGAAATGGAATTTTGCCCTTACAAGAAAATTATTTTATGTATTTTCCTAGAGCTACCTATATTTTTTTCATTAAAAAATGTAATAATTTAAAGCTTTTTAACTAATAAGAGTAGTAGTTTAACTCTTTTGACACATGATAGGTAATTCTAATTATATGCAAATTTTTTCAAATTTTAATGATTATTTTTTAATTTGATTGTCCTATAAGATTAGGAATTAACTTTTTTTTATTAGATGTAAGAGTTACATGAAGATGTACTAAAGTTGATTTACATCTTCCACATTTTTTTTTGACATATTATTATTTTGTCCCTTTTTTAGTCATTGAAATAAAACATTGATTATTTCAATAGAGATGATAAGTATTATGCTTGTATAAAGGCTACTACTATGAGACATCTCACTAGCTATCTAAATTATTTAAATTTCATCCTCCTCCTCTATGATGACATGGTCAAGATCACTTCAGAGATGGAGAGATGTCTTCTCATCTTTGATTCTTCTCCTTTTTTGATAAAGGAGACTTCTCTTTTTTCTTATAACCTTGTTGACCTCACTTTTGGAGTGAGTTCCCCTCACTATAGATCTAAGACTCTTATAGACACTAAGCGCTCCATAGTCTTAAGACACTTAGTGATTAGGTGAACACTTAACCTAAGCCTAGAGACTTAGAAGGGTTAATCATAAGAGTAGACTATGCCTTAGGGACTTAGGGAGACTTAGCTATCTATAGACTAAACCCAATCCATGTTATCCTTCTCAAACCAAACCCCAAATTCAAATTCAAATTCAAGTTTCCAAAATTCACATTCAATCCCATGATCAAATTCAAGCTCAAAAATCCTCCCTAAGCCTTATGATTGGATTCCATGGACTTGGCTTTAGCCAAATCCAATTCAGTTCAATTCAATTTGATTTTCTCCAAGATCAATTCAATCCCTCAATCATATATCAAATTCAAATCCAAATTCAACTCCAAATGATTGAAAACCTAATATCAAATCCAAGCTCCAAATCCCTCTTAAGCCATGTTATCCACCTTCATGAAGCTTAACCAAAATACCATTCAAATCAACCCAAACTCAATTGATTTTCTTATAAATCAATTATTTCATCAATTATCTCCCTAAATATAAATGAAATCCATATTCAAATGATCAAAACTAAATCAAACTAAATCAAGTCAAGTCAAGACTCTTCCTAAGCCATATGGACCTACCTCCATGAGCTTAGCCAAATCTTAACCCAAATTAACTCAAAATTAGTTAATTTTCTCATAAATCAATTATATAATCAATCATCTACACAAATATAAATGAAATCCACATTCCAATGATAGAAATTAAACCAAACCAAATCAAATTACCTTCTAAGCCTCATGGACCTACCTTCATGAGGTTAACCAAATTTTCCTTCAAATCACTTCAAACTCAAGTGATTTTTTCATAAGTCAATTATATATTCAATCATCTTCCCAAATATAAATGAAATATACAATCAAATGACTAAAACTAAATCCAAAATCAAATCAAAACCCAATATGAACCCTTTAAGATAATTCTTTGGACTTAACCAAAACCCATCTAAATCAAGCCAAAATTAATGAATTTTCTCTTGAATCAATCATTCTTTCAATCTATCTAAATATAAATGAAATCTACAATCACTAAGTTGAATTAAAATCAACCCAAGTTATACCCAACTTAGCCCTTTTGAAATTCCCAAATGAACCAAAATCCATCATAGCCCAAATTGATTTCAATTGGATTTATATTTCAATCCTAAACTGATATATAAATTCAACTAAATCTTAATCAAACCAAAATCATTTTAGGTTCACTTGATCCAAACTCACCTAAAGAACCCATTTGAGCCAATTTTCAATCCAACCCAAATTGGATTGAACCAAACCAATCCAAACCTCATACCATGACCATTGATCACCCTAGGATGATCAATCACCTTAAATTGGGTCAAACCAAGTCAACTTGGCTATTTGACCAAACCCTTAGCCCATATGAACCCAACTAACCAAAACCTATCATACACTAAATCAAATTAAAACCATGGATTCACATGAACTCATATTCAATGATTGAACATGACTTGACAATCAATTGACCCAAACCAAACACAATTAGCCATTTGATCCAAGTTGACCCAAATTGACCTAAAAGGCCAAAATAGGTCAAATCATGATCCAACCCAACTTAATTGTAACAACCAATGGCTCAAGTTTATTCCAAATTAATTATTGAACTTGACCAAACCCATAATAGTTAGCCCAAATTGATTCACATGAACCCAATTTGGCCAATTTAACCCAATTGACCAACTTAACCCAAATTGACCTAAAGGATCAAATTGACCAAAATCTAAATGAAATCCAAATTGATTCAAACAAAGCCTACAATCCTATCCAATTTACCAATTGAACTTAAACCAACACCTAACCCAAGCCAATTTGATCAATTTGGTCAAATTGGTCAACTTTACCCATTTGACCTATATGAATCTAAATGAGCCAAAATCAATCCTAGGCCAAATTGATTGAAACCACTTAAACCAAAATACTTCAAATCATTATTTGAACCTAACCCAATATTTAGTTTAATCCAATTTGACCAATTGTCAACTTAACCCAACCTAGCCCAATTTGACCCCACTTAGAACCTGACCAAACCCGACCCAAACCCATCTTGGGTCAGCTCAAAACTAGTTCAAACCTAATTGGAGCCAAACCCAATGAGATATCCCTTGGATATGCCACGCCACATGGGATTTTATCCAAAATAGCAAAGTCCACTTTCCCTTTCCACTTGACATCCCTCACACATCCCAAATGGGGTCACTAGCCAACAACCCATGTGGGTCTGTTGACCTCACATTTTGGAGTGAGCTCAACTTCTCATCATAGATCTAGGACTCTTGTAGACACTAAGAGCTCCTTAGTCTTAAGACACTTCTAGCGATTAGGTGAACACTTAACCTAAGCCTAGAGACTTAGAAGAGTTAGCCATAGGAATAGGTTATGCCTTAGGGACTTAGAAAAGCTTGCCTACCCTATAACCTAAACCCAATCAATACTGTCCTCCTCAAACCAAACCTCAAATTCATATCGAACTCAAACCAAATTTCCAGGACTCATAATCAAATCCATGATCAAATTCAAGCTCAAAATTTCTCCATAAAATCCCATGATTAAATTCAGAACCCTTTCTAAGCCCTTTTTTATTTCATTATGGACTTAGCCTTAACCAAATTTAAATCAATTATGATTCAATTAATTTTCTCAAATATAAATTCAACCTCTCAATTATTTACCAAATCCAAATCCAAATCTCAATTCCAAATGATTCAATCCTCAAATCGAATCCAAGTCCAAAATTCCTTCTTAAGCCTTATGACCCACTCTCATAAGCTTAGCCAAATCTCCACTTAGATTATCCCAAACTTGATTGATTTCTTTATAAATCAATTATTCTTTCATTTATATTCATAAATATAAATGAAATCCATATCCAAATGACCAAAAATAAATCAAACTAAATCAAACCAAGCTAAATCCCCCCTTAAGCCCTATGGACCTATCTCCATAAGCTTAATCAAATCTCATACAAATCAACCCAAAATCAATTGGTTTCTTTATAAATCAATTACTCCTGCATTTATATTCACAAATATAAATGGAACCCACATTTCAATGACCAAAATAAATCAAACTAAAATAATCTCCTCCTAAAGCCCTTTTGACCTACCTCCATGAGCATGGTCAAATTTGCTTCCAAATCACTCTAAACTCAAGTGATTTTTTCATGAATCATTTATATCCCCAAATATAAATGAAATATAAATCCAAATAGCCAAATCAAATCCAAAATTAAACCATAACCTAATTCAAGACTTTTTAGCCAACTTCTTGGACTTGGACAAATCTTATCCAAATCAAGCCAAAACTAATGAATTTTCTCATGAATAAATCATTCCTTCAAACATTTAGCCAAATATAAATATAAACTATAATTTTCAAATCAAACTCAAGTCAACCCAATTTAACCCCCAAGTTAGCCTTTTTGACTTGAAAACTTCAAATGAGCCAAAATCCATTAGACTCTAAATTGATTGTAGTTGGATTTATATTTCAATCTAGCCTCATATATGAGTTCAACTAAACTTTAATCAAACCAAAACCAAACCAATTGACCCATTTTGGTCCACTTGATCTAAAGTGAACCTAAAGAACCCTTTTTGAATCAAGTTCTAATCTAGCCCAAATTGGATTGAACCAAGGCCATCCAAACCTCATATCAAGATTAATAATCACCCTAAGATGATCAATCACCTCAATTGGGTCAAACCAAGCCAACTTGGTCCCTTGATCAAGTCAACCTTTAGCCCAAAAGAAACCTAAACTAGCCAAAACTCACCATATACCAAATTGATTGAAACCATTGACCCAAACTAACTCATAATCAATGATTAAACATGACCAAACCCTCAATTGAGCCAAACCAAGTCCAATTGACCATTTAACTCAAGTTGACCCAAATTAGCCTAAAAAGTCAAAATGGGTCAAATCATAATCTAACCTAAATTGATTGGAACTAATGGCTCAAGTTTATTCTAAATTGATTATTAAACATGACCAAAGCAATAATTAATCTAATTTGACCAATTGGTCAATTTGACCCAACCCAGCTCAAATTGACCTAAAGGGTCAAATTAGGAAAAATTCAAATTAAATCCAAATCAAATCAAACCAAAGCCTACAATAATTTTAATTAATTATTTGAACATGAACCAACACCTAACCAAACCCAATTTGTTAATTTGGTCAAATTGATCAACTTGACCTATTATACCCATTTGATTTCAAATGAGCCAAAATCAAACCTTAGCCAAACCAACCTAATTCATTTGAACCAAAATTCTTCAAATCATCATTTGAAATGACCCAAACCTTATTTTGACCCAATTTGATCAATTGATCAACCCAACCCAACATCAACCCATATGAACCTATTTGACCAAATGAATCCTAAGCACTCAAAATCAACCCATGGGACTTTGATGGCTGACCAAACCCTACCCAAATTGATCCTAAGTCAACACAAAGTCTGCCCATAAGCCAAGTGGGCCCCATCCAAGGGGATTAGCCATTGGACAAACCTCTTTGCATTGGATTCCTTCCCCCATTTGGCAAAGTCCACTCTCCCATCACTTGGGCAGCCATTCAATTGTTAAATGGAGCATGTCTAACCTTTATAGCCCACTCTAAGCACACTAGGACTTGCCATGAACCAAGGGAAGGTGAGTTAAGTCACCTCCCAAGCAAATCGAGCACCCCATGGACAAAGGAAAGGAAATCCCCCCCATATCAGCCTTGAGCCACCTCCCAAGCCTTCCCCACTCCCAGCCCATTGGACTGATGGAGACAATTCTAGAGGTCAGCGACCCTTTGGTGAGAACATGGGATTGAATCTCGTCTGTCCACCTCAATAATTGAGGGGGGTATACCCCCTCAATTCGAATGGGAATTTCATCATTCATCTTCGTTTATGCCAGAGAGAGTGAAGGAGAGTCTCCCACAACCATTCCCTAATCTCCTAAGCTCCCCCATTTTTCTCCCTTCTCAATTTTAAGTCAAACCAAAATAGGGGAGGTTGATTTTGATTCAAACTTTCTCATTTAATCACTAAACTTTAATTTCTTTTGCACACACCTTCCACGCACGATATTGAAGCCATCCAAATCATTTCCCAAGCTCCAAAGCCACCGAGCTCGAGTTCATTCAAGATCAGAAGCTCCAAAGTGCGTGGATTGGTCATCCAAGGGATATACACCAAATCAAGGCCCAAGCTTCTCAACAGGGCTTCGTCTGCTACCTTCATTGATCCCACTGCCGATCTTGAGCTCCAGTGAGGTAATTCTTTAAAATCATAGCTTAGGTGATTTTTGGGTTGGTCTTTTATGAAAGAAATGTGTATGCCATGGGATCTTTGCCATTGGATGTGTTCCTCTCCTTCCCTTAATGGTATGAGATCATTTTGGAATCAATCTAAGCTCGGTGGTGAATAGAAAAAAGAGGCATCATCTCTTTGGTCGCTAAGGAGAAAGATTATTAGTTCCACGATTGGAGACGCGACCATGAAATAATGCTTAAATCCTCTGATTATTCCCTTTAAACCATGGGATTAATTGTGGTTGTCGATCTTAAATCAGATGGTTCATGAAAAAGTGCATCCACCACCGGCTAACTCAACTGCACAATGTGATAACTTTAATACCCAATCCCATCGCACCATTGGAAAGCGCCACGTCAGCGTCAACATGCCATGTGGTCTGATAATTAGGGTTATTAATTAATCCATTTTTAATGCTGAAACTTTAAAATTTATAACTAATTATAGAAAAATCCAAAATGCAAATAATGGCTCATTTTAAAGGTATTTCAGAGAAGAATTTAATAAAATTAATTTAATGGATTTTAAATAGTTAGAGCTTAATTATGATTTAATTAAGAACTTAATTAACATAATTACTCTCTAATCTCTCAAGTGATTGATCTCAAAATTTTGGGAATGTTTGAGAGGATGACTTTTGCCTCCTCTAATTTTTTGGAGATTTATTACTTGCTAGGAGGATTGATTGCTTAAGCCCTAATTACCCTCTTAACTTTATTAAGGGGTGATTAAGCATTTGAATAGTGATTTATTAATTTATTTGGACTCCTTAATTACTGTTGGACAGTAAGAGACTTAAGGAAGTGGATTGGGAACCTCCCTCCTAATCTTTTTTCTAATTTTTCCTCTCTTTTCAACTAAAGTCCTAATTAATTTAATTTAGAAACTTAATTAGCTAAATTGGAGTTCAAATCATATTAAAGCATACTTAATCCAGTGGGTGGCTTATGAAAATAGGTGGGGCCCTCTTTCCCTACCGTTTCCCTTGAGCCCATCTCATTTTCAAGATAATTACTAGCTTTGATTAGTCTTTTTTTATGAGAGGTAAATTAATGGATTATTGGTTTAATTGATTTGGAAAATCTAATTAAACCTATTTTTCCCTTAATCCATCTTGGGTAGAGCTTTAAATGTTCAAGAACCTAAAGAAGCTTAATGAAATTATGATTAGCTCACATGTGTAAGAAAATCATGAAAGTAATTAAAGTGGTTCCTTAAGTTTAATTATTAAATAATCATGAGCTAATTGCATTAGGCCCCTTTCATTTCATGGGAGCATTGCTATTTACTTTTCAATTTATTTGCATATTATATTAGCTCATAATTGTTTAATAAATTCTCTTAAGGTAACATAGGTAAGGGTTAATTAATTGATTTAATCCATGTTTAACTTAACCAATCCATAAAAAGTCATCTAATTGCTTCTTAAATTAAATTAAATCACACATATGGGGAAGGGGATTAGGTTAGCACATCTTTCTCACATTTCTCTTAAATCAAATTAAACATAAAATCAAAAGTGACTTTAAGAAACTTTGGTTTATCTTAAATAAGCTTATTTAATATGATTGTCTTTAGGAATTAGTTGGATTGAATGAAATTACATGATTGTATTTCTTTATTTATTTCTAATCATATTAAAATGTTGTATGCCACTTATAGTCATGCATTTATTTCTTTCAAAAATCAATTAAAATAAATGATTTCCTTTATGTCAAATTTGCATGTATTGACCTAATTAAAAATGTGTGGCTATTATCAAATAAAAATTATTTTAAAAATATATAAATAAACTATAACATAGAGTAATGATAATTATAAGTATTTATAAAAAGTATGTGCTTACAACTTAGAATATATGATATGAAGTTCTCTTTTCCTTAATATTCATGAATTTACATAAGGATATGAATATTAACAAGTGTATAGTTCATTTGAAAAGGACACAACACTTGTTTGGGTTTATTCTTATGTATATCCATGTTTGAATTTAGATAGAATTTTAGCTCGCATGCATAAATAAATCAAAATATAATTCTTCTACGATTTCCATTCTTATAGTTGTTTGAACACTCATGAGTATTTAAGGATGGCGGGTATATCTAGTCTAGACACTTGGGGACGCACAGCTTTAAGTAGCCCCAAAGAGGTTTCTACCTCATTCTCCTTGTCAAACAATGGAGAAGTACTTGCTTATAACTTTTATACACTTGTGTGTGCATTTGGCTAATAAATGAAGATCTCACCTTATTCCATATGCATAATTCAAAACAAACATACAATTTTTGTTTGATTCTCTATTCTTATAGTTTTTTATACATCCATATCTTTTTAAAAATAGCAAGTATAACTAGTATGGATACCTGGGGATGCACGACTTTAAGTAGCCCAAAGGAGGTTCTTACCTCATTCTCCTGGTCAAACAATAATGAAGTACTTGCTTAGAACTTTCATACATTTGAATGTATATTTAGCTAATAAATGAGAATCCTCCTTATCTATAAAAATCATTTAAGCATCATGCATTTAAGTGTGCCAAAAACAAATTGCATGTATAGGTATGTTTGACTTAATCATATGCATGTTACATATGATAGAAAGAAATGAACAAACATGTGTTATGTGATAGTAATTAACTCCAATTAATCTTAAGATATCTTTCTTATTGAATGAGATTATTTAAAGTGAACATAAACCTAGGACTAATTAAAATATATAATAAGCCATTCATTAAAGAGAATTCATTTAATTAATTTTCTTTAGATGTGACTTAAGGTAGGGATAAAAGAGGGTGATGTGGTGAAATTATTTATTTTCATCTTTCATCTATCTTTTTGAGGAAAATAAATGAAGAACAAAAATAACAACTTCTTGTATTGGACACAATGCAGATCCGTAGATATTCTTATTTGGGTGATTAGGTACGACATTAAAGAATGATGTACTATCTTGAGAGATAGAAATCACCATCCTACAATGGACCTAATCACCCTAAGGACTAAGGACTATGGGTCTTCAGACGTAGCAGAGATTCTTCTCCTACTTTACATGGACAAGTGAAGTAGGGTTTATTTTAAACCAGGTTCGTTAAGTTTCCTATGGAGGTAAACTCTCATAGTTAATTACATCATAAGGAATGAGATTCCTTAAGAATGCTCTCAATTAAGGTAAATGATAGTTGTCTCCAAAGATTTCAAAGATATGACTATCAATCAATTGGTTTATTTTTAGAAGATCAAGTTAGATTAATCAAGAGGAGGGAGTTATTATCGAAACCAAAGGAAGATAAATAGGGGATGCTTATGATACTAGGAAGCCTAGTAAGCATCCCAAATAATCATATGATTAGGCTTTATGCTTTTAAAATTAAAGTGATTTATTTATTTGAGTTGAATTTTTTAAAATCTAGGACTTATAATAAGATTGTGGAAATGCTTAAGATATGAGGATTTATGCTTGTACCCCAAAAAGAGAAGTAGCAACCTTAGAACCTAAATCTAGAGAGCTTTGGCGAGGACCAAAGCACAACCTAAATCTAAGATAAAATGAGTATTTGGTTTACCTCCACAAGAGAGGATAAACCCATTGGACTTACAACCACCTGGGGGTGGTTACCAACAAACCCCTCCTACAATTTTAAATACATGTAGGCAAGTCATATACTTTTGCAAGATAGTTAGATTATTATTTATTTAGAAAGAGATTATCTCCTTAAACTCACCCGTAAGAGACTAGATCATGTAGGGCATGATTAATGACTTAAATTTAATACAAATTTTTGCTATGTTTTATTTTTTATTTTTTTGACAATTGATTTGATACAGGCTATGAGATTCATATGCCTAATGTATGAGAAATTTGATTATGAGCCAAAATCAACAAGAAGGAGGTGTATTTCCACCATTGCTCTCAAGGTCAAAAGTTCTCACGGCAAAGTTGGAAGCCTCCAGCAAGCAAGAGTGGAAGCAAGATGCTTTTTTATGCATGATGTGAATACAACATCCCTAAGGGGTTGCTAAATCTTTTATCTGGATTTATAACTTAGGCTTTAGGTGAGGTTATGAGTTATTTATTTTTAGTTTTGAGTTGATTAATTGGATAGAAAATTTAATTTCTTAAGAGCCTAATCACATTTAGGCCATTCATCAATCAATGAAGAAACTAGGAAAATATGCCATCTTAATGCACAAGCTAAAAAAATATCAAGCAATTTATAAAGCTAACGTAAAAGAATAAAAGGACTTTGTGGTCTGGCTCCATGGCACAAACTTGAAAACAAATTGGGTAGTTGAGCTCTACCCTTATACAACCCATATTATACAAATAAATTAATTACAATCAAGAAGGAACTCATGTTATGGGGGTCTTCATTCTTCATTTCTTCTTTCTTCTTTTCTTTCGTCTTTCTTCTTCCTTCTTTCTTCTTTCTTCTTTTGGTTGGTTGGAATGTGGTTGCTCCAAAGGCATCACATGGTACATAAGACATAATCTTATGACCAATGTTCATCCTAATTCCCCATAACATTCAATCCAAATCCTAATTACAAAAATTACATAAAAATGGGAAAAAGTAAATCTAATTAAAACCTGCAAAACAGATATTAGCTAAACAACCCACACAATCCCAAGCATGTATATGAATAAATTGGACTTAGCACCCTACACATGGGTAACCAAGTCCACCTAGCCTATTTTGGATTATGCTTGGGGTATAAGCAACCTACACAAAAGCATTTATATTTTTATTAGCGCCCTTAAGCACAATCCCTAGAAGATAATGGTTAGACTAAGATCACCCTACCATTGTCTATGTACATACACCCTAACATCAAACTAAACATATTACATCACAAAACAAAATTAGACATCAAACCATGCACCCTAACATAGGAAGAAATGGTGACTTAGCCTAATGTGTGTGTCATTTAAGGCTTGTGTGGTATGTCTTAGCTAGGCTTTAAGGATGAAATTTTTCTAAGTATGAAAGGTTCAACTTAGAGGGTGATTTTATTTAAGTGATTTAGTTGATTTTTTTTGGTGATTTGATTTAGTTTGAATGAACCTACACTTAGTTACTAAGTGTTGTAAAGAGAGGAAAAGAAAAAAGAACATCTCTTTCCTCCCTACCTTAAGTAATTTCTAAGGTAGATCCATTAGCAATTTTTTTGTTTAGTGAATGCTTTATTATATGTTATAATTAATCCTAAGTTTAGGTTTACCTTAAATCATCCTATTCAGATAAGAAAGGTATTTTAGGATTAATTAAAGTGAATTACTATCACAAAACACACAACATTTTATTTCTTTCTAACTTGTGTAACATGCATATGGATGAATCCTAAGCATATCTATACATGCAAATGAAAATGCTAGCACACCTTGATGATGAATGCTAAGAGATATTATTTAAGAAAATTTGGAAGCTTCATGATGCATGATTTTATTCTTTTATCCATTAATTAAATGCACATTTACATGTATGAAAGACATAAGTGAGTACGACGCCATTATTTTCTACACCAGGGGTATAAGGTACAAGACCTTCTTGGGCTACTTAATGCCTCCAGATGTCGGACTATATACCACTTTTCTTAAATACATGTGCATACAAAAAAAATGAATAAAAAAATAATGCAAAAGGTTTATGTTTGTTTGTTTAATTTTAGTTATGCAATTTACATGTGTAAATGTGAAGGTCCTCCTTAAATGATAACATAAGAATGAATAGAAATAGATTTAAGCAAGTGTTGTGTTCTTTTCAAATGAACTATAAACTTGCAAATCCTATTAAAAACTATGTTAAATGAGAAGAGAAGGAAAAGTCACATAATGCACATCTTATGTTATACTCACATGCAAGCTTATAAGTAATTATAAGTAGCACACCTTTCATTTGTAATCTTTGATCTATAAGTTTTGAAAATAATTTTGGATTTAGTAGTGATAATAGCCAATCATATTCTTACTTTAGCCTAAACATGCAATTTAGACATAAAGGAAACATTTCATTTTAATTTATTTTTCAAAAGACATGAATGCATGATTTCATATGACATATTTAGCATGCTAGGAAAGAAATAAAGTGATGCAAGCATGTAATTTCATTCACCCTAATTAATTCCTAAAGACAATCCTATGGAATAAGATCATTTAAAGTGAATTAAAATTATTTAAAGATATTTTTTATTTTTGTTTGAATTTGATTTGATTTGAATTAGGGAATGTGAAAAGGTTTGTTGGTCCTAACCCATCTCTCACATGTGTGTATTATTTTAGTTTAATTTTTAGAACCATTAAGTTGATTTTATGTTTTGTTTAGGTTAAGGTGTAAATTAAGTTCATTAATTACCCCTCACCTACACCACTTTAACATAATTATTCAAATAATTATGAGCCAATATATATGCAACCACATGGAATTTAAATCAGCAATGCTCCTAAAGAAAAAAGGGGCCTAATATAATTGGCTCACAATTAATGATTAATTAAGCTAAAGAATTTAATTAAGTACTTTCATAACCCTTCCCACACATGTGAGTTGGAAATGATTTCTTAAATTTACCTTAGGCTTTTGAACACCTAAGGATACCCAGTAAAGGATTGATTATGTTCATATTGATTTTGAAGATTTGATTAAACTAATTAAGAAGATTATTTAAAGAAAGGGGGTTTAGGGAATAGCTTAAATAAAATATCCTAAAATTATTCCATAAACCTCCTAATCACTTAAAATAATGTTTAATTTTTCTTAATTAAGTGATTAAACCACTATTTACATGCTTAATTATCGTTGATTATATTAGGAGAGTGATTAGGGATTCATTAATTGATTCCCTAATTAACTTATTAATAAATTCTAAGAAAATTAGGGGAGGCAGAGGTCATCCCACTAAATATACCTGATCAGTTTGGAATTAATTAATGAAATGATTAGGGGGGTAATTTGATATTTTATGTAAATCCTAATTAAGGAAAATTCACTATTCAAAATCAGTTAGAAATAATTTTATATTATTCCTCACTAAATTATCTTTAAAATGAGCCCTCATTTATATTTTCTAATTTTTTTATATTTAATTATAAATTTTTGAAGTTTTAGTGATTAATAGATCATTAAATCCTCTAATTATATAACTAATCTCATATTGCTGCGACGACATGGATATGCGCGATAAGATTAGTTAGTTATGTTTATTATAATATATTATTGGCGTGACACTACGTTCTCCTTGGACGTCAATCAAAGATTAGACGTTCAAGATTAAACCTGCAGTTTCTAAAGGGATTAATCATCAGATCTAATTGGATTAATCAAGACCTTCCATCCAAAACACTCGGGATGGATGGTCCATGATTCATCCCTGCCCTCGTCTACAAGAGATGGAGGTTGTCCATCCTCCATGGCTTGATCCAAGCTCACTTGAGCTTAGATTAGGTAGGGATTCAACCCACACCATCAAGAAGCAATAAGAAAGACATCCAACAATCAATTCAATTGGGATTACACTTCCCTTCACAAAGGACCAAAGAATTTCTATACTAAGCTCAGTTTTGAAGCATACCTCATTTGAGGCTATCACTGTCACTCCCAAATATTGAGGTAGCTTTGTCTAATGGAGGCGAAGCCCTGTTGAAGGTTTGAAGGCTTGAGATGAAGTGGATCCTCCTATTGACCAAAGTGAGCTTCAATGGCTTGCAACTTTGGTCTAATTCCTCCTTTGTGGCTTGATTGCTTGGGATTTGATTTGGGTGAGCTCAATTGGGTCCTCTGATGGTGCTTGCAAGAGGAATTGGACTATGGTTGGGTATTGAGCAAAGTGAAATTCTCACTCATCACCCCTCTTAGGCAAACCGAGAAATGGAGAATTCAATTGAGCTTGGGAGACCTTGGGAGAGCTTGTAAATGCTTCTTCTGAGTTCTTAGGGCTTAATCGACAGCAAGTGATTTGAATTAAAATGAAATTAGGGGGAGTATATCTCCCCCTACTTGGATAGGACAGTTGTGAGCATCTTTTCTATTTTGATCAAATTGATCACATGGAATGAGTTTGTTAGGCTTTTAGAGGTTCCATGTGATTCAGTTTTGGCATGGGAGTGTAGTAGAGTTGCCCATTTGTTAAATGAGGGAGGAGGGATTTCATGTGGAGAATTTTCCATTTGGTGGTCGATTTTGGCTTTGGGTTAGGTTTGGTTGACCCAAACCCATTGGGTCATGTGCACCACCATCATTAGTGTCCATTTGGTCTATTAAGAGGGTGCTAAGTGGATATGAAAAGGATTTGACCAAATTCCAAGTGCAATTGGCCATGGGTTATCCTTTGACCTAGGGTAAAATGGTCATTTGGCTTTGATTTCAATTTGGGCAAATTTGGAATAGTTTGAAATTGGGTTGTGCCAAATTTTAAGGAATTTGTTATTGATTTGATGTGATTTGGCTCATGTTGACCCATTCAGGTCAAAATGAGTCAACTTAGGTTGAGTTGACCAAATGGTCAAATTGGGTCAAACCATGGATTGGGTCAAGTTCATATGACCATTTGAAGTGGTTTGGTATCATTGGTTTGGTTCAATTTGATATATATTTAGTTTTGGTTCATTTGAATTCATTTAGGTCAAATGGATCAAGTTGGCCAATTTGACCCATTTGACCCAATTGGGTTAGGCCATTGGTTGGTTTAGGCTTGGTTGGTCATTTGAAATGTTTTGGTAGCTTTGATTTCAATTAATTTTGGCTTGGTTTGATTTTGGCTTGATTTGACCTTTTAGGTCAAGTTGGGTTCATGGTCAATTGGGCTAGGTTGGGTCTAGTTGGCCAATTAAGGCTTTGGTCAAGTTCAACAAGTGATTTATAATGAAGTTGACCCATTGGTTGTAATCAATTTGGCTTAGATTAAGATTTGACACATTTTGACTTTTAGGTCAACATGGATCAAGTGGCCAATTGGGCTAGGTTAGGCTCAAATGATGACTTGGTCAAGTTCAATCATTGGTCATAAACTTATTTTGATTAATGGTTTTAATCAATTTGGCTTATGATAGATTTTGGCTAGTTTAGGTTTCATTTGGGTCAAATATTGACTTGGTCAAAGGCTAGGTTTGACTTGGTTTGACCCAATTTGAGTGATTGATCATCTTATGATGATTGTTGCTCACAATGTGAGGCTTAGATGGACTTAGTTCAATCCAATTTGGGTAAGATTAGAATTTGCTCAAAAGGTGCTTTTTGGTCACTTTGGGTCAAGTGAGCCTAAGTGGGTCAATTGACTTAATCAACACTTGATTCAAGTTTGATTGAACTCACATATGAACTTATGACTGAAATATAAATCCATTTGCAAGTGATTTGGAGTAAATGGGTTTTGATTGATTTGACAATTTCAAGTTCAAATGATGAACATGAGTTTGATTTGGGTTTGAGTTTTGCATTTGGTTTTGGGTATTTGAATTCATATTTTACTTATATTTATGGATATAAATGAGAATATAAATGGGTTATGAGAAATTCTTTTGAATTTGGTTTGATTTGAAATTGATTTGAGCTAAGTCCTTAAGATGAAATCAAAGGGATTAGGAAAAAAAAGATTTCAAGATTTGGAGTTCAATCAAGGGTTTCAATCATTTGAGATTTGATTCATGATTTGAATTTTTGGAATTGATTTAAGGTTTGAGAAAATCAATTAAGTTGGAATTGATTTGAGATTTAAGTTGGTTTAGAGTTAAAGTTGATTTGTTTTGAAGTTGATTTGGATTTGAGAAAATCAATTAAGTTGGAGTTGATTTGAGTTTGAAGTTGATTTGAATTTGGAGTTCGATTTAAGTTTTGAATTTTTACTTGAAGGAAGGAAGTGAGGATTTGGTTCAAGCTATAGGGTAGGCAAGTTTTCCTAACACCCCTAAGGCATGACCTATTTCTATGGATAACTCTTCTAAGTATCTTGGGTTAGGTTAAGTGTTCACCTAATCACTAGAAGTGTCTTAAGGTTAAGAAACTCTTAGTGTCTAAGAGGAGTCATATGTCTAAGATGGAATGATTGAGAGCTCATTCAAAAAATGAGGTCAACAGTGATCCTCTTTTCTTTTCTTTATAATGCTTAGTTGTTAAGTGTAAATCAAGTGAAACAAAAAAATATTAAGCTAATACTTACAAATCAATTAAGCCACTTAAAGTGAAACCATCCTCGATAATTAAATCCTTTCTTACTTAAAAAATTATAACAAAGCCTAGTTAGGGCATACCACACAAGCTTTAATACATGCATCTTAGATTAAGTCACCACTTTTAACTTTATGTTAGGGTGCATGGTTTGATGTATGTTTGGTTTTATGATGTATTGTTGTATACTAGATGTTAGATGTATGCTTTGTAGACTGGATGTTAAACCGTGATTAGCCTAATTATATTTTGCATTATGCTTGGGCTTATATATATATATATATATATATATATATATATATATATATATATATATATATATATATATATATATGTGGTTTCTTAACCCAAGCATAATCTAAATTATGACAGTGGACTTGGTGACCTATGTGTGGTGCTAAGTCCAAATTACATATAATGCTTGGGTTATATGGTGTGTTTAGTTTGCACTTATGAATTAGATTTACTTTTTTTATTTTAAATATAATTGTGTATTAGGAATTAGGATTACTATTATGAGGGGATTAGAATGAGCAGAGGCTAGAAGGCTTTCTCCTGGGAGGCCCCTGTGATGCCTTTGGAGCAAGCAAACCAAAAGGAGAAATGGAGGAGATATGAAGGAAGAAGATAAGAAGACCCCATAGCATTTATTCATTTATAAAAATTGTAATTATTCTTTCATACATTATGTTGTATAAGGGTAGAGCTCAGCTACCCATTTCTTTCGAGTTGTACGACGGTACCCGATCGCATCTGATATTCTTTTATGTTGGGTTTATAAATTGTTTGATATTTTGTATATAATTGTGTAATATAAATGGTATGTTTTTTCTAGTTCTTTATATATGTTGATTTAATGTGTGTGGATTCGATTAGCCTCTTTGAAAAAAAATAAATTTTCTATGCCAACATCAACTCATTACTAAATTTTCTAAATAGCTCATAACCTCACATAAAGCTAGGCATTGAATCAAGATAATTAAAAGACTTAGCAACCCCTTAGCTGAAAGTTGTATGCTTAATATCATGCATGTCATCTTGCTTTTGTTAAGAGGGGGTTTCCATCCTTGCACAATAGGGGAAGACTTCACCTTTGAGGGTCTCCTCTGTGGTGAAAATACCTCTTTCCTTATAATTTAGCCAATAATCTTATTTCATCATGCATTTAGACAAATAAAAATCCCATGGCCTTTGTCAAAATGAAGAGTCAAAATCAAATAAAATTTGATAAAATTTGCATTAGGCTAAGTCATTACTCATACCACTCATGCTCTAGTCTCTTAAGGAGTGGGTTTAAGGACTTTAGTTCTCTTTCTAAATAAAAATAACCTAACCAACTTGCAAAAACATATGACTAACCACATGGTTTTAAAGCGTAGAAGTTAGCACTACCACTCAGGGTTAGTTATAGTTGTTGGTTGATTTTCCCTCTCTTGTAGAGAAAAACTATATACCCATCTTTGCTTAGATTTAGGATGTGCTTTATCCCTCGCTAAAGTTCCCTAGATTTAGGATTTGAGATTATTGTTTCCCCTCAGGCTACAAGCATAAGTCCTCACCTCTTATGCATTTCCACAATCTTGTATTGTGGGATTATAAGTCCTAGCCTTCTAATAAATTTTAACTCAAATACATAATTCTCTTCAATTTCAAACATATAAAGCCCAACCATAGGATAGATTGGAATGCTCACAAGGTGTCCTAGTATCATGAGTGCTCCATACTCATCTCCTTTTTGGCTTCAATAATAACTCTCTCCTTTTGATATATCCTGATTAATTTTCCAAATATAGCCAATTTATTGATAGTCCTATCTTTGAAATCTTTGGAGACAACAATTGCCTACTTTAATCGAGAGTATTAACTATGGGGGCTTTCCCACATAGAAAACTTTAGAACCCATTTTCAATAAACCCTGCTTTATTCATCCATGTAAAGTAGGAGAAAAATCTATGGTATATTCGAAGATCCATCATGTCTTAAGAGTCTTTATTAGGTGATTAGGTTTATTGAAGGGTGATGTCTCTATCTTTCAAGATAGTATATCATACCTCAATGTCATACCCGATCAGTTCAATAAGTACCCCCAGATCTTGGTGTCCCCATATTTTCACTCTCGGGGATGGTTCCTCTCTCCATCTCTAGTAGATAATTATTGTCTCCAAGCATCGATAGTGAACTCATATTTTATATAAGCCCAACCATCTCTCTTTTCATTGGCACTTAGCTTATTTCATCCTTAAGAAAAGCTAGCCAACATCTTTTAGGTTTTAGGACCTCACTCCATGTAGGTCTTGAAACCCCTATTGGGTCCCCCCAATAGATAAAAATAAACCATCTAATGAAAGGAGATGAATTTAGAACCTCTTTACCACCAACTTGGTGAGGCAATGTTCATCCCACACTTAAGAAAATTTCAATAAAATTTCAACTAAATAAGTAAAGTCTTTTGCAAAACTTTTCAAAAGCACTTTTTCTAGACATAATCATGCACTTCAGATAAAGTTTACAAAATATGAAATTTTCAAATCTCTTTTCAAAATAATAAAAACAACCAAACCCCATCTAACATGCTTAAATTTGTTAAATAAGGATTTCTTTTTCAAACAAAAATACATCATTAAAATCCTTTCATTTCAAAATAATTTTTTCAAAAGCACTTTTTCAAAGTAAAATCAAACAACCAACTCCATTTTACATAACCATATTTGTTGAATGAGAGTTTCCATTTGAAACTAAAACCAAGAAAAGATTTAACTCCATTTAACACATTCAATTTTGTTAAATGGAGTTCCCCTTTTTCAAACCAAAATCAAAGCAATCAATACCCATGAACCTCACTTAATATACCCAAATTTATCAAGTGAAGGTTCCATTTTTCAAAATTTAAAACAAAATCAAGATAAGCAAAACATAATTGAATTCCATGTAACATACCCATATTTATTAAATGAGAATTCCACTTTCAAATATCAAATTAAAACCAAAATATCCAACACATATTTGATTAAATGAATTCAATCTTCATAATCAAAACAAACTCACATATCAACAAACAAACAAACATATAAGTGAGTTCCATTTAACATACCTAAATTTGTTAAGCATGGAGCTCACTTCCAAAACATCAAAATATAAACACATATATTTGAACTCTATTTGACATGTCATATTTGTCAAATAAGAGTTTCCTCTTTCAAAAATCAAACCAACACAAATCAAAACACATACAACTCCATTTAATATACCTAAATTTATTAAATGAGAGTTCCCCAAATCATATCAAATCCCATATATCAATACACAACAAACATGTATCAAACACATTTGGCCCCTACTTAACATACCTAAATTTGTTAAGGGCCCCATTTTCAAATCAAATCAACATATATCACACACATAACAAACAATCTTCACAACCAAAGATATTTTCACAAAATTTTTAAACATATAATTAAAACCTTTTAGCATACTTAAATTTGCTAAATAAAGGTTTTCTAAATCAAATTTTCAAATGAAACATACAACATATATATCTCTAAAATCTCTTCAAATATTTGAACCTCACTCAACATACTTAAATTTGTTGAGTGTGGGTTCAAAATCAAAATCTTATGGCAAAGTCTCTCCTAAAATATCAAAAAAATCTCTCAAAATTCAATGAACCCCACTTAGCATCCCTAAATTTGTTAAGTGAGGGTTTAAATTTCAAATCAAAATCGAGATGTCAATGATTGAAGACAAATATCAAAGTGAGGTATGACTTAGTTATGTTTCTACAAATGCGGTGATTTTAGCATAGTTGGTCCTTCTCATTTTTAGTCAGTACATTTAGGATGTCTTCTAGCAAGTTCAACTTCTCCTTCCCATTGAGTGGATCACGATCAGCCATACACCACAATTACTACTAATTCTTTGAGTGGCCGAGGTGTCAGAGTTACTTGTGAGGGGTCTCACGATAAGCGGAGGTGGACCGATACTTCTCTCCCTTTTGTAACGACTAGTTCTCCTCACTGAATAGGAAGGCGTGGTTCCACACCCGATAGATGTCGTGTCGATTGCTTACTTTTGTGCATGTTCAGTTAGTTACCCCCATAATTCTAGTGAGGGCTACTACCTCCTATTTGGTCATCCCAAAGGGGAAGGCTATCTTGGCCTCTGAGATAGTCTCCCCTACCTTTAAGGTAGGTTTTAGCTATCTGCTTTCTCACCACACTCCAATAAAATAGAAAGATCAGCGGCACCATCGGTGGCGGAGGAGATGATGCTACATCTCACATCGCTAAGGAGGGTTCTCTTCGTGTGACCTCTCCACTCTTGAGTGGCTACAGGTTTCACCCCCTCTCAACCTCGGATGGAGAGGAGGACTACATAAGGATCACTGCATCACCTCCACCACTAGCAAACTTTAAGGTAAGGGAGTAGGAAGCCCTTTACCTTGGGAGTTCTTAGTTGGCGAGCTACAAGCTCAAATTCTAGTGCATTGTTTCATTTGAGGTCCATGATTCCCAAGAGTGTCAGTGATCAAATCCATAGGGAGAGAGCCACTGGAGGCAGGCCAAGAGGGCAAGAGGAGGAGGAGGTACAACAATCGGCGACCTCCACCCGATGAACTTCCGATCATCAGGGATGATCATTTCATTATTCTCATGGGCATTTGACACGGAGATCTCCACCAAGGCGCGTGTGTCTTTGCCATCATACCGCTCCACTTACCATCCACCATCACATGTCCAGCTTACAACATCTACCACCCACGTCAAGCTTCAGATGCCCCATCTGGGAAAAGACCATCTCCACTGGTGATCCAGCTATGTCCTAAGGATCCTACTCCATTCATTTCACCTATATAGGTGGATTAGCACCATGCTCGACCTTACCTCATGGCTAGGAAGGAGTGGAACCAAATGTTATGGTCACCCCTCATGTTAGGGAGAGAGGGAGGACATGGCATATTCCTTATGGTAGTTAAGCTAATTAGGGAGTGCACCTTTCTAGCATAGAGCATCCAGTACATACAGTCGATAGAGCATAGTCATGTGGTCAGTCGACAACCACTCTACATTCTAGTAGAGCCATGAAGGATAGATGGCAATTCCTTAGATGACATCATAGAGGAATACCATGCTTCAGTTAAGAAGATTGTTGGTAGTGAACACTCAGATCAAGAGGGGATAAAGTATGCTTTGATCTTGATGAAAATGATATGTTGGATGACACAGTTGGTCCACATGGTCAACACATGAGGATCATTACAATGGGATCAAGATAGCTAGGAAGGTGTCATGCTCGAGGAAGGTGACACTTCTCACTTGACTCAACACCTCCTCTACCACTCAAGTAGAAGGATAATCATAGATAGTGGAGAAAAAAGTAGAGGAGTTCAGGGCATTAATTTTGCATTGAGAACTCTCATCAGCCTTCTCCATGACATAGCGAGTTACATGTACTTTAGATCATCCTAGGTGCACTCTCGCATATGATTATGTTGGTAGTTTGCATAAGAAGGTCACATATGGCACCTCCATGCATGAGAAAGACATTAAGCATATGGTAGAATAGCAGGTGAGGGAAGCGATGGTGCAAGCCAGGGGGAGCTCATCCATTCCAAATGATAGACCATACCCAGAGGAATTCGATGTAGTTTAATACCCCAAGGGTTTTGTGCGACCTTCCTTCTAGATCTTTCATAGCAATGGGAACCCATGGCAATATATTGTACACTTTAGAGCCAGTTGTTGCAACACCGGTGGCAGTGATGCACTCCTATTCATACTTTTTGTCAACAGCTTAGTAGGGGTTGAATTTGATTGGTACATCGAATTGCCCAACGGTTTGGTGAAGACTTTTGCTGAGATAGAGCACATCTTCATCAAGAGGTTTGCTGGAGCTCAACAGAGAGTGGCTGTAGGTGACCTCATTATAGCAAAGCAAAATACCAATTAGTCCATTGTTGATTATATTCTTAGGTGACATAACCTGAGTATGAAATATGAGTCACAGCTGTCTGAATAACATGCTATTGAGATTCTTCTCAAAAATATCCATGGCCCGATCACCTTCATGCATAAGGGCTTTACCATTAAAACACTCAAGAAACTAATCAATAAGGTGGCTGGCCTGTAAGAGGAAGCCAAACATTTGCCCTTTCCCAACCAATCATCTCAGCCCAAGCCATAGAAGGTGTTTAACAAGAAGCTAGGGATAATTGTAATGGAGTGGATAGAAGCGACCAGTCATGAGAGACTTGGAGGCAGCGCCTCATTTACCACCTCCTCTACCACCACCTCGATCATCATACTATCCACCATAGCCACCACAATGGCCATTTCCACCACCTTAGTAGCCTACCCAATAGCGGTATTCCAATCCTGCATGGGTTACTACCCACCTACTCTTATCGATAGATTGAATAAGCCATATTTATTCAAGTGGGGTAGTTAGGAGAATCTCTTAAAGAACTTGAATTTCAATTACCATAGCCTAAGAGGCCGGAGAAAGTGGGCAAGAGCGATGATCTTAGCTATTGCTCCTACCGTCACATGTTAGGCTAAGTCTTAGAGGATTGTATTAATTTTAAGGATGGCTTGAGCGTATGTTAGTCAGGAGCCAAAGTTATCTTTAAGGAATACTTATTAGAACAACCATCTAATTTTGTTAGATTAATCCTTGGGGATACTTGTGATCCTCTTAAGATCAAAGAAAGTTGGGATATCTCCTTATCCTGAACCTCTAAAAAAACCATTTCTAAGATCAAGAAGCTTTCCTTATAGGTGCCTAAAGCAGCTCAAACTTCTAAAGCCAAGGAAGGTTTGCTAGTTACAAAGGACAACTTGGGGAAGGTGATAGCCCAACAACAATAGCAACTCACCACACTTGCCTAGGATAGTCCAGTAGGGCAACCACCGTTCGAGTCCAGCACTCCATCCACCGTTGCAATTACTTCTTCTTCTGCTAGCTACTCTTCTACCGACAGGAGCATTATATCAGTGAACAAGGGCATTAAATCCCTTACTCTGCTTACTTTACTTGATTTTTATCATGTACCTCCACCCAAAAAAATCAATGAAGAAAGCAGCTTCTACTTACATCTTGTCCACTTCTGATGCTTTTGATATTATTCCTGTCAAAAACTCTCTAAGTCTAGAAAATAATAATAGCTCTAGTAATTCTTAACCTCTCTCTATGGATTCAGAATTGAACTTTCCTTTTTTGAATCAGCCAGGTTCACTTCTTAAGATTGACTTAGAGTCAACTAACTTTGAGGATCCCATAGGAGAAGTTGTAGCTATGCTAGATGAGAAGGTGGAATTTTCCATAAGTTCATCATTCCAAGAAGTAACTGAAGTTAATCTGCACTGTGGCAAAGTTCTACCTCCTCAGGAAGCACCTCAGGATAAGGGCAAACAAGTCATTAATTCTAGTGAGCACATAGCCCCTCCACATGATGCTCTACCTATGGATATGCTTATGAAGGACCAAGTCAGAGTTGATTACAATATCCTAGCTCATCTTAGAAAGTTGTCAACTAAGTTAAACATATATTACGCCCTTGTCTTATCCAAAGAGATGAGGGAATCTCTAATCAACGCTCTTCTTGATCTAGAGATATGCTTAGCTCAACTTACCACTATTGAAGAGGAGGAACACCACTCGAAGGATATCTTAGGAGTTACATTTAGGGATGAAAACTTACTTTTAGGGATGACCGAGCAAAATTACCTTCTTTACATTACCGTGGATGTTGGCAGATATATGCTATCCAGAGTTCTGGTTTACCAAGGTGCATCAGTCAACATTATGAGTCTAAGAACCCTTGCCTATTTGAGGATCGACATCTCTAAACTCTAAAAAGAAAGGATGATGTTGAGATGATTCAATGAACAAAGCGAGAGGGCTTTAGGCTCTATAGTGTTGCCATTGGAGATAGATGATTGGAAGACTAAAGCCAAGTTTCACATCATAGACTCGGATACATCTTTCAATGCTTTGCTTGGGAGACTGTGGATACATGAAAATAATACAATTCTATCCTCTCTACATTAGTGCATGAAGTTCATGAGAGGTGGGATAGAGTACTAGGTCAAAGGAGATCTCAAACCATTCACAGTCTATAAGGTCAGGATATATGAGGATGCAACCTATTACCTCCCCCAAAATTGACAAGTTCATTCTAGCAAACTTAGTCAAGATCCCCATGAGGGATAAAAAGAAAGAAAATAAAAAGAAAAAAAAATATATAATGAAAAGAAAAAAGTGAAAGCAAAAGAAAATAAAAAGGGAGCGAGACATAGACTCAAGGGAAGATATAGAGCCTGACATTAGATTCAACTCACAGTTCATCAGTCCATTCGAACATATGGGTAGGATGACCTGACCACCACCAGGTAGAGGAAGAGGACAGTTCATAGGCTGCCCCTGAGGTGGAAAGCCTCACTATTAGCCACCAAATATGAGGTATGCTCCGACCCGAGTACACATCCATATAGACTTAGAATCTAGTTGAGGATGAGTCTTATGTGGTTAACACACCGACTCTTCTTAGATCCCTTTTGAGGTGATACTTGAAGAGGATAGTGATGAAGATCGAGCTCCAAAGCAGTGTATAAATGTATCCAAGTCTATATGTGAAATAGTCAGGCATCAATTGGGTACCTTTGCTTTACCTCACTTTTCACACAAAAAGTTAAGAGTTTGGTAGTTAAGAAAACCCCTAAGTCATCCACAGATGTGAAGACTTAGAGGTTCTTTTTGGGAGTGTCATCCTCAATTCAAGAAGTTGATGTAGAACTTGAGGATGATTCATATAAAGATTTAATAGAATTACCTTTTTATTGGTACTCACCATGTATTCTAAATTTAGCAAAGAAATCATTAATCCCACTACTTGGTCAATGCACAGGTCAGACTAATTTGAAAGAATATGGAAGAATAAAGGCAAAAGTTCTCAATCAAGTCCAAGACTAGGATTCGATATAGTGGATACAGTCGATGATGACGATTATTGCTTAGTCATCACCAATCATTTAGAATCTGATAGGTTCTTTTCAAATCATGCTAACTCATATGAGGAGGTGTGTTTAGAAACTTTAGAAGCTCTAGATGATTTTGAGATCAAATATGCACCACGAGAGTTTGAAGAGAAGATCAGGTCAACCATAGATGAGCTCAAAGAAATCAACTAAGGGCGAAGATAATCTACATCCAACATACATCAATTCTTTGTTGAATCATACTGAAACTAATGACTTAGTTAGGCTATTGATTGAGTTTGAGGACTGGTTCATATGGAGTTACAAAGAGATGCCCAGTTTATTGTATGACATACGATTAGACATTAAACAACAGATCATTTTAGAAGTCAAGAAATTGATCGATGTTGGGTTCATCAGGGAAGAAAAATAAACTATCTGGTTGGCCAATGTCATCTCAGTTAAGAAGAAGAATGGACAAATTTGTGTATGCGTCGACTTTAGGATAAAAAAAAATAAGGATAAATAAAAATAGAAATATATATAAAATTACACCTTGTTGAGATGCCACGCAAATCCACAGATATTTCTTATTGAGAAGAGGTGTATTATCTCAAAAGATAGAAGTCACCACCCTACAATGGACCTAATTACCTCAATAAGGACTCCTAAGGACTATGGGCCTTCGGAATGTACCAAAGATTCTTCCCCAATTTTACATGAAAAAGTAAAACATGGTTTATTTTAAAGCAGGTACGTTAAGTTCCCAATAGGGGCAAGTCCCCACGATTAATTACATCCTTAGGAACAGGATTCTTTAGAAATACTCTCGATTAAGGTAAATGATCATTGTCTCTAAAGATTTTGAAAAGGTAAGACTATCAATCGATTGGTTTATTTTTAGAAAGTCAAGTGGAATCGATCAAGAGGAGGGAGTTATTGTCAAAGCCAAATGAAAATAAGTAGGGGATGCTTAAGATACTAGGAAGCCTAGTAAGCATCCTAGACTACTCTATGGTTGGGCTTTACATTTTTGAAATTGACTTAATTTATTTGAATTGAATTTTTATTATAAAATTAAGGCTTACAATTCCATGATACAAGGCCATTTATGGTCGGGCTCCACAACACAAATCCAAAAATAAATTGGGTAGCTAAGCTCTCCCTTATACAACCTGGATTACAAATGAATTAATTACAATTAAGCAAGGAATTCATGTTATGGGGTGGGGTCTTCATTCTTCTTTTCTTATTTCTTCTTTCTTCTTTCTCCTTTCTTCTTTTCTTCTTTCTTCTTTCTTTGTTTCTTCTTTCTTCTTTCTTCTTTTTGTTCCTTCTTTTTTGATAGTTGGAATGTGGTTGCTCTAAAGGATTCACATGGTACATAGGATGTAATCTTATAACTAATATTCATCCTAACCTCCATAACAATCATTCCAAAATTCTAAGTACAAAATTACACAAAAATGGGAAAAAGGAAATCTAACTAAAACCTAGAAAATAGAGATTAGTTAAATAAACCATACAATCCCAAGCATGTATATATATAAGTTGGACTTAGCACCCCACACATGGGTGACCATGTCCACCTCGCTTATTTTGGATCATACTAAGGGGTATAAGCACCTGCATAGCAAAAGTAATTATATATTTTTGCCCCTTAATCACAATCCCCTACAGAAGACAATGATTAGACTAAATCATCCAACCAGTCAGTGTACGAACATACATTGTAACATCCAGACTAAAATAAAATATTATAAATAAAAGCAAACATCAAATAATACACCGCCCTAACATAGGACTAGAAGTGGTGACTTAGCCTAATGTGTGTGCCATTTAAGGTTTATGTAGTATGCTTAGCTAGGTCTTTAAGGTTTAGATTTTCTAAGTATGAAAATATTCAACTAAAATGGTAGTTTCAATTTAAGTTGTTTAGTTTTTTTAGGTTAATTTTTTTTTTGTGTTTTGATTAGGTTTGATCGAATCCTACAATCAATTACAAAGTTGTAAAGAGGAGAAAAACCTTAAGTAATTTCTAAGGTGGATTCATATTTGACTTTTTTAGTGAATATTTTATTATATGTTTAATTAATCCTAAGTTTAGATTTTCCTAAACAAACCTATTCAAAAAGAAAGGCATTTTAACATTAAGTAAAGTGAATTAATATCACAAAACACACATTATTTCATTTCTTTCCCAACATGTGTAACATGCGTATGGATGAATCCTAAGCATATCTATACATGCAAATGGAAATGTTTAGAACACCTTAATGATGAATGCTAAGTATGTTACTTAAGAAAATTTTGGATGCTTTATGATGCATGATTTTCATTAAGTAGAAAGGAGGGATTCTTTTATTAATTTTTCACATGCACATTTATATGTATGAAAGGCAAAAGTGAGTACAGTGTCATTGTTAGCACCAGGGGTGTAAGATACAAGACCTACTTAGGGTTACTTAAAGCCTCACAACCCCGAGGTTATCCAGACCATTATACCACTTTCATTAAATACACATGCATGTACAAAAGAAATGAATGGAAATAAGAAAGATGCAAAAGTTTATATTTGTTTGCTTGATTTATTTATGCAATTTACATGTGTAAGTGTAGATGTCCTTCTTAATTGATAACATATGATTGAATAAGAGTGGATTTAAGCAAGTGTTATGTTATTTTCAAATGAACCATACACTTTGCAAATCCTACTCAAAATTATGATAATAGAAGGAAAGCCACACAATGCACATTTTTATATTTTAGTCACATGCAAGCTTATAAATAATTATAAGTAACATATCTTTCAGTTTTCATATTTGATTTATAAGTTTTAAAATAATTTGTAGATTTAATAGTGATAATAGCCATTCATATCCTTACTTTATCCAAAACATGCAATTTGGCATAAAGGAGACATTTCATTTTAAATTTGATTTTTAGAAAGCATGAATGCATGATTTTCATATGACATACACATTTAATATATTAGGAAAGAAATGAAGTGATGAAAGTATGTAAATTCATTCACCCTAATTAATTCCTAAAGATAATCTTATGAAATAGAATTGTTAAAGCAAATCAAATTTGGCTTTAAAGAAATTTTGTTTTGTTTTGAGTTTGATTTCAATTTGAGAAATAGAAGGTTTTCTAATCATTCTCTATGTGTATAATATTTTAGTTTAATTTTTAGGTGATTAGATCAATTTTATTCTTTGGTTAGGTTAAGGTGTGAATTAATTGTATTAGTTACCCCTTACCTACACCACTTCAGCATATTTAATCAAATAATTATGAGCCAATGATATGACATAAAAATACATTACAAATTTAAATTAGTAATGTACTTAGGAAAGAAAGGGCCTAATGCAATTGGCTCACAATTAGTGATTAATTAAGTTAAAGGGTTTAATTTATGTACTCTCATAACCCTTCCCACACATGTGGGTTGGATTTTAATTTTCTTAAGCTACTTAGGTTATTGAACACCTAAGCACCAACCCAAGAAGAATTGATTAAGTTCTAGAATGTTTTGATTTGAAAATAAAATTAATTATGCAAGTGATTAGGGGATTAACCCTTACTTAGGTTTGGATTAAGAAAGGAAAGGGGTTTAGAGAATGGCTTAGGGAAAATTCCCCAAATCCATTCCATAAACCTCTTCTCTACTTAAGCAAGGCTAATTAACTTAATAAGAGGATTAAACCACTATTCATATGTAATTAACTTATATAAAGATAATGGTAAGGATTCATTAATTGATCTCCCATTAACCCTCAATAAATTCCAAGAAAATTAGGTGAGGTAGAAGTCATCCCCCTAAATGCACATGAGAAGTTTGGAATTAATCAGTGGGATAATTATAGAGTAATTAGGATTATTAAATTTTCAATACAACCCTAATTGAGAAAAATACACAATTCAAACCCCATTGAAAATAGTTTTAGAATATTCTCCTCAGAATTTTCTTTATAATGCAATTTACCTTGTATTTTTATGATTTTTCTAGAATTAGTTATGCAATTATGAAGATTCAGCCATTAAGGATAATTAATTAAATCTTTAATTAAAATAGCTAATCCCAGTTGGTGTGGAGGTTGTTGGCGTGCTTTCCATGTGGCATGATGGGAGTGGCCACTTAAGTTGTCACATCATAATATCGCATCAGCGATGGTGCTATATTCTTTCTCCTCACATCGATCGATGGGATGGCTGAGATAAATCCCATTAATTAATCATATTCCTATGCATCTTGATGGCCATCCATCCAAAATCGCCGATGGATGACCTCGATCCATCAGAATTTTCACGTGGGAAGGGAACGTCCATCTTCATGGCATGATCCGACTCGATTGATTGAACTCAAATTTTCCCACACCATTGGGAGAAGATTGCGATCAAATTCTCATGAGGTGAGAATTTCTTTAAAGGACCATACCATGTCTACTTTAAGCTCGGGTTGAAGGCATACCTCGACGGAGGCTATCACCGACTGTTGAGGTAGCTTGTCTAGTGGAGATGAAGCCATTGAAGATTTGAGGTGATTTGGTTGAGTGGATCTACCATGGACTAAGCTCTCCTTCTTTGGGCTCAAGATCAAGTATCACCTCCCTTGCCTTGATAACTAGGAAAAGGTTTGGATCAACTCGATTGACTCTTATAAAGATGCTTGTAAGAGGAATTGAGTTGATATTGAGTAATGAGCAAAGTTGAAATTGCCTTGGCTTCCCCTATTTTTGGTTTTAGGAAACTAAAGATGGAGAATTCTAATTTACCCTAGGAAGCTTGGGGAGACTTGCAAATGCTTGCTCTAAGTTTCCTTAGCTTAATTGAGTGTGTGTCTTGTGAATGAAGTAGAATTAGGGGGAGTATATCTCCCCCTAGGTGAATCGGATGGCCATGAAAAGCTTTATCATTTTGATCCAATTCACCTCCTGTAATGGGTTTGTTAGGTTGTTAGGACTTTTACATGGTTCAATTTTGAGTGTGGAGTGGAGTAGTGAAGCTCCCATGTGCTTTAATTGAGTGGAGGAGGGATCCCATGTGCTCAATTCCTAAGTTGGTGTTCGATTTGAGCCTTGGGTTGGGCTAACTCAAACCCATTGGGTCAGGTGCACCAAGTCCATTAGTGATCATTTGGTCCACTAAGAGGATGCCAAGTGTCCATGAAAAAGAATTTACCAAATTCTAAGTAGTTTTAATTTTAGGTTACCCTAGGCCTAGGGGTAAAATGGTCATTTGGCTTGGATTTTAATTTAATATGTTTGGTATGATTGAAAAATGGGTTAGGCCAAGTTTCAATGAATTTGGAGTTGATTTGATATGATTTGGCTCATGTTGACCTATTTAGGTCAAAATAGGTCAACTTGGGTCCAATTGATCAATCGGTCAAATTGGGTCAAACCAAGGTTTGGGTCAAGTTCATATGACCATTTGCAATGTTTTGGAAACTTTGGTTTGGTTCAATTTGGTTTAGATTTGGTTTTGGTTCATTTGATTTCATTTAGGTCAAATGGGTCAAGTTGACCAATTTGACCCATATGACCTATTTGGGTTAAGTCATGGGTTGGATTATGTTTCATTGGTTATTGAACTGGATTGGTATCTTTATTTCCAATCAATTTTGTTTATATTTGGATTTGGCCCAATTTTTGACCTTTTTGTCAAGTTAGGTTCAAGGTCAAGGGCTAGTTGGGTCTAGTTGATTAGGCTTTGTCAAGTTCAAAAGTGATTTGGAATGAACTTGACTGTTTTCAATCAATTTAGCTTAGATCAAGTTTTGACATATTTTGACTTTTTAGGTCAAGTTGGGTCAACGGTCAAGTGGTCAATTGGGTTAGGTTAGGCTCAAGTGATGACTTGGTCAAGTTCAAACATTGATAATGAATGAGTTTTGATCATTGGTTTCAATCAATTTGTCTTATGGTGGATTTTGGCTAGTTTAGATTTCATTTTAGCTAAGTGTTGACAGTCAACCCTTGTTTGACTTGGTTTGACCTAATTTGAGATGATCATCTCATGATGATTGTTGCTCAAGTGAGGCTTAGTTGGGCTTAGTTCAATCCAATTTGGGTAGGATTAGAATTTGGCTCATAAGGGGTACTTTAGGTCACTTTGGGTCAAGTGAGCCTAAGTGGGTCAAATGGCTTGGTCAAAGCTTGATTTGAGTTTGATTGAACTCAAATATGGACTTATGATTGAAATATAAATCAATTTGCAAGTGGTTTGAAGTCAAATGGGTTTTGAATCATTTGACAATTTCAAGTTCAAAAGGGTGAACATGACTTGGGTTTGATTTTTTGAATTTGGTTTTAGTTTGATGATTGAAGTTTGTATTTATATTTGGATTCATGATTGAAGGATTTATTGAATCATGAAGAAAAATCAATGGTTTGACTTGATTGGGTTGTATTTGGCTAAGTCTAAGAATTTGACTTGAAAAGCTTAGGTTGAATTTTGGTTAAATTTGAGTTTGATTTTTTTTGGATTTGGTTTTGGATATTTGATTGAAGTTAGTGTTTATATTTGGATTCATGATTGTAGGATTGATTGAATCATGAAGAAAAATTAAGGGTTTGACTTGATTTGAATTGGATTTGGCTAAGTTCAAGAATTTGACTTAAAAGACATAGGTTGAATTTGGATTTGATTTTTTTGGATTTGGATTTGGATATTTGATTGAAGTTTGTGTTTATATTTGGATTCATGATTGTAGAATTGATTGAATCATGAAGAAAAATCAAGAGTTTGGCTTGATTTGAATTTGATTTGGCTAAGTTCAAGAATTTGACTTGAAAAGCATAGATTGAATTTTTATTGAATTTGAGTTTGAGTTTTAAATTGATTTTTGGATCAATAAATTTATATTTAATTTATATTTGAGAATATAAATGAAAATATAAATGGGTTATGAGAAAATTTCTGGAATTTGATTTGATTTGGATTTGATTTAGGCTACGTCCATAAGATAAAATCAAAGTGGCTTAGGAAAGATTTTTTATTTGGATTTGAATTTTGAATTTGGTTTGATTGATTTGAATTTATATTTCATTTATATATGTAAATATAAATGAGAATATAAATGGGTTGTGAGAAAATTTCTTGAATTTGAATTGATTTAGATTTGATTTAGGCCCAATCCATAAGGGGGAATCAAAGGACTTAGGAAAGATTTTTGAACTTGAAATTTCAATCATAAGCTTCAATCATTTGGAATTGATTTGAGTTTGAGAAAATCAATTAAGTTAGAATTGATTTAAGTTTTGATGTTGATTTCATTTGGAGTTTGGAGTTAGTTTGATTTGGAGTTAGGAGTTAGACTTTGAAAGAAGGAAGTGAGGATTGGTTCAAGCTATAGGGTAGTCAAATTTTTCTAACACCCTTAAGGCATGACCTATTCTTATGGATAACTCTTCTCAGTATCTACGGTTAGGTTGAATGTCCACCTAATCACTAGATGTGTCTAAAGACTAAGAAACTCTTAAAGTCCAAGATAAATCCTATGTCTAAGATGGAGAGGTTGAGAGCTCATCCTAAAAATGAGGTCAACAATGTCCAAAAGATGAATTTCCACTACTGATACCAGAATAGATGGTGTACATTACCTCATCTCATGTAGTCTTCTCTTTCATGGATGGCTCATTTGAATATACCAAATAAAGATGACCCTCGAAGATGAAAGAAATACTACTTTTCAAACCTTGATTAGAATCTTCTGCTATAAGGTCATGCCTTTTAACCATAAAATGCCAGTGATACCTACTAGTGGGCTATGTCTCGAATCTTCGATGAACTCAATCATCATCAAGTCGAGTGTTATGTCGATGATCTCATAATCAAAAGTAAAGAAAAGGAAGACTATCTCTTTGACTTCAAAGTAATTTTTAAATGATTAAGACAATTTAACCTAAAATAAATCCCCTAAAGTGTGCATTCAGAGTAGCTTCAGAGAAATTCTTGGGTTTGTTGTTTGACACCAGGGAATTGAAATCAATCCGGAGAAGATCAAGGGATATTAGAAATGCCACCCCGTAAAAGTTTAACTCAACTCAAGCCATTTCAAGGGTAGTTGGCATATCTAAGATGCTTCATATCAGGAAGATCCCAACCATTTTAGCACTTGTCAAAAAGGATGCCAAGTTCAAGTGGAATGATAAGTGTCAGCATGCCTTCGAAGACATCAAGCACTACCTGATGATGTCGCCAATTCTAGTAGCTCCTATCCTGGGCAAGCCATTGATCTTCTATACTGCTACATTAGATGACTCCCTTGGTGCTTTGTTGGCCCAACCCAATGATGAAGGGAAAGATAAAGCACTCTACTACCTCAGCCATCATCTAATCCTGATAAATTATCCATCCATTGAGAAGCATTGCCTAGCTTTAATCTTTGCATCCTAAAAGCTACAACATTACATACTTTCTCATAACATGAACTTGATCTCTAGAATCAACCCAATGTAATATCTCATGACACAGTTGATGCTATCCGATCGTTGGCATATTGGTCCATGATTTAGTCAATTTGACATTACTACCGCATGCAAAAGGATAAGCACTAGCAGATTTCTTAGCAGGACACCCACTTTTTGCTGACTCTCCACTTAGTGATGACCTCCCCGAAGAACAAATCATGAACTTGGGGACACTAACATTCACCATTGGGAGACATACTTTCATGGTGCGGCTTTCTCTCAAAGGGGAGAAGAACCATGATCTATTATCCCAGGGAAGGCATGGGTAGAAATAGTTCTCCTAACTCTGGACCATGATGTGATGAGATTCTCATATTACTTGTCCAATCCATGCACCAATAATGAAGCCAAATATAAGGCTCTAATTATGTCTAGAGTTAGCTCTTACTCTAAGCACCCAGAACATCAACATCTTCAGGGAATCTCAATTAGTCATTGTGGTGAAAAATTCCCATAGGGGTCGCCTTCAAATCTGTGGAGAGAAAGAAAAGGCAAGACCTATAAAAATTCATCTTTTTAGGATGCCACGTAGATCCACAGATGTACTTATTCAGGTGATCGAGTACTTCATCAAGGAATAGTGTACTATCTCGAAAGACATAAGTCACTACCCTTTAGTGGACCTAATTACCTCAATAAGGACTCCTAAGGACGATGGGTCTACATATGTACCAGAGATTCTTCCCCTAATTTTTATGGAAAAGTAAAATAAGATTTATTTTAAACTGAGTTTGTTAAGTTCCCTACAAGGGCAAGCTTCCATAGTTAATTACATCCTAAGGGACGGGATCCCTTAGGAAAACTCTCGATTAAGGTAATTGATCATTATCTTTGAAGATTTCAATAGGAAAGGACTATCAATCAATTGGTTTTATTTTAAAGATCAAGTGGGATTGATCAAAATGAGGAGTTATTATCAAAGCCAAAATGGAAGATAAATAGGAGATGCTCACGATGCGAGGAAACCTAGCGAGCATCTCAAACTATCTATAGCTTTAATTTTTTTGAAATTGATTTAGTTTATTTGAGTTTTATTTTTCATTAGAAATTTAGGACTTAAGATTCCTTAACACAAGATTAAGGAAATGCCTAAAAGGTGAGGAATTATGCTTATGGCCTGCAAAATGGAGGAGCAACCTCAAAACCTAAATCTAGGGAGCTTTGAGAAGCACAACCTAAATCTAAGAGAAAGTGGATATTTGATTTGCCTCCACAAGAGAGGACAAACCACTTGGACTTACAACCGCCAGGGGTGGAAACTAACTCCTCCTACGATTTTAAATACATGTAGGCAAGTTTTTATGCTTATGCAAGATAGCTAAGTTGTTATTTATTTAAAAAGAGACTAAGTCCTTAATCTCACTCCCTAAAGAGACTAGATCATGTAAACAGACATTCTTCAAATGACCTAAATCTAATGCAATTCAAATTTTATTTTATTATTTTTTATTTTGGACAAATATTTTGACTAAGGCTAATAGGATTCATATGACTAATGCATGAGAAATAATTATTGGCCAAAATAAGTGAGAGGTGTGTTTCCACCAGGTCAAGTTGAAGTTTTCCAAAGGTGGAAGCCCTCCAATCAAGAGTGAAATGAGATGCATTTGTGCATGATATTGTAAAAGAAATGTTCATCTAGCTAAAGGGTTGCTAATTCTTTTATCTTGATTTTAAACCTAAGTTTTAGGTGAGATTATGAGTTGTTTAATTTTAATTTGGGTTGTTAAGTTTGGTAAAAGATTTATTTTTTCCTAAAGAGCCTAATCCACATCCAGGCCATACATAAAGCAAGGAAAAAACTAGAAAAATCATGCCACTTAAATGCAAAAGCTAAATCATCAATCAATTTATAAAGCTAATCACAAAAAAAAGGTTGTGGTGGGAACCACCGCACAAACCCAAAAATATCAAATATGAGTAGCCAATATCTACCCTTATACAACCCGAATTACAAATGAATTAAATTACAATTAAGCAATGAATTCATTGTTATGGGGGTCTTCAAGCTTTATTCTTCATTCTTCTTTTCTTCTTTTTTCTTATTTTCTTTTCCTTTCTTCTTTTGGTTCTTTCTTTTGGATGGTTGGAAGGTAGATGCTCCAAGGCTTCACATGGTGCATATGATAGGATATTTAGACCAATGCTCATCCTAATACCCATAGCAATCATTCCAAAATCCTAATTGCACAAATTTACATAAAAAGTAAAAGTGGAAATCTAACTAACACGTGCAAAATAAAGATTAGCTAAAACAAACCACACAAATCTCAAGCATGTATATTGGACTTATCACCCCCACACATGGGTGACTAAGTCCACCTGGCCTATGAATTATGCTTAGGGGTATAAAGCACCTGCAAGCATTTATATTTTTATTTATGATAGTGCCTCTTAAGCACAATCCTTTAAAAGAATATAGTTAGACTAAGAACATCTACCATTCATTCTACATACACCCTAACATCTAGTCTAAAACATATATCACAAAAAAAAATGACATTGAACCATGCACCGACCTAACCAAAGGCTAGAAGTGGTGCCTTAGGCTAATGTGTGTGCTTTGAAGGTTTGTGTGGCATGCTTAGCTATGGCTTTAGGTTCAAATTTTCTAAGTATTAAGAACATGTTAAACTTAGAGGAGGGTTTCATTTAAGTTGTTTAATTATTTTGGGTTGATTTTAATTTTTTTGATTTGTTTTAAGTGAATCTACAATTAATTACTAAGTTATGAAGAGAGAGAAAGAGAAGAGAACTCCTTTTTCCTTCCCTAACCTAAGTAATTTCTAAAGTAGATTCACATTTTTGTTTCATTTAGGTGAATGTTTTGATTAAATATTTTAATTAATCCTAAATTTAGATAAACTCTAAACAAACCTATTCAAAAAGAAATGCATTTTAAGATTAAATAAAATGAATCAAAATTCACATAACACATTACTTCATTTCTTTCCTAACATATATAACATGGATATGGATGGACCCTAAGCATATCTACACATACAAATGAGAGTATTTAACACACTTTGTGATGCATGCTAAGTAATCTATTTAAGGGAATTTGGAAGTTTTCTATGCATGATTTTTATTAGTAGAAAAGGTTTTCCTCATCCAAATTTTCACAAACACATATGAAAGTAAGAAAGGCAGTACAGCCATTGTTAACCAAAGAAAAAGTACAAGACCTACTTAGTTAAAGCCTCAACCTGGGTTGTCAGGACTAATATACTACATTCATTAAATATAAACATATGTATAAAAGAAATGAAATGGAAAAGGAGAATGCCAAAAATTGTTTAATGGATTAATTTTTGTTTATGCAATTTATGTGTGCAAGTATAGGGAATCCTTCTTAGGTGATAGCATAGGGATGAATAGGGTATGGAATGAAGTAAGTGTTGGGTTCTTTTCAAATGAACCCTACATCTTACTAACTCTATTCAAAAATTATTCTAACATAAGAAAGGAAGGAAACCTATGCTAAGCATACCTTTAATCTATCACATGCAAGTTTATAATTAAAGTATAAGTATAACACTTTCAGATTTGATATTTGATTTATGTATTTTGAAAATAATTTGGATTTAGTATGATAATAGCCACTCATATTTCTACTTTAGTCAACACATGCAAGACATAAAGTAAACACTTTTAATTTAAAATTTGAATTTCAAAATTACAAATGCATGACATCACATGACATACAACTTAACATGTTGGGGAAGATCCAAAGTAATGAAAGCATGTAAAAAAAAACCTCACTTCATTTAAATCCTAAAGACATTCCTATGGAATAAGAAAATTTAGAATAAATCAAAGTGAATTCAAAGTGATTTTTGTTTAGTTTGAAGTTTGATTTAATTTTGAAAAGGTGAGATGAGTTTGTTGTTCCTAACCCATTCCCACATGTGTTTGATATTTTTGTTTAATTTTTAAATACTTAGATCCATTTTATGCATTGATTAGGTTAAGGTATAATTAAGTGACTTAATTAACCCTTACCTACACCACCTTAGAAGAATTAACTAAATAATTATGAGCCAATGACATAAAACCCACAAAATTTGCAATGCAATAATGAAAAGGACTAATGCTATTTGGCTCATATTAATTAAAGTTAATGCTAAAGGAGCTTAAGTAATTTCAAAACACCCTTTCACACATGTGAATTGGGTTTTGATTTTCTTAATTGAACTTAGGTTATTAAACACCTAAGCATCTATCCAAAGTAGATTAATTAATTTCTGGAACTTTTTAGAATTTTATAAATTGATTAAGAGGATAATTAATGAATTAATTAAGAGGAGATTAAGGAGAAAAGAGGTTTAGGAATAGCTTGGGAAATGCCCCAAATATATTTTATAAATCTCCTACTTATTGGATCTAACATTAATCAACCCTAATCATAGGTTAAAATCACTATTCATAGCCTAATTATGCCTAATTACATAAGGACGATGATTGAGGAAACCATATGCAATTATTCTAATCAAACCTTCAATAAATCTCAAGAAAATTTGGGGAGGCAGAAGTCATCCCCTAAATCTTGCCCAAGAAATTTGGGATTAATCAGAGATCTAATTAAAAAATAATTAGCAAAATAAACTTTCCAAGAAAACCCAAATTCAGAGATAATCATATTTCAAAACTCATCAAAATTAATTTTAAAATGTTCTAGGTTTAATTATCTATCCATAGATTTTATTTCACATTTTTCCGAATTTTCTAGTGGGAGTTATAAATTTTAGAAGATCTTTAGGTTAATTAAAAATTAATTAAACATTTTAAATAATCCCTAACTAATCCCTGGCTCACGGCGCGATGTGTGGAGGTGGCGGTCAGGGCGCTTTACACACATCATGCTGTGAGGGGATTACTTAAGTAGTCAAATCACGGGGTAGCTGGCGGCACGCGTGCTTTAATCCTCTATCGTCTGATCAAAGATCGGACAGCCAGGGGATCTACCCGCATTTTAAAACGGATAAAAGGATTTCTAACATGCTAAATTATCTCAACCGTCCATCTAAAATGCATGGATGGACGACAGAGATCTTCCAAGGTCTTCCCCTTGATCAACAGAGACCGTCCACAATCAAGGGGAAGATCCAAGCTCGATCTAGCATGGATTCCAATCAAACTCAACCCACACTATCTAAAGACACAGAGCGGCAAATCCAATGGAGAAAAATCGATGAGGTGAAAATTTCTTTCACAAAGCTCCATACCACATTAGTTTAAAGGTCAGAAAATCTCATACCTCATCATTGTTGATCACTGATGCTCGATTTCCTTGGAGAAGCTTCATCTGGTTGAAACAAAGCCTTGCTGAATTTTTGAACACTTAAGGTTAAGTGGATCCTCTTATGGGTCACCTCCTCCTTTGCTTGAGTTTAGCTTTGATCCAATTCAATCCTCCCTTGCCTTTAGAACTTGGGAATCAACTTAGGTGAGCTCGACTTGGTCACCTAAGTGTGCTTGCAAAAGGAATTGGAAGGAAATGAAGTGTGGAAGAAGTTGGCAATTCAATTGGCTTCCCCTATTTTTACTGTTTAAAAATTGAGAAAAGGAAGAATGGAATAAGCTCTAGAATGCTTGTTATCACTCTCTGATGGCTTCTAGGTCATGCTACAATCAAATTCAAGAATGATGCATTTGAGTTTGTTTTAGGGAGTATATCTCTCACTTGAAGGATCAGACAGCCGGTAATGGACATGTCATTTTGATCCAATTGATCAAAGGCTGAGGGTTGTTTGATCAGTTAGGAGGGTGCACATGGTCAGTTTGATCCATGGAGTGGATTGCCAACCTCTATGTGCTTGAATTTGAGCTTGAGAGAGTTTGAATTTTCAATTGTGACCCATAGGGTCGGGTTTGGTCTAGGGACCAAATGGGTTGACCCTAACCCATTGGGTTGGGTGCACCACTCATCACTAAGTCCCCTTGAGCTTTTAGGAAAGCCTCAAGTGAATGTGAAGAGGGTATGACCAAATTACATGGATTAAGCCAAAATTTATTCTATGGCTAGGTAGGGGATGGTCATTTTGCTATTTTCCACTTTGATATGTTGATGGAGAAACTAGGTTTGGCCAAGTTTCATAGATTTGGAATTCATTTGATAGGGTTTGGCTCATGTTGATCCATTTAGTCAAAATGGGTCAATCAAGTTGATTGGTCAAAGGTCAAACCAAGGGTTGGGTCAAGTTCATATGACCATTTGAAATATTTTGGTGGTGGCTTTGGTTTGATTCAATATGGTATAGTTTTGAATTTGGCTCATATGACTTCATTTAGGTCAAATGGGTCAAGTTGACCTATTTGACCTATTTGAGGTATGTCAAGGGTAGGTTTAGTTTAGTCATATGGAGTGGATTGGTATCTTTATTTCCAATCAATTAAGTTCAATTTTGGCTCAACATGACCCTTTAGGTCATGTTGGGTCTAAATTAGGTTAGGTCTAGTTGGCCAATTGAGGCTTTGGTCAAGTTCTACAAGTGATTTGGAATGGACTTGACCCATTGGTTCCAATCAATTTAGCTTAGATCAAGTTTTCACACATTTTGACCTAAAGGTCAAAATGGGTCAACTTTGGTCAAGTGAGCCAATTGGGCTAGTTTAGGCTCAAATGTTGGCTTGGTCAAGTTCAAACATAGGTCATGATTGAACTTAGATCAATGGTTTCAATCAATTTGTGGAATTTGGCTATGTTAAGTTTCATTTTAGGTTAAGTGTTGACTTGGTCAACCATTAGTTGGTTTGGACCCAATTTGATTGATTGATCATCCCATGATGATGATCATGATGAGAGGATATATGAGTTTGGTTCAATCCAATTTGGGGATCAAAATTTGGCTCAAAGGGCACCTTGGGTCATAAGCCTAAGTGGGTCAAATGGCTTGGTCAAAGCTTGATTGTTTATTGATCTTGTATATGGAGACTGAAATATAAATCTATTTGAAGTGGTTTGAAGTCAAATGGGTTTAGATCCATTTGAACATTTCATATTCAAAGGAAGAATATGAAAGGGTTTTGGGTTTGATTTTTGGAACTAGGTTTTGATCATTTAATTGAGGTTTGGATTTATATATGAGCTCATGATTGTAGGGTTGATTGAATCATGAGAGAAAATCAAGAGTTTGGCTTGATTTAATTGGCTAAGTTCAAGATTTTGACTTGAAGACTTAGATTGGATTTTGAGTTGAGGAGTTTGACTTTTGAATTGGTTTTGATTGTTGAATTTATATTTCATTTATATATGAATATATAATGAAAATATAAATTGATCATGAGAAAATTTCAACAATTTGAAGTGGTTTAATCATGATTTGGGTTAAACCTATTAAAGAGAATTTTTTAATTTGAAATTAATTTTTGAACTGGATTTGATTGATTTATATTTATATTTAATTTATATGTGAGAATATAAATAAGTTTTCAGAAAATCCCAAGGATTTGAATTGGTTTGATCACGATTTAGGCTAAGTCTTTAAGGGAGATTTAAAGGATTTAAGGGAAATTTCATGAATTGATTTTGAATTTTGAATTTGATTTGATGGGTTTGAATTTATATTTCATTTATATATGTGCATATAAATGAGAATATAAATGAGGTATGAGAAAATCTCAAAGATTTGATTTGGTTTGAATTGTGATTTTGGTTAAGTCCTTAAGGGCAAGATTAAGGACTTAGGCAAAATTCTCACTTAGGAATTTTTGATGGATTTTGATTATTGGTTTCAATCATAGATTTCAATCATGGATTTCAATCATGGAATTGATTTGAGTTTGGAGAAAATCAAATAGAATTGATTTGGAGTTTGACTTGAAGGAAGGAAAGTGAGGAATGGTTTAAGCTAAAGGGTGGGAAATTTTCCTAACTCCCCTAAGACATGACCTATTCCTATGACTAACTCTTCTAAGTCTCTAGGGCTAGGTTTGAGTGTCCACCTAGTCACTAGATGTGTCTTAAGACTAAGGAACTCTTAAAGTCTAAGGGGATTCCGTTGTCTAAGATGGAGGGGTTGAGAGCTCATTCTAAAAGTGAGGTCAATAAAAGGCGCCAAATAGGTGTGGTGTGACTAACAAGGAACACCGCACGTATTGATATTGATCAAAATGATCAACAACACCGAAAGAACACAAGCACTAATAGAAATAATCTATCCTTCACCCAAGGAAAAGAAAGAATAGAAGTAATGTGGCTCTACTTATGTCCAAGACATAAGAGAGAGGAAAAAATCCACTAAGGGATAGAGTGTGAACCTTCCACTAGGGAAGTAGGTTCTAGTCATCCACAAGGGGATGAAAGGTTTCATTTGATTCTCACTGAGGAGAAAAAAAGATTTGATTTGATCTGTTGGGGAGGGTTAAATTTGTTTCAATTTTGTTAAGTTTAGATTCTTATGGTTTGCGATGGGTTGTACTGAGTAGGAGCCACAGAGGCCAAAACCTAATTCATATTTACCAATCCAAAGGGATAGTATACTATACACATAGTAGGACTAGCCAACCAAAGGGATGCCTTTCGATATACAATAGTTGTACAAGGAAGAAAGCATAGTAGCCTTACATCCACCAAAGTAGAGACCAGTTGCTGGGGTAATCTATTAACAAGACAACAAATTGAACCCAACATAGGGCCGACTATTGAGTGAATGTCATTGGGGGACTTAGATCAACTCAAGGACAGTCAAGATGAATTTCATTTTTAGATTTATTTTGATGTGTTTTGTTGGTTTGTGATGGATCAAACTGAGAGGAGCGTATAGAAGCTTAGACCTATCTTAGATTCACTGAACCAAAGGGAGTAGATTTTCGGGCCGATGGGAGAGCTATCCGACCAAAGGAGTGCCTTCGAGGCAATGATCAATTGAAGGGAAGAAAGCTCAAGGACTCACATCTTCCACTAGAAAGATCATTTGGGTGAGCTTTGGGCAATAAAACTAAACCTTACCTGGGGCTTTTTTGATAATCATGCTAAAAAGAATGTGTCATCGTCTTACATCTTCCAAAGTGGAATGATTATCGGGGTAACATGCTTGTGGCAAAGCAGATTGAACTTGACCTAGAGGTGGCTACAGAGTGAGTACCGATCTAGGGATTTATCTCAACTCAAGTAGTCAGGCAATTTTTATAGGGAGTTCTGCTGACACTGCCCTGAAGATAGGATGCCTACTTGGGAAAAGAGGCCCTTTGGGGCCTAGAATTCCTGATCCACAAGCAAAAATTTTTATTTATTTTGTTGGCTTTAGTTTATTTTATCATTTACCCTATTAGTTTGCGAGGGATCAAACTAAGAAGGAGCTTATATTAGCATAGACCTAACTCAAATTTACTGAACAAAAGAAAATTTTGCCCATCCGCTAAACAAAGTTTCCAACCACTAGGGTGGCTACTAGGAAAGGGAAACTGTCCAACCCAAAAGTAACCTGGGTAGTATCTAAATGGAGTCACAAAGGACTTGGTCCAAGTAGAGTGCTAGGGATGGGGTAAGGGCTTAATCCACCCAGAAGATGACATGGCTAGTCAAATTCAATTGGTATTTGTCCAACTCAAGCGAGAAATGGGACTCATATCTCAAGAGTGGTGTACTCACCGGGTGAGTCACTATCAACATATCGAACATCAACCAACCTAAGGTGCCCGTAGATTTGCAATAATCAGCCTAGGAAGAAAGCTCGAGGACTAACATCCTCCTATAACAAAACTGACTGTTGGGATAGTCTATCTTTGGGTTGACAGGTGTTATCCCACCTAGGGTGACTACTGAGTGAATGCTACAGGGGCACTTATATTAGCTCAAAAGTAGTCAAGAGAAAAGGAGCCTCTGGAGGACTTATCCTAAACCTCAAATATACTTGACCTAGTTAGAGCATGGTGGCTAGTTTAAGAAGAAAGCACTGGGACTCACATCTTCTTAAACAAAGTCAACATGAGGTAGCTTATTGGCTGGGTAGTGAAGCCTACCATACTAACAAAGCACTCATTGGTTTACAATGGTCAAGTTAGGAAGAAAGCATCACATCTTCCAACAAATGACCACTAGGATGACATACTAGCAAGGTAGCATGTAGACCCGACCAAGAGCAGCTAATGAGTGAGTGCCATAAGGAGCTTGCTCCCATATCAAAATAGCTCAAGATAAAAGATATGTGTTTGTTATTGTGCATGTGCTAAAAGGAATAGGATGACTCTGGGGGACTCTTACACCTACCTTAAAGCACGGGAATTATGAAATGATGCCATGGATGGAGAAAAGGATTCCCACTAAGAAAGGATGTTGCTTGGGTTCTCTCACACCTAACTTAGTTATGCTAATCAAAATGGGATGCCTCTCAGGTTCTCTTACACCTATTCTAATAGCATCAGGAGATTGTGTTTGTGTTGTGAAAGAGGGATAGGATGCCACTGGGGGACTCTTGCACCTACCCCAAACACATTATGGTGGATTTGCAAGACAAGCAAACAACACTTCAAAAGAAGAGAAGATTTGATTAATAGAATCAAATTTTTGTTACTTTTATTAATGATTATTTTCAAACATGATTTGTTTCATGGCTAATATTTCTTTAGATAGACCCCATTAATTGGAAGCATTGGGTGTTTTCCTTTACAATCAAATAAGCTGATAAGATCCTGCTTGGTAGGCTTTCTCTATGACATAGGGACCTTCCCAAGTGGGTTCAAACTTGCCTCCCATCTGATGGGCAACAATTGGTCTCCTTAGGACTAAACATAAGTTCTCTACTCAAAGACCTAGTAGGGACCTTATTGTGAGCTTGAATCATTTTGGCCTTGTACAACTCCAAGTTCTGGCATACTCATAGGCGACCCTCCATAAAACCTTCAAGCTCTTCTAACCATAACTTTGCATTCTACTCTGTAGTGATCTTATTACCCAATGTTATCCATAGTGATGGGAGTTGAACTTCTAAGGGAAGAATGGCTTCAGACCCATACACTAAGAAAAATAGGGTAGACTAAGTTGGAGTTCGGTATGTGGTGTGGTAGGCCCACAAAGCTTCAACCAGCTACTCATTCCACTAATGTTTGCTATCATCAAGAGTCTTCTTCAGCACCTGGATGAGAGTTTTGTTGAATGCTTCTACTAAGCCATTAGCTCTAGGGTAGTAGATGGTGGAGTATTTCCAATCTATACCATGTCTTCTGGAAAAGTTGTTGATCTTCATGCTTTTAAATGCAATACCATTATCAGATATAATTCATCAAGCAACCCCGAACCTATATATGATATGGTTCTAAAAGCTAAAGCGCTTGGTGAGCTGTGACCTCTCGAAAGGATGGCTTCACACTTGGAAAAGTAGGTAGCTAAGATGAATCGATGCCCATGGAAGAAGGAGGATTGATCGACCTACAATGTCGACCCCAACACTCAAATGGCCATGAGGCTAAAGTAGAATGTGGTTGGTGGAGGACCACACCGTGTGCCTGACGCTGATGGCATCTCCTAGCTATATCCATGGAGTCTATGATCATAGAAGGCAAGTTGTATCCAATTTTTTTGACCTTCATCTTCATCTTCGGACTGGATTGATGCGCTCCACATAGACCTGAGTGTACCTCATTTATAATGCCACGGTTTGTCCAAACAACGTAACCACATTTGGTCAAAGGACAAGCGATGTGGTGCCATCAATAAAAGCGAAGGAGAAAGCTCTCTATTCACGATGGGCTTGTGATTTCTCTTGAGGTAGTTTGTCTGTTCAAGTAATCTATGAGCGGTTGCCTCAATCTAGCTCCTTGTCCATTTTAACAATGGCAAACCTCCCCTTCAAGAGAAAGTCTTTCGATGAGTTCAACATCAAGGACTTGTCTACGGACCCTTAATGAAATGGACTCATCTTAACATGCCAACTCTTTGGCAAGTTTGGCCAAAGCATCTCAGCATTTTCGCTCGGGAACCTTGTAGATAGTGACTTCGAGAATCTGGGCCAACATCTTCATGATATACTCATAGTAATGATGAAGCTTGGGTTTGAGAAATTAGTAGGACCTAATCTAGTTGATGACCAAGTGAGAATCCCCAAAGATACTGATATTCTTGACGTTGATAATGATGGCTAACTCCAAATCAGTAATCAAATCCTCATACTTGGCTTAATTTTTGGTGGAGGGTTTGGAAAGATAGTATGAGAATCTCATCACATCGAGGTTTGGAGTTAAAAGAACTATTCCTACCCCTATTTTTCCTGGGAAAATAGATGTGGTGCTTCCCCCATTAAGAAAAGAAGCAACACCATCAAAATACATCTCTCATCAACAGTTGCCAGTCTCCCCTAAGTTCATGATTTATTCATCAGGGAGATCGTCACTAAGTGGAGAATCAGTAGGAAGTGGGTGTGCTACTAAGAAATTCGCTAGTGTCTATCCTTTTATTGCACAGTAGGGTACAAATGTGATATCGAACTATGAGAGTATCATGGACCAATGAGCTAAATGTTCGGAAAGCATTGGCCATGGCGAGATCCAGGATTGGTTCTAGAGATCAAGTTCACCTTAGCATATAATGTAGCTTCCGATGCAAAGATCAAAGCTAGGCAATATTTTTCAATAGTGGATAATTTTCTTCATTAGGAATTAGATGATGGATGAGATAGTAGAGAGCGCTTTCCTTCCCCTCATCGTTAGCTTGGGCCAATAGAGTGTCGAGAGAGTCATCCAATGCGCAACATAAAGGATGAGTGTCCCCCTTGAGTGGGGCATAAGAATCTTTCACCAAGTACTCTTTGATGTCTTTGAAAGCATGCTGGCACTTATCATCCCACTTAAACATGGCATCCATTTTGACAAGTGTTGAGAATAGATTGCATCTCCCCAATAGGTTTGAGATAAAGCATCTTAGATACATCAACCATCCTTGAAAGGATCTAAGTTGAGTTAAACTCTTAAGTGGTGGTATTTCTAAGATAGCTTTAATCTTTTCAAGATCTATTTCTATTCCCCATTATCGAATAACAAACCCAAGGAATTTCCCTGAAACTACTCTGAATGCCTGAGATGAGGCGATGTCCACCATTAATTCTAGTATAGGAAGAGGAAACTCATCCTTAGGACATGCCTTTTTAAGTCCCTAAAATTGATGCAAATAATGAATTTGGCCATTCTTCTTCTTAACGGGATGACACTAGCTAACTGTAGGATATTTTTCTTCCCCGATGAAACTAGCATCGATCGTTTCTTGACTTGAAATGACATGTTCAATTTCTAATTGCAGAATCTAGGAGCTTGCTTAATAGAGATAATGTTAGATCTTGCTAGCTTGTGGACTATGTTAGAGATAATCTGACATTTCTTCATAACTCCATGCAAAGTAGTCTTTAAACTCCAATAGCCTAACTAAGTCATTGGTTTCTTCTTCATTCAAATGAACCGATGTATGTGAGGATTTTCTTCTATCGAGGTTGATTTTTTTTAGCTTGTCGATTATTGAATGAATCTCTCTCTCAAACTCGGCGTCTTTGACTTGGATATGGATCTTAAGTTTCTAAACACACATTCTCATAAGAGTTGGGGATGTGAGAAGAACCTATCGACTCAAATGGTTAGAACAACTAGGCAATACTCTTCATCATTGGACCCTATGTGAATAATCTAGTCCTGCACTTGATTGTGCTTCCTTACCTGTGTTGTTCAATAGCTTTCCGAAGTATTTTGACCTGTGCTTGGACCATGTGTAAGGAACTAAACCTTTCTGTATAATATTTGACCACAAGGCTAGTAAAAGTCAAAAGGTAATTCCATTAATTCTTTAAAGTATGTTCTCAAGTCCTACATCAAGCTCTGGACTTGAGGATGATGAACCCAAAAAGAACCTCTTCTGCTTCATGTCACTTTGATTCAGTCTTTGAATCAATGATGTAGAACTTGGCTTTAGTCTTCCAATCACCTATCTCTAATGGTAACATTATAGAACCTAAAGCCCGCTCACCTTGATCATTGATTCTCTCAATCATCATCATCTCCTCCAGATGTAGATCTTCAAATAAAAGGGTCTTTAGACTCATAATGTTCACATGCACTGGATCAATGAGAACTCGTTCAAGAAAAGATAGTCTAGGCTTCTACCATTCCTAGTAGCCATCCCTGTGGTTGGAAAATTTATTCAGTGGATGCGCAGATTCTCCCTTGGTTCAGTAAATCTGAGATAGGTCTAGGATGATATAAGCTCCTTCTCAATTTGATCCCTCAAAATTAACAGGTCATGATAAAATAAAAAAATTAAAATAACTAAAATAAATAAACAAAATTGATTTTCTTGTGGATTAGGAATTCAAGACCCCAAAGGCCCCTTTTCTCAAGCAAGCATCATATCTTTAGGACAGCATCAGCAGAACTCCCTATAGGAATTACCTGACTACTTGAGTTGAGATAAATCCTCGAGTCAGTACTCACTCTGTAGTGCCCTTAAGTCGGGTTCAATCTATTTTGCCACAAGCAGGTTACCCAGCAATCATTTCACTATGAAAGATATAAGACTATGACGCATTCTTTCTAGCATGATTGTTGCAAATCGACAGAAAGCCCTAGATCTAGTTCAATTTGTTGCCCAAAGAAACCGATCACCTAAGTGATCTTTCCTAGTGGAAGATGTGAGTTTCTGAGCTTTCTTCCCTTCAATTAATCATTGCAAACCGAAAGGCACTCCTTTGGTCGAATAGTTCTCCCATCGGCTGGGAAGCTACTCCCTTTCGGTTCAGTGAATTTGAGATAGGTCCAAGCTTCTATAAGCTCCTTCTAGTGTGATCCATCGCAAACTAATGGAATCCATCAAAATAAACAAAATTAAAAATAAAACTAATTCTTGACTCTTCTTGAGCTGATTTAAGTTCCCTATTGGAATTCACTCAATAGTCATCCCTAGGTCGGGTGTGATTTGTTGGCCAAAGCAACTGATCATTCCAATGGTTACTTATTTCCCATGCTTTCTTTTTAAGACTTGACCATTGTATACCAAAACATATTTCTCCTTTGTTGGATAGTCCCACCTTGTGGTCGGTAAACTACTCCCATTGAATTAATAAATCTAAATTAAGTTTAGGCTTTTGTGACCGCTGCTCAGTGCAGTTCATCACAAACCTATGGGATCCATTATAATCAAACAAACCCAATTATAAAAAAAATGAAATCAATCTTGACTATTTTTGAGTTGATCTAAGTCCCCCAGTGGAATTCACTCAGTGGAAGGTTCAATCTATGCCTTGCCACAATTATCCTATGGTCTTTACTTGGAGGATGTAAGTCTACTACACCTTCTCTAGTACGCTTGTTGCATAAAAAAGGCATCTCTTAGCTAGTCCTACTATATGCTTAGTAGACTAAAAGGGGTTAGTAAATTTGAGTTGAGTCTTAGCCTCCATGGCTCCTATTCAGTACAACCCATTTCCATCTAGGTTTATCCTAAAAATTCAAACTAACAAAATTTGAAACAAATTCAATCCTCTCCCCCAGTGGAGATATCTCCTTAGTGAGATTCAAATCAAATATAACCTTTTATCTCCTTATAGATGACTTGAACCTACTTCCCTAGTGGAAGGTTCACACTCTATCCCTTAGTGGATTTCTTCCTTCTCTCATGTTTTATACATAAGCAGAGCCACAGTGCACTAAGTTTTGGATTATTTCTTTTTGTTTGGTCAGGGATAGATAGTTTCTATTAGTGCTTGTGATATTTCGGTGTTGTTGATCATTTCGGTCAACACCAATATGTGTGGTGTTCTTGGTTAGTCACACCACACCTATTGGGCTCCCTTTGTTGACCTCATTTTTTTAGAATGAGCTCTCAACACCTCCATCTTAGGCTTAGGACTTCTCATAGACTTTAAGAGTTCCTTAGTCTTAAGACACATCTAGTGATTAGGTGGACACTCTCCCAGCCTATAAGAGTTAGAAGAGAGTGGAATAGATCAAGCCTGGGGTGTAAAATCTCTACCCTTTAGCTTAAACCATTCCTCACTTCCCTTCTTTCAAGTCAAATTTCAAATCAATTCTATTTAATTTTCTCAAACTCCAAATCAATTCCATGATTTAATTCCATGATTGAAACCCATGATCAAAATCCATCAAAATTCCTAAGTTCAAAATCCCTAAGTCCTTAACCCTTTCTTAAGGACTTAACCAAAACTATGATCTAAACCTATTCAAACCTTTGAGATTTTATCATGATCCATTTATATTCTCATTTATATTCCCATATATAAATAAAATATAAATTCAAACTCATCAAATCAAATTCAAAATTCCAAAACAATTCATGAAAATTTTCTTAAATTCCATTAATTTTTCATTTAAAGACTTAGCCAAAATCAACTCCAAGTCTTGATCAAACCTCTTCATACCTTTGATTTCTCATGATCCATTTATATTCACATTTATATTCCCATATATAAATGAAATATAAATTCAAACTCATCAAATCAAATTCAAAATTCCAAAATAATTCATGAAAATTTTGAAATTCCTTTAATTTTTCATTAAAGGACATAGCCAAAATCAACTCCAAATCTTGATCAAACCTATTCAAACCTTTGAGATTTTCTCATGGTTCATTTATATTCTCATTTATATTCCCATTAATTATGAAATATAAATTCAAACTCATCAAATCAAATTCAAAATTCCAAAAACAATTCATGAAAATTTTCCTAAATTCCTTTAATTTTTCATTAAGGGACTTAGCCAAAATCAACTCTAAACCTTGATCAAACCTACTAAAAACCTTAGGATTTTCTCAAAACTTATTTATATCCTCATTTATATTCACATATATAAATGAAATATAAATATAACGCAATCCAATCAAAGCCAAAAATTAAATTAAAAATTTAAAAAGCTTGAAATTACCTTAAATCTCTTAATTTTTCATTAATGGATTTAACCTAAACTTTGATCAAACTCATTCAAAATCATGGGATTTCCTCAAAATATATTTGTATTCTCATTTATGTTCTCATATATAAATGAAATATAAATATAAATCAATCAAATCTAATTCAAAAATTAAATTTCAAATTAAAATTCTATTAAATCCTTTAAATTCCTTTAATGGATTTAACCTAAATCATGATTAAACTCTTTCAAATCCTTGAAATTTTCATGATCAATTTATATTCACATATATAAATAAATATAAATTCAAACAATCAAAACCAATTTCAAAATCAAACTCAAATCAAATCAAGCCTTCCAAGCCAAAAAAAAATCTTGAACTTAGCCAAATCACTTTCAAATCAAGTCAAACTCTTGATTTTCTCTCATGGTTCAATCAATCATACAATCATGAGCTCATATATAAATTCAAACCTCAATCCTTCAATTAAAACCCAAATAAAAAATCAAACCCAAGATCCCTTCTTATTCTTCCTTTCAATATGAAATTTTCAAATGAATCAAAACTCATTTGACTTCAAACCACTTGTAATTGGATTTATATTTCAATCATAAGTCCATATACAAGATTAATCAACTTAAATCAAGCTTTGCCCAAGCCATTTGACCCATTTAGGCTCACTTGACCTAAAGTGACCCAAAGTACCCTTATGAGATAACTTTTGATTCTAACCAAATTGGCTTGAACCAAAATCGTATTTGCCTCTCATCATGATCAACAATCATCATGGGATGATCAATCAATCAAATTGGGTCAAACCAAGTCAAACCTAAGGGTTGACCAAGTCAACACTTACCCTAAAATGAAACCTAACATAGCCAAAATCCACCATAGGCCAAATTGATTGAAACCTTGATCCAAGTTCACTCATGACCTATGTTTGAACTTGCCAACATTTGAGCCTAACCTAGCAATTGGCCCACTTGACCCAAGTTGACCCATTTTGACCTAAAGGCCAAAATGTGTCAAAACTTGATCTAAGCCAAATTGATTGAAACCAATGGGTCAAGTCCCAAATCACTTGTGAAACTTGACCAAAGCCAATTGGCCAACTAGACCCAACCTAGCCCAATTGACCTTAGACCCAACATGACCTAAAGGGGTCATGTTGAGCCAAAATTGAACCTAATTGAAATTGATTGGAAATAAAGATACCAATCCACTCCATATGACTAACCAAACCTAAGCCTACCCTTGACCTCCCAAATAGGTCAAATGGGTCAAATAGATCAACTTGACCATTGACCTAAATGAGTCATATGAACCAAAATCAAATATAATCCAAATGAACCAAACCAAATGCACCAAATCATTTCAAATGATCATATGAACTTGACCCAACCCGTGGTTTGACTCAATTTGATCTATAACTGACCAAGTTGACCCATTTTGACCTAAATGGGTCAACATTTAAACCTATCAAATGGATTCCAAATCCATTGAAACTTGGCCCAACCTATTTTCTCAACATACCAAACATATACCCAAATTGAAAAACAAAATGACCATTATGCCCTTAAGCCATAGAACAAATTTTGGCTAGCCCATGTATTTTGGTCATGCACTCATCAAAACACTGAGGCCCTCCTAAAACCTCAAGGGTACCATGATGAGTGCACTAATGGGTTTGGGTCAACCCATTTGGCCCATGGACCAAACCCAACCACCCATGGCCAAATTAAAATTCTAAACTCCCTCTAAAGTTTAGTTGGATGCACATCAGAGTTAACCTTCCACTCCCCTAGCCAAACTAACCATGTGCACACCTCTAACCACCCAAACAACCCATCCCATGGGATTAATTAGACCAAATGGCAAGCTTATGCTCGACCGTCCGATTGCCATAAGGGGAGATATACTCCCCCTAATCCACTAAAATTTTCACTCACACTTGATCGATTGGAACCTACGAAGCTTTAGAAACCTTCAGAGCTTTCCTAAGGTGCCTAGAGAGGAGAGAATTCTTCTCTTTTGCAAAGGCAAAATAGGGGAGCTCACCTTTATTTCCAAGTTCCTCTACACTTGATCCCACTTAAATTTTTTTTACACTCATCATCCAAGGACCAATTCAAGCTTGCCTAAGCATCCAATTGAGTTCTAGAGGCAAGGGGAAGATCAATGCGATCAAAGCTGCAAGGGGAGTGAAGAGGAATTGGTCCATAGAGCTCTACACCTCAAGAAGGAACTTGCTCTGCTAGATGAAGCTACCTCATCGATCCTGAGGATCACTGTTAAATTTTGACCACTTAGGCTAAGAGGTGTTGGTCCTTTGTGAAAAAAATTTCTATTTCATGTAAAATCTATCATGGATTGGCCGCTTTGGTCTTTTAGATGGTGTGGGTTGAGTCTTGAATCAATCCGTGAAGAATCGGGCTCGAATCTTCCCTTGGATTGTGAACGATTCACATTAATCCTCAGGGAAGAACTCAGCCCATCTTAGTCATCCATCCGTGCAATTTTAGATGGACGGCTGAGATTATTTCCCACATTTTAAAAATTAATCCTCGTTTCAAAACCAGATCAGCCCATCCGATCTTTTGGATGGCGCCATCATTCCCCCATTGATAACTAGGGCTCACGGCACACGCATGTAAAGCGTACTGCCACCATCGCATGATGGATATTAACCTAAGATTAATTATGGATTAATTATAATTCTTAATTAATTCAAAAACCTTCAAAAAATTATAACTCAACTTAGAAAAATTAAAAAATATATATAAGAAAAAATGCTATTGATAGATAATTTTACCTAGAATATTTTAAAATTATTTTTAATGAATTTTGATCTCCCCTTTTCTCTGAATTTGGGTTTCTTTGAGAAGGTTCATTAACTAATTATTCCCTAATTAAGTAGCCAATTAATTGCAAACGTCAAGGGTTTATTTTAGGAGATGACCTCTACCTCCCCTAATTTTTTTGAGATTTATTGAGGCCTTGATTAGGGAATTATCTCATTCCTTTATCACCCCCCTTCATGTAATTAAGGGTAATTAAGGTATAATTAGTGGGTTTTACCTATGATTAAGTTGGATTAAGGTTAGATCCAGTGAGCAAGGGTTTTATAGAATAATTTTGGGATATTTCCCCTAGGCAATTCCCTAAACCCCCTTTTATCTCCTTAATCTCTTCTTAATTAAGAGTTAATTCATCAATTCCCCATTTAAACAATTTTCAAAAATTCTAAAAGTCTAAAAAATTTAATTAATCTACCTTGGGTAGATGCTTAGGTGTTTAATAATAAATTATTTAAACTCCTTTCATAAGTGTGAAAGGGTGTTTTAAAAGTACTTAGGCTAAAATCCCTTAGCTTAACAACAACAACAAGCCTTTATCCCACTAAGTGGGATCAACTACATGAATCCTTCATCTCCATTGTGTTCTATTATGTGTCAAATTCTCATTTAATTCAAGTATACTTAGGTCATTATTTTGTACATCTTAACCAAGTCTTTTTTAGGTCTACCTCTACCTTTCTTAGCATAAGGCAAATCTAATGCATCCGCTTCTAACCAAGTCATGGACGATGCTTTTATGTGGCCAAACCATCTAAGGAGACTCTCTCTAATATTATCCGCTTGAGCTACAACTTTTCTCAACATGCTCATTTTGATTTTATCTCTAAGAGTAAAGCCACTCATCCACTGAGCACCTTCATCTGTAACATTAACTTAGTCTTATGATTCTCTTTATTGGCCAACATTCTACCAAAGTCATTGCGGTCTTACCATCTTATAAATTTTCCTTAAGTTTAAGTGGAACTTTTCTATCACACAAGGCTAGATGCATTCCAACCATCCAACTTGAAGTTCTACTAATAACATCTCCATCTATCTCACCATCATTTTGAACAATAGAACCTTAGCTTAATTAACTTTTAATTGTGAGCCAAATTGCATTAGGACTTCTCATTACTAGGTGCATTGCAAATTCACATACCTTGTGGGTTTTATGTCATCTCATTGGCTCATAATTACTTAGTTAATTTTTCTATGGTGGTGTAGGTAAGGGTTAATTAAGCCACTTAATGCATACCTTAACCTAATCAATGCTTAAAAATGGATTTAATTATCTAAAAATTAAACTAAAATATAAAATAGATGCCAGAATGGGTTAAGGACAACAAACTAATTTCACCCTTTTAAAATTAAATCAAACTTCAAACAAACAAAAATCATTTTGAAATTAACTTTGATTTATTCTAAGTTTTCTTATTCTTTAAGAATGTCTTTAGGAATTAAGTAAAGTGAGTTTGTTTACATGATCACATTGCTTTAGATCTTTCCTAACATGTTAAATTGTATGCCATGTGATTTATGCATCCATGATTTCATGTTTTCAAAGTTTTAAAATGAAATTGTTTACTTTATGTCAAGTGTGCGTGTGGTGGCTAAAGTAAAATATGAGTGGCTATTATCACTACTAAATCAAAAATATTTTCAAAACTTATAAATAAAATATCAAATCTAAAAGTGTGTTATTCGTATCTTAATTATTAGCTTGTATGTGATGAACTATGAATCATGTTTAGTGTAGCCTATTCCTTCCTTTCTTGTGTTAGCATAGCTTTGAATATGGTTTGGTAAGATGTAGGGTTCATTTGAAAAGAACCCAACACTTACTTAATCCTAAACCCTATTCATCCCTATGCTCTCACTTAAGAAGGATTGCCTACACTTGCATGGATAAATTGCATAAACAAAATGAAACCCTTAAGTAAACTTTTGCATATTCCTTTTCCATTTCATTTTTTTATATGCATGTTAGTACTTAAGGAAAGTGGTATATTAGTCCGGACAACCTCGAGGTTGTGATGCTTTAAGTAGCCCTAAGTAGGTTTTGTACCTTACATCTCTGATTGTACTCACTTATGCCTTTCTTACTTTCATGCATGTATGTGAAATTTTGGATAAGGAAAATCTTTTCTACTTGAGAAAATTCATGCATCTGAAACTTCTAAATTTTCTTAAATGGATTACTTAGCATGCATCATAATGTGTGTTAAATACTCTCATTTACATGTATATATATGCTTAGGGTCCATCCATATGCATGTTATATATGTTGGGAATGAATTGAAGTAATGTGTGTTATTTGAATTTTGATTCATGTTTCTTAATATTAAAATGTCTTTCTTTTTGGATAGGCTTGTTTAGAGTTGATCTAAACTTAGGATTATTTAAAATATTTAATCAAAACTTTCACCTAAATGAAACTAAAATGTGAACTTACTTTAAAAATTACTTTAAGGATTAGGGAAGGAAAGAGAAATTATCTTCTCTTTCCCTCTCTTTATAACTTAGTAATTAATTGTAAGTTTCACTAAAACCAAATTAAAACATGAAATAAAATAATTTAAAACACTTAAATAACTTAAATGAAACCCTCCTCAAAGTTGAACATGTTCTTCACACTTAAAAAATTCAAACCTAAAGACCGAAGCTAAGCATACCACACAAACCTTCAAAGCACCCACATTAGCCTAAGTCATCACTTCTATCTTTAGGTTAGGTCAGTGCATGGTTTGATGCTATATTTTATTTTTTGGTGAATATTTTAGACTGGATGTTAGGGTGTATGCTCATAGAATGAATGGTAGTACATGCTTAGTCTGCCTATTCTTTTCTGTGGGATTAAAAAGGCTATCATAAAGAAAAATATAAATGCTTCTTGCTTGTAGGTGCTTATACCCCTTTGCATAATCCATAGGCCAAGTGGACTTAGTCACCCATGTGTGGGGTGATAAGCCCAATATATATGCTTGGAATTTGTGTGGTATGATTTGACCAACCTTTGTTTTGTAGGTATTAGTTAGATTTATACATTTTCTTTTCTTGTAAAAATTTGTATATTTAGGATTTGGAATGATTTGTTATGGGGTATTAGGATGAGCATTGGTCATAAGATCACATCTTATGTACCATGTGAAGCCTTGGAGCATCTACCATTCAACCATCTAAAGGAAGATCCAAAGAAGAAAAGAAGAAAAGAAAAGAAGAAAGAAGAAAGAAAAACCAAGCTTGAAGACCCTCATAACAATGAATTCCTTTTGCTTAATTGTAATTCAATTCATTTGCACTCCGAGTTGTATAAGGGTAGATCTCGGCTACTCAATTTGATATTTTTGGGTTTGTGTGGTGGTGCCCGACCACAAACAGACATTTATTCTTTTTGCACTAGTTTTATAAATTGACTGATGTTTGTTTAACTTGCGCATTAAGTGGCATACTTTTCCTAATTTCTTCCATACTTTATGTATGGCCAGGATGTGGATTAGGCTCTTTAGGTAAAAATAAATCTTTTACCTAACTTAACAACTCAAAATTAAAACTAAATAACTCATAACCTCACCTAAAGCCTAGGATTAAAAAATCAAGATAAAAGAATTAGAAACCCCAATGGATTTAGAGTTCTTTTCCTAATAATATCATACACAACTGATCTTATTTCAATCTTAATCGAGGGTTTACTTGCGAGAACCCTGGCCACCTTTGAGGGCGGTGGAAACTCACCTCCTAAACTTCTCACTGATTTTGGCTAATAATCTACTTTCTCATGCATTTGACATAAAAAACCTATTAGCCTGAGTCAAATTAATTGTCCAAAAATGACATAAAATGAAATTTGAAATGCATTAGATTTAGGTCATTTGAAGCATTTCTCTTTACATGATCTAGTCTCTTTAGAGAGTGAGTTTAAGGACTTAGTCTCTTTCTAAATTAAAATAGCCTAGCTATCTTGCATAAGCATAAAGACTTGCCTACATGTATTTAAAATCATAGGAGGAGTTAGCCACCCCTCATTGTAATTCACCGGGTGGTTTGTCCTCTCTTGTGGAGGCAAACCAATTAACCATTCTTCACCTTAGATTTAGGTTGTGCTTCCGACCCTCAAAGCTCCCTAGATTTAGGTTCTGAAGTTGCTTCTCCCCCTTTGTGGGCCATGAGCTTAATTGCTCACCTCTTGGCATTTTTTTAATCTTGTGTTAAGGAATCTTAAGTCCTAAAATTTTAATGAAAAATATAACTCAAATAAACTAAATCAATTTCTAAAATATAAATCCTAACTATAGGATAGTTTGAAATGCTTGCTAGGTTTCCTAGCATCGTGAGCATCTCCTGCTTATTCTCATTTTGGCTTCGATAATAACTCCCTCTTTTGATCAATCTCATTGATCCTTCAAACATAAACCAATCGAATGATAGTCCTTCCCTATTGAAATCTTTAAAGTCAATGATCATTTAGCTTAATTGAGAGTTTTTTCTAAAGGATCATGTCCTTTAAAATGTAATTAACTATGGGGACTTACCCCTGTATGGAACTTAACAAACTTGATTTAAAATAATCCCTGCTTTACTTTTTCATGTAAAGTAGGGGAAGAATCTCTAGGACATATGTAGACCCATCATCCTTAGAAGTCCTTATTGAGGTGATTGGTTCCATTAAAGGGTAGTGACTTCTGTCTCTTGAGATAGTACACTATACCTTAATGACGTATCTGATCACCTGAATAAGTACATTTATAGATCTGCATGACATCTTACTAAGACAAATTTTTATAAGGTCTCTTCTTTCTTTTCTCCACAGATTTGAAAGGTGACTCCTTTATAGAAATTTTTCATGATAGTGTGGAAATGTTTAATCATATGATTCTTCTTCCTATGCTGGGTATAGGTAGGATGGGAGGAGTATGAGCTAGCCATACTCAAATGTGGGGGAGGCAAGCCCTGAGACCAGGGGAGCCTTACCTTTAGAGGGTACAGATGGTAGGGTACTATCCCGGGATCGCAACACATGAGCAACTCGATGACAACTATAAGCCGGTACGCCAAGATCACGGCACTATATAACAAGTATGTGGTGCCACGTTTTCCTCTTTAGTGAGGAGATATCAGAATCATAAGGTTAGTCTATCCTGATGACTCGCTTCTGCCCAGTCACCTTGGTTCTGCTGACTGTGGTGAGGGGAATGCCGTCACAAGTGATCCTGGCCACCTCAAATCCTTGGCCAAAGTGAATCAAGTGGGTATGGTCTAGACAGGGGAAGTCAACCTAATCTAAAGCTAGATCCATACCATGGGAGAAAGTGAAGACAAACTTTTGAGAACCAACAATTTCGAAAACTGTAGTAAACCGAAACTGAATTGTACTATACTGACTGTAAAGAATTTACATCTTATATTAATTTTCTGTCACCATAGATTTTTTGAATTTTGAGTTTGCAAATTTGAACCCAAACCCAACAACTTGAAAGAGTTAAGTGCGGTTCAAATAGATTTGAAGAGATTCATTGAAAGAGGAATTTGAATATGAATCCAAACTTCAACAAATTTAGGTATGTTGAAATATGGATTCAAAATTTTTGATAGGATAATTCCTTAGGTTCATTGATGTTTTGAATTTTTATGATTTTGAGGACCCTTTCCTTTAACAAATTTGGGTATGTTAAAGTAAGGGTCAAATGATTTTGTTTTTAATTGATTGTTTTAGAATTTTTACTTAGCAAATTTCAGTATGCTAGGTAAAGTGTTTGAGAATGATTGTTTCTTTTTTTGGATTTTGTTTTGATTTTGAAAATTTTAGAATTCTCACTTAGCAAATTTATGTATGCTAAGTGAAAAATCCAAGTGTGTTTTGTGTAATTTTTGAAAATAGGGTTCATACCAAATTTAGGTATGCTAAGGAAATCCTAAGTGTTTCATTTTGTTGGAATGTTTTAATTTTTGAAAAGGTAGGATCCTTAGCAAATTTGGTATGATAAGGGAATCCTAAGTGTTTCATTTTATTTTTGATGTGTTTTGAAAGTGGAGATTCAACTTTAGCAAATTTGGTATGCTAAAGATGAAATCACACTTAGTTTTGTGAAATGAAAATTTCACTTAGCAAATTTGAGTTTGCTAAATGAAATTCGAAATGGTGTGTTTAAAATTTTGATTTCATTTTGGTTTTGAAAAGTGAAAACTTCTCATTAGCAAATTTGGTATGCTAAGGGAAGAAGTTCCAAAGGTATTTGAGAAGTTTTGGTCTTGGCTTCGAAAACTTCACTTAGAAAATTTCAATATGCTAGGTGACGTTCCAAATATTTGTTTGGAAGTTTTGAATTTCTTCTTAATAAATTTGGGTATGTTAAGTGGGGTTTAAATGTTTAGAAAATTTTTGAAATATGATTGTTGATTTTGATTTTAGATTTGGAAACTTTACTTAGCAAATTTGATTATGCTAAATGAATTTCCAAATATATGAAAATTTTTGAATTTGACTTTGGAGACTTCTCTTAACAAATTTGGGTATGTTAAGTGAGGTTCCAAATGTGTTTAGAAAATTTTGAAATATGATTGTTGATTTTGATTTTAGATTTGAAAACTTTACTTAGCAAATTTGATTATGTCAAATGAAGGTCCAAATGCATGTTTAAAAAATTTTGTTGGATTTTTAATTTGGAGACTTCACTTAACAAATTTAGGTATGTTAAATGAAGTCCCAAAATGTGTTTAGAAAATTTTTTGGATTTTGAATTTGGATTTGGAGACTTCACTTAACAAATTTGGGTACGTTAAATGAGGTTCCAATATGTGTTTAGAAAATTTTTGAATTTTAAAATTGGAGACTTCACTTAACAAATTTGGGTATGTTAAATGAAGTTCCAAATGTGTTTGAAAATTTTGAATTTTGGATTTGGAGACTTCACTTAACAAATTTAGGTATGTTAAATGAAGTTCCAAATGTGTTTGAAAATTTTGAAATATGATTGTTGATTTTTGATTTTGATTTGGAAACTTTACTTAGCAAGTTTGATTATGACAAATGAAGTTCGAATGAATGCTTGGAAAATTTAGTTGGATTTTGAATTTGGAGACTTCACTTAACAAATTTGGGTATGTCAAGTGAGGTTCCAAATGTGTTTAGAAAATTTTTGAAATATGATTGTTGATTTTGATTTTAGATTTGGAAACTTTACTTAGCAAATTTGATTATGCCAAATGAAGTTCCAAATGTATGTTTGAAAATTTTTGTTGGATTTTTAATTTGGAGCTTTCACTTAGCACATTTGGGTATGTTAAATGAAGTCTCAAAATGTGTTTAGAAAATTTTTTGGATTTTGGATTAGGAGATTTCACTTAACAAAGTTAAATAAAATTCCAAATATGTTTGAAAATTTTTGAAATATGATTGTTAATTTTTGATTTTTGGTTTGGAAACTTCACTTAGCAAATTTGAGTGTGCTAAATGAAGTTCCAAAATATGTTTAGAAAATTTTTAAATATGTTAAAGTTTAAATGTTTTGAAAAGAGGACTTCCATTCAACAAATTTAAGTATGTAGAATGGAGATCAATTTTATTTTTGAAATATGAAATTTTGTGTGTGATTGTTGCTTTTTTGAAAGAGAGGAATTCCAACTTAAAACATATGTGAGATATGTTCAAGTGAGATTTCCTAAATGATATTTATTTTTAGTTGGGAATGAAATCTTCATTTATTAAATTTTAGTATATTAAATGAAGGTGTTCATGAGTGCTTTTTCAAAATTTTAATTTTGTTTATAAATGAAATTTCTATTCAATAAGTGTGAATGTATTGAAATAGAAAAAATCCATGTGTGCTTTTGAAAACTTTATGATTATGATTGTGATTTTTGGAAAAGATGATTATTCATTTTATTTTGAAAATGAAATCTTCATCAAAGTAAATTGAAAGAAGATGTTCATTTGTGCTTTTGGAAAATGTTATTAGTTTTATTTTTTTAAAACCCCTACATGTAACAATTATGGGAATTATTAAATGAGGGTGACAAAATTTTGTGCAAAATATTTTATTAAGTGCATTTTTGAAAAGCAAAGTTCTTTATGAAAGAATTTTTTTTTTAATTTTAGGATGAACCTTTTCTTATCATGAAAATGATAAGGAGGAAGTCTTTAAAATGTTTTTCTTTTATAGATCTTTTAATTTTACCCATTGGAGGTCCCAATGAGAGTTTTAAGACCAATGAGGAATGTGGTCCTAAAACCTAAAGATGTTGGCTAACTCAACTCAAGAATGAAATGAGCTAAGTGCCCATGGAAAGAAGGATAGTCATGGGTTCATACTAAAGTACAAAACCACTATCAATACTCAAAGACAATGATCATTTAACATAGATGGAGAGAGGAACCATCCCTAGTGGAGTCGCTAGAAAAATATGTGGTGAAAAATTCTCATAGGGGTCGCCTTCAAATCTATGGAGAGAAAGAAAAAAGCAAGACCTATAAAAATTCATCTTTTTAGAATGCCACGTAGATCCACAGATGTACTTATTCAGGAGATCGAGTACTTCATCAAAGAATAGTGTACTATCTTGAAAGACAGAAGTCACTATCCTTTAATGGACCTAATCATCTCAATAAGAACTGCTAAGGATGATGTGTCTACATATGTACTAGAGATTCTTCCCTTACTTTACATGAAAAAGTAAAGCATGGTTTATTTTAAACCAAGTTCAATAAGTTCCCTATAGGGGAAAACCCCCATAGTTAATTACATCTTAAGGATGGGATCCCTTAGGAAAACTCTCGATTAAGATAAATGATCATTGTCTTTGAAGATTTCAATAGGAAAGGACTATCAATCGATTGGTTTTATTTTGAAGATCAAGTGTCATTGATCAAAAGGGGGAGTTATTATCGAATCCAAAATAGAAGATAAGTAGGAGATGCCCACGATGCTAGGAAACCTAGAGAGCATCTCAAACTATCCTATAGTTGGGCTTTACATTTTTAAAATTGATTTAGTTTGTTTGAGTTGTATTTTTCATTATAAATTTAGGACTTAAGATTCCTTAACACAAGATTTAGAAAATGCCTAAGAGGTGAGGAATTATGCTTATGGCCCGAAAAGGGGAGAAGCAACCTCAGAACTTAAATCTAGGGAGCTTTGGCGAGGGCAAAAAGCACAACCTAAATCTAAGGCAAATGTGGTTATGTGGTTTTCCTCCATAAGAGGACAAATATAACTTACAGACTTCTGGGAGGTGTGGGCCAACTAACTCTCTATGATTTTAAATACATGTAGGCAAGTCTTTATGCTTATGCAAGATAGCTAAGCTATTATTTATTTAAAAAGAGACTAAGTCCTTAAACTCACTCCCTAAATAGACTAGATCATCAAAAAGGACATGCTTCAAATGACCTAAATCTAATGCAATTCAAATTTTATTTTATTATTTTTATTTTGGACAAATATTTTGACTCGGGCTAATAAATTCATATGACTAATGCATGAGAAATAAATTATTGGCCAAAATCATCGAGAAGGGAGGAGGTGTGTTTTCACCATGGCTCTCAAAGGTCAAGCCGAGTTCTCTGGAAAAGGTGGAAAGCCCTCAAACAAGAATGAAATAAGATGCATTTGTGTATGATATTATAAAAGAAATGTTCATCCAGCTAAGGGGTTGTTAATTCTTTTATCTTGATTTTAAACTAAGCTTTAGGTGAGGTTATGAGTTGTTTAATTTTAATTTGGGTTGTTAAGTTGGGTAAAAGATTTATTTTTCCCTAAAGAGCCTAATCCACATCATACATAAAGCAAGGAAAGAAACAAAATTATGCCACTTAATCTAAACAAATCATCAATCAATTTATAAAATTGTAAAAGAATAAAAAAGGTCATTGTGTCACCATACACAAACCAAAAAATATCAAATATGCATAGAGCTCTACCCTTATACAACTTGGATTACAAAGGAATTAAATTACAATTAAACAAGGAATTCATTGTTATGGGGGTCTTAAGCTTTATTCTTCATTCTTCTTCTTTTTTCTTCTTCTTTTTTTCTTTTCCTTTCTTCTTTTGGTTCCTTCTTTTGAATGGATGAAAGGTAGATGCTCCAAGGCTTCACATGGTGCATAAGATATTATCTTATGAACAATGCTCATTCTAATCCCCATAACAATCATACCAAAATCCTAATTGCACAAATTTACATGAAAAAGAAAAGTGAAAATCTAACTAACACCTGCAAAACAACGGTTAGCTAAAACAAACCACTTAAATCCCAAGCATGTATATTGGACTTATCACCCCACACATGGGTGACTAAGTCCACCTGACCTATGGGTTATGCTCAGGGGTATAAAGCACCTACAAGTAAAAGCATTTATATTTTTATTTATGATAGCCCCAAGCACAATCCTCAGAGAAAAGAATAGTTAGACTAAGAACATCATACCATTCATTCTATGAGCATACACCCTAACATCCAGTCATATAAAACATAACATCAAACCATGCATCGACCTAACCTAAGGCTAGAAGTTGTGACTTAGGGCAATGTGTGTGCTTTGAAGGTTTTGTGGCATGCTTAGCTATGGCTTTAGGTTCAAATTTTCTAAGTATGAAGAACATGTTCAACTTAGAGGAGGGTTTCATTTAAGTTGTTTAATTATTTTGGGTTAATTTTATTTTATGTTTTGATTTGGTTTAAGTGAATCCTACAATTAATTACTAAGTTATGAAGAGAGAGAAAGAGAAGAGAACTCCTTTTCCTTCCCTAACCTAAGTAATTTCTAAAGTAGATTCACATTTTTGTTTCATTTAGGTGAATGTTTTGATTAAATATTTTAATTAATCCTAAATTTAGATAAACTCTAAACAAACCTATTCAAAAAGAAATGCATTTTAAGATTAAATAAAATGAATCAAAATTCACATAACACACATTACTTCATTTCTTTCCCAACATATATAACATGCATATGGATGGACCCTAAGCATATCTATACATGCAAATGAGAGTATTTAACACACTTTGTGATGCATGCTAAGTAATCTATTTAAAAGAATTTGGAAGTTTGTTATGCATGATTTTTATTAGTAGAAAAGGTTTTCCTAATCCAAATTTTCACATACACATATGAAAGTAAGAAAGGCATTAGTGAGTACAGTGCCACTATTAACCAAAGGTGTAAGGTACAAGACCAACTTAGGGCTATTTAAATCCTCGCAACCTCGAGGTTGTCCAGACTAATATACCACTTTCCTTAAATACAAACATATGTATAAAAGAAATGAAATGGAAAAGGAGAATGCAAAAATTGTTTAATGGATTCATTTTTGTTTTTGTAATTTATGTGTGCAGGTATAGGCAATCCTTCTTTGGTGATAGCATAGGGATGAAGAGGGTATGGAATGAAGTAAGTTTTGGGTTCTTTTCAAATGAATCCTACATCTTACTAACTCCTATTCAAAAACTATGTTAACATAAGAAAGAAAGGAAACTTATGCTAAACATACCTTTATAATCTATCACATGCAAGCTTATAATTAAAGTATAAGTAGCACACTTTCAGATTTTATATTTGATTTATGTATTTTGAAAATAATTTGGATTTAGTATGATAATAGCCACTCATATTTCTATTAGTCAACACATGCAAATTTGACATAAAGTAAACAATTTTAGTTTAAATTTGAATTTCAAAATTAGAAATGCATGACATCACATGACATACAACTTAACATGTTAGGGAAAGTTCCAAAGTAATGAAATCATGTAAAAAACTCACTTCACTTAAATCCTTCCTATGGAATAATAAAATTTATAATAAACCAAAGTGAATTCAAAGTGATTTTTGTTTAGTTCGAAGTTTGATTTAATTTTGAAAAGGTGAGATGAGTTTTTGTTCCTAACCCATTCCACATGTTTGATATTTTTGTTTAATTTTTAAATAATTATATCCATTTTTATGCATTGATTAGGTTAAGGTATGATTAAGTGACTTAATTAACCCTTACACCACCTTAGAATAATTAACTAAATAATTATGAGCCAATAAGATGACATAAAACTCACAAGGAATTTAAAGTTTCAATGCACCTAATAATGAAAAGGCCTAATGCTATTTGGCTCACAATTAAAAGTTAATTAAGCTAAGAGGTTTAGCTTAAGTAATTTCAAAACACCCTTTCACACATGTGAATTGGGTTTTGATTTTCTTAATTGAACTTTGGTTATTAAACACCTAAGCATCTACCCAAAGTAGATAAATTAAGTTTTGGAACTTTTTAGAATTTTTAAAAATTGATTAAGGAATAATTAATGAATTAACCCTTAATTAAGAGGAGATTAAAAAGAGAAAAGAGGGTTTAGGGAATAGCTTAAGGGAAATGGCCCAAAAATATTTCATAAACCTCCTGCTTACTAGATCTGACCTTAATCAACCCTAATCATAGGTTAGAATTACTAGTCATACCCTAATAATGCTTAATTACATAAGGAGGGTAATTAAGGAAACCATATGCAATTATTCTAATCAAGCCTTTAATAAATCCCAAGAAAATTAGAGGAGGTAGAATTCATCCCCTAAATCATACCCAAGAAATTTGGGATTAATTAGAGGCCTAATTAAAAATAATTAGCAAAATAAACTTTCCAATAAAACCTAAATTCAGAGAAAAGCATAATTTAAAACTCATCAAAATTAATTTTAAAATGTTATATGTTTAATTATCTATCCATAGATTTTATTTCACATTTATCTAATTTTAGAGGGAGTTATGAATTTTAGAAGATCTCAAGGTTAATTAAGAATTAATTAAGCATTTTAAATACTCCCTAACTAATCTCTACCTCACGGCGTGACGTGTGGCGGCGACGGTCTGCGTGCTTTACACGTGTCATGCTATGAGGGGATTACTTAAGTCATCACATCACTGAGTGGCGGTGCCGCTTCAATCCTCTATCATCAATCAAAGATCGATGGCCGGGATCTCCCATGTTTTAAAAGTTAAAAGATTTCAAACATTTTATCTCACCATCCATCTAAAATGCTCGGATGGATGGCTGATATCTTCCAAGTTCTTCCCCTTGATCAATAAAGACCGTCCATAATCAAGGGGGAGATCCAAGCTCGCTCTAACATGGATTCCAATCAAACTCAACCCACACCATCTAGAGACAGAGACCTACAAATCCAACGGTCAAAAATTAAGGGGTGAAAATTTCTTTCTCAAAGCTCCACACCACATTGAGTTTAATGGTTGGAAAATCCCATACCTCCCTAGAGGTGATCATCGGCACTTGATTCCCTTGCATAAGCTTCATCTGGTTGAGATGAAGCCTTGCTGAAGTTTTGAGCACTTGAGGTTAAGTGGATCCTTCTATGGGTCACCTCCTCCTTTGCTTGAGTTTGGCTTTGATCCAATTCAATCCTTCCTTGCCCTTAGAACTTGGGAATCAACTTAGGTGAGCTTGACTTGGCCATCTAAGTATGCAAAAGGAATTGGAAGAAAATGAAGTGTGAAAGAAGTTGGCAATTTAATTAGCTTCCCCTAGTTTTGAATTTGGCTCATATGACTTCATTCATGTCAAATGGGTCAAGTTGACCTATTTGACCTATTTGAGGTAGGTCCAAGGGTAGGTTTAGGTTAGGTTAGTCATATGGAGTGGGTTGGTATCTTTGTTTTCAATCAATTTGGGCTAAGTTCAATTTTGGCTCAACATGACCCCTTTAGGTCATGTTGGGTCTAAGTCATGCTAAGTTGGGTCTAGTTGACAATTGAGGCTTTGGTCAAGTTCCACAAGTGATTTGGAATGGACTTGACCCATTGGTTCCAATCAATTTGGCTTAGATCAAGTTTTGACACATTTTGACCCTTTAAGTCAAAATGGGTCAACTAGGTCAAGTGAAAATTGGGCTAGGTTATTTCAAATGTTGGCTTTCAAAGTTCAAACATGTCATGAGTGAACTTAGATCAATAGTTTCAATCAATTTGGCCTATGGTGGAATTTGGCTATGTAAGATTTCATTATAGGTTAAGTGTTGACTTGGTCAATCCTTCAATTTGACTTGGTTTGACCCAATTTGATTGATTGATCATCCCATGATGATTGCTGATCATGATGAGAGGGATTCATGCATTTGGTTCAATCCAATTTGTTTATGTTCAAAATTTAGCTCATAAGGGCACCATAGGTCACTTTGGGTCAAGTGAGCCTAAGTGTGTCAAATGGCTTGGTCAAAGCTTGATTTGAAGTTGACTGATCTTGTATATAGACTCATGATTGAAATATAAATCAATTTACAAGTGGTTTGAAGTCAAATGGGTTTAGATCCATTTGAACATTTCATATTCAAAGGAAGAATATGAAAGGGTTTTGGGTTTGAGTTTTTTGGAACTAGGTTTGATTGATTGGTGAGGTTTGGATTTATATATGAGCTCATGATTGTAGGGTTGATTGAATCATGAGAGAAAATCAAGAGTTTGGCATGATGTTAAATTGATTTGGCTAAGTTCAAGATTTTGACTTGAAAGACTTAGATTGGATTTTGAGTTGATTTGAGTTTAACTTTTGGAATTGGTTTTGATTGTTTGAATTTACATTTCATTTATATATGTGAATATAAATGAGAATATAAATTGATCATGAGAAAATTTCAAGGATTTGAAGTGCAATCATGATTTGGGTTAAATCCATTAAAGAGAATTTTTTAATTTGAAATTTAATTTTTGAACTAGATTTGATTGGTTTATATTTTTATTTTATTTATATATGATAATATAAATAAGAATATAAATAAGTTTTGAGAAAATCTCAAGAATTAGAATTGGTTTGATCATGATTTAGGTCAAATCCATTAAAGGGAATTTAAAGGATTTAAGGGAATTTTAAATTGGAATTTTAATTTTTTTTTGATTGGATTTATTTATTTATATTTATGTTTCATTTATACATGTGAATATAAATGAGAATATAAATAAGTTTTCAGAAAATCTCAAGGATTTGAATTGGTTTGATCATGATTTAAGCTAAGTCAAGGAGATTTAAGGAAATTTTTGAATTGATTATGAATTTTGAATTTGATTTGATGGGTTTTAATTTATATTTCATTTATATATGTGCATATAAATGATAATATAAATGAGGTATGAGAAAATATCAAAGATTTTATTTGGTTTGAATTGTGGTTTTGGTTAACTCCTTAAGGGCAAGATTAAGGACTTAGGCAAAATTTGGACTTAGAATTTTTGATGGATTTTGATCATGGGTTTTAATCATAGATTTTAATCATGGAATTGATTTATGTTTTGAGAAAATCAAATAGAATTGATTTGGAGTTTGACTTGAAGGAAGGAAAGTGAGGAATGGTTTAAGATAAAGGGTAGGAAATTTTCTTAACACCCCTAAGGCATGACCTATTCCTATGGCTAACTCTTCTAAGTCTCTTGGGCTAGGTTTGAGTGTCCACCTAGTCACTAGATGTGTCTTAAGACTAAGGAACTCTTAAAGTCTAAGAGTCCTATGTCAAGATGGAGGTTGAGCTCATTTTAAAAACAATCAATCATAATCCTAGATCCTACAAGGTTCTAAAACATATGCTCCATCATTACGACAAGTACACTATGGAGTTGTTGGCCCGAATCCCAGAGGATACCATTTTCAAGATTCCTTGGGGATAAAATGTCATAACATATGCTTTAGCCAAACTCTCCAAAGAGTTGGCATGTCTGGAAGATGAGTCCATACCAATAAGGATAAAAAATAGACAAGTCTTATCCCTTATTGATGTTGAACTTATCAAAATGTACTCTCTTGAAGGGCAGGCTGCCATTGCCAAAAAGGACAAAGAGTTAGATTGGAGGCAACCATTCATGAATTATCTAAATATAGATAAACTACCTAAGAGAAGTCGTTAGCCCATCAGATGAAGTAGAGAGAACTTTCCTACGCTCTCATGGATGGCACCTTGTATCGGTGGTCCTTAGATCATATGTGGTTACTTTGTTTGGACAAACACGAAGCTCATAAGGTCATGACCAAGGTACACTCAGGTTTATGCAGAGCTCAGCAATCTGGTCCGAAGATGAAATCCAAGATTAATAAACTAGAATACAACTAGTCATTGATGATCACAGACTACATGGATGTAGCTAGGTGATGCCACCAATGTCGTGCAGTGTGGTCCGCCACCCAACATTCCAACATTGGTCTCATGTCCATTTGAGTGTTGGGTTACTGACATAGTGGGTCTGATTGATCCTCCTTCTTCCAAGAGTCATCGGTTCATCCTAGCTACCACCGATTACATTTCTAAGTGGGTGGAGGTGATTCTGCTCAAAGAGGTCACAACTCAGCATGTGCTTCAGTTTTTCAGGAACTATATCGTATATAAGTTTGAGGTGCCTTGATGAATTATATCTGATAATGGTGTTGCATTCAAGAGCACCAAGATTAGCAACTTTGCCCAAAGACACAGCCTAGATTGGAGATATTCTACCATCTACTTCCTAAGGAAAAATAGCTTGGCAAAAGCTTTCAACAAAACTCTCATCCATATATTAAAGAAGATACTCGACGACAACAAGTGATAGTAGCATGAGCAGTTAGTTGAAGCATTGTGGGTCTACCACACCACCTATAGAACTCCATAACACATTTCTTTTTGGTGTATTATTTTATTAGAAGTCCAACTCCCATCACTAAGAATAGCTGTGGATAGCAAGATCACAATGAAGCAGAATGCCAAGTTGTGGTTAGAAGAGCTCGAAGGTTTGGAGGAGAGACGCCTACAGGCATGCTAGAACCCCAAATTTTACAAAGTCAAAATGATTCAAGCTCACAACAAGTTGGTCAATCCTAGATCTTTTTAAGTAGGAAGCTTATTTTAGATCTAAGGAGATCTATTATTGCCCATCATAAGATGAGAGGCAAGTTTGAACCCACTTAGGAATGCCCTTTTTCCATAGAGAAGGCCTACCAAGGGGCATCTTATCAACTCATAAATCATAAGGGAGAGCACCCGATGCTTCCAATCAATGGGCTATCTAAAGAAATTTTATCCATTAATCATGTTTGAAAATAACTATTAATGAAAATTTTATATCAAATTTCATCTCTTTCATACTGAAAACATATTTGCTTATGAATCATCGATGTGTTTAGGGTAAGTGTAAGGAATTCGAGGGGCTTCCTATCCTTTATCAACACAACATAAAGACAAACTACACACAAACACTTATCTTTTGTCTTGGGCTACTTCGAGTTAGGATAACGCCTCCAACGGTACTCACTTTCGGTAGCGGCTCTAGGTCAGGCTGACTTGCTACCCTACTAGTGTGTCACCCTGGTGCTCCTTTGGTCATGAGGATGTAAGTCTGCTATGCTTTCCTTCCTGACTTGTCCATTGCACACCGACGAGTACCTTGTTGGTTTGGTAGGCCTTACTGTATGGCCGATAAGCTACCTCATGTTGACCTAAGAAGATGTAAGTCTGCTACACTTTCTTCTTGAACTAGTCATCATGTACTAACTAGGTCGAGTATATCTAACATTTAGGATAAGTCTCACTATGGCTGCTTCCCTGCTAAATACTTCAAGTTTGGGTCCAGTCCTTACATGGATCTCCCCACTCAATATTCACCTTAGGTTGGATAGTATTTGTCCTACCAATGACAGATTATCCCATTGATCACTTTCATCTATGAAGATGTCAGTCTACACACCTTCTTCTTAGACTGATCTTCGCACACCAATGAGCACCTTAGGTTGGTTGGTCCTCGCTATGCTGACAATGACCTACCCGATGGATACACCACTCACGACATATGTAAGTCTGCTATGCCTTCTCCTTGAGTTGGCCACCGTACACCTATAGGCTTTCTTTTACAGGGTCTAGGATAACGCCCCTAGCAGCACCTCCCCTGTTGGCACTCTATTTAGATTGCATCCTTTACGACCCCATTTAGATGCTACTCGGGTTACTACTTGATTGGACAGTTTTGCTTTCTTAATAGCCACCCCTATGATTGGAGAGTCCATCTTGCGGTGCATTCTCCCTTGGTCAGTAAGTTCAGAGATGGGGCGGTGATATAGCCTTCTCAGGTCTCTACACCAACAAGGTCCATGCAAACATATAAATAAAAAATATATATTAGCTTATGTATTAGGAGGACACCCCCAATGATACTTTTTCCCAAGAAGGCATCATATCTTTAGAGCAGTGTTGCAAAACTCTCTATAGGAATCGCCTAACTACTCATGAGTTGACATAAGTCCCCAGCAGCATTCACTCAGGAGTCACGTCCTTTGCGACCCGATTTAGACGCTACCAGGGTTACTACATGATTGGGCAATTCCCCTTTCCTAGTAGCGACCCCTATGGTTGGAGAATCCATCTTGCAAATGTGCATATTCTCCCTTGGTCCAAATCTGAGATAAGATATGGCTAATATAGCCCCTTCTTAGTGTGGTCCCTCGCACACCGATAATGTCCACGCAAACATATAAATAAAAAATATATATTAGCTTATGGATTAGGAGGACACCCCCATCGATACCTTTTCTTAAGCAGGCATCCTATCTTTAGGCGTGTCGAAAACTCCCATAAGAAGTCTACTCTTGAGTTGACATAAGTCCCCGGCATTCACTCAGTCTCCTTAGATCGGGGTTTGATTTGTTGTGCTTTACCAGCAGAACCATCTGAAAATCTCAATCTTTTTTAACTATTTATAAATCTAAGATAGGCCAAGGCTGATATAGCCTCTTCTTAGTAGATCCATCGTACACCGACAGGGACCATCAAATTAAAATTAAAGTTAATCCTGACTATCCTTGAGTTAATATAAGTCCTCAGGGGCATTCACTCAGTTTTTTCCTTAGGTGGGTTTGATTTATTGTACTACCAATAGATCAAGCGGTTGCTCCCCGCTTTGGAAGATGTAAGTCTGCTATGCTTTCTTCCTAGCTTAATCATTATACACTGAAAGGCTACCTTTAGGTTGGATGGTCTTACCCAGAATAGACTATCCATTTGGATTGTAAATAGGCCAAAGGCATATAGCCTTCTTAGTAGATCCATCCATACACCCATAAATTAAATCCACCAAATCCCTAGTGGATCCGAGGTCATATCCCCAACAAATGTGCCCTCGGCCTCAAATCAAATTAAACCCAACTTGATTCTCCCTGGTGGAGCTAAATCAAATAAATAAGTCAAATCATAACCACCTCCCAAGTGGAGCCATCACAAATTAAAATTGAACCTGCTTCCCTAGTGGAAGGTTCATACACCCATCCTCGATGGATTATAGATTCTAATCCCTAGGGGATCTTCTTTCCATAAATCATATACTCAAATTCAAACCCATATCCCAGTGGATAACCTTAACCTACTTCCCTAGTGGAAGGTTCATATACTCAATCCCTAGCGGATCCCTCTCTCCTCTCTTATGTCTTTAGAATAAGATGAATTGCATTGCACTAAGATCATGAACTTGTCTACATCTCGGGTTTAGGTATAGATCAATTCCATTAGCACTTGCAATCATTTGGACATTGTTGATCATCTTGGCCAACGCTAATATGTGCAGTGTGCCTTGTTAGCTACACCACACCTATTAGGGTCCTTTTGTTAACCTCACTTTTGGAGTTAGTTCTCAAATCCCTCACCATAGATCTAGGACTCTTATAGATACTAAGAGCTCCTTAGTCTTAAGACACTTCTAGTGTTTAGGTAAACACTTAATCTAAGCCTAGACTTATAAGGGTTAGTCATAGGAGTAGGTTATGCCTTAGGGACTTAGTGAGACTTATCTACCCTATAGCCTAAACCCGATCCATGTTCTCCTTCTCAAACCAAATCCCAAATTCAAATTCAAATTCAAGTTTTCAAAATTCACAATCAATCCATGATCAAAGCTCAGAAATTCTCTTTAAGCCTTATGATTGGATTCCATGGGCTTGGACCTAATAAAATCCAATTTAGTTCAATTCAATTGATTTTCTCCAACATCAATTCAATCCCTCAATCATTTATCAAATTCAAATCCAAATTCAACTCCAAACAATTGAAAACCTAAGATCAAATCCAATCTCCAAATCCCTCTTAAGCCATGTTATCCACCTTCATGAATCTTAACCAAAATCTCATTCAAATCAACCTAAACTCAATTGATTTTCCTACAAATAAATTATTTCAATAATTATCTTCCTAAATATAAATGAAATCCATATTCAAATGATCAAAAATAAATCAAACTAAAATCAAATCAAAGACCCTTTCTAAGCCATATGGACTTACCTCCATGAGCTTAGCCAAATCTTAACCCAAATCAACCCAAAATCAGTTGATTTTCTCATAAATCAATTATATAATCAATCATCTACACAAATAAATGAAATCCACATTCTAATGATAGAAATTAAACCAAACCAAATTAAATTCCTTCTAAGCCAAATGGACCTACCTTCATGAGGTTAGCCAAATTTGCCTTCAAATCACTTTCAAACTCAAGTGATTTTCTTATAATCAATTATATATTCAATTATCTTCCCAATATATAAATGAAATATATATCCAAATGACCAAAACCAAATCAAAAATTAAATCAAAACTCAATCTAAATCCTTTAATTCAATTCCTTGGACTTAACCAAAACACATCTAAATCAAGCCAAAATCAATGGATTTTCTCTTGAATCAATCATTTCTTCAATCACCTATCCAAATATAAATGAAATCTACAATCACCCAGCCAAATTAAAATCAACCCAAGTCAAACCCAACTTAACCTCTTTTGATTTGAAATTCTCAAATGAACCAAAATCCATCATAGCCAAATTGATTGCAATTGGATTTATATTTTAATCCTAAACTCATATATAAATTTAACCAAATCTTAATCAAACCAAAATCAAGCCAACTAACCCAATTTAGGTTCACTTGACCCAAACTGGCCTAAAGGACCCATTTGAGCCAAGTTCCAATCCAACCCAAATTAGATTGAACCAAGCCCATCCAAACCTCATACCATGACCATTGATCACCCTAAGATGATCAATTACCTTAAATTAGATCAATCCAAGTCAACTTGGATAGCCCACATGAACCCAAACTAGCTGAAACCTATCCTACACCAATTCAATTGAAACCATGGATTCACATGAACCCACAATCAATTATTAAACATAACTTGACCATCAATTGAGCCAAACCAAACCCAATTGTCCATTTGATCCAAGTTGACCCAAATTGGCCTAAAAGGCTAAAATTAGTCAAATCATGATCCAACCCAAATTGATTATAACTAATGGCTCAAGTTCATTCCAAATTGATTACTGAACTTGGCCAAACCCATAATTGAACCCAATTGACCAACTTAGCCCAAATTGACATTAACGATCAAATTGGATAAAATCTAAATTGATTCAAATAAAAGCCTACAATCCTATCCAATTTACCAATTAAACTTAAACCAACACCTAACCCATGCCAATTTGGTCAATTTGATCAAATTGGTCAACTTGACCCATTTGACCTATATGAATTCAAATTAGCCAAAATCAAACCTAGGCCAAATTGATTGAAACCACTTGAACCAAAACACTTCAAATCATCATTTCAACTTAACCTAAGCTTTAGTTTGACCTAATTTGACCAATTGGTCAACCTAACCCATCCTTGCCCAATTTGACCTACAAGGTCCAAATTGAGCCAAATCTCTTGAAACCAAGCCTTGGCCACTTGGAACCTGACCCAAACCCATCTTAGGTCAGCTCAAAACTAGCCCAAACTCAATTTGAGTCAAACCCAATGAGATATCCTTGGATATGCCACCCTGCATGGAATTTTGCCCAAAATAGCAAAGTCTGCTTCCCCTTCCACTTGGCAGCCCTCACACACCCCAAATGTGGTCTGACCTATCCACCTAGCCACATGCTAGGTCTACCATGAACCAAAGGGAGGTGAGTTAACTCATCTCCCATACAAACTAAAAACCCAAAGGATCTAAGGAGAGCAATCAGCCCAAATCATGCCTTAAGCTCCCACATCCTTCCATTAACTAAAATGAGCCAAGTGGACTTGATGGAGACAACTCTGACACTCTGGTAGTGGCTGGTCAGCCAAAAATAAAGAGCTCAATCTATCCGTCCATCATAATCAAATCGAGGGATATACCCCCTCAATTCGCATGGGAAACACCATCATTCGCATTATCTAAGCTTCCTAAGTAAATTTTGAACTCCATAGTAAGCTCCCAAGTGTTCTCAAAGCTTCCATCATCAGGATTTCTCCTTCCCGAGCAAAGCCAAAATAGGGCACTCATATCTTCCTCCAAACTCCATCAATCGAATTCAAATTCCTCTCACACACACCATCCATGCACCTCGTCGAAGTTAAACGAATCATTTCCTAAGCTCCAAATCCACCAGAGGTCAAAGTTTGATCAAAGTCGAGCATCCAAAGCACAAGAGTTGGCCTTCCGAGCAATCCATGTGGAATTGATCTAATTGCTACTCAACAGGGCTTCATCTCAATCAGGCGAAGCTACTTCAAATGTGCGAGCCATCGGTCTTAGCTCCAGTGAGGTAATTCCATGAAAATTGACCTTTGGCTAAAAATGCATTGGTCTTTTGTGAAGGGAATGTGTGTGTGAGCCGATCTTAGCTGTTGGATCCTTCTAGATCCTTTGTGCGATGGTGTGGGTTCCATTTGGAGCCAATCCAAGATCGGGTGAGATCGAATCATGCAAACAATGGTGGTCGGATGTCGTTCCCCCTCATTCACGTGTGATGGATCATACACCATCCATTCCATGTGTGTGATCAACTGATGGTTGTGATTAGATTCGTTAGATCCGATTGATTTAATCTTTCATTAACCATGGTTTAATCATGGTCCATCCAATCAAAATCATTTTCTCTGTCCTTTTGACATATGAATATATAGAACAATGAAAAATAGATAAAAAAAGATATCAAAAAAATAAAAAGAAAATAGGAAAATAAAGGAAAGAAGAAATCTCAAATCCAATAAAGAAATATTCAAATAAAAAAGAAGAATTTTTATTTTGCGAGAACTCCCGTTTTTCACTAGGAATCCCTGTTTGTTGGATAAGATTGGTTACACATAAGAAACTCATTTCTATCTTTCAATTGAAAAATAAAAAAGGTGTTTTGAAAGGAAAGATAGAAAGATGATGAAGATAAGGATGAGAGAAGAAGAATCCAACTTATGAAAGTGAATTATCTACATATTCATGTAGAAAGAGGAATAAGTACACTTCATTTAGTTCTACATTTGTTATTGATTCTTAAATATTTCATATGAATATGATTTGAATATTCTTTATAATAGATAGAATTATCATAAGATATCTTTCTAATTCTAATTTCTAATTCTAATAGAAATATGAAATCGAGGTACCCATTCTATGATAGATTTGAACTTTCCCTCTATTCTATTTTTGTTCCTTTAGTGGGCCTAGTCTTTCCGGCAATCGCAATGGCTTCTTTATCTCTTTATGTCCAAAGAAAGAAGATTGTCTAAATATGATGCGACCAAATCTCATCAATTTCTTTCAACATTGGATCATCATAGAGAGAGTTTTTTTCATGGAATATGGTAGGATATATGATATGTGGAATTTCCAAAATGAATGGAAGAGTTGTTTAGTTATGTATACCGATGAATAATATACACATTAATGCATGTATATGTGGTTATAGCTTAATCAATGAAATGATGAAATTCAAAATTGAAATCCTTTTTGAAAAATCTTTGAAATAGAAACTCAATGTATTTAACCAATTCTTCTTAATGGTTCCTGCCGAAATGTTGCTAGTTGATGAAAGTTACTTAGGGATCAAGCAAGAAAAGTCGAGTCAAATCTATTTGGGTTATTCTATCAATTCCAATCAAATGCAACTAGATATAGTATAATATGAACTGGCGATCAAAACATATATGGATAGAACTGAGAATGGGATCTCAAAAAATAAGTCATTTTTGCTAGGATTGTTTCCTTTTTTTTAGGTTCACTAGGATTCTTAGTGGTTGGAACTTCCAGTAATCTTGATAAAAAATCTGATATCCATATTTCTGTCTCAGCAAATTCTTTTTTCCCCAAGGGATCGTGATGTCTTTCTATGAAATCGCAAGTCTATTCATTAGTTCTTATTTGTGGTGCATAATTTCATGGAATGTAGGTAGTGGTCATGACCGATTCGATAGAAAAGAAGGGATAATGTCCCTTTTTCGTTGGGGATTTCATGGAAGAAATCATCGCATCTTCCTTCATATCTTTCTGAAAGATATCCAACCAATCATAATGGAGGTGAGAGAGGGTCTTTTTTTCTCGTCGTGTCCTTTATATGAACATCAGGGGCCACGGAGCCATTCTGTTGACCCGTACTGATGAGAATTTGGCTCCACGAGAAATGGAACAAAAAGCTACCGAATTGGACTATTTCTTGCATGTGCCCATTGAAGTCTTTTGAAATGAACTGAAGAAGAAATCTTAGCATAAGAGAAGGGACTTAATACATCTCAAAATAAGGAGGACGTATATGGAACAATATGAAGAAAATAGAATCTAACTAATCAAAGAAAATCTATTGAAAGAAATAGGAAAAGATCCATAGGTTTGATACCTTCTTCTTGTTATATAATTCATGCTTCATAGAACTCTTAAATAGAATTGATGAATGAAACATGTTCAATAACAATTTACATCATGGATACAGAATGAAAAAAAAAGCATTGGCTTCCCTCCCATATATTATGCCTATACTCTTTTTGCCCTGGTGGGTTTCTCTCTCATTTCAGAAATGTCTAGAAACTTGGGTTATGAATTGGTGGAATACCAAGCAATCCAAAATCCTTTTGAATGATATTCAAGAGAAAATTATTCTAGAAAATTTTATGGAATTAGAAGAACTATTCCTGTTGGATGAAATGAGAAAGGAGTACTCAGAGGCACATATGCAAAGGCTTCATATAGTAATGCGCAAGGAAACAAGACAATTGGTCCAAAGATAAAATGAATCTCATTTCCATAACATTTTTCATTTCTCTACAAACCTAATATGTTTCGCTATTCTAAGTGGTTCTTTTTTTTTTGCGTAATGAAGAACTTTTCATTCAAAATTCTTGGATTCAGGAATTTCATTATAACTTCAGTGATATAATCAAAGCTTTTTTTATTCTTTTAGTTACTTATTTATGGATTGGGTTTCACTCAACCCATGGTTGGGAACTAATGATTTGTTCAATCTACAATTATTTTGGTTGGTTCAAAATGATCAGATTCTGCCTGGTCTTGTTTCCACTTTTCCTGTGATTCTAGATACAATTGTGAAATATTGGATCTTCCATTTTTGAAATCGTGTATCTCCTTCGCTTGTAGTAATTTCTCATTCAATGAATGAAGAATTCCTTATTTGCTATCAATCAAATCAGAATCTTTCTTCGTGTATAAAGAAAGAATTTTTTATTTCTTATGAAATTTTCCACGCGAACGATGACAAAGGTGAATCATAAAACACTAAAAGTTGTGGTATCTTATGGACCTCACATAGGTCACATCCCTCACGACATCAAATTGAAAGATCCAAACCTTCCTCTTCAAAGCGAAAACAAATGTGACCAAAACATATAAGAAAATATCGATCGGTGTAGTCACTCATAGGGACATATCTATCCGGATAGAGGATAGTATAGATTGATTCATAGATCTACAGAGAGAGAGAGATAGAAAGGTATCTCCATGGATAGAGATCCCCATGGATAAAAAAAGGCATTTTACTTCTACTAATCTTTCTTAGATTATACTTCAAGAAATGCAATAGTTTCAATTTTGACTGAATTGCTAGGAGCGTAGATGAGCGACCAAAACCCAAGAAAGAATTCATCATAGAGCAGTCGACTAGAAGTATAAGACTGCTTGCCTGAGAGAAAGCAGTCTCTCTCGGGAAACATGGCCCAATTTCTCTTCTTTCTTTTTCTTTTCAACAACATAGGAATAAAAGACCATGAACATGAGTAAAAAAAGTTTAAAAAAATGGATGATTCTCTTCTTCTTTTTACAAAGGAGGATAAGAGCTCGAAGATCAAAGATTTATTTAGCTTGAGGAAGTTCTTATGTGTTTTTTATGTTGGGAGAGTTTTCCACTTCTAAAGAAAGTCAAGTTCTTGACAAGTCCCAAGGAGAGGCGATAGCTCGACTAAAAGGCGCTAGAGAATGAAGCGATAGACTCAAGAAAGAAAAGGAATACAATTTAGGGGACTCCATGGTGTTTTCCTCCTCAAAGGACATGTTGTACGTCTTTCTTGAAAAGGAATTTTTCCATGTTGGTCAACAACAAACCAAAACTCACGAAAGACTCCTACAGCTTTCTGAGTGAAGCATTGAGGGAATCTTTTATTTTATGTTTTCCTATGAAATCAAGTCAGACTTATGGAGGCCTTAACCAATTTGTTTGAGATTGATCACTAGCATAATGCAGACTCCTTCACTGGTAAAAAGAATCTAAAAAAAAATATCAAGAAAAAAAGTAATTGTATGACAATTCATACTAGTAATGCATAATCATGTAGAGAAATGCGAGGGAATAAACCCTCACATAGTGATTGGTAGGATCAGGGAATGTTTCCTATTATCCTAATTTGATAGAATATAAATTGGTGTAATAAATGTTGTTAGTAGTACAAACAAAGTATAGTGAAATTTCACATACTCCAATGTGTATATGACAGAAGTTTACTTGGTGAAATTCTTGTGTCAATTGATATTCACTTGTACTTGAATCAAACTCACCCCATAGAATAAGACTGAAAAGAAAACGAATTAGACATGTACCTAGTGCTACTCATTTCATATGTGACTCTGACTTAGTTGTATCACCTTGTAGAGGAGCTAGCATTAGAGCACCAACTAGTGGAATAGCCATTAGAAGTGTTAGCATTTTCTTTCTCTAACACATTTTTCTTCTGATCTTCTTTCTTTCATGATATCGATAGAACTTCATTTTAAGTAAAGTAAAGAGCTCCTCAACCAAACTCATAAACAAATCTAATAGTGAGAAGATAAGAAAGACCCAGAATCCATAAGTATCTGTTTGGCAAACATTTACTGAGAATGGTTAAACTAGTAGAATTTCTAGATCAAAGATTAGGAAAAGGATACCTATTGACCTACAACTATGTGCCACTTAAAATTAAATAAATATGGTGGAAATTAACACCTCCCTAATTAAGATCTAGATCGATTAAATTCGCTTCGACTTGAAAATTTGACTTCATAACGCGTCAAAAATATTAAAATTAATTAAATGGGAAAGTATCAAATCAATTAATGATCAATCAAATAATTAAAATCAAATTTTTAATGAAATTACACGCATATCAAAATCGGGAAGCCCCGACAACATCCAAACGACCTCCGTTCATGAAATTAATCATGCCGTCATCGCCGAAATGTCGAAACCTATCAAACGACACCTTCCACGATCGATTTGGCAAAGTGTGCGCGAGCGTCGAGAAATTTGAGCATGACGTCGCACAATTTAGACCTAATTTCACTACGACCGCCATTGACTTTGCTCAAACGGCCTCCGATCGAAATCGATCACGCCGTTGCATTCGGCATAATAGAAATAACTAAAATTAACACCCATATTGTTAGGGTTTATTGCATAAAGTAAATCCATAAAATTTAATGTAAAATGATATTAATTTGTAATTAGATTAATCGAATCCTCTTAATCCTTACTAACCCACGCCCGCTCGACCAATCAAAATGACCAAAATGGCATAAGAAGAAGAGGCGGCCCTAGAGATCAAACGAGATGTTGACCCTCATTCACATTTTCTCTCGATCCCTCCTCTCTTCTGACTCTCTGGCTCTCATTTTCTTGCTCTCGCCTCTCACTGCGATTTCTCAGCTTCCTCTGTTAGATAAGCTCTAGGGCACGGATACTCGACACGACGCTCCTTCCTCACGACATTTCCCTCTCATTTTTCTCCTCTCGGTTTCCTCATCCGACGGCTTTCGTTTCGATTTCTCCCTTCCGTTTCTCACTCCCTGAAGAATTCTGAGCTCCTTTCTCTCTTCTTCAGTATCCGAGCAGGAAGTCGAACGGATCATGATTCTCTTTGCTCTTCTTGAGCTAAACCCCTTTCCTCCTTTCCTCTTAGCATTGAACCCTCCGGTCATTTCTCTCGATTCTTATGCATTTGAGTTTCTTTGAAGTTAGGGTTTTGCTAAATATGCTATATATTATGCTTGGGATTATGCTTGAGTTTCCTTTAGGGATTTGGGATGATATATGGCCCAAATCTCATTTTATTCATGGATTTGATATTTAGAAAATAGTTTGGGATATATATCCAAATATTATATTGCGGTTTTCCTATAGATTTCATTTGTTCGTCTTGCTCAAAATTGATTTCCTATGGGAGAGATGGTACATATTATGCCTCTTGCACATGATTGGATTGAAATCTAAAATTAAAAGAGGGGTTTTCAAATTATTTCATGGCTTAAATAAATCCTAATATCATGATGCTTGCTGTTCTATGTTCTATGGATATCTATGCATTTATCTTGCTGAAATTTCTATTATCAAGTGGAAATTGTATTGTTTCATTAGTTAGTAAGTATGTTGTTTATTTCTAAGGGGAAATTGCTGAAATTGGTTTTACCCAAGAGGAAATTAGATCATTTTGTTGTCTAAAGGCATGATGCATGCTGAAAATATTTTTACCTAAGGGAAAAATGAATTGATTTGCTGTCCATGAATATGTGTAGGCTGAAATCATGCAAGGAGTGTTATTTTATGTTTTCTTCTTGTTGTTTTCCCTTGTCTATGGATGCCTATCTTTACATGCTTGCTGAAATTGGTTCTCTCAAAGGGGAAATTAGAGCAAATTGTTGTTTGAAAGGCAGAAAAGCATGCTGGAATTATTTTACATGAAAGGAAATTGAATTAATCACCCTTTGAAATATATTACACATCGAAATCACTTTAATCAAAGGATTATGCTATGATATGCTATCTCTAGGGATTTGTTGTATCTCTTGCATATGAGTAAAATGAAATCTGAAAAATGCAAATCTAAAATCAAATTGAAAGGGCTTATGCCATGCTACATGCTATCTTTTATTTCATTTGTGCCTCTTGCATATAGATAGAATGAAATCGAAAATACAAATCAAAATTAAATAGAAAGGGATTTATACCACTTTCTATTATCTATGAGTTTCATTCTTGCATACTTGCATATGTGATATCTTGCTAATAGGGAAATGCTATGCTATCAAAGTTTCATCCATGTTGTCTCACGACACCACCCATGCACGCCTTTCTTGGCGGCGTGCCTCTCATGGCAACCCCTATGGGGAGAGCGGAGGTCATGTAAACTTTGATAAGCATGGAGATAAGGATGTAAAATTCATGTATACTCTTGCAATATTAATGTGAAAAATTATCGCTAACCCCATGCACGCCTTTCTTGGCATGGTGAGTAAATAAATTTTTGGCCGAGGTGTCTCACAACACTTAACATGCACACCTTTCTTGGCGTGGTGGGAAGGCCTAGTCTCCCGAAGCGGCCCCCTATGTGGGGATGATCCGAGGAGCCAAAAAATTTTAACAACAAAATGTGTAAAAATTTTCTAAGTGTTTGAAAAGGAAGGTATATGCATATGATTATTCATGCTTAGTTTAATGAATACTTGAATCTTTCCATGTAATCAATCATGCAATATTCAAAATCCTTTCTTTCTTATAGTTTAATTTTGCTGATTGGAAAGATTGATGTTTGCAAATTCCCATTTTATATGTCTAGCATGTGATCAAAGTGTGGCAAATGAACATAAGTGGATGTTTATGCTTATGACATATATTTGTTAATGTTGGTTCCAATGCAATGCTCAGTAAATGTTGTATTGTTTAAGTATATATAAAAACATGTTAATATGGAAATGCAAGCTTTAAACTTATTACATATGTACCATGTTTTCCAATATAGGAATATGCTATCAAAATTTATGGTCTCAGACATCCACTATTTTCTTACGCCTTTCTGCATGGTAGTTCATGGCAACCCCCATATGGAGAGCCGGGAGTCAGAATTTTGATTATTATGCTCTTTTAAATATACATACAACCTTTTTTTATGCAAATGCAAGCTTTAAATTCATTACCATAAGTACCCACTCATGTTTCTCTAATATGGTAGGAAAACTTGTTCTATAACCCATGCAGCCTTTCTGGGCAAATAAATTTTCGAGGTGTCTCACGACACTACCATGCACGCCTTTCTTGGCGTGGTGGAAGGCCTAGTCTCGATGTAGCCCTTTATGGGATGACGAGGGAAAAAATTTTGATAAATAAAAATGTGAAATGTCTAAGTGTTTGAAGAAGGAATGTACATGCATATGATTATTCATGCTTAGCTCATTCATCATACTATATGATAATTACAGTATACTTACCTATGCTTAGCTTAGTTGTTACCTGAATCTTCATAGCATATGACAATTACTTATTTAAAGTTCAAATTCATTTTACCTAAGTGGTGATTATGCCATATGAATGGGTGAGAAATGAAAATGTGAATCTCAATGTATGGAAAGATACAAGTGCATGTCATATGTCATTTAGGAAACAAATGGCAAGGGCTTCATGCTAAAATGCTTAAGTGAAATGATTCAGTGTGCATATTCAAAGTGTTATCTTATTCTGTTCAATTTGAATGTCTTTAATATACAAGTTAAATGAAATCTATGACCTTATGAAGCAATGTTCTTTTTGCTTAACCATTTGATTCATGCAAATACTTGAAAGAATCAAATTCATGCTCTATAAAATGCATGCTTGATTTGTTAAAAAAAAAAAGATACATGCTTGATCTATGATAAGTGATTGAAAGAACTAAGTCTATATCATCTAGAACATGACAATCACTTCGTTTGCAATGTGCATTCACATTTTTATAGAACAGACTCTCACTTGATACATGCAAGTACAAGAAAGAGTCAATGCATATTGTATAGATAAATCTATACTCGACTCATGATAAATAGTAAAAGAGTCAACTCGTGTCTTATAGTCTTATAGAACAGACCTCTATTTGATCTATGATAAACATTTGAAATGGTCAAAATTCATATGTATGATCTATAGATTTACAACAAGTATCAAAGCCTATGTTTATAATTCATCTATGACATAAAACATCAATACTTCAACTTAGACATTTCAATGTCCATACATTTTTTAAAGAACAACTATTTGTATGCATGTTGAAGTATTCAATAGCTTAAATGTTCAAATATATGCAAGCAATCAAAAGAAATGAAAGAACATATACATAATCCGGTCTCTTAGACCGTCCCAAGTTAACAAAACCTAAAATCTAATGATGCTATTGTAAATCTTAGAAGTTAATTCTATCACAAAATAACTAAAGATAAATATATCATCATTGTTAATGTATCCTCAAATTTAAGGTCATAAGAAGAAAAGTCTCAAACCCAATCTCTAAGTATAATCTAGACATAAGGTTTAGAAATGATAGATCAAATAAATAATTCACGCAAGAAAATAGTCAGAGTTGACAGGTTCTATCTATCCCGCTTGGTCTTCTGATCGGTCCCAAGTTAACAAAACTCAAAAAAATCAAAATTTGACATCGAAACTTCAACATTAGACATCTTAATGTCCATGCAATTTTCAAAGAATAGATATTCATATGCATGTTGGAGTAATTACTAAGTCAAATACAAAAGAACAGATGCTACATAATCCTTGTCTTCTCTGACGGTCCGTTAACAAAACCTAAAAATGATATTATAAGAATTTCAAATTAATAATATCTCGAGAAGCTAATTTTATCATATAATAAAGATATGAATCAACTATAGCTTCAAATTCTCGAAGAAAAGTCCCAAACCCGATCCTCTATGTTCAAACTAGAGTGGACAAGGTTTTGAAGGATTATACTTGAGATAATGAATTTAGACCATCTATAGAAAACGATAGTAGACAAGGTCTATCAATTGATATTAACCCGATCGGTAGAATTATAATTAAAATTTCAATGATAAATGATCATATATTCAAATAAAATCAATCATAAAATGATCAAAATTCAAAGAAAATAACAAAAATAAATAAATAAAAAATGAAATTAATTATTTAAATTAAAACTAAAAAAATCAATCCAATCTCGTGTTTTGGGTGACAAATTAAGAAAACTTTGCTCACAAAGAGCTAATGTCAAATTAAATACATAACTACCTTCACACTCAAATATTCCTAAAGCCCGTAAGGACGTGGTCTGTGTCCTCTGTCCGCGTGGTTTTACCGCGATATGGCACCACATAAATGGCGGTTATAAACTCCCGACCGGTGGTTCGCCGCGATATGGCACCACTAAATTACACTTATGTTCCAACGGCTTTGCTCTTTGAGCTGTGAAATGTAGAATGTATTTGGTTGGGCAAAAAAGCCCTATGTTAGCTAAGGTTGACTTATATTTGTCCCCTTAGACAAACTCCACCCCAGGTCTACAAGGACACCTTGGACGAACCCATGTGTGTCGACAAGGATCCTTCTCGTCGTCGACTACCTCCTCCGACGCTGTGACCGATGACTAAAAACCATGGGATCTAGATCGCACCATCGCTCCCACACAAAAGTTTTAAATTAAAATAATAAATTTCATAAGTTCTAAACTCCACTCACCGCAATTATATACTGCTTTAACGATTCATTGACTAGCCTTAATCAAGAAGTCTCTCTCATTGGGAGGTAATTAACTATAGGCTTGCCTATAGGAAACCCGAACCATATAAAAGTTCTCACCAAATGAGAATGAAATCTGGTAGTGTCTTATCTACTATTCATCACCTCAAATTATCACACACTTAAACAACTCTTTCAAAGTGGGTTAATTTTGATCCCATGATTTCTCACTACTGGGACAAGTTTCTCTTTCCATCTTTGGCTAGTCAAATCTAAGTTATAATTGCAAAGGGAGTATAAAAAAATCAAATAAGAAATAAAAAATGAAATGAAGTGATAAGTTAAAAAAAACTTCTAGATTAAAGTCTTAAGTCATTTGAGATTTTATTTAGTGCATTTACTTAGTATGTTTATCTTATCGCACCTATATTTTGGAAGTAAGGTGATAGTGCTTATTTTAATTGCTTTTTTTACCTTTAAACTAATGGCACTCCGTAACATGCCTGTTAATCTCTGGCACCAACATGCTGGCCAACACCGCCATCAATGTTGGAAGCAGGAGCTACCATCCAGTTTAGTGTGGATTTCCGCCATCTTGAATGAGCAAGTTGCTCTCAATTTGTCGTAAACTCATCCGCACGCCATGTGCAAAGAATCTAAAGGCTAAGTCGTGTGACCTATCGTAGGGTCACTTCAAAGAAACAATCGCCTTGAGAGGTTGGAGACACCAAATCATGAAGAGGGTTGTTACCGGTGGACGTCTTTTGTCCCTCGAATAAAATCCGAACCATTCACCCCGGGGAGACACGATGCTGAAGCTTCTTCATCTGGAAGCAAGCTTAGCCGGAGGCAAAGAAGAAAAGAAATCTGAGAGTGTGCTCAACACTTATCGCCTTCGCCGCAACAATAACAACTGGAACCAAGAAGAGTGTTCCACCCACAATCTTTGATAACCTTAAGGGTTAAAACAAATCTACTGTCACTCAGCCCTTGGACCCACAAATGTCAAGTTCCACTCCTCCCTGAGGAACCCAAACTATATCCATGAGTGCATCGTTCTCCAAGTTGCCAAGGAGAGAGGTATGAAAAGAAAATACCAAGGTCCTTATCAAGGATGCTAGATCGCCTCCAAGGAGACCTCATCCCGCAACCAATGCCGTGACACAATCCATCCATGTCCCACAATGTGACAAGGTGTGACACTTGACTGTCCAGAATCCACCACCAAAAGGTCCCAGTGGAAAGGTAAGCAGATATGGAGGCCTAGGCCTCAAAAAAAAATTGCTTTAAAGCAAAACATGGAGACATCCGTGTGAATTCCCGAGATCCCCAACTCAAATCTATCAATGATGGGAGCCTAAAAAAGGGCCCCAATGATAAAGAATATGACGACACACCTTGGAGAATCCTCCGTGGGATCCCGCCATCAATCAACTCCATCCCATCAAGAGGAGGTTAACTCGATCAAGCCCTCTAATGAAGAAATTTTGATTCCACACTTGGAATCTAAGTTCCATTGGAGACGCCGACCAAATTCGTGTCCAAGAGGACAAGAAGAAGAGGAGGAGGCAACGACATGGAAGTAGTGTATATGGTGCAACAAGTTGAGCCATCCTTTATGCCAATATCAACATGTATCACGACAAGATTCTCCCTCAACCTGAAGAACAACAAAATGTTCAAATAGAGGAAGCATCCTCTAAGTCTCGTGAGAGGAACAACAAGAAGAAGAAGAAGAGGAAGAAAATCCCACCTTCATCGATACTACCACTTTTGCAAGGAGATTCAAATGAAAGCCAAAGATAAAGAAATCGCTTGAATATGAAAATGAGCAAATGATGATGATGACCGAATGATGCGCAATAGAGAAATATCACGTAGTCCAACACTGCCCCCCAAATAATCATCAAGCCTCCAAAGAATGCCCATGACAATCCTCCAATAAATTTGATCTCACATGCTTCAAGGGTCCAAATTGAGCAAGGGGATTGAAATAAATGAGTCGCACAACGCTTCTCGAATAATACAAACTATATCTCATTTCCTCAACTTGATATTATCTTGAATGAGAAGATCAAAGTTATATAGTGGGTAAAAAAATTGGTGAGCAAAGGTCGCCCATATCCTATGGAGTATGATCAAATTTCATATCCAAAGGGATATTCAATGCCAAAGTTCAATCTATTCGACAAAATGGTAATCCCAAACAAAGATCTAGCCCATTCAAAGCATCCGGTAACACATAATGATGCATTATTATTCCAACCATTAGTAGTTTAACTTCGATTTGAATGGTATGATGAGTTGTCAAATGACTCGAAGACTTTTGCTGAACTTAAAAATATGTTCTTCAAAAGGTTCGCTAGCGCAGTTAGAAAGACAATAATTGCTTATCTCGCCCTTGAGAAGAGAAAGAAAGATGAGTCAGTTACTCGATATATCACACGTTGGCAAAACATGAGTATGAAATGTGAACAACAATTAGAAGAAGAAGAGCATGCGATCAATTCGATGGGCAACATCGATGATAAGATGGCCTTATCTTTTGCATGGCTTCAATTACCACATTTCAAGAGCTACTTGGTGGCTAAATTTGAGAAATTAAATTTATCGCTGAGATGGCCCAAGATAAATCAAAGAGCAAAAGCTCAACCAAAGAAAGGTGAAACACATTTCACCTCATCAAGAAGGATACAGTAGCGGTTAGTCTATAACATAGACAAAGAAAGGCTACACATCATCGAGAAAACGTCATTCAATCTTGCTCCACAACCCAAGCTCATACTTGGAGGTAATGATGTACCGAGGAGGTGGCGGCGACCAAAACAAACAAAAGAGAATGACTCAACCACCCTAAAAGAAAAGCTAAACAAAGAGTATTCTTTTAAGAGGGAAAGTGTGGCCAAATTGTTTAAACATGCACTCAAAGTAGGTCTCCAACTACCAGAGTGTAAAAGACCTGAAGAGGCTGGACAAGCAGATAATCCTAATTATTGCCCATATCATCGGGTGCTCGGCCATCCTGTTGAAGATTGCTACATATTCAAATATTCGAAAATATAGAAATGAAGAATTCACATTATGAGACAGTGTATTGGTGCGTCCAGAAGAAAGAATCCACCAAAGTAATCACCTCATCTCCGATCTCAAGCAATGATAAAGGCAAGAGAAGGCGATGATGAAGGATGGTGACATCTAAAAAGACTGTAAAAATGTTGAAGCAATTGGAAGGTGTTCCAGGTATTAAGTGGAAATCACCACTTGAGCCCGTACTTGAGTTGAGACAAAACCTAAGTTATGGGAAGGCTAGTTCATCTCACGAAAGACAACCTAGCCAAATATGCAAGGGAAGCTAAGAACACGCCAAACAAAAAAAATAAATTAAATAAAGAAGAAGAAGAAAGCACAAAATGTTACTACTATTGATGGTCATAATTTAATGTAAAAGATCATCAATAATATGGAAGATTACAATGTCGACAAAGGCGACCTATCACACTTGCGAATTCATTACAAATCTTGGATCAATGAAGAAGCGGGGAAGAAGCGAAGAACTTCTAGTCTTGCTTGATGATGCATGAAGCTGATAACTTAGAAGAACTCTGTTTCCCAAATGAAGATGAATCAGAGCTCACCATATCAACAAACATAAAAATGTAAAATTGGCGATTACGAATCTTCAGTCTATCATTAGGCGGCGCGGATCTTTGAAGCAGTCATCGAAGATTGGATGCAAATGAAGCTTCAATTAGTTGAGAAGTGGTCGAGTGCTACCATCCCAACAAAGGAAAGAGCCAATGAATAAAGATAAAGGAAAAGAAATTGAAGTCAATGAAAAAGTTATCCCTAAGGATTCAAATAAGAAGCCTTCATCAAAAGGGATCGACTACAATATTCTATCACATCTAAGGAAAATTCAGCGACTTAGTGTATCTGAAGCACTTAATGTCGAAGATCTCAGTAACACCTTAATTGAAGCTCTCAAAGAGAGAAAGTTGAAGCATATTTTTGCTAAACAACGTCGGAGACCTTGCATGTTCAAGAGCCTCCAAGTCACATTTTGAAGATGATCTAATGCTGGGGAGAGCCACGCCCTCATATTACATGAAAGTGATGAAATTATAATACCACGGATCTTAATTGATCCTTCTCATGAATCTTATGAACTTGAGAACTCTTAGATGGCTATCTCTAGATGTACAACATGGGATGAGATAAAGTCATGGTTCAAGGTTTCAATGAGAAGGACAGAAAACTATCGGGTCATTCGTCCTTCCTCTTAAATTTGGAGACTCTACACGAAGCCAAATTTCATGTGATCGATCTGGATACTTCATTGAGCCCTTACGGGTCCATGGCTTCATAAGTATGGCATTGTCCCATCTACATTGCATCAATGTATGAAATATACAAAGGATGGAGAAGAATGCCAAATTATGGGCGACATGCAACCTTTTTGCGCATGAAATGAAAGATTTATCAAGATGCCGGTTATTTCCTTCAAGGAATCAAAGCTAACAAAATAAGCAAAATACATCAAAACCCATAAAGAACAAGTTAAGAAGAAGGAGAAGATAAAATGAATAAAGGAAAGGAGATTGTTCCAAATATTCCTAGGGATATAAAGAACAAGTCTAATCAATAACAACATCCCTCATCTAGCGGGATCTTGAAGAAGAAGAAGATGTGTTCCTTCTAAATCCAAAGGTCCATGACTCTTCTAGTAAAACACATGAGGAAGAACATTTGACTCGATTATGAGTTTGAATCTGCTTTTGAAGGTAAGGCAATGCACCTACTTTAAAAAATAATCATAGATCCATCGGAGCTACACTCGTAGTCACTCACTCCTCCTCAACATTTTAAAGAAATCACCCCTCAGAAACTCACAAAGTCGTGGTGACCTTCTATGTACCTCCTCTCCACGGAAAACACGGGCAGGAAGCTATATAAATCGAGGGGTGTCAAGAAGAGGATCTGATTGGGTGCTCTAAGAAGAAGAAGAAGCTATGCCAAGGATACCAAAATATTACTCTCAAAGATGCAAAATCTAATGCATAAACATGGGGTCCAGTGGAGCAGTAAGCAAAGGACTAAGCTCTTTGAAATGATGTGGTACCCAAAGGTTCTCAAACCATTGGTAAGAGAAATAAACACACTACCAAAGGCCTTGGTTTCATCCAAGACAACGTCCACAAGAATATACATTGCTATAACAAGAATAGAAGTTAGTGATGATGAAGATGAGAATGTCATTCTTAATGTTAGTCTCACAAATAATGAAGAAGTAGAAGCGGCTGAAGAGCTTGAAGATGGTGGGCAGGCAGCTATTATGGATGAACTTAAAGAAATTAATTTGGGAACTCAGGAGGATCCTCACCCTACGTCCATCAATGCTCTACTTCCTGAAGATAAAGTGGAGGAATTAAAAACTTTGCTCTGTGAATTCAAGGACTGCTTTGCCTGGACATATGCATTGAAGCTGGTTTTCTTCGAGAAAAAAATACTGCTGGATAGGTATTGCCCCATGAAAAGAAGAATATTGATTAAGTATCAGTATCGACTTGAGGATTTAAATAAGCATGTCCAAAGGATGACTTTCGCTTTATCGAACTATTAGTGGATAACACTTCAAACCATAACATGTTCTCATTTATGGATGGATCGTCAGGTTACAATCAAATCAAGATGGCTCGAAGATGAAGCCTCATTGAGGCCAATTGGCATATATTGCTACCGTCATGCCCTTCTTGAAGAATCTTTGGAGCTACATACCAAACTATGACACAAATCTTTGATGAGTTGATTCATCAAAAGGTAGAGTGCTATGTTGATGACCTCGTTGTCAAGAGTATAGATTGCGAAGATCATCTCGATGATTTAAGGATCATCTTTGAAAGAATCAGAAAATATGATCTCAAGATGAATCCTCTCAAGTGCGCCTTTGGAGTTTCTTCGGGAAAGTTCCTTGGATATGTTGTGCATCATGGAGGGATTGAAATCGATCCCAACAAAATCAAAGCGATTGTCGAAATGCCTCCTCCAAGGAGTATTCGTCAACTTCCATCTGAGGACATCTCGCATTCATTAGAAGATTTATATCAAATCTGTGCGGATGTCGACCCTTTGCAAAATTAATGAAGAAAGATACTCCTTTCAAGTGGGACAAGAATGTCAAGAGGCCTTTGATGGTAAAATATCTTGAACCCACCCATTCTTGCGATCCCAAGAAAGCCTCTCATCTTGTACATAGCGGCCTTTGGAAGAATCTCTAGGTGCTTTGTTGGCAACATAATGAGGAAAGGAAAATGCTTTCTTATATTAGTCGAAGACTAATAGGAGCGGAAGCGCATTATTCCCCAATTGAGAAGCATTGTTTGGCGTTAATTTTTTTTCTGCCCAAAAACGTCATTATCTATCTCATAAAATTACCCTTATCTCAAGGATCGATCCGTTGAAGTTCTTGATGACAAATGACATTGCACGATGGGTATCCTTCCTTCTGATTTGATATTACATATGTTCCCAAGCGGTGAAGGGCAAATTCGGATTTTCTTGCCACTCATCCCATCCGGTAGACTCATTACGATGATCTTCACATATATGAAAAAGAAAAGCAACAAATGTGAGAATTGTATTTTGATGGAGCTTAGTCCATTAGATACACTCAACCCTCAAATCTCCCAAAGGCTCAGCGGTATCGGTCTCATCTTGATCACACGAAGGTGGCATAAAGACATTCTTATAAATTAACTCAACCCGACCAACAACGAGAATATGAAGCGTTGGTGGCGGGGTTTAGAGGAAGCCATTTCCATGGGAGTCCGAATGCAAATTTATGGCGATTCTCAACTCATCATTAATCAAGTGTTGGGCCTTTACAAAATCAACAAGCTTGAATTACTATCACAAATGAGTTCTCGAGCTTATGAAGCAAATTCCAAATTATTATGACTCGAGTCTCGAGCTAGGAATAACAAAGCGGACTAGCTAAATAGCTAAAGAAATGGCAGTATGGATGATGATGACTACATATTGTGTTTGCACTGTCGTGAGTCTAGAGCCAATAAGTTTAAAATCCCTGGAAGAGGGGTCATCAACAAATCAAGTGCGACTCATGTTGCTCCTTACACTCCTTACAAATTACTTTCCAAAGTCCAAGACAAACCAAACCATTCAAGAAGAAAGCCAACACTGAAAGTGCCAAAACCACAATGAAATTCTTATAGTAAAGAGAAGGAGAAGGCGAGCGACCCTTCATCGACTACTTCAAGGAAGGCAAATTGCCAAGTAATAAGTCGATATGACTTGAGAAAAGGCTTGACTATATGCTTATGTTGGCAATACGTATCAGATCCTTGACGATGTGGTTTGATGTTTGGGAATAGAAGAAGCCAACAAAGTAATTGTTGAAATCCATCAAGGACTTTGTGGTGCACCAATCAGTCCTAAAATGGCTTTCAAAATTAAAAGAATTGGATACTATTGGCATGGTAAAAGATTGTATCAATCATCCCAGAGATGCCATGAATGCGGTCCACGTAACATAATTCATCGACCTCAAATCGTTGCATCCAACGATAGCATCTTGGCCATTTGAGTCTTTGGGGATAGATGTAATTGGACAATTGATCCATCATCGGTGGTCACCAGCTTCATCTAGCGACCGATTATTTCTCCAAGTGGGCACCATTTAAAGAAGTTCTTGAACAAGTGACCAACTTCTTTACCCATTGTTTATAGATTTGGTGTACCATCATTTATCATTTCGGATCGCTTCAAAAGTACTAAAGTTTATAAATTTGATCGCATAAGATTGATTGGCGATATTTATCCAGGAAACAAATGGCTTGGTGAGGCATTTAATAAAACACTAGTCAAATTGCTTAGAAAAATTCTCACAAGAAATAAAAGGGGTGGCATACCAAACTTGTGGAAGCGTTATGGGCTTACGCACCACTTACAAGACTCCTACAAAGTCTACCCCTATGAGTGTTTGGGTGAGCAGTTTACCACTGTTGAACTACCGCTCCAGTAGCCATTCAACAAAATCTTACCCAAGATGAGAATGCTCATCTGATGGAAGAGCTTGATGTGCCAGATGAGGTCGCTCAAGCTCGACAAAATCTAGAAGTCTATCGGCGAGGATGTCCAGCATTGATCATCTGATGCGCCCTCGAGCTTTTAGGAAGGGTGGTCACAGTCAGAGAAGACCAATCATCCCTCATCGCATTGGCGGTAAATTTGAACCTAATTGGGAAGGACCTTTTGTTATTGAAAAGGTATATCAGGAGCTATCGCTAGTGGACTTCAAAGGTGAAAGACCAATGCCCACCAATCAGCGGTCGTATTTAAAGAAATATTACACATGAAAGTGTGATTGGACAAATGCATTTGAAAATCTTTATTGTCAAACACTTATGAAAATTTTCATTGGAAATTCTCTTGTAACACAAGAATGCATTTCCAAAATAAAATAAAATCCCCTTAGGCGGGGCATTTTTTTTAAGTTTTATAATAGTGTCGAGTCACGGTAAGGCAGGGGCCTTTCTTTCTCTTTGGGTTGACATGTGCAGTCTTGAGATCCCATGCATACTCAAAATTATATGTTCAAATGCTCAAATTTAAAAGTCTTAACGAAGAAAAATTTTCAAGTCGCAAACTTCAACAAACCAAGTTGGAAGGACATTTTCCATCCACATCAAATCTAAAGGCTCAGTTGGTGTATAAGGTCGGACTCAACACCCAAAATGGTAGAGTCAGTCGCACTCAACATACCACAAAGTAGTGAGATCCCCATCTCGTTAAGAGGATAAAATCCTTCATCAATTGCTCAAGTCCAAAGTGGTGTATAAGGTCGGACTCAACATGCCAAAATATGGTGGTCAGAGATCCTTACTCAACGCCACAAAGGAGTAGTAAGGGATCCTCCCTTCATTAGTTCAAAGACAAGAGCATCCAAATCCCCAAATCTCTCCAACTTGGTGAGTTTAAGTGACCCGGGAAATTATCCCTGGTGGTAAGGTCATTTCTCAAAATTCTACAAAAGATATCTTTTCGAGAAGGCATAAGCGAGTTTGGAATCAAATACAAATGTGAAATCTCAACTCCTTGATAAGTCTATCAAAGCGCAAAGGCGGAAATTCTTCTTGATAAGTCCAATCAAGCAAAAGCAAAGGGCCGAAGAAGCTATCCCAATGTTCGTATAAAGCTAAATCGAACTAAGGAGTTTTATCATCAAGATGTCCATTACATGTGCAAAGCAGGGTGATGACTCTTTGCCATTGATCCAACACGCTCAGAGCTGGGTCGACATTTATCCTTCTACAAGCGGCTAGGAGAAGGTAATTAATCGCGACAAATCTCCAGATAATGATTTTACTCCATCAAATCGTCAAGGCATGAGAGGATAAAAGGAGGCACAAGATCTGAATCTTGAGATGAAATCTTCAACAAGTCCGTCAAAGCACAAAGCATGAGCGAAGACATTTTATCTCATCAACTCCATCAAGTCCACCAAGGCCAAAGCGGGGACAAGAGAAAATATAAATTTCAAACTCTGAGGAAGTCTTCAACAAGTCCAAGCAAAGTATAGGGGTTGAAATGCACCAAATTCTCTTGACAAGTTGATGATGACAAGTCAAATCATCTCCTTCATCTAGTCCATCAAACATTGGATGACAACAATATGTTCAACGAGCTATTACAGTCAAAGCGATGAAGTTTAAATGTTTGCAAGATTTATAAACTTATCGAGAGGAACAATCGTATTATCAAAGTTGTAGAACTATAACTTAGCGTGACATCCAAGCAAATCTCTTGGAGATCCCAGGTCATTGTACAACAAACATGGTCTCCATGCACCATGTTTGTTGGGGGCATTGACCTACAACTGTGCCACTTAAAATTAAATAAATATGGTAATACTAATTCATCGAGATCAATTAAATTCACCTCGATTTGAAAATTTGACTTTGTAATGCATCAAAATATTAAAATTAATTAAATGAAATATCAAATCAATTAATGATCAATCAAATAATTAAAATCAAATTTTTTTAATGAAATTATCAAAGTTGGGAAGTAGCTCAACGACCTCGTTGCGAAATTGATCGCGTCATGTAGCGTGAAACCTTTCAATGATGCCTTGGCGATCATTGACAAAGTGTGCATGACCGTCGAGAATTTCGACATCGCCAATTTAGACCTAATTTCATCAGCCCGTCGACTTTGCTCAAATAACCTCCGATCCGAAATCGATCGCGTCGTTATTGACACAATCTAAAATTAATATTGTTAGTTTATTGCATAAAGTAAATCCATAAAATTTAATGTGAAATGATATTAATTTGCAATTAGATTAATCTAATTTTAATCCCTCTTAATCCCAACCAACCCCTTGAGACCATCAAAATGACCGTAGCGGCGTGTCAGAAGGGTCAAAGAGATCGAGAGGACGTTGACCCTCATTCACGCATTTCCCTCTCTTGCGATCCCTCCCTCTGGTTCTCTGCGACTCTCGGCTGAAGCTCTCATTTTTCCTGCTCTCGGTCTCTCTCTCTCTCTCTCTCTCTCTCTCTCTCTCGAGCGATTTCTCTTCTGCTTCGGTTTCAATCAAGCTCGGCATACTCCTTCCTCCTTCCTCTGACATTTCCTTCTCATGCTCTCGGTTCCCCTTAGATGCGGCTTTTCTCTTGCTCCTCATTTCTCCCTTCCATTTCTCTCTCCCAGACTTCTTGGCCGGTTCTCCTTTCTCTCTCCTCCATCTCACAGAACGTCTCAGTGAGATTGTGAGCCCTAGTCGACTTCTCTTCTTGAGCTAGCAGAAACCCCTTTCCTCCTTTCCTCTTAGCATTGAAACCTCCGGGTCATTTCTCCCTAGCTTGTTCTTATGCATTTGAGTTTCTTTGAAGTTAGGGTTTTGCTATGCTATATCTTATGCTTGGGATTATGCTAAGAGTTTCCTTTAGGGATTTGGGATGATATATGGCCCAAATCTCATTTTACATGGATTTCATGATATTTAGCTTTTGAAAATAGTTTGGGATAATATATCTAAATATTATATCATTGGCTGCTTTCCTATAGATTTCATTTGTTCGTCTTGCTCAAAATTGATTTCCTATGGGAGAAATGATACATATTATGCCTCTTGCACATGATTGGATTGAAATCTAAAATTAAAAGAGGGTTTTCAAATTATTGCATGGCTTAAATCCTAGGCCCTAATATCATGATGCTTGCTATGTTCTATGGATATCTATGCATTTATCTTTCTGAAATTTTTATTATCAAGTGGAAATTGTATTGTTTCATTAGTTAGTAAATATGTTGCTTGCTGAAAAAATTTTCTGCATATGGGGAAATTGCTGAAATTGGTTTTACCTAAGAGGAAATTAGATCATTTTGTTGTCTAAAGGCATGATGCATGCTGAAAATATTTTTACCTAAGGGAAAAATGAATTGATTTGCTTTCCATGAATATGTGTAGGCTGAAATCATGCAAGGAGTGTTGTTTTATGTTTTCTTCTTGTTGTTTTCCCTTGTCTATGGATGCCTACCTTTACATGCTTGCTGAAATTGGTTCTCTCAAAGGGGAAATTAGAGCAAACTGTTGTTTGAAAGGCAGAAAAGCATGTTGGAATTATTTTACATGAAAGGAAATTGAATTAATCACCCTTTGAAATATATTACACATGCTGAAATCACTTTAATCAAAGGATTATGCTATGTTATGTGCTATCTCTTAGGAATTTCATTTGTTGTATCTCTTGCATATGAGTAAAATAAAATCTGAAAAATGCAAATCTGAAATCAAATTGAAAGGAGTTATGCCATGCTACATGCTATCTCTTAGGGGTTTCATTTGTTTTGCCTCTTGCATAGGTAGAATGAAATCAAAATACAACCAAATTAAATAGAAAGGGATTTTATACCACTAGCTATTATCTATGAGTTTCATTCATGCATACTTGCATGTGATATCTTGCTAATAGAAATGCTATGCCATCAAAGTTTCAGCGATACCACATAACACCTTTCTTGGCATGGTGGGCTCCTCTCATGGAACCCTGGGAGAGCAGGTTGTAAACTTTGATAAGCACAGATAAGGATTCGTAAAATTCATCGCTATACTCATGCAATATTAACAGAAAATTGCTATATATTATATAACCCCATACACGCCTTTCTCATGGTGGGTAAAATTTTGACCGAGGTGTCTCATGACACCCATACGCACTTTCTTGGCGTGGTGGGAAGGCCTAGTCTCAAAATAGCCCCCATGTGGGATGACGCCGAGGTCAAAAAATTGAACAAAAATGTGTAAAAATTTTCTAAGTGTTTGAAAAGGAAGGTATATGCATATGATTATTCATGCTTAGTTTAATGAATACTTGAATCTTTCTAGTATGTGGCAATCAATCATGCAATATTCAAAATCCTTTCTTTCTTATGCTTTAATTTCTTGCTAATTGGAAAGATTGATGCTTGCAAATTCCCCTTTTATATGTCTAGCATGTGATCAAAGTGTGGCAAATGAACATAAGTAGATGTTTATGCTTATGACATATATTTGTTAATGTTGGTTCCAATGCAATGCTCAGCAAATGTTGTCTTGTTTAAGTATATATGCAAATATATTTATATGCAAATGCAAGCTTTAAATTTATTACTATAAGTACCTACCATGTTTTCCAACATGGTAGGTAAATGCTATGCTATCAAAATTTCGGCCGTGATGTCTCACGACATCCACCCATGCATGCCCTTTCTTTTCATGGTGGTAGCCCTACCTCACAACAACCCCACATGTGGAAAGAGGGAGGTCGTCATAAATTTTGATTATTGTGCTCTTCAAAATTAAATATACATGCAAGCAACTTTTTTATGCAAATGCAAGCTTTAAATTCATTGCTATAAGTACCTACTCATATTTCTCCAACATGGTAGTAAAACTTGTTGCTATGTTATGCTAACCCATGCACACCTTTCTTGGCATGGTGGGCAAATAAATTTTTGGTCGAGGAGTCTCCACACCTACCATGCACCTTCTTTCATGGTGGGAAGGCCTCTCTTCGATGTAGCCCCATGGGATGGGATGCCTGAGGTCTCAAAAATTTTGATAAATAAAAATGTAAAATGTCAAGTGTTTGAAGAAGGAAGGTACATGCATATGATTATTCATGCTTAGCTCATTCATCATACTATATGACAATTACAAGATATTACCTTATGTTTTGCTTAGTTGTTACCTAAATCTTCAGCATATGATAATTACTTATTTAAAGTTCAAATTCATTTTCCTAAGTGGTGATTATGCCATATGAATGGGTGAGAAATGAAAATGTGACACTCAATGCATGAAAGATACAAGTGCGTGTCATATGTCATTTAGGAAACAAATGGCAAGGCTTCATGCTAAAATGGTTAAGTGAAATGATTCAGTGTGCATATTCAAAGTGTTATCTTATTCTGTTCAATTTGAATGTCTTTAATATGCAAGTTAAATGAAATCTATGACCTTATGAAGCAATGTTCTTTTTGCTTAATCATTTGATTCATGCAAATACTTGAAAGAATCAAATTCATACTCTATAAAATGCATGCTTGATTTATTAAAAAAAAATAGACACATGCTTGATCTATGATAAGTGGTTGAAAGAATTAAGTCTATATCATCTAGAACAAGACAATCACTTCGTTTGCAATGTGCATTCACATTTTTATAGAACGGACTCTCACTTGATACATGCAAGTACATGAAAGAGTCAATGCATATCAGATAAATAAATCTATATACTCATGATAAATAAATAGCCAAAGAGTCAACGTGTCTTATAGTCTTATAGAACGTAATTCTATTTGATCTATGATAAACATTTGAAATGGTCAAATTCATATTTGACAGAACAGATCTATATCTGATTTACAATGTTAAGTATCAAAGCCTATGTTTATAATTCGACATCTATGACATGTCAAACATCAAAACTTCAACTTAGACATTTCAATGTCCATACAATATTTTAAAAGAACAAATACTTATATGCATGTTGAAGTATTCAATAGCTTAAATGTTCAAATAGACATATGCAAGCAATCAAAAGAAATGAAAGAACATATGTTACATAATCTCGGTTCGGTCTTAGGACTGGGTCCGGGTTAACAAAACCTAAAAATCTAATGATGCTATTGTAAATCTTAGAAGTTAATTCTACACAAAATAACTAAAGATAAATATATCGGCATCATTGTTAATGTATCCTCTCAAATTTAAGGTCATAAGAAGTCTCAAACCCGATCCTCTAAGTATAATCTAGAGTCAAGGTTTAGAGAATGATAGATCTTGAAATAATTAATCTAGATTGATCGCAAGAAAATAGTCGAGTGGTCTATCTATCCCTGCTTGGTCTGACGGGTCCGTTAACAAAACCTAAAATCAAAATTTGACATCAAACTTCAACATTAGATATCTTAATGTTCATGCAATTTTCAAAAGAATAGATATTCATATGCATGTTGAAGTAATTATTAAGGTAAATATAAAAGAACAGATGCTACATAATCCCAATTTGGTCTTCAGACCGTGCCCGGGTTAACAAAATCTAAAAATGTGATGTTATAAGAATTTTAAATTAATAATATATGAGAAGCTAATTCTATCATATAATATAAGATATTAATCACCTAATATAGCTTCTGAAATTCAAGCTCTCAAGAAGAAAAGTCCCAAACCCGATCCTCTATGTTCAAACTAGAGTGGACAAGGTTTTGAAGATTATACTTCTTGAGATAATGAATTTAGACCCGATCTTCTATAGAAAATCAAACAGAGTAGACAAAGTCTATCAATTGATATTAGCCCTATGATCGAGAAGGGTAACTACAATTAAAATTTCAATGATAAATGATCACATATTCAAATATAAATCAATCATAAAATGATCAAAATTCAAAGAAAATAACAAAAAAATATAAAAAAAATGAAATTAATTATTTAAATAAAAAAAATCAATCCACCCTCCACAATTGTTTTCTTGGTGACAAATTAAGAAAACTTTTACTCACAAAGTGCCAATGTCAAAATTAAATACATAACTACCTTCACACTCAAATATTCCTAAAGCCGTAGTGAGCGTGGCCTGTCCTCTGTCAAGGGTTTTGCTTGCATGGCACCACATAAATGGTGGTTATGACTGAGCCCTCGGAAGTGGTTCACGCAATATGGCACCACTAAATCACGCCACCCACATATTCCTTTCCCCAACGGCTTTGCTCGAGCTGTGAAATGTAGAATGTATTTGGTTGTGCAAAAGCCCTATGTTAGCTAAGGTTGACTTATATTTGTCCCTTAGACAAACTCCACCCAGTCTATAAGGACACCTTGATGTAACCCATGTGTTGACAAGGATCCTTCTGGCCAGTCAATTACCACTCCTCCCTCCTGAAGCGGGTGATGAACAAAACCATGGATCTAGATCTAGGCCATCGTTCCCCACAAAAGTTTTAAATTAAAATAATAAATTTCATAAGTTTTAAACTCCACTCATCAATTATATACTCGTTTTAACTTTCATTGACTAGCCTTAATCAAAAGTGCTCTCTGGTATTGGGAGGGGTAACTATATTTGCCTATAGGAAACAAAACCGAGATATAAAAGTTCTCACCAAATGAGAATGAAATCTGGTAGTGTCTTATCTACTATTCAGCCTTCTTCAAATTATCACACTTAAACAACTCTTTTCTTTTAAAAGAGTCGGTGGCAAATTTTTGGATCCCACAATACCAACTAGATAAAATGTAATAGAGAATGGGTTTCGTGTTTGACGAACAGTGAGAAATCACATTCATATATGTACCTTTTACGAATCGGTGTGACATACTTGTAGTAGATTAGCAAATAGTAGAATGAGTGCTAGGCTAGAATTGGCTCAAAAAGAAAGAATATTATAATTGTGTTCATTAGTGGTAGAATGGTGATAGAGCCAGTAGGTGACAGCTATTTAGTAGGATTGATTGTAGTACAAATAATGTAATTAGCATAGTGAGACTAGAAATTAGTATACTATGTACATTAGTAATACACCGAGGATTCAGTGTATTTGAATTAGAAGTTGATCTTTTTACGTAAATTGATCATGTGTATCAAACTCGAAGAATTTTGAGGTAGTAATATGCACTAATAACACTGAATAGAATTGCAATAATTGATAGAAAATAGTAACCTTCGTGTGTACTTGGGTATAGTACCATTTGTTTGGCAAAGAATCAAATTAGTGGTGTAGCCATAGAGAATAGACAAATAGCTAGACTTAGGCCCTAAGATATGGTTTGATTTTCATTTCTTGACCAAGAAATTGAATATCATTTGTATTTACCAATCGAGTTACAAATCCTGTTAGTAGTGATTTATTATTTTCCATCATATATATCCAAATCCTAGTAGAATTAGAGCACCTATAAATAGTAGGAATGCTTCAGTACCTAGTGAGACTGTTTTAACATGGAATAAACCATTATAGATACCTACTACGGAAGTTAGTGACTCGACATGTAGACCATTAAAAGCCAGTAGAGCAAAATATATTAAAACTACAAATGTAATTCGATGAAATAGACTTGGGTGAATTTGGCAGAAGAAAATTGGAATGGCTACTAGTAGTGAAATTAGACCAATGGAAAGCATTACCTTACCAGCAGTATAGGGATTCACAAAAAACTTTCTAGAAAAATAACAAAGTACTAGTATTCAGAATCGAACTGAAGCTCAGGTATTGGAAGTACCTAATTTTACCATGAAACTATGCTAGCATTTTGATTTAGCTTATATAGCTACCTATAGAAAAGAAAGAGAAAGACTATACAATGAAAAAGAGAAGAAAAATTGGTAGTAGTTGAACAATATACCAAACACTTTATTGTGCTTCAATAATTTCAGTAATGTTGAGGGTACATACATAGTAGGATTACTGCTAGAACTGCTTCACTATAGATTAGTTCTGAACTAATCACTTGAGCAGTAGATTGTAATGATCCAAGGAATGCATATTTCAAATTAGCTGACCATCCAGTAAATAGAACAATGTATACTACAATACTTGATAGTGCTAGTGAATATAGAATTCTAGTGAGAAATCACTTAGTGCACGGTCCTAGAGGAATTACACCCTACCCTAGTAAACTCAAAATGAGAGTAACCATAGGTCTTTGTAGCTTGTGATGGAAGAATTTTCTCTTGAATTACTAGTTTGAGAGCATCTACAAATGGTTGTAGTAGAGCATAAGAAAAAAATACATTAGGTCCAATTCATCATTTCATTGACCCATTATCTTTCATTAAATTACTGCCATAAAAGCAACACTTAGTAGAATTGGTAGTAGAACTACTAGAATATGTAGTCTATTCTATCTAACTGAAAGCATTGGTTATTCTATTCAAAATATCGAATTGCATATGTAATGACATTTTCTCGCCTAATCTTAGAAAGAAAAAATATTTGGATTTTCTAATTCTAAGTAAAAGACAAGTAGAAATCAATAGAAAAAGAAAGGAAAGGGGAAATAATTATTCTTGGCTATCAATCCATGCAAGGTCTTTCTTTAGAGTTACGACTTCAATAGCAATTGGCATAAATCCATGGTATACTCCACAAATATCTTAACATTGTCAATAGAATACTCCTTCTCGTTCAATTAGAACTGATGTTTGGTTAAGTCATCCAAGCACAGCATCAATTTGGAATCCTAGTGAATGAACTTGAAAGTCATGAATAACATCAGCACCTGTAATAAGATATCGGATGTGTGTATCAATTGATACTACTACTCAATTATCAACATATAGTAGTCATAGTTCTAGAGTTAAAAATCAAATTCAATTGACTCTCATTAAGAAAATCTGAGTCTGTATGACCAGCACCATTGGTGTCCTGCTACGTTCACTATCATTGATGGACTAAGAACTTCATCCATAAGGTCAAGTAGTTTAAAATTGGGGAAAGCAATAGCAATTAGTACAAAATCCTGTTCATAGTCCAGATTAGCTCAATTAGAGCTCCATGGTTAGCGTATTTGTAAACAAGTTATGATTTGTTACTGTGAAAGTGAATAATTACTGATGATAGTACCTATAGTACTCCAAAATAGAGGATTTGAGGTAGAAGAAAATGGAATCATGTAGCTCTTTTGGTGATGCTCCATCTTAGAATCCTAGTTGCCAAGGTTGTGGTGCATCATTGTAAATTGTTGTACTAGCAAATGGAAATAGATGAAACATTTTCAATTCTTTCTTTATCCTCTAAAATGGAATAAAAAAATGGGTTTCATTCAAAGTTCATTACTCTTTCTTTAACTTACTGAAAAGTAAATAGTACTTTGACTAATACAAAATTCTTCACTAGAAGAATGAGAGAAATCAAACCTCTTTCCTCGATGTGTGAAGTGTAAGATCAATATTTTCACCATGAAACTCAACTCTTTCTTTCCCTATCAAAGCCAAAATATCCTATGATTTCAAGACTGGGGAACAAGAAAGAGGGAAATAGTAGAAGTTGTTATTGTCAAATGGGAAAAAATTTCCTATTTCTTAGTGTAGATCAATTGCATCTTTTAGGTATGATGTCGCTCTGAGAATACATAAGCTTGGATAAATGAAATAGCAATTTCTAGTCCAATTAGTGCAATGAAGATACTGAATGGGATTAGAGTAATGATAGTTGTAATAGCACCTAATGTAAACATTGGTGCTAGGAGACCTGAAAGAATTTTCAGAGTGTATGTCCACAATATTAGTGAATAGTCGGACTCTAGTAAGAAGACTCAGCTAGGTATGAGATTAGCTCATTTGGAACTAGTAGAGGTACTAGTCCTAGAGGTGTGTACGAAGAAGAATGAGAAGAAGTGTACTTTATGTAGTCGTAGACCAAGAATAGTCACTCCAATAAAGATTGTCATACTTAGACTAACCATAATTGATGTAGCAACTGTCAATCCATATGAAACATTACCACTTAGGTTAGCGATTAGGATGAAGAAGAATAGTAAAGAAATGGTAGGTACAAGCGCACCAATTTGTGACTAAATAGACCATGTACTGAAGCAAAACCACTTTCTAGTGAGATACTCCATCGACTTGGAATTAGTTATTTATTGTTGCTTGTCATAATGTGTAGTGCTAGTACTAGATAGACTATCATAATTGTATATAGTCCTAGGTTTTCCTTCAATGTTTTACCAATTTCTAGAAGTAGAATGTAAATAGAGCAAATAAAGCACCCATTGATAGAACATAGTGGAAGTTAGGGTGCAACTACGTAGTATGTATCATGTAGTGCAACATCTAATGAAGCGTTAGCTAGAATTACTCCTGTGAGTCCTCCAATTATAAATAGAGCAAGAAATCCAAGAGCAAATAGCATTGGTGTAGTAATTTGTAGTGATCCACCGTATAGTGTAGCTAGCCATGAGAAGATTTTCATTCCTGTTGGTACAGCAATAATCATTGTAGCAGCTATGAAGTACCTGTGTATCTACTTCTAGACCTACTGCATGCACGTGGTGATGAAACCAAGGTGTTAGATACTGAACATAGCATATACCATTCCTAGGTATCCAAAGACTAGTTTGACTGAGAAAGCACTTATGATGTGACTAATCATTCCAAATCCATGAAGAATTAGAATGTCAACTTCACGGTGACCAAAGAACCAGAATAGGTGTTGGTAAAGAATTTGATCTCCACCTCCTGCTAGATCATAGAATGATGTATTGAAGTCTGTAGAAGCATTGTAATAGCTCTGGCAGAAGGTAGTGAGTAGTAGTAGGATAGTTGTGACAAAGATAGCACATATGAATAGATAAAGTTTATGTAGTGTCATTCCTGGGTTTCACATGTTTAGAACTATAGTAATGAAATTCATAGCTCCTAGCATTGATAAAATTCCTGCTAGGTGTAGACTAAAGATAGCAAGATCAACTGATCCACCTGAGTGACTTTGTAGTCGATAGTGGTGGGTAACATAAGAGAATGAATCTACTTCTAGATTAGCTCTTTCTAGATTCATATTCTCATATTGGATTGGACTATACCTTTATTTTCCTTACTAGTAAAAGGGAAAAGTCACTTCATTTTCCAATTCTTATCTAACCTAATAGATCAATATTCCGCATTAGGCCTTTGTCATTGAAGCAAAATCTTTCTTTTTCTTGAAAGATCGAGCCCAAATATGGTATTCTAGTGCTTTCATACCTTTCCATGTTTGAAAGTAGTAATCTACAATGTTTTGAATTGATTTAAATTAGTAGTTACCATAGTGAGATATGTTTTCTTTTGTGTTACCTTAATACCAACAATTAGTGCAATAGCCTTTAGAACAATACAATCTAATTTTTGTGTCATCTCGAAAGCATGTACTAGTCATGCAGGTCTTTTCTTAACAATATAGAAACTTCCTTATGCTTTAGTCAATCCAATAATCCATGATTGAGCCATTACTTTTATAGCATCACTTAGACTAGAAACAATGTTATTCATAATTTTCCAAGCAGGACTCATAGAATTTTCAAGTAGTGTTTGAGATTTTAGATTAGTAATTAGGCAATCCTTTTCTTCCTTAGATATAGAAGAATCATTCATATTTAGAATAGCTTTCTGAAAGAGGCTATAACTGAAATTTTTACTAGTAAGTAGAGGATATGCATCAAAAATTGTAGAATATATTGGATATCTCAAACTCGATATCAAGTATTATCTTTAGAGTCATCGATACTTAACCAACACCTAACATAGACTTTACATAAGAAAGAGAAAGAAGACATAGATTAGAATTACTTTGTCCAATTTAAAATGAGAAAGCACAGACTCATTTCTTAGTCTTAGCAAAATAGAAGTACCATCTCCATCTGTAAGACCTACAAGCCATTCCAAACAATTTGTGTGTATGACCACTAGAAAATGCACTACGTTTAGTCTATGATGGGCTCTCCAGTGAAGTAGTTCATAGCTCATTCTATTTGAGTAGTAGTGTTGTGACACTCAAAACTAGTTTTTTCTAATAAGAGTATGCTAGACCTAGTACAACATGAAGAAGATTCAGATGAATAGCTACTTTTTAGAACCCAGTGGATTGTCCCCAAGTCGATGACATTTTGACATTCTTCCAATAGATAGCAAAAGCTAGTGAATAAGTATTCATCTCCGAGTAGAGGAGTTTCCACATCGAGTAGTGTTTAGTAGATTACCTAGTCCCACAAAGACTAGTAATCTGGGAGCCTACCTTCCATCGTCATCCCTGCTCCTTGCTCTACAAATGCACTAGCAAGTAGAAGAATTAGTGATGGTGGTAGTAGCGAATGAAATGTTGTTTAGTCATGAAAAAGCCATATCCGGAGCACCAACCATTACTATGTAGTTGCCAAATCCTCCTACCATCTGGCATGACCATGAAGAAGATCATGAGAAATGCATGATTACATTCTATAGTTGATGATCTCGCTTAGATATTGTACACATTGAGTCTGTTAGTTCAATTGGATTAGCATGGAGATTGTTGTTCGATCATTGTGCAAATACAAAAAGAGAAGGTATAGTTTTCCAATATCTTTGGTGTTTGTTAAGTAAAGCCATTGTAGTTCTAGTAAAAGAATGCATACTAGATTCTTCTTTTCTTTCCATAGGTATGTCCTACCTAATGGACAAAAGGAGATTAGAACTCCTCAAGAATGGTTGAATTTTCAAAGAATTAACAATTACAAGTAGCGGTTTGTCCTGATGTAAAAAGATATTTTCTATAGAAAAAGAATTTTGACTATTAGCTTAGATCTCCCAAATAGATCTAGTTAGACCTCCCAAGGACCCATAGGTTAGGCTATGATTCATGATAGGCTATCGGCATGACATCAAAGTTTCTTTAGCACTGCACGATTCTCCTTTAATGGTTGCACATGAATAGGCTTTTTCTTGCAAGAATAAGCACTCTTTTTGGAGATAGAAACCATAGAGGGGAATCCTTAATAGGAATCTAAGTGAATGTACGAGGAGTTATCAAGCAAAGTAGACAAGAAGAAAAAGAAGACATCATACTCAATACGGATCAGATTGGAATATTCTCTTCTTCCTTTTTGAACAGAATATTTTTTCTTCTTCTTCAAGTACCTCATATTCAAGAATGCTTAACACATAGAACAATCAGACCTGCTCTCTTCCACGCTTTACTCACTAACCTCTCCTTCAGTAGATTCTTGACTTATGAAATCAAAGTCAGTATATTATATACGTTATGAAATTAAATAAATCAATCCGTGAAATTCTAAGATCATTTCATTGAAGTAGCCAAATGTTTTTTCAACAAGCAAAGATCTAATATCTTTCTAAAAGCAAAGATCTAATATCTTTCTAAAATATACTTATCTCACATCTTCCTTTTCTATATTTTCTATATGATCTATTTGGAAAACCCATTTCTCCTAGCCCTCAAGTAATGAGACTGAAAGGAGAGGTGAGCTTGTTATACTCGATTGAAAGGGAAGCTTGTCTTTAGCTCGAGCAAAGTGGAGGTTAGCTTGCTATACTCGACTGAAAGGAGAGGAGGTATATACCAGCTCAACCTCTGGGAGAGGAATGAAGTAGCTATACTACTTTTTTAAGGAGAGGATCGGGTGATCAAGAATCAATGCCATGATATATCGCGTTCATTGAACTAGTCGAATCCACTCTCTATCATCAGTAATGATGCCAAAGAGGTGAACCAGATCAAATGTGATCTCTTGCTGAAGCTGAAGAAAGGCATTAGATCAAAGTATTATGGGATCAAGCCTGTGACAATGTGTGGAAGAGCATCAATCAATCTGAACATAAGGCTTTGTGAATAAGCAGTTCCATAAGCTCCAGTTACAATTCATTGACCGAGTAGCTAGAACTTCATGAAAAGTCAGGTAGGATTACGAAAGAAGATGACGATCTAACCTTAGTATGTTCTCTCTTGCCTACCCATGGAATCACTGCTTTTGCCACTTGAAAGCTTATCCGGTCTCAATCTTTCTTCAGTTTAGAAGCCAGAGCAAGTGCATGTGAAAGTTTGCCTAATACTCAAATCCACTTGTTCCTTCCACTTTGACTTCAACTATTGCTACTTTCTTGACCCGACGCCGAGATCTCAAATTCTTAAAAGATAGAGACTGCCTCCACTTCCCCCTTCATTAGCTTGTTGAGAAACGGGCAGCTTCTAAGGAGCTACATTAGTGTATATATAGAATGTCTGGTAATGTTCAATGTAATGTTTCCAGTCAACCTGCTTTGCACCCTTTCTCCCCTACTAACACAGAACTTCAAAACTTGAGAACCAAACCAACAATTTTAGAACATTCTCTCAATGAATGCAATACAAGCATCAGCAAATCCAAATCGCTCAAGAACAACAAAGAGAAAGTCTGACTCAAGCCTTTGTTTATTACCACATTACCTCCATGAACCTTTCTTGATAAGTCATGAAAGATCTCCTGTGCAAGTCCCACCCACATTTTCTATTTTTATTCTCCTTCCTTAGCCAAATACCTAAGCTAACATATTGGTCGACTCCTTCATAGCAAAAAAGCCCTACCCATACCTATTCTAGACCATATCTCCCTTTCAGCCTAATTGACATATTAGGGCAATCCCTCCATCCACTGGAGTATCCTCGTCCTAGCCCAAACTGGAATAGGACCCCTACCTAGCTGATCAAGATCCTAAAGAGTCAAAATATGTATTGCTAAATCAATTCCTTCCCTCTCTCACAACCTAGTCTGCTCATGGTCATGGAAAGCCCATCTTTTTGGCATAACTTCCTCTAGCAGCTCCTTCCTTTACACTATCCTGTGAGCATCTATCCAATGGTAGCTATCAAACTAGGGAAAACTCAAGAAAGTCAGGAGCCAGTCTTCCTATTAAGGAAGATCTATCTTTTTCTTCCAAAATCACAAGATTTTCTAAACTGGCATGGTTTCACTCTCCCTCTCTGAAGGAAAGAAGCATGTAGGACAAAAATATTGAGTTTCCTTTAGGAGGTAGAATAGGAAGCTTCACCATACTTTAGAAAGACTTGGGATAGGAAGAGGTGAAGTAACCCGCGGAGAAGAATCATTCAATACCCTAAAACTACCAATCAAAGATTCAAAGGCAAGGTCAAGTAGTTCATTCGGGTGAGGAAGTTGTTCACTTTGTCAACCTTTCTAGCTACATTCAGTCCTCTAAGAATTGCCACCTTGAAGCTTGAAAGAGCGGGTTGGTAAGAAATGGGATCAAAAAGATCAAAAAGAAGCTCTTTCATGCTAACTTAGACTGCTTGTTTGGGTTGAGCGTGCTTGCTTGGAAGGTTACCTTGTCTTTCTTCTAGCTCAATGCTCCTTGAAGTCGCACCTATTTCTCATCTCCTTCAGAAGGTCCCATCCTTACTATGTGTGGAGACTTCTCATCTCACTGTTGAGGAAGTGCTAAGATTCTAAGCAAAAACACTCCTTCATACCAGTTCTTGACTTGTAGAAGTCAAGCTAAAGCACATACATGGGTCAAAAGCTTTGTCAGACTCATAGGCTTAGGGGAGATTGAGAGTTGCTTCACTCAGACCATAACCTTTTCATGTGCCTTTGCTTCCTAATCGCAAAAAATCCATTCCATCCTTCCAGAATCAGTCAACTTTCTTTTCTCATCCTAGTGGTAGCATCTCTACTGTAGCACCTCCCTGTTTGTCCCAGTTTTCTAGCTAACCCTAAAGAAGCTGGAAAGAAGATCAAATCTTAACTATCTAACCTGGCCATTCTTTCCTGCCCTTGTGCTTATTTTCTTTGCCTTTCGTTAATCTTCTGGTATGTAAAGTATTTTAGGGTAGAAAAATAGGATGAATAAGACTCAATCGTAATATACTTCAATCAAATCTTCTATAAAGACCACTCCATGCCTCTCACTTTCCTTGAGCCTCTCTCCTTTTAGTCTCATATTCACATCTTTCTATACAATAATTTTGAGTGGAATGAGGTCTACAAAAATTTTGAGTCGAGCTCTTTCTATTCTATACGACAATTATGAGTGGAATGAGGTATATGCAATTTGCATTTGAAGTTTTAGTTTCTTATGCGCAATTCATTTTAACAATTTGAAATCACCGGAATCAAGTTTGTTATTTGTTTACGATAAGCCAACAACCAATAGAGCCTAGCCTGAGGATGGAATGGTCTTCACTCCAAATTTGTAAGCAATTTGGCATAGCTTTTCAGCAGAGAATAATTTAAAGGTGAGTTATGTATGCCCATTTTATCTCATTTTGTATCTATATTATGTAGAAAGTGTAGAAAAGAAAACATCAACAACATCAAATTATGTATCAACAAAATCTAGAGTATGCAAATTGTGTATCAACAAAAGAGAGATTAGGTGGGTGTTTAGTCGAGCTACTTCTTTCAATTCGTTCCCATATTGACTTTTCTCAGGGTTTTGGAGCTAAATCGTGATATTGTGTACGTCCTCAGTCTAATTTTGGTTATTGTATCATGGATCTTGATTTATTCTTTTTGAATTCTCAAAAAACTATCGATAGGGTTTGGACCACTATATTTTGATTGGTATTGTTTTATAATCGCCTTCTCACCATATCAATGTGCAGCTTGATGCCACCGGAATGTCATCCTCCTCACCTCAATCTCAAGATGGGGGCTTGGGCTTCCTAGATTATTGAATTCATATGGCGAGAAGACGGAGGAGGCATCATCCTTTGTCAAAATGAAGAACACTCTTCGCCATCCCACCTCACCTCCACAACTCTGGGTGGTGATTAACCACCCCTAGTGGTGGAGAAAGCGGGTCCCATAACACTTGCCATCGGGGCCTTCCTAAGTAGCCCGGCCCCCACTAGGGTTGGATCCATGGGGAACACTTCTCCAACACTGTGGAGAAAAATTCCTATTAGGGAGATCGGAGTCACCTTTCAAACCTGTTGGTGAGAAATGAAAGAGGACAATACCCTTATAAAAATTCATCTTTTTAAGATGCCATGTAGACTATCTATATACTTATTCTGTGATCGAGTGAATGGGACATAGTGTACCGCCTGAAGAAAGAAGTCACTACCCTTTAATGGACCTAATCACCCTCAATAAGAACTCAAGGATGAGTGATATGTATGTAAAGAATTCTTCCCTTCTACATGGAAAAGTAAAAGTAGGGGTTTATTTTAAAGTTTGTTAAGTTCCCTACAGGTAAGCCCATAGTTAATTACATCCCAAGGGATGGGATCCCTCAGAAAACTCGATTAAGGTAAATGATCATTGTCTTTGAAGATTTCAATAGGAAGGACTATCAATCAATTAGTTTATGTTTGAAAATCAAATGGGATTGATCAAAATAAGGAGTTATTATCGAATCCAAAATGAAAGATAAGTAGGAGATGATACGGAAACCTGGAAACCAAACCATCCCCTATAGTTGGGCTTTACATTTTAGAATTAGATTTAGTTTATTTGAGTTACATTTTCATTAGAAATTTGGAATATTCCTTAACACGAGATTAAAGAAATGCCTAAGAGGTGAGGAATTATGCTTATGGTCCACAAAGGGAGAGATAACCTAAATCTATGGAGCTTCAACAGAAGCTAAATCTAAAGAAAGATGGATAATTGGTTTGCCTCCAAAAGAGAGGACAAATCACTTAACTTACAATCGGACCTGGGTGGCTACCAACTAACTCCTCTACGATTTAAATACATGTAAGCAAGTCTTTTATGCTTATGCAAGATAGCTAGTCAAGTATTTATTTAGAAAGAGACTAAGTCCTTAAACTCACTCCCTAAAGAGACTAAATCATGTAGAGGGACATGTTTCAAATGACCTAAATCTAATGCAATTCAAATTTCATTTTATTTTCATTTTGGACAATTATTTTAACTCAGGCTAATAGGATTCATATGACTAATGCATGAGAAATGAGATTATTGGCAAAAATTAGCGAGAAGGGAGGAGGTGAGTTTCCACCATGGCTCTCAAAGGTCAAGCCAAGTTTCTCTGGCAAAGGTGGAAGCCCTCCAATCAAGAGTGAAGTAAGATGCATTTGTGCATAATATTACAAAATAAATGCTCATCTAGCTAAGGGGGTTGCTAATTTTTTATCTTGATTTTAAACTAGCTTTAGGTGGCGTTATGAGTTGTTTATTTTTAATTTGAGTTATTAAATAGGGTAAAAGATTTATTTTTCTCTAAAGAGCCTAATCCACATCTAGGCCATACATAAAGCAAGGAATAAATTAGGAAAATCATGCCACTTAATGCAACAAATCATCAACCAATTTATAAAACTAATCGCAAAAAGAATAAAAGGTCGTTGTGGTCGGGTACCACCGTACAAACTCGAAAATATCAAATGTGGGTAGCCGAGCTCTACCCTTATACAACCCAGATTACAAATGAATTAAATTACAATTAAGCAAGGAATTCATTATTATGGCGGTCTTCAAGTTTTTATTCTTCTTCTTCTTTTCTTCTTTCTTCTTCTTTCTTCTTCTTTGGTTCCTTTGGATGGTTGGATGGTAGATGCTCTAAGGCTTCACATGGTGCATAAGATAGGATCTTATGACCAATGTTCATCCTAATCCTCATAACAACTCATTCCAAAATCCTAATTGCACAAATTGACCTGAAAAAAAAAAGTGAAAATCTAACTAACATCTACAAAATAAAGGTTAGCTAAAATAAACCACACAAATCTCAAGCATATATATTGGACTTATCACCCCACACATGGGTGACTAAGTCCACAAGGCCTATAGATTATGCTTATGGGTATAAAGCACTTGTAAGAAAAAGCATTTATATTTGTTATTTATGATAGTCCCCCTTAAGCACAATCCCCTGCAGAGAAGAATAGTTAGACTAAGAATGCCTTACCATTCATTCTACAAGCATACACCTAACATCTAGTATAAAACATACACCACAAAATAAAATAAACACCAAACCATGCACCAACCTAACTTAAGGCTAGAAGTGGTGACTTAGGCTAATGTGTATGCTTTAAAAGCTTCTGTGGTATACTTAGCTATGGCTTTAGGTTCAAATTTTCTAAGTGTGAAGAACAAGTTCAACTTAGAAGAGAGTTTTATTTAAGTTGTTTCGTTATTTGGGTTGATTTTATTTCATATTTTAATTTGGTTTGAGTAGATCCTACAATTAATTACTAAGTTATGAAGAGAGGGAAAGAGAAGAGAACTTCTCTTTCCTTCCCTAACCTAAGTAATTTCTAAAGTAGATTCACATTTTAGTTTCATTTAGGTGAATGTTTTGATTAAATCTTTTAATCAATCTTAAGTTTTATTAAATTCTAAATAAACCTATTCTAAAAAGAAAGGCATTTTAAGATTAAATAAAATGGATCAAATTCACATGTCACACATTACTTTATTTCTTTCCCAACATATATAGCATGCATATGGATGGACTCTAAGCATATCTATGCATGTAAATGAGAGTATTAACACACTTTATTATGCATGCTAAGTAATCCATTTAAGGAAATTTAGAAGTTGAATATTCATGCTTTTTTTAAGTAAAAAGGTTTTCTTTATCCAAATTTTCACATACACACATAAAAGTAAGAAAGGCATAAGTGAGTACAGCGTCATTGTTAACCAAAGGTGTATGGTACAAGACCTACTTAGGGCTACTTAAAGCCTCACAACCTTGGGGTTTTCCAAACTAATATACCACTTTTCTTAAACACAAACATATGTATAAAATAAGTGAAATAGAAAAGGAAAATGCAAAAGCTGTTTAATGGGTTCATTTTTGTTTATGCAATTTATGTATGCAAGTATAGGCAACCCTTCTTAGGTGATAGCAAAGGGATGAATAGGGTATGAAATTAAGTAAGTGTTGGGTTCTTTTCAAATGAACCCTACATCTAACCAACTCTTATTCAAAACTATGCTATAAGAAAGAAAAAGAAAAAGCATACCTTTATAATCTATCACATGCAAGCTTATGATTAAAGTATAAGTAGTATACTTTTAGATTTGGTATTTAATTTATGTATTTTGAAAATAATTTATAATTAGTAGTGATAATAGCCACTCATACTTCTACTTTAGCCAACACATGCAAATTTGACATAAAGTAAATAATTTCATTTTAAAATTTTGATGCTTTGGTCAAGTTCCACAAGTGATTTGGGATGGATTTGACCCATTGGTTTCAATCAATTTTGCTTAGATCAAATTTTGACACATTTTGACCCTTTAGGTCAAAATGGGTCAACTTGGGTCAAGTTGACCAATTGGGCTAGCTTAGGCTCAAATGTTGGCTTGGACAAGTTCAAACATAAGTCATGAGTGAACTTAGATCAATGGTTTCAATCAAGTTGGCTTATGGTAGAATTTGGCTATGTAAGGTTTCATTTTGGGTTAAGTGTTGACTTGGTCAACCCTTAAGTTTTGACTTGGACCCAATTTGATTGATTGATCATCCCATGATGATTGTTGATCATGATGAGAGGGATATATGAGTTTGGATCAATCCAATTTGGTTAAGATCAAAATTTGGCTCATAAGGGCACCTTAGGTCACTTTGGGTCAAGTGAGTCTACATGGGTCAAATGGCTTGGTCAAAGCTTTATTTGAAGTTGGTTGATCTTGTATATGGACTTATGATTGAACTATAAATCCATTTACAAGAGGTTTGAAGTAAAATGGGTTTTGATCCATTTGAAATTTTCATATTCAAAGGAAGAATATGAAGGGGTTTTGGGTTTAATTTTTGAACTAGGTTTTGATTAAGTGATTGGAGTTTAAATTTATATATGAGCTCATGATTGTAGGTTTGATTGAACCATGAGAGAAAATCAAGGGTTTGACTTGATTTGAAATTGATTTGGCTAAGTTCAATATTTTGACTTGAAAGGCTTAGATTAGATTTTGAATTGATTTGAGTTTGATTTTTGGAATTGGTTTTGATTGTTTGAATTTATATTTCATTTATATATGTGAATATAAATGAGAATATAAATGGATCATGAGAAAATTTCAAGGATTTTAAGTAGTTTAATCATGATTTGAGCTAAATCCATTAAAGGGAATTTAAAGGATTTAAGAGAATTTTTAATTTGAAATTTAATTTTTGAATTGGATTGGATTGATTTATATTTATATTTCATTTATATCTGAGAATATAAATAAGTTTTGAGAAATCCCATGAGTTTGAATAGGTTTGATCAAGATTTAGGTTAAATCCATTAAAGGGAATTTAAAGGATTTAAGGGAGTTTTAAATTGGAATTTAATTTTAGAACTTCATTTGATTGATTTACATATATATATATATATATATATATATATATATATATATATATATATATATATATATATATATATATATATATATATATATATATATATATATATATATATATATATATATATAAATAAGTTTTGAGAAAATCCCAAGGGTTTGAATAGGTTTGATCAAGATTTTTAAATCCATTAAAGGAATTTAAAAGATTTAAGGAAAATTTCATGAATTGATTTTGAATTTTGAATTTGATTTAATGGGTTTGAGTTTATATTTCATTTATATATGTGAATATAAATGAGAATATAAATGGATCATGAGAAATTCTCAAAGGTTTGAATAGGTTTGAATTGTAATTTTTGGTTAAGTCCTTAAGCGAGGATTAAGGACTTAGGAACTTTGGTTGATTTTGATCATGGGTTTCAATCATAGATTTCAATCATGGATTTGAATCATATGGAGTTGATTTGAATTTGGATGAAAATCAAATAGAATTGATTTGGAGTTTGGAGGAAATAAAATAGAATTTATTTGGAGTTTGACTTGAAGAAAGGAAGGTGAGAAATAGTTTAAGCTAAGGGTAGGAAATTTTCCTAACACCCCATGACCCACCTATTTTCTTCTAAGTCTCAGACTCTACGTTGAGTGCCCACTTAATCACTAGATGTGTCTTAAGACTAAGGAGCTCTTAAAGTCTAAGAGGAATCCTATGCCTAAGATGGAAGGGTTGAGAGCTCATTCTAAAAATGAGATCAACAAACGCCTTTAGAAGTAAAAGCTCGGGCACGAGAAAGTGCGTTCCTCCACTAGCTGACTCAGTGTGGGATGTGATAACTTAAATAGCCAATCCTACTAGCTCCACATGGAAAGCGCGCGCCACGTGGTGCTGATAGAATTAGGTTTAATTAAGTCTAATTAATTTATTTTAAGGCTGAAACTTTACAAATTCATAACAAATTGTAAAAAATTCCAAAAAATTAATATAAATACTCATCTTAAAGATATTTCAGAGAAGAATCCATTAAAAATGTTCTTAATTGATTTTGAATAATAATTAGAGCTTAATTAGGATTAAATTAAAAATTATCAATTCCTCAAATTAACCAAATTTAATTCTTGAATTATTAAGAAATTAATTGCAATCATAAGTAACTTAATTGTTGAATTAATTGCAATAATTAAAGTGAGGGCACAATGAAATTAGGTTGGGACCTCTTTCCTAGTCTCTTTTCCCTAAGTCCTTCTCACTTTTCAAGAAACATTAATTAAAGATTAATTAACCAATTAGTTACATTAAAGTTCACATCACATCAAATCTTATTTAATTAGATGAGGGGACTCATGGAATAAGATTGGGACCTCTTTCCTAACCCATTCCTTATGTCCATTTCATTTGGAGGATAATTAATCAGTTTGGCAAACTAAGTAAGAGAAATTAATTAATTAATGACTTCTTTAATCAAATTAAAACTACAATCGCATCTAATTTTAATCAGTTAATTAATGGGTAGATCTTTAGGTGTTTAATAACCTAAAGACATTTAAGGAAATTATGGTTAACTCGCATGTGGGGGAAAATCATAAGTGTACTTAATTAAGTTACTTGATCTAATAAACTATTAATTGTGAGCCAATTACATTAGGCCCTTTCATTTCTTAAGACGATTGCTAATTTACTTTTCAATTCATTTGCATATCATATTGGTTCATAATTATTTAGTTAATTACTTTAAGGTAACATAGGTAAAGGTTAATTAATGAACTTAATTCATATCATAGCTTAATTAACTCATAAAATTAACTTAATCATTTTTTCATTAAACCAAATTAAATCAAAACATGGGGATGGGATTAGGATTAGCAAGCTTCTTTTCACATTCCTTAAATCAAATTAAATATGAAATTAAAAAATGACATTAAAAGCTTTGGTTTACTTTAAATGATTTTATTTGGTTTGATTGTCCCTAGGAATTAATTTGATTAAATGAAAAATATATTTATATTTTGTTATTCCTCTCCAATCATATTAAATATTATATGTCATTTAGTTTCATGCATCCATAGCTTTCAAAAGTAATCAAATAAAATGAAATTTTCTTTATGTAAGCTTGCATGTGTTGATTTAATTTAATATATGTGTAGCTATTATCACTATTAAATCCAAATCTATTTTCTAAAAGTTTATAAATGAATAATAACATGTGTAGTGATGATGATATTATAAATACATAAGAGATGTATGTGATTACACCTTAATTTTGGAGGAAGCTTTTCTTAATTCATATGTGGTTTTACATGTATTTGAATGTTAGTAAGTATATAGTCAGGACATCCCAAGAACATGAGGCTTTAGTTATCCCCAAGGAAGTTATTTGATTACCTCACTTCTCCTGGTTAACATCAACACGTACTTATTTGACTTCATCTACATGTATTTCTACATTAGAATTTGGATAAGACTTTAATTCATATGCATAAATGTTTCAATTAAATAAAAATGAAATTTTTACATGGTTCTTCTTCCTTTATTTATGTATACATCCATGTGTATTTCAGATAAGCAAGTGTTTAGTCCGGACATCCCGGGAATACAAGGCTTTAGTTATCCCCAAGGAGGTCATTTGATTACCTCACTTCCCTAGTTAACAATGGCATGTACTAGCTTATGTCTCTTATACAAATGTGTGTGTATTTAATTATGGAATTAGAACCCCTCTTTATTTTATCAAAAGTCCATGCATTCATAATTAACTAAGTGTTTGGATTAGTTAGTCATGTGATTTGGTGATTTCTTTCTCATATTCGTGTATATAAATTTACATATGCTTGAATGCAAATGGGTATATAATTTGGACATCCTGAATACAAGGCTTTAGCTAGCCCCAAGGAGGTCATTTGATTACCTCACTTCCCTAATTAATAATGACACATACCTATTTAATCTCATCCCTATGTATTTTTGTGTAAGAATTTAGATGAGCTTTAAACTAATATGATTAAATAATTCAATAACATAAAAGAATATAAACTTCAAATACACATATATGCATTCATCATGCAAGTGTGCTAAAACATATTGCTTATATAGGTATACTTAGGATTAAAATCATATGCATGTTACATGTGATGGAAAGGAATGGATTAGCATACATCATGTGGTGGTTGTTCAATCAAATTAATCTTAAGAAGACTTTCACATTAAATGGAGTCATTTAAAGTGAACCTAAACTTTAGATTAATTAAAATATTTGATAAGTCATTCACTAAAAATAATAAAATCAAAATTAACATAATTTAGAAAGTGGCTTAAGGTAGGGATGAGAGGAGGTAATCTTCTTTCTACTCTTTATAACACTTAGTTGCTAAGCGTAATCATATGAAATAAAAGAAAACATAAATTAAAAATTCTCAAATCAATTAAATAACTTCAAGTGAAATCAACCCTTTATTTTAAATGAAAGTCTTTCATACTTAGAAAATAATAACATTGATGCTTAGCTAGGGCATACCACACAAACATTAACACACACATTAGAACTAAGTCACAACTTCTAGCTTTATATTAGGGCGGTGCATGGTATAATGTATATTTTATTTTGTAATGTATTATTTTTGACTGTATGTTAAAGTGTATGTTTCATAGGCTTGATGTTAAGTCTTGATTAGCCTAATGATATTTTTCACAGGAGATTATGCTTAAGGGGTACTTAAAAAAATATAAATGCTCTTTTTCAGGTTGCTTAAACCCCCTAAGCATAATTCAAGTTAGGACAAGTGGGCTTGGTTACTCATGTGCAGTGTGCTAAGTCAAAATTATATGTATAACTGCTTAGGATTGTATGTGTATTTATCTAACACTTATTTTGCAAATGTAGTTAGATTTACTTTCCCCACTTTTAATGTAATTTTGCATTAAGAATTAGGATTAGTGTTATAGGGTAACTAGGATGAGCATTGGCTAGAAGGCTCTGTCTTGGGGTGCCATGTGATGCCTTGAAGCCCACCAAATTAAAAAAAAAGAAAAAATGAAGGAGACGTGAAGACTTGAAGATCACCCATAACACTTATTCGTTTATGAATTGTAATTATTCTTTCATATTTTGGGTTGTATAAGGGTAGAGCTTGGCTACCTATCTTTTCTTTTCGGGTTGTACGGTGGTACCCGACCACATTGGCCTGTTATTCTTTTACGATAGTTTTATAAAAATTGTTTGATGTTATGTTTAGCTTTTGCTTAGAAACAACATGATTTCCTTAATTTCTTAAATGTTTAATATTTTAATGTGTAGCCTGGATGCGATTAGGCTCTTAGGATAAAAATAAATTTTCTACCCAACTACAACTCATAACTAAAGTTTTAAGTAACTCATAACCTCACAATAAAAGCATAGGATGTAAATCAAGATAATTAAAAGATTTAGCAACCCCTTAGCTGTATGATTGTATGTCTAACAACATGTATACATATTCTTTCACTCTTACAAAATGAGGGCATCCATCGCGATAGGACGCTGACTAAAAGCAACCCCACCAGAGACTCTCTTTCTCTTTCTTTGATTTTTCCAACAACTTACTTCATCATGCATTTTGCATTTAGCATAAATATCCCAAAGCCTTTGTCAAAATGAAATGTCAAAATCAAATAAAATTTAAAAATTTTGCATTTGCATTTATGTAAGATATTATTCAAACCACTCATGCTCTAGTCTCTTAGGGAGTGTGTTTAAGGACTTTAGACTCTTTCTAAATTAATAATAGCCCAACTATTTTGTAATTTCATAAGACTTGACCACATGAATTTTAAAGCGAAGGAGGAGTTAGTTGCCACTATGATAAGGCAGATGTAAGTCAAGTGGTTTATCCTCTCTTGTAAAGATAAACCTTATACACATCTTCAGCAAGTCATTTAAGTCATGCCATGCCTAGATTTAGGATCCCGAGGTGGTTGTTTTCCTTTACAAGTATTTTGCAATCTTGTGTTATTGAATTATGAGTCATAGTAATCTAATGAAATTTTAACTCAAATAAAATTATTCTTTTCAACTTAAAATATATAAGTCCAACTATATGATAGATTAGAATGCTCACTAGGTCTAGTATCATGAGCATTCCCTACCTATTTCCTTTATCTTCCAAAAATAAGTCTTCTCCTTGAACTTTCTCAATTGATTTTCCAAATATAACCAATCCTTTGATAGTATAGCCTTGACATCTTTGGAGACAACAATTGCCTACTTTAATCGAGAGTATTCTCAAGGAACTCACCTTTCTTAGGATGTAATTAACTATGGAGGCTTACCTCCAAAAGGAACTTTAGAACCCAGTTTAATATAAACCCTACTTTATTCATCCATGTAAAGTAGGAAAAAAAATCTCTGGTATATTCGAAGACCCACCATATCTAGACTCTTCCTCTTCTAGGGTTATTTAAAAGCGAAACTAAAGATCTCATTTAAATGTTGTTTTCATGTCGGCCTTAAAAATGATGATCCTTTCTTGAATTTCTTTTTTTTTTTTTGTTCTTTATATTGTTTATAATGTTCCTTACACTTGAAGATTTTAAGGGTTGCATGCTTTCTCTATGGATTTTTTTTATATATTTATTTAAACATAAAAAAGACTACCAAAACAAATCTAATCAAGCATAAATTTAATATAATTTTTAGACCTTCAAGTACATAAGTATTCAAGCAATAATATATAAATTAATCATGAGATCATCTAAATAATATTTTAATTAACATATAGTTGACACATAATGCAATAAGCTAAGCTCATACCATATTACACCACCATAATATGAGTCCAAAAGGGACTAAATCAAACAATGCAAAGCATAATTGAAAGACTCCCCATATATATATAGATAAACATCTAACATCATGGAACAACTTAGAATTAAAAAAAAAGAGAAATTTTTATGGTGATAATGTAGAAAGGATAGGAAGGTGCATAAAAAGTTTAAGGATTTAAGTTGAATTAAATTTTGAAATCATTTTTCTCTTTGTTTTATGATATTTTGAAATGGGGAAAGGGGGAATGTTTCGTTCTTAAAATTTGCATAGTTATAGATTCAATGTGAATTCTGCACATGATTGACATGCAACCATAACTTTTTTTACTAGCATGATATGCGCCTTAAGAGTAATCTTATGAAACCTTCTAAGGAACACCTTCGACTTAGGAAACTTTTAATTCTCCTCAACAAAACTCTCAACTTTACCACCATATAACTCTTCTTAGGATTACCTTAAGACACCTAAAAACTTGGCATCAAACTTTCTAAAGTTATAGTTGCAATCATTAACGATGAATATAAATAATTCATAGATAAAAAATAATAATAATATTCTCAAATATCCCATTGGCCCTAACATATCATTTAATGTTGTTGTATATAAGCTATCATAGCTTGCCTCAAACTCCAAAATAATCATAATCACAAAATAAAATCAAGACATGTTAACACTTATAAACACAAATTTATTTGAGGTTACATTGAAGCCTTTTTTTTAGACATGGGTATGCTAAGGGTATACTTTTTTAAACTTAATCTAACTACTATTCAAGACCTATAACTCTTTCTTTATTCCAAAAATACTATAATTCCCTATCATGTATTTCATCTTATGATAACTAATTATCATTACTAAAACTTTTCTTCTTTGTGATGATCCTTTAAAAATGAGCTCAACATAAAGAGAACCCCCATTATATACTTCTAACATACTAGAAAATCTCTTTAGCTGAATATATATTGGTTGTATGTAAGTAATTGAATTACTTTAAATTTCTTGTGTGCACTTTTTACGAGTTCATAAATATATATATATATATATATATATATATATATATATATATATATATATATATATATATATATATATATATATATTGATTCATAGAGTAATATTCAAGAGTAGTCGATTCTTAACTTTCATACTCTATAAATTCTACTATCATAGATAAATAAGTTTATGGAGTTCATATTTTTTGATGTAGTTCATGGGAATTTTTATTTTATTTAGTGGTCAAGAGAATCTTAACAAGAAAATTAGAATACTCGCAACTTTGAATCTCAAATCTAACCTTATATTGCCCTTCATTTAGGTTAAGATCACTTTACTCAATGTTTTTAATTATCAAATTGCTGGTCTTATTGATGTAGTCCATGATATATTTATATGCATTTATCCATGATGTGAAATGAAATGAAGGCTAAGTTAATGCATGAAAATTTGACATTTAAAGGGAATGCAAATAGATGACAAACAGGTAAATATCGATTGTATTTAAATAATAATAAACATATAAAGTTATAATTTTAATGAAAATCACCAAAGAACCTTAATAGGAAATAAATTAAGCCCAACCTTTATATTTTATAAATAACTTTTATATTGATCTAACTAAATGTATTCCATTTCATCCTCAAACAAAAGATGGATAGATGTTTATAGTTTCTCAATATTATTATTTTAGCAATTATGGTCAACAAACTATGTCTTCTAACTCTAAGGAGAATAATATGTAATATAGTTGATCTTAAAGACAAAAGATTTAGATTTTAATATTCCAAACTTGACATAAAGATGATACAATAAAACTATGTGAAGAGGTTTAAAAGTCATATCATTCTTATTGTAAGGAAGAATGATGCCTAAAAATATTAATCAAAAGATAAACAAAGACTTCAAGCTTTACTATCACAAACTCATGTCAAAAGTAATTAAGCTTAATTAGGTGAGAGAGGTCAATAAACTTTATCATTCCTACTATAAAGAGAATATCTCATAGTAATGTGACATTAACTTTGTAACATGAATATATTGGTCTTATAATTTGTGAAGAGGAAACTTCATAGCAATGAGAGATCAACTCAACATTAATCTCATGGAAAAGATTGAATGACTTGGCTTAAGAAAAGCAATAGATATAAGACTTTTTTTTTTTTAAGTAAGAAAAGGGAACTTGAAATATGAACTTGGTTGTAGTTAAGCACCCTCCTAAATGCCTAATTGTATGATATAGATATCTGAAATTAGATTCAGATTTTATACCCACAACTAAAGTGCCTTCAACCCTATTGATTTTAAAGCCATATATTGTTTTATATACAGTGCAACATAGGTTGACTGCTACGGAGGTAAAATAGTTTTTTTTTTTTTTTTTTTTTTTTTACGGGATCTAATTATCGCACTAGCGGGTCATAAGTTCGACGATTCATCACCATCAGATCCCCACTTGATATTTATGCTGGCGCCTTCCCGCCTGGCGAGATCGAACAATCCTAGAAATTTGAAATTTTCATCCACCAATGAGGTATAATACTTAATCGATAAAATAGTTCTACACCAAGAAATAAGTTATGACTGATAAATTTAGGAGAAGCCATCTATAAATCTATAATAGCTTGAATAAAAAAATTTATTCAAGCTTATCAATATTTTGTTAAATATTTTAACTAGTGAGTCAATCTGTCATATATTGATTAAATAAAAGAAAATTTTAGAAAATGAGTTATGAGAGTATATAATGCCTCCACACAACAATATGCCAATCAAAACAAGGGGACAGCCGCGTGGGGGCCACTGACGAAACAGTCGAAATAAAATCACTTCCATCAATCAACTTTTAAAAAAAATTTATTCACGTTCCTCTATAATATTCTTATATATTAATATAATATTATTTATATAATATTATATAATATTTATATATATAATAGTATATAATATTTTATATTAAAAATATAATAATTATATTTTTATTGAACATCATATTACACTACATTATTAAATTCTAGATATAAAATTTATATTAAAACTTGACATATAATATTTTTTTATTATTATTTTGATTTTTGATATCAAATATTTTAGTATGTTAGAACCTTCCAATTCTCTAAGCTAATGTAGGCATATCAGTGACGGTCATTTTTGCGTCACTCTTCGCTAAAATTGTAAAGTATTAAAATAGAGTTGCCGACGATCTTCGCTGCCAGCTCACCTACAGTTCTTTAATTATTTTAATTCAAAATAATATAAGATATAAGGTCTGTTGAGATATTTTTGATATATTTATATTAAAATAATATTTATTATTATTGTTATTATATATTCTCTTAATCACATGTTATTTTTAGATATAACTTTGTTGTGTGCTAAAAAATCAATTACGATAGAATAAAAATTTACATCTTAATCTTATTGTGAAATCCAACGCACATATAGGTATTTAAAGAGTAAATAAAAAAACTCTAAAAATTTTCACTGAAAAACTTCAAAAAGAGGAAAAAAATCCAGGGCCTAACCAAGTAAAAAGCTTCCACTATATATCTATTTCAGAATACAAAATCTTCCCGATAATGGGATTATAAAATCAGATATGAGAGAAACCACTACATGTAATTACGCTCGAGGTGATAAGATTCTTATGGTAGCGAGATGATGGTGAGCAACGAGGAACGGCCGACGATAAAGGTCATCGATGGAGGCAAAAGGTTGGCGGTGAGATCAGCGATGGCGGTTGGCGACGGTAATCTGACCGTCAGTGATCGATTGTCTTTGGAGGATCTTAATTTACTTCTCTCTTTCTCTCTCTTACTTGGGCCCCTCATATGTAAAATGGGAATTTATAGATGGAGGAGCATCTCAGTAAATACGCAAAATTGAACCTCCTCCACTTCATCGAACGGCTTAAAATGATTCATTTGATCAATTGATATATTTTAAATATTTGAATGCTCAAATGAAGTCGGAATTGTAAGATCTTGGGCTTGTTGGATCCGGGATCGTCAGACGCCGATTTCGGACTATAAAACACTCCATATTTGAGAGTTATTTAGAGATTTAACTAGTATCCAAAGTTTAATGATATTTTAAGTCTTGATCTCGATGGTTTCATCTTCAATCACAACATCAAAATTCGTGCTTCAATTGGTACAATTTTCAGTGTCATATCAAACTTAACTTTTAAAAAAAAATATTTTGATCTATTTAACACAGTTATAATTTTTTAAAAAATTAATTATAAAATTATTGTGGAAAAAATAATTTTTTAAAAAAATTATTATGTATGTTACAAATATTTTAAAAAAAATTAAAAAAATAATTTTTTAAAAATCATCATATTCTAACAACTCTGATTCTAAAAATAATTTTTTTTTACAAAAATTTTTAAAAATCAGCCAAAAAAAAACTATCTCAAACTCACCCTTAAATTTATAAATCCATACACAAACACACACTATATATTTATAAGTATATTTATGATAGAAAAATTATTATGAATGCAGAATCATTTAATTATATTAAGCATTTTTAATAACAATTATAAATAAATTTACGATGAGAAGAAATCTTCTCCAAACAACAAAAATTATTTTAGCATATTTATTATAATAATTATTTTAAGGTATAATTTACTATCATTTCGGCTTTTTCTTCCAATGTCTCAGCCATCCCAATACGGAAGGGAGAGTTGATATAAAAAAACAATGAATACATCAATCAAGCAATTATTTGACCTTTTGATATCAAATAGATATTGTAAGTAAAAGAACACGGCAAATAATAAGAATCAAATTAAGAAAATGCCACTTATCTTATATGCTTTCTTTCAAAAAATACACAAATATATATATATATATATATATATATATATATATATATATATATATATATATATATATATATATATATATATATATATATATTCACAAAATTATTATAAAGATCTTAAATTTGAATCCAACTTATATCATAATAAAATCCCATTTTAACTATATATTTATATATAAGGCTTTACAAACAAAACACTCAATTTTTATATATTTATAATTTAACAACCCTCCTATCATAATATTTTAAATTAACACCTAAATATTAAAATTCATAACAAAACCCAACACATAATTATCATTTTTATAAAATTTTCAATAACTTGATCGTGGATGCACAAATATATGAATTCATTGATTGAAAAAAAAAATATTAAATTATAAATATATAAGAAATAACTGATTTATTATATATAATTTGTTCACACACACACACATATATATATATATATATATATATATCACACCAACAAAAAATGCAACAATTTAAACCTCTTTTACAAATTGCTAAAATTAAGATATATTTGGAAAAGCTATAACTTTAAGCAGTGGTAAAAAATCTTCAAAAGAATTATTGTATGAAGAAATTATAATGGGTATACAAATTTTTTTATTTAAAAAGTATCAAATCATAATTTTCTGACTGCCACCACAAATAGTAAGATCAAGTTAAAAAATACAACATTCACATCACAGATTACTCAAAAGAGAGTCAGAATACAATTTCTAAATATCACAGTGGTGTATTTTTTACATCACATCGCTCTCCCAAATGCATCTTAAACTACTATAAATAATAGCAGTTATTTTTAAACACTATTACAAGATAGATTTTAAAACTGTCGGTAATAAATGATATATATATATATATATATATATATATATAAATCAGTTGCGGGCTACGTATACATGGGCCATAATTGAACGATGTGTTACGTAGCTGAAGCATAAAAAAGTCGTAAATTTAGTCATTGAGTCTTCAGGTTCGCTATAAAGATACGATAACATTAAGATGGAAATTTACGATGGCGAAAAGGAATCATACAATCTGTAATAGCATTTACATACAAATCACATAATTTTTTATATATTTTATATATCTAAATCTAAATTTTAAATTTTAAATTTTAATTTTAAATGTGCCAAATATATTAAATATATACACATGATTTGTAATGTAAATTTTTTTTTCTTTTGTTTATATTTTGATTTAAAATAAAATATATTTAGTGATATACTTATTTTTAAAAATATTTAAAAAATAAATATAATTTATTTTTAGAAATTAAAAAAATAGTTTAAAATATATTAAATAAATATGTTTTTTAAAATAATATAAAAATAAAATAAACAATACAAAATAAAATTAATTCTAAACAGGCCCTTACCAACGAAATCAAATACACGTCATAACTTGGTCAATATTTATTACAAATTTGTGTTATAACTTATAACATTGTGCTAAGCCCGTAATTTTTTCACAAATATATATATATATATATATATATATATATATATATATATATATATATATATATATATATATATATATATATATATATATATATATATATATAGATACCATTTTAAATTTAATAATATTAACTTATGAATTTTTATTTGATTTTGTATTATCTTAGTCTGATTAAATAAAAAATAACTAATTAATAATTTTTTAAGTCTACTAAAAGCAATAATTTCAACAATAAATTACATCCTGGGAGTTTCATTTATTAGAAAATTTCTTTATTTTGTATTATTTTGTATGAAATAAACTGATAAAGTGACAATTCTTTAATAAAAAAAATACTATAATAATTTATATCTTAATTTTTTTTCATTTTTTTCTATAAATCTAGCCGAAATTTTGAAAGAAAAAAATTGATTTGAATCAATTAGTTTTATGCTATTTATTAAATATATTTTTTTATTCAAATTTAAAACCAATAATCATATGATTCAATTACAAGAGTAGATGCATTAAATTTATCTTATATTAAAAAAAAATAAAAGTAGACCTAAAAAAACTTAATTAAGATGTATAAAAAATAACCTTAGTATATTTAAATTAAATAAAAATTTAATACATAATATGACAATAAAGATAAAAAATTCATATAATCAACTCCACTTAATGAGATAAAAACTTATTATTGTTATTATCCAAACTGAATAATTATATACTCTAAAATACTTTCATTCAGAAGACTACTCCAAGAAAATAATAATAAAACAAACAGCTCTTGTTGGAGCATTCCCAAGCAGAGCCGTCATGTGCAAAATATTTTAACTTAATGATTGATAATTTTGACTTTCAATTAAAAATATTTTAAGTTTAAATTTTTGCATATATATATTTATGTGTATGAATTTATGATAAAATTTGCTCAAAAATAAAAAAAATAAAAATAAAAAATAAAAACAGAGCCGTCGAAAAGGTTTTTAACTGACGAATAAATGCAAATAACTCGTATTCGGTAACCTAAAAAGTTTATATCAAATTCTTTCATTAAATAAGGGACCTTTTAGAATCACTTTTAACTTTTTATTTTCTATATTTTTATTATTTATATTTTAAATTAAAATAAAATGAATTTATTTGTAATAATTATTTTTAAAATATTCTAAATTATTTTAAGAATTTTTAAAAATAATGATTTATTTCAAAGTTTAAAAATAAAAAATATTTAGGTATCATTTGATATCACTTTTATTTTTTATTTGTTTAGTTTTAATTTTATTATATTTTATTTTATTTATATTTTAATTCAAAATAAAATTTATTTGATGATGATAATTATTTTTTAAAATACTCAAAATTATGTATGTGAGCCAAACTTGCTCAAACTCGACTCTACAATAAACTTGAGTCTAATTTATTGAATTATGAATTCGAGCTTAATTTGATATAAAAATAACTCAAATGATTCAAAAAATAATAATAATAATAAATAAATAAATAAAGCTGATCGATTTTTAGCACTTCATTCACGTCTATGCTTTTATAATAAATTGATATGAGTCCATATTCTTAAATAGACAACAAAGGCAAAAGGGAAAGAAAAATTTCAAGTTGGCTTAAGGACTTCACAACATAAACATAAGTAATTACTCGGACGAGGAGGGACAAATACAACCATACTTTCTGAGATAACAGAAAGACATATGATATAATGAGAAAGAAAAGATTACAAGTATACTAATTCAGAGCATAAAATATATATATATATATATATATATATATATTATATACAATACAACGTGTCCGAATAGCACTACCAAAGATCAACTAGAATGATAACAATACGATTAAAATTCAAAGTAACACCACGAGGAAAAGACAAACGAATAGAGATAGTTCAGCAAAAAAAGACCCCGCAGTTAATAGAGAATTTAGATTAGAACTCAAGAATCAAGAAATAAACTAACAAAATAACTTTACATTATTTTGTAACATAATGGATGAAAACAATGAGGATCTATCAAAATCAAGAAGGTCGACTGACTGTAACCAATATATTCGAGAGAGGCAGTAAGAAATAGTGAATAAGCGATCCATTGTAACAGAAAACTATTACTCAGGTAGAGAAAGCTTAGATATAGGTTAGACAAATAGTATAAATAGGGGATAAAAGATAAATAGAGGGGTAATCAAGATTTTTAGAAAGAAACTTATCTTCTTCTTCTTCTTCTTCTTCCCTTTCCTCTTGTCTCATGGGGCCTCGTTATCCTTTCTCTCGGCGTCTCTCGAATGGTCGATGAAACAAAACAAAAGCAGATTAAGGAAAACTTCCCTAGCTTCGAGTCATAAGCCTCTTCGGTGATCATTCCGAGAACCTGAAACAAACAATAGTCAGGCAGGAAGCGTGTAATCCACTGAGGACGGCAGAATCTTCACATGAAATCAAAGCGGAGACAAGGCGTCAACGGTTGAGAATCGATTCAAGAAACTCAATCAAGTCAGATCCAACGGCCAAGAACAAAGCGCAATCCAGCGGTTGAAAGCACGATAATCTTCCCGATTATCAACTTCGGCCAGTTCAAACCAGCGAGTCAACTCTTGAACCAAACTCGCAAGCTCATCCGACAGACTCAATTCACTATCATTGGTGCTCTTGTTGATTACCACACACCAGACAATGGCGAGAAGGCACAAGACATCAAAAATAGAGGAATGTGTGGGAAGACTAAATAAAAGCGATGAACAAATGTCCTCAATTACTCATATTGAATGAAGTTTCAAGAAGGTTGCTATATAGAAGCAAATTGGAAACAAATTCTCAAAACGACAACAATCCCAGGTGTGTAATTCTTCTTATACTGAATTTCCTTCCCCAAATAGACCACACACACAACAAAATACCGGACATTAAGGTAGATATGCCTAGATTTAATGGAGAAAATCCAAGAGGATGATTTCAAAGCGGATCAATTTTTGATCTATAGTTTATCGAGATGACCAAAATTCATAATAGCCTGTATACATGGATGGACCTTGGTAGTATCGATGGATGCATGTAAACAAATTGCATTCATGGACCGCAGTTCAAAAACAAGTCATTCAAAAATTTGGACCCTCCCTATACATGGACTTGAGAGGAGAATTAGCTAAGTTACAACAAAAAACCTCAGTCAGAATTCTACAATCAATTTGAGGAGTTAGCTAACCAAATTTCAGGTATTCCACCTGAATTTCTACAAAGTTGTTTTGAATCAGGGCTTAGACAAGATATTAAGAGAAGTAAGAGCCTACTGACCCATTCTCTTCAACAAGCCTTTCAGTTAGCTAAAAATGGAAGATAGGTTAGCGAGATGAGGTGTTTATGGCAAGAACGACAAGATTCAATCAAGTACCGACCATAAAATATCAAATCAACAACCTCCTACCTGACAATGTCAATTCACAACAACAATACTAATAACAAACCATATTCCAATACAAAGACTCACACTAACACAGTTAGAAGAAAGAAGAAATAAAGGACTATGTTTTAACTATGATGAGAAATTCTATAGGGGACACACCTGTAAATCAAAGTTATTTGCCCTCATGGTGATCAATGAGGAGCAGGATGACAACCTGCAGCAAGAAAATCAAGAAGAAAACTTGTCAATACAAGAAGATATTCCAAAAATTAATTTCAATGCCTTTACAGGTCAATCAAATCCTAGAACCCTAAGACTAAGGGATAATTGGAAATAAAAAAAGTGCGTCTTGATTGATAGTGGTTCAACCCACAACTTTATTCAAATTAGTTTATAGAACACCGGTAACACGCATCAGTTTTCAAAGTATTAGTAAAGCGGAAACTTTAAAGTGTTAGAATATGCTCTAATATTCTATCCAACTACAAGGATATACCTTCATTTGATTGCTATTTCTTGCAGGAAGCGGATGTAGTATTAGGTGTTCAATGGCTAGAATAATTAGGAGAATGCACAACTAATTACAAAAAGCTCACAATGAAATTCAAATATGAGGACACCTTGGTACAACTATAAGGAGATACAACATCCAAGGTTCAAGGCATTACATTGCACCAGTTCACCAAATTACAGAATAAACATGAAATAGCTTCATACCTGCAAATAACAGAGGTACAAAGTTCTGCAGAAGCTACAGCAAATGAGTTCCAAAGCCTACCTAAAAATATTCAAACAATATTACAGTAATACCATGACATATTCAAGCTCCACAGACCTTACCTCTCCAAAGGAGTATTGACCACCATATTAATTTAGCCCCTGGAACTCAACCAATCAAGGTAAAAGTACATACCCACATTTCGAGAAATTGAGAAACTTATAAAGGAAATCGATTGGAATAATCGAGATAAAGCATCGTCCATTTCTCTTCTCCGACATTTTTAATAAAAATGGAACTTGGAGATTACATTGGATTATAGAGCTCTAAATAAAATAACAATCCACGTGATTCCCAATTCCCACCCGGAGAAGAGCTTATGGATGAATTATATGGAGCCACTATTTTCAAATTTGGATTTAAGATCGGATATCATCAAATCAAAATGGTGAAGAAGATATTTACAAAGCGCTTTTAGAACACATGAGGGGAACTATGAATTTCTTGCAATGCCATTTGGATTACAAATGCACCCTCAACATTCAAGCTATGATGAATACTGATTAAAACCTTTCTAAGAAATTTGTATTAGTTTTTTTTATGACATCTTAATCTGACTACTGATGGAGTAACATCAAATCCATTTACAAGCGTGTTAGAAAAGCGAAACAACACGGTCATTTTCAAGCCATCTAAATGCTCACTTATACAAGACAGAATTGAGTATTTAGAACACATTTTATCTGCACACGGTATAGTAGTGGATCCCAAAAAGATTCAAGCAGTATAAGCATGGCTTTTACCCAATTCAGTCAAACAGTTAAGAGATTTTTTGGGTTTAACTGGATATTACAGAAAGTTTGTTAAAACTATGCGACAATTGCCTCTCCATTAACATCAATGCTTTAAACAATAATTTATTGGACGAAGAATCAAAAGCGACATTTACAAGCAGCCATGGTATCCTTACCGGTTTTAGCATTTCAAATTTTCTATACCTTTTATTCTAGAAATAGATGCCTCAGTACGATAATAGTATTAGTTCAAATCATCCTCTTGCTTATTTCAAGAAATTATCTCACATTACAGAAAATATCAACATATATGCTAGAGAACTTTATCTTTATAGAAGCGGTAGGAAGATGGAGCAATATCGTTAGAATAAATTCATTATAGACAGATCAAAGAGCATAAGGAGTTAATGCACACAATTGAGACTCGGAACAAGATTTTAATTAACTCACGGGATGATTACACTATTGAATATAAACCGATTACAACAATAAAGCGGTGATGCTATCAGGAAAATTGTTTTATCTGAGGAAAGCTCTCGTTGACAAATCGAATCTTTATATGCTTATACTTCGGTTTATACTCACAATTCAACAATATTATGCAACAAATAAGAAGAAACAAAGGCTGTTGAACTACAAGAGCGCATAAACAAATATCGATAATCCAATTATTTCCAATACGGATAGTTAATGGGTTGATACATTATAAAGATAGATCATAGCCAAGAGAAATAAAGATATTATAAGAGAATTACATTCAACACCGGTAGGAGGCCATGGGGAATTGACTTTGGCGAGAATTACTCAACAATTCTCTTGGAAAAGATGAAAAAGATATTAAACACTTCATTAGCCACATATTTGTGTGAAGTCAAATATGATACTCGAGCGCTAGGATTACTACCCTTTACTATCCAAGCCATTTGGGAGGAGTATCAATGGATTTTATCGCTACCCAAATAATAAAACTATATTAGTAGTGGTTGATAGACTTTCAAAATATGCTTTACTTTTCAATAGTTTCTGCACTATATAGCTCAGATCTTTCATTCTGAGATATTGTTAAACATGGCCAAGGAATAATCTCAGAGACATCTTTATGAGCAATTTTTTGGCAAGAATTGTTCAAATTAAGTGGAACACAAAACCATGCATATCATCCTCAACGATGATGACAAAGTAGAAATAGAATCCTAGAACAATACTAAGGAGTTTTATTAGAGACACCAAAGATGTATTACAATTCCTCTCCCGAATTCTCATATACATCCATTAACACTTCCACAAAACTCCTTTTCCTGTATATGGCATTTTCCTTCATTCTATATAAGAAGACAACTAGAAGTAGAAACATTACTTACAACAAAGGGCAGATCTACATTGAGAAAACAAACAAGCCCAAACAGAATGATCAAATGGCGATACATAAGAGAGCTTCAATTTAAAGTAAATGATTTGGTATTAGTTAAATTACAATATAGACAAACTTGATCCAGAAACCCTATACAAAATTAAAAGAAGATATTATGGCCTTTTAAAATCCTACAGAAAATAGGGGTGGCTTATAAAATAGAGTTCGAAGCAAGAGAATATATAATGTATTTCATATATCGGACAAAACAATACAAAAATTCATACCACAAAATTATCAACTCAATTAGAGATGGACATCTCAAACTATGAAAGTTACGGATCCGACAATCTTAAAGGAGATCAGCAGAAAAGCAATACGATGGAATTACTCCTACGAGGAGGCTTCTTGGGTGGAAAGAAGAAATAAAGAAAATTTTCACTTTGACCTTGAGGACAAGGTCAATGTGGGAGGGGAATGATAATGAGACTCCATATCCTCAAATATGAACAAGAGGCAAAAGGAAAGAAAATTCAAGTTGGCTAAGGACTTCAAACATAAACATAAGTAATTACTCAGGAGGGAGGGACAAATCTGACCATACTTTCTGAGAGACAGAGCAAGATATGATAATGAGAAGAAAAGATTACAAGTATACTAATTGAGCATAAAATAAAAAATAAATAAATATTACAGTACAAATACAACATGTCGAATAGCACTAGAACCAAGATCATAGAATGATAACAGCAGCAACATCATTAAAATCCCAAAGTAACACCACGGAAGGACAACTGGCGAATAGATAGTTCGAAAAAAAACACTGTGATTATCAATAGAATTTAGATCAACTCAAGAATCAAGAAATAAACTAACAAAATAACGTTTTCTATTTTTGTAGAATGGATGAAACAATGATCTATCAAGAAATCAAGAAGATCGAGAATAACAATTAAACTAATATTCGGAGAGAAGTAAGAAATAGTGAATGATCCATTGTAGCAGAGAAAACTATTACTGTAGAAAGCTTAGATATAGGTTAGACAAATAGTATAAATAGGGATAAAAGACAAACAGAGGGGTAATCAAGATTTTTAGAAAGAAACTTATCTTCTTCAGTCTCCTTCTTCTCTTTCTCTTGCGCACCCTTCCTCCACGGTTTGTCTCCAAGGAACCTCATGCCGTCAACCACAGGTTTCTCCCCTTCTCAGCTCTCGTTATCCTTTCCTCTCGGGCGTCGGCGGCTCGAATGGTCGATGAAACAAAACAAAAGCGATTAAAGCTTCCCTGAAGCTTCATCCAAGACAGTAATCGCATAAGCCTCTATCAAAGGCTCAGATCAATTCCAAGGAACACAGAACTAAGCAAAGGATCAAACCGCGCAAAAGGCAACGCGTGTAATCTACTAACGGACGATAGGGAATCAAGAACCGCTCGATCAAAACACAAATCCAAGGCGGAGAAGAGGCATTCAAATGGTTCAAGTCGGTTCAGAAACTCAAGTCTTTAGATCCAACGGCCAAAAACAAAGGCCAATCCAACGGTTCAGAAAGCACTCGATAATCTTCCCCAATTATCAATTAACTCGGTAGGTTGACTTTCAGTGAGTCAACTCAATTGAACCAAACTCAACCGGACCTAATTGGCAAGCATTGTCCTTGACCAGATTCAATTACTGTAATAGACTCAATTCAAGGAATTTAATCCATATCATAAATTCACACCTCCACCACACTTTTTTTGAAACTGTAAACTTTTCACTTTGCCATCGTTGCTTACCTCCGGCATCATCCCATCGAGCTATCCACAGAAGAAATCCATTTTGCCAAGTCGAGGCAGACGAGCCAAACTCAGGCTCATAAAATGAGTTGAGTTGAAGCCCCATCTTTAGCTGATAAGTCGAGCTCAAGTTCAACTCGAGCTCAACTCGACTCATTTACATCTCAATTCAAAATAATTAAAAGTTATTTTTAATATTTTTTTTTAAAATAATATTATTCATTTTTAAAAATAAAAGAATAAAAAACACACTAAATAAATGTTTATAAAAAAATAAAAAACATAATAAAATTGATCCCAAATATACTCTTAAAAAATACACTAAATAAATACATATTTTAAAAATATATATAAAAACAAAAATAAATAACACGATAAAATTAATCTTAAGTAGACCATAAGCCAAATTAATATTCAACATTTATTTAAAGCTTTTTTTTTCAACTGACGGTTCTTAAGTTTATTTCCTCCTTAGAGGCCATGTGAATAATCTCAGAATAGACATTTTACCATCAATAGGAGAAATCAGTGACCATCAAATCAATCTCACTATAATTTTAAGGTGTGTTTGACGTGGTGATGGTGATAGTATGATGCAGTATTGCACTGCACCGCAGTTAGGGGTGTGTACGATCCAATTTCGAGCAGAACTATAGTCAGCTCGAAATCAGCTCAAAAAAATATATTTCTGCTAGAAATCGAGTCATGGCTCAAGGATTCCGATTTCGAGCTGGCTCGGATCGATCCAGATCGAGCTCGATCCGGGTCGAAAGTGAAAGAGCCAACTCAAAATTGAAACGAGCAAAACAAATCCAAGCATTTTCGATTGGCTTGAAAATCGATTTTAATTTATGGTTCATAAATTTTTTGAATATGTAAATAATATAATGTAAACATACAACTACAAGTTACATAGTTGACTTGAAAAATAAAATTTTCATTAACAAATTATAATTTCACATTACAACTAAATAGTTCTTATAAATACAAATTTTGTACAATTCTCACTAATATTATAGATTTGATATTTCATATTTGATCACCTAACAATAATAAAAAAGTCTATAAAATGATGCAATTGACATAACATTTAAAATAAATAACAAAAATAATAAAAATATTAAATTGTCTTTTTATTTGTAGGACTCAGAGAAAATAATATCCATCTTCAAGCATTAACAATTAGCAGAAATTTATAATTTGTATCTTCACTTCAATAATTGAGGCTCCTCCATATTCTTCATTTAAAGATAGAAACAAATCTCTAACAAAAGTTATAAAACCTCACAAATCAAACATCATGTAATATAGGGACTCGAATAAAGGTTCTAGATTGCAACAATGAGAGAACGAAATACCTAATAAAGCAAAAAAATTATTAGTTAGCAAATTACAATATAATCTCATTCTTAATTAGAAAATCAAAAATTCTTCATGATAACCCCAGTCGATACGTTCACGGGTTAATAACTAGAACCCAAAACAAAAACCTGTTAGAAATAAAATAGAAATATGTGTTTTAACAAATAAGAAAAAAATTAGTGAGAAATAGATTTCTTTATGATTACAATAATATAAGCAATCCATTAATCCACAATATATACATAAATTCAAGAAAAAAGTAAATTACCTCAACCTAGATTTCAAACAGCCAGATTACAATTCCATGTTGGTGAAAGAATGGAGAACCGAAAACTAAAATAATAAAAAAAAAGTAATAGATTTGTGTGCACTCAAAAAACTGAGATGATTGGATAATTTTTAGGGTGGCATTAAATAAATTTTTTTTACTAAGAAGTAAACTAATTAAGAAAATAAGACTTGATATAACAATCATCAAAATAGCATTTAACAAAGTCCAAAAGCCTTCCATAGTTTTAAACTCTTTACTTTTACTTATTGATAAAATAATATAACATCATTCCAAGCAAACAATATTATATACTTGATATAACAATTTATATTTCCAAATTCTAACACGGTAGATAAAATGTAGTAAGAATGTAAGATGAAGATATGTTTGTAAAGCCAAACCAAAATTTCACCACAATTCAAATACATAAAATTTAAAGACCGATTATCAAGTATGCCAATGATTAAATGGTCTCAAATTTAGTTCATTGACCAAGTCATTCCACTAGAAACATAAAAATCAATCACCAAAGCCTCCATTAGTATCTCGCTTAATTTTATCATTTGGACATTATATCGACATTCACTAATATAAAATATTACAACGAGCAATATATAATAAAATGCTACATACTAATAAATGTCATGACTCACATAATATAACCAAACTACTTATCCAATTAGGTTGTGCAAATTTTGAGTCTCACAAAACATTCACGAAAATAAAAATATGCAAAATGAGAAATGTATAGCATCATTAAAATGATATCACCTAATTTTCATATTTATGATTTCGTTTATAAGCTTTCAGGTACACTTATAAGTAAGTTCTCTTCCGCAAGAATATCAAAGAATTTGATGGAAAAAATGAAACTCATATTTGAATAAAACAAATTGTATTATAAAATAAAAAAAAGTAAATATTCCATGAATCTTTTGATGATTTATATGCACCAATCCAGTTTCCACTACATACTAAAGCATAATGTTCTTGGTGAAACTTCTATGTCGCTAAGCACCATCTAAAAGGCGATTAAGCAATAGTTATTCTTGGGATGGTAAAAATATCTTTGGCCATCTTTGAGAGAGTCGTATTTCATCATTTTACAATTCCAAAATATCAAATTCGAATCACGGGCATTTCATCTAAGTATATCTCCAAATCTTTTATGGAACTAAAAGCTAGAATCTATAAAATCATACAAACCTATCATCGTGAAACATTATCACCTTCATTGTGGTTATTTCAATTTGAGAGATGCTCCAAATTTCTTGCGTAGGCGCATATCGATAATAAGAGTATAGCTCAAAGTTTTTTATTTGACATGTCATCTTCTCAATCACAATGTCAACATCATATATTTGTGAATAGTAATAATTGATGGCAAATAGTTTTTGGATCTAAAATACAAGCAATCAAAAATAACATTGAACACTCAATACTTATCAAATTTATCCTTCATGCTACTTGTCATGTTTGAAATGAAAAGAATCTAGATAAACATTCTCGATGTTTTCTTGATTAGAACTAGATTGGGAAGCAATTTGTTTTGCATGATAGGTTGAACGAAAAAATTTCGGTTATTCGATGAAAATTTTGAAGCTTCTCTTACTTTCAAAGTTAACCCAATCTTCGAGAAAATCTATATAATTGAGATCATTCAAAGCTTATAAATTCTTATAATAAAAAGACTAACATCTTGTATGTGGAGTTCCAATGTAGCACATCAATACAAAGTGTCTTTTATTGTGGATAAGTTAATCTCTTGCAATCTCCAAATTTATGTAAGCGAGTTAGAGATCATTTTATAAATAAAATAGATTCTCTTACCTTTCAATTATTCTCGATCTCTTTCAATCCATCCATTAAGTTTAAAATATGAGCGACACTAATATGAAAGAAATCATCATTAAAATCGATCTTCTAGTGAACAATGCTTTCAAATTTAGTTCTTCTTTTGATGATGCATTGTAAATAATTTATTTTATTTTGTAAACCCCATTGCAACAAACTTTCGAAATTGCTCAAAATCATCCCACTATAAGGAGAATCCAAATCAAGAAAACTAATTATCCGGATTTTAATCAACTAATGTAATGCATAACACATATAATAGTTTGATTTGATGTCATCAGTAATTGAAACTTTCTCCATAACTTTTAAACTTTTTTTCAATTTATCTTTTTCAATTTCATGCACTTTCATACACTCTTCCTCGATGCCAAATCTTAAAATTTTACAATAATTTGGTTCATTGATTTCATCAAGATATTGAACCATCAATGTTCAACTACCATGAAGGGATATTCATGAACAATTATCATCTTAGCCATAATATTTTTTATTCTAGAATGATCATAAGCAGATGAAACACACAAAGTATATATTGAATCAGTTTTCTCCAAATCCTCTGCTATTGGATCAAATAGTTTTTGCTTCTTTCCTTTATTATCAATCTTGCTATAGTGATTCATCTTGAAGTGTCTACTTGGTGAGATGTGGTTCATTTTTGTTTGACATAAAATTTCACATGATTACATTTAAACTTATGTACTTTTCTCTTTTACATTTATAGTAATTTTAAGTGTTGCAAATTTGGATCATTGTCTTTTACCCTTGTTCTTATCAGTAGAAGTCATTTCACCAATACTCTCAGTTGGAGTTGTTACATTATCATCAATAGGATGACTTGAACAATTATTAGATTTGCTTTGAAAAAGACTATTACTCATGAGAAATTACATCATCAATTCAAATAAAATCTCAAGATATCAATAGATAAGGAATACACATAATTTCTTGTCGGTAATCTCATGCACCAAAAAAGGTAATCATGTTTAGCCTTCCAGCTTCCACAAAGCAAATGAGAAAGCAAGTACAGAAATATGCAAATAACTAAAGCAAACATTTTCAGGTTTAACCATTCATGTAGTCAAGCAAATGCAGAAAAATGCAATTAACCATTCATGTAGTCAAGCGGCCATGCAACATATTGCCCATTTGCCTCATGTAATCGGTTTAGGCGCATCAAGACAAAAAGTGGGTCCCTAATTGCACAACATATTCCAAGTAGAAATGCAGAACTGTAGAAATGTAGAATGTTCAGAAATGAGAACATAGAAGGCTAACCGCTAACATGCAGGTAAAAAAAAGATATAACTTCATCCGCAATAAAATAGAGATGCACATCAAATCGTCTTGAGCTTGGACACTTAGGTAATAAAACAAAACAACTTAGGAAATCTCAACTCAAATAATTGAAGAATCAAACCTCGAAGTTTAGAAGAGCTCGGTATGGAATAATGTAAATAATTGAAATACATCTCAGACTCATAGTCATAGCATGAAATACTTACAGAATTAGGAAATAAAACAAGTAGGTAGTTTATTGTGTACTTGAGTCATTCTAGAGAAAAGATACAAACCGAGCAAGCAGAGATCGAACAAGCTACATCGAACGAAGATGATAGTGACAAAGAAACACCTTAATGTCTCAGACACTACAACCAATAGAGATCAGTCACGATCACGAGATCGTGGCGACACACGCTTTCAAAAAAATTAGGGCACGCCGCACCATGAACTGGAGAAGCAGAAGAATAGAAATAAGAAGGCGAGTCGATCGACGTCTACTCGAGGACCCGTAGGCCGAGATATTAGAAAGGAAATTCATCTTCTTCATTGCTTCAACGATCCCTTGATCAGACGACAATCCGCATTCGAGTAAGTATAATCGGGTTTAGATGGCGAATGACCATCATTTCATCCGCGAGTCGCCTTCGGTCATCTTCGAACGAGTCGATAATTTTGGCTCGAAAGTCGGCTCTTGCTTAACTCGATCTGATTAAAAATTAGTCGGTTTGAGCCATCTTTGGGCTAATTTCTCAATAGCATCTGTTAATCGTGCAATCCACCAGCACTTTGAAGAATCTATGACCAAAAATCTACATTTTTCAACTTAATTTGACTATTTGTGGTGGTAGCCAAAAAGGTACGATTTGACCTTTTGAAGATAAAAAAAATTGTAAACCCCATTGCAACTTTCTAAATAACATTTTCTATTACACCTCCACCACTATTTTTTCAAACAATTGCAACTATCCCAAACAAACCCTACTTTCAAAACTATTATAGTCATCACAATAACTTTAAGAAATCGTAATGGCTACTGGAATTGAGGCTTTTTTTTGGATCATTTGAATCATTTTTATGGTAAACTTACATATCCATGCATTCCCCAATATTCGAACCCAAGTTCTCCAAAAATGAAGCAAGACCTCAACCAATTGATTGAGACAAGAAACTCAAATTAAAAATGTTTTGCAACAGCAAGTTACTAAACCTGAAGCTCATCCAAATATTGCAACCGGTTTAATCGATGACTGAATACAAATGCTTTCTAAACGGGAAAGGTTTTAAATCTGTGCCTGATTACAATGAACATGCACATACAATCAACTTGAGCATTATAAATATTTTGTATAAACTATACAATAATCGCAAACCATAACAAGTAACATGCAGGCCACATTATATACAGGAATCACAATTTCTCAAACGAATAAAGAAAGAGTTATAATTTCTTGAACATTAATTGCACATTTAATATTTTTTTATATTAAAATGTAAGATCTTATGCAGCAAATTAATAATAAAAGTTGAGAAATATGATACTTTGAAAACATAGCTAGTCTAACATTTATACATAGAGCTGCAAAGGAATCAAACATTTGACAAACTACTCGTGACTCGGCTCAATTAGAGCTCGTTTATGATCGTTTGATTAACTAAATGAACGAGCTTGAACACTTTTGTAAATACTTGATTGCTAAATGAATAAACTTGAACAGTTTGTCATTCAGTTCAATATGTTAATGAACAATATCATTTAAAGCTCATGAACAAGCTCATTAAGGAGCTCGATTATGCCTCAATTACGACTTGTTTATGAACAATATTGTTTAAATTTTTATTTTTTTTAGGCTTAATAATCTTTAATTGATACAACTAATGTATATTTCTCAACATGTTGCTCGTGAACATGTTCAATCAAGACTTAATTAGAACTCATTTATTTCATTAAACAAGCTGCTCATTAACAAGCTTGAACTCGAACACGCATATGCTCGGCTTGGCTCGGCTCATTTGCATCTCTATTTATGAAGTAAATAAAAATCCAAAATACAAACTTCTAATCCACATAATCATCATCATCATCATCTCCCTCTTCTTCCTCTGCCTCGCTCCTTCCTAATGATACATCACCTAAAGCTCCATATTATAGTGATCTTTCAATGTGATAACTCAATCTTCTTGACCTACTCTCTTATGACATTTTATTCTCCTAACTGGCTTCATATGGATCCCTGTGATGTAAAGGGGACCCAACAAAATGCATTATCCTCAACACAACCACTAAAATCATGTACCTAGCCTTTTGTTAATCTTTTTGTAGCTTCCACTCATGCTTCAAAATAAAATTTGTAATGAATAATGTTAAATCTAAATCTATCCGTTAATTGACACTGGACCTTACAGATGAGTTTAGTAATGACAAGAGGGGACCAAGAGGGGCAGCGTGCAGGCTGAATATATATAAAAAACACGGTAGCGAATAGAATAAGAAATCCCAAATTTTTAAGAGATTAATAGAATGTGAGTACATAATAAAAATCACTAACAACTTAAGAAAAATACTCCAAGACTACAAGTCCAATCAAAATACAAGATTTAGTGGAAATTTAAACATTCCAGAGTGACAGAGAGAAAAGGTGAAAAAGTTCTAGGAATCTTGACCTGATATTTATAAGGTCAATGGGTCATATATATGATTACAGGAAGCTCAAAAATAAATAAAAAAGTGTGCAAACTCCAAATACTAATGATGTGTAGGCATGTGTACATCATGCAGCTAAGGTATGATCAGTGAGTGATATTGGCTTCCTTCTAAAACCACTCACCTATGCTTTCAAGATGGGGCGAGTGCAGCATCATGGATATGCGCCGAATGAGAAGTCCCTAACGTGTCATCCTGCATTGGTCACCAGTTTATCCTGTATAACGAGTTCAAATAGATCAGGGTGATCGTCTGGATGAGTGGTGAGTTCCCAGCTTTAAGACAATGGAACTGACTTTTGTTAACAGCCGAGTTTGGTGAGTGGCTGTCGAGTTGTTTGTTCAAGTTGGTGAGTTGCTAGTTGATCGGCGTTTTCAGGGGTAGAGTGGATAGTTCTAAGTCCATCTCCCTTGGGCAAGTCAACATGGCCTGAGTTTGGCATCTATAGGCGAGCTCCTCAAGAGTGGTATATCCTGGGTGTACAGATAGTACTCTCAACTCCGTATTTTAATATCATAACCCTTTGATATTTTTCCTTATTAGTGTGTAAAAAATTTACCACGACATAAAAAAAGTATTTAACGTCTTATCTTTGCACAAAGATCATACACATACAGATAAATGAAGAGTTACAAAAGATACAAGAGTTTTTACACTAAAAAAATCCAAAAAAATCATGGGAATGGCTCAAAATAAATAATTTATTTATAAGTTATGCCTTTCCCCATGATTGGAGAAGGGGTTGGTACAATGTAGTGAACATAAATTGCATTGAATAAATTTCATAATAGAAGTTGAAGGATCCTTGAGGCATTAGAGTTCTCTTTTAGAGATTGTAATATAATTTGTTTGATTTTCCTCTAAGTCTAATATAATCCAGATGTTACAATCAAGAATCATAGTTGGTATTGACATCATGCATCAACTTTATTAATGATGGTGTGTACCAATATTGTGAATGATGACAAGCGATAAAGTCAACAAGCATCAATTTTAACGTCAACAGTGTGAATCAATCTTATTAGTGATGGAACGCATCTAACATGCATCAACCATATAGGCAATGGTGTGCATCAACACTATTGGTAATGAGGTTGGCAAATGTCGACATCATCGATGACATGCGTTGGCCTTATAAATGATGGCACATATCGATATTGTTGATAATGATAGATAAAGAAATTGGCAAACATTTTGTAGGTGTCAACAATGTGCATTGATTATATAAAAGATGGCATTCATCGACATTATTAGTAACAGCATGTGACAAAGTTGGTGAATATCAACGTTGATGCTGAAATCTTGCATCAACCTATAGATGATATCACGTATCAATATTGTTAGTAGTAATGGGCAATGAAGTTGGGTGACCATTGTTGGGCAACGATGGTTGAGAAAAAATAGTAGTGGTGGTCAACTGGTTGTAGTAGATGACAGTGGTTGAGGAATCATAGTCAAGTGACTATGGTTGTCCAACGATTGTCAAGCAATAGTGCCATCATTGCCAAGTGAATGTAGTCGTGCAGCATTACCAAAGCAATCATAATCAGGTGGCTATGGATGTCGTAACTGGTCAAAGGTAATCTAGCGGACCATGATGATGATCTGGAAACTATGGTCAAGTGATAATAATTAAGAGGTCATAGTTAGACAATGTGATTAGGCAATCGTAGTCAATTAAAGGTAGTTAGACAATCGTAATCAAGTAATAGTAGTTGGCAACTATAATTGGGAGATAATGGTCAGACAATCGTAATCAATTAAAGGTGGCTGGGAGATTGGGAGATTGGGAGATTATAATCAAGCTATAATGGTTGGAAAACCATAGTTGAACAAAGATGATCGAGCGAGATGGGCAGGCAATGGTTGTCGGGAGATCATAATGAGAAGAACATAGGTGATCAACAATAGTAAATGGGTGATAGTTGTCAAGAGGCGTAGCTGAGCGATGATAGTCGAGCAACCATACTCAAACGATGGTGATCATGTGATGGTGCTCTAAAAGTGATAGTCGGATGATAGTCGAGCAACCAATTAAAATGGTGCTCTAAAAGACCATTGGAATGCCTCCACCATTAGACCATTCTACTTACTACTCATTTTAATTGGGGAAACATATAAGCCACTTGGAGCAGCAAGAAATAGGCAGTCATTGCAAGAATTAGAGCAGTATCAAATTCGGAGTTATAGATCATAAAATTTGTAATGAAATACAGCTTGAAAGATTTCTGTAAGAGCTTAAAATCTATGTGAAAGACAAATGATAATGATGTGTGAAAACCAAGCCACAATCAACATAACTAAGAATCATATCAACCAAGGTAAAACTAAACATATCATTGTTGTGCAGAAATATAACTTAAAAGATAAAAGATCTAGTCCACCATGATAGGACTAAATATATCGAGATTGTAAAAGACTAAACAATATGATGATCTGTGACAACTAGAAGTGATGTAAACGTACAAAATTATTAGGTCCATTTAGATCTAAAGCCAAGAAAATTTAGCCCAAGGTCCATTTACAAGATCTCAAAGAAAATTCAAGAAAGAAGTAGCTTAGCAATTATTAAGGCCATTTCTGATTTCATCTTTTTTTATTTATGTAATTTTTAATTTTCTTCTAACTCCATGTTTGAAATTTTGCATTTAAAATTCAAAGCATGACATGTGAGTGGTTGAATCCACATAAAAAAAATGCATATGTGGTTGGCATAAAATAATGAGCAATTTAATGCTTCATTAATGTGGCCACCCACTTTTCCTCCATGTTTTGAATTCTTTTCTTTTGAAATATGCTTGTAATGGCTATAAAGCCTCTTACTTGAATGAAAGGGAACTTTTGCAATTACAAATTTTGAGTTATTCTTGTGGTTTGAGAGCTGGCCGGCAATCCTGGTGGGGGGAGTTATCCAATATATCTTCTTCCTCACCAATACCCACGTTCTCTCAATCTCATCAAAAGAAAGAAGCCTCCATCAAATTTGGTATCGAGCGAAGCTGGAAGGAATTTGGATAAAGTTGCTTCAACAAAGGAGCATCTCAAGTAATGGACTTGTCTTCAAACTGTGAGTTTTTCTTGACTTGTGAGGTTAATTGATTTTCTTTTATATGATAGTTTAAATACATAGTAGCTTGGAAGGATAGATATTACAAGTTTATGGTGTGCATAAAATTTCAATTAGTAAGCTCTATATATTTTAGCCATTTCAATTGTGTGAACTTGTCTCCCCTTCCAAAAAAAGAAAAAAAAGAGAAAAAAATTAAGAGAGCACCTTAGTGAGGTAATTCACCAAAATAAAATATAACCTAGCCTAATTAGTCAAATCAAAATCTAATTACTTACTTTATTATCTTTGTTATTGTTTATGGTTAATTTTAGAAGTTTTTTATTAAACTTATGATAACTTGTTTTCTCAAAAAAAAAAAAGAGGCTTGATAAATTTGAGCATTTTTTCATTGCATAATTTTTTTTTTTTGCATAATAATATAAATGTGTTAAACTTGGTGATTTTGGAAATAAATAGAACTTTGTCAAAGACCTAAAGCTAAGGAGAGCTTGGGATTTAAGTGGTCTTGTACACCAGTTCTCTTAAATTTCTTTGATTCTATTATATTATACTTTTTTTTCATTTTTTCACTTCTTTTCATATATATTTTTCATTTAAAAAAAATCTCATGGCACCAAAATCTATCTCTCGATCAAGTTGAAAATTTGACTAGATTAGTTGATGCTTTGATCTTAGGATCCAAGATAATGAATTAAAACTCAACAAATATTAGAAGAAAGTAAGAATCAAATGCTGAACTTAAACAAATGCAAACTCTTATTAGCATCTACAAAATAATAGAGTACCTCCAATACTCGCTTAAACTATGCCAATAGGAATAGATGAAGAAGATTCATATCCAAACCATGTAGAAAATCAACCACTTAGAGACAATCAATTCTTAGAAATGGTGGAAGGGGAGAAAATTATTTTAAGACTAGAAGACTCTAATGATCCATCTCGAAGAGTTAAAGTAGAAGCAACTTACGATGGTGTACATGACCCAAATTCTTGATTGGTTAGTTCAAATGGATGACTTCTTTGATTGGTATAAAATGGATGATTATCAAAGTTACTTTTGCTAAAATGAAATTAATAGGACATGCTAAAATTTATTGGACAAATACTTTAGCTAAAGAACAAAGATTAGGAAGGACAAACCTAACTTGGATAGAAATGAAAGAAATGTTAAGAGCAAAGTATTGTCTGGCATCATGATAAGAAGCTACATAGTCAATTATTAACTTTGAGACAAGGTAATTATTTGTATGAATACTTAAATACTTTTGAAGATCTAATTTCTAGAATTGATTATCGATAATGATTGTAATTAGCCAATAAATTTGTTATTGGACTTAGATGACATTAGAAATGAAGTTGAATTATTTGACCCACAATCTTTAGAAGCATTTCATTATGCATAATTCCACCCATCCAAAATGGCCCAACCACTTTGCCTAAAACTACAATTGAAGGGGAGCTCTAAGAACACTAGGGAAGTAATATGTTTTAAATGTCATAAAAAAGGGTCATATGCAAAATCAATGTAAAGCTCAAATCTTATTTTTAAAGAAGTTGAAAATCCAATGAATAATCTAGAAGAAGTTTATGATGACACCCCATTATCGATGAAGAATTAATTAAATGAACATCATTAATGTGATGAGATGTCTAGAATTAAAATGAGGCGTTGAAGAGGAGAAAGAACATTTTAGCATGTATGTTTTGTGTAATGAAAAGAGATGTAGGTTAGTTATAGATGGAGGGAGTGCTATGAATGTCATTTCAACACACACCTTAACTCGAGCCAACCTAAAATCAACCTCACCTGAACCATTTCATGTTATGGGTAAATCATACATCTCTTCCCATCACCAATCGGTTTAGTTCCTATTAAAATAGAAGCTATGAGGATCAAATTTGGTGTGATGTTCTCCTATGGACATTGCTCATATTCTCTTGACAATTGGCTATATGATATGAATGTTATTCACTATGGTAGGGAAAATACTTATGTTTTTAAACATAATAACAAGACTATTAAACTCTACCAATAAAGCCAAAAAAAACACCCTCCATAACACCACACAAAACAACTTCGACTTGCAACCTAAGCTCTATTGAAGAAAAATGCCAAACTTCAATTAATTATCATAGAAAATCCTTATTATAATATCATTTCGATCCTTACTTTAAAACATCTACTCTTCCTCCTTTGACCCCAAAGATAGAAATAATAGGTTTTGGATTTTACGAAGAATTTTCTGATCCATTTCTTCTTCACATATTACATATAAAAGAAGTCATACTGATCTAATGAGTCTCACATACCGATGTGGTCTCTTCTCTTCTTTCTCGATTTTAACGATATTGCACATGAGCTTCCCATGAGCTACCTCCTCTAGAGACATTCAACATGCTATTGAGTTCTTACTGGTTCTCAACTTCCTAATCTTCCACATTATAGGATGAACCCTACCGAGCATGTTGAGATTAAGAGACAAGTTGAGGAATTATTAAGAAAGGGTTTTTATTCAAGAGAGTCTTAGCCTTGTGCCTCCAAAGATTATTAACTCCAAAAAAAGATGGAACATGGCGAATGTATAGACAAATGAGCAATAAATAAAATTACTATCAAATATAGGTTTCCTATTCCCGATTAGATGATATGTTGATTTAATCTCGTGAGCAAATTTTTTTTCAAAGATTGATCTAAAAGTGGATATCATCAAATTCGGATTAGATCGAGATGAGTGGAAGACTTTTAAGACCTCGATGGACTTTATGAATGGCTTACATGCCTTTGGACTTTCAAATGCTCCTAGCACATTTATGAGATTAATGAATAATGCTCTTAAACCATATATAGGTAAATTTTGGTGGTGTATTTTGATGATATTCTCGATTTTTAGTCCAAGTGAAAATGAACATCTACAACATCTACAAAAGTATTTGAACGCTTAGACAAGAGAAATTATATACAATTTAAAAAAAAAAGTGTTTCTTTTGCAACAAGGTAATCTTTTAGCTTTTATTATATCCACTACCTGACTTAAACCCGATCCTTCTAAAGTGAAAAGCAATCTTAGATTGGCCATCACCTAAAAGTTTTAATCAAGTTAGAAGCTTCATGGTTTAGCCACTTTATCTGGAGATTTATTAAGAATTTTAGTACCATTGTTGCTCGATAACTAAATATTAGATAAATTTTGTTGGACTCTAATGCACAAAAGGCCTTAGAGCAAATTAAAGTTCTTATCACTTCGCACCAATCCTGTTCCTCGATTTTTCTAAAGCCTTGAAGTGATGATGCTTCGTGAATTGGGATAGGAATTTTAGTCAAGAGAATCATCCCATAAAGATTATTTTAGTGAAAAGTTAAATGAAGCCAAACAACGATATTCCACTTATGATAGAGTTTTATGTCAGAATTCAATCCTTGGGCATCACACACTATCTCTTACATAGAGAATTTATACTTAATTCGATCATCATGCCTTAAAATTCATTAATACTCAACAAAAATTAAGTCATAGGCATGCAAAATGGGTTGAATTTTACAAGACTACTCTTTTGTTCTAAAGCATAAGCCCTGAATTGAGAATAAACCGGATGCTTTATCCGGTAAACCTAATGATTTCCTCTTAGAATTGAGAATCTGATTTGATAGAATTAAAGATGATTATATTGTGCCCGATTTTCACCTAATTTATCTTGAACATCCTAGATAAACCAATAACTTTACAAGGGACATTCTTGATAACAAATGGATATTTATATAAAGGAAAACAATTATGCATTCCTCGATCTTCTCTAGAGAATTTTATCACCGAGCTACATTTAGTGGTCATTTTGGAAAGGATAAGACCATATGTTTATTAGAAAATAGATTTTATTGGCCTTCATTAAAATGAGATGTTCAAAATTAAATTTTTCAATGTTTAATTTAAAGCTAAAACTATCAAACAAAGGTCCGGACAATACACTCCCTTCTTCTTATACTTGGGAAGACCTATCAATGGATTTTATTTAGGATTACCTAGACGGAGGACATAAGATTTTGTTGTAGTGGATAGATTCTCAAAATGGCTCATTTCTTACCTTGTTCAAAAAATGATGCTTCTTATATAGCTAAATTATTTTTTAAGGAAATAGTGGACTATGGTCTCCCTTTAACCATTGTTTCGAGAGGATGTTAAGTTTGTCTCATTTTTGAAAATATTATGAAATTATTAGAACCAAATTAAAATTTTCTTTCCGCTTTCACCCACAAACCGATGGAAAAATCAAGTAGTTAAAGAATTTAGGAAATTTGCTTAGATGCGTAGTAAAAGTTTAGAAATTGGGATTTACATTTACCAACCTCAATTTGCCTATAATAGTACTACATCTAACTACAAAAAATCACCATTTGAGATAGTATGGTCAAAACCCACGACGACCAATTGATGTAAAACCTACCATCTCATGTATTTTCTCGATGCAAAGATTCTCATTTGTTAAAGATTTTCAAAGCCCATGAAGATATAAGAAAGCAAATTACTATAAGTAATGAAAATTATGCTTCTAAGGCAAATCATAATCGCTCAACAAAAGAATATAAAGAAGGTGATTATGTATTGATTCGCATTCTACGGCGTTATCAAACCACTAGATATAAGAAATTACATGCACGAGCCCATTTAAAATTCTCAAGAAAATTGGAACTAATGCTTATCACCGATTTGATTCACGATATGTTCATTCATCCAGTTATTAATATTGAAGATATTCTATCATATGAAGGAATTAGAAACCTCCACTTGTTCAGCCTAACTTTAGCAGAGATATAAGACCGCATTGCAGCCCTCTTCCTTGAAGTTGACTATATTATCACCGAGGAAGCACCCATTAATCAAGCTTCAACATCCTAGTTCATTGGAAGAATAAGCCACCAAGACACATGGTTGACTGCATCGATTTGGAGAAGTTAGCCCCACAATTAGAAGATTTCTTAAATTTCAACTCTACTGAGCAGTTCAAGCCCAGGAGTTGATGTAACATCAAGAGGAACCAAAAATTAGAGCCCAAGGCCCATTTACAAGATCTCAAGCAAAGCTCAAGAAAATTTAAAGGTCCATTTAAAGATCTCAAGAATTCAAGAAAGAAGAGAGCCCATTAAATTGCTATGCCATGATTTCATCTTTTCTTATTTATGTAATTTTAATTTTCTTCTAGAACTCCATGTTTGAAATTTTGCATTTAAAAATTCAAAGACATGACATGTGAGGGTGGTTGAATCCACATAAAAAAAATAGCATGTGAAATGGTTGGCATAAAATAATGAGGCAATTTAATGCTTCACATTAATGTACCACCTTTTTTCCTCCATGTTTTGAATTCTTTTCTTTGAAATATGCTTGTAATGGCTATAAATACCTCTTACTGAATGAAAAGAACTTTTGGCAATTGCAAAATTATTCTTGTGGTTTGATTTGGCCAAAACCGGCAATCCTTGGTGGGAGCGCTAGTTATCCAATATATCTTCTTCCTTCTCCCCTAATACCCACGTTCTCTCAATCTCATCAAAAGAAAGAAGCCCACCTCCATCAAGAAGTAGTGTGGAGATAGAACAAAATTATGGCTCATGAAATTTAAGAAGGAATATAGCTTACAAGATTTATTGAAACCTACATGAAAGAATGAATGTGATCATGTATGACAACTAAGCCACAATCAATATATCTAAGGATCCAGTCCACCATGTTAGGTTTAAACACATTGAGATTGATCAATACTTTACAACAACAACAACAAATAAAGCCTTTATCCAAAGTTGAGTCTATATGAATCCTTTCTCCATCAGGTCATTATATGTCAAATTCTCATTTAATTCAAGTACTAAGGTCATTTTTACATCTTAACCAAGTTTTTTGTCTACTCTACCTTTCTTAACATAAAGAATCTAATGATTTTCTTCTAACCGTCATCTGACGGCCGACATTTTGTGGCCAAACCATCTAAGTGCACTCTTCTAATCATTGCCAGGAGTTACAACTTTTTCAAACATACTATTTCACATTTTATCTCTAAGAGTAAAGCTGCCATCCATGAGCATCCTCATCTCAACACTTAACTTAGTCTTATGCTTTCTTTTATCACAACATTCTCACTATAAGTCATTGGTCTTACCACATCTTATAAAATTTTCCCTTAAATTTAGAAAACTTTTCTATCACACAAACAAAGCCGATGATTCCTCCACTTCAACCATCCAACTGAATTCTACTAATAACATCTCCATCTATTCAATCATCATTTTGAACAATGAGCAAATATCTAATCGCTTCACTCTTATTAATGACTTATTCACCTAATGTCACAACACTACCATTAACTTCTACACTAAAATTACACTCCATATATTCAATTTTAGATCTACTAAACGAAAACCTTAGACTCTAATGTCGACGCCCATAATTCAAGTTTCTTGACTTCTCTAGTCTTATCAACAAGAAGAATGTCATCAAAGAAAAGCATACAAGGTACATCTTCCCGTAAATGCTAAGTAAGAACATCCATAACTAAAGCAAAAAAGATAAGTGGCTTAAAGCTAATCCTTGATGTAATCCAATTGAAATGGGAAAATATTTTGTCAATCCTCCTGTTTGGACACAAAGTAACAACTCAAGATACATTCTTAATGACTTGAATATAACCAATATTAACTCCTTTGCTCTGTAACCTCCAAAGAACATCTCTTGAAACTTTATCATGCTTTCTAAATCAATAAATATCATATGTAAATCCCTTACTTATACTTCTCCATCAAACCTCTAACAAATGTATAGATCCATAGAGAATGGCATGAAACCAACCAATGAGAAACTTTGTATCACATCAGAATCTTAATGTATGACACATTAACTTAATTCCTCATAATTTGCATAATTTGTGCATCACCTTTATTCTTAAATATACAACAACAACAACAACAAGCCTTTAATCCCATTGGTTTGCCATGAATCCTTTTGTCCATTTGTACATGCTAAATCATTATCAACATACAAGATCATTTTTTTATACATCTTAACCAAGTCTTTTTTACCTCTACCTTTCTTAACATAAGACAAATCTAAATCTACTCTTTAATCGTCATCGACCACGCTTTTATGTAAACCATCTATGCTAGAGGTTTACCCAACTTTTTGAATATACTATTTTGTATTCTATCTCTAAGAGTAAAGCCACTCATCCACGAGCATCCTCATCTCGTAATAACTTAACTTAGTCTTAGCTTCTCTTTATTGGCCAACATTCGCACATAAGTCATCATGTCTTACCACTATCTTATAAAATTTTCCTTAAGTTTCTAAACTTTTCTAATGAGGTCCAGGATGCGGTATCCATTCCATCCACAGATTCAACTTGAATTCTTGTCTATCTCTGCACCATCATTTTTTGAACAATGATGAGCCTAAATATCAAGCGGCTCACTCTTATTAATGACGTTGATAGCTTTAATGTCACAACTATTGGCTATAGCTTCTCTGACTAAAATTACACTCCATATATTAGGTTTAGATCTACTTAAGCGAAAACCTTTGACTCTAGAGTTGACCTCCCATAATTCAAGTTTGTTGGACTCCTCTCTAGTCTTATCAACAAGAAGAATGTCATCGACAAAAGCATACACCAGTACATCTTCTTGTAAATGCTAGTAGAACATCCATAACTAAAGTAAAAAAGATAAGGGCTTAATGTTGATCCTTGATGTAATCCAATTTGAAATAGGAAAATATTTTGTCAATCCTCCCTTGTGTTTGGACACAAGTAACGACTCAGTATACATATCCTTAATGACTTGAAATATTAATTCTTTTCTGTTCTAGAACTCTCCAAAGAACATCTCTTGAAACTTTATCATAAGCTTTCTCTAAATCAATAAATATCATATGTAGATCCTCATTACTTTCTCATGCTTCTCCATCAAACCCTTAACAAATGTATAACATCCATAGTAGATCTACGGCATGAAACCAAGCGGATTGTGAGAAACTTTTGTATCACATCGTAACTTTATGCTCGATTACTATCCCATAATTTTAATGTATGCACATTAACTTAATCCTCTATAATTTGCACACTCTTGTGCATCACCTTTATTCTTAAATATAGGAACCAACAAACTCTTTCTCCACTCATGCATCTTTTAGTCTTTAAAATGACATTAAAAGATTTATAAGCAAGAAATTCCTTGATCTCTAAACATTTCCAAACTTATTGGAATATATTATCGGTCTCTTGCTTTTCTTTCATTTTCTTTAAAACACTTGAGTTACTGATGACGATAAAATGAAATTCTCTATTTTTTTGTTTAGAGTATTAAGGTTCTAAAATCAATCGTCTTTCGGATCTTCATTGAAAGTTTATCAAAATACCTCATCCACCTATTTTTCAATATCCTAAAAAAAAATATTTTATTATTTTTAAATAATCTTCAACTATGTCTTTACTTCTCCCATCTCTTTGGTTGGCTAACTTATACACATCTTTTCACCTTTCTATCTAATCTATTATATAAATCAATAAAACTAAATTTTTTGTGATCATATATCGCTTTAAAATCTCTACAGCCACTTATATCTTTTCCCAATTCTCCGAAGTTTTATATCTAAACCAAGTTTTATAACAATATTTCTATTTTTATCTTTTCGCAGACACTCGACTCCACCACCAACTATTCTTATTAAAGAAGTTTTCCTTTGATTCTTCAAGCACATCTTAAGAACTCATGCTTTTAATTTCATTATTTTTTTCCCACATAATGTTAACTTCCTCATGAACATCCCAAATTTTAATCTGTACTGCTTTAAAAATATTTTTATTTGTTCTTTAAATGTCCCATCTAATTCTAGACAATAATTATTTTATTTTTCTCTTAACCTTTCATCTTAAAATCTAAAACTAACAATCGATGTTGACTTAAATTTTCACTTGAATGACCTTACAATCTTTACAATCTAAACGATCTATTTTTCTTATCGTAAAATAATCAATCTGGTTTTACTAGATCCATTTTATAAGTAATAATACGTTTCATCTCTTTTCTTAAATAAAGCAAGAACTACAAAATCATAAAGCTAAAGAAAATCTAATATACCCCTACCTTCTTCATTACCACCCAAATCCATAACCACCATGAATACTTTTAAAATCTTCTACCACTCTACCAACATGTCCATTTAAATCTCCTCCAATAAATACTTTTTTCTTCAAGAGGTATCTTTTGTATTAATCCTCTAATTCATTCCAAAATTTTCATTACCTCCAAAACCTACTGAGGAGCATATACACTTATAACATTGATAATCTTAAGATCAACAATAATCTTTAAAGCTATAATTCTATCTCCACATCTATTAATATTTATAACATTATCCTTCAAACTTTTATCTATAATCACACCTACACCATTTCTAGTCGACTTTTACCTGAATACCAAAGTTTAAAACCTAAACTATCAATCTCCGGCCTTCTCCCCAACCCATTTAGTTTCAACACATAAAATATTTATCTTTCTATGAACCATAATATCTATTAATTCCATTAATTTACCTGTAAGAGTACCTATATTCCAAGATCCTAACCTAATTCTAGCCATGGACTAACTTGTTGCCCGCATCCGCCCATAATGTGGGAACCTCGCTAATTAACATCGCACCGCACAAATGTTCTAAGACATTTTTTCATCAGATAAGCCATACAACAAGCCGCTCTGGGACGCCCCAAGATAACACAATGATTTAAAGGATTCATGTCGCGATTATTTCGACAAGTTTTATGCTGGCTGTCGACTACCTAATGCAACCCTCCACTTATTCTTAAATATAGGAACCAACAAATTCTTTCTCCACTCATCTGACATCTTTTTAGTCTTTAAAATAACATTAAAAAGATTTGTAATTCCTTGATCTCCTAAACATTTCCACACTTCTATCGGAATATCATCGTCATCTTTCCACATTTCATTTTCTTTAAAGTTCTCTAACTTTAAATTTACTAATAATAAAAAAATAAAATTCTATTTTGTTTGTATTAATTGCTTAAATCAATCGTATATCGATCCTTCATCAAAGTTTATCAAAATATCTCATCCACCTATTTTCAACATCATTTTCTAAGAAAGATTTTATTATCTTCATCCTTAATACACTCAACTGTGCTTACTTCTCCTATCTCTTTCTTATTTACTAACTTATATACATCTTTCACCTTATTGATCTAATCTATCAGATAAATCACTAAAACTAAAGTTTTACATCATATATCGCTTTCTTAATCTCTACAAGGCCACTTTATATCTTTCACAATTCTCCAAGTTTTTTACATCTAAACCAAATTTTATAACAATACTCTTATTTTATTATCTTTTCGCAGACACTGACTCCACCACCAACTATTTTATTAAAAGAAGTTTTTTTCGATTCTCCAAGACATTTTAATCTTTACTTATTTCATATTTTTTCTCATAATATTAAATTTCATAACATCCCAAATTCTAAACTCATAGCTCTTTAAAAATATTTTATTTCATGTTTTCTGTGTCTTCTAATCCTGACAATAATTGATTTATTTTTCTTAATCTTTCATCTTAAAATCTAAAACTAACAATCACGCCGCAGACTTAAACTTCCACTGAATGACCTTATAATCTTTACAAATCTAAACGATCTATTTTTCTCATTAAAATAATCAATTGTTTTACTAGATCCATTTTATAAAATGTTTCATCTCTTTCTTAAATAAAGATAAGAACTACAAAATCTTAAGAAAGAAATCTAATATACCCCTACCTTCTTCATTACCACCCAAATCCATAACCACCATGAACACTTTTAAAATATTCTACCACTCTATCATTGTCATTTAAATCTCCAATAAATCTTTTTCTTCAAGAGATCTTTGTATTAATCCTCTAATTCATTCCAAAATTTTTCTTTGAGTTTACATCCAAACCTACTGGAGTATAAACACTTATAACATTGATAATCTTAAGATCAACAATAATCCTTAAAGTATAATTTATCTCCACATCTATTAATATTTATAACATTATCCTTCAAACTTTATCTATTATCACACCTACACCATTTCTAGCTCGACTTCTACTAATACCAAAGTTTAAAACCTAAACTATCAATCTCCTCGCCTTCTCCCCAACCCATTTAGTTCTTGAACACATAAAATATTTATTTTTCTATGAACGATAATATCTATTAATTCCATTAATTTACTTGAAGAGTACCTATATTCCAAGATACTAACCTAATTTAGTTTCACACTAACTTGTTTGCCCGATCCGCCATAATGCGAGAACTTGCTTATTTAACATCGCACTGAAGGCCACGCAGCAGCTTGCACATTTTTTCATCAGATAAAGTCATACAACATGCCGCTCGGGACGCCTAAGATAACACAATGATTTAAAGGATTCATGTCATGATTATTTCGACAAGTTTTACGCTAATGTCGACTACTTATCGCAACCCTCCACTTTTCACATCCAAACAAGAAATTAGCAAAATGATATAAACTTCTAAGAAATCTCAAATAACAGATACCCTCACTAAGGCCCTTAATCAAATTGACAACATTATTTTTTTCTAGAGGGAGTGTAGAAATCCTAGGGGAAATGAAAGAAGGTGGACAGTTATCATGAGCAAGAATTATGATTGCTGAATTTTTGGCACTAATTTGGAATAAAATAATTGTGAGGACAATAATCAAGAAGGCACTCAATGGCTCATGGATCCATGGGTTGGCTGTCAATCTAGACTGTAAGATGCTATTCCTGCTGCTTTAGCATTAAATGTTTTACCATCACATGCTATTTGATGTTATATATTTCCCTATTTATTTACTGACTACTTTTCCCTTTCATTTTATATCCTCTCTTGGCTTTCTTGAAACTTTATTTATACTTGGTATTCTCTACATAAAGGTGTCTTTAAACTTTAGTTTGGAACAAGTAATACAATCAGTCCTCTCCTACGTCTCTTTACTGTTCTCATTTTTTTAAAATATGAAATAACTACATGAATTTAGAATTATCAGAGTTACAAAATGCAATATGACACCATTCCATATGTTGAAAAGATAATTAAGAGACAGTTTTAATTCAAAATGATTCAAGGCAATACAAAATGCAAGCTCATTATTATTGACCACATGCTGCAAACATGTCAAAAGATAGGTAGAACAACTTTCCTAAATTAAGTAAAGATATAAGATTGAAATTCAGTATTTCCAAATTTTAAATCCAAGTATAGCAAATGTCATAAATGGCATTCCTGATGTTAGCTTCGTAAATTCAAAGTAAATCATAAATCAACTAGTTCAGCTAAAGTGGGGCAAAACGCATCTCAAATAGCCACTATGAAACTCTTAATCTAAAGTTTGGAATCTTCTTAACAAATAACATAGGTACAATAACAAGTAAAAAAATTAACATGAAGTATATATTCGAGATGGTTATTTGAATGGGAGGAGCCAAACCATACATAATCATATTTTTATATGATTTTTAAAAAGATAGATTTACACACTAAAATGTTTGGATAAATGTTCTTGCCACATTTTTATGCCATAAAAGAAGTAGCATAATTGTCTTCCCAATACCTGAAAAATCTACTGTTGATCTACCGAATTAACTAGCAAAGTCCCAGGTAAATAATAGAAAGAGCCTCCAGTGGAAGAAGACAGAAGTGAGAGTAATTTGACTCACGATTTGTCTTACATAAGAGAAAGGCAATAGTTAAGGACATCATTGAGGATGCTTGGATAATACTTCAGTACTCCACAAATTAAAGAACGTCTGGAAAAGAAATAGATTATTTGAAGCATAAAAGCAATACCTGTATTGTTATAGCAATAATAGCTTGAACTAAAAGTTCAAACTAGTATGCGGGATGCAACACACATTTCATTAAAGAAATCTAGGCTCATATTTGAAATCATTGGCAGGCTTCAGTACAAGGAAGTAAACTTCAGACAATAATATATATATATATATATATATATATATATATATATATATATATATATATATATATATATATATATATATTTATAGATAGATAGATAGATAGATAGATAGATAGATAGATAGATAGAGAGATTGATAGAGAGAGAGAGAGAGAGAGAGAATATTGCTAGGCTTGAATATAAATATTTTTTGTGCAACCTAACAATTACTAGGGTTTTTGAGAGAATAATCGCAGAAATTTCTAGGTGAAGCTAAAAAAAATACCTGTTGCTGATAACATTTTTTCATGAGTATTAGCCATCAACTAATGTTTTGTAGAAGTTTCATGTTTTCCAATATCCAAAAAATGCTGAACAAAAGCACAATGAATAAATTTCTATATAGAGACTCTGATATTTTACTTCATGATAAAACCTAACAGGTTCTATCTCCTAAAAACTTAGCTTTTCAGTGCACACATGGATCTAAATTTTTTGTCTACTACCATAAACCTCTATTAGTGAATAAACATCATGCTTCCCAACCATAAGCTATCTGTTAGTGACTACCCAGATGCGTGCATCCTCATATTGCATGTTATAATCATATAATGATAATCTCAGTCATTGTGTAACTATAATTTTATGTGATCAAGATGTTCTTTTCTCCAATTATTTTATATCATATGAGTATAATTTTATGTATAATAAAATTGTCTTGCATTATATAGCTTACCCTTTGCAATTTATTAAATATTAAGTTTTTTAAGTATCAAATTCTTATTGACACATAGCCACCACATAATTTTCTCCTACTTTTTTTATTGCAAAGGAGATTCACTTAACAATAGTGCCTGGTTTTAGTCTTTTAGAAAAGAAAAATTGCAGCAATCAATACTGAAATAATTGCAGCAACCAAAATAACAAAAGCACCATACAATTGTAACTAGAAAACTCTTATCTGGTAGATCTCTAAAGCAAATAACAGGTTGGAGATATGCGTGGTTGATCACAGAGAAGATCGATGTTGATTGGTATTAAGAAAATATCCCATCCATCAATGTGATATTAAGAAAATATCTCCTCAATCAATGTCAAAAATTCTTATAATAGCTGCAACCTTATAATTGTATCATATATGGGATTTCATTCAAAGCTTCCAGATATGGCCTCTGCCATGTATGTTTTTCTACCACTCAGGTCTTGTAATCATGCATCCTGCAAACTAGTACAAGTAATAGACAATTCATTTTTATCAAAAGCCATTGTATTATTGCCCTTATATGGTATACTCGAACCAGTAGATTCTCCTTCTCATTTCTACCATGAGTGAAGAAGTTTTTATACCCACTACTCTCATCTTTACCCGTACACAACCACAACTTGTCTTCATCAAACCAGTTGCCCAATTTCCACTAAAGCTTACTCCCAATAATCAACCTTTTGCCAAGTTTAGGCCCAACTTCTTCTCAAAGATACAATTTCTTTGATTATATCAATGGATAGAATAGCCTCCAACCACCATCACTCAAGATGGCATTAAAATCCTTAACCCCAACCATAAGATCAACTTTTACATCATGTCCAAATCCTTAACTGAACTACTTATAGCTTCCAGCCTCCTCTACATTATCTCTTGTTTTGAAATACTACAATGTATGCAAATTGCTAGCAATATCATGTTCTCTTTCTCAAAAAGAAACAATTCTTAGCAACTCAGAGCAAAAATTCTATCACTAAGTTACACAAAAGTCTCAAAAGAATTGTTGATCAACTAGCTCTTGTTGAGGTGCCATTACAAAGACTGATCCTATTCTTTAATGTCTAAATGATATCGATCTAAATTTTAGAGAAATTAGTGGAGTCATTCGTACAAGCTCGTCTCATTTGAAGCTCTCCATGATAAGTTGATAGAATATTAAATAAAACATGCCACCAAATGACTTCACTCCAATTACGGGTAACAAAATAAGCTTGGAACGTTGCACAAACAACCAAACTAAAACAACACAAAATCTCAATAATCCAATCAGTCATGAACCAAGCATGCACCGAATTTGGTATGCAAAATTTATGAAAAACATGGTAATAATGCACATAAATGTTAAATAGTAAAATGAATTGTGGCTCACAACCGAATTGGATCCTTGATATTGGTGATTTTGACTACATCAAATATGAACAACAACTCTATTCATGCCAGACAAAGATGATATCATCATTAGGGATAGTGCATATGTTCGAATCACATGCAATGACAACTCTCCAATCTCTATTCCCTCAAAGTCATTTTTAGTTGAAAATATATTGTGCTCCTAACATGCAACAAGATCTAATATATGTTTTTCAATTTTGTAAAGCCAATCATATATTAATTGAGTTTAACCCCACTTCTTTTTATAAAGAATCTCACCACAATGGCAACTCTCACTTGACCATTACCATGATTGTCTTAGTCATCCATCATTTAAAAGTTTACATTGTGTCATGCCATTAAATAAACTCTCACCTTATCTACCAACATTCATCCTCAATGTCCTTCTATGACTCCTGTTAATGTAACAAAATTCCATCTCAAGCTATCTTTCAATTCATCCATTAGATTTGGTATATCATGTTGTATGGGTATGTCCCCAATTCACTCAATGAATGGCCTATCTTATTCCAAGATCTTTATTGGTCACTTTACAAAATATTCCATGGCACAAAAATTTGAGATTTAGTTCATTTTCCCAAATTCAAAAATTATGGTTGAAACCTTTTTCAACAACTCCATTATCACTCTCTACATAGATGGTGGCAACAAATACAAAGACATGAGAATGTTGTGTGAAAGTTGGGTTATCCAATATCTCAGTCACCGCCACAAGCTCATTGCTTTTATTAAGCATCATTATCAACACATTATTAAAATTGGATTTACCTTCATCAGTTCACCCTACCTCTTTCCCTTTGTCCATATGCATTTGATATTATTTTTTATCTTATAAATCAACTCCCTGCACCCATCCTAAACAAAAAAAACCTCCATTTGAGAGCCTTATTCAAAAAGCATCTAACATATTGAAATGTAAAGTTTTTAGGTGTCTTTAATGTTTGTGGTTATGACCACATACCAAGTAAAATTTGAGGAATGATCAAATCATGCATTTTTGGGGTACTCTAACCTCATAATGGTTATGAATTACTTTGATCCCCACCAACTAGCAAACATTCTTCTCTCATTATGTTCAATTTATTGAAGAACACTTTCCCTCCATCTACCTTTCACAAAAAATAAATAACTTTACCTTCTCTAAATGGGATGTCATTACCCCATCATTATAAGCCATAAATATTGCTATACCATGTAATCCCCAATCTTCCCCCACCCTATGTTCTAACACACTATCCCACAATCCTACTGCAGTAAATTTCTCCCATTTTTTTATTTCACAACACAACTTTCATGTCAAATGACATGATCCACTTCCCATGCCAAGCCTTCATTTATCCATGTGCCCCACATTACACAATCCGCTTATCCCATATATGCCCTTTATCCTAGGAAAATCAACCTCCACTGCACATGGCATGCCACATACGACTACCTCCTCACTAGTTGCCTTTCCTCCCCATTGGTGACGCTCACCGTCCAACAATGATTTTAGCTCCTTTCGCAAAACTCCTAATGTATGACTCCTTTCTTCCTTCAAACCCCAACAATCGAAACTCGATGAACCCTGCACCTCTCATTACATGATCACCAAATCCAAAAATATCTTTAAACCCTTCACCAACCATCCCCTATCTCCCCACTTGAACCAACCCACAACCAAACAATTCCTTTGAAAACCCCAATGGAGAATAGCATCTATACTAAAATGAATGATTGAAATTCAAAATAACAAAATAGACCTTGTTCCATGAAAATTTCATCATAATATCATTAACCTCAAGTGGGTGGTCTACATTTTCTAGTGGTCACATGGATCCTTACAAAGCAAATCTTGTTGCTAAAGGCTTTCATCAGCATCCAAGAATTGCCTACATTGAAACTTCTAGCCTAGTCATCAAGCCCACAACCGTCTGAGTAGTTCTCAGTATTTCCATCTCGTAAATATTGTGTGTTCATCAATTCGATCTCAACAATGCATGCCTTCATGACCATCTTTCTAAGGAGGTGTTTATATCTCAAATGTTAGGCTCTGTCATTGAATATAACTCATAGCATGTATGTCAGCTTTGCTTCTCCCTTCATGATCTTCAAGAAGCACCTCGTCTTGGTTCATTGAGCTTACAAGCTTCGTTTTATCCATTGGGTTCACTAATTCCAATACATATCCATCATTGTTCATCTACATTGACAAATGTTTGTTGCCTCCAGCACTACTAAAGTATGCTGGTTTATCAATCTACTCATCAAATTATATATCACACTTCCAACTATAAGATAGCCTTGGGGTCACTGAAGTCTGTGTAAATCTGATTTTTCACTCCAGAATGAAACACCTTTATCTTAATTATCCTGTCTGTGCTCATGACCAACCTGTTAACATCCATAGAAAAGCTCTCACAAAGCTGAGATTTCACTCCACTCTGGTCTTCAATGGAAGCTCTCATCTTGTGGATGCATATCAAGGAAATATCTCCTCAATCAATGAAAATAATTCTCAAAATAGTTGTCATCTTATCATTGCACCCTATATGGGATTTCATAAACTCTACCAATTTTGATCTTTCGCATCCCTATTTTCTATCACTTCTATCATTAAAATCTTATATATAAATATCCTAAAAATCAACACACTATTTTGGATCATTTTTGTTTTTATTTGTATTCTATTATATTTTATTTATATTTCAACTCAAAATAAAATATATTTCATATAATAGAAACTTCAGTGGCAGAAGTGATAGTGGTGACAGTTTGCAACGACAGTTGGCAGTAAGTGAAGTTCGGTAGTGTCAGATGACCAATTGTAATATTTATTTTAAAAACACTCAAAATTCTTCAAAAATATTTTGAGTGTTCTTAATGTCTTATTTTTAAAAAATAAAATATACTTAAAAATACATCAAACAAACTTATTTTCCGAATAACCTAAAAACGAATAAGAAATACTACAATTCGTTTTACCAAAAGCATTTGTGCCCTTGCCGTTATAATCCGCTTCTCATCTCACCTATTCCGCTGGTTACCAAAAAAGACGCACAATTGATCCAGAAACATTTCCACTTACCTCCTTCCTGCAACCTATCACTGACTTCCAGGCTTATCCCTTTCTCACCTGCATCTCCTGCAAGATCCTCTGCAGCCAATCTTCTTCATTCGTCCCGGTGTCCGCCAGGCCGCCTCCTAATGATGGCTCAAGAGAGACGACTGGCTTTCAGCTAAGCTTAATCAATGGCGAGCAAAATCACTCCCTAACCTGGATCAAAGATCAATGGAGTGTGAAGGATTCACTTAGGGTTCTTGATCCAGTCAAGCCAAATTAAAATTAGAAGATTCGTCGGCTAGTTCTACCGGTTGGACGTTATTGACTCCCCTCACTCACAGGCTTCCCACCTGTCCGGCTGTCCCATCCTAGTGACTCAATGCCACAACCAGCTTAGAAGGCTGCCACAAAATATTGGAAGATTTGCAGGCACATCACAAATTCTTCTGTATTTACATACGTAATATTTAAATTTTAAATTTTTATATTTATAAATATAATATTTTTAAAAAAAAATTATAAATCAATCATTTAATATATATGTATTTACAATTTAATTGGCATCTCAATTTTTTAAACTATTAAATTCATATATTTGCATATGCTATGATCAAATCTATGAGAATTTTATAAAAATAAATAATATGAATTGAGCTTTTGTTATGAATTTCAATATTTTAAAGTTAATTTGAAAAATTAAAATTTAAGATGATTAATTTATAACTATTGAAGAACAAGGTGATTGTGTATGTAAAAGATCCTATTTTTAAAATATATTTTACTCTAAAAAGTTCATGATAATAATATTTTTATAAAATATTAAAATTTTAATTATTATTTATATAAATATTAAAATGCAGATATTAGATGTGTCAATATATAAAAATTATATGATATATATAAATATCTCAAAAATATTTAATTAACATTATTTTTAAATACATTTAAGTAAAATTTACTAATTCAAGAATAAGCTTATTGTATTTAAAAGATTTTGCTGATTTTTTAACAAGAGAAAATTGATCATAAAAAAAATTTAAATTTTAAATCAAACAATCATAATCATTAATGTTACTTCAAATAAATCTATTTTTATTGATATTGATTATTTATATCACAATTTTGTTTTTAATTCATCAATAAACTTTTAGTCAATCACTTTGATTATTTTTTTTATTATAATTCTTTATTTTTTTAGTTGGCTATTAGACTTATGTTCACCTTTTTTTTTATTTATATTTTATTGGAACTATTACAACTTGCTAATAGATCTTTCTAATAAATATGTTTTTAGTAAATTTAAGAATATGTTGTAATAGAACTTCTTTTTCAGGTAGATTTTCACTTATTTAATTGGATAACGTAGCTAATATTACAACACAATCTACTGATATTTTCATATCACCGATACTTATAAATCTTCTCTTCACACAAATAGAAGGTAATCAACATAATTAGTATTAGTGGCACATAATCCTTAGTATTAGTAGCCCCACAATCATATTAAATGTTAATCAGCATAATTAGACATCCAAATCTAGTGTTAATATATCTTTATTATAATCCAATAACATTCTAATTTGATGTCAAAAGAAATCATAAGACTCATTGAGGCTAAGTTTAACATTATAATATTGTATATTTAAATCTTTTAAGTTATGCATAATCAAGTCTATTTTTAACAATTCAAAGGAGTTATATCACTTCATATATAGATTCATGTAGGCTTTATGATGCACTTTACCAAGTATTGTGAATAGAATTTAAATTATTAGAAACTAGAAAGGAGGCTTTATTGATGTTAATGTATTTGTGGATTTAGGAAAGGTTAAGAGAATTTTCATTTATAACTTGCAATAATATATAGATAAATTAGATGGGCTTTAATAAAGTGAGGTACATAATTCATATACAAATTAATCTTTTTACATATTAATTATTTTTGATAGGTTACTTAGAACCATCCATGCATAATATTAGTGTTGAGATACTTATGAGTTATTATTTTATATATATTATATGTTTCCATAATAATAATTTTTTTTTTGCCATAAGAGGAATTGATTGCATATTTATGTTACACTTATAATCTAAGAAATTATTTTATAAAACTAAAATAAATAATAGAATGTACTTTATTAAATACAACAAATTTTATAGGTCTTTCTCAAATATATACTTTTTTTATTAATAGAGCTACCAAAAAAGATCATCATTTATAAGTAACTCTTGTTAACCCAACTAAGATAAATAAGCTAATATTGAATATTTATTTGAACTCTCTATCTTAATAAGTTGAGCACAAATAAAGCTTAGTCATCTGTGGTTGATGACATCCTAGTGATCTGTTTTTACAAATTTATTTTAAACATCAACCTGTTTTTACATTATAATAATACACTCCATCCCTAGTAATCTGTGGTTGATGACATCCAAATCGATGGAATCTCATCTACCAACCAAGTGAATACGTCTTTGCACTTCTTTAGAGTTAACATCAATTTGGGTCTTAACTCGACATCAAATACAGTACAAAGTTTGAATGTAATGTCGACTTCAGTTGGAATGTAATGTCAACTTGTTAGATGTTGACACTCTTCGGAGTCACAAACATGATCCCTATGATAAACACATTATTTTTTGGGGTTGCACGGGGGACCATTAACCCTGATTTGTGGGGAAATCTTTAAATAATCTTTGTTCTAAATGGCATTCATTACTTTGGCCATTGAGACTCTCAGCGGAGTCATTGTGAGTAGGTGATGAGTTGGAGGTGGTGACCTCCTTTCTCCTCTTTGATCTCTTTGATCGTCGAATTGAGTTCACCTCTCAAAAGGATGAACTTGGTGGCTATCATAATCCCTTATATCAATTTTCCCCACAGGGCAACTTCGATCTTCTTTCAAGAATTTTTAAATTTTTTTAGGGTGTTGTTGTTTTCTCATTCTTCACTCCTAACGATTGAGCAATGAATTGTAATCTTTTGGGGAAATATGATTGTTGGCTAGCTCAAATAATTCAATTAGCATTTTGGGTACTGTAAACTCAATGCAAAATTAAAAAGACCTCATATGCCTTGAGCAAGTACAATGCGAGTCACTGTAGGCTTGAGATCTCAGACTCCATCATTTCTCTTTGAAAGTAAGAGATTAAACTCCTCAATGACTTATTAGGCTCTTGGCGAATTCATTGCAAAACCCGATGAAATTTTGTTAGCCTTTTGAGTGCTAGTAAATTATATAATGAACGTGCGTTTAAAGGGTGCAAACCAAGTTATAATCCCTACCGTGAGATTGTTGAACCAATGTAAGACTAATTGGTTTAGAGTCATGAATAATAGACAATAAACATTCTCTAACGACTTCCTCTTATCTTCTCTTCTTCTTTCCATTTTATGGTTGGAGAAGAAGAATCCTTATTGTCGGAGTAATAGATATCATCATTATCTTCTTCTATTGGAGTAGCTGGTAAAGCACTTTTAGCTTTTGCCTTCGGTAGATCTCGTCTTCTTACCATCGATTTAGAGGAATCAAATGGCATCTCTATCTTGAGTGTAACCTTAGGCACATGCTCTAATGCCTCCTTGATCATCATGATCATTTGCTTATGCAGCTCATTCATCTACTATAAGCCAAACTCTCTCGCACACTCCATATCGACTTCTCTTACATCATTAGTTTATTCTTGACATGCTCCCTTTATAGCTTGTGCTATGATTTACAGTCACCGAACCTGAAAGAATGTTGAATCCCAAACTATTTATGGTCTCGCATCACCTAATAAAGAACTATGAGAGGAAGAGAGAAAGAACTCATAGACGAAAAGAAAAATAAAAATAATTGAGAGCATATAGAGAATCTAAGTCTTTAGTTTAATTTTATAAAAAAAGTTTATGAACTCATGGAGGTAGGGGCGTGCGTTTGGTTGATTTGGATGGATTGGATGATAAATTTAAAACCGATTGGTTTTAGATTCCTAAAAATATTGAACCAAACCGACCAAATAAAATGCAAAACCAAACAAACCGAATAATAATTTAGTTTGGTTATTTTGTTTTGGATAAACCGAAGTTGGCTACATTTAAAATTATTTGCATGATTTTTTATTATATAATGAACAAGCAATAAACAAAATAATATAAATATAATCAAAATACAATTAACTACTTCTTGTACTAAATAAATATTTAAAACTAATTTTTACTTACCTGAATGATGTTTTGAACTCGTAAGTTGAAACCATATTACCATATTATGACAAAAATATTTTAAAAAATTGGATAATGATCCTCCAAAAGACCTACTATGTATTCAAAATAAATAAAAAATAAGTATATATAGATAAACCTATCAGTATATAAATTAATAATATCGTATTACATATAATTACTTTAATTTATTTAGTTTCATCTAAAATTTTATTTAACAAACCGATCCAAAAATCAAAATTTTTATTAATTAAAACCAAAATCCAAACTGCTAAGTTCAAAACCGAGCAAAATTATTCAAAAATTTTGGTTCGGTTTGATTTTTTAGTTCAAACCAAATAATGCACACCCCTACATGGAGGTCCTCACATATTTATAAGTTCATATTGATCTCTATGAGTTACATAATTGATTGCTTTGAATTTAGTACGTATGATTTTAAGTCGTGTAGTTGGTTACATGGTCAAGTAGAATGTTCTATGCAATTATGATGAGTTTTGATTGATTTGACTTTAAATTGAATATTTTTGAAATATTTTGAATGAATCATGAGCCTTATCTTTAAGCCGCTTAAAACCTTCCTTCTTGAACCTAGTTAAAAGGTTATTTGGATATTCATTATCTATATTTTAAAAAATACCAATACATTATTTTCATCATTTTTATTTGACAACCTTCTATATTAACACAAAAATATAATTCACATCATTTTGTCATATATCTATTTAATTTTTTTTTCTTTTAATATCTTACATTTGATTAGGTTTAACTTTAAATTATCAAACTTTTAGAAAAAAGAACGGTCCATTAGAACTGAATCGATTTATACTTGAATGAAACTTGGGTTTATTTGGGGTAGCTAGAGTTTTATGAGAAGCTAATTTTAAAATTGTTGTAGGAAAAATAATTTTTTTAAAAAAATATTATTGGTGTTATAAATATTTTATTTTTAAAAAATTAAAATAAGAACTTTAATATAACTACCATACTTTAATATCTATGATTTTCAAAATTAGTTTTTAATCATAATTTTTTTTAAAATTAACTAAAAAATTAATAGTCAAATATTATTGTGATTATTTTTTAATTAGTTTTAAAAAATAAAACAACTAAAATTGAATTTTGGTTTGACATATTTACACGCCGTCGGACCTAAATTCGCGTTCGGGGCCGAAATATCGCCCCTCGTCATCGAGTCGGGTATTTATACTTCAGAAAACCGAAAATGCCAGAAGCAGGAAGAGCAGCGGAGCCGCAGAAACCCTAAACACAACCCTAGAGGAAGCTCGACAGAGGCGGCGCGGCGATGGGGCGCGTGAGGACGAAGACCGTGAAGAAATCCTCTCGACAGGTGATCGAGAAGTATTACTCCCGCATGACTCTCGATTTTCACACCAACAAAAAAGTTCTCGAGGAAGTGGCTATTATCCCTTCGAAGCGGCTTCGGAACAAGATCGCCGGCTTCTCGACCCATCTTATGCGCCGGATTCAGCGTGGCCCGGTGCGTGGCATCTCTCTGAAGCTGCAGGAGGAGGAGCGCGAGCGCCGAATGGACTTCGTCCCCGAAGAATCCGACATCAAGGTCGAACACATTGAAGTTGACTCCGACACTTTGGACATGCTCACATCTATTGGCATGTCCGATCTCCCTGGAGTTGAGAAGATGACTGAGGCTCCCGCTGCTCCGGTCTTTACCGGACGCCCAGCATTTGTGAGAAGGGCCTAAGTCTCGCTGTCCCTCTTTCGTTTAGTGTTCTGCTTGAAGTTGTTAAGTTTTGCGTTTTTATCGCTTTGATCTCTGGATTGACAGATGGAGTTTGTTCTAAAATTTTCTTTCCCTTATTTAGATCTGTACTTGATTCAGTTATGTGTTGTTTGGTTTATGAACTTGCAAATGATTTAAAATTTTCAGAGGAAGCTTATTTATATTTTCATATTGCCCTCTGGCTGTGAATAAGTTTGTTGGCTCATTTATTTTGATTCTCTAGGACGATCATGCAACTTATAAATCAATGCAAGAACTTTTTAAATTATGTTGCATGAACTTAAGGAATTATAGTGTTTGAACTTCATACTATATTAGTGATTGCTGTTCTCTTTCAAACACTATCACAAATTTATTTTACTAAGACAATCCTTCTATCATTTAGCATTTTGTTTGAATTTGTTAAATTGAAGTCTTTATCATTATGATCTCTTGATTGGTTAAGATAGTTTGGTCTAAACGTTGCTTTAGCTTGTTTAGATATCTATTTGGTTCAAATGTTTTGTTTTGCTTATGAATGTGCAGATGATTTAATTTTTTCTTCTTAGGGAGGATATTAATATATTCAGATAGGCATCTTGCTGTGAATATGTTTGTTTGCTACTTTCTTTTGAACTCTCTAGGATGATTATGCATCTTGATTTAAGTAATTTGCAATATATATTTAGATGAACTCTATGAATGATAATGTTTGAACTTCATGCTATGATTTTTTTTAGAATGCTTCATTTCTTTCAAACATTATCATAAACTTTGCTTACAATCTTTCAACAAAAATCTAATTTTAAAAAGCTTTTTTTTTGCCAATTTTTAAAAAATAGAAAAAATTATAATACTCATAATAACTTTATACAAATCTAGTTTTCCAACAATAATTTTGCAAGCATTTTATTGATAACTAACTATATTCACCCGAAATGGAACCTAGATGTTGTTAGGGCTTCTGGCCCTCAAGTTGGATTAAAAGATAATTTAAAAAAAAAATCAATTTTGGGAAGAGATTGATGGACTATTATAATGTATGCATGAGGAAGAAAGGGTAATTATTAAGGCTACTTGTATGTACATATATTTTCTAATACGATGAGCTATAAGAAGATTCATGTTGGTGTAAAATATGAGATAACAATATAGTAGGAGAAGTTATTCTTGGTTTTGCAGTAGTATTTACTCTTTATTAGTCAAGATACTCTTTAAGAAACATAAACACAATTGTTTTCAACACTGGAACCATCAACTCACAAATAGAAATAATCATGGCGGTGAATTCATTAGATGAGCTAAACATAATGTAGGATGAGATGGATAGCACTTTTAAGATGATTGCATTACAAGTTTTTTGGATAGTGTAGAGATATATTTTAGATTAGTAGCATAGGTGGTGGAATGAGGAGTTTGCTAAAGTCTCAAAATATTAGCAAGGAAAAAAATGTGATTGTAAAGATTGAGAAAAAGATAAATAATTTTGATGCTTATAATGATTTTTGAAGAAAAGAAAATAGCATAAGTTAGAGTTAGAGTTTTAGAAACTTTTATAATAAGTGAAGATAATTTGATCTTAAGTAAAGATGAAGACATGAAAGAAGGTTGAAAATACTATTTTGAGAAGTTTCAAGGAATTGAATATTTTTAAAGAGATGGTTGGCATTATAATTATGTAAAGTGAAGCAGTTAGATGTGAAGTATATGAATAAATGTAAATTTTGTAGTTATCGTGATTTGGAGAGTTATAGGGGCTTTTACTACACTATCATCCCATTCTTACATATTTACAAATTAGCTACCTTCAGCATCAAAATTTCAATTTGACATTCTAATATTGAAATTCATAACAAAATCCCAACCCATATTTTTCATTTTTGTAAAATTCTTAATAATTTGATCGTGACATGCACAAACATATGGTCTCATAGTTCAAAAAAAATGATGAAGGTGGTTAAATTGTAAATGCATATACTTTAGGTGGTTGATTTGTAAATATCCCTAATTTTTATTGATATTGTCAAGACATGTTTAAAATGTACATTAAGGAGGACAAATATCATTTGGGCCTTTCATATTTGTGATATGCTTCACTTAGATCCATGATTTAAAAAACCCTTACTAGTGCCTTTTGTGATTTCAGTATAATCCTTTAGGTTGGTTTTCAGTCTTTGAAGTAATTCATTTTTGTTGATAAAATTAAATAATTTGTTGATTTTGGTGACGTGTCATTTTTTAATTTAAATTTGAATGAAGTTAATTTCTTAGCCTTACTTTAGATATGTTATGTTCTAGGATCAAGTCATCTTTCAATGACATCAAGTCTAACTACATTGACACCAAAGAAAAAAAAAATGGAAGATGAATATGAGAGGTTAATGAGGACCTACATTATGCAAAGTTGTATTATTTTTTAGCAAGATCGAGGTTCTCTTGCTTTGTTGGTGCTAAATAAGAAGAGGAAGAACAATATAGATGGCAAGAGAAGTCCTTCATTTAGCACCACTTGATTTGGAATGCATTGATGAGTATAAAAATTGTTTTGGAGGTGAACTCACTAATGATTGCTAGAGATAAATGGCATTGGAGCTAGGGAGGATTTATAATCATAAGAAGTAAGAAGAAATTGACGGAGAAAAAGGGGCATTTGTATTTTTTTTATGGTCAATTGGAAGAGCTATTATGGAAGGACTTGTGTGAAGCATGTCTTAATTATGGATCTATGTGAAGTGTGACTTAAAATTAAGGGACCTATATAATATTTACCCTTTAATTTATGGAAAAGTAGCATTAACCATACATGTGATGCAATATAGTGCATCAAAATGGTGCATGTTATTTGTCTCTTGCATGGGCAATGACACAAAACGCCCTCATGGCATGCGCCAAGTTGATTTTCAAAGTTTGATGTGAAAAAAATAATATGTACATATAAATACACACACACATGCTATATGTTCGCCATTGACAAGTATGTCATTAACTTGATTAAAGTAGTTGTAAGTGATTAAATGTTTTAATTGTAGATGGAATCACATGATGGATTAGTTTTCCTATGTTTTTTTAGTTATGAAAATACTTACAAAAGATATTTAAAGTGAGGTTGTTTAGTGTATGCTTTTGACATAAGTGGAAGCAAAGTGAGGTTGTTTAGTGTATATGCTTTTGACATAAGTGAAAGTTAGAACAATCGAGAAAATTTTAGAGTATTAAATATCTTAACATTTTTTATATAATCACCTTGCATTAATAGAACAAAGGCTAGGTATTATGTTTTCCAAACTAGTAAAAAGTTAATATCGAATTTTAGTTGGTGTGATTTAGCAATTATCCCTTTCCATTATTAGAAGATAGATTAATATTTTTTTTGGAAAATTTGGTTGCAGGAGCCCATCTCAGTAAAAAATAACCAAGAGGTGCAATTACAAGAATGAAATTAGTGCTAGATAATCAAAACAAATGAGCAAAAATTAAAATTGAGGTTTTCATATATAGTTCCTTAGTATAGTGATAAATTGAACTCTTTTCGATTTAGTGATTAGCTTATTATATCGAAGAATTGGGATATAGATGATTTGACTTGTACAATTGTGGTGTGTGATTATTTGGAGAATCTCTTAGATGTATCATGTGGTAATTCTATGCAGAGTTGACGGTTTATTTTTTAAAAATTATAATTTTGTTGTTATTTATATGAATTGAAGTGTTGTACAATATAAAAATTGTTATAGTTGCCATTTAAATTTGGGATGTAGAGGCTAATGAAATAGTGAGGGGAAGATATTTAGGGGCTTAACTAATTTGACAAGTAGTGAGAAAAGGAGAAAAGAGTGAAGCCTTTTGTTTTTTTTTTTTTTTTGAAAAGTTGATCTTTTAAAAGCAGGGAGATGGCCATTATTACTTTCTATTCTTAGTTATATTTATTAATCTAGGTAGGATTTCAAAATAGATGTTATTTTACAAGATCCGAAATTGAGTTTCAAACTAGTTGGATTACTTAGGGGTTGCTTGGGATCACTTGAATTATGGAGGTCAATATTAGAGTCTAAAGGTTTTCGTTTAAGCAGATCTAAAACTGAATATATGGAGTGTAATTTTAGTTGTAGAAGTTCTAGTGCTAGTGTTGTGACATTAGGTGAACAAGTCATTAATAAGAGTGAGGAATTCAAATATTTAGGTTCTATTGTTCAAAATGATGGTGACATAGATGGAGATGTTATTAGTAGAATTCAAGTTGGATGGTTGAAGTGGAGGAATGCATCTTGCCTGTTGTGTGATAGAAAAGTTTACTTAAACTTAAGGAAAAATTTTATAAGATGGTGGTAAGACCAATGACTTATGGTGCAGAATGTTGGCCAATAAAAGAGAAGCATAAGACTAAGTTAAGTGTTACTGAGATGAGGATGCTTAGGTGGATGAGTGGCTTTACTCTTAGAGATAAAATGCGAAATGAGTATGTTTGGGAAAAGTTGGAGTAGCTCCAGTGGCAGATAAGATTAGAGAGAGTCGCCTTAAATGGTTTGACCACATAAAGCGTCGACCGTCTGATGATCCTGTTAGGAGAAGTAGATGCATTAGATTTACCTTATGTTAAGAAAGGTAGAGGTAGACCTAAAAAGACTTGGTTAAGATGTATAAAAAATTACCTAAGTATACTTGAATTAAATGAGAATTTGACACATAATAGGACACAATGGAGACAAAAGATTCATGTAGCCAACCCAACTTAGTGGGATAAAGGCTTGTTGTTGTTGTTTCTAAGTAAAATATATTTGGTTGTTATTGTTGTTTTAAAAACATTAAAAACATCTTTTAAATGTTTTGAGTGTTTTTAAAAATAATATTATTTATTTTTAAAAATAAAAAATAAAACACATAAAAAACACATCAGATAAATATATTTTTAAAAATAGCATTAAAAAAACACAAAACAAAATTGATCCCAAACAGCTCATTAATGTTTATACTTGATTTTAAGGAGGGCTTCATCGATAGAGAAGACACTCTGGTGCTTTTCGAACCTAGTAAATGTGTAGCTTACACTTCTCACATGGGTGCAAAGGTTTATTCTTTTTTAAAGCATTGATATGGACAGATGAATCTTATCCTGGATCTCTAGATGTAACGTTGTTGTGCTAGACACTTCCACTCCACCTGGGTGTGCATTGTTAATGTTGGGGATGTTCTTATTATTGTTAACGATAATCAATCATGCATACATTATTTGTCTTTCAAAAGTTGGAGAGTCCCAGACCATCCAGAGGGATTTCCACGTATCTTTTATTAACCATTGTCTTTTCTAATTATTGATGCTCTAATTCTTGATTTTCATTTGAATTGAGCTAAGAATTTCAAGCTGTGCAAGCAAGTTTAGGCTGTGGAATCAACTGGCCATTAGTACAAGATGTTTTGAAGATGTTCGCTTGAAAGCATTTTAATCATAAGTGTCCATTGAGATTTCGCTTGAATGTGTCTCAAGATTTCACTTGGTGGCATTCCTTAAGTATTCACTCGAAACTTTTTTTCTTGAACTTTTGTTTGGATTGCCTTGTCAAGCGAGTTATTGGGTACTTCAAATCAATTATATTTTTTCAGTCCATCTTATCTGACAGGGTCCCATGTCAATCTTTTCCACATCTTAATGTTTGGCTTGACATAGTCACCATAAAGAATCCTTTCAAGAGCATGGCTATACCATGTTATTATCAACTTGGATTATTTCTCATAATGGGATAGATTTTACTACCCACAATAATTGAATTGAGTATGGCAAAAATGAGAATGCTAATAAGATTTGTAGCAATAAGTGTGTGGAATGAGATTAAAAGCATCTAATGATGAGAAGATAATTGAATTGGTAGTTGAAGTATAGAAATACACTATTAGATTTTGTAGATGTAATTAATGTCATTAGATTTGGAAGGAAAACTGGTTGATCCAAAATTTGGACTGTGAATTTGGCTTGACAATGAGGTCTGTTTGAGAATTTAATCAGTTTTTTAGCACAACTTGAGGATCAAAATCAGTGAGCCGATTGGCAAGTCAATCTCGACTCGAATCAAACTTGAATTGAGCTAATTTGAGATACATCAAAATGTATATACATCGGGCAATGCAAGGTTCATTGAGTATATGTTGCATGAGTAATTCATCTAAAATCACACATATGGGTGAGATGTGTTGATGTCATTGTGTAGATCCATGATGGTCTAGGGTCATAAGGGTCATGTGCCATAATTTTCAGTATGCAAATGGACGAGGTGAATGATGAGCAATAAGTTGTATAGATAAACAATCATTGAGTGCAGAGCATAAGCTGTATGGGTGACTTTAAACTTGCTCGAGTCATGAATGTGAGTGAAATGTGATGTACATAACATGCAGTATGTATGATAATCATGGATATCGGCGATTGTCTAGAGTTATGAGGATGCATGTGTCATAGGCATGCAGTATGCAAAATGGATGAGCTGAATCAGGAGGAATGCTCTTGATCGTACATGCAATGAATGTGAAATATGCACCCACCGTCTCTTGTCAGGGTGGCGTGCTCGGGAACCCCGGACCGAGTTGAATCTCTCCAGGCGGGCTTGCGTAATGGTGGGGAAATCGTGGGAGCGTGTGGTGGTGAATGTGGCCAGCCGTGGGATTAGTCATGACTCCACCCACAGATGGTGGGGTGTTGGGTGGATACCCATTTCAAAAAAAAAAAGTGAAATATGCAATTGAGGGGGTGATGTACTCATGATTGTTTAGAGTCATAGTTGTGATACATGTTATGAGTGTACTATATGCAATTTGAATAAGAGGGCGGTGGAAGAGTGTACAAAGCCATGGGCATGCAATATGCAGGAATGAGTGTGGGTGACATGTTCTTCCAAAACCATAATAACTCTGTATCTGCAAGGATTGTTCTATAAAATGCCGACTTGGTTTGTTCTGATAGGCTAACGATGGATAATTGATTGCATGTGACATATCTTCGTCCTAAACCATAATAATGCTGTATCTGCAAGGATTGTGCAGATGTCGACTAGAAAAGGGTGGGCATAATAATGATAGATTCAAAAGGTGTAGGTGATAGAAGTGCATGAAAAAGATTTATGATTGAAGAATCATCCTCCATCAAAAAGCTTCCTCAAATTGGTGATTCCATTTGCATGTGGGTGACTCCACTTTATTTTAATTTTTCCTTTAGCGTTTTGATTTTTGGATTCAAAGGCTGCTTTAATATTTCTTGAACGATATTTATCTTTGCTTTGGAAAAGGCTAAACACTTTGGTGAATGGAGCTAAAGCGGTTTCAAAAAACTATTCAAACGACTATCAAAATCAATTGCTTTCAAACGCAAAATCTAAAAGTTCTCCCAAATGAAGCCATAGCGATCGTTTTTCTCTTAGATATAAATTTTGAATTTATGCATGCTATTTGACAATTCTATGAACATTTGCAAGTAGATCAACAACGCAAATAGCTTGCATGGTCCTGACATAAAACACACTAAAAGTTTTACTTGAGAACTCATGTTTAGCAAAGTGTGTTTCATCTGTAAAATAATTTTGCCAATTGTTGAATTGTTAAACAAGCTAAACTAACTAAAACTTTTGCATGAGAGTTCATGGTCAGTGGCTGTTTTCACTTGCAAAACAACTTTGCCAATTCCCATATTGATATTTAAACACACAAATATTTATGTTAGTCGAAAATGGTTGTTTAACAAGTGTTTGAAGGCCATTATATGATTTCTTTTGATTTATTTGTGCATATATGTTTATTTATGTTTGTCAAAATAGATTTCTTTTGATTCACTTATTATGCAGACATGTTTATTTATGTTTGCCAAAAATGCTTGTTTAACAAGTGCTCGAAGGCCAATATATATACGAACGCATGAATACATAAACCGAAGAATTTGTCCTGAAGTATTCAAATTTGATCAAAAATTAAAATGATTTTTCTCCATTTGGAGATTGAATTGACATAAATGATCCAACTTTGCTCAAATCGATCTTTGCTATGATTGAGCCTTAGCTCAATTTGGGATTTGGTGATTAAAAACCCCATGCTAATATGAATAGAAGTTACATAAAAAGATTTGTATGGAATAGTTCATCAAAATAATTGAAAAACGAGGATATAAATTGTTGACTTGAATGGTTCTTTAAAACGTTGATTTGATAAGTTGAGATAGGGCTAATGAGGATAGCAATGTTGCTCGCATGTATATGCAACTCTTCCGGTATATTCTTTGCCATGTTTCATGAGCATTTAAGAAAGTAACCTTTCATGGCTTATCATATAAGATGACTTCGCTGGATACTTGATTAGGGGTGAGTGCGTTGAAAGAGTCTTTGTTGAGTTAACTTTGGGCGAGTTGTTGGTGAACTATATAAACTTGCTACTCAGGGGAAGAAGGGTGGGCCAAAGCTTTAATAAGATTTTTATTTGTATTTTGCTTAATAGATCTAAGATAAAATATTAGTCAATTACTGCTGATTATTACGCATAGTGCATCTAACATGAATGTGATTTTTGATAGCCATAAAAAAGCTCATTATTATTTATTTTCTATTCACCTAAAAATTTACTCTTTCGTTAATTAAATGAGTTGAACATTAATAAATATTTTAAGTTTGATTTATAAATAAGTTGAACATGAACAATTCTTTTTTAGTTCGAAATAAATAAAAAAATTTATATTATTATTATAGTTGAATTTTATAATTTTTTTTATATGAGTTGATCAAATTAGTCATTTATCTTTTCTTTTTCTAAAAGTTAATTTTATCATCTATTTTTATTATAAATTTACTTATCCTAAAAATAAAAATAACAAAGGTTGGTCCCCTATGAACACCTATTTTATTTGTGCTCAATAATAACTTTGGTAATTTTTTAATTTATATAAATATTGTGGTGTAAATGACCCGAGCTTCAGCTTCAGCTTGAGTAACTAATATTTTATTCGTATTTAATTCATTTGTATTAATTCGTAAGAAATTTATTCATATTTGACTCGATATTAGTGATTTTATTTTTATGATGGAAATAGGAGCTTTAAATTGAAGATGTTGTTCGTCAAGAGAAATAGCATTGGACATCAATGATTAGCATAAATTGAATAATTGTATGCATTAAGAAATTGTCAATTAGGAATGACAGACATCAAGCAATAATTGATAACTTGCTCTATTATTTCCTTTTAGGAAGAGACAATTGCAACAGAGATGACTAACAATGATGAATAAAAGATGCCAAATATTTGTATGCTACAAATGACAATTGATTAAGAATATTAAACATTGAGCAATAATTAGTTATCTACTTGATCAATCTTTTTATAGGATAATATGCAAACAACTAGAAGAAAAAAAATGATATAAATTATTGATAGAAGTTGGGACATTAACAAATATCAAATGATAATTGACTAAAGATGCGTATGCTAAGTGATGGTTGAGGGTCGATGAATGGCATCAAGGTTGGTTGATAGTAAACATTAGCATTGAGTGATGGGGACATGACCATTAGCGTTGCAAAATTACCGCATCGGCTTGATCAATTCTGCATCAACACAAGGCATAAAAAGGTGTTGGTGTTAGCTAATAACGAGCAACTGCAAGTATCTACATCAAGAGGTGATAGACATTCTTATTAGATCAATCAATGATGATCATCAATCTATGGTGTAAGAATATAGACACAGAGATACAGACATGAGACAAATTTAATATTAAAAAAAATAAGATATGAACACACATTGGATACATCATTATAATTTTGTATTTTTAAATTAAAAATAATAAATAAAAATAAAATAAATGTTAAGAATAATGATATTTTATTATGCATTCTATAATATGTATAAAAATATTTAAAGATCATATGATAGAAACTATATTTATTGTACACTCACAAATAAATATATATGTGAGGCACTGCATACCTTTGTTATCAGAAGTATAGGTACATCATAAGCATCAATATTAATCAATAACAGACATGGATGGTGCGAATGATGGGATTTTGGTGACAATGAGTGTTGGTATTAGATGATTGAAAGCATGGATATTTTCTGTGATAATAGGCGTTAGATGCTGATGGTCAAGGGTCTGTAATTCTCCAAGCCGACGATTTCTCTCCAACAACGTCCTCTATTGGATCTCCCATAAAATATATAAGAGGGACATATTTATAGATTTATAAAAGGGACAATTTATATATTAAAAAAAAAACCTAGGATAGTTTATCAAATAATCGTAATCGATACTCCTTAGTCTTGCAATATTTTTTAGACATTTTAGTGCTTTACTAATATTATAAATAAGCAATTTTTGGGTCATCAAATTAGGTCAAAAAATATTGTGCATGATGTATATTTATAAATAATGGCTAAGGTTCAAAATATTTAAGATAAAGCTATGATTCCCTCTGACAATAGATGATTTTCTTCATTGAATTGATTGAATTCATTGAAAGATGTTTAAAATTTATGATCCTTATATTGAGGCTCCAATATTTTCTCTAAAAATGTGATTATTTGTCATCATTGAATGTATTTGCTTTAAGGAAAGGATTCTAAATTCACAATTCTTATTATGAAGCTTTATTCTACTTTTAAAAATAGAATTGCTTATTCTCAATGGATGAATTGGATTTGAGAGGAGGCTTAAATGATTCATAATTTTCATGGTGATAGTCTTCCTTTAAAAGCTAGGTTAATTATCATCTTTGGATAAATTGGATCAGAGGAGAGATTGTTACAATTACTTTCCATTAGCAAGTTCATGTAAAGATGATTTTAAAGGATATTACTCCAAGGAAACCAACAATTAAGTTATAACCTAATATTTTTAGTTATATATATATATATATATATATATATATATATATATATATATATCTTTATTAAATTTTTTCTTTTTTTTTTCCTTTTTCCAGGAAGTCACTTCATACAATGATCTTTTATGTGTGCATAAAATTTTCAAAAAAAATTTAAATATAAATTTTTTAGTTTTTATTTTAGGAAGAAGTTTAATTTTCAAAAAAAATTTATGATATTTGTAGATTTGGTTAATTTGTATGATCAAGTTATGGTTAAAACTTTTATAATTTTCAATCACTTAAACTTATAATTCTTCAAATTTACTTTAGATATATGATAAAAATCAACTTAATAATTCTTCTTTAACATAGAAAATTCTTAGTTGAAAGTAAGAGGGTGTTTTAAATGAGATAGAAGCTATATAAGACTAACCAATTATTTAAACATCTTTGGTCATTCATTTTGTATAAAATATTCTAATAAAGGTTGGGAGAATGCTAGCAATTCATTTATCTCATTCTTTTTTTTTTTCTACTAAAAACACCTTATTAAAATCTTGTTTTTTTTTAATAATTTGATTATTTTTGTAGAAAAATAATTTTATGAAGGAGAGAATAATCCATCATTCTTTGAAGTTGATTATTTTATCAAATAATATTTAACTTTGACAAGTATTATGTGTTGCTTGTTTATCATATATAATGTTGTATATACTCTTCTCAGATGATTTTATTGAACATTAATCAAATTGTAGTAATATTGTCATAAATCATGACCAGTTAGCTCTTGTGTACTAGTGATTAGTGTTCGTGAGGAACTATCGCCCATCCTCCTACAAGAGTAAGACTTAGATATATCATTGGACAATTATGGACTTTTATGTAGTGATGGAATTCCATGTTGTTAGATTAAGACTTTTAAGCAGATATACATTGAGTATTGACATGTGTTAGATGATAATCAATTGAGAATGTCACCTGGTAGTCATTGGGGGGCATTGGTGTTAGGCAATGACAGACATCGACGGGAGGCGTTGAGCATCGGGTTTGTTAATGAGAGCATTGAAAGTAAAGGTGATGAGCATCGAAGAAAGTTATTATTGGGTCGCTAGGTTGTATCAAAATAAATATGGGGATATGAGTACCACATCATACAGACATGAGACATGTCTACTTTTAAAAATATATGAAACAAATATGCATGAGTCATGTTATTATAATTTTATAATTTGTAGATTTTATAATAATATATAATAATCACATAAATTATTTAAATATTAAAAAATGAAAAAAATTGTAAAGAAAAAAAAATGGCAATTAATAACAAAAATGTATAAAAGTTTATTATATTATTTCATAATATTTTACAAATAAAGTGTAAAAATATAAAAAAATAATAACCAATCAATTTCTAATAATAATTTAAGAAAGATTTAATAATAAAATTTTTTTAGACTATTGTTCAATCATAAGAGATCATTTAACCCTCAAAATCTAATAAAATTTTCAATCATAAGAGTTTGATCTAAGTTCATTTGTTCTTAATATTATTGTTTATCTAATGTAGACATTCGGTTATAAATATGCCAAAAAATAGAGTTTATCAAACAATAAAATCAATTCAAAAAAAGTTATTTTAAAAAAATCGGTTGCTTCTAAGGCACACAACTAACATCAAAATAAATATTCGATCAGATAATGACATGTATATAGAATTTATTATTTAATCGCATTTTTAATTGTTGACTTAGGGTCAACAAGAGGTACCTACGTCGCTCTGTTTTTATATTTAATTAAATAATAATCAGATTTTTATTATTATATTAAAAATATCACTATTATTATTTTTTTAAAATGAAATATATTTTTTAGATATAAAAATATTTGCTTATTAATACCAAATAAAAAGTATTAGATATATAAATACATAAAAATTATGTTACTTAAATTTTCTTAAAAAAATAAGCTGCTAATTTTTTCATAAAAATTTTGTTTCTTTGAAAATTTTGAAATATTATTTTTATAAATATTAAATATTAAAATTTGAATATATAAATATATAAAAATTATATGTTATATATGTAAATTTTTTTTATAAAATGGTTCGTCTCATCGTCTGTTTTCAAGAAGCCAGAATTACTTCGTCAGATTCCAATTCTTGGGCCACAAGCAACTGATTCATTGGACTTCGTCTTCTGGTCAATGCAATGGCCCACCGATTTTAATTTGGTTCTAACATTTCACAAAATTGCAAACATGGACCTAGGTCGCTATTTCTTTCTGCAACGGCTGCACTACAAAATTATTTTTAAATATTTGTTGGTCGTTGGGTTCGGATGAGATGGCCCACATTAATTTATTATTGATGCAATTTTCAGTAAATACGGTTCATTGACAGAGTTTTTTTTTTACATATTCATGAATTATAATTTTTTAGTTTGGAGGATTTGATTGAAATTCATTATTATTTTTGATTAATTTACAATTATTATAAGAGTTTAAATTAAAAAAAATATCAACTTTAACTAATGCTTATAAGTTTTGAATTTTATTTAATTAAAAATTTTGGACTAATCATAATTTGATATGACTTTTAATCAAGCACAAATTTCTACTCTATTGTTGATATGACACTTAAAATATTATTAATCGACGTGAATCTTGATCTAAGCAATGATCAAAGTTTTGATATTTCAAAATATCCTTAAACTTTGGGATATCGGTTAAATCCTAAATAACTAAATATGAAGTGTTTATAGTCAAATCGAAATCTCAACTGTTCCAACAAGCCAAAGATCTTACAATTCTTCATTTGAGCATTCAAATGCCGATATCAAATGATTAAGGGGATCATTTTAAGCGTAGAGAGGAGTGGTTGATTTTGCATGTATTTCAGCTCCTCATCATAAATAGCCTCATTCGTCTATAGAGGCGAATGAAGGAGAAGAGGCATCGAGAGGGGAGAGCTCAAGATCCTCCAAAATCATCACGGCGATTGTCGACCATGCCACTGCCATCGGCCATCACCATTGATCCGCCAGTCGTCGACCATTGTTGAGTCATCATCACCACCATTATCGTCTTATGATCAACTTCAACTTCGTCGTCAACATTGTATTAGTAATTGTTGTCCATTCTCATATCTGATTATGTAATCCATCGGAAAGATCTTGTACTCAGCTAACTATGGAAGCTTTCTTGGGCTAGCTCAGGTGGTTTTCCCTCTTTTGAGGTTTTCCACGTAAATCTGAGTTTTATTGTTCATTTCTTTAAATCTCTGTGTGTCTTTGGACTCATAAAAAAGCTAGTAACTTTTACTCTACCGGTTTTTTTTCCATGTAAAGAAAAAATGCATGAATTTGAATATTTTATATGTTTGATATGAAGTAAACTTGAAACAAATTTATATTTTTGAAAATTTTAATACCATAACAATCTTATTTATTTGAATTTCAAAATTTTTCAGATTGGTTGAATTTTAAATGTATTACAACATGCACGATGTTTTGGTCCTATTGCAACTTGGGATATACTTACCATCATCACCCTCAACTTACAATTTTATTCCATCATCATTATTTCAAATCTCATCACCTGAAACTTATGACCTTGATCAAAAAGTCATAAGTAAAATTTACTATGACATTGAAAAAATATTAATGTTTATATAGATGATGCCTTAGCCACAAGTAAGGGAGCTGAAGAACACTTAGCTAATCTCATCAAACCCTTCATTTATGTTTAAAAGTATGAGATAAGTTTAACCTTGTGAAATGTTTGTTCGAAATTTGTGAAAGAAAATTCTTTGGCTATTCCATCTTGATCAAAGTATTGAAGGCTATAAAATATAAGTTGTCTTAATCTGAAATGTATATAAGTCCATTAAGAAACTAGATAGCTTTAATCAATTCATCTGTTGGTCAAAATAAATGTATGTGCCACTATGTAAGACCATCAATAAGTAAAATAATTGTATATAAGATGATAAGTATAAGCAAGCTTTCTAACAATTGAAGTCTTGCTCAACTATTTTGCTAGTTCTCAATAGCTCGAGGGTTGGGGAAGACATCTTCTTATAGTTTAAGGTCAAATTCTTATCATTAGCTAGTCCTATTTAGAGAGGATAATAAATATTATTTTTTATATATATTATGTTAGTAAGCCCTTATGCAAAATAAAGCTATATCTTATCTCAATATTGTGATTCCTCAAGCCTTAATTTTAAATTTCACAAAATCAAAATATCTTCTGTACTTTTCTATGCCAAGTATTATAGAATTGAAGATCCTGGATAGATTAATAAAGTGGTATATCAAGTTAAATAAATTTAAAATAGAGTTTACATCACAAACAATTATAAAAGCCCATTCCTTATGAAACTTTATCTATTGATTTACCACAATAAAGGGTAATGTACTTCAAGCCAAAGAAGATATAGGTGCATGATGTGTTCATTAATAAAGTCTTAAGGAGAGGTAGTCATAGAGTTGGTATCTTCTTCTAAGGACTTCATAGGTTTATAACATTATCGTTGATGACACTGAATTTCAAACCAATCAATAATCTAATCAGATAAGAATCATTGCTTGCTGACCCACACCTCACTTTATCAATTGATGCTAGAATAGTTAGTTCTTTTACAACTTTATGCTTGTATTAAACCAAGTAATCGGAGTTATGAAGTATGGGATATGATGCTAGTCTAATATCTATGGATAGCCAAAAATGAGATTACATGATTGACTAAGTATGATAAATCCTATGTATAAAGAAAGAAAATCAAATCATAGATCTACTATCTAAGCCTGATAGCTATCATGCAATCTTCTTTGGAGAGATCACTAGATCATCAATATAAAATATTATGTTCATATCATTGCCCAAACATCTTGTTGGTGCTCTCCCACAAAAAAAATTTCTCAATGGCAACAGCAAAAGAGGAATCTAGATACATTCGGTATAAGTTAATTGGATATTTTCTCTTAGAGGAAATCCTTTTCAAGAAGCATTTTTGGGAATTAACCTAAGATACCTAAATCATTGGGAAACTCAAACAATATCTAAAAAAGTGCACTTAGAAGAATATGTGGCCACTCCTTAGTTGAAAGGCTCACAAGAATGATCATTAGTTAATGCTACAAATATTTGAAAGAATTCTTAATGTTCTTTGAGAATCACGCTTACCATTGCATATCATCACATCACCATAATCAATGAGATATAATTGGGATAGGCTTTTTGCTTGGAATGCCCTCATGCCTAAAACTACTGTTATCTACACAAAAGAGGAGAAAGAGAATAATCACAACATAATATTTTATTTTCAAGCTAAAGAAATAAATTATATATAGTATTTTCTTCTTAAGAAAAAAATAGTAAATTTCACAAAACAATGGAGAGTTATTTTCTATTAATATGCTATCACTAAGGATCTATCCAATTATATTTACCCCTTGTAGTCATGGCATTTGTAATCATGTGAAGAATCTATACTACTCTTTCAATGGTCTCCAGATGACATCAATAATGGAGGATGTCTCCTTAGTGCAAAGGATAAATCAAAATGCTTAAGGGCCACAAAATTGACCTATTACTTTACGCCTCCATTTTATTTTGTATAAGAGATATGATTGACTCATCTAAGAAGATGCCAAATGCATATTTTGATGATGCACCATCACACAATTTTTAATATATTCAAATGGCATACATAAACTTATTTCACAAGTGCTTAGGGTAGTATAATATTGGTGGCTATAGCTTAGCATAAAGTAAATAAAGTTAAGCATAAGATTATATCACCATAAACAATAAGCTATTACAAGATCATTATTATTAAGAATATTCATTAGAACTACAATATGCACAAGTTTTTGGTTCTATTACTTTATGCATAACAGATTAAAGTTAAGCTAATCCATATCTACATTTCCTTTACCATTTTTTTTTGTTGAAATTAAGATCCATTCGCTCAATATTAATTTATGGTTCACACCAAAAATATATATTTATTATAAGATTCAAAATATGCCACTCAACACTTTTTTCATATATTAATGATGCTTTTGATCAACATATGTTAAACTAGAAGGTGCATACTAACAAAATAAGTTACATTAAATTCTCATAATATGGAATCCATAGAACCTTAAAATTATAGCTTTTTATATCAAATTTGTTGAGTTTTATAGTAAAATTTATCATGATGAACTTGATAAAAATGAGCATTAAAAATATACTTATAATTATCTAATAATTTATCTTATGTCTTATCCATAATTTTAGTCCTGCACCTGAAATAAGAAGGGTTGACCACCTTGCTTATATATCAACATAATCTATGCAAATACAATTTAAGTGATGAAGGAGCCTTCATATTATCCTCGATTATGCTCATTGCTCGAATATAGTTGAGAAATGATATAATTGCCCTGCAACCAATACCTATCAAAAGATAAGTAGGACATACATGAGTAGTATGCATTTATAATAAAAAGAATAAAAATGCAGACTATATTGAAACATTGTGTAATTATTATCATTTGATTAAACATAATAGATCTACATGTCATAGAACCCTAAAAAAATAAAAGATAAGAATTATTATTTTTTTGTATTTTCAATTTTTGTATTTAATTTTATCTTTTAATCATATTTGTAGTGATAAATTTGATGAACAAGATTATGATCAAGAAAAGGAATATATTTCTAATTAGAAATAAGTACTTTAATTAGTATATATCTTTATGAGTTTATGCTTATATTAATTACCCATTAATCACTCGATTATGAACATTTGTATTTGATTATATTCCAAAAATTCATATTTTTCATTAAAGCCTATGTTATTAACCTTTTGAAATTCTTTTCTTATCAACTACAATAGTTTTTATTGATCTTATTAACAGAAAATAAACAATGGAACACCACCTTGGACAAATCTTAAAAAAAAAATGCTGAGAGGCAGAATCATCCGTTTGATCAGGATCGGACGGTTTAGAATACCTCAACGTATCCTAGCTTCTGTCTTTCACTTGGTTCTTGGAGCCCACTTAACCTTCGTCGAAGTAATCCCATCGTTCCCTCTCGTTCGATTTTCTCCTCGCTCTCGCATCCTGCTCGTCATTCCCAGAGGCCAGAGGCTCCTTTGCCTTTTATCCTCGTTATTACTGCCTCACGACTGGTCTTTTCAAGAATTTATAGCAGAAAACAGCCACCTGCTCGATTATGGCGACGCTTGATCATCTTCCTCTAGAATCGCTACCCTTAGGGTTCCGCTTTCGTCCTACCGACGAGGAGCTCCTGAACCATTATCTGAAGCGTAAGATCAACGGTAGGATCAAAGGTGATAGCGTCATCATCCCTGAGGTCGATGTCTGCAAGTGCGAACCTTGGGACCTCCCAGGTATGTCTCTCTTTCTCTCTCCATGCTGGTAATTTAAGAAAAAAAAACGTCAATTTTGAAGGTGTGCCTCACTGATTGTTGTGCTATCCATTGGTTAGGAAAGTCGCTGATAAAATCGGATGATCCTGAATGGTTCTTCTTCGTTCCGAAGGATCGCAAGTACCCTAACGGCCATCGCTCGAACCGGGCCACGAAGGCCGGCTACTGGAAGGCCACGGGGATGGACAGAACTATCAAGACGCGTGCCCCGTCGCCTGTAGCTATTGGAAAGAAGAAGACTCTCGTTTTCTACCGTGGCCGCGCCCCAAGGGGAAAGCGCACCGGCTGGATTATACACGAGTATCGCACTGTGGAGCCGGACTTCGATCAGGTGCGCGCCATTTTTTTCCTTAAGCTTTCTTTTAGGTAGTTGATTTGAAAATTTTCCTTTCTTTTATTTGTTCAAGCTCCCTGATCGAGTAGATATTTCAATTGGCTTCGATTTCTTGCTCTGCAATTAACGTCATCAGAAACGATTGTAGTTGAATCTGAATTTGTTGGGAACTTTGATTATAGGAAAGAGTTCAGGTAGTCCAGTTTGGAACATTCCTTTTTTTCTTGTTATTTGGGTTTCTAGCATTCTTACCCAAACAGTATTTGTGGCGTCCATGCTCTCGCCGGAAGTGGTTTCTGCAGAATTTGTTATTCTTTTTAACCCCTCATCAGTGTAATGCTGATTGTTTTACATCTAGATGCTGAAAAACCACTTCAGTGTCAGTATCAAATGCCTTTGTGATGGGATATCTTTTAATACATATTTTAATGTACTGCTTACTCATATAATCATATTTAGTAATCTGCAATTAGTCTGTTCCAGGTTCTGATTGTTTTGGTTAGGAAACACTTCCTATTTAGGAAACTTTTTATCTCTTCTTGATTTCTGGTGCTAGATGACTGCCACTTTGCAAGATATTTCTTTGTTAGATGTTTTCTATTTTCAGATTGTGTGGATGATAGAGCAATAACAAGGTTGGCTCAACTGTGTTATCTCTTTCAGTGCAGGAATTAGACTGCTTAGATCTTTCCCTTCTTACTTTTGTTGTACTTCCTTTAATTTAGTGGTTGCTAGATGTGATCATGGCATTAATTTTTTTTCATGATCAATTACAAAAAACTTTGTAGGTTCTGAGAATGTTCATGCTGTACAGGGTGGCTTTGTGCTTTGTCGCTTGTTTAAGAAGCCTGAAGAGAAGCTCCCTACTGACGAGATGGATAGCAGTGGATTTTCTCCTGCCCTAACCGGGTCTTCTCCAGATGCCGTGGTGCATGGTGATGATTCCTTGGATGAATTTACAACACCTCTGCATCAGGAAACACATAGCTATAGAGATATCAATGCAGATGTTGGTGCTGGAGGCATAGTTATGGATAACATGAAGGTGAGCAAATCTACTTTTGTTTTTTAATCAGTAATTGGTAGAATATTTGTTTAGGTAATTTTCATTCTTCCTATTTTGCACAATCTTTCTTTGCTTTTTTAATTTTTTAATTTTTTTTGTTGTATCTTTCTCATTAAGCATTATTTTTTATAATTTAAAATTCAGGATGGCCCTGTTCCAAGTGGTTTATGCAACTTAAACCCTAGATGTGAGCAGCATGGTTTTGATGTGTTTGACTACAATTCCCCTTCTGACTACATGAATCACCTTTTCGATGATAATGGTGTTGGTGAACCCTTGAAAGATGATGACAGTGAGTTTCTTGATAAATTCTTAGATGCCATCCTTATAAATACTGAAGAAGAAAGTCCACCTGAATTTAACAATTTTCCGGAAAATGCGACGGAAACTGTGCCAGCTTCTCAAATTTATCCTATCAAACACGAGTCTCCATTAGACAGTACATCTGGCATCGGGAGTGTAATTGGAGATAACGCAGATATTGAAGCTTTACTGCCACTGGTATGGGTTTTAAGTGAGCTTAATCCTGCATAATTTGATTTCTTTTCTTGTGAGATATTATTTCTTCTATTTACCTGACTTAATTTCTGTCATTCGTTTACTTGTTTGCTGCAGGAAGAACATAGTTTGGTAGCTTCTTGCCAATTGAGCGGGCCAATGAGCCCATCAAGTTATTTTATGTCTCCTACGCCTAGCTCATACAATGAATTAGGAGCTCAATTTGATGTTTTCATGGACAGTGTTGATTTCCTCTATTCCGAGAACTTTACTGCAGATGAACTTCAATCTATGAATTCCTTTAATGGAAATGGCATGTTTGAGAGTAGTGATGCTTCAAACAATATATTCAGTGTCCCTGATCTCTCTCATGATCTGTTTAAAAATGAGCCTGATCGTTCTGGTGCAGACAATTCCACTGGTATCGGTATAAAGATCAGGCCTCGTAAGCGACGTGTTTCAGCAACTCCAGACCAAGCGGGACATCAGGGCATGGCAGCTCATGGTAATGCATTTAGAAGGATCCGACTGCAAGCTTCGTTACATTCGGGATCAACTCCCATGGTAGATGGTAAATCAAGTACTGTTAACGGAGAGCATGATGGGAATGCTGAAGCATATGAGGTGGGATAGTCTCTTTAATCTAAACAGGCATTTTTTGTTGAGATTACTGAAATTTTCATATCCTCCCATTTCTTATAAATTAATTTGATCTGCAGTCTGAACAAAATGCAGAATTTGAAGCATCAGCTTCAAAAAGGGCTACAGAAATTGCTTACTTTGGTTCCTCTGATAATGGTAAAATAGCATTTGTTATTGTGGATGAACATATTACTACTTTCCCCGCTAACTCAACTTCCATTCCTTGCAGATTCTCCCTCTTGCCATGCACAGGATGCTGCATCACCCATAGAGATGAAGCAGCACATTACCAACACTGTCAGATTGAGAACTAAGGAGCCTAATGACCTTTGCGTTAAGCCAGAAAGCTCTCCTCCACCCAAAGCAGCTTCAGTTTATTTCGGTAGATTAACTGTGGTGATACCAGTTATCCTTTGCGTTTTGTGCATCGGAATTGGTTGGTTCTTTAGCTCTGGTAGCAAGATATGGACCTAGTTATTCAACCTCCATTGGTAACTTTTTCTTGTAAATAAATAACGATAGGTGACTGAGTGTTCAGGAGCGCATTTTGCTGGACTGTATAAGCTTTTAAGTGCTGATGAATGTCAGATTTATCACTTGGGGATCCCTTTAGTTGAACGAGGGTAGAGCTGCCACTTCTACAAAGTCTGCCATTTTCCATTTTGAGGGTTCTGCTGCTTAAATGGAGTATAAGATGAATCAATGTTTGACCAGTTTGGTGTAATCCAGGTGTTTTTGTTTGTGCTCTGTGAGGTTCAGTGCTCTCAACGCATCATTTGTGAGTAACTAAAGTTCCAATATCCATTTTTCGTAACTGTTTTTCGATTTTATATATGCATCTATGATAGAATAATTTCCTCCCATGTAATGTGTCTTTTATTAAGCTGGAAAATTATGCATTATGTTTCAAACAGTGTTGAAAATTTTGTTGCAGTATCATTACTCGCATATTTGTGTAGGATTTTGTATATATTTACTTAATGTTGGTTTGGTGTTGCTAGGGGACGTGCTGGTGAAGAGATATAATCAGAAATTGTTAAGATGTATGAGAGTTTTGTGTAATCTCATATTGGTTGGAAAATGTATTGTAGGCATTTTAAGTGGTGATACTTACTCATGCAATTATATTTTTGGGATGAAAATGAGTTTGACCACTTATGTTTCAGGTATAATTTTTACACCTTTTTGGTCTGCACATCTTAGTAAGATGTGGTTTGTGGGTCTTATATGGTTTGATTGTTTCTATTATGATTGAGAAAGATTTAACAGTATCTCATACAAGCTTCATAGGTTTGAGTGGGTTCTTGATGTATGGTATTTGATAGTATTAAAATTTTTTAATTTGAGATAGAGTGATGATTGACATGGAGAGCTCTTATATGGGGGAGATTATCAAGGATCTTGAGGGTATTTGGTTAATCTCACATCAAATAAATGAAAAAATAAATTGGTGTAAAATATTAAATGTCCAATCACTTGTGAACTTAAGATTTTATGTTGAAAATGAGTTTTTTTCATCAATGTATTATTTTAGGCTTAATTTTGATCTATTTTCTCTCACATAAATCTATTATAATGATTTTTTGATGAACTTATTTTGAGCAGACAAAATTTCTTATATTTAGTTAGAGTCAAATGTCATAAAGTTGTTACATGGAGATTGTCAAGTATTATGGAAGTAATTTTATTGAGGCATTGTCTCAAATGCCTTGAAGCTTAGAGCCTCAAGATGTATGGTTCAGACAAAAAAGGCGTGTAAGCCTCAATGCCTCAAACTCTTTTTTAAACAAGAGATAGATCAATATATCAGAGAACATTAATGGAGACTTGATTTATGTTTGGAAGTGAGGCATTAAGGATCGAGCAAGATGACTATGCTTCATTGTTATTTGTTTGATGAGATCTTTGTGGGTGTAAGGACATCTTTAGGATACTAGGAAGGTGACACAAGATGACGTACAAAGTTGATTTTTTAAGCATTTTGATGTAATCTTTGAATATAAGGTAAGGATATAGCAAGATCATACTCACCTTGGATAAGTTTCTAAGCTTTTCCCTTGAGTATGAAGGTAAGCCTCCTCTTAGTCAAAATCGTACTAGAGGAATAAGAGGAGGGGAGAAGTGGAAGTTAAGAAAGGAGATAGGGGACATAAATAGGTGAGTAATTTTTGGAATTTTGATTTTTTAAAATGGGTATAATATGTATAATGAGGATTGAGTAAATAGGATAATTAGCATTTATAGGTTTTCAATAGGGTTCAAGGACTCATAAGGTTGTTAGCTGACATGCTTAGGAAGTGGGTGGTCAAAGGTGAGGTGGCAAGTGGAACTTGCACATGACAAATAAAATAATAGAAAAATAAAATGCATGTTAACTGGTACTTTATGTCCTTTATGGGTTGCCATTAAGTTAACAGATGTTTGCTAACCTTAATAGCTATTTGTTAAAGGTCTCAAATTTATATGTTAGCCATTTTTCATCGACTTAGAAATGAGATGACAATGTGATCTAAAAGAAACTTGTACATCATCGTATGACCTATCTAATCATGTCTATATGGATGGATCATTCATACCTAATTTATGTATAAGTGAATAGTATTGATTTTTCAACAAGGCGTTTTGTGAAATATCTATGAGCTAATGACTTATACTGACAAATTTGATTACTACATCACAACGGGCAACATGATCTTGAATAAAATGCTGACATATCTCTGTATTTGGTTCATGAGTATTGTGTTGGATTTTTTTCTTAAGTTTAATCATGTAACTGTAATCTAATCTAATCTAATCTCAATCCATAATGATCTTATAATTGTTTGAGCCATAGTATCTATGCAACAAAACTACTTGCAACAATATAGTCTGACTCTACCGTGGGTAATGCAATAAAATCCTGTTTCCTACTACACTAATATACTAGAGAATGCCCTAAGAATTAGCATGCACTTGAGATGCTTTTTTGATCGGCTGTACATCTTACGTAGTCTGCATTAAAGAAACCTATAAGGTCAAATGATAATTTGTTCTTAGAATACTACAATCTTAGTTTTCCAATATCTATCAAATGTCCAAATATTTCCTTACTAATGTGTGATTATTTATGGTTAGATTGGAATATGGTTCACAATCTAACTACAAATAATATTTTTAGTCTACTATCTACAAATATGAAAATTTTTAAATAATCTTACAACCTGTGATCTTGTTGTTGTTGTGTTGTTGTTGTATCTTTTAAGTACAAATATGAATCTATCATTTTTCTATACATTTTTGAATCTCCCAAGCTTTCTTTCTCATCCTTGTCTTATTTTGTTGAAGGGTCTATAAGGATACCTATTGATTTATGTCCTTTCAAGTTGAACCTAGTAATTAGATTATTTACATACTTAGTCTCTAATATGAATGTACCCTGATCATTTTGTTTTACTTATATCCTAGAAAAAATGTAAGTTCTTCTATTAAACTCATTTCAAACTACTTATAGTAGTTGCAAATTTGTCACATATGGACTTCTTTGTGATCCAAATAATATATTATTTATATGAATTTGAGTAATGATAATCTTATCTTCAACTTTTTTATTGATTATGTGGCATCTACTCCACCTTTAGTGAAGCCTAAATTAGTAATCAAGGCACTCAACTTCTCATACTGTGCTTTGGTTTCTTGTTTTAGTTAATATAGTGCCTTCTTCAGTTTATGCACATAATCTAAGTGGATGCGATCAATAAACCCTGATTGCTATTCTACAAATATATCTTCTATATACCATTTGAGAATGCACGTTTTACATTTGTTTATTAAAACTTGAATGTCTTTTGTCATATGCAAATGCCAAAAGTAGCCTAATTTGTTTTTAATCTAGCTATGGGTGCATAGCACTCCTCAAAATTTATCTTTTAATTTTAGCTATAACCCTAAGCCAATGATCTAGCTTTGTTTCTAACTATCATGCTTGTGTCATTTGTTTTGTCCTTAAGACCATGATATGTTGATCTTCTAGTTTTTGATGTAGTTCTTATACATCATTTCTAATGAATTGATTTAACCTTTCTAGCACCTCAATAACCAAGAACTCATTTTGTAGTGCTACTTCAATGTTTGAGGCTATAACTATGACAAAAATGTTAAATGGTTAATTTCATTCTTAAAGGTTTTCCTAGTCCTAATTCCTTGAGATGTATCTTTTATAATAAATTCATTGGTATGATCAAAGGCATACCTCCATTCTTTCGTAATTCAGAATAAGGTGGATTAAAAGTAAGTTAATCAATCTTTATTATTTGGTTCATCTATTGATGATTTATCCGTACTTATATTCTTCATTGTTTCGATTTCTTCATCATTTATATATCTTATTCTTGTAGGGTGAAGACATGCCAAGAGGGGGTGAATTGGGTGTAATCTGCACTTTGAAATTCTTTCCAAATTCACCAATAAATTTAACATAATATATGCAAGTTAACACTTAAGAGGATTTTAAGTATATATATGAAAGTTTGCATAAATGAAAAAGTAAACCAATATAGAATGCTACAAGATAACTTTCGTGTAAGAATATTAATATGCTAGATATGTATATGTGATATAATTTATAAGCTGAGTTTAGGTAGATTAAACAAATAAACAAAATATTTCTTATTGATTAAAGATGCTATTAAAAAAGATTACTTTTATTGTTTTCTATAATAAAATACACATGTTTTTTTTTTTTATTCTAATAAAATATGTAAAATAATGTGGAATGTAAAGCCTATAAAAGCTAACCCAATTTGAAATCAACCAAAGCCCAATGGACTAGCCACCACGCCAACCACTGGTGCTATCCAACACTTTAATCACTTATTTAATTAGCAAATATAATCCAAATACAAACTAACCTTTTTATTAAACAATATTTAATTTTTTACTGAACCAAATACTGAAATAAAGTGCACAATCAAACAAAGAACCAAATTTATTAAGTTACTTTCTAAGAAACACAATTGTCTAAGTATTGATAATTTATGAGATGGTTATGCTATTAAAACGGTGATTGACTATTTAAGCTCAATAATGTATTTTTTATTCTATAATTATAGCACAAATGTACTTTAGTATATTGGTCACAAAAATAATCATTCTAAGCAATTATAAATATGTTAACATGTAAGGTGCAAGTAATGTAAAGCTATAGGGAACTAAGCATGCAAATAAAATTTATGTAGTTTGACTCCCCAAAGCCTATGTCAATACCTAGCCACCATTAGGACTAGATCCCACTACCTCACACAAAAAGCTCCTTAATGGAGTGGCAGCCCTACACCAACACTCTCCATCCAAATGAGTGCAATCCAATATACTTATCTGCACTAGACAAATATAATCCCAATATCTAATCCTACATGAGTCTAAGCAATCCCCTTTTCTTACAACAATAATTCACAAAATTTTGTTTTGAAAACTAGTAAAACTGATTTTAGAACTTATGAGAAAACCACTGAAGGATTTGCAATGGAGTAAATTCTTTCTTTTTGAGTTGAGCACATAAAGATTTTTGCTTATAGGCTCCACCACAAGGAACGAGGAATGATTGCTTTGAAAGGTTTTCAGGGAATTGTTCCTTGGTTTCAGCTTACAGAAGCTTTCAATTTGTATTTGGCTGGAGAGTCTTAAGAATAAGAATGGTATTGGATTGTTATTTTAATTCCTGTTGAATCCATTCATGGAAATCATGTAGTTGTTCTCGTGAAAGCAGAGGTTCAGTTGGTTTGCCTAAGAAATGCACTACCAAATATGCTAACTGCTGTAGTTAAGGAAGAAATAAAAATAGATTTAGAAGAATTTGTATGAAAAATATAAAAGAAATGTTTTATTCAATGTTATGTAACTTAAACTGAAGCTGTGAAAATCAGGCAAGTATAGTTTAAACAGGCTCTGCTATTTCCCTTCAGGCGGAGCAACAGTAAGGCTGCAGTGGACTATTTGGAGTGCTGCTGCAGAAAATAAAATGAAATAAAAGCATACTGTGTTTATGATTGCTATTACTTGATGAACTTGTACAGATCACTTTAGAGTACACCACATAAACTTGATTATCATTAAATTAAATGCTAAGATACACATAAATATATACTAAACAATCTCTCCTCTTATTTGACAATGAAAAACTTAGGGGTGTTAATAACTGATCTGACTCGATAACCGATATAGACTAGTCATAAAAAAGTTGGGTTTAGTTTGACCAAATAACTTTCATGTAGACTTTAGTCTTATGATCCTGACCCATTTGATTGTTGGGTTAGATTTGAGTTAACCCGAAAATTTGAATTTGAGCTATATGCTATGTGGGATTGTTGAGCTAATATGAATTGAGTCATTCTCTTCACTTTATTCTTAAGTCATCAAAGTTGCAAATCACATGATTCTAAGCATATTAAACAGATTACTCATATTAAGTTCAAGTCAGTTGGGTCGAAGGTGAGTCAGGTTCGAGACAAATTTTTTGATCTGTTTAATAAACGAGTCGAATTAAATTTAGATTGGACTCAAATTCGATCTGTGAACCCAAATTAACACCTTGAAAAATTGATGTCTGTATGAAGGTAAAAATAATATCAGGCCTATCTATCTCCTCATTGAATGCTTAAGTAGAGATATAAATATATGACTAATATCACTGATGATATATACCAATATTTATATTTATCTCCTTATTAACAGTATCAAAAGAGTAACAACTAAGTTGATTATATTGATACTTTTCTCACTCTTAATTAATTATTTATTTAAACTTAGAAATACCAATTACTAAATTTCATAGCTTGTTTATATGATATCAATTATAAGATTCCTAATGTCATGCAATTATCAAACCAAAATTTTAATATGAATTATAAAAATATTCATCATTAAATTAAATCCATCCTTCCAATTTGCAATTTAAGTTTGGTAGTCATTTAAAATAATAGGACATACGGAATACACAATGTTAAAATCTTGAGAGAGAGAGAGAGAGAGAGAGAGAGAGAGAGAGAGAGAGAGAGAGAGAGAGAGAGAGAGAGAGCCTTCTAGGGAGTGGAGCATGATTTTAGAAGTTAAAGGTGTAAATTGAGGTATTTGGCCTTGATAAGATGAGATCAGGATCCACAACAACATCATTATGGCTACAAACAAATTGAGTTGAGTTTTAGCTTATTTATAAAATTTGAGCTCGAGCTTGAATCGAGCTTCTATATTCATGTTTGAGCTTGGTTAATGTTCGACTATTATCAACTAGCTCATTTATGAATGTAAAATGACTTTATTAAGTAAATTGATGAGTAGTATTATCAATTAACTTGTTTTCTAACCAAACAAGTCTTAAGCTTTTAGTAACTTTAGTTTAAAAAATAATGAAAAATTAATAAAAAGATCTTATTTAAATCAATTGATATTATTAATAAATTAAATAAAATCATAATGTATTATTAAATAATTTTATGAATTATTGATTTAATTTATGTAAATATAATGAGCTTATTTAGTAGCTTATTTGCGAGCTTATTCGTAAATATTAAATGATATTATTTATCGTGCTTCTGAACAAGCTTGTTGGTGAACATTAAATGCTAGTATTTGTCAACTTCTTAATGAACTTCTTTACAAGTTTTGAATGATGTTGTTCATGATCATAAATGAATTTAGTAGAGAATTATTTAAACTTATTAATTGAAAGATCGAGTATTTATAATTGTGTTCAAATTTGCTTGATTAATTAATTGAATGATCATGAATGAGCTCTACTCGAGTTGAGATATGAGCAACTTGTCGAATGCTTAATTCATTTACAGTCTATATCTCATTCTCACATTCATGATCTTTAAAAGAGTTATTATATGTAATAATTTGCCTTCCTTTGATTTTATCTTATTGGTACCTTTCAAATCTTCTTTAATCAATACATTTTTCTTATTACTCCATTAATTAACATTAAATTCAATATAATTTAAATAAAATAATAAATTAATAATATAATTAAGTAATTCATTATAATTAAATTACCTTTTAACATTTTTCTACCTATTGTATTATGTGAATGAGATACAATTACAATATAATATAATATATTTTAATGCAACATAATTTGGTTACATAATCTTATTGATGTGTTGCTTAACATGTTAATCCATACTCCATAAATAAAAACAGTGTAAGCCTCACTATCACCTCACTATTAATAGTGAGGCTTAAGCATATATATATATATATATATATATATATATATATATATATATATATATATATATATATATATATATATATATATATTTTCTATGCCTTATTTGAGGCATGCATTGAGGCATGTTTTGAGTGTTTTTTAAAATAAGAAAATTAAGATACACATCTTATCTTGCAAAAACTAAATAGAAAGAGATCCCTCTACAAGAGTTTAAATAAGAAATTATACATCATTTATCTTTACATAAATTTTAATTTATAGCTATATAAGAAGTGCTAAAATGATTTATTGAAAATGATGTATGAGAATTAATGCTTAGACCAACTAATTAGAGTGTTATAAAATCAAATTGGTAGTTAGAAATAAAATAAAAGATTTTGGATGAATAATTAAAATTGAAGGAGTAATAGTTATTAAAAGATTCAATCAAATTGAAGAAAGTCACATCGGAAAAACTTTTGTACTAGTTACATATCTTGAGGCTATCAGACTAATATATTACTTTTGTGTGCTTCAAAGGGTTAAAATTGTATCAAAAATACATGAAGGGTATTTTTTTAATGGAGTTATGGACGAAGATGTGAACACCCACTTAGTTTTTAAAAACTTTGCATATCTAATTATATGTTCAAATTAAAAGCATTATATAGGCTAAAACAAATTCTTAGGGCTTATTACAAAGGTTCATAAATTTTAATTTATAGCTATATAAGAAGTGCTAAAATGATTTATTGAAAATGATGTATGAGAATTAATGCTTAGACCAACTAATTAGAGTGTCATAAAATCAAATTGGTAGTTAGAAATAAAATAAAAGACTTTGGATGAATAATTAAAATTGAAGGAGTAATAGTTATTAAAAGATTCAATCAAATTGAAGAAAGTCACATCGGAAAAACTTTTGTACTAGTTACAAATCTTGAGGCTATCAGACTAATTTTTTACTTTTGTGTGCTTCAAAGGGTTAAAATTGTACCAAAAATATACGAAGGGTATTTTTTGAATGGAGTTATGGACGAAGATGTGAACACCCACTTAGTTTTTAAAAACTTTGCATATCTAATTATATGTTCAAATTAAAAAGCATTATATAGGCTAAAACAAATTCTTAGGGCTTATTACGAAAGGTTGAGTTTCTATTGAAGAATGAATTCACTAAAGGGATAGTAAGTATTCTACTATTTATTAAGAAACCAAGTTATGATTTTACTTTTTAAAATAAGTCATCGACATACACCTTTATGATCCTTTGCTTCTGGTTTTTGAACACATGGTTTAGCATTCATTGATAGAGAGATCCAAGATTTTATAATTTAGAGGTCATTATCTCATAGTATTATAGACCTTTTTTAATGTTGATGGACATTTTCTTATGATTGTTTGGGTTTAGAGAGAGCCCAAAATGCATCAAAGGAGGTTATTATGGAAATATCAACTATTAAGTCAATCAATTAGTCAAGGAAGCCAAACCCTTGTGCTAAATAATGTGCAACTATTTAAGGGAATGTGTGACAATCTTGTTTGGCATACCAATTTTATGTGCATCCTTTCCTTGCAACTTTACTTCTAGAATGTGACTATGTTTGAATTACTCTTCTTGTATGAAGCCAACTTAAAGGAGTTTTTGGACTTCTCACCTTATAAGCCCATCTAGGATGATTGTGATCTTATTGATCTTCTATTAACTAGTTAGGAATCTTTTTTTTTTTTTATATTCAACTTATTGCGAGTAATATAGGTATTCACCTCCAATATCTTTTTTTATTATATAATGAACAAGTAATAAGCAAAACAATATAAATATAATCAAAATACAATTAACTACTTCATGCACTAAAAAATATTTAAAACTAATTTTTACTTACCTGAACGATGTTTTGAGCTTAAGAAGTTGATGGAATCATATTATCATATTATGAGACTACCCAAAAAGCACATACTAAGTATTCAAAAATAAATAAAAATAAGTATATAATAAATAAGTTTATTATACATAAATTAATAATATCGTATTACATATAATTACTTTGGTTTATTTGATTCCATCCAAAATTTTATTTAATAGACCGATCCAAAAACCAAAAACCAAAAACCAAAAACCAAAGTTTTCATTAATTAAAACTAAAATCCAAATTACTAAGTTTAAAACCGAACCAAATTACTCAAAAACTTTGGTTCGGTTTGATTTTTTGGTTAAAATCAAATAATGCACACCCCTATCTGAAAGACTACATCAGATCTCTCCTCAGTATAATTTCTTCTCGTCCCATAGGGAACTTGATCGTGAAATAATAATTGGAGATAGTGGTGGAACTAGGAGGTAGCTGGGGGAGGCAGTCACCTCCTTAGATTTTTACTCAACTATTTAATATTGTGTATAACATTACAAATTTTGCTTCTTTAAATTTAAATTCTCAATAATAATTTAATAATAGATCACTTTTGATTCTTCCACTGATTAGAGACCACCTCATTGAAGATATTTAAGGACAAAACTTACATTATAAGTTATTATAGTATTAATTGTGATGAAGGGAGCCACTAAGATGTATTGTCTCTCTATTTTCTCCATATTATTGGCAATGATCAAGCCATCCATTTCTCTTCATTGCACATGTACATATGTTAAATCTATTGATTAGGTGAATGTTTCACTAATCATAATAAGTAATTTCTTGAGTTAGTCATAGTAGATTAGAGCGAGTTATGATCAAAACATCAACAAATACACATCGATGGCTTCCATGTGAGTGATTAGAAAGAGTTGTTGACTGGTTGGATGGAATTGTAGACCTTTAGAGGGGAATGCCAACTTGTCGATGAATTTGTCAGTTCACAATAATTGTTAGCGACTTCTATTGATCGGGTGACTGTCTCACTAACTATGGTAAGTAATCTCTTGAGTTAGGTCTAGTATATTAGAGCGAATGATCCTTATGAATTCGTTGCAGTTCTTAATAATTACAATGAACCTGTCTTTAATAGAGGTGAATGCTTTGCTTGGGCAAGTAACTCTCAAACTTTATGTGAGCATTCCTCATTTTTTTCATGTGCGCTTTACCTTTGATATATAGTCATGAATCCGCCAAGAAAAAAAAGATTATTTATCATTTTAAAACCTTTTAAGCTATCAATTATCAATAAAACATTAAAACATCAAAGGAATAGCTTCTCATGACACATAAATTAGAGTTTGTGTAGATGTAATATATCAACATTAATATCATTGCTAGCTCCAAACTAAAAAAAAAACTCAAGAAGATGGATAAATTTAATAAGATTGAAATAAGAGGCTTCATGATTCCATCTATGAAAGAGTAAAGAAGATATCAAATCTCATTTGATAGGTCCAGTATTTTTTTTTTTTTTTTTGTGATGAAGTGTACTCATCCCATTCGGCTGTGATGTGATTTGACTAATCGAGCGGTACTGCTACACGATATCGGCTCATTTTTCTTTACGCAAGTGAGTATCCGAAGAGAATCAAATATGGATTGAGATCCGGCTCGCTCATCAACCGAGCTAAGCGCCGTGGGTTGTCCGGTGTCTTTCGGGGTAACGAGCTGGAAAGGACACGTGGAAAGCTTTAATTCCACTAAATAAGATGCCACGTCGGCGTATGTTGTAAAGCAGCTTCGCACCGTCAGCTGTCGGCCCTCTGCTTCCGTATGCGACAAATTCTATATTCCAACCTCCCATGTGAAAGCACCACATGGCGCATCATTTCGCTAAAAAGCATGAATCCCATGAAAGACTATATATATATATATATATATATATATATATTAAAAAATTATATGAAGATATAAAAAATAAAATAATTAAATAAATTTTAAATTAGGAAATTTATCTTTGTATGGGTATAAGATATATAAATAATCAATAGTTTATATTACAATCATATTAAATTAATTTTAAAAATGAAATTTTTAATTATTATAATTCAGAAAGGAACCTAGAAAAGTTACCTTAATCTGAAAATTTCAAAACCGCATAATATTGCATAATTATAAATATACCAAAAAAAATTAAGACTGCTGATAATGTCATTCCTTATTAATGCAATAATTTTGAAAACTTTAAAAATATTATTATTATTTTTAAATATTTCATTTAAAAACATGTTAATACAAAAATATTTTTTTTTCAAATGAGTAAATGTATTTTAATTGACTAATTTTTAATGTTAATTATATTCTATCTATTTTAATGGGTGATTTTCTGTTGAAAAATATTATGAATAAAGATATCTATTTAATCATATGTTTACAAAAATAATAAAATAAAAACTTTATTAAATGCCAATAGCTATAATTTTTAAATTCAACTTAAGGTTATAATGTGATTAAAGATGCTTCTATTAGTGAAGTTTGAAAGAAATTAAAGGTGGTGTAAAATGAATTATGTCCAAAGGCATCAAGTATCAAATAGTAGCAAGTGTGTGTGTGTGTGTGAGAGAGAGAGAGAGAGAGAGAGATAATAAAGTAATTTTTTTCATCTTGCATTGTACCTAGTTTTTTTTTTTTGGAATGGGTATCCACCCAACACCCCACCCATCTTGTGGGTGAGGATATGTTACTAATCCCACGAGCTGGGGCTCATTCACTATGTCGTCCACTGATTTCCCCACCTAAGTATATCGCCGGAGAGGATTCTGATCCGGGTTCCTGCTTCACTCACCAACTGAGCTAAGAGTCATATTAATGAAATTTGCATGTTTATTGCTTGAAAAATAGGTTCCAAATCATCCTTTCTTACTCTATTAATGAAATTTACATGTTTATTGCTTGAAAAATCATATGGTGAAACACTATTAAAGTCTAGATATAGAGTTTGTTTAAGATAGTTGTAGCTATTTGAAAAAAGTTATTGTAGAGGTGTTGCAGAAGAATTTGATGTCTAAAAAGTTGTGATAGGACTAAATTTTATTTATTTATTTTTAAAGTCAAATTGTACATTTCTAGTCGTCACAATAAGGAGCTAGGTAATGTTGGAAAATAAAAATTTCTATCAGAAAATTCTTCAAAATAAAGGTAGGCCGCAGTGCTCCAAAAGTACTACGATGAGATATGACACCACGCTGCACCACCATTCTCATGCTAAATGCACTCATAGAGTTACATCTAGACTTTAATAAATTTTTTTTTTTAAAAGAGAGTGATTAGAATTTGAAAAATAGAATGTAAGAGAGAGAGATTTTTATAAATACCAATAGGAAAAATTTTAAATTAGGCCTAATTATAAGTTTAATTAGCCAATTTGGTACCGAAAAAAAATTAGAAAAATAGGTCAAGTCGTCCATTGAATGGGCCGATAACGTGCGTCCACGTCGCCTAGTCGTCGTTGAGCGACGGCCGGCTCGTAATTTTTTTTTTAAGCGGGGCTGCTATTTTACTCATATCTATCTGTCGATCGAATCGGCGAAGCTTGATATTGGAATTGTAACAAAATTTCTCACATTTCGTCAAAAGTTAAAATTATGGCCCGATACGCAACAATTTTTGTGAACAACTAACTCATCCTTAATTTTTTTTAAAAAAAAATTGGGAGTCACTACAATATTTTGCTCATATCTATCTCATCCGATGTCAGAATAGAGAGAGCTTGGTATCGTTGAAATTGTAAAATTTTCACAACTGTTGATCAAAATTAAGATTGTACGATCTGCGCTTTTGTGAATCTAAAACTACGACACTGAAATTTTTGAGCAGACACCTTTATTTGTTTATATAGGACTCATCCGGTGTCAGAATCAAGCGAGCTTTAAATCGTTGGAATTATAACAAAATTCCCCACAATTTTCATGTTGATAAAAAATTATGATTGTAGCCCGATACGCAGCTACAATTGTTATAATATTAAAAGCTAACACACAAAAAAAAATTGTAGCTGTGTATCGGGTCATAATCGTAATTTTTGATCAACATAAAACTATGGAATTTTATTACGATTCCAATGATATAAAGCTCTCTTGATTCTAACACTAGATGAGTCCAATATAGACAAATAGATATGGCTGCTCAAAAATTTCAGATCTGTGCCGTAGCGCATTTGCAAAAACTGCTGCGTAGCGGGCTACAATCTTAATGTTTGATGAATATAAAAGTTGTGGGAAATTTCGTTACAATTCCAAAATACTAAGTTCTCTCAATTTCTACAATGGATGAGATAGATATGAGTAAAATACTTCAGCTGCCCCCAATTTTTTTTTAAAAAAATTAAAGACGAGCCATTTATTAAAAATTGCGATCGCAATCTTAATTTTTTATCAAAAAATTGTGAAATTTTGTTCAATGATACCAAGCTCACTCGATTAATCGAATGAGATAGATATGAGCAAAATCGCCTTTTTTTTTTTAAAATTAAAAGTTGTCCGTTCAACGGACGATTGGCGCGACGTGGGCATGCTTGGCCTTCAATTTCATGGATGCCTATTTTGTTAAATTTTTTTTTGATGCTTAATTGACTAATTAAATTTATAATTAGGCCTAATTTAAAAAATTTCCCGTATAAATATGTTGAGTGTTATTTTTCTTTTAAATTTATATGACATATGACAGTGCAAAGATTGTATTATTATTTACGATAAAATTCAATCCACCAGTTACCATCGAGCAATATACATAATACATTCTTGTCCCTCTCCTAGCTTCCATGACATCACCAGACATGCATGAGTTGCATCCATGGCAAACAGGCCATTAATTAGGCCGAATCCTACGAGATGGAGCATGCATTCGGGTTCTCATCGCTGAACATCTGTGGCGGCAGCAACAGCTGCGGCCGATCGATGACATACATGGTTGTCGGCGTCGACATGGGCATGGGCATGGGCATCCAATGATGCATCATCATCATCATCCTCCTCGACATCTCATCATCATGATACTGATTCATCATATTATAACCGCCTGCACCATTCCAATACATCATCCTCTTTACCATCTCGTCATTGCTCATGACTTGCGCCGCCGCCGCCGCCGCCGCGGCTTCTATTTTCGCCGTCTCGTCAGCTCCTGATTCTGCGGAGGCAGGTTTCTCCTCTTTGTTGCCTTCAGAGGGTTTTTTGTCACCTGATTCTTCCTTTTTGGTGTCGTCATTTTTCTCCTCCGGAGGTTTCTGATTGTCCTCTGCTTTCTTGTCTCCGTCATCTTTCTTCTCTTCCGGCGGCGGCGGCTGCGGAGGAATGATTGTCGCCAACTTTCCGGTTCGCCTGTAAATGTACTCGACTAATTTATCTCCGTTCATAGTTCCGGTTACCTTTACTTTCTTGGCGCTCAGATTTGTCTCAGCCGCTTGTACTCCTGGAAATCACAAGTGAAAATTTTAACAAAAATAAATAAATAATAAAATCAATAGCTGCTTATTGATTAGGATTTATTTTAAGCCAATTATTCATAAATAATTAGAACAGGGATCAGACAGAGTGAGCTTGAGTGAGTCGGACTTGGCAAAATATTAAAGATTTTAATTTTCATTTGAGTTAAATTTAAGTCAAATTAAAAATTATTGATTTTGAGTTTAATTTCAAACTAATTTGAAGTAAATATATTGTTCTAAATTATTATGTACATTAAAATATTTTAATTAATTTTTTTAAATATATCAGTAAATACATTAAAAATAAATATACATATTAATGTGCTATTTGACTTATTTCAAGCTCTTTCTTAAATCATATAAAGTTTCATTTCATTGCTTGTAAATTAAAATATATTTATGAATAACTTCTTTCTATTAAAACTTTTATATTTAAGAGTTCAGTTCACTCATAGAAATTTATAAATTTTAAAATAAATATTAATATCTAAATGCATTTATATATATATATATATATATATATATATATATATATATATATATATATATATATATATTACCTCTCATCTTCATTATCTTTTTCCGGAGCTGTTGAGCACAGGCCTCGCAGTGCATGTTAACCAGCAGCTCCACTGTGGCGATCCCACTAGCCTGCTTTTTTTTCATTTAAGTAAATATTCCTTAACAATATGAATTCAGTATATTATGATTTAATTGATAATATTTAAAAGAATTAATTTATTTTAAAATTAATTACCTGAGGCGCAGGTGGTTCGGCTTTGGAGGATTCGGCAGTATCTGGAGGGGGCAGTGGGGAGAGGATCTTAGCGTTTCTGGATGTCTTCTTTTGAATGCGAGCACACAAAGCCTGCGGATCCACTAATCCTTTCACTGTCACTTCATTCTTTTCTATGTTCATGTCTACCTCTTCGACGCCTGTTCATTTTTTTAATTACGAATCATAAATAAATTTATATATATATGTACTGTGTGAAAATATGTTAATTTAATAAATGTAAAAAGTAATGGTCATGTAACTTTATTGAGAGAGAAAAAGACCTCTGCACTTAAGAATGGACCTCTCAATCTTCTTTGCGCAACCGACGCAGTGCAAATCAACTAAGAGAACAACAGGAGGAGGAGGTGAGGGTTTCGCCTCTTCTTTCTTCTCCTCCTGTTTCTCTTCTTTCTGCTCGGTGGCTGGTTTTTCTGCTTGCTTTGGCGCCTCAGTCGCCTTAGCTTCTGCCTGAATGAAATTTACAAACGAGATTATCAACAAAATGTAAAGATCAAATAATGAGCGCAAAATCCATGAAAGAATGACTCTCTCTCTCTACCTGTTGAGCTTCTTCACCCATTGTAGTGGCTGAAAAAGGGCAAGGAGGAAGAGGAGGGACTAAAACTATGCTCCAAAGCCTCTTATATAACTACAGCTCGAAAATTACAAGACAAAGAGAAGGAAGAGAGATGGTGGCGGCTTTTAGTTGGAAAAATAATTATTAAAGCTCTAGATTATTCCTACGCACATGGAGCACCACTCTCTTGCAAGCTGAACAAGCGAAGGAACCTCGAGTTCATACTATAATCAATGTCTTACATATGTTTTTAACTTTCTCTCAAAGAGTGGAGGAAGAAGAGGGAGTGGTGGAGAAGAGGGTTGGGCTTTTTATTGAGCTAACTAGCCAGTAGGAAGGTGGCAAAAGCAAAAGAAAAATAAATAGATAAAGAGACTTTTAAAAGTTGTAACTTTTGGAAAGAGAGAACTAACCCACCGTCTCTTAGCTCAGTTGGTGGTGGCCTTCCGACTCGAGTTCATCCTCTCCGACGGGAGCCTTACCTAAGGTGGGGAAAGTAAGTGAGGCGACAGCGTGTGGGTGATGAATGTGGCCCAGGCGTGGGATTAGTCCGCAACATGAGATGGGTGGGGTGTTGGGTGGATACCCATTGCAAAAAAAAAAAGAGAGAACTAACTACCAAGAAATGTTGCATTGGATCTACTCCTTTTTTTTTCTTTTTTTTTAAAAATTTTCTATATATATATATATATAAATAATATTTTGTAATTATTTTCTTACTCATATAGGTGAAAGCCAAGAGGATTTTGGTAGGGACGGAATATTTGAATTTCTGTGATCCATGTATGCTTTCAAAGGGGGGGTGAGCAAGCCACATGGTAGGGTTGGCTGTGTGGACCTTTGGTGGCAGCTAACTAGCGAACAACTATGGGAGCCAATAGATACCAAAGATCTTCTCTTTGATTATCGCATAGAAGTCGGTTAGGGTTTCTTTCTTTCTTTTTTTTTTTTTTTTTTTTGAAGCTACTTAAAAGAAAGTTGGGGTTGTGGGTGAGAAGGAAATACCAATCGAAGTTTCTGTATCGGTTCATGATTTTGATGTTAATTAGGCTTTGAAATAAATAGAAAAAATATTTAATTATGTTTTTTTTAAGGAAAAACAAAATACAAAATACAAAATACTGCATGGAAAGAGATTGTTAAGGGTAACGTTACATAAGATCTTATGATAAATGATCATTTTTTTTATATTTTTTTTTTTTTTTGTATTAGAAAACATTTTTTGCATATGCTTTTTTAACTGTTTTTTTTTTTTAAAAAACTAATTTTGAAAATATTCAAAAATTAAGTGTAGGCATTTTCAGGTGTTTTTATTTTTTAAATAAAGATTATCAGTCACTATTCGACATCAATCAACGCCAATCATTCTTGCTAACATCACCACTGTACAATATTTAATAAAAATAAAAGTAATATTTATTTAGGTTATCAAATATATTTTTATTTCCTATTAAAAATAAATAAAGAAAAAATATCTAAAAAAATAAAGAAAATAAAAAAATAAAAAAAATTGATTCAGATTATCCGTAACATTTATATGTTCCCTCAATCATTATTTAAAATCAATTTTTTAGTAATTAATTTTATTATTTTAAAACATAAGTAATTAAATCTATTAATCTAATAAAACATAAAATAACAGTAATTAAATTCTTAGTATAGAAATTTGGTGAGTCAATGGGCTAATAAAATCGGGAGTCAGCCTACAAAATATGTCAAAAAATGTGCATAAAAAACTAAAAATAAATCATGGAATATGTGAGACAGCGAGAATTGTAAAATTTCATGATCTGAGTTCCACTACAAAGGCTTTTCATAGTGGTTTAGCCACTGACAGAAAAAAAATTTATACAAGCACTTCTAGCAGTGGTTTTAGCCACCAGTTTTATAAACTTTATGGCGGTTTAAACCACTATAAAACTGCCAGAAAATGGTGGTTTAAGCTGTCAAAATAGCTAGATTTTTTTTTTTTTAAAGATTCAGTTTTGTTTACTACTTGTAGATTTTGACCTGCAGAAAATTTGCATTCATTTAACATATACAAACCATAAACCATATATTAAGACTTAATAGAACCATATAAAGAGACTAGCATGAGAGTAGTTTTGAAACTTTTTCTGCCCTTCCAAAGCAAATGTGAAGAGATGTAAAAGACATCATGATTATTGAGGTAGTGATGGAAGTGGGAGAAGAACTTCACTGTGAAATTATCATTAGGAGAAAGCTTATGAACATCATCCATAAAATTAGAGTCAATTACTATCACTGACTCAACTCCATCAAGGTAGTTTAAAATTTGAAGTTAATAATCTTATTGAGAACTATAAAGGAATTAATTTGGATTAGCTGGTTCAGCTTAGGTAGTAAGCTCTTTATCTCTATAACTAAAAATAATTAGTGATATGACCCTGAAAATTCCTCTAACCAAGACGAATCCAGCTAATCGAAATTGGCGTGAGATCAAGCACTTAAAATATTGGAAACTTTGAGACATTAAATTTCTAAAAGCTCTCAAATATGGAGTGTTTATAGTCAAATCGGCGTCTCCCGGTTCCAAAAGCCAAAGATCTTACAATTCACTTTATTTGAGCATTCAAATACACAAAATACATCATATGATCAAGGGAATCATCATGGTCAGATGGAGAGGTTGGATTTGCATGTATTCTGAGAGGCATCCTCCATATAGTCCTCATTCCTCATGAGGGGAGGAGTGAAGGAGAAGGGGCAAGCAAGAGAGGAGAGCTCTAAAGATCCTCCAAGCCTGCTACCACTTGTCAACCACCGCCGCCATCCCGCCACCGCTGATCCTCACCGTCGTCGACCACTGTTGCCGGTCATCATCACCGACCACTATCGTTGACATCATCGTCAACATCGTCGTCAACATTATCATCAACATTGTCGTCAACATCGTCAACATCGTCGTCAACATTATCATTCAGAATTGTTGTATTCTTATATACATTCGTAATCCTAGTATTGGGAAGATCTTGTACTCAAACGGATACATAGTGGAAGCTTTTTTAGGCCGTGGTTTTCCCTCTTTTCGAGGTTTTCCACGTAAAATTGAGTTTTATTGTTCACTCTTTAAATACCGTGTGTCTTTGGATTTCAAACGAAGCTAAACTTTTACTCTACCTGGCGGTTTTCTAACGCAGTTTGGCGTCGGGATATTGATTCCCATTATTTCATCTTGTATGACGACCAAGTTTCCCAACAAGATCAAAACCATCATCGGTGAAGCATTTCAAGCTTTTAAAGATGGCGAAGAATGAAGATTCATCAAACTTTGTTCCTTGATTCTGAACTGGGGAAACTCTCAATCTCAGAAGATCACCCATGTTAAGCATCTAATTGATTACCATCCCAAGAAACAAGTTAAAGTTGGAGGATATTTCAATATTGAGGAGAGATATAGCTTTGCAAATTATGATTTTTCAATCATACTCATGGAAAAACAAGGCCAAGGTTAAGGAGCAACTTTGACTACAACCACAAATGGATGTTTTAATTGACCTCTTCCATACAGGTTAACGTCATCGAGCAAAGACTTTGACAAACAACCTAGGATGGGTCAAAAGGTCCTTGGTGGACTTCTACGACCTCTTCCATACAGGTTAACGTCATCGAGCAAAGACTTTGACAAACAACCTAGGATAGGTCAAAAGGTCCTTGGTGGACTTCCTACGATCTCTTCCACACAGGTTAACGTCATCGAGCAAAGACTCTGACAAACAACCTAGGATGGGTCAAAAGGTCCTTGGTGGACTTCCTACTACCTCTTCCATACAGATTAACGTCATTGAGCAAAGACTCTGACAAACAACCTAGGATGAGTCAAAAGGTCCTTGGTGGACTTCCTACGATCTCTCTTCCACGCAGTTAACGTCATCGAGCAAAGACTCGACAACCTCGATAGGTCAAAATCCTCGGATTCAATTCAACCTCTTCCACACGTTAACGTCGCCGAGCAAAGTCTGCAAACAACCTGGATAGACAAAATCCTCGGCGGATTGATTCAACCTCTTCCAGGTTAGCGTCGAACAAAGACTCAAACAACCCGGATAGGTCAAAAATCCTTGCGGATTCAATTCAACCTCTTCCACACAGGTTAACGTCATCGAGCAAAGACTCTGGCAAACAACCTCGGATAGACCAAAAATCCTCAGCGGATTTAATTCAACCTCTTCAGCACAGGTTAACGTCATCGAGCAAAGACTCTGGCAAACAACCTCGGATAGACCAAAAATACTCAGCAGATTTAATTCAACCTCTTCTATACAAGTTAGCGTCATCGAGCAAAGACTCTGACAAACAACCTCGGATAGGTAAAAAATCCTCAGCGGATTCGATTCAACCTCTTCCACACAGGTTAACGTCATCTAACAAAGACTCTACCAAACAACCTCGGATAGGTCAAAAATTCTCAGCGGATTCGATTCAACCTCTTCCACACAGGTTAATGTCATCGGGTAACACTCTGACAAACAACCTCGGATGGGTCAAAATCTCGGATTGATTCAACCTTTTCCATAGTTAACGTCATCGAAGTCACTCGACAAACAACCGGATAGCTCAAAATCAGATTCAATTCAACCTCTTCCATACAGTTGCGTCGCCGAGTCACACTCGGCAAACAACCTGATAGGTCAAAATCACCATTGAAATGATCATCCCTGCCGCTGCGCCCGGTCGCCGCTCATGCGCCCGATTCTGACCAACCGTCGGCGCCAACCATCATTGGTCACGCCGACTACGATCGCCACTACTGCCGTCTGGTCGCCGGTTCTGCCGACCATCGTCGGCAATCTTCGCCGGTCACCACCATTGTCGTTGGTCACCGTGGCATCTTGTCGTCGGTCACCGTGCCTGCGTGCCGTCACCTCCGGACCATCGTCGGCAATCTTGGTCACACCATCGTGCGGTCATCCCCAGAACTGGCGTCGTTGCCGTCGACTACTGCGCCATTTGCCTGCCGACCACCCCGTTGGTAGCCAACAAGCGTGCCGGTCACCACCATCGTCGTCGGTCATCCGCTTAATACCGGCGCTAATCACCTCTTTCTCGTCGTTGCATTCCGACCACCTCGTCACGCTATGGCCGGTCCTGCTGATTACCATTCGTCACTGCCGACCATTGTCGAACATTTGTCTCGAACCTCGCCTCACTTCTGTCGTCGGTCGCGCCGTATTACCGTCTGGTCCGCGCCATTCTGGTCGCCGGTCGCTACCATGCGCCGGTCTGTCACCACCACTATCGCCGGCAATCTTCGGTCACCATCATGGCGGTCATCCTGCCATCGGCGTTGTTAATACCGTCGGCCATCGTCGCCGGTTGCGTTGCCACCACCGTCGGTACCACCGTCGTCGGTCGCTATCGTCTGGTTATCCTCCGACTACCATCACAGTCCGTAGCCGATGTGCCACATCGTCGAGCATCTTCGTCAACCCTCATCTCCGGTAATCTCCTCTTTCGAGGGAAAACCGGAGCCTCGCCATATGAACTACGGGTCTTGATCGCCTCCAAACCGATCGGTCCGATAAGGACAGTCAACACCTCTTTCGAGGGAAATCGGAGCCTCGCCGTATGAACTACAGGTCTTGATCGCCTCCGAACCCGATCGGTCCAACAAGGGCAGCCAACGCCTCTTTCGAGGGAAAATCGAGCTCAGATGAATACGGGTCTTGATCGCCTCCGGCTTGGTCGACAAGGGCGCTTCTCTTTGAGGAAAAGCGAGCCTGGCCATGAACGGGTCTTGATCGCCTCCAACTTCGGTCGGTCGACAAGGGGATCGCCTCTTTCAAGGAAGCGGAGCCTGGGTACTACGGGTTTTGATCGCCTCAACCCGGTCGGTCACGAGGTCGGTTAACACCTCTTTAAGGAAAAGCGAGCCTTGGTATGAACTACGGGTCTTGATCACCTCCTCCGTCGGTCGACGAGGTTAGTTAACACCTCTTTCGAGGGAAAACGGAGCACAGTATGAACTACGGTTGATCTCAATGACCTTCTCTCAAGAAGAAGAGAATGTGCCTTCTCCCTTTGCCCTAGGGGTCTTTTTATAGACCATTTTTAGGGGCAAAAGGGTAAAAAAGCATCCAAAACCGCCCAAAACCACTCAAAGCGTTAAAACCGCTCAAACGGGCCAAAGCGGTGAAAGCAGAAAAGGACTTTTGCCCTTGACGCCGGCCATCGCTGAGCGCTTCATGAGCTGAGTCCACTCGAGTTCTGACTCAGCCGTCTGTTCCAGCGACCTCCGTATCCACCATTCAGCGACCAGCTCCCCGTTCGCGATGCGTTCAGCCCGTTTTACTGCCGCCTTGACCATGTGACCTAGGCGCTTCGACCCTCGGCGTATGGCAGATCCTCTATTTCTTGACCACCGCGTTGACCCGCCCAGGCTTCATCGACCAGATCTTAGGCCAGCGATCAGCGATGACCTATCCGACGTTCTCGATACCGGCCGCGATCCTTTCGCGACCCGTAGGAGCCCATCTGCGACCAGCCGACTGACTGCCGGGCATCACCTTAGCCATGGTATGTAGCCATGGCTTCATCTTGTATACATGGAATGGCCTCACCCAACTCCATTCGCACCGGGATGGGTCAGTAATCTCGAATCTGCATACTACACACATTTTGCCTTGCATCGACTTAGTAGTTATAATATTGTGCTCCGAAGATCTTTCTCTCAAAATATGTGGTTAATGGACACAAATTTAGTTGAAGAATTTACTATTTTGAAGTACACATTTTTTTTATGATTGAGATAATATCATCCAAAATAGAGGCAACCGATATGACCACGAAAATTCCTCTAGTAAGCACGAATCTTGATCTCGAAGTAATCGTGGTCCGAATCAAGCATAAAATATCATTGAAAACTTTGAGACATCGTTAAATTTCTAAAAGCTCTCAAATATAGAGAGTTTATATAGTCAAATCGGCGTCTAGACGGTTCAGAAGCCAAAGATCTTACAATTCGACTTTATTTGGGCATTCAAATACACAAAATACATCATATGATCAAGGGAATCATCATGAAGTCAGATGGAGAGGAGTGGTTGGATTTTGCATGTATTTGAGACACCACTCCTCCAATCTATAAATAGTCGTTCCTCATGAGGGAGGCCAGTGAAGGAGAAGGGGCAAGCAGAGAGAGAGCTCTAAAGATCCTCCAAACACAATCGTTACCACCACCGGCGGTTGTCAACCACGGTGCCGCCATCGGCACCGCGATCCTCACCGTCGTCGACCACTTGTTGGCCGGTCATCATCTATCGTTGACATCATCGTCGTCAACATCGTCGTCAACATTGTCGTCAACATTATCGTCAACATCGTCGTCAACATCGTCATTCATATGTACTTAAGCTGTCCTTTCTCATATACGATTTTGTAATCCCAGTATTGGGAAGATCTTGTACTCTAAAACAGATACATAGTGGAAGCTTTTCTTGGCTGGGCGTGATTTTCCCTCTTTTTGAGATTTTTCACGTAAATTCATTTTATTGTTCACTCTTTAAATTGTGTGTTTGGATTTCTCAATGAAGCTAAAGAAACTTTTACTCTTGGTGGTTTTCATAAATTAGCAATTAGCATGTAGAACGGAACATGAGCCTCAATATTAACTTATATTTGGTGTGTGCAATTTAACTAAAATGAGAATGAGATATCATGAATATTATATGTTATTTTTACAATCATGAAGTTCATGCCCAAGATAGAGATAGTAGGAACATAAGTTTAGCCTTCTTCCAAAAATTACTTTTTGGGCAAATTTTTTAAAATAAATATGATTTAAAATGTAATTAGTAATTTAAGTATCTTAAAAAAAAATATTTAGATATATCTATAATTAGTTAGTTTAGCGGGACTTGTAAGTCGCGATGTGGCACTAATCACCTGTTTAAGCGTAATCTAGTGCTTTGTTGTGGAGATAATTATATAGTCGTCCGTTAAAGGGCACTTAAATCTCTATTTTTAAAAATATTTTGGTAACTTAGTTGGATTAGGTTCCACTATTATCTATCATTAGAGCTACTTCAACCTTCCGATATTTATATAAAGCCTCTCATTCTCCTGATCAATATTTTATTAAATTCTTAATGTTTTATCTCAAATTGCATAAATATATGAATTTGTTAATTTATTTTATTTTGATGAAACTTTTTTAAATAAGCATATTTTTAATGATCTGCGTATATTTGTATGCTATATTTTACAATTATTTGATTAATTAGTAGATAAATATAGTTTAAAAATATTTTTTTTACTAAAATTCCAAATTTGTTTAAGATGAAGATTTTTTTTTTATTGAAAAATAATAACATTGTGAAAAGTGTAAAACTATATGAACTATTCTCAATAATTTCTTTAACCTCACACACACACACACACACACACACACGTATATATATATATATATATATAATATTAGTTGATAATATATATGATATATAAGAGTGTATATATATATATATATATATATATATATATATATATATATGATATATATATATATATATATATAATATATTTTCTCTTGATTTACATATTTATGTGCGTAGATCCCTTTATATATAATAATGATCAAGATATTATATCCATCATTTAAGATAGACTAAATATTAATATTTATCTTTATTCTTGTGGACAAACTTTTGATCTTATATGCAAATCATTAAAAACATACTTATTTATAACTAACTCCAGCTTATATATAAATAAATTTGGAATTAAATAAAAAACTATTTAAATTATATTTTTCTACTAATTAATCAAATACTTGTAAAATATAGCATAAAAATGTATAAATCATTAAAACACACACACACACACACCACACACACACACACACACACACATATATATATATGTATATATATATATATATATATATATATATATATATATATATATATATATATATTATATAATTTTTCAAATGACAGATAATAGTGAAACTTAAATCCAACCAAGTTGGCAAAATATTTAAAAAAAATAGTTACATGTAAGTCACTGTTTAGCAGGCGACTATATATTATAAGTGCCTAATGGCACTGATCTTAAGCCACTAGTTCAGTTACATTATTGCTCAGCATAAAAGTCTAATATATACATATCTAAATTTTATTTTTAAGATACTTAAATTTCTAATTATATTTTAAACCATACTTATTTTAAAAATTAGCCCTTACTTTCTGTTAAAAGGTGTTCTCTCGAGAACCAATTTCAATAACATATAAATTTTTTTAAAATACATCCATCTTTATAAGGACTCTTGTTAATGAAGATCTCTTTACATAAGTAATAGAGTAAGTAATATGAAAATGGTTACTATGTAATGATCCTAGTTAAAAAAATAAGGATTTATCAAATAAGTAAGCCTTTATATATACAAAAGCAATGCACATAATTAATATGGATTTCTCTCCCTCTTTCACTCTCTCACTCTCTACTCTCTCTTTCTCTTAGAGGACTTTATTGTCTCTTTCTTGCTGCCATTGCCACCACTACTAACTCAAGTGTTATTACTTCTCTCTCTCCTAAAGTATAAATATTATAAAAATGTATAGCATTTTCATTTTAGTTAAGAAATCATAAAATTATGGTTTTCATTGGCTCAAATTGATTCAATTTAGTATTTTAGTTTGATATGATGTAAATCCATTGGACATACTAACTATGTCTCTATGAAAATAGTCTCCAATCAAACCAAAGGCTAAGATAGACTAACTTTATTATTTCATAAATGTATGGGCAATATGGTCATCTAGGTTTTACTAAAACTTGATCAATTTTTCTCCTCAATTGTCCTTAATTTTAAAGAGGAAGTAATCATGAGGTTGAAAAAAAAAACTTTTGGATAAGGGTGTTTAGAAGAATAAGTTTGGTGAATTTTTGTCCCCTAAAAAAATCCATATCCTATTGAGTGTTTTTTTAAATTTTCATATATATATTTTAATAGAGAATCTATAGATTTTTCATAACAATTCTAATATATATCATATGCTTATAATGAACATTTTGTCAATATTGTTGAAACTTCAATTGATAAAATTTTTTATGGATAATTCATTGATAATCAATGAGTAATAATTGACAAAAATTTTGATGATGATCTTGTCATAAATTATTAATAAAATTTTTATTAATGAACAAAATTTATGACATATTAATGATGAATTCACTTTATTGATGATGGTTTAACTAATAAAATAATTTTATAATAAAATTTATTAATACAAATTTGCTATTCTTAATGATAATATTCATGGCTAAAAGGTTATTTTATTGTTGTGTATATTTTAGTAAGGTATTTTGATCATTTTTGTGAGAATCTTCCATATTCACATCAATATAATGTTGCCCAATTTATGCTCTTCTTTATTAAGAAATGCAATTATATGATCAACACTTAGGATAGCTTGATCAACTTGCCTTAGTTAGGTCTACTGTTGACCTTACTTTTGGGGTGAGTTCTCAACTTTCTCATCATAGATCTAGGACGATATTAGATGTTACAAGCTCCTTAATCCTAAGACACTTCTAATGATTATGTGAACACTCAACCTAAGCCTAGGGACTTAGAAGAGTTACCTAGGGGAATAGGTTATGCCTTAAGGACTTAGGAAGACTTACCCTATAGCCTAAACCCAACCTATGCTTACTTTCTCAAACAAAACCTCAAATTCAACTTAAATACGAAATCCAAATTCAAATTCCAAACCAAATGATTGAAGCTCATAATCAAATCCAAAATCAAAATTCTTCCTAAGCCCTTTGATTTCACCTTATGGACTTAGCCTTAACCAAATTCAAATCAATCTAAATTCAATTGAATTTCTCCAAGATCAATTCAATCCCTTAGTCATTTACCAAATCCAAATCCAAATCCCAAACCAAATGATTAGAACCAATAATCAAATCCAAAATCCAAAATCCCCTTAAAGCCTTGTGGTTGAATTCCATAAACTTTCCCAAATCTCCACCCAATTCAACCCAAATTTGATTGATCTCTTCATGAATCATTTATATCTTCATTTATATTCACAAATATAAATGAGACATAAACTCAAATAGCCAAAACTAAATCAAACTAAATCCAAATCCAATTAAAACCCTTTTTAAGCCATATGGACCTACCTCAATGAACTTAGCCAAATCTCAAACAAATCAACCCAAAATCAATTGGTTTCTTTAGAAACTAATTAATCCTTCATTTATATTCATAAATATAAATGAAACCCACCCTCCAATGACCAAAAATAAATCAAACTAAAATGGTTTCCTCCTTAGCCCTTTTGACCTACATCCTTAAGCTTGGTCAAATTTGCTTCCAAATCACTCCAAACTCAAGTGGGTTTTTCATGAATCATTTATATCTTCATTTATATTCCCAAATATAAATGAAATATATCACATGACCAAAACCAAGTCCAAAATCAAACCAAAACCCAATTCAAGCCTTTTAAGCCATTTCCTTGGACTTAGCTAAATCCTACTCAAATCAAGTCAAAACTAATAGATTTTCTCTTGAATCAATCATTCATTCAGTCATCTAGCCAAATATAAATAAAAACTATAATTATCAAACCAAACTCAAGTCAACCCAAGTCAAGCCCAAGTTATCCCTTTTTGCTTAAAAATTTCAAATGAGTCAAAATCTATTGGACTCCAAATAGATTGCAGTTAGATTTATATTTCAATCCTAGGCTCATATATAAGTTTAACTAAACTTGAATCAGACCAAAACCAAGCTAATTGACCCAAAATAGCCTAAAGGACCTTTTTGAGCCAAGTTATAATTCAACCCAAATTGGATTGAACCAAACCCATCCAAGCCTCATTATCATGATCAACAATCATCCTATAATGTCAACCACCTTGAATTGGGTAAAACCAAGTAAACTTGATCCTTTGACCAAGTCAACTTAGTCCTTTGACCAAGTCAACCTTTAGCCCAAATGAAACCTAAACTAGCCAAAAATCCTTTATACACCAAATTGATTGAAACCATTGATTTAAACCAGCTCATGATCAATGATTGAACATGATTTGACCCTCAATTGAGCCAAACCAAATCTAATTGGCCATTTGACCCAAGTTGACCCAAATTAGCCTAAAAGGCAAAATGAGTCCAATCACAATCTAACCCAAATTGATTTACAATGAAAGTTCATTCCAAATTGATTATTGAACTGAATATGGTCAACAACTAGTCAAATTAACCTAAATGATTAAATTGGCCAAAATCCAAATTAAATACAAATTGATTCAAACCAAAGCCCACAATCATTTTCAATTGACCAATTGAACTTGAACCAATACCTAACCCAACCCAATTTTGTCAAATTAGTCAAATTGGTCAGCTTAGCCCATTTGACCTATTTAAATCCAAGTAAGCCAAAATCAAACCTAAGCTAAATTGATTGAAACCACTTGAACCAAAACTCTTCAAATCATCATTGAACCTAACCCAAGCCTTGGTTTGACCTAATTTGACCAATTGGTTAACCCAACCCAACATGAACCCATATGAACTCATTTGACCAAATGAAGCCAAAACTCATAAAACCAACCCATGAGACTTTGATGGCTGACCAAACTCGACCCAAACTGACCCTAGGTCAGCCCAAAGTCAGACAAAAGCCAAGTGGGCCCAATCAAAGCCATAATCCATTAGTTAAGCCCTCTTCACATAGGATTGCACCCATAAATGACAAAGTCTACTCTCCCATCACCTTGGTAGCCATCCAACTTTCAAATGAGGGTTCACCTAACCCACCTAGGCCACTTGACCCATGCTAAGTTAGCTATGGACCAAAGGGAGGTGAGCCAACTCACCTCCCATGCAACCCGAGCACCCAAGGGATCAAGCCAAGGAGATCTCCCCATATCATTCTTTGAGCCACCTCCCATGATTTCCTCCAACGCAATCTAGCCACGTGGACCCAATTGAGACCCTCAGGCTATGATGGTCACGCAAAAATGGGAACCATCCGTCATCAACTTAGAAAATTGGTACCCCTCATTTGAATGAATTGGCACCAATTCACTTCATGCAAGCTTCCAACATGAGCTTCCTTGTGAGTTCTCGATTCCAAGTTTCCACATTGACATTCCCTCTTCCTGTGGGCAAAGCAGACTAAATCTAAACTCTCATTTGCCCAAACTTCAATTCATCTCTCCTTGAGGTTTCGTTCCCAAGCTTCCTTGGGGTTCAATCAAGGAGAGCTCCCTGACCAATCCAAATTGACTCAATTGCTTCTCAATAGGATCTCATCTCTACTAGACGAAGCTACCTCCATTGATCCCACCGCCAGTCTTGAGCTCCAGTGAGATAATTCCTCAAAACTGTAGATATAGAAAAATTTGGTTGGTCATTTGTGATGAAATTTTGTGTTTGAAATCATCCTAATCGTTAGATACTTTGCACAAAGGTTTGGGTTGAGTTTGGAGTGAATCTGAGCTTGGGTGAGCTCGGATCGAGCGATCCATGGGGCTGTCGTTCATTGAGAATATCCGCTTCGTTTGTGTGATTGGAATGGACGACTCTGATCAGATCACGCTAGATCTCCCTCATTTCTCCTTTTTACGTCACAGGTTTGATCTGCGTCGTCCGATCCGAGATCGGGATGGAATCATCTGCGTCCATGGACTCGATGACATGACAACAAATAATCCAATCCGTGATTGCCATTAACATGGCGTGGTATGCAGAACAGGTTTAAGGTTAATTAATTAGATTTTAAGGCTAAAACTTCTATAATTCATAACTAATTGTAGTAAAATCTAAAAAATATAAATAATGACTCATTTTAAAGATAGTTCAGAGGAGAATTTAATAAAAATATTTTCAATTGGTTTTGAATAGTAAACAAAGCCTAATTAAAGTTTAATTAAAATTTAAATTAGCTTAATTACTCTTTAATTGCTCTATTAATTGATCTCAAAAATTTTGAGATTGTTTAAGAGGATGACCTCTGTCTTCTCTAATTTTCTTGGGATTTATTGCTTGCCAAATTAGGAGAATTGATTAATTAAGCCTTAGTTGCTCTCTTAATCTAATTAATGTTTAATTAATCATGTGAACAGTAATGGATTAATTAATTAAGTGGTTAAATATTCCTTAACAGTGGGTGAACTCATAAGATTAGCTTAGGGCCTCTTTTCTAATCTATTTCACTAAGTTCATCTTCCTTAATTAAATTAGTCAAAGCTTAATCCCTTAATAAAATTGCTTAATTAATCAAATTGGAAGCATAATCATATGGAACCTTAATTAACTGATCTTGGGTAGAGCTTTAGATGTTCAAAGACTTAAAGAGGTATAATGAAATTATGAATAGCTCACATGTGTGAGAAAATCATGAAAGTAATTAAAATAGTTTCTTAAGCTTAATTAATAAATGATTATAAGCTAATTGCATTAGGTCTCTTTCATTTTATAGGAGCATTGATATTTACTTTTTAATTTATTTGCATATTACATTAGCTCATAATCATTTAATCAATTACCTTAAGGTAATATAGTGTTGGTTTAAAAATTTCTATTAGGGGGGAGTCGCCTTCAAATCTATAGGGAGAAAAGAAAGGCAAGAAACTATATAAATTCATCTTTTTAGGATGCCATACAGATCTGCAGATGTACTTATTCAAGCGAACGAGTACGTCATTAAGGAATAGTGTACTATCTCGAAAGACAGAAGAAACTACCCTTTAATGGACCTAATCACCTCACTAAGGACTCCTAAGGATGATGGGTCTACATATGTACGAGAGATTCTTCACCTACTTTACATGAAAAAAAAAGTAGAGTTTATTTTAAATCGGGTTCGTTAAGTTCCCTATAGGGGCAAGCCCCCTTGATTAATTACATCCTAAAGAATGAGAATTCCTTAGGAAAACTCTCGATTAAGGTAAATGATCGTTGTCTTTGAAGATTTCAATAAGAAATGACTATCAATCGATTAATTTATTTTTAAAGATCAAAATGGCATTGATCAAAAGAGGAAGTTATTATCGAAGCCAAAATGGAATATAAATAGGGGATTCTCATGATGCTAGAAAACCTAACGAGCATCTCAAACTATCATATAATTGGGCTTTATAATTTTGAAATTAATTTAGTTTGTTTGACTTGTATTTTTCATTAGAAATTTAGGACTTAAGATTTCTTAATACAAGATTAAGGAAATGCCTAAGAGTTGAGGAATTGTGCTTATGACCCACAAAGGGGAGAAGCAACCTCAGAACCTAAATTTAGGGAGCTTTGAGGGCAAAAGAACACCTAAATCTAAGGAAAATGGGTATTTGGTTTGCCTCCACAAGAGAGGGCAAACCACGACTTGGACTTACAACCGCCTGGGGGTGGCCGCCAACTAACTCCTCTTATAATTTTAAATACATGTAGGCAAGTATTTATGTTTATGTAAGATAGCTAGGCTATTATTTACTTAGAAAGAGACTAATTTCTTAAACTCACTCCCTAAAGAGACTAGATCATGTAAAAGGCATGCTTCAAATGACCTAAATCTAATGCAATTCAAATTTTATTTTATTTTCATTTTGGATAATTATTTTGACTCAGGCTAATAGGATTTTTATGACTAATGCATGAGAAATAAAGTTATTGGCCAAAATTAGCGAGAAGGAAGGAGGTGTGTTTCCACCATGGCTCTTAAAGGTCAAGCCAAGTTTCTCGGCAAGGTGGAAGCCCTCCAATCAAGAGTGAAATAAGATGTATTGTGCATGATATTATAAAGAAATGCTCATCTACTAAGGGTTGCTAATTCTTTTATCTTGATTTTAAACTAAGCTTTAGGTAAGGTTATGAGTTGTTTAATTTTAATTTGAGTTGTTAAGTCAGGTAAAAGATTTATTTTTTCTTAAAGAGCCTAATCCACATCTAGACCATACACAAAGTAAGAAAGAAACTAGGAAAAAGTATGCCACTTAATGCAAAAGCTAAACAAATCATCAATCAATTTATAAAGCTAATTGCAAAAAGAATAAAATGCCATCATGGTCAGGCACCACCGCACAAACTCGAAAAAACAAATGTGGGTAGCCGAGATCTACCCTTATACAACCTAAATTATAAATGAATTAAATTACAATTAAGCAAGGAATTCATTGTTATGGGGGGTCTTCAAGCTTTATCTTTCCTTTCTTCTTTTCTTCTTTCTTCTTCTTTTCTTCTTTCTTCTTTCTTCTTTTGGATGATTGGAAGGTGGATGATCCAAGGCTTCACATGGTATATAAGATAGGATCTTATGACCAATGTTCATCCTAATCCCCATAACAATCATTCCAAAATCCTAATTGCACAAATTTACATGAAAAAGAAAAAGAATGAAAATCTAACTAACACTTGCCAAATAAAGGTTAGCTAAAACAAATCACACAAATCCCAAGCATGTATATTAGACTTATCACCCACACATGGGTGACTAAGTTCACCTGGCCTATGGATTATGCTTAGGGGTATAGAGCACCTACAAGCAAACAGATTTATATTTTTATTTATGATAGCGCCCCTTAAGCACAATCTCATGCAGAAAAGAATAGTTAGACTAAGAGCATCCTACCATTCATTCTACGAGCATACACCCTAACATCCAGTCTAAAATATATATCACAAAATAAAATAAAATATCAAACCATGCATACTAAACTAGAAGTGGTGACTTAGGCTAATGTGCTTTGAAGGTGTGTGGTATGCTTAGCTATGATTTTAGGGTCAAATTTTTTAAGTGTGAAAAACATGTTCAACTTAGAGAAGGTTTTATTTAAGTTATTTAGTTATTTCAGGATGATTTTACTTCATGTTTTGATCTAGTTTAAGTGGATCCTACAATTAATTACTAAGTTATAAAGAGAGAGAAAGAGAAGAGAACTTCTCTTTCCTTCCCTAACTTATGTAATTTTTAAAGTAGATTCACACTTTAGTTTTGTTTAGGTGAATATTTTGATTAAATCTTTTAATTAATCCTAAGTTTAGATTAACTCTAAACAAACCTATTCAAAAATAAATGCATTTTAAGATTAAAGAAAATGAACCAAAATTCACATAACACACACTACTTCATTTCTTTCCCAACATATATAACATGCATATGGATGGACCCTAAGCATATATACATACAAATGAGAATATTTAACACACTTTATGATGCATGCTAAGTAATCCATTTAAGAAAATTTAGAAATTGAATATGCATGATTTGTCTTAAGTAGAAAAGGTTTTCCTTATCCAAATTTTCACATATACATGAAAGTAAGAAAGGCATAAGTGAGTACACTATTGTTAACAGTGTAAGGTATAAGACCTACTTAGGGCTACTTTTTAAAGCCTCACAACCTCGGTCTGACTAATATACCACTTTCTTAAATACAAACATGTATAAAAGAAATGAAATAAAAAAGAAAATGCAAAAGTTATATTAATGGATTCATTTTTATTTATGCAATTTATGTATGCAAGTATAACCCTTCTTAAGTGATAGCATAGAGATGAATAGGATATGGAATTAAGTAAGTGTTAGGTTCTTTTCAAATGAACACATCTCACCAAATTCCTATTCAAAACTATGCCAACATAAGAGAAAGGAAAACCTATGCTAAGCATACCTTTATAATCATCACATGCAACTCATAATTAAATATAAGTAGCATACTTTCAGATTTGGTATTTGATTTATATGTTTTGAAAATAATTTGGATTTAGTAGTGATAATATCCATTCATATTTCTACTTTAGCCAACCCATGCAAATTTGACATAAAGTAAACAATTTTATTTTAAAATTATGGATGCATGAAATCACATGACATACAACTTAACATGTTGGGGAAAGGTTCAAAGTAATGAAAGTATGTAAACAAGTTCACTTCACTTAAATCCTAAAGACATTCTTATAGAATACGAAAGGTTAAAATAAATCAAAGTGAATTCAAAGTGATTTTGTTTAATTTTAAAAGGTGAGATGAGTTTGCTATTCCTAACTCATTCCCACATGTGTTTGATATTTTTGTTTAATTTTAAATAATTAGATCCATTTTTATGTATTGATTAGGTTAAGGTATGAATTAAGTAACTTAATTAACCCTTACCTACACCACCTTAGAATTAACTAAATAATTATGAGCCAATGAGATGACATAAAACCACAAGAATTTAAATTTGCAATGCACCTAATAAGAAAAGGCCTAATGCAATTTGGCTCACAAAAGTTAATTAAGATAAGAGTTTAGCTAAGTAATTTCAAAACACCCTTTCACACATGAAATTGGGTTTTGATTTCTTAATTGAACTTAGGCTATTAACACCCAAGCATCTACCCAAAGTAGATTAATTAAGTTCTAAAACTTTTAGAATTTTAAAAATTAATTAAGGGATAATTAATGAATTAACCCTTAATTAAGAGAGATTAAGGAGAGAAAGGGGTTTAGGGAATAGCTTAGGGAAATGCCCCAAAAATATTCCATAAACCTCTACTTAATCACCTTAATCAACCCTAATCATGGATTAAAATCACTAATTACACCTAATTATCCTTAATTACATAAGGAGTAATTATGAAATCATATGTAATTCTCTAATTAAGCCTCAATAAATAGAGGAAGAAGTCATCCCTAAAATATACCCAAGAAATTTGGGATTAATCAGGCTTAATTAAAAGTAATTAAAAAATAAAGTTTCCAATAAAACCCAAAATCAGAAAAATATAAAAAACCCATTGAAATTAATTTTAAAATATTCTAGGTTGAATTATCTTTCCATAGATTTTATTTCATATTTTTTGAATTTTCTAGGAAGTTATGAATTTTAGAAGATCTTAAATTAATTAGAAATTAATTAGCATTTTATGTAATCCCTACAATGCATGCACAACACGCTTTACATGCATCATGCCATGAGGGGGTCACTTAAGTTGTCACTGGCGGCATACTTTTGATCTCATCCATCAAAGATCGATGACCGTGATCTCATTTTAAATGGATAAAGGAATTTCTAAACGAATTATCTGCCCATCTAAAATGTGGATGGATGGTCGAGATCAGTTCTTCCCTTGATCAATGAGATCATCCATGATCAAGGGAAGATCCAAGCGATCTACCACATTCAAATCAAACTCAACCCACACCATCTAAAGACAGAGAGAGCAAAAAAAATCCATGGGGTGAAAATTTCTTTCACAAAGCTCCACACCATTGAGTTTAATGGTCAAAATCCCATACCTCACCAGGTGATCACCGAGCTCGATTTCTTGGAGAAGCTTCATCTGTGAGATGAAGCACTGAAGTTTTAGCACTTGAAGTGGATCTTCCTATGGGTCACCTCCTCCCAGCTTGAGCTGATTTGATCCAATTCAATCCTTCCTTGCTCTTAGTAGAACTGCACTGCACAGCTCCTGATGAAGTATGCAGTAATTGGAAATCATGAAGAAGAAGTTGGAGAATGGATCAGCACCCCTATTTTCACTATGCAAAATTGAGAATGTTTGATTTCACCTAGAGCTGAGAGGCTAGGATGCTTCTGGCTCCTGTTCAATCAATGGTGAGTGATTTTTATTTGAATTAGGGGAGTATATCTCCCTTGAAGGATCGAGCAAGCTTGCCATTTTGATCCAATTGATCACAATGGGAGGATGTTTGATGCCATGAGTGGTTTGCTTGAGCCAAGTGGATTTCCAACCTCCCATGTGCTTGAATTGGGAGAGTTTTGAATTTTCAATTTTGACCCATGTTTGGTCTGGGGGACCAAATGGGTTGACCCAAACCCATTGGGTTTGCACCACTTGGTCCCTTGAGCTTTTAGGAAAGCTCAAGTGAATGTGAAGAGGGTATGACCAAATTACCCATGGATTAGCCAAAATTTGTTCTATGGGCCTAGGGTAGATGGTCATTTTGCTATTTTTCCACTTTGGATATGTTGGTATGTGGAGAAACTAGGTTTGGCCAAGTTTCATGAGATTTGGAATTCATTTGATGTGGTTTGGCTCATGTTGACCCATTTAGGTCAAAATGGGTCAACTTCAAGTTGACCAATTGGTCAAATTGGGTCAAACCAAGGGTTGGGTCAAGTTCATATGACCATTTGAAATATTTTGGTGGCTTTGTTTGATTCAATTTGGTATAGTTTTGATTTGGCTCATATGACTTCATTTAGGTCAAATGGGTCAAGTTGACCTATTTGACCCATTTGACCTATTTGAGATAGGTCAAGGGTAGGTTTAGGTTAGGTTAGTCATGGAGTGGATTGGTATCTTTGTTTCCAATCAATTTGGTTAAGTTCAATTTTGGCTCAACATGACCCCAGTCATGTGGTGGGGTCAATTGGGCTAAGTTAGGTCTAATTTAATTGAGGCTTTGGTCAAGTTCCACAAGTGATTTGGAATGGACTTGACCCATTGGTCATAATCAATTTAGATCAAGTTTTGACATATTTGACTTTAGGTCATGGGTCAACTTGGGTCAACCAATTTATTAGGCTAAAATGTTGTTTGGTCAAGTTCAAACATAGTCATGAGTGAACTTTAGATCAATGGTTTCAATCAATTAATTCAAGATGTTTGTTCATTTGGGTTGACTTGGTCAACCTTAGTTTGAAGGACCCAATTTGATTGATTGATCATCCCATGATGATTGATCATGATGAGAGGGGTTATGAGTTCAATCCAGGTTAGGATTAAAATTTGGCTCATAAGGGTACTTTAGGTCACTTTGGGTCAAGTGAGCTAAGGGTCAAATGGCTTGGTCAAAGTTTCTTGATTTGAAATTATTGATCTTGTATATGGACTCATGATATATAAATATTTGTGTGGTTTGAAGTCAAATGGGTGATTGACAATTTCATATTGGAAGAATGAAAGGATTTTTGTTGATTTTGAATTTTGATTGTTTGATGAGTTTGATTTATATAGATCATGATTGAGGTTGATTGAATCATGAGAGAAAATCAAGGATTTGTGGTTTAATCATGATTTGGGCTAAGTCCATTAAGAAGGATTTAAAGGACTTAGGAAAATTTAAGTGAGTTTGAATTTTTGAATTGGTTTGATTGATTTATATTTCATTTATATATATGAATATAAATGAGAATATAAATAATTATGAGAAAATCCCATGAGTTTGAATGGTTTGATCAAGATTTAGGTTAAATCCATTAAAGGGAATTTAAGGATTTAAGAATTTTAAATTGGAATTTAATTTTGGATTTGATTTGATTGATTTATATTTATATTTCATTTATATATGAATATAAATGAGAATATAAATGAGTTTTGAGAAAATCCCAAGGATTTGAATTGATTTGATCATGTTTTGATAAGTCCATTAATGGAAAATTAAAGGACTTAAGGAAAATTTCATGAATTGATTTGATTTTGATTTGAATTTATATTTCATTTATATATGTGAATATAAATGAGAATATAAATGATTATGAGAAAATCAAAGGTTTGAATTGATTTTGATCATGATTTTGCTAAGTCCTGGAAGATTAAGGACTTAAAATTTGGACTTAGGAATTTTGATGGATTTTCATCATGGGTTTCAATCATAGATTTCAATCATGGATTTCAATCATGGAATTGATTTGAGTTTGGAGAAAATCAAATAAATTGATTTGGAGTTTGACTTGAAAGAAGGAAAGTGAGGAATGGTTTAAGCTAAGGGTAGGAAAATTTTCCTAACACCCCTAAGGCATGACCTATTCCTATGGCTAACTCTTTCTAAGTCTCTAGGCTAGTGAGTGTCCACCTAATCACTAGATGTGTCTTAAGACTAAGAAACTCTTAAAGTCTAAGAGTCCTATGTCTAAGATGGGGGTTGAGAGCTCATTCAAAAAATGAGGTCAACAAAGGGCCAAGTGTGGTGTGACTAACAAGGAACACCACATATTGGTGTTGACCAAATGATCAACAACAAAGAGATCACAAGCACCACATAAATAATCTATCTAACCCAAGAATAAAGAATCCGAGCTTAGTGTGGCTCTACTTATGTCCAAGACATAAGAGAGAGGGAAAAATCCACTAAGGGATAGAGTGTGAACCTTCTACTAGGGAAGCAGGTTCAAGTCATCCACAAGAGAATGAGAGGTTTGATTTGATGAGAATCTCACTGAGGATAAAAAGATTTGATTAAGTTTTGCTGGGGAAGAGGGTTGAATTTGTTTCAAATTTGTTAAGTTTGAATTTTTAGATGAACCCTATTGGTTTGCAATGGGTTGCACTAAGTAGGAGCCAAGGAGGCTAAGGCCTAGCCTAGATCTACTAATCCAAAGGGGTAGTGTACTAATCACATAGTAGACTAACCAACCGGGATGCCTTCTATACAAGAAAGCATAGAAGAAAGCAGTAGACTTACATCTCCAAAGTAAGACAGGGGGTAATCATTGGCAAGATAATAGATTGAACCCAACCTAGTTTATTGAGTGAATGCCACCGAGGACTTAGATCAACTCAAAGATAGTCAAGATTAATTTCATTTTAGATTTATTTTGATTATGATCCCATAGGTTTGCGATGAAGCATCAGTAGCCATGGAAGCCTAGACTAACTCGATTTATCAATTCAAAGGGAGTAGTCTACCAACCACAGGTAGGACTATCCAACCAAGGAGAATTGCAATGGTCAAGTTAAAGAAAGCGGACTTATCTTCTAGAAATAAGGAACCATCGCTGTTTTTGGGCAATCAAACCAACCTAGGGTTGATTATTGAGTGAATGCTGGGGACTTAAATCACTCAAGATAGTCAAAGATTAATTTCATTTTTTGATTTATTTTGATGGATTCATTGGTTTGATGGATCACATGAGAAGGAGCTATGGAAGCCTAGACCATCTCGAAAATAAAAGGAGTAGCTTCACCAATGGGAGAACTATCAACCAAAGGAGTGCCTTGGTTTGCAATGATCAATTGAAGGGAAGAAAGCTCGGGACTCACATCTTCCACTAGAAAAGATCATGGTGATGCTTTGGGCAAAACAAATCAACCGACCTAGGTCGCCAGATTTGCAATAATCATGCTAGAAAGAATGTCATACCTTATATCTTCAAAGTGAATGATGGTAACTTGTGGCAAAATAGATTGAACCCAACCTAAGGAGACTACGGAGTGAGTACCAACGGATTTATCTCAACTCGTGAAATCCTATGGAGTTCTCCGACACTAAAAGATAGATGCTGCTTGGGAAAAGGGTTTTGGGGGGGCTTGAATTCTAATCCACAAGCAAAAATTTTATTTATTTTATCGTGGACCCTGTTAGTTTGTAAGAGATAAAATTGAGAAGGAGCTTGTATCATCCTATACCTATCTTATATTTACTAAACCAAGGAGAATGCATCCCGAACAAATTCTCCAACCATGGGTGGCTACTAGGAAAGGGGAACTATCCAATCCAAAAGTAACCCGTAGTGTCTAAATGGGGTCGCAAAGGACTTGATCCAAATAGAGTGCCCCAGGGGATGGGGTAAGGGCTTAATCCAACACCCTGGAAAAAATGACATGGCTAGTCATATATCCAATAGGTATTCAGTGTCCAACTCAAGGAGAAAGCTCGGGGACTCATATCTGCCAAGAGTGGTGTACCACCGGTGAGTCAGCCAAGATAGAAACATCAACCAACCTAAGGTGTCGCAACATCAGAAGAAAGTTTGGACTCACATCCTCCTATAGAACCGACTTGGGATAGTCTATCTTCGAGACAAGTGTTATCACCTAGTGACTATTGAGTGAATGCCAGGACTTATATCACTCAAGTAGTCAAGAGGAAAGGAGCCTCTGGGAGACTTATCCTAAACCTCAAATATACTCAACCTAGTTAGCATGATGGCTAGTTCAAGAAGAAAGCATGGACTCACATCTTCTTAAATAAAGTCAACATGAGGCTTAGGTGAAGTGAAGACTACCATACTAACAAGGCTCTTGGTTTGTAATGGTCAAGTTAGAAGAAAGGGACTCACATCTTCCAACAAATGACCACCGGGTGACATACTAGCGAGGTAGCATGTAGACCTGACCTAGAGCACCTAAATGAGTGAGTGCCACAAGGGGCTTGCTCCCACATCCTAGATAAAAGATTTGTATTTATTTGCATGTGTTAAAAGGAATAGATGCCTCTCTTACACCTACCTTAAAAAACATGTTAGGAATTTGATGAAATGATGCCATGATGGCAAACATGATTCCCACTAAGAAAGGATGCGGGACTCTACACCAACTTAGTTATGCTAATCAAATAGGATGCCTCTCTTTACACACCTATTCTAAAAGCATCAGAGTGTTTGTGTTGTGAAAGAGGGATAGGATGCCACGGGGACTCTTACACCTACCCTAAACACATGACTAATTCATAAGATAAGCAAACAACACTTCAAAGAAGAGAAGATTTGATGAATGGAATTATTTTTGTTCTTTTATTAATGATTGTTTCATGGGTAATATTTCTTTAGATAGAGCCCATTAATTGGAAGCGGTGTTCCCCTTTACAATAAGATAAGATCCTCCTTGGTAGGCCTTCTCTATGACATGGGGCCTTCCCAAGTGGGTTCAAACTTACCCCATCTTCGGGCAACAATTGGTCTCCTTAGACTAACTCAAAGACCTAGGACCAGTTGTGAGATTGAATCATTTTGGCCTTGTACAACTCGAGGTTTTGCATGCACTCTCCTCCAAACCTTCGAGCTCTTCTAACCATAACTTAATGCTATCCTTAGTGATGGGAGTTGAACTTAAAGGAACTTAGACCCATACACTAAGGAAAATGAGGTATAGTTGAGTTTGGTAGATGTGGTGCGTAGCCCACAAGGCTTCAACCAACCGCTGCTCCTATTGTGTCATCAAGAGTTTTTTTCAGTATTTAGATGAGAGTTTTATTGAATGCTTCTACTAAGCCATTTGCTCAGGTGGTAGATGGTGGAGTATCTCCAATCTATACCATGTCTTCTAGCTTGATCTTGCTTTTGAATGCGCATCATTAATATAATTATCGAGGCACCCAACCTATATATATATGGTTCAAAAAAATTGAAGCACATGGAGTGGACCTTCCACCACTTAAAAGTAGCTGGTAAGATGAATCGATGCCCTTGGAAGAAGGAGGATCATCGACCTACAATGTTGGTACCCCAACACTCAAATGGCCATGAAGCCAATGTAGGTGTAGAATGTGGTTGGTGGAGGACCACACCATGCACCACATCGATGGCATCTCCTAGCTACATCCATGCAATGTGATCATCAAGGCCGAGTATCCAAGTTTTGATCTTCTTCTTCATCTTGAGATTGATGCTCCACATAGACCAATGTACCTCGCCAATTCCATGGGCTTTGTGTTTCTAAACAATGTAACCACATTTGGTCAAAGGACGGTGGGTGCCATCAACAAAGATAGAGAGAGCTCTCTTTTCCCGATGGGCTTGTGACTTTTCTTGAGGTAGTTCGGTGTTCAATCTATGAATGGTTGCCTCCAATCCAGCCTTTGTCCATTTTGGCAACGATAACCTCCCCTTCAAGAGAAAGTCTCGATGAGTTCAAAATCAATAAGGATAGACTTGTCTTTTGGACCCTTATTGAAATGGACTCATCTTCCTGACATGCCAACTCTTGGCAAGTTTGGCCAAAGCATCTACTACATTTTTCGGAACCTTGTAGATGGTGACTTTGAGAATCTAACCTTCATGGCATACTCAGTAATGATGAAGCTTGGTTTGAGAACTTAAGAATTTTGATGACCAACTAGAATCCCCAAAGATGTTGATCTCTGAACCATAGTGATGGCTAACTAAACCTCACAATCAAAGCCTCATACTTTTCATTTTGGTGCGTTGGAAAATAGTATGAGAATCTCATCACATCATTTATAGTTAGAACTATTCTTACCTACACCTTTCCTAGGAGAATAGATCATGGTGCTTCACCTTTAAGAAAAGAAGCGACTATCAAAATACATCTCCCATTAGTGTTGTTGGCCTCTAAGTTCATGATTTGTTCATCGGGAGATCACTCTGGAGAATCAACAAGTGGTGCCGCTAAGAAATCTAGTGCTATCCTTTACCGCATGAGGTACAAATGTGATAAACTAGAGAATCATGGACCAATGAGCCAAATCCGATAACATTGGTTGTATATAGCAGTGATTGGAAGAGATCAAGTTCACCTTGAGAAAGCATATAATGTTGTAAGCTTAGATGATCAAAGCAAAGAATGTTTCTCAATGGTGGATAGTTTGCTAAGAGGGATCACGAGCCGAGATAGTAGAGTGCACTCTCCTTCCTGTTGCTTGGGCCAACAGAGCAGAGAGTCATCCAATGCAAAGAATGTAAAGGATGAGTGGCCCGAGATAGGTCGCTAAGGCTTCACCAAGTAATCTTTGATGTCTAAGCATGCAACTTTCATCCCACTTAAACTTGGCATCCTTTTGACAAGTTAAGAATGGTTTTCGATAGTTTGAGAAGCATCTTAGATATGTCATCCATCCTTGAAAGGATGAGTAAGTTAAATGTGAGGTGGAATTTAAGATTAATCTTTGTGATCTATTTCTATTCCAAGGTCGTAACAAACCAAGAATTGACTCCAAATGCACATGGATTCATTTGAGGTTATATTATCTTAACCATTCAAAACTACTCTCAAGATTCTCCTTATGATGATCATTAACAAGATTCAACGATGATGGGTGAGTTTATTGAAGATTTGAGTCATGGCATGTAGCAGATTTTAAGTCTATCACATGACTAAGATTCTCGAGGTTCAAAGTAATGTTTCTTTCATCTTCAAGAGACATCTTGATTTTTATAGATGACCCATCAAGAAAGAAAACATTGCATGAGATGAGGCAATGTCACCATTAATTCAGATGAAGAGAAACTCATCCTTAGAGCATGACTTATTTAAGTCCCTAAAATCAGATATGAATTTGGCCATTCTTCTCTTAAGATGAATAACTGTGTGGATATTTTTCTTCATGAAACCAAAGAGACATTTTCTTGACTTAAAATGACATGTTGTTTAATTTCTAATCTCAAAGCCTAGAGCTGTGATAGAGAGGTCTATCTAGCTTGATAAGATGAGATAAGGCATTTCTTAATAATACATGAAGTGTCTTTAAACTCAAAATGCCTAACTAAGTCATTAATTTCTTCTTCATAGCGATGATAATGGTAAAATTTTTTCTATCCCGAGGTTGAAAGTTTGTCAATTGTTGAATGAATCTTCTTCAAATTCCTCTTTGACTTGGAGATCATCTAAATCATCAAGTTTCAAACATGCATCTAAGAGTTGGTGTTGTGTGAGAAGAACTTATCTTTCAAATGGTTAACAACTAGGAAATAATCTTCATCATCAGACCCACTATCAATTTCATGCTGATGTTCTACTATTATTCCATAGTTTCAAGTACTTTCTGTGGACCAAGTGAGGTACTAAACCTTATGTATAAGATTTTGAACACAAGGCAGTAAAAGTCAAATGGTAATTCCATTCTTGTATCATCCTCAAGTTCTACATCAACTTGACTTGGATGATGATCCCAAAAGAACTTTCTTCACACTAGAAGACTTGATTTAACAATCAAACCTTCAACTTTCATAAGATTCTTCCCAATCATTGTCCAATAGTTTCACATAAACCGATTCCTTTGCTTTGCTTGAGAATGATCTTCATCTCATTGAAAAGTCACTCTAATGAAACCCACATTTGAGGTATACTAATCAAGACACATCCTCTGCATTCCAAGTATGTGAATAGTAATACTATGAACTGATGATCTCAAGGTGGCTAAAGTCATCAAAAATTGCCTCTATTTCTACCTTCATCTTGGAGGTTGATATCCTCCATGTCCTACATCAAATGAATGTGGAATGTGATATCATATTAATTTCTTCTTTCTTCTTGTCACTGACTTATTTTCTTCCTTTTTCTTTTGGATTTTCTTTCTTTGATTTTGCATTTGAATGTCCAAATTCATAGAAATGTTTTGAGGAAGATAGGTCATCCTTATCTCATCTAACTTAGATTTTCATCTCTGAATATTCAATTCCATCTTTCTAAACTTGATGCACAATGGTGGAGGATGGAATGATCTTGGGTATCAAAGACCTCAAGCAAAGCGAGAATGAAGAGTTGATGTAGAACATGGCTTCACCTTCCACATATCTCCAAGTAACACTATGAACCTAAATCCTACCACACCTTGATCATCAATCCCCCAACATCATCCATATGATGAGATGTCACCTCAAATGTAATGGTCTTGACTCATTTCACCTATGCATGAATCCTGAACCTTCTGATCCATGTTGACTTGGATGTGAGGGACTTCCAAGTCCTTTTCTTCATCTTGATCTATTCTTTTGCATTTGCTTCCTCATTGCTTTCATTTTCTATTTTCCTTGATTTTCTTATCTTTGGATAAGACAATCATATTTCTTAGATGACAATTTTCTAGATGAGAAAGATACCAACCTTTTCTTCACAAAGATATCCAAATGGAGCATCTGGAATTTCTTTTTTTATGGATTGATGATAAATTTTAAAATGGTTTTGATTCTTGATGTAAACCAACCAAATAAATACAAAACCAAACAAATAATAATAATTTGGTTTGGTTATCTGTTTTAAACTCAACATTTAAAAATTATTTCAAGAATTGTATAATGAACAAGCAATAAATAAACAATATAAATATAATCATACAATTAACTACTTCTCATAAAAATATTTAACTAATTTTACTTGCAATGATGTTTTCAACCAAGTTGATGGAACCATATTCAATTATGAGGCAAATATTTGGAAAATTGATAATGATCCTCCAAAAAAGTCCTACTAAGTATTCTAAATTAAGTGTATAATGATTCATATACATAAATTAATAATATTCATATATAATTACTTTGGTTTATTTGGTGCATCAATTTCTTAACAAATATCCAAAACCAAAACCATTCTCTAATAAAAACAAAAATCCAAACTTAGTTCAAAATGAAATTATTCAAAAAACTTTGTTCACCTTTTTTGGTTAAAACCAAATAATGTACACCCTTATTTGGAAGGGCTTCTCAATCTTCAGTACTAATGACTCGTTTTTCTATCTTGAGGTGCTGCCCTAAGAGGTAGAACCTTGCCACTACGGAGGTTGACTTCGATGATCTATTGAGGCAAGGTGGTGGAAGGTTCTACCTGCACTTCAGGCTCACCTACAGCTTCTCCTATGGGACTCTCAGAATCGAATGATTTCAAGTCTATCTCAAGAGGTGAACCCATATTCATAAAAATCCAACTCAATCAAAGAGAAGATCAAAATTATAGTTATTTAGACTTGAAGAGTTATTGCTAGGAATAGAAGAAGAAAACCCATCAGAAGTGACATAGATGTAATTCAAACTAGCTTTACTTTTCAATTTCTTGGAATTATTTGGAGGTACAAAGTATAAGTCAAGTAGAGTGAGTGGAGTAAGGGATTTGATGCCTTTATCCCCTGATACAAGAGTTCTACTAGTAGAAGAAATAGAAAAGCTAGCTGAAATGGAAGAAGTCGTCGGTGTGGTAAATCAAGGTCGGAGGTCGACACCTGCCTGGTCGAGCTAAATGGCTATCCCGCCACATGTCGCCGTCAGCTGAGCCCACTTTCCTAGAGTTTGCACTATCAACTTGCAAACCTTACTTGGTGTTGGAGGTTTAAGCTGACTCATGCACCTGCAAGAAAAGCTTCTTAATCTTCTGAATGATTTTTTTAGAGGTTTTGGACAAGGAAATGTCTCAACCTTCTTTAATTTTGGTAGGATCACATGTATCCCCAAGGATTACCCTAATGGAACTAGAAGGTTATTCCACAAGGTATTCCTTTGGGATAACTACAACACCGCCTTGAACATGTTCAAGCCTTGAATGTGAAGCAATCCTCCAAAATGTGGCTCAAGATATGGTGGTAAGGGCAAAAGTTTGGATCATGACTTTTGCCTACTTCGGTCTCTGTAGCTAAAAAATTAGGTTTCTTTAAGAGATTTTTAAAGATTTTCCTGATTACCTCCCTCTTAAAATAATAAAGTTTGTTTAACTTATCTAAAAGAGTAGGTAGACCATAGCTACCTAGCGGCGGGTATGCATTTCACCGCCGTGGTGGTATGGCGTCGTGGATGACCGTGGAGGATCTGGAGGCCGAGGTCTGGTGGCAAAGGAGGTGGAGGGCTGAGGTCATGGTATCTCGACCGATCTCTAGTTGGTCGCTCTTTTCAACCGCTATCACCGTCCTGCTTTCTTTCATAGACCTTTGGGCTTCTACTTTGGCAACCGATCTTGAAAAGGCAAGCTTTTAGCTTCTCCTTGTAGACCAGCCACCTTATTGATTAGCTTCTCAAATGTCTTGATAGTGAAGCCCTTAAGCATGAAGGCGACCAGGCCATGGATATTCTTCAAGAGAATCTCAATGGCATGTTGTTCAGACAGTTACGGTTCACACTTCATACTTAGGTTACTCCATAGAAAAATATAATCAACGAGTGACTCATCGGGGTGTTATTGTGCTACAACGAGATCACCTATAGTAACCTTTTGTTGAGCTCCAACAAATCTCTTGGTGAAGAGTTGCTCTAACTCAGTAAACGTCTTTACTAAATTATTGGGCAGTTTAGCATACCCATCGAAAGCAATACTCGCTAGGCTACTAACAAAGAGGCAGAAAAGTAAAGCATCACTATCACCTGCGTTGCAACAACTGGCCCTAAAATGTGCTATGTGTTACCTCATATTTCCACTGCCATCAAATCTTTTGATAGAAGGAGGCATGAAACCCTTGGGATATTGGATAACATCAAATTCCTTTGGGTAAAGTCTACCCTTTGGAATCGATGATCCTCCCCGAGCTTGAGCCAACACTTCCTTCACCTGCCGCTCACCATGAATTTTATATCTTTTTCTTGTATGGAGGTACTTTCCACTACCTTCCTATACAGTCTAGTGCTACCTTGCTCAACGGGAGGTAAAGTCTTGGCTGGGTTCAAGACATGCACTAACTCAGCCGACATCGATCGTAGTAGATGAACTAGGGGCTTATTTTTGAAGAATCGACACCGCCACAAGTCCTATAACCGACGCGTGTCATCCTATCAATCTGCTCATCCTTCGCCTCAAACCGATGTCGAGGTGATGGCTAATTTGTGTCCCTTGATCAACCTCATCACCTTCAATGCCTGTTGTTCCTAAGAAGAGATCCCCTAGTGTTAACCATGCAGACTCCAGATGAATCTACCATCAAGTCATCTTCATTGGGATCGAAGCTGACTTTCTTCTCATTCAACCAATCATACCCCAAGATTTTTTTCTCCTCCATGAAATAATGTGCAACTATTTCATCTAAAGAATGATCCATCTCAAAGGTATAGCTTTAGCGACCGGTGTGATCACTATCATGCACTAAGAGGCACCGGACCTCGCCTGTCACTGGAGAGTCAATCCTATATGGACTGTACTCACTGGATGAATGATACTCCTAACTGCTACTAGCTATGAGAGGGGTAGCAATCCTAGGATGTTCCTCTACCATTGGTGCAGCTGAACTGTTATCTAGAATGTATGTAATAATTGTCACAGTCTCCACATCCTGCTATATGTGTAGAGTTGGTGAAGGGATGACCATGATGCTTCGAGATCGTCACTCATTCCACACAACCACTGGGGTAGAAGGTCGAGCATGAGAGCTCGGCCCTACCACAATAGGTGGTGTAAAAGGGGTAGGATCCCTTGGCCGTAGTCGGATCACCAACGGGGTGCGCTTTTCCCAGGATTTAGCCTTCATGGCCTTAGATGGAATGGAAGATGTTGTAACCTGAACTGGTGACGACGGACGAGGGTAGCGATGGGGTGGAGACACCACCAACTGTCTGTGTACAAGAACTGCCCTCCTTTGGTGGCTGGTCCTAGTGAGAAGATCAAGATGGTCGGGTGTAGCGCAAGCTAAAAAATTAATCAAAAGAAAAGCACAACGGCCAACCTTCGTCGCTCCCTGCTAGTAACATGTGTTGTATGGGCCTCACGGGCCCTCTCATGATGAATTTTCCTCCCTACACTATGGGGGATAATAGATCAAAGATCTAACGAGGACCGAGCATCCAGATGCTCCTACCGGGCGTAGATCAAAGGAAGACATACGACCTCCTACTCCTAGAAACTATTGTCTGCAAATGCACCACTGGAGGAGGTGATGCACGGATCCTCCTATCATCCTCTCTGTGTGATCTAGAGAGAGGATAGGACTAGTTTTCTAACAAGTGGTGAAGTGATGAGAAACTCATCCATGGCTGATCGAGCTGCTACCTCTAGCTCCCTAGCTATCCAAGTGTGGTACCGCTTGATCATGCGGTTCTTATTCCTATACTGTGTACAGGTAGGATGGGAGGAGTGCAAGCTAGACCCTTACTCAAATGTAAGGGAGGAAAGCCTTGAGACCAGGGGAGCCTTACCTTTACAGGGTACAGATCATAGGGTACTAGCCGTCACTGGGGCAACATGAGCAACTCAGGGATGAACTGCAACTGGAGCTGGTACTACTGGCATAGATGGTACTGTAATAACTGAAGTCTGTGGTACTACTAAAACTTTCCACTTCAGTGAGGAGACATCAGAATCGGGAGGGTAAGTCTATCTTGATGACCGGCTTCTGCCCAGTTACCTTGGTCCTGTTGACTGTGGTGAGGGGAATGCCCTCACAAGTAATCCTGGCTCCCTCAAATCCTCAACCAAAGTGAATCAGGTGGGCATGGTCCAGACGGGGGAAGTCAGCCTGGTCTAAAGCTAGATCCATACCATGGGGGAAGGTAATGACAAACTTCTGAGAACTGGCCATTCAAACTACTGTAGTAAACTGAAATTGAACTATATTGTACTAACTGTAAAGAATCTACAATGAGAAATGACTTTGTATCAGATTTTTGTCTCCATAGATTTTTGAAATTTGAATTTAAAAATTTTAACCCACATCCAACAATTTGGAAGTGTTAAGTGGGGTTCAAATGAATTCAAGAAGATTGATTGAAAGAGGAATTTATGTGTGTTGAAATATGGATTCAAAATTTTTGATAAGGATGCTTCTATAGGTTCATAGTTGTTTTGAATTTAAATTTTTAATTTTGAGGACCCTTTCCTTTAACAAATTTAGGTATGTTAAAGTAAGGGTCAAATGATTTTGTCTTTGTTTGATTATTTTGGAATTTCACTTACTTAGCAAATTTAGGTATGCTAAGTAAAGTGTTTGAAAAAGTGATTGTTTCTTTTTTTTTTATGAATTTTGTTCTGATTTTGGAAAATTTAGAATTCTTACATAGCAAATTCAAGTATGCTTAGTGAAGAATCTAAGTGTATTTTGTTTAATTTTTGAAAATAAGATTCTTAGCAAATTTAAGTATGCTAAGAAAATCCTAAGTGTTTCATTTGTTTGGAATGTTTTTATTTTTGAAAAGGGTAGGATCCTTAGCAAATATGGTATGCTAAGGGAATCCTAAGTGTTTCATTATGTTTTTAATGTGTTTTGAAAGTCAAAACTTAACTTTAGCAAATTTGGTATGCTAAAGAGGAAGTCCCACTTGGTTTTGTGAATGGAAATTTCATTTAGCAAATTTGAGTATGCTAAATGAAATTCCAAATAGTGTGTTTAAAATTTCGACTTCATTTTGGTTTTGAAAATGGAAACTTCTCCTTAGCAAATTTGGTATGCTAAGGGAAGAAGTTCCAAAGGTGTTTTGAAAATTTTGGTTTTGACTTTGGAAACTTCACTTAGCAAATTTGAGTATGCTAGGTGAAGTTCCAAAATATGTTTTTTTTAAGAAAAAATGTTTGATTTTGGGTTTGGAAACTTCACTTAGCAAATTTTATTATGTTAAATGAAGTTCCAAAATGTGTTTAGAAAATTTAGGATTTAGGATTTGGAAACTTTAGTTAGCAAATTTGAGTATGCTAAATGAAGCTCCAAAATGTGTTTTAAAAATTTTGATTTTAGAGTTGGAGACTTCACTTTGCAAATTTGGGTATGTTAAATGAAGTTCCAAAATGTGTTTAGAATTTTAAATTTTGGATTTGGAGACTTCACTTAACAAATTTGAGTATGTTAAATGAAGTTCCGAAATGTGTTTAGAATTTAGAATTTTGGATTTGGAGACTTCACTTAACAAATTTGAGTATGTTAAATGAAGTTCCAAATGTGTTTGAATTTTTTTTTAGAAATATGATTGTTAAAGTTTTTATTTTGGAAAAGGGGATTTCCAAAATGATATTTATTTTTAGTTGGGAATGAATTCTTAATTTAATACATTTGAATATATTAAATGAAGATGTTCATGTGTGCTTTTTGAAAAGTTTAATTTTGTTTGGAAATGAACTTTGCATTCAATAAGTGTGAGTGTATTTAATAGAAAAATTATTGTGTGCTTTTTTGAAAACTTTATGATTATGATTGTGATTTTGGAAAAGATGATTGCTTATTTCATTTTGAAAATTAAATCTTCATTAAAGTGAATTGAAAGAAGATGTTCATTTATGATTTTGGAAAATGTTATTAATTTCACTTTTGAAAATCCCTATATGTAATAATTATGAGAATTGTTAAATGGGGGTGATAAAATTTTGTGGAAAAAATATTTTATTAAGTGCATTTTTTAAAAGATGCTTTTGAAAAGCAAAATTCTTTATGGAAGATTTATTATTTTAGGATGAACTTTTCCTTGTCATAAAGATGATAAGGAGGAAGTCTTTAAAATGTTTTCTCTTTTATTTAGATATTTTTATTTTACCCATTGGAGAACCCAACGGGAGTTTTAAGACCAACAAGGAATCAGTTCTAAAACTTAAAGATGTTGGCTAACACAACTCAAGAATGAAATGAGCTAAGTGTCAACGGAAAGAAAGATAGCCTTGGATTCATACCAAAGTACAAATCCACTATCGATACTCAAAGACAACGATCATTTACCAAAGATGGAGAGAGGAATCATCCTCAGCGGAGTCGCCAAAAAAATCCATTGATTTAAAAATTTCTATTAGGGAGTCAAAATGGGGAAAAAGAAAGGCAAGACACTATAGAAATTTATCTTTTTAGGACACCACACAGATCAACAGATGTACTTATTCAGGTGATCGGGTACGTCATCAAAGAATAATATATTATCTTGAAAGATAGAAGTCACTCCTAAGGATGATGGGTCTGCATATGTACCAGAGATTCTTCCCCTACTTTATATGGAAAAGTAAAGCAATATTTATTTTAAATCAGGTTCGTTAAGTTCCCCAGGGGAAATGCCTAAGAGGTGAGTAATTATGCTTATGACCCACAAAGGGGAGAAACAACCTCAAAACTTAAATCTATGAAGCTTTGGCGAGGGTCAAAAGCACAACCTAAATCTAAGGAGAAAATGGGTATTTGGTTTGTCTCCAGAAGAGAGGGCAAACCACCCAACAGCTTGGATTTACAATCGCTTGGGGGTAGCCACAAACTAACTCTTCCTACAATTTTAAATACATGTAGGCAAGTCTTTATGCTTATGCAAGATAGCTAGACTGTTATTTATTTAGAAAGAGACTAAGTCCTTAAACTCACTCCCTAAAGAGATTAGATCATGTAAAAGGAATGCTTCAAATGACTTAAATCTAATACAATTAAAATTTTATTTTATTCTCATTTTGGACAATTATTTTGACTCAAGCTAATAGGATTTTTATGACTAATGCGTGAGAAATAAAGTTATTGGCCAAAATTAGCGAGAAGGGAGGAGGTGTGTTTCCACCATGGCTCTCAAAGGTCAAACTAAGATTCTCTGGCAAAGGTGGAAGCCCTCCAATCAAGAGTAAAATAAGATGCATTTATGCATGATATTATAAAAAAAATGCTCATCCAGCTAAGAGGTTGCTAATTCTTTTATCTTAATTTTAAACCTAAGATTTAGGTGAGGTTATGAGTTATTTAATTTTAATTTGAGTTGTTAAGTTGGGTAAAAGATTTATTTTTTCCTAAAGAGCCTAATCCACATCTAGGCCATACATTAAGCAAGGAAGAAACTAGGAAAAGTATGTCACTTAATGCAAAAGCTAAACAAATCATCAATCAATTTATAAAGCTAATCGCAAAAATAATAAAAGGCCATTGTGGTCGGGCACCACCACACAAACTCAAAAAGATAAATGTGGGTAGCCGAGCTCTACCCTTATACAATCCAGATTATAAATGAATTAAATTATAATTAAGCAAGGAATTCATTATTATGGGGGGTCTTCAAGCTTTATCTCTTCTTTATTCTTTTCTTCTTTCTTCTTTCTTCTTTTGGTTCCTTCTTTTGGATGGTTGGAAGGTGGATGCTCCAAGGCTTCACATGATGCATAAGATAAAATCTTATGACCACTATTCATCTTAATCCCCATAACAATCATTCCAAAATCCTAATTGCACAAATTTATATGAAAAAGGAAAAAATGAAAATCTAACTAACACCTGCGTAATAAAGGTTAGCTTAAACAAACCACATAAATCTGAAGCATTTATATTAGACTTATCACCCCATACATGGGTGACTAAGTCCACCTGGCCTATGGATTATGCTTATGGGTATAGAGCACATGCAAGCAAATGCATTTATATTTTTATTTATGATAGCGCCCCTTAAGAACAATCCCCTACAAAAAAGAATAGTTAGACTAAGAACGTCCTGCCATTCATTCTACGAGCATACACCCTAACATCCAGTCTAAAACATATATCAAAAAAAAAAAACAAAATATCAAACCATGCATCGACCTAACCTGAAGCTAGAAGTGGTGACTTAGGCTAATGTGTGTGCTTTGAATGCTTGTGTGGTGTGCTTAGCTATGGCTTTAGGTTCAAATTTTCTAAGTGTGAAAAACATGTTCAACTTAGAGGAGGATTTCATTTAAGTTGTTTAGTTATTTTGGGTTGATTTTATTTCATGTTTTGATTTGGTTTAAGTGGATCCTACAATTAATTACTAAGTTATAAAGAGAGGGAAAGAGACGAAAACTTCTCTTTTCTTCCCTAACCTAAGTAATTTCTAAAGTAGATTCACATTTTAGTTTTTTTTAGGTGAATGTTTTGATTAAATCTTTTAGTTAATCCTAAGTTTAGATAAACTCTAAACAAACCTATTTAAAAAGAAAGCAATTTTAAGATTAAAGAAAATGAACCAAAGTTCACATAACACACATTACTTCATTTATTTCCCAACATATATAACATGCATATGGATGGACCCTAAGCATATATATACATACGAATGAGAGTATATAACACACTTTTTGATGCATGCTAAGTAATCCATTTAAGGAAATTTAGAAGTTGAATATGCATGATTTTTCTTAAGTAGAAAAGGGTTTCCTTATCCAAATTTTCACATACACACATGAAAGTAAGAAAGGCATAAGTGAGTACAATGCTATTGTTAACCAGAGGTATAAGGTATAAGACATACTTAGGGCTACTTAAAGTCTCACAATCTCAGGGTTGTCCAGACTAATATACCACTTTCCTTAAATACCAACATGGGTACAAAAGAAATGAAATAGAAAAGGAAAATGCAAAAGTTATATGAATGGATTCATTTTTTTATTTATGCAATTTATGTATGCAAGTATAGGTAACCCTTCTTAAGTGATAGCATAGAGATGAATATGAAATGGAATTAAGTGAGTATTAGGTCCTTTTCAAATGAACCATGTATCTCACAAAATTCTTATTCAAAACTATGCTAATCATAAAGGAGAAAGGAAACCTATGCTAAGCATGCATATATAATCTATCACATGCAAACTCATAATTAGAATATAAGTAGTATACTTTCAGATTTGGTATTTAATTTATATGTTTTAAAATAATTTGGATTTAGTAGTGATAATAGCCATTCATATTTCTACTTTAGCCAACACGTGCAAATTTGACATAAAGTAAATAATTTTATTTTAAAATTTGAATTTTAAAATTATGAATGCATGAAATCACATGACATACAACTTAACATGTTAGGGAAAGATTCAAAGTAATGAAAGTATGTAAACAAGTTCACTTCACTTAAATCCTAAAGACATCCTTATAGAATAAGAAAGTTTTAAAATATATCAAAGAGAATTCAAAGTGATTTTGTTTAGTTTGGAGTTTCATTTAATTTTAAAAAGGTGAGATAATTTTTCTATTCCTAACCCATTCCCACATGTGTTTTATTTTTTTATTTAATTTTTTGATAATTAGATCCATTTTTATGCATTAATTAGGTTAAGGTATGAATTAAGTAACTTAATTAACCCTTACCTACATCACCTTAGAAGAATTAACTAAAAAATTATGAGCCAATGAGATGGAATAAAACTCACAAGAAATTTAAATTTATAATGCACCTAATAAGGACAAGGCCTAATGCAATTTGGCTCATAATTAAAAGTTAATTAAGCTAAGAGGTTTAGCTTAAGTAATTTCAAAACACCCTTTCACACTTATGAATTGGGTTTTGATTTTCTTAATTGAACTTAGGCTATTAAACACCTAAGCATCTACCAAAAGTAGAGTAATTAAGTTCTAAAAACTTTTTAGAATTTTTAAAAATTAATTAAGTGGATAATTAATGAGTTAACCCTTAATTAAGAGGAGATTAAAAAGAGAAAAGGGGTTTAGGGAATAGCTTAATGGAAATGACCAAGAAATATTCCATAAACCTCCTACTTATTGGATCTAACCTTAATCAACCCTAATCATGAATTAAAATCATTAATTATACCTCAATTATCCTTAATTAAATTAAGGGAGTAATCACGAGACTCACATGCAATTTCCCTAATTATGCCTTCAATAAATCCCAAGAAAATTAGGGGAAGTAGAAGTCATCCTCTAAAATATACCCAAGAAATTTGGGATTAATTAGAATCTTAATTAAAAGGTAATTAGCAAAATAAAGTTTTCAATAAAATGCAAAATCAAAGAAAACCATAAATCAAAACCCATTGAAATTAATTTTAAAATATTTTAGGTTGAATTATCTTTCCAAAAGATTTTATTTCAAAATTTTCTAAATTTTCTAGAGGGCATTATCAATGATAGAAGATCCTTAAGTTAATTAAAAATTAATTAAGCATTTTAAGTAATCTGCTCAGCGATGCGGCGCATGGTACGCACGCATCGCACCGTGAGGGGGTCACTTAAGTTGTCAAATCCCGAATAGTGGCTGGTGGCGCACACGATTTGATCCTTGACGTCCGATCAAAGATCGGACGGCCATGGATCTCCCCGTGGTTTAAAATGAGTAAAAGAATTTCTAAACGTGCAGAATTATCTCAGCCGTCCATCTAAAATCTGCGGATGGACGGTTGAGATCTCCCAAGTTCTTCCCCTTGATCAACAGAGACCATCCATGATCAAGGGGAAGATCCAAGCTCAATCTAGCATGGATTCGAATCAAACTCAAACCACACCATCTAAAGACAGAGAGCGGCAAATCCAACGGTCAAAAATCCATTGGCTAAAAATTTCTTTCACAAAGCTCCACATGACATTGAGTTTAATGGTCAAAAAATCCCATACCTTGTCGGAGGCGATCACCGGTGCTCGTTCCCTTAAAGAAGATTTGTCTGGTTGAGATGAAGCCTTACTAAAGCTTTGAGCACTTGAGGTAGAGTGGATCTTCCTATGTGCCATCTCCTCCTTAGCTTGTGTGGTGAAAAATTTCTATCGTGGAGTCACCTTTCAAAATCTGTGGGGAGAAATGATAGAGGACAAGACTACAAAAATTTATCTTTTAGGATGCCACGCAGATCCACATATGTACTTATTTAGGTGATCGGATGCATCATCAAGGAAATAGTGTACTATCTCAAAAGACAGAAGTCACTACCTTTTAATGGAACCAATCACCTCAATAAGGACTCCTAAAGATGATGGGTCTGCATATGTACCAAAGATTCTTCTTCTACTTTACATGAAAAAGTAAAACAGAGTTTATTTTAAATCGGGTTCATTAAGTTTCCTATAGGGGCAAGCCCCCATAATTAATTACATCCTAAGGGATGGGATCTCTTAGAAAAACTCTTGATTAAATTAAATGATTGTTGTATTTGAAGATTTCAATAGGAAGGACTATCAATCGATTGATTTATGTTTAAAGATCAAAATTTGATTGATCAAAAGAGGGAGTTATTATCAAAGCCAAAATGGAAGATAAGTAGGAAATGACCATGATGCTAGGAAACTTAGCGAGCATCTCAAGCTATCCTATAATTGGGCTTTACATTTTAGAAATTGATTTGGTTTGTTTGAGTTGTATTTTTCATTAGAAAGTTAGGGCTTATGATTCCTTAACACAAGATTAAAGAAATACCTAAGAGATGAGAAATTATGCTTATGTACCACAAAGGGGAGAAGCGACTTCAGAACCTAAATCTAGGAAGCTTCGGCGAGGGCTGGAAGCATAACCTAAATCTAAGGTGAAAAATGGGTATTTGGTTTGCCTCCATAAGAGAGGACAAACCACCCGACAGCTTGGACTTACAACTGCCTGGGAGTGGCCGCCAACTAAATCTTCCTACGATTTTAAATTCATGTAGGCAAGTCTTTATGCTTATGCAAGATAGCTAAGATGTTATTATTTAGAAAGAGATAAATTCCTTAAACTCACTCCCTAAAGAGACTAGATCATGTAGAGGGACATGCTTCAAATGACCTAAATCTAATGTATTTCAAATTTCATTTTATTTTTATTTTGGACAATTATTTTTGACTGAGGATAATAGGATTTTTAAGACTAATGCATGAGAAAGAAGATTATTGGCCAAAATAGCGAGAAAGGAGGAGGTGAGTTTCCACCATGACTCTCAAAGGTCAAGTCAAATTCTCTGATAAAGATGGAAGCCTTCTAATCAAGAGTGAAATAAGATGTATTTGTGCATGATATTATAAAAAAATGCTCATCCAGCTAAGGGGTTGCTAATTCTTTTATCTTGATTTTAATCCTAAGCTTTAGGTGAGGTTATGAGTTATTTAATTTTATTTGTAGGGTAAAAGATTTATTTTTCCCTAAAGAGTCTAATCCTCATCCAGGCCATACATAAAGCAAGGAAGAAACTAGGAAAAGTATGCCACTTAATGTGAAAGCTAACAAATCATCAAACAATTTATAAAGCTAATCGCAAAAAGTGGCCGTTGTGATCGAGCACCACCGCATAAACTCGAAAATATCAATTATGGGTAGCCGAGCTCTACTCTTATACAACCCAGATTATAAATGAATATTACAATTAAGTAAAAGAATTCATTGTTATGGGGGTCTTCAAGCATTATTCTTCTTTCTTCATTTCTTCTTTCTTCTTTCTTCTTTCTTCTTTTAGTTCATTCTTTTAGATGGTTGGAAGGTGTATGCTCCAAGGCTTCACATGGTGCATAAGATAGGATCTTATGACCAATGTTCATCCTAATCCTCATAACAAATCATTCCAAAATCATAGTTATGCAAATTTTTACATGAAAAGGAAAAGTGAAAATCTAACCAACACCTGCAAAATAAAGGTTAGTTAAATCACACCACACAAATCCCAAGCATGTATATTGGACTTATCACCCCACACATGGGTGATTAAGTCCACCTGGCCTATGGATTATGCTTAGGGGTATAAAGTACCTGCAAGCAAGAAGCAGTTATATTTTTATTTATGATAGCGCCCCTTAAGCACAATCCCATGTAGAAAAAAATAGTTAGACTAAGCACGTCCTACCATTCATCCTACGAGCATACACCCTAACATCCAATCTAAAACATATATCATAAAATAAAACATAACATTAAACCATATATCGACCTAACCTAAAGCTAAAAGTGGTGATTTAGGCTAATGTGTGCGTTTTGAAGGTTTGTGTGGTACGCTTAGCTTAGGACTTTGGGTTTAAATTTTCTAAGTGTGAAGTGCATGTTCAACTTATAGGAGGGTTTCATTTAAGTTATTTAAGTATTTTGGGTTAATTTTATTTCATGTTTTAATTTGGTTTAAATGAATCCTACAATTAATTACTAAGTTATGAAGCGAGGGAAAGAGAAGAGAACTTCTCTTTCCTTCCCTAACCTTAAGTAATTTTCTAAAGTAGGTTCATGTTTTAGTTTCATTTAGGTGAATATTTTGATTACATCTTTTAATCAATCCTAAGTTTAGATAAATTCTAAACAAACCTATTCAAAAAAAATATATTTTAAGATTAAATAAAATGAATCAAAATTCACATAACACGCATTACTTCATTTCTTTCCCAACATATATAACATGCATATGGATGAGCCCTAAAGCATATCTATACATGCAAATGAGAGTAGTTAACACACTTTATGATGCATGCTAAGTAATCCATTTAAGAGAATTTAGAAGTTGAATTTGCATGATTTTTTCTTAAGTAGAAAAGATTTTCCTTATCTTAAATTTCACATACATACATGAAAGTAAGAAAGGCATAAGTGAGTACAGTGTCATTGTTAACCAGAGGTGCAAGGTACAAGACCTACTTAGGGCTACTTAAAGCCTCGCAATCTTAGGGTTGTCTACACTAATATACCACTTTCCTTAAGTACAAACATGTATATAAAAGAAATGAATTGGGAAAGGAAAATGCAAAAGTTGTTTAATGGATTCATTTTTGTTTATGCAATTTATGCATATAAGTATAGGCAACCCTTCTTAGGTGAGAGCATAGGGATGAATAGGGTATGGAATTAAGTAAGCGTTGGTTTCTTTTCAAATGAACCCTACATCTTACAAACTCCTATTCAAAACTTTACCAACATAAGAAAGAAAGGAAAGCCTATGCTAAACATGCTTTAATAATTCATCACATGCAAGCTTATAATTAAAGTATAAGCAGCACACTTTCAGATTTGATATTTTATTTATGTATTTTTGAAAATAATTTGGATTTAGTAGTGATAATAGCCACTCATATTTTACTTTAGTCAACACGTGCACATTTGACGTAAAGTAAACAATTTCATTTTAAAATTTGAAATATGAAATTATGAATGCATAAAATCACATGGCATACAACTTAACATGTTGGGAAAGATCCAAAGTAATGAAAGCATATAAAAAAAACTCACTTTACTTAAATCATAAAGACCTTGTTATAGAATAAAAAAATTTAGAATAAATCAAAGTGAATTTCAAAATGATTTTTGTTTAGTTTGAAGTTTGATTTAAATTTGAAAAGGTGAGATGTGTTTGCTGTTCCTAACCCATTCCCACATGTGTTTTGTATATTTTAAATTTTCAGATAATCAAATACATTTTTAAGCATTGATTAGGTTAAGGTATGAATTAAGTGACTTAATTAACCTTTACCTACACCACCTTAGAAGAATTAAGTAAATAATTATGAGCCAATGATATGACATAAAACCCACAAGGAATTTAAATTTGAAATGCACCTAATAATGAAAAGGCCTAATGCAATTTGGCTCATAATTAAAAGTTAATTAAGCTAAGGGGATTAAGTAATTTCAAAACACCCTTTCATACTTATGAAAGGGGTTTTAATTTTCTTAATTAAACTTAGGTTATTAAACACCTAAGCATCTACCCAAGGTAGATTAATTAAGTTCTAAATCTTTTTATAATTTTTGAAAATTGATTAAAGGGATAATTAATGAGTTAACCCTTAATTAAGAAGAGATTAAGGAGAGAAAGTTAGGAAATAGCTTAGAGGAAATGCCCTAAAATTATTCCATAAATCTCTTACTTACTAGATCTAACCTTAATCAACTCTAATCATAGGGTAAATCTACTAATCACACCTTAATTACCCTTAATTACATGAAAGGGGTACTTAGAGAATGAAGTAGCAATTTCTCCAATTGAGCCCTCAATAAATCTCAAGAAAATTAGGGGAGGTAGAGGTCATCCCCTAAAATGAACCGTAGAATTTTGAGATTAATTGATGACCTAATTAAAGGATAATTATCTAATTAAGATTACCAAAGAAACCCAAATTCGGAGAAAAGAAATTAAAAATCCATTGAAAACATTTTTTAAATATTCTAAATGAAATTATCTTTCAATAGCATTTTTTTTCCTTTTATTTTTTAAATTTTTCTATGAAGAGTTATGAATTTTAGAAGTTCTATGGATTAATTAGAAATTAATTAGGCATTTAACTAATCCCTATTTAATACTTATCTCACGGCGCGACACGTGGCGACAGCGGTCAGCGCACTTTACACGCAGTGTCATGAGGGTGTGACTTAATCGCATTCCAAATGGCGGTGGCGGCGCACAAGCTAATATTCCCTGTCGTCTGATCAAAGATGACTAAGAATTTCCCCACAATTTTAAAAGGAAAATCAGATTATTAAACATGTTAAATAATCTCACATGTCCATCTAAAATGCGGATGGATGAGATGAAAAGTTCTTCCCTTGATCATGAGACCATCCATGATCGAGGGAAGATCAGCTTCGATCTAGCATTGAATCATGCAAATTGCCCCATGAGATAGAGAGAGCGAAAATCAGCGGTCAAAATTTGATGAGTTGAAGATTTCCTTCACAAATCTCTACACCACATTAAGTTTAGTGATCGAAAAATTCCATACCTCACCGGAGGAGATCACTGACACTCGAGATCGATGAGGTAGTTTGGTCTACTGGAGATGAAACCCTGTTGAAATTCCTAGGCCTTGAGATTAAGTGGATCAATGGGTAGACCAACATCACTTCACTTGGGCTTTGGCTTTGATCCAATTGAGCTCTTCCTTACTATGGGAACTTCAATTAGAGCTTGGGAAAGTTTGACTTGACCCTCTGATGGAGTGTGTAACAGTAATTAGATTAAGATCAAGTATAGAGGAAGTTGGTTAATGGATTGAGCTCCCCTATTTTGCACTGTGCAAAACTAAGAAGGAAGAATTCTAATCCTCTCTCAAGACCTTGGGAATGCTCTCTCATGATTGCCAAGGGTTCCTAGGCTCCAATCGACAGTGAGTGAACTAAAATTTTATTGAATTAGGGAGAGTATATCTCCCCCTATGGCAATCGGATGGTCGAACCATTCCTTATTATTTTGATCCAATTACTGAGATTAGAGAGGTTGTTTAGGTTATTTTTAGTGAGCACATGGTTGATTTGATCAATGGAATCAATTGCAAACTTCCCATGTGCTTAAATTGAGCTTAAGAGGGAATTTAAAAATTCAATTTTAAGCTAAGTGGTCGGGTTTGGTCTATGGGCCAAATGAGCTGACCCAAACCCATTGGGTTAGGTGCACCACTCATCACTAAGTCTCCTTGAGCTTTTAGGAAAGCCTCAAGTGATTGTGAAGAGGGTATGACCAAAATACCCATGGGCTAGGCCAAAATTTGTTCTATGGCCTAGGGGTAAAATGGTTATTTTGCTATTTTTCCATTTGGACATATTAGGTATGTGGAGAAACTAGGTTTGGCCAAGTTTCATTGGATTTGGAATCCATTTGATAGGGTTTGGCTCATGTTGACCCATTTAGGTCAAAATGGGTCAACAATCAAGTTGACCAATTGGTCAAATTGGATCAAACCAAGGGTCAGTTTCATATGACCATTTGAAATATTTTGGTTTTTTTTTGGTTTGGTTCAATTTGGTATATATTTGGTTTTGGCTCATATGACTTCCTTTAGGTCAAATGGGTTAAGTTGACCTATTTGACCCATTTGACCTATTTGGGGTAGGTCAAGGGTAGGTTTAGGTTAGGTTAGTCATATGGAGTGGATTGGTATCTTTGTTTCCAATCAATTTGGGTTAAGTTTTTGGCTCAACATGACCCCTTTAGTCATGTTGGGTCTAAGGTCAATTGGGCTAGGTTGGGTCAAGTTGGCCAATTGAGGCTTTGGTCAAGTTCAATAAGTGATTTGGAATGAACTTGACCTATTTGGATCAATTTGGCATCAAGTGACATATTTTGACCCTTTAGGTCAAAATGGGTCAACTTGGGTCAAGTTGACCAAAAGGCTAGGTCAGCCTCAAAGGTTGACTTGGTCAAGTTCAAACATAGGTCATGAGTGAACTTGGATCAATGGTTTCAAACAATTTGGCCTATGATGGAATTTGGCTATGTAGGATTTCATTTTAGGTTAAGTGTTGACTTGGTCAACCTTAGGTTTGACTTGGTTTGACCCAATTTGATTGATTGATCATCCCATGATGATTGTTGATCATGATGAGAGGGATATATGAGTTTGGTTCAATCCAATTTGGTTAGGATCAAAAGTTGGCTCATAAGGGCACTTTAAGTCACTTTGGGTCAAGTGAGTCTAAGTGGGTCAAATGGCATAGTCAAAGCTTGATTTGAAGTTGGTTGATCTTGTATATGGATTATGATTGAAATATAAATCCATTTAGAAGTGGTTTGAAGTTAAATGGGTTTTGATCCATGTGAAAATTTTATATTCAAAGGAAGAATATGAAAGGGTTTTGGGTTTTGATTGTTTGATTGAAGTTTGGATTTATAAATGAGCTCATGATTGTAGGGTTGATTGAACCATGAGAGAAAATCAGGAGTTTGGCTTGATTTGAAAGTGATTTGGCTAAGTTCAAGATTTTGACTTGAAAGGCTTAGACTTGATTTTGAGTTGATTTGAGTTTGATTTTTGGAATTAGTTTTGATTGTTTGAATTTATATTTCATTTATATATGTGAATATACATGAGAATATAAATGGATCATGAGAAAATTTCAAGGATTTGAAGTGGTTTAATCATGATTTAGGTTAAATCCATTAAAGAAAATTTAAAGGATTTAAAGAAATTTTTAAATTGAAATTTAATTTTTGAGTTGGATTTGATTGATTTAAATTTCATTTATATATGAGAATATAAATGAGGATATAAATAAGTTTTGAGAAAATCTATGAGTTTGAATAGGTTTGATCATGATTCAGGTTAAATCCATTAATGGAAAATTAAGGGATTTAAGGGAATTTGAAGGATTTTAAATTTTAAATTTAATTTTTGGATTTGATTTAATTGATTTATATTTATATTTCATTTATATATGAGAATATAAATGAGAATATAAATAAGTTTTGAGAAAATGTCATAGATTTGATCAAGGTTTAAGATTGATTTTGGCTAAGAGGTTGTTTGGTTCCGAGTAATTACCGTGTAATGTAATCCAAATACGTGTAATTCTTCTTTTTCTGTGTTTGGTTCCGAGTAAAAGTAATTACCCTATAAAATTTCAGAGTATTTTAATTTTCTTTCCTTATAACCAAATACCAAAAAACGAATATTGCTTACACGGAAACGATGAGCTGAGCGGAAAAATTTTTTTTTCCGAGGAGTCGCCCAATGAAAATTTTTTTTTCCGCGGAGCGGGAAAATTTTATTTTATTTTTTTCTTTTTTGGGAGGGCGGAGCGGAGCCTGGGAAAATTTTTTTTCTTTTTTAATTTATTTTTTTTGAATTCGCTTCATAATATTAATTTTAACTTTAATTAAAATAAATATTATTATAGCTTAATTAAGATTTAATAAATATAATTATATTTATTCAAATTGATGATAAATAATTCACGATAAATAAAAAAATAAAATAATTATTAAATTGTTCTTTTATTTAATAAAAATAATTAAAGCATAAATTATTTATTAAAGAAAAATTATTTAATAAATAAATATTAAATCTTGACGATTAATTTATTTAATAAAAATTCTTATTAATTAATTAATGTTTAATATAGTAATAAAATTATATATATATATATATATATATATATATATATATATATAAATTTGGGTCATTATGTTAATATAAAATGATAATATTCAAATTTTATTTATTTATAACACTAATAATTAATATCTTAGAAAATTTGTAAATTAATTACTAATAATTAAATATTAGAAATAAATTTTATTTGTATTTGATTTTATTTTAATATTTTAGAAAATTTATAAATTAATTACTAATAATTAAATATTCGAAATAAATTTTATTTGTATTTGATTTTATTTATTTTTTAGTCAAGAAAAAAATTTTATTTATAATTTATCTATATTTTATTTGATAATATTTATTTTTTAATTGAATACTTTAATTAGTGAATAAATTTTATAATTAATTTACATATAATAAGGTATGTAATACAAATATTTACTTTACATTCATCCAACCAAATATTTACAATACAGGTATTTACTTTACTTTATATATGCTCAACCAAACAGAAAATATAGTTTATATGTATTTACTTTACATAGAACCAAACAACCGTAAAGTATTCATAATTCACTGTATTCACTTTACACTGTATTTTCTTTTACACTGCATTCTAAATGCAGGCAACCAAACAGCCCTTAAGTCCATTATTGAAAATTAAAGGGACTTAAGAAAATTTTTGTGAATTGATTTTGAATTTTGAATTTGACTTGATGGGTTTGCATTTATATTTCATTTATAAATATGAATATAAATGAGAATATAAATGAGGTATGAGAAAATCTCAATGTTTGATTTAGTTTTGATCATGATTTGGGTTAAATCCTTAAAGGAGGCTTAAGGACTTAGCACCTTGATGAAGTATGTGGGGTTGATTTGAATTTGGAGAAAATCAAATAGAATTGATTTAGAGTTTGATTTGAAAGAAGGAAAGTGAGGAATGGATTAGGCTAAGGGTAGGCAAATTTCCTAACACCCCTAAGGCATGACCTATTCCTATGGCTAACTCTTCCAAGTCATAAGACTAAGGAACTCTTAAAGTCTAAGAGAAGTCATATGTCTGAGATGGAGGGATTGAGAGCTCATTCAAAAACATGAGGTCAACAGCTTGAGCTCAGCTTTAATCCAATTCAATTCTTCCTTATTGTGCGAACTCTAATAGAAGCTTAGGTGCACTCGACTTAGCACCTTGATGAAGTATGCAAGAGCAATTGGAAGGAAATTGAGAAGAAGAGAATGGTGAGCTCCTTGTTTTGCAAAGGTAAAACCCAGAATTCAAGTTTGATTTCACTGTGGAGCTTGAGGAGGCTGAGGGATTGCTTCTCTGGCTTTCCTAGGTTCAATCGAATTGGTGAGTTATGATTTTTGATTTGATTAGGGGGAGTATATCTCCCCCTTGAAGGATTGGACGGCCGCAAGCTTGTGTGCCATTTTGATCCAATTGATCACAATGGGAGGGCTGTTTGATCAGTTAGGAGTGTGCACATAATCGGGCCAAAGAGTGGATTGCCAACCTCTCATGTGCTTGAATTTGAGTGGGAGAAGGGTTTTGAATTTTCAATATTGACCCATAGGGTCGGGTTTGGTCTAGGGACCAAATGGGCTAACCCAAATCTATTGGGTTGGGTGCACCACCCTCCCCTAAGTCTCCTTGAGCTTTTAGGAAAGCCTCAAGTGAATGTGAAGAGGGTATGATCAAATTACCCATAGATTAGGCCAAAATTTGTTTTATGGCCTAGGGGTAGGATGGTCATTTTACTATTTTTTCACTCTGGATATGTTGGGTATGTGGAGAAATTAGGTTTGGCCATGTTTCATAAGATTTGGAATTCATTTGATAAGGTTTAGCTCATGTTGACCCATTTAAGTCAAAAAATGGGTCAACTTGGGTCAAGTTGACCAATTGGTAAAATTGGGTCAAACCAAGGGTTTGGTCAAGTTCATATGACCATTTGAAATATTTTTGTGGCTTTAGTTTGATTTAAATTGATATAGTTTTAGATTTGGCTCATATGACTTCACTTAGGTCAAATGGGTCAAGTTGACCTATTTGACCCATTTGACCTATTTGAGGTGGGTCAATGGTAGGTTTAGGTTAGGTTAGCCATATGGAGTAGATTGGTATCTTTATTTCCAATCAATTTGGGTTAAGTTTAATTTTGGCTCAACATGACCCCTTTAGTCATCTAAGGTGAATTGGACTAGGTTAGGTCTAGTTGGCCAATTGAGGCTTTGGTCAAGTTCCACAAGTGATTTGGAATAGACTTGACCCATTGGTTTCAATCAATTTGGCTTAGATCAAATTTTGACACATTTTGACCCTTTAGGTCAAAGTGGGTCAACTTGGGTCAAGTTGGCCAATTGGGCTAGGTTAGGCTTAAATGTGGGATTGGTCAAGTTCAAACATAAGTCATGAGTGAATTTAGATCAATGGTTTCAAACAATTTGGCCTATGGTGGAATTTGACTATGTTGGGTTTCATTTTGGGTTAAGTGTTGACTTGGTCAACCCTTAGGTTTGACTTGGTTTGACCCAATTTGATTGATTCATCATCCCATGATGATTGTTAATCATGATGAGAGGCAAATATGAGTTTGGTTCAATCCAATTTGGTTAGGATTAAAATTTGGCTCATAAGGGTACTTTAGGTCACTTTGGGTCAAGTGAGCCTAAGTGGGTCAAATAGCTTGGTCAAAGCTTGATTTGAAATTGGTTGATCTTGTATATGGACTCATGATTGAAATATAAATCCATTTACAATTGGTTTGAAGTCAAATGGGTTTTGATCCATTTGTCAATTTCATATTCAAAGGAAGAATATGAAAGGGTTTTTGGGTTTGATTTTTGAACTAGGTTTTGATTGTTTGATTGGAGTTTGGATTTATATATGAGCTCATGATTGTAGGGTTGATTGAATCATGAGAGAAAATCAAGGGTTTGAAGTGGTTTAATCATGATTTGAGCTAAGTCCATTAAGAAGGATTTAAAGGACTTAGGAAAATTTCATGAAGTTGGAGTTTGAATTTTTGAATTTAGTTTGATTGATTTAGATTTATATTTCATTTATATATGTGAATATAAATGAGGATATAAATGAATTATGAGAAAATCCCATGACTTTGAGATGGTTTGATCAAGATTTAGGTTAAATCCATTAAAGGGAATTTAATGGATTTAAGGAAATTTTAAATTGGATTTTAATTATTGGACTTGATTTGATTGACTTATATTTATATTTCATTTATATATGTGAATATAAATGAGAATATAAATGAGTTTTGAGAAAATTCCATGATTTTAATTGATTTTGATCATGATTAGGCTAAGTCCATTAATGGAAAATTAAGGACATAAGGAAAATTTTAAATTGGGAATTTAATTTGAGGATTTGATTTAATTACTTTATATTTATATTTCATTTATATATGTGAATATAAATGAAAATATAAATGAGTTTTGGAAAAATCCCAAGGATTTGAATTGATTTGATCATGTTTAGGCTAAGTCCATTAATGGAAAATTAAGGGACTTAAGGAAAATTTCATGAATTGATTTGGAATTTTGAGTTTGATTTGATGGATTTGAATTTATATTTCACACACACACACACACACACACACACACACACACACACATATATATGAATATAAATGAGAATATAAATTCATTATGAGAAAATCTTAAAGGTTTGAATAGGTTTTGATCATGATTTTGGTTAAGTCCTTAAGAGAAGATCAAAGATTTAGGCAAAATTTGGACTTAGGAATTTTGATGGATTTTGATCATGGGTTTCAATCATGGAATTGCTTTGTGTTTAGAGAAAATCAATTGAAATTGATTTGGAGTTTGACTTGAAAGAAGGAAAGTGAGGAATGGTTTAGGCTAAGGGTAGGCAAATTTCCTACACCCCTAAGGCTTGATCTATTCTATGGCTAACTCTTCTAAGTCTTCTAGGGCTAGGTAGAGTGTCCACCTAATCACTAGATGTGCCTTAAGACTAAGGAACTCTTAAAGTCTAAGAGGAGTCCTATGTCTAAGATTGAGGGGTTGAGAGCTCTTCCTAAAAAAGAGGTCAACACATAAGTAAGGGTTTCATTAATTGATTTAATCCATGCTTAACTTAATAAATCCATAAAATCAATCTAATTGCTTTCCCTTAAATCAAATTAACTCACACATATGGGGAATGACACTAAGATTAGCAAATCTTTCTTACATCTCTTAAATCAAGCCAAACATAATATCAAAAGTGACATTAAGAAACTTTGGTTTATTTTAAATTAGCTTTTTTAATATGATTGTCCTTAGGAATTAGTTGGATTGAATGAAATTACATGCTTGTGCCTCTTTATTTCTTTCCAATCATATAAAAAAACATTGTATGCAACTTGAATCATGCATTCATTTCTTCAAAAATTAATTAAACATAACTGATTTCCTTTATGTCAAGCTTGCATGAATATGTGTGACTATTATCACTATTAAATCCAAATATATATTTCAAATCTTATAAACACGTGATTACATATGCTATAAATGCTAGTTATAAATACATAAGAAATGCAAATGATTATAGCATAAGTGTATGAAGTAAAGTTCTTTTCTTTCATTCACATATATTGATTTATGTAAGTAAGAATGTTAATGGGTATTTAGTCTGGACATCCCAAAAATACGAGGCTTTAACTAGCCCCAATGAGATCATTTGATTACCTCACTTCCCTGGTTTAACAATGGCATGTATTCCATTTGATTTCATTCTTACATATTTCAATATTAGAATTTTTAAGGCTTTACTCCATGTGCATAAACCTTTTCAATCAAATAAAAGTATAACTCTTGCATGGTTTTATCTCCTTTAGTTATGTATACATTCATATGTATTTGGAAAAGCAAATATTTAGTCTGGACATCCCGGGAATACAAAGCTTTAAGTAGCCCCAAGGAGGTCATTTGATTACCTCACTTCCTTGGTTAAAAATGACACGTACTAGCTTATGTCTCTCATACATGTATGCGTACTTAATTATGGAGTCAAAACCCCCTCTTTCTTTTAACAAAATACATGTATTTGCAATTGTTCAAGTGATATAATTAATTAATCATGTGATCAAAAGCTCTCTTTCTTACATCCATGTATGCAAACTTACATGTGTTTGAATGCAAATGTATTTAGCCTGGACATCCCAAAAATATGAGGCTTTAGTTAGCCCTAAGGAGGTCATTTAATTACCTCACTTCCCTAGTTAACAATGACATGTACCTCTTTAGCTTCATTCATATATATTTTTGCATAAGAATCTAGATAGAGCTTTAAATCAATATGATAAAAATAATTCAATCAAAAAGAAAATATAAACTTTAAATGTACATGTTCATATTCATCATTTAAGTGTGCCAACACATATTGCATGTATATATATGTTTAGGACTTAGTCATATGCATGCTACATATGATGGAAAGAAATGAACAAACATGTGTTATGTGATAGTACTTAATTCCAATTAATCTTAAGATGTCTTTCTTATTGAATGAGATTATTTAAAGTGAACCTAAACCTATGATTAATTAAAATAAGTCATTCATTAAAGAGAATTGATTAATTAATATACTTTAGATCTAGCTTAAGGTAGGGATAATAGAGAGTGATCCTCTCTTTCCTTTTCTTTATAACACTTAGTTGCTAAGTGTAAATTAAATGGAATAAAAGAAAACATTAAGTAAAACTTGCAAAATAATTAAGTCACTTAAAGTGAGACCATCCTTTATAATTAAATCCCTTGCATACTTAGAAAATTACAACAAAGCTTAGTTAATGTATACCACACAAGCTTTAATACACACACTTTAGAATTAAGTCATAACTTTAGCTTTATGTTAGGGAAGTGCATGGTGTGATGAATGTTTGGATTTATGATGTATTATTTTAGACTGGATATTAGAGTGTATGCTTCGTAGACTGAATGTTAGGCCATGATTAGCCTAATCATATTTTTTACAACATATTATGCTTAAGGGGTGCTTAAAATAAATATAAATGCTCTCTTTTGTAGGTTGCTTAACTACTAAGTATAATCCAAATTAAACCAGGTGGGCTCGGTTACCCATATGCAGGGTACTAAGTCAAAATTATTCATATAACTACTTGGGTTGTATGGTGTGTTTAGCTAACACTTATTTTGTAGGTGTAGTTAGATTTACTTTTCCTATTTTTAATGTAATTTTGCATTAGGAATTAAGATTAGTGTTATGAGAGATTAGGATGAGTAGTGCCTAGAAGGCTTTGTCCTGAGAGACCCTATGATGCCTTTGAAGCAACCACATCCAGATCAAATCAAAGGAGAAAAGAAGTGGAGATATGAAGAATGAAGAAAAAAAGACCCCCATAACATTTATTATTTGTAATTACAATTATTCTTTTATATATCGGGTTGTATAAGGGTAGAGCTCTGATATCCATTTTCTCTTTTTGGGTTGTATGACGGTACTCGACTGCACCGATCTTTTATTCTTTTATGTTGGATTTATAAATTGTTTGATATTTTGTTTATAATTGTGCAATAGAAATAGCATGCCTCTTCTTAGTTTCTTACTTATATGGTGATTTAATGTGTGACCTGGATCCGATTAGGCTCTTAGGGAAAAATAAATTGTCTACCCCCAACTACAACTCATAACTAAATTTGCTAAGTAACTCATAACATCACATAAAGCCTAGGCATTAAATCAAGATAATTAAAAGATTTTGTAACCCCTTAGCTGAATGTTGTATGCTTAATATCATGCATCCATATTGTTTCGCTCTTGCTAAGAGAGGGTTTCCATCCTTGCACGATAAGAGAACACTTAACCTTTGAGGGTCTCTTATGTGGTGGAAAACAAATCTTTTTCTCTGATTTAGCTAATAACCTCATTTCATCATGCATTTAGACATATAAAAATCTATGACTTTTGTCAAAATGAAGAGTCCAAAATAAAATAAAAATTTAAAAAATAAATTGCATTAGACTAAGTTATGGTTCATACCACTCATGCTCTAGTCTCTTAGGGAGTGGGTTTAAGAACTTTAGTTTCTTTCTAAATACTAACAACCCAATTATCTTACAAAGTCATATGACTTGCCTACATGGTTTTAAAGCATAGGAGGAGTTAGCTGACTGTCACTCCAAGTGGTTATAAGTTCAGCAGTCAAGTGGTTTACCCTCTCTTGTGGATGTAAACCATATACACATCTTCGCTTAGATTTAGGATGTGCTTTGGCCCTTGCTAAAGCTTCCTAGATTTAGGATCCGAGGTTGTTGTTTCCTTCACGCTATAAGTATAAATCCTCACCTCTTAGGCATTTTCATAACCTTGTATTATGGGATCATAAGCCTTAGACTTCTAATAAAATTCCAACTCAAACATATAATTCTCCTCAATTTCAAACATATAAAGCCCAATCATAGGATAGGTTGAAATGCTCACTAGGTTTCCTAGTATCATGATCATTCCCTACTCATCTCCTTCGGCTTCGATAATAAGTCTCTCATTTTTGATCTACCCCGATTGATTTTCCAAATATAACAAATTTATTGATAGTCCTATCTTTGAAAATATTTGGCGACAATAATTGCCTACTTTAATCGAGAGTATTCTTAAGAAATTCACCTTCATTAGGATGTAACTAACTATGGGGGTTTGCCCACATAGGGAACTTTAGAACCTGGTTTAATATAAATGCTACTTTATTTATTCATGTAAAGTAGGAAAAAAATCTTTGATATATCCGAAGACCCATCATGCCTTAGGAGTCCTTATTAGGTGATTAGGTCCATTATATAGTGGTGATTTCTATCTTTCGAGATAGTGCACTATTCCTTGATGTTGTATTCGATCACATCAATAAGTACACCCTCAAATCTGTGTGGTGTCACTCATACATATATCGAAAATAAACACCACATCTACCTAAGTACCTAATGTTAAGGGTTATCATCGATAACCATTATAACAAAGAGAAAAATGGATTTTTGGAAAATATTTTGATATAATTTTTTCCTTAATTTTAAAAAAAATTATTTATAAACTTTATTAGACATAATTAATGGATTTTCTAATAGATAATATGTTGGGTCACTATTTAATAACTAATAACCTAAGAGTGCCTAGTTCTCTTAAATTGCATTTGATTTATACCAACCTCTTAACTCCTTTTCAAAAAATCACATATCTCGATCTATTCATCAATAACCATGGGTATCATCCTTATTATTTGATATAGCATTGAATATGATAATCAAAATGGCTTAAAGTGGAATGTAGGGTTTGTTTGGGATATGTGCAACTGTCTGAAAAAGCAGTGGTAGAGATGTTGTAGAAGAATCAACTGTTTAGGAAGTTGCAGTGGGGTCTTCAATATTTTTTTTTAATTTTCAAATTATCAAACCACAGCTTTCTGGCAGCCATTGCAGGGAGACAAGTTAGATTAAAAAACACAGCTTTCTCATCATAAATTCTTTAAAACACAAGTGGGATGTAGTGCCCAAACGGCATTGCAATGCGGTGCACCACTGCACCTCATTGTCACTGACACGCTAAACACACCCGTAACCTCCAATGTAGAAACAACACTTAAGATGTATGGTCTAGAAAGTGGAGGGTTAGTGGCATGTAGTGGTGGTCGAGTAAATTAAGAAAAAGCCTAAACCTAAGGGCATATATAAACATAGATTTTGAAATTTAAGCGAGAGGAATATTGTGGTCACCAATTGTTAAAAATACTTGTAATGGTTAGAATGATGTTTCTAGTTTAGATTTATGATATATAGTGATGTTTCATAATTTAGAGCTAGGCTTATAAATGATGAAATTCATAGACTTAAGTTTCGTGAAACCAAGCATTAGCCAAGAGTTTCAATGTAGAATATATTTGCTACCGATCCATTAAAAAATCATTTTGTTTGTATAACTTACAAGCCTCAAATTAATGATAATTCTATATTCATTCAATAAAATATATCATCTTGCAGATCTTAAAGTCATGAATCTAATGAAATTGTTTGATCAAAATTATCAAATTGATCTGAATTGTTTCAAAAATATTGTGATCAATGATATTAAGTTGTCATTTTATGTTAAAATATGTGTACCTTTGAGAATAACCATTCAATATAGTCTACTCATAAAATATAGGGCTATAATGCTCACACTAATTTAAAACTATTTAGATCAAGTCGGACAAACTATATAAAAAAATAGTATTGCCTCAGAATGTTGGAAATAAACAATCACAATAGAGTTCGTCATATTAGAAGTTATCACATGTGAGACATAGAGATTCCATCCATAGGTTTAAACTTTTTTTTTTATGTTATTTGAAAAGTAACTATGAAAAGAATATTTTAACAATAAACTTGCTTCTTTTAATCACCATAATAAAATTAGAAGTCATATATATATATATATATATTAGAGCCAATAAAGTAAAAAAAATTTCTTAAAGCATATTCCTTTTCAAAAATTCAATTAAAAACAATTATTTTGTTTGATTATTTGAAGAATTAGAGGAGGGATCTATGCTAATTACAATGGAAGAGAAATAATCAATATTCTTTTTTTTTTTTAACTTAGGGAGAGAAAGAAACTAAGTGTGTCAATTCTCATTGAAATCGGATTTCAATTTCACTTGAAGTTGACCTAATTATGTCCAATATATTTATTATATGAGTCAAAATATTTAACCTTAACTTGATGAACTAACCAAATCCTGCCTAACTTGATCTATATACATCTAACTTGTTTACTATATAAATCAAGCTTTATTTCCATCAATATGATCAAATTAATTTGAATAGAAGCTGTTTAACCTAACTAACACCAATCTGAATTTATCTAACTCAAATCTTAATAATAATCAAATCAATTTTGAGTTAATTTCAAATTATTTATGTCAACCCTATTCAAACCTAAATAAATAATAGGTCTATATTTTGCACCTAAATCCAACTCAAATATTAATTAAATCAATCCAAATATATTTTTTTTTTTCAAAATTAAGTTTGAATTCTATTATTTGATTGGGTATTTTTGTTGACTTATAATTGATTTAATGAAAGAGTATGTAGGGGTGTAAACGAGTCGAGCCGAGCAATGTAACTTGCTCGTGGGCCATTTGAAATTTGTTTTGTGTTAGCTTATATATCGAGCTTGAATATCGCTCTTTCGCTAGTTAACGAGCAACACGTGCTCGAACAACGAGCTTTTTTGACTTCTATAGGGAGGATTCAATCTCTAATCAATATTTTACATAACAAAAATTTTAACCACTAAATCACGCCAGATTTGTAATATATAAATGTGTTATATATATATAAAATAATAATAATAATAATAGTAATAATAATAATAGTCATAAATAAAAATAATTATAATAAAATAATAATAATAATAATTATTATTATAATAAATAATAATAATAATAATAATAATAATAATAATAATAATATAATATAATATTTTATTTAGAGCCAAACATGTTCGAACAAATGATTGCTTATGTTCGGCTCGTTTATATATCGAGATTGAAATGTTTGTTCGTGTTCGGCTCGCTTAGTTAAGGAATGAGTTGAATACGAGATGTTCATGAATAATGAATTTTTTTTTTGACAGCTCTAAGAATATGATGATTTCTTTATGTCACGATTTTAAAAAAGAAATGAAAAAAAATATTTTGAGTACAAACGCAAAAGTAAGTTAGGTAGCTTTAAGCTAAGGCGAGCCCTTTTCCCAAAGCTCTGCATCATGCGTGTATCCACGTCATCCATGCATGCTTATGTTTTATAAGAAAATAAAGCATAGAAATACTGTGGAAAAGAGAAATACAGATTAAAAGAAGATGAGATCAACCAACATTAAAAGTATGTGCTCAAAAGGATATCGATGGCTTAGTAGACAGTCACCAACTAAAAATTAATTATATATTATGATCTTATCTTTCAACTCAAATTTTCACATTTGTTGCATGCTAGAAAACCTAAGTAAAGAAAATTTACGCAAATGGTTATACCAAAGACACAATACGTAATTAAAGGCATTTAACATAAAATTAATTGATTTAACGTTAAAACCTCAAAAGAGGAAACCATATCAAGAAAAGCTTCCACTACGATTTTTGAGTACAAAATCTTCGATAACAGATTCTGATCAGATATGAGAGAGGAATTTGTAACAACGATCATTAGAATTTTATCAATCAGAAATATTATAGACAATTCTGACACAATTCCTCTACTTGATTCAATGAGTAATCTTGTTTAATCTTAGGATCTTGTTTTATCTCTCTTCCTCCTCACTGCTATATATATATATATATATATATATATATATATATATATATATATATATATATATATATTCTATTTACTCTTCCTTTTCTTTTGACTCTTCCTCTTCTTCCTTTTTCTTCTTCCTTTAGATTGATCTAATGATCAAATAAAATGGTATTACAGGAGCTGATTATTCTTCATTTTTATCTTCACTATTTTCACTTGTTTCATGGGGAATGAACATTTATAGATTTATAGGATTCAGAAATGTAAAGTTATCCACTTCGATCGGACGGAGAGATTCCTTCGATCATTTGATATTTTGAGCATTTGGATGCCCAAATGACGCCTAATTATGAATCTTTCGTTAGATCCTTCAGACGCCGAACTATAAACATCTATATTTTTTTGAGATTTAATTGATGTCCCAAAGATTCCGATGATATTTGAGTCTTTGATTCGATCGGTTTGGCTGAAATCGTATCATTTCGACAAGATTTGTCTTTTGGTAGTGGTATTTTGAGAGCCATATCAACATTAAAATTTTGAAGTGAAAGTAAATCCTCTAAAATTTATATAGAGTTCTACTATTAACCGACGCAATTTAGTACTTCAAACATCAACTCCACGTCCAATTTAATTTATCCAAAGCATTTATAAATATTAGAAAAATATCCAAATCATAATTGGTTCCCATCGAGAGGGCTAATCATTGGCTATTACAATCAACTGAATTAAAATATATATTTATTATTTTAAATATTAAAAAAAAATTGATGATAAAGAATATGCCGAAACGTCTTAAAGCCCTGATGATGTGGCAAATTGGAACCGTTTTATAGAACGTTGATTAGTGGTGAGAAATGAGAGAAGAAGACTACCTAAACTATAATCTAATTGGTTGAAGTATTTGCTTCGCATCGTAAGATTCAAGTTATATATATATATTATTGAGGGGGAAATTTTTTTTATTTTTAATTAAGAAATGTGATAACCAGCAACGTGGTGATGACTCGACAAATTTGTACTAGACGAAAGCAACGCCTCACCCTCCTTTTCGTAAGAAAAAAGAAAAAAAAGGTAGACCTTACCCCCTCCTCTCCCTATCTTGACCGAACTAAAGATACAGAGCGTATTTAAATTATTTATTTATTTTCCTTTTCCCCAACTTCAGCCACCAAATTCGTTCCCAGTTTGGGTGATTTAGGGTTAATAAATGTATACAAAAGAGATAATATAGCTACAACATATAATTAAATATATAAAAATGTTATTTTGAAACTATTTGTTTTGGTGATATAATTAAAATCTGCAATTTTTAGACAATATAGCTACATCTTAAGACCACTTGGTTAGACTTTCTACCACCAAAACAATCTAAAAAAAAAAAAATACTTCAATCTTTTGGCGGAAAAAATATATATATTTTTAATTTATCTTCTTTAAATTACATAAATTTAATTTGAACATTATTTATAATTTATATTAGTTTAAAAATAATTTATTTAATTTTTAAAAATTAATATTTTTCACATGTACTTAAGATAACTCAATAATTACTCAATTATTTTATAAAAATTAAATGTATGAGTTGAGTTTAATGAATTAATATAAAAAAATTTCATTTCAAATCAACGCAAAATAAAAATGATTGATCTTACATTTTCAAAAAAAATAAAAAAATCATCCTCTGTCAACATGTAAAGAAATATCTTTCTAGAAAACAGAAAAATTGGGAAATTGATTTGCACATCATTAATGACAACTTTAGAAAAAAAAAACTTACAAAGATCACTGAGACAACGAATTTATGGCACCAAAACTTCTACAAGAGTCCGCCCATACAAGAACCTTAGAAAATCACAGGTGTCTCATGTATGGCAAGATATATATATATCTCACAGAAGAGAGTAAGAAAGATTAGAAAGTCACCCTTTAAAAAAAAGAAATCTGAGAGAGGAGAATCAAAAACTTAATTAGGGTTTAGGAGATTGCTGGAAGATCAGACAGTTGAGGAGAGTTTCTGCTGTTATTGTCACGAGAAAGCAGATATGGAAGCAGTCTTATCTGCCTCTTTATTGAGATTGCTGGAAGATCATATCCAAAACAGGGTAAATTCTTCTGCGCACCTGCATTCCATTAAAATGATCTGAAAGTAAGTTTAATCTAATGATGAAAAAAGATCAAATTTGACAAAGCCAAGCATATGAAAGTACCAATTCTTTTACCACTAAAGAACATAGTTATGCTCAATAACTCCACACTAAAAAGCTGTTTTTGTACAGAGTGAAGAAGTGTGATCCATTGATTTGATTTGCCTTCTTGAAACTAAAGTAGGTTCGGGCATCTTTTTGGATCCATTATTTCTTATTTCAATAAATATAATGATAAAAATTTGGAAGATCTGCATACATACCACACAATTCCTAAGTATTATATATCTGACACCAAAAGTTTGATATTTATATTTATCAGCTTCCCTATGTATGAAAAGATGCATGTAAATAAGAAATTTTTGTATGTGATGTTAAGGATTTGAGTTTTATGCATGTAAATATAAAACTTCAGGAGTTAGATATGAAAATATATAAAATTATATGCTATGTATATAAATGCTCCTAAAAATATTCATTTTTGTCCTGATTGGCAGATATGAATTAAAGAGAAAGAATCCCCACAAGGTTTCATTCAACCGCCTGCTCACTACTCAAATTATCCATAGAGAGGTTGTTGGCTCTGGTTCTATAGATTCTTGGCCACCTTCATTTATTCATCCAACAATGTTCTTGGTAGAAAGTGCCCCAGGAGTCCTTAAAACAGAATTATCATCTTCTACTGCATTCGGTTCAATGAAGAAAAGGTTGAAGGGAATAACATTCATTCTAGCAGATTTACTTATTTCAATGAATGTCTCTTCTGGAAGAGCTTATGCACCTAACGTGTACAGGCCTCTCTATTCCATAGTCAGATAATCAAGTTGATACATTTCATTTGCTTCTAAATTCAAGCAGGTCTCATCTTCCCTCAAAATTGAACAAGAGAAAATCCTAAGCCTATTGGAGAATGATCCAAACAATCCTTTCTTGCTTGCTAGGGCAAAACTACCCATAGTAATTATTTCAACTGACTATTTGCGAATGTCTACGGATCAAATAAAAAGTAATGATAGCATGGTAGTCAAGAGAACGATGACTTATAGTTTTGTACGATTCAGTGAAAGAAAAAACAAATCAAAATTCTATCAATGAACTTGCTACTCCAATTAGGGTTGTTAGCACTTAATTTGATATTCTCAGGGAAGTTATTAATTATTTCTCAGATCTCACTAACTAAGATTCTTCACTTCATTCTTCTCTTGTTATGCATGTTGGCATCAACTTGCTTAGATCTTATTTAGTGTAACCTAATTAAGCCTTATATTGATGAAGAAATTATGATAATCTTTCATAATATTTGAGCCGATAAAAAGTTTGGGCCCAACGGACTCATTGATAAATTCTTTACTAAGGCTAGGATATTATTGAAAATAAATTGTTGCTTGCAGTTCGCCATTTTTTAAATTCAAAAAACCTATCAGATATGATCCAACTCATCATCATTATGCTGACTCCTGGTTCACTTATTGATTAGTCTCATTTCTTTCAGCAATAGTTTCTATAAAATTATTGTCTAAATTCTTGTAAATAGGCTAAAGAAAGTCTTCCTTTAATTGTGCATGCTGCGCAAATGGCATTGATAAAAAGTAGGGACATCACAAATAATATTGCTCTTGCCTATGAACTCATATAATTTCACTTCTAGAAATTTGGGTAACTTATTTGTGCTAAGATTGACATCACAATAGCCTTTGATAGTATCAATAAGAGATCCATCCTACTCCATAAATGTTTATCTCTAGTTTAGTTACTAAATTTCAGCCAACATTAATGAGGTTCCTTTTTCAATTGTTTTGAATGGGGAGATTAATAGTTACCTCATGTCCTATAATGGCTTGTCTCCATTTCTTTTTGCCATAGTTAAAATATATTCTCTGACTTACAAGACATGTATATTTCCTAAGATGGATATCATCCTATATCAAGGATGAATAAAATGTCGACATCCATTTTATTTTTATTGATGACTTCTTGTGATTTTAGTATGATCAAATTGCCATCACCTATCTTTTTTTTGTTGATGACTTGCCTGTGATTTTCGAAGGTGGTATCATTCTATCCAAAATGATCATATTTCTACATGGTGAATTTGCAAACTCCTAAAAAATCTCCCCCAATTGGCTTTAAATATGAGTTTGTATATTAATTTCGGTAAATTTGAAATTTACTTGTTTGTCATCACCATGTTGGATGATCTTTGTGAGATTTTGAAGATGAACTTGGCCAAATTTCCTATTATATATTTAGGTTTGCTCCACTACTAGTATGGTTCAAGTGAAAGGTCGTCTCCCTCTATTTGATAGGTTAAATAGATGGTTAGCGGGTTGGAAGAACAAATCTCAAGCTCTATCATTCCTGATGGGAAGTGGATAATTCTATGGAATTCAATAACATCAATTATTTCAATGCCATTAAAAACTTAACTATCTCCGCTGATACAAATAAAATTCTTTAGAATTAGGATAACAGCTTCTCTAACTCTAAAACTAAGAATGTTATTTTTGGTAATTTGTTTTCTGATGATTGGTCACATTATATCTATCTTCAAAGGACTTCTTTAAAACGCTCCTTGTTTTGTCAGATAGCTCTTACTTAAGAATTAAAAATAACAAATGAAATCCTAATTGAGGATATTATTATTATTAACAATCAATGCAAATTTTGTTATCGCAATAATGAGATCCATAACTCATTATCTGATAACTTCTTCCTCTATAAGTTTAGGCAAATTTTACAAACTAGTAATTACTCTAATTATGAAATTGGCAGAAGATTGCATATTCTTATTATCTCTTTGTTGGCTTATGTGATATGGCATGCAAGACAGAAAAAGCATTTTTTTTCAAATGTTTCTCCATCTGGAATAGAATTTGTTGTTAAGGTTAAGATGCTTGAGGCTTATAAATTGTGAAAGTGGTAGCTTTAGCACTAAGGCATTTTTTAACTCTTAGAAATATTGTTACTGTGGGCTGGATACTGAATTCAAATTTCTTGAATCCATTTTGGTTTTCATTGAATCTTTATTTTTTAAATTCTTAAAAACATATTTTTCTTATGGGTTTGAGGAATTCTAATTTTCACTATATTGGTGACTAGCCTAAGTGCTTTTTCCTGTTTTATCTGATGGTTGGATACTTTTGAACTTTGATGTTGGGTCAAACTGCATTGCTTCTCATTTTATATCTCATTTGCCACCTTCGGGATGTTGAAATTGGACCTTTTACATTATTTGAATGGATAGTCCTCGTCACCTTTCATAGTCTTCGTTTCTTCTATGGACGAAGTATGCATGTTAATATCCATCCTATATAAGCCCATCCATCGATCCCTGATCTCTACTTTCTTGTGACCACTATTTTTTGACGTCTTGATATCATATTTATTATGTTAGGTTTTTTGGTTTGAACTGCTTAATTTAAATGTATGTAATTTTGTAGCTTTTTTTCCTGATGCGTACATTTATATATAATCTTCTTTCTTTAATAGATTGGGCTTTAGCTCTCTCATCATGGAAGAAAAATAATTCAAACAACTGAACCAAAAAGCTTAAACTCCTAAGTGTACATTCACATAAAGAAAAGTGGAAAAAAAGCAACAAATAGATTTTATACAATTGGAACAAACTGATAATAAATGTACACTGAAGAAATGAAAAAAAAAAAGAATGCAAATCAAGCAGAATCCATTCTCCTGCTTAACGAAATATAAATATTTTTTTACTATTGTGCTGCAAAACTTGCTTTCACAACTATTGCGGCCATCCCAACACTTCACCGGAATCCTTAGAGATAAGATACCACGACACATGTGGTATAATTCAAAAGAATTACACCACTAATTTTCACTCTAAATAAGTAACTCAATAGAATCTGGTTGTATCTATCAAAATTTTACTTAGGCATCATTTAATTTGCTGAAAAAGCAATGCAGTGTAAGAAAAATTCAATATAATTCAAATGCAGTGTCTTTGAAATACTTAAGAGTTGTTTAGGTAGACCGTAGAGGTGAAATAAATATAAGAAATTACTTTTTTTTTTGTATTTGAAATGAGTTGAATAAGAAAAGCAATGTAAAACTCAAAAGTGGATAGAAATGGTGGTGACGGGCGGCAACCAGCGGAATAGTGCCTACAATGTATATTTTTTGAGCAATCATGTATGTAATTTTGTGTTTTTAGAATTTTTTTTTTTCATTTATTCTGTTCATGTGCTTGTAATCACATTTTATCATGCTATCAAAGCTTCCACGTGAAAAAAAAAAACAACGTATGGAAACTTTTTTCTTTTATTTTCTTTTCATTTTTAAAAAATGAGGTTTTATTCATTTGTTTAAATTATTAGTCTATCATATGACTTTAATTAATGTTAACTTGTTCTAGTCAATGGTTCTGAATTAGTTGCATTGTCTGAAGTCACAATTGTGAGAAAGCCATTAATATGCTTGGTTTTAGCCCAGCACTTATGTCTTGCAAATGTTAATTAAATTCAAAATACAATGGATCCCAATCTAATAGTTGAATCAAGATATTATATGATACAAAGCATGATGAGATAGCAAAATAAGTAATAGGATAATAACTTCGAAACAAATTCCTATGGATAGCAAAGAGAGGCGAATTTAAAAGAAACATTTAATTAAAGTCAATAGTAGATTAGGCAATCCTAAAATTGAATGATAATTTTTTAGTATATATAAAAAAGGTCTAGAACAATTTCAGCACATTTGATTTAAATATATATATATATATATATATATAGGAGTAATACTTTCAGCGAGGGGTATTAAAAATTGTCCATTATTTGTCAAATTTGACCGTTATTTAATTCATGTGTGTAAATGGTAAAAGTTCATATCTAAATGATGATGCCTTAAGGACTTCTATCCATAATTCACCCTCCTCAAACCACAAACTTGACAGTTCTCCAACCTGGTAACAAGCATTTACCTTGCATTTCAAACTTCTTATATAAGCTTCTGAGAGCACGCATAGTTGTTTGACAAAGAAAATTGAGCAAACAGGTTTTGACAATGGATAATGAATTTTTTAGAAATTTCATCCACATCAAGGATTCATTTTCTGATTTGAGATTTCTTATAGGTACAACTCCCATGATAAACTATTTTTCCAATTTACAAGAAAGAACTCTTAATTAAGAAGTTTTTAAGATTATAAGTTTTCTTTGTGTGAATGGCTTCTCCTATCGCAAATTTTATTGTCATTTTTGTGCTCCAAGCATTGAGGGGGTTAATGTAAACCCTATTATGAGCATATGTTTTCATTGTCCAAGATCAAGCGATGGATCCTAATCTACATAGTTAGAAGACAGCACAGTTTTAGGAGGTCCAAGGAGCTTTTTAGAACCTTAGGTACTTTATAATGGTAGGTATAGCTAGACTAACAAACGGCTTTATGATTGACTCAACACAAAGCGTGATCATTAGAGAAGATATAAATGTTCTAAAGCATAATAATTAGTGGTTCAAAGCAACTTTTTAAGTATGACCCCTCAATAGAGAGAAAATCATTTGATCTCTACTAACTTTGAGACAAAATGTATGGCCAATTTAGTTGCATTAAAATGACATTGGCTCTTTTGTGATCCTGTCAAGCCTTGGCATGTTTGACAAAAGGGTATAAGGGAAACTTAAATTATGGAGTTGTTGAAATTTTTTTTATATATTTTATATTTTTCACATGTTTGTATATTTATAATTTGCATAATTTAGTACCCCTTGTCAGCAGATTTATCTATTTTGGGTTGTCAAGAGAGATTTCAATAGCTTTATATAAGATCTAGGTGCAAACTTATGCTATATTCTTTACTTGGCTTTATTTTGGGTAAGAAGATGCTATTGTTAGGATATAAGGCTTTGAAACTTCAGGAATGTCACTTACTAGGAGATTTAAAGTAGACCTTACAAACACTAATATAAGCACTCAAATGAACTCAATTGAAGACAACCCTAATGGATCCTCTAAAAATGTTTTTATTTTTTTAATGTGGGAAAGACTTCACCAAGATGTTCCAGTCAACTCTTACTAAAACACATTTTTTAAATAACCCTTATATGGAATCAGCCTTTGTTGGATAGATCTTACTACCTTAAATTATTGTGGACAATCAAGCACAAATAGGCTGATCCTATCTTGATCACATGCAAATTGAAGAACAACAATTGATGGCGTCAAGGAAGTTACCAGAGATCCCATTATTGATGCTAAAAAGGTCGGTATGGATAAAGCTACCAAGTTAAGATTCACAGTGGCTATAATAAATAACTATAAATTGATAGGTGATAGGAACTAGGCAACAACAAGATAATTTCTAAGGTGGGTAAAGCTTATATCCTTGAACTGATACCATCTTAGAGTTGAGTATGTCACTTAAAAGCTCCTCAAACTCTAACTGGGAGCTTGAATTTATTGAGGAGGGAAAAGTAGGTAATGGAAGGAGCCCTTGAATAAGGAGTAGAAGAGATGCTGCATGTTCCTTGGAGAGAAAACTATATATAAAAGGCCTATTAGTTGGTTAGATCACAAGCACAAGCCTTAATTAGTAGAGGTCATGTATGATTATGTGCCAAGAATGTGTTATTATACAATTACACTGTATTTTGAGTAACTAAGGAATTGTTTTTATTTTTAAAATTTTTTTATTAACATGAAGGAAAATCCACCCCATAGTGAAGACTATTGGACTTCAAACACTCCTATTGCATCAAAATAGATCTCCACTTGAGTAACAAATTTCGCTGCTCAATTTAATGTTGTATTTGTAAATTTTATGGTTGCTAATAGTTCAAAAAAAACTTTTGGTAAGTTGTTAGAAACTCAAGTTGGTATAGAATTACATATTTATTGATACAATGAAGTGTAGCTACCTATAAGAAACAGATGATAAAAATAAGATGTCATGCCTACGCATAATTTTAACTAAATTTACATGTCATAAGCTATGATTCATGGTAAATTTTATGTTCTATTTATATTTAAATTATATAACATATTCTCATTTATAAGTGGAACTACATCTAAAGTATGCTTCATTTTAAAGTTGTCAATGGGCAATGTACAAAGCAACATGTAAAGTTAAAGTGGTATGCAAGGCTTCAATAAAAACAAAATCACTAATACACATTATATAAAACCACTGTCTAGTATAATACATGAGAAGTAACAAATAACTAAGCATCACATTAACATATCAATAGGTTAGAGACATTTTTTTATGGAGCTGAACAAAAAATGGATATGCAAGAATAGCTTGAACAAATAATAAATAAATAAATGTAGCTAAACCAAGAAAAAGTGATTACTATAATTATCATCATAATCCTTAGCCTTCTCCAACTGTTTGGGTAGGCTTCATAAATCCTCCTCCATTCAATCATATTGGGCATTAGATAATACATTAAATCTAGCTAATGTACTCCTTTTTCATAAATGCTAGCTATGTTAACTTTGGATTTGGGTCACCCCATTTTCCTTCCTATTATTTTAGCATACATTCCATCTACCAATATCATTAGTACATTTTACTTTCCTCGATTATACATGCCCAATCCACCCAAAACTATATTCCATCAATTATTTTCAATAAAAGCAAAACCCTTCATTTTTCACATACAATCATTTTTTATGCAATATTTTTATGTTTTGCTACAAATCATCAAGTATAACAGATACCCTTAATTACTTTTGTTGCTTAGCACTTTATCCTAAAAGAAAAGGTAATGTAAAGTTAATTTTATGAAACGATAAAGTCGTGATGAATCATAGGTAGAATCAATTAAGTAGAAGACGAGGAAAAAAAGTTGAACAACCTGGAAAAACTCATAAAGCGAAAAAAAAATCATTAAAAAGAACATAAAGAAAACTACATAAATAATAGTAGAATTATCTCATATGATTAAACCCCTTGTCACTAACACAAACACTACTCTCTTCTACTTCCTACACCAGCCATGCTTTCTTCACGATTTCATAATTCAATATATAAGAGCCCTATTTATGATTGCATTAGAAATGACTATAAAGCAACTTTGTTTGCCGCCCAAAAATGTTTATATTCTTCTCCCACCATCTATTTACAAACTTGTACCTAAAAGATTTCTAAATCTCTGAAGAATAATTGACCACAAACAAACTTGATCTTTAACATAAAAAATGAATAAACTTGGAAAAATCTTACCAACATAGTGGTCAGCCACCGAAGAAATGTTGAGTTTATGTCTTAAACTCATCAATGAAGTTGTTTCTTTCATATGGCCTCTAATTTCTTTTAGACCTATGCGGTGCTTTAACTAAGCAATTACTATTTATATAATACAACAGCAGAGTGGACAAAACAAATACCTTCAAAAGACAAAATCCTTTGCCCAAGAATTCCAACTGGCAAAGCCTGCTTAGTCGTAGATGATACCACTAATCAGAGTAGTGTATTCCATAACCATGACTAATGAGCGTATCAGCTATAACACTCCTAGATTCATTGCATAGTACATCTGCATCTTTTCCTTTTAAAGGTTTGTGTATAACAACTTTCACTGATCCTGAATTCAAAATGCCTTCCATTCCTGCAGGCATCAGGTTTCTAGCACCTAAAAGAGTAATTGGCACTACTGGTGCTTCAGTTTTGACAGCAACAGTGAAGGCTCCTTTCTGCAGCATTACAAAAAAAAAAAAAAAATCATTACAAAACAAGTTCACAAACTATTTATAAAATATATGCATCTAGAAGCATTTATCTCCATCCAGTCAGCTTTCCCACCTTAAATGCACCTAGTTTACCATCCTTACTTCGAGTACCTTCAGGAAAGAAAAACACAGATGCTCCATTCCTCACACAATCAATACAGCGTTTAAGACATTCCTGCAGTAATGTGAATCGATGTATGAGAATTTATTCACAGAAAAAAAGCATAATAAAAATAAAATAAAAGTCAAAGTCTTCGAGAACAAAAATTCATCATCGGAGGCAACTAAATTCTTTAGAAGGCCACAGAACACATGACTAACTTCCCCCGATTAAAACAAAGGAATAAATTAATGTAGATTGAATTGAAGGTTATGCTTTTTTTCTAGATTATGAGTGTAATCATCCCCAAAATCTGTTCCGAGAATTACGATTAAATGCAAAAAAGAGACGAAAGAAACTATACCAGCTGACTCCTACTGTCCATACGTCTAAGAGGAATGAGGCCCATAAGAAACATTGCCCACCCTATGATAGGAATGACAAAAACACTTGTCTTGCTTATGAACTTAAAGCTCCGTCCAAGCGTCAGAAGGGTGTATATGTCCAAGAAGCTCTGGTGATTGGAAACATAAACAGCAGGAACATCACCAGGAGGCAAATTTTGTAAACCATCAAATTCAAACCTATAGAAAGGAGATATAGTCCAGGTCGCCCAAATCTTCGCAATCATGTGATGAACTCTTCTCTTGTACCGATCCAAGATCATTACAAAAGGGTGCACCAGCAACATTACAACAAAAAGGGGAATCGCAGTCATCGTAGTGACGGCGTAAAAGCAAATCCCACGGACCTTCGAACCCAAATGAACGCCTGACTACAGGAGAAATGGGGGAAAGTGAAAAGATTAAAAAGCATAAAACCTTTAAAACTCTTTTGAAGTGTTTTGAGGGAGAACCTGTCAGAGAGAGCCTGTCATCGCTTGAAGAACTGGCCGTTGCGATATGTGACTTAACGATAACTTTCCGTTGAATCTTCCGAACGATTTTGAAGGGAAATGAGCAGCTCTTGCCACGGAGTTCACGCTTATGGGTGAATTGGTATCTCGAAAACCCTAGAACGACGGCAATAAGAGACTACGGTCACCCCATAAAAAAAGGATCGTTTAAACTTAAGGACTTACCATCGTATGAACAGGGATTTCTTTGCGGCGTCGAGAGGATGCAGTGATTCCATTTGAGGTGAATAAGAGGAAGTGGACTGTCGAATTTACATAGCGAGAAGGCATCCATTCTTCTCGTAGGATTGTGAAGAGCGGAGAAAGAAGCCGAGGGAGAGGATAGCTTGAATGACGGCGACGCGCCGACGACTACAGAGATCATTGTTATATCGGTCAATTAAATGATAAAAATATATGATTCAAACTATATCCTAATATACGATGCATAATAGTGTATTTAATATTTAAATAATAGAATATTGATTTATCATCAGAGGACCATAAAAATCAGGTAAACGTTGATAAAAAATTAATGGTCAATTTGGGTGACGGTGAAAGTGTGGTATCGCATCATATTGAATAATAGTATTTTTTGATCTTTATATATGTGTTATAAGTTAAGTAAAGTTCATAAATTAAATTTGACAGACTTGAAGTGACTGCGTAAATCGATTAAAATATCTGACATCATCAAAAAAATGGCGAAACGATCTCGATCGACAACACTTCGTTGTTGCGTTGAGTCGAAATTGATCAATATAAATATTACAAAATTTAACGATCAATCAATTAAAACGCTATTAAAATTATTAAGCGCGCATATGAATCGGAAACGATGATGTAACAACCTCGTTCACTAAAATTGATCACGCCAATTTAAAAGCGTCAAAATATATCAAATGGACTATCGCTCAATTTGGATAATGCAAATGTCGTGATTTAAAGTGACAATCATCGGACTAAAATACGCGGGGCTTCAAATCAACTCAAATGACTCCGATTGGCTGACTTGCGTTGCGTTAACGAAATGGTCGGGATATAAATATTGCAGCGACGATGAGCAGAGCCGAGTCAACGCTCTGCGCATATCGAGATCGGGAGAGACGTAAGTCAAACAACTCGCGAAATTGATTTGGCATTGCAAACGGAAATCTATCAAATGAGACCATTTCTCGATTCGGATGAGTTTGTACGAAAATTGAGCGGTAGCGGCGGCGCATTTTGAAGAAGTGGGTTGACGTCGACGAAAAACTACGATCGCAAAGCGTTGTCGTTAGGTTCGAAATATTAGAATTATCCAAAATTAATTTATATTAACTATGCTCGTTTACCGGCATGAAATCTATGTTAAAGCCGTTTAGTCAATTTAGAATTAATTTTAAAAATTCCTAAATTACCCCCACTCAACAACCATTCCCCTAATTTCATCTTATCTAATTCAAAAAAAAAAACCTGAAAAAAATTCCTCCCATTTTTTTCCATTTATGATAGTTTCCTATTTTCCCTCTCATTCTCCCCACTCTCTCTCTCTCTCTCTCTCTCTCTCTCTCGCATTCCTCTCATCCAAAATAGTGAAAGAAAATCTCTCTCTCTCTGGCTGTTTCTGCATCGTCGCTCGGAATCCGCGTTTCTACCCGCACTGTTCTGTCGTCGCATCTCCTGCACGCCGCACAAATCCAGCCGCGCGTCTCCGGCAACTGCGCGCCGACCTGCCCCGCTGCACAATTCCGCCGCCACGCCCGCTTCTGCCGCAACCGAGCCCGCCTCCGGCCCGCTCCGTCGCACTGTTCCGACGTTCCGCGCGACCAGAACCCGCCGGCCCGCGACCTCAGAACCACGCGACCCGCCGGCAACATCCCGTTCCGGCGCGACCCGCTGTTGTCCGGCGCAACCCACCCACGCAACCTCTGAATCCCGCGACTGCACTCAGCCCGCCAGCGCACTTCGACCCGACCGCGCGCCATCCCGCCGACCCGAACTGCGCAAACCCAGCCTACAGTTCCACTGCAAGCGTTCCGCCGACCCGTTTTTCCGGCCTGGCCCGCAGCACAATCCCGGCCCGCAGCACAATTCCGGCCCGCAGCGCAATTCCAGCCTCTCAAACCTTTGGCCTGGCTCAACTAAGCCTACACTGTCCTGCCAACCCTCGAACCTCTAGCCCAGCCTGCAAACTCTACAGCCCAAACCTGCGGTCCGTGCTTTCCCTTCACCTACGGTCAGTCCGATCTAAAACCTCGGCCGTTCACAATTTTCCAGAATCGCTTCGCTATCTCATCGTCGAAGTGAAGGCTCGTCATTATCGAGCGTGAGATGAAATTCGGCATGGTGACACCTCTCGTTGCTCATCAGGGTGTCGTGATTGAAGGCTCGTTATGCCATCAAGGCGGGTTGAAGGTGAGTGCTTCAAAACATAGCATCGTGGCAGCAGTTGATATAGCCCTCTGCGGGGATGACGTCGAAATCTATGAAATCTTCAAATTTGGAATATTTGCATATTTTACTTTTATGTAGATGATTGAAGGCCTCATTGTTATAGGTGGTAAGCAGGTTGAAGGTGGCCAAGTCTTCAATCGCTTATCGTAAGACGTGATGGGTAGCAACAGTTAGATAGCCCACCTACGGGGATGGCGTCGAGGCTACTTAATTTTAACTAAAATCAAATTTGAATCAAATTTGAATAAAGAGGGAAAAAAAATCAAATATGAATAAAAGAGAGGGAAATCAAATTTGAATAAAAGAGAGGGAAAATAAATTTGAATAAAAGAATGGTAAAATGGGAACTACTTTTAGGAGTAAATCTTCTTCTTAAAATAACAAATTAAATTATCCTTTGAACATATAGCTCCAAAATATCTTCACCCAGGATCACCCTTTGCAATGAGGAAAGGCAATCCAAATCTACAAAATTGGAGCTTCATTCAACCAAAATAAGAATTTCTCATAATTATGATTTTCAAAATCAATGATTTCATTAATTAGATGAAATTAGCTTTATAAATTCATGCATGTGCTGACATGAGAGATTTCAAGTGTAAATTTTAATGTAAAAGGGCTAATTTGGATTATATTAAATATTATTCTGAAAAATCTAATAAGATATTAGATCAATTTACAATCTTTCTGCCGGATCTGCAATTCTTTGTACAAACAGACAGAAGGCGATACTAAATTCAATTCTACAAAAATCATAGGGCTTCCTTCAATACAAAAATTAAAAAATTTCATCATAATTATGATTTTCAAGATCAATTATTACATTAATTAGATGAATTAGCTAATAAATACGCATGACACACTATGTTGAATGCTTAAATTCAAGTGTCAGGATGTTGCTGAGTCGCTTCCGGTTTAATCTTAGACTGGGTCCGTTAACAAAACCTAAAATCTAAGAGTTTCAAAAGTATATCTAATCCTCATAACAATTAAGCGAGTTGGCGATCTAAAGTTTTTGAAACATATTCAAATTATTCAAACATAAAATTACCTAAAATTATTATACACTTGCATGGGCCCCGACACTACGTTGAATGCTTAAATTATCGAGAATCTGTCGTTTTTTGGTTTAGTCTTAAGAGATGCGGGTTAATAAAACTTATAAAAAGAGTTTCAAATCGGTGAAATATCGGCGATTCTTTCGGTAGATCGATCCAATCCTTTAAGCGAGTTGATAGGATCTAAAACTCTTAAATATATTCAAATTAATCAATTTTTCAAATCAATTTTCAAATATAAATCTGAAACTGTTCAAATGAAACTCTATCATTAAAAACTTAAATCAAGCTTAATCTATCCTTTCTATTTGTCAAGACAAATTAAGAAAATGCTCCCAAAGGAGCCAATGTCAAATCAAGTGTTATGTTATGTTCACTCTCAATCAATCTCACGCTAGTAAGGATGTGACGTGTCCTCATTGCGTGCTTTACAGGCTCCAGTGAAGCAATTATGACCAAAGTCCTCTGATCGGGTGGTTTGGCTAGTCCGACTCCATTATATTACGATCACGACCGTAGCCCGTAGGCTCCCTAATGGTTCTTCCTTTTGAGTTGTGAATCATAAAGTATACTTGATAGAAAAAATAGCCCTCTGTCAACTAAGGTAGACTTAAGATTTTCTCTTTAGATAAATAACTAAGCTATAAACACTCGCATGTACCCCAATACTATGTTGAATGCTTAAATTCAATTATCTGAGGATGATGTGTGGGTTGCTTCCCGATTTAGTCTTATGACTGGGTCCCGGTTAACAAAACCTAAAAACCTATAATAAGAGTTTCAAATCAATAAGATATTCCGATTCTATCGGTGAGGATCTAATCCTCATTAGCTACAGAGTTGACATGATCTAAAACTCTTAAACATATTCTAATTAATCAATTTTCAAGTAACAATCTAGAACTGCTTAAATGGAATTCTATCATTAAAACTTAAATCAAACACAATCTATCCATCTTCCGCAAATATTTATCGGGGGTGACAAATTAAGAAAACTCTAGCTCATAAAGGAGTCAATGTCAAATTAAGTTTTTCACTATGTTCATTCTCAATCAATCTCACTAGTGGGGCGTGGCGTGTCTCTTGTGGCTTGGCTCCACAGATGGAGCGATTACTGAGTCCTCCGATGGTGGTTTGGCTGGACTCTATAATATTACGATCACGACCGTAGCAGTATGCTCCCAGCTCGCCTTTGAGTTGTGAATCATAGGGTATACTTGATAGATACTTGTCATAATGTAGACTTAAGATTATCTTGTAACCACCCCAGTCTAATTTATTGGATGACATAACCCATGTGTTCTTGAGAATCCTTGTCGGGTTGGGTCGACTACCTCCTCGACTAAGTAGACTGGACCCGGATGACGTAACCATGGGATCTAGATCGTACATTATCATTCCCCAACCATCCTGCTTAAATAAATGATGAATTTCATCTTAAATTCTAAAACTCTATACGCTACTATACACCACACATTCATCGATCTAATGACTCAAATTTTAATCGAAAGTTCTCTCACTTATTAAGAGGGTAATTAACTATGTGGGCTTGCTCTATAGAAACCTAGAACCAGATCTAAAGTTCTCACCAAATGAGAAGAAATCTGTAGTGTCTTATCTACTATTTCATCCGCCTTTGAAAATTACACCGACACTTTAAACACTCTTTCATCAAGATAAGAATTTTTGAGCCCAGATTGTGACTCTTGGGATAGGATTCTCTTTCCATCTTGGCTAAATTTAAGCTATAGTTGGAGCATGATAAAATTGATATTTAAAATCAATCATCAATGAAATTAAATTTAAATCAATCATATTCTTATGATTAACTGCTTATTCTCAGATATCGATGGATCTTTAGAACACCATCATCATGCCAGTCAGCCAATATCCATATGGCTAATGCTGTAATCAATACTGGGATGTTAGAGCTACCATTCAATTTAATATTGTAGACTTCCCAATTATCACTGCTGCAAATAATCCTCCACCTGAAGCATCTGCATATTGTACACACCAATCTGTGCAATAGAGGACGACAATTGGAATGACCACTACTGCTACTGAGGTTCCTCAAAAGAGAGTATTTATACTTAAAAGATTGATTCATTTGAAGCATGAAGAGAGAACCTTCATCAAGTGTAAAGTACCATAGTGAATGCGACAACCCCGCAAGTTGAACCTTTGCACTAGGAAGGTATGATACTAAGCCTCTCTTCTGAGAAAATTGAGAAGGCAAAGGAGAAGAAACACTAAACCGTGAGCTGAGTCATTGTTCAATCATAAGTCATACAACCAACCTTACAACCGTGAGTATTTCTACCACAATAAATTTGAAAATTTTGAGATGGGTGAAAAGGAATAGCTCTACTGGTGATGTTAAGCGTGTTTTTGGGTTCAACAAGAAATGCCTTCAACCTTCAAGAATAACATGAAACTCTATCTACTCGAAGCACATAGAGTTCAAGGTTGTTAAGGAAAAATGTCTTATGAAGAACATGTATCAAATGTCAATTATTAAAGAAGCCAAAATGCTCCACTACAAAAGCTACAATCAAGTAGGAGCTCAAAATTGTCTAAGCAATTCCTACACGGTGAGCATCGACACGAACCGATGTTCGAATCATCAAAGGTCCCTATAGAAAGAAAAATAAATATGGATGCCAAAGCCTCAAGAAGAAGTCGACGATAAGCTTTCTTCCGGAAAAGTTACCAAGGGAAAGAGAAATGCTAAACTATGCTCAACCATTGTTCAAGTAAAATTGTACAACCAACATGGAACTAGAAGTGAGTGTTCCAACCCATAACAGTTTGACAACCTAAGATAAAGCGTACACTCAAATCAAATAGTCCTTTTGAACCCGACAACATCAAGTTCCAACTTCTCCATTGAGAAAACTTGAAACTGTATATGCAAAGTGTGCATCGAGTTCTCAAAGTTACTAAGGAGAAATGACTAATGAAAAGAAAATATCAAGGTCCTGTCATTAGGGAGGTTAGAGTTTCTCCTTCAAAGAGACCTCATCCTACAACCCTGGCAAGATGTCTACTAATTCAAGTCTCGCACGGTGAGCATCAAGGTGTGACACTTGGACCATATATCCAAGAATCCATCGTCGAAAGGTCCCGACAAATAGGTGAGCAAATTTGGAGGCCAAAATCTCGAAGTAAAATTATTTTACAGAAAGACAATGACGTGACATTTAGATTATATTCCCACAAAATCCACTACTTATGCACTAGTATTAAGGGCTGAAGCAATTCTATCACTTGAAGTTGAGCTACCTTTGCTCTGAGTAGCCATTCAACACAATCTCACTCAAGATGAGAATGTCTATCTACGGATGTAAGAGCTTGATGCGCTTGACGAGGTCAGGCTCCAATCTCAGCAAAATTTGAAAGTTTATCGAGCAAATATGTCCAGGGCTTTTGATCATACAATGCGACCTAGAACATTCCAAAAATGGGAATTGGTCTTGGTGCTGAGAAGACCAAATATTCCTAATTAAAAATTCGGTGGAAAATTTGAGCCTAATTGGGAGGACACTTTTTCCATTGAGAAAGTGTATCAAGAAAGGGAATACCAACTTATTGACCTAAATGGTGAAAGACCAATGCCGCCAATTAATGGTCGATACTTAAAAAATACTATACTTGACCACCACATTATCAAGGTACAATAAAATTCCCCTGGAAGACAGGGGCATTTTTTTTAGTATATCTATTTAGGTTGACATCGTGTTTCAAGATCCCTAAATAAACATACTGATGAATAACTTTTTGTGAAAATTCCCCTGTTACACATGGGGCATTTTTAGATTTTTATATATAGATGAAATCAATGTTGTATGTTAACATCTCTTTAAGAGCATATCAATTTAAATATTGATTTATTTGCATATTTTCATCTTGAGAATTCTAAATGTTTTTAGAATTCCCCCTGCAAGATAGGGAGCATTTTTTTAAGGTTATATTAAGTCTATTTGAGTTGACATTGTCCTGTAAGACGAGATCATCAAATATGTTCTTATTCAGGTTGACATCGAGGTTTACGCTGAAATCCCTGCATATATCCATAATGGTTACTATTAAGTTGCAAAGACTTGCAGGAACAAAAAGAATCTATTTTTACGCATGAAAAGACAACCCCAAATATCAAGAAATTTATCTCTCAGATTTGCCAAAATTAGAGATCCAAATCAATCTCCCATTTTGATTTCATCAACTGAGTTGGAAAAATATCAACCTATACATCTTGAAATCTAGGACACTGATGAGTTCTAATGGTTGAACTCAATAAGTCCACAAATGGCCGAGTTGTTGATGCTCTCTTCACTCAACAAGTCGTAAGAAAAGGCCACAGTGAAAGAGCCCTCATTCGTCAGTCTGATGACAAAATCACCAACCCACTACTTAAGTCGAGACTCAGCAGTAAGTCAACAAGCCCAATGTGTGTGGCCAAGGATTCGCTCTCGCACTCAACCTGCAAGAAAAGGTAGTGAAAGAGCCTTGCTCATCAATCCAATGGCGATATGTTCAATCTCAAAGATCCGACTTTGATTACAAGCAACTAGGATTTAAGAGATCTTTCTACTTGATCGATAGATCAAGGCCATCTGAGGAAACGCTCAATTCAGGGTTGCCTCAAATTAATCTTAATATTACCCGCAAGGTGATATCTCAATCTATTCTCAAATGATCTGATCAAGCTCAAAGCACAAATCAAAGCCTATATCCTCATCAAGTCCGTCAAAGTAGAAAGCACAGGACTGAGGAAGCAATTCCATAGTTCATACAAAGCTGATGGCCGAACTAAAAGAATTTTGTGGTTATTCAGTCTATTAAAACACATATTGCTAGACTAATAACTCAACATTGTCCCTATAAGGCGAAGAAATCATCTATATGTATCCTTCAACAAATTTGTCAAAGCGACAAACAAGGGTTCATGGCGTATATACACTTCTTCGACAAGTCAATAGGGACAAATCGTCGGTCCTTCATTATTCAAATTAGCTCAGCTGGGGAAGGAATTTCAAATCTGATCAAGCATGAATAAACTGATTTCCTAGCGGAGTCCTTCATCAAAACAAGCAGACTAATTCCTCCATCAAACCCAACCAAGCAAGAAGCTAGGGTCGGAGGAGACTCAAATTTGCAAGAATATAAAAGAAAGAGATCTTCAACAAAGTCATTGAAGTAGATAATAGATGGTGTAAGAGCCCTTATTAATCCGACAAGTAGATTCTGAAAAATCGGTCAAGCCCGTCATTTAGCATGTCCTGAATAAGGCAGCATACTAGTGACAAATCTTGTCAAGGCTAGTATCAAATCAAGCTAAAATGATTCAAGCTCGTGTACCAAATGGTCAAACAATTTTCAACAACGCTGACTCGCATGCATGAATCACATCTATGGGGCATTTGTTGACCTTCACATATATATGTGTAAGTCAGTCAAAGCCAAATTCGGCCGACTTGGGCGACCGCTTAAATCGGGGTTCAAAATGACGCCAATAAAATGGCCAAACGACCCGATCGACGATAAACGGACTTCATTGTTGCGTTTAGAATGTTGAAATTGATTAGAATATAAATATTGCAAAATTTAACAATCAATCAATTAAGCCGAAGCTATCAAGGCGGCCACGCATATCGAAGTCGAAGTTGCGGTTCTAAACAACCTTCGTTCTAAAATTGATCTTGTTGTCAACTTCAAAATATCAAAATCTATCAATGAGACTATACACGCTCAATTCGGACAAGTTCGTGCAAATGTCAAGTGATTTAAAGTGACAATACATAAATCGAGGCTGAAATAAGCAGGATGTTACCGAAATCAACTCAAATGACCTCCGATAGATGAACGGACTTTGCCGTTGCGTTCAGAACATCAAAATTGATTAAGATATAAATATTGTACAACTGATGAGCGACCGATCAAGCCAAGTCGTCAATGCGCCTGCACGCATATCGAGGTCAGGAGGCACCGACGCAAGTCAAACGACCTCCGTTTGTGAAATTGATTGAGACCATTCACACTCGATTCGGATGAGTTCGCTGAGCGGCCAAAAGCTGCGTGCGATGGCAAGGGACCCAATTTAATGTCGACTTTAACCAAATGGCCTCCAATCAAAAACTGAGCGCTGGGTTCGTAACATCGTAAATTGATAATATATATATATATATATATATATATATATATATATATATATATATATATATATATATATATATATATATATATATATATATATATATATATATATATATATGATATGGTGCTCAAAATACCGCTAATCAAAGTCCCAATCTTAATATCAAAAGCAATTGATTTAGTCAAGACCGATCGAGATTAAGCACTGAAATATCTCGAATCTTTGGGATATCAATTACATCCCAAAATAGCTCTTAAATATAGAGTGTTTATAGTCAAATCGAAGGCTCGACGAATGGATCTAACGAGCCTAAGATCTCATAATTCGACTTCATTTGGGCATCCAAATGCTCAAAATACATCAAATGATCGAACCATTCTAAGCCGTCCATCAAGAGAGGGACTTTGCATATACATAAACGCTCCTCCCATCTATATAATAACTCTATCCCTCAAGGGGAAAGAAAAGTGAAGGTGAGCAAACAGTTAAAAGCAGAGGAGTCAAACAAGTAAAGAAGAAGAGAAAGAAACCAAGCAAGGAAGAAAAGAGCCATCGACCACCGTAAATTACCCCGCATCGGTTACCCGCATCTCCATCATCATAACTACAACCTAATCATTGTTAGTTATCGTTCCTACCTCATACAACATCTTGTAATCCCACATTGGGGAAGAATTTGTACTTTGCAAACATATCCATAACATTTTACTGACCCCGTGGTTTTTTTCCTCTTTCGAGGTTTTCCACGTAAAAAATTAAGCTCCCCTACCGCTTTTAAATATCTCAGGCGACATTATACAAGCTAAAGACATAAACTCTACTTCATCAGATCACGATTTCTAAGACAACAATATATATATATATATATATATATATATATATATATATATATATATATATATATATATATATATCGAAAGATCGCAAATCCACGTTAAAGTCAAGTTAGTCAATTTAAAATTAATTTTTAAAATCTCTAAATTACCCCCACTTAGCAACCATTCCCCCTTATTTTCAGTTTATCTAATTAAAAAAAAAACTGAAAAAAAAAAGACTACTCCCCCATTTTTTTTTATTGCTAACGATTTCTCCATTTTTCCTCTCATTCTCCCTCACTCTCTCACTCCAAAAAAAAAAATGTGAAAAAAGAAAATCTCTCATCTCCTCTCTCTTTCTCTCTCTCTAAATTTCCCTATTTCGGTCAAACTTACCGCTCCGGCAGAGTCCCGCGTTTCTGCCCGCACTGTTCTGCCGTCGCATCTCCTACATGCCGCGCAAATCCGGCTGCGCGTCTCTCGCAACGGCGCGCCGACCTGCCCCGCTACACAATTCTGCCGCCGCGCCCGCTTCCGCCGCACCCGAGCCCGCCTCCGGCCCGCCAGGCCCGCTCCGCTGCACTATTCCGCCGTTTCGCGCAACCCGAACCCGTCGGCCCGCGACCGCAGAACCGCATGACCCGCCGTTGTCAGGCGCAACCCACCCGCGCGACCAACTGAATCCCGCGACTGCACAGCCCGCCAGCGCGCTTTGACCCGACCCGCGACCCACTCTGCAGCCGCGCGGTCCGATCCGACCCACGCGCCACCGACCCGAACCGCACGAACCTAGCCTGCAGTTTCGCTGACCCATTTTTCCAGCCTGGCCCGCAGCGCAATTCCAGCCCACTAGCCCGCCAGCCCTTCAAACCTCTAGCTCAGCCCGCTGCAACTAACCCTATAGCCCACTGGCCCGCCAGACCCTCAAACCTCTGACCAGCCAGCTGCAATTAACTCTACAGCCCAAGCCCTCTTTGCTTTCCCTACAAACCCAGCACGGTTCGTCATATCCTTCAAATCACCCAAACTCAGCCTGTTTCAGGTAATCTTTCCGCAAGACACCGCCACGATGCTTATGCATGCATCAAGTCAACGCTCTGTCATGCTCATCAAGGAGTGACTTAAATGAAATTCGACCGCTGTTGCCCAGACACCGCTTCATCGGCGCACCAAGTGATTTAAGGCCCGCCATGCTCATCGAGTGTAACGAGATTGAAGGTCACTGGTGCAAAACACAACCGCCACGCCATCGTATGCGACGGCCAGCGCTGGTAGCCCTTACGCTGAGATGGTTCTAATACTACCAAATGTCGAAATTTAGAATATTCTCATATACATTTACTTTTATGCATGAAATTGAAGGCCTCGTTATGCTCATCAGGGCATAACGATCGGGGTCGGCCGGGTTTTTATCAACCGTCACCCTCATCGAGAAGCCAAAACAGCTGATGTAGCCTCACACGAGGATGATGCACCGTCAAATTGCGTCGAACCTTTTAACTTAAAAAAAAGATGGGGAAAATCAAATTTGAATAAAAGAGAGGGAAAATAAAATTTGAATAAAAGAGGGGGAAATCAAATTTGAATAATATAGGGGAAAAATCAAATTTGAATAAAAGAGAGGGAAATCAAATTTGAATAAAAGAGGGGGAAAACAAATTTGAATAAACGAATGGTAAAATGGGGACTACTTTTAAGAGTAAATTTTTTTCTTAAAATAACAAACTAAATTATCATTTGAATATATAACTCCAAAATGCCTTCTTCACCAGATCTTGTACTGCATGAAGCAAATCCAAATCTATCTACAAAATCATGGAGCTTCCTTCAACCAAAATCAAGAAATTTCATCCTAATAATGATTTTCAAAATCAATGATTTCATTAATTAGATAAAATTAAAAATTAAATTCCTAATTCTGGACAGAGATTTCAAGTAAAAAATTCTAAAAAACGCATTTTGGAATATATTAAATAGTATTCGAAAAAATCTAACAAGATATTATATCAATTTACAATGCATTCTTCGACACCGGATCTACAACCCTTTGTACAAGCAGACAGAAGACGATACTAAATCCAATTCTACAAAAATCACAGGGCTTCCTTCAATACAAAAATTAAGAAATTTCATCTTAATTATAATTTTCAAGATCAATAATTACATTAATTAGATGAAATTAGCTTAGTTATAAGTACCCACATGGGCCCCGACACTATGCTGAATGCTTAAATTCAAGTGTTTAAGGATGTTATGGGTTGTTTCCGGTTTAGTCTTAAGGCGTAGTTAACAAAACCTAAAACCTAAAATAAAGTTTCAAAAGTAGATCTAATCCTCAGCAGCTAAAAAGTTGATATAAAACTTTTAAACATATTCAAATTATTCAAACATAAAATTACCTAAAATTACTATACACTCGCATGAGCCCTGACATTATGCTGAATGCTTAAATTCAAGTATCTGAGGATGTTGCACGGGTCGTTTCCCAGTTTAGTCTTAGGGGTCAGCAAAACCTAAAATCTATAAAAAGAGTTTCAAATCAATGAAATATCCGAAACGATTCACGATAGTAAATTCAATCCTGTTATAGCCACAGAGTTGACAAGATCTAAAACTCTTAAATATATTCAAATTAATCAATTTTTAAAATCAATTTTCAAATATCAATATAAAACTGCTCAAATGAAACTCTATCATTAAAAACTTAAATCAAACTCAATCTATCCACCTTCCACAACTATTTGTCGGGAGTGACAAATTAAGAAAACTCTAGCTCACAAAGGAGCCAATGTCAAATCAAGTGTTATGCTACGTTCACTCTTAATCAATGTAGGGCGTGGCTTGTGTCCTTTGATTACGCTTGGGCTCCATGATGAAGCAATTACCCGAGTCCTTTGATCGGGTGGTTTGTAGTCCTCCATTATATTACGATCACCGGCCGTGCTCAAGTATTCGCTTTTGAGTTGTGAATCATAGGATATACTTGATAGGGCAAATAGCCCCTCTAAGGTGGACTTAAGATTGTCTCTTAGATAAATAACTGCTATAAACACCGAGCCTTCATGTAAATTCAAGTATCTAAGAATCTCGGTTGCTTCCCGCTTAGTCTATGAGAGTAAAGTTAACAAACCTAAAAAATCTATAATAAGAGTTTCAAATCGAAGATATCTCAAAACTGATTAGTGATAAGAGATCTATCTTAGCAGAGTTAATGGATCTAAAACTCTTAAACATAATCTAATTAATCAATTTTCAAGTAACAATCTGGAACTACTTAAATTCTATCATTAAAACTTAAATCAAACCCAATCTATCCATCTTTTGCAAATGTTTATCGGGGGTGACAAATTAAGAAAACTCTAGCTCACAAAGGAGCCAATGTTAAATTAAGTGTTCTACTATGTTCACTCTCAATCAATCTCAAGTTAGCGGGCGTGGTCCTCGACCATGGTTGGCCAAAGGCTCCACGATAAAGCAATTACAACGAGTCCTTTGATCCGGTGGTTTGACCAGTCAGCTCTATTATATTACGATCCTGATAGCATTATGCTCTCCAATGACTCCCTTTGAGTTGTGAATCATAGGGTATACTGATAGCCTGTCAGTAAGGTAGACTTAAGATTATCTCCTTGACAAACACCACCCTAGGTCTACATGGATTTCTTAGGCAGTAATGTTCTTTGATGAGGATCATACTTGGTCGATTCCTCTTCCAAGTGCAGGACCGTGGCCCGATGAAGGAACCATGGGATCTAGAGCACATTATCATTCCCCAACCATCCCGTTTAGTAAATGATGAATATCTTAAATTCTAAAACTCTATCTCTACTATACACTACTCATTCAACGATCTAAACTAGCTTTAATCGAAAGTTCTCTCTCTTTGAGGGTAATGCTATAGGGCTTGCCTAGAAAACTTGGAACTAGATATAAAGTTCTCACCAAATGAGAACGAAATCTCTGGGTAGTGTCTTATCTATTATTCCATCTGCCTTCTGAAAATTACACCGATACTTTAAAACACTTTTTTTATCGAAGAGGTCGGTGACAAATTTTTGGAGCCCACAAGTATCATTTAAATATTACATTTTAATAATATTTTAGTTATATTCTGAAAAATTTACATTAAAAAATTATATTTTTTAATTTGACATGACTATCTGCGGTGACTATTAGAAAGTTATGATTTGAATTTTATAAAAAAAAATTATATATTCATCATAACTTCTTCAAACATCAATTTCTTCTATAATATTTTCAACATTATTTTTCGTACTGTTTCAAACATGCTTTAAGAATGATGTTTATACAATTATATGTTTATAGTCCAAAAATAAGATGCATACAAAGCTAAAATTTTGCAAGTCAAAGTTGAATAAAATGATATCCACATCTACAAAATCATTGCACTAAGGGTCTCTTTGAGGCAGTTTTAGTTTTTAAAAAAACTGTTGCAGAGAAAGTAGCTTTTTAAAAAAGTTGTTGTGTGTGTTGCAAAATTTAAAAGCGACTTTCGATAAACTAATACTCTAGTTCTCAAAATAGTTTTTTCATCATAATTTTTTTTGAAAAGTAGAAATAAAACTGATAGTCAAACGAAGTTGCTTTATTTTTTAGTATTTTTTGAAAAAGCAAAGCGGTTAGAAAACTGTCCAAAAAGCACCCTAGCCTACTATCAATCATTTTTCTACATCTATAAATCACACACACACACACACATATATATATATATACATAGAGAGAGAGAGAGAGAGAGAGAGAGAGAGAAAAGAAGAAATATAAAAAAAACCAAAATAATCTCTAAATTGACATAAAACTCATCGATTCGAAGTCATCCAAAGAAAAGGAAAATTTCAACAAACTCCTCAGCAAAATAATAATAATAATAATAATAATAATAATAATAATAATAGTAATAATAATAATAATAATAATAATAATAAGTGCCCTTTTAAGAATGTTATTTGTTAGTTTTGATTTGTTCTATGATGACAAATGCAAGTTTTTTTTGTAATATTTTTGATAGACTGCATCATCCTTCATCAAAGTTTAAGTAACATGCCCTAATTATAGAATTCAATGTGATATAATAGTTTGCAATTAATAATGAGTTATAAAATTTCATGTAAATAACTAATTACTAACATGCACATAAGTAAAATTACACACAAGTAGTTAATCAATATAAGAAATGGTTCCTATTGATACTACTGTATAAGATAAATTGAGTCAATTGAGTCAATTGAGTTGAAGATTGATCTAAATTATTTGAGGCAAATATATATATTGACTTTTAAGTATCTCATAATAGCTATAGTTGGCCAACTAGGTCAACTATTTTTTTAGATAAATATGCTTGATTTTTTTTATTATGGTCAAAATGCCCCTCTTTTAATGATGGACAGTTATTGGAGTTTGTTGCAAACAAAATTACTTTGAAAAAAAAAAAATGGTTCGACTCGAAGAAGGTTTGACTCTTTATTTTAAGGAAATTAAATAGAGTTTACTATAGTAAATACAATAGAGTACAATCTAATAACTTTAATATAGCATGGTAAAAAGTTGATACAATATATTGCAATCACAATAACTATAATACAATAAAGAGCAATCGAATAATTATAATATAATAAAAGAAGATTTACATACATACCACACAATTCTTATGCATTTATATATATAACATCTAAAATTAGATATTTACTTATTTAACATTTTTCTATGTTAAAATGGTGCATTTCACTTTGTAAAAAGTGAATAATGATGATATTTTTGATGTAATATTGAAGCTTGAGATGTTATATATATGTAAAAATTGAAGTTTAGGTGTTAAATATGTAAATACTTAAGAATTAGGTGATATGTATGTAAATTTTCCTATAAGATTTACATACATACCACACAATTCTTAATATCTAAACTTCAATTTTATAATATATAACACCCAAATCTTCAATATCACATCAAAAGTACCATCATCACTCGCTTTTTAAAAGTGAAATACACCTTTTAAAGCATATGAAAGTGTTAGATAAGTAAATATCTAACTTTAGGTGTTAGATATGTAAATACATAAGATTTGAGTGGTATGCATGTAAATCTTCGTAAATAAATTATAATCTAATAGCTATAACATAATAGATATGAATAGAAATTATCAATCCAATAGTAGATATTTATAACAGAGAAAAACATTCAATATTAGATCAATCAATTAATAGATTAATAAAAATAAAGATGTCTATATAAAATTCAATCTTTTATGAATGGTCATATAGATCTATATTAATGTGAAATAAATTTGCATATAAATGATCCTTAGATGATTATATGTAATCAAGCTAATTTTAAAAATATTTTTCTTTGAATTTAGGCACATGATATATTGTATTACATATAACCCACAACCTATACTACAAATAAGAATCATAAGTCATGAACCACCTAAATTTTTATTAAAAATTTAAATGTCTTATCTTATAATATACCTAGAAATTTCATCTATGCTAGTCCTTATCACTTTCACTTATCATCCATCTGATGAACTCTACGAATGTTTTTTCTCGATCTACATTCTTAAAGTTTTTGTTTCCATCCATATAGTTATCTATTAATCTACTCCTTATGCATATCTTCTTAAATTTCTTCTTAGATGGAAATTCTCCAAACTCTAACATAATGATCATAATAAATTTAGTATTGCCAAATATTTTATTTTTATATCCATTATTAAACATAATGAAGTACCCCTTATTCTTATCATAAGCAATTATACTTACTAATAGTTGATGAATTAAAATCTTAGAGAACTACTTCTTAAGAGATTTAAAGAGCTGGTTAATAGGGATATCTCTTTCTTATTAATAACATCATTAGTTTTAAATTGCTTAAATACTTTCTCAACCTCACCCCCCTTTCTAATTCTATATTTAATCTAAGTAATATAATGTCTTTCTACAAATATGATTAGAGTGGACATCTATCTACATAGAAAAATAACTCAAATGAGCCAATTCTATAAATGATAATGAGATTATGACAAAAAGGTTCACAACACAATTGAACTTTGTTCAAACCATATTTGAAAAATGTTTGAACCATGCTTGAAAAATGTTTGAATTGTACTTAAATAATATTTGAAATATGCATGCATGGGCGGAGCTACAGTGGGAGCAATAAGGGCCCATGTCCCCATTGGCCAACCCATCTAAATAAAAAATTTATTTCTTTTAAAGAAATCCCAATTAACTTGTTACTTGTTATAATCAATCTCGTTGGCTCTCTCGCCGCTCATAGCATCACAGCTCACAAGGTTCTTCTCTCATCAGACAAGCCCGAGCTTGTCGATCTCCCCATCAAATGCTTCAGAGTCACGCTGCATATCTTGTCCTTGTGGTCATTCACCGATGAGATATGTGCGTGTTTAATTGATTTTCTTGGAGTGAATGATCAATTTATTTCACATTATGAACCTTTTAATGGCAGTTTTTTTTCTTTATAATAGCAACTAGGCCCAAGAGATATAGTTTTCATAGAAAATGCAAAGAACCAATTGAAATTTCAAAATCTCACCATAGCTTTATTCCTTTGGTGTAAGAAAAATTCTCCTTTGTCATATTTAAAATTAAAAAAAAAAAGGCCATCTGATGACAGGAACATGTTAGGCTTAGAGACAGAAAAATCATAAGGATATTTGCATGTTATTTAACTTGATATTGAATAATAAATAAAAACAATATTAGATTTATGTATAAATACTACATTAAGAATATAATTAATATTCAAACTATTCTGAAATTTTATTTGAGTTTTATTCAAATCTTACTTTAATCTTAATCTCATTCATGTTTAAATCATGTTTGAATCATAATAAAATCAAATCATATTTTGAATCATGCTCAAATCATACTGAAACCTTTGCTCAAACTTTATTTGAAACATAGCTTAAATATTATTCAAATTACAATTAAAAGAGTTTAGAGGTTCAAACAAGATTCAAAGATGCTTTGAAGTAGTTTGTTCAAAAATCTAATAAGTTCATATCAGGTAATATGATTATTAATAACATTCTGAGTTCATGGTTTAGAGCAAGAACGATGTATTCAAAACTACGTAGTCGAACATATAACTTTAAAGAAATAATAAATGGAAAGTGTAGATTGCTGCAGGGAAACACATCACACTTGCTTTGATATCATGAGAGACGTGGAACGCCCAAAGAGGAACTTTCAAACAACTCCTTGACTAATATGATCTAGAGTCAATTTTTAGATAAATTTTAGGCAATTTTTTTAAATTAAGTATGATTAAAATCTGAATTAGGTAATTAAATGCATTAAATAAAATTTAATAGGTATAATGCTGATTTCGCTACACGCGTCGGATCTGACGCGTAATCTTGGCGTTAGGCGGCTTGCTCAATGAGCAAGTCACACTAATGAACTTTAATAATAATTTAAATAACTAATTATTCTTTCGTTAAGTAGGATACTCGTTGATTTCAGATTGAATAAATAAAGTTTTAATCACGCCGATTTAAATTCTATTTTTTTTGGAAAATAAATTTCTGAATTTGCTTTTAAGATAAATATTATTATTATGCGATTTAAAAATATTTTTAATTATATATATAAATATATAACTTAAAAATATTTATATAATTTAAATAGATAAATAACTAAATAAATTTATATATATATATATATATATATATAATTACTTTAGTTATATAATTTATAAAATATTTATATAATTTATTCCTTTCTTTATTTATTTATCAAAAATTATTTATTTATATATTTTAAATATTTTTTAATTATATATTAACAAAAATTAATAAAAACTATATATTTTAAATAATTATATTAATTAATAAAAAAATATTAAATAAATTTATAAATTTATATATATAATTAAAAATATTTAGAAATTATATATTTAATTATATATATATATAAATAAATAAATTAATAACTAAATATATAAATATTTAGTTATTAAATAATTTATAAAAATATTTTTAAATTACATATTTTAAAATTTTAAATAATTATATTAATTAAAAAAATTAATAAAAATAAAACCTCCTCTTTGGGTGATATTATATTTAAAAATAATCCCTAGTATATAATAGTTTTAAATAATAATAGTTTTAAATAATAATAGTTTTAAATAATAATAGTTTTAAAATATAGATATAATTATAAATATTTATAAAGTAACTATTTCACTCAATTTTAATGAATAAAAAATAATTATTTATTTTCAAATATAATAAAAAATAAATCGATTCTGTAATAATATTTATCTTATTAAAAGAAAATTCAGAAATTTATTTTCCAAAAAACAAAATTTAAAATCGTGATTATTGGGATCTTCAATCTAACAATCTACCAACTAAACTATCATGCTTTAACATTAAGGAAAGAATAATTAATTATTTAAACTATTATTAAAGGCAAGTCGCCCAATGGGTGAGCTCAGCAAATTGAGCAGTAAGCCCGCGACTGCCTCATTTCAACGCATCATTACGCCGTCAGATCCGACGCATGGCGCAAGTCACCCACTAATTGGGCGACTATACCTATTCTTAAATTTTTATTTGACCGTACTTAATTACCTAATTCAGATTCTAACCATACTTAATTTAAAAAAATTGCCTAAATTTTAAGTAACAAGCTTATAAAGTCAATATATATATAGTACAGTGGAAATGTTATAAGCTTCGTTCCTCACTTTCTCCATTCTACTCTCTACTCTCTCATAATGACTGAGCGATCCTTCTCAATTGCTTAGTCTAAAAAGCAAAAGTTATGAGACTTATAAACAGGGGCGGAATCAGTATCAATTTTCAGGATGAGTAAATTTATATGTTATGACAATAATAAATGACAAAAAAGAAATTTAGTGGGGGGAGGGAGGGCAAATGACTAATTTGATACCTTATATTAAAAGAAATTATCAAATTCTGCTCAATTGTGCCTGAGTCTGCCTCTGCTTATAAAGTCAATGTAAATGGTATGAGATTTGTTCTTCGCTTTCTTCCTCCCACTCACTCATAATGACTGAGCGATCCTTCTCAATTGCTTAGTTTGAAAGGCAAAATTAAGAGGTTTATAAACAGGGGCAGAACCAGTATCAATTTTCAGGATGGGTAAATTTATATGTTATGACAATAATAAATGACAAAAAAAATTTTTAGGATGGGCAAATGATTAATTTGATATCTTATATTAAGAGAAATTATCAAGTTCCTCTCAACTGTGTCTGAGATCCGCCCCTGCTTATAAAATCAATGTAAATGGTATGAACTTTATTCTTCACTTTCTTCTTCCCACAATGACTGAGCGATCCTTCTCAATTGCTTAGTCTAAAAGGCAAAAGTTAAGAGGCTTATAAACAAGGGCGGAACTAGTATCAATTTTCAGGATGGATAAATTTATATGTTATGACAATAATAAATGACAAAAAAAATTTTTTAGGAGGGATAAATGATTAATTTGATACCTCTATTAAGAGAAATTATCAAGTTCTTCTAAATTGTGTCTGGGTCCACCCCTGCTTATAAAATCAATGTAAATGGTATGAGCTTTATTCTTCACTTTCTTCTTCCCACTCACTCATAATAACTGAGCGATCCTTCTCAATTGTTTAGTCTAAAAGGCAAAAGTTATGAGGCTTATAAACGGGGAGAAATCAACATCAATTTTCAGAATGGATAAATTTATATGTTATGATAAAAATAAATTGCGAAAAAAAATTTTAAAAGGGAAAAATGATTAATTTGATGCTTTATATTAAGAGAAATTATCAAGTTCTCCTCAAATATATTTGGTCGCCCCTGCTTATAAATTAAATGTAAATGATATGAGTTTTGTTCTTCGCTTTCTCCTTCCTACTCATTCACAATGAGTGAGCGTTCCTTCTCAATTGCTTAGTCTGAAAGGCAAAAGGCAAGCTCCACTTTACACAGCATCTCACATGGGAACCAATCCCTAAAACTCCATTAGCAAAGCAAACCTAAAGCTTAAACTGAGAGAAAGGACAAGCCATGACTAATGAATTGGCTTAATTTTTAAAATAACCCTAATTAAAACCGTAATTAATCCAAATTTAAAAAAAATTTGATAGCCGGTCAGGCGATACTGCCGGTGTGACACCGATCGCCATTGACGCTATGCCGATCGAATGGCGATTTACTTGCCAGTCAGCGGTCGCCAAGGCTGCAATTTTTTTTAATAAACTCCGAGATCGGAATCCGATCCGATCTCTCTCTTCGCCGCTCGTTTTCTTTCCTCTAAACCCACCTCCGCGCCGCCGGCCACGTGACGCCGATCCGCCGCTTGCCGATCCGACGCTGCTGCCCGATCAACGTAGAGTTTTTTTTTTATTTTTTTTTCAAAACCGAAGGGTAATATGTAGATCTACCTTGTGATATGTTGTGGATGTAATTTCTTTTTATGTATCTAACTTCTTTTGTGGATCTAATTTTTTTTTTGGATCTAATTTTGTGGATCTAATTTTTTTTTTGGATCTAATTTTGTGGATCTAATATGTGTAATTTTGTGTATCTAGATCTACTTTATTGTAGTATGTTTAGTTATATCTTGCATTTTGAAAGTAGAATGTTTGCTACCCTCATATGGCTTGACAAGAATCCAGATTGTGGATTTTAGAGTTGGATTTATGTTTTGAGTTGGATTTATGTTTCTTGTTTGTGGATTTTAGTTGCCAAGCACTCATATGGCTTGACAAGAATCCAGAGATAGGAAGAATTGGAGTGAGTGTTGAATAAATTGTCGCTTGTCAAATTCGACCTATGAGTACACATGCCTTATAAGTCGGGTTGAGAATAGATTTTCCACTATAACCAAAACTAGCTTATTTGGACGAGAAATAGATCCATCAAGAAAGCCTTCAAATCGATTTGCCTTGATTAGTTTAAGCTTTTGAGCTATCCATGTAGGATAATTATTATTGGTTAGTTGAGTATTGACTATATGCTTGAGATTGGAAATAAAAAATTTAAGGGAAGAAGGGATCATTGTTTCACTAATGTTAAGAGATGCCAAAGAATCTGATAGAGATGAAGATGCAAATTATTCCATTTTATGAAATATCGCTAACCTGTAACTTTATTTCTGCCAGCCAGCTTTTGGCTTTAATACCATGTTGAACATACTGTATGAGCAGCCATTTTTAACTAGAAAAAAGTAGAGGAGAATAGGAAGGATGAAATCTACAGAAATATAAGGCATTTGTATATGTCAGTATCACCCTCTAAGTTTATACATGTATATATATAAGATGAAATAGCTACCGTTTAATAGTTACGAGAATCATGAGAGAATAATTTGGATGGCTCGATTTGTATGGTTTAAATATTCGAATTTTTAATAATATTACTCTAGCTAAATCATTTTTGAGAGGCCTTAAATTAATTCATCGTTCGATTTCTTTTATCCTGTAAAATTAATTGGCATAATTATTTTAATAATTCTCTCTATGATCATGCATAATAAAAAAAGTAGTGTTTTATTTAATCTTCTAAGAAGAGTATAAATATGTTACGCTAACATATAAATATAGAAATACATCTATTTTTCAATTCAATCTTGAACTCAATTCAATTTTCAACTACTTTACTAAATTAGATATATTTTAACAAATTTTTATTTAATAAGTTGTGTAATAGGTTGCATATCTTATATCATAAATGAATTGTTAATTTTATTCCTCCTTAATTAAATTATTTGCATTTATCGTGTGGTGAAAGATTATTGTTGTTCAGTGGTTAGTGATGAATTCAACTCGTCTTTTTTAGTGCTTTATTATGGAGGTGAACGAGTGTGAATGGCAATTCATTCCAACATACATTGGTGGGAACATCCATCCAATCCAAATCCATATTAGATTGAGGACTTACGTAAAAAAATCATGAAATCATTGAAGATAGATCCAACAAAGTTCTCTGGTGAGTCGTTTTCTGGTCTTTGGATTTGTTGCGGCTTCGCATTGATGGCGAAGAAGTCTGAAACTATACTCACGCACTTGTGCTTCTCTGTGGTTTATGTCGAAGTTATGGAATTAATGGGTAGAGGAGATTAACAATGTGAGGAATGTGAGAGAGCGAGCAGCTGGGTGCATCGCACCAAACTTCTCTTAACTCGTGGAATGCTATGGTACTGAAGCAAGCGAACATGATTTCTTATTTGGGACAAATGCGTGATGGGTGACTTAGAAGATAATGAGATTAATGTAGTACCCACCGAAGATGTTGGGTACGAAACTATGCCTAGTGGAGGTAGCAGTGATGATGATGAGGAGGAGGAGGATGATGACTGTGCAGAACGGCCTAACTTACTGGCTACAGGATCATCCCTTAGTGCTAGAGACTTGATTCGATTACTGTTAGAACAAGTCATACGGAAGAGCACAGTGCAGGAATAACGATTATCTGCGTAGTGCCGAAACCGCTAGAGAATGGGATGAGGACCTCACATTCGATGGCCCATCAGATCATTCAGTCTTTGAAGAGGATAACTGCATTCCAGATGAATTGTTTGAACATATGTGTTTTCAATTCAAGAAACAGTTGCAATTTGCAAGCCTCTATCATTAACAATGTTGAGTATGTCATTTGTGCTTCAAATCAATTAAAATTCACAGCAAGGTGCAGACATCATTCTAACCCAAGTAGATCTTGTCTGTGGAGCTTACATGCAATCGGTTAAGTTGGGAGGCGTATTAGTTCACTTGGCACCTATAGATCATTCGTTAAATCTTGGACATAAGTGCACGTCACAATTTATTAGTTATTTCATCCAACCAATCGACGCGATCGAAGCCAGGAAATAGTAGGGCGTATTGAGTGAGTTCAATATAAGAGTGTCTACATGAAGGCTTGGGATGCACGTCGAAAGGCATAAGGTTATCTTTGGAAGTTGGGGAGAATCTTACAAAACATTGGAAAAATTCATGTCTTATTTGCATCAATGTGGTCATATATCGGATATGCATACGCGAATCGCGATTTCAACGGTTGTTTTGGTCATTTGAGCCTTCCATAAGAGGCATTGTGTATCAGTCTGTCCAATGGGACATTTCTCCTGAAAGTGGAAGGAACACTTCTAATTGGGATCGAAAACACGGCTTGTTCCCACTAGCCTTTGCGTTGTGGAATCGAGAGCATCGAGTCCACAGGTTTGGTTTTTGCATTACAAAACTTGGTCCCAACTATTTCCCAAGGGTGATCTCGCTTGATCTCGAGACATGGGTCTAGTGCAGCGGTGAGAGATCTTTCCAGGCACGCATGCTTCGTTGCTCATTTAAGGAGAATTTCAAACGGGCCGTTGTTCGCATAGGTGATGTTGACTTCGTGTCAAAATATTTCGGAAACACCTTGAATTTTTAAGCGATGCTAGAGTACCGATCATATGTTGGAGTAGAGTGGCGCGATCGGTGCTCGAGCCAGTTCATGTCTCCTACCATTAATGTGGCCCGATAGATCCATCATTTATGCGGGATGGTAGGCGAAAAGGATGTTGATTGGGTCCAATACCACCACTCGACATTGCGTGGAGCGAAGAGGCGTAGTCGGTTGAGACGTGGATTCATCACATGCCGACGATGATTAACAGATATATTATGGTATCGTTCATTATTACATGTTGAAGGCGCGAAACTACCTCTCGACACCCCGCTGATGGTTAGTTTAAATGCTTAGTATTAAAATTTTCTTTTCTTTGTAACAACGGTACAATCACCTAAATTCCTATATATGCAGCGTGACCACATTTTGAATCAGGACATATTCGGCGTTATTTCTGTGAAGTGACGATCTGCATTCACATCTTTCAATGAATATGAGGAGCTGTTGGTGGCGCAGCGGGATATCTCGCACGATCTGAGGATTTCCGACGCCGCATCAACTGGTCGGATGTTCCATCGATGGATGTTTATCCTTGTCAATGGTAGGACGGAACCATTTACAGGTATTCATATCGGGAAGTAAATTGGTGCAAATGCACCCATGGTCCGCCGCCTATGGTCACGTCATATCACATGACACCGCCATACGGAGTTTACGGGTATTGCTACTAGCTTGTTGACATACCATGTTGAGTTAGGATCACAACAACACTGGAGCGGATGGAGGAGAGGACCATCTACAACATCATCTCTGGCGGAGACCGCCATCCCACTACACGGCGATGCGATTCCACCACGCAGTATCCGTGTATTGTTATTTTCATGTATTTCGACTTTATATGTTTTTTATACTTGCTCATTTACACTTCTCATTGATATCCTAGTAATGTTTAATATTTATTTAATTTGGTTAACTCATGAGAGGATGGAAGACTTAATGTGGAATTACAAATAGTTTAAAGTGTCCAAAATTATTTTGAGTATTTATAAAAATTTGATTTATTTTAAAACAAAAATAAATTCTTACAACCCATTGATAGTTTGTTCTCAAAGAGTGTGAAAATGAAATCTTTTTTATTGAGGGATTTTGAAAGCGTTTGTAGTTGAAAATCTATTTTAATTTCTAACTTCATTCAACCAAATAGCAGTATCTAAAAAGAGTCATCATTTCTTAAAACATAATTTCTAACTTTAGGCAACCTAATGATTTTTTAGAATGATTTGATATGTACAACATTGTATTGTAGTTGTTTTGAGATCAGGAGATATCAGCAAACCTATGGAGGTGAAAAAAAGAATGTAGGTTTTTTCAAGAATTGCCAATAAATGAGAATGCAAAAGGAAAGGCACTCATATTTTAAAATATGATGTTGATTTTAAAAAACTGCTGCATTAAAAAAAGACCTTAGCAAGGAAAATTTTTATATTCATATATTTTCATCTGAACAAAATGCATGATCCACAACATTAAGTCATAAAGGACGATGCAACAATATTAGAACTAGCAATTGCAAACAATAAGTTCTCTTGTAGAGAGTAATGATAAATCTTCTATAATTTATGCTTAGGAAATGAGACTAATAATAATGTCATGTCACATATTTCTATATTGCAAGGAAAATCAAATCGTTTACTAAAATGACAAGTCACATGGCATAATAGTATGAAACCTATATCACACTGCTATATACATCAAGGAATGAACAATTGGAAACATGCATGATAATAAAAAAATAATAATCATAAGAACATGATGGGTTGTAAGAACTTAATGATGAAAATAGAGAAAATCATTGTAACAATTCACAAAATCAAAAACATAAAATAAGATTGATCCAAAAAAAGCTTTAATTTAATCGATACTATCATTTACCCTAATTTCTAGAAGCAATTGAACTCTATCAATTTAAGCAATACTTTAATTTTCATTTTGGCCCTTTGTAGCTACCTATATAAATATATGCTTATTTTCTTGTACTAATCATATTAAAATTCATTAACTGATTTCATCTTTATTTAATTTATGCAATTATTATATTTCATTTCTTCATACTAATTGTCAAATGAATGAAAATTAAAATTTCAGCATGAAGAGATACACTTTTTTTTTTATCAAGTATTTGAACTCTTTTCAAAATTTTATATGCAAAAATTGAGGCTAAGCGGTCGAGATTCATCAGAACTTGTCAACATGATAGTTGTAGAATATTTTATTCCCTTTCCAACGATACCAACTGCAGCGATGACGGCCAAAAGCTGAGCACGTTAATTTCATTTTAAAAAAAATTTAAAGGCATGATGCCTCGGCGACTAAAATACTGGGTCAGCACCGATCGCCATTGTGGTGATTAATAATGGCGACCGGCCATTAGTGACTGGCGACTGCTATTTAAATTTTTTTTTGGGGTTAGCTAATTACGGTTTTAATAAAGGTTATTTTAAAAATTAGGCCCTAATGAATTCATCTCCCCCCATTAAAATATTCATCATTGTATGCAGAATCTTCTTAACCAACACAACCAAAACTAACCCTTCATCCCAAACAACAAGATATAAATAAATAAAAGTAAGAAAAAGAAGAAGACGACCGCAGCCAAACCACGCAATCCTATCCCTTTCTTCTCTATTTATTACATGGAATCCACTTCCTGAAGATAGCTATAAGACCACCTCATGATCAGACCTCCTCTATATATAATTAAACCATATGTGCTAAGAATTAACTGTATTAATCCGAAACCACCGGCGAGGAGTGATGGCGGACCTGCAAATTATTCCGGCGGCCGGAAAGAGCGTGTCGCCTCAGTATGTTGAGATGAAGGTGCCGCTCTACTCTTTTGGGTGCGGGAAGAAGGTTAAAAAGGCCTTGTCTCATCTCAGAGGTACTGTGAATAATTTTTAGAACATATTAAAATTGATTCTATTTTGAAGAAGCTTAAAAAATAATTTGAGTTTTAATCGTCTCCAAATAAATAATAGATTTAACGTATTTTATCTATCTCAAAATACGGTTTTTTTTTTTATTTTCTAATAACTTTTTTGAGTTTTTTTATAACTTTATGTGATGTGTTTTAAAAATTAAATATTCATTTACGTTTTATGTGGAATCCATTTATAACTGGGGTTATATTTGTTTTTTCAATTAATTAAATATTTAATTAAAAACGAGCTTTTCGTTAACTTACATTTCACTCCAATTTTACTTTATATTTTTGTGAATACATTATTAGAAATACTATAACTTATCAAAGAAGTCTTGCCAAAGGATAAATTTGGGATTGCTCCAGCTGTATTAAAAAATAATGATGAAATTCTCACAAAAAAAAATTATTATATCAAAAAGTTATGGTAAGTGTATATATATTTTATAAAATAAAATCAAATTTTCTGATCCAAGAATGTTTCATATTAAAAATATAACTTTTTTACCGTAAAATTTTCAAAATAGAGCCAAAATATAGTTTTCAAATGGCACAGTCGTGTATTTTTGCACCGTACTGCTATTGCATTGCTCCCCCAAATGCAGGCTAAATTATAAATTTTTTAGTTGTATGTTTTCAACTACAAAAATAAATAATATTTTTATTTACACAATTACACCTAGTCACAAATACTATTTTTAACTATACTTTTGACTTCAGATTCATATATTTTTTCATTCAAAAAGTAGGATTTTTCACCTATGACTAAAATTTTTGTAATAATTTTATTTAAAACCTAAAAAATTATTCTTAATCATAAATTTGTTTATTCACACCTCAGCCATAATTTTATTGTATGATTTAAAGGAAAGAAATATGATTTAAAAAAAAAATCTTTTTAGATAAATAACTATTATTAAGTAAGATTCAATTGCAACTTTAAAAAAAAAATTGTAAAAGAATATCCTAACTAAAAATTGATCAGTATGAATCTCAAAATTTCTGAATTTGTTTTGAAATGAGCTTAATGCATGAATAATTAATTAAAAGTGATATTGGATTCATCTCAGAAAAATAAAAAAATTGAATTTTATTTTAATAAAAAAAGTGATCAGAATATCTTGACTCAATATTTTTCATTTTCAAATAAAATAATAACATAAAAATAAAATAAAAATTATAATAATCAATGTATTGAATTTGTCGATTTATAACGTTAATCACACCATCCATGGATCATGCAGGAATACATTCAGTTCATGTTGATTATTATCAGCAAAAGGTGACAGTTTGGGGAATTTGTAACAGAGATGACGTTCTTTACACCATAAAGAAGAAGAGAAGGGAAGCTCGGTTTTGGGACCAAACTGAGGCTGAAACTGAAGCTATGGCAGAGGAAACTGAGACTGAAGAGATTGAAGCTTCGGAGTCGGTTCCTGCAGCAAGAGGCAGCCGGTTTAAGTTCAGGAAATCATGGAAGAAATTATTTCCTTTGATCATGTACTTAATGTGATTTAATATATTGATTTGTGAAGTATATGTTATTATATATATATATATATATATATAAATATTACATAAATATTGTGTGTGTGTGGGCACACATGTATGTATGTATGTATGTTTGTGCGCACATGTATGCGTGTGCGCGCGCACATGTATGTATGTATGTATGTTTGTATGTATATGTGTGTATGTATGTATGTATGTATGTATGCATTTGTAATAAACATAGGATTTGGTGATTAAATCCTTGATATAGATTGCAGTAACAGCCATAATAAATTTCATTAGAACTCTCCTCATGGATGTTTTAGAGAGAGAGAGAGAGTAAGAGTAGGTACACATTAATGGAAACAAGCTCACTAAATAATAAATATATTGTAAACACTATAGTTTTGTCAAAAATAAATAAATAAATAATGGAGCTTTTGGTTGTGCAAATGAAAACCAAAAAGAAGTAATGGCATCACTCTCACCCATTTCACATTAATAGGTTAATAATCGCTCAATTAATATATAATATAATAAATTGAACATCAAATAAAATATTCATTTGAATCAAAATATAAAACTTAATTTAATATAATTAATATATATTGTGAATATTTAAATGGCTATTCTTCTATGATATATAAGGAGCCTCAAATGTCTTATAAAATCTTTTATTTTATGTATGGCCTATTTAAATAGATTAAAAATATAGATGTAATATACTAGAGATAAAGAAATAAATCTATAAGAACTTGTTAAAAACAAGCATATTCTCACTAAAAAAAGTTAAAAATCTATGATATTTGGTCTTAGAGAGATTGTTAATTTTTTTTTTTTGTAAAGAAAAACAACAAGAATGGGACTCTTCTACTCATTTTAATAAACTTTGCTATTTGAAATATAATATATCAAATTTACAACTTGATTACCTAAACTATTATCCTATATCCAAATCTAACTAAGAAAATAATGCCATAATAAAGAATATTTTTTTAATTCAAATTAATAATATTAATTCTTTTGAGACACATAAACTTGTATAAATTTAATGATATGATTAGCATAAAATTATCATTTTCAAAATATTTATGACCGTTTCATTTCAATGATATAGCAATTATCATTTTCTAAGTATCACTTTATTTTATCATCAATTTTTTATTTTAATCATATTAAACAATTAGTTGGTATATTAACTTTAACTTTATATGATATATATTTGCATATTGTTCTTTGAATATTAGTTATTTTTTTATTTCTTTTTATTTTACATTTATTATCTTCAGTAATAATTGCAATGTATATTCTCAATTTGAGAAAAACTAAAAACAGAAATTACAATTAAATCGGATTTGTAGGTAAAAAATATATAAAATAAAATGGTGAATCAAATTGAAAAATTCTTTATTTTTGAGTTAATTTAAAAATATTATTTGGAGCAATTTTAATTTTTTTTTAGCTAATGAATTTCATTTAAATTTTACATGGATTGTCTATCTCTTAGGGGATGATGAGGATCACTTTTATTTTTATTTGATAAATTTTCAATTATTTTATTATTATTATTATTTTTTATTCGTCATTTTGGTGTTTCTTTTAACATTTAAAAGCCTATTTGGTAAATGTATGGTAAATTAAACGTCATGTTACCTTGCATAGTGGAAGGCGTAGCTGAGGTTAATTACAAGGTTTAGTTTAACAATTTAGTTTACTTTAACATTAATCAGAAAATAAAGAGCAAGAAGTTTAAATGTAATTATTTTATATTAAATTAATACTGTAATTAATTGTTTTTTTATTTATTAGTCTAAACTTGCAGTCTTGCAGATGATTGTACATATTACTGAAATAAAAATTAGGTGCTCTTTTCATGGGAAAATTACATGCATATATGTCATTCAATTTTTATATATTTACAAAGCTATTATTTTCTATTTTAAGTTTTTAAAATATTATTTAAATATTGAAATTTATAATAAAAATTTAAGTATTATTTTTTATTTTTTGTAAAAAATTTAACTTTGGTATACACAATTTGATGGTTTAAAAAAAAAGAAGATGATTAGATCGGTAAATATATAAGACTTAGATGGTACAATAATAATAATAATAATAATAACAACAAATTTTTATCTCATTATATGGGGTTGGCAACATGATTCTTTTATCTCTATTATATTCTATTATGTGTCAAATATATAGGACTGAGAAGATACTTATATAATTTTTATTTATTTATAATTGTTGCGTGCTAGAAAACCAGTTGCGGTAGAGTAAAAGTTTTCGCTTGGTTCTGAAATCCACACAGGTATTTAAAGAGAACAAAAAACTCCATAATTTTTTCGTGAAAAAACCTCGAAAGAGGAAAAACCACTGGCAAGAAAAGCTTCCATGTATCTGCTTTTGAGTACAAGATCTTCCGATACCGAGATTACAGAATTGTATATGAGAAAGGAACAGTTATGTGACAAACGATCGTTATAGCCTTGCTAAGTAGATGATGATTGAGCTATCGAAGGTCGCGATGAAGGTTCATGATGGTGGCACGTCGAAGATTGGTGATTACCGTGCGTGGTTGACAAGTGGCGCGGTATTGGGAGGATCTTTAGAGCTCTCTCTCTCTCTTGGGCCCTCTATATGAGAAATGAGGGATATGGAGGAGTGGTCTCAGAAATACATGAAAAATCCGAATCACTCCTCTCCATCGGATGGCTCATGATGAATCCCTTGATCATATGATGTATTTTGTGTATTTGAATGCTCAAATGATGTTGGAATTATGAGATCTTGGGCTTGTTTGATTCGGCTCGTCAAAATGCTCGATTTGACTATAAACACTCCATGTTTGAAAGCTATTTAGGGATTTAACTGATATCCCAAAGTTTCCACGAATAGTTTAAGTGCTTGATCTCACTAATTTCAACTTGGTTGCTTTTTTAGCATCAAGATTCTTACTAGTAGAGTTTTTGATCATATCGGTTATTTTGGATGATATTATCTCAATCATCCAAAAATATATATGCCAAATATTTGAAAATAGCAAATTCTTTAATGAAATTTGCGGGTCCATCAACCATACATTTTGAGAGAACAGATCTTCATGGGAGCACAATATTATGATCACAGAAGTTGGCGCAGAGTCACGTACGTATGTGGATACGTGCGGGCGCAAGATTTCAGAGTTATGGACCAATTCGGGCAGTTATGGGCGCTTGCAGGCGTAAGGTTCCGGGTTGGATTACGCAGAACGGGTTGTAAGAAATTGGTAGTGAGTGCAGTTTTGTGGGCTGAAGAAAGGAGCTGCGGGCCTTTGTGCGGGTTAGAATTGACTTGACGGGCTATGGAAAGGCTGGGGCAGGCCGATAGTTTTTTGAAACAGTCTTGGAAACAGCCGGCGGGAGCAGGCAGATGCTTACATGAGCGAGGTCGCGTGGCGCTCAATCTGGCCGAAGCGGGTTGGTGGGTCGAGCATGGCGAAGCAGTCAGCGGTGCGTGGTCGGCGGCGAATCGGCCGGGTTAGCGGTTAGCGCATCTGCGTATGGCCATCTCACGAGGCGATTCATGCCAGAGCGCGCACGCATACTGACAAATAGCGATTTTTGACGATTTTGGGCAATTTTTAACGATTTTTTACCCTTTTGCCCCTACAAGAGCATAAAATCCTCGGGAGGCACTTCTTCATTGCTCAGCTTCTCTTTTCTTGAGTGAGGTTGTTGGAGATCAGGCCCTTACGCGTTATTGATTTCCCCTCGAAGAGGCGTCCAGCCGATTCGGGTGTCGAGTTTGGGCGTCGACTGCGTTTCATGTTGTTGATGCACCGAAACGAACAAACGTAATCGACCGGGCCTCTCCAAACCGGCGGTCCGACGAGGTTGGCGCTCTTCGAGGGAAAATCGGAACAACGACGTAAGTACCGTGCGCTGATCGACAACCCTCAAGAAGAAGAGTGAAATTCTCTGGCCTAGGGGTTTTATATGTAAGAGGCAAAGGTTAAAAAATCATCAAAACCGCGAAGACCAGCGCAGCGTCAAAAGCGCCGTTTGAGCCGGCTGGCTCACAGCCGCGCCGTCGTGCCGCAAGCGTCAGCGTGGCGCATCGACCTCGTGGCCAGCCCATTGCTGTGCGATCGGCGCCCGCTGGACCCGCCCGCGTTCTCCTCTCCGCGACCGTTCAGCGCCTTCCCGCACCCCCCCGCGCAAAGCCCTTGGCCGACCTGTCGTTCAGCTACCGACGTTCAGCGGTCTCGCGACCGCGGCTCGTTTCAGACCGTTCAGGCATTAGTAAAATTCACCGTCCGGCCTTTCCCTCCAGTAAGTCAATTCTTACTCAGCCATGCGGCTCCTTTCTTCCACCGACCCGCGACCACTAATTTCTTACCATTCTGCGTAATCCACGGAACCCTTCTCGCCCATAGCGCATTGGTCCATAACTCAAATTCCTCGCCCACGTATCCACATATGCGTGACTACCAAAGATCATAATATTGTGCTCCCATGAAGATCTGTTCTCTCAAAATGTATGTTTGATGGACCCGCAAATTTCATTGAAGAATTTACTATTTTCAAATATTTGGCATAGATATTTTTGAATGATTGAGATAATGTCATCCAAAAATAGGGGGCAATTGATATGACCCTGAAAACTCTACTAGTCGAAGCACGAATCTTGATGCTAAAAGTAAGTATCCAGTTGGCGGGTCGAGACAAAAATATTCTTGGAAACTTTGGGATATCAGTTAAATCCTTAAATAACTTTCAAACATGGAGTGTTTATAGTCAAATCGAGTGTCTTGACGAGCCGAATCAAACAAGACCAAGATCTCATAATTTCGACATCATTTGAGCATTCAAATACACAAAATACATCATATGATCAAAGTTCATGGCCATGCGTCGATGGAGAGAGTGGTTGGATTTTGCATGTACTGAGCGCCACTCTCCATCTATAAATAGCCCCTCATTTCTCATATGAGGGGGGCCCAAGCAAGAGAGAGGAGAGAGCTCTAAAGATTCTCAAAGCACTATCGTGCCACCACTCGTCAACCACCGCCCCGCTGTCGGCCATGGATTGATCTGTCAATCTCCGCCAGTCTCCATCATGATGACTTCTACCGCATATTGTTCCCCTTCCGTGATTGCTCCACACACGCTCACCATCCTACTACTAGCCTACAACCGATCGTTTTACATATTGTTCCTTTCTCATATAATTCGTAATCCCGTCGGGAAGATCTTGTACTCTGAAACAGATACATAGTGGAAGCTTTTTACTGGGCTAGCCCCATGATTTTTCCCTCTTTTTGAGATTTTTCACGTAAAAATTTTGGAGCTTTCTTGTTCACTCTTTAAATACCTGTGTGTGTGCTGGATTTCACAACGAAGCTAAGACGAAAACTTTTACTCTACCGTGCGGTTTTCAAGACGCATAGTTTGACCGTAGGGTCGTGGGCTTACACCTCTTTCGAGGGAAAACCAAAACAACGTATGTACCGCGGGCTTTGATTGCCTCCAAACCCGGACGGTCCGACGAGGCCGGTTGATGCCTCTTTAGAGGGAAAACAGAACAACGGCCATGCAGGCGCCCTTCCTCAACCGGACGGTCAGGCGGGTTGGACGCTCTTCGAGGCGGCGATGTAAACGTGGGTCTTGATCGACTCAACAACCCTCACTCAAGAAGAAGGACTAGAGCAATGAAAGAAATGTGTCTTCTCCTTGGCCTGGGTTTTATAGACCTAGAGGGGCAAAAGGGTAAAAAATCATCAAAAATCGCCCAAAACCGTCAAAAATCACGAAATCGTCAAAAACTGCCATTTGGACCCGTGGGCTACCGCTTCGGCCGCCAGCGCTGACCGGCGTGGCTCTGCGCCCAGCGGCGGTAACCATATCGCCGCTGCGTTCGACCAGGCCCACATCCGATGCCGGTCAGCGACCAGCGTGTTCTCGCTCATTTCGTTAGCGCCCTCGCGAGCCGACCACTCGGACATCAAGCCGCGCCCGTGACTGCGTTCCGGCTACTCGGCCCGTTCATGGTCCCTCGACCCGGCTGTTTCCCGGACGTTCATTACGTCACAAAATTGCCGGCCGTCTTCGCCTTGTCAAGTCTTAACCCGCGCAGGCCCGCGACTCCTTTTTTCCGCACGACCACTAGCAATGTCTTACAACCCGTTCTGCATAATCCAACCCGGAACTTTACGCTAGAAGTTCCCATTGGTCCATAACTCGAAATCTTACGTATCCACATCATCGTATTTGTGCCTGACTTTTGTGATCATATATTGTGCTCAGTGAAGATCTGTTCTCTCAAAATGTATGGTTGATGAACCCGTAAATTTCATTGAAGAATTTGCTATTTTCAAATATTTGGCATATATATTTTTGGATAATTGAGATAATGTCATCCAAAATAGGCCGATATGACCAAAACTCTACTGGTGGCGCGAATCTTGATGCTTTAAAAGTAAGCCGTCAGAAGTTGAAAGCGGTCGAGATCGAGCATATTCTTGGAAACTTTGGGATATCAGTTAAATCCCTAAATAGCTTTCAAACATGGAGTGTTATAGTCAAATCGAGCGTCTTGACGAGCCAAATCAAACAAGCCCAATATCTCATAATTTGGACATCATTTGAGCATTCAAATACACAAAATACATCATATGATCAAGGGATTCATCATGAGCCGTCCGATGGAGAGGAGTGGTTCGGATTTTGCATGTATTTACAGAAATGACACTCCTCCAATCTATAAATAGCCTCTCATTTCTCATATGAGGGGAGTCCAAGCAAGAGAGAGGAGAGAGCTCTAAAGCTTGAAAATCCTCCAAGCACAATGGTGCCACCACTTGACGGTTGTCAACCACCGCCGCCGGCCGCCGCCATCGGCCGTGATCCTTGTCGTGTCAATCTCGGCCATCACCATCATGATGACCTTCATCGTCGTGATGTTCACATTGTTCATCTCGCCACCATATTTACAACCTAAACGTGACTATATATTATTGTATGATTTTGGGATTCACATTGTCATTCTCTGATTATGTAATCCGTTATCGGAAAAACTTGTACTCCAAAACAAATATATAGTGGAAGCTTTTCTCTAGGCCCCATGGTTTTCCTCTTTTGAGGTTTTCGTAAAATTGAGTTTTTGTTCACTCTTTAAATCTGTGTGTCTTTGGATTTCAATGAAAGTAGGCGTAAACTTTTCTCATGGCGATTTTCTATCACACAATAATAATATTTGAGAATATGTGCAAATTAGAGTTTTATATTTTGTGGTTGTTGAATTTTCACCATAATATTTGAGATTTTTTATTATCTAAGATTTTTATGGCCGTAACACTTCTAAGGCATCATTTGGAGTGATGATGGTGATGTGGTGCAATCGGTATTCACTATAATATTATTTGGGGTGCTGTATTATGGTTGTATTATAGTTATATTTTGAGAAATTTGTAGTGAGAAAGTTACATTTTAAAATTAGATCTGGCTACCTGCGGCGGCGATTAGAAAGTTATGATTTGATTTTTATTTAAAAAAAATTTGAACTCATCACCCCTTCTTCAAATAGCACCTTTTTCTTTGACACCTTCACTAGGGGCCGAATTAACTCTTTATTTTAGGGTGAGCAAAATTTTTAAATAATATAATAATTAATATATATAAATTTTATAAAATTAATATTTCTAGAAAAATATAAATAATTAGTAAAATAATATCACCAAATTTATAAGAAAAAATATAAGTGGGCAAGATATTAAACTTATGTAATTTTATTTTAATTTATTAATTAGTTATTTAAAAACAATGGGTTAAATTGATTTTTTTTGGGAAAGAGGTTGAATGCATAAAATATAAATTGAGAGTGGATAAAATATAAAAAACTAATTTTTTAAATTTTTTAAAGGGAAAAAAATTTGAGGGTAGGAAAAGGGTACCTTGACTTCACTATTATTGTTTTGTATAATTACAATTATCTCAAATAAGTTCTAAGATAAAATTCTATTTTCATTAAGAAATAAGATAAGATTATAGGACCTAACAAAATTTTAATTTTATTAATAATTTTCTTAAAAAAAAACTTTTTTATCGTTAAGTTGACGTCGCAACACAGTTTATACAGTCCATATAATTTTGGAAGTATAAATTTATGAATTATTTCACATAAATACATAATTTTCTTAAACGGGGTGCGAATATCAACTTTTACTTCAAGCAACTTTTATTATTTTGTAGAATTAATATTCGCTGATGTCAGCATGCGTAAATTATTTAAAAAATTCGTTTTACTAATATGTATTTACTTGTAAATATGCCATTGTGTATTTGGTGGTACATTTGGAATACTATTCCAAATGTATCTTTCAACATTCAGCGTTTAGTTAAAAAAATTAAAGTTTTAGTGCATTTCAAATACACCAGGTCGGTTCGTGTATTTGAAACCAATCTGGGCAATTCAAATCTCACATGTAAAGTGATGGCGGGCCGGTACAGCGACCAGCGCCTGCCGGCGCCGCCAGCTTCCGCCACCGGTAATTGCCAGCCGCTACGCCGCCGCATCTCTCCGCCATTAGCCATTGCCCGCCATGCCATCCACATCGCCGCTGCGCCGCATCGCCATCGGCTGACATACCCACGACGTCCGGCTGATTCATTTACGTTTTTTTGTCAAACAAAAAATACAAAGTTAAAATTGTAAAGTCTCAAACAACTATATAAAGTAATCCTTTATCTTTTCTTTTATATCATTCCTTTATATCTTTTGTATTTCAAATCAACGGCTTAATATAGCTTAAATAAATTGAGTTAATTTTTTTAATAAATATGCCAATTTATTTAATCTACTTTATAGAATCAAATATCAAAAGGACTAATCATTTTTTTCTATCAATAAAAAATAAGTGAAAAAAATAATTAATTAAATATGTAAAAGAATAAGTGATAAGACCTACGTTCACTATGATAAGCTCTAAAATGAGTGATCAAGAATTCTTTAATTAAATATAAAATTTTTGAGCAATTCATTAAAAGGGCATATATATATATATTCTTATATATTTACATATTTAATATCTAAAATTTTAATTTTTATATATAGCACTTTAATTTTTAATATCATTGTTTAGTCTTTGGAAGACCTTCTTAGAGTGAAAGTTCTTTAGTTTTGTTGATTAGTCCAAAGCCTGTATTTAAAGAGCGAGAGAACTCAGGATATTTTAACGTGGAAAACCCTCGAAAAAAAAGAGGGAAAACTGAAAAAATGTTCCACTATGTATATGCCCTCTGAATCTTCCGATAGAGGATTACAAGATACAAGAAAGGGTAACAGCTTGATCGTTGTAATAGTTCGGGCAGTGATGGTGGTGCGTGTAGGAACAGTGGAAAAGGCGAACAATTTCGCGTATAGAACAACTTTTGGAAATAAGGATTAGGTGATTGACAATGGCGAGGTCGATGGCAATGGCCGGTGACGGTGGTGGTTGGCAGTGGTCGAGGCGGTGACTCTGGGGATCTTCGATCTTGAGCTCTCTCCTCCCTTGCGGCTCCTCTCCTTCTTCTCTTGGCCTCCAAAAGTTTTTTTTTCATATGGAGTATGGTATTTCTAGATTTGGAAGAGTGGTCTTGTAAATATATGGAAAATCCAAACCACTCCTCCCCATCGGACGGTTCTGGACGATTCCTTTTGATCATTTGATGTATTTGATGTATTTCGAACATTTGGATGTTCAAATGAGGTCGGAATTGTGAGATCTTAGGGTTGTTAGATTCGGCTCGTCGAGATGCTCGATTTGACTATAAATATGTCAGTTTTGGTGACCATTTGGCGGATCAGAATCCATTTTATACTCGATAACGATCGAGTCGATTCGAGCTCGGATCGTATCGATGTTCTTATGTTCGTCTCATCGAAGCGGTCGGTTTGGCTGTAAGTTTCTGAAATCGGTGATTAGATCGAAGCATTTCAAAATGCCTTGAGATTCGTGCTTGATCATTAATTTTCGAGGATGTATCGGTTCTTTATTTTTTGGGTGACATTATCTCAAATATATGTCAATCTGAAAATAGAAATCTTTGATAAAATTTGAGTCCATCAACAGTATTTTGAGAGAACAGATCTTCATAACAGCACAATATTATAATTGTGGAAGCTGATATAGGGCTGCGCGCATGCGTGTATTTGCGATATTTTGATGGATTGATCCAGTGCGAGCAGGGTTCGCTGGCGGCCCATGAGCGCACGCGCACGCGCCAGCAGCTCGCGGCGTGCGCGCGCGCACGCACCCGGGCTGCCGCGGGCGCGCTCGTGGTCCGGCGGGTCGCGGAAGCGGGCCGCGGGATGCGGATCGGGTCGGCGGGTTGCGGCAGCGGGCCGCAGGAGCGGGCCGATCGGGTCTGCGGGCTGCGGTAGCGGAGCGGGCTTCGGCGGGTCGAGGAACTGCGGAATCGGGTCGGCGGGTCAAAAGGCGCGGCCCGCGGGCGGTTCGCGCGCCGCGGGCCACGTCGCGGGTCACGTGGCGGGCGGTTAGCGCGCCGCGGACCACGTGGCGGGCCACGCCGCGGGCCACGTCGCGGGCCACGTGGCGGGCCACGTCGCGGGCGGTTCGCGCGCCGCGGGCCACGTTGCGGGCCACGTGGCGGGCCACGACGCGGGCCGGTCCCGGAACTGGCGGGCGGGCCAAGGTGGGCCGTGCGCGCCGGTGCGCGCGCGCACGCCCGCGGCCAGCGGCCGCGCCCCACGGCGCGCGCCAGGAGTTCTTTCGGGCTTTTGCGGGTTTGGACGGGTTTTTGGGGGCATTTTACCTTTTTACCCCTATGGGGGGCTATAAAAACCCCCCTAGGGTAAGAGGGAAATGTACATTTTTCTTATTTCCTCTTCTTCTTGAGTTAGGATTATTTGGAGGCGATCAAGGCCCGCAGTATACGTCGTAGTTCCGGTTTACCTCGTGTGAGTCGGGTTAAGAGCGTCAGGCTGTGATATCGTCGTGGTTCCGGTTACCTACGGACCGTCCGTTAGGAGGCGATCAAGGCCACAAGATATCGTCGTGGTTCCCGTTTACCTCGTCGGACCGTCCGGGTTAGGGCGATCAAGGTCCGTATGTTGTTCGTTTTCCTCGAAAGAGGTATCAACCGGCCTCGTCGGACCGTCCTGATTAGGAGGCGATCAAAGCTCATGGTTCCTAATACGTCGTTGTTCCAGTTTTTCCTCGAAAGAGGTATCAACCGGCCTCGTCGGACCGTCCCGATTAGGAGGCGATCAAAGCTCGCGGTTCCTACATTTTCGTGTAGAAAATTATGTTCAAATGAGGTCGGAATTGTGAGATCTTAGGGTTGTTAGATTCTCGTAGATGCTCCATTTATATAAATATGTCGCTTTGGTGACCATTTGGCGAATCCATTTTTATACTCGATAGCTTGATCCGAGTCGATTCGAGCTTCGGATCGGTATCTTGATGTTGCTATGTTAGATGCCATTTGACGTCAGTTATTGTAAGTTTCGAAATCGGTGATTAGATCGAAGCATTTCACGAGATTCGCGTCTTGATCAGTTAATTTTAGAGGATGTATCTATTAAAATATCATCATAATTTATTTTTAAAAAGTGAAATATTTTTTTAAGTATAAAAAAGATTAGATAAATAAATATCTAATTTTAAATATTAGATATAAAATATATAAAAAATATTATATATATATAAATCTTTCAAAAAAAATTGGAATACACATTGGAATGCACTGCATTCCAAATGCACACTTTTGAACATTTCAAACGCGTTTGGTTGCCGTAAAGTAAAAGTATTTCAAATACACTGAGAAAGAGTTTCGTGTATTTGGAATTCGCCGGTTGGTAATTTCAAATACACCGGATAAAGTGATCGCGATTGGCGACCGCCGCCACCGTGCCGCTGCCAGCCGGCCGTCATCGCCGCCCGCCGCTTCCCGCCGCCGCCCGCTTATCACCGCGTAGCCGTCGCCAGCCGGACACCGCCATCCGCGTTTGCCGCCGCCGTATCGACTGCCGTCGCCACCGCCGCCCGCCATGCGCTTAATCGTTTACCGCCATGCCAGCCGTCGCCGATCGCTGCCGCTTGCGCCGCCGCGATCCGTCAGCCGCCAGCACGATTAGCTGGTTCTTTACATTATATTTTATCAACCAAATAAAAAAAAGCGTAGTCATAAATTTATAAAGCTCTCAATCAGATAACTATAAAATAATTATTTTACACTTAATTTTTTTTAAACAGTATTTTAAATACAGGCAATCAAACAGCCTTTTAAATGACTCGTGGTGGAGTACATAATGAGTGCAGAGTACGCTCTATACTCCTTTTCACACGCAAATCTATATAGTACAATTCGCATCTAATAGTTCACATTCTACTTCAATTTTGTCGCAGTTGTCTCTCCAACAGCAACTGATTTTGCAAAATCGTATTGCCAATGATACAACTAAGATTCTTTTGATTATTTGTAAATAAAAAATTTATTTTTGAAAAATAAAAAAATGTAATAAAATTTTATATTGATAAAAATTTAGTAATTAGGTACATGAATTTTATAAATAAGAATTTTTAGATCCTAATCTCTCTGTAGATTAACATCAAAAGATCACTAATATGAAGAAGAAGAATAGTGAGAAATGAGCGAATAAAAATATATATCACTAATAATGTAGTGTATTCATGGTCAAGAGAGTCAAGTTCAAAGGTCTCAGATAAATAAGAGTGTGAAAGCTCTAAATAGATTTATAAGTAAAAAATATATATGTATATATATATATATAAAGTCAAAAAAATAAAAATCTTAAATATGTCTAATTTATAGATTTGGAGAACTATAGAAAAACTATAGAGAACACATAATATTAAAAAAATGTATAAATTTTAAAGACTGTTCTGATACTGATATATTTATAATAGTCTGCTTTAGCTAAAAACACTGCCTTTGGATGATATGTTCGCTCATGTAGATCAATACATTGGGTCTTGAACATGGTGAATTCACTGGCGTAGTTATTGTAAAGTAGTGTTTCATGTAAGTTTCTAATGTCTTCTTATATTGCTAGGGGTGTAAATGAGCTGAGCTTGAGCGAATAGAACTCTTATTCGTGTTTGACTCATTTGAAATTTATTCTGTTCGTGTTCGGCTCGTTTGAAAATCGCTTCGTTCGTGTTCTGCTCGTATTCTAAATTGGCTCGAAATGCAATAATCCAAAAAATATGTATGAAGAAGGATTCGAACCTGGGCCAATCTTTTACATAACAAAGTTTAACTAAGTTTTACGCCAGATTTGTAATAAATAACTGTATGTATATATATAATAATAATAATAATAATAATAATAATAATAATAATAATAATAATAATATAATATATAATTTTTATTTCGATAAATCGAAGTGAACACATCGAACAAATTATTGTCATGTTCGCTTATATATCCAAATAAACGTCTGTTATGTCGTTCGCTAGTTAACTAACATGAACACCAGCTACATAACGAGAATACGATGCTCGCTAACAACGAGCTTTTTTGATAACCCTACATATAGCCAGCATTTAATTTGGGAAATTGAGTGAGTTCATCCATGGAGATCTCCTGCATAATAGTTTGGGCTAATTTGTCTTGAGTGTCGAGAAGGTTGAGTGGTGTGGAGAGTCCATTGTTGGGAGTTATCCTATGATGCTTCTAATCTTCAGTTAATGACAAATGAGTATATAGTGAGCTCTGTGTTTGTCCAACTTAATCAATTCGTCAATTGATTGATGCATTATAATGAGTAGATTTTTTTTTTCCAATTATATTTCATTTAGATTTGTGCACAGAGTGATTCAATCTAATTTAAATTATGCTCTCATTACAAATGAGAATTTAAAGGGAAAAATTCAAATGTAAAGAGAAGATTGATTAAAATAACTGTCAATAAAAGTAAAATTATATATATATATCGATGAAATATGTACAAGTTACGTATCAAACACAACTCTTAACGTTCTAAAATAAGCACTTAAAGAAACGCAGGTAGACCAACTCTACATCGACCATCGAACACGTAGGGTCCATATTCCCCTTCTCCTAAAGCGATCACCATCCCTCCATCAGGGATCAGACGGTCGTCGGGCCGACATCACATGACGGAGCAGGCGTTGACGTCATCGTCGTTGAACAGGTTGCTGACTCGATCCTCTCCCCGGCGGCTGACCGGCAGGTTGCCGTGCTTGTCGCTGTTGGTGTAGCCATGGCGCCAGTAGTTGTAGCTCTCGCGGAAGGTTTCCTCATCGTGGAAGTAGTTGCCGGCGCTGGTGAAGAAGAGAGGGAGGTCAGGGTTGGGCCAGAACTCCACCTTCTTCCCGCTTCGCCGGACCTGTTTCAGCACCTTGTTGCGGTCCACGTATCCGGTCACCGTCACCTTGTCCAGCGGCAGGTTCACCTCCACCGAGTCCACGCCTTCATTTTTTTTTTCTTTCAGTAATTAGTATTTTCAATTTATGTTTTTGTAATATTAATTTATAAAGCACGAATTATTTACATGTTAATTACGTTTTCACTGTTACAAATTTAACTGCATAAATTAAAATTTAATTTAGATAAATGTTGAAAATATAAAAAATATGGTTTAAAATTACCTATTATTATAATTAATTAATTAATATTTTTTCTTTGCAGTTAGAGATACCTCTAAGCTTATGCAGAGCATGCTTGACTACCCTCTCGCAACCTTCGCAGCACATCCTTACTTTAAGCTCCACAATCTGTTCCAATAATTAAAAAAGAAAAACAAATCAAACAGTATAACACAAATTTATAGCATGATTCTACCTTCCCAGAATAATTACATCTCTAAAGTTTTAAAAAATTAATCAATTAAATTAAATATGATAAAAAAATTAAAATTTTGATTAGCAGAAAACTCAAAACTCAAAATAATTATTTTAAAGTTTGACTTTTAATCAAGAAATTTTGAGTTGAAGTTTTTATACATGCATAATATTTGTGAGTTTAGGAATAAATTCTTTCAAATATCTCAAAAAAATAAAAAAAAAAAATTTAAAAAATTTGTGTATGCGTTCCGCTACATCGCCCAAGAGGATTATAGCCGGTAAGAGCACCGGATAAGAGGCCAAAACTGTAATTTCATAGTACACAACATTAATTTGAATTTCTAATTTTTTTTACCACAAATTTGTTTTTCCTTAACTCATTCCGCACCACCCATAGGGTAGATTTGATTTCTTAAAATTTAAAAATATATTTCTAAGGAATAAAATAAAATTTATAATTTTTCTTGTTATAATTATTTATCAACATTAATTTAGGCTATATTTGGCATAGTACTGCAGTTTAAATTGGATCTCAAATGAAATCTGAAAAATTATATTTTGCTATGCTTTGAAGAGATTGCGGTGAAAAATTATATTTTTTAACTTAATTTCATAAAATATGATGGATTATCTCAAATCTAGAAAGTTATAATTTGATTTTAAAAATAATAAAATATTATAATATAATTGTATGACTAAATTATATATAAGTGAGAGTTCTCTTCCTTCATGAATCAATAATATAATTGTATGGCTAAAATATATAATTTGTTAGAGTGCTGATTATAATTTTTAGATATTTATGTATCTAATACTTATAATTATATGCATAACATTTAAATTTATAATATCAAATTAAAAATATCATTATTATTATTTTTTAAGAGTTATTACAACTTATAATATATTTGTAAAATATTAAAAAAATTTAAATATTAAATTTTACGTACTAGATACATGAGAATTGTGGTATGTTATAAATCCTTTTTTTTTTAACTTTTTTATTTTTGAAAATAATTCAAATTACTTTCAAAAATACTAAATTAATATTAAATTATTTTCTAGCTCTTTTTAATTTTTTAGATATATTTGAACTAATTTAATGATAAATTCATATATATAATATATATAAAATTTGAACTCTCTCTTAAAAGTAAAATTTTCAATCACTGGACTAAGATACCTTACAAAATAATATAATAAAATTATTAACATAGTCACTAACTCACTAACATCATTGATCGACCATCACCACTTAATCGCACCGGCTCCTATGCAAGCATTTGCGTACTAACTGCCATGACCACCACGTATGTTTTTATATAACTTAATTTATGTGATATTCACTTAAATTATAATGTTTTTTTAAAAATCAAGCAAATTTTTATCTCAAGTTAAAAATAAGTTAAGCAATATAAAAACTAAAAACTAATAAAATAATCTCACACAACAAAATATATCTCACTTAGACTAAACTCTACGCACGCATGCTCTGCATAAAAATAAATAAATAAAAACAAACCAAAACCTGCAAAGAGAGCGGGCGGCCCTTTCCCTTCCCCATCTTCCCTCGCCCGCGACCGATATCGTATTGATAGGCGCCGCCGCTTACAGTACTCGGAGCGTAGTAATTGTAATTATAACGCTTTGCGCTCCTCCTTTCCCCCCCGCCGAGACAACCAACCCAATCCAAAGCCTTCCCTATAGCTTCCGCCATTAACACATATATACAAAACCAGCAAGTTGGAACTATGTATTAAGAAGGCAGGTCGAAGCTCTCAAAGGCATTCATTCCTTCGTCAGATGGAGACATAAATTGATGGCCGCTTCAGCCTTAATTTATATACGTGTATATATTATTCCATATTGTTCTCTTTCTTCTTCGCACTTTCTGGCGAGCTTGTGGGTCACTTCAATGGTTCTAAAAATAAATAAATAAATAAAATTCTCGGCCATTACCGGTGGAATAGTATCGATCATATATCTTGTTTGATGGTTTATTTTTTTCTTTTGCCTGAGAGAGAGGAACTGCGTGGCACCCATTGAGAAGGAACATGTCTTTGGATATAATTAGGCAAAATTTTTAAATTAGGCTTAATCCTAATCTTAATTAGTAATTTAGACATGAAATTTTTTTTTAACAAAAATAGGCCGAGTCTCCCATTGAACGGATGACTTGTGCCAATGTGACATCCATGTCAGCACCACTGGCTCTTTTTTATTTTTTATTTTAATAAAATTGGGACAGCTTTCGTATTTTGTCATAAGGTGTCGGAATTAAGCGAATTTTGTATCTTTGGAATCGTAACGAAATTTTCTACAACTTTCATGTTGATCAAAATTTAAGATTGTAGTCCGATCAGCAGCTGACGCAAAAAAATCAAGCTGAAATTTGAAATTTGAGAATGTCAGATATTCAGTCATAAGTGAGCAAACTTAGTATCTGGAACTAAATTTACAACTTTCGTGTTGGTTGAAATTCTGATTGGCTGATACCAAGTTCGCTCCAAAGTTTCTTCTAAAGTTTTGACGGCAACAATTTTGCTCAGACTGCCACATCGTAATTTCAACCAGATAAAATTGTAGAAAATTTTGTTACGATTTCAACGATATCAAGTTTGCTCAATTTTGACATCTTATGACTCCGATACACACAAAATATGACGCCCAAATTTCAGCTTTTTCGCGATTCAAAAACCGCTATCGGTCACAATCTTAAATTTTGACCAACATGAAAGTTGTAGAAAATTTTGTTACAATTCCAATGATACTAAATTCGCTCAATTATGACATCGTACGACTCCGAAATGTGTAAAATACGAAAGCTACCCAATTTTTTTTAAAATAAAAATAAAAAAGAGCGTTGACGTGGATGTCACGTTGGCGCAAGTCGTCCGCTCAACGGGAGACTTGGCCTATTTTGTTAAAAAAATCTTTTCATGCCTAAATTGCTAATTAAGATTAGGATTAAGCCTAATTTAAAATTTAATATATATATATATATATATATATATATATATATATATATATATATATATATATATATATATATATATATATATATATATATATATATATATATATATATATATATATATAAGAATAGGTATCCATCGCATGTAATTTATAAAGTGGTATTAGATCATTTATAAATTTTAATGAGACATTTGGAATCATTTTTATTTTATTTTATTTATATTTTAATTCAAAATAAAATATATTTAATGATGATAATTATTTTTAAAAGATTTTAAATATCTAAAATTTATTTTGAGTACTTTTAAGAGTAAATGATTTATTTTAAAAAACAAAAAATTAAAATGCATCAGGAGTCAACAAATAAATTCTGGGAGATAAAGATAATAACTTAAAACAAAATTGATCCTAAACAAGTTCTAAGTTCTTGCATAGAATAAATTTTTGATATACGAGCTATTTAAATAAAATGGGTTTTTGATTTTTATTTTTCTATGTAAAAATTCATTATTTTATGATTAAGAGCTGTGGCCAAGATCTAATTCAAATCTGATTTAAAACTGGGAGAAGAGTTTTTTTTTTTTCTTTTTTATTTTATAAACAATATTATATTGATTTAGGGGGTGTTTTGTTGGAATGGAAAGTAAAGTAAAATAAAGTAAATGCAGAGATTTCAAATTTTTTTTTTTTTTGTGTTTGACACGATGTAAAATAAAATTTCAAAGCGATGTAATACATTTTAAATTCATCAACAGGTTTTGATATATTTAAAATTAAAATTGATGAATTTCAAATACGCTTAATCTTTGTGGCCTCGCCCGCCACCACTGTCAGCCACCGCTTCTCAGCATCGCCATCGCCAGGTCGCTGATCATTCTGGCTGCCCCGCCATCACTAGTTGTCACCGCTATTACCACCTCTTGTCGCCCACCGCCCATCATCACACCGCTGTCGCATCGCTGCCATCGCTGATTGCCGCACGCACTCGTCTGGCCACCACCAAAACTTTCAAAATACTTTACAGTATATTTATTTTACCAAACAGAAAAAAAATAAACTCATATATTTGTAGAATTTTCAATCAAATAATCTAAAGTAACCTAAATATACTGTATTTCTTTTACATTGTATTCCTTTTATACTGTATTTTTTTTAGGCAACCAAACAACTCCTTAGTCAACTATTCATCATTCAATCAACTCTTTTTAAGAAAAAAAAACTGTGGGAGAAAAGTTTGATAGCTGTTTTTGCAAACCTTGGTTTGCTGACTTACAACACTCTAGTTGAGCTGAACAGCTGGTGGGAATTATTCTGATTTTTTGGCTCCATAATTTATTAATTTATTTAAAATCTAGGAGCTCCAATTAAAATCTACTATTAGGAGAATCACTTGATCGTTTGATCTTTTTCAATCAACAAGGGGCATTAAAAAAAATTTTGTTTAATGTTGAGCTTAATTTTATCATTTTTTTAGATAAATCCGTATACATTGGATAAGAACTATATCCGTATATATTGGATAAAAAAAGTAGACACTCGATAATGTTTGGATATTTATTATTTAGATTAAGAGTTTGTCCCACATAATTACAGTTATATGAAAAAATAGTGATAAAGGTGCTGCACAAAAGTTATCGTTTGAAAAAACTATAATGGGTATACAAATTTTTATTTTATTTAAGAAAAGTCAAACCGTATCTTTTGATCGCACCATAGGTAACTATGTTAGAATGAAAAATACAACTTTATCGTCACAGATTCCTCAAAATACAACTAAAATACAGTCAGAATGTAATGCCCCAAATAGTAGTGCACTGCTACCGCCTTCCTAAATGGGGCATTAATGTCCGTTTGGGGCAGCTGTAGCTTTTTTAAAGTTGATTATAAAGTTGTTATAGGTGTTACAAATATTTTCTTTTAAAAAATTCAAATATTTTATAACACTCATCACACTCTAACAACTCTAGTTCTCAAATACAGCTTTTCATTATAAATTTTTTTGAAAAGCCCAAAAAGTTGATTAATTTCTAAAAAATAAAAGAGTTAGAAAGCTATCCAAACACATCTTTAATCTCCTATAAATCATGGCCTAAAATTTTTTTAAGTCTAAGCTTTCTTGATTACTAATGTAATAAGATTGTTTCCAATTATCGAGATGCTAGAGACCTTACGATAAATATTCTAAGGAATTTAAGTCACCAGTGAGGTTAAAATTTTGATTAACTAATTTATATTGATCTAAAAATTATATGATTCATATAATTAATCGGTTGGAAGAGTCAAATTTGAATTAGACTGAGTCTAGAGTCAAATATTATGATTTATATAATCACTAAGGGGCTGTTTGGTTGCCTTTGGAATGCGTCATTCGTCATCTTTTGAATATTTCAAACGTTTGATTCAGTAAAGTAAAATTCCAAAGATATTCAAATACACGGAATTGATGTAAAGTGATGTGGCGGCTGACGCCACCGGCGCGGCCGTATTCGCCGCCGCCGCCGCCGCCGCTTGCCCGGGCGCCATGGCTACCGGCCGTAGATGGCCACCTCCGACCACCCATGCTGTCGGCCGGCCGTCGCCACCACCATCACGCCCGTCATTTGGTGGCCATGCCGTCTCACATTCTTTCATTACATTTTATCAAAAAAAAAAAAAAAGTCGTGAATTTATAAAACTCTTAAACAACTATAAAGTAATCTTTTACATTTTTTTATTCCGTTAACATTCAAAATGAAATGATCAAGCTAAGTCAAATTGGAGCCAAACAAATTTAGAACGAGTTAAACAAGAACTCATTTTCTGTTAGTCTAAATTGATATTCTAATATCAACTAAATTGCCTAAAATAAGTGTAAAGTAATCGTAAGAATATATTACTTTAAAATTGTAAGTTTTTGAATGGTAATTAATCATGCAAATTTAATGAACTAAATCATCCAGTTTATCACCAAGAGCTTAAAGAGGATATTATATTTTATTAATAAATAAATTTATGATGTTTTTATATTCTCAAATTGATGAAACGTTAGAGATTAAGAGTTCATTTGAGATTATTGCAGCTTTTATAAAAATGGTCTTATAAAAGTATATATATTTTTAAAAAAGTTATTGTATGTATTATAATTTTTTTTGAAAAATTCTAATAATAATAGTTTTGTTCATAAAAAAATAGTTTCATATTAAAAAAAAAATTATATTTTTCGATCGTAAGCATCTTCTATTTATTTAATGATTATCAAGCTTGCAAGTAAAAAAATATAAAATTCATTTTATTAATTGATATAAAATTCACATGCAATAATATGAAAGTTAAAAAACAGCAATAAATATATACAGTATTTGCATGAAAAGCAGTTCTTATAGCTTGTATAGTTGTGATTACCACATAGTGTTGAAGGAAATGATTGAGTTAGACTGATCGATTCATTGGTCATATTATTTGAATATGAATCATTCGATACTAATAAATTATCATTGTAGATCAATATAATTATGAACTTATTGTTAATGCTCAAGTCTTCATGCTTATTCAACAAGCTCAACAAACTTAACTCAATTTTAATAGAAAGGTTCTATTGAAGCATCACTATATATATATATATATATATATATATATATATATATATATATATATATATATATATATATATATATATATATATATATATATATATATATCTTTTTTCATTAACATATTAAAAATTAGGGGCATTTGCTTACATAGCACACAATTCTTATATAATTACATATCTAATAACTAAACTATCAAATTTACTTAGGTGCTACCTAAATCTTTATTATCACATCAAAAATAATATAATCATTAGTTTTAAAAGTAAAATGCATCTTTTTTATGCATACAAAAAGTGTTATTTTTGTAAATATCAAACTTTAGGTATTAGATATGTAAATACATAAGATTTGTGTGCTATGTATGTAAACTTTTCTAAAAATTATTATATACTAAATTAATATATTGATGATCATCATGATAAGCTCATGATCATCAAATCAACATTATTAAGACACTTAAATGCTAAAAGAATATTTATGACCAAGAATTCAATACAAATTATTCGATTGAGTATCTTGAGATTTTGTAAATTTACTAAGATGTCCCTCTAAAACTCTATAAAATAACTCAAATATCAACATAGAATAGGGATGAATCAATGGCTAAACTATGCAAATCCGAGTATCAATCACTAATAATCATCGTAAGCCATCATCGATGTTTGTGTACCCTTATTTTTAAGCAATTGTGGCCTAATTTTTATAAATAAATAAAAAACAAGAATAAATGAGCATTCAAGTTTAGTAATCTCATAGTAACTAGTTAGAGATATCCTTTTATAATTTAAAAGATGTATGCATTATATATATATCTAAAATTTTGCATCTTTTGGTTGTAATGGAATTTCAAATCTCAAATCACTTTTATCTGTGTATATGTTATATATGCTTATTAAGCTAAAACTTGATTTATGCCTGTGAATTTTTATGCACGTAACATTTATAATATATATATATATATATATATATATATATTACAATAGAGCATTAATATATATAAGAAACATGTAAAGAATACAAAGATTTCATTGTAGCATTACTATATATATCCTTTTGCATGCACATATTAAAAATTATGATATACTAAATTAATGATTTTGCATCTTGTTGGAATAATTTGTTTTAGTCCAATGACTAGCAATATAAGTATCCCTTTGTCCTCTATGATTGCTAAAGTTATAACATTAGAAGGCTAATAATTACATAAAAGAATATTTTGAAAGAGACAACACTATGTGAGAAGGATTCAGCATATATAAAATGCTAATGAGTTCAATTCCGATGCCTCAAAAAGAGCACAAATGGATAGCATTACATGTCATATTGCATCGATTCGAATGGGCAAACAAATCCAGAAATCAGCCACCTCCAATAAACTAAATAGGAAGCTCGAATCAGATTCTTTTAACTTTTGGGAAAAAAAATATAATGCAAGAATTAATTAATTTGATATGTAATATACCATCTTAAAATAAATTTAATGATTTTTAATTTTTAACTTATCACAATTTGTTGAGAATATTATATCTTAAGAGAAAATTTGTAATATAGTATTTTGAGTAAAAAGCAATAAAGATTGGTCCTTTGATGTGGTTTCAGATAATACAATATTAATCACAAGATAATCAAATAATTATTAGCCAACGGCTCCACTTGGGGCAGCGGTGGCAGTGCGGTGCGTCCTGCATTACATCACAATGTCGTTAGGTTGTTGTATTTTGACTATATTTTAGTTGCGTTTTGAGAAATCTGTGATGGGAACCTGCTTTGGCTATCTACAGTAACGGTTAGAAAGCTACGGTTTGATTTTTGTTAAAAAAAAATTATATACTTATTACAGTTTCTTCAAACAATAACTTCTTCTACAACACATCTATCACTATTTTTATATAACTGCAGTTATCCCAAATGAACCCTAAGTAGCAAATCAGAATCAAAATCTTTTATCTTTTGAGAAAATTAATGTTTAAGTATTAATTAAATAGTCATGTATATATCATCTTAAAATTAATTTAATGATTTTAACATTCAACTCATCAAAATTTGATGAGAATATCTTAAGGGAAACATGATAATAGAATATTTGGACTGAATATTAGCCTCAAAGCCTTTTAATTCGCCTTAGATATGAGTGTTTAATTACTCATATATTATACTGATCTGAAAGCATATTTAAAATCTTTCAAGTCTATTCTAATTAAAATGTTAATCATGATATTCTGATCTCTCTCTCCTTTTTGTTTTAAAAGTTTTTCACGTTTGTTATGCCAAACTTTCCGTCGAAAAGAAATTTTCTGATTAATTGATTTTATTGCTTCACTAGTGAAGTAAATGTCCCACTTAACAGTTGCTAGAATATTTAATTCAATATATAGATAATATTTGACAAATATTTTCAAAATTTTCATAAATATAACACACATTTTTATGTATAATATTTTTTTTCTATTCATGAAAATACTCCTTCATGTATCTCATTTTGATCTTTCAAAATTATATTTTCGATTAAAAAGAGTTATTTTATTTAACTTATATTAAATAGCTTGGAGAAGCCATGACTGCAGCTCTCATGAAGCTCATGTACATAGTTTCCGTGAAGAAAACGAATAAGAAAGTCTTACCCTCTTTTATAAGCCTCCAAAATCCTAAAGGGCACAAACGTAAAAGTTTGTGTTCTCTTATATGGAATGCTTTTGAATTGGAAAATAACATCTCTATGGACTTTAATTGGGATCTCCCTCTTAATCTCAGGATTCCTTTTTAGAAGGATCGACCTTTTCGCATTGGGGGGTTCAGCTATTGTTATCAGACCTCTCAGTACTCTCTGAAGGTCATCAATCTACTGAGAACCATCCTCAATCATAATAAATCATTTAAAAACAAATGCATGAATCAATCACAAAAGAATAAACATTGGTAAAATAATTTTCATTCTATTCTATTATAACAAATCATTATAAAGTTACTTATAATCATTACTCATTGTTCCAATAAATTTTCTATGTATTTATATATATATAATGTATGTAATTCCACACATCCATCTCTAACCTACAATAAGTTTCATTGATGCCATTCATCCTCCAACTATTTTGCTATGTCTCCCTGACATATGTATTATAACATTATTCATCAAGGATAAGAAAATTAAGATGTTTGCATCTATTGGTGCTTTAGGGTGGAGGTAATTGAGGGGCACAATAATGTAAATTTCTCATTCTATGGATTATACTCTTAATTTGTTGAAGAAACATAAATGTTTGGGATCTAATAGCCACAAATTTTCTCGATGTATTACAGCTTTAACCTATGCTTGCCATTGAAACCATTCATCATCTAGAATAATAACATTGTTCTTTAGGACACTATCTAGTATTGTGTCAGCTCTATCGTCTTCTTGATGCCACCATATATATTTTAAGAAACTTAATTTTTTTGCTTCAACTAGATAGCCTTCATCATAAAAAAGTTGTAAAAGATAGGGCAGCATACAATTCCTTAATCATATTCTTGACCTTATCTCAAAACTCCTACAAGCGCTTGATCGCTTGTACTTATTTCATAATAGCTTTCATAGTTCTTACATCATTTCTAATAAGAACCACATGCTTTAGTCATTTATGTTAGAGCCTTCAAAGAAAATATATATGAGAGAGATGGCCTCCAATTTATTCATAAGAATATCTTCACCTCTAATGCAATGCTCCTCTAATAAGGATTTAGTAAATCATTATTGCAACTATGTATATACTTAATCCCCTTCTTCAAGTGGATGCAACCCATCAAATTGAATTCAAATCAAATCAAATTTTTATCTACAAGATAAAGTAACACCATTATTATTAGAATTTTACCACTATCATTCCCCTCATCATTAAGTCTACCACAACAAACTCCTTCACCATTTTCAAGGACAACTACTTCAAGTTTAGGGTTTGAACAAGATCAAAGTTGCTTGCACTAGTGGAAGCCTTAGCAGCATCAACTTTCTTTTCTTACCACTTCTAAAGATTTAACTATTGAAAAAGAAGAATTCATGGTTGTTTCATGTTCCTTTCCATCGATAATGATAGTGCAATAATAGTGTTGATCTTATTTTTGGATGAGATTAGCATCATCCATAATCCTAGTAATTATGATCCATAATCTTAGATTATGAGCTTCCTAATTATGCATTTAGGATAATAAACTTAGTGACTAAGTGAACAAACCAAAATAAAATGTCAAATTAAAGACAAACTCAAAACTTAAAACTAAAATCAAATTTGAAATCAAATCAAACTCAATACTCTAAAGTAAAAGCCTAGGTCAGCCTAGTGGACCCTTCTAGGACCTAACCTAACATAATTGGATTAGATGAACTCAAATTAAACCCAAATCTGACAGAGCTCAACAAAAATCTAAATCAAACACATTTCAATTTAAATCTAAATCTACTTGAACTTAGATTGAGATAATTGGGTTAATTAACCCATAGACCTAACCTCACTTAAGTCAAAATAAAATTAAATAAATTAAAATTAAATCAAATTAAATAAAAAAAATAACAGAATCAATGCACCAACATAAATAAATCTAAAAATAAATTCAAATGAGGCTTGAAGTGGCAAATAGATTATTTGACCTAAAGTTAACTCATGTGGGCCCCAAAGTCAAAAGTCAAATAACCAAAATTTGGTCAAATTGAATTACTATGAGGGTTCAAAATTATTAAATGAACATATTTATATATAAAATTAAATTAATCTAAATTTAATGAGGATTAAAATGGGTTAATTTTGCCACTTAACCCAAATGAACCCTATTGAACTCAAATTAAAATTAAATCAAAATTAATTCAAATTATTTTAAGAATCATAAATAAAGATAATTCAATGACTATTTAGATTTAATTTGATCAATTTGATAATTTGACCCATTAAGCTTAATTTGGGTTAAAATGAGTCAAAATCAAAATCAACTTTAACTCAAATGAAATTAATTGCTTCAAATTATATCAAACCATTAATCAAATATGATGAGAGCCTAAATACATCTTGATAAAGTCAAACTAGATATTTGAGTCACTTGAATCCAATTTAGCCCATTTGAGTCAAAATGGGTCAATTTGAGTTGAAATCAAAACTTAATTCAAATTGAATGAAACCAATTATCATAATTGCTACAAATGTTCAGTGAAACATAATTAAAATTAAATCTAAATCATTAAGTAAACAATCATGCTAAGGAAAATAATTTGACCAATTTAGGATAGCTTAAGCCTACCATACACCAAATCAAACCCCATAAAACTTGAATCAAGCTATCCTTCAAATGATTAATTGAATATGATTGAAATCAAAATTGTGACTTAATCAAATCAAAAGAGTGATCAAATCAACCCAATTCAATGCAAATTCAAAATTTTGGTTATTTCAAGTGCACTCATGCAACTCATGGGGTCACTCAATGCTTGCCTTAAGTAAATGGCTTCTCATCCTAAATGAAATGAAGTGGAGTCATATCCATTAAAGTGGGAGGAGGTAAAATATTTTTTTAAAAAGGAAATTCCAAATCCATGCACATGAAGCCAAAACAACCCCAACTCCATTGAATGAAGTTGTTCCTATAGCCAAAAGTGTGGACTTTGGAAGCAAGAGGACAAGCTCCTTAATCACCATAGATGGCCAACCACCCTTGACTTCCCAAAGGGAGTGGATTCTCGACCAAAGAAGAAAACTAGGAGGGAGAGTTCCTTTCCTGAGGAGAAGCATTCACACACCATCCAGAGAGAGAGAGAGAGAGAGAGAGAGAGAGAGAGAGAGAGAGAGGAGCTAAACCAACTCTTTCCCAAGGGTTCTCGCCTCCTGCCGGATTCCAGCTGCCCCAAACATTTCCAATGGCAAGGCTTTCGGCCAAGTGAGAGGAGAGGAAGAGAGAGTTCCTCTTCTTGATCTAACTTCACCATCATTGAGGGGAAAGAGAGGTTGAGCCGAGTCATTACTCGAGGTCCTTTTGCCATAAGCCCAGGTTCGGCCATGGCCAACGGTAAAGAGCTCCTCCAAATATGAAGAAGATGAAACACCATTCCTCCCCCACCCTATAGATTCTACAGGTGATGGCGAACTCGATCGACCCCTTACCCGAAGCCCCTGCCGACGACGAGCTGAAAAATGACTAAGATTGATGGCAAAGGATAGAGCGTTAGTCTCCATGACGATCGATGGGGAGGCAAGGCACAAAACTTCTTCTAAAGCTTCACCTCGAAGTGGGGAACATTTTTGAATCAAAAAATCCGCCAATGATCAACACCGAAAAAGTGAGCACCAAATTTGACCACCCTTCAATTCGGTTTGGCCTTTGTGAAATGAAATTACTCACCACTGAAATCAAACCACTTAGATTAGTTAGAAATCAACTCTTGATCTATTTGCAACATAGATGCCTCCGTCACCTAGATCGCCAGTGATTAAGCTCAAAGAGCCAACAACTCTGATTCTTGCTGGTGATAATAGGGATTAAATCTGAGCATTTTGTTCTTTCTATTTAGAACGGACGGCTCTGATCTAGCGCACCATTCAATTTATTCCCTTAAGAAAATCAGGATCAAATTTGGGTTGACCGATCCATGATCGGACGGCTCCAACCTATCCAACATCCCGCCGCTATTTTAATGCAAGATGCACGAGGATCCTTCATGGACCATTCCATGTTTGAAATGCGAAAAGCAGTGCTGACTAGGTTAAATAGGAAATTCAGAATTTTTGCATTTAAAAAATACTAAAAATGCACATAACTTCAAAAAATTCATAAAAAATAAAATACTTAACCAAAAAATGCAAATGAGGGCTCGATGGATTCATCTTAATGAGAGGAATCCATTAAACTCAAAATCCCGAATTATATTGGATATTTTTGAGTTAATTTTAGTTTAATTGAACATAATTAAATCCTAATTAAACTAAGAATATTTATCAACTTGATCTAAAACTTTTAGGGATTGAAATTGAGGTTAAAATACACTTATCATAAAAAAGTTTAAATCGAAATGATGAATGGATTAAAAGGTATTGAATTTTAAAGTTCAAATGCTTAATTTCATGAAATAATCAATCTAAAAATTTAGAAAATTATAAAAAACCATCAAAATAATTTAAACCACTTCAATTAACATCTAAGACCCTTAAAAAAATATAATCTTCCAAAACTTGACAAACCTAAAAGAAACACTTTAAGTTTGAATTTAACAAATTATTGAAATCAATATTAGTTGAATAAATTAAAGTCAAATTCCAACAAATTGAATGTTAAATAGAAAATAGAAATAAAAATAATATTTAAACCATTATTAATCAAACCCTAAATTAAATCAAGTAAACATCACATAACCTTCAATTGAAACTAAACTAAACCTAACGTTAATCAAACATAAATTTGAACTTAATTAAAACTAAATTAACTATCAATTAAATCTTAAATTAAATTTAACCTAGTAAACCTAAATCTTCAAATCATTAACTACATCATTAATCTAAACAAACATAAAATTAAATTCAAAACTTTAACAACTAATCAACCTAAATCAAGTAAAATTTTAATCAACTTGATAATAAAAAAAGAACATAATCAACCATTGATCATTAAACCTTAAATTAAAATAATCATAAATCATACTTATCCTAATGGATCATTGAACATCAATAGAATCAAATTAAATGAAACCAAAGTAAACTTTGAGCAATTCAATATATAACCAAATTGACCTAGTTCAATCTATTTGAATAAGATGAACTAATTAATCATAAAATATATAAGTTTGACAATCAAATTAAATAATCAATCTTTAAATTAAAATTGTAAATTAAATTAGAATCTTAATTGAATCAAATAAATTCTAATTAAATCATCCAAACTAAATCAAACATAACTAAACTAAACTAAAAATCATTAAACTAAATCAAACATACCTAAATTAAACTAAATAATCATTAAAATAAATCAATCAACTTAAAATATTTAAGTTTAACCAATAACCAAATTAAAAGAATAAATTATAACTTGAACCTTAAATAAATAAATTAAATTAATCAATCTAAGAAATATATGAAATTGAATAATCATAATAATAATTTTTTAACCTTAATCAAATTAAATAAACATAAAATTAAATATAAACTCTAAGTCATCAAATCACATCGAATTACTCTCAATTTCAAATAATATAAAAATAGAACAATCAACATAAACCTCAAACAAAACAAAAAAACCTATTAAACTAATATAAAGGATTGATTAAATCAAATGAAATCAATCATAAAACTAAATATAATCCATATATAAACTAAGTGACTAAATTTAATGAATTAGAATTCAAATAAAAGCTCACATTAAATTTCAATCAAATCACATGATATTAAATTAAAATATATTCACCAATCCAAATCAAGTTTAAATGAAATAATAAAATCAATAAATCTAAATAACATTTAAATAATCTAATCAATATTATTCATATAAAATTTAAAAATTAAATTAAAACCCTAGAAAAAAGAGTTAGATATTAATTCAAAGGATATTGAATTATCAAAATTTAATTAAATCAAATTAAAACCTAATGAATCAAAATTAATTAGTCAAAACACATGAAGTTAAATAAATTAAAAAAAAAATTCAAACTATGTAAAACAAACATCAATCAAATCAAATCTAATTAAATTAAATCATTCAAATAAATTCAAATAGGCTAATTAAGATACTTAGATTCTTAGTTTAACCCATTGAATAAATTTTCATTTCAAGGTGAAAATCTCATTCTATTAAGATTATGATGCTGAATAAAATGGATTCTGTCCAAAGTAGAATTTATCTTATTCTTCATTCTTTAAAACCTAAATTCAACTTAAACATAAAAATAAACTTAAACTTGAAATAAAATTTAAGAAAATTATATAAATCACTTAAAGTGAAACCATCCAATGAAAAATTGAATGAACTTAGAACTTAAAACTTAAACTAAAATAAGGCCTAGTTCAATCATACCACATAATCCCCTATTTCACACACTAGAACGCTATCTGACCCTATAATTAGGTTAAGTCGATGATCTATGATGACTGAATATGATGCTATATATTTTTTTATTTTGTGGTGTAGTATTTTAGATTGGATGGTTATGATTGTTTGCTTATTAGTCTAGATGTTACAGCGTTCTTTTAGCCTAACATTATTTTCTATAGAGAGTTGTGCTTAAAAAGGACTGCTATAATAAATATAAAGTAAATGTTACTTACTTGTAGGTGTTGCTTAAGTCCTTAAGCATAGCCCAATAGGATAGTGAGCTTGGCAATCACTAATGCTAAGTCGGTATGTTTGAAATATAAACTGCTGATGTGTTGTATGTTTTTCCCAATGTCTGCTTTGTAGAGTTTAGGATTTTATTTTAGAATTTTAAATTATAATTTGAGCACTAATTAAGTTATGATCTACAAGATTTAGGATTAACAAGAGTTGACTGTACCTATTTGATTGTCCCTGATGGAACCTAAGGAGGACCTTGAAGAAAGAGATGATCCTGAAGTTAATAAAGACCATAGGCCAACTTTTTAGTTCTAGGCTAGGCTGTATAAGGGTAGAACTCAAGTGCAACTTTCTTTACTTTTTTTGGGGTGTATAGCTGGACATAGCTGCACTAGTTTATTTTATTTATTTAAATATGGCTTGATTTATTTTGGGATGTGCATTAGAACTGCATGATTTTCATAAGTTTATTTATGTGATTGTTGTGTTTAGCAATAAATCCTAGATGCGTTAGGCTCTTAGAAATACTAAATTTTCTATCCCAATTAATAATTTTAATTAAGTTTTAATCAACTCATAACATCACTTTAAAGTTTATGATCGTAATAAAGAAATAAAAGATTTAGTTACCCATTAGCTGAATGTTGTATGTTTCAACATCATGTATACATATTATTTCACTCTTGTAAATAAGAGTCTCCATTCTTGCACGAATAGGGATATGCTTGACCTATGAGAGCAGTCTAATGTAGTAGAGAACTCCTCCTCTATGATTTGACCCATAACCAATATTCATCATGCATTTAGGCCCTCCTAAGCTCAATTCTAAAATTGATGAGTCAAAATAAAATATAAAGTTATAAATTTTATTAAATTAGTCCACGTCATGGTTTTCATACACATATGATCTAGTCTCTTAGGGAGAGAGTTTAAAATTCTTAAATCTTTCCTAACTAATAATAACCTAACCATCTTGCACTTACATAAGACTGGCGTATATGATTTAAATCGCTTAGGTGGTATTAGCTAGCAACCTCTTCTAGGTGGGAAGTAAGTCATGAAGAGTCGGATATGTTTATTTTCTCTCAAATGAGAAAATAACTAATAATTTCCAAATTCATAAAATTAGACTAGGTTGATTTTCTGACTTATGTTAGAAGCATTTTTAAACTTAGGTTCTGAAGCATCCTGTTGGAATAAGTTTTCAACCACTAAACATTTTTACAATCATGTGCTATTAGAATTTAAGTCATAGATTTCTAATAAAAAGTCAAACTCACAACTTTAATAAATTCAATCTCAAAATTATAAATCCCAATAGTAGGATAATTAAAATGCTTAATGAGTTTCTCAGTGTCAAAAATTATTTCCTACTTAATCTTCTTTGCTTTTGAAAAGAACTCTTCCTCCGTGGAGCATTCCCTTTGAGTATCCAAATTAACCATCATTTTAAGACAAGCTTTGAAATCCATAGAGATACATGTCAATTTCTTTAATCGAGAGTATTCTTAAGAGGAATTCCTTTTCTTCTAAGATATAATTAATTATAAGGCTTGTCCCTATAGGGATCAATAAATCTTGTAATAAAATAAACCATGTTCTTCCTCTCCATATAGTTTAGGGGAAGAATCTCTAGTACATCAAAGACCTATCAGCCTTAAGAGTCCTTATTAAGTAATTGAATCCATTACAAGATAATATGTTTATCTTTCAAGATAATATATGTATCCATTAATGATGCATTAGATTATTTAAATAAGTATCCCCAAGATCTACATTATGTTCTAATTAAAAGTTTCTTAAATAGTTTCTAGGATTAAGAAAGATGAATATTTTGATACCTCATGCATATTATTTATAGCAATTGATATTTGTTAGAGGGCTGTAAAGTTGTGATCCTAAAAAAAGTGATATAAATATTAATGCAATCACACCATACACATTGATGTAGTCATTTTTATGTAATTTGATTATCATTGCCCTAACTACTCTCTTTAATAAGAAGCTCAATTGGTCGGATCTCTAAAACTCTTTTTAGTAGTATCTTTGTTGAATTTTCTTAGTTACTTGTCTCTTATGGATATTTTTATAAATGATTTACCTTATAACAGATTATTTTCACTTTGACAATTTCAATAAAGCTATTTATCTTTTTATACAGTCGTAGGGACACCACATAGATCTTAAGGGGTACTTATTGAAGTGATCGTATACGATATTAATGTATGATGTACTATCTTGAAAGACAAAAATATCATCCTATAATGGACTTAATCACCTAATAAGGACTCATAAGGTAGATGAGTCTACATATACCAGAGTTTGTTTTCCTACTTAACATGGATAAGTAAAGTAAGGTTTATTTTATGGCATATTTTTTAGTTCCCTATGAAAACAAGTTTTTATAGTTAATCACATCATAGAAAATGAGAAATCTCTAAGAATACTCTCGATTAAAGTAGTCAATAAATATCTCCAAAGTTTTAAAGCAAGACTATCAAATGATTGATTATTTTTCAAATATCAAATGCAAAAAGTTCTAATGGGAAGACTTATTTATGGATTCCATAGGGGGAAAATTAGGGAGTATCCAAAACACTAAGTTGCCCGAAAAAAAGAATGCAAAGATAAAAAAAGAATGCAAATGTATTTGGATTACTTTAGGGTTGTTTGGTTTAAAACTTTATAAATACATGAGTTTATTTTGTTTGGTAACATAAAGGTAATGTAAAGTATTCTTAAGGTTGTGAAGAAAAAAACAATGATGATGATACGTCATGCCACAAGGAGCTGGCTGGCGGTGACTGGGATTGCTGTCGATGGCAATAACAATTTTAGTGTATTTATAATTCACCCAATCAGGTGAACTCAAATATACCAAAAATGACTTTTGTAATGTATTCTAAATACATTACATTACCTTGAAAACTTTACTTTGCATCATGCCAAACACCAAAAAAGTTAAAACTTCTACATTTACTTTACTTTACACCCAAAATTTAGGCAACCAAGTAGCCCCTAAAAGCTTAGTGAATACTCTAATGTACCCTATGATGAGACTTTATATTTTTGAAGAGAATTTATTTTTGTTCAAGTTGAAATTTTATTTGAATACTAGACTTATAACCCAACAACACAAGATTGTAGAGATGCATGAGAAGTGAGGACTTATACCCATAGCAAAAGAGAAACAAGCTGCCTCAGAACCTAAGTTAAAAATGCTTTAGCACAATTTAGAAGCATGACCTAAGTCTAATAGAGGAGAATGGGATATAATGGTTCACTTTCACAAGTGCGAGTGAACACACCCTAACTCTTCTAGACTTATAATCGCCTAGAGTGAGTGGCTGCAAGCTAACATCTCCAATGCTTTAAAACCATATAGGTCTTATATAGATGCAAGATAGTTATATTATTATTTAATTAGGAAGGAAGCTAGAATCCTAAACTCACTACCTGAGAGATTAGATAAAGTTTGGTATGCAAACATGGCTTAATCTAATGTTAAAAATTTGTAAGTTTTTGAGATCATTTTGACACATTTATTTTGATCAAAGCTTGAGATAATTATACTTACATGCATAATGAAATTAAGTTATGGGCTAATCAATGAGAAAAAGGTGTTCTCCACTACAAGGGACCACTCTCATTGATCAAGCATATCCCTTATCGCACAAGAGTGGAGATCTTCTCTATTCAAAAGTGAAATAATATGACATGCATGTTGCTATAACATGCAACCATTCAGCTAAAGGGTTGCTAAATCTTTTATTATCTTGATTAAAAGCCTAGGATTTAAAATAATATTATGAATTGATTAAAATTTAGTTGAAGTTATTAATGAGGGTGAAAATTTTAATTTTATCTTAAACAGCCTGCCACATCTAGGCCACATCATCAATCATCACACTTGAAAAAAATTATGAAAAGTATGCCATTTATATTGCACAATTTAAGCATGACAATTAAACATTTGAATTTCATAAAAGAATAAAAGGCCAATGCGGTCGAGTACCACCGTACATCCTAGAAAAGTGAAAGAGTTGGGTAGCCGAGCTCTACCCTCATATAGTCTGGATTTTAATTAAATATTTTAATTAAAATAAATGTTATGGTGGTCTTCAATTCTTATTCTTCTTTTCTTCTTTGGATTAGTTTGCTCCAAGTTTCATAAGGCCTCCCAAGTCTTTGCCTTCTAGCCACTACTCATCCTAAACCACATAGCACTAATCCTAATCCTATTATAAAAATTATATCTTTATAAAAAATACAATCTAACTACCATTGTAAAATAGATATCAGCCAGACAAACATACAAACTAAAAAGTTATATTTCATATATTTAGACTTAACACCCAATACTTGGGTACTTAAGGTATTTATTTTTGGATGTGGGGTGGACACTACATAGATTGAAAGAGAAACTTATTAAAGTGATCGAGTATGATATTAAGGTATAATATACTATCTCAAAAGATAGAAACATCACCCTACAATATACATAATCACAGAATAAGGACTCCTAAGGCTTGATGGGTCTTTGAATATACTAAAAGTTTTCCCTACTTTATATGAAAGTAAAGTAGGATTTATATTAAGCTAGTGTGGTGTTTATTTTTCATTTATTAGTTTAGTTTATAGGGGGACACCACGCAGATCTGAGGGTGTACTTATTGAGGTGATCAGATATGACATTGAGGAATAGTGTACCATCTTGAAAGATAGAAGTCACTACCCTACAATATACCTAATCACTTAATAAGGACTCTTAAGGCATGATGGGTCTTCGAACATACGAGAGATTTTTCCCTACTTTATATGGATGAATAAAGTAAGGTTTATTTAAATGAGTTCTAAAGTTCCATATGAGGGTAAGCCCCATAGTTAATTACATCTTAAGGATAGTGAATTCCTTAAGAATACTCTTGATTAAAGTAGGCGATTATTGTCTCTAAAGAATTTAAAGATATAACTATTAAAATTGGTTGTGTTTTAAAATCAAGTGGATGATCAAAAGGAGAGAGTTTTTATTGAAACCAAAGGAGATGAGTAGGGAGTGCTTATGATAGTAGGAAGCCAAGTGAGCACTCCAATCGATCCTATGGTTGGACTTTATATTTTTAAAATTAAATAGATTTTATATATTTGAGTTGACATTTCATTAGAAAGTTAGGAATTATACTCTAACATCATAAGATTGTTAGGATACTTAAGAGGTGAGGATTTATGCTTGTAGCCCAAAGGAAAATGGCAACCTCAGATCCTAAATCTAGGGAGCTTTGGAGAGGGCCAAAGTATAACCTAAATCTAAGGCAAAAGTGGGTATATGATTTACTCCACAAGAGAGAGTAAACCACTCGACTGTTGGACTTATTACTACATATAGTGGTAGTGCCAGCTAACTCCTCCTACGCTTTAAATCCAAGTAAGCAAGTCATATATTTTTTCAAGATGGCTAGGTTGTTATTATTTATAAAAAAATTAAGTCCTTAAACCCACTTCCTAAGAGACTAGAGCATGAGGGTATGAATAATGACTTAATTTAATGTAAATTTTTATCAAAATTTATTTAATTTAGGACTCTTTATTTTGACATAGGCTATATGATCTTGTATGCCTAATGCATGAGAAGTTGATTATGGGCCAAATCAAAAGGGAAAGAGGTGTTCTTCCATCATAGGGTCTCAAAAGTTAAGCCCTTACTATCTAGCAAAATTGGAAGCCCTCTATTAACAAGAGTGAAATAAGATGATTATGCATGATATTAAACATACAACATCCAACTAAGGTGTTGTTAAATTTTATTATCTTGATTTAATGCCTAGGCCTTTATATGAGGTTATGAGTTATTTTAGAGGTATAGTTAAGAGTTGTTAGTTTGGTTATAAAAATTAATTTTTATCCTATGAGCCTAATCGCATCGAGGCCATACAATAATCACCAATCATAAACAAACTATAAAATGCATGCTTTTTCTAATGCACAAGCTAAACGAAATATTAAACAATTTTATAAAGCTATCACAAAAGAATAAAAGGTCGATGATGTACCTTACAACCCGAAAGAAATGTGGGTAGCACCTTATACAACTCAGATTTTAAGAGAATAATTTTAATTACAAATGATGAATGTTATGGGGAGTCTTCATTCTTCATTCTTCATCTCTTCATCTTTCATTTTTTTCATCTGATTTGCTCCATTTCTTTCTTCCTTTTGGCTTAATTTGGATGTGCTTGCTCCAAGGCATCACATGGTACATAAGACTTGGTCTTATAACCAATGCTCATCCTAATCCCCCATAACACTTATCCTAATCCTAAAAAAAATTACATTAGAAGAAAGAAAGTAAATCTAGCTACACCTATAAAAAAATGTTAGCTAAACACACAATACAACCCAAGCAGTTATATGAATAATTTGGACTTAGCACCCCACACATTGGTAACCAAGCCCACCTGTCCTAACTTGGATTATGCTTAGGGGCTAAACAACCTGCACAGCAAAAGTATTTATATTTTTATTATAGCATCCCCATAAGCTCAACCCACTGCACAAAGCATGATTAGGCTAATATCCTACTAACATCTACTACACACACACATACACCCTAACATACAACAATACATCACAAAATAAGCATACATCAAACCATACACTTCCTTAACAAAAAGCTAGAAGTTGTGACTTAGTCTAATGTGTGTGCATTAAAGCTTGTGTGGTATCTCCTAACTAGGCTTTAGAGTTATAATTTTGCTAAGTGTGAAAGATTTAATTTATAAAGGGTTGATTTCTCTTTAAGTGATTTAATTGATTTGAAAATTTTTCTTAGTGTTTTCTTTCATTTCATATGGCTTACACTTAATAACTAAGTGTTATAAAGAGAAGAAGGAGATGGGACCTCTCTTTCATCCCTACCTTAAGTCATTTCTAAAGTAAGTTAATCAATTCCTTTTAGTGAATGGCTTATTATATGTTTTAATTAACCTTAAGTTTAAGTTCACTCTAAATGACCTTATTCAATAAGAAATGTATCTTAAGATTAATTAGAATGAATTACTATCATATAACACATATTTACTCATTTCTTTCCATCATGTATATCATGCATATGATTAAATCCTAAGCATACCTATACATACAATGTGTGTCTTAGCACATTTAAATGATGAATGCAAAGGTGTGTGTTTGGAATTTAAATATTTCATTTGATTGAATTATGAATGCATGTCTTTTTAATAGAAAAGGGATTTTCATCCATTAGCTAAGTACACATTCACATGTATAAAAGTTTTAAGTGAGTACGTCACCATTGTTCTACACCAGGAGCGTAAGGTACAAGACTTACTTAGGGCTACATAAAGCCTCACAACCCTGGGATGTCCAGACAATTATACCACTTTTCTTATATACATATGGATGTATAAGCAACTATAAGAATAGGAAAACCTATGCAAAAGTTATATTTGATTTATTTGATTTATGATTCTTATTCATTGGTCATATCATACATACATATGTATAAGAGTTTTAAGGGAGTACGACGCCATTGTTCTACATTAGGGGTGTAAGATACAAGACCTACTTAGGGCTACTTAAAGTCTCGTAGCCCCGAGATGTTCATACTAATATACCACTTTTCTTATATACATATGAATGTACAAAAAGAACCACATGAATGAGAAGTCATGCAAGAAGTCATATTTGATTTGATTATATGATTTATATATGTGATATGAAATTCTTCCTAAGTGTTAGCATAGAGATGCATAGGAGTATATTTAGACAAATGTTGTATTCTTTTCAAATGAACTATACATTTGTAAATCCCATGTAAATCCACATAAGGTAAGGAAAGAGAACTTCATATTACATATCTTATATTATCAACTCATGCAAACTTATAGATATTTGTAATTAACATCACTCCATATATTATAATTGATTTATGGGCTTTTGAAGATAACTTTTGATTTAATAGTAATAATAACCACACCTATTTTTAATTTAAATCAACATATGCAATTTGACATAAAAGAAACCATTTCATTTAGTTAATTTTAAAAGAAATGAATGCATGATCACACATGGAAAGCAACATTTAACATGATTGAAAGGTAAAGGAACATAAGCACATGATCTCATTCATTCCAATTAATTCCTAAGGACAATCATACTAAATAAGGCTATTTAAAATAAATCAAAGTTCTTTAATGACATTTTTAATTTTGAGTTTGATTTGATTTAGGAAATGAAAGAGGTTTGCTAATCCTAATCCCATTCCCCATGTGTGAGTTAATTTGGTTCAATGAAGAAGTAATTAAGTTGATTTTATATCTTTACTAGGTTAGGGTATGAATTAAGCTGATTAATTAACCCTTACCAACATCACCTTAAGTTAATTAAATAATTAATAATGAGCTAATATGATATGCAATCACATGAAAAGTAAATTTGTAATGCTCCTAAGAAATGAAAGGGGCCTAATGTAAATGGCTCATGATTAATAGTTAATTAGGCTTAAGGGATCTCACTTAATTACTTTTATGATTTTCTCACACATGTGAGCTAGCCATAATTTTATTACCTCTCACTTTGGGTTATTGAACACCCAAAGAGCTACCCAAGATGAATTAAAGGTTGCTTAGGTGTGAAGTGAATTTTAGATTGAGTTAATCAAGCTTATTAATTAATTGATTGAATTCTTTGATTATATTTTGAATAGAATGATGAAATTAACTTAGGGAAAGGGATCAAGGGCAATGCCTCAATTCTTAACCCTAAGTCAATTCAAACACTCAATTAGGCTCTAATTTTTATTTTGGAGATTAATTAATTCATTATGCAATTAATTACCTCATTAATCATTAACTAATCAAATTCAAAAAAGTGAAGAAAACTTAGAAAATGAATTAGGAAAAGTATCCCAACCACATTCCCTAAGCTCCCTTACTGTTCAACAGAGATAATTATGCTTAAATAATTAATTAAACCAATATTCATTCACTAATTCTCACTAATTAAACTAAGAAAGTGATTAAGACTTAATCAATTGATTTCCTAATTAAGCAACCAATAAAATCCCAAAAAATGGGGGAGGCAGAGGTCATCCTCCCCAAACATCCACAAAAAGTTTGAGATCAATTGGGTAATTAATAAAGAAATAATTAAGCTAATTAGATTTCCAATTAAACCTTAATTAAGTTAAAATCACTATTCAAAATCAATTAATAATAATTTTTTCTAGATTATACTTTTGAAATATCTTTAAAATGAGCCAAAGTTTATATTTTTGAATTTTTCTAGGATTAGTTATGATTTTTAGAAGTTTCAAGCTTAAAAATAGATTAATGAGGCCAAATTAAAGCCTTAATCCCATCGGGACATATGACAGTTGACGCGGCATGCTTTCCACGTGGCGTGATGGGGGTGGCTATTTAAGTTATCACATCCGATGGCTGACTCATATGGTGATGGATGCACTAACTCTGTGGACCATCCGATCCAAGATCAATCGACCATGATTTGATTTGATTTTGAAGGATTAATTAGAAAATCTAATGCAATTTAATCATGGTCGTCCATTCTGATCACACAGAATGGATGACCCGTGATCTTTCTTCTTCGCGAGATATGAAAGATGGATGTCATCCGTCTTTCCCCATTTGATCCGAGCTCACCCGAGCTCGGGTTGGGATCAAATCGATCCCACACCTTGAGAAGATGGAGAGGAACACATCTAATTGTCTAAAATGCATGACATTCAAATTTTCTTTACAAAAGACCAACCTATTTTTTCATACAAGGTTCAATTTTGCAAAATTACCTCACCAGAGCTAATGTCTGGCCGTGGATCATGAGAGGTAATTTTGACTAGTTGGAAGCCTATTAGCTTTATGCTTGATTTGGGGTAATGCTCGACCAATCCACACAAAGTCCTCAACTATCAAACTCTATCTCCGTTCTGAAGGCTTGGAGATGATGATTTAGTTGGTTTAGAGTAGAAGGATGGTGTGGGTGCAAAGTAATTTGGATTTGATCAACTAGGGGGGGGGGGTAGTATTGCTCAGAGGAATGGTGTCCTGTTTCAGCTTTACTCGAGGAGGAGGAATGTCGATCGAGGAGGGCTTGGGAACACTTGGAATTGCTCTGAGGGATTTTAAAATTTCTTAGTAAATTCATAGAGTGTCAATTGTCTCCAATCCCTCTTGAATTGAGGGAGTATATCCCTCAATTACCTTGGATGGACGGACGGGATTGACTCCTAAAAATTTGATGATTCATCACCATCAGAGCGTCAAAGGGGTCACCGTCAACTCCACGTGGCTTTCTTTGGTTGGAGGAAGAGAGTCTCAAGGAATATGGGAGATTGTGCTATTGGTTCTTTTCCCATGGGGTTCACCAAGAGAGTGGTTGGAGTCTCTTGGTCCATGGTAAGCAGGGTTTAAAGTGGGCTAAGGTGTCTTAGGAATGCCTCATTGCACTTTGATGGCTTCCATGGAGATGACAAAGTGGACTTTGCCACTTAAGGAAAGAATCTAAGGAAAAGATGAGTGTCCATTGGTTAATCCCCTTAGAATGGGTTCCACATGGACTTGGGCTGGTTTGGGACTGACCTAAGGTTCATTTGGGTCAAGATAGGCATAAGGTGGTTTGGGTAATTTGGCTTAATATGGTCAAAATAGGCTCATTTAGGTTAAGTTAGGTTGGGTTGACCAATTGGTCAAATTGGGTCAAACCAAGACTTAGGTTAGGTTCATATGATAATTTGAGATGTTTTGGTTCAAGTGGTTTTGAGTAATGTGGCTTAGATTTGAATTTAACTTATTTGGATTCAAAAGGGTCAAATGAGTCAAGTTGACAATTTGACCAATTTGACTAAATTGGATTGGGTTAGGTGTTAAGTTCAATTGGTTGATTGAAAATGATTGTAGGCTTTGGCTTGATTTAATTTGGATTTAATTTAGATTTTGGCCAATTTGACCCTTTAGATCAATTTGGGCTAGGTTGGGTCAAGTTGACCAATTGGTCAAATTGGGCTTAATTATGGCTTTGTTCAAGTTCAATAATCAATTTGGGATGAACTTGAGCCATTGGTTGCAATCAATTTGGATTAAAGCATGATTTGACCCATTTTAGCTTTTTAGGCCAATTTAGGTCAACTTAGGTGAAATGACCAATTAGGCTTGGTTTGGCTCAAGCAGAAGTTTGGCATGTTCAATCATCGATTATGAGTGGGTTTGAATTAATGGTTTCAATCAAATTGGCATATGGTGGATTTTGGCTAGTTTGGGTTTCATTTGGGCTAAATGTTGACTTGGTCAAAGGCTAGGTTTGACTTGGTTTGACCTAATTCAAGGTTGTTGGTCACCCTAAGGTGATTGTTGGTTATGTTGTGAGATTTAGATGGGCTTAGTTCAATCCAATTTGGGTTGGATTAGAACTTGGCTTAAGAAGGTCTTTTAGGTCACTTTGGGTCAAGTGAACCTAAATGGTCAATTGATGTGATCATGACTTGATTTAAGTTTGGTTGAACTCACTTATGGTCTTAGGATGGAAATATAAATAATCCAATTGTAAGTGGTTTGGAGCCAAATAGGTTTTGGTTCATATGACAATTTCAAGCCAAAAGGGTCAACTTGGGCTTAACATTGGGTTGACTTGGGTTTGGTTTGACAATTATGGTTTATGTTTATATTTGGGTCAATAATTATAGGAATGATTGAATCATGAAGAAATCCATAAGTTTTGAGTTGATTTGGATATCATTTAGCTAAGTTCAAGAATTTGGCTAAAAGGGCTTAAAATTCAGAGTTTGATTTGATTTGGGTTTAGTTTTGGTCATTTGAATTTATATTTCATTTATATTTATGAATATAAATGAAGATGTAAATGTGTTATGGGAAAATCACTTGAGTTTGGAGTGATTTGGAAGCAATTTTGACCAAGCCTAGGGATGTTGGTCAAAAAGGCTAACCTGGGTTTTAGATTTATATTGATTTGGTTTAAAGGTTTGAACCTGGATTTCATTTATAATTGCGAATATAAATGATGGAATGATTGATTTATAAAGAAATCAACCAATTTTGAGTTAATTTGAAGGAGTTTTGACTAAGCATATGATGGTGGCTCATATAGCTTAGGAAGAAATTTTGGAATTTAGACTTAATCATGGGTTTCAATCATTTGGAGTTAATTTAGAATTTGGAATCTTGGATTGGGATTTGATTTGAGATTGAATTTGATAATTGAGAAAATCAACTAGATTGGGGTTGATTTGAATTTGGTTAAGGCTAAGTCCATAAGATAAAATCAAAGAGCTTAGGAAGGGATTTGAAATTTTAATTTAATGATGGATTTCAATGATTTGATGGTTGGATTTGATTTTAGAATTTTAATTTGAATTTGAGGTTTGGTTTGAATGAAGGAAGCAAGAATTGGGTTTAGGCTATTGAGTAAGCAAGTCCTTCTAAATCCCTAAGACACAACCTATTCTTTTGGCTAACTCTTCTAAGTCTCTAGGGTTTGGTTAAGTATTTACCTAATCACAAGAAGTGTCTTAAGACCAAGGAACTCTTAGTGTCTATAAGAGTCCTAGATCTATGATGAAGTTGATAGCTCACTCTAAAAGTGAGGTCAACATTTAGGTTCTTAAATTTCCTATGGAGGCAAGCCTTCATAGTTAATTACATCATTCAAAATGAGATTCCTTAAGAATAATCTTGATTAAAGTGGGCAATCATTATCTTCAAAGATTTCAAGGATAAACTATAAATGAATTGGCTATTTTAAAAAAACAAGTAGAATTGTTTAAGGAGAAGACTTATTTTTAGAATTCAATGGAGAAAGTAAGAAATGCTCATGATACTAAGAAATGAGCATTCTGATCTATCATATTGTGAGGCTTTATATATTTGAGAGTGGCAAAATTTTATTTGTTTGAGTTAAATTTTTATTAGATTATCAGGGCTTATAATCCATCAACACAAGATTGTGGAAATGCATAAGAGGTGAGAATTTATGCTTGTAGCCCAAAAGAAACTAACAACCTCAAATCCTAAGTCTAGGGAGCTTTGACACAAGTTTAAGCGTGATCTAATTTTAAGCAAAAGTGGGACATAATGGTTTACTTCCACATGAGAGAGTAAACCATCTGACTTATGGACTTACAATCTAGAGTGGCTGTCAGCTAACACTTCATATGATTCAAAAGAATGCAGTTTAGTCTTATGAATTTGCAAGATGGTTAGACTTATTATTTAATTGGAAAGAGACTAAAGTCCTAAACCACTCCGTAAGAGACTAGAGCATGAGTGGTATGAACATATGACTTAATCTACAAATACAAAATCTTTACAATTTTTTTTCATTTTAACTCATTCATTTGGACAAAGGCTTTAGGATTTCCTTATGCCTAAATGTATGATGAAAGTTGATTGTTAATTAAGAGAGAGAGAGAGAGAGAGAGAGAAGCTTCGTTAGGAGGGGTTGCTCTCATGGGTCAAACAATCTCTATAGTATAAGGACGGAGGCCCTCATTTTTATCAAGAGTGATAGAAGATGCATACATGATGTGAGGCATACAACTTATAGCTAAGGAGTTCCTAAATCTTTTAATTATCTTGATTATAACCTACGCTTTATGATGAAGTTGTGAGTTATTTAAAATTTTAATTATGAGTTGTTAGTTGGGTAGAAAACTTATTTTATCTTAAGAGCCTAATCATAGGCCACACATTAAAGCATCAAAATTAAGAAATCCTATTGCGCAATCTAAATGAATCAACAATCAATTTTATAGACTACCATAAAAGAATAAGATGGTGTAGTGGCTACATCTGAAAGATAGCGAGCTCTACCCTTATATAACCTGGAATATAAAATAATAATTTTACAATTAGAATGAATACATGCTATGGGGTCTTCATTCCTTCTCTTCTTCATGTCCTCCTTCTCTTTCCTTTTGATTTGATTATGCTCCAAAGTCATCACATGGCGTCCCAAAACTAAGCCTTCTAGCCACTACTCATCCTAATCTACCATAGCACTAATTTTTTTATTGCAAAATTATATTTATATGTGAAATATAAATCTAATTACTCTTGCAAAATAGAGATTAACTAAACATACATTCAACCCCAAGCAGTTATCTTTATAATTTAGCCTTAGCACCTTGCACATAGGTAACTAAGCCCACTTGTCCTAACTTGGATTATGCTTAAGGGTTTAAGCAACCTATAAAGAGAATATTTATATTTATTTTAAATTATCCCTTAAGCATAATCTCTTGCATAAAATATGATTAGGCTAATCACGATCTAACATCCTAGTCTACGAAGCATACACCATAACATCCATCTAAAATATTACATCACAAAATAAAACATACATCATAGCATACACCACCCTAACTTAGAGCTAGAAGTGGTGGCTTAGTTCTTATGTGTGTACTAAGGCTTTGTGTAGTATGTCTCACTGCATTAGAGTTGTGATTTTGTAAGTTTTAGAAATTGTTTAAGAAAGCCATGAAGGTTGATTTCATTTAAAGTTTTTTAGTTTATTTATGAATTTTAATTTATGCTTTAACTTGTCTTAATTAACTTAAACTTAGCATCTAAATGTTATATAGAGAGGAAGAGGATTATCCTCCTTTATCCCTGCCTTAAGCCATTTTATAAAGTATATTTTGATGACTTAGTTCTCTTTAGTGAATGGATTATCTAATATTTGCATAAATCATAAGTTTAGGTGAACCTTTAATAATTCTATTCAACATGAAAGGTATCTTAAGATTAATATAATTAAATTACTGTGGTGTTTATTTTTGTGTGTTGTTATTTTTGTGTTTGTGTATGTATATGTGAGGGGGACACCTCATAGATTTGAGGTTGTACTTATTGAGGTGATCGGGTACGATATTGAGGAATAGTATACTATCTTGAAAGATAGAAGTCACTACCATACAATGGACCTAATCACCAAATAAGGACTCCTATGGCATGATGGGTCTTTGAATATACTAGAGATTTTTCCCCTACTTTATATAGAAAAATAAAGCAGGATTTATTTAAATCGGGTTCGTTAAGTTTTCTATGGAGGCAAGCCTCCATAGCTAATTACATCATAAGAAAGGTGAATCCCTTAAGAATATTCTAGATTAAAGTAGACGATTGATGTCTCTAAAGAATTCTAAGATAGGAATATCAGTAAATTGATTATATTTTAAAAAATCAAGTGGGATGAATCAAAGAGAGAGAGAGTTATTATCGAAGCCAAAAGAGATAAGTAAGGAGTGCTCATGATACTAGGAAACCTAGTAAGCACTCCAATCCATCCTATGGTTAGGCTTTATATGTTTGAAATTGAGGAGATTTATTTTTTTGAGTTGAAATTTTAATAGAAATCTATGACCTATGATTCTATAATATAAGATTGTGGAAATGCCTAAGAGGTGAGGATTTATGCTTGTAGCCCGCAAAAAAAAATAACAACCTCAGATCCTAAATCTAGGGAGATTTGGCAAGAGCCAAAGCAGGACCTAAATTTAAGGAGAATGTGGGTATATGGTTTATCTACACAAGAGAGAATAAGCCACTCATTTTAATTTGGACTTATTATGCATGAAGTGAAACTAACTCTCCTTTTTAAAACCATGTAGACAAGTCATATGCTTTTCAAGATGGTTAGGCTGTTACTTATTTAAAAAGGAAACTAAGTCCTTAAACACACCCTCTAATAGACTAGATCATGAGGGGTATTAATAATGACATAATATAATGCAAATTTTATCAAATTTTATTTAATTTGGGACTCTTTATTTTGACACAGGCTATAGGATTTTCTATGCCTAAATGCATGAGAAGTTGCTTGTGGGCCAAATTGAAAGAGAAAGAGGTGTTCTTCCATCATAAGCTCTAAAAGGTTAAGCTCATTTCTATCTGACAAAGATGGAAGCCCTCTCTTAACAAGAGTAAAATAAGATGGTTACATGATATTAAACATATAATCATGGCTAAGGGGTTGCTAAATATTTTATTATCTTGATTTAATGCTAGGCTTTTTATGTGAGGTTATGAATTATTTTAGAAATTTTAGTTATGAGTTATTAATGGGTAGAAAATTTATTTTTATCCTAAGAGCCTAATCGCATCCAGGCCACACAATAATCACCAATCATAAATAAACTATGAAGAAGCATGCCATTTTCTAATACATAAGCTAAACAAAATATCAAACAATTTTATAAAGATATCACAAAAGAACAAGGGGCTGTGGTGAAATTTTTTATAAGATTAGAAATTTCTAAAGAATGTATACTTATCTTCACTCTATGTGAAATAAAATGAAGATAGAAATATACTTATTTTTATGCATGTTTGGACACCATGTAGATCCGTAGATGATCTTATTGAGGGTGGTGGGATACGACATTAAGAAGAGGTGTACTATCTCAAAATATAGAAGTTACCACCCTACAATGAACCTAATCACCTCAATAAGGACTCCTAAGGATAATGGGTGCATATGTATGAGATTCTTCCCTACTTTACATGGAAAAGTAAAGTAGGGTTTATTTTAAATGGGTTCGTTAAGTTCCCTGAGGCAATAGTTAATTATATCCTAAGGAAGGAGATTCCAATACTCTCAAGGTAAATGATCATTGTCTCAAAGATTTTTAAGGTAGGACTATTAATCGATTAGTTTATTTTGGAAGATCAAATGGGATTGATCAAAGAGAGAGTTATTATTGACAAGAAATGGAGCATCTCAAACTATCTCCAATGGTTGGGCTTTATATTTTTGAAATTGAATTATTTTTTCCAGTTGAATTTTTATTAGAAGTTTAGGGCTTATAATTCCATGATACAAGGTTATGGAAATGCCTAAGAGGTGAGGATTTATGCTTATGGTTCATAGATGAGAAAAATAACTTAGAATCTAAATCTAAGGAGCTTAGGCAAGGGCCAAAAGCATGACCTAAATCTAAGGAAAAAATGGGTATTTGCTTTGTCTCCACAAGAGGGGATAAACCATCCAATCGGTTGGACTTACAACAGCCTGGGGATGGCCTCCGACTAACTCCTACTATGATTTTAAATTCATGTTGACAAGTCATATGCTTTATGCAAGATAGTTAGGTTGTTATTTACTTAGAAAGAGACTAAGTCCTTAAACTCACTTTCTAAGAGACTAGATCATGTAAGGGAATGAAAAATGACCTAGATCTAATGCAAAACATATTACATATTACTTTTATTTTTAGACAATCATTTGACTCAGAGGATAGGATTCATATGCCTAATGCATGAGAAGTAAGATTATGGGCCAAAATCTGAGAAGGGGAGGTGTGTTTCCACCATGGCTCTCAAAGGTCAAGTCAAGTTCTCTGGCATGGGTGGAAGCCCTCCAATTAAGAGTGAAATAATATGCTTTTATGCATGATGTTATAAAAGAAATACTCATCCAGCTAAGGGGTTGCTAATTCTTTTATCTTAATTTTAACTTAGGCTTTAAATGAGGTTATGAATTATTTATATTTAATTTTGAGTTATTTAATTTGGTTGAAGATTTATTTTTTCTAAGAGCCTAATCATCATCCAAGCCATACATCAAAAGAAAGAAACTAGGAAATATGCCATCTTAATGCACAAGCTAAACAAAATATCAAATATTTTATAAAGCTAGCGCAAAAGAATAAAAGACCATTTGTGGTTAGGCACCACCGTATAAACTCAAAAATAAATTGGGTAGCTAAGCTCTACCCTTATATAACCCAGATTTACAAATAAATTAATTTACAATCAAGTAAGGAAATTCATGGTATGGGGGGTCTTCATTTCTTCTTTCTTCTTTTATTCTTTCTTCTTTCTTCTTTCTTCTTTCAGATGGTTGAAAGGTGGTTGCTTCAAAGGCTTCACATGGTACATAAGATGTAATCTGATGACCAATACTCATCCTAATCTCCCATTACATTCATTCCAAAGTCCTAATTTCAATAATTACATGAAAAGAAAAAGTAAATATAACTAACACCTGTAAAATAGAGATTAGCTAAATAAATCATACAAATCCCAAGCATGTATATTGGACTTAGCACCCACACATGGGTAACCAAGTCCACATAGCTATTGGATTATGTTTAGGATATAAGCACAACAAAAGTATTTATATTTTTATTACATAGCAAAGCACAATCAGTGAAAATAATGATTAGACTAAATCATCTACCATTCACTACATGCATTCACAACATCCTAGAAATAAAATATCACAAAATAAATATCACCACCACCTAACCTAAAGCTATAAGTGATGACTTAACCTAATGTGTGTGCTTTAAAAGGTTTGTGTGGTATGTTTAGCTATGGCTTTAAGGCTTAGATTTTCTAAGTGTGAAGATGTTCAACTTAGGTGGGTGGTTTCATTTAAGTTGTTTAGTTGATTTGAGTTATTTTATTTTGTATTTTGGTTTGGTTTAAGTGAATCCTATAATTAGTTATTAAGTTTTAAAGAGAGGGAAAAGAGCAGAGAACTTCTCTTTCCTTCCCTACCTTAAGTAATTTTTAAAGTGGATTCATATTTAATTTTGTTTAGTGAATATTTTATTATGTGTTTTAATTAATCCTAAGTTTAGATTTTTCTTAAACAAACTAATTCAAAAAGAAAGGCATTTTAAGATTAAATAAAGTGACTTAATATCACAAAACACACATACTTCATTTCTTTTCCAACATGTATAACATGCACATGGATGCATAATAAGCATATCTATACATGCATGTTTAAACTTTTGAATGCTAAGAAATGTTACTTAAGAAAATTGAATGCTTTATGATGCATGATTTTCATTAAGTAAAAAAGAGGGATTTATTTTATCCATTATTCACATGCACATGTATATGTATAAATGGCATAAGTGAGTATGAAGCCATTATTAACACCAGGTGCGTATAAGAACTTAGGGCTAAAAACCTCAAACTCTAGGGTTGTAATATACCACTTTTCTTAAATACAAAGACATGTACAAAAAATGAATGGAAAAAGAAAGATGCAAAAATTTGTATTTGTTTATTTATTTTGTTTATATACCTTATATGTACAAGTGTGGATGTCCTTCTTAAGTAATAGCATAGAAATGAATAGGAATGGGGTTAGGCAAATGTTGTGTTCTTTTCAAATGAACTATACACTTTGCCAAATCCTATTTAAAATTATACTAAAAGAAAAGAGAAGGAAAGCTACACTATGCACATCTTCATATTTATATCCACATGCAAGCTTATAAGTAATTATAAGTAGCACACTTTCAGTTTTAGGTGTTTGATTTATAGATTTTGAAAGTAGTTTTGGATTTAGTAGTGATAATAGCCATTCATATTTTTACTTTGGCCAAGACATGCAATTTGACATAAAGAACACATTTCATTTTCAATTTGATTTTTGAAAAGCATGGATGCATGAAATTCATATGACATACACATTTAGCATGTTAGGAAAGAACTAAAAATGAAAGTGTAAACACATTCACCTAATTAATTCTAAAATCTTATGAAATAAGAAAGCTTAAAATAAATCAAGTTATTTTAAGGAAGGTTTGATTTTGTTTTGAGTTTGATTTAATTTGAGAAATATGAGGTGAGTTTGTTGCTCTAACCTATTCCCACATATGTTTGTTGATTTGTTTAAGATTATTAGATGATTTTTTTATATGTTGCTTATGTTAAGTATGAATTAAGTGTGTTAATTACCCTTACACCACCTTAAGTTAATCAAATAATTATGAGCCAATGATATGACATAAAATCACATAAGGAATTTAAATTAGTGATTCATCTAGGAAAGAAAGGTACCTAATGCAATTGGCTCATGATTAAGGATTAATTAAGCTAAGGGTTTATTTTAAGTAATTTCATAACACCTCTCACACATGTGAGTTGAGTTTTGATTTTCTTAATTGTACATAGGCTTGAACACTAAGAATCTACCCAAGATAGATTAATTGAGTTCTAAAAAGTTTTAGAATTTTATGAAATTAATTAAAGGGGCAATTAGTGAATTAACCTTTAATTAAGGTTGGATTAAGGAAGAAAGGGGGGTTTAAGGAATATCTTAAGAAAAGTATCCCAAAATTATTCTCTAAATCTTATATTCACTTAAGCAAAACTTAATTGACTCAATCAGATGGTTAGACCACTAATTATACCTATAATTAAGCTTAATTATATTAAGGGTGTGATTATGAAATGAACTAGCAATTTCTCTAATCAAACAACCAATAAATCCCAAGAAAATTAGGAGGCAGGAGTCAACCCACTAATTATGCACAAGAAGTTTAGGATTAATCAGTGGAGTAATTAGAGGGTAATTAGTAAAATAATATACATAATAAAACTTAAATCTAAAGAAAAGCATTGCTCAAAATCTATTGAAATTATTTTTAGAATATTCTATGTTCAATTATCTATCCAATGCAATTTATTTCATATTTTTATGATTTTTCTACACTTAGATATGAATTTAGAAAGTTTTCATGATTAATTGGTGATTTAATAGCCTAATTAAATGTTTAATCCATTGGCAGTGGACCGTTGATGCGGCATGTGCTTTCCATGTGACATGATGGGATTCAATATTTAAGTTATCACATCGTGATCGGATCTACGCTTTCTCATCACCCGTCGATCAAGGATTGGACGTGATTAATGTTTATTCAAGGGATGAAATGTGATCTATGTGTCTTTGATCATGGACTTCTATCCAAAATGCGCGGATGGACGGCCCATGATCCCTCCCATGTGAAATGGACCGTCATCTTCTAGGAGATCCGAGCTTGATTGAGCTCTTGGATTACTCAACCACACCATCTAAAGGTAAAGGAGATCACATGCTAGAATCTCATGGGGTGATACTTTACTTCACAAAGGACCATACCATCATATATTAAGCTTGATTTAATGGCATAGCTCACGGAGGTGATCACATGCTCGATTCTCTTGGAGAAGCTTTGTAGTGAGCTTTGTTGTGAGTTTGAGGCCTTGAGATTGGATGAATATTTTATGGGTCAAGTTCACCTTCACTTGAGCTCAATCTTGATTAAGAGTGGTCCTCCCTTACCCTTGGAACTTGGGAAAGAGCTTGGGTGAATTTGATTTGGTCCTCTGATGAAGCTTAGAGGAGGAGTTGGCTTAATTTGAAGTGTGGAGTAAGTTGGCTTTTGAATGGAGCTCCCTTATTTTTGGTTTGAGTAAATCCGAAAATGGAGAAGTTGAAATCAATCTAAGAAGCTTGGGATCACTTGCAATGGTTCTTCTGGCTTCCCTTAGCTCAATCAAGTATGAGAGTGTGAATATTGAATTGAATTAGGGGGAGTATATCTCCCCCTTGAAGGATCGGACGGACGTGCCTTCACTTGCCTTTTTCATCCAATTGACCTTATTCAATGGGTTGTTTGAGTTGTTTAGAGTGGCATGGAAATCAATTTTGGCCAGAGGAGGAGTGGGTGAGGTGGCCATGTGCTCAAACAAGTGGAGGGAGGATTCTATATTGCCATTTTAAAGGAGGTGGTTAGTTTTTGAGTTTGGGTTAGGTTTGGCTTACCCAAACCCATTGGGTCATGTGCATTAGGTTCATTAGTGACCATTTGGTCCACTAAGAGGAAGCCAAGTGTCCATGAAAAGAAATTGACCAAATTCCAAGTGGTTTTGATTTTGGGTTACCCTATGGCCTAGGGGTAAAATGGTCATTTGGCTTGGGTTTTAATTTGAATATATTTGGTATGTTTGAAAAATGGGTTAGGCCAAGTTTCATTGAATTTGGAATTGGTTTGATGTGATTTGGCTCATGTTGACCCATTTAGCTCAAAATGGGTCAACTAGGATCAAGTTGACCAATTGGTCAAATTGTATCAAACCAAGGGTTGGGTCAAGCTCATATGACCATTTGAAATGTTTTGGTGGCTTTGGTTTGATTCAATTTGGTTATATTTGGTTTTGGTTCAATTGAGTTCATTTAGGTCAAATGGGTCAAGTTGACCAAATTGATCTATTTGACCTATTTGGGTTAGGTCATGGGTTGGTTCTTGTTTAGTCGGTCATATGAATATTAGTATCTTTTTCTAATTAATTTGGTTTATATTTGAGTTTGGCTCAATTTGACCTTTTATGTCAAGTTGGGTTCAAGGTCAATTGGGCTAGGTTAGGTCTAGTTGGCCAATTGAGGCTTTGGTCAAGTTCAACAATCATTTTTTAAATGAACTTGACCCAATGGTTTCAATCAATTTGGCTTAGATGAAGTTTTGACACATTTTGATTTTTTAGGTCAAGTTGGGTCAACTTGGGTTAAGTGGTCAATTGAGCTAGGTTAGGCTCAAATGTTGACTTGGTCAAGTTCAAACATTGATCATGAATGAGTTTTGATCAATGATTTCAATCAATTTGGCCTATAGTGGATTTTGGCTAGTTTAGGTTTCATTTTGGCTAAGTGTTGACTTGGTCAACCCTTAGTTTGACTTGGTTTGACCCAATTTGAGTGATTGATCATCTCATGATTGTTGATCATGATGAGGCTTAGGTGCTTAGTTCAATCCAATTTGAGGATTAGAATTTGGCTCATAAGGGTACTTTAGGTCACTTTGGGTCAAGTGAGTCTAAGTGGGTCAAATGGCATGGTCAAAGCTTGATTTGAGTTTGATTGAACTCACATATGGACTTATGATTGAAATATAAATCCATTTGTAAGTGGTTTGAAGTCAAAGAGCTTTGATTCATTTGACAATTTTGAGTTCAAAGGGGTGAACATGAGTTTGACTTAGTTTGATTTTGAATTGAGTTTTGATTTGATGATTGAAGTTTGTGTTTATATTTGGATTCATGATTGAAGAATTGATTGAATCATGAAGAAGAATCAAGAGTTTGGCTTGATTTGAAATTGATTTGGCTAAGTACAAGATTTTGACTTAAAAAGCTTAGGTTGGATTTTGATTGAATTTGAGTTTGATTTTTGGAGTTGGTTTTGGTTGTTTGAATTTATATTTCATTTATAAATGTGAATATAAATGGGAATATAAATGGGTTATGAGAAAATTTCATGAATTTGGATCGATTTGAACTTGATCTAGGATCTAGGCTAAGTCTTTAAGAGGGAATCAAAATGACTTAGGAAATATTTTGAATTTGGATTTTGATTTTGGATTTAGTTTGATTAATTTGAATTTATATTTCATTTATATATGTGGATATAAATGAGAATTTAAATGAGTTATGAGAAAATTTTACGAGTTTGAATTGATTTAGATTTGATGTAAGCTAAGTCCTTAAGAGGGGATCAAAGTGACTTAGGAAAGATTTTGAACTTGAAATTTCAATCATGGGCTTCAATCATAAGTTTCAATTATGGGTTTCAATCATTTGGCATTGATTTGAGTTTGGAGAAAATCAATTGGAATTGATTTGGGTTGATGATTTGGAGTTTGAGTTGAAGGAAGGAAGTAAGGAATGTGGTTCAATGGGTAGGAAATTTTCCTAACACCAGAGGCATGACCTACTCCATGACTAACTCTTCTAAGTCTCTGGGTTGAGTGTCCACCTAATCACTAGATGTGTCTTAAGACTGGATCTCTTAAATTCTAAGAGAGTCTTATGTCAAAGATGGAGGGGGTTGAGAGCTCATCTAAAATGAGGGAAACAAAGGGCCAATAGGTGTGGTGTGACAAGGAATCATTATGGTGACGAAATGATTATCATCACATCACAAACTAAAATGGTCTCCTAACCCAGTAGAAGGAATCTAGAACTTAGTGCAATGTGGCTCTACTTATCAAGGACAGAAGAGAAGGAGGAATCACTAGAGATAGGTGAACCTTCCACTAGGTAGTTTCATCCATAAGGGATGAGAGGTTTGATTTGATTTGAGTCTCACCGAGGAGAAATTTGATTTGTTTAATTAAATTCTGCTTGGGAAAAGGGTTGAATTTGTTTCAATTTATTGTTTATTTAATTGTGTTTGTTTTGACTCCACCGTAGATAGACAAGTTAACTCTCCATTAGGGAGGCAAGTTCAAGTCATCCACAAGGGAGGAAAGGTTGTGAAATCCACTCAGGGATTAGAATTCTAAGTCCGCTATGGAGCTATAAAGATTTTCATCTCACTGAGGAGAAGTAAAAGATTTGATTTGGATTGATTGATTATTTTTGTTTTGTTCATTTCAGATTTTTAATTTTGGATTTGAGATAGACCATTGGTTTGCGATGGATCATACTAAGTAAGAAGAGGCCTAGACTAACTAAGATTTATCAAAAGGGTAGCTATTAAACACTATAAACTAAACCAAAGGGATGCCTTTTGATGCCCTATACTAGGAAGAAAGTATAGTAGACTTACATCCTCAAAGTAGGACCGTTGTTGGGGTGATCCATTGCAAGCAAATTGAATTAGGAATGAGCAATGCTTGACTTAAATCCTTGATATTAATTTAATATATATATATATATATATATATATATATATATATATATATATATATATTTGATGTCATGGTTCTCTTGGTAGAGGCCATGGTGGCTAAATTTTAGATTTACCAATCCAAAAAGAGAAGCTACCAACCACAAGGTAGGACTATCTAACTAAAGGGATGTCTTTTGGTGTGCAATATTCAAGTTAAGAAGAAAGCATGGGGACTCATATCTTCCAAAATAAAGAACTATTGGGGTGATCGGTTGCTGATGTCTCAACTAATTACTATTGAATGAATGCTTCGGGGACTTAGATCACTCAAAGTTTAGTTTCATTTTTAGATTTATTTTGATGGATTCCGTTGGTTTGCAATGGATCTTATTAAGTAGGAGCTTATATTCACCTAGACTCAATTATTGAACCAATGAGTAGTTTCGGCGATGGGAGAACTATCCAACCAAAGGAGTGCCTTTGGTTTGCATTGATCAATTTAAGGAAGAAAGCTGGGACTCATATCTTTTACAAAAGACCATTGGGGTGATGGTTGCTTTAGGCAACAAATCAACGACTAGGGCTCTGTCGGCATCATGCTAGAAAGAATCCTGTGGTGAAAATTTTCTATATGGTCACTTCCATCTTGTAGGTGAAAAGCAAGAATATAAAAATTCATCTTTTTAGGATGCCATGCAGATCCATGAGATGTGCTTATTGGGATCGCGTCATCAAGGAAGTGTACTATCTCAAAAGATAGATAAGTCACTACCCTTTAATGGACCTAATTACCTCAATAAGGACTCTTAAGGACAATGATGGTCTATATGTACCAGATTCTTCCTTTATATGGAAAAGTAAAGTAGTGTTTATTTTAAACTAGGTTCGTTAAGTTCCTACAGGGCAAGCCCCTATAGTTAATACATCCTAAGATGAGATCCCTTAGAATACTCGATTAAAGGTAAATGATCATTGTCTTCAAAGATTTCAATATGAAAGGACTATCAATCGATTGGTTCATTTTGAAGATCAAATGGGATTGATCAAGAGATTATTATCGAAGCCAAAAAGAAAGAGGTAGGAGATGCTTGATGCTATGAAACCTAGAGCATCTCTAACTATCCTATGATGGGCTTTACATTTTGAAATTGATTTAATTTATTTGAGTTGAATTTTAGAATGTTAGCTTATAATTCCATAATACAAGGTTATGAAAATGCCTAAGAGGTAAGGAGTTATGCTTATGGCCCACAAAGGGGAAAAGCGACCTTAGAATCTAAATCTAGGGAGCTATGAATCTAAGACAAAAATGGGTATTTGGTTTGCCTCCACAAGAGAGGACAAACCACCCAACAACTTGGACTTACAACCACGGGGGTGGGCCCTAACTCCTCCTATGATTTTAAATTAATATAGGCAAGTCTTATGCTTATGCGAGATAAGTTAGGCTATTATTTTTTTAGAAGGAGACTAAGTCCTTAAACTCACTCCCTAAAGAGACTAGATCATGTAAGAACATGCTTCAAATGACATAAATCTAATGCAATTCAAATTTCATTTTATTTTCATTTTTTGGATAATTATTTTGACTTAGGTTAATAGGATTCATATGCCTAATGCATGAGAAATAAAGTTATTGGCAAAAATCAGTGAGAATGGATGAGGTGTATTTCCTCCATGGCTCTCAAGGGTTAAGCCAAGTTTCTCTCATAAAGGTGGAAGCCCTCAAATCAAGAGTAAAGAAAGATGCATTTTGTGCATGATGTTATAAAGAAAGTACTCATCCGCTAAGGGTTTCTAATTCTTTTATCTTGATTTTAAACCTAAGCTTTAGGTGAGATTATGAGTTCTTTATTTTTAGTTTTGAGTTGTTAGATTTGGTAAAAGATTTATTTTTTCTTAAGAGCCTAATCCATATATAAGCCATACATAAAGCAAGAAAGAAACTAGAAAAAAATATTCCACTTATTGTACAAGCTAAACAAATCATCAATCAATTTATAAAGCTAATCGCAAAAAGAATAAGAGGCCGTTGTGGTCGGGTACCATCACACAAACCTGGAAAGAACAAATTGTTTATACAACCTGGATATAAATGAATTAAATACAATTCATTATTATGGGTGTCTTTAAGCTTCATTTCTTCTTTCTTCTTCTTTTCTACTTTCTTCTTCTTTTCTTCTTTCTTCTTTGGTTCCTTCTTTTGGATGGTTGGAAGGTGGATGCTCCAAAGGCTTCACATGGTGCATAAGATAGAATCTTATGACCAATGCTCATCCTAATCCCCATAATAATCATTCCAAAATCCTAATTATAAAATTTACATAAAAGAAAAAAAGAAATCTAGTTAAGACCTGCAAAATAAAGGTTAGCTAAACAACTAAATCCCAAGCATGTATATTGGACTTAACACTCCACACATGGGTGACTAAGTTCACCTGGCCTATTAGATTATGCTTAGGAGTATAAGCACCTGCATAGCAAAAGTATTTATATTTTTATTTATAGCCCCTTAAGCACAATCCCTAGAAAAAATAATGGTTAGACTAAGATCACCCTACCATTCATTCCTAACATCCCAGTCTAAAACTTATATCACAAAACAAAAGCAAAAAATCATGCACCACCCTAACCTAAAATAGTGGTGACTTAGCCTAATGTGTGTTTTGGAGGTTTGTGTGGTATGCTTAGCTATGGCTTTAAGTTAGAATTTTCTAAGTGTGAAGCATGTTCAACTTAGAGGAGGGTTTCATTTAAGTTGTTTAATTGATTTGGGTTGATTTTATTTCATGTTTTGATTAGTTTCAAATGAATCCTACAATTAATTACTAAGTTATAAAGAGAGGGAAAGAGGATAACTTCTCTTTCCTTCCCTAACCTAAGTAATTTCTAAAGTAGATTCACATTTTTAGTTTTATTTAGTGAATGTTTTGATTAAGTCTTTTAATTAATCTTGAGTTTAGATGAACTCTAAATAAATCCATTTCAAAGAGAAAGGCATTTTAATATTAAATAAAATGAACTAAATTCACAAAACATACATCATTTCTTTCCCAACATAACATGCATATGAATGAGTCTTAAGCATATCTATACACACAAATGAGAATGTTTAACACACTTTATGATGCATGCTAAGTAATTCATTTAAGGAAATTTGAGTTTATGATGCATGATTTTTTAAGTAGAAAAGATTTCTTATCCAATTTTCACATACATGAAAGTAAGAAAGGCATAAGTGAGTACAACACCATTGTTAACTGAGGTGTAAGGTACAAGACCTACTTAGGGCTACTTAAAGCCTCATAAATCAGGTTGTCGGACTAATATACCACTTTCCTTAAATACAAATGTGTACAAAGAAATGAATGGAAAAGAAGAAATGCAAAAATTTGTATTAATTGATTCATTTTGTTTATGCAATTTATATGTGCAAGTATAGGTACCCTTCTTAAGTGATAGTATAAAATGAATAGGATATGATATTAGGAAAGTGTTAGGTTCTTTTCAATGAACCATACATCTTACCAAATCCTATTCAAAACCATACTAAAAGAGAAGAGAAGGAGAACTTACACTAAGCACATCCTTATATCTTACTCACATGCAAGCTTATAATTAAAGTATAAGTAACACACTTTTAGTTTTAGGCATTTGATTTATATATTTTTGAAAATAATTTGAATTTAATAGTGATAATAGCCACTCATATTTCTACTTTAGCCAACACATGCAAATTTGATATAAAGTAATATTTTTATTTTAAATTTGAACTTTGAGAAGCATGAATGCATGAAACCACATCACTATATTCATGTTGGGAAGATTAAAGCAATGAAAGTATCTCATTCACTTTAATTAAATCCTAAAGATAATCTTATGAAATAAGAAAGCTTAAAATAAATCAAAGTTCATTTAGGATGATTTTTGTTTGATCTTGAGTTTGGTTTAATTTTGAAAATGTGAGTTAAGTTTGCTGTTCCTAACCCATTCCCACATATGTTTAACATTTTTGTTTAATTTTTAGATGATTAGATTCATTTTAAATTTTTGATTAGGTTAAGGTATGAATTAAACAAGTTAATTAACCCTTACACTACACCACATAATTAACCAAATAATTATGAGCCAATGAGATGACATAAAACCTCACAAGGAATTTAAATTTGTAAATGGAAGAAAAGGGCCTAATGCAATTTGACTCATGATTAATAGTTAATTAAGGGGTTTAACTTAAGTAATTTCAAAACACCCCTCACACATGTGAGTTGAGTTTTGATTTTTTTAATTGAACTTAGGCTCTTGAACACCTAAGAACTTACCCAAAGTATATTAATTAAGTTCTGGAAGGTTTTAGTATTTTTAAATTAATTAAGAGGATAATTAATGAATTAATATTAGAGGATTAAGGAAAGAAAAAGGGGTTTAGGGAATAGCTTAAAGGAAATACCCCAAAATTATTCCCTAAGCCTCCTATTCACTGGATCTAACCTTAATCAACTCAAATTAGGGATTAAAACACTAATCACACCCATAATTATCCTTAATTACATTAAGGAGTAATTAGGAAATACATTTGAAACTCTCCCAATTAAGCCTTCAATAAATTCCAAGAAAAGTAGGGAGACAGAAGTCATCCCCCAAGACATACCCAATAAGTTTGGGATTAATTAGAGGATTAATTGAGGGGTAATTAGAAAAATAAGATTTCCATCAAAACTTAAAATCAGAGAAAAATATGATTCAAAATCCATTAAAATCAATTTTAGAATATTCTAGATTGAATTAATTTTAGAAATTTACCTCATATTTTTTTATTTTTATTTTGGGAGATATATATTTTTAAAGCTTAAGGATTAATTAACATTAATTAAAACCTTAATTAAATCCCTTAGCCCACATCTACATGTGGTGGTGGCGCTTTACACGCAGCGTGAGCCATCACTTAAACATGCATCATGGGTTATGGGATGAGGTTTGATCCCCATCATTCGATCAAGGATCGAATGACCAGGGACCACCCCGTGGTTTCTAAAAGGATAAATTGATTTATAAACATGTACTTAATCTCGACCGTCCATCTAAAATGTGCAGATAGATGACTGGGATTACCCCTGTTCTTCCCTAAGGATCAATGGAGACCATCCAAGATTTGAGGGAAGATTTGAGCTCAATTGAGCTCAGATTAGGACAAAAACTTGCACACACCATCTAACACTAATGGAAAGCCTATCCAATGGTGGAATTCTCATGCCATGCCACTTTCTTTCACAAAGGACCAACAGCTCCATGTTTGATGGTCCAAAAATTTCATACCTCACCAAAGGTGATCACTCAGTTCAGGTAGCTTTGAGTGAGAGAAGCCCTTGAAAGTTTGAAGCCTTGGGGTTGAGTAGATCTTCTATGGACCAAGCTCTCCTCCTCTCTTTTTGCCTTGATGAATTCAACTCCTCTTTGCTTTGGGAACTTGTGAATGATGTCACTCGATCCCAGAGTGTGCAAAGGCAATTGTGAATTGAGTTTGGAAGAAGTTAGGAAATGAGAGGAGCTCCCCTCTAAGGAAGAAGAGAAAGCTTGATTTCAAATTCTCTAGGAAGCTTAGAATGCTCTCGATGGTGATAACACTTCTAGAACTTCAACAATGAGGCTGTTGAATTCAAATGGAATTAGGGGGAGTGTATCTCCCCTTAAGGAAATCGGACGGCCAAAGCTAAGGCTACCATTTTGATGTAATTGACCATATGGAAAGGGTTATTTGATATGTTTGGAGTTGGCACATGGTCGGTTGGAGCTTAGGAGTGGATTAATAACCTCCCATGTGCTTCAAATCAAGTGGAGGGAGGTTTTTAAATTGGCCAATTTGAGTTAGGGGGTCAATTTTGGCCTTGGGTCCATTTGGGCTGACACAAACCCATTGGGTTGGGTGCACCACCCTCCATAGGATTCACTTGACTTATTATGAAGGTATCAAGTTGATATGAAGAAGGCTTGACCAAATTCTCCATGGATTTGACCAAAATTTGTTCTATGGCCTTAGGGTAGAATGGTCATTTGGTTGATTTTTGAATTTGAATATGTTGGGTATGTGGAGAAAATAGGTTTGGCCAAGTTTCATTGGATTTGGAGTTCATTTGATAAGGTTTGGCTCATGTTGACCCTAAAAATGGGTCAATGACCATTGGTCAAATTGGTCAAACCAAGGGTTGAGTCAAGTTCATATGACCATTTGAAATGTTTTGGTGGCTTTCGTTTGTTTCAATTTTTTTTATTTTGAATTTGTCTCATATGACTTCATTTAGGTCAAATGTGTCAAGTTGACCAATTTGACCTATTTGACCTATTTGAGCTAGGTCATGGGTAGGTTTCCAATCAATTTTGGTTAAGTTTGAATTTAGCTCAACATGACCCCTTTAGGGTCAAGGTTCAAGGTCAAGGTTAAGTTGGGTCTAGTTGGCCAATTGAGGCTTTGGTCAAGTTCAACAAGTGATTTGGAATGAACTTGACCCATTGGTTTCAATCAATTTGGCTTAGATCAAGTTTTGACACATTTTGACTTTTAGGTCAAGTTGGGTCAACTTGGGTCAAAGTGCCAATAGGCTAGGCTCAATTGTTGACTTGGTCAAGTTCAAACATAGTTCATGAATGAACTTAGATCATTGGTTTCAATCAATTTGGCTATGGTGGATTTGGCTATGTTAGATTTCATTTTGGCTAAGTGTTGACTTGTCAACCTTAGGTTTGACTTGGTTTGACCTAATTTGGTTGATTAATCATCCATGATGATTGTTGATCATGATGAGAGGCATAGGCGAGTTTGATTCAATCCAATTTGGTTAGGATTAGAATTTGGCTCATAAGGGTACTTTAGGTCACTTTGGGTCAAGTGAGCTTAAGTGAGTCAAGTCAAAGCTTGATTTGAGTTTGATTGAACTTTATATGGACTTATGATTGAAATATAAATCTATTTGCAAGTGGTTTGAAGTCAAATGGGTTTTGATTAATTTGATAATTTTATATTCAAAGGAAGAATATGAATGGATTTTGGCTTGACTTTTGAATTGGATTTTGATTTGGTGATTGAAATTTGTATTTATATTTAAATTCATGATTGTAGGGTTGATTGAATCATGAAGGAAAATCCAGAGTTTGGCTTAATTTGAAGTTGATTTGGCTAAGTTCAAGGTTTTGACTTGAAAGGCTTAGGTTGTATTTTGAGTGGATTTGAATTTGATTTTTGGAATTGGCTTTGATTGTTTGAATTTATATTTCATTTATATATGTGAATATAAATGAGAATATAAATGGATCATGAGAAAATTTCAAGGATTTGAAGTGATTTGATCATGATTTAGGCTAAGTTCATTAAAAGGAATTTAAAGGACTTAGGAAATTTTGGAGTTTGAAGTTTGAATTTTTGAATTTGGTTTGATTTATTTGAATTTATATTTCATTTATATATGTGAATATAAATGATAATATAAATGAGTTATGAGAAAATCCCATGAATTTGATTTGAACATGATTTAAGCTAAGTCCTTAAGAGGGAAATTTAGGACTTAAGAAGGATTTTAAATTTGGAATTTAATTTTTGGATTTGATTTGATTGATTTGTATTTATATTTCATTTATATATGTGAATATAAATGAGAATATAAATGAGTTATGAGAAAATCCTATGAATTTGAATTGGTTTGATCATGATTTTGGCTAAGTCCTTAAGAGAAAAACTTAAGGGACTCAGGAAATTTTCATGAATTGATTTTAAATTTTGAGTTTAGTTTGATTGGTTTGAATTTATATTTCATTTATATATATGAATATAAATGATAATATAATTGAATTATGAGAAAATATCATGAGTTTGAATTGGTTTAGATCATGATTTTGGCTAAGTCCTTAAGAAAAGATTAAGGACTTAAGAAAGAATTGGACTTAAGAATTTCATTCATGGATTTAAATCATGTATTTCAACCATGTGGAGTTGATTTGAATTTGGAGAAAATCAAATAAGATTGATTTGTAGTTTGACTTGAAGGAAGGATGGTTTCATAAGGGTGATTTCCCCAACAAGGCATGACCTATTCCCATGGCTCTCTAAGTCTCTAGGCTAGGTTGAGTGTCCACCTAATCACTAGATGTGTGTAAGGAACTCTTAGAGAAGTCTAAAATGGAGGGTTGGGAGCTCATTCTAAAAATGAGGTCAACAAATGCGTCATCATCTTACATCTCCCAAAGGGAAAATGCCGGTAACAGCTGGAAAACAGATTGAACCGGACTAAGGGTGAGTGAATCTGGGATTTATCTGACTCGTAGTCGGGCAATTCAGGGACTTCTAGAGAGCCCTAAAGATAGATGCTACTTGGGAAAAGCCCTTTGGGGCTTGAATTCTAATCCTGGGATTAATTTGTTTGTTTGTTTTGGTTTATTTATCATGGACCCAGTTTGAAATGAAGGAGCTTCGACCTCTAGCTCAAATTCTGAACCAGGGAGAATCATTGCATCCGAAAAATTTCTCCAACCAGGGTGGCTACTTGGAAAGAGGTGTCCAATCCAAAAGTAACAATCTAAATGGGTCAAAGGACATGATCCAAATAAAATGCCCATAGGAGAGAGGGGCCATGGCGGCAATCAAACCCTAGAAAATGACATGGTCATATGAAATAGGTATTGATGGCCAACTCAAGGCGGGGACTCACACTTAAGAGTGTATTTGGGTGAGTCGTTGCATGTGAACATCAACCAAAACATGTTGGTCAACCTAGAAGAAAGCTCGGGACTCACATCCATAGTGGGCTTGCTAAGATAGTCTCTACTCGACGGTGCCATCGACTAGAGCTAAATGCCACAGGGGACTTATATCAACTCAAATGTAGTTAAGAGAAAGGAGCCTCAGGGACTCATCCTAAATCTCAAATATACTTAACCTAGTTAGATCATGGATTGGTTCAAGCTGAGGGACTCACATCTTCTTAAACACAATCAACATGAGGTAACTTATTGATGCGGTGAAGTCCATACTAACAAACATGTTAGTTTGCGGTCAAGTTAAGAAGAAGAGACTCACATCCTCCAAACAAGTGACCAGGGTGACATAGCAGGTAGCATGTATGCGACCTAGAGTAACTAATGAGTGAGTGTCAGGGGGCTTGCACCCACATCAAAATCTTTAAAGAAGATATGTTTGTGCTTATGCTAAAGGGAATAGGATGCCTCTTGGGTTCTCTTACACCTATTCTAAACACGGTTGGGGATTTTGATAAAATGGTGGCACAGATGGCAAACATGAATTCCCACTAAGAAAGGATGCCGCTCAGATTCTCTTACACCTAACTTAGATGTGCTAATCAAAATAGGATGCCTCTTGGGTTCTTTCACACTTATTCCAATAGCATCGAGAGATTGTTTTTGATCGTGTTTGTGTTGTGAAAGAAGGATAAGATGCCACTAGGGGACTCTTACACCTACCCTAAACAAATCATGGCATATACAAGCAAGCAATAATGCTTGAAGAGAGATTTTGATGAAATGGAATCAAATTTTGTTGATTGATAAAATTATTTTCAAACATGATTTTTGGGTAATATTTCTTCAAATAGAGCCCATTAATTGGAAGCATCGTGTTCCCTTTACAATCAATAAGGCGATAAGATCCTCCTTGTAAGCCTTCTTTATGACATAGGGGCCTTCCCAAGTGGGTTCAAACTTGCCTCCCATCTTTTGAACAATGATTGGTCTCTTTTAGGACTAACACAAGTTCTCCTTTCAAAGACATAGGGTGGACCAGCGTTGTGAGCTTGAATCATTTGTCCTTGTACAACCTCGAGGTTCTAGCATGTCCATAGCGACTCTCCTCCAAACCTTCAAACTCTCTTCTAACTTTGCATTACGCTATAGTGATCTTGCTACCCAATGCTATCCGATGGGAGTTGAACTTCTAAAGGTAGAATGACTTTGGACCCATACACTAGAAAATGGGGTAGATTGGAGTTGGTATGATGCGTAGGCCCCAAGGCTTCAACCAACTTTCTCATTCTCCACTTGTTATCATAGTCTTTAGTATTTGGATGAGAGTTTTATTGAATGCTTTTACTAAACCATTTGCTAGGGATAGTAGATGGTGGAGTATCTCAATCTATACCGTGTCTTTGGCAAAGCTATTGATCTTTGAATGCGTACCATTATCGATATAATTTTCGAGGCACCTTGAACATATGATATGGTTCTAAAAATGAAGCACATCTTGATTTGTGACCTCTCGAGTGGGATTTTCTCACTTGGAGTAGTCGGTGGTAGCTTGAAGATGAATGTGACCTTGGAAGAAGGAGGATCGGGACCCACAATGTCGCACTAACACTCTCGAATGGCCATGAGGCCAATATTGGGTGATTGGTGGTGGACCACACTGTGTATCTGACACTGATGGCATCTCCTAGCTACATCCATGCAGTCTATAATCATCGAAGGCCAATAGTATCCTAGTCTCTTGATCTTCATCTTTATCTTCGGACTAGATTGATGTGCTCCGTATAGACCTGAATGTACCTCAATTACAATGCCATGGGCTTCGTGTTTATCTAAATAATGTAACCACATATGGTCAAAGGAATGGTGCCATCAACAGAGCATAGAGAGAGCTTTCACAGATGGGCTTGTGACTTTTCTTGATAGTTTGGTTCAAATAGTCTATGAATGGTTGCCTCCAATCCAACCTCCTTGTCCTTATGGCAACAACTCTCCCTTCAAGAGAAAGTCTCATGAGTGAGTATCAATAAGGGATATGACTTGTCTATTTTGGACCCTTATTAAAATGGACTCATCTTCAGACATGCCAATTCTTTGGCAAGTTTGGCCAAAGCATCTGCTACTACGTTCTCTGCTCAGGGAACCTTGTAGATGGTGACTTCAGGGATTTGGGCCAATAGCTTCATGGTATACTCGTGGTAATGATGAAGCTTGGGTTTGAGAATCTTGTAGGACACGACAATCTGGTTGATGACCAACTGAGAATCTCCAAAGATGTTGATGCTCTTGACACTGATTGTGATGGCTAACTCTAAATTGTCAATCAAAGCCTCATACTCAGCTTTGTTGTTGGTGCAGGGGTTGGAAAGATAGTATGAGAATCTCATCACATCAGTTGAGTTAGAGAACTATTCTACCCCGCTTTCTTGGAAGAGTAGATCATGGTGCTTCCCCTTTATGAAAAGAAGCGCACCATCAAAATACATCTCCCATCGGTGGTTGTTAACCTCCCCTAAGTTCATGATTTGTTCATCAGGGAGATCATCACTAAGCGAGAATCGAGAAGTGGGTGTGTTAAGAAATTTGCTAGTGCTTATCCTTTACCTCGGAGGAATGTGATATCAAAGCTAGAATCATGGACCATCATGCCAAATGTTGATAAGCATTGGTCATGTCATGAATAGAGTGGATTGGTTCTGAAATCAAGTTCACTTATGAGAAAGCATGTAACTTTGAGGTAAAGATCAAAGCTAGGCAATGTTTCTCAATAGGTGGATAGTTTGCTTCAAAATCGATGATGGTGGTAGTAGAGAGCACTCTCCTTCCTTTGTTTGGGCCAACAAAGCACCGAGAGTCATCCAGTAAATAGAGGATGAATGGCCTTCCGGGATAGGGGCTAACTGGCCTTCACCAAATACTTGATATCTTCAAAGGCATGACACTTGTCATCCCACTTGAACTTGGCATCCTTTTTGACAAGTTTTAAGAATGGCTTGCATCTCCCTGATAGGTTGGAAATAAAGCATCTTAAGTACGCCAATAATCCTTGGAAAGATCTGAGTTGAGTTAAACTCTTAGGAGGTGGCATTTCTAAGATAGCTTTAATCTTTTTTGGATTTGTTTCTATTCCCCAGTGTTGAATAATAAACTTAAGGAATTTTCCTGAAGCTACTCTAGATGCACACTTTAGGGGATTCATTTTGAGGTTATATTATCTTAACAATTTGAAAACTACTCTCAAGTGAAACAGATGGTCTTCCTTTTCTTTGCTCTTGACTACTAGATTATCAACATAGAACTCAACTTGATGATGGATGAGTTCATTGAAGATCCAGTCATGCTGGTATGTAGCACTAGCATTTTTAAGGCATGACCATATAACAAAGATTTCGATCGGGTTTGAAAGTTGTGTTTCTTTCATCTTGAGACATCTTGATTTGTTATAGATGACCCATCCATGAAAGAGAAAACGCATGAGATGAGGTGATGTCCACCATTAATTTGGTATAGGAAGAGAAACTCATCCTTAGGACATCTTATTTAAGTCAAAATCACATAGCAATTTGGCCATTCTTCTTCTTAACTATACAGTAACCAAGTAGGTATTTTTTCCCTCGATGAAACAGCATCAATTTCTTGACTTGAAAAATCTATTGTTTGATTTCTAATCATGCGCATCTAGGAGCTTGCTTGATAGGGTTAGCTAGATCTATTAGCTTGTGGACTACTACGTTAGGAGATAATTTCAGCATCTATTCATAACTCCATGCAAAGCAGTCCTTAAACTCAATCAATAGCTAACTAAGTCATTAGTTTCTTCTTCATTCAGTAATGAATTGATGTACATCGGGCGTGAATTTTCTTGTATCTCGAGGTTGATTTCTTTAAGCTTGTCAATTGTTGAATGGATCTCCTCTTCAAATTATGGCGGTGCATCTTTGATTTGGAGATCATCTGGATCATCTGAGGTTTGTAACCGTCATCATCTTTGTAAACACACATTCTCATAAAATTTGATGTTGTTTCAAAAGAAGCTATCATACTCCAAATGATTGGTAACAATTAAGTAGCAATTATCGTCATCGATTGGACCCACTTTATCGAATTTTAGTCCTACTCTTGATTGTGCTTCCTTGCCTATATTATTCTACAGCTTCTCAAAATACTCTGACTTGTGCTTGGACCATGTATGAGGAACCAAACCTTTATGTATAAGATTATGAACACAAGGTGAGTAAAAGTCAAATGATAATTCCATTAATTCTTTGTATGAATTCTCCTCAAGTTCTACATCAACTTCGGACTTGAGGAGGATGATCCTAAAAGGAATCTCTTTAGCTTCATATGACTGAAAAACTTAGGGGCTTCCTTAACTACCAAACCTTCAACTTTTTAGGGTGAAAGTGAGGTTAGAGCAATGGTTCCCAACTATTGCCTGATAGTTTTACATGCATCTGATTTGAATACTTTGCTTTGTCTGAGGCCCGGTCTTCCTCACTATCCGGCTTGAGTGTCACCTCCAATGAAACCCACTGAGAGCGGTATGCTAATCACATGACTCACCATCCGAGCTAGATTCCAAGTCTATGTGAATAGTACTCCTATGAATGAACATAACCTCATGATGGCCAACTAGGAGGTCTTCCATAAAACCTGCTTTTGCCTCTACCTTGCCCGTGGAGGTTGAGTTATCCTACCCACATGTCCAAATGGAATGAACTGTGAATGTGATATGTTTTATTTCTTCTTAATTTCCTTTCTTGTTCACTTAGATTTTCTTTTTCTTTTCTTTTATTTTCTTTTTCTTTTGAATTTGAGTTTTGTCCAAGTTCAAGAAAGGGTGTTTGAGAAATAGTAGGTCGCATCCTCATATTCTCAACCTCTAACTAAAATGGCTTTTCCTCAAATAGGCAAGAGTCTTTAGACTCAGAATGTTCATCAATGCACTTGGATGGATGAGAACTATGGGAAGTCTGAATCTAAGCATGTTAATTGTAATGTAGAGGGGACGGTTGTGCTCCATGTCCCCTAGAAGACGATCTTCATCTGTGAAAGTGATCCCCTAAGATTCTCTAGAATAATGTGCCTCCTCACTAATAGCAGTCAGGAGAGCTAAGCATATGGGATCAAGGAGAGCCTTGATTAATGATTCCCTCATCTCTTGGATAATACAAGGGCATCATATATGCTTAGCTTAGATGACAACTTTCTTAGATGAGAAAGAACATAGTCCACCTGTGATCTCCACAAGCATATCCAAGGGTGGAGCATCTGGAGGGCTTCTCGATCCTCTGAACTAATGACTTGTTCCCTCTATCTTGAGGTGCTGCCCTAGGAGGTAGAACCTTGCCACTATGGAGGTTGACTTCGGTGATCTCTTGTGGCAGGGTAATGGAAGATTCTACCTACATGTCAAGCTCAGCTATAACTTCTCCTTTGGGACCCTCGCAATTGGATGATTCCAAGTTTATCTCAAGAGGTGAACCCACAGTATTCAAAATAGAAAAATCCAACTTTGAATCAGAAAGAAGAAGATCAGAATTATTGTAGTTATTGTTTAGACTTGAAGAGTTATTAAGAATAGATTCAAAGAACCCATCAGAAGTGACACAGAAGTAATTCAAGATAGCTTTATTCTTCAATTTCTTGGATTTGGAGGTACAAAGTAGAAATCAAGTAAAGTGAGAGGAGAGGGATTTGATGCTCTTACCTGATATAAGAGTCTACTAGTGAAAGAAGAACTAGTCATTGATGATATAGGTAAAGTAGGAGGTGGACTCGTGGTTGTGCTACTGGGATATCCTGGGCTGGCACATACTACTGCAGTTGATCTCCCCCTTTTGTTGAGTTGGCTCTGGCAACTTGCAAGCTTTCATTGATGTTGGAGGTTTGAGCTGACTCAGGCACATACAAGGAAAGTTTCTTGATCTTCTGAATAATCTTTTTAGAGGTTTTGGATAAGGAGATATCCCAACCTTCTTTGGTTTTGGAAGGATTGCAAGTATCCTAGTGATTACCCTAATGGAACTGGATGAGTGTTCCATAAGGTATTCATTCAAGATGACTATAGCACCGATCTTGAAGCTATGTTCAAGCCAGTCCTTAAATGTGAAGCAGTCTTCCAAAACATGACCTAGCATACGGTGGTAGGGACAAAAATTAAGATCATGGTTTTTATCCACCTCCTCCAGTCTCCTAAGTTTGGGTAGCTAAAAATCAAGCTTCTTTAAGAGGTTCTTGAAGATCTTCCTGATTACCCCCTCTTAAATGAATAAAGTTTATTGAATTTATCCAAAAGAGTAGGTGGACCATAGCTACCTGGCGGTGGGTATGTGTACCACTGTTGCTGAGTAGGTCATGGAGGTTGTGGAGCCGATGTGGTTCCTTGGTGGAGGTAGAGAGGAGTGGCTGAGCACGAGGTCTCTCAAACTGCTCTTTGGCTTGCTATTTTCCCTTATCCACTACTATCACCGCCCCAAGCTTCTTTTCGTATACTTTATGTGGCTTTGTCTTTGTTGGTACATCTAGAGAAGGTAACTGTTTGGCTTCTTCTTGCAAGCTAGCTGCCTTGTTGATTAATTCTCAAAGGTTTTGTGAAGCCCAAGCATGAAGGCAACGGACTATGGATATTCTTTAGAAGAATCTCAATGGCATGCATTGATACTGTAACATTCATACTCAAAGCCATCTGAGAATGTAGTCAACAAGGGACTCACTTGGGTGTTGTTGTGCTACAATGAGATTGCTAATAGTGACCCTTTGCTGAGCTCCAACAAACCTCTTAATAATGAGTTTCTCCAACTCAACAAAAATCTTTACTGAATTATTGAGAAGTTCATCATACCAATCAAAAGCAATCTCTGCTAGGATACTGACAAAGAGACAAAAAAGTAAAGCATCAATGCCACTAGTGTTGCAACAACTAGCTCTAAAATGGGCAATGTGTTGCCTCGGATTTTCACTACAATCAAAACTCTTGAAGGAAGGTGGCACAAAACCCTTAGGATATTGGATTGCATCAAATTCCTCTGGGTTGGGTCTGCCCTTTGGAACTAATGGTCCTCCTTGGGCTTGAGAAAATGCTTCCTTCACCTGCCGCTCAACCATAGACTTGATATCTTTTTCCCATATGGAGGTACTATCCACTACCTTTTTATACATGTTGGTGCTACCTTGCTCAATGGAGGTAAAGTCTTGGAAGACATGCACCAACTCGCGACTAGTCTCAGATAGGATGAACGGGGCTTGATTCTCCAATGCTAAGACAACTACTAAGTCCTGAGCCTCTTCTCCATCTATCTATCTTTTCATCCTTCTACTTTATTTGTGCTAGGTATTGGAAATGGTTGTTTTCCTTGCTCATTCAATACCTTCCATGATGCTCTCTCTAAGAGAAATCTATCTACCATGCAAACCCCAAAGTCTCCAACAAATCATCTTCATTGAGATCTAATGTGTTTCTTTTGATTTTAATTTATTTTGAAAAGTAGGATCCCATAAATTTGGTATCTATGAATCCAATGTATTTTGATTTTGATTGAAAATGGAGACTCTAATTAACAAATTTGGTATGCTTAAATGAAGTTCCATTTAATTTTGTGAAATGGAAATTTCACTTAGAAAATTTGAATATGCTAAATGAAATTCCAAAATGTGTTTAATATTTTTGTGTTTTGATTTTGTTTTGAAAATGGAGACTTCACTTTAGCAAATATGGTATGCTAAAGAATAAAGTTCTAAAAGTGTTTCTTTTTGTTTTGTTAAATGGAAATTTCACTTTAGCAAATTTGAGTATGCCGAATGAAATTCTAAAAGATGCGTTTAAAGGTTTTTGTTTTTTCATTTTATTTTGAAAATGGAGACTTTACTTTAGCAAATATGGTATGCTAAAGAATGAAGTGCAAAATTTTTATTTTTTTTGTAAAAATTTTGTGAAATGGAAATTTCACTTAGCAAATTTGAGTATGCTACATGAAATTCAAAAGTATGTTTCAAATGTTTTGATTTTGAAAAGGAAACTTCACTTAGCAAATGGGGTATGCTAAATTAAAGTCCAAATATGTTTTAAAATTTTTGTGAATGGATATTTCCAGCAAATTTGAGTGTGCTAAATGAAATTCCAAAATATGTTTCAAATTTTTATGTTTTTGATTTTTTTTGAAAAGGAGACTTCATTCTAGCAAATGGGTAGAATTGAAGTTCCAAATGTTTTTTGAAAATTTTGTTTTTGTTGATTTTTGAAAAGGGAGATTTCCATTTAACAAATTTGGGTATGTGAGATGGAAATCAATTATGTTTTATTTTCCAAAGGTGTATATTTTGTATGTAATTATTGCTTTTTGAATAAGGAAATCCCAACCTAATCATATATGAAATATATTAAGTGGCATTTCAAAATAATGTTACTTTATTCAAAGATGAAATTTTCATTCAATAAATTGGGTATATTGAATGGAGATATTCATATGTGCTTTTTAAAAATTTATTTTTGATTTTGTTTAAAAATGAATCCTCCACCCAATAAGTGTGGGTATATTGAATGGAGAGGTTTCATATGTGTTTTTTTGAAAATATGAAAGTTCCAACCCAACACATGTGGAGTGTGTTAAATGAAATTTCAAAGTTGTAATTTTTCTTGAAGATGTAATATCCATTCAACACATTTGGATGTATTGAATGGAAAGGCCCATTTTCAAATTTTATGCTTTTGAAAATATGATTGTTAAAATTTTATTTTTGAAAATAAGGTCTTCACCAAAATGAATTGAGTGAAGAGCTCATTTGTGCTTTTTAGAAAATGTAATTGTTGAAATTTTATTTTGTAAAGATGATCCTACATATAACAATCATGAAGTTTGTTAGATGAAGGTGATTTAGATAAATTTTTGTGCGAAATATTTTATTATGTGCATTTTGAAAGAGTGCTTTTTGAAAAGCATGATTTTTATGAAGGGTTTATTTATTATTTATTATTTTAGAATGAATCTTTCCTTACCATAAAATGGTAGAAGGAAGTATTTAATTAATTATTTTATTAGACTTATTTTTTTTGCCCATTGGGGAATAATGTTTTACCAACACGTGAGGTCCTAAAACCTAGATGTTGGCTAGCTTAACTTAAGGATGAAATAAGCTAAGTTCCAATGAAAAGAAAGATAGTCTTGGATTCATACCAAAGTACAAACCCACTATCGATACTTGGAGACAATGATCATTTACCAAAGATGGAGAGAGAACCATCAGAGAATGCTAGAAAATCTATCTTGAAATTTTTTAAGATTAGAAATTTCTAAAGAATGTATACTTCCATCTTCAATTTGCTAATAAAATGAAGATAGAAATATTCTTCTTTTTTGCATGTTTGATGCCACATAGATTTTGATATTATCTTATTGAGGGTGATCAGTATGACATTGAGGAGAGGTGTACTATCTCAAAGAAGAAGTCATAAAATAGACCAAATCACAATAAGGACACCTAAAAATAATTGCATATGTAGAGATTATTTCCTCTTTACACAAAAAAGAAAAGTAGGTTTATATTAAATGGGTTCATTAAGTTTATGAAGATAGTTAATTTACATTGAAGGGGATTTTAGAATACTGATTAAGGTAAATGATCATTATCTCTAAAGATTTCAATAGTGACTATCAATTATTAGTTCATTTTGGAAGATAAAATGGTTTGATCAAAGAGAATTATTATAAGCCAAAGGAAGAAAAATAGAGATTTTGATGCTAGGAAAAGCTAGCATCTCAAACTATATGGTTGGGCTTTATATTTTTAAAATTGAATTATTTATTTTAGTTGAATTTTATTAGAAGTTTAATTTATAATGATACAAGGTCATGGAAATGCCTAAGGTGAGGATTTGTGCTTATGGCCTATGAAGGAAAATCAATCTCATAAAGGGAGCTTTGAGGGCCAAAAGCATGACCTAAATCTAAGAAAATGGGTATTTGGTTTGAAAGAGAGGAAAATCATTGGACTTAAATGGGGTATGAACTACCTCCACAATTTTAAATTCATGTAGATTTGTTTTATACAAGATAGCTATCTATTTATTTATGAAGAGACTTTAAACTCACCATAGAGACTAGATAATGTAAGGGCATGAAAATGACTTAGATCTTTGCAAAACATATTACATTTTATTTCATTTTTGGACAATCATTTGACTTATTTATAAGATTCATATGCTAATTCATGAGAAGTATTATGGCCAAAATCGAAGAGGAGGTGTTTCCACTATGTTTAAAGGTCAAAAGTTTTTTTGGCATGGTGGAAGTCCATCAAAAGTGAAATAATATTTTTTATGCATGATGTTATAAAGAAATACTAATTTAGCTAGGGTTGAATTTTTATTTTGATTTTAACTTAGGCTTTAAATGAGGTTATGAATTATTTATATTTAATTTTGAGTTATTTAATTTGGTAGAAGATTTAATTTTTTTCTTAAGAGCCTAATCATCATCCAAGCCATACATCAAGCAAGGAAGAAACTAGGAAACATGCCATCATAATGCACAAGCTAAATAAAACATCAAACATTTTATAAAGCTAGCACAAAAGAATAAAATGACATTTATAGTTGAAAAAAAAAAAAAAATTTGGGTATGATTCTACCATTATAAATGATTTACAAATGAATTAATTTACAATCAAGTAAGGAAATTCATGTTATGTGGGTCTTCATTTCTTCTTTTCTTTCTTTTTCTTCTTTCTTTTTTCTTCTTTCTTCTTTTAGATGGTTGGAAGGTGGTTGCTCCAAAGGCTTCCCATGGTACATAAGATGTAATCTTATGATCAATGATCTTTAATATAACATTCATTAAATCTTAATTGTAAAAAATTATATGAAAAGAAAAGTAAATCTAATTAACATACTAAAGATTAGCTAAACAAACCACACAAATCCCAAGCATGTATATAAATTAGACATACATGGGTAACTGTCCATTTATTGGATTATGCTGGGGTATAAGCATCCACACAATGCATTTATTACAACATTTAAACACAATGAAAATAATGATAAGACTAAATCATCATACCATTCATTTATGCACATTCATAACATTTTTAGAAAACAAAATATCACAAAACAAAGCAAACATGTGATAACCTAAAGCTAGAAGTGGTGACTTAACCTAATGTGTGTGCTTTAAATGATTTGTGTGGTATGTTTAGCTATGGCTTTAAGGCTTAAATTTTCTTAAGTGTGAAGATGTTCAACTTAGGTGGGTGGTTTCATTTAAGTTGTTTAGTTGATTTGGGTTAATTTTATCTTGTATTTTGGTTTAGTTTAAGTGAATCCTACAATTAATTACTAAGTTTTAAAGAGAGGAGAGAGAAGAACTTCTCTTTCCTTTATTAAGTAATTTCTAAAGTGATTCATATTTGATTTTATTTAGTGAATGTATTATGTGTTTTAATTAATCCTAAGTTTAGATTTTCCCTAAATAAACTTATTTAAAAAGAAAGGTATTTTAAGATTAAATAAAGTGTATTAATATCACAAAACACACATCACTTCATTTCTTTCCCAACATGTTTAATATGCACATGGATGCATCATAAGCATATCTATACATGCATGATGGAAATGTTTAGCACACTTTATGATGAATGTTAAGAAATGTTACTTAATAAAATTGGAATGCTTTTTAATGCATGGTTTTCATTAAGTAAAAAAGAGGGGTTTCTTTTATCCATTATGCATAAGCACATGTATATGTATAAAAGGCATAAGTGAGTATGTTGGTAGAAAATTTATATAAGGGAGCTGCCTTTCAAATCTATGGGGAGAAAAGAAAGAGGAACCCTTAATAAAAATTCATCTTGGTAAGATGCATGTGATCCAGATGTATATTATTGTGATCGGATACGCCATCAAGATATGTACTATCTCGAAAGATAGAAGTCACTACCCTTTAATGGAACCAATCACCTCAATAAGGACTCCTAAATACGATGGGTCTACATATGTACTAGAGATTCTTCCCCTACTTTATATGAAAAAGTAAAGTAGGGTTTATTTTAAACCAAGTTTGTTAAATTTCCTACAAGCAAGCCCCATAGTTACATTCCTAAGGATGGGATCCTTAGGAAAACTCTCGATTAAGGTAAATGATCATTGTATCTGAAGATTTCAATAGAAAGGACTATCAATCGATTGGTTTATGTTTGAGGGATCAAATGGGATTGATGAAAAGAGAGAGTTATTATCAAAGCTAAAATGAAAAATATGTAGGAGATGATCACGATGTTAGGAATCCTAGCAAGCATCTCAAACTATCCTAAAATTGGGCTTTACACTTTGGAAATTGATTTAGTTTATTTGAGTTATATTTTTCATTAGAATTTTAGGACTTAAGATTCCTTAACACAAGATTAAGGGAATGCCTAGGAGGTGAGGATTATGCTTATGGCCCATAAAGGGAAGAAGCAACCTCAACCTAAATCTAGGGAGCGAGGCCAAGCACAACCTAAATCTAAGGAAAAATGGGTAATTGGTTTGCCTCCACAAGAGACAAACCACCCGACAACTTGGACTTACAACCAGGGGTGCCAACTAACCTCCTATGATTTTAAATACATATAGGTAAGTCATTATGCTTATGCAAGATAGCTATGATATTTTTATTTAGAAAGAGACTAAGTCCTTAAACTCACTCCCTAAAGAGACTAGATAATGTAAAGGATATGCTTCAAATGACCTAAATATAATGCAATTCAAATTTCATTTTATTTCATTTTGGACAACCATTTTTTTTGACTCAGACTAATAGGATTTTTATGACTAATGCATGAGAAAGTAGATTATTGGCCAAAATCAGCGATAAGGGAGGAGGTGAGTTTCACCATCCTCAAAGTCAAGCCAAGTTCTTTAGCAAAGGTGGAAGCCCTCCAATCAAGAGTGAAATAAGATGTATTTGTGCATGATATTATAAAGAAATGCTCATCCAACATGGGGTTGTTAATTCTTTATCTTGATTTTAATCCTAAGCTTTAGGTGAGGTTATGAGTTGTTTATTTTAATTTGAGTTGTTAAGTTGGGTAAAGATTTATTTTTCCTAAAGAGCCTAATCCACATCCATGTCCATACATAAAGCAAGGAAGAAACTAGAAAATCATGCCACTTAATGCAAGAGCTAAACAAATCATCAAACAATTTATAAAGTTAATCAAAAGAATAAAGGCGTTTATGGTTGCACCACCACAAAACCAAAATATCAAATTGGGTATGAAGCTCTACCCTTATATCTGATTACAAATGAATTAAATTATAATTTAAGCAAATGAATTTATTGTTATGGGGTCTTCAAGCTTTATTCTTCTTTCTTCTTTCTTCTTTCTCTTTTCTTTTCTTCTTTCTTCTTTTGGTTCCTCCTTTGGATGGTTGGTAGGTGGATGCTCCAAGTTTCACATGATGCATAAGATAGGATCTTATGACCAATGCTCATCCTAATCCCCATAATAATCATTCCAAAATCCTAAATATACAAATTTTCACATGAAAAGATAAAGTAAAAATCTAACTAACACCTACAAAACAAAGGTTAGTTAAATCACACCACACAAATCCCAAGCATGTATATTGGACTTATCACCCCACACATGGGTGTCTAAGTTCACCTGACCTATGGATTATGCTTAGGGTTATACTGCACCTACAAGCAAAAGCATTTATATTTTTATTTATGATAGCACCCCTTAAGCACAATCCTTTGCAGAAAAGAATAGTTAAACTAAGCATGTCCTACCATCCAATCTATGAGCATACACCCTAACATCAATCTAAAACATATATCACAAAATAAAATAAACATAAAATCATACACCGACCTAACCTATAGCTAGAAGTGGTGACTTAGGCTAATGTGTGTGCTTTGAAGGTTTGTGTGGTATGCTTAGCTTAGGACTTTAGGTTCAAATTTTCTAAGTGTGAAGAACATGTTTAACTTAGAGGAGGGTTTCATTTAAGTTGTTTAAGTGTTTTGGGTTATTTTATTTCATGTTTTAATTTGGTTTAAGTGAAACCTACAATTAATTACTAAGTTATGAAGAGAGGGAAAGAGAAGAGAACTTCTCTTTCCTTCCCTAACCTTAAGTAATTTTCTAAAGTAGGTTCATGATTTAATTTCATTTAGGTGAATGTTTTGATTAAATATTTTAATTAATCCTAAGTTAAGACAAACTCTAAACAAACCTATTCAAAAAGAAAGACATTTTAAGATTAGATAAAATGAATCAAAATTCACATAACACACATTACTTCATTTCTTTTCTAACATATATAACATGCATATGGATGGACCCTAAGCATATATATACATATAAATGAGAGTAGTTAACACACTTTATGATGCATGCTAAGTAATTCATTTAAGAAACTTTAGAAGTTGAATATGCATGATTTTTCTTAAGTAGAAAAGGTTTTCCTTATCCAAAATTTCACATACATATATGAAAGTAAGAAAGGCATAAGTGAGTATAGCCATTGTTAACCAGGTGAAGGTACAGACCTACTAGGCTACTTAAAGCCTCACAACCTCTGGGTTGTCTAGACTAATATACCACTTTCCTTAATTACAAACATGTATGTAAAAGAAATGAAATGGAAAAGGAAGATGCAAAAGTTATTTAATAGTTTCATATTAATTTATGCAATATATTCATGCAAGTATAGGCAATCCTTATTAGTTGATGGCATAGGAATGAATAGGGTATAATTAAGTAAGTGTTCTTCTTTTCAAATGAACCTACATCCAACTACTATTCAAAACTATGCTAACATAAGAAAGAAAGGAAAGGCTACACTAAACATTACTTAATAATCCATCAGATGCAAGCTTATAATTAAAGTATAAGAATAGCACACTTTCAAATTTGATATTTCATTTATAAGTTTTGAAAATAATTTTGATTTAGTAGTGATAATAACCACTCATATTTTGCTTTAGCCAACACATGCACATTTGACATAAAGTAAACAATTTTTTATTTTAAAATTTGAAACATGAAATTATGAATGCATGAATCACATGGTATACAACTTAACATGTTGGGAAATATCTGAAGCAATGAAAGCATGTAAACAAACTCACTTTACTTAAATCCTAAAGACATTCTTATAGAATAAGAAAATTTAGAATAAATCAAAGTGAATTTCAAAATGATTTTTGCTTTGTTTGAAGTTTGATTAATTTTAAAAAGGTGAGTTGAGTTTGATGTTCCTAACTCATTCCCACATATTCTTTGTATTTTTGTTTAATTTTTAAATAATTAAATCCATTTTAAGCATTGATTAGGTTATGGTATGAATTAAGTGGCTTAATTAACCCTTACCTATACTAGGAGTGAATGAGATGACATAAAACCCACATGGAATTTAAATTTATAATGCACATAATAATGAAAATGCCTAATGCAATTTAGCTCACAATCAAAAGTTAATTAAGCTAAGGGGTTTAGCTTAAGTACTTTTAAAACACCCTTTCACACATGTGAATTGGGTTTTAATTTCCTTAATTAAACTTAGGCTATTAAACACTTAAGAATATACCCAAGAAAGATTAATTAAGTTCTGAAACTTTTTAGAAATTTTAAAAATTGATTAAGGGGATAATTATTGAATTAACCCTTAATTAAGTGGAGATTAAGGAGAAAAGAGAGGGGTTTAGGGAAGAACTTAGGGAAATGCCCCAAAATTATTCCATAAACCACCTACTTACTGGATCGACTTTAATCAATCCTACCATAGGGTAAATCCACTAATCACACCTTAATTATCCTTAATTACATGAAAGAGGTAATTAGGAAATGAAATAGCAATTCTCCAAATTGAGCCCTCAATAAATCTCAAGCAAATTAGGGGCGGTAGAGGTCATCCCCTAAAATGAACCCTAAAATTTTGAGATCAATTGATGACCTAATTAAAGGATAAATAGCTAATTAAGATTTCTAAAGAAACCCAAATTTAGAGAAAAGGGTAATTTAAAATCCATTGAAACCATATTTAAAATATTTTAGATGAAATTATCTTTCCATAGCATTTTTCCTTTTATTTTTCTGATTTGTTTATGAAGAATTATGAATTTTTGAAGTTCTATGGATTAATTAGGAAGTAATTAGACATTTAACTAATCCCTACTTAATCCTCACCAGGTACCGTGTGGCGGCGGTCAATGCGCTTTACACATGTCATGCCGTGAGGGTGTGACTTAAATGTCACATCTCAAATGGAGGGCGGTGCGCTAATATCTCCATCCATCAAAGAGATCGACAAAGGATTCACCCATGATTTTAGGAGGATGATTATATTTCTAAACGTGCCAAATAATCTCAGTTGTCTATCTAAAATGCACGGATGGATGGTCGAGATAAGATAAGTTCTTTCCTGAGGATGTGGAGTCCCATGATGTGGGGAGATAAGCGATCTAGCATGGAATCATACAAAATCAACCCACACCATCTAAACATAATTACTAACATATCCAACGGTTGATTTCTCATACCATGAACATTTCTTTTACAAAGGACCAACACCTATTAAGCTAAGTGGTCAGAAAATTACATACCTCATCGGAGGTGATCACCGGCACTCGAACTCGATGAGGTAGCTTCGTCTAGTGGAAATGAAGCCCTGTCGAAATTCCTAGGCCTTAGAATTGAGTGGATCAATGGGTAGACCAACACCACTTCACTTGGGCTTTGACTTTGATCCAATTGAGCTCTTCCTTATTGTGGGAAATTCAATCAGAGCTTGGATAAGTTCAACTTGACCCTCTGATGGAGTGTGCAAGTGTAATTGGATGGAGATCAAGTGTATAGAAAGTTAGCAATTAGATTGAGCTCCCCTATTTTTTACTGTGTAAAATCGAGAATTAGGGAATTCAAATCCTATCTAAGAAGCTAGAATGCCTGAGATGGTTGCCTGGTTCAGGCTCACAGAGTGAATTGAAATTTTATTGAATTAGGGGGAGTATATCTCTCCCTATGGCAATCAGATGGCCGAACTATTCTTTGCCATTTTGATCCAAATGCTAAGATTGGAGAGGTTGTTTTGATGGTTTTAGTGTGCACATGGTTTGGATCCTTGAGTGGATTTCAACTCCCATGTGTTAAAAATTGAGCTTATGAGGGAATTTGAAAACTCAATTTCAAGCTATTGGTTTAGTCTATGGGCCAAATGGCTAACCCAAACCCATATTGGGTTAGGTGCTCCACTCATCAGTAAGTCCCCTTGAGATTTTAGGAAAGCCTCAAGTGATTGTGAAGAGTGTATGACCAAAATACCCATGTGCTAGGCCAAAATTTGTTCTATGGCTTAGGGGTAGAATGGTAATTTTGTTCTTTATCCACTTTGGACATGTTGGGTATGTGGAGAAACTAGGTTTGGCCAAGTTTCATTGCATTTGGAATCCATTTGATAGGGTTTATATGTTGACCCATTTAGGTCAAAATGGGTCAACTTGGGTCAAGTTGACCAATCAACAAATTGGGTCAAACCAAGGGTCAAGTTCATATGACCATTTGAAATGTTTTGGTGGCTTTAGTTTGATTCAATTTGGTTTGTATTTGGTTTTGGCTCATATGACTTCATTTAGGTCAAATGGGTCGAGTTCACCAAATTGACCTATTTGACCTATTTTAACTGTCATGGGTTGGTTCATGTTTGGTTGGGCATATGAAATATATTGGTATCTTTGTTTCCAATCAATTTGATTTATATTTGAGTTTGGCTCAATTTAACCTTTTAGGTCAAGTTGGGTTCAAGGTCAATTAGACTAAGTTAGGTCTAATTGGCCAATTAAGGCTTTGGTCAAGTTCAACAATCACTTTGGAATTAACTTGATCCAATAGTTTTAATCAATTTGGCTTAGATGAAGTTTTGACATATTTTAACTTTTTAGGTCAAGTTGGGTCAACTTGGGTCAAGTGGCCAATTGAGGTAGGTTAGGCTCAAATGTTGACTTGGTCAAGTTCAAACATTGATCATGAATGATTTTTGATCAATGGTTTCAATCAGTTTGGCCTATGGTAGATTTTGGCTAATTTAAGTTTTATTTTGGCTAAGAATTGACTTAGTCAACCCTTAGGTTTGACTTGTTTGACCCAATTTGAGTGATTGATCATCTCATGATGAGAGGCTTAAGTGGGCTTAATTCAATCCAAATTGGTTAGGATTAGAATTTGGCTCATAAGGGTACTTTAGGTCATTTTGGGTCAAGTGAGTCTAAGTGGGTCAAATAACTTAGTCAAAGCTTGATTTGAGTTTGATTTAACTCACATATGGACTTATGATTAAAATATAAATCAATTTGCAAGTGGTTTGAAGTCAAATGGGTTTTGATTCATTTGATAATTTCAAGTTCAAAGGGGTGAACATGAGTTTGACTTAGGTTTGATTTTTGAATTGAGTTTTGATTTGGTGATTGAAGCTTGTGTTTATATTTAGATTCATGATTGAAGGATTGATTGAATCATGAATAAAAATCAAGAGTTTGACTTGATTTGAAATTGATTTGGCTAAGTTTAATATTTTGACTTGAAAAGCTTAGGTTGAATTTTGATTGAAGTTGAGTTTGATTTTTGGAGTTGGTTTTGGTTGTTTGAATTTATATTTCATTTATATATGTGAATATAAATGGGAATATAAATGGGTTATGAGAAAATTTCATGAATTTAGATTGATTTGAACTTGATCTAGCTAAGTCCTTAAGAGAATCAAAATGACTTAAAAAATATTTTGAATTTGGATTTAGTTTGATTAATTTGAATTTATATGTCATTTATATATGTGAAAATAAATGAGTTGTGAGAAAATTTCATGAGTTTGAATTGATTTAGATTTGATTTAGGCTAAATCCTTAAGAGGGATCAAAGTGACTTAGGAAAGATTTTGAACTTGGAATTTCAATCATGGGCTTCAATCATAAGTTTCAATTATGGGTTTCAATCATTTGGCATTGATTTGAGTTTAGAGAAAATCAACTAAGTTGGAATTGATTTAGGTTTGATGTTGATTTGATTTGGAGTTTGAGTTGAAGGAACGAAGTAAGGAATGTGGTTCAAGCTATAGGGGAGGAAAATTTTCCTAACACCCATAAGGCATGACCTACTCCTATGACTAACTCTTCTAAGTCTCTAGGGCTAGGTTGAGTGTCCACCTAATAACTAGATGTGTCTTAAGACTAAGGATCTCTTAAAGTCTAAGAGGAGTCTTATGTTTAAGATGGAGGGATTGAGAGTTAATCCAAAAAGAGGTCCAGAGGAGGAAATTGCGATTGCGCCATACAAAAAGAAATGTGGGTAGCCGAGCTCTATCCTTATACAACCCAGATATAAGAATAATTACAATTATGAAATGATAAGTGTTGTGGGGGTCTTCATTCTTCATCCTTTCTTCTTTGCTTCTTTCTTCTTTCATTTCTTCATTTTGGTTTGCTCCATTTCTTTCTCCTTTTTGTCTTGATTTGGATGTGCTTGCTCTAAAGGCATCACATGGTACATAAGACTTGGTCTTATAACCAACACTCATCCTAATCTCCCATAACACTTATTCTAGTCCTAATGCGAAACTACTTTAAAAGAAGGAAAGTAAATCTAGCTACACCTGCAAAACATATATTAGCTAAACATATTATACAACCCAAGTAGTTATATGAATAATTTGGACTTAGCATCCCACATATGGATAACCAAGCCCACCTGTCATAACTTGGGTTATGCTTAGGGGTATAAGCAACTTGCACAATAAAAACATTTATATTTTTATTATAGTGGACCCTTAGGCATGACCCCTAGGGGTATAAGATACCTACACAACAAAAGCATTTATATTTTTATTACAATTGACCCTTAGGCATGACCCCCTGCAAAAAACATGATTAGGCTAATGAAGGCCTAACATCCAGACTACGCATATACACCCTAACATCTAATCTAAAATAATACATCACAAAATAAGCATACATCAAACCATACACCGCTCTAACATAAAGCTAGAAGTGGTGACTTAGTCTAAAGTTTGTGCATCAAGGCTTGTGTGGTATGTTCTAACTAGGCTTTAGAGTTGTAATTTTGCTAAGTATGAAGGATTTAATTTATAAAGGTTGATTTCTCTTTAAGTGATTTAATTGATTTCAAGTTTTCATTGATGTTTTCTTTTTGTTTCATTTGGCTTACACTAAACAACTAAGCATTATAAAGAGAAGAAAGAGTGGGGTTCTCTCTTTCATCCCTACCTTAAGTCATTTTTAAAGCAAGTTGATCAATTCTCTTTAGTGAATGGTTTATTACATGTTTTTGATTAATCCTAAGTTTAGGTTTGCCCTAAATGACCTTATTCAATAAGAAATGCATCTTAAAATTAATTAGAATGAATTACTATCATATAACACATATTCATTCATTTCTTTCCATCATGTACATCATGCATATGATTAAATCCTAAGCATACATATGCATACAATGTATGTTTTAGCACACTTAAATGATGAATGCAAAGAAATGTGTTTGGAATTTAAATATTTCATTTGGTTGAATTATGAATGCATGTCTTTTTTAATAGAAAAGAGGGATTTTTCATCCATTAGCTATGTAGACATTCACATGTATAGAAGTTTTAAGTTATTCGACATTATTTTCTACACCGGTAAAGTACAAGACCTACTTAGGGCTACTTAAAACCTCCAAGGTGTCTTAATATACCACTTTTCTTAAATACATGTAGATGTATAAGCAACTAGAAGGATATGAAAAACCCATGAAAAATTGTGTTTGATTTATTTGATTTATGATTCTTATTCATTGACCACATCATACATACATATGTATAAGAGTTTTAAGTGAGTGTGGCTCCATTATTTTCTGCACCACGGGTGTAAGGTACAAGACCTACTTAGGACAACTTAAAGCCTCGCAGCCCGAGGTATCCAGACTAATATACCACTTTTCTCAGATACATATGAATGTATAAAAAGAACCACAATAACAAGAAGTCATGCAAGAAGTCACATTTGATTTGATTATATGATTTACATATGTGATATGAAATTCTTCTAAAGTCTTATGTGGAAGTACATAGGAATAGATTTAGACAAATGTTGTGTTCTTTTCAAATGAACTTTACATTTGTAAATCTTATGTGAATCCATGTAAGATAAGGAAAGAGAGTTTTATATTACATATCCTATATTATCAACACATGCAAACTCATAGATATTTATAATTAACATCACTTCACATATTATAATTGATTTATGGGCTTTTGAAAATAGCTTTTGATTTAATAGTGATAATAGCCATACCTATTTTTATTTAAGTCAACACATGCAATTTCACATAAAATAAACCATTTTTATTTGATTTTGAAAGAAATGAATGCATGATTTCACTTGAAAATTAATATTTAATATGATTAAATGAAATAAAGGAATATAAGCATATGATCTCATTCATCCTAATTAATTCTTAAGGACAATCTTATTAAATAAGCTATTTAACATAAACCAAAATTCTTTAAAAACATTTTTAACTTTGAGTTTGATTTGATTTAGGAAATATGAAAGAGGTTTGCTAAACCTAACCCAATTCTCCATGTGTCAATTAATTTGGTTTATTAAAAAAAATTGGTTGATTTTATGTTTTAATTAGGTTAGGGTATGAATTAAGTAAATTAATTAACCTTACCTATATCACCTTAAGTTAGTTAACTAATTAATAATACGCCAATATGATATACAACCACATGAAAAGTAAAATTGCAATTCTCCTAAGAAATGAAAGGGGCCTAATGCAATTGGCTTATGATTAATAGTTAATTAGGCTTCACTTAACTACTTTTATGATTTTTTCACATATGTGAGCTAACTATAATTTCATTATCTGTAACCTTGGGTTATTGAACACCCAAGGAGCTACCTAAGATCAATTAAAAGTTCCTTAGTTGTGAGGTGGATTTTAGATTGAGTTAAATGAAGGTTGTTGATTAGTTGGTTGGATTCTTTGATTATATTTTGATTAGAATGATGAAATTAATTTAGGGAGAGGGATCAAGGACAAGGCCTCAATCTAATCCCAAAGTCATTTCAAACATTCAATTATTTGATTTTTTGGAGATTAATTAATTAATTAAGAAATTAATTACCCCATTAATCATTAACTAATTTCAAAAAAAAGTGAAGAAAAATTAGGAAATAAAATAGAAAAAATATCCCAATCACACTCCCTAAGCTCCCTTACTGTTCAACAGAGGTAATTAAGCTTAAATAATTAATTAAATCACTCTTCATTCACTAATTATCACTAATTAAATTAAGAGAGTGATTAAGACTTAATCAATTAATTTTCTTAATTAAACAACCAATAAAATCCCAGAAAAATAGGAGAGGCAGAGGTCATCCCCTAGATATCCACAAAAAATTTGAGATTAATTGGATGCTTAATTAAGGATAATTAAGCTAATTAGATTTCTAATTAAACTTTAATTAAGCCAAAATCACTATTCAAAATCAATTAATAATAATTTTTCTAGATTTTACTCTAAAATACCTTTGAAATGAGCCAAAGTTTGTATTTTTTGGATTTTTTTTATAATTAGTTATGAATTTAGGAAGTTTCAGCCTTAAAAATTAATGAAAAAAGCCTAATCAATCCTTAATCCCTCGAAGCCATGGCGTTGATGCGGTCTGTGGCGTGTACTTTCATGGCATGAGATTGGCTATTTAAGTAGTCACATCTACAGACTACAGCAATGGACTTGCTTTCATGGATATCCGTAAGATCAAATAGCCACGATCAAATCTGTTAAGGAGAAAATCGCGAGGATCTACCGTGATCTAATCACAGTCTTCCATTCCAATCATGCATAACAGATGATGTATAATCTTCCTTCTTGCGAATGATGAAAGATGAGCACCATCCATCTTTCCCACTTGATTCAAGCTCACCCAAGCTCAGATTGGGATCAAACTGATCCCACACCTATGGAAGGAGGGGGATGCACATCCAACGGTCAAATTCACTTGACATTCAAATTCAGTTCGAAAAAGACCAACCCATTTTTGCATACAAGGCTCAGTTTGCAAAATACCTCACCAGAGCTAATTTTTGGTGGTGGGTCGTTGGAGGTAGCTTCGGCTAGTTGAGGTGAGGCCCTATTGAGAAGCTTTGAGCTTGATTTGGGGTGGAGTGCTCTGTGGACCAAGCTCTCCACCTTTGGTGTTTCATCTTGATCAAACTCACTCCTCCCATAGCTTGAAAGCTTGGGAATTGATTCATTTATGCTCGACTAGGTATGGTGATGGTGTGGCTAAGAGGAATTTAGATTTGATTTGATAAAGAGGGAGTATTGATTAAAAGGGTGGTGTCCTATTTCACTTTGCTTGGTGAAGAGGAATGCCGATCGTGGAGGGCTTGGGATCACTTGGGAAGCTCTGTGAGATTTCGAAAATGCCTTAGGAAGTCTCACCAATTCTATATGTTTTGCTAGAATTGAGGGGATATACCCCTCAAGTGCTCATGATGGATGGATGATAATTTGCCCATGATTTGTGCTAGTTTGTTATCATCTGGCCACCGGAGTTGTCTCCATTAGGGTCAGGCCGCACGCCAGGGATGGGAGAAGTGATGGGGGGCTACCATGGATCCATTGTGCCAAGGTTGCAAGGTATTGGATCCATTGGGTGCTCAGTTTGGGTTAGAGGTGAGTCAACTCACCTCTAAAAAAGTCCTTGCCCAACCTAGGGTGGGTTAAGTGGGCTAGGTGGGTCGTGGGAAGGTTCTTTTAAGCGTAAAGGGTTGTCATGGGGATGGGAGAGTTGACTTGGCTTGGATTTATTGGTTTTGAAGCTTAAATCCCATGGTTTGATGGCTGATCCCCTTGGTGGGGCCCATTTGCTTTGGACAGATTTGGGAATGAATTAGGACATGTTTGGGTTGGGTTTGACCAAGTCCTAGGGTCCCATGAGTTGGTTTGAAGTGATTTGGCTTCATTTGGTCAAAATGGGTTCATTTGGGTTAGGTTGGGTTGACCAATTGGTCAAATTGGGTCAAACCAAGGTTTGGTTTAGGTTCAAATGATGATTTGTGATGTTTTGGTTTAATTGTTTTGGATTGGTTTGGCCTAGGTTTGGTTTTGACTCATTTTGATTCAAAAGGGTCAAATTGATTAAGTTAACCAATTTGACCAATTTGACCAAATTAGGTTGGGTTAAGTGTTGAGTCAAGTTCAATTGGTTAATTAAAGATGATTGTAGGCTTTGGTTTGGTTTAATTTGGATTTAAATTGAATTTTTTTCAATTTGACCCTTTAGGTCAATTTGGGATAGGTTGGGTCAAGTTGATCAATTGGTCAACTTAAGCTCAATTATAGCTTTGGTCAAGTTCAATAAGTGATTTAGAATGAACTTGGACCATTGGTTGCAATCAATTTGGATTAAATCATGATTTGACCTATTTTGATTTTTTAGGCCAATTTGGGTCAACTTGGGTAAAATGGCCAATTAGGCTTGGTTTGGCTCAAGTGAGGGTTTGGTCATGTTCAATCATTGATTATGAATGGGTTTGAGTCAATGGTTTTAATCAATTTGACATATGGTGAGTTTTGGCTAGTTTGGATTTCATTTGGGTTAAATGTTGACTTGGTTAAAGGCTAGTTTGACTTAGTTTGACCTAATTCAATGCAATTGATCACCTAGGATGATTCTTGATCATGATTAAAGGTTTAGATGGGCTTAGTTCAATCCAATTTGGGTTGGATTAGAGCTTGAATCAAAAGGATCCTTTAGGTCACTTTAGGTCAAGTGAGCCTAAATGGGTTTATTGGCTTGATCATGGCTTGAATCAAGTTTAGTTGAACTCACACATGAGCCTAGGATTAGAATATAAATTCAATTACAAGTGGTTTGGAGCCAAATGAGTTTCAGTTCATATGATAATTTTCAAGTCAAAAGGGTCAACATGGGTTTGACTTCGTTTGGTTTGATAATGGTGGTTTATGTTTATATTTGGGTCAATGATTGTAGGAATGATTGAATCAAGAAGAAATACATGAGTTTTGAGTTGATTTGGGTATCATTTAGCCAAGTTCAAGAATTTGGCTAAAAAGGGTAAAATTAGAAATTTGATTTGATTTGGATTTGATTTGGGCCATTTGAATTTATATTTCATTTATATTTGTGAATATAAATGAAGATATAAATGGGTTATGAGAAAATCATTTGAGTTTAGGGGTGATTTGGTAGCAAATTTGACCACATTATGGATGTAGGTCAAAAAGGCTAACTTGGATTTTGAATTGGTTTGATTTATTTTGGTTTGGTTTGAAGGGTTTGAATTTGGATTTCATTTATATTTGTGAATATAAATGAAGAAATGATTGATTTATAAGAAAATCAACCAAGCTTTAGTTGGTTTAAAGGAGTTTTGACTAAGCATATGAAGGTGGTTCATATGGCTTAGAAAGGGATTTTGGAATTTGCATTTAATTGTGGATTTCAATCACTTGGTGTTTATTTGGAATTTGGATTGGGATTTGATTTGAAATTTATTTGATAATTGAGAAAATTAATTGGATTGGTGTTGATTTGAATTTGGTTGAGGCTAAGTCCATAAGATGAAATCAAAGGGCTTAGGAAGGGAATTGGAGTTTAAATTTAATCATGGGTTTCAATCATTTGAAGTTGAATTTGATTTTGGAATTTGGATTTAAATTTGAGGTTTGGTTTGAAAGAATAAATAAAGGATTGGGTTTAGGCTATAGGGTAGGCAATTCTTCCTAAATCCCTAAGGCATAACCTATTCCTATGGCTAACTCTTCTAAATCTCTAGGGTTAGGTTAAGTGTTTACCTAATCACTATAAGTGTTTCAAGACTAAGAAACTCTTAGTGCCTATAAGAGTTTTAGATCTATGATGAAGTTGAGAGCTCACTAAAAGTGAGGTCAACAATTACTATCACATAGCACATGTTGGATCATTCATTTCCATTACTTGTATCATGCATATGATGCAACCCTTATATATACATACAATAAATTTTGGCACACTTAAATGATAATGGATGCACATGTTTGAAATTTGTATTTCAATTGATTAATTATTTATATATATAAATTAAAGCTATATCCAAATTTTAATACAAATATTCATATGAAGGAAATTAAATGAGTATGTGCCATTATTAACTAATAATCAATGACCTTTGTGGCTACTTAAATTTATTAAGTATGTGACATATACCATTATTATTCAAACTCATGCAAATCCATATATAAATCATGAGGAAAAGAACACTAATTTTCATGTGATGTATTTTTAATGACTTAGATGATTATAGATGTATGTATTTTTAATAACAAATTTTTCATCTTTTTAATTAAGCACACATACACATGTCTAAAAAGATGTAAGCAAGTACATCTTATTAATTGAAAAGTGAGGTAATGAATGACCTCGTTGTACCAAAGTCTCTATTCTGATGTCGAAAATACTTGTTATCTTAAATACATGTGAATGTATACATAATTATAAGAATGAAAATCATGCTGTATTTTCTTTGGTTGATTATTTATGCATATGAATTAAAGCTCCATCTAAATTCTAATATCAATATAAGAATGAAATCAAATGTATATGTCATTGTTAATGAGGAAGGTAAGCAATGACCTCCTACCAAAACATCATATTCTTGGATGTCAGATTATAAACTTATTAACATTCAAACTTATGTAAATCTATATATGAATCTAAGAAAGAAAGCTTCACATTCATATGACTAAGCTATAAGCACATGCAAGTCCTATATGTATTTATAACTATCATCACTTCTCATGTTATTATCAATTTATAAATTTTGAAAGATAGATTTGGATTTAATAGTGATAATAGTCACACATATAACTAACTTACATCCACACATGCAAGCTTACATAAATAAATTCCATTTGATTCATTTATATTTAAAAAGATGAATGCATGAAGCCACATGACATATAACTTTTAAAGTAATTGGGAAGGAATAATCAAACATAAACATGTGATTCATTCAACTAAATTAATTTCTAAGGACAATCATATCACATAAAATTGTTTAAAGAAAATCAAAGCTTCTTATTAATTTGATTTTTTGGATTTAGATTTGACTTAAAGAGGAGAGATTACTTATTGTTTTGATCCCATTCTCATGCTGATAAACTTGATTGGTTTAAGGAAAGATAATTAGATGAATTTTATGAATTAATTAAGTTGAATCATTGATGAAGTCACTTGATTACCTTTTCCTATGCTTCTTTAATTTGATTAATCACTTAATCATGAGCCACAAATGAAATGGACATGTGAGGAAGGTAAAGTTGCAATACTACTAAAGGACCTAATACACTTGGTTCATGATTAAGGATTAATTAAATTAAAGAATCTAATTAAGTGCTTTTATGACTTTCTCACACTTATGGGTTAATCATAATTTTCTTAAAGGATCTTTATGTTATTAAACACATAAAGAGGAACCCTTAATTTTATTATTAATTATCTGATGTGATTTGCATTTTAATTTGATTTAATTTGGGCATTTAATTAACTAATTAAGCACTTAATGACTTTCCACATTAATTAATCCTTTTAAAATGAAATGAACTTGGGAAAAGAGACTAAGAAAAGGGTCCTAATCCCACTCCCTCATCCATTCACTATTAAACAATGATTAATGAGCTTTAATTAATTAAATTTAACTATTTGGAATGTTAATTGACCATTATTTTGATTAAGAGGGTAATTAAGATTTATTATCAATTGTCCTAATTACTTAGGCAATAAATTCAAGAAAATCATGGGAGGTAGATGTCATCCCACTGAATGAACACATAAAGTTTGAAATCATTTGCCCAAGTAATTAGTGCTTTGTTGACCTCACTTTTGGATTGATTTCTTAATTTTCTCATCATAGATCTACGACTCTTGTAGACACTAAGAGCTCCTTAGTTTTAAGATACTTCTAGTGATTAGGTGAACACTTAACCTAAGCCTAGAGACTTAGAAGGTTTAGCCATAGGAATAGGTTATGCCTTAAGAAATTAGGAAAACTTGCCCACATAGCCCAATCCATGCTTTCCTTCCAAACCAAACCTCAAATTCAACTCAAATACCAAACCTTAATCTAAATTCCAAACCAAATGATTGAAACCCATAATCAAATCCAAAATAAAAACTTCCTAAGTCCTTTGATTTCATCTTATGGAATTAGCCTTAACCAAACTCAAATCAACCCCAATTCAATTGACCTTCTTAAATATCAATTCAATCTCAAATCAAATTCCAACTCATAAATCAATTCCAAACCAAACAAATCAATTTCAAATCAAATCCATGATCAAATTTCCCTCCAAAGTCTTATGAACTACTCTCATAAGCTTAACTAAATATCAATCCAGATTATCTCCAAACTCAATTGATTTTTTTATAAATCAATTTTTCTTCATTTATATTCACAAATATAAATAAAATCTACCCTCGAATGATCAAAAATAAATCAAACTAAATCATTTCCCTACTTAAGCTCAAGTGATTTTCTTATGAATCATTTATATCTCCATTTATGTTTCTAAATATAAATGAAATATAAATCCAAATAGTCAAACCAAACCCAAATCAAATTAAAATCTAAATCTTTTTTAGCCAATTTCTCGGACTTAGCCACCCATCCAAATCAACTCAAAACCCATGAATTTCTTCATGAGTCAATCATTCCTTCAATCACTTACCCAAATATAAATATAGACTACAATCACCAAGCCAAAATCAAGCTAACCCAAATTAACCCTTTTGATTTAAAATTGTCATATGAACCAAAATCCATATGGCTTCAAACCACTTGTAATTGGATTCATATTTCCATCTCAAATCAATTTATCAATACAACTAAACTTGAATCAAGCCATGATCAAACTAATTGACCTATTTAGGTCCACTTGACCCAACGTGACCTAAAGACCCTTTTGAGCTTAATTCTAATTCAACCCAAATTGGATTGAACTAAGCCCATCCAAATTTTATATCATGATCAACAATCATCCTAGGTTAATTAATTGTCTTGAGTTGGGTCAAACCAAGTCAACCTAGCCGTTGACCAAGTCAACTTTTAGCCCAAATGAAATCTAAACTAGCCAAAACACACCATATGCCAAATTGACTGAAACCTTTGATTCAAACCAATTCATAATCAATGATTGAACTTGACCAATCCCTCAACAAAAATCAATTGGCCATTTGACCTAAGTTGACCCAAATTGGCCTAAAAAGCCAAAATAGTCAAATCACAATCCAACCCAACTTGGTTGCAACCAATGGTTCAAGTCCATTCCAAATTGATTGTTGAACTTGACCAAAGCCATTATTGAGCCTAATTTGACCAATTGGTCAATCGACTAACCTAGTCCAAATTGACCTAGAAGGTCAAATTAGCCAAAATCTAAATTAATTCCAAATTAAACCAAACTAAAGACTATAATCATTTTCAATTAGCTAATTGAACTTGACTCAACATCTAACCCAACCCAATTTGGTCAAATTGATCAACTTGACCCATTTGACCTATATGAACCCAAATGAGCCATAATCAAATCCAAAGCAAATTGAACCAAACCAATGACACCAATACACTCCAAATGGTCATGTGAACTTGAACCAACCCTTAGCTTGACCTAATTTGACCAATTGGTCAACTTGACCTAACCTAATCCAATTTGATCTAAATAGGTCGGACCAAGCTAAATCAAACCAAATGAACTTTAAATCACTTGAAATTTGGGCTAACCCACTTTTGACCCATTTCAAAATCTAAATCAAACTCATAGCCAAATGACCACTTTGCCCTTGGGTCTAGAGCATCCCATGAGATAAGACACTTGCACTTTTGGTCATTTCCTCCCCTTGGCCACTTGACACCCATTCATAGGTCCACTTAGGCACCAAGGACTATGGTGACGACAAGGGTGGTTGGGTCACCATGACTCATGGGAGGTGAAATCACCTCCCCATTCCCATTGGAGCATTTCAAACCACCAAGGACACCCACTACTCCCATGGCAGCCACCTCCCACCCTTCCTCCACTCATGAGAGGCCAAGTGGAGTGATTATATGCCCAAATCGAGCTGCCCATCAGCCATTGATCCAAAAAACTGAAACCATCATCACCATCCAAGCCAAGGAAGGAGGGGGTATACCCCTCTCATTCTCACTCAAACACACACTCACACTCGATTCAACCCTAGTAGCTAAGGAGAGATATCCTAGAGCTTCCCCTTGCCTTTCTCGAGCTCCCAAATTCCCCATTCTGATTTATGTGAAATCAAAATAAAGGAGCGTACTAGTGATTCCCATTTCCCTATTTTGCAACCAAAGTGCAATTAACTTTGCACACACCATCCTTGGACCTAGATGAGCCAAAATGAATCATTTCCCAAACTTCCGATGACCGGAGGGTGGAGTTCGATCAAGGCCGATCACCTACGTGTCGTGAGTTGGTCTTCTGAGTGATCTACACCAAATCAAAGCTCGTGCGGCTCAACAGGGCTTATTTCTACTAAATGAAGCTTCCTCAATCATTATAACTATCGATCACAAGCTCCGGTGAGGTATGCCATTAAAACGGATCCTTAGCTCAAAATATGTTGGTCCTTTCTAAATGAAACTTGCATCTCGTGCGATCTCCACCGTTAGATGCATTTTTTGTGCTTCCCCGAAGGTGTGGGAGAAATTCGATCTCCATCCGAGCTCGGGTGAGCTCAAATCAAGCGATGATCGATGGACGGTATCTGTCTCTCACCGTTTAGGAGGAGACAAATCACAGACCGTCTATTCCTCATGATCAGGATGGATGGTCCGATCATCACGTAGAACCCATGTTTAATCGTGGCCATCCGATCTTAGATCGGACAGCCCACTCGAAAGTGTGTTCTGTCGCAGTTCGTGTCACGTGACCACTTAAATAACTAATATCGTCATGCAACATGAAAAGCATGTAGTGTAGCAACCATGGCACCGAAGGGATTAGGGGTTTAATTAGGTTAATTAATCCATTTTTAATTTTGAAACTTCTAAAATTCATAACTAATTATAGAAAAATCCAAAAATTATAAATGAGGGCTTATTTTAAAGGTATTTTGAAGGGGAATTCATTAAAATAATTACTAATTAATTTTGAACAGTAATTTTATTTAGTTAAGGTTTAATTAAAAATTTAATTAGCCTAATTACTCTCTGATTAATTATCCAATTAATTTCAAACTTTTTAGAGATGTTTAAGGGGATGACTCTCTCCTATTTTTCTTGAGATTTATTGGATGACTAGTTAGAAATTAATGGATTAAGCCTTAATTACTCTCCTATCTTACTTAATGATAATTAAGCAAATGAATAGTGGATTAGTTAGTTAATTAAGCCTCTACTAGTGGAGAAACTTAAAGAAATAGATTGAGAACCCTCTTTCAATCCTTTCCTTAAATCATCTTCATTCCTTCTTTAAAAATTAATTAATTAAAACCCACTAATACATTAATTAATAAAATTAATCAAAATCCAAATCATTCCTGAACTTTAATTAATTAATTGAAAGGATTTAGGAGACTTAGGCTCCCTTCTTTGTCTCTTTCCCTAAGTCCATTTCATATTATTGGTTAAGTATAATTAAAATTTAATTAGATAATTAAGAAACTTAATTAATTTGATTGAATCTACTTCTCTAATTAACTCTTGGGTAGCTTTTTGGGTGTCCAATAACCTAAAGAGAGAGCTAATAAAATTATGGTTAGCTCACATGTGTGAGAAAATTATAAGCATAATTAAGTGAGCTCTTTAAGCTTAATTAATTAATAATCATGAACTAATTGCATTAGGCCCCTTTCATTTCATAGGAGCATTTCTATTCACTTTTCTATGTGGTTGCATATCATATTAGCTCATAATTATTTAATTAATTACCTTTAAGGTGACATAGGAAAGGGTTAATTAATTAATTTATTCCATGTTTAACTTAATCAATCCATAAAATCAATCGAATTACTTTTCATTGAATCATATCAACTTATAGACTTGGGAATGGGATTAGACCAAACTTCTTTCACATTTCATAAATCAAATCAAACATGAAATCAAAAGTGGGTTTAACTAACTTTGGTTTATTTTAAATAAACTTGTTTAATATGATTGTCCTTGAGAATTAGTTGGATTGAATGAGATTATGTGTTTATGTTCATTTACTTCTTTCCAATCATATTAAAATGTTATATTTTATTTGATTCATGCATTCATCTCTTTTAAAATCAATCAAATAAAAAAAAATGTTTTTTTATGTCAAATTTGCATGTGTTGACTTAATTAAAATATATATTCTTGTCATACTAAATCTCAAACATATTTTCAAAAGCTTCTTAATAAATAAGAATATGTGTTGTGACTTTAGTTATATATATATATATATATATATATATATATATATATATATATATATATATATATATATATATAATATGAATATAAACTTAGTGTATGAAATGAAGTTTCTTTCTTATATTCATATGTTGATTTGCATAAGTAGAATGTTTATATTAGTCAGGGCATCCCAGCATGCACTTTAAGTAGCCCCAAGGAGGTTCCTACCTCACTCCCTTGGTGTAGAATAATAGAGATGTACTTTCCTGATTTCATTCTTATGCATCTTTGACATTAGAATTTAGATAAAGCTTTAATTCATTTACATAAATAAATCAATTAAATTGAATCCAACTTTTGTATAATTTTCATTTCTATAGTTGCTTGCACATTCACACACACACACACACACACACACAACACACACACACACACACACACATATATATATATATATATATATATATATATATATATATATATATATATATATATATATATATATATATATATATATATATATATATATATATATATAGATGAAAACCATAATTTAATCAAATCAATTCTACTTTTGCATGATTCTCGCTCTTTTAGTTTCTTATACATCCATGTGTATCTCAGGATAGCGGGTATGTTATTCCTAGGGATGCACGACTTTAAGTAGCCCTAAGGAGGTTCCTACCTTACTCCCTTGGTGTAGAACAATGGCGTCTTATTTGCTTAAAACTCTTACACATTTGTGTGTACATTTAGCTAATGAATGAGAATCCTCATTTCTATTAAAAGAAACATGCATTCATACTTTGTTCAAGTGGTTGAATTGATTAATCATGTAACTTAAAGTTCTTTGCTTAAGATTTTGCATAAGAATTTAGATAGAGCTTTAAATTAATATGACAAAATAATTCAATCAATTGAAAAATCAATTCCAAATACATTTTCTTACTTTCATCATTCAAGTGTGCTAAGATATAAATTGCAAGTATAGGTATGTTTAGGACTTAACCATATTCATGCTATATATATGATGGAAAGAAATAAACAAACATGTGTCATATGATGGTAGTTCATCCCAACTAATATTGAGATGTATTTCTCATTGAATGAGTTAATTTAAAGTGAACCTAAACCTAGGATTAATTAAAATATATAATAAATTATTAACTAATGAGAATTGTTTAATTATTTGGCTTTAGAAATGACTTAAGATAGGAATAAAAGAGAGTGATCCTCTCTTTCCTTCTCTTTATAACATTTAGTTATTTTGTGTAGGTCAAATGAAACAAAAGAAAACATTAAGTTAAACTTTTAAAATCAATATACAATTTAAATTGAAACCACCCTTTAAATTGAATTTTTCTACAATTAGAAAACTATAACTTTAAAGCCTAGTTAGGACATACCACACAAGCCTTAATATACACACATTAGATTTAGTCACCACTTTTAGCTTTAGGTTAGGACGGTGCATGGTTTGATGTATGTTTTATTTTGTGATGTAATATTTTAGACTGGATGTTAAGGTGTATGTTTCATAGATTAGATGTTAGGCTGTTATTAGTCTAATCATATTTTTTGTAGGGGATTGTGCTTAAGGGGTCATTAAAAAATAAATATAAATATTCTCTTTCTTTGCAGGTTGCTTAAGCCCCTAAGCATAATCCAAGTTAGGACGGGTGGGCTTGGTTACTCATGTGCAGTGCTAAGCCCAAATTATAAATATAATTGCTTAGTTGGATATATGTTTAGCTAACCTTTGTTTTATTGGTGTAGTTATATTTATCTTATCATTTTAATGTAATTTTGTAATTATGAATTATGATTAATGCTATGAGGGAAATTAGGATGAGCATTGGCTAGAAAGACTATATCTTGTGTGCCATGTGATGCCTTAATGTGAGCAAAATCCAAGAAGCAGAGATGAGGAAAGAAGACATGAAGATTTGAAGAAGATGAAGACCTCCATAGCATGTATTCATCCTTAATTATAATTATTCTTTTGTAATCCGAATTATATAATAGTAGAGCTCAGCTACCCATTTTTCTTTTTGTGTTGTACGGTGGTACCCGAACGCATCGGCCTTTTATTCTTTTGCGTTAGCTATAAAATTATTTGATGTTTTGCTAAGCTTGTGCATTAGAAATGGCATGCCTTTTCATAGTTTCTTTATAATTGGTGTTTGTTGTATGACTAGATGAGATTAGGCTCTTAGAGAAAAATAAATTTTCTATCAAACTACAACTCATAATTAAATTTTTAAATAACTCATAACCTCACATAAAGCTTAGAATATAATCAAGATAATTAAATATATTTAATTTTGTATCATGCATGCATGTTTCTTCATCCTTGAAAATAAGGGGTTTCCATCCTTGTACGATAGGGGAATGCTTGACCTGTGAGGGCATCTTGTGGTGAAAATACCCATTTCTTGTTGATTTAGCCAATAACCTAATTTCATCTTGCATATATGCATCAAAATCCCAAAGCCTTTAACAAAGTGAAGTGTCAAATACAAATAAAATTTGAAAATATTTACATTAGATTAAGTCATTATTCATATCACTCATGCTCTAGTCTTTTAGGGAGCGGGTTTAAGGACCTTAATTTTTTTTAATAATAACAACCTAACTATCTTGCAATTCATATGACTTGGCCACATAGATTTAAAGCATAGGAGGAGTTAGCTAGCTGCCACTCCAAGCGGTTGTAAGTCCAGCAGTCCAGTGGTTTATCGTCTCTTGTGAAGGTAAACCATATACCCATCTTCATTTAGATTTAGGTCACACTTTGGTTCTTACTAAAGCTTCCTAGATTTAGGATCTGAGGTAGCTATATCCTTTAGGCTACAAGCATAAATCCTTACCTCTTAGGCATTTTTACAATCTTATGTTGTTGAATTATAAGGCCAAGCTTTCTAATAAAATGTTAACTTTAATAAAATTAATCACTTCAATTTCAAATATATAAAGCCCAATCACAGGATAGATTGGAGTGCTCACTAGGCCTCCTAGTATCATGAGCATTTCCTACTCATCTCCCTCTTTCGATAATACGTGTCTCCTTTTTTATCTATCCCAATTAATTATTCAAATATAGCTAATTTATTGATAGTTATATCTTTGAAATCTTTAGAGATAATGATTTCCTACTTTAATTGAGAGTATTCCAAAGTAACTCACATTCCTTACATTGTGATTAACTATTGGAGCTTGCCCCTATAGGAAACTTTAGAACCCAATTTAAATAAACCCTACTTTATTTATCCATGTAAAGTAGGGAAAAATCTCTCATATATTCGAAGACCCATCATGCCTTAGGAGTTCTTATTAAGTGATTAGGTCCATTATAGGGTAGTGACTTCTATCTTTCGAGATAATACATTATTCTTTAATGTTGTACCTGATCACCTCAATAAGTACACCCTCAGATCTGCATAGTGTCCCCATACACATAATTAAAAATAAACACCACAAGCTTAATTTAGCTAATTAAGTTTACATTTAAACCCTAATTAAGCCTTAATTATTATTTAAAAACTAAATAGAAATAATTTTAATTAATTTTTCTCTGACTTACTTTTAAAATGAGTGTTTATTTATATTTTTTATTTTTCTATAATTTGTTATGATTTTTCAAAGTTTCAGCCATTAAAATTAATAATTAAACCTTAATTAAGCCTAATCTTATCAGATCCATGAAGAGAGCTAACGTGGCGTGCTTTCATGTGGCATCGTTAGATTGGTTATTTAAAATTATCTAAGTCAGAGCTGACGTGATTGGCGATGGACGTGCTTTTATCCCTGTCGTCCGATCTAAGATCAGATGGCGGGAATTAATCTTATGGTTCTTAAGGATTAAAATAGAATTAAATCTAATCAGAGATCATGGTTTTTTGTTCCAATCTGACCGGATGATTTATCATCTCCGTGCGATGATGATGGACACGCTTCTTCCCACCCAATTTGAGCTCATCGGAGCTTGAATTGGCTCAGGATCGATCCCACATCTTCACAAGGAGGATCCTAAGAAATATAATAGAAAATTCACATGGCATCAACATTCTCTTCAAAAATTCCAAACAAAATTAAAAAATCTTTGTTTAGTGGAATAGTATCTCGCTAAAGCTCAAGATCAGTGGTGAACCACCAAGGTAGCATCACCTTGATGAGGTGAAGCTCTGGTGAGAAGATGGTGTAATGTCTCCCCGTCGGTTTCTCTATGGACCAAATGCCACCGCAATCCTCACTAGAGTTAGCCTAGGAGGTACTTTTGGTGCTCAAAATGCTCGGGGAACATTCGTTTCACTTTGCCGGAGTTTGGTGAATGTATGGGAAGAGTTAATTAAAGTGGGTTGAGTTTTGTTGGAGATGGATGGAATGGAGTCTTGGGCATGCTCGATTTGAAGCTTTTCGGTGATGGGGAGGCTTGGAAAGCTTGGAGAAATGCTCAGGGAATTTGATTCTGTGTGGTCGAGCTCTGTGAGGGTTCAAGTGCTCGAAATGGATCAAATGGAGTGGGGTAAACCCCATCCTCTCTTGAGATGGATGGACAAGATTCATCTAGTTGTTTTAGTCATCTGACTGCTGGAGGTGGCAGGAATGGGCTTAGGTGGATCAATTTGAGTGGCCAAGGGACTGAAGAGGTTGGTTTGATGGTCTCCATCTCTTTTGGATTTGGCCAATGAGGGGAGGTGGGTTAAGTCACCTTCCCTTGACCAAAGGCTGGCCTATCCACTTTAGGTCAGGTTAACCACCTAGCTAAGAGTCTATTCTTGGCTTTGGGTGGCTGCTAAATGCAAAGGAGGGTTGTTGACACCCCCCCCCCCATATTTGAATTTTTTTTCTATATGGAAGGCCTTATCCATTGGGTAATGGGTCAAATTGGGTCCAAAGTGGATTGGGTTTGATTTGGGCTACCCAAGGTGAGCTAAGGATGGGTCATGCCAAATTTCATTGGGTTTGGCTCAGTTTGAGCCATGTAAGTCAAATTAGGCTAGGTTGGGTCAAGTTGACCAATTGGTCAAATTGGGTCAAACCAAAGCTTGGAACAAGTTCAAATGAGTATTTGAAATATTTTGGTGCAATTGGTTTGGTTCAATTTGGCTTGGATTTGGATTTAACCCATTTGAGCTCATATGGGTCAAATAGGTCAAGTTGACTAATTTGGCTAAATTAGTCAAATTAGCTTGGGCTAGATCTTGGTTCATGTTTAATTTATCAAATGAAGATGAATGTAGGCTTTGAATTAAATCAATTTAAATTTGATTTTGATTTCTCTTTAGGTCAATTTGGCTAAATAGGTCAATTGGGTTCAATCAAGACTTTGATCATGTTCAATGATCAATTTAGAATAAACTTGAGCCATTGGTTACAATCAATTTAGGTTAGATCTTGATTTAACCCAATTTGGTCTTTAAGTCAAATTGGGTCAACTTGGGATAAAAAGCCAATTGGGTTAGGTTTGGCTCAATTGATGGTCAAGTTATGTTCAAAGATTGATCTTGGGTTGATGTGAGTCGTTGGTTTCAAATAATTTGCCTTATGATGAAATTTAGCTAATTTGGCTCATGTAGGTTAAGTGGGTTAACTTGATCAATTTACCAAATTGTCTTGGTTTGACCCAATTGATTGTAATTGATCAATCAATGATGATTCAACAATTATTGTAGAAGGTTATAGTTGATTTTATTCAATCTAATTTGGGTTGGATTGAAAATTGGCTTAAATGAGTTCTTTATGTCACTTTGGGACAAGTGAACCTAAATGGGCCAATTGACTTAATTGAGGTTTGATTTGAGTTTAGTTGAGTTTTGGATATTGATTTGGGATTGACTTATAGTTTTAGTTGCAATTGATTTGGATTCAAATGGTTTTAGCTCATTTGAATATTTGAAATCAAATGAGTTAGGTTAAGTTTGATTAGATGGATTTTGGCTTGGTTGATTTGATTATAGATTTGATTTTATTTAGAATGAAGGATTGAATTGATTGAATTGATTAATGAAAAAATCAATTATGTTTGGTTTTAATTGAATGGATTTTGGTTAGAGATTAAATCATAATTATGTTGATTTGATTTGATTTGATTTGATTTGATTGATTTTGATTTGATTATAAATTTAATTAGGATTGGATGAATTAAATTTGAGATTTGGTTTAGGTAAAGAGATATGCATGAATTTGATTGAGCTAAAGAATAAGTAGGTCGTCCAAATCCCCAAAACATCATCTAAACCCTATGGCTAATCCTCCTAAGTCTCTAGGCCTAGTTAGGTGTTCATTTACCACTAGAAGTGTCCTATGACTAAGGAGCTCTTAGTGTTGTTTAGGAGACCCCTAGACCTATGGTGGGATGATTAGACCTTCACTCCAAAAGTGAGGTCAACATAATCAAGTCCACCTGTCCTAATTGGATTATGCTTAGGGACATCAACAACACTTACAAGCAACAATATTTATATTTATTTATTATTACAGCGGTCCCTTAAGCATAATTCCCTACAGAAAATATCATCAAGCTAATGATGGCCTAACATCTAGTCTACGTAGAAGCAGTCATAACATCAAGTCTATAAATATTACATCACAAAACCAAATACCATGTCATCACAACCATCACCAACCTTTAGGATCGGTGACTTAATATGTTTATATGTGTGCTAAGGCTTAGTGTGGTATGCCTTTGGTAGAGCTTTGGAATTATGATTATCTAAAGTCTTGGGATTATTTAAATTACTCATTAAGGATGGCTTCACTTTAAGTACTAAATTGATTGGATTTTGACTTATATGTTTTCATTTTGTTCAATACTTAACATCTAATTATAATAAGGAGAAGAAAGAGGCTTAACTCTTTCATCCCTAACGTAAGTTACTTTCTAAAGGCATATTATTATGTTTAATTTTTTTAATGAATCACTTATGAATTTTATTTAGATAAGTTTAGGTTAGCCTTAATGAACCTTACTCAAACATGAAAAGAATCTTAAGATTAATGAAATTAAGACACTATCACATGAGTAATACTCCACTACTTCCTTTCATTATTAATAATATTTGCATTCTTTTCTTTCCAACTTCTTTAATATTTGATTTAATACATACATGTATATGCAATATACCCATGTTTTGCATACTTAATGAATATTGATGAATGAATTTGATAGAAAAAGAATGATTTCATCTCATAGCTAAGCATATGCAAGTATGTATTATAAATTTAAGAAAGTACGTGTCATTGATAAACTAGGAAGGTGAGATTATATAAGACCTCCTTGAGACTACTTAAATTGGAAATCATTATATTTGATAATTAAATTACATTTTAAAGCTTAATTAATCATTTTAAACTATCAGGGCCACGTGGATGCTAACGTGACAATGCTTTCCACATGGTGCCACAGTATTGGCTATTTAAAACATCTGATATGGCTGCTGACTCCGTGGTGAATATGGTTTCGTTCTGATCATTCAATCTCGGATCGAACAGTCGATAAATCCCTTGAATAGTAAAGGATCAAATTAAGATTTTTAGCATGATTAATCACAACCGTTATTCTAATCATGTGGAATGGAGAACCGGTGATCCATCACTCAATCTGAGTTCGTCGGAGCTCGTTTGATGATGAAATTGACTCCAAAATGATCTGGGAAGAAATTTAGAGAGATCCTACTGTGGAAATCGCATAAAAACATAATTCATTTCGAAAAATATCAACACTTAGGGGAAAATCTATAGTTGTCAAATTTTTACCTCACCAGAGCTAAAGATTGGCTGTTCGTTGATAGAGATAGCTTCATCTTGAAGAAATGAACCCCTGTTGAGAGGATCTTGAGCTACCTCCCCACCGATTAGTGTGTGGACCAAATGCCATCATGGAGGTTGCCAAAGTTGGTCTAGATGCCTTCTGGTGGTCAAATCGATTGGGAATCAATTCATTTTGGGTTGCGAGTGTGGTGAAGGTGTGGGGAGAGATAATTGACTTTGGTGAGAGTTTGGTTAGGTTGGATGGACGAGATCTCCGGATTGAAAGGTGCTTGGTCTCGCGACAATGGAGTACACGTAGAGCTCAAAGAATGCTCTAGGATTGCTTGGAATGCTTTGATGAAGGTGTTTGTTGAGTTTGAATCTATAGGGGAGAGTATACTCTCCTCCCCACTTGAACTAAGGGTTGATATTGCTTTGGCGTCATCCATTTGAAGAGAGGTGGATGTGTGAGAAGGAGTATAGTGGGATGCCATGGAGTGTACACTCCTCCTTAGGTGGACTAATGGTTTCCCATCGGTGAGCTAACCCTTTATTGGCCAAAGGCTAAACCCAACAGCGTTAGGTTAGGTTAGGTTAGGTTAGGTCAGTGGTCATTTTGTCCAAGAAAGGCCAAAGGTTGCTGCTAAGGGATGGGGAGTTGGAGAACCCATCCAAATATGAATTTTATCTCATTTAGAGCTTGGTTCAATGGGTTGGACCTAACCAAGGTTTACCATAAGTTGGGCCCACTTGGGAAGACCATGGTGACCAAGGATGAGTCATGCCAAGTTTGGTTGGGTTTGGACTTAGTTTGGTTGGATTTAGCTCAATTTGACTCATGTAAGTCAAATGAGCTCAATTGGGCTAAATTGACCACTTTGACCAAATTGGATCAAAGTGGGGGCTTGGTTAAGTTGAATTGGTCATCTAGAATGAGTTAGTGCAATTAATTTGATTCAATTTAGACTAGATTTAAATTTGGTTCATATGGTTCAAATTGGGTTAATGGCCATGTTGACCAAATTGACCAAATTGCCAAATTGGCTTGAGCTTGGGTTAGACCTATGTTCAATTGGTCATTTTAATTGATTGGAAGATTTTATTTGAATTGATTTGAATTATAGAGTGATGTAGTTTAATTTGACCATTTATGTCAAATTTGGCTAAGAACAATTGGATTGGTTGACCAAATTATGTCCAATTGAAGGTTGGATTATGTTCAATATTCAATTGGTGATTGATGAGAAGTATTAGTTTCAACCAATTTTGATTTAGAATTTGATTGGCTTCAATTTGTGATTGAGTCATATTTAATATTCAAATTATGATTGATGATAGTCATTTATTGTAATTAATTTAGCTTAGAACATAATTTGGTCCAACATTTTGAGTCAACTTAAGTTAATGGGGATAAATTGGCTTGATTTTGTTTAATTGATTATAGTGGTGTGTTCAATTGTGACCTACAATAATCAATGAAAGAGATAAGATAGCTTGATTTGACTCAATGGGGGTTTGATTAAAGTTTGGCCTAATTAGATCTTTTAGGTCACCTTGGGTTAAGTAGTTTGGTCAAGTCAATTTGAACCAATTAAGGCTATATATGGTCGAAATATATTCAATGATGAATTTGAAGTTGATTGGTGGCTTTGACTGCAATTGATTTGAGTTTCATTGGGTTTTGACTCATTTGAACCCTTTAGGTAAAATGGGTCAATTGAGTTCCTTGAATCTAATCGATTTAGTTGGCTTGATTGCAAGTGTTGGAATAGTTTGAAATGTTTCGTTGAATAATTAAAACAATTGAGAGAATTGAATTTAGTTGGGTTTACATGGGTTGGTTTGAATGGAATGATATGATTGAAGTGGGTTATCTTGAGTTAAGGTTCAAATTAATTTGGCTTGGAGCTTGGATTGGGAATCAAATTCAATCATGGTTGTGGTGTTTTAATTTATAGTCGTAGGGACACCACGCAGATCTTAGGGGGCACTTATTGAAGTGATCGAGTGCGACATTAAGGTATGATGTACTATCTCGAATATAGAAATGTCACCCCACAATAGACCTAATAATCTAATAAGAACTCCTAAGGCAGATAAGTCTACATATGTACCAGAGATCTTTCCCCTACTTTACATGGAGGAGTAAATCAGGGTTTATTTTATATCAGGTTCTTTAGTTCCCTATGGAATCAAGCATCCATAGTTAATTACATCTCATGAAATAAATTTTTTTAAGAATACCCTCGATTAAAATTATCAATAAGTATCTCCAAAGATTTCAAAAATAGACTATCAAAGGAGTGGGTATTTTTGGAAATCAAATGGAAGGTTAATTGGAGTTTGGTTAAATTGGCCTTTTATGTCACTTTGGGTCAAGTGACTTGGTCAATCCATCTTGGACCAATTGGGGCTATGGATGGTTGGGTGTTCAATGATAAATTTGAAGTTGATTGGTGGATTTGATTGCAACTGATTTGGGTTTAATTAGTTTTGGCTCATTTGAACCTTTTAGGTCAAATGGGCTAACTTGGGTTGGTCACCTTCCTCTGATTCAATTGGTTTGGTTACAAGTTTTGAAGTGGCTTGAAATGATCTAATAAATAATTTGAGTGATTGTGAAAATCAAATTGGATGTAGTTTGCTTGAATGGGTTTGAATTGAGTTATAGGATCGTGGTGGAGTTAATTTGGATTAAGGTCCAAGTTAGTTTAGCTTGGAGCTTGGATTAGAAAATCAAATTTAATTAAGATTAACTGAATAGGTTTAAGGTTGGTTTATCTCCATCCACTTGAGCTTAAGTTTGGATGAGTGAATAAGAATGAGTCTTAGTTTAGGCCATAGGATAGGTGGAACCTATTTATCTCAAGGTGGACTCTGAGCTTGGGGTTTTCCTTCTAAGTCTCTAAGCTTAAGTTTTAGTGTCCCTTTAATCACTAAAAGAGTCTTAGTACTAAGAAAATCTAAGTGCATAGAAGGTTACTAAATCTAAGATGGGGAGGAATAATCCTCACTCAAAAGTGAGGTCAACAATGGTCAATTGATGAGTTGAGGTTGAGGCTTAAATCATTTAGTTTAAGTTCAAATAAATTGGTGGGTATGAGTGTCGGTTTAGGCTTTAGGGTAGGTGAAGCCTAGTCATTCTAAGGTAAGCTCTAGGCCTAAGGTTATGCCCTACAAGTCTCTATGTCTGGGTTTAGTGTTCCCTTAGCCATTAGAAGTGTCCTAGCACTCATGAAACCTAAGTGTCTAGAAGAATCTTAGACCTAGGGTGGAATGAACAATCCGCACTCCAAAAGTGAGGTCAACATATACACATATTTGACACCTCTTTTAAGATCACTGAATATGTAATATCATCAAAAACAATAAGTCTTTCTACTAATTAATAAGATATTAATTATTAAGCATGGATATTAGTGCATTAATATGGTGCAACAATTATTTCTATATAAATGTTATTATACATCAACATATATTCTCCTCATAGGGAGTCAATATGTTAGAAACTCTCAAGTTTTAAAGTCCTATCATACATCAATGTCATGGGTCCTTCTTTACTATTTCTAAGAAGTGTTGGCCATTATTTACTTAACATACATAAACTTTCATCGTAATTATTTTTTTTTGTGTAATGTTCAAATAACTATAAATATATTACCTTTAGCTCACTTATGGAGATACAATTTTATTCAAACACCTATATATTCAAGTATTTATGAAGTTACCCATCATTAATGGTTATAATAAAAGCTTTTTAAAGCACTTTATGATTTCTAGCCACTCCAATATTTAGTTTTTTGTGTTTCCTCTTAGTCTAATATCTTTCTACTACTATTTCTTATCAAATATAACTTCTCAGAATCATTTCTTTCCTAGTTACTCTTGTGACAAAATTCATCCCCTTTTTTAGGAATTAAATATACATATCTAAATTTTCTCATATAATTAATACTTATTTTCTACCCTAAATATATATTGATATATATATATATAAATAAATAAATATATATATATATATATAAGCTACTATAAACTTTTTTTTTCTTATTTTTTTCAATGTTTTTTATTCTCCTCATAGAATTATATTGATATAATAGTCTTCTAGACTCTCATACTTAAGAACTTTCTCATAGTCCTCTTAAGAGATTAAGTTTTCATAGTTTCCACCAGTGTCTTGCATCTTCACATTAACAAAAGATAATTAAGCAACCAAAAAGGTTGGAGATAACAAAAGAGAATATGACTTATAATCTAAATCATTTGATGATTCTAAATAATTAAAAATCTAAATCTAATTAGAAAGAGTTGTATAAAAGAGATGTGTTTAAAATAAACATTTGGATCATCATATGAATCTAGATGATCTAAAAGGACCAATAACTCATGAATCTATCAGTCATGAGTTAGGATGAAGCTGTGGTTGCTATGTGATAAGAAATCTCTTGACTCTAGAAATATGAAGCAATTAACTACTTGAGAGGGAACCATGTCATGGTGACACTAAGAATATAGTGAAGCTACTATCATGCTAATATCTCAAGCATCCTTGACATTGTTGTGAACCAATTAAGTGACCTTCAATAGATGGTGATAGCATCCTAATAAACATAATAATAACTAAACTCTTTAATTTATTTGGACCTTCTTTCCATAGTGGAATTAGATGTAATATGACTTAGCTTAAGGCAGACAAAAGATTTTGCAACTTGACCCAAACTCAATCAAGGTTGAATGGGAACAAATCTAAACCTTTTTTTACTTGATTAGAATAAAGTTAGGCTTACCTAAAGTTGGTTTGAAAGAGATAAAACATAGTATAGTAAATTTTAAATATTAAGCTTAACAGTTCAAATTTTCTATTTTATCATTATATTTATTTTTGAGCATCTTCTATATGTCTAGACAAGCATTTATATGTATTTTTTGTAGTTAAAGAATATTTATGTATTTACTAATGCAGTTAAAGGATTATTTTAAGTTGTGCTTAAGTTTTTAAATACTCACTCTTTCCATTATTCTTATTTCATTTTAATTCATCATATATATGATTGTAATACTTATTGAAGCAGATATTATAACATATATGGTTATGATGATTTATTTACTTTGATCTTGCAATTTATAATAGTCTCATAACTAGCTTTAACTAATGTTCAACAATATAATATACTTGTGTGCCTAATTTAATTATTGAATGATTTTTTATTTATTATATATGTAAAGTTTGATTTAAAAATAATTATATAAATGTATTATAAAGTATTAACACATGTCCAATTCTACCCCTCTTAATGTGCTTTTAAGCTTATAATTAGAAAAAAATATTTTTTGGAGGTAGAAATGAAATTACTTAGAAACAATAAGTGTGGTAATGGATGAATGTTGTGGTGGTGACTATGGACAGGCATGCCTACCCTTCTTTTGGAGCAAAAATAACATGACTTGAAGTTAATGAACAAGACAACATTGGAGGTTATGAGAGAACTAAGGGTGGTCATGATGACCCCTTTTTTAGACATATGGTACAACCTAGAAGTAATAAACAAAGAGAATCAAAGATGGTCCTCTTTCTAGGGAGAAATATGAATCGAAGATGGTCCTCTTTCTAAAGATATATTTGACAAAAATAAGATGTAATAGAAGATGGACTACATACAAGTTATATATGCTAGTAATTAGGACATTCAAGATGGTTCTACTTTAATGGAAAAAAATATTATAACATAGTGGTAGAAAAGTGATAACATTAGAAAATTGTGTGTACTTAAAATTACATTGTAGAGATCATAACGCGAAGGTATGAAGGCCATAGATGAGATTGAAGATAATTAGAATTGCTTTTCTTTTGAAGGTTGATATGGCATGAATTGGAAGTAGAGGGACATAAGAATATTGTGGAGGTGGTTGATAATAATTAATATAGTTCTCCATTTAGAAATGAAGATAACATAATCTAAAGAAATTAAAATCACACATATGATTTCTATCTAGCATGGGGTTCCTGTGTTTTAAAAAAATCTCAATGCCTTATAATAATAGCTGATAAGATTTCCCCTAGCTTTGAATTTCTTTAGTTTTGAAAAAACTTATTATGGCTCTTCGTGATGATGCCTTCAAATTTTTTTCTCTTAATTTTTTTTTTTTTTTTTTTTTGGCTCTATAGGCATTAAAAATCTTACCAAGTCTTTGGTAATGATTGCTAAGAAATTTTTTTCCCTTTGCTTTGATGTTTCATACTTAAGAGATCATATAGCTTTGACTTACTTAAATGAGCATAATTGAGACCTTTTAGTAGATTTTGAGGGTGGTATGCTAATCCTTGTCCAATTTTATTAAAATATTTTATATGTTTATTAATAATAGATTTCCCATATTATCCATTTGCCTAATTTAAACAAGACTACACAATCTCACCATAAAGCCTAATAAAAAATCTTCTTGGTTTTGGGAAACCAACATAGACAGTTGGTGGTGTTTTGATAGTAATCATCACCAACAAAGTACCTCATTGATGAACCAAATTAGTTGACTTCTAGAATTTAGACACCATAAATCTAATGATTCCAACGAATTAGAGTTTGATTCACGAATTGATGGGAACAATCTTAAGAATGTTCTTGAATAAAATTTCGCTTAAAAAAATGGTAAGGATAGATAATCATCTTTATATTAAATTATTTGATTGGCTAGATGTAGTGGCAGTGCCAATATTAAATGGTGCTACAAATTAACTTTCACAATTTTATTCAAGCTTGGGATTAGCATTGGTAGTTTTAGAAAAAAAATTTTGCCATAATTTGTTAATATAAAAGATAAAATATATGATGAGTAAAATAACTTATAATGTGATAAGCATATAATTTTAATAAATTTTCTATATTTAATTAGTATATTTTTATTTAATCATTATTCAAATGTGATTATTTTTAGTAATTTTTTTGTATTTTGGACAAAAATTTTCATTTGAAAGAAAAGAAGAAAATACAGTTTTTAAGGTCCAAAGCCTAGGCGATGTGTAAGGCAGTGCTGCAAGGAACCTAGGCACTACTTTTTTTTTGGTAACGAGGTGTCCACCCCTAATCTCATCCGCAGCGATGGGCATGACTAATCCCCGAGCAAATTGCCCACAAAGTCCCGCTTTCTTTAACCCGCTAAGGTTGCCTCCGAAGGGAATCGAGCGTTTGTGAGTACCGAAAAGCCCTCACCAACCGAAGGCGGTGGGTACCTAGGCACTACTTGGAGAAGAGCACAAATAAGCCTAAAAATTGTCTAAAGATAACAAGTACAATGCTTATGTACTAGATGACCAATGTAGTGACACCACATTATTTCTAATTTTCAAGTCAAAGACATTAACATTAGTGCATAGGCACTGGAAAGCTAGTGTTGCAGTACTAAGAACATAGAGATTTCTCAGCCTAAAGATTATAAACAGAGCTCCCAAACATTAAAGGATCAACATTGCAATGCCAAATTGCCTGAATTTAAACAGCAAGACAATAAGCAGTGTGCCTATGCATTGAAGTAATAACATAATGATGCCAGAACTTCAAAATAGTGAGATTTCAAATAAAGCGTTTTGCAGTACTATTCGATGTACTATTCATGATGTTCATGTGCTATTCGTATTGAATATTAAAAGAGAGAAGATCCAATAGAAGGGGAATTAGACTGAAAGCTGAAAGGCTAAGACTAAGAAAAATTTAGAAGATCCTACTCGGTTATATATTTCCTTACTTTTTGATTGTCATAGATGTTCTCATATGTTTATGACATGCAAATCTTCTCCTCTCTCTATATAATGAGTAACTAAATTATAAATGCTCGAGATTTATGAATATCTTTTGTTGTTTTGTGTAATATTTTGATGTGAGTTTAATATATACATAAATTATTTGTGCTTTAATGATTATTTTTGTTCTGCTTTTCTCAATCCTTTATTTACTTGTGATTTAAACAATTATAATGTTAAAATATAGTGTAAATTAGAGATATCACAACTATTGAAATAATTAGAAAAAAAAATTTAGTATAGATATACATATGATATTTAGGAATTTGCAATTGCATTGAAAGAAAAATATAATGTAATAACTTATTTTAATTATTATATGAAAATATAACTAACTAATTGTAATTATTAAGTCTTTTTATCTAAGAATAGACAAAATAGATTAAAAAAGTTATTGATTGATAATTATAAATTTTGAAACTTATAATTACATGTGCATTAAAACAATGAAGATTCCATAATGCAGAATATGTTATCTAAAAAATTAAGAAAAATAGGATTTTAAAAATATCTTTTAAAATTTTCAATAATGTAATCTTTTTTTGTATTTTTGAATTGGTTGGATAAAAATTAGGTTAATATAAAATTAGTAAATAACTTAATTTAAATTTTTAAAAAAATTCTCAGGGACCCATACTCTATTCTTTATTATATTACTTGAACAATACGGTCATTTATATACATTATTTTGTCTAATAATAATGTGCAATGCTTAATCTTAATATTCTATAAATGTTCAATAATTATTTCATTTTCAGTACCATCATGCCACCATTGATTTTGTCAAATTTAAAAAGTAAATTTTATTATACACTCACACGTGCGCACGCACACACCACGGACCCACAAGTGTTTGAGGAGGGCAATTTCCCCCTGAAATATTTTCGAACTTTTCCCCCCAATATAAGTTGCCGCCACTAAACCCATTTTGCCCTATACCCCCTTTCGCTTCGCCTCAAACCTCGCCTCGCTACTTCTCGATGCTCGGCAGTCCACAAGCCGACCTGAAGACGTTGCCGAGAGGCCCGAGTTAACCACCTTTGTAAGCTCGGATCAAACTTAGACGAATAGTCGAGATTGCTGGCTTGCCGAAGTAAACCTCAAGGTAATGGAAGGTCCCAGGTTTCTCTTTCGTTTTGTCTTAAATTGAGTGATTTCTCTTTCATTTTGCTCACAAATCCCCTTCCGACAGCCTCTTTTGGTCCTTACTCTCCTTGCTAGTTTGCTCAGTTCTTCCCCACACCATTCTCAGTTTTATTTATAGCAACTGAAACTAATTAGGTTTCAATGTTTCATTGGTGCGGTCTATGGGCTCCTTGCACTAATTCGTAATTAAACTTGTAATCTGAAGCTGTACATCGATTACATATTCCACTAAGATTTTTGATTTCTTGTGCATTAAATCATTGTAACGCTAAAATGTCAAAGATTTACATTTGTTTAAATTTATACAAACTTGCAAGTGTTTTTTTAAAAATAAACAACAACCGATCTGTATATGATATAAAACGCATTACAAAATGATTTAATATAAATAAAAATAAATTGTTATACAATAGTTGTAGGGGTGTGCATTATTTGGTTTAACCAAAAAATGAAACCAAACCAAAGCTTTTGAGTAATTTGGTTCCGTTTTGAACTTAATAATTTGGATTTTAGTTTTAATTAATGAAAACTTTGGTTTTTGGTTTTTGGATTGATTTGTTAAATAAAATTTTGGATGTAACCAAATAAACCAAAGTAATTATATGTAATATGATATTATTAATTTATGTATAATAGGTTTATTTATTATATACTTATTTTTATTTATTTTTGAATACTTAGATTTTTTTTTGGAGGACCATTATCCACTTTACTAAAATATTTTAGTCTTATAATATAGTAATATGATTTCATTAACTTCTAAGTTCAAAACCTCATTTAGGTAAGTAAAAATTAATTTTAAATATTTTTAGCGCATAAAATAGTTAATTGTATTTTGATTATATTTATATTATTTTGCATATTGCTTGTTCATTATACAATAAAAAATTATGCAAATAATTTTTAAATATAGCCAACTTCGGTTTATTTAAAACCAAATCAAAATAATCGAACCAAATTATTATTCGATTTGTTTGGTTTTGCAGATTGTAGATTCAATATTTTAAGAATAAAATCAATCTTTAAAATTTATCATCCAATCCATCCAAATCAACCAACGCACCTAAATAGTTGTAACTAAAATTGATATGAATACCATATGTTCTAATTGTTATCACATCTATTTGAGAAAAACTTTAGAATTAAACTCAAAAAAAATTATTATTTTTTTCTTAAATTTTCTTTTTTTTATATAATTCACTTGGTTGAGTAATGTCTTTTTTGAAATATATGTATTTTTTATTAGTTATATGCTTCATATCAGGTGAACTTAGAGGATCGGAGTATTTAGAAATATTCTTCAGTGAATTATTCTTCATAATCAATTAATGTGAATATTTTTTATTAAAAAAATGTCGAAAGTGTGGCTTTACTTCTTAAGAAATTATTGATAATTTGTTTAAGTTTTTTTTATAATTGACTGAAAGTGTGTTTTATTTTTTTGAAATATTATTGATGATTCATTTTATTTTTAAAAATTGGCCAAATGCCTTTGTTTTTAAAAGGCCAAAAATATGTCTTTTTTTTTTATAAAATGATCAATAGTGTGCTTATATTTCTTATAACATTCTTATTTATTTACATAAAGATAATTTTTTGATATCTTTTTAATATTTATATCATAGATATTTAATTAAGAAATTTAAATTATTTTTATTGATTATAAGGTTTTTTTTCATATTCAGGATTTAGTAAATTGATCGTTATTTGAAGAGAAAAGAATGAGTTAATATAGACATTGACAATTTTTCGATTGATCTTGGGCTTCATATTTGGAATTATGATGTTAATGATAAAGATAGAATACGAAGAATTTTTTTGGTGAAGGTACCACATCAGCTCAAGAATATCATAATTTCTCCTAAACAATAATATGCAATATTGCATAGAGATTTAGTACAAAATAGTTTGAGGAATATTTAAATTAGTTAGAGTATAGTATTAAAAAATATAACATATTGTTTATATTGCTATTTATTTAAGCCAGAAGAATAAATTAGTAGTAAAGGAGGTGGTGATTTATTTGTTAGTGAAGGATTTAAGAATTGGAAAAAAATTTGGGCTCATGTTAGTGACCATAATAGTGCTCATAATAAGCAAAGATAAAAATATGAGAATCTAATGAAGTCTTAAGTATAGAGTGTTCAAATTATGTGGTTGATTTGGATGAGTGAAACAAAAAAGAATATAGGATTATGTTGACAGTATCAGTTGATTATGTTCAATTTCTTCCATGATAGGATATACCATTTAGCAATTATGATGAATCTTTAGAATAAGTTAAACAAGAAAATTACCGGAATTATTTTGCTTTTCTTGCAAATCACAATGAAGAGATAAAAAAAACTACATTTGAAAATATTATTACAAAGTTATAGTTGATTTCACCAAAAGTATAAAACAACTTTATCATACTACAACATCAGAGATTTTAGTTTCGATTATGAAAGATATGAGTGATTCTTATTTTTTATTATAGTAGATGAGTCTCGTGATGTGACAACAAAAGAAAAATTAGCTATTATAGTGAGATTTATTGATAGACAAGTTATTGAAAGATTTATAGCATTAAATATATTTCTTTAATAAATACTACACTTTAAGGCAGCTCTTGAATCTATACTTGCAAAACATTCATTATATATATATATAGGATACGAGGTCAAGGCTATGATGGGGCATCAAATATGCGATACGAGTTTAATAATTTAAAGATACTTATTCTTAATGATAATCCTCAAGCATTTTATGTACATTATTTTGCTCATCAACTTCAACTATATTTGATGTATGTAGTAAAAAATCATTGACAAGTGAAATAACTTTTTTAGTTCACTTCAAAATTTGTAAATAGCATTGGAGCTTCTTGTAAGAGTGATATTCTAAAAGTTATTAAATATGAAAAGATTATTTCACATCTAAAAAATTGAAGATTTATTCAGTGGGTGTGGTTTGAATCAAGAAACAAATTTACAATGAGCTGATGACACCCGTTGGAGCTCACATTTTCATACTTTAATTAGTTTTATAAAAATGTATGTATGCTTGAAATGTTTGAGATAGTAAAAAAAGATGGAGTGTATGATCAACATTCAGTTGAAGTTGATGTTTTAATTGGTACAATAAAATTTTTAATTTTTATTCATAATGCATTTAATGATTGCCATTTTATGGATTATAAATGAGTTGTCATAATCTTTACAAAGAAAAGATCAAGAATGAGGTGAAAGTAGTACAAATATTTAAACAAAAGTTACAAATTATAAGGGATAAAGGATAAACTTCTTTATTAGATAAAGTGTCTCATTTTTATAATATTTTTAATATTGATGTTCCAAATATCAAAACTCATTGATGTTCTATACAAAGAGGTAAAGACATGACAAATTTATATTATTATCATATAAAGTTATTCTATTCTGTAGTTGATATGCAAACTTCAAGAATCAAATAGCCATTTTTTTGAAGCGGCATTGAATTACTTCTTTGTGTGGCATGCTTAAATTCAAGTGATTCATTCATTACTTTTGATAAGGGGAAATTAATTCGTCTTGGTGAGTTATATTTTAGTGATTTTTTTACAGTTGAGCTTGTGGCTTGAGCATCAACTATCCACTTATATCATCGATATGCATAGTAATAATGATTTTTCATTTTTGAGAGACATTATTGATCTTGTTAAACAACTTGTGATGACAAAGAAAGATTGTGTGTATCTTTTAGTTTACAGACTTATTACATTGGCCTTAATTTTATCAGTGGCTATTGTTATATTAGAGATGTCATTTTTTGTAATGAAAATTATCAAATGTCGATTGTGCAGTCTGATAAATGATGATTGACTCAATAATTATCTTATTCCCTATATTGAGAAAGAAGTATTTAACTTGATTTCAAATGAAGCTATTATGCAAAATTATCAGTCAATGCAAAATAGATTGAAAAGTTTGTAATCATTACTCTATGTATTGATATTAATGAAATATAAAGCTCTTTTTTCAATTTTATATTTTTCATTTTTATTTTTTAAATTAATTATTTAAATAATAAATTTGCCAGTCCTAAAAAGAGAGATTAGTTCTGGGCGGACACACACTCATATATATTTATATATATAATGATAATTAACCACCTCAAAGCTACTAATGGAATTTAATAGGGAAATTTGCACAATTTTTATGCATTTATATATCTAATGCTTAAAATTTGATATTTATAAATATAGCACATTTCCTATACTTCAAAAGGTAAATTTTACTTCAAAAAATTAAAAAATAATGTTATTTCTATTATAATAATAATAATTTAGATGCTATATATATATATATATATATATATATATATATAAATATGATATGGATTTCATATATAGTCATACAAATCTTGATGTCGAAGCGATATGATTTTGAGTTAAAATCGATCGAGATCAAGACTTAAAATATCATTGGAATCTTTGGGACATCAATTAAATCTCAAAAGCTCTCAAATATGGAGTGTTTATAGTCAAATCGGCGTCTTGGCGATGGATCTAACGAGCCTAAGATCTTATAATTGACTTCATTTGGGCATCCAAATGCTCAAAATACATCAAATGATTAAAGGAATCATCCCGGCGTCCGTCGAGGGGGGGGTGCGCTTTACATAAATTCTAATGCTCCCATCTTAACCATTCTCACATGAGTGGGAGCAAGTGAAGTGAAGTGAAGTGAGGTGAAGAAGAGGAGGTGCCCGAGCAAGTGAGAAAGAAGAAGAGCCCGAGCAAGGAAGAAGAGGAAGAGTCCAAGCAAGGAAGAAAAGGAAGAGTCCGAGCAAGGAAGAAGAGGAAGAGTCAGGAAGAAAAGGAAGAGTCAGGGAAGAAGAGGAAAAGCAAGTGAGGAGGAAGAGAGCTCAAGCTTAAAGATCCTCAAAGCAGATCAAGCAAGATTGCACTCCATTTCGGCGATCAATCAACCATGCCATACGTCATCACTAATTGTACTATTTTAGGAGTTACCATCTCATGATCGGTGACAATTCAATCGATCATTGTTACACATTGTTATTCCTCTCTCATATCTGATCGCAATCCCATTATCAGGAACTTATTAAACGGATACATAGTGGAAACTTTTCTGGGCTAGGTTGGTTTTCCCCTCTTTTCGAGGTTTTCGTTAAAATTGGGTATCTCTTGTTGGTTCTTTAATTACGCATTGTATTGTCTTGAATTGTCGACAATTTATAAACTTTATATATATATATATATATATATATATATATATATATATATATATATATATATATATATATATGAATTTTGTGCTATGTGTAAATGTCCCAATTTAATAATGCCAATTTGTTGCTATTCACAATTCCGTCCGAAACGTGTATGGTCTCCCATTTAGGTGCTAACAAGGATATTTTACTATTTTGGTTTCTTAATAAATTATATATTATTTTTTTAATTCTAAAACTATTTGCTGAAGACCAATAAATATATAGTTTAAGAATTTTACCTTTTTGCGATATTATCAATTTACTTTTTTTTAAGTTCAATGTTTTATCTACAAGCCACATATTAAACAAATATATAAAAAAAACTTTTAATTTTTTATTTTTTTCTAATTTACTTAAATCTAAATAAATATTTTTTAATAAAAATATTTACATAAACTATTTTTAGATTATAAGCATTTGTTGAAAAAACGCTGGAATGTCTCGCCAAATCTTATCATTCAAAATTTTGAAAAAAATTATTTTATTTTGTTAGATAAATTTACTTCTAATTTTTTTGTTACAACATATTTTATAATATAATTAAAAAAAATTAACTTCTAATATTTGTCCTAAGTTTGTATGAAAATGATTGAAAATATATTTAAAATTGTCAACTTTTGCCCCTTTTAAGAAAAGTTTATGGACTATAACGCTAATATTTCTTTTTTCAATATAAATAACACTAAAGTATATTATGAGTAAAAAAACAAAATTTAGATATTAAATATCTAAATACATAAGAATATTATGTATTTAAATCCTCTGAAATATAATCTATATAATTTTTAATCCATTTATAAAAAAATTTCAAGATACTTCAATTTTTAATTAAATATAGGTTTTAAATTTTTATAAATAAATAATCAGAATTTACTTTACTAAAATAAATAAGTTTTTAAATAAAATGTTAAAATATATATGATGACCTTTAAATATATAAATACTAATGCGTTAATAAAATTTAAATTTTATTTTAAATTCAAGTTTGACCATGAATTAGCTCATATATATATATTTATATATCACAATTTAAGAATTTTGACTTAAATTATTAATATTTTAAAATAAAATAATTCAATTTATTCGTGATCCTATAATTAAATAAATAGTTTTTCATCTTTTAAATAAATTTTTAGGTTGAACTTAGTTGTTAAGTTCAACACCTTTTGAGCAGGGCTACAAACAAATCAAGCTGAGCCGAGTATGTATGTGTTCAAGCTTGAGCTTGTTTAATATTATCGAGTTCGAGCTCGATTTGAGCTTTAAGAATAGTGTTCAAGCTTGAGCTTGTTTACCATTATCGAGCTCGAGCTCGATTCGAGTTTGTTCACAAGCCGGTTCAAATTGGATTATCGAGCAGCTCATTTGATAAAATAAATTAGCTTTAATCAATCCTTAATCTAGCTTGTTCTTGTTGAGAAATATACATGAGCTATATCAATTAAAGCTTATTAAGCCTAAAAAAATAATAATTTGAACACACAAATAAGCCTTGTCGAGAATCGAGCCTCAACGAAGCTTTTTAAAATAATGATAATGTTTAACATAAAAATGAATACAAATGTTTCAAACTTCGTTTAGCAATCAAGTATTTCAAAAAGTATTCAAGCTCATTTGATTAGTTAATCAAACGAACATGAACGAGCTCTAATCGAGCCGAGCAAGGAGTAGCTTGTTGAGTCACTCAGTTCATTTGCAGCCTTACTTTTGAGCACTTCCAGATTTGTGCCATGTGCCACTATTTATAATTTTTAGTAAAATTTAATTTCAATAGTTTAAACTCAATGCTTCTTAAATAAAAATCTAGAATACTCTATGCTAAATAATCTTAGCAGAAGCTTAAAATACCTTATGCTCAACAATAAATGAGAACCGATACCTGAGACTTTATACCTTGAAACCATCTAAGGACAAATGAACATGAAAAGTTTGAGCTTGGACGACATGCAAAAAACTCATTTTGCTTTATTTTTTTAGAAATTTTATAAATATTATGCGAATAATATTGTCCACTCATTATTTTCCTCTAAAACTCAAATAATGTAATGTGAATCGCAACCATAGCTTTATTCCTTTGGTGTAAGAAGAATTCTCCTGCCACTGAATTCCAGTCTTGCCTTACAATTCATTGTTAGGGATTCTCGTTCTAGAAATATATAGACAGTCAGTATCATTAGGAACATTGGTTTTCATTGCCTTTTTATGACAAAATTTATCTCAATTTTAAAAAAAATTAATATGCATGCTATGTATATATAAAACCGTCCGATCAAAGATCAAATGGCTCATATCATCTTAGAGATTCTTATATAAGGATAAAAATCATAGGGTGCGACTAAATCCAGATCGCCTATTCCTAACAGAAGGAATGGAGGGAGAAGATTGTTTCTCCTTCAACGGCTGCAAAAGTCGTGAGCTGTCGATCAATTCAGGGTGATTTTCGGCGAACTGGCTGGTGAAATCTCCTAATTTTGTTTGTAAAATCATCATTGAATCAAATAGAGGACATCTATATGGTTTGAATTCGCTTGAGATCAAATCCATTTCAAAAATCTGCAAAGCTGAAAGCTTAGGAGGTCGGTTTAATGGCATCACGTCAGTGGTGGTGGTGATCTCCCGTGGTAGGGTTGAACCCATTAGAGAGAGAGAGAGAGAGATTTACATACATACCATATAATCTTGTGGTTTTTACATACATACCACATCAAACTATCTATTTTACTCATTTAACACTCAAAATTTTATTATTACCTGTATACCATGAAAACAATAACTCATTTTATCATTCCGTAATCGTGGTAGTTATGTCCTTGTTTTCGTGGTATACAGGTAATAATAAAATTTTGGATGTTAAATGAGTAAAATAAGTAATTTGAGGTGGTATGTATGTGTATTTATAACTAATACTTAACTTTTACATATTTACATAACTAATACTTAATTTTTAATATTTACATACAAAAAATTTAAAAGTTTACTATCATATTAAAATTAAATACTTGTATCACTTTTTAAACTAAAATTGATCTTTTATGCCTAAGTGTCAGATATGTAAAAACGAAGCTTTGTGTTAGACATATATATATATATATATATATATATATATATATATATATATATATATATATATATATATATTAGTTATATATAGAGATAAGAATGAACCATGCGACAAGATTCTTTGAGCACTAATCATAGAATAAATTTGATTATTTATTGAAGTTCCTTCGTTATTAAGAAATGGGAGGAATATATTCTACGGTTTGGTTTAAATTGATGAGACCGTCAGCAGAATTGTTAATATGAGGCAAGTAGAATAAAATCTACTCCATTCACTAAGGAAGATGAAAGCATCATATTCTTGGGGCAAAAATAAGAGTTTTTTCGTAATATAATTCATATGCTCTCGAAATCATAGGAAAAAAGAAGATTATTTTAAAATTTTAATTTTGAAAAAAACAAAATAATAAAATAAAATAAGTACATTAAAACTATATACGCTAATATATTGTTATTGCTGCTTTAAAATGTAGGCAAAAAGAGAGGGCGAGTTTATAAATATAAATTACATAAAAGCATCCAAATGATTAGCGATAAATTATTGATATGACACTTAAAATACTATTAGTTAAGACGATCTTGATGTTAAAAGCAAATGATCCAAGTTGGCGGTTCAATCTTAAAATATCCAGAACTTTGGTATTAAATCCATAGCTCTCAAATATGAAGTGTTTATAGTCAAATCGAAGCGTCTGACGAAGCCGATTCCAATAAGCCAAAGATCATTGACTTCATTTGAGCATTCAAATGCAGAAATACATCATATGATCAAGGGGATCATTTTGAGTCCGTCCATGAAGTGGAGTGGTACGGGTTTTCATGTATTCTGAGGCACTCCTCAATCATAAATCCCTCATTCCTCATATGAAGGGGAGAAGTGAAGGAGGGGCAGTGAAGGAGAAGGGGGGCCAGGTGAAGGAGAAGGGAGGCCAAGTGAAGAACAAATGAAGTGAAGAAGAAGATGAGCTGAAACAAGTGAAGAAGAGGAGGTGCCCGAGCAAGGAAGAAGAGGAAGAGTCCGAGCAAGGAAGAAAAGGAAGAGTCCAAACAAGGAAGAAGAGGAGGAACAAGCAAGGAAGAAGAGAGAGCAAGGAAGAAGAGGAAAAAGCAAGGAGGAAGAAGCTCAAAGATCCTCCAAGCAAGTCGCACCCTCGACGGTCATCAACCACCATCACCACCACCTTCATCGCTAATTGTCCCCGCATCTCCACTACTACCAAAGAACTATTACTGATCGTTGTTACATAGCTATTTTTCCTCCCTCATATGCAATTGTAATCCGTTATCGGAAGACTTTGTACTCAAACAGTACATAGTGGAAGCTTTTTTGAGGCTGCCAGTGATTTTTCCCTCTTTTGAGGTTTTCCACGTTAAAATTGAGTTTTCTTATTCACTCTTTAAATACAGTGCGTCTTTGGACTCCCAAAGAAGCTAAGGAGTAAACTTTCACTCTGCTGGTTTTCATAGGTTTGCGTCACGTGGGATCTTATTTCATTATTTCATCTTGTATGTAGTTTTCCAACAAGATCAAAACCACCATCGAGGTGGAGCATTTCAAGCTTTTAAAGAGCTTAAGAATGAAGATGCATCAAACTTTGTTCCTTCAGATTCTGTCGGGAACTGGGGGGCAACTCTTAATCTCAGAAGATCGCCCATGTTAATATGTTAAGCATCTAATCGATTACTATCCTAAGAAACAAATCAAAGTTGGAGGATATTTCAATATTGAGAAGAGATATAGCTTTGCAAATTATATTTTTCCACTCATACTCATGGAAAAATGAGACCGCGTTAAGGAGCAACTTTGGCTACAACCACAACGGATGTTTTAATCGACCTCTTCCATAGGTTAACGCCATCAAGCAAAGACTCGACAAATAACCGGGTCAAAAGGTCCTTGGTGGACTTCCCACCTCTTCCATTATTAACGCCAGTAAAGACTAAACAACCTGGATAGGTCAAAAATTCTTTGATTCAATTCGACCTCTTCCATAAAGGTTAAGCGTCGTCAATAATATTCACCAACAACCCGGATAGGTCAAAACGTCGTGGACTTCCACCTCTCTTCCATACGTTAATGTCATCGAGCAAAACTTCACAAACAACCCGGATAGGTCAAAACGCCCTTGGTGGACTTCCACGGCCTCTTCCATACGGGTTAATGTCATCGAGCAAAACTCGACAAACAACTCAGATAGTCAAAACGCCCTTGGTGGACTTCCCACTCTTCCATAGTTAACGTCATGGTAAAGACTCGACAAACAACCTCGGATAGGTCAAAATTCTTAGCTTCAATTCATCGAGGTTAATGTCACGGGTAACACCGACAAACAACCTCGGATAGATCAAAATCCTCACGGATTCGACCTCTTTAGTTAATCGCCGGGTAACACTCGACAAACAACCTGGATGTCAAAATCCTCGGATTCAATTCAACCTCTTCCACAGTTAACGTCATGGTCACACTCGACAAACAATCTGGATGGGTTAAAATTTCAATGGATTCAATTCACCTCTTCCATAAGTTAACATCTAACACTCGACAAACAACCTGGATGGGTCAAAATCTCGGATTCAATGCAACCTCTTCCACATTGCGTCGCCATCACGCTCGGCATAACCTGATGGGTCAAAATCTCTGGATTCATTCAAGCTCTTCCAAGTTAACGTCATCGAGTCACACTTTGACAAATAACCTCGGATGGGTCAAAATTTCTCAGCGCATTCAATTCAACCTCTTCCATTAACGTCACGAGTCACTCGACAACCTGGTCATCAAAGATCGTGGAAAATTCACCGTCGCTGACTACTCACGCCACCCCGCTCGGCCGCCATCCGATTACGCATGCCACCGTCGCCGGTCGCGCTGACTATCACGCGGCAAGCGGTCATCTTTATCAGCCGACTACCATAGTTACCGCTGACCACCCCATCACGCTTACCCGCGGCCCATCACCAGCAATTTTTTGTCGATCCTGCCAACATGGTCATCCCAGCCGATTCGCGATTTTTTCGCCATAATTACCTGCCGGTTGCTACCCTGGTACCTACCACGGTCACCGCGCCGGTCACTGCCGTTATTCATCGCCGGCATCTTCCCTTTATCCACGCTATGCGTCGACTACGTCTCTTATTGCGTTTGACCACCCCGTCGGCCACCACGACCGCTGCCGCCGCTTCTGATTCGCGGCATCTCCGCGGTACCACCATCGTCTGGTTATCCTCGCCGACCGCGGACCACCGTGCCGGCCGATATTAGCATTGCTAAATACGGTTGATCGCCTCTCGTCATCTCCCCACGGGGCAGAGAATGTAGAACCACTATGCATGGCCTTGATCGCCTCTAACACGATGGTGAACCGGGCCATGTACCATGGGCGATCTCTAACGACGGTCTGAGGTAACTGGAACTCGTATATGCCGCCTTCCTCCTTACACGGACGTCCAGAGAACCGAACCAAAATGCGGTGGGTCTTCCCTCTCACGGAAGACGAACCGGACGGCGAAACTAACCCACGATGCAGGTGGGCCTTGATCGCCTCTAACCAGACGGTCCGACGAGGCCGCGAAGTGACCGACTGGAACCACGGCGGTATGTAGTGGGCCTTGATCGCCTTTCGTCCGAAGAAGAGGCCGAAACCGGATGAGGCAGAACCAGCCACGTATGTACCGTGGGCCTTGATCTTCTAACCCGGACGGTCCAAGCCGATGATGAGCGGTAACGGAACCACGATGTGCTGGGCCTTGATAACCTGACGGTCCGGAGGAAACCGGGCGAAGCCCAACGAACCCATGTCGAGGGGCCTTGATCGCCTCTTGATCGCCTCCCCAACGCTTCTTGATCTCCAAACTAACCTCCTCAAGAAGAAGAAGGTGCCTTCTCCTTGGCCCTAAGGGGTTTTTTATAGATCCACCATAGGGGGAAAGAAAGAATAAATTTTAAAAAAAAAAAAAACCTCTCTTCATTATGACATTTAGTTTTTTTTTTAAAAAAAAAAAAAAATCCTCTATTCATTATGACATTTAATTTAAAAAAAACCCTCTATTCATTATGACCTTTAATTTAAAAAAAAAAACCTCTCTTTATTATGACATTTAATTAAAAAAAAACCTCTCTTTATTATGATATTTAATTAGAAAAAAAATCTCTCTTCATTATGACATTTATTTAAAGAAAAAACCCTTCTACTTATTATGACATTTAGAAAAAAAATTTGATATTTTTGGATGAATTAGGATAATGTCATCCAAAAAAAATGGGAGCAAGATATGACACTTAAAATACTATTAATTGTCAGTCTTGATGTTAAAGCAAGCAAGTTGAAGCTGGTCGAGATCAAGCTCTTATAATATCCTTGGAAACTTTAGGATATCAGTTAAATCCTTAAATAGCTCTCAAATATAAAGTGTTTATAGTCAAATCGTCTGATGAGCCGTTCCAATAAGCCAAAGATCTTACAATTCATTTGACCATTCAAATGCACTACATCATATGATCAAGAGGATCATTCGAGCCGTCAGATGAAGTGGAGTATGGGTTTGCATGTATTACAGAGACTCTCCATCTATAAATAGCCCCATTCCTCATATGAAGGGGGGCCAAGTGAAGAAGGGGCAATGAAGGAGAAGGGGCCGTGAAGGAGAAGGAGGCCAAGTGAAGAACAAATGAAGTGAAGAAGAGGAGAAACAAAGAAGAGGTGCAAGCAAGGAAGAAGAGGAAGAGTCCAGAAAGGAAGAAGAGGAAGAGTCCAGAACAAGGAAGAAGAGGAAGAGTCCAAACAAGGAAGAAGAGGAGGAACCCAAGCAAGGGAAGTGGAAGAGCAGTGGGAAGAGGAAAAGCTAAGCAGGAGGAAGAAGAAGCTCAAGCTTGAAGATCCTCCAAGGTCGCACCCTTTCTGGTCATCAACCACCATCCACCTTCATCGCTAATTGTCCCGTCTCCACTACTACCACATTACAACTGATTGTTGTTACATAGCTATTTTTCTCCCTCATATACAGAATCCCGTTATCGGGAAGACTTTGTAACTCACTAATACATATAGTGAAGCTTTTCTTTGCCAGTGGTTTTCCCTCTTTTCAGGTTTTCCACGTTAAAATTCTGAGTGTCTCTTGTTCGCTTTAATTCTGTGTGTCTTTGGACTTCACAAGGCTAAGGCGTAAACTTTCACTCTACCGCGACTGGTTTTCTAGCACGCAACAATTATAAAATGAATAATTTAAATATATAGAGGATCCAAGCTTTTGGTTTTGGTTGAGGGTGACATAGAGAAGAATGATTGACACTAAAAATTATTAAGTGTATATATAAGCAATAGCGAAGGTTGATATGATTTTAATGAAAGTTTTGTTTGATATTGTGGGCTCCAAAAATTTGTCACCGATCTCTTCGATGAGAAGAGTGTTTTAAAATGTGAGTATAATTTTTAGAAGGTAGATGGAATAGTAGATAAGACACTACCCAGAGATTTCGTCCTCATTTGGTGAAAACTTTAGATCTGTTCCCGTTTCCTATAGCAAGACTATAGTTAATTACCCCTCAATAAGTAAGAGAACTTTCGATTAAGGCTAAATTGTTAGATCGGCGTAGCATATAAAGTGACATAGAGTTTTAGAATTTAGATTATGAAATTCATTATTTTAACTTAAACCGGATGGTTGGGGGAATGATGACGTGCCCGATCTAGATCCTATGGTTCCATCTATCCTAGTCTACTTAGTCGAGGAGGTAATTGACGATAGAAGGATCCTCATAAACACATGGGTTACGTCATCCAAGAAATTCTTGTAGACCTGGGGTGGTGTTTGTTTAAGGAGACAATTTAAATCTACCTTAGCTGACAGAGAGTTGTTTGTCCTATCAAGTATACCCTATGATTCACAACTCAAAGGGCATAGCCATTGGGAGCATCAGGCTGATCATGATCGTAATATAATGGAGCCGGTAAACCACGATGGTGGACTCGATCATAGCTTCTGTGGAGCCCAACCAGCATGATTGAAGGACATGTCGTCCTTCGGTGAGAAATTGATTGAGAGTGAACATAGTAGAACACTTAATTTGACATTAGCTCATTTGTGAGTTAGAGTTTTTTTAATTTGTCACCTTTGACAAATAATTACGGAAGGTGGATAGATTGAGTTTGATTTGAATTTTTAGTGATAATTTTATTTGAGCAGTTTTAGATTGATATTTGAAAATTGATTTGAAAAATATTGATTAATTAGAATATGTTTAAGAGCTTTAGATCCTGTCAACTTTGTTTAGCAGCTAATAGAGGATTAGATCTACTGTCACCGGATAGAATCAATTTTGTCAGATATTTCATTAATTTGAAACTCTTATTATAGGTTTTTAGGTTTTGTTGCCAAATCATAAGACACCGGAAGCAACCTTTGATTGATATTTGATTTGAGTTGAAAAATTGGTTAGTTTGAATACGCTTAAGAGCTTCAGATCCTGTCAACTCGTTTAGGCTATGAGAGGATTAGATCTACTATCACCAGTCGGTTTCGAGATATTTCGATTTGAGACTCTCACTTTCTCAAACACTTCACTTAGCATACCCAAATTTGCTAAGTAAGTGAAATTCCAAAATCAATCAAACAAAAATAAAATCAATTGACCCTTACTTTAACATACCCAAATTTGTTAAAGGAAAGGGTCCTCAAATCAAAAATTCAAATTCAAACAAACATGAACCTATGGAAGCATCCTTCTCAAAAATTTTGAATCCATATTTCAACATACCTAAATTTGTTGAAGTTGATTCATATTCAAAATTCCTCTTTCAATCAATCTTCAAATCTATTTGAACCCCACTTAACACTTCCAAGTTGTTGTGGGTTCAAATTTTCAAATTCAAAATTCAAAATCTATAAAGATAGAAATTTGATACAAACTCATTTCTCATTGTAGATTCTTATTACAAGATAGGCGCTGTTTTATAGTTGTCAAGATGGTTCAAAAGTTTGTTTTACCTTCCCCATGGTATGGATCGCTTTGGATCAAGCCAACTTCCCTGACTAACCATATGATCACTTCACTTGGTAGGGGATTGGATTACTTGTCCCCTCACTAAGACCATGTGACAAGGTCATCGGATTGATTTACCCTCGACTAATGTCTCCTCCTAAGAGGAAAGTGGCAGTCCCACGCTTCATTAGTAGTACCAACAATATGCCTACAGATGCCTGTAGTTTCTCATGCTAGCAAAGCACATCTCATCTACCTAAGGGGTAAGGCTCCTCTCAAGTTTGCCTCCCTACATTTGAGTATGGGTCTAGCTCAGACTCCTCCCATCCTACCTACATAATAGGAATAAGAACCGCATGATCAAACCACCAGGATCAGGTGGAGTTGGGAAAGAATGCTCAACATGGATGAGTTTCCATTATTACTTCACCACTCCAGAATCCATCCTCTCTAGTCACATAGAGGATGTTAGGAGGATTCATCACCTCCTCCAGTGCACACCAGCTGAGGAGGTCACGCCATCTATTCCGTAGTGAGCTTATACGCTGAGTCTGAACTTTGATCTCTGATCCATCATCCCATAGGGGGAAGCACATTCGTGAGAGGCCCGAGAGGCCCATATATAACAGAGAGGAGGTTCAGCCGAGTTGATCCACTTATTGATTTTCCATTCACCCCTACCACCATACATAGATATCCTTCTGACTAGTTCATAGGAGAGCCCCAAGAGAGTCGGTGGTGTCTCCACCCCACACTCTACCCCTCATCCACCATCAGTTACAAAGATCCCATTCCAAAGGCCATGAAGGCCATATCCAGAAGCGCACCCTGATCCATGGTATGAGGGATCCTACCCCATCTACACCACATTGTGGCAAGCTCTCTCTCTGCTTGACCTTCTACCCCAGTGTGAAGGAGCAACCCCAAGCATCGTGTCCCCTTCACCAACTCCCCAAATGGAGAGATGGTGAGCATTTGTGATATTGTGATGATAGTCCTACAGTGATAGTGGAACATCTAGGATTGTTACCCTCTCATAGCTAGTAGTCGAGTGTCATTCATCCAAAGTGAGTACAATAGGATTGACCTCCAAGGATGAAAGGGTCCGTGCCTCTCATGAGCAAGATCACACCGACGCCTAGATTATGTATACCGATGGATCCTTTAGATGAGATAGTTGCACATTATTTCATGGAAAAAGAAGGAGATTTTACTATGATTGGAGAAAGTGAGCACTTCAATCCCAATGAAGATGACTTGTTGGGAGACTCACTGCATTACAATAGAGGATCTCTTCTTGGGAACAACAAGCCATGGAAGGTGATGAGGTTGATAAAGACACGCAAAGATGACCTCAACACACCTGAGAAAGGATGAGCAAAGATTGATAGGATCATGAAGTTAGAGGACTTAAAGAGAGTTTTAATGCTTAAATAAGCCCTTTAGTTCATCCTATACAAGACATCACCAGTTAGTGCATGTCTTGGACCCAATCAAGACTCTACCTCTCAAGCAAGGTAAGAAGGTATAGGAAGGAAAGTACCTCCATACAAAAAAGACATAAAATCCATGGTTGAGCAAAGTGAAGGAAGCTTTGGCTCAAGCCCGGGGAGGATCATCGGTTCCAAAGGGTAGACCCTACCCAAAGGAATTCGATGATATCCAATATCCCAAGGGTTTTGTGCCTCCTTCCTTCAAAAGCTTTGATGGTAGTGGAAACCCAAAACACATAACACATTTTGCTATTGTTGCAATGCAAGGTGATGCTTTTTCTTTTTCAACCTTTAGTAGTTATTATTGAGTATGTTGAACACCCAATAAAAGACATTTTAAGTTAGAGCAACTCTTCATCAAGAGATTTGAGCTCAAAGAAAGGGTTAAGTAGTGATCTCTAGCACAACACCCTGAGTCCCTTGTTGATTATATTCGATGGCGTAACCCGAGTATGAAGTGAATCGATTCAAACAACATGCCATTGAGATTCTCTTGAAGAATATCCATGTCCCATCGCCTTCATGCTTAAGGGCTTCACTATCAAGACATTTGAGAAGCTAATCAACAAGCAAGTCTACAAGGAGAGGCCAAACATTGCCTTTTCAAGATCGTTGCCCAAAGTAAGGTCTATGAAGAAGTAAGGGTAGTAGAGGGGAAAGCGGCCTAGAGATTAGTCAGAGACCATGACCTCAGCCTCCACCTCCTTTGCCACCGAGGTAACCACCCTCCACAGAGCCTCTGGCCAAAGACACACCGCCATATACCATACCACCAACATCAAGATGCTATCCCGTGTAGCTATGGTCCACCTCTTTTAGATAAGTTAAACAAACCTTTCTTTTTTAAGAGAGGTAATGAAGATCTTTAAGAATCTCTTAAAGAAACCGATTTTCAGCTACCAGCCTAGAGACCAGGAAGTAAAAGTCATGATCCAAACTTTTCCCTTACCACCGTAGGCCACATTTTGGAGGATTGCTTCACATTCAAGGATTAGCTTGAACAAGTTTCAAGATATAGTTATCCCAAAGGAATACTGGAACAACCTTCCAGTTCCATTAGGTAATCCTTAGGGATACCTGTGATCCTACCAAAACTAAAGAAGGTTGTGATATTTCTCTATCCAAAACCTCTAAGAAATTCAAGATCAAGAAGCTTTCCTTGTGTCGAGTCTCAAACCTCCAACACCAAGGAAGGTTTGCAAGTTGCCGTGCCAACTCTAGAAAGGGGAGCTGAGAAAGAACAAAGAAAGATGCCTGAGATCTTTAGCACCACCAATGTCCACCTCAGCCTCTTACATTTGTAGCTTCCACACCAACTTCTTCCATTTCATAGCTCTTCTATTTCTTCTACTAGTAGAACTCTTGTTATCGGATAAGGGCATCAAATCCCTTACTCACTCACTTTACTTGATTTCTACTTTGTACCTCCAAATAATTCCAAGAAATTGAAGAATAAAGCTAGTTTGAATTACATATGTCACTGATGGGTTATCTTCTTCTATTCCTAATGATAACTCTTCAAGTCAAAAATAACAATTATCTTCCTCTATTTAGAGTTGGACTTTCCTAATACGTTCACCTCTGAGATAGACTTGGAATCATCATTGAGGGTCCCATAGAGAAGTTAGGTGAGCATGTGTGTGCAGTAACCTTCCATTACCCGCCACAAGAGATCACCAAGTCAACCTCCATAGTGGCAAGGTTCTACCTCCAGGGCACCTCAAGATAGGAAAATAAGTCATTGGTACTAAGATCGAAGCCCTTCCAAGATGCTCCACCCTTGATATGCTTGGAAGACCAACTACAACATCCTTTCTCATCTAAGAAAGTTGTCATCTAAGCTATATGATGCCCTTGTCTTATCCAAAGAGATGAGGGAATCACTAATCAAGGCCCTCCTTGATCTAAATATGCTTAGCTCAAATGAGATCATAAAGAGGGGAAGCACATTATGCAAAAGGGATCACCTTCAATGAAGACCTTCTTTGGGGACTTGGAGCACAACCATCCCCTCTACATCAATGACATGATAGTTTAGACTCACCGGTTCTCATGGATTAGGTGCATCTGAACATTATGAGTCTAAAGACCCTTGCCTTTTGAAGATCGACATCTCCACACTCGAGGAGATCGATGATGTTGAGAATTCAAATGAGCGGGCTTTAGTTCTATAGTGTTACCAGAGATCAAAAAGACCAAAGCCAAGTTCTACATCATTGAATACTTCATTCACGCTTTGCTTGGTAGGCCTTGGATACATCAACAAGATCATTCCATCCTCCCTCCATCGCTGCATCAAGTTAAAAGATGGAATTGAATACCATGTCAACGGAGATGAAAAGCCATTTTCGTTAGAGAGGTTGAGATTTATGAGGATGACCTACTATCTTCCTCAAAACACCTTTCTGAACTTGGACAAAATTCAAATGCAAATACAAAAAGAAAAGAAAATGAAGAAAAGAAAAGATAAAAGAAAATGAAAAGAAAAATAAAAGTCCAAGTGAACAAGAAAGGGGAATTGAAGAAGAAATAGATCCAAGATATCACATTCCACCCACAGCTCATTCCATCATATGGACATGTGGGTAGATGGCTCAACCTCCACCGTAGAGAGGAGAGAAAAATAGAGGCTTCCAGAGGTGGGAGACCCCTAGTTGGCCTTCACCCAACAGGTCGTGGTCTAGTTCATAAGAGTACCCTACTATTCACATAGACTTGGAATCCAGCTCGAGGATGAGTCTAATGTGATTAGTATACTCCAACCCCTCTTAGTTCCATTGGAGGTGACTTGATCCAGATGAAGACCAGCCTCCAAGAAAAGCAAAAAAGTATTTGAATTTTATGTGAAACTATTAGGCAAGCTTGGGAACCTTAGCTCTTACCTCACTTACATCTCAAAGTTTGAAGGTTTAGTTAAGGAAGTCCCTAAGTCTTAGTGACATGAAGAAGTTCTTTTGGGATCATCATCCTCAAGCCAAGTTGATGTAGAGCTTGGAGGATACTTTAAAGAATTAATGGAATTACCTTTGACTTTTACTCACCTTGTGTTCAAAATCTTATACGTAAAGGTTTAGTTCCTCACACATGGTCCAAGCAGTGTGAGTACTTCAATACAGGAAGCACAAGAGCAGACTGGGATTCAAAAGGGTCCAATTGATGATGAAGATTCTGCTAATTGTTACCAATCATTTGAATCTGATTTTCTTCTCACACATCCCCAACTCTTATGAGAATGTGTGTTTAGAAATCTCGATGATCCAGATGATCTCCAAGTCAAAGAGGCACCAGAATTTGAAGAGGAGATTCATTCAAGACAAGCTTAAAGAAATCAACCTCGTGATAAGAAAATCCACATACATCAATGAAAGAAGAAACCAATGACTTAGTTAGTTATTGATTGAGTTTAAAGATTGCTTCACATGGAGTTATGAAGAAATGCCCGATTATCTCCTGACAGTAGTCCACAAGCTAGCAATAGATCCTAATGCTACCCCTATTAAGCAAGCTCCTAGACGCATGTGATTAGAAATTGAACAATGTCATTTTGAAGTCAAGAAATTGATCGATGATAGTTTCATGGAAGAAAAATATCCTACCCGGTTAGTTAGTTGTCATCCAATTAAGAAGAAGAATGGCCAAATTCATATGAATTTTAGGGACTTAAAGGCATGTCCTAAGGATGAGTTTCTTTCCTATACTAATTAATGGTGGATATCACCTCATCTCATATTTCTTTCATGGATGGGTCATCTAGCTATAACCAAATCAAGATGTCTCCTGAAGATGAAAGAAACACTACTTTTCGAACCGCAATCAAAATCTTCTATTATAGGTCATGCCTTTGCCTTAAAAATGCTACATACCAATCCATGACTCGATCTCTTCAATGAACTCGCCATACGTTGATGATATAATAGTCAAAAGAGCAGAAAAGGAAGACCATCTTTTGACTTGAGAGAAGTTAAGATAATATAACCTCAAAATGAATCTCAAAGTGTGCATTCGTAGCTAAAAATTCCTTGGGTTTGTTGTTCACACCGGGGAATAGAAATAGATCCTAAAAGATTAAAGCTATCTTAGAAATGCCACCTCCTAAGAGTTTAACTCAACTCGATCCTTTCAAGGATGGTCGGCATATCTAAGATGCTTTATCTCAACCTATGGGGAGATGCAAGCCATTTTAGCACTTGTCAAAAGGATGCCAAGTTCAAGTGGGATGAGTGCCAACAGATGCCTAAAAGACATCAAAGAGTTTGGTGAAGCCGCCTAGCATCTATCCTGGACAAGCCACTCATCCTCTACACTACCGCATTGGATGACTCTCTCCTCCTGGCCCAAGCCAATGATGAAGGGAAGGAAAGCACTCTCTACCTCGCCATCTCATCTTCAAGCAAACTATCCACCTATTGAGAAACATTGCCTAGCTTTGATCGCATCTACATACTACATGCTTTCTCATAAGGTGAACTTGATCTCCCAAACCAATCTAATAGATCTCATGACATGGCCAACACTATCAACATTTGTATGTTGGTCCATGATTCTCTCATAGTTTGATATCACATTTGTACCCCTCTGTGTGGTAAAAGGATAGAAATTTCTAGCACACCCACTTCCTCTCGCTTAGTGATGATCTCAATGAACAAATCATGAACTTAGGGAGGCCAAACCGCATGGGAGATGTATTTTGATGGTGCCGCTTCTTTTCTTAAAGGTGAAGCACCATGATCTATTCTCCAAGAAAGGTAGGGTAGGAATAGTTCTCTAACTCCAAACGATGTGATGAGATTCTCATACTATCTTTCCAACCCACCAACAATGAAGTCGAGTATGAGGCTTTGATTGCCCATCTAGTTATCATCACTGTCAAGAGCATCAACATCTTTGGGATTCTCAATTGGTCATCAACCGATTGTTGGGTCCTACCGTTCTCAAACCCAAGCTTCATCATTACTGAGTATACCATGAAGTATGTCCCAATCAAGTCACCATCTACAAGGTTCCCCGAAAGAGAACATAAGAAGATGCTTTGGCCAAACTTGCCAAAGAGTTGGCATGTCCAAGATGAGTCCATTTCAATAAGGGTCCAAAATAGACAAGTCTATCCCTTATTGATTCTGAACTCATCAAGAGACTTTCTTGAAGGGAGAGTTGCCAAAAATGGACAAGGCTGATTGAGGCAACCATTCATAGATTACTTGAACACCGAAAAAACTACCTCAAGAAAAGTCACAAGCCCATCGTGAAATAGAGAGCTCTCTCCTTGTTGATGGCACCCATGGTCCTTTGACCAAATGTGGTTGTTTTAGACAAACACATGAAGCCCATGGTAATCAAGTTCGTCTATGCGAGCACATCAATCAAGATGAAGATGATCAAGACTAGATACTATTGGCCTTCAATGATTACATGATGCTAGAGATGCCATCGTGTACACGGTGTGGTCCTCCACCAACCACCCAACATTCTACATTATATTTCATGGCATTTGAGGTAAACATTGTAGGTCCATCAATCATCCTCCTTCTTCCAAACATTCATCTTAGTCGCCACTACTTTTCCAAGTGGGTGGAAGCCATCCCACTCAGAGAGGTCATCTCAACATGTGCTTCGCTTTTAGAACCATATCATATAGGTTCGGTGCCTCAATGAATTATATCGATAATGGTATTGCATTCAAAAGCATGAAGATCAACTAAGAAGACATGGTATAGATTGAGATACTCCACCATCTACTAGAGTTAATGGTTTTAGAGCATTCAACAAAACTCTCATCCTACTAAAAGAAGACTCTGATGACAACAAAACAACAAGGAACAAGCTTGGTTGAAGCCTTGTCTACCGCACACATACAACTCCAACTCGCCAATTTATTTTTTCCTAGTATGGGTCAAGCCATTTTTCTTTTTAGAAGTTCAACTCCCATCACTAAGGATAGCATATAACAAGATCACTACAAAGTAATGCAAAGTTAGAAGAGCTCAAGGTTTGAGGAAAGTCGCCACGGCAGTGCGAACCTCAAGTTGTACAAGGCCAAAATGATTCAAGCTCACAACAAGTCCCACCCTAGGTCTTTCTGAGTAGGAGAACTTGTGTTAGTCCTAAGGAGACCAATTGCTCTGAAAGATGGGAGTTTGAACTCACTTGGGAAGGCCCCTGTGTCACAGAGAAGGCCTACCAAGGAGGATCTTATTAGCTTATTGATTGTAAATGGGAATACCTGATGCTTCCAATTAATGGGCTCTATCTAAAGAAATATTACCCATGAAATAAATCATGTTTGAAAATAATCATTAATAAAAAGAAAAAAATTTGATTCCATTCATCAAATCTTCTTCTTTCTGTTGTTTTCTTGTCTTGAAATCCACCATGTGTGTCTAGGTAAGAGTCCCCTGGCATCCTATCCCTCTTCACAACACAAACACAATCTCCGTATTAGAATAGGTGTAAGAGAACCTGAGAGGTATCCTATTTCGATTAGCATGACTAAGATAGGTGTGAGAGAACCCAAGCAGCATCCTTTCTTAGTGGGAATCATTTTGCTAGTCGTAACATCATTTCATCAAAACCCCTAATGTGTTTAAGGTAGGTGTAAGAGTAAGAATCCCCAAGAGTCATCATATTCCTTTTAACACATTCATAATAACAAACACAAATCTTTTATCTCGAGCTATTTTGATTGGGCACTCACTCATTAGCTTTAGCAGTCGATATGCTACCTGTGTATGTCATTTGTTGAGGATGTGAGTCCCCCGCTTTCTTCCTGACCATTGCAAACCAATGAACCTTGTTAGTATGGTAGTCTTCACCCGCCCAATAGTACCTCATGTTGACTTTGTTTAAGAAGATGTGAGTCTCATGCTTTCTTCTTGAACTAGCCATCATGCTCAACTAGGTCGAGTATATTTGAGGTTTAGGATAAGTCCCCTGAGGCTCCTTTCCTCTTAACTACTTTGAGTTGATATAAGTCCCTAGTGGCATTCACTCAGGCCCTAGGTCGGATAACACTCGAGTCAAAAAAGACTATCCCAACAATCGCTATAGAGGATGTGAGTCCCCAGCTTTCTTCCTAGGATTGCAAACGAGGCACCTTAGGTTTGATGTTCACATGCTATGTGACTCACTTGGATACACCACTCTTGGTAGATATGAGTCCCCAGCTTTCTCCTTGAGTTGACACCAAATACCTATTGGATATATGACTAGCCATGTCATCTTCTCCAGGGTGTTGGATTAAGCCCTAGGGCCCCATCCCTGCACTCTATTTCAGATCATGTCCTTTGCAACCATTACACTTTTTACTTGGATTGGACATTTCCCTTTCCTAGTAGCCACCCCTGGTTGGAGAATTTTTTCTGATGAATTCTCCTTGGTTCAAGAATCAGAGATAGGTCTACGATATAAGCTCCTTCACAGTTTGATCCATCGCAAACTAACAGGGTCCATGACAAACAAACAACTAAACAAATAAACAAAATTAATTCGCTTGTGGATTAGAAATTCAAGCCCCAAACTTTTCCCAAGCATCCTTTAGGGCGGAACCCTATTGGAATTTCCGACTTGAGTTAAGATAAATCTGAGTTGGTACTCACATAGGTCTTTCGTCATCCTACAAGCAGTTACCAAATAAATCATTATGCTTTGAAAGATGTAAGACTATGACGCATTCTTTCATGATTATCACAATAAAATGTAGTCGGGTTCGATTTGTTGCCCAAAGCAACCGATCACCCTAGTGGTCTTTTCTAGTGAAAGATGTGAGTCCCTGAGCTTTCTTCCCTTGAATTGATCATTATAAATAGAAAGGCACTCCTTTGGTTGGATAGTTCTCCCATCGACCGGGAAGCTACTCTATTTGGTTCAGTAAATCTGAGATAGGTCTAAGCTAATATAAGCTCCTTCGCAGATCCATCACAAACATGGGATCCATCCATCAAACAAAACAAATAAAAAAATGAAATTAATCTTGACTATCTTTGATTTAATCTAAGTCCCCAAATAACATTCACTCAATCTAGGTTCAATCATTGTCTTGCCAATAGATTACCCCAAAGAATTAGTATACTTTGGAGGATGTAAGTTTCTTTTAGTACATCTCAGATACCAAAGGCATCCCTTTGTTTGGCTAGTCCTACTATGTTTAGACTACCCCTTTGGATTGATAAATCTACAGTCGCCCATGTAGCTCTTACTCAATGCAAATCCACAAAACCAATAGGGTTCATCTCAAAATTCAAACCTAAAATTGAAAACAAATTCAACCTCTTCTCTCCAAATCTCCTCTTCAAATCAAATCAAACCTCATCCCCTTGTGGATGACAACTGCTTCCCTAGTGGAAGGTTCACACTCTATCCCTTAGTGGATTTTTCCTCTCTTATGTCTTAGACATAAGTAGAGCCACATTGCACTAAGCTCGGATTCTTATTAAGGATATATTATTTTGTTGCTTGTGATCTTCGTTGTTGATCGTTGTCAACACTAATACGCGTGGTGTTCCTTGTCCACACCCTATTGGGTGCCTTTATTGACCTCATTTTTAGAATGAGCCTCAACCCTCCATCTTGACATAGGACTTCTCTAGACTTTAAGAGTTCCTTAGTCTTAAGACACATCACATTAGGTGGACACTCAGCCCCAGAGACTTAGAAGAGTTAGCCATGAATAGGTCATGCCTTAGGGGTGTTAAAAATTTGCTACCCTTAGCTTGAACCATTCCTCACTTTCCTTCATTCAAGTCAAACTCAAATCTCAAAATAAATCCATGATTGAAACCATGTTCAAAATTCATAAAAATTCCTAAGTCAAATCTTTAAGTCCTTAATCTTCTTAAGGACTTAGCCAAAATCATGATCATACCAAGTCAAATTTTTGGTTTTCATAATTCATTTATATTCTCATTTATATTCACATATATAAATGAAATATAAATTCAAACCAATCAAACCAAACTCAAAATTAAAAAATCAATTCATGAAATTTTCTCTAAGTCCTTAATTTTTTAATGGACTTAGCCAAATCAAATAAAACTCATGGATTTTCAAACTCATTTATATTCTCATTTATATTCACATATATAAATAAAATATAGATACAAATCAATCAAATCAAGTCCTCAAATTAAATTAAAAATCTAAAATTTTCCTAAGTCCCTTTAAGTTTCCCTTTAAGGACTTAACCTAAATCATGATTAAAACTAAATCAAATCTTTGATATTTTCTCATAATTCATTTATATGCACATTTATATTCACATATATAAATGAAATATAAATATAAATAAATCAAACCAAATTCAAAAATTCAAACTCCAAAATTTCATTAGTCCTTTAAAATCCTTTTAATGGACTTAGCCCAAATCATGATCAAATAAATCACTTCAAATCCTTGAAATTTTCTCATGATCCATTTATATTCTTGTTTATATTCACATATATAAATGAAACATAAATTCAAACAATCAAAACCAATTCCAAAAATCAAACTCAAATCCACTCAAAACCTAAGCCTTTCAAGTCAAAATCTTGAACTTAGCCAAATCAATTTCAAGCCAAACTCTTGATTTTCCTTCATGATTCAATCAACCCTACAATCATGAACCCACATATAAATACAAACTTCAATCACCAAATCAAAAATCAACTCAAAAATCAAAGCCAAAATTCTTTCATATTCTTCCTTTGAATATGAAATTATCAAATGGATCAAAACCCATTTGACTTCAAACCACTTGTAAATGGATTTATATTTCAATCATAAGTCCATATACAAGTTCAATCAAACTCAAGTCAAGCTTTGACCAAGCCATTTGACCCACTTAGGCTCACTTGACCCAAAGTAACCTAAAGTACACTTATGAGGCAAATTCTAATCCTAACCAAATTGGATTGAACCAAACTCACCTATGCCTCTCATCATGATCAACAATCATCATGGGATGATCAATCAATCAAATTGGGTCAAACCAAGTCAAACCTAAGGGTTGACCAAGTCAACACTTAGCCCAAAATGAAACCTAATATAGCCAAATTCCACCATAGGCCAAATTGATTGAAACCATTGATCTAAGTTCATTCATGACCTATGTTTGAACTTGACCAAGTCAACATTTGAGCCTAACCTAGCCCAATTGGATACTTGACCCAAGTTGACCCAACTTGACCTAAAAAGTCAAAATATATCAAAACTTGATCTAAGCTAAATTGATTGAAACCAATGGGTCAAGTCCATTCCAAATCACTTGTGGCGCTTGACCAAAGCCTCAATTGGCCAACCAGACCTAACCTAGCCCAATTGACCTTAGACCCAACTTGACCTAAAGGGGTTATGTTGAACCAAATTTGAACATAACCAAAATTGATTGGAAACAAAGATATCAATCCACTCCATATGACTAACGAAACCTAAACCTACCCATGACCTAGCCAAAATAGGTCAAATGGGTCAAATAGGTCAACTTGACCTATTTGACCTAAATGAAGTCATATGAGCCAAATTCAAAACTATATCAAATTGAATCAAACCAAAGCCACCAAAATATTTCAAATGGTCATATGAACTTGACCCAACCCTTGGTTTGACTGAATTTGACCAATTTGTCAACTTGACCCAAGTTGACCTATTTTGACCTAAATGGGTCAACATGAGCCAAACCTTATCAAATGAAATCCAAATCTCATGAAACTTGGCCAAACCTAGTTTCTCTATATACCCAACATATCCAAGTTGAAAAATCAGCAAAATGATAATTCTACCCTAGGCAATAGAATAAATTATGGACTAATCCATGGGTAATTTGGTCATGCCCTCTTCATATCCACTTGATACCTTCCTAATACCTCAAGGGGACCTAATAAAGAGTGGTGCACCCAACCCAATGGGTTTGGGTCAGCCCACCCCAAGGCCAAACCCCATGGGTCAAATTGGCTCATTCAAATCCCTCCTCCACCCAATTTGATGCACATGGGAGGTTCAATCCACTCAAGACCTCAAACCAACCATGTGCAACATCTCAAAACAACCTTCCCATTATGGTCAATTGGATCAAAATGGCAAAGGAGCTTGCGGCCGTCCGATCCTTCAAGGGGGAGATATACTCCCCCTAATTCAATTCAAAATCATCATTCCTCAATTCAATCAAGCCCTAGAGAGTGTTAGGAAAGATCAGAGTGCCTTCCTAAGCATTCTAATAGGGATTTGAATTTGAGATTTCTCAGTTTTCTCCATTGAAAAATAGGGGAGCTCACTTAAACTTTCAACTTCTTCCTCACTCAAAATTACTCCAATTCCTTTTGCACACTTCCTCTAAGGATCATGCCGAGTGCACCCAAGCATCCATTTGACTTCCCATAGCAAGGAGAGCATCAATTGGATCAAAGCCGCAAAGAAAGTGAAGTGGTGTTGGTCTATAGAACAATCCACTCAACCCTAAGGCCTAAGAATTTCAATGAGCTTCATCTCAACGGCTAACCATTGATCTAGTGTGAACACCTCAGGTATAGAATTTTCCAACCACCTAGCATAGGAGGTGTTGGTCTTTTGTGAAAGGAATTTTCAAGTCATGCAAGGTCCACCGTTGGATGTGTTCCTTATTGGCTTTAGATGGTGTGGGTAAAGTTGCATTTCAATCCAAGCTCAATCGAGCTCAGATCTCCCCCTAGATCATGGACGATCTCTGTTGAGCCTAGGGGAAGAACTGGGGAGATCATGGCCGTCCATCCGTGCATTTTGGATGGACAACCAAGATTATTCCAACATTTGGAAATTCTTTTATCCCTCTAAAGACCGTTGAGATCTTTGATCGAGATCATCAAGCACCACCGCACGCCACTTGATTTGATGTTTAAGTAGTGGCTCGCATGACGTGTAAAGCGTGACCGCCACCACGATCGCCGTGAGTCGAGGATTAGTGGGACTTAATTAAATGTTAATTAATCTCTTGATCTTCTAAAAATCATATCTCCTTCAATAAAATTCAAAAAAAAATATGAGGTACATCCTATGGAAAGATAATTCAACATAGAATATTTTAAAAATAATTTCAAAGAATTTTGAATTATGCTTTCTCTGATTTTAGGTTTTATTGAAATTTTCATTTTGCTAATTACCTCTTTATTAAACCTCTGATTAATCCCAAACTTATTGGGTATGTTTTAGGAGATGACTTCTACCTCCCCTAATTTTCTTGGGATTTATTTAGGGCTTAATTAGGAAAATTGTAAATATGTTTCTTAATTACTCCCTTAATTTAATTAAGGATAATTAAGATATGATTAGTGGTTTTAATCCATTATTAGAGTTGATTAAGATCATATCCAGTAGATAGAAAGGTTAGGGAATAATTTTGGAGAATTTCCCCTAAGCTATTCTCTAAACCCCATTTTCTTTCCTTAATCCTCTCATAATTAAGGGTTAATTCATTAATTATTCCATTAATTAATTTCTAAAAATTCTAAAAACTTTCAGAACTTAATTAATCTACCTTGGGTAGATACTTAGGTGTTTAAGAGCCTAAGTTCAATTAAGAAAATCAAAACTAAATTTATATGTGTGAAAGGGTATTTTGAAATAACTTAAGTTAAACCCCTTAACTTAATTAACCATTAATCATGAGCCAAATTACATTAAGCCCATTTCTTCCTAGGTGCATTGCAAGTTTAAATTTCTTGTGAGTTTTTATGTCATCTCATTGGCTCATAATTACTTGGTTAACTATGTTAAGGTGGTATAGGTAAGGGATAATTAATTTGCTTAATTCATACCTTAACTTAATTAATACATAAAAATGAATCTAATTATCTAAAAATTAAACAAAAATATCAAACACATGTGGGAAGGGTTTAGGAACAGCAAACTTAACTCACCTTTTTAAAATTAAATTAAACTTAAAAATAAACAAAATCACACTAAATACACTTTGATTTATTTTAAACTTTCTTATTCTATAAGAATGTCTTTAGGATTTAATTAAAGTGAATGTGTTTACATGCTTTCATTTCTTTGATTCTTTTTCCAACATGTTAAATTAGTATGTCATGTGATTTCATGCATTCATATTTTTCAAATTCAAATTTAAAAAATAAAATTATTTACTTTATGTCAAATTTGCATGTGTTGACTAAAGTAGAAATATGATTGGCTATTATCACTACTAAATTCAAATTATTTTTAAAACATATAAATTAATTATCAAATCTGAAAGTGTGCAACTTATATTTTAATTATAAGCTTGCATGTGAAAGAATATAAAGGTGTACTTAGTATAGATTTCCCTTCTCTTTTATGTTATCATAGTTTTGAATAAGAATTTGGTAAGATGTAGGGATCATTTGAAAAGAACCTAACACTTACCTAATTCTATATCCTATTAATTTCAATGTTATCACCTAAGAAGGGTTACCTATACTTGCACACATAAATTGCATAAACAAAATGAATCAATTAATACAACTTTTGCATTCTTCTTTTCCATCTCATTTCTTTTGTACACATGTTTGTATTTAAAGAAAGTGGTATATTAATTTGGACAACCCTAAGGTTGCGAGATTTTAAGTAGCCCTAAGTAGGTCTTGTACCTAGCGCCTCTGGTTAACAATGGCGTTGTACTCACTTATGTCTTTCTTACTTTCATGTGTGCATGTGAAAAATTGGATAAAGAAATCCTTTTCTACTTAAGAAAAATCATACATATTAAACTTCCAAAATTTCTTAAATGGATTACTTAGCATGCATCATAAAATGTGTTAAATATTTTTATTTGTATGTATAGATATGCTAAGGACTCTTTCATATGCATATTATACATGTTGAGAAATAAATGAAGTAATGTGTGTTATATGAATTTGATTCATTTTATTTAATCTTAAAATATCTTTCTTTTTGAAAAGGTTTGTTTAGAGTTCATCTAAACTTAGGATTAATTAAAAGATTTAATCAAAAAATTTACTAAACAAAGCTAAAATGTGAATCTACTTTAGAAATTACTTAGGTTGGGGAAGAAAAGAGAAGTTCTCTTCTCTTTCTCTCTCTTTATAACTTAGTAATTAATTATAGAATTCATTTGAATCTAATCAAAATATGAAATAAAAATCAATCCAAAATAATTAAACAACTTATCAACCAATGTGATCATGACATTGAAGGTCCTTGCGCGCATTTGCCTGATTGCTTTAGAGAATTACAGACGCCAAGATACAGATGGTAGATGCCAAAGTGCAAACGATGGTCTTGGTTGTAGCGAAATTGACTACTTGGTGAAACCCTCCTCTAAGTTGAACATGTTTTCACACTTAGAAAATTTGAACCTAAAGTCATAGCTAAGCATACCACACAAACCTTCAAAGCACACACGTTAGCCTAAGTCACCAAGTCTAACTTTAGGTTAGGGCGGCGCATGGTTTGATGCTTTATTTTATTATGTGATATATATTTTAGACTGGATGTTAGGATGTATGCTCGTAGAATGAATGATATGACACTCTTAGTATAATCATTATTTTCTGTAGGAGATTGTGCTTAAGGGGTGCTATCATAAATAAAAATATAAATGCTTTTGCTTGCAGGTGCTTTATACCCCTAAGCATAATCCACTAGGCTAGGTGGACTTAATCACCCATGTGTGGAGTGATAAGTCTAATATACATGCTTGGGATTTGTGTGATTTGTTTTAGCTAACCTTTATTTTGCAGGTGTTAGTTAGATTTTCACTTTTTCTTTTCATGTAAATTTGTGCGATTAGGATTTTGGAATGATTATTATGGGGATTAGGATGAGCATTGGTCATAAGATCCTATGTTATACACCATGTGAAGTCTTGGAGCATCTACCTTCCAACCATCCAAAAGAATGAACTAAAGAAGAAAGAAGAAAAGAAGAAAGAACAAATAAATCTTGAAGACCCCCATAACAATGAATTCATTGCTTAATTGTAATTTAATTCATTTGTAATCCGGGTTATATAAGGCTAGAGCTTGGCTACCCACATTTGTCTTTTCGGGTTTGTGCGGCGGTGCCTGACCACAACGACCTTTTATTCTTTTTGCGATTAGCTTTATAAATTGATTGATGATTTATTTAGCTTATGCATTAAGTGACATCTTTTCTTAGTTTCTTCCTTATTTTATGTATGACATGGATGTGGATTAGGCTCTTTAGGAAAAAATAAATCTTTTACCAAACTTAACAACTCAAAGTAAAAATTAAGAACTCATAAACTCATCTAAATCTTAAGTTTAAAATCAAGATAAAAGAATTTGCCCCTTAGCTGGATGAATATTTCTTTTGTAATATCATGCACAAATTCCTCTTATTTCACTCTTGATTAGAGGGCTTTCACCTTTGTCAGAGAAACTTGGCTTGGCCTTTGAGAGTCATAGTGGAAACTCACCTCCTCCCTTCTCGCTGATTTTGGCCAATAATTTTATTTTCATGCATTAGGTATATAAATCCTATTAGCCTGAGTCAAAATAATTGTCTAAAAATGAAAATAAAATGAAATTTGAATTACATTAGATCTAAGTCATCTGAATCATATCCCTACATGATCTAGTCTCTTTAGAGAGTAAGTTTAAGGACTTAGTCTCTTTTAAAATAAATAACTGCATAGTTATCTTGCATAAGCATAAAGACTTGCCTACATGTATTTAAATTCATAGAAGGAGTTAGTTAGTGGCCACTCCAAACGGTTGTAAGTACAAGCAGTCGGGTGGTTTGTTCTATCTTATGGAGACAAACCAAATACACATTTTCGCCTTAGATTAAGTTGTGCTTTCGACCCTCGCCAAAGCTCCATAGATTTAGGTTATGATGTTGCTTCTCTTTGTGGGCCATAAGATTAATTCCTCACATCTTAGGCATTTCCTTAATCTTGTGTTAAGGAATCATATGCCTTAAATTTTTAATGAAAAATTCAACTCAAACAAATTAAATCAATTTCAAAAATGTAAAGCCCAATTATAGGTTAGTTTGAGATGATAGTTAGGTTTTCTAGCATCGTGGGCATCTCTTACTTATCTTCCATTTTGGCTTTGATAATAACTCCCCCTTTTTGGTCAATCTCATTTGATCTTAAAAAATGAACTAATCGATTGATAGTCCTTTCTTTTGAAATTTTTGAAGATAACGATCATTTACCTTAATAGAGAGTTTTCCTAAAGAATCCTCATTCCTTAGGATGTAATTAACTATAAGGGCTTTCCCTGTAAGGAACTTAATGAACCCGGTTTAAAATATACCCTACTTTACTTTTTCATGTAAAGTAGGGGAAGAATCTCTGGTATATATACAGACTCATCATCCTTAAGAGTCCTTATTGAGGTGATTAGGTCCATTAAAGGGTTGTGATTTCTATCTTTCAAGATAGTACACTATTCTTTGATGACATACTCGATCACCTGAATAAGCACATCTGCGATCTGTGTGGCATCCTAAAAAGGCAAATTTTTATAGTCATGTCTTTCTCTTCTCCCCAGAGTTGAAAGGCGACTCGTATAGAAATTTTTCTCCACAATTCCATTTTTACACCATGATTTAAAATTATGAGGTATTATTGAAAATTGTTATACTCCAACAATTCATTATGCTAATAAAATCTTTTGTCATGAACTTGTCCTTGTTAAATCAAATGCCAAGTCTATATTTCATTTTTATTATACACTTTCATTTTGGACTTTAACCGAAAAATATGATAAAGTTATGCTGGCATCTACTTTCGTAGTTATATGAAAGGTAACCAAGATGGATTAAGAAATAATTTTAAAGGAAAATGCTAACTGATTTTTTAAAAGGATGATTCACAAAGAGATGTAATGTTAGTTCAAGTAAGAAGAAAGAGAAAAAAAAAAGTAAATACATTTTTTACTCCAAAAACGATGAGGTAAATAAATAAATGATGATGAGTTACTTTCCGAACTCGAAGAATTTTATGCCATATTTCAAATATTAATAAGAAAAAATAAGTGTTTCATAAAGGAGTCATCTAGCTTAGATTGTCTTGTTAATGTTTTAAATAATAAAAATAACAATCTCAAGTATGAATTATTAAGAATAAATCAAAGATCAAATAACTATTCCATGATGGTATATGAGAATAACTAGTTCTAAAATTAACTATCTTCTTACCTATGTGATGTAGATTTATTAAAAAAATTAACTAAAATCATATTTTATAGAAAATGAAATACTCATAAATTACACTTAATTTTTTTTTTTTTTGAAGGACATGGTATGTGGTAACAAGTTTGAAAACATTCTATTTTTTTCTTCTGCATTTAATGGCCTTTTATTGTATTAGTCTAATATATGCCATTTAATTTAGCCTATGCTTTAAATAATTTTACTTTAAAATGTAGGATATTTTGTTGTCTTAAAGCATAATTAGGATCAAATTTAAAAAATATCATATAGCACATGCCACTATAAATTTCTTTTTTGTTTAACATAATTTTAAATAATTCTTATATAATATCTTTCTCATTTTAAAATTTTTTTGAAAATTTTTTTTTCTTTATCATGAATTTGTTTCGGATTGAAAAACTAAATTTATAATTCATAATGAAACTTTATTATTAGTACCAAGAAATTTTTCTTATTTTAATATTGTATGACTACTCATCAATTCATGCTTATTTTTTCATGATGTTCGAATCAAAGATTTATTTTTGAGAATTTTATTTGGATTTAGTTTTGCTAATCATGTGATATACATTCAATATAATCATGCTTATGGAACTTAATTTAAGTCGTATGCCCTTTACCTACCTATGATTAACAACAATATGTTGGCCTTAACAATGCTAGTTAGAAACATGTCTGATCAATATCTATCTAAAAAAAAAATCTAATATACAAAATAAATAATAAAATGATCCCAAAGGACCCCAAACTAAATAGCTCCAATAGGATACATTTTTAAATCTAGTATAGTTTGTCTTGTTATTTGTTGAGAAAAAATTATTGTGATTTTTATTGTTACATCATTATATCTGGTTGAGGAACCTCGACCTTATTAAGAGCTCATTTGGGACAGTTGTAGCTATTTGAGAAGCAACTATGAAGTTATTGCAGAAGAAACTAGTGATAGAAAGTTATTGTTGCTGAAATTGTGATTCTTTTGAAAAATTAAGTTTAAAATCTGTTGTGATGTAGTTGTTTGTGTAGAAAAGACTGCAAGGTCCTTTTGTGTTGAATGTTATGAAACAAAGTGAACAAAAATAAGATAATTGATTTTTCATATATAAACATAAGCCTATTAAATTATATTAAAAGATTATAAATCACATAATAAATACTACAAATATTAAAATTACTAAATTAATTAATTATAAATATATAGTTTAATGTTAATTAGTAAATCTCTAATTAATTATTCACTAAAGTAATTGTTCAATAATCAATTTTTTTAAATAAATTAAACATTAATCAATATTTTATTTTTTATTTATTTATCATAGACAAGTTAATTATCAAATATACAATTTATAATTAAATTTATTAAAGTATAATTATCATAGATTAAAAATTTTAATTTAATCATTAATAATAAATTAATTTAGATAAAACTTATTTATTAAATTAAAAAACGTGGCCATAGAGGGGTAATTTTGGAAAAAAAAATATCATAGACCGCGTGCGGCGGAAGGCTCTCTTGAGTCCCAACTTCGCGGCATCATCACCTCGAATTTCAGAATTTCGGCCAATTGTGTCAAATCCAAACAGTCCTGCGGTGCGACGTAAACTGCACCGCATCCTTATAGCCGTCCCAAACATAGCCTAAAACTCAACCTAGCTTGATTTGAATTAATTGTGGGCCTTACTTTAATACTAAAACTAATTCTGATTTTTTTGAAATATGTTAACAATTTGAGTTTTAGGGTATATTTAGGAAAGTTGTAGTTGTTTAAAAAAAAATATGAAGATATCAAAAAAAGTTTTGTTGTTGTGGTGAATATACAAATTTTTTTATTTAATAAAAGTCATACTACTGCTTTTTGACCACCACCACAACTATCCAAGTTAGATTGAAAAACACAATTTTGCTAGATTAAATTAGAAAATACAACTTCGCCACTACAAATTTCTTAAAATATAACTAATATGTAGTTAGAATGTAGTGCGATGCAGACTGCACTGCAAATCAACGTTGCCCCAAACGAGGCCTTAGTCAACCCATTTTTCTTAGTGCAAAAGAAAATTAAAAAATGCTATATATTTGAAACTTTATAATCAATTTATAACTTAAAGAGTATTGATCAATCCGCTTGAGATATTTTATTTGGTGCGAATTTGATGAAAGCTTGACCCATAAATAAATCAGAATTACATGAAAATCCTACAAAATGAGAGTTTTAGGATTGATTGTTTCACATCTGAATTAATTTTTTTAATGAATGCTGAAAGTTATGTAATATAATAATTTGTGACTCTATCATTTTAAAATTAAATATAGGAAAGATTTACATACAACCACACAATTCTTATATATTTACATATCTAACACTTAAAGTTTGATATTTACTAATCTAACATTTTACTATACATAAAAAGGTGTATTAAATACATAAAAATTGTGTGGTATGTATGTAAATCCCCCTTAAATATATCATCAAATAGAATTTGCGTTCACTGGCCTAAAACACAGTACTTTATTACTATCGATATACCATCATAAACATCTAAATCTCGCTATATGGCACTCCAAAAAAGCATTTAATTATATATGATTTAATAACAGGGACAAAATTGATCATAAATATGAGATTTATTTGGGCTTTTTAGTTTAACAATTTAATTAAAGTAAATTTGCAGTGGGTTAAAAATTATTTGTGAATTTATTTTTATTTGATCATAATGTGTATAAAATCAGAATGGTAAAATTTGTTCTATTCATTTTATAAGATTTGTTGCATTTTATAAATATGAGATTTATTTTGGCTTTTTAGTTTAACAATTAAATTAAAGTAAATTTGCAGTGGGTTAAAATTTATTTGTGAATTTATTTTTATTTGATCATAATGTGTATAAAATCAGAATGGTAAAATTTGTTCTATTCATTTTATAACTGATATGACCCTAAAATTCCTCTACAAGGAAGCGTAAAACAATCGTGAATCAAGACAAGAGATCAGCGTTTATTATCAATTCTTAAACATGGAGTGTTTATAGTCAAATCGGCCTTGACATGAATCTAACAAGCCCAAGATATCATAATTCACATCATTTGAGCATTTAAATATACAAAATACATCATGATCAAGGGGATCATTTTGAGCCGTCAGAAGTGAGTGCACGGGTTTTGTATTTATTACACCTCTCCAATCTATAAATATCTCATTCCTCATACATGGGGAGGCAAAGAGAGAGTTCTAAAGATCCTCACAATCGAGCCATTGACGGTTATCACCACCACCGCCATTGATCCTCTTGCAATCTCGTTTGTCTCCATCAATGACTTCTACTGGATTGTGCGCGCTTTTGTAGTGATTGTCAAAAGATTGTTCAGCATTTTCACTGATTGCTCCACGCTTCACCATCATTCGCTACTACTAGAATCGTATAACTGATCACAACATTTGTTCCTTTCTCATATACATCTGTAATCCCTAGATCGGAAGATCTTGTACTCTTAAATGTGATACATAATGGAAGCTTTTATCGGCATGATTTTTCTCTCTTCGAGGTTTTCCAGAAAATTCGAGTTTTATTGTTCACTCTTTAAATACTGTGTGTTGGATTTCTAAGTAAAAATTTTACTCTACCACAACTAGTTTTCTAGCACGCAACAGATTTGTTGCATTTTATAAATTTAAATTTTAAATAAAATGATAAGTATTTTTATGTCATTATAAAATTGTGACTATTTTGGGTATATTTCTCATTAATAAATTAATTAACATAATCTTATCCATTAACATTTGAGTTATCTTTGCAAAGTGAAATGATTAATTTAGATATTTTATTTTTAAAAAATATATATATTTATTTAGTATTTTTTAGATATTTTATTTTATATTTTTGAAAATAAATTATATCATTTATTAAAACATTCAAAATATTCAAAAATTATACAATATTTATAAAAAAACAACTATCACCTTCAAATCAAAGTATATAAATAGAAAATTATACAATATTTCCAGCCAAACAGTCTCTTTTAATTCGGAGTTGCTTAGGTGAATGTAAGTCAATGTAATAAAACAGAAGTTTATGTTTGTTTTGATAAAATTTTAAAGTGGATTTGCATATGTATCATATAAATATTATATTTTGACATTTCTAATGGTCTCTCTATTTAAAAGTTCAGATCAATTCTTAGGCGATTCTTAGTTGATTATATTGAATGTTATCAATACAAAAAGAATTTAGATAGATAATTCTTCGAATAATATTGCTAGTAATATGATCACATAAGACATTTCGTATAGTTTCATCGAGTATCAGGTGGCAACTAATATGAAGAAGATGGAGCATTTAAGCTTTAATCAAATATTCTCGAAATGTACAGAATAAATTATGATCTTTATCTTGGTCCGGTCCATCTTGATTTTTAATATATATATTATTCCATACAAATAAAAGTAAATTTATTATTTTTAAAATAGGCACTAATAATTTTATAATTACTTTCAAATCTTTTATCATTTTATTTTTAACAAATGTTGAAATAGGGCAAATTCTTTTAGAAAATTTGTATTTTTCACTCCATAGAGAATAAATTAAAGAAATATTTACATACATATCACACAATTTGATAAATTTATATGTCAAATACTTAACTTTTAATTTTTACATTATAACACCTCAAAATTGAATATGTTATCAAAATATCATCATCATTTATTTTTTAAGAATGAAATGTACTTTTTTTATGCAAAGAAAAATATTAGATATATAAATATATAAAAATGTAATGATATGTATATAAATCTTTTTAAATTAAAATTAGTATCTTATGTACGATTTACAGATTTAGTTAAGAGACAATATAGAAATTCAAGTTGTTGGTGGAGAAATGATCCTTCAAAAGACTTTACACGCCATCATATATATATATATATATTGGAGTTTATTGTAAAGATTCTTTCTAATCGGCATAGCTCTTGAGGAATCCTAAATTTCATAGAGAGGCACTTTATAGAGGGGAAATGGGCCCATATAAAGTAAATTATGAGAGGGAATTACAAGGAATATGGGATCAATCAAACTTAAAATTTCAAATAAGATTAGACAGAAGAATTTATTCTATCTCCTCCACTAGAAGGAAATAAAATGAGCAGTATTAATAAATGGTTCAACACGATGACTTTTCGGCCACCCATCATAAGATTGTTTCTCACCAAGACGCTTAACTAAAGAGAAAGATCTGGGTGTATTCATGTTGTGAGATTTGTCTTAAATAGTACTCATATTTAAAAAACCCGGCGTACCTGAAGGTAAATAAATAAATCGTAGATATGCCAGGTCAAGACATCTCGACGCCACCCCGCAGAGATCTTTGGATTGAAGTTATATGGGGCTCGTTTATCATTCTTGAGCTCGAGCTCGGCTCAAGCTCGATTCAAGCTTTTAGGATGGTGTTCAAGCTCGAGCTCATTTTGTTGACCTTCATATATGTGTTATAAATCAAGACAAGCCCTAAAGTCAAATTCGATGGGCTTCGGAAGTGATAATGCTTCACCGAAAATGGTCTAAACGACCTCTGATCGACGAACGGACTTCACCGTCGTGTTCAGAACGTCGAAATTGATCAAAATATAAATATTGCAAAATCTAACGAGCAATTGATTAAGTGCACGAGCTATCAAAGTGTCGACGCGCATATCAGTCGGGAAGCTGCGATAATGTTCGAACAACCTCTATTCACGAAATTGATCGCGCCGTTAGACTCGAAATATCGAAAACTATCAAATGAGACCACTCGTGCTCAATTTGAATGAGTTTACGTCGCCGAACGATCAAGCGATAACGCATTTTAACCGAAATGACCCAACGCCGGTCACTCAAACCAGTTATAAAACGGACGTCATCGTCCGAATATTGAAATTACCTATAATAAATATTTAATTTGACTAAAATTATCGTAGTTAAAATTTCGTCAAAATTAATACGTATTTTGAGATAAATCTATTTAATTATCTCTTAATCACAAACGTTGAATACCTTGAAAATGGCAGCCGCCCACTCCAATACCTCCAATTCAGCCAATAATGGGCTGCCACATCATCCATCCTATGCTTACCCCATGTGAAACGGCCGTAATTTCTATTTCACGCATGTGACAAGAAGTCTTTTCGGTCGAACATGGTGATCTCTCTGGAGGGCAGGTCGAGTAGCTTGATCTTTTTCCGTTAGAACTCCACAGCCAAAGCCTGAGCTGATAATCTCCTCTGACTATCCGGCTCTCCCGTTCGAGCTTCACAGCCGAAACGGAACCAACATAACCGGAGACTCCCTCCCGTCTAGCCCCTGCACACAAGAGCTGCAGCTCATTTTGGCAAGCAACTCTCCTCCTCACGCGTGGTTAAACATCTGGGAGGAGCCTGCGGTCGGCGTAATCAGATTGCTGCGGTGGCGATGCAGGAGGTTAGAAGGATGCTTAGCTGCTTCTTCTCCTATCTATGATCGTGTGGAGCGGTGTTCTCGTGAGAAGTGGGTGTAGAGAGTGCATGAGGGATCTGTTTGCTTCTTTGTGGCCAACAGTGATCTGGTGGAGTGGAAGAAGGGAAAGCGAGCTTGTTATGCGGAGCAGAGGTAGATGGGAAAAATGTAGATGACTTCTGCTTAGATCTATTTCGGTTTGGTTTGATATTGATATGGATTTGCAAAGATTCTTCCTGGGAAGGGTGTTTTGAGGGTTGGAAATCTGAAGGGCTCGCAGACTTTGGGTGCCGAGATCTGCGACGAGAATTGAGATGCAGTACGATCAGCGGAAGAAGATTGCACATGAGATGGACTTCTTCTCTGAATATGGGGATGCCAATAGATATAAAATACTTGAGGTCATTGGGAAAGGAAGTTATGGAGTCGTATGCTCTTCCACAGACACTCATACTGAAAAAAATGGCGATCAAGATGATACATGATATTTTTGAACACATCTCTGATGTTGCTCGAATTCTTCGTGAGATCAAACTTCTTAGCCTTCTCAGACATCCTGACATTGTTGAGATAAAGCACATCTTGCTACCGCCATAAAAAAAAGATTTCAGAAATATTTATGTTGTTTTTGAACTTGTGGAGTCTGATCTTCATCAAGCTATTAAGGCTAACGATGACTTAACAAAGGAGCATTACCAGTTCTTTCTTTATCAACTATTGCATGCTTTGAAATACATCCATACAGCTAATGTTTATCAACGAGATTCGAAGCCAAAGAAATGTGGGAGAATTTCTCTAAGAGAGGGAAAGAGAATTAAAACATCTAATGGGCAAGAAATTGAAGATGAGGATGATGCTAGCCTAAGCTTGAGATGAGCTTATGAGGAGAAGATAAAAATCAAAATGCTAAAATATATATGTATATTTTGTGTTATGCAGGTGTGAAGATCTCATTATGCTCAGTAGAGCTGATGAGTTTGAAGGCGTTATGATGATCTAGCAGGCGAAGACTCTGGCAGTAATTACAGACACGACCATTATCTCGAGAAATGGCGGGAAGGCGAATAGACTCGATCACGACTCTATCTGGGGATGATGTCGAGGTACGAAATTCAAATGACAGAAGACTTGATTAATTTAATGCAAAATAAACTCTAAGCTCAAAATTAAAATCTAAATGAAATTGCAGATGTTTGAAGACCCTGTTATGCTCAGTAGAGCTAACGGGTAGAAAATCACCGTAGTGTCATACAAGACAGATTATGCTCGATGAGGCGGGAAGGTCGAATAGTTCCGATCTGACATGCGGGGACGCCGAGGTGTCAATTTTAGATTGATGTGAGACTTAAACAAAATCAAATAAAAGTGTTGACGAGCTTAAATTAAACTTATTTGAAAATGATAAATTAAAGAATAAATCTACATATATGCTCTTTTATGCAGGTGTTTGAAGACCCCGTTATACTCAGTAGAGCTAACGGGTAAAGACCTCGTAGTGTCAGAACCAGCGGCGTTATCTTCGATGAAATAGCGAAGGTCGAATCTGATCAATCCCTATGCGGAAAGACATGAGAGGCTGCCAAATTGACAGAGGACTTGATTAATTTAATAAAGAAATAAACTCTAAGCTCAAAATTAAAATATGAATTAAAATTGCAGGTGTTTGAAGACCTCATTGTGCTCAGTAGAGCTGATGAGTTTGAAGACCCCTCTACGCTCAAAAAAGCATGACGGGTTTAAAGGCTATGACCGTGGTGTCGCAAGACACCGACTGCTGCGCTTAAAAGAGCTTGACGGTTAGGTCAAAATAGTCCCCGATGCAGCTCCCTACGTGGGGATGATGCCCGGAGGCAATCGAAATTTGGATTGACACAAAGCTTAAATATTTTTAAATAAGAGTATTAATAAGCTTAAATTAAACTTAAATGAAAAAATGATGATCGAAGCCAAACTTACTTACAAAAAAAAATTCTAAAGGTCTTTAAATAAGAATGAGTTTATAAGCTTCTTAGCGATCGCGAACTAAGTTTCATTGAAACTTAAAGAGCTCAATGAGCTATGAACTAGATGCCAATAAATAAATATTAATCTAAATAATTGAATAATATCTGAAATGCCAAATGCCACCGGATTTGCAACATATCATACAAGCAAACATAAGATATTAATTAAGGCATTCTTAGATACACCTGCATGTGCTCGGACATAAAGATTTAAAGTGTAAATTTTAATGTATGAAAAGACTGCGCAGGCTAAATTGGAATCAATTAAATATTAATCTGAAAAATCTAATAAGATATTAGATCAATCTATAACATCTTCTACGTCACTGGATTCAGAACATATCATACAAGCGAACAGAAGACATTAATTAAGGCATTCTTAGATACACCTGCATGTGCTTGGACATGGAGATTTCAAGAGCAAATTTTAATGTCTGAAAAGACTGCGCAGGCTAAATTGGAATCAATTAAATATTATTTTGAAAAATCTAATAAGATATTAGATTAATCTATAACATCTTCTACGCCACCGGATTCACAACACGTCATACAAGCGAACAGAAGATGTTAATTAAGGCATTCTTAGATACACCTGTATGTGCTCGGACATAGAGATTTAAAGTGTAAATTTTAATGTTTGAAAAGGCTACGCAGGCTAAATTGGAATCAATTAAATATTAATCTGAAAAATCTAATAAGATATTAGATCAATCTATAACATTTTCTACGCCACCGGATTCGCAACACATCGTACAAGCGAACAGAAGGTGTTAATTAAGGCTTCAATTGAACTCTTGCATTCATTATAAAACATATTTAAAATTCAAATTAAATACCTTAAAATTATGCAAGCAATCTAAAAAATACACCATGCCGGACATTATCTTGAATGCTTAAATTTAGTGTCGAGGATCTTTGCGGGTTGATTCGGTTGAGTCTACTGTGTTAAAAAATCTAATGATGTTGTTATAGCTTTCTCCTTTAAGAAAATCTCGAGATATTTATTTGGTAGTATAATGACTATCTCCTAACTCTCCAATAATAGCTGAGTTGATTGAAGATATCAACTAGAGGGGTAAATATTATCAAAATATTTATTATATTATATTCAATATTCTCAAATTCAAAATCCTCGAAATATAAATCTAGGTCTAATCCTCTATAATTAAATTAATAGAGTGACAAGATCAAACAATAAATTAAATGATTTAAATACATGGGACGACACCATCTTTGAATGCTTAAACTTAGTGTCAGATGTTGTGGGGTTGATTTAGGTTTAGTCTTGTGGATCCTTAACAAAAAAAAATCTATAAGAATTTCAACTTAGTAAAATATCACATTATATCATGACGTAGATCGATCCTCGTTGGGAGCTAAACGAGTTGATAAGATCTAAAGTTCTCAAATATATTTGATTCAATCAATTAACCATCCGATGATGGTCGTGTTAAATGAAAATTTAACGAGGGATACTTCAATCAAAATATGATTACAATCTCAAAACAAATTAACTTAGATTGAATCTCAATCAAATGTAGAATTTAAATTATCATTAAGCTATAAATGTCTAAATGAAATTCAATTTTAAAGAACTTAAAGCTAAAATCAATCCACCTTCCAGTTTGTTGGAGATGACAAATTAAGAAAATAGCTCACAAAGGAGTCAAAGTCAAATACACCTATGTATTTACTCTCAAACAATCTCATGGGATGTAGTATGTGTCCTCTTGCGTGCTTGGCCATGGTTCCACATGATCGATTCTGACCGAGTCCTTCGGGTGGTTTAATAAATGGAATTATTATTATATTACGGTCACGGTTGCATATGCTCCAATAAATTGTCTTTTGAGTTGTGAACCATATGGTATACTTGATAGGGCAAAAAACTCTCTTGGTAGGTAGACTTAAGCTTGTCTCCAGACAACACTAGTCTACAATTTCTGATGGCGTAACCCATGTTCTTGTGAGGATCGCTGTTGTTTCCTCCTCAAAGTAGACTAGGGACCACGGACGGATGACGGAATCATGGGATCTAGATCGTGTCATCATTCCCCAATCACTTTAAGTTAAATATAATGAATTTCATAAATCTCAATTTCAAAACTCCACATCTTCTATTATCATCGCCTAAGCGATCTAACTAGCCTTGAAAGTTCTCTCAACATTGAGGGGTAATTAACTATGGTATTTCATAGGAAACAAGATCTAAAGTCCTCATAAAATGAGGGTGAAATCTCTGGCGTGTCTTATCTACTATTCCATCGCTTCGAAATTACCGACATTTAAATCTACTCTTTTCATCGAAGAGGTCGGTGGCAAATTTTCGGAGCCCACACGTTTAAAAAATTTTTTTTCAAGCTCGATTCAAATTGGGCTTATCGAGCTTGTTAACAAGCAGCTCATTTAAAGAAATAAACGAGCCTTAATCGAACTTATTCGCGAGCATCATGTTGAGAAATATAAATGATACTGTTTATGAACATGTTTTAATCGAGCCGTAATCGAGCTTGTTCCGAGCTTTAAATGATACTATTCATGAACATAAATGAACTGAACAACAACTTGTTCAAGCTTGTTCATTTAGCAATCGAGTTTTTATAAAAGTATTCAAGCTCGTTCGATTAGTTAAATGAATGAACATAAACGAGCTCTAATCAAGCCGAGTCACAAATAGCTTGTTGAATGCTCGGTCCATTTGCAGCCCTAACAGCAGCTTGTGATTTTTTAGGGAGGAGGGAGATGTCAACTTATGGTTACATATAAGTCTAAAAATGTGAAGAAAAAAAAACAATTTAGCATATAAAAATACATATAAATTCAATAAAGATTTACTTAATTGATAATTAAGTCATTTGTCTTCATTATAGATTTCATTGCTAATCATAGATAATTATAACTTCAATTTTTTTTTGTGCATAAGATGACCCTCTTTCTGTTTACAAAAAGAAACACTATGATAGCTAATACAATACAATAAAAATTTTAAAATGGCCAAATGTAATGATAACAAACTTGAATGATAACCATAACAATACAATTAATTACTAAAAGTAATGGATATACGATCGAAACTAAAGTTGAATAGTGTATTTTCTTAATAAGATAAAAATTAGGTTTGTCAGCTTAAAAATTTTCACTTGTAGATTAGTCAAATATCACGTCTCCACTACAATAGCAACAAATCCTCACTTCTAATGGGAAAGTATAACTAAAGTTGAGTATAACTTTAATTTCTAGATAAATTATCTTTATTAACATATTAGCTAGATTCAAGATCCTTAGAATCATCATCCTCCAAAGCTAATCAAATGTAGTGATAATGAATTGGATGTGCTTTATACTAGCATGATAACCTAGCTAGATTATTTTTCCTACTCAAGTCTATAAGATGGAGCTCTAACGTGTGGGCAGGATTTGAACCTATGATTTTGGCAACAACTTCTAAGGTAGAGGCGAAGCTAAACCTTTATAATAAGAGCGAGCAAATTTATTAGGGGGTGAGAATTTTTAAGTATTAGAAAAAAGCTTTATTGAGAGAGGTAAACTTATTAAATTATCTTGTCTTTTAAGAGAAATATTAAATATTAGAAAGGGCAATTGCTCATCCTGAGTTGTATGTGATTTTGCCTATTTTATAAGGACCTAACTAACCGGACTATTTTGCACCCACCCATTAGCTAAATTTGTTGTTAAATGAATAATAGTGATGTCATAATGAAGCGCACTTTTCCTATACTTTTATTAGAATTCTTCCAAGAATGATCACAGCCAAGCTATCTTCGTGCTTGCTGCAGTCGCATCAATATATTATATCTTAATAATAGAAAGAACAACTATTCTGTTGTAAGTTTAAAACCCAATTATTGATTATCATCATATCACCTAAAGAGTAAACAAACCTACCAATACTTCTATTGCTAGGGCTGTAAATGAACCAGTGCACTCGTTGAACTACTCGAACTCATTAATGCTCGTTCATATTTGTTCAAATTAATAAACAAACAAGCTTGAACATTTTTTGAAAACTCTAAGGTTAAATGAATTGAACATGAACATGATCGTACTTGCTTGTTTATGTTCATGAATATACTCATTTATTGTTTGGCAAGTAACTTATTAAATACTTGATATTAAGCTCGGTTATAATTCATTTATTATCTTTAAAATACAAGTAAATATAACTTATAAAATTTTAAATTATATATTTAATAAAAATATATTATAATTTAGTAGTGTTGCGTGCTAGAGAATTTTATTCCGGTAGATCACGAGATCTTAGGTAGCCAAAATTATCAACACACCTGGCGGGGATATGAGCAGGGGTTATCACGTGGAAAACCCGTTAAGGAAAAAACGGCCCCTGTAGAACTTTCACTATGTGTTCAAAGTTCTGAGGTCCTTGCTTCTCGTTAGTTCGGAGAAGAAGGTGTTCTGAGGTGGAAACAATATTAGAGTGTGTAAAAATACAATATCGGTCAACTCCAACCCAAGGAGAAGTTTCCCAAAAGCGGCGATCTTACAGGAGCAACCTCTTGATCTTGAGGAGAAAGGAGCGGCAAGCGATCTTTTCTAGTCCCCAGGCGATCTCTAGGCGAGCTCGATCTTGACCTTCTTGGTGGTGGCGGTGGTGAAGATGATGGCGTCAAGGTCGTGGTGGTTCTCGAGCTCTGGTCTCAAATCGATTTGTCCCCAGGTGAGAATGAGGCTCTATTTATAGTTTTTTGGGAGTGGCCTTGTAAATTCATGGAAAACTCCAACCACTCCCATCGGACGGCCCAGTGTGATCCCCTCGATCAGACGGTGTATTTTGATGATCTGGGTGCCTTAATGATGTCGGAATTGGGTGATCTTGGATTCGTTGGATTCGTCTTGACGAGCCGCTCGATCTGACTATAAATATGTCAGTTTTGGTGACCATTTGGCGGATTAGGATCCATTTTCATGCTCTGATAGCTTGATCTGAGTCGATTCGAGCTCGGATCAGTATGCTTGATTATGTTCGCCTCATCGAGCCGCTTTGACTGTAAGCTTGAAATCGGTGATTAGATCGACATTTCAAAAATGCCTTGAGATTCGCTGAATGATTAATTTTCCGCGACGTATCGTTGCCTATTTTTTTGACATTATCTCAAATATCCAAAAATATATGTCAAATACTTGAAAATAGCAAATTCTTCAATGAAATTGAGAGTCCATCAATCAAGTGATTTTGAGAACAAATCTTCATAGAGCACAAGATTATGACCGGAAGTCGCTGGCCGCAAATGCGCAGTATGCGCTGCGCGATTTCGAGGTTACTTGATCCATCCGCAGAATCAGAGTCATGGCGCTACATGGGGCCTGCGCTCGGAAGGCCATGCATCTACTCTCGCTACAAGTACACATGGCGCACCTACCATGGCTGGTCACGGGCATCGGATGGTGGGCCACGATCGCTGAACGCTGGAGCTGGTCTACGGGTCGGCTGGCTGGGTCATAGGTCACGGGCTACGAAGCGCTGGCGGTCGAGTCGCTATGGACCGCTGGTCATCTGGCGGCCACTGGCCATGTCGCTATCTACGGTTCACCGAGGTTTATGTCCGCTGGCTCTGGGTCGGCGGTCGGACCTGAGGTCCGGGCATCATGGTCTGCCATGGGTTCTACCGGGTCGTCTGACATGGATGGCTGGCATACCAGGCCCAGAATATGGTCCATGTCATGGCGGGCCTGGATGCCACGTCCAATGCGCTTTGATGGCTAAATGGCTAGCTTCCAAGCACGCTTTTTACTTTTGCTCTAGAAGGGTCTATAAAACCCCTGTAAGAGGGAAAGGCACACTTTTCTCATCTCCTCTTCTCCTCTTAGTGCATAGCCTCCCTGTGGGAGTTTGGGCACTCTTTTGATCCACCTCCTCTCCAGCCAGAGTGCAGCCCTCCCCTGGGAGTTTGGGCACTCTTCTTGGATCAACCCCACTAGTGCATACCTCCCTCGGAGTTTGGGCACTCTTCTTGATCAACCTCTACCTCCTCATCTCCACCAAGCTGAGTGCATACCTCCCCCGGTGGGAGTTTGGGCACTCCTCGAATAATTTTATCTCGATCGACGAAGTTGTCGGATGGTCGAGACCGCGATGGTCGGCCGACGGGCGCGAATGCACCAGACCGACGGCGCGGACACGCGATGGGCTGGGGATGACCGGCGACGATGGTGGTGACCGAAGATTGCCGCAATGGTTGGTCAGAAGACCGCTGGCGTGCAGAAGGACCGGGTACAGATGACCGCGACGGTGCGGACGGTCATGGTGACCGGTGCCAGAATCGACGCGAGCGCTAACGAGTCGGCGGGATGACCACGATGGTCGGCGGGCGATGCGAAAGAGTCACGGCGCGACCGACGATGGGCGGCCGACGGGTGGTGAATCGGGCGAATCGGTCGACGGCATGATCGACGCCTGTAGCCGGGATGACCGCGACGATGGTGGTGCGATCGGCGGAAGTCGGCGACGGTGAGGCGGACGGTTTCAATGGTACCGACGGGTGTGGTTGGTCGCAGCGAATCGGCGACCCGTGACTCGGCGATCACGGCCGGTCGAGATTCTATCCCAGGTTGTTTATCGAGGGTCGGCGATGACAACTCGGTGAAGAGGTTGAATGAATCCGCTGGCGGAGACCCATCCGGTTGTTGCCGAGGTCATGTCAACTCGATGACCGAATAACCGCAAGATTTTGACCGCAATTGCGGCGAAGTAACCTGCATAAAGAGAATTGAATCCGCCGAGGATTTTGACCCATAGTGTTTGTCGACGCATGACGCAACCCGATGTAAGAGGTTGAATTGAACGGAGATTTTGACCTATCCGGTTTGTCGAGCGACTGGCGACGCTAACCTGTATGGAAGAGGTCGGTCAATCCGGATTTTGACCTATCCGGTTGTTTGTCGAGCGCGACTGATGACAACTGCATGGAAGAGGCCGGAATCAACTGGCGAGATTTTGACCCATCCGGTTGTTTATCGAGTGTTGATGACGCAACGCTGGAAGAGGTACAAAGTTTTGACCCATCCGGGTTGTCGAGTACCGACGTTAACTGATGGGCGAATTGAATCCGGATTTTGACCCATCCGAGGTTGTTTATCGGCGTGTTACGATGACGCTAACCTCGTGGGAGGTACAAGTTTTGACCCATCCAAGGTTGTTTGCCGAGTGTGACTTCGATGTTAACCTGCGGGGAAGAGGTGAATCAATCCCGAGATTTTGACCTATCCGGTTTGTCGTCGATGACTCGGCGACATTAACCCGATGGAAGAAAGAACCGCCGAGATTTTGGCCCATCCAGGTTGTTTATCGAGTGTTTGCTCATGACGCTAACTCGTGGAGTAGGTACAAAGTTTTGACCTATCCAAGGTTGTTTGTCGAGTGACTGGCGATGTTAACCGTGGAAGAGGTTGAATTGAATCCGGTGATTTTGACCATCCGAGGTTGTCCGGTGTTTGCCGATGACGCTAACCGTGGATTGGGTGAAAGTTTTGACCTATCCGGTTGTTTGTCGAGTACGATGTTAACTCTGGAAGAGGTTGAATTGAATCCGGCCGAGGATTTTGACCCATCCGGTTGTTTTGTCGGTGTTACCCGATGCTAACCTGTGGAAGAGGTTGAACAATCCGCCGAGGATTTTGACCATCCGAGGTTGTTTGTCGAGTGTTACCCACGACGTTAACCTCGTATGGAAGAGGTTGAATTGAATCCGAGGAGATTTGACCCATCCGAGGTTGTTTATCTGTGTACGACGCTAACAGAGTACAAAGTTTTGACCATCCGGTTGTTTGTCGAGTGACCCGGCGATGTTAACTCGTGGAAGAGGTTGAATTGAACTGAGGATTTTGACCCATCCGAGGTTGTTTATCGGTGTTTGCTCGATGACGCTAACTCGGGTAGGTACAAAGTTTTGACCTATCCAAGGTTGTTTCGAGTGACTCGCGATGTTAACTCGCGGTGGAAGAGGTTGAATCCGCCGATCGACCCATCCGGTTGTTTGTCGTGTTACCCGGCCGGGCGCAACTGCAAAGAGGTCATGGAAGTCCACCTCAATGAGATGGCGACCGGAGTCGAAGTCGGAATGACCGACGACGATGGTGATGACCGGCGAAGGATGGCGCACGACGACGGCCATCGACGCGACCGCAATGGTGGTTGGCTCGACGGTTTCGGTAACCGACAACACGTAGTCGGGCGCATCGACGCCAGATTCGCAGGGATGGCCAAGATGACCGCAGAGGTTGTCAAGATGACCGACGGAGATTTCGGCGCATCGGCGTCGAGTTGGCAATGACCGACATCGTGGTGGTGGTGATCGTGGGTGGTGACCGCAAGATGGTCCATGGTCTCGGCTGACCGACGGAGATGCGTAGTCCTCCTTTGTAAGAAATAAGATTTCAAACTTCAAGATGGTTCAACAGCTGAAATGTCGTAACTTACATGTTAGAGATATAATGAATCCATCGGATTTTGACCCATCCAAAGTTGTTTCGTGATGTATCCACATTAACCTGTGGAGTGGGTACAAAGTTTTGACCTTTCCTAGGTTATTGGTCGAATATTATTCGCCGACGCTAACTGCATGGAAGAGGCCGCTGGAAGTCCACCAAGGACTTTTGACCTTTCCGGTTGTTTGTCGAGCTTTGCTCGCGCTAACCCGCATGGAAGAGGTCGCGAAGTCCACCAAGGACGCTTTGACCTATCCCGGGTTTGTCGAGTGTTTACTCGACGCAACCCGCATGGAAGAGGTCGCGGAAGTCCACCAAGGACGCTTTTGACCTATCCGGTTGTTTGTCGAGTGTTTACCGATGACGCTAACCCGCATGGAAGAGGTCGCGAAGTCCACCGGACGCTTTGACCTATCCCGGTTGTTTGTCGTTTACCATGACGCTAACCCGCATGGAAGAGGTCAATATTTGTATGAGCTTGTAGCCGAGTTGACCATCGATCTTTGCCTTTCGTGCTGTCGACTTGCTTATCTTTGAGATTAAGAGTTGCTTGGGGTATGTCGTATGAGTCGATTGATTCTTTTCCAATTGACGGATATCCTTGAATGGGTCTTTCGATTTCTTCCTTCGCTTGGTGGCACTCTTGTGCCCTACCGCTGGAAAGTGGCGTAATTTCTCTTGATTTATAATTCCACTTTAAAGGTCGCCACTTGACGCTATCCTCTTCAATAAATGTAGGGATGTTTGAGAGTCGATATTTCCTCCGATTAAGTCATCCGAGGTCACCGCCGAGGAGGTTTTGGGGAGGTTGTCGCTTCTTTTTTTTTGAGATGTTTGAACATCACCTTTGGGAACCTTCTTCCGCTTGCTGCTTGGTGGTTCAAACTATTGCCGATGAGCACTGATAGCTTCGTCAGTGGAGATTTGTGCCTCTATTCGGTGGACCAGGTCAGCATAGGAATGGACTATCTCCCGCATTAATGATGAATAAGTATCCCCGGAGTCCTCCGAGAAGCACGCCCCTCAAGAGCTCTGGATCTACTCCTGGTATCTGTCGGGCTTCAGAGGAGAACCTCTGGAAGTATTCTTTGAGGGACTCTCCATCGTTCTGGCGGATTCCAGAGAGATGTGATGAATCCCTCTATGATGATTCTCTTATTCGCCAGAACTGCTCTACAAAAAATCGCGAAGCTCTCCAAATGATCGACGGACTTAGCGAATAGAACCAAGTACCAGCCCGTCCCTTTGAGAGTCGCCGGAATACGACACAAGACAGTCATTTGCAGAATGTGCATGATCGCTCAAAGTGATCGATATGCTCGCACGACGGTTGTGCCATCGTAAGGGTCCATGCCGGGAAGCTTGAATCTCGCCTAATCGGGTATCGAGATGATCTCGAAGGACGAAGTTTTGAAGAGGCGGCGGAGAATGGATCATTGATTGTCACGGAACTCTTCCCCGCACTGCCGTCGAAGTTCATCACGATAAGGTGACGTGGAGTTTCACCGATACAGGCCGAGCCATTCGTGGGTGAGAACGGCGTATCCGTTCAAAGATCTGGATGTGGTGCCAAGGGGTTCTCTACTTTTGATCCCGAGATTCCTGCAATCATTCTCGTGAAGAAAATATGGATTATGCCAGGGCCGAGAACGTGGCTCTTCCAGCGTGTTGGAACGCTTTTGCCGGCCTCTCAGAGTCAAGAATTTCGCTCGGGAATCCTCCATCCTTGAACGCGATCTTCCAAAGAGGGGCCCTGACCCTCACCCACGGGACGCTATGTAGAGAAGTGTTGGAGACTTACGCCCCTGATCCCCGAGAATGAGGAGCGCTGGAGCAAACCCCGCTTACCAACCATATTGGAGATATAGCAATGGGGAACTTGTTCCCACGACGGCGCTAAACTGCTGCGAGAGAATTTTATTCCCAGATGCAGATCTTCGTCTCAAAAATTATCCAACACACAAGGGGATATGAACACGTGGGTTATAATGGAAAACCCGTTAAGGAAAACCACTGGCCTTGCCACCAGAACTTTCACTATGTGTTCAAAGATACGTGTCTCGCTTCTCGTTAGTCGAGAAGAAGGTGTTGGTGGAAACAATATTCCAGTGTGTAGAAAAATACAATCGGCCAACTAAACCCAAGGGGAGAAGTTTCCCAAAAGCGCAGAACGATCTTGGGAGCAACCCCTTAATCTTCGGGAGAAAGGAGCGGCAACTGGTCTTTTCTAGTCCCCTGGGGGTGATCTCCTAAGGGCGAGCTCTCGATCTTCAGGCACTACTGGTGGTGGCACTGGTGGTGATAGATCGTCGGCGTCGACCAGTTCTCGTGAGCTCGTCCTCAAATCAAATTTTGTCCCCTAAGGTGAGAATGAGGCTCTATAGTTTTTGTGCCTTGTAAATTCATGGAAAACTCCAACCACTCCCATCGACGGCATCCCCTCGACCGTGACGGTGTATTTTGATAATCCGGTGCCTTAATGATGTAATGGGTGATCTTGGATTCGTTGGATTCTTTGACGAGCCGACCGACTATAAATATGTCGCTTTAGTGACCATTTGGCGGATTAGGATCCATTTTCATGCTCGATAGCTTGATCCGAGTTGATTCGAGCTTCGGATCGCATATGCTTGATGTTGCTATGTTCGTCATCGAGACCATTGACCGTGTTTAACAAATGATGGTGATCGAAGCATTAAAATGCCTTGAGATTCGCTTGATCGATTAATTTTCGAGGATGTATCAAGTATAATTTATAAAATATATTATATATTTAATTAAATATTTATATAATATAATTGAGATTATAGCTTTATAAATTTTAGGATAAATGTTCAAAGTAAAAAATTAAAAACATATATATGAATTATAAAAATGTTTAACTAAGGCTAAAAAAATTACTTTTAAATTGATGACCCAACAAACTCAAGTCATGGCTCACAGGCTCAGCGCTTATTTAGAAGCTGAGTCCTGGATCTCGTGGTTTTTTCTTATTCTCGCATTTGCAGTTCACGCTCTAAGCCTTAAGTTGACTTCGTCCCTTAAAGCAAAGGTCTAAATCCTCTTCTGCATCGACTTCCACTGTTCATTACCTCGTCTTGACGTTGCCTTCCACCGACCACTCCCTCATCTTCATATTAACTTTTGTCGGCGTATCATATTATCAGAACATTTAGCTTTTAATTTGTTTATATATGCTTTAGCCAAATTGCCCCTAATTAAATTTTTCATGATTTAATTTCTTTTTAGAATCTAGATTTTGTATTGTGTGGAAAACTTGCATAAGATTTAAGAGGATAACAGCAGCAAAAAATTAGAGAAAACTTAAGTATTCATTTAAAACTCGTTAATTAACTCAATTACATATTCATTCGATTATTTCAAACAAGTCAAGTACAAATCAAGCTTGAACATAGATAAAATTAAGCAAGCCAAGTCAACATCTATAAAAGTTTCGCCGAACTGAACCAACATGAACAATTTTAATTTATTCAAGCCAAGTCCAATCCGGAGTACTCATTCTCGCTCGCTCCGCTTTCGACAGCCCTCTTTGCCATCAATATATTCAATCATGTCAACATCAACATATCTATGCAGTTCCAAGTCAAACTTTCAAAAATATAGAGCCTAATCTATATGACATATCAAATACCTAGGCTACTTCAATAACTCCCAATGTTATTTGCTTGGATGACTCATGCATCGTTTTGTAAGTCCCATAGCTTTAGCAATATCAAGTTCAACACATTAAACAATACATATGAATGTCAGTAGAAATAGAATAATACATTTTTCATATAGACTTTTTATTCTTAATCGAAAGCAATTGTTCCTTTGACAACTAAAGTGATTGCCCAAAAAAATACTAACAAGCTTGTCATCTCTAATATTGAACCTACTAAGCACTATCTTTACATCATTATTACTTCTAGTTCTCATTTAAAACATGTATTTATTTAACAACACCCAAATATGGCATTACACTCCTTAGATAATGCATTTTCTGAACCCACATACACTCCTTCACATAGGGAGTGCAATTCCTGCTAAGTTACACTAACAATTATCCTAAGCCAACAACTTAGAAAAAGGAAAATAAAAACACTTTAAACCAAAAATTGACTAAGATAAAGGTCATGAGTTTTATATTTGTATGAAAGCAAACATCACTTTCAACCAAAAATATTTTATCAAAAATAAATTTTAGCAAATAGATACTAATTTTAATATTTTGTAATTTAAAAAATAATTTCAGTAATATGAATTTCAACCAATGAATAGTCATTTCAGTATAATATGAAATTAGCTTCAGCAAAATAAATTCAAATTTTCTAAAAATAATCCCATTTAAAACGATTTCATGTTTTGGAAAAAATAATTTGAAAATTTGGAAAATAATTTTAGATTTTGATAAATATGAAATCAAATTTCAGCACACATAAATATAAGTATCAAACCAAAAAACCTAGATTTTCACTAAACCAAATATAATTATCTAAAAAAGTATATAAACTTGATTTAAATAAAATATAAAATTAGATTCTTGCAATATATATAAATAAAATAAAATTTTAGCAAAATAAAATCAGATTTTAGAAGACGGTAGACACAGATTTTAGTAAAATATATAAAAGTAATTTTAGAAAATATAAATCTAGTTTCAACATAATCAATTTTAAGATAATGAAAGTTATTGATAACAGATAATTGGTGGAACATGAGCACCGAATGCAGCAACTTACACGTGCCTCACTCCTGTAACTAATCCTGATATTTTCAATTATCAATCCCTCTATATATATAACACCTGTAGCTATAATGAGTGATAGATATACGTTAGTTCATATTTTTCCCTCGGTTGCCTTCTTCCTAAACTTATGTAAGTGTTGCAGGCAATTTCCCATAAGCCAAATGTTCTTCATGGTATTAGAGCTTCTTGCTTGATTGGTTACCAAACTCTGTAATCTCTTTCCTATCACAGTTGAGTTGTCATGGCAGAAGCATTTTCATCAGTCACTGTAGAACCAATCAGAGAAAGGAAAATTGTTCCCAAGCTCAAGATGTAAGCATTCCGTCGCAGTTGAAGTTCCTGATCTCCTATATCAAAAACATCAATGCCACCCAATTAACAGTAGACAACCATTAGATATGACAATCTCAAGTATTAAAACTGTTTCGAGCTAATGGGTTTGCAGGGTACTTGGCTAGGCTCACGGTATGCCCCACAAAATTTGCCATCACCGAAGAAGGTACTACAACTACAAATCCAGACTCTTAACTATTGAACCTCATCGACCATAACTACACATCAACACTTTATGCTATAATCTCTCCTTCTATTCTTGTCACGACCTGGGCCGGGAGTTTGGAATATCAAGGCGGGAACATACGGTTTGATGGATAAAAGAAAAACTTACATAACACTTCTAATATTAAATAAAATCTCCAATCATACAAGAGTCTGATAACGATGATTTAACAATTTGTCACACATATATATATAACAAAGTTCATACATACAATTTAAATATAATTCAACATAACTAACATAATTACCTATCTCCAAGTCTTTCTACTGATAAACATTACCCTCCTTCTATCGGTATTTAGTTGGATGGTTAGAAAAAAATTAAACAACTAACAATTGAATAAAATTCAGTCGGTTAATTATGCTATTACACTATAGTAAACAAGAAGTTAGAACTAGTATGCATGTTAGTTTTTGTTATCACATATACATAAAAGTAATTGCTCAAACAATCAAACATATGGGAGGTAGGTACAGATAAACATTTCGTGTGAACTTTTGTTTTTATATTTATCATCCATTTTAGGAGTCACTGTCTAAACATTTACCAATACTCATCCAAAGAACAAGTAGTCATTACCATTTGTCAATTATTTAATTCACGCAGCATTTAACATAGTGAATTTTACTTTCAACATACACATTCAAAGATAGCGTCTGATTATATGCGTATAATTAATTAATAGTAAATCAATTAACTTTTATAAAATGAAGAGACATGATATGATCAGCGTTCAAGTATTATTATCTAACATGAAGAAACAAGAAACTACATCATAATTTATGAAGAAACAGGAAAATAATAACAACTTGCAGTACAGGAAAAAGTCATAATCATATAAACATATATTTCATCACAAGAAATTAAAGATATTTTTTTACCATAAATATAAGAACATAATTATCCACTTCAATTTACAGTTTCCTCTTGAATCTCATCCCTTTAATGCTTCTTTCTTTAATTGAAATTCCTATAGAATAAAATATTGATTGGATCAATATTAGAAATTAATGTATTTTATTTTATTCATTTCTTGTCTATGATACTTACATATAACTTTTATTAATTGACGCTCGCGTTCATCAATATTCATTGTCTATTTTCTAAATCAAGTTAAATTAACTTTTAATTTATTTAATATAATGATATGTCTAATTTGTCATATAATACTTTTAAATCCTATTAATCCTATTATTTTTCTTAATATAACATATTAAGTGTTAAAGTGACTTAATATATTTCATTTAATGTTTATCATACCCCTTAAAATGATTCTAAATTAATTAACATGCTATAGATAAATTTTATTTTCATTTAATATTTATCATTTCCCTTAAGATGATTTTAAATTAATTAACGATAATATAACTTAGCATAGGTTTACGGTTTTATTAAATTTGTAATTATATTTCATATGTAAGGGTTTAATACTTAATTACTTAACTTTGATTCATCCTACGTATTCCCAAATCACATTTCTTGTTGAAATCTATAAGCCCTAAGTCAAAATTATAAACCCTAAGTTAAAACTTGAGATAATAACATTAACATCAGATTTCAATTAAATATATAATTATATAAATTATTTATTTACTTACCTCTTTCCTCCTTCCCTAATTCGAAGCCCTAACCCATCGCTTGGGACACACGCACGCACGGTCTTCCCTTCCTCCTGCGCACGCAAGAGCCCTTTCCTCTCTCAATCGGCGAGAGCCTCCAGGACTCGATGTCGTGGCATGAGCCCTTTCTGGCTAGAACGCGACGAGTTGTCGCTTCTCCTTCTTCTCCCTCGGTCGTCGATGCACGGAGCACGCAATCTCCTTCTTCTCCCTCGGTCATCGACGCACAGAAGGTTCACGCACAAACTTTCCTTCTTCTCTTTCTCTCTTTCCTGTTTCCTCTCTCCCTGTTTTGGAGATTTGATTTCAGTAAAACAGAAATTGTGCATTCACCCCTTTTGATTTTTTTCCAATCCGCGGCCAACCGTCGCGGCGGTTGGATTTTTCATTTTATTTTTGTTTTCTCTTTTTTTTTCTGACTTTCAGTTATTACAATCTCTCCCTCTTATAAAAATTTTATCCTTGAAATTAAATGACAATAATAGAAATAAACATACCTTTAATTAAATAATTGAGGATAAAGTCCTCGCATTTCTGATTCATTCTCTCACGTAGCTTCTCGATCTGATCCATGTTTCCATAGTACACGGACAAATGAAATTTTCCTATTCCTGAGATGCTTAACATCATAATCTATAATTCTTTCTGGCTACTCCATAAGTGTGAGATCCGGTTGAATATCAATAGGATCAATAATTTTGTTGGCTTCATCAGTAATATATTTTCCCAGAAGAGAAATTTGAAACACATTGTGCATTCCTTGCATATGAGAAGATAAAGCCAGTCTATAAGCACTTTTCCAATTCTTTCTAAGATTTCATATGGACCAATATAGCGCGGGCTCAACTTTCCAACTTTGTCAAATCATTTTATACCTTTCATGGGGCTGACTTTAAGAAATAGAAATTCTCCTACTTCAAACTCTACTAGCCGATATTTAGCATCATAGTATTTTCTCTGCCAATCTTGGACAACTTTTAATTTATCATGGATCAATCAGATCTTTTCAGTGGCTTCATCCACTACATCTTCACCAATGATTCTTCTTTCACCTATCTCCACCCAACAAAGTGGTGTTCTGCATTTTCTTTCTTCATAGGAGCCATACTAATACTTGCTTGAAAGCTATTGTAGCAAACTCAATCAAAGGCAAATGAATTTCCCAATTTTTCCCAAAATCAAGGATACAAAGTCTAAGCAAATCTTCAAGTGTTTGAATTATTCTTTCTGACTGGCCATCAGTTTGAGGATGAAATATAGTACTGAAAGTAAGCTTCGTACCTAAAGCTTCTTGAATTTTTCTCCACAGTTTAGATGTAAATTGGCCATCCCGATCGGACACTATAGATTTTAGCACACCATGTAGCTTCACAATTTTATTAACATACTTCTTTGCTAGCTTTTCAATAGCATCAGATTATTTGATAGGTATAAAGTGTACATATTTAGTCAACCTATCAATAATTACCCAAATAGCATCGCATCATCTTCTGGATCTAGGTAAGCCAACCATAAAATTTATAGCAATATCATCCCATTTCCACCCAGGTATTGACAAAGCCTGTAAAAGTCCACTTAGCTTCTGATGTTCAGCCTTAACCATCTAACATGATTGATAATTGTAGACAAATTCAGCTACACTTCTTTTCATTCCTCGCCACCAAAATATTTTCTTAAGATCTTGATACATTTTGCTACTACCTAAATGAATTATATAATTAGAATGATGTGCTTCATGTAAGATGTCTTTTCTTAAATCTCTAACATCTGGAATGCAAACTCTGTCATGATACTTCAATAATCCCTCTTCATCGATTTCAAAATCTTCTGTATGGCCTACTTTTACCAAATCTAAATTTTTTTGAAAGTCATCATCTTGAGGTAAAACATCTCGTATTTTATCTTTCAAATTTGATTGCATAGCCATTTGATTTAACACTAAAGCATGATCATCTGTAAATTTAATAATTGAAATTTCTAAATTTTCTAAATCTTTAATCAACTCCTCTTGTTGAGAGATCAACCAATAAACACTACAAGATATTTTTCTACTTAAAGCATCAGCAACTACATTTGCCTTCCCCGGATGATATTGAATATCCAAATCATAATCTTTAATGAGTTCCACCCATCTCCTTTGCCTTAAATTTAGCTCCTTCTGAGTAAAGATATATTTCAAGCTTTGATGATCAGTGAAAATTTCATACCTTACTCCATATAAATAATGCTTCCAAATTTTTAATGCAAATACCACTACTGCTAACTCTAGATCACGGGTTAGATAATTCTTTTCATGATTTTTCAATTGGCTTGAAGCATAAGCAATCACTCTTCCATTCTGCATAAGTACACATCCCAAGCCTCTTAATGATGCATCACTATAAATTTGAAATCCTTCTGTCCCTGATGGAATAGTTAATACCAGTGCAGTCATTAAATAATTCTTCAATTTTTGAAAAGCTTCTTCACACTGATTTGACTATTCAAACTTGACTTCTTTTTGAGTTAGCCTTGATAATGACATGGCAATCTATGAAATTCCTTCAACAAATCTCCTGTAATATCTTGCCAACCCTAAGAAACTTTTAACTTCTATTATAGTGGTTGGTCAGGGCCATTCAGCTATTGCTCTGACTTTACTCTGATCCACTGAAACCCCTTCACTACTAATCATGTGCACCAAGAATATGATGTTATTTAACCAAAATTCATACTTTAAAAATTTTGCATACAATTCATTTCCTTTCAGAGCTTGCAAAATAATATGAAGATGGTTTTCATGAGCTGCATCATCTCTGGAATAAATTAGAATATCATCTATGAGTACAATCATAAATGAATCTAAAAAGGATTTAAAGATTCTATTCATAAGATCTATAAATACAGTTGGAGCATTTGTTAAGCCAAAAGGTATCACCACAAACTCATAGTGCCCATTCCTTATGCTGAATGTAGTCTTTGGTATATCTTCTTTTTTTATTCTTAACTGATGATAACCTGATCTTAAATCAATCTTTGAAAATACTGAAGCTCCTTCTAGTTGATCAAAAAGATCATCAATTCTTGCAAGGGATATTTATTCTTCAATGTGAGTTTATTAAGCTCTCTATAATCGATGAATAGCCTTAAGCTCCCATCTTTCTTCTTCATAAATAATACAGGAGCTCCCCAAGGAGATGTGTTAGGCCTGATAAATCCCTTCTCTAACAATTTTTGTAGTTGATTCTTCAACTCTTGTAATTCTTTGATCACCATTCTATATGGTATTTTTCTACAGGTTTTGCACCTTGAATTAAATCAATAAAGAAATCTATCTCTCTGATTAGAGGTAAACCTGGTAAATCATCTAGAAAAACTTCTAGATACTTCTTTACTACTGGTATATCCTCTAACTTCTCTACCTCTTTAGTAACATCAGTAACTTGAGCAAAAAAACCTTCATAGCCTTTTACTAGCATCTTTTGAACTTTTAAACAAGACACCATCATAGTTAATACTCATTTATGCCCCATGAATTTGAATTATTCTTCTCCAAAAATATTGAATTTGACTATCTTTTTACAACAATCTATAGTAACATAATGTTTAGATAGTCAATCCATTCCTAAAATCACATCAAATTCATATATTGGCAGTGCTATTAAATCTGCATCCAAGCTTCTTTCACAGATATTCAGGTTCACCTACAAACATTTCCAGCATTCATTTGAGACCCATTTGCCATTGCTACTGAAAGTACTACTGCATTTTCATAACTTGCAATCTCAAAATTCTCACACATTCCTCAGATATAAATAAATGTGATGCTCTAGTATCAAATAAAAATCTAATTGGTTTACTTTCAATAAAGATGATACATATAAATGAGTAGACATATAAAGCAAATATATATAATATAATCTAAAATTGTAACAATACTAATTTAAATAAAGACATACATGTAATAATATCAGGCGAGTCTTTTGCTTCTTGCTGCGTGAGTGCATAAACTCGAGGTTGTGTGTTCTGCAGGTTCAGAGTTTGAGATGGAATTGATGCAGTAGATTCAGTCATCCTTTGCCTACCAACAGTCCTCTGAGGAGGTTGAATGCTTGTTTTAGTATCCATTGAAGATTTATGACTCAAGATAGGGCAAGATTTTGCCATATGTCCTGGCTGATGACACCAATAGCAAGTGTTTGTGCCTGAGAGGCACTCTCCTTTATGTGCTCTTCCACATTTTGGGCATGTGGTAATACTGCTACTGCTGGCATTGGTATATGACTTAGGTTTCTTCCAGTTTGATTTTTCAGTTTGAACATTCTGCCCAGATTTTGGCCTATCATCATTCCTTCTCTTCTGAATATCTCTTCTCCTTTGAGTAGCTTGCACATCCAATTCTATCCTTCTAGCCCACTCCACCAGTATAGCATAGTCATCAATACCCAAAGGAATCAAGAGCTGTCTGACTAGATCCTTCAGTCCAGATAGAAATCTATAATATTTTTCTTCTGTATTTGGTATCAATTGAGGTGCATACCTTGAAAGCATTGTAAACTCTACTTCATACTGCATTACAGAACGATCTCTCTGTACCAATCTGATGAACTTATCCTGCATTTATCTCCTTGCTGAGAGGGGTACAAACCAATCTCTAAAAGTCTTCATAAAGTCCTCCCATGAAATAAGATTGCAAGGTCTTCCTTCCAACTTCTCTTGCAATTATCCTCGCCACCATCTCTCAGCTTCGCTCTCAAAAGTGAAAGAAGCAAAAGCAACTCTTCTTTCTGGAGGGCATGACATACTTTCTAAAATTTTCTCTATCCGTATCAACCACTTTTCTGATTTTATAGGTTCTCCTATCCCAGAGAAAATAGGTGGCCTCATATCCTGAAATAATTTTAGGTCTTTGTCAATAGGAACCCCACCACTTCCACTAGCTTGTGTATGTTGATTTCTTATCATTTGAGTCATTGCTTCCATCATTTGAGTAAATGCATCTATCGCTAGTAAAGGCGGCTGCACCAAATTCTGGTGCTCGGCGGTTTGTGCCTCTCTATTTTCACCCATAGAATCTTACTGAATTGATTCCATAGGCCTGAGAAGAATAAATTAATTATAACTAGTACGCATCAATCAATATAATCATATGCAAATCTCTTCATAAAATTTATCCTCTTCCTAATGACTCTTTGATTATGATCATACTTATATCCCTAAATATAAAATCTAGCTCTGATACCACTCTTATCATGACCCGACTCGGGAGCTTGGAATACTAAGGCGGGAACAGACGGTCAGACGGATAAAAGAAAAACTCACATAACACTTCTAATCTTAAATAAAATCTCCAATCATACAAGAGTCAATATAATTCATAAATGATTTAATAATTTGTCCACACATATATATACTAACAAAGTTCATATGACATACAATTTAAATATAATTCAACATAACTGACATAATTATCTATCTCCTGAAGTCTTTTTACGGTGATAAACATAACCCTCCATTCTATCAGCCATTTAATTAAGATGGTTACCTAAAAAAAAAATTAAAAAACTAATAATTAAATAAAATTCATTAATTGATTATCTTTGTTATCTATAAGTAAACAAGAAGGTAAAACTAGTATGCATGTCAGTTTTTATTATCACATGTACATAAAAGAAATTGCTCAAACAATCAAATATATGAGAGATAAGTATATATAAATATTTCGTGTGAACTTTTACTTTTACATTTATCATCCATTTTAGAAGTCATCGTCTAAACCTTTACCAATACTCATCCAAAGGACAAGTAGCCATTACCATTTGTCAATTTCATTGGTCATTTTTCGTGCACGGGTACATTGCGTCCCCAACTAGTACCATAAGAGGGTGAACTTCACTTTCAACATACAATTATACAGCTATGCATATTAATTCATAACTAATAGTAAATCAGTTAATTTTATAAAATGAAGAAGTGACAATATGATATAGCATTCCGGTTATTATCCAACATGAAGAAATAAGAAACTACATCACAATTTATGAAGAAGTAGGAAAATAATCATAACTTGCAGTACAGGAAAAAGTCATAATCATATAAACATGTATTTCATCACAAAAAATTAAAGATATTTTTTTACCATAAATGTAAGAACATAATTACCCACTTCAATTTATAATTTCCTCTTGAATCTCCTTCCCTTTAATGCTTCTTTCCTTAATTAAAATTTTTATAGAATAAAATATTGATTGGATCAATATTAGAAAGTAATGTATTTTATTTTATTCATTTATTGTCTATGATACTTACATATAACTTTTATTAATTGATGCTCGCATTCATCAATATTAATTTTCTATTTTCTAAATCAAGTTAAATTAACCTTTAATTTATTTAATATAATGATATGTCTAATTTGTCATATAATACTTCTAAATCCTATTAATCCTATTATTTTTCTTAATATAAAATATTAAGTGTTAAAGTGACTTAATATATTTCATTAAATGTTTATCATACCCCTTAAAATGATTCTAAATTAATTAGCGTGCTATAGATAAATTTTATTTTCATTTAATATTTATCATTTCACTTAAGATGATTTTAAATTAATTAACGATAATATAAATTAGCATAGGTTTACGATTTTATTAAATTTTCAATTATATTTCATATGTAAGGATTTAATACTTAATTACTTAACTTTCATTCATCCTACATATTCTCATATTATATTTCTTGCTGAAATCTATAAACCCTAAGTCAAAATTATAAACTCTAAATTAAAACCTGAGATAATAACATTAATATCAGATTTCAATTAAACATATAATTATATAAATTATTTATTTAGTTACCACTTTCCTGCTTCCCTAATTCGGAGCCCTAACCCGTCGCTTGGGACACACGCAAGCACGGTCTTCCCTTCCCTTCCGTGCACGCAAGAGCTCCTTTCTCTCTTAGTCGTCGGCGCACGAGAGCCTCCGGCGACTCGATGTCAGCAACAGTGGAGCCGCCTCACTTGGCTTGGGAACGGACGCACGAGTTGTCGCTTCTCCTTGTTCTCTCTCGGTCGTCGACGCACGGAGCACACAATCTCCTTGTTCTCCCTCGGTCGTCGACGCACAAAAAGTTCACGCACAAACTTTCCTTCTTCTCTTTGTCTCTTTCCCGTTTCCTCTCTCACTATTTTAGGGTTCGGTTTCGGTAAAACTGAAATCGTGCTTTCCCCCTTTTGATTTTTTTCCAATTCGCAGCCAACCGTCGCAGCGGTTGGATTTTTCATTTTATTTTTATTTTCTCTTTTTTTTTTCTGACTTTCTGTTATTACAATTCTTCCCTACATTTTGAACTTAAAAACATGTGCACAAATCTGGAATACCTTGGAGAGGCACCTGCAATCTACAAACAGAGCAAAGATTATCCAACTAAAAAATGAGTTGCATAATTTCACCATGGGGAATAAACTATGACCCAATACCTATATGAAATTAAGGCTAAAGTCGATTTTATCGCCGCTTCAGAATCATAGATTAACATTAAAGACATAGGCTTCGTTTGGCTAAGCTTTTCGGATTCCTGAAAAGCTGGTTTAAAAGTATTTTCTGAAAAATTATTTGTCTTTTGCTTTTTGAAAAGTGGCTAAAACGGAGCTTTCAGTGAGATGGAGCTAAAACGCAGTTTCAAAAAGCACACTATTCAAACGAGTATCAAAATCAGAAATTCACGTTTTCAACGCAATACGCACTAAAAAAACCCTCTCAAATGAAGCCATAATCTTATATACGTTAAATGGGCTTTCCCTCCTCCTACCAGGCATTCAAAACTGTCATTCGAACAAGCCTCCAACCGATAAGTATTGATGATCTCTACTCGCTGCTATCTAGTAAAGAAACTATCCAATTATCTGAAGCAGCCTGTACCATTTCCAGTATCCCCACCCAAACTGCATTGTTCACTAATTGGTCCTACAAAGGACGTGACAAGCAAACAAGATTTAGAGGCCGAAGCACTGCTAGCCATGGCAGAGGAAGGAGCTCTCTTATTGAATGTCAAATCTGTGGAAAATCTTGCCATTTTGCACTCAAATGTTGGCACAAACTAAATCCACATTATGTTCCACCCTCTTCAGATCGAGCACATGCTCTCCATGCAACTGCTTCTACTACAGCCAATGAGTGAGTTCTTGACACAGGTGCAATGTCTCACCTCACTTCTGGCCCAGATTTGTAGTCCAACATTACCCCATATCACGGACAAGAACATATTACTGTGGGCAACGATCAGACTATACCAGTCTCTCATACAGGTCAGGGACTACTTCCTACTCCACCTCGTAAGCTCGTACTCTCTCCCATTCTTGACTCAGCTCAACTGTCACACAATTTATTATCTGTCCATCATTTATCTGCTGACAATCATTATTCTCTATCGTTTGATGTTGCTGACTTCACCATTGAAGACAAGATGAACAATCAAATACTTTTATAAGGGCCAAGTTCCATAGGACTCTACATCCTATGGCCATCCCCTAAACCATCACCAACAACTAACACATTAGCTCTTTCCACATGAGTTCATGCGGACTTAATCTAACATCAACGTCTGGGACACTTGTCTGCATCCATTCTTCCCCAATTGTAGAAACACATTCCTTTGTTACATGGTTTTCTGAATTCTCTACCTATAATTCTTGTTAAATGGCTAAGAGCCATCATCTTCCTTTCTTTCGTACCAACACCTACTTGTAACCCCTTTCAATTTATACACTCCGATGTATGGGGTCCTACCCCTTTTTGTTCAAATCAAGACTATAAATGCTATGTAATTTTTGTTGATGATTTCTCTCGTTACACATGGTTGTTTCCAATGCATAATAAATATGATGTTTCTTCTACATTCAAAAATTAAAAAACCCTTATCGAAAACCAATTCAATATTACTATCAAGATCCTATGAACTAATGGTGGAAAAGAATATGCTAACTCAAATCTCCAACAGCTCCTCTAAACCTCAGGCATTATACACCAGATCAGTTGTCCTTACACTCTTCAACAGAATGGTCTTACTGAACGCAAACATCGACACATCTTGGATACTACTAGAGCACTACTGATCACTTCTAGCCTTTCCCCTACATTCTGGACTGATGCTGTCCTCACAGCCATATACCTCATCAAGAGACTTCTCTCTCCAAATACTAAACTTAAATCTACTTATGAACTCCTCCACAACACAAAACCAGATTGCTCCCTCCTTCGAGTGTTTGGCTGCCAATGTTTTCCTTGGCTCCACCCCTACCCTACTCATAAATTTGCACCTCGTTCTCTCCCTTGTATATTCCTTGGTTATCCCAATAACTTCGAAAGTTATAAATGCTATAACAACATAACTTGAAAAGTTATTATCTCGCACCATGTGTTCTTTACTGAAACAACTTTCCTTTATAAAACCCCCTCAGCTGCATCATCATATATTTCTTCATCTCACGTTACTTCAAACTCTTACCCATTAATGCTTGTCCCATCCTTTACTACCCACACCACTTCTCCACACGCCTTGTCCACAACCCCCACTCATCCTCCTACGTCTCACCTGTATTCACCTCTTCCCACTATACCCACTTCACCACATTCAGGATATCATCCCAACTGCGACTCTCTTCCAGCTCAACTATCATCTTCCCCAACCTCCACCACCTCAACAACCTTACCACACATACGACCAGCACATGCAACAAAACATCCTATGCAAACTTGATTTCAGATAGGTCATTTGAATCTGTGCTCCATTCTAGACATCTCCCACAATCTCACTCCAGTTCCTACTCTTACATACGAGCAAGCTCTTAAACATCCCCAATGGAAAACTATCATGCAAGAAGAACTTCAGGCACTTCATTCACAACACACTTGGACTCTTGTGCCACCCTCTTCCCATCACAAAGTCCTTATTTGCAAATGGTTGTTTAAACCCAAGCTTAATGCAACTGGTGAAGTTACCCATTCAAAGCCCACCTTGTCGCTTAAGTTTATCAACAAGAACCTGGTATTAATTTTGATGAGACCTTCAGCCCTGTTGCAAAATATACTATCGTTCCCATGTTTATCTGATACGGTTTAAATTCTGTTAATGATGAGATGGGCCAGTAATTAGACTCTGATTGTATTAAATCCGAGTCTGTTGGACCTGAATTTCCTAAATTGGCCAGATCAGGTTTGATTTGAGTCAAGACAATGAGTTAAACCCTTTCCATTGAGTTAACCCGGCTGAGTTAATAGGCTATATCTGTGGCGGGTGTTATCTGATCCGTAGGATCTAGCGCCTTATTTCTCGGCCGTTGGATGGGCTCACTTGGATTGAGTTCTTCTTATAATCTTGGTAAGCCGTTGGATCTTAATCTCGACCTTGGACGTGTTTTGATCACGCGCTTCTCTTCCTTCTATGGTGAGTGGATTACGATGGTTGCTTCTTATCGCTTGATCTCTTTCGATTAAGGAGCGTTGGATGAGTTTTAGTGGATAATGTCAAGATCTGGCACTATTCAATTCTTGATTTGAATCAGTAAACCCTAATTCATTGGCTTCATGCGTTTGCTTAGTTTCTGGCTGGGGTTTCAGGGAAAGAGGGAGATGGAGAAGAATAAGGAGAGTTTGCCGGAGATCCTTACCGGAGAAGGTCTGTCCAGGGCAGATCCACCGTAGAACGGTCTTAAGGAGCTCGGCTCAGGCTCGAGACAAGGATGAAGCTCTCTGCTCCACTTTCCTTGTGTCTCGAGGTGGTTTTCGATTTCCACCGAGATTTGACTAGGGAAGAGGAGACCGAGAAGGAGTAAGAAGGCGAAGCTAGGAGAAGATCTAAAGATAATTCTTCAACTCCTTTTCTAGATTTCTTCATCACTATTTATAGTGTTGGATTTCATCTCTTCATATTCTAGAATGTTCTTGAGCTCAGTAACTAATTTCTATTTACATTAATTTCTTGCCTCTGCCTTGTATGGTTGGATATCTTGATTTCTTGTTGTTCTATCTGTCGTACTGTCAGTTATTCTTGTTAGAGTTCTTGATCTTAGTTCTGTCCTTGTCAGCATCTTCTGTTTGTCTGGGATTTAATCTTATACAAGTTTATTCTCTGTATGTACTGTATACTGAGTCTACCTTGGAGTTCTTCTGTAGTAAAACTGTTTTTGTTTATTTATTTCTCTGTTTATTTATTTTCTGTTTATAAATGGAACTTCTAGGCTATAACGCTTTGGGAATATTAATGAAGTCTTTTAGCCAATTTGGCCTTCTTGATTCTTTTATCTGTTGTTGGCTTGAGGATATGTGTTCATATCATTACTCCCCTCCTCCACCCTGACCTTGTCCTCAAGGTCAAAATCTGGAAAATTATCCTATTCTATATAATTGGGCTATATCTGAATTATACTTCTAGGCTAATTCAAGGGTCAGAATTATTGAGAACTATTTAGACTATTCTATACTTAGACAATTATCTGTCCTGTCTTAACCTGGATTGAATGGTTGATACATGAAGCTTGTTGCTACTGTTTCTTCTTGCACCCATTGGCTGTCGGGCTGATTATCATGTGGTAGTTGATGTTGCTGGTCATCATTGACAGCCACTAATGCCAATAACTTGGACTTACATATATGCTCTTTATGGTCCTTCTCCTCACAATTGAAACACAATCCTTTCTTTCTTCTTTCTTCCATTTGTGTAGGTGTTAGCCTCTGAATTGTTATTGGCTGTTTATTTGGATTGTTGTTTTGTTGATTGGTGTTTGTGGGAGGAGGCAGTATGGGCTGTTGCTGTTGTTGTTTTAATGCTGGAGGTTGGCTGATCTTGTAGTTTCTTGGCATTGTTACATCATCGGTGATTCGGCATATTGATTACATTTGGGTGTAATGTGAGTTTGATTCACCTCTTAAATCTCACGAATAAAGATGGGCCAAATCAATAACTTGTTCTTTAAATTGTGGCCAAGAATGCAATTGTTTATTTGCATCCATTGATACCCTCAAAGCGAGTCCATCCATGTATATTGAGGCTATTAAATTTATCATCGAGGAGTTATATCGCTTCTCTTTCAAGAGTCATCCTCTAGGGTCTTCTCCCTTAAATCAGGCATATCTATTTTAAGAGGCATTGATATGGGTGTGTGTGTATGTGGTATGTTTGGAGAATAGGATTCATAAAGGGATGCATTTCTTTGAGGTTCATTTTTCTATGTCAATCTATTTCATTCAAAGTTTTGTCATTTGTCATTGTACCTTGTCTACACATATTTTCGGTTGAGGATGTAGATGTGAGTTGTGGTTATCAACAAGAGCACCAATGATACGTTTAAATTCTAATGATGAGATGGGCGATGTAGATTGTATTAAACTGAACCGTTGGACAAATTTCCTAAATTGGCCGATCGTTTGATTTGAGTCAAGACAATGAGTTAAACCCTTTCCATTGAGTTAACCCTACCGAGTTAATAGCTATATCTATGGTGTTATCCGATCCGTAGGATCTAGCCTTTATTTCTACGCTGGATGGGCTCACTTGGATATATAATGTTGGTAAGCCGTTGGATCTGTGTAATTAGTCTCTGCCCTTGGATCTGTGTTTTGATCACGCGGCTTCTCTTCCTTCTATGGGGAGTGGATTACAGATGGTTACTTCTTATCGGCTTGATCTGTCCTTCGACTAAGGAGCGTTGGATGAGTTTTAGTGGATAACAGATGTCGAAGATCTGTCGGCAGCTATTCGAATTACTGGATTTGAATCGAGTAAACCCTAATTCATTTGCTTCCTTGCGTTTCAGGCTTAGTTTCGTGTCTGCTAGGGTTTCTGAGGGAAACAGAGGGAGATGGAGAAGAATAAGGAGAGTTTGCTAGAGATCCTTACCGGAGAAGGTCTGTCCAGCGCAGATCCACCGTAGAACGGTCTTAAGGAGCTCGGCTCAGGCTCGAGACAAGGATGAAGCTCTCTGTTCCACTTTCCTTGTGTCTGAGGGTGGTTTTCTGGCGATTTCCACCGGAAGATTTGACTACAGGGGAAGGGGGAGACCGGGAGAAGGAGTAAGAAGACGAGAAGTTGCATGAGAAGATCTAAAGATAATTTCTTCAACCCCTTTTCTAGATTTCTTCATCCCTATTTATAGTGTTGGATTTCGCATCTCTCTGCTCATATTCTAGAATGTTCTTGAGCTCAACTCTTATTTCTGTAATTTCCTTGCCTCGCCTTGTATCCGGTTGGATATCTTGATTTCTTGTCGCTCTATCTCGTGCATCGCCGCTTATTCTTGTTAGAGTTCTTGATCTTAGTTCTGTCCTTGTCATCATCTTCTGTTTGTCTGGGATTTAATCTTATACAAGTTTATTCTCTGTATGTACTGTATACTGAGTCTACCTTGGAGTTCTTCTGTAGTAAAACTGGTTTTGTTTATTTATTTCTCTGTTTATTTATTTTCTGTTTATAAATGGAACTTCTACTGGCTTCTGTTATAACGTTTTGGGAATATTAATGAAGTCTTTTAGCCAATTTGGCCTTCTTCTGATTCTTTTATCTCTGTTGTTGGCTTGGGGATATGTGTTCATATCATTATCACTATTGCCACCTACAACAAATGGCAGATAAAACAACTTGATGTCAAATGTGTTCCTCCACGACAAGCTTGACCAAACCATCTATATGAAACAACCTCCCAACTTCCTTAATTCCCAACATCCAACTTATTTTTGTCACTTACATAAATCCTTTTATGGCCTTAAATAGTCTCTATGACAATGGTTCTCCGCTCTGTCTACCTTCTTTGAATAACTTGGTTTCTCTCAAAGCCAAGCTGACCCTCTCTCTTAACCTATAAACACTAATCAACACTTCTCTACTTTCTTGTTTAAGTCGCTGATATTTCTCTCACCAATAATGATACCCAAACACTCTCTTAGCTGCTTCAGCATCTCCATCACTGATTTAACAAGAGAGATCTTTGATCCCTTTCTCATTTTTTGGGCATTCACAGCATCCGTACTACAAATACTCTTTACCTCACATAATACCAGTATGCTCTTTCTACTCTTCAATGTGCTAGCATGCAATAATGAAAACCTTTACCTAATCCTACGTCTACCAAGCATACCTCTCAACCTCTCAACAACCCGCCCTTTTCGAATCCACCACTATATCGCCAATTGACTGGTACCCTCTAATATCTCACTATCACTCGGTCAGATATTACTTTTGTAGTTAATCGACTCTGCCAACATATGCACAACCCTCTTAATATGCAATTCACTCAACTTAAATGGCTGCTTCGCTACCTCCAAACTACTGCCCATTACAGCCTCTCCATCCTTCCCCATCATTTACAGCTTTAAGCCTATAACGATGCTAATTGGGCTGGTGATACAATATATAGAAAGTCTACAACTGATTTTTGCATCTTCCTTGGCAATGTACCCTGGTCCACCAAGAAACAAACAACTGTCGCCCACTACTCAACAGAGTCAGAATACCGTGCGCTTGCCTTCACAGCCATGAAACTCCTATGGAAACATCACCTTCTCTCAGATTTTGGCATCCTCGTTTCTTCTCCAACTTCGGTTATGTGTGACAATGCCTCTACCATTGCTCTTGCTCATAACTCTGTGTTCCAGTCTAGGACTAAACACATTGATTGTCACTTCATCCGGGGTTGTATCTAGAAAAATTAGATCATACTCCAACATGTCGCTACTCAACAACAACTAGCTGACATTTTCACTAAGTCCCTCCACACCAGGCAGTTTTAGTTCATGCATGACAAATTGTTGACTCCTACTACCGTCCTCAATTTGAGGGGCGGTGATAATAGACAATTGGTGAAACACGAGCATCAAATGCAACAACTTACATATGTCCCACTCTTGTAACTAATTTTGACACTTTCGGTTGCCAATGCCTCTATATATACAACACCTGTAGTGTCACACCCCAGATGACCCCCTACCCTTCTTCTAGGGTCAATCTGAAGTGTAACAGAATAGGATGACTCGATTGGACACAGATTCCATCAACACGTTCCAACCTGTGCTACTTCGGAACGAGCAAGTGAAATTTGTATCTAATCAAATCATCACTAAATTTACAATTCATCTACTAATTAATTCATATCACAATTACTGGAAGCATGAAATCTTTAATATTACATGTAGCTATAATGAGTGATACATATATGTTAATTCAGATTTTTCCCTCAGTTGCATACTCCCTAAGCTTATCTAAGTGTTGCAGGTAATTTCCAATAAGCCAAATGTTCATCAGATATGAATAAAAAATTTTGCAAATATATTTCAGAAATTTTTACAATAATGATGACTTCAATAAAATAAAATTTTTGCAATATTTACAATGGATATTTTCGTCATTTTAACCATAGAATAATTTGATGTCAATTTTTTAGGCAGCTAGACAACCAGAAACTTATCATCTCTGAAACTACTGGAAAGACGAGCTGCCATTGGGTAAAAAAAATTCCACCAAAATTTCCCTTTTTTTGGGAGTGTTTGTTGAATTTGCCTTAATACATTTTAGATACTTCATATTTGTCTTAATGTTCTGAATGTGATGAATTTAAATTATTATGATTTTTCAAACATATTAGAAAATTTAAACATATATTTAAGCTAGATTTTGCCTTTTTTTGTAGCGTCTATTGAACTTGCCTTAATATTTGAGGTGCTTTCATATTTGCCTTAATCTTTTGAATGTGATGAATTTAAACTATTATGATTTTTCAAACATATTAGAAAATTTAAACATATATTTATTATCATCAAAATCAAAATGATGAATCTTAGGACACATGGGTGAATAATTATAATTAATTTCAAAATATGTGAATCTTAGGACATATTTTTAGTGAAATTAGTAATTGCAACTGTCTCCATAACTAAAATTAGTGTAAGAAATTATAATTTTACTTCCTAGAAGAACCATCATGGATCCCTAATGACTTTCCAACTACCAATCTCAAAACTTATATTATGCCTTTCACCACCAAGTTGTTGGGCTATGTATGTCAACTTAGGCATATATCTTAACTTCAAAATCTTACAAACTATCTTCTTATTCATTTTTAGCTAGAAGTTTCTAACACTGATAACATCCAAAGGTTCATCATTAAATATATAGTCCTTTCCATAATTCCTAGCAACATAGCTCTCTAAGATTTCATAGTGTGCAATAATGTAAAAAAGAAACATTTGAAAATAACACTCAAGATAGGATAAGACTATTAATAGGTAAATATAAAATATCATGTATCTCTTTAGTGATTGTGCTCATCACATCATTATTCTTATCATCATTCTTCATTGATGCTTTACAATTCTTCTTCAAGTGATTAATCTTGTAGCAATTATAGCGCTGCACTTTTCATCCATTCTTATGTTTTCTTCTACCATTCTCCTTTATTACCATTATCTTTTTTATAATACTTATTAAAATATATGTCCATGTTCTCTCCATTCAAACTTGAATTTAATATTCAGATCAACTTCTCTAGAATTTATTCTTGGAACCTCTTACATTACAATAATATCTCTGATGTCATTAAACTTTAACTTAGAATTACCTGTGAAATTTTCTTTAATTTCAAATTACACATGAAATGGCTCATAACATTCCTTATAGGTTCTCAATAGAATTAGTTGAGTTACAATTTTGTTGAACTTAGTTAGGGTTTCCACAACCAAACCACCTTTAACTACCTTTATATTAATTAAGCTTTTAATCAAATGTACCTAGTGGCATGTCAAATGTTTCTTGTATATATCTGTTGACCTCCATATGTATGTCACAAGTCGAGTTAAGCTCTCAAGTCAAATTTGATGAACTTTGGAAGTGACAGTGCGCAAATTGGGGTTCAAAATGCACTGGACATCCCTGAAAATGGTCAAAATGACTTCCAATCGATGAACGGAGTTTGCCGTCACATTCAGAATGTCGAAATTGATTAGAATATAGATATTGCAAAATTTAACGATCAATCGATTAAGCGCTCGAGCTATTAATGTGTCGACACGTATATCAGAGTCGAGAAGCTGTGACAATGTCCGAATGACCTCTGTTCATAAAATTGATTGCATCGTTAGCTTCAAAATATCAAAATATATCAAATGAGACTGTCCGCGCTCAATTCGGACAAGTCTGTACAAATGTCGAATGATTTGAAGTGACAGCACGCAGATCAAGGCTGAAATGCGCAGGACGTCACCAAAATCAACTCAAATGACCTCCGATCGATGAACGGATTTCGCCATCGCATTTAGAATGTCAAAATTGGTCAGGATATAATATTGCATGACTTGATGAGCAACCGATCAAGCGCTCATGCCTGCACGCATATCGAGGTCAGAAGATGCCGACGCAAGTCAAATAACCTCCGTTCGCAAAATTGATCGCGCAATTGGCTTCAAAATGCCGAAATCTATCAAGTAAGACTGTTCGCACTCAATTCAGACGAGTCTACGTGAAACCGAGCGGTCAAAAGTGACGACGCACATTTTGAGTTGAAATTGACTCAATTTGGCGCCGACTCGAGCCAAATGACCTCCGATCGTGAAACAGACCGCGTCATTGCATTCAGAATAATGAAATTATCTTGAATCAATATATATTGACCATATGATGATATCGGCATGAAATTCATTTTAAAATTGATTAATATTTGAAAAATTAATTAAGAAAAAAAAATCTATTAATTTCCAATTTCAAACAAGCCACAATTTCGACCACCGCATACGGGGAGAAAATATTACATCGAGTCCGCATAGCTTTACGCGCGGACTCCAATCCATCGACGCGTGTCGATTTTTTTCCCGCTTTTAGAAGAATCAACTGACGGCGTAAAGGGATTACGTATTCACGACGCCGTTTACACTTCCCCTGGCCCGACCCGGCTCGTAAGCATCGTTGGAATGCGTGGGAGGAATTTAAAAGAAATATATAGATAGATTTAGGGTTTAGGGTTAGTTTTTTTCAGGCAAAACGAGCTCAGAAGAGAAATAGAAAATCTCATTTCCTTTTTACAAAAGAACCATGAAGATGGAGAACGTTGAGGAAATAGCGACCAATTTAGCTGAGGATGTATTAAATAAAAATTCATTGGTAATGTTTCTCGTGCATTTTTTGTTATGGTTTGTTAGTGATATTATTGGTCTGTCTGAAGAGAATATGTTCATTACATTCTATTAGAAGCAATTTGGATATTTTTTTGTTGAATTTTTACTTTTAATGTTATTTTGCATCAGACTGCACCTCTTGAGGGTATAGAGCATTTGTGGACTTCTTTTCCAGCTTTATTTTGTTTCTTGAGATAATGTTCATTACATTACAATGGAAGCAATTTGATCGCTTGGATGATTTCGTGAACTTTTGTGATCAGACTCTGTACCTCTTTGGAGGGTACAGAGCATTAAGAGACTTCTTTTTCTAGTTTATTTTGCCTACTTCTTTTGATTATGTTTACAACATTCCAATGGAAGCATTTGGAGGTCGTTGGATGGTTTGGTATTTTGATCAGACTGTACCTCTTTGGAGGGTACAGAGCATTTATGACCTTTTTTCCAGTTTATTTTTCCTGCTTCTTGAGATTATGTTTAGGGCATTCCAATGGAAGCAATTTGATGTCTGCTTGGATGATTTCTGGTTTTTTTTTTGCATATGTACTCTCTGTACCTCTTTGGAGGATACAGAGCATTAAGAGACTTCTTTTGCCAGTTTATTTTGCCTACTTCTTTTGATTATGTTTAGGGCATTCCAATGGAAGCATTTGGAGGTTTGGATGATTTCGGGGTATTTTGTATCAGATTCTCTGCACTTTGAGGGTACAGATCATTTATGGTCTTTTTCGCTTTATTTTGCTTGTTTCTTGAGATTATGTTTGGGCATTCCAATGGAAGCAATTTGATGGTCGCTTTGGATGGTTTATTTGGGGTATTTTGATCATCTCTGCACTTTGAGGGTGCTGAGCATTTGGGACTTTTCCAGCTTATTTTGCCTATTTCTTTGATTATGTTCATTATATTCCAATGGAAGCAATTTGATGGTCGCTTGATGATTTTGGGTGATTTTTTGCATCCAGATTTTATAACATATTTTGTATATGTTTGCATGAATGCTCAACGAGTATGACATTAAGTCGTGGATGTCTAATGACCCAAATTTGGAAAACTCGTACCACCGCTCGAATGAAACGGAGACGATGCAATCAGCTGACTATGCACATCAAATTGGTTTCGATTCGGAAGGACCATACTAGTTATACCAAACTCAAAGAAATTGAAATCAAAAGATTTTCTATGTGCAAAAGTCGGGTCTAAGAAGTCCGCTTAAATGGCTTAACAAAATTCCGTAAAGTTGATACAAGAACCGGTTGTCCAAACCATGATTAGATTCTCGCTGAGGGGAGAATCGATGATTAAAAAATATACGAAAAGTCATAATCATTCTTGGTAGTCCGACTTACATCATCTTCTCGATCACATGATGCAGATGAGAAGACGCTCAGAAAGACAATGACAGGTCAAATTAGAGCAACCGATGCATTCATCTAACCGAGGAAGTTACATGAGAATATCGGGTTCACAAAAGAGATGCTTTCAATTTTATTCGTAAAGAGAAAAGATCGAGATCATGAATGGTGACAGAATGCATTAATACAATTGTTTAAGGAAAGGCAAGCAGCGGATGGGATGTTTGCATGGGATGTACAAGTTGATAAGTCAGATTGCTTAGTAAGTTTTTTTGGAGCAATGACATGTCTAGATAGAATATGATTGTTTTGGGATGTGATAATTTTGATACAAGCTATCGACTCAATAAATATAATCTTGTTTGTGCCCCTCTTGTTGGAGTGAATCATCACCGCAAAATGTATTATTTGAGTAGCCTTTTATCAAGAGACAATTGAGTCATTCTCATGGCTATTCCAAACATTTCTGATGACATCCTATAACAATATTCACCGATCAAGATCAAAGGCGACGAGCTATCAAAAATTGTACGCGATACTCATCATCAGTCAATGGCATATTTCAAAGAAAGCTCCTTCCAAGGTTCATTGCTTTAATAGTAATAAGATAGTACAAGGGCTATTTTATAAATGCATGAGTAAGTGTGACTTAGAGGAAGAGTTTAAAGAAGCTTGGTCTGTCATTTCTAGAAGAAGGCAATTTGCATGATCATGCTTGGCTGTCTGAGCTTTATAAGATTAGATCCAAGTGGTCCATCAGATTCAAGAAGGACTCATTCTGCATGGGCATCTTGTCAACGAACGTAGTGAGTCCACGAACAATGTCACGAATATCTAAATCAACAAGTTCTCATTATTTCTTGGGTTGGAAAAGGTTATGGAGACATGTCATCTGAATGAACATGACTAAGACTTCAAAATCCATCCATCGCGTTGTTTAAAATAATTCTAAGTCGCTATATTTTATACAAGAAAGGTTTACACTATGTTTGAAGAGGAATTTTGCATGGAGTTGGAGGCCTATCAAGAACTAAGTCGACGACACATGGAGTATTTGGTGAGAAACTTAGAGAATAAAAAATGCATCCAAAACATGGACTGTATTTCGACAGGACTACCCTTAAGTAACTTGTACTTGCAAAAAAATTTGAAATGATGGGATTACTTTGTGCCCAATCGACGAAGTTCTTAGTGAAGATGTTGCGATTCTGCACAAGTATCTTCTCGCGATGGTCTACCGTGAGCAAAGAGGGATATTTACATTGAAAGTGCATACGTAAAATTAAGAGATGTGGCAAGAATGATGGAAATGCTACCGGCATTATTTTTCTGAATCACATAAGTCGATATGCATATCAAATAAGCCGCCGGCATAAGTGGAGCGAGGGACTATATGCCGGATCTATAAAAAACTATATGATGATGTCGACTCTATAATAAGTGGAATTCTCCACCGACAGCAAAGAAGAAGAAGAAGTCAACCATAACAGACAAGGGAAAAGACATCTTAAAGGATCCGCTAAGCAACAAAGGGTGTTTCTAACTCAAGGCTTAAGGGATATTGGGAGAGAGATCCAAGAAAGCTAAGAGTAATTTTTATTTATGTATTAGTTTTAGTATTTTAAATATTCTGTTAATCTTCAAACCCTACTTTTTTTTTGTTGTAAAACCAAAGTACCGATAGAACGTGTTTCACAAGTTGCATCATCTTTCTCTGTTATGCCATAGTATTTTTCAGAGGTACGCACAAAATATTACACATCGATGTTGTAAGAAATCATCAACTAATACGATGTTCTACATGCAGGAATTTAACTCGAGCTCCACAATCAATCACGCAAAGGGTACACTACCGATGATGGATATTATTTCAGGAAAACATTGTGATGCATGATATTATCCAGTTTTGTGTTCTTCGACTGTACAATCTTTTCTGTAATACTTTAGACTCCCAAAGATGACTCTCTTTAATTTAACAGACACACCAAGATGTTTAGATCAGATAGCTAGGGATTTTCTCACTGACTGCTTTGTAGCTCTTAAGCAATAGGATTGAGTTAATCACCGAGAACCTTGTAATCATCGGATGTAGAATAAATATGCAATAAATATATTTTGCATCGTACCTCCCCGAGGGTATGATCATTTATTGCCTTTTTTCTAGTTTATTTTGCGATTATAGAAATGTTCATTATATTCCGCCGTGCAATTTGAAAGTCGCTTTGGATGATTTCTGGGTATTTTTTTGCATTTGTACTCTTTGTACCTCTTTGGAGGGTACAGAGCATTTAAGGACTTCTTTTTCCAATTTATTTTGCCTAATTATTGAGATTATATTTAGGGCAGTTCAATGGAAGCAATTTGATGGCTGCTTGGATGATTTCTGAGAGTTTTTTGGTATCTGCATTCTCGTACTGAGTACGTAAATACTTTTTCTTTTTCGCTTATTCTGCTTTTGATGATGTTCATTACATTATAAAGCAATCCTGAGTCGCTTGGATAGTTTAGGGGTATTTTGTATTAGACTTCCTTTGAGGGTATCATTTGACATTTTTTTAGTTTATTTTGCGATTCTAGAGATAATATTGTATTCCATGGAAGCAATTTGATGGTCGCTTGGATGATTTATTTTATTTTATATGTACTCTCCTGCACTTTTGAGGGAGTGAGCATTTAGTGACTTTTTTCCTTATTTTGCCTACTTTTTTATGTTCATTATATTCTAATGGATGCAATTTGATGTAATTCTTATGATTTTGTTGTGATTGCTCAGAATTCCTCTTTGAGGGTACAGCCTTTTGTGGACTTCTTTTTCCAGCTTTATTCTTGAGGTAATGTTCATTACATTACAATGAAAGCAATCTGGGAGCTGCTTGGATGGTTTGGTAGAGTATTTTGCATCTGTACTCTCTGTACCTTTCCTGAGGGTACAGATCATTTATGGCCTTTTTTCCAGTTTATTTTATCTCTTTCTAGAGATAATATTCATTACATTACAATGGAAGTAATCTGGGAGCTGCTTGGATGGTTTGGGGGGATATTTTGCATCTGTACTCTCTGTACCTTTTTGGAGGGTACAAATCATTTATGTCCTTTTTTCCAGTTTATTTTGCCTGTTTATTAAGATTATGTTTAGGGCATTCCAATGGAAGCAAATTTGGATGATTTCTGATTTTTTTTTTATCTGCTCAGACCTCGAGGGTACATCATTTATGGACTATCTAGTCCAAAAATTTAGTTGACAAATTTAATCTCATAATGTGGTGACACATTTTAAAAGCCTCTTAATCTATTGTATTTACACTATTCAGTAATTGAAAATAATTAGTATATAATTAAATGTTATAAGTTATCTCTTTCGGACAAGTTTCATTACAGTTATAACAGAATTAAATTTTTCATATTGCAATGAGACAAAAAATTTTTTTTTATAATAGATTAACTTATTTTATTTTTGTTTCATCTAAATAAATAGACAAGTCAGTCTGATAAGATTCAAGTTAATATTGAACTTCATTTCACGCGAGCATGAGCATACTAAGAATACATATGAGTTAATTTTTTTAACTGCTTTATTTTCATAATAAAAAAAAAATAACAATCATAATGATTTTAATACATATGAGTTAAAATTAAAATTGTTAAAATATCATGATTTTACAATCAAAATTTACTTACACCAACCACAACAATTTTACAATGAAACTTTTAAAAAAAAGATAATCTCTAATGTCCAGTAATCCCTAATTTAATTTTATGCATTAATTTTATGCATTCTGCTGGATAACATTTATTTTATGCATTCGACTGCATTAATTTTATGCATTCTGCTCATAACAAAATGACCATATCATAAAAAATGATTTTAAATGCAGATTTCTTTCAAGAATATAGCCCAAAAATCAAATCCATAAGATAAAAATATGATTGCTGGAGTAAAATATCATCCCAGAGTAAAATATCAACGAAATCAAACTATATGAAATGAGAGAAAAGAAGTTACAAAAAGTAGAGTAAAATATCATCATAGATCCATAAACGATCCATTCACTTCAACAAAAACAACTAAGTCTTCGAAGCCACCAAACCGATGCATTATACAAAATCATATATCAAACTAAGTCCTATTGTTTTCAATTTGGATTTTTAAGTCCCAAATAAAATATAGCATGTTTAAGTCACTCTAAATATATTCATCTTCTTTGGCCAATCTCGGTGGTCTACCACAAATCGGAGGTTTCGATTGATGCCTCCATGTATTTGCGAGACAAATATTCGCAGACACTATTTTCTTGACGGTATCCCACTCACCATTTCAATTGGCCATTTTCTGATCGCCACAAAAGACCGCCAACATCTTCAACAAGTAATTTGATACATAATAATCTCAACAAGTAAAAAAAATAGTTAAGAGGAACCAAATTTGAAAACTATTCTTACAATCTCGGAAGAATGCTCTTATGGTTTGTGTAATGTGTCAAAAAAATACCATGCCCCCCGACTTCATATGCCCAACTGAGTGTCCAGTCGATTATCTATAACCGGCAAGATTAAAAAATACACACGTGATGACATGTTGGATAAATATTTTGCTTTCGCTTTGCCGCACTGCATAACTCTACAGGAAAAGAAGAGAACGATTATAGATTATAGCTTTTATCTAAACAAACAAGAATTGAATCGTAATATTCAACATTCCTGTGGGGTAACATACCCAATGCAAGCATGAAATGTACAAATAGGGGACATACGCGAGTAATACTTCTACCAACAAGAACACGGGCATCAATGTGTCCATCTGAGAGATATTGATCTGTCAGCAACTCATCAATCTGCCCTCAGTAATAATGATATTCCTAACCGTGAATACTGTATCACCCCTGCAAGTGATAAATATTTTAGAGTGATCTTAATTAAACGAATAAGTTATTTTATGTATGAAGGAGCTGATTGAGGATTGACTTACTTGTCCTCGAATCGGAGCATGACGTCAATAAGATCGAGTATCGCAGGCAAAATAGCTCGGATGAGAATTCAACAACATGAAGTACCTCTGATGGCTGCAAGGAAATTACTGATGATGAAAGTTAGTGATGAAGAGCTAGATTCACTATAAATTAAGGATCGATCTAATTTTTCATACCTATGATGCTCCTCCACCACAACGATAGCCTCAGGGTAATCGACCTTATCGGCTCATCTTTGTAACCTAAAATATTTAGTGAAATCTATTTCTATTATCTCAAATTTAAAAGAAAGTAACTTAATACCTCTCCGCTCCTTCATCTTGAGTGGAGGCCACCACATCACTTATTCTTGCTCGTGACTTCCTGTAAGTGTGTGTGAAGGGGGAACTAATAGCTTTCCTCTTCTTTATCTACCGAGCTTTCACACCACGCTCAATACTACCGATTACAGGTTTCAGAGCATCGTCATGTGTAGTGGTGGCCTCCACAAGAACTTCACCTACGGTCAATTCCACATGGGCTTCCCTGTTGGATGTATCCAACTCCATAGTGGAAGCTCCTGTGATAGCCTCCACAAGAGCTTCCTCTATGGTACCCTCCTCAGGGGCTTTCCAAGTAGTAGCCTCCCTGTGTCCCTCCTCGTGGGAAGCTCCGTAGCCCTCAAGAGTTTCCCCATGGTGACCCCACAGAACCTCCCCCACACTTGGGGTGGTAGGACCCGGCAAGAACTTCCTCAAGAAGAACCAAATCAAGCCCATCCATCCTCTCCATCATTATTGCATGAAAAGACGACATCAGATCTTCAAGTCCCTAAAACCGCAAGTATCCTCCGCCACAAAGTCTCAAGTAGAGAGCTAGATACACTGGAGGGAGAATATCGAGGAGAGACATATGGAGACGGGCTGCACTAATTGGACTTAAAATGGGACCGCTCTGCTCGACATGTGTAGATTCCGGGGACACCAATGAAGGAGTCAATTCTCCTCTTTTAATATGTCCTCGAATGAAAGGCAGATAAACGAAAAAAATGTGAAGACATACAATATAAAAGACATTCTTATATGAACTAAGTGATATTATTATATGTCACCCTGTCCTCCCAAACCGGAAAGCATTATTTGAAAACTCTATTTTTGCCCATTGCAACATAATGGCTTTTAGATGGAAATGATGGGCTTATGTGCTTTACCATATCTACAATGAATATTTTAAACAAGAAACTTCAACACATTAAATTACACAGGAGATATAGAACATACCATCAAGAGTGACAAAGCCACTCATGTAACCGCCGCCTCTATCAATCTTTGATGTAATAACATCAAATTGGGAAACTAAAAATCCCAAATGCCTAATCAATTCAAAGAAATCTATCTATGTCATCATCATAGGCAATCAATTCTGATGCCACCCTATAATTGTGATATATAAAAAATAGATTTGACAGCAGAAAATATATGTACAACGCACAAACTGTGCTACAGAACGAGCCATCTGAATTCTCAAGTTGATTCTTGTAGTCCGATGAACTGAACTGCAATAGCAGGGATTTCTATCATAAGATCTTCTCCTTTCTGTTTGACATCCCTATCATCACTGCAACTTCATCGGGGGTGAAAGGAATGCAATGCCCACCCAACAAGAAAGCTTACTTTTCTATGTCCCAGCAAGACAGGATCGATGTAATGGCAACCGAGTCTTGCTTAATTTCATGGAGTCTAATGAATTGATGGAGATGAAGCCTCTTTAAAATGTCGGTTTCATCAAGAAAAGAATATTATAGAACACGCTTCTTATAGTCGATCTTGAAGTTATCCTTTTCCCATATGGTAAACTTCAAAAAAAAAGTCAGGTAATGAGTACGATGCAAATCACCCATCAAAACCAAATAACAGCCTTCCAAATTATTCTAAATGATCCAGACCTCCAAAGAGGTACAGATAGTGATGCAAAAACCTCTCAAAAACCATCCAAACAAATTTTCAAATTGCTTCCATTGTAATGTAATGAATATTATCTCTAGAATTAGGCAAAATAAACTGGAAAATATAAATGATCTACTCTCGTGAGAGGTAGAGATACAAAATACCCCAAATCATCCAAGCCCCCATTACTTTCATTGTAATGTAATGAACATTATCTCAAGAAAGTACAAAATAAACTGGAAAAAGAAGTCCCTAAATGCTTTGTACCCTCCAAAGAGGTACAAAGAGTACAGATGTAAAATACCCCCTAGAAACTATCCAAACAGCCTCCAAATGCTTCCATTGGAATGCCCTAAACATAATCATAAGAAGTAGATAAAATAAACTGGAAAAAAAAGTCCATAAATGCTCTGTACCCTCCAAAGAGGTACAGAGAGTACAGATATAAAATACTCCAAATAAACCATCCAAGCAGCCATCAAATTGCTTCCATTGGAATGCCCTAAACATTATCTCTAGAAACAGGCAAAATAAACTGAAAAAAAAGGATATAAATGATCTGTACCCTCCAAAGAGGTACAGAGAGTATAGATTCAAAATACCCCCCCCCAAACCATCCAAGCAGCTCCCAGATTGCTTCCATTGTAATGTAATGAACATCATCTAAAAAAATAAGCAAAATAAACTGGAAAAAGAAGTCCTTAAATGCTCTGTACCCTCCAAAGAGGTACAGAGAGTACAGATGCAAAAAAACTCCAGAAATCATCCAAGCAGCCATCAAATTGCTTTCATTGGAATGCCCTAAATATAATCTCAATAATTAGGCAAAATAAACTAGAAAAAGAAGTCCCTAAATGCTCTGTATCCTCCAAAGAGGTACAGAGAGTACAGATATAAAATACTCCAAATAAACCATCCAAGCAGCCATCAAATTGCTTCCATTGGAATGCTCTAAATATAATCTCAAAACAAAATAAAGAAAAGGGATAAATGATCTCAGATTCTCCAAAGACAGAGTACAGATGCAAAATATTCTCCAGAAATCATCCAAACAGCTTTCAAATTACTTCCATTGTAATGTAATTAACATTATCTCTAGAATCAAGCAAAATAAATTGGGAAAAAGGCCATAAATTATCTATACTCTCAGGAGAGGTACAAAGAGTATAGATGCAAAATACCCCCCAGAAACCATCCAAACAGCTTTCAAATTGCTTCCATTGTAATGTAATGAACATTATCTCAAGAAATAGGAAAAATAAACTAAAAAAAAGGACATAAATGATCTGTACCCTCCAAAGAGGTACAAAGAGTACAGATGTAAAAAAATACCCAGAAATCATTCAAGCAGCCATCAAATTACTTCCATTGGAGTGCCCTAAACATAATCTCAAGAAACAGGCAAAATAAACTGAAAAAAGAAGTCCTTAAATGCTCTGTACCCTCCAAAGAGGTACAGAGAGTACAGATGCAAAATATCCCTAATAAACCATCCAAGCAGCCATCAAATTGCTTCCATTGTAATGCCCTAAACATAATCTCAATAAACAGATAAAATAAACTGAAAAAAAGGCCATAAATAATCTGTACCCTCCAAAGAGGTACAAAGAGTACAGATATAAAATACCCCTTATAAACCATCCAAACAGCCTTCAAATTGCTTCCATTGGAATGCCCTAAATATAATCTCAATAATTAGGCCAAAAGAAACTGAAAAAAGTCAGCCCTAAATTATCTGTACCCTCAAGAGAGGTACATAGAGTACAGATGCAAAAAAACTCCTAGAAATCATCCAAGCAGCCATCAAATTGCTTCCATTGGAATGCCCTAAATATAATCTCAAGAAGAATGCAAGATAAACTGAAAAAAGTTTGCCCTAAATGATCTGTACCCTCGAGAGAGGTACATATAGTATAGATGTAAAATACCCCAAGAAAACATCCAAACAGCCTTCATATTGCTTCCATTGGAATGCCCTAAATATAATCTCAAGAAGAAGGCAAGATAAACTAAAAAAAGTAGGCCCTAAATGATCTGTACCCTCAAGAGAGGTACAGAGAGTACAGATGCAAAAAACCCCTAAAACCATCCAAACAGCCTCCAAATTGCTTACATTTGAATGTAATGAACATAATCTCAAGAAACGGCAAAGAAACCTGGAAAAAGTCTAAATGCTATGTACCGAGAGGTACAGAGTCTGATACAAAATAACATATAAAAATAACCAATCTTTCACTGACTGAGAAGAAGAGTAAACCCTAAATTCATTTAAGTCGGAATGCATGTAAATACCTCATGTAGTCACCTACAATACCTCAATTTTGATTTGCTATATCAGAGCAAAGGCGACGTACCGATCGAGAACGGAGCTAAGCGAGAAAAATCTTTCTTCAAAGAAAGTACAAAACGTTTCAGGCAAGGAATGTCGAATGACGATATCTCTTTCTTCTCTCGCTTTTGAACGACATGGGTCGGGGGAAGTGTAAACGACGTGAATACGCCATCCCTTTACAAGACCGTCGTTATCCGCTGCTAACCACTAAAATGAGGAAAAAATACCGGACACGCCGCCATAGATTGAGTCCGACGAAGCTACGCGGACTCGGACGTAATATTTTCTCGCATACGCATGCAACCGCCCGCTTCGTTCAAACTCCTTCAACCGCACACGTAAGCAACTACTCGCTTTTTTTCTCCTTAAGCACAAGATTATCATCATCCGTGAGGAGACTCTCGACATGTGGACCGGCCCGCTTCTCCCTCAACTGCAGAAGAACAGGAACGAAAATGAAGGCTCCCATCTCTCTTCTCCCTCGACTCCGTCTCCCTCAACCTTGCTCCGCATGTATGGAAAAAGTTACGTAACTCCCTCCTCCCCGCTATCTCTCTCTCTATTCACATCTCCTCTTCAAACCGCATGAAAACGTGAAAGACAAGGTGCTCGCATGTTATGCATGGTTTCTCTCCGTTCGCTTCCATTCCCGCTTCAGATGATGTCAGCCATCATTGTCCTTCTCGACATCAATCCTTTCTGCCGGCTGGCGAAACCCCGTCGCAATCCTCCCATTCATGAAATTCCTTGATCATGTGATTCCGTTTTTGCACTCTCTTCTCTTGATGAATCAACTCAACCAGGTAGTTCTTATCGCCACTGGCATCAATTCGTGTGGCTACATCTACAATTATGGAAACAGCGGCGCCGAGGGAAGCGACAAGGTGTCGGAGGTCTCATCGGAGATACTACGGAGGTTGGAGGAATTCGTCTGCAAAGACAGAAGAGTTGGAAAGGCAATGAAAAGGCGATGGGCAGTAGCATTTCTTCCCTGCTCTCCGGAGGGAACGGAGCAATATGTTGCAGTCATGAATGCAATATTCTCAGCACAACATTCAATGATATCAAGTGCCGATTGATTCGTGTGTGGTCGGAGTGCAGCATTCTGCATTCCTTCAGCAAGCTTTAAATATTACTAGTGGACTTTATCTGAAACCTCCACAATTAGATGGTCTATTTCAATATCTCGCGGCAGTATTTTCAACTGATTTGCAATCACGTAATTTCTTGCAACTTCCAAAACCTGCGGGGGTGGATTTTCGTGCCTCATGCTTTTGTCACAAGAAGACCATTGACATGGGATATGTTTGCTCGGTTTGCTAGTCCATATTCTGCCAACATCACAAAAAAAAATGCTCAACTTGTGGGTCTGAATTCAATCAGGTTTGAAGACCTCATCATGCTTATCAGGGTGTGACGAGATGAAATAAATCTGGATATGGTGTGTAACATCGCTACTTCATCGTGATGGATTGAATGCCTCATTATCCTCATCAGGGCGTATCGAGTGATTGAAGGTCTCATTATGCTCATCAGGGCATGACGAGATGAAATAAATTCAGCTGTGGTGTCGCAAGACACCACTCGCTTTGCTCAGCAGGGCATATCGAGCAAGCCAAAAATGCCTCCGATGCAGCCCCCTACACGGGGATGACGCCGGGAGGTTGCCAAAATTTTGTCTAAATTCTAGACTTAAAAGAGAAGAATATATATGCATTTGTCTTCTTCGTCTAAAGGCCTCGTGCTCAATAGGTGACGAGATGAATCCTATGGTGTCAAAGACACTGCACGCCACTGAGAGCAAGCAAAATACCCCCCTATCTGGATGATCCTGAGGTCAAAATTTTGTCAAATCTTTTGACTTAGAAAAATATTAGAATGAAATGGGTTAATGTAGGAGCGCTAAGTAGGAAAATTTGCAACTAATTTTATAGCATCAAATAAAAAAAGGGAGCCTTTAAAGCAAATTTTGGGGAGAATAGAATATTCATTCAAAATCTAAGTGAAATTTGGGGGAAGCTAATATTAAACTCACAAACTTTGAGAGAGGCTAATATTAAACTCACAAACTCTAATAAATTTATTCTTAAAGGAAAGTAAATGAGTGAGTTTTTTTTCTAAATTCCTCAAAAGTGCTTTAATTAGAATTTGGGCTAATGTCAAACTCATAACAAACTTGCAATAAACTCAAAATCTGAGGATGAATCTAAATTGGATTTAATAAGCCTTATATTAATGTGGAGGTGATTACTATGCTAGCTAATAAGCGTAAGTGGTGCTAAAATAACAAACACTGAAATCAGTATAACTTATCAAAATTGAGCAAATTGAGCATAATCAAGTTGGGATAACTCAACAAGTAAATTAAGTGTCAATAGTGTGTTAAACTACAACCTAAATCAAAACATCTTCTTCGCCACCAGATCTACAACCCTTTTTTACAAGCAGACAGAAGGCGATACTAAATCCAAATCTATAAAAATCATGAGGCTTCTTTTAATCAAAAATCAAGGAATTTCATTCTAATTATGAATTTTAAAATCGATGATTTTATTAATTAGATGAAATTAGCTAAGCTATAAACACCTATATGGGCCCCGACACTATGTTGAATGCTTAAATTCAAGTGTCTGAGGATGCTACACGGGTTGCTTCCCGGTTTAGTCTTAAGAATGGGTCCAGGTTAACAAAATCTAAAACTTATAATAAGAGTTTCAAATTGAAATATCCGAGAAACTAATTCTCGTGTGTAGATCTAATCCTCATAGTAAAACAAAGTTGACAGGATCTAAAGCTCTTAAACATATCCAAATTAATCAATTTTTCAAATCAAATTAAGTAGCAATCTGAAACTGCTTAAATGAAACTCTATCATTAAAAATTTTAACATCTTAGAACTCTGCCTTATTCTAAATAAACCCGCATGTGCCCCGACAATATGCTGAATACCTAAATTCAAGTGTCCGAGGATGCTGCGCAGGTTGCTTCCCGGTTTAGTCTTAAGACTGGGTCATGAGTTAACAAAACCTAAAAACCTATAATAAGAGTTTCAAATTAGTAAAACATCTAAAAAATTGATTTTGTCAAGTGACAGTAGATATAATCCTCTGTTAGCAGCTAAACAGAGTTGACATGATCTAAATCTCTTAAACATATTCAAACTAATCAATTTTTCAACTCAAATCAAATATCAATCTAAAGTTGCTTCCCAGTTTAGTCTTAGGACTGGGTCCGAGTTAACAAAACCTAAAAATCAATTATGAGAATTTCAACTTAGTGAAATATCTGAGAAGCTAATTTTGTAATGTGATAGTAGATCTGATCCTCTGTTAGGAGCTAAATAGAGTTGACATGATCTAAAATTCTCAAATATATTTGACTCAATCAATCAATTAACTATCCCGATGATGGTTGTGTTGAATGGTAATTTCAACCGGAGGGGATATTTTCATCAAAATGTGATTCTATTTTCAAATCAAAGTAACTCAGATTGAGTGTTAATCTAAAAAACTATTTAAATGAAACCTTATCATTAAAAACTTAAAGCCAAATTCAATCTATCCACCTTCCGCAACTGTTTATCGGGGGTGACAAATTAAGAAAACTATAGCTCACAAAAGAGCCAATGTCAAATCAAGTATTCTGTTATTGTTCACTCTCAATCAATCTCACGCTAGTGAGGCCTGCCCTTCGTGGGGCCAGTAGGCTCCATGAAGAGCTTATGACCGAGTCCTCGACGGGTTGTTTGACCAATTTGACTCCATTATATTATGATCACGACCGTAGCCCGTATGCTCCCCAATGGCTCTGTCGTTTGAGTTGTGAATCATAAGGTATACTTGATAGGGCAAACAACCCTCTATCAGCTAAGGTAGACTTAAGATTATCTCCTTAGATAAATAACTAAGCTATAAACACCCGCATGTGCCCCGACACTATGCTGAATGCTTAAATTCAAAGGATGCCGGCTTTTGTTGCTTCGATTTAGTCTTAGTCAAGTTAACAAAACCTAAAAACTTATAATAAGAGTTTCAAATCTGAAATGTCTAAAAATTGATTACACGTGAGATCTAATCTCTGCCTAAACAAAGTTGATAGGATCTAAAGCTCTTAAACATATTCAAATTAATCAATTTTTCAACTCAAATTAAATATCAATCTAAGGTTATTTCCCGGTTTAGTCTTAGGACTGGATCCGGATTAACGAAACCTAAAAACCTATAATATTGTTTCTTTTTGGTGAATTTATGTTTTGATTTTGGAAAATTTGAAATTCTTACTTAGCAAATTTAGGTATGCTAAGTGAAGAACACCCAAGTGTGTTTTGTTTGATTTTTTTGAAAATAGGATTCTTAGCAAATTTAGGTATGCTAAGAAAAATCCCAAGTGTTTCATTTTTATTTGTTGGATGTTTGATTTTTAAAAAGGTAGGATCCTTAGCAAATTTGGTATGCTAAGGAAATCTTAAGTGTTTCATTTATGTTTTGATTTGATTGAAAGTGGAGACTTTACTTTAACCAATTTGGTATGCTAAGGATGAAGTCCCACTTGGTTTTGTGAAATGAAAATTTCACTTAGCAAATTTGAGTATGTTAAATGAAATTCCAAATGGTGTGTTCAAAAATATTTTGGATTGTTTTGGTTTTGAAAATGGAAACTTTTCCTTAGCAAATTTGGTATGCTATAGAAAGAAGTTTCAAAGGTGCTTGAAGATTTTTGTTTTTGACTTTGGAGACTTCACTTAGCAAATTTAGTATGCTAAAGATGAAGTTCCAAAATATGTTTTGAAAAATTTGAAATATGATTGTTGATTTTTTTTTTTTTTTGGATTTGGAAATTCCACTTAAGAAATTTGAGTATGCTAAATGAAGTTCCAAAATATGTTTTGAAAATTTTAAGTTTTAACTTTGGAGACTTCACTTAGCAAATTTTAGTATACTAAATGAAGTTCCAAATATGTTTAAAATTTTTTTGGGTTTGGAGACTTCACTTAACAAATTTGGGTATGTGAAATGAAGTTTCAAATTATATTTTGAAATTTGTTAATTTTTGGTTTGGAGGCTTCACTTAGCAAATTTTAGCATGTTAAATAAAGTTCCAAAAGGTGTTTAAAAATTTTTGGATTTAGAGACTTCACTTAACAAATTTGGGTATGTTAAATGAAGTTTTAAATTATGTTTTGAAAATTGTTGATTTTCGGTTTGGAGGCTTCACTTAGCAAATTTTAGTATGCTAAATGAAGTTCCAAAAGGTGTTTGAAAATGTTTGATTTTGGATTCGGAGACTCCACTTAACAAATTTGGGTATGTTAAGTGAAGTTCCAAAAATTTGTTTTGAAAATTTATGATTTTGGGTTTGGAGACTTCACTTAGCAATTTTGAGTATACTAAATGAAGTTCCAAAATGTGTTTTGAAAATTTTTGATTTTGTTTTTGGAGACTTCACTTAGCAAATTTGAGTATGCTAAATGAAGTTCCAAATGTATTTTAAAAATTTTTGGGATTTTGAATTTGGAGACTTCACTTAATAAATTTGGGTATGTTAAATAAAGTTCCAAATGTATTTTAAAAATTTTGGGAATTTGAATTTGGAGACTTCACTTAACAAATTTGGGTATGTTAAATGAAGTTTCAAATGTGTTTAGAATTTTGAAAGTATGATTGTTTAAGTTTGAAGGAGTGGACTTCCACTCAACAAATTTGGGTATGTAGAATGGAGATCAATCTTATTTTTGAAATGTGAAGATTTTATTTTATGTGTGATTATTGCTTTTTTTTTAAAGAGAGGAATTCCAACTTATTCATATGTGAAATATGTTTAAGTGGGATTTACAAATGATGTTATTTTTTAGTTGGTAAAGAAATCTTCATTTAATAAATTTGAGTATATTAAATTAAGATGTACATATGTGCTTTTGAAAATTTTAATTTTATTTGAAGATGAAACTTCCATTCAATATGTATGAGTGTATTGAATAGAAAGATCCATGTGTGCTTTTTAAAAATTTTATGATTGTGATTTTTAGAAAGATGATTATTCATTTTATTTGGAAAATGAAATCTTCATCAAAGTGAATTGAAAGAAGATGTTCATTTGTGCTTTTGGAAAATTTAGTTTTATTTGTGAATGAAACTTCCATTCAGTAAATGAGAGTGTATTGAATGGAAAGGTTCATGTATGCTTTTTAAAAACTTTATTCTTGATTTTGATTTTTTGGAAAGATGATTATTCATTTTATTTTGAAATGAAATCTTCATTAAAGTGGATTGAAAGAAGATGTTCATTTGTGCTTTTGGAAAAGATTGTTAGTTTTATTTTTGAAAATTCCTCCATGTAACAATCATGAAAATTATTAAATGAGGGTGATAAAAAATTTTTGTGAAAAATGTTTTATTAAGTGTATTTTTGAAAAGGTGCTTTTTGAAAAGCAAAGTTCTTATGGAGAATTTATTTTATTTTTATTATTTTAGGATGAACCTTTCCTTATCATAAAAATGATAAGGAGACAATCTTTAAATGTTTTTTTAGATCTTTTCATTTTCACCCATTGGAGAACCCAACGGGGATTTTAGGACCAACAGGAATGTTAAAATGAAATCAACTTAGTGAAAGATAGTCTGATTCATACCAAAGTACAAACCTATTTCCAAAGACAAAAGCGATCATTTACCAAAGATGGAGAGAGAAACCATTATAGAATTTGTGGCCATACGAAGTGCCTTCAAATCTATGGGGAGAAGAGAAAGACAAGACTATAAAAATTCATCTTTTTAGGGCGCCACGCAGATCCGCAGATGTGCTTATTCAGGTGATCGAGTACGTCATCAAAGAATAGTGTACTATCTCGAAAGATAAAAATCACTACCCTTTAATAGACCTAATCACCTCAATAAGGACTCCTAAGGATGATGGTCTGCATATGTACCAGAGATTCTTTCCATATTTTATATGGAAAAGTAAAGTAAGGCTTATTTTAAATCAGGTTTATTAAGTTCCTTACAGGGGCAAGCCCCTATAGTTAATTACATCTTAAGGAATGGGGATTCCTTAGGAAAACTCTCGATGAAGGTAAATGATTATTGTATTCAAAGATTTCAATAGGAAAGGACTATCAATCGATTAGTTCATTTTTGAAGATCAAATGAAATTGACCAAAGAGGGGGAGTTATTATTGAAGCCAAAATGGAGGATAAGTAGGTGATGACCACGATACTAGGAAACCTAGTGAGCATCTCAAATTAACCTATAATTGGGCTTTATATTTTTGAAATTGATTTAATTTATTTGAGTTAAATTTTTCATTAAAAATTTAGGGCTTATGATTTCTTAACACAAGATTAAGAAAATGCCTAAGAGGTGAGGAATTAAGCTTATGGCCCACAAAGGGAGAAGAAACCTTAGAACCTAAATCTAGGGAGCTTTGGCAAGAATCGAAAGCACAACCTAAATCTAAGGTGAGAATGAGTATTTGGTTTGTCTCCACAAGAGAGAACAAATCACCCGACTGCTTGGACTTACAACCGCTAGGGGTGACTGCCATCTAACTCCTCCTACGATTTTAAATACATGTAGGCAAGTCTTTATGTTTATGCAAGATAGCTAGGTTGTTATTTATTTTATAAAAAAACTAAGTCCTTAAACTCACTCTCTATAGAGACTAGATCATGTAGGGATATGTTTCAGATGACCTAAATCTAATGCAATTCAAATTTCATTTTATTTTCATTTTTGGATAATTATTTTGACTCGTGCTAATATGATTTATATGCCTAATGCATGGAAAATAAAGATATTGGCCAAAATCAGCGAGAAGGGAGGAGGTAAGTTTCCACCATAGCTCTCAAAGGTCAAGCCAAGTTTCTCTGGCAAAAGTGGAAGCCCTCTAATCAAAAGTGAAATAAGATACATTTGTGCATGATATCGCAAAAGAAATACTCATCCAGCTAAAGAGTTGCTAATTCTGTTATCTTGATTTTAAACCTAAACTTTAGGTGAGTTTATGAGTTCTTTATTTTTAATTTGAGTTGTTAAGTTTGATAAAAGATTTATTTTTTCTTAAAGAGCCTAATCCACATCCAGGCCATACATAAAGCAAAGAAGAAATCAGGAAAAGATGCCACTTAATGCGCAAGTTAAACAAATCAACGATTAATTTATAAAGCTAACCACAAAAAGAATTAAAGGTCATTGTGGACGGGCGCCACTGCACAAACTCGAAAAGATTAATGTGGGTAGCCGAGCTCTACCTTTATACAACTCAGATTATAAATGAATTAAATTATAATTAAGCAAGGAATTCATTATTATGGGGGTCTTCTATTTCTTTCTTCTTTTCTTTCTTCTTCTTTTCTTCTTTCTTTTTTAGTTCTTTCTTTTGGATGGTTGGAAGGTAGATTTCCAAGACTGGTGCATAAGATAGGATCTTATGACCAATGCTCATCCTAATCCCCATAACAATCATTCTAAAATCCTAATTGCACAAATTTACATAAAAAGGAAAAGTGGAAATCTAACTAACACTTGCAAAACAAAGGTTAGTTAAAATAAATCACACAAATCCCAAGGATGTATATTGGACTTATCATCCCACACATGGGTGAATAAGTCCACCTGGCCTATTGGATTATGCTTAGGGGTATAAAGCACCTGCAAGAAAAAGCATTTATATTTTTATTTATGATAGCACCCCTAAAGCACAATCCCCTGCAAAAAAATAATAATTAGACTAAGAGCATCCTATCATTCATTCTAAACATATATCAGAAAACAAAATAAAATATTAAACCATGCATTGCCCTAACCTAAAGCTAGAAGTGGTAACTCAGGCTAATGTGTGCGCTTTGAAGGTTTGTGTAGTATGCTTATCTATGACTTTAGGTTCAAATTTTCTATGTGTGAAAACATGTTCAACTAAGAGAAGGGTTTCATTTAAGTTGTTTAATTATTTTGGATTGACTTCTCTTTCCTGCCCTAACCTAAGTAATTTTCAAAGTAGATTCACATTTTAGTTTTGTGTAGTGAATGTTTATATTAAATCTTTTAATTAATCCTAAGTTTAGATGAACTCTAAATAAACCTATTCAAAAAGAAAGGTATTTTAAGATTAAATAAAATGAATCAAATTCATATAACACACATTATTTCATTTCTTTTCCAACATGTATAACATGCATATGAATGAGTCCTAAGCATATCTATATATGCAAATGAGAATATTTAACACACTTTATGATGCATGCTAAGTAATCCATTTAAGGAAATGTGGAAGTTTAATATGCATGATTTTTCTTAAGAATTTAGCAAATTAATTATCCCTTATCTACACCACCTTAATATAGTTAACCAAGTAATTATGAGTCAATGAGATGACATAAAAACTCACAAGAAATTTAAACTTGTAATGCACTTAGGAAGAAAAGGGCCTAATGCAATTTGGCTCATGATTAATGGTTAATTAAGTTAAAGGGTTTAACTTATGTAATTTCAAAACACCCTTTCACACATATGAATTGGGTTTTGATTTTCTTAATTGAACTTACGCTCTTAAACACCTAAGCATCTACCCAAGGTAGATTACTTAAGTTCTGGAAGGTTTTAGAATCTTTAGAAATTAATTAATGGGATAATTAATGAATTAACCCTTAATTAAGAGAGTATTAAGGAAAAAATGGGGTTTAGAGAATAGCTTAGGGGAAATGCCCCAAAATTATTTACTAACCCTCCTATCTACTGGATCTGACCTTAATCAACTCTAATAATAGATTAAAACCACTAATCATATCTTAATTATCCTTAATTAAGTTAAGGAAGTAATTAGGAAACATATTTGCAATTCCTCTAATTAAGCCTTAAATAAATCCTAAGAAAATTACGGGAGGCAGAAGTCATCCCCTAAAATATACTCAAGAAGTTTGGGATTAATCAGATATTTAATTAAGAGGTAATTAGCAAAATGAAATTTCCAATAAAACCTAAAATCAGAGAAAATAATAATTCAATATTTATTGAAATTATTTTTAAAATATTCTAGGTTGAATTATCTTTCTATAGGATTTTACCTCATATTTTTTTGAATTTTATTGAAAGAGACATGATTTTTAGAAGATAAGGAGATTAATTAACATTTAATTAATTCCCTAACTAATCCCTCAGCTCACAGTGCGACGCGCAGTGGCGGCGGTCAACACACTTTACACACATCGCGCTGTGAACCCACTACTTAAACATCAAATCAAGTGGCTGCGCGGCGGTGGGACGCACTTTGATCTCTACTGTTCGATCAAAGATCGGACGGCCAGGGATCAACCCGAGATCTTAAGAGGGATAAAAGAATTTCTAAACATAGGAATAATCTTGGTCGTCCATCTAAAATGAGCAGATGGACGGCCAGGATCTCCCCAGTTCTTCCCCTAGGCTCAACAGAGACCATCCATGATCTAGGGGGAGGTTCGAGCTCTATTGAGCTCGGATTGAAATAAAACTATACCCAAACCATCTAAAGCTAATAAGGAACACATCCAACGGTGGACCTTGCATGACTTGAAAATTCCTTTACAAAAGACCAACACCTACTATGCTAGGTGGTCGGAAAATTTCATACCTCGCCGGAGGTGATCACCGGCGCTCGAGATCAATGAGGTAGCTAGTAGAGAAGCCAAAATTCTTAGCCTGGGGTTGAGTGAATTATTCTATAGACCAACACCACTTCACTTCCTTTGCAGTTTTGATCCAATTGATGCTCTCCTTGCTGTGGGAACTCAAATGGATGCTTGGGTGCACTCAGAATGATCCTTAGAGGATGTGAACAAGAGGAATTGGAGTAATTTTGAGTGAGGAAGAAGTTGGAAGTTCAAGTGAGCTCCCCTATTTTTCAATGGAGAAATCGAGAAATCTCAAATTCAAATCCCTCTTAGAATGCTTAGGAAGGCTCTCTGATCTTTCCTAACACTCTCTAGGGCTTGATCAAATTGAGGAATGATGATTTTGAATTGAATTAGGGGGAGTATATCTCCCCCTTGAAGGATCGACGGTCGCAAGCTCCTTTGTCATTTTGATCCAATTGGAAGGTTGTTTAGTCGTTAGATGCACATGGATTTGAGGCCTTGAGTTGAATGCCAACCTCCCATGTGCATCAAATTGAGTGGAGGAGGGATTTGGAATGAGCCAATTTGACCCATGGGGTCGGGTTTGGCCTTGGGGCCAATTGGGCTGACCCAAACCCAATGGGTTGGATGCACCACTCTTCATTAGGTCCCTTGAGGTATTAGGAAGGTATCAAGTGGATATGAAGAGGGCATGACCAAATTACCCATGGATTAGTCCATAATTTATTCTATGGCCTAGGGGTAGAATGGTTATTTTGCTAATTTTTTAATTTGGATATGTTGGGTATGTGGAGAAATTAGGTTTGGCCAAGTTTCATGAGATTTGTATTTCATTTGATAAGGTTTGGCTCATGTTGACCCATTTAGGTCAAAATGGGTTAACTTGGGTCAAGTTGACCAATTGGTCAAATTGGGTCAAACCAAGGGTTGGGTCAAGTTCATATGACCATTTAAAATATTTTGGTGGCTTTGGTTCGATTCAATTTGGTATAGTTTTGAATTTGGCTCATATGACTTCATTTAGGTCAAATGGGTCAAGTTGACCTATTTGACCTATTTGGGCTAGGTCATGGGTAGGTTTATGTTTGGTTAGTCATATGGAGTGAATTGGTATCTTTGTTTCCAATCAATTTTGGTTATGTTCAAATTTGGCTCAACATGACCCCTTTAGTCAAGTTGGTCTAAGGTCAATCAGCTAGTTAGGTCTAGTTGGCCAATTGAGGCTTTGGTCAAGTTTCACAAGTGATTTGGAATGGACTTGACCCATTGGTTTCAATCAATTTAGCTTAGATCAAGTTTTGACACGTTTTGACTTTTTAGGTCAAGTTGGGTCAACTTGGGTCAAGTGGCCAAAGTTAGGCTCAAATGTTGACTTGGTCAAGTTTAAACATAGGTCATGAATGAACTCATCAATGGTTTCAATCAATTTGGCCTATAGTGGAATTTGGCTATGTTAGGTTTCATTTTGGGCTGGGTGTGACTTGGTCAACCCTTAGGTTTGACTTGGTTTGACCCAATTTGATTGATTGGTCATCCCATGATGATTGTTGATCATGATGAGAGGAATATGTGAGTTTGGTTCAATCCAATTTTGTTAGGATTAGAATTTTGCTCATAAGGGTACTTTAGGTCACTTTGGGTCAAGTGAGCCTAAGTGGGTCAAATGGCTTGATCAAAGCTTGATTTGAGTTTGATTGAACTTGTATATGGACTTATGATTGAAATATAAATCCATTTACAAGTGGTTTCAAGTCAAATGGGTTTTGATCCATTTGACAATTTCATATTCAAAGGAAGAATATGAAAGGATTTTGGCTTTGATTTTTGAGTTAATTTTTGATTTGGTGATTGAAGTTTGTATTTATATATGGGTTCATGATTGTAGGGTTGATTGAATCATAAAAGAAAATCAAGAGTTTGGCTTGATTTGAAATTGATTTGGCTAAGTTCAAGGTTTTGACTTGAAAGGCTTAGGTTGGATTTTGAGTGGATTTGAGTTTGATTTTTGGAATTGATTTTGATTGTTTGAATTTATATTTCATTTATATATGTGAATATAAATGAGAATATAAATGGATCATGAGAAAATTTCAAGGATTTAAAGTGATTTGATCATGATTTGGGCTAAGTCCATTAAAAGGGATTTAAAGGACTTAGGAAATTTTGGAGTTTGGAGTTAGAATTTTTGAATTTGGTTTGATTGATTTATATTTATATTTCATTTATATATGTGAATATAAATGAGAATATAAATGAATTATGAGAAAATCTCAAATATTTGATTTGGTTTTGATCATGATTTAGGTTGTCCTTAAAGGAAAACTTAAAGGGACTTAGATTTGGAATTTAATTTGAGGACTTGATTTGATTGATTTGTATTTATATTTCATTTATATATGTGATTATAAATGAGAATATAAATGAGTTTTGAAAAAATCCCATGAGTTTGAATTGATTTGATCATGATTTAGGCTAAGTCCATTAATGAAAAATTAAGGACTTAAGAAAAATTTCATAAATTGATTTTCAATTTTGAGTTTAGTTTGATTAGTTTGAATTTATATTTCATTTATATATGTGATTATAAATGAGAATATAAATGAATTATGAGAAAATATGAAAGATTTGACTTGGTTATGATCATGATTTTGGTTAAGTCCTTAAGAGAAGATTAAGGACTTAAGCATGATTTGGACTTAGGAATTTTTATGAATTTTGAACATGGGTTTCAATCATGGATTTCAATCATGATTTGGAGTTTGACTTGAATGAAGGAAAGTGAGGAATGGTTTAAGCTAAGGGTAGACAAATTTTCCTAACACCCCTAAGGCATGACCTATTCCTATAGTTAACTCTTCTAAGTCTCTAGGGCTAGGTTGACTGTCCACCTAATCACTAGATGTGTCTTAAGACTAATGAACTTTTAAAGTCTAAGAGAAATTATATGTCTAGGATGGAGGGGTTGAGAGCTCATTCTAAAAATGAGGTCAACAGGAATCATATACTTTTTTTAAGTATTAAAACATATATGATCAAGTAAGGATGTTCAATTAATGATTATCCAAGAAAATGTAATGAAGATGGAATATAGTGTGTCTTGAGGATCTAAACTCTTACTCAAGTCTAGGCTTTCATACTAATATTGAATTTAAGGAACACTAAAATGAGTAAATTGGGAGTGCACTTTTTTTATGCTATGAAAATTTTATCTAAAATTAAAGTCACATGTACAATACAAACATATAATAATTTAAAATAGCTAAATAATATATGCAATGAATATAAAATATAAATAAGTAAATCAAAGTAATTTTTTTTTAAATGATAATATAATGTATACAAGATACCATGGTACCATTGAAGATCAAGATCTACAATAATTTTATATGTCATACTGTGGTGTTTATTTTTGGATGGGTATAGGGGGACATCACGTAGATCGTAGGGAGGTACTTATTAAAGTGATCGGGTACAACATTGAGGTATGATGTACTATATCGAGAAAAAGAGGTATCACCCTTCAATGGACCTAATCACCTAATAAGGACTACTATAGCATGATGGGTCTTCAAATATACAGAGATTTTTCCCCTGCTTTACATGGATTGATAAAGCAGGGTTTATATTAAACTGGGTTCTAAAGTTCTCTATGAAGGCAAGCTTCCATAGTTGATTATATCTTAGGAAATAAAATTTTTAAATAATACTCTCGATTAAAATAGACAATTATCATTTCCAAAAATTTCAAGGCTAGACTATCAAATGATCGGTTATATTAGGAAAATCAATTGGGAAAGTTCAAGGAGAAGACTTATTTTTGAAATCGAAATGGAGGAAGTAAGGGATGCTCATAATACTAGGAAGCCTAGTGAGCATTCCAATCTATCATTTGATTGGGCTTTATATATTTGAAAGTGAAGAGATTTATTTATTTGAGTTGAATTTTATTAGATTGTTAGGACTTATGATCCACCAACAAAAGATTGTGGAAATGCCTAAGAGGTGAGGATTTATGCATGTAGCCTGAAGGATACAATTACCTCGGATCATAAATCTAGGGAGCTTTAGTACGAGCTAAAGTATGACCTAAATCTAAGCGACAGATGAACATGAAGGTTTACCTCCACAATAGAGGATAAACTATCCAACTTCTGAACTTATAATCACTTGGAGTGGCCGCCAGCTAACACCTCCTACGATTTTAAAATCATATAGTGCAGTCTTATGAATTACAAGATAGCTAGGGTAGTTATTTAATTAGAAAGAGACTAACGTCCTAAACCCACTCCCTAAGAGAGTGGGAAGCATATGACTTAATGTCAAAATCTTTTCAAATTTTATTTCACACATCATTTAGATAAAGGCTTTGGGATTTTTATATGCTTAAATGCTTGATGAAGTAGATTAGAAATCAATAGAGAGGGTGAAGCTCCATCGATAGTTGAATAATGAGTGAGGATGTCTTCATTTTTGTAAAAGTGACTCAAGATGATATGCATGATGTGAAACATACAACCATACATCTAAAGGGGTTGCTAAATCTTTTAATTATATTATTTATGTCCTAAGTTTTATGATGAGATTATAAGTTGTTTAAAATTTAGTTATGAGTGATTAGTTGGATAGAAAATTAATTTTATCCTAAGAGCCTAACACATATAGGCCACACATTAAGGCATTAATCATAAGAAACTATGAAAATCATACCATCTTAATGCACAATTTAAACATAATATCAATCAATTTTATACACTATCATAAAAGAATAACAGGTCGGTGCGGGCGTGTACTGCCATACAACCCGAAAAGAGAAAAGATGGGTAGCCGAGCTCTACCTTTATACAACCTATAATATGAAAGAATAATTATAATTAGAATTCAAATACAAGCTATGGGGGTCTTCTTTTCTTCATTTTTTCATATTTTCTTTCTTTCTTCTTTTGATTTGGATGTGCTTGCTTCAAAGGCATCACAAGGCACCCCGGGACAAAGCCTTCTAGCCACTGCTTATCATAATCCTCCATAGCACTATTCCTAACTCCTATTACAAAAATATAGTAAGAATAGAAAAAGTAAATCTAACTACACTTGCAAAACAAGTGCTAGCTAAACACACATACAATCCCAAGCAGTTATATGTATAATTTGGACTTAGCACCTTGCACATGAGTAACCAAGCCCACCTATCCTAACTTGTATTATGCTTAAGGGTTTAAGTAACATGCAAAGAGAGCATTCACATTTATTTTTAACCATCTCTTAAGCATAATCCCCTATAGAAAATATGATTAGGCTAATATCAGCATACCCATCTACGAAGCATACACCCTAACATCTAGTCTAAAATAATGCAACATAAAATAAAATATACATCACATCATACACTGATCTAACTTAGAATTAAAAGTGGTGACTTAATTCTAATGTGTGTGTTAAGGCTTTGTGTGATATGTCTTAACTAATTATTAGAGTTATATTTTTCTAAGTGTAAAAAATATTCAAGTTAACATGAAGGTTGGTTTCACTTGAAGTTGCTTAATTGATTTTAGAATTTTAATTTATATTTTATTTTATTTCCTGTGATTTACACTTAACAACTAAGTGTTGTAAAGAGAAGGAAAAGGATTACCCTCTTCCATCCCTACCTTAAGTCATTTCTAAAGCATATTAATTTAATTTAGTTATCGTTATTGAATTATTTATTATATGATTTTTAATTAATTATAAGTTTAAGTTAACTTTAAATGACCTTATTCAATATGAAAGGCTTCTTAAGATTAATCTAATTGAATTACTACCACATGATGTATATATGTGTATATGTATATATATATATATATATATATATATATATATATATATATATATATATATATATATATATATATATATATATATATATATATATATATAAAATCATTCTTTTCCATTATATGTAACATGCCTATGATTTAATGCTTAGTATATCTATACATGTAATATATTTTAGCACACTTAAATGATGATGAATGTGTATGTTTGGAGTTTATATTTTCATTTTTAGTTGAATTATATAAATATATAAATTAAAGCTCTATCCAAATTTTAATGCCAAAATACATAAGGATGGAATCACATAAGTATATGTCATTATTAACTAGAGAAGTGAGGAAATCAAATGACCTCGTTGGGGCTAACTAAAGCCTCATATTCCTGGAATTTCCAGATTATATACTTATTAACATTCTAAATCTACGTAAATTTATACATGAATAAGAAAAAGATAACACTAATTTATACATTTCACATGTGCTAGTGACTTAGGTGAATGTACATGCATGTATTTTTGGTAACAAAAGGGGATCTTCATCCTTTAATTAACCATACCCGCACATGTATAAAAGATGTAAGCAAGTACATTCCATTGTTGAATCAGGGAAGCGAGGTAATCAAATGACCTCCTTGGGGTTAACTAAAGCCTCGTATTCCCGGGATGTCCATATTATATACTAGCTATCTTAAATATATATGAATATATACACAATTAATAGAATGATAATCATGCAAAGATTATTTTTTTAATTAAATCATTTAGGCATATGAATTAAAGCTCTATCCGAATTCTCATATCAAAATACATAAGAATGAAATCAAATGAGTATGTGCTGTTGTTAAATCAAGGAAGTGAGGTAATCAAATGACCTCCTTGGGGCTAGCTAAAGCCTCGTATTCTCGGGATATCCAGACTATATAACCATTATTGTTCAAACTCATGTAAATCTATATATAAATTATAAGAAAGAGAGCCTTATTTAATATGCTTAAGCTATAAACACATGCAAGTTCTATATATATTCATAACTATCAACACTCTAAGTACTATAATCAATTTATAAGCTTTAAAAAATAGTTTTGAATTTATTAGAGATAATAGCCACACATATATTTAATTAAGCCAACACATGCAAGCTTTCATAAAGGAAATTTATTTGATTTTATTTAAATTTGAAAATATGAATGTATGAAATCAAATGACATATAACATTTAACACGATTGGAAAGGAATAAATAAATATAAACATATGATTTCATTCAATCAAATTATTTCCTAAGGATAATCATATCAAATAAAACAATTTAAAGTAAACCAAAGCTTCTTTAATACCATTTTCAATTTCATGTTTTGATTTGATTTAAGGATATGAGAAAAGATTTGCTGATCTTAACCCATTCTCATGTTTGTTTATTAATCTGGTTCAATGAAATATAATTAAGTTTATTTTACGAGTTAATTAGGTTGTAGTATGCATTAAGTATATTAATTAACTCTTTTCTATGTTACTTTAATATAACTATCTAAATAATTATGAGCCAATATGATATGCATCTGAATTAAAAATTAACTTAGCAATGATCTTAAGAAACAAAAGGGGCCTAATGCAATTGGCTCACAATTAGTGGTTAATTAAATTAAGGAACTTAATATTAACTACTCTTATGGTTTCCCCACACATGTGGGTTAACCATAATTTCCTTAAATAGCTTTAGGTTATTAAACACCTAAAAATCTACCCATGAATTAATTAATATTTGAGATGATTTGGATTTTAATTTTATTAATTAAATCTTAATTAATTAAAGTAATTTGATTAATCTTTAATACTAATTAAATTCTTTCCAAGTGAAATGAACTTACGAAAAATGATTAGAAGGGAAGCCTAATCGTTTCCTTTTATTCATTCACTATTGGTCAATGATATTTGCCTTTTAAAATTGATTAATGTTACTATTCAATGGATTAATTAATTAAATAATTATATTAGAAAGTAATTAAGCTAATTAAAGTTGATTACCCTAATTACCTAAGCAATAATTCTAAGAAAATTAGGAAAGACAGAGGTCATCCCCTTTAATGAACCCACAAAGTTTGGGGTTAATTGCTCAAGTAATTAAAGAGTAAGTAAGATAAATAAATTTTAAATTAAATTTTAATTAAGCTCTATTTACTGTTCAAAATTAATTAGAAATATTTTTTTATAAATTCTCCTCCAAAATACCTTTAAAATAAGTATTTATATGTATTTTTTTTTGGATTTTTCTATAATTTGTTATGAATTTTCAAAGATTCAGCCATTAAAAATGAATAATTAGCCATAATTAAGCTTAATCCTGTTGGCGTCATGCGGACCGTTGACGTGATGCGCTTTTCATGTGGAGCCACAGGATTGACTATTTAAACGCATCTGACTCAGCGCTAACATGGCTGCCGGTGGATGCACTTTCATCAGATCAAACCTGTGGTTCCTTAAGGGATTAAATCGAGATTTAACTCGCAAATAATCACGTCCGTTTCGATCACCTAGAACGGATGATACGTGATTGCACGTCTCACGAGCGACGAACGACGGAGGTTATCCGCCATTCCTTGCTTGTTCCGAGCTCGGATGGCCTCAAAAATAAGCCCACATCTCCGCACGAAGGATCCGAAGGGATCCAACGGTCAAGATCGCATGGCATGCAAGTTTCCTTCACAAAGTTCTAACCAATATCATCCAAAGCTCAGTTTTAATGGAATTACCTCGATGGAGCTCAAGACCGGTAGTGCAATCGATTGAGGAAGCTTCGTCTAGTGGAGAAGAAGCCCTATTGATCGGCATAAGCGTTGATTCCTCATCGTTCACTCGGAAGACCAAGGTTCATCAATTTGGAGCTCAACATTGATCGAAGTCCTACCTCTGGTGGTCAGGAAAGGTTGGGAGACGATTCGTTCCTAGTCGACGAGGTCTGGGGAAGGTGTGTGTAAAGTTAATTTAAATTTGATGGAGAAATGGGAGAGTTGGATTGAGCAAGACATTTCCCTATTTCAATTTCAAGTTTTTCGTCAATAGGAGAGCTCGAGACATTTGAAAATCTCTCTGGGAGTTTATCTTTGGCTAATAGGGCTTTGAGGATGCTTAATTGCTTGATTTGAATCAAGTGAGGAGCCATCCTCCATTGGATCGGGCGACCTTGATTCATTTGGTTTCACAATGGTCGTCCGGCCGTTGGTGGTGGCTGTGGGTGGTAGGGAATCATCCTAGGTGGCTCGGTTTGAGTGGCTAGAGAAAGGGATTGGCTGTCAAGGGGGGGATAGTGGTTGTCCTTGGGTTTTCAAATGCTCCAATGGGGAAGGTGAGGTGAGTTCACCTCCTCATGGGTTATGACTGACCCAACCACCCAAGGGTAGTGTCCTAGGTTCCTAGGTGGACCAATGAGAGGTTGCTAAGTGGTCAAGGAGAAGAAATGACCATTTAAATGGGTGATTTTTCTCATGTGATACCCTTAATCCAAGGGTATAATGGTCATTTGGCATTGGATTTGATTTAGGCTGGTTCAAAATGAGTCCAAGGTGGATCAACTCAAGTTTCAATTGATTTAGAATTGATTTGATTTGATCTGACTCAATTTAACTCATGTAGGTCAAATTGGGTCAAACCAAGGCTTGAGTTAGGTTCAAATGATAATTTAAAGTATTTTGGTTTAGTTTTTCTTATATTTGATTTTGGCTCATTTGAGTTCATTTGGGTCAGATGGGTCAAGTTGACCAATTTGATCAAATTGGTCAAATTGGCTTGGCTTAGGTGTTGGTTTGGATTTGATTGACCAATTGAAAATGATTGTAGGCTTTCGTTTAAATTAATTTGGATTTGGTTAAGGTTTAGGCCAAATTGTCCCTTTAGGTCAATTTAGGCTAATTAGGTCAATTGGTCCAATTGAGGCTTTGGTCAAGTTCAACAATCAATTTGGAATGTACTTGAGCTATTAGTTACAATCAATTTAGTTTATATTTTGATTTGACCCAATTTGGCCTTTTAGGTCAATTTGGTTCAACTTGGGTCAAGAGGGCCAATTGGGTTTGGTTTGGCTCAATTAAAGGCCAAGTCATGTTCAAATATTGATTTTGGGTTAGTATGAATCAATGGTTTCAATTAATTTGGCTTAGGTTGAAATTTGGCTAATTTGAGTTCATATGGGTTAAGAGGGTTGACTTGGTCAAATGATTAAGTTGACTTGGTTTGACCCAAATTATGATAATTGATCAACCTAGGGTAATCAACAATTATGATTGGAGGTCTTGGTTGGCTTGGTTCAACCCAATTTGGGTTGGATTGAAGTTTGGCTCAAATGGGTATTCTAGGTCACTTTGGGTTAAGTGAACCTAAATAGGTCAATTAGCTTGATTTTGGGTTGAATTGGATTTAGTTGAGTTTATATATGGGGTTAGGATTGATATATAAATTCAATTGCAATTGATTTGGGTTTGGATGAATTTTGGTTCATTTGGATACTTCAAGTCAAAATGGCTAAGTTGGGTTTAACTTGTGTTGATTTTGGTTTGGCTTGATGATTGTAGATTTTATTTATATTTGGAATGATGATTGAAGGAATGATTGATTTATAAGAAAATCAAATGATTTTGGTTTGAATTTGAATGGAATTTGGCTAGGTCTAGGAGATTGGCTTAAAGGTTTAGATTAAGATTTAATTTGATTTGACTTTGGTTTATGTTATTTGAATGTAGATTTGATTTATATTTGGGAATATGATTGAAGGAGAAATTGATCTGTGAGAAAATCAATTGAGTTTGATTTGATTTGAATGGGATTTGGCTAAGTTCATGAAATTGGCTTAAAGGGTTTTGGATTTGAATTTGATTTGATTTGGATCTTGATTTGTTCATTTGAATATAGATTTGATTTATATTTGGGAAGATAATTGAAGGAACAATTGATTCATGAGAAAAAATTGAATTTGATTTGATTTGAATGAGATTTAGGCTAAGTCCATGAAATTGGCTTAAAAGGGTTGATTTGATTTGATTTAGAATTGGTTATTTATTTCAATCACTCAATTTGGATTTAGATTTTGGTATTTGAATTGAATTTGAGGTTTGGTTATGGCTTAAGAAGGTGAACATGGATTGGATTTATGCTATAGGTTAGATGGATCTCCCTATGTCTTAAGGCATAGCCTAATCCTGTGGGTAACCCTTCTAAGTCTCTAGGATTAGGTTAAGTGTTCAATTAACTGCTAAAAGTGACTTACGACTAAGGAAGTCTTAGTGTCTAGAAGGCTTCTAGGTCTAAGAAGATGAGATTGAATCCTCACTCCAAAAGTGAGGTCAACAGATACACAATAATAATAACAAAATAAACTTATAAACATAAGATGCATTTTGTAAGTGCACAAGTAATACAAGAAGCTATGGTAGTGTCACAAAGGTGAGGTATGTTTAAGTGATGTGATCAAGAATGAATGTAAAAAATACACTCAATCATAATAGTTATAATCTTTTGTAATAATCAATAACCAATACAATTCTCCACAAATAGATGATGGTGATATAAAGAATTAATAACTCTTTAAGAAAGTGTTACTTAATCTAGATTACAAGTGTATTAAAACTTTATCTCATAAGTATATATTCATTTCATAAAAAATCACTTAGCAATCATGTAATGAAAAATGTAAGTGCTTACGAAAATATGATGATGATGGAAACATCACAATGATAACTTTGGACATAAAAAGTTGGAGATGAATGTAAACATAATTTCATCGAATTAGGATAAAATCAAGTTAAAATGGAATGCAAGATATAACTAGCAATATAGAGAAAGAGGACATAATTTTTTTTTTTTGTGGTTTAGCCTAATTTATAGCTGACCTCCATGCCTGAACATCTATTTAATTAGTATTCCAATATTAATATTATTTTTTAATTTGTTCATTACTCAGTGAAGAAAATGTCTCACATTCACTAATAAGTCTTTTTCACCAACAAGTTGAAAGAGAAATTGATGCAACATTTTCGTTAGAAGAGAAGAGCAATAAAAAGTAAATCTCTTTAAGCCATTATTTCGATAACACTAAAAATACTTTTTTCTAAACCTCTCTAAAATCTTTGTGATGACTAAGGCTATGAATAATAATTACAAGTATAACATAATCTTTATATAAAGGATTACAAAAAATTTAAGTGTACATACATTCCCAAAGCTTGAGATATCATAAATTTGCTTAATTATATATATATATATATATATATATATATATATATATATATATATATATATAAACACTCAAATAGATATTTATCTGAATTAAACTAGAAGGTTTATAATTTTTCATAGTAAGTACACAATCATGTTTTTTTTCAAAAAGCTATTATCATGATGTTTAAAGTTATGACTTTACTAAGTTTGAAATTGATGATCAATATGACAGCCTTCTTAATAAATCCTAATTAATTGACTTTGATTAAATGGTAGCCATTAGATATATTTTTTGTAGAAATGCAAGGAGTTAATTTCATCTTCCACATCCATTCAATATGGTACCAAACATAAGAAACATCATGCAACCTATTAGCATGATAACTTATTAGTTTCATAATGTCATATATCCCTAATGAAATGTTGAAATCATTTGATTTCAAAATCTAAATCGATCAACAAATTAGAAGTTATAAGAAGGGTGACAAAGAATTTATAAGTAGCATCTTCAATCTTACCCATGACTATAATATTAGTGACGATATTAGGATTTAATCATATAACTCATATAATTTCTTTGAGGAGCTTAATTCATCCCACACCTTAACCTTAGTATCAAGTTTCGATTGCTTTATAGTGGCTAGATTACTCAAATGATTAAGCTCCAGTTACTTTTAATAAACTCCCTAACAATCTCAAACTCTAATGAGAATGAGACATTTAGCAATTGCATTTTTTTCACTTTAATCACCATTAACCACTATCTTAAGGCCTTCATAGTGGTTGAAGTGATTAGAGAAGTTGCAAATTAATGGTATTGATGAGTTTAATAGACTAAAGATAGGTTAGGATGCTCCTTTAAGCGAGAATGGATGGAATTCCTTAATTAAATATTTTTATCCTTCTTTAATGTGGGGTTGGATTTGCTACTTAGCTTACGTTAACGGATCTCATTCAAGTGGTTAAATTTACTAATTTGGATTGAAAATAAGTTTAATCCATAGGTTAAATGAGTCAAATTTAGGTAACTTAGGTTCTAAGGACAAATGGATTGAGACATTGGTCAATTATGCCAAATTAGGTCATGTTGAATCTTAGTACATCTATTAAAAAGTTAATTTGAGTTGTTTTGTTCAAATAAGTTTATTTAGAGTAAACCCTCTAATGGATTCCTGCGTTTTCTTGGTTGGCTAAGTTATGTCAAAGGGGATTACTTAATTCAACTAAGATGTAATTTTGTTTCAATTAGTGTTCGGTAGACTCATTTAATCATTTAGATGTGATAATTTATGTCAAATTGATTAAATTAGCGAATTTGACATTAAGAATTATTTTTGAGTCAACTTAGATTCAATTAGGTTGAACGATTTATCATTAAACTTAAGTTAAACATGGTTGGCCAATTAAATCTCAATGAGAGGGTTTCTTAAATTAATCTATTCAAATTGAATAAAATGAGGATTTAATTGAATCAACTTTAGTTTGATAAGCCAAAAAAAAAAAAAAAAACTTTAGTTTGATAAGCTAATTAGCCTATTCTAGGCCTAATTAAGCTTGGTTAACTTATGATTAGCTTAATTTCATTCAATGAAAAACTTAGGTGCAATTAATTTAACCAATTTAGAAGTTTAACTCAATTGAGTCAAATATATTCATAGAAGATTTACATCCATTCCACATCATTTCTATGTATTTACATATCTAATTCTTAATGTTTGATATTTATATATGTAACATCTTATCTATGTATGAAAAGATGTATTAACTTTTAAAAAGATAATAATAGTAATATTTTTGATATAATATTAAATATTTTATAGCAATGAATATAAATATCAAAATTTAGATGTTAAATATATAAACATATAAAAATTTTATGGTATGTATTTAAATACGCTATATTTTAGGCTAAGGTTTAAAGACCCATTTGGGCAAGGATCAATTTTTCGTCCCTGAGCTCGACCCTTAATTTTACTTCCTTTCAATCTCTGTCTCCATGGCTGACTGAGCGAGAAAAATCTCCAGATATAGCTATCGATACAGCACGACTCTTTTGCTCCGCTCTCGGTTCTTCAAGAAGACGAGGGAACTCTCCCTCCCTCTCCGCCCCGCAAATTAATCGTCTTGAACGATCACACCATCGACTTGCTCCCTGGCCCTTCGATCTATGTCACCGGAAGCCGTCGTACTGTAAGAATACCACTGCTTGAAACATATTATCCAGTGCATTCAGCCAAAGGTTCTATATATATGAATTAAGTTTCTTGAGTTCAAAATTGTTTCTTTTACTATTTTCTTTTTATGTGGCGTAAATGGTGTTAATTGCTCCATTTTTATGTAGGAAATCAATTACTTGTGTATCGAAATAAAACATATTTTATTTCCTTGGGCTGAGCCAAGGCGTAGGTGAGAAAGTCTGACTTCTTATGGAAAATGAGTAGATATACTGCTGCAGTTTGATTAGCGGAAAGTTCTAGATTTTTCATGAGCTGCTAAAAGATGAATTGTTTCATGTTGCGTTAACCTTTTTGTTTATTTTAAACTTAATTTGGAAAATTTATTTGTAGTGATTATGTATTATCTATGGTTCTTTGTTGGGACGTTTGATCCCTCAATCCTTCAATTCATTCTTTGCTGCTCCCTCAAGAGCTAGGCTATGATTCCTAGGGTTGGCTCGTGCATATTGTATTTCGAAAGGTCATCTATCGTACTTGTGTATTGGAGGTTTAGGTTTAATCCGGGATTAAGTCATTTATGCCGTTGTGTCTCATATGAAGCCTGCTTAAGCTTCTTTCATTATCTCCATACTATCAGATTATTCGTTAAGATATGTTTTTTTTAATCCTTCATATTGTCAGCAAAATTTTGAGTTATTTCCATTCTTTGGTGTAGTCTTATTTTACCAGTAGGAGTACATTCTGGGCTTGTGAGTATTCATATTCTCACTACATGATTGGAGGAGATTTAGAACTTGGAGAGTCTATTACTTTGGTAGTGCTAGCGATCTACCAGATTTGGTAGATATAAAAAGTTTGGTGAGGGTCGCTCTTCCTCTTCCTTTCTTTATATGATATCAGAGTCACAAGGATGCAAGCTGGTGTTTTTAACTATGATACACTGAGGTCATGGATGATGTCTTACCTTCTTGGTGAAGATCTATTAGAGGTTGTTGGCAGCAACATGATGGCTGTTCAGGCAGAAATTTTGAAGAATGTAGAGGTTTTAAATATATGCAGACTCACAAATGCAATGGAAAAATTTCCCATGAACATATCATTTACTCATGGACTATTTAAGTTATCAAAATTTGCAAATCTACAAGTGAGGTGTGAACTACATTTGATGGCTTATTTAATTGGAGAAATATTACTTGACCTGAATTTCTAGACAATGAACTTGCCTATCTTGCCAATCTCAGTTTCAACAATCTTTATTTCTTTGAATATTTTTTGAAAGGTCAAAAATATGTGTTTGGAGGTTTTCTTTTGAATCCAATTATCCAAATAATCTTATCTCAGAGACTTGTAAAAATAACATATTGTTCTTGGCTTAAAGGAGTATATTTCTTTTATGTCTTTTATTAAAGGTTGGGCTATTCATTGTTCCTTGGTGGGACTTGGGGAATCTTTTTTAGGGCATAAGTGACCAATGAGATTTGGTCCAAGCTCTTATAGCTTCTAAGGATCAATTCAAAGATATTTTATCTATAAAAATATCTTAACTAGTTCAAATGTCAAATGAGTCAAATGGGTAAAGTTGGTCAACTAAGCTAGGTTGGGTCAATAAAGGAGATAGCTTACAGATAGTGCCCAATTGGTATGGTTTTTTATTTTTATTTTTTTATTTTTATTTATTTATTTATTTTTTTTGCCCAATTGGTATGGTTCTTACTAGGCCATGACGAATAATAGGATGACCTAGATCAACTTTGATGAGTGAATTAAGCCACTCATGGGCAAAGGTGCCTAGTAGGTCACTTATTGACTCAAGCTACTAGATGGTCACTTAGGATTTTGGCTGACTAAGATTGGTTTTGTTCTAGTATTGTGGGCTTCTAATGGACTTAAGGTTTTGATTCAGCCATCATATGAATCAAGAGTTTGGCTTAGTTTAACATTGCATTTTATTGACTAAGTTTGATTAAGATTTGATCGAGTGGGCCTAGGGGTCTCAATAAGTCTCTTGTTAGGCCAATGATATTATGCTCTAGATGGGCTTACTTGGTTTTACCATGGTGTTCCATAATGGCTTATGGTAAGTCTAAATTGATTTTGCTAATTATGAGGGTAATAGGGTTATCTAGGGTTTTGAATTTAATTAAGTCATGGATAAGTTAATTTAGGTTGGACACCTAAGTCCTCTTAGGATTCTTTATAGGCCAATTAGGCTACAATTTGCCTCTAAATATAATGTGTTCAATCTAAGGAAATCACGACTAAATAGGCTAAGGTCTATCTATGGGTCTCAAGGTGATATGGATAAGTCCTAGTGCTACATTTGAGTTAGAAGATTGAAGAGGGGTAATCCGGATAGGTTGATAATTTGTTTACAATATACCTAAAATATAGTTATTAGTTTGGTGAGATGTCCTACTTCCCTTACCTCTTAGGGAGGTGTACGGAAGCATAGATAAAATCTACCCAAAAATTTGAAACTAAACTAAAAATATAAGGTTAAAAAGGCACAAATGTAAGTTCAAAATTAGAGAGATGAATTAAAATGCTCGTAAAGTGTGCAAACATTAAAATATGTAAAAACGATTTTGCAGGAATTCTGAGAAAAATTTATCAACACTAAGAAGGTTGTGAATAAGATGAATTTATGAATGAAAAAAATAAAGCGGTGCATCAAAAGTGTATGGCATGGTGTATTATAATGCAAAGCTTGCATTACAACACATCTAAAAGTGTGTAACATGATGCATTAAAAAGCATGTAACATGGTGCATTAAAAAGCATGTAACATGGTGCATTAAAAAGCATGTAATGTAGTATATCCTAAAAGCATGCAAATGGTGCATCATGAAGCATGCTTTGCACAACACAATATGCTAAGAATTGTATATACTGTGCATGAAAAAAAGCATGTAATATAGACTCACTTACTTAAATTAAATTCCCATCATCAACCAAGAGATGAAAGCTTGAACTAGAAGCAACTTGAAGATGCAACACATGTTTTTCAGTGAAAGTTTTCTTGCAAGCCATGTCACATTGTAAAGAGTGTTACTTATGCTTTTTGATCAAATGCAATATGATCCAGTAATTTTGAAACACATAAGAACTCAAAATTTGTTTACCCCCTCTTTAATGGTTTTATGTCATTGCACTTTGAACTCAATTGAGATGTCTTAAATGAGGCACCTAACATTTTTTGAGCTGCAGAATATAAAAAATAATAATAAATCAACAAAATCTAAAAGTAAATAAATAAAAGAAAACCATTGAAAAAAAATGCAATGTATCCCCTCATAATAGAGGAAACTAACAATATAGTGACAAAAAAAAAAAAAAATGCTAAGAACAATTCTAGAAAGTTTAAAAATATTTCACAATGATGGGGTCTATACCTCAATTATTTAAGGCCCAACCCTCTACATACAATGGTAGAGTTGATGGGACCTATCGCTAATACTTATCCAATGCATCTTCTTTTACATATGAAAAATCATGCCAACATGGATAAGCTAATAATCATTCAAAGTCTGATTCTTCAAATATGGATGTAGAGCATACATGACCAATAACTTGATGGTTATTTGTTGCCTAATCCTTTACATATAAGGGTAAAGTTAATAGGGTATATATATTGACAAGGTTCTAAAACACAATCCTCTATATACAAGTGGCAAGTTGACACAGTTGAAAGAAAATGAAGTTGACATTTGTCCAAAATAATACATGGACAAATGGTGAAATTCACTAATATTAGGAAAAGAAAATTTAATTCTAATGCCAACTGATGCAAGCATTTGTCATTTAAGCTTGCATGCCAACATTCTTAGCTATTAAGATCTAAACAAAATAATCAAGTCTAACCTTACAAGCTATTTTGTCCATAAAAAAATCAAATTTTACTTTGTTATCAATCATATGGTAATAATTGAGAAGTCTATACATATCTATGTTCGAGCGAGACGAGCCATATTGGCAAATCGTCAAATCGCTCGAAAATGGGTAATTCGGCTCGAGCTCGAGTCGCGTGGCTCGAAAAGTTTCGAACCGAGCCGAGTCGGATCGAATCGAATCGAGCTCGATCCGCTCGATCGGAAATGAGCCGAATCAACGAGCGTTCGAAATCCAAATGAACCGGCTCGAATGCAAACGAGGCTCATTGTCAAAAATGAAATCCAGTGAGAGAAGGAATTTTAATAGCAAATTTTTGGTATATGTAATAATGTAAATTGCAATTAATAGAAACTATAATTTTACAAATTACAAATACAAGTCTAAAAATGATACAATTGGCATAACATTTAAAATAAAAAAAAAAACAAAAATATGAAAATGTCTTTTGTTTGTGGGAAGAGAAACTATTTATTATCGAATTACAAAGTTTTAGAACCAGAAGGCAGACATAGCAGAAGTGAGAGCGAGAGGGCAAACAGAGAGTTCTGAACTCTGAAGTTACATAATGTAAATAGGTAATGACTAATGAGGTAAAATAACATCATCAATCAACATTTATCCTAACCGCAAGCTTGTAAGTAAACCTGATGACTCAGTCAGAGCCAAAGGCAATAATTAACCCCAAGTCCCAACATCAACATTCTAACCTAAAATAGTGGAATAGAGACAAATACAAAAACTCAAAATTGTAAGTACCCCAACCAAAAAAACATGAATGCTTAAAGAACCAAACATCCCCAAATCAACTACACCAGAAACATCCCTAAATCCAATGGGGAACCTCAAATAATGGAATAACATACAATTGAAATAACCAACAATAATACTTAGAATGAAATGAAAAAGAGGAAGTATTCGAGCAAGGAAGCAAACCAAACACATGCGGATATCGACCATTGATCGAAATCGAAGCAAACCAAACACTCACTGATCGACGGACGACGATACGCACGCGGCACGCCCCACTCAAAACTAGCATGACAGAGAAGTGAGAACGGAGAACCGGAGAAGAAGAAGAGGCGAGGAGTCGCGTAAGTCGAGTGGGGTCAGTCGAGGGGAATAGGGAATTAATCTGTCAATTAATCTGACGGCGACGTGGCTCAGACCGGGGCGTCAACCGCCGCGCATTCGCCGCGAGCCACGGTTCGCTCGAAGTCGGCTCAAAATACCACATTTGCTCGAAAATCGCTCGTTTGCTTGAGATCGATTCGAGCCCAAGTTCGAGTCGACTTTCGAGCGAGCCACGATCTTCGGGCTAATTTCTCAGCCATATACATATCTCTCACCCTTATATTGGGTACAATTATTGCATATCATTATCAAATTGGTTATCGAAATCATTGAAGCTTTCCACTATAAATCAAGTAGAAAAAAGGACCAAAATAGTTCCTTGATGTTTGTGGGGTCATTTTTGCCCCAAAATATATAAAATGTTTGATTTAGTCCTTTATTTTTTAAAATAAAAGCCAACATAGTCCCACCAATAAATGTAATAGAAATTAAAGTTAAAATTAGATGATATTAAAAATGAGAGTATTTTAAGAATTACATCTCCTTAAAACTTTTGCAAAATCTGATTTTAACTTATCTTATTTGGGATATAATCTAGTAACATGCTTAATATCTTTTACATTATTTTCAAATGCTTTGTGATGAAATTAGTACATATTAAATTTATAAATTTTGGTAATTATTATTGATAAATTTCTTATAAAATATTCAAAACTTGAAAAAGCCATGTATTAGATATTTTAAAATTTTCAAGTAATAAATTCCTTAAATACTTATATTTTTAACAACATCTGCTAATTTTAGCTTCATTTTTTGTTAATTTTAATGACAAAATCATTTTGGCTTTTATATTAAGAGTCTAGGGACTAAATTGGACCTTTTATAGTCTATGATTATAATAACCTCCACAAATAATCATGGGACCATTTTGGTCCATTTGTTTAATCAATTAAGAAGTTTAAATCTTCAAGTTCTTGATGGTGTGTAAAATTATTAGAAGATTATAATCAGAGGGATCAATATCCACACAAATTTCAAGAATTCAAATTGTATAGCTCCTAAGAATTAATGCCCTAGATTGATCGGAAAGCTGGCAGCCAAAAAGAAGGATTCTAAAGCTCATAAAGCCTCAATAAGTTAAGTTGAAAACATCAAAGAATGGCTAGTTCAGAGCTTAAGCGCTAGTGGGATTAATATGGTGGGACTTTTTGATTCGTTAACACTCTTTTTCTCTAACAAGCCAAAATAATGGTTGTGTAAGGTAGGTCCCCACTCAATATGCCTGATGGCTGATTTGCTATTCCAAAGCTTCTCTAGTTCAACAAATCTCAACAATGCAAACTGAAGAAGACTTTTTAGTGGTTTAGGAAGTTTATGATTGAACTAAAGATGTTAATCTAACAAAATATCAATTCCAAATCTAAGATTCCTACTCATATTCTTGGTATGGTTAGGACATATAATAATTAGAGGGGTTATTAAAATCAGTGAAATTTTTCATTACAATTAAAATTAGGAGTTAAAGATGTACAATGTTACTAAAAGATCGCAAATATAGAAGGGGGTTCAATATGTATATGAATCTCAATCGTTTAAAATTCAAACCACTCAATGTTAATCACCTTTACTGATCAAAATGCTTCAAATAGTGTATAAGAAGAATTTCTATGTCCTTAATGTTGAGTTGAAAAGTGTAAACAATGGGCAGTTCATTAGTTTGGGGCTGAGTGAATCAAATATTGTCTTTCTTTTAAAGTTTATATTAGTGTTCCTTGTTAACAAGCCAAAAGATGATTAGGTAGAGCAGACGTTTATTCAACATGCCTTTTTAGAATCTTTTGTAGTCTGATAAAGCCTCAACAATGTAGATTAAAGAAAAAACTTTTAAGCAATTTAAGAAGCATATAATTGGACCAAACATATTAACTTAAATAAGATTTCAACTTTAAAATTCATTATTCTTTACGCCATCAATAATCACATTATCTTAAGTAGAGGGATTCATTTACAAGATTAAGCTTCTGATCATACAAATAAATAATTTGAGGTAATGATAGGCTCATTTATTATAATATTATATCTAATGGGGATCATCTTCATTGGAAATTGTCCACTAAAATTTCAAAACAAATATGCTTCAAGTTGCTTTCTCAATGATGAGCATATTCAATGCAGAGTTATAATTGGGGGAACTCCATCTAAATCTAAAGCTCCCTATAAAATGTTAAATAAAAAAAAGCTAAAAATAATCAAGCAATAACCTATTGCTTCACATTTAGAACATCCACTCATCCATTATTTGCATTGATTTACTAATGATGACTAGATATCAATATAATCACAATTAAAAATCTCACACTAGTAAGTATATGTGACATGTGCCATAACTAGGTGGTTAGCTTTATTGTGATGTCACCATTATGTTATGGCTATGACTTAAGTTGTAAGTTCTCTAATGATTAGGTATATGAGTTATGAGTTATAAGATGCACTCAATGGGGCATGGAGCCATTCAGTAGTTAAGGTTGGCCTAAAGTTGACCCCCTTGATATACTTTTTTATTGGGTTTACTAGATCCCTTTGGATGATACAAGTCATAATGCTGGCAAGGATATTTTGTTCAAGTTGGATCAACTGCCTTTTCTAATGAATATCAAGCTTTATGATAACTTGGATTGATGAAATTATGAGATCTTGATTGAGTTCATCATTCACTTTGAATTAATATCGCTACATTTTTCCCCATTTCAAATTCATGTTGCGAAAATAAAATATTATAGATCTTATATATTAGTCTTAATTAAAAGTGATCTCTTGTGATTAAGAGGGGATATTAACTTAAGAGCTCGCATATGTGGAAAATTCCAACTAGATAATAAAGTCCTATGATAAGTTGAAATCTATGGGTATAATTTTATCTAAAATTTAAATTTATCTTATAAAAATTAACCTAACATCACTCAAATATGAAGAGAACTAGGTGGGGATTTCAATACCTACAAGTTATTTATTTTTTAATTATTTGTAAGAAAATACTTTTTTTGATGGGAATTATATTAGATGAATTTGGTCATTAATGTTAACTACTTATTAATGCTTTTTAATTAGCCATTAATTATTTTGGTAATCATTTGGTTGTTACACTCTACTCCTTTGTTCTTCACCTAAACTCATTCTTTCTTCAATTCACTGATATTTAAATAATCAAGTAAATTAAAGGCATTCAAAAGATCAAGCAGAAAGAAGATTAATAAGAAATTTGTCATCATGAGTCTATCATTAAATAATGATTGATACATTAGAAAAATAAATTCATGGTATTTGTTTTCTATGCATATATAATTTTATTAAAAGATGATGGCTTTCCTTTCGCTATTCTCAACTTGATTTTGATGTTATCTTCTCACTCCATTATCACAATCATGCCAAATCCAACCCACATCCAATTAAGCCTAATTTAATAAAACCCTATGTTGTCAGGTGCACGTTGCCCCTTCTAACACCTAATATTTTAAGATGATCTCTAATACAACGTATGAATTGCTTGATTTTTATTATGCAGTCATCTTTGGATCCTTTATACTATTCAATATTATGGCTAGTTTTGATGACATATGCATTTAAGATTGATATGATAAGTATAATGATATCAATCTGTCTGATCTATTGTGAGCTTTGAAAATTTGCGTCCAACCTCTCGATGAAGAGAGTTTAGAATTTGTCGGTCAAATTATCAAAAGACAAATGAAATAGTAGATAATAAATTACCCAGAGATTTCATGCTCATTTTGTAAAGACTTTAGATTTGGTTCTAAGTTTCCTATAGGCGCAAGCACCCATAGTTAATTAGCCCTCTTAATTAGTAAGAGAGAACTTTCAATTAAAGCTAATTATTATGTCCCTAATTACTTAACATACAATATTAGTGAATGGAGTTTTATGAATTTAAGAAAATTCATCATTTACTAATTTAATGCATATGATTCGAGGAATGATGATGCGCTTGTTAAGATTTTATTCGCCATCCCGCCGTCTGACTTAATTGACCAAGGATCCTGATCGAAATCCAGCCATATGCGAGATCTTGTAATCCTGAGGTGGTGTTTGTCTAAAGGGACAATTTTAAGTCCACTTAGATGACATAAGACTTTATGTTCTATCAAATATGCTCTACGATTCACAACTCAAAGGGGTAGAGCCATCAGGAAATATATGGGCTACTGTCGTGACTGTAATATAGTGGAGCTATTTAGAGGCAAGCTACCTGGTCAGAGAATTTTAGTTGTGACTGCTACTTTATGTGTGTTATTTAGAGGCAAAGCCACGTAGATAGAGGACAAGAGTCACATCGCTTACTAGCATGAGATTGTTTGAGTTTGAGCAAGAATGCTGATTTGATATTCTCAAGAGTTTTTTTAATTTGTCATCCCAGATAAATAGTTGTAGATGAGTGGATGGATTGTTTTATTTTAAGTTATCAAAAATTTAATTTTCATTTAATTTGTACCCATCAATTTTATATTTCATTTGAATTCTAGTCCTAATTGCTACTTTATATTGTGTTATTTAGGGGCAAAGCCACGTAGATAAAGGACACAAATCACGTCCTTACTAGCATGAGATTGTTTGAGTTTAAATGTAGTAATGCACTTGACTTGATATTGGTTCCTTCATGACCTAAAGTTTTTTTAATTTGCCATCCTAGACAAGTAGTTGTGGATATTGTTTTGTTTTAAGTTATCAAAAATTGAATTTTCACTTAATTTGTACTCATCAAGTTTATATTTCATTTGAATTTAATTTCATAATAACTTAATTTGAAAATTTAGATGTATTTTGGTAATATTCCATCCGGTTGATATTTTCAATTAACAAGCTCATCATTAGGGTAGACAGTCAATTCTACTATTTAGTAGCAAAGGATTTGTTCTACGATGTTTGAAACCAATCATATCAACTTTTATCTTTATAAGAAAGAGGAACAGATTTGCATTCTTGATGAAGTTTGCACAAGAATTTGTGTGGTTGATAAATCTAGATTTAAGTTTGAAGACTAAATGCAATTATTAGTTATTCAAATTATATATTCAATTCTTGAAGTAATAATAGATTTAAATATTCTCAATTTCCTGCCTGCTTAGTATTCTTGGACCTTATGATTAAATATGTAACACATTGACTGGAGCACATGTGTGATTCATATATATTTTATATTAACTCGCAAAATATCTACATTAAATTTAGATATTTATTAGTGTTCGGGCTCACATGGGTATTTCAATTCAAGTGTTCACATAGATTTCAAAGAATTTAATATCTTTTAAGGCATTTACATATATCAATGCAAATAAATTGAACATAAGATTGTCTTACAATGCATGCATCAAATAGTTAGTTTAAGTGTTTGCACAAATTCTAAACACTTGAATTGGATGGCAGCTTAATTTGTGATTCGTCAGGGTCCGCTTCAATCAAATATTTTTAATGAGATTTGAAGTGTTTATGTCAATAAAAACACATGCATATGATATTTATCTCATTTGAATGTTTGCATAAATCTCATAATATTCTTAACGAATGAAATGAGTGGTTTATAATGTTTGCAAATTTCATCTAGAACTTGAATCAATGCTTTCTGTCTGCTTTTAGATTAGTGTTGCAGCTTCAGTGGCATTACAATACAATCTTTACAATCAATTGAAAATTTCATAATTTTGAATTTTGATTAAATCAAACTTGAGCTGATTGATATGACGTCAAGTTCATTGTGAATTCATTTAAGCTCCCTTGATTGTTTCAACCGTGAATTATAGAGCAATCAAAATATTCAGTGATAACTCTCCTTTGCACTTATTAATCAGCCTTCATGCTCCTTGTAAGCCTCCATAAATCTTTAGATTTCTTTCAATTTTATTTGAGATGAGTTGTAATAAAGTTTAGTGTCCATAAGATGGCTCATTTATGCTCAGTAGTGAATTATTAAACTTAACATAAGTCCTCTATAAGTTTCACTTAAATTATGTTTATATGCTTGGAAGTTATGTTTCAATCTCATTGCAAGTCTATTCTATCTCAAATTTGATGAGTTCAAACTCACTTTGATTAATCATGGACTTAAGAATTCATTTAAAATTGGTTCATCATGGATTTCATAATTCCATTTTTGAATTCAATATTCATTTGAAAAGTAGCTTTCAATTTTGTCACAAATTCATTTTTATTTATAACTTAAAATTCAATTTGATATCAATTTAATTTTAGAGAATTTAAATAGTGCTATTTGTTTTGCTTGAATTTGCAAGTATAAATTTTAGATAAAATTTTGCGGATCTCGATGTATTTCTGATGCCACGCTTACGCCAAGAATGACGTGTATGGGTAGTGTAAACACCATGATCGAATGCGCCACCATCCCACTATGCTAAGAAAGACATGTATGAGTCTTCAAGTATCTGCATAAAATACAAATTTTTTTGTGACGCCAAGAGGGACGTATACGGGTACTTATGTACCTGCAATTTAGTTTAAATATCAATGTTTTGTTTTGAATTTAGAGTTGACTTTATATTAGGTTATTTAGGCTTTCTGTCGATGTGAAATCAAACATTTCGCAACCATCCTCATAGATTACTTGTATTTTTCTGCACCACACCAAAAAAAAGAAGATGGGTGGTTTAAACATCACGGCCAAAATGCGTCATCCCATTATGCCAAAAAATGTATGTATATGTGTTTGAACCTATAAGAAAATACAGATTTTTCCTACACTAAGAAAAGTGTGTACGAGTACTTATGTAACTACAAACAAATATAAGTTTTCCCCGCCACGCCAAAAAAATATGTACGGGTACTTAATTTGATAGTCGGAAGTCTTCTTTCCCACCACCCTAAGAAAGATATGTATGAGAGATTTTACTTGCTTGAAAAGAAATTTGTTTACACAGAATTTTTTCACCATGTCGAAAATAGAGTGTATGAGTACTTAATTTGTTATCTAAAATTACAATTGGAGTGATGATTGGACAATGACGATAATTGTGGCTCACTTAACAACTAAAATTTAATAGAACTTTTAGCTAAACTTCATCAAGCAACTAATTATAATTTTGGAATACTATTGTATTTAAACTTTTTTTTTTTCTGTCATTTTATCATAACATTAGAATAAGGAGGCCATTAGATCAAGGGCTAAATTCCATTTAATTACTCAGCAAAACGAAAGCCTTAGATCTTGGAATTATACATCTCACTTTCTCCCTAATTTTTACCTGGGAAGTTCTTTCAATTGATGTTTGAAATGAGAGAGGAGAAAGGAGGCCAGATGTGTGGCTTCAGGAAAGAGAGAGCTGAGAGAGGCTCCCACTGCGTGCGACTCTCTATTGAGCAGGTGATGCTGACGAGTGAGAGTGGATGCTGTCGTGCCCCAAAATGTCAGGTCGGTGATACCTCCTTTAGGGGGATCAAAGGTCTCGGCTAGATTAGGAGGTCTGATTTGGGGGAATTAATGGCTTTAATTGTAATTAGTGGATTTTCATATGGGATTAGGCGTGATTTGAAAAGTTGTGAGCCAAAATTTGAATTATTTATGAAGAAATTAACACTCAAATAATTATATACCATATGTGTAGAAATCTTGAAATAATTTTGAAACAAATCATTTATTAAAGTTGTGTTTAATAAACATCTAATTTTCTTTTATTATTATTATTATTATTATTATTTATGGCCTGATTTTTGAGACAACATCGAAATTTGTGCAAATTTTACCGAAACTAAATCCATACAATATAAATATCATTTCTAGGAAATTTTGGTGTTCCATATTCAACGACGCGATCAGAGATCATTTGAGCAATGCCAAGGTAAATCAAGGTGAAATTGGGCTTAATTCACGTGTCATCATATTCCGCGGCTTGCCATTTGCTCCACACTCGATCGAATCGGCCGCGGAAGGTCTTGCTCGATAGGTTTCTATGTTTTGGCAACAACGACACAATTCGTTTCGCGAAAGGAGCTCGTTTGGATAGCGTTGAGGCTTTTTGACTTTGATATGCACGAAGCTACTTATGCGATTTTTTACTTATTAGATGATAATAGATGACGTGAGAGGTTAATTTTAGTTAATTTTGATAATCTGAACATATTGACAGTGAATTTTACAATTGAAGGACATCTCGATCGACTTCGATTGCGATCGAGACTTTTCAGCTTTCAATTTGCATGATATCGCATTTGATCTTTATCGATTTCGCTTATGGATGCATGATTATGTTTATCAGATTTACCTATAGGTCAACATCTATATTACATATCACACATGATCAATAATACTAGTTTTGATGAGTATTATAGTTGTTATATCAGACACTGAATGCCATACCATTCCATGCTAATATTAGTATATTGAGTATCATAGCTAGTAATACTCAATTTTCTTTTATACTTTCTCTAGTTAAATATCAATGATAACCATTTGAACCCATCTATAACACTATTAAATATGAAGATGGAAGTTGAAAAGTTCTTCCACGGTGACAATGAATAATGATTATTTAATAATGTCTATTAAAAGTGATCTAATATCTGCAAATGAGCATCTTGATTTGTCAGATGGTGAAAAAGATGAACTTGAATCTTATTGTTACCCTAAAGTTTAAGCATACATCCTTTGAGCTTAATCATGTTACTTTTGAGGCCTAAGGTATTTTGATACTTGGAAATGTCATGCTTTGTAGCATGCACCATAGTTTAAATGTCTTTTTTTTTTAATTTTAAGATGATGATTACAGGGATCTACACAATCCAATTCCTTCACTAAGTACATTAAAAACTCTTTTAAGTTTTTTTTGGGCTGGTTGTGTCGCAACTCAATTTTGATGTCCAATTTGGGTAGCACAAAATTTTAATCATAAGCCAAAACAAGCCTTTCATTATGTCTTCTGACCAGTTTGTTCTCTTCACCAGTTAAATCATCAACAACATACCATTTTACTAACTTAAGCATGCTAGCATTCGATTATGGAGTCATCTCATGTTGTCACCTGTCATATCAAGCCATATCCCATGTTTATTAATCAGAGAGGCCATCGACTTGAGTCATTGTTAGTAGATAACTAGTCACCTTAATGTCACAACCCTTGTGCCAGTACATTCCTAATTTACTAGAGTGGGTTGTGCCTTTATGTTGTAATTGGTTTTCAAAGTCATCGATTATATATTGAGCAAGAAAAACTAATGAAATTTGAGATAAGAAAAACTATATTTCTTTATTAAATTAACATAATTTAATTACGTAAGGCCTTATAGTTGATAAGTCAAAAGATAACATAAAAATTTGCATTTGAATGGGTCATCATCTGCATCATGCTGACCACACCTAGGTTGTTTATCCCTATAGGCTTCTCATCCATCAAGTTCTATGTATATTAAGTCTCCAAACTTGTCACACCTTCCTTGTGCCATACCTTTTTCTGAAAGTATGATGTTAAAGGGCTTGAGATATTTTAGTGGGAGAATTTATAATATTTATATTATAAGTACCCTGATTGCTTACATTATAACAATCCCTACTCAACAAAAAACATAATTTTCTTATGATAATTATTATAATCATGGCATTTAATACAATCATGAAAGTTAACACATCATTCTGTCGCTGGATCACCTATTGCCCATATGTTGATAGTCATAAGTCCAATAGACCATGATGTTTGTCACTAAGACACATCACCCATATGTTGTTAGCCAAAAAAGATCTATCACTCTTGCAATATTGGCCATAAAGCCCTCGACACCCACTTACCATCGACTGCAAAGGCACCCATATACTTTTGACCATAAATGCCTATCATCCATGCATAACGTTTTGTTGGCCATATATGTTAATACCTTGATCCACTTGAGCCACTAAGACCACACTGGCCATCCATTCCTTCCGATCACTTAGACTATGCATTGATTCTCAGACACAAACTAACAATACATAGGTTAAAATCCAATTCACATATATTATATCACATAATCAATGATTTTTTTTTGTTCATGTGCTTGAATACCACTTGATCATCCCCCTTCTTATGTAAGCATTGATTTTGTTAACAAGAGTCTTCCATCATAACTATTATTTAAGTCATCACATTTGATATAAATATTATACATTAATTTAAAATGTGGTAACTCAAATCATATACTACATTAATGACTTGGTATTTTTGTCATCTCGATATATGCGCTAAAAGCTAGAAAAGCACTCACCTGAAACCCTCATATTGTTGTATACTCTGTAACTACTCAGTGATTGGATAATGACCTCCGAAGCGAGTGTTGAAAATATTGACTTTGTAGAAGATGTAACAAAGCTTTTATGGAAATTTGTTACAAAATTAGAAAAGTAATGGGCTATTGTAGTTGGAGGAAATGTGGAATTTCAATGCTTTTTTGCATGAGAAAATTTAAGGGAACTTATTCTAGAGTGAGAGCACAATTTGGGTTAGGCATCTGATCATGCCACAAGATTACTTCAAATCAACTCCAAGAAGTTCAAAAACTTGATTTTGAAGCTGAATAGAAAAAGAAGTGTTTGGCTTTTAAAAATTCTTTTCCCTTCTTCTGAGCAAAGTAGTACCAATCAATAAATAAGTGGACATTTATTTAAAACTAATGATTATGATCCAAAAAAGAGGAAAATTTCAAGATCAAATGCTATTGAAAGAGTATTCAATTTTCAAGCAAGAGAGTACTTGCATGAGGAAATTGCTAGAATGTTCTACTCAGTAGCTCTTCCTTTTCATCTAGCAAGGAATCCATATTACTTTAGTGCTTTTTCATTTGCAGCAAATAACAATATTAGTGGATATATCCCTTCTAAATATAATCTTTTGAGAAAAACACTTCTTCAAAAAGAAAGAACAAATATTGAAAGAATGCTTGAGTCAATAAAGGAAATATTGAATGAAAAGGGAGTTACTATTGTTTGTGATGGATGGACCAACACACAACATAGGCCTCTTATCAATTTCATGATTATTATGGAGTCTGGTTCAATGTTTATAAAGGCTATAAATTGTGATGGAGTATATAAGATAAATTTTATATTGCAAATCAAATCAATGATGTGATTATGGTGGTAGGGTTAGATAAAGTTGTTCAAGTCATCACTGATAATGCACCAGTTTATAGAGCTATAGGGATTCTGATTGAGTCACAATATCCTCATATTGTTTGGACACATTGTATTGTTCATATTTTAAATCTTGCATTGAAGAATATTTGCTCTCCAAAAAATATATAAGCTAATGAGATTACTTATGCTGAATGTAGTTGGATCACAAATATTGCTAGAGATGCAAGTTTTATAAAAACATTCATAACAAATCATTCAATGAGATTATCAATTTTTAATGAATTTGTTAAGTTGAAGATGTTGGTTGTAGCTGAGACACGCTTTGCATCAACTATCATTATGTTTAGACAATTCAAAGTAATTAAATAAGGGTTACAAGCCATGGTGATCAGTGACAGATGGAGTATGTATAGAGAAGATGATGTAGAGATGACTGAGTTTGTGAAAGAGAAACTTTTGGATGATTTGTGGTGGGATAAAGTAGAGTATATTATTGCTTCTACAGAACTAATATATGACATGTTAAACATGGCTAATACAGATAAGCCCGCCCTTCACCTCGTGTATGACATGTGGGATTCTATGATTGAGAAAGTGAAAGAAATTATATATCAGAATGAAGGAAAAATGGAGGATGATGATTCCACTTTTTATAAGGTAGTTTATGAAGTACTTGTTCAGAGATGGAATAAAAGCAACACTCCTCTACATTGTTTAGCACATTCTCTTAATCTAAGGTAACATTTAAATTTTTTTATTTATCTTAATTTATCATACTTAGTAATTATTATTTGATAATCTTACTTATATGTATTCTTAATTCTAGGTACTATCATACTTGGTTAGTAAAGCTCTTAATCGTATTGCTCCACATAAAGATGCGGCGATATCAAATGAACGAAATAAATGTCTTGAGAAATTGTTTCCAAGCATTGAAGAAAGGTAATTGATTAATTTAGAGTTTGCTAATTTTTTTGGATTTAGTGATGTTTTTGCTGATTATGACTCTATAGCTTATAGAGCTACTATGGATAGAAAAGCTTGGTGGATGATTTATGGTGCTAGCACCCCAAGATTGCAAACTTTAGGTTTAAAAATATTAGTTCAACCATGTTCATCTTCTTGTTGTGGAAGAAATTTGAGCACATACTTCTTTATTAACTCGTCAAGAAGAATAAACTCTCTCCACAACGAGGTGAAGATTTAGTATTTATGCACACTAATCTTGACTTTTATCTAGAAAGAGTCCAGAATACACCTATGGAGAGACAAAGCTGTGGGACATTGGTGGTGACATTAAACACAATTGATGATATTGGATTGCTAGAAATTACTAATCCATCTCTTGATGAGCCATGTTTAGAATCTCTATTTTCTTCAAGATGAAGGTGATGGTGTTAATTAAGAGGGTGCAAGTACAAGTGTCATGGAGAACCAAAGCTTTGAATGTGTAAACTCTAATTAGTTATGGTTGTCAAATCAATTTTTGGTTGTTTAACTTTTAAGTGGGTGGTATGTACTCTTTTGGATATATTTTGACTTTATATAAAGAGTCGTGATATTAACATTTTATGAAAAGTATTTATTATTATCATTTATATTATTTGTTTTCTTTTGTTAATTTTATTTTGAGGTACAAAAAATAAAATTTTTATAACGTGTCCACGACATGTCGTGTCTCACTTCTTGTAAAATTGTCGTGTCGCCGTGTCCATGTACGTGCTTCGTAGCTACTCACGTTCTAAGAACAAAATTTTCCCTTCTCAATAATAGTAATTCCCCACTCTGGGTCTTAGCCTTAGGGCCATTATTGAGTTGACTGTTTGCTGCTTGGACAATTAGGTAACGACCAACACCATCTGGAGCTGTATCAAAATACTAATGGATCACTAACTTAATAGTCTTGAGTCAAGTTCATAGAGGATAAGCTGTCAAGGACAACCATTGCTAGTATATCTTGTTACCAATTGATCCCAACATGTGGCAGCTCCCCAACAATTGTATTTTCCAATAGCTAGAAGATTGCCACATTAGTTTCGTTTCTTCCTAGTCTTCTCCTATTGGTCACACTGCTCACACTGCTCAACGACAAATCTTGGCCATGTTGAGGACAAAGGACCATAGTAGCTGTGCAATCTTCACCAAAAGAACTTGGCACATAGTAGTACCAATGGTAGCTGCTTGGGCTCCAGCTACAACTCTGTTACACTCTCAAATCAGAAGTTGGTCTTTCCTGTTCTAGTTATTAGATCAGAAGAAAGTTGGTCTGAATTTTGATGGCACTAAACTACTTGGTTCTTGGTATAGTTGCATTATGTTCAACAAGCACGAAGCATTGGCTACTTACCCAACCAAGGCTGCACAGTCATCACTAGCATTAATTTTACTTGAGGACCAAACAACATTAATAGTGTTGTGTGGATATTGACATTGTGGATGGCCTGTATATATAATAAAAGATTGCCACAAAAGAAAAAAATTATGAATGTTGTATAGATGAATTTCAAGATGCATCACTATTGTTGATAGTTCAATGGAATCATAGATATTGGACTCAGGTGCATCATTTATTTCTTTTCATATAGAACTAATGACGTATTATTCTGCAAGATGTTATGGTAATACATTTTTTGCTGATAATGAGCTCATGGCTATTATGATCTTCGGTGATGTGATACTCCAAATTAATAGATCACATAGAAGATTAGACATATTTCTAACTTAAGGAGAAACTCAATTTTTATAGTACAACTGTCATCAGGAGGATGTAATGCCATATGTAATACTAACACTTGGAAGACAACTAACTGAGCTTTTGTGGTTACTTGAGGAAATAAGATCAATGCACTTTGCACAAGCACCACAAGTATAAGAACAAGAGTTGCAACAAATATTAGGTCACATGAGTGAGAAGAGCCTAAATATTTTTTATTCCCAAAATAAAATTCTAAATTTAATATTTATTAAATCGAACTTTTATGAACACTACATTCTGAGAAAGCAAAGAAGCATCAATTTCTTAAAATCTTGAAGAAACGTAAAAGCAAGAAGCTAGAATGGATTTAGATAGATATTTGGTTGTCATCCATCATTCTATTTTAAGTGTCTTGATGTACGATATCATTACCATAGATAATTGCATTGGAATATATATGGGTTTATTTTATGAAAAATGAATATGATGTGTTCAATAATTGTATAAGATTAGAAAGTTCAGTTGGAAATGAGATTGATGTAAAAATTAAATGTTTATGATCCAACAATACTGGTAAGTACAAAGGTAAAAAGTTTATAAATTAGTAGATGTATAGAGAGAACGATTCTAAGAACTTGTTTAATGGTATGGACTCACTAGAAGGTTGAATATAATTTTGAATGAAAGGGCTAGAAGTATGAGGCTATATATAGGATTGACAAAAACATTTTGGGCTGATCTAATAACCACAACAATTTACCTTATCAATCAAAGCCTATTTGTAACTCTTAATTTTGGGCATCTTGAATAATCTTGATTTGGAAATGATGTCCTGAATGTTTGAAAGTTTTTAATTCCATTTCTTATATCTACATAGACCATAATAAATGGACAATCTTAACCTACAATTAAATAAATTTTACTTTGTTAGTCATAGAATACAGTGAAAAATGTGCTAGAGTCGATCTACGCCTCGTGTTAAATAAGCAAGGTTCCCACATTATGGACGGATGCGCAAAGAAGTTAGTCCATGAAACTAGAATTAGGTTAGATCTTGAATATGGATTTACGGTAAATTAATGGAATTAATAGATATTATGGTTCATAGATAAATATTTTATGTGTTCAAGAAACTAAATGGGTTGATGGAGAAGCATAGAGAAAATAAAAGGATCTACATATGATATTTATTGATTTAGAGAAAGCTTATGATAAAGTCTCAAGAGATGTTCTTTGGAGAGTTCTAGAACAAAAGAAGTTAATATTGGTTATATTCAAGTCATTAAGGATATGTATACTAGAGTCCACTTGTGTCCAAACACAAGGAGGATTGACAAACTATTTTCCTATTTCTTGGATTACATCAAGGATCAACATTAAGCCCTTATCTTTTACTTTAGTTATGGATGTTCTTACGAGGCATTTACAAGAAGATGTACCACGGTGTATGCTTTTGTCGATGACATTCTTCTTGTTGATAAGACGAGAGGAGTCCAAATGTAAACTTGAATTATGGAGGTCAACTTTAGAGTCTAAAGGTTTTCGTTAAGCATCTAAAGCGAATATATAGAGTGTAATTTTAGTTGTAGAAATTTTAGTAGTGTTGTGACTTTAGGTGATCAAGTCATTAATAAGAGGCGATTCAGATATTTAGGCTCTATTCAAAATGATGGTGAAATAGATGGAGATATTATTAGTAGAATTCAAGTTGGATGGTTGAAGTGGAGGAATGCATCCGGCCTATTATGTGATAGAAAAGTTCCAGTTAAACTTAAGGAAAATTTTATAAGATGGTGGTAAGACCGAATGACTTATGGGAATGTTGGCCAATAAAAGAGAAACATAAGAGTAAGTTAAGTGTACGAGATGATGCTCGTGGATGAGTGGTTTTACCCTTAGAGATAGAATGCAAAATGAGTATGGAAAAAGTTGAGAATCTGATAGATAAGATGGAGAGTCGCTTAGATGGTTTACACATAAAGCCACGTCCATGACGACAGAGAGATGCATTAGATTTTCCTTATGTTAAGAAAGGTAGAGGTAGACCTAAAAGACTTGGTTAAGATGTATAAAAAATGATCTTAAGATACGAATTAAATGAGAATTTGACACATAATAGACACAAATGGAGACGAAGGATTCATGTAACCCCACCTAAGGGGATTAAGGCTTGTTGTTGTTGTTGTTGTGAAGAAACTAAATGGGTTGGTAGAAGGCCAGAGATTGATAGTTTAGGTTTTAAACTATTCAAAAAACTTAAATCACAGAAAAGTGGTGATTATGATAAAGTTTGAAGGATAACGTTATAAGTATTAATAATGTGGAGATAGAATTATACTTTAAAGATTATTGTTGATACTAAAATTATCAATGTTATAAGTTCATGCTCAAGTAGTTTGGAGGTAAGCTCAGAAAAAAAATTTTGGAATGTAGGGGATTAATACAAAGATACATCTCAAAGAAAAGTATTTATTGGGGAGATTTAAATGGATATGTTGGTAGAGTGGTAAAGATTTTAAATGAATTCATGGTTATGGATTTGTAGGACTAAAAGAATGTAGGAATATATTAGATTTTGCCTTTTACGATTTTAGAATGCTAATACTTTATTTAAGAAAAGAGATGAACATATTATTACTTATAAAAATGGATCTAAGAAAACAATTGATTGATTATTTTTGATAAGAAAAATAGATCGCTTAGATCAGAAAGATTGAAGGTCATTCCAAGTAAAATTTTACCAACATCTATTATTAGATTTTAAGATGAAAGGTTGTAAGAGAAAAATAAACTAAATTATCATTCTGGATTAGATGGGACACTTAAAGAACACAAATAAAAATATTTTAAGAGCAAGTTACAAGAAATTAATTTGGGATGTTCATAAGGAAAATAATATTATGCAAAAAAAATATGAAATTAAAGAAATCAGCAAAAGATGTGCTGAATCAAAAGGAAAAGTTTTTTTAATTAATAATGGTTGTGTGATGTGTAAGAAAAAAATAAGAATAAGAAGATTGTTATAAAATTTGGTTTAGATGTAAAACCGAGAATTGGAAAAGATATAAACGACCAGAGATTCTAAGAAAGAATATATGCGAAAAATTTAAAATTTAGTGATTTATAATAGATTAGATACCAAAAGAAGGTGAAAGATGTATGTATAAGTTAGCCAAAGATAGAGATAAAGACATGGCTCAAGTAGGGTATTAAGGATGAAAATAATAAAGTCTTTTCTGAAAAGATATTGAAAATAGTGGATGAGGTATTTTAATAAACTTTTCATGAAGGATCCGAAAGACGATTGATTTTAGTAACCTAATACCCCAAACAAAAAAATAGAATTTCATTTTATCGTTGTATTAGTAAATAAGTTAAGAAAGTTTTTAAAGAAAATGAAATGTGGAAAAGCAAGTAGGACCGATAATATTCCAATAAGTGTGGAAATGTTTAGGAGATCATGGAATTTCTTGGCTTACAAATTTTTTTAATGTTATTTTAAAGACTAAAAAAGATGCCGTGATGAGGAGAAAGAGTTTGTTGGTTCCTATATTTAAGAATAAAGGTGATGCACAAGAGCAAATTATATAGGAATTAAGTTAATGTGCCATACATTAAAATTATGGGAGAGAGTAATTGAGCAGTTACGATGTGATGTTTCACAATCGTTGGTTTCCGTAGATCTATTATGGATGCTATACATTTGTTAAGAGGTTTGATGGAGAAGCATAGAGAAAATAAGAAGGATCTACATATGATATTTATTGATTTAAAGCTTATGATAAAGTCTCAAGATATGTCTTTCGAAAGAAGTTAATATTGGTTATATTCAAGTCATTAAGGATATGTATACATTACTTGTGTCCAAACACAAGGAGGAATGACAAAATATTTTCCTATTTCTGGATTACATCAAGGATCAACATTAAGCCCTTATCTTTTTACTTTAGTTATGGATGTTCTAAAAGATTTTGGTGTATGCTTTTGTTGATGACATTCTTCTTGTTGATAAGACTAGAGGGAGTCCAACGTAAACTTGAATTATGGAGGTCAACTTTAGAGTCTAAAAGTTTTCGTAAGTAGATCAAAACGAATATATGGAGTGTAATTTTAGTTGTAGAAGTTTTAGTGGTAGTGAATTTTAGGTGATCAAGTCATTAATAAGAGTGAGCATCTGTGATATTTAGGCTCTATTGTTCCAAATGATGGTGAAATAGATGGAGATGTTATTAGTAGAATTCAAGTTGGATGGTTGAAGTGGAGGAATGCATCCTATTATGTGATGAAAAGTTCCACTTAAACTTAAGGGAAAATTTTATAAGATGGAAAAGAATGACTTATAATGGTAATGCACCAATAAAAAAATAAAACATAAGACTAAGTTACAAAGATGAGCATGCTCAGTGGATGAGTGGCTTTACCTTTAGAGATAGAATGCAAAATGAGTATGTTGGGAAAAAGTTGGAGTATTCCAGGGTAGATAAGATTAGGACGCCTTGGGGCATAAAGCCTACCGTCCCTGCTGACAGAGAGAGATGTATTAGATTCATGTTAAGAAAGGTAGAGGTAGACCTAAAAGACTTAGTTAAGATGTATAAAAATGATCTTAGTATACTTGAATTAAATGAGAATTTGACACATTATAGGACACAATGGAGACGAAGGATTCATGTAGCCGACCCCACCTAGTGGGATTAAAGCTTGTTGTTGTTGTTATTGTTGTTATTGTTGTTGCTGTTGTTGTTGTTGTTATTGTAGTCATAGTATTAATAACTTTGGTTTCAATTTTTTATGATGTTAAAAAATAAGAAAATAATTAGAAGCATGAATGTTATTTTCAAGAAAATTGAAATATACAAAGACAAGCCAAGGTGCACTAGTTTAAGATTTATCTAAATGGGAGCTATCAATGATAAAAGGGTATATTTTCTCTATAAAATAACAATTGGTTGTTGACTAAGTTACCTAAAGAAAGGAAAGTTTTATAAAATAAATTGATTTATAAAATTAAAGAGGAGTAAAATGGCAGCAAAAGGTACAAGTCAAGGTTGGTCATGAAAAGCTTTCAAGAAGGAAAAAGTCTTGACTTCATAAGAATTCTTTCTCTTATTATTAAACAAGAAAATTATATAATTCATAACAAAATTTGTTGCTGCAAAAGATTACACCAAATAACTGATGAATGTTAAGATTACTTTTTCCACTATGATCTAACCGAAGATGTCTGCATGGTTTAATCCAAAGATTTCATTATACAAGGAAAAAAAAATTTGGTTGCAAACTCAACAAAAAAAATTATGATTTGAAGTCTTACACGAAATTAGAAGTTTAATGTAATTAAAAGTTTAATGGATTTATGTGCAATATTTATTTTCTTAGATATGATGATGATCATTGTTGCTATGTAAAATGAAATAAAAAAATTGTATCATCTTGTTTATATATGTTGATGATCTGTTGATTCTAGGGATATACAATACGAAATGTACCATTATTTACGTAATAAATTTGGCTTCATTACCCATTGTCTCTAAGTAGTATATAACAAGATGATTTTATCATGTAGATGCATCTTAAAATCACAAGAAAATAGAGAGAGGAAAGGGGATTTAACTTTCAACCATAATAGGAATAAACTCTTGTAATAGAGAAGATAAAGAGATGAATAAGTTGTCACAGCTGAGAAGAGAAGAGAGAAAAAAGCCCTTATAGTTGAGAAGAGAAGATGGTAATAGCAAAAACATTAATATCTTCTTCTTCTTCACTTTTAGTTCTCATTTATACATTAAGGTTGTTGTTTTCTGATTTGTTCTGCTAAAAGTTTATATTTTATTAAAGGACTAAACTTTTTCAATAGATTTTGAAATAAAACTAGCTCAAAACACTATTCAAATATCAAAATTAAAATTCACGCCTCAAAAATAAAACGACTAAATTCCAAAAAAAGCTTTGGTTGCATTTTCTCTCAGTTAATGACAGAGAAAAAGTGATGTTTTTATTCTTATCTTTGATTTATGTGATTTTTTTTTTGTACTCCTCTTTTGAAGTTTAGTGAAATATTTGAAGACAGGTGAATCTCATAAAACCATGTAAATTTGCAAAGTTTGTGATTGTGAATTTTTGTATGTTTGTTCCTCATTTTCATTCAATTTTGCTCAAAATTTTATCATTATCCTAATAAAGGTTTGAAGGGTTTCAGTTTAAAAGGACAAACATAACCTGAGGTTCCATGAAGGGCCCAGGTACCTTGGCGCATGACTAATTGCATAAACTATGATTTACTATGATTTACTGGTCTATCGTATGAAAATCTGACACTATATGCATGTGATGAGAGCACCTGGACGGACTCCCTCAGTTGTCATTCTTGTGCATGATTATCAATGACGCAATGAACGAGATAGCTCAAATCTCTGGCACTTAAAAGCTTTTCATAGGGGCTTCAGTAAAAAGCAAAGCGATAGACGAAGAAAAGTTACAGATACAATACTGACAAGAAGACAAGTGTTGATGCTTCAGTTATGGCAAGATTCAGAATCCTGTAAGGTCGTTTCGATGGAACTGAGTGTGCTGGTACGAATGTGCACAAAGTACTTAATGCAATCAACTCTTTATATGCACAGGTAGAAATCTGAGATCTCAAAAGAACTGTTGTCCAACCTGGCGGGTTTGGATTCTACCGAGAAATCAAGTGCTGGATCACACATCAGGGGAAGTGGTTCTGAAGAATCTGGCCAATTTTGTACTGCAGATGGATCAACGATCAAATCTCTTATGCTTAGAACTTAAAAGCCATGAGAAAAAGGTTGATTTCTGGCAGTGGAAATAATTGCCCTTCATCTGAATGGAAACATGTGCTTGCTAATGAATTCACATGTTTGAACTTCTGGTTAACTGAAGCAGACAAAAAATTTTGATTTTTGGATTTTGTTTCTGCCAGGAATATTGAAAGGTTTAGGGTTTGTTTAAGATCAATTTTATTTATATTATTTTTTAATAAATATATATTTAATGTATTTTTTTTATTTTATTATTAGGAGATTTCATACATATCACATAATTTTTATGTATTTACATATATAATTATTAAATTTTAATTTTTATGTATATAATACTGTAATTTTTAATATTATATTAAAAATATCATCATCATTTATTTTTTTTTAAGTGAAATGTATATTTTTAAGCATATGAAAGTGTTAAGTAATAATCTAATTTTGAATGTTAGATATGGAAATACAGAAAAATTGTTTGATATGTATGTAAATCTTTTTTAAAGTAGTAATTATTATTAAATATATTTTATTTTGAAATAAAATATAAATAAAACAAATAAAAAAGATAAAAAATTAAAATGATCCCCTTGGCATGTAAATAATTTTAATACAGTGGTGATTATTGTTGGAAAGGTTATCTGGCGGATTGCTTATGCTTGTTCTGATGTGATTGACTATTTTACCGAGGCAGAGCTATTCGCTTGCACTCAGTTAAAAACATCCACGTGTCAAACATTTATCACTGGAAATTATTGGTGAACATAGGGTCATTTTCTCTTGTGAGGTAGATTCTATATTTTTTAATTTCATTTTGTATTATTCTGTTTTTCTACAAATATATTTCTCTCTCTCTCTCTCTCTCTCTCTATATATATATATATATAAATTTTTTCATTTCAAAGTAAAATGAGTTAAATATGATGGAATAAAGAGCTGTTTGTATTTGATTCATTTTTCTTAAGGAATGATTCAAATTTGAGTAGCTTAACAAGTTAAATATGAGCTATTCAAAATTATTTTTATTTTTATTATTATATTTTTTATAAATATATTTATTTAAGATTTACATGTATATCACATAATTTATATATATTTATATATCTAATATTTAAATTTTAATATTTATATATAGTACACTTAAATACTTAATATCACAAAAAAAACTTATTTTTTAAATGTGAAATGCAGTTTTACTTGCATAGAAAAATGTGATGTATAAATATAAAATTTTAGGCATTAGATATATAAATATTTGAGAATCATGAGGTATATATGCAAAGGTTTCTATATTTATTTAGTAATATTTATCTATTGTTATTTCTTATTTTAAAAATAAAAATCAAAATTTTTTTTAAAACACTCAAAATATTTTTGAGATATTTTAAATATTTTAAAAATAATAATTATTATTATTATCAATTGACTATCACATCATCATCATCTTATTAGTTATATCATTGCCCCATTAATGATCACTATCATCAAAATGAACCTATTTGATATTTAATAGAAATAAAATATTTTTTAGATTATTAACTATATTTTATTTCAAGTAAAAGTATAAATAAAATAAAAAATAAGAAAAAAAATCTCAATCACCAAGTTATTATGCTATCAAATTTATTAAGAAAAAAAAATAACATATTTATCTTTTAGGCTGTTGAATCCTCACCACAGCTCTCTAGAATATACATATATTTATCAAAGAAATAATCAAAATCAAGTGTACATAAAAGAATACTCTGGACCCCCTTCACACATAAAATAAAAATTATATGCTGTTTTAAAAATATGTTTATTTGATGTATTTTTATATATTTTTATTTTTTATTTTAAAATAAAATAAATTATTTTTAAAAACCCTTAAAACAATCTAAAGTTATTTTGAGTATTTTTAAAAATAATCATCATAACCAAATATGCTTTATTTAAATTAAAATTATAAACAAAATTAAATGAAAAAAAAATGTGATCCCAAACATTCCCTTAGGATGTCAAAATATGTGCTTATCAAGCATTTAATATGTATTAGATCGTGTGGATATCAAACTATTTATCTGTGTAGTATTTCAGATTTTGTAGATATTTGATTTATTATCAGGGGTGATATCACTTTAAATGGTTAATAGTATTAAATATTTATTTAGATTTTAAAAAAAAAAGGGTTCTATATTATAGGTTATAAAGAACTTATAGAAAATCATAATCCACCATGAGGTAGGCCATGCCATTCATGGTGATTTTGAACACAATAAGATTTACATTCTACCCATGAGGTAGAATGATACTTCATTATATAATATTATGAAGAAGCAAAGTGACTTTTATGTCTTTTAATTTAATTAGTTTAGCTACATAGTGTTTTAATTAAGAGGAAAAGTCTATTTGATTGGGTTAAATGGATTTGTCTAATGGTTTAATGTAGGACTTAGTAATATTTGTTTGATTGGGCTATGCAAATGAAAGTTCTAATAGTGAGACATACCTATTAGTTTGATTTGAAAGTGATAATATCTAAGAAAAAGTTCACTTAATCTGACACTAAATGAACAATTTAGAAGTTTGGGCCTAGATTAATTTTTTTTTTTTCATTTAATAATATTTCATAAATTCACTCACAATGTATGCAAGCATATTTAGCATATATTAGTGAAAAATCTCTTCAAAGATTTTAAAAATAAATAGCAGAAATTATGAAATAAAAGGTTGGATGGCCACTTTCTTAATTGGACCAACTCAAAGCTTTAGACATAGAATGAAAACCACTTGAATGAGTCAAAAAAGAAGCACAAATTATAAAGAAGTATATGAAGTTCAATTATTCAAAAGTATAAATGCATAATAAATCTGAAAAAAATTTTGTGCACAAGTTACATCATATAAAGACATATAATTCTAAAAAATTTATATTTTCTACATGTAAGTGCATGTTTACAATGAATCTACTTTAAGTACTATCATAAATTTTTTTTCCTATAATAATAGACAATAATTTCTTTTTCTACATAAATTTTGGATAATATAAACACTCTAAACATAGAGAGAATTAAGTTCTCACAACAATTTTATACAAACAAAATAATTTTAAACTTCTTTCAATATTTAACTATGTAAAACATAATGTAAAATACGTGTAAGTATATGCTTACAATGTATCTAACTCAATTAATATCATAAATTTTTTTAAAACTAATTCATATTCATATTCAACAATTTTTTTAATTTTAACACATTCTCTCATTAATAATAGTAGTTAACTCTCTCACATCAAGCATATTTAGCATATATAATAGTGAAAAATTCCTCTTCAAAGGATTTCTAAAAAAAAAAAAAATTGAAATTATAATCAAATAAAAAATAATAACAAACTTCAAAAGAAAAAAATATCCAATGCACCATAGGCTCACCATGAAAACTCAAATCATAATGATAAATCACAAAATTTAACTAATTTATAATAAATGTGAATGTAAATATTAAAAGTTTAGACATAAACACATACTCTAAATTACCTAAAAATGATTTTTGATATTTTAAATTTAGATGGTTAGTGTTGATCAAAATTGGACGATCTTACTTGATCATTGACAAAAAAAATACTTTTGTTAATGAAATGCAATTAAAAATATTACTTCTAATGTCCACACAATCATTATCCAACTATCAAGCAACTCTATTAAGGATGTTACATTTTCATATTTGATGCATGATCAAATAATCTTACAACTTTATGAAATTTAATATCATGCATTTTTATCATTTATTTGCAAATTAGTTATGACAAGCTAAAACAATTAAAATAAAACTATATACTCATAATCATAAAGAAATAAGGTTACCATTATTTATTCACAGTCTTTATAAAACAGCTAGGTTTAAGTGATGACCTTAAGTAAGAAAATTAGAGAAGCGTAAAAAAAATTAACTTCAAATTATAAGGGTGGAACCAGTCTCCTATTTTAGTGTGGGCAAAATTTAAGAAATTAAATAATATAATATTTAAATAATAATACTAATAAAATAATAATGATGATGATGATGATGATGATGATGATGATGATGATATGAATAAAACTATATAAAATTTTTCTAAAAAATAAAAAATAAATAACTAGTAAAATAATATCTCCAAATTTACTAGAAGAAAATATAGATAGATAAAAATGTGAATATTTAGAAAAATATAAGTAGACAAGTGGTTATGTTGAGCATTTTTATGTGAGAATTAGACAAAATTGGAAATTAAGTGTAGACAAACTTCTAAAGAATAACTTTTTCTTATAGAAAAACTTTGAGGGTGCATGATTCATCTCCTAATGTGATCATTTAGGAAATATAACTTAAAAATTGAAGAATTTTAGGAACAATAATACATAGTCTGATTCATTAGACAATAACATTTTTGTAAGGTTATATTAAACTATTCATCGACTTTTAATTTTTGGTAGGAAAAAATTATTAAGATTTCACCCACTTATAAATTCATCAATCATAAAAGAAGTTATTTATCACAAGAGCTAAAGTAACCTAAATAAAATCCATATATGTTGAGTCCAAGCTGAGGCTTTTTAGAGAGAAGAATTTAAGAAAGATGTTTTAAAAATAACAAAAGAAAAGTAGAATACTTTTCTAATCTACTTTAATTATTGATCTTTGATGTGGCCGAGAATTGGTTATATTTTTGAGAAAATATTTTTCAATCAATAATTAGCCTAAAGATAACAATAGATAACTATACATATGGTGAAGCTAAAAGGCTAGACTATCATAAACTCACTCAAATCCCTCAAACCTCAACCATTTAAGTAATACACATTAGAAAGTAAGAAAAGCATATTGTTTGCATCTAAAAAAAATGAATAAATGGAACATCCCAACTTGGGGTGATTATAAAGGCTTAGGCATCATCACCAAAGAATCTAGATAGTTGTCTACTTAAGCAACACAGTGATGCGGCGCTATAATCCCATTACCTAGGCACGCCATCTGGTTTAAAAGAAGAAAACTAACCTTTCACCGCTTCCCGGTAGGGTGCCAGGGGGTGGAGGAACGGTTAGGGGATGAAAAATCACCAAAGAAATGGGAATGGTTACCCAAAAATCTTTATAAAAGGAGGGCCCATGAGCTTCTTTTTCTCTCTTCCAATGTTTTCTTTCTTGCTCTCGATCTCAACTCAAAGTATTCTCTAACACTCTCTTCTCCCCACAGTGCGTTCCTTGGCATTATATGACGGTGTCTTCCTCTCACACGAGTTGTCTGTTGTCATTAACTCCAAGTTAAGATTCTCAAAAATATTTATTTATATAATTTTTTCTTCTAAAAAGAATTCTAAAAAATTTCATCGTCGATCTTGGATCCGGTGAGAAATGAAAAGTCTCCCTTCGTTGATCTTGGATTCAGAGTAAGGAAAAAGAATTTAGATTTGTTAAAAAATTATTTTAGGCATAAGAATCTCAAGAATTTTAAGTTTAAAGATCTCTGCTATTGAACATGGATCTAATGCGAGATAAAAATCCTCCTTTCATTGATCTTAGATCTACAAGAGAAAAAAGTGCTTTTTGCATTGAAATATTGTAAAATTTAGTATTACTAAAGTGTTATGTCACCAAATTTTCATAAAAAAATTATTGAATTTTCTAAGAAATCAGTTCAAGAACAAGATTCCCACTACACAATGCTAAGTCGCTAATGGTCCAGCACCGAGGTGTTGAGCCCACTGAAATGATGTATTTGGCGCTTCGTTTCGTAGCGCCGAGGTGCCAATACGGCACTATGATGCTAAGTTCTTGGGTTATTGTTCTACTTGTAGCGCTGCAACACCATAGTTCTAGTGCTGCAACACTATTCTCTTAGGTTACGCTTCTTTAGCACAACGCTTTAGCGCTATTTTTCCACCACTAAGGTGTTAAATCTTGAATCCATTCTATGTCGAACTTGGTTCCAGTGTGAAATAAAATCCTCCCTTCGTTGATCTTGAATCCAGAACAAAAGAGAAGAGTGCTTTGCACTAAAAATCATGAAACCTAACATTACTAAGGCGTTATGCTGCCAAAATTTCAAAATTTTCCAAATGTATTGAATCTTAGGTATTGACTAAAATCGTGCCATGGAGTTGAGGCTCTAGCCCCGAGGCACTGAGTTTTCGAAAATCTTATACCTTAAGCGCACACCTAAAAGCACTAAGGATCTGTTGTTTCAGAGTCTGTCCTTGGGAAATTTAAACTTTAAAAACACATCTGATAGTGCTAGGTCCTGATATCTCAACATCAAGGAGTTGCGCTCTCGGGAAATTAAACCATAGGCACCCAAATGATAGTGCCAAGGCATTTATAATACAGTACTGAGGTGTTGATCTCTCTAATATTAAACTTAAGTCTTATTTACAGTGCCTCAGTGTAATCCATATAGTGTCTAGACACAAAGTTTTTGGTTGTGGAACTTATGTTCTTCAACTAACAATGCCAAGGCGGTGGTTTTGTTGCACTAAGGCGTTGAGTCCTTAATATTGCTCATTTTGAACTAAAAAATTTATCATTGAGCTTTTAAATCCTGGAGCATTCCACATAATAGAAATAAACATAAAACATAAAAATGAAATATTTTTATTAACATAAAAAATTATTATAAAAATTTTTACAATAAAAAAAGAGAAGAAAATAAAAATACAAAAAAAGAGAGGGAGAAAACTAATAGTCGTAGTCGTCATCATCATCCTTCTCTTCTTCTTCTTCCGCCTCTGACGGGGTGCTCATATAAGGCTGATAATGAGGCATCATAGGAAAAGAGGCCTGACCCGAGTCTGTATGAAAGCTACAGTTCTCAAACATGTGAACAAGTATTGTGTTAAACTCAACCATATATGAAAATTGTTGATGTTGTGTTGACCTCACTTTTTACGTGAGGATTGATCACTCTCATCCTAGGTTTAAGATTATTCTAAACACTTAGGTTTCCTTAGTGCTAGGATACTTTTAGTAGTTAAAGGGACACCAAACCCAAGCCCAAAGACTTGTAGGGCACAACCCTAGGTCTAGAGCTTACCTTAGGATAAGTAGGCTTCACTTACCGTAAAGCTTAAACCTGCACTCATACCCATCAATTCATTTGAACCTAAACCAAATGATTAAAATATCAACCCCAAACTAATCAATTGACCTTGATTAAATTTGATTTCTAATCCAAGCTTCAAGCCAAATTAAATTGAACTTTAACCCAAGCTAGCCCACTTCAATCCTATCACTCCATTCAAACCAATCCAAGCAAACCAAACTCAATTTAAATTTATCTATCATTCTAATTATCCAATGGATCATTTGAAACTATTCCCATTCTTGCAGTCAAGCCAATTAAATTGATTAGGTTTAATTAGCCCAACTTAGCCCATTTATCCTAAAAGGTTCAAATAATCCAAAACCTAATAGAACCCAAGTCAATTGCAGTCAATGCCACAAATTAGTTTCAAATTCATCATCGAATATATTTCAACCATCCATAGCCTCAAATTAGTCCAAATTGACTTGACAAAACCACTTAACCCAAAGTGACCTAAAAGGCCTAATTAGACCAAGCTTTAATCAAACTCCCATTGGATCAAGTCAAGCTATTCAATCCATTCATTGATGATTGTAGATTACTATTGAAAACTCCATTACAATCAATTGGACTTAACTAAGCCAATTTGGCCCATTAACCCAAGTTGATCCAAAGTGACCTAAAAGGCCAAATTAGGACCAAATCATGTTCTAAGCCAAATTAATTGCAACCAATGACCTTCATCAATCAAAATTGAATATTGAATATGACTCAACCACCAATTGAAGCCAATTGAACCTAACCAAGATAATTTGGCCTCTTGACCCAACTTGACCCAATTTGACCTAAAGGGCTAAATTGGGCAAAATCAAATCCTAATTCAAATTGGTTGAAACCAATACTTACTTCTAATCAATTACCAATTGGATGTTGGACATGATGCAACCATTAATTGGACCCAATTGGATCAACCCAACCTAATTGACATACTTAGCCCAATTTGACCTAAATGGTCAAATTGAACCAAATCACATCCTAATCCAAATCAATTCAAATTAACTTTCCAATCAATCACTAATGATTAATTGAACATGGACCTAACCCATGCTCAAGACAATTTGACCAATTTGGTCAAATTTATCAACATGACCCATTTGACCTAAATTGAATCATATGAACTGAATCAAAATATAATTCAAATTGAATCAAACCAATTGCACTAACTCATTCCAAATGACCAATCAAACTTAACCAAACTTCCACTTTGACCTAATTTGGTCAAAATGATCAACTTAGATTAATTGAGCCCATTTGATCCACATGAATCAAATTGAGCCGAACCCAATCAAACTAAGTCCAAACCTAACTAAACTTGACATGACTTATCCTTGGGTCACCATGGGTCTGTCAAGTGGCCCAACCCATGGTGAACCTAGGTTGGGTCAATCCCATTGAACCAAGCTCTCTAAATGGGACAAAATCCCTATTTAGATCCATCTCTTCATGCCTTGCTAACCATCTTTACCCTTTCTTGGATGAGGATCACTGACCTAACCTAACTCAAGGCTATTGGGTTTAGCCTTTGGCAAAGAGAGAATGAGTTCACCCATGGGCAACCATTAGTCCAACTAAGGAGGAGTATGCACTTCATGGCATCCCACTACACTTCCTCAGCCTCTCACACACCTCCGACCACCTACTATGACTGGATGACTACCAAAGGTTGAGCCAATCTCAGCCCTTAGTTCAGTTGGGGAGGAGAGAATACTCCTCCCCATCTATTCAAACTCACCATACACCTTCCTCAGAGTATTCGCACAGTCCCAAACTTTGCTTTGAGCTCCCCATGCACAACATCATCGGCGAGACCAAGCTCCACCTACACCCTGGAGCATCGTCTGTCCAAACTCACCAAATCTCTACCAAATCTAAATTAACTTTCCCTTCACCTTCACCACACTCCAACGAATGAAAATGAATCAATTCTTGATCGATTCGACCACCGAAAGGCATACCAACTCCGATGACTTTCACTACGACGCTTAGTCCACAGACCAATCGGTGGGAAGGAAGCTCGAGATCTTCTCAATAAGGCTTCGACTCTTCAAGACAAAGCTACTTATGCTGGTGGTCTACCAGTCTCTAGCTCTAGCGAGGTAAAAATTCGACAACCATAGATTTGGACATTAGGAGTTGGTCTTTTTCGAAACAAAATATAATTTCATGTGATTTCCATCATTGGATCTCTTTAGATATCTTTTCGGATCATTTTGGATTAGATTCTATGGTCAAATGAGCTCAGATCGAGTAATGCGGATAGTGTCCATCTTCCAGTGCTCGCGAGATGACGAATCACTGGTCATCCGTTCTGTGTGAATAGAATGGGCGGTCATGATTAATAGTGTTAGAAATCTCGATTTAATCTTTTCATAATCATGAGATTAATCTCGACCATCCGATCTAAGATCAGATGGCCAAGACAAACTCGCATCTGCCGCTACTAAGTTAGGAGCCGTGTTAGACATTTTAAACAACTAATACTGCAGCACTGCCACATCAGTGTCCACTTGGCTTCAACGATTTAAAATGACTTAATTAGGCTTAAAAATGTATTTAAATATCCAGAACTTCAAAAAATCACAACTAATTATAGAAAAATTTAAAAAATGCAAATAAACCCATTTTAGAAAGCTTAGATAGAGGAGAATTTAATAAAAATAAACATCCTAATTACTATTAAATGAATAATGCTTAATTAAGATTTAAAGTTTAGGATAATTATCTTAAGTAAGATCAAATTACCTGGCTAATTAATTTCAAATTTGACATGTTGATTCCATGGGATGTTCTATGCCTTCCATATTTTCCTTAGAATTATTTGCCATGTGGTTTGAGAAATTTTAAAATTTCAATCCTAATTACCCTCTCTAAATGATTTAATAATTATTAAAATTAGTGAATAATAACATTGGGTAATTAATTTAAATAGTGGGATAACATGGGAATTAAATTAATTGCATTAAAAAATTAATATGCTTAAAATATAAGTGAATTCAATTTAAGTAACTAAAGTGTAACCCATTAACCCCTTTATGTGTGTAACAATATAAAGTCATTAAAGAAATTATTATTTTTCTATTAGTGTGGGGAAATCATATAAGTATTTATCTTAAATATTTTTTCTTCTTTAGTTTCATTAATTCTTAAACATGAGCCTAATTGTATTAGATCTCTTTAGGTGCATTGCAAATTTTATTTTTCCCAAAGCATATCATTGCAGGCTCATGCTTAAGTAATTAATCAAATTAAAGAGGCTTGAGAAGGGTGATCAAATGGATATAATTAATATATTGAACTTAATTAATCCATAAAATATATTTAAATCTCCTTCCTTGAACATCTTAAACAACCAACATGGGATGGAGTGAATTCTAAGAATTATGTCTCATCTTTAGATTTTTTTTAACAACTTGAATATTCAAATTAAGTATTAAAGAAACTTTGATTAGATTTAAGGGATATTTATCTAACTTGATTATCCTTAAGTTCTAATGAAATTAAGTATGTTATGCGGTGATGTTCAATTACTTGCTTTCAAATCATCATAAATGTGCTTGTCATGCACTTCATGTATTCATGTTTTAAAATTAAAAGAATATGATTGCATTTAAATGGCATCAGTTAGACAAATGCTATCATATGATGGGGCTATTATCATTAGTAAATCTCAAACTATTTTGAAGCTATATGTTAGTTATGAATAAAATGATTTGAAGCTTAAATTAATGCTTATTATAAATAATTAATTATGTGAAAAAAAATGAAATGTTCATTTATTTGTAATCAAAAGATGGAAAATGATGGTTTTAATCCTATGTTCATATTTATGTACTCATGTATTTGAATTGGCAAGTATATAATATGTACATCCCAGAAATACGAGGCTTTAAGTAGCCCTAAGAAGGTTTTAGATAATCTCACTTTCCTAATTTAACAATGGCACATACTTGCTTGATTTCATTTATGTGTGTCCATACATTAGAACATAAAGTAAAACCCTTTTCTTTTGACCATTAAGCTTTACATAAGTAAAAGATATTTATACACAACATTTTATGATTTTATTTATATGCATATGCATATGCTTATGTATATTTGAATTGACAAGAATATAGTCTAGATATTTCGGGAATACGAGACTTTAAGTAGCCCCAAGGAGGTCTTAGATAATCTCACTTCCTTGGTTTAACAATGACACACACTTGTTTAAATCCCTTACACATGTTTGCATATGCTTAAATGTGAGATGAAATCTCTTTTTCTATCAAATTAAGGCATCAAAATTTACTAAGTGTGGAAAAAAAAGGAGTATATTGCATTTACATATATATATATTTCTAAGCTTAATCGACAGTTGAATATATATATATATATATATATATATATATATATATATATATATATATATATATATATATATATATATATCAATTTGCCTCATGAAAAAGATACTTCTACCAATTCCAAAAAAGATGGCAAAGAGTTTCCAAAAGATGTTTTTCCTAAGCGATCACATATATTTCAAAATTATCATGCTACCTTATATAAGGTCTAAAATTTAGGGAGACACTAAAATTCATAAAAAGAAGTTTATCCAGCCTAAAAGAAGGTAGGGAGGAGAATTAAAAGAACTATTTCTCTAATCATGAAAATTCACATCAATTAAATGAAAAAGCTAAATGTATAATTAGAAAAAAAAATCATAATAAGGAAATAAATCAAATATATATGGATCTGATACAAAAAAGTGTAATAAATTATTTATAAAAAAATAAAAAACCAATTTGTATTCTTTTAGCCCCAAGTCAAATGCTAGTAAGTGGTGAAAAGCTATTAGAGTTGCTCAACCTTGAGAAGCATCTTTATCTTTTTCAACTACTCCTTTTTTAAATAATATGGTGTAATAAAGGAACTTGAGAGAAGGAGATTAGGGATCATACATTTGTGTAGCTAAAAAATATTTAGATGTTGCAGGTGAAATAAGAGGATAATTTTTACTTTTTTAATTTTTTGAAAAAAAAATCTTAATGAGGGACAAAATTACTAAGCTATCCAATTTATAAATTTTTTTTAAACTTTTAGGGTAAGCTAGGTCTTCCTTTACTTTAAAAATAGTTAGAAAATGATCATGATTTGAAATATTCACTTATAAAACAATTTTTTAATCATATCTGAAAGATAACAAAAAAAAAAGAGTTAATTAAAAAAAAGTTAAAAAAGAAATGAAAAAAAACTCACTAGAGATTAAAAAAAATCAAAATCTTAATTGAGTAGAGTAGCTTATATAAAAAGATATATGATTCTTTAATTTGTATGAATCACTAAATGCTTAATCATCATATTGAAACACACTATAGGAAAACAGTCATTTCCCAATAAAAAATTATTAAAAATTAGCATAGATTCATAAAAAATTTAACCTTTTAATAGAATTTTAGTGTTAATCTATCAACAATAGTCATGATTGAAATGATTTTTGGCTAATAAAAAATCTATTGGGATAACTTGAGGATTAATGGGTGAATTAACATGTAAGGGCTTGTCATATACGTCTCTAGAGAAATTGCATGGTGTAATAATTACGACTAGTATGAGTTAGGCAAGGTGACATTACTATAAGATATAAAATTATTATCATATAAGCCTAGTATAATATTTCATGATTTGGAAGCAAACTCTAGATATGTCTGATAAAAATTTTTTCTTGATTTTTTTATTTAATTGATGACTAAATATTAATTCTTTCATTATGTCATCTCATATATCCAATAAAACTCATAGATATAAAATGTCTTTATTGACATGAAATAATAGATAAATAAAACAACCTCTAATAAATAGTATCTTATTATCTATAATATTTTATTATTTTGTGTTTAAATGTGGGTACTCCAAAATACTTGCATTTAATTTTTGATGCATCATCCTTATTATAAACAATACAATTATTAATGAAATAATATAACTTTATACATTAAAACCAACATAAAATACTATTTTGTTTTCTCTAATATAAGTTAGCTAGTGCTAAATTATCTACAAAATTTTTTTTAGCATTCTAATAAATTATTTGAAACAATCATGTGACATGTTACACTCTATTTTGATGCTTAGTAACCTAATTATTACATGTAACTTATTGTGAATGGAACATCCATGCCATAGTGGTCCTTAAGCTATACTCAGTATAGAATTTTTAGGCTTTATTATTAGGGGCCTATTTAGTCTCTTTATGAAATCACCAATTAGTCATATTAAATATTTGTTGTTCATATCATTCTATTTAATTTTCATTAAATGGCATATGACTTATTAAAGCAATATAACAGAAGTTGACAGATGGCTCACATTCTTCATGTGATGAGCAAAACCAAAAACTAGGTTGGAATTCATTTTGTTTTAAATCTACATTAGCTTCATCTGAAGTCAAAAATGCTTGCTTGATTTTTATATTTTGAACATCTACATCTAAACTTTCCTTTAACATTAAAATAAGATTGTTGACAAGCTATTGAGATAAAATATTCAACTCTCATAAATTCTTTAGTTAATCCTCTTTATTTAAGTAGTAGTTTATTATACATCCATGATTATCAACTTTTGATATCCATATGTTGTATGCAAGTTATTTAAATTTTAATCTTATTGTCATATAAGAATTATTGTGAACAAAAATTATGTTAATTTAAAGGTTACACATATTGATATGAATATTATGTTTGCATCAATATCAATTTAAGAATAAACATAATTAATTTTGAACAATTAATAAAATCAAATATTATGTACATGCAAAATTAATTTTTTTTATAAAGTTTTACATGAGTGATTAACTTAATTAAAAATTGAAAATTAAATTTATAAATGTTAACAGAATTATTTTTTTATATTTAAAAATTATATCTCTAGAAATATATTTTGTAATATATAAGTTATAATTTAACACAAGATAACCTAATATTACCCAAACCTTAATACATAGAAGTTGCAAAAAAATTAGATATAAAAAAATTATAAATTGATACTAAAGTATGCATATAACATCAAAAAGAACATATGTTTTTTTTTTTCAAGGCAAAGCTAAAATTATATTAATATAAAAGGTAATTTGGAATGTCTAAAGTTTTAAAAAGAATGAAGCCCAAAAAGAGTTTCAATTCCATAAAGATAATGAAATGGGGCCAAAATAAAATAACAAATACAATATGAAGTTGAAGGAAAAATATAACAAAAACAAAGTAGAAAGGTAGATAATCTAGTGTTGAAAATGAAATTAGTAGAGAAAACCATGGAATAAACTTTATAATTCTTGGTTTTGATCATTTATTGTAAAAGAATACAAATTCATTAGCTTCATAAAATAGATTCTCTTTTCTCATCGTGCACTTCTTCATTATGAACTTCCTTGTTGATCTCCATTATATCTTCTTGAGAAAATGTGATACATGGAGTTAGATCAAAACAAGTACAATCTAAGGTCCATAGACATTAAGCTGTAATTCGTCAAATTCTTTTCCCAAGTGTCTTGATCATATACCATAATCAGTTTCCCATTTAGATGATCCACTTTCATAATAGCAAGTTGGAGCTCAAGTGAAGTAATGAGGACTGTTATAGAATTTTTTTTAATATCTTCCATTCTGATTTGAGATAGGTTTAAAATAGTCTAAAGGAGAATCATCTTCTAATCTAATATTATTGGATATAAAATCAAAACTTGCTGGAGCATAGGGTACAAGATTCTCACAATGCAGGAGATTGTCACAAGGAGAAGGAGAGAAGGTAGAAGGATAACTTCTAGTCAAAAGTTCTCCTTAATTTGAACATTATCTTGTTATATATGTGCTAAAAGAGCTATGTTCTTCTCTCATAAATAGTAACACCCAAGTACTCCTGCCTCCCAAAAGCAATGAATCATATAGTTAAATTAGTATTTTTCTCCTAACATGACAATGGATTTACCAGATTCTTATTTAGCTGGTCTCCATCTTGATTTGGGATAGAAGAAGAGTGAATATGGATATCTTTTAGTCACTTGAGCATGGCTAGTTTGAATTTCAAGATGGACATCACCTTGGTTCCCATGGGAGAGATAATCAACCACCATAGGGATAGATGCATTGTCTCTAATATTAGGGATGGATAAACCATCCCCATCATTTTAGTAGGTAATTTATTTTCTTTTTTTTGGTCTTAAATGAGGATGTAGAAAGAAACACTTTGTTGCTATATAACCATGAACCTTGCAATGAGCACATAAGGATGAGACTTTTCAAAAGTAATTTTTTGAAAATAGTAAATTTTTAGAGCCTATTCATATTTCATGTGGATGTTTTTAAGAAATGTCAGCTCGACCAAGACCCTGGCTACTAAAGGACAATATTTAAAAGTCGTGGATTGATCGACCAAATGAGGTCAACCCAAAATAGAGGCTAACACGTGAATGATTTGGTGATTGATGAAGTGCAAGAGAACATGGAGAAATCTATTGATGAAATCTCACAATTGAAACTTATAAAAAAAAAATAAGATGCACCATCAGATCTTTGATAAAATTTTAAAAAAAATGGCTTTATTAGCTAATGAGTCGTAAGGGGGCAAGGCAATCTCTATGCGAGCTCATAGAAAAAAAAGAAAAGAAGAAGATCAATTGCAACTTTAAAATGCAATTGAGTAGATTTTCTATCAGAAAAATTACTACGTATGTCTAATAAGTTATCTAGCAAACTTCCATAAACAAAATCCTCTTGACAGAATTTCCAGTGAAAATTTCATCAAAAAAATTCTAAGGTGATATTTCTTTCAAAATTTACCTAAGATTTTCAAAATGCAATTCCCTTGATAATTTTGTTAACTTTTTATTTTTTTCTATAGTTATATGATCGATGAATTTCTCATTAGTTTGTTTGTTGATTCATTCTTTACTAATAGAATGTCCATTGGTTTATTAGACACATTTTTTTTTTTAAAATTTTGGATGATTACATCTCATTTATAAATATCACTTGTAAAGATGAAATAAAATTGATTAATAATATCTATAATGTTTTTAAAATTTGTTTAGTAGTGTCTCTGATAAGAATAGTAGTAGAGTCAATTAAGGGGTTCATATGGTAGACTAGTATGCAAAGAAGTGTTGGATCAATCAATTGGTGTCTAATAGAGTGAGATGACATTAGATCAATCCAAGGATGATAAACTCAATGAATATTTAGTTAAGTAAAACTAGAAGAAGGTGATCCAATATAGGTTTTAGCTAGGTTAACTCAAATGTTTGTCAACTTAATGGGATCTAAAAAAGGTTTGGGTCTAATTATAAGGCAAAAGAAATTAAGAAGAGTCTAAGCTAAGCATATCAAAGTTAAAGCTTTATTAATCTCATTTTAAAAAAATGAAGATCAATAAAAGGACCCCAATGTGATGTGATGCACTTTTAAAGCACACCACACATATTGCAATTGACTAACATAAAAAAAAGTTAGCTAAAAATTGGATCTCAAATAAATATAGTATAATTTGAATGATGGAGCCATAACATATATGAATGTTTAAATTTGATTGGACTAGATTTAAGGTCTTAAAAAAATTATTAACATAGATTATAAGAAAAATTTTCTACATCTTAAGATTTAGGTGCATTTTACAAGCTCCTAAAAAGTTTAGGGTGATATTTTACTATAAAAGGATAGGGTTTGACTACGCCCTTAAGGCAAGAGATATTTTAACTATCTACTAAAAGAATAAGGATATTTTGACCGACTTAAGAAAAGGCTAGGAGTATTTTTGCTAGCTCCTAAAGGACTAAGGATTTTTTACTAACTTCTAAAAGAACCAGAATTCTTTTAGCTGCCTCTTAAATTAAGATTGATGTATGAGTGTCTAGAATTAGGTAATATATTAGAATTAAACAAATAAGGTTAACAGTATTTCGGAGACTAGTTAATGTCTAAATTAAGATAAGTATTGAATTGTCTAATTTAGGTTAGAATAAATATTAATGTTAAAATATAATCATTTAGCTAGTAGGGTCTTCATTGTTCTCCAAACTCATAAACTTACTCATATAATCATTTAGAGAATATTTCATAAGAATTGGATGTGTCGTTAGGAAGTTAGTTCAAGTTTAACTTTTCACAGAACATCGAAAAATAGAAGTTAATTGAAACTGAAGAAATATCTCACAATATGAGATACTATTGATTAACGAATTGATCTTAAAATTAAATTAACCTTGTGAACCATATAATGCCTAAGCTATTGGATAGAAAGATTAAGGCCAAATAAGGTTCCTTAATTAGGGGATGATTCATTTTGATAAGCATCAGACATCGACTTAAATGGTATAAAGTATTTTTTTTTTCTCTCTTTGTTGATTTGTGCTGCAAGAGATTCATCTAACATTGCTGTGTAGAGAATAGAATATCTTCTTAGAATAAGTATGTATGTATGTATATATGTATGTATGTATATATATATATATATATATTGTTGTAAGATTTTATCTAAGAATTTCTCTCTGAAGTTAATGTATTTGGAAGGCGACAGAGATTGCAGTAGAAAGTACTGGAGCCATAAATTTTGATTGAGCTTTTTTTGGCCTGGTTTAATTGTAGATTCTTCCGCATGCATGCCATGGCCAAGAAGAGGACAGAAAGCGACCAAACAGCGAAGCTTAAACGGTTTTTCTGACTTGAGGGTGGTGTTGGGCAACTGCCCAAGCTGCCCGTTTTCTCATTTCTACGGGTAGGAATTATTTGAGGTTTCCCGCCCGCGAGCAATGGTTTAACCTCATCCATGCGTACCGATCCTTCCCCACATCTGTAATCATATGCACCATTTTTTTCTCTTTTATGTACCTCTCTCTCTCTCTCTCTCTAGCGGTAAAAGGTGCAAAGTGGGAGTTCTGCAAAGCAGACAACCATCTGAAAGAGGAGTTGGCAATCTGCATCTCCCGTCCTGCAACTTGAACACAAATTAGAAGGAGTAAATCATAGATGAGAAAGAGCTGTGCTTTGTATGCCCCAAAATTTTACACATTTGTTAACGCCAAAGAAATTTATTAAAGTATACAGATATCAAATTTATAAAGAGCTGTGCTTTGTATATTCATAACATCTGTTTACGAAGCCCATAGGTATGAGAAAAATAATGATATCATGATATCAAATTTTTTTTATTGTACATTATAGTTAAAAAATATTATTTAAAATGCGTTGACGAATTTTAATAAGAATGCGTCGACAAATTTTATTTTATAGATTTAATGCCTTTAAATTCATTTTATAAAAAAGTTTCTGATCTATATTTTTTTCCATATATAAAAGGGTTGAACTTATGGGTTTTAAAAACGTTGTTTAATAAAAAAAATATCATATTGATTTATTACACTCGGATATATTGTGCTCTTAACAATTATAATATTTATAAAAACAATTATGAAACCTTTGAAAAAAATTAAAGAACTAATCTTAGTAGGAGTAACAGGAGTAACAGGATATCGTTCTGATAAATACGTACTTATGATAGCTTGTTTAATCCATGCGCCTAACACTGCGAAGTAGAGCGCAGTTTAGGGGGAAGGTATTGGAAGAGAAAGCTTGGATTTGTGACTATATGTGAGGACAAACAGATCCAGAAGGATAAAAAGCAAAGCTTGTCAGATTCATTCACTCACTCATTCATTCATTCATTCATTCATTCATGAGAGAGAGAGAGAGAGAGAGAGAGAGAGAGATGCGTGAGAAGAAATTGGATTTTTCAGGATGTGGTCCTCTGAATAATGATGATATTGTATTCTATTTAATCAGTTGTAATAAAAAGCTACAATGGTGACTGATCTGTCCAGTGGCCAGCAGCTTGTAGCTCTCCCCACACATGTACAGCCCTTTCTCGATCATCTGAATAAATGATGACCCACCATGAAAGAGACGAGAGGGAGAGAAAGGAGATTTGATACATATACTAGGATTGAGGTCCCCCATTTTAGCTTTCCTCCATTTTTCAAGGCTCACCCCCACCTTCCTTATAGCTAATTAGTCCTCCTCCACTGTAGAAGTTCTTCTCTTTCGATCTTTCCTTCTCTCTCTTACAGATATGTGAAATTGACAACAAAATAGCTAAGCAGAGAAGGATCAACCATGATATATGACAGCCCTGGGAATGCTTCGAGGGCCCCCACGGTTCAGCAGAGAGAGAAAGAGAGAGAGAGAGAGAGAGAGAGGGGACAGCCCACGTGTCAACACATTAGTTTTCGACGTATAACCATGATATCTTGCTTCTAAATACGTCGGTAAGTGCGTAAGTCGACTTCAATTACCAAACTGTCCACGAGAAGCTGTGTACAGAACCGAAAAAAAAAAGGAGCTCAGGAGCTTATTTAAAATGACTCAGAATTATAAGAAAATTTTCTTAAATACCGAGAAATTTTAGAGAAATAATGATTTAGATTTTCAAAAATTATATGATAGTTTTTTTTATAAGACAAAAAAATTTGTCATATAGTTCTTATAGAATTGATTTATAGTTTTAGAGAAATGTCTTTGTGCATTCCTGTGTAATTTTGCTGCTTTAGTTTCTGGTCTAAGCAATTTAAAAATTAGCTGCTCTGTGAGGCCCATCAATGTTTCCTTGACCTTCTTCAGATATTTAGGGAATTAGTATTTTTAACTCTAAATTGAGGATCGGTCAGCTCAAATGATTATTAATACCAATCTCCACCTGCTTCATTATCTTCAAATACTGATTTATTGTCTAATAATCATGAAATTCCTAACGGAGTAATTTTAACACAAATACTTATATCCATGTCAAGCTATAATTCATAGAATAATAAATAGTAAATTACATTACATAAAACTATTTTTAGTAGCTTTGCCTTTAAAAACATTGGCGTTGTTTATAAATTTTATTTAGATCATCTTGATTATCCAAAAATTATCCAAATCTTAAGCAGGATAGAAATTGCATTTATCATTGAAAACCGTTAAGAGGAAAAAAAGGCACCCATTATTCATGTAGAACTTTTACTATGTTCAAAGATTCACTTCATTGCTAAAGGGAAGAATGTTCTGAAAAACAATATTAATTAAAAAAAATCTGATATTATTAAATTAATTAGAAGTTTAAAAGCAAGAACGGATCTTAAAATCTCTATTCGGAGAAAAGCAGCCCAGTCTAAGTCTCAGCGATCTCTCTAGCTCACTCTCCTTCTCTCTTCCTCTCTCTCTCTCTCTTTCTCTCTTCCTTTTATTCTCTAGGTGAGAATGACTTTATAGATTTTTTTGGGAGTACACCGTAATGGAAAACTCCAACTGTCCCCATCCCCATGACTATATATGATCCAGCCTTAATGATAACCAAATTGGATGATCTTAGGATTAATCTTGGCAGCTCGTCGACTATAAATATGTCGTTTGGTACCATTTGGCGGATATATCCATTTTCATATATATAAATATATATATATATATATATATATGTTATATATATATATATATATATATATATATATATATATAATTATTATAAAATACGAAAATGCCTTAGATTCGTCTTGATCGATTAAATTTACAATGCTATTATTAAATTATAATATTGTTTATCATCTTTGATTATCCATAAAACTAAATCTTTTAATCAAATTTAAAATTGCATTGACTATCTCAAATGTGAATATAGGCAAAGGAAAAACTAAGGCACACCATTATTCATGTTTTATGAATTAGCAAAAGCATTTTTATTTACTAAATTTATTTATTAGCCCTTATTTAATGATGATGATGATGATATGATTATTATTATTATTATTATTATTATTTAATACTAAGCTCTCAATCACTAGCCTAAAGTTGCTTGTATATGTGCTGTGTGCATAATTTTATCATTAAATTAGCTCAAATATCTCAAAAAAATATTATTTAATAAAATAAGTCATAATTATTATTAAATTTTAATTAATCTATCATATGTTAAACTAATCAAAAATGATGCTTTATAAAATATTGTAAAAAATTATACAAAACAACAAATATAATCTTCGCATCTTCTCTAGCAATCAGCCTCTCTCCTTCTAGCTCTCTCTCTCTCTCTCTCTCTCTCTCTCTCTCTCTTGACTTTATCCCTCTCTTCTCACATTTTTTTTCACTTCCCCCTAAATTGGTCTTCCCCTTCATGATATTTGTAGGTAGTAATTAGACAACACGATCTACAACTTTAATCCGCCCTTTGATTCGACCCTACTATTATGCATGAGTTTGGATATAGCTTTATGTCCAAACTGAAATAGTAGAACATCATGTAGCACTAAGTCAATACATATATATTGTATATTGGCTGTGAACTATTATATATTGATGTAATATTAACTGCACAATAATAATATCTATTATATATATATATATATATATATATATATATATATATATATATATATATATATATATATATATATATATATATATATATATATATATATATATATATATATATATATATATATATATACATAATAGTTCATAATCACATAACAATGTATTCAGAAAGTCATATGATCTACGCTATCAAGCTCGTGATTAAAATTATTATTCAGACTCAGACATATAAGGAAGTGTGGTTGTGCCCATGGTGCATGTGGGTGTGGGAGTGGACTAAGAAAACTCCTAAGAAAGTTTTTTTATACTGGGCAAATAATTTTTATGTGGAGGCAAATTTACTGAAAAATATTCTAGCATTATTAAAAGAAAAATTTTTAGGGTAGACAATTCGCAACCTAAGAGTAACTTTGGTTAGCCGTTGACCATGAAAAATCACAAATTTGGCAGAGATGGAATGTAATATCAAATATGCTGATTTTACATAAGATTTTATGAAATTTGATGATCATATTCAACTTTTTTTTTAGACATTTAAGCGAATTTAATCGTAAACTTACAAATATAATGTATGTGTAAAAATTTAAACTCAAGACCTTTTGGTTGAAATTAAAATATCTCAATTAATAAACTAAGGTGCCTTGTATGATTATATTTAACTTATGCACAGACGAAAATATTGACTGAAACGGGCTCACCTATTGATTCCTTGATGAGGAAGAGGCCTTAGGGCTTCCCCACTTGCTACTTTACTGTGCACGGGTCTTCGATGCGGGCGGCTCACAGCCCACCTACCTATCTCATCTCTATCGTCTTCAATGGAGTACAGTATACACTACAGCTCATGCTAAGCTTTGAGTGGTCCCTTGGAAGATCAAATGGCAGACGTAACACACCCAATTAATGGCATCTCCTTTGACGACATGTGCGTTAGTACCATGGCTCACTAAAGTTTCTTAGCAGGCCAGTCCTCTCCTGTCCTAGTCTTCAACGGTCCCCCTCCTTCTAGTGGGAACAATGGCAGCAGTTGCTGCTACAACATGGCCCTATCTCTCTATCCATGGGTACGATTCTCTATGGAGCTTTCTTCATGGTTAAAGGAATAAACTTCCCTCGGTATATGCTTTACAGAAACAGTTCTCATTGTGCTCACAATGCTTGTTAAATGATACATTAATCTAACTTTTCATGCATTGTAAATTTAATTTTGTTTTCGAAGGGCACAATTAGTGTATTACAAAATTTATAATCGAGATATCTTATGCACTATTTTTAGCAGACATAATTGTAATAAATTTTATTAATTTCACATAAATTTAATATGATATCTTAGCTACTATTTTGACTCTACAGTGTATTACTTTATATTTTCACTTAGATATGAGCCCATCTAAATAAAATATGAGCTATATTTCATTCTTGTAAAAAGAACTTTAAAAAGAGGAAATTGAATTTTGTTTTAATGAGGATATCATGATCAAATATTATTTTTCTTGGTTTAAAAGTCTACGTTGCACACCCAATGGTTAGGTACCTATGGTATAAATGCTTTGTCCTCATAACATTTTGTTATTTTACCTTGGTACATTTATTATATTTTTGGGGTTTTGTATATGAGAGATTATTAATGTAACTTTATCTATTGGATGAGAATTGTTCTATAATGACTGTGTATTGATATACTATTAATTATATAAAATATATATCATCTATACATAAATTAATATACAACAATTCACAATCAATACATAACACTTCACAATTAATATACGAATGGTATCATAAACAAATATGATATTATATTATTGAGATATAAATGCACTCTGCGTAATATAATTTTTCTATGTAAATATACCATCATAATCTTTTATATTTACACATATAACATCTAATATACTATCATAATGGCATATACCAAATGCATAGATCCTCTCAGATGACTCTTCCACTATTAACATTGGAATTGTTAGCCGCCAAGCATGAAGAAAGCAGTCATTAAATCATCAAATTAGCCCTTCTAATGAGGGAGCGAGTGCTAATAATGTTATGAACCAACTAGAAAAGCTTGATTGACAAGATGGTCTAGGGCGCCACTGCTTCCAACAAATATGGAGAAGCACTCCAAAGAGCATATTTATACACCAAAGAGTACAAGCTCATCCAATGCCTAAGGGATTTGCATCCCCTTAATTCAAATTTTCAATGCTATGGCAATTCCACTTTTAAAAAACATTATTTATGATGACCAAAATCAGTGCACATGATCCACCAGAATTGCTAACGTCATAATCGTCGTAAGCAGCTGAAAATATTTTCTCAACGACTATTTTTGGCAATCTGGCCAGATGATAATTTCACCGGCGGTAATGCCACAAGTTTAATGCTCAAAAGACAATCTGTCCAGATGAGTTTTTGACACCTATGCCGCTAGAAAAAAAAAATGCTGAAAATATGAAATATTAGAACCATTCTGTCACTCCTTCACTCATGTTCTCCATTCTTTTCTTCCTCGAACCTATTCACCCCTTTTCGTCCCCATCCAGTGCCTTGCTTGTCAGACTCATTTCAGGCTGATTTCTTAGATTTCTTCTTAGAGTTGAAGGCTCACCACTCCAACTTCCTCCTATAAGCATTAGTTTATAATTTCATCGATAAAATTTTTATATTTACTAAAATGAATTTAGGATTGTAACTTTTTATTACAATATTAGATATAAATTATTATTTTGTTTTCTTAGTTTAGATCTATACATATTTTGTAGATCTATGACGCTTAATTGAATCTTATGCAGCTTTTTAAATTTATTTATATTTAGGATTTAGAGAATGACAGCTAAATTTAGATTTTTTAAATGTTCATAGATTTTTAAAAATTATTAATTTATTTTTTTATAAATTTTCAACATAATTTAGAATATTTTAAAAATTAATTTTATGTTGTTCAAATAAATTTAATATTTTAGATTTATGTATAAAATTTATAATTATTAAAATTGATAATTTTTTTTTATGCTTTATATTTTAAACTATTATGTGTTATCTGTGTGTAGTCATTTGCATGAATATTTGTGTGATCCATGTATGTGTGTTTGTGTATCCATGTTTACGTATGTGTGTATATATGTAGATACATGTATACATTAGAATGTATGTATGCGGCGAACCAATCTCAGTTTTCAGGATGGACAAATTTATATTTTAGAATAAAAATGAAAGGTAAACAAAATTTTTAAGGAGGGCAAATGACTAATTTGATATCTCATATAAAGGAAATTATAAAGTTCAGGGGGGCAGCCCCTCCTGAACTGTGCTTGGGTTCGCCTCTGTGCGTACATGCACAATTATAGGCATTTATGACATAAATATGTGCATATTAAGATAATTTCAATATTGTGATCTAAGTATTAACATCTTGTATATAGTATGAATATAAGAATTAAACGATCTTTAATGTGAATTACGATACAAGATGTTAAATATTAGATGAAAAAGACTAAAGAGTAAATTTTTTTAATAAGTTGAATTACTTGTGTTTGTTGCTTTTTAACAATCCATTTTTTTTGAAGAAAAGTTTTAATGTTAATGTTAATGTTCTAAACATAAAAAACAAGCATATATTACACCAGATGAAGGGTTGATTTGTATCAAAGCTAGTTTAAACATGAATATTTGTATTGAACATCACATGGAGAGTGTAATCTAATTGTAAACAATCATATTGGTGCTTTAATTAGTTATGTACTACTAAATAAGAAGAAACAAGTTGATATTAGGAAAGCTATTGAAGAATCTCTTAATAAGGAAGATCAATATTTGGATGATTTATTACAAGTAACTCAACAATCTTTATGACATGGTTGTATTAATCATTCTAAATTATTGGTTACACTAAGAATGTTGTGTAAAAAAATTAATATGATGTTTTATTCAATTTGTTTAATTACTAAATGAGATTAATCCAATAGATAATTTAGTATCCACTAATTCATATAAAAGAAAGAAATTAGTTTATGTACTGATGGTTTTACTATATTTAATTAATTCTTCTCACTATATTCATACTAGACAATGATTGTAACTTCTTATAGTATCTCTTTTGAGATATGTATGAAAACTCCTTATGTATTTCACATATTTATCATTCTTGATTCACATAATTAACATGTAAAATTTGATGTATATTTACAATTGTTAATAGAAGAGTTAAAAATTTTATGGAAAAAAATGATATTCTCATAATTAGTATATAAAAAGAAAAATTTTCAAATGAAAGTAGCAGTATTATTGCATTACAGGAAAAATAGCTATTACTAATTGAATTTTTGATGAACTAATCAGATGGAAATAACCAGCAGAATTACGGACAGAATTTTAGTTAGAAAATTTTTTGATGAAATTTACCACGAAAAAAAATGTCGTTGCAAAGACAAATGATTCTTGCCAGAATCCTGTGTTATAACCGAATGATGACCTGACCCCATCCCCTTTATTTCCTCATTTCCACTTGGTCTCTCTCTCGAGCTATGATGAAGAAGGGTCTAGGGCGCACTGATTTTCCACCAAAATGCGCCATTGTTGTCAGATTTCTCTATAAAATCAAAGATAAACAACTTTTTCTAGCTTGTATAGGTATTTATTTGTGATTTCATCCTTTTATTTTTGTGAAATATGGATTTAAAGTTTTCAGAAATATTTCCAATTTATAGGTTAGATCTTGATCAAATTTGTTTGAAATTCTTGAATTTCACATTCACTTTCTTATTTGGAGTTAGATCTATGATTATTTAGCTTAGAATTTATATTTTTGTTGAAATCTTAATATGAGATATTTGGGTGATGTGTTTCACAATTAATTTTGTATATAATTGCTTATAATGTGTTTCGTAATTTTTTGAGGTGATTATATTATTACAATCAATGTCAAATATCATTCTTCAAAAAATTTTAATGAGGTGATTATAGGTTAGTATGATGAAGTTATTAAAAGACGTTAAAAAGAATAAAATTATAATATTATAAATTTATAATTATACTGATCATCATAATATTTTGAAGATATCTTCCATGCTTAGCATTAACATCATAAAAATTCTAATTGATTTTCAGTGCAATCCCAAATGAGTGGCTAAGCTACACTTAGGCTGGGTTGATCGACATACCAATGAGGAATCTCAATTAGTTTAAGAGCTATGAGACAATTGTAGTCTTCTTGTAGAAGGTTTGACAATTTAACGTGAGGTAGTTGTAATCTTAGTATGTTATTTGAATGCTTCAAGCTACAAAAGTGGACACTTAGGCACTTATGTTATTTTGGGCATTGATTTTGTAGTCATTACTAATGCTATAGCTTATATAGAATAAGATTTTATTTCTTACAGCTCTTAGTTTATACTGTATATATCTATTCATAACGAATGATCTCATTTGAGCAAAAAATGATTGACAAATGAATTCTTGAATGATGTTGAGCATTTTGTGCTAGTGACATCTCAAATTTTTATTTTTCTATATAAATGAAGGTTTTGATGTCCATGTGCGAGGTATAGGAATCCGACTTAATGCTAGATGAAGTTAGATTAGACATATATTATAAGGGGTTCTAACTAAATTATTAATTATAGATTTCACACAATAGAAAAATTGTAGATTTATGGTGAACTTTTCTGTTTGACATTACAGGCTGATTTACGGATGAAAGTTTCAGTCAAAAACATTTATGACGGAATTACCGACTGTGGTGGACGTCATGTTAAAATCACTTAAACTCAGCTGATTTTCAGCAGAATAATTTGTCATAACGGTTTCCGGCGAATAATTTTTCGATGGAAAATCCACCGGAAATCGTTAATAATAGAGCGATGAAACCCACCGCCCCCACCTAACCCATTCCCTCTCTCTCTCTCTCTCTCTCTTTCTCTCTCTCGGCCAGTGATGGGAATGGAGCTAGGGCTCGTCGATTTGTGTCCGGAACGCGTCTATTTTCTCCATTTTCTCTATAGAATCAAAAGTTTACCTCGATCTATTTCTTATGTTCATATTTTTTTTTATGATTTTATCCGTTGGTTTGTGACAAATAGGAATTTCAAGTTTTGAGAGATTTTTTTTTGTGATTTTTAGGTTAATTTTTGTCCAAATTTATTTAAATTTGCTAAATCTTAGTTTAAAATATTTATTTATGTGTAGATCTCACATGTTAGGTTTTGTATTTTTTTGTTAATTTTATTTTAGGATTTTTTGGTTATTATTGGTCAAATTAAATTAATGCGTAAAATTGTTAATTATATAATTTTAAAAATTTTAATGTATTTATTTAAATTTCACAATATGTTAGATTTTAGGTTTGTAAATAAAAAAAATGAATTTTGTGGTTATAAGCTTTATGAATAACTTCCAAGAAGTTGTGAAAAATTAAGAGCGAATGACTTAGACACTTAGGACGTCACATGAAATTAACTATTGATTTTGCAATCATTATTACTTATATAACTAAGATAGAATGTTAATTGAATTCCCATATTTTTCAAAGTATCCATCTTATGGATATCCGTAGTGAATGATCATGGATGTACAACAGATTGAATCTGAGTTAAAAATGATTAACTGATGAATTCTTGAGTGGTGTTGAGAACTTCATACACGTGACATTTTCCTTCTTATATTTTTGAAAGGAAAGTTTCTATGTCTATGTGCGAAGCACAAGAACCATGCTTTCTTAATGCCAGATGAAGTCAAATCATACTTGTATCGTAGGGGTTTCCAATAAAATTATTGGTTATGGACTTCACATGATAAGTTCAAGCCACTTGTTGATGCTCATAGTGGTGCATCAACGAGTCATGCATGCACTTCAAGTGAATATGACATTTAGAGCAGAATACTTTGCGGAGGAGGAGCCACCTAATAAAATAGCTCAAAAGTCATATGATCTACTAATGGCAACACAATAATTGTTATGAGAAGGATGCACAAACCACACTGAGCTCTCAGTGGCTATAAGAATGCTAAGTATTAAAATTAAATTTAATGTGTCAAGTGAATGCTTTACCTAATTTGCAGGGCTACTAAAAGAGACAAATATATAGGAAAACTTAGTTCCTGAAGACCCAAATAGGATAAAGAAGTTGGTTTCAAAGATAGGTCTGAGCTCAGAAAAAATTGACTATTGTGCAAATGATTGAATTCTATATTACAAGGACAACACACATGATATTGAATGCAAATTTTGCAGAGCACCTAGGTTCAAGCCACATATTAGAAAATAATACAAATAGAAAGATGTACAACATAAGCGTCTGTTTTACTTATTGCTAATTCCTTGTTTGTAGAGACTATATGCTTCCATGCATTCAGCTCAACACATGCGATGGTATCACAATAGAGCAAGGGTATTACATATCTTGAGTCATCAATTAGACGAAGGAGCATGGAAGCATTTCAATCGTACTTATCTAGATTTTGCAGCTGAACCACAAAAAACTTGGCCTTTGCACTCGTGGTTTTACACCATTTAGTTAGTCCACATCACCCTATTCATGTGCTAGTGATAGTTGCATTATACAATTTATCACCAGAGATGTGTATGATAACTCCTTATATGTTCTTGGCTTTGATCATTCTTAGGCCACATAATCCTAAAGCAAAGATTGATGTGTTCTTGCAACCATTGATAAATGAGCTAAAAATTTTATGTGACATTAATGTACTAACATATGATATTGCTGGAAAGCAAAACTTTTAAATTAAAGCAACATTGATGTAGTCTATCAATGAATTTTCTAAAACTAAAAATAATGTGAAGGTTAGGTTGGACCAAGGATTATTGTCATAGAAAAGAGCTAGAGAGATTACAACTGGTACATTTTAGAATCCTAAAGTCAAATACTACCTTAAATTAGAATAACGAAGAACAATATGTGAGTGGGTACAATCATTGAAGTTACTATAGGGGTACACATTCAATTTTGAGCATATGTGTTGATTTGAGACATGAAAACTATTTGGAATGAAGAGCCATGACTACCATATTTTTCTAGAATGCTTACTTCCAGTTGCATTCAATACTTTAGTAGAGTAAATTCTAAACCTTTTAATTGAGCTTAGTCTCTTCTTTAAGAAATTATCCTCAGTTCAATTAAATGTGAAAGCTTCAAAATAATTGGAAGTAAACATTCCAGACATTATTTGTAAGCTCGAAATGATATCCCCCTACATTTTTAGAGTCCATGGAGTACCTACAGATACATCTACCATACAAAGCTACTGAATATACCACTTTGAGAGGTAGCCATTTATTATTAGTGATTATATCAATTAACATTAAATTTAAGCTTAATTATTTTTTAAAATTTATGCAGATTAATGAATAACTAAAAAGAACTATAAAGAATAAAGCAAACCCTGAAGGCTTAATATGTGAAGCTTACTTGGCCTACCAAACTATAAATTTCTACTCCTGCTTGAGTCACATGCACATTTAGATAATACTGATGGTGTTGGATCTTCACAGAATATGTTATCTCTTTTCTAACCATCCAAAAAAGCATTGGGTAGAAGTACATCAAAATTTTTGAATGACAAGGAGCTTAGGACAATGACTGTTAATGTTCTTATAAAATGCGATGATGTTTAACTTTTTCTTGAGTAAGCGCGTCAATACCAGAATATCCCATTTTTATTTTTAATCGAATATAGTACATACCTAATTATGTCAATTTAATTATTAAGTTTAAGTTATTCATGAACTCATTAAACTTGGGATGATGCTGCCACTATTAATAAGAATGTTGAAGATGAATTCCCAACATGTTTAGATTACATTAGAGTAATTATCACTATGATCTTAATATATTTTCTAAGTTAATTTCATAACTTTCTTATTTTTCTTAGTGTACTAGATTCATGATCGGAGAAATAGAGTGGAGAATCAGGACCTTCACGATGTAGCTTAGGGTCCAAAGCGAATTGTATGTACGTGATAGATTTATGATGTCAATAGTTATAAATTTCATACAAGTTCTTAGTCCAAAGGAAAGAAAATTTATAACTTTTATGTTTGTATTCTAGGAAACATGTGTTCTATCGATGGAATAAATTATTAAAGAGTTCTATAAGAAGTTGTGTAGTTATAATATCCTAGATCAAATGAGTGGAATGCCATTCTATTTAATTATGATTGGTTTGATCCTAAGATATCTGAAATCATATGTTATATGGGATTACTGAAGTGAAGTTGACTAAAAAATATGGTAAGTACGATCCATTTATCCTTGTTGATCAAGCCACATAAGTGTATTACCTAACATATCTAAGAAGAATAAAAGATTATAAAATGGGATGTGATAATTAAAATCAAATTCAGGGAACGAGTGGAAGTTAAAACATTATTGAACTTTCCCATTAAGAGAATGAGATGGCTGGTTTCAAACTTCAGTTGATGATGTAGAGGCAGTTGTGAGCTCGATTGATTCTAATATAATTATGAAAAAGTTATTATATCTAAAGATGAGAACAATGAGGATGATGATGAACATGACACATTCAAATCAACTTTTATTGATTCATCAGAGTAGAAGACCTAACACATCCATTAAAGGTACTTGCACATTTTTTGTAGATCTGTTTTAAAAATAGTAGTTTGGAGATACATATTATCTTCTTTACATACTTTAACTATGAAATAATTTTTTTCATATACTGTACCTGTTCACTGTAATTCACATACAACTTTTTAACATATTTTTTATATATTGTATCTATAGAATGTAATTCACGTAATGTCCTTTTTATGTGCTTTTTTATATGCTGTACTTACATAATACAATTCAAGTATTATTTTTTTGTACATATTTTTTTATACACTATACGTGCATACTAGAATTCACATTATGTACTTAATTTTAACATGCTTTTTTTATATACTGTATCTATATACTGCAATTCTCATTATAATTTTCTACTGTTCTTGTTAAGTTCTTTAAGTAACCTTATTTATGATTTATCTAATTATTTTGTTTTTTGTTATTTATAGATGGCATTAGGTGGTGGTGATGATACTCCACGACAATCATTTATGAGCATCTTTAAGCTGAAAAAGAAGGTTGTGTCCCAACCCATTATTCAGGTTATTACCACAGTCACTACCTCAACCTCCATTTCAATATCACCACCTCAGATTTTTGGACTAGTCAGTACGCATGCCTATCATTCTCCATAGCATGCAAAAACAACACTGTTCTACCCATATCAAGCACCCACAGGTTCGATGAAGCCCAGGTTTTATGATATGCCTTATAATTCTATGCCACAGAGTTGTTAACAACACACATTTTTTTGTTGAGTTGAAGGGTGACACATAAGCATATTTTTAAAGTTTTACTTTTGGCATATTGTGGTTTTAATATTAATTATAATTTTCAGGTTCAATCTATCTAAATAAGTGTTGACCTCACTTTTGGAATGAGCTTTCAACTTCTTCATCTTAGACATAAGACTCCTCTAGACACTAAGAGTTCCTTAGTCTTAAGACACTTCTAGTGATTAGGTAAACACTTAACCTAACCCTAGAGACTTAGAAGAATTAGCCATACGAATGAGTTATGCATTAGGAGTTTAGGAAGATTTGCCTACCCTATAACTTGAACCTAATCCTTGCTTCTCTCCTTCAAACCAATCCAAATCAAATCTTAAATCAATTCCAACTCAATTGATTTTCCCAAATCATAAATCAATTCTAAAACCAAATCATAAATCAATTCTAAATCGAATGATTGAAACCCATGATTGAATTCAAACCCCAAAATCTTTCCTAAGCCCTTTGATTTCATCTTATGGACTTAGCTCAAGCCAAATCCAAATCACTTCAAACTCAAAGGAGAATCTCATAACCCATTTATATCTTCATTTATATTCATAAATATGAATGAAGTATAAATTCAAATAACCAAAACTAAACCTAAAATTATGCCAAAGTCCAACTTATACTCTTTCAAGTCAAATCCTTGAATTTAGCCAAATCATTTTTAAATCAATCCAAACCCTTAGATTTTCTCTTCAAAGAATCACTCCTTCAATCACATGCCCAAATATAAAAATAAACTATAATCACCAAATCAAAATCAAACTAACCCAAGTCAAACCCATGATCATCCTTTTGACTTGAAATTGTCAAATGAACCAAAACCCATTTGACCCCCAAAACAATTGCAATTAGATTTATATTTCCATCATAAGTCCATATATGAGTTCAACCAAACTCAAATCAAGCTTTGATCAAGCCAATTGACCCATTTAGGACCACTTGACTCAAAGTGACCTAAAGGACCTTTTTGAGCTAAGTTTTAATCCAACCAAAATTGGATTGAACTAAGCCTATCTAAGCTTCACATTGTGATCAACAATCATCCTATATTGATCAATCACTCAAATTAGGTCAGACCAAGTCAAACCTAACTTTTTACCAAGTCAACACTTAGCCTAAATGGAACCCAAACTAGCCAAAATCTACCATAGGTCAAATTGATTGAAACCACTGATCTAAACCAATTCATAATCAATGATTGAACATGACCAAGTCATCAATTGAGCCAAACCAAGCCTAATTGGCCATTTGACCTAAAAAGCCAAAATGGGTTAAATCTTGATTTAAGACAAATTGATTACAACCGCTAAGTTAAATTCATTCCAAATTGATTGTTGAACTTGACCAAAGCTTCAATTGACCAATGAGACCTAACCTAGCCCAGTTGACCATGAACCCAACTTGACCTAAAAGGTCAAATCAACTTGAAATCCAATAAAATCAAAATTAATTGAAACCAAAGTTTACAATACATTTCAAATGATTAACTAAGCCCAAACCAACCCATGACCTAACCCAATTGGGTCAAATAGGTCAACTTGACCCATTTGACCTAAATGAACCTAAATGAACCTAAACTAAAACTAGACAAAATTGAACCAAACTAATGACACCCATAGGCTCCAATGATCATTTGAACTTGACCTAACCCATGATTTGACCCAATTTGACTAATTGGTCAACCTAACCCAATTTGATCCAACTTGACCTAAATAGGTAAAATTGAGTCAATTCAAATCAAATGAACTCCAATTCACTTGAAATTTGGCCCAACCCATTTTCAAATCATTTCAAATCTGACTAAATCAAACTCATGGCCAAATGACCACTTTGCCCCTAGGTCAAAGGGTATTCTATGCCCAAATTTACTTAGAATTTGGTCATTTCTTTCTCAAGGCAACTTGGCATCCTCCTAGTGGTCCAAGCCATGACTCAAGCCAAGGCCAAACTGACCACTCTAATGGAAATTGAATACTTGGATCACCAAATGCACTCACCTAGCACATAGCCATCCACTCTTCTTCCCTCCACTACCCAAAGCGATCCACATGGGGTGTTTGGCAACCAAAATCGATAAACCAATCTCACCCATTGATCAAAAATGACATTTCAGCATCTCATCCAATCCAAGGAGCGGGGGAAGATATACTCCCCTTCATTCCCACTCAAACCAAGAACTCATTTCCACAAAGCTAAAGAGATTCAATCGAAGCCTCCCCAAGCTTTTCCAAGACATTCCCAAGCTCCCTTGATTTCCCATTCTTTGTTTCACTCAAAGCCAAACAGGGGAGATCAATCTCGAGCTCAACTCAGCCAATTCTCCATCAAAACCAAATTAACCTTGCAAGCACCATCAGTGGACTTCGTCGAGCTCAACCAAGTCGTTTCCCAAGTCTCCAAGCCACGAAAAGCATCACCTTGATCAAAGCCAATCGCCATTGAAGGGGTGCTCGGTCAACCATCCCGTCCACTTCATATTAAGACTTAATTCCTTCAACTGGGCTTCATCTCCTCTAGATGAAGATACCTTCTCTATTGGAAGCGTCGGTGATAGCCTCCGACGAGGTAATTGCTCAAAACTATATCCATAGGAATTTTTTCTTAGTCCTTTTTTGAAGGAAATTGTCATCCTTTGAGATCTTGACCGTTGGATGTGCATCTCCCCTCATTTCGAAGGTGTGGGATCATTTTGATCCCAATCTGAGCTTGGGTGAGCTTGAATTGAACGAAGAGAGATGAACGGTGTTGGTCTCTCATCGCCGCGTGAAGGAGAAGGATCACACGCCATCTGTTCCGCATGATTGAAACGGACGGCTGTGATTAGATCATGATAGATCCCCTTTGATTTAAGCTTAAACCACAGGATTAATCTCGGCCGCCTTAGATCGGACGACCCGTAGAGAAAGTACTGCCGTCGGCTAATTCAATCGACGTATGTGACAACTTAAATAACCTATCCCATCACACCACGTGGAAAGCGTGCCACATCAGCCGTCACGTGGCCTGATGGGATTAGGGTTTAATTAGCTTTAATTAATCCAATTTTTAATGATAAAACTTTCTAAAATCATAACTAATTGTAGAGAAATCTAAAAAAAAGGCAAACTTAGGCTCATTTTAAAGATAATTTATAGAAGAATAATATAAAATTAAAATCAATTAAGTTTGAACAATAATTTTCACTCAATTTAAGTTTTATTAAAAATGTAATTAAGCTAATTACTCCTTAATTACTTCAACAATTAATTCCAAACTTTCTGAGATTGATTAATGGGATGACCTTTGTCTCCCATGATTTTCTTGAAATTTATTGCTGGATTAAATAGGGAAATTGCTTATTTCATCCTTAATCCCTCTCTTAATTAATTAAATGATTAATTAACATGTTAAATAGTGATAAATTCATTAATTAAGATTGCTAATCATCATAAAATAGTGAGTGGACTTCGAGAATGAGATTAAAACATCTTTTCCAATCTTTTCCCCTAAGTATATTTCATTTGGATAAACACTTAATTAAGTTGTAATAAATTAATGGCTTAATCACTTCATTAATTAATTCAATTAATCAAACTCAAAACTAAATCACTCCAGAGCTTAATCACTCAATTCTTGGCAGATTCTTAGGTGTTCAACAACCTAAGAGAACTCCAAAGAAAATTAAAATCAAACTACATGTGTAGGATGGTTATGAAAGTACTTAATTAAACCTTTTAGCTTAATTAATCAATAATTGTGAGTCAATTGCATTAGACCCCTTCATTTCTTAAGCACATTATTGATTTAATTTTCATGTGGTTGCATATCATATGTTGGCTCATAATTACTTGGATAATTATGTTAAAGTAGTATAGGTAATTAATCGATTTAATTCATACCTTAACCTAAATAAAATATAAAATCAACCTAATTATTCTAAAATTAAACTAAACCAATTCACACATGGGGGAAATGGGTTAAGACCACCAAACCCTTTTCATATTTCCTAAGTCAAATCAAATTCAAAAAAAATAATAAAAATCTTCTTAAGAAATTTTGACTCACTTTAAATGATCTTATTTGGTTTGATTTTCCTTAGGAGTTAATTAGGGTAAATGAAGCCATGTGCTTACATCCTTTTATTTCTTTCTATTCATGCTAGATATTGTTTGCCATATGAAATCATGCATCCATTTCTTTTGAAAAATCAATTAATAAAATATTTTTTTTATGTCAAATTGCATATTTTGGCTAAGTTAAGAATATGAGTGGCTATTATCACTATTAAACCAAAAAATATTTTCAAAACCTATAAATCAAAGATTATGAATGAAGTGATGCTACTTATGAATATTTATAAGCTTGCATGTGATGATAACTTAAGATGTATATTATGAAGTCATCTTTTCTTCTCTTAACATGGATTTACATAGGATTTGCAAAGTGTATAGTTCATTTGAAAAGAACACAACACTTGCTTAAATCTATTCCTATTCATTTGCATGTAATTACTTAAGAAGGATCTTCATACTACACATGTAAATTATAGAACCAAATCAAACATAATTTTTTTTTTTGCATGGATATTCTCATTCTTGTAGTTTTGTACATCTACATGTATTTAAGTAAAGTGGTATATTATTTTGGACATCCCGGGGCCGCGGGACTTTAAGTAGCCCTAAGTAGGTCTTATACCTCATGCCCCTGGTGTAGAAAATAATGGTGCTGTGCTAACTTATAGCTTTTATACATGTGAATGTGCATTTTATTAATGGGTTGAAAATTCCCCTTTTCTACATAATAAAGATATGCATCAATGAAATATCCAAATTTTCAAATCACATCTCTTTGCATTCAGCAACAAAGTGTGCTAAGATTTGCATTGCATGTATAGGTATGCTTAGGTTTATTTATATGCATGGTGGAAAGAAATAAATGGGTGTGTGTTATGTGGTAGTAATCCACCCTAACTAATCCTAAGATGCCTTTCTTTTTAAATAGGGCCATTTGATTCTAAACATAGGGTTAATTAAAATACATAATAAAATATTCACTAAAAGAAATTCATTAATGAATCGACCTTAGAAATTTTTTAAGGAAAGGATGAAAGAGAAGTTCTCTTCTCTTTTCTTCTCTTCATAACCTTTAGTCATTAAGTGTAGGTCCATTCAAACCAAATCAAATCACCAATTAAAATTAAAATCAACTAAATCACTCAAAATAAAACCACTACCTAAATTGAATCCTTCACACTCAAAAAATTTCAACCTTAAAGCCTTGCTAAGACATGCCACACAAGCCTTAAATGGCACATACATCAGACTAAGTCACAATTTCTAGCTTTAGGTTAGGGCAGTGCATGGTTTGATGTATGATTTTGTTTTGTGATGTATTATTTTAGACTGGATGTTAAGGTGCATATATGTAGTCTGGATGTTAGGCCGATATTAACCTAATAATGTTTTTTATAGGGGGTTGTGCTTAAGGGGCGCTGTAATAAAAATATAAATATTTTCTGCTGTGCAGGTTGCTTATACCCCTAAGCATAACCCAAATTAGGACATGTGGACTTAGTTACCCATGTGTGGCATGCTAAGTCTAACTTATTCATGTAATTGCTTGCGATGTGTGGTATGTTTAGCTATCCTTTATTTTACAGGTTTAGTTAGATTTACCTTTTCCATTTTGATGTAAATTTTGTAATTAAGATTTGGAATGAATATTATGAAGAATTAGGATGAACATTGGCCATAAGACCCAATATTCTGTACCATGTGAAGCCTTGGAGCAAACTACATCCCAAGTCAAGCCAAAAGAAAGAAATAAATGAAGAAATGAAGAAATGAAAGATGAAGAATGAAGACCCCCATAACATGAATTCCTTCTAATTGTAATTACCCATTTGTAATCCGGGTTGTATAAGGTAGAGATCAGCTACCCACTTTTCTTTTCGGGTTGTACGGTGGCACCCGATCGCACCGACCTCTTATTCTTTTGCTAATTTTATAAATTGATTGATGTTATGTTTATGATTACACAATTAGGATGACATGATTTTTCCTAGTTTCTTAATTGCTTGGTGAATGTTGAATGGTCAAGATGCGATTAGACTCTTAGAAAAAATAAAATTTCTATCAAATTAATCAACTCAAAATCAAATTAAATAACTCATAACCTCACCTAAAGCCTAAGATAAATCAAGATAGTAAAAGATTTAGCAATCCCTTAGCTGGATGTTGTATGTCTTACATCATGTATAAATCATATTATTTCACTCTTACCAATGGAGGGCTTCCACCTTTGCTAGAGAAAATGGCTTGACCTTTGATATCCTTGGTGGAAATACACCTCCTTCTTGCTGATTTTAGCCCATAACTAATTTTCTCATACATCAGGCATATGAAATCCCATAAGCTTGTGTCAAATAAAATGTCCAAAAATTAAAATAAAACTTGACAAAATTTACATTAGATTAAGTCATGAATTCATGCCCTTCATGATCTAGTATCTTAGGGAGTGAGTTTTAAGGACTTAGTCTCCTTTCTAAATAAATAATAGGCTAGCTATCTTGCAAAGCATAGGACTTGCCTACATGTATTTAAAACTGTAGGAGAAGTTAGTTGGCGGCCACCCCCAGGAAATTGTAAGTCCAATGGTTGGGTGATTTATTCTCTCTTATGGAGATAAACCATATACCAATTCTTTCCTTAAATTTAGGTCTTGCTTTGGCCCTTGCCAAAGCTCCCTAGATTTAGGATTTGAGGTCACTGTTTCCCTTTGTGGGCTACAAGCATAAATCCTTACCTCTTAGGCATTTTCATGATTTGGTATTGTGGAATTGTAAGCCCTAGATTTCTAATAAAAATTCAACTCAAACATATAATCCTCTTCAACTTCAAAAAAAAATATAAATCCCAACCATAGGATAATTTGGGATGCTCATTAGATTTCCTAGTATCATAAGCATCCCCTACTCATCTCCTTTTAGTTTTGATAATAACTCCCTCCTTTTGATCAATCCCACTTGATTTTATAAAAAAAAACTAATTGATTGATTGTCCTATCTTTAAAATCTTTGGAGATAATGATCATTTACCTTAATCAAGAGTATTCTTAAGGAATCTCATTCCTTAAGATGTAATTAACTATGGGGGCTTGCCTCTATAGGGAACTTAACGAACCTGGCTTAAAATAAACCCTGCTTTACTTTTTTCATGTAAAGCATGGGAAAGATTTATGGTACATTCGAAGACCTATTGCCCTTAGGAGTCCTTATTAGGTGATTTGGTCCATTGTAGGATGGTAATTTCAATCTCTCGAGATAGTACATCGTTCCTCAATGTCACACCTGATCACCCTAATAAGTATATCTGCAGATCTACATGATGTCCTAACAAACACATTTAATCACATCAATCAAATCAAAAAATAAACACCACAGATTTTTTTAGGGACTCCAGGGAGGGTTCCTCTCTCCATCTTTGGTAAATGATCGTTGTCTCCAAGTATCGATAGTGGATTTGTATTTCATATGAATCTGAGACTATCTTTCTTCTTCATTGGCATTTAGCTCATTTCATTCTTATGCTAAGCTAGCCAACATCTTTTATGTTTTAGGACCTCACTCCATGTAGGTCTTAAAACCCCTGTTGGGTCCCCTAATAGGTGAAAATAAAATTTAATCAAAAGAGATGACTAAAAACCTTGTTGAATCTCCTGACCATCTCTATGGTAAGGAATGGATCATTCTACAAATAAGTAAAATAAATCCTTTATAAAAATCTCACTTTTCAAAAGCATTTTTCCAAAATTCACATAGTAAAATACTTGCACAAAAATTTTCACAAAATAAATATAACTCAACTCCACATAACAATCCTCAAGATTGTTACATATAGGTTCTTTTCAAAACTAATTAAAACCATCTTTCAAAAAGCACATATGAACATCCTCATTCAATTTACCCAAATTAATTGAATGAAGATTTAATTTCCAAATAAAATCAAAATCATCTTTCCAAAAGCACATATTTGAATATGAACATCCTCATTCAATATACCCAGATTTATTGAATGAAGATTTCATTTCCAAATAAAATTAAAACCATCTTTCAAAAAGCACATATGAACACCCTCATTCAATATATCCAAATTTTTTGAATGAAGATTTCATTCCCAAATAAAATCAAAATCATCTTTCAAAGAGCACATATGAACATCCTCATTCAATATACCCAAATTTATTGAATGAAGATTTCATTCTCAAATAAAATCAAAATCATATTTCAAAAATAACATATTTGAATACGAACATCCTCATTCAATATACCCAAATTTATTGAATGAAAATTTCATTTTCAAATAAAATCAAAATCATCTTTCAAAAAGTACATATGAACATCCTCATTCAATATACCCAAATTTATTGAAAGAAGATTTCATTTTCAAATAAAATCAAAATCATCTTTCAAAAAGCACATATGAACATCCTCATTCAATATATCCAAATTTATTAAATGAAGATTTCATTCCCAAATAAAATCAAAATCATCTTTCAAAAAGCACATATTTGAAGATGAACATCCTCATTCAATATACCTAAATTTATTGCATGAAGATTTCATTTCCAAATAAAATTATGTCATAAAAATTGAAGCTCCATTCAATATATCTCACATATGTTGAAGTTGGAGTTTCTTCCTTTTCAAAAAGTACAAATTTGAAAATAAGCCTATTCATTCAATATATCCAAATTTGTTGAATGGAGGTTTTGTCTTCAAATAAAATCACACCATTGGAAATTCCACTCAACACATTCCATATGTGTTTAGTTGGATTTCCTTCTTTTCAAAAAGCAATAATTGCACAAATTTTTTTTTCATCTTTGAAAAATAAAATATGATTGACTTCCATTTTACATTCCTAAATTTGTTAATTGGAAATATCATTTGAAAAAATCATGAAAATCAAAATAAATTAGAATTTCATTTGACATACCCAAATTTGTCAAATGAGAGTTTCATTTTTCAAAAAGAAAATTGAAAATAAATTGGATTCTATTTAACACACCATATTTGTTAAATAGAAACCCCCTTTTCAAAAATAACATAAATAAAAAAAAAACAAAGACATTTGAACTTTAATTAACATACATAAATTTGCTAAGTAAAGTTCCCATTTTCAAAATCAAAAATTAAAATCAAACACATTTGGATTTGGACTTTAGTTAGCATACCCAAATTTGCTAAATAAAGATCCCATTTTCAAAATCAAAACACAAAAATCAAACACATTTGGATTTTATTTAGCATATGCAAATTTGCTAAGTAAAGATTCCATTTGTAAAAATCAAAACACAAAAATCAAACACATTTGGATATAGACTTTATTTAGCATACCCAAATTTTCTAAATAAAGATCTCAATTTCAAAATCAAAACACAAAAATCAAACACATTTGGATTTTTTTATTTAGCATACCCAAATTTGCTAAGTAAAGATTTTATTTTCAAAATCAAAACACAAAAATCAAACACATTTGGACTTTATTTAGCATACACAAATTTACTAAGTAAAGATCCAATTTTCAAAATCAAAACACAAAAATCAAACAAATGTAGGCCTTTGTTTAGCATACCCAAATTTGTTAAGTAAAGAACTCATTTTCAAAAATCAAAACAAAAATAAAATATATTTAGGCTTTATTTAGCATACACAAACTTTCTAAGTGAAGATTCCATTTCTAAATTCACACATGATATATACATCATGGGGAAACAAGCAAAAGAGGAAAATTATTTTCAAACATCTCATTTATCATACCCAAATTTGCTAAATGAGTAATCTCAAAAAATATAGATTGACCCTCTATTTAACATACTGAAATTTGTTAAATAAAGGGTCCCCAAACATAAAATCAAATTGAAATATGAACCAATGGAAGCATAAAAAATCTCTTCAAAATATTTGAACCCATTTTCAACATACACAAATTTGTTGAAAGTGGATTCTAAACTCTAAATCTCTTCTCCAATTCATTCAAAATCTCTCTCCTAAATTCAATGAGCCCCACTTAACATATTCAAATTGTTGAGTGAGGGTTCAAACTCTAAATCAAATTAAAAAAGTTAGCAAAATACTAAGGCAGAAAATTTGATTTGAGTTTGTTTCCAACAATTGTAGAGTGCCAGTTCAGTCTTAGTTAACTTTTTCTCAGTTCAATACAGTGCAAATGGAATCTCAAAAGTATGTGTTCACTTTCCCCTTTGGGATGGATTTGGCCTTGAATTAGGCTAGCCTCCCCCAAACTAATTTCACTCATTTGATACACTTTTGCTGAGGATTTGAGGGGGCTAGGATTACTTGTGAGGGGGAAACCCTCACCACTATTAGCAGGAATGTGGTGATTGGGTAAAAGCCAGTCATCCATATTGAGATGCCCTTTGATTCCGAATGTCCCTCACTGAAGACGAAGGTTGTAGAGGTTCCCACAGTAACCACAACTCCAGTGTCCATGCAGTCAGTAGTCCCCATCACTGCCCCAGTGCGGGCTTGTACCCACTCACTAGCTTCCTCTAAGGGGAAGGCTACCATGGATTCAGGGATAGTCTACCCTACCTTTGAAGTAGGGTCTAGCTCCCATACTACTCTACCTAGCATAACTCAACACCACAATAGGAGCTACAAGATCAAGTGGCACCACGTGTGCATTACCAAGGAGATGGAGGCAGTATCTCACATTGTAGAAGAGGGGTCACCCAGGATAGTTTCTTCTTTGCTAACTCATAATATCCCTTTCTGATTTTGAAGGAGAGGAAGATGTCAGGAGGATTGCAGTATCACCCCCACCTCTGGTTCATCATGAGATGGCCACCAGAGATAGGAGGAGGTCATATGCTGACATCAGGATAGTTTTATGCAATGTTGGAAGGGCTTATGGACGATCAGAGTCCAGTGCCTAGTTCAATCTACGACCAGTTATCCCTCGCAGTGTAGGCAAGTAGATCCATCAAGAGAAGGCCAGAGAGGCCCAAGAATTAGTTCATGTTACTAGTAGAAAGAGGCGAAGATATGCCAGGTAGTCAGCAGCCTCCGCTCTCATAGATTTCCTTGATCGGCTCACTACCCGCATCGGTCACACTGATAGTATTCTATTGATTAGTACCACCCATCATGGGAGGAGAGCTCTCGTACAGAGGCAGTCAGTGTTGTCTCCACCACACCACTCCACTCCATGTCCGCTATCGCTGGTTCAAGTTCCATCTTCTACAGTTCCACCCAAATCCATGAGAGCAGCATCAGGGGAGAAGAAATCCCCATTGGTGATCTTGCTACGACCAAGGGATCCCAGTTCATCTATGCCTCCGACTGAGGTGAGGCCGAACTCTCCCGCTCGACCTCCTACTTTAGTGGTGAAGAGAGAGTGGTAGCCTCATAGCATCGAATCCATGCCATCACCACCACCACCTCAGTAGAGCATGAATATAACAGCAATAGAAGGAGAAGGGGATAGTTCTATTATCCCCATGGTAATAGATCCCCCAGGGGTAGTACTCCACCTATAGCTGTTGACAGTCATGAGCATGTGTCCTCCAGTGAGCATAGCCATCACAGGGTTAGCACTTCAGTAGTAGGGGAGGTCAGGTGTATCTCTATTCATGAACATGATCCCACCACCAGTCAGCCATAAGCATTTGTGTCTGCACAATTGGACCGCTCCTTGAATGATATCATAGCATAATATCTCACTAAGAAAAGAGAAATCCTAGGGTATGATTGGTTTGACCTTGAAGAGAAGAAGGTTAGCTTCAACCCCAATGAAGATGATTTGTTAGAAGTCTCAGCAGGAGTACATATGGTTGATACTAGAGGTTCTCTCCTTCGAGATCATCATAGTTCGGAAGGTGTTGCGGTCGAACATAACAATACAACCTATTCAACCCAACATCTCCTTCAACAGCTCAAATAGAAAGATGAGCAAATTGATAAGATGGGGAAGAGACTTGAAGATTTGCTAGCTTAGTTAGCACTTCCTCATGGTAAGACATCCTACCATTATGGAGAATGGTCAGCCTGAGTTATTGCATGTCTTGGATCAACCCAAGAGCTCACCTCCAGTAGAGTAGGGCAGTACTAGCTTGTGTAGGAAGGTAGTCGACAGTACCTCCATATAAGATAAATATATCAAACTCATGGTAGAATAATAAGTGAAAGAAGCACTGGCACAAGCCCGAGGTGGTTCATCGGTTTCAAAGGGTGGACCCTACCCAAAGGAATTTGATGCTATCCAATATCCTAAGTTTTGTGCCTCATTCTATAAAAAGTTTTGATGGCAGTGGGAACCCTCGCCAGCATATCGCACACTTCAGGGCCAACTATTGCAACGCTAATGGTAGTGATGCACTATTGTTCCGTCTCTTTATCAGCAGTTTAATGGGTATAGCTTTCGATTGGTACGCTAAACTCCCCAATGATTCAGTGATATCTTTTGCTGAGTTGGAGCAAATCTTTGTTAAGAGGTTTGCTGGAGCTCAACAAAGGGTAACTATGGGCAATCTTATTGTAGCTCAACAACACCCCAGTGAGTCCCTTATTGATTACATTCTTAGATGACATAATTTAATTATGAAATGTGAACCACAACTGTCTGAACAACATACTATTAAAATTCTATTAAAGAATATACATGGCTCGGCACCTTCATGCTTAAAGGTTTTATCATTATGATATTTGAGAAATTAATCAACAAGAATGCTAGTCTACAAGGGGAGGCCAAACAGTTTCCTTTTCAAGGTCAGTCATTAGAGCCAAAGCCATAGAAAGCCTAAGAAAGGAAGCCAGGGGCAGTTGCAGCATTGGATAAGGGGAAGCAACTGACTAAAGATCAGTCTGAGAGACCTTGAGCTCAATAGCCTTCGCTTCCACCTCCTTTACCACTATCTCAACCATCTTATTGGCTGCCACAATAGCCTCCATGGCCTTTGCTGCCTCCTCCTCAGCCATACTCTCAGCAGTGGTATACATACTCGCTCCCAGATAGCTATCACCCACCTACTCTTTTGGACAAAATTAATTAAACCTTATTCATTTAAGAGGGAGGTAGTTAGGAGAATCTTTAAGAACCTCTTAAAGAAACCTAATTTTTAGCTACCCGAGCCTAGAAAGCCAGAGGAAGTGGGCAGGAGTAATGATATTAACTTTTGCCCCTACCACCACATGCTAGGACATGTTTTGGAGGATTGCTTTACATTTAAGGACTAGCTTGAGCATAGCTACAAGTCAGGCATCATAGTTATCCCTAAGGAATATCTAGTAGAATAACCATCTAGTTCTGTTAGGGTAATCCTTAGGAATACATGTGATCATCTCAAAATAAAAGAAGGTTGGGATATCATTTTATTCCAGACCTCTAAAAAGATTATTTCTAAAATCAAGAAACTTTCCTTACTGGTGCTTGAGGTAGCTCAAATCTCCAACATCAAGGAATGTTTGCAAGTTGCTAAAGACAACTTGGGAAAAGTAGAAGCTTAGCAGCAGCAGCAGTAACAACCCATACTTGCCTGGGATAGCCAAGTAGTGCAACCATAGACCGAGTTTAGCCTCCATTCCACCGTTGTAGCTACTACTTTAGCAGACATTCCTACTTCAAGTAGTTCTTCTTCTAGTAGACATCTTGTATCAGTAGGTGAGGGCATGTGGATTAGGGCATCAAATCCCGCACCCCACTTACTTTACTAGATTTCTACTATGTACCTCTTTTTAAATCTAAGAAATCAATGAAGAAAGCTAGTTTGAATTACATCTATGACACATATTATGGGTTATTTGATTCCACTCTTTTAGAAATCTCTTCAGGTTTTAATAATTATAATAACTTCAATCATCCTCTTTCTGATTCAGAGATGGACTTTCCTTCTCTGAATAGTATGGGTTCACCTCTTGAGATAGACTTGGAATTATCTAATTCTGAGGGTCTTATAGGAGAAGATGTAGGTATGCTTGAAAAGTAGGTAGAACTTTCCACTAACCCACCACAAGAGATTACTAAAGTTAACCTCCGCAGTGGCAAGGTTCTACCTCCTAGGGTAGCACTTCAAGATAAGGGTAAATAACTCATTAGTTCCAGCAATCAAGAAGCCCCTCCATAGGATGCTCCACCCATGGATATGCTTGTGGAGAATCAACCCAGAGTTAATTACAATGTCGTTGCTCACCTAAAAAGGTTGCCAGCTAAACTAAGCATATATGATGCCCTTGTCTTATCCAAAGAGATGAGAGAATTATTAATCAAGGCTCTTCTTGATCTAGAAATATGCTTAGCTCAGCTGATCACTGTTGGATAGGAGGCACATTATTCAAGAGAAGCCTAGAGAATCACATTTACCAATGAAGACCTTCTTCTAGGGGATATGGAGCACAATTATCCCCTTTACATTACAGTGGATATGGAAAGATCTAGACTTTCTAGGGTATTGGTTGATCCAGGTGCATCAGTAAACATTATGAGCCTCAAAATGCTTGCCTATTTGAGGATTGACATCTCTGAATCCTGAGGAGATCGGATGATGTTGAGAGGATTCAATGAACAAGGCGAGAGGGCTTTAGGCTCCATAATATTACCTTTGGAAATAGGTGACCGGAAGACTGAAGCCAATTTCTATATAATTAATTCAAATACATCATTCACTACTTTGCTTGGTAGGCCTTGGATACACCAGAACAAGATGATTCCATTCTCTCTTCATAAGTGCATCAAGTTTCGAAGAGATAGAATCAAATACTGTGTCAAAGGAGATGAAAAGCCATTCTCAGTTAGAGGGTCAAGATATATGAGGATGCGACCTACTATCTTCATCAAAATCAAGATGTCTATTCTCTAAAACTTGGCTAAAATTTGAATACAAAAGAAAAAGAAAAAGAAGAGAAAGAAAAATAAAAAGAAAGCACAAGTGAGCGAGAAAGGGACACCGAGGAAGAAGTAGAGCCGCATGTTACATTCCACCCACAGTTTGTTCCATCATATGGACATATGGGTAGGATGACTCGACCTCCACCAGATAGAGGCAGAGGTAGATACAGAGGTAGTTCCAGAGGTGGAAGATCCCCTGGTTGATGACCAGCCAATAGGGGCCATATTCCAATTCATAGGAGTACTCCTGCTATTCACATAGAATTAGAATCTAGCTCGGAGGATGAGTCTCATGTGATTAGCACACCATCCAACCCCTCTCAGTGGGTTTCTTTGAAGGTGACACTCGAGCCAGACAATGACAAAGACAAGGCCTCCAAGTAAAGCATGAATGTATTCGATTCAGGGTTATGTAAAACCGTTAGGAAATAGTTTGGAACCTTAGCTATAACCCACTTTCTTCTCCAAAAGTTGAGGGTTTTGTAGTTAAGGAAGCCCCTAGATCTTCCATGGATGTTAAGCTAAAGAGATTTCTATTGGGATCATCGTCCTCAAGTCAAGAAGCATATGTAAAACTTGAGACAATTCATATACAGATTTAATGGAATTACCCTTTGATTGGTACTCGCCTGTGTTCTTAATCTTGCAAAGAAAGGTTTGATTCCTTACACATGGTCCAAGCACATGTTGGAGTATTTCGAGAAGCTGTGGAATAATAAAGGTAGCGATGCACAATCAAGACCAGGATATTGATTCGGTATAGTGGGTCCAGTCGGCAATGATGATTACTGCTTAGTTGTCACCAATCATCTAAAGTCTAATAGAATCTTCTCAAACCACACTAACTCTTATGAGGATGTGTGTTTAAAAACTTCAGATGATCCTAATGATCTTCAAATCAAAGTTGCACCTCCAAAATTTGAAGAAGAAATCAATTCAACTTTCGACAAGCTCAAAGAAATCAACCTCGGGATAGAAGAAAATCCATGCCAAATATACATCAGTTCTCTATTGAATGAAGAAGAAACCAATGACTTAGTTAGGTTATTGACTGAGTTTAAGGACTGCTTTCTATGGAGCTATGAAGAGATGCCCGAATTATCTCCTAACATAGCAACTCATAAACTAGCAATAGACCTTAACGCTAACCCTATCAAGCAAGCTCCAAGATGCATGCGATTAAAAATTGAACAACAGGTCATTTCTGAAGTCATGAAATTGATCGATGCTGGTTTCATCAGGGAAGAAAAATACCCTACATGGTTAGCCAGTGTCATGCCAATTAAGAAAAAGAATGACCAAATTCACATATGTGTTGACTTTAAGGATTTAAATAAGGCATATCCTAAGGATGAATTTCCACTTTCTATACCAGAATTAATAGTGGATATTGCCTCATCTCATGCAGTATTCTCCTTTATGGATGGTTTATCTGGCTACAACTAAATCAAGATGGCCCCTGAGGATGAAAGAAACACTACTTTTGGAACCCTGATTGAAATCTATTATTATAAGGTCATGCCTTTTGGCCATAAAAATGCCTGTGCTACATACCAGCGGGTCATGACTCAGATCTTTAATGAACTCATTCATCATCAAGTTGAATGCTATGTTGATGATCTAGTAGTCAAAAGCAAAGAAAAGAAAGACCATCTCTTCGACTTGAGAGTAGTTTTTGAACAATTAAGATAATTCAACCTCAAAATGAACCCCCTGAAGTGTGCATTCGGAGTAGCTTGGAAGTTCCTGTTTATGCACACCGGAATAGAGATAGACCCAAAAAGATCAAAGCTATCTTAGAACTAACACTCCCTAAAATTCTAACTCAACTCAGATCATTCCAAAGATGGTTGACGTATCTAAGGAGATTTATCTCTAACCTATCAGAGAGATGCAAATCATTTTCAGCACTTATCAAAAATGATGCTAACTTCAAGTGGGATGAAAAGTGCCAGCATGCTTTTGAAGACATCAAATAATATTTGGTGAAAGCTACCAGATCTAGCTGCCCCTATCCCGGGCAAGACACTTATCTTCTACATTACTGCATTAGATGACTCCCTTGGCACTTTGTTGGCCCAAACCAATAACGAAGGGAAGGAGAGTGCTTTCTATTACCTCAACCATCATCTGATCCCTACTAAAGCAAACTACCCACCTAAGAAACATTGCATAGCTCTCATCTTCGCATCCCAAAAGTTATGACAATATATGCTTTCTCATAAGGTGAACTTGATCTCCAGGATTGTGGTGAAATTTTTATATTAGAATTTCCAAAAGAAATTATATACTTCCATCTTCACTCAATGCAAAATAAAATGAAGATAGAAATAAACTTTTTTATGCATTTTTGACACATGTAGATCCTCATATGTTCTTATTGAGGGTGATTGGGTATGACATTGAGGAGAGGTGTACTATCTTGAAAGATAGAAGTCACTACCATACAATGGGCCTAATCACCTCAATAAGGACTCCTAAGGACAATGAGTTTGCATATGTACCATAGATTCTTCCCTACTTTACATGGAAAAGTAAAGTAGGGTTTATTTTAAATCAGGTTCGTTAAGTTTTCTATAGGGTCAAGCCCCCATAGTTAAGTACATCCTAAGGAATGAGATCCCTTAGGAATACTCTTGATTAAGGTAAATGATCATTGTCTCCAAAGATTTTAATAGGTAGGACTATCAATCATTAGTTTATTTTGGAAGATTAAATGAGATTGATCAAAAAGAGAGAGAGAGAGAGTTATTATTGAAGCCAAAGGAAGATAAGTAGGAGATTATCATGATGCTAGGAAACCTAGTGAGCATCTCAAACTATCCTATGGTTGGGCTTTACATTTTGAAATTAAATTATTCGTTTGAGTTAAACTTTTATTAGAAGTTTAGGGCTTATAATTCCACAATACAAGGTTATGGAAATGCCTAAGAGGTGAGGATTTATGCTTATGGCCCATAGAAGGGAGAAGCAACCTCACAACCTAAATCTTGGGAGCTATGATGAGGGTCAAAAGCATGACCTAAATCTAAGGTAAAAATGGGTATTTGGTTTTCTTCCATAAGAGAGGACAAACCACCAGACTGCTTTGACTTACAATCGCCTAGCGGTGGCTGCCAACTAACTCCTCTTATGATTTTAAGTTCATGTAGGCAAGTCACATGCTTTATGCAAGATAGCTAGGCTGTTATTTATTTAGAAAGAGATTAAGTCCATAAACTCACTCCCTAAGAGACTAGATTATGTAAGGACATAAAAATGACCTAGATCTAATGCAAAATATATTACATATTATTTTTTTTGGACAATCATTTGACTCAAGCTTATAGGTTTCCTATGCCTAATGCATGAGAAATAAGATTATGGGCCAAAAATTAGTGAGAAGGGAGGAGGTGTGTTTCCACCATGGCTCTCAAAGGCCAAGCCAAGTTTCTTTGGCAAAGGTGAAAGCTCTCCAATCAAGAGTGTAACAATATGCTTTTATGCATGGTGTTATAAAAGAAATACTCATCCAGCTAAGGAGTTTTCTTTTATCTTGATTTTAACTTAGTCTTTAAATGAGATTATAAGTTTTTTATTTTAATTTTGAATTGATTAATTTGGTAGAAGATTTATTTTTCCTTAAGAGCCTAATCGCCATCCAAGCCATACATCAATGCAAGGAAGAAACTAGGAAAACATGCCATCTTAATACACAAGTTAAACAAAATATCAAACATTTTATAAAGCTAAAGCAAAAGAATAAAAGACCATCTGTGGTCAGGCACCACCGCACAAACCCGAAAAATAAATTGGGTAGCCGAGCTCTACCCTTATACAACCTGGATTACAAATGAATTAATTTACGATTAAGCAAAAAAATTCATGTTATGAGGGTCTTCTTTCTTTTTTTCTTCTTTCTTCTTTTCTTCTTTCTTCTTTCTCCTTTCTTCTTTGGTTCCTTCTTTTGGATGGTTGGAATGTGGATGCTCAAAAGACTTCATATGGTGACCAATGCTCATCCTAATCCCCCATAACATTCATTCCAATTATAAAATACTTGAAAAAGAAAAAGTAAATCTAATTAACACCTACAAAATAGAGAGTAGCTAAACAAACCATACAAATCCCAAGCATATATATTGGACTTAGCACCCCATGGGTAACCAAGTCCACCTGGACTATTGGATTATGCTTAGGGGTATAAGCACTTGAACAACAAAAATAATTATATTTTTATTATAGTGCCCCTTAAGCACAATCCCCTGCAGAAAATAATGATTAGACTAATTCATCCTACCATTCATTCTATGCAACCCTAACATCCAGGCTAAAATAAAATATTACAAAATAAAAGAAAACATCAAGCCATGCACCGTCGTAACCTAAAGCTAGAAGTGGTGACTTAACCTAATGTGTGTGCTTTAAAAGGTTTGTGTGGTATGTCTAGCTAGGGCTTTAAGGTTTGGATTTCCTAAATATGAAGATGTCCAATTTATAGGGTGGTTTATTTAAGTTGTTTAGTTGATTTGGGTTGATTTTATTTGATGTTTTGTTTAGGTTTGAATGAACCTACAATTAATTACTAAGTGTTGTAAAGAGAGAAAAAAAAGAGAAGAGAACTTCTCTTTCTTTCCCTATCTTAAGTAATTTCTAAAGTGGATTCAGGTTTAGTTTTGTTTAGTGAATTTTTTATTATGTGTTTTAATTAATCCTATGGTTAGATTTTTTTTAACAGATCTATTCAAAAAGAAAGGCATTTTAAGATTTAAGTAAAGTGAACTAAATTCATAAAACACACATCACTTCATTTCTTTCCCAACATATATAACATGCATATGGATGCATCCTAAGCATATCTATCCATACAAATGAGAATTGTTTGGTGCACTTTATGATGAATGCTAAGTGAGTTACTTAAGAAAATTTGAATGCTTTATGATGCATGATTTTCATTAAGTAGAAAAGTATCCATTTTTCACATGCACACATGTATGTATGAAAGGCATAAGTGAGCATGACATCATTGTTAATCAGGAGTGTAAGGTACAAAACTTACTTAGGGCTACTTAAAGCATCGCAACCCCAGGGTTGTCCAGACTAATATACCACTTTCCATAAATACAAGCATATGTACAAAAGAAATGAAGGAAAAAAAGACGCAAAAAGTTTATGTTGGTTGATTTATTTTGTTTATGAACTTTATATGCGCAAATGTAGATGTCCTTCTTAAATAATAGTATAGGAATGAATAGGAAGGGAATTAGGCAAGTGTTATGTTCTTTTCAAATGAACTATACACTTTGCCAAATCTTATTTAAACCCATACTAAAAGAAAAGGGAAGGAAGGATACATTATGTATATCTTCATACTTATATCCACATGCAAGCTCATCACTAATCATAAGTAGCACACTTTCAATTTTGGATATTTGATTTATAGATTTTGAAAATAGTTTTGAATTTAATAGTGATAATATCCATTCATATTTTACTTTAGCTAAAACTTGCAATTTAACATAAAGAAAATATTTCATTTTGAATTTGATTTTTGAAAAGCATGAATGTATGAAATTCATATGATATATAGATTTAGCATGTTAGGAAAGGACTAAAGTGATGAAAGCATATAAGCACATCCACCCTAATTAATTCTTAAAGACAATCTTATGAAATAAGAAAGCTTAAAGTAAATCAAATTATTTTTAAAGAAGGTTTGATTTTATTTTGAGTTTGATTTTATTTAAGTAATGTGAGATGAGTTTACTATTCCTAACCCATTCCCACATATGTTTATTGCTTTAGTTTAGTTTTTAGGTGATTAGATCAATTTTATGCTTTGGTTAGGTTAAGGTATGAATTAAATGTGTTAATTACCCCTTACCTATACCACCTTAGCATACTTAATCAAATAATTATGCGCTAATGAGATGACATAAAACTATACAAGAAATTTAAATCAGCAATGCACCTTGGAAGAAAATGTCCTAATGCATTATGGCTCATGATTAATGATTAATTAAACTAAGGGGTTTAATTTTAAGTAATTTCATAACACCTCTCACACATGTGAGTTGAGTTTTGATTTCTTAATGTACTTAGGCTCTTGAACACCTAAGCATCTACCCAAGATAGATTAATTGAGTTCTGGAAAGTTTTAGAATTTTATAAAATTAATTAAGGGGGTATTTAGTGAATTAAAGTTAAATTAAGAAAAAAGGGTGTTTAAAGAATATCTTAATGAAAGCATCCCAAAATTATTTCCAAAGCCTCATATTCACTTAATCAAAACTTAATTGACTTAATCAAAGGGTTAAACCACTAATTACACCCTTAATTAAGCCTAATTACATTAAGGGAGTGATTAAGGAATGAACTAGAAATTACCCTAATTAAGCTACCAATAAATCTCAAGAAACTTAGGGGAGGCAGGAATCATCCCACTAATTAAGCAAAAGAAGGTTGGGATTAATCAATGGACTAATTAGAGGCTAATTAGCAAAATAATATTCCTAATAAGAGCCAAATTTAGAGAAAAATACTATTCAAAATTCATTAAAATCATTTTTAGAATATTCTACATTCAATTATCTATCCAATACAATTTATTTCATATTTTTTTTGATTTTTCTAGGCTTAGATATGAATTTAGGAAGTTTCCATAATTAACAAGAATATTTAAATAGCCTAATTAAGTATTTAATCCCATTGGCACCATGTGGGCTGCTAACGTGGCATGCGGTTTCCATGTGGCATGAGATTAGATTTTTAACTTGTCACATCATAGCCGCATCGTGGCGGTTACACGCTTTCCTCGCCGCCATCAAGATCGAAGATGAGATTAAAGGTTCTAAAGGATAAATCCGATGGATCTACATGTTTTAATCACAGTCGTCCATCCAAAATGCACGGATGCATGGCCATAGATTCATCCCTATATTTTCTTGTGAGAGATGGCTACCATCCACCTTTTAGAGTGAGATCTGAACTCGATTGAGCTCGGATTGGGCTAAAATTTGGCCCACACCATCATCATGCAATGAAGATCACATCCACTATCTAAAATTCTATGGGATTAAAATTTCTTTTACAGAGCTCCAAACCACATTGAATTTAAAATTGAAAAAATGGCTAACCTCACCGGTGCTCAATTCTCTTAGAGAAGCTTCATCTAGTTGAGACGAAGCTTTGGTGAAGCTTGGAGACCTTGAGATGGTGTTGATCCTCCTATGGGCCAACTCCTCCTTGAATTGAGCTTGGCTTTGGTTTAGAGCACTCCTCTCTTGCTTCAAGAACTTGCATGAAGCTTTTGGAAAGCTCGATTGAGCTCCATGATGGAGCTTGCAAAGGGAATTGGGCTGGTTTAAATTATGGAGTGAGATTAGATTTTGGTTTTCTTCCCCTATTTTTGGTTTTAGAAATCAAGAAATGGGAAATTGGTTCTTACTTGGGAGAGCTTGGGGAGGCTGAATAATGGATTCTATGACTTCCCTAGGTTCAATCGAATTGGGAAATGTTGAAATGAAATAAAATTAGGGGGAGTATATCTCCCCCTTTGGCAATTGGATGACAGAGCAAAGCTTTGTCATTTTGATCCAATTGAGCTCCTTAAGTGGGTTTGTTAGGTTGCTAGGTGAATCATTGCATTCTGTTTTGGCCAGGGAAGGAGTGGAGGAGGTTGCCATGTGCTTGAAACAAGTGGAGGCATGATTCCCATGTGGCCATTTTCAAGCACATGGTCAATTTTGGGTTTGGGGTTGGGTTTGGCTGACCCAAACCCATTGGGTCATGTGCATTAGGTCAATTAATGACCATTTTGTCCATTAAGAGGATGCCAATGTCCATGAAAATGAATTGACCAAATTCTAAGGGTTTTGATTTTGGGTTACCCTTTGGCCTAGGGATAAAATGGTCATTTGACCTTGATTTTAATTTCGCTTGTTTGGTATGATGAGAAAATAGGTTTGGCCAAGTTTCATTGAATTTGGAGTTGGTTTGGTGTGATTTGGCTCATGTTGACCCATGTAGGTCAAAATGGGTCAACTTGGGTTAAGTTGACCAATTAGTCAAATTGGGTTAAACCAACGAATGGGTCAAGTTCATATGACCATTTGAAATATTTTGGTGGCTTTGGTTTAATTCAATTTGATTCATATTTGGTTTTGGTTCAATTGAGTTCATTTAGGTCAAATGGGTTAAGTTAACTAATTTGACCCATTTGACCTATTTGGTTAGGTCATGGGTTGGTTCATGTTTGGTTGATCATATGAAATGGATTGATATCTTTTTTTCCAATAAATTTTGGTTAAGTTTGAATTTGGCTCAATTTGACCCTTTATGTCAAGTTGGGTTCAAGGTTAATTGGGTTAGGTTAGGTCTAGTTAGCCAATTGAGGCTTTGGTCGAGTTCAACAATCATTTTGGGATGAACTTGACCCATTGGTTTCAATCAATTTGGCTTAGATCAAGTTTTGACACATTTTGACTTTAGGTCAAGTTGGATCAACTTGGGTCAAGTGGCCAATTGGGCTAGGTTTGACTCAAATGTTGACTTAGTCAAGTTCAAACATTGATCATGAATGGACTTAGATCATTGGTTTCAATGAATTTTCCTATGGTGAATTTTGGCTATGTTGGGTTTCATTTTGGCTAAGTGTTGACTTAGTCAACCCTTAGGTTTGACTTGGATTGACCCAATTTGAGTGATTGATCATCTCATGATGATTCTTGATCATGATGAGAGGTTTAGGTGGGTTTAGTTCAATCCAATTTGGTTTGGATTAGAATTTGGCTCATAAGAATACTTTAGGTCACTTTGGGTCAAGTGAGCCTAAGTGGGTCAAATGGCTTGGTCAAAGATTGATTTGAGTTTGATTGAACTTACATATGGACTTATGATTGAAATATAAATCCATTTGCAAGTGGTTTGAAGTCAAATAGGTTTTGATTCATTTGACAAATTCAAGTTCAAGGGTGAACATAAGTTTGATTTGGGTTGGATTTTTGAATTGAGTTTTGGTTAAGTGATTGAAGTTTGTATTTATATTTGGATTCAAGATTGTAGGATTGATTGAATCATGAAGAAAAATCAAGGGTTTGGCTTGATTTGAAGTTGATTTGGCTAAGTTCAAAATTTTGACTTGAAAGGCTCAGATTGGATTTTGATTGAATTTAAGTTTGATTTTTGGAGTTGATTTTGGTTGTTTGAATTTATATTTCATTTATATATGTGAATATAAATGGGTTGTGGTAAAATTTCAAAGATTTGGAGTGATTTGAACATGATTTAGAATCAATAAGAGTGACTTTGAGAAAATTTAATTTGATTTGATTGAATTGAATTTATATTTCATTTATATATGTGAATATAAATGAGAATATAAATGGGTTGTGAGAAAATTTCATGAATTTAAGGTGGTTTGAACTTGGTTTAGGCTAGGTCCTTAAGAGGGAAATAAGGACTTAGTAAATATTTTGAATTTGGAATTAAATTTTGGATTTAGTTTGATTGATTTAAATTTATGTTTCATTTATATATATAATATAAATGAAAATATAAATGAGTTATGAGAGAATTTCATGAGTTTGAATTGATTTAAAGATGATTTAGGCTAAGTCCTTAAGAGTGGATTAAAGGACTTAAAAGATTTGAATTTCAGAAGCTTCAATCATAAGTTTCAATCATGGGTTTCAATCATGTGGCATTGATTTGAGTTTGGAGAAAATCAATTAGGCTAAAATTGATTTAGGTTTGATGTTGATTTGATTTGGAATTGAAGACTTGAAGAAAGGAAGTGAGGAATGTGGTTCAAGTTATAGGGTAGGCAAATTTTCCTAACACCTCTAAGGCATGACCTATTCCTATGGCTAACTCTTCTAAGTCTTTAGGGTTAGGTTGAGTGTCCACCTAATTACTAGATGTGTCTTAAGACTAAGGAACTCCTAAAGTCTAAGAGGAGTCCTATGTCTAAGATGGAGGGGTTGAGAGCTCATCCTAAAAATGAGGTCAACAAAGGGAGCCTAATAGGTGTGGTGTGACTGACAAGGAATACCGCATGTACTAGTGTTGACCGAAATGATCAATAACACCGAACAATCACAAGCACTGACAAAGATGATCTACTCCTAACCTAAGGTGTAGAAAGAATCTAGAGCTTAGTGCAATGTAGCTCTACTTATGTCAAGGACATAAGAGAGGGAAGGAGGAATCCACTAGGGATAGAGTATGGGAACCTCCCACTAGGGAAGCAGGTTCAAGTCATCCACAAAGGGGATGAGAGGTTTAATTTGATTTGAGTTTCACTGGAGCAAAATTTGATTTGATTAATTGAGTTCCACTAAAAGATGGTTGAATTTGCTTCAATTTATTGTTTGTTTAATTGTGTTTATTTTGACTACACTGGGGATAGACAAGTGAACTCTCCACTGGGAAGCGATTCTAAGTCATCCACCAAGTGAAGAAAGGTTATGAAATCTATTGAGGGATTAGAATTCTAGATCTGCTGGGGAGCTAGAAAGATTTGCATCTCACTGAGGAGAATTAAAAGATTTTGATTTGGATTGATTGATTATTTTATTTTATTTTGTTTGTTTTAGATTTTTAAATTTGGATTTTTGAGATGGGCCCTGTTGGTTTGTGATGGACTGCACTAAGTAGGATCCATGAAGGCCTAGACCTAACTTACATTTACCAATCTAAAGGGGTAGTCTACTATACACATAGTAGGACTAGCCAACCAAAAGGATGCCTTTTGATATGCAGCAGCTGTATTAGAAAGAAAGCATAATAGACTTACATCCTCCAAAATAAGGACTAGTTGATGGGGTGCTCTATTGGCAAGATAATAGATTGAACCCAACCTAGGTGAATATTGAGTGAATGCCGCTAGGAGACTTAGATCAACTCAATGATAGTCAAGATTAATTTCATTTTTAGTTTGTTTTGATGGGTTCCATTGGTTTGGGATGGATCACACTGAAAAGGAGCTTATATTAGCCTAGACCTATCTTAGATTTACTAAACCAAAGAGAGTAGCTTCTCGATGGGAGAATTATCCAACTAAAGGAGTGCCTTTCGGTTTGCAATGATCAAATCAAGGGACGAAAGCTTAGGGACTCACATCTTCTTCTACAAAAGACTACTACGGTGATTAGTTGCTTTGGCAACAAATCAAACCCGACTTAGGGTTGCCCATTGGTTTGCGACAATCATGATAGAAAGAATGCATCATAGTCTCACATCTTCCAAAGTAGAATGACTGTCGGAGTAACCTGTTTGTGGCAAAATAGAGTGAACCTAACCTAAGATCGACTACAGAATGAGTACCGACCCGAGGATTTATCTCAACTCAGGTAGTCAGGCAATTCCTATAGGGAGTTCTGCTGACACTTCCTTAAATGTAAGATGCTTGCTTGGGAAAAGGGGCCCTTTGGAGGCTTGAATTCTTAATTACAAGCAAAGTAATTTGTTTTAATGTGGACCATATTAGTTTGCAAGAGATCAAACTGAGAAGGAGCTTATATTAGCCTAGACCCTCTCAGATTTACTGAACCAAGGGAGAATATGTGCATTCGCTGAACAAATTCTCCAACCACAAGGGTGGCTACTTCGAAAGGAGGACTGTCCAATCCAAAAGTAACCTAGGTAGTGTCTAAATGGTGTTGCAAAGGACGTGATCCAAATTGAGTGCCCGCAGTGGATGGGGCCACTAAGGGCTTAATCCAAAATTCTGGAGAAGATGACATGGCTAGTCATATATCAAATAGGTATTCGGTGGCTGTTGACCTCATTTTTAGAATGAGCTCTCAACACCTCCATTATAGGCATAGGACTTCTCTTAGACTTTAAGAGTTCCTTAGTCTTAAGATAAATCTAATGATTAGGTGGACACTCCCCATAGTAGAGAGACTTAAGAGTTAGCCATGAATAGGTCATGCCTTAGGGGTGATAGGAAAATCTCCTACCCTTTAGCTTAAACCATTCCTCACCTTCCTTCTTTCAAGTTAAACTCCAAATCAATTCTATTTGATTTTCTACGAACTCAATTCAATTCCATGATTGAGATCCATGATTGAAACCCATGATCAAAACCATCAAAAATTCCTAAGTTCAAATTTCCTAAGTCCTTAATCCTTCCTTAAGGACTTAACCAAAACTATGATTCAAACCTATTCAAACCTTTGATATTTTCTCATGATCCATTTATATTCCCATATATAAATGAAATATTAATTCAAACCCATCAAATCAAATTCAAAAATTCCAAATCAATTCATGAAATTTTCTTAAGTCCCTTTAATTTTCCATTAAAGGACTCAGCCAAAATTAACTATAAACCTTGATCAAACCTATTCAAAATCATGAGATTTTCTCAAAACTTATTTGTATTCTCATTTATATTCTCATATATAAATGAAATATAAATATAAATCAATCTAATCCAATTCAAAAATTAAATTTGAAATTAAAAATTCCCTTAAATCCTTTAAATTCCTTTTAATGGATTTAACCTAAATCATGATTAAACTACTTCAAATCCTTGAAATTTTCTCATGATCAATTTACATCTTCATTTATATTCACATATATGAATGAAATATAAATTCAAACAATCAAAATCAATTCCAAAAATCAAACTCAAATCAATTCAAAATCAAATCTAAGCCTTTCAAGTCTAAATCTTGAATTTAGCCAAATCACTTCCAAATCAAGCCAAACTCTTGATTTTCTCTCATGGTTCAACCAATCCTATAATCATGAGCTCATATTTAAATCCAAACCTCAATCAAATAATCAAAACCCAAATCAAAAATAAAACCCAAGGCCCCTTCATATTCATCCTTTGAATATGAAATTTTCAATTGGATCAAAACCCATTTGACTTCAAACAACTTGTAAATGGGTTTATATTTCAATCATAAGTCCATATACAAGATCAATCAACTTCAAATCAAGCTTTAAGATTTGACCCACTTAGGCTCACTTGACCCAAAGTGACCTAAAGTACCCTTATGATCCAACTTTTGATCCTAACCAAATTGGATTGAACCAAACTTTGCCTCTCATCATGATCAACAATCATCATGAGATGATCAATCAATCAAATTGGGTCAAACCAAGTCAAACCTAAGGGTTGACCAAGTCAACACTTAACCTAAAATGAAACCTTACATAGCCAAAATCCACCATAGGCCAAATTGATTGAAATCATTGATCTAAATTCACTCATAACCTATGTTTGAACTTGACCAAGCCAACATTTAAGCCTAACCTAGCCCTCTTGATGTTGACCCATTTTGACCTAAAGGGACAAAATGTGCCAAAACTTGATCTAAGCCAAATTGATTGGAACTAATGGGTCAAGTCCATCCTAAATCACTTGTGGAACTTGACCAAAACCTCAATTGGCCAACTAGACCCAACCTAGCCCAATTGACTTTAGACCCAACATGACCTAAAGGGGTCATGTTGAGCCAAAATTGAACTTAACCCAAATTGATTGGAAACAAAGATACCAATCCATTCCATATGACAAACCAAACCTAAACCTATCCTTGACCTAACCCAAATAGGTCCAATGCGTCAACTTGACACATTTGATCTAAATGAGTCATTTGAGCCAAAACCAAATATAATTCAAATTGAACCGAACTAAAGGCATTAAAACATTTCAAATGGTCATATGAACCTGACCCAACCCTTGGTTTGATCCAATTTGACCAATTGGTCAACTTGACCCATTTTGACCTAAATGGGTCAACATGAACCAAACCTTATCAAATGGATACCAAATCTAATGAAACTTGGCCAAACCTATTTTCTAAACCTACCAAACATACCCAAATTGAAAAAAAAATAGCAAAATGTCCATTTTACCCCTAGGCCATAGAACAAATTTTGGCTCAGCCATATTTTGGTCATACACTCATCACAATCACTTGAGGCTTTCTAAAATCTCAAGGGGACTTAGTAATGAGTGGTGCACCCAACCTAATGGGTTGGTTTCAAACCATTTGACCCATGGAGCAAACCCGATCCTTAGCCTTGAAATTGAAATTTTAAATTCCCTCTTAAGCTCAATTCAAGCACATGGGGAGTTAGCATTCCACTCCTCTGGCCAAACTGACCATGTGCATTGATCTAACATCCTAAATAGCCACTCCATAGAGTCAATTGGATCAAAATGGCAAGCTCATCGTCGTCCGATTGCCATAGGGGATATACTCCCCCCTAATTCACTGAAATCACACTTCACTCATACTCGATTGGAGCCCAGAAACTTATAGCAATCATCATAGAGCTTTCCTAAGGTCCCTAGAGAGGATTTGAATTCTTTGTTCTTCGATTTTGCACAGTGCAAAATAGGGGAGGTCCATTGAAGAGCCAATTTCTTCTACACTTGATCTTAACCCAATTTCTTATCGGACCAAGTGAAGCTCGTTTGCATCCATTTGAGTTCTCACATCAAGGTGAGCCTCAATTGGATCAAAGCTACGAGGATCTTGAATAGGAGTTGGTCCACACATTGATTCACTCAACCTCAAGGCCTAGGAACTTCAACAGGGCTTTGTCTCCACTAGACGAAGCTACCTCATCGATCTCAAGCACCGATAATCACCTCCGGTGAGGTTAGTGATTTTGACCACTTAGATTATGAGGTGTTGGTCCATTGTGAAAGGAATTTTCATTGCATGTGAAATCCATCATTGGATTGGCCGCTCTATCCCTCTAGATGGTATGGGTTGAGTCTTGAATGAATCTATACTAGATCGGGCTCAGATCTCCCCTTGGATCATGGACGGTCTCCATTCATCCTCAGGGAAGAACTTGGCTCATCTTAGCCATCCATCCACGCAATTTAGATGGACGTCTAAGATTATTAGGCACATTTTATAAACCATTTATCCTGTTTAAACCGCAAGTGTATCCCAATTTTGATTGACCAAGAGATATATTAACGCACCGCCATCTTGATGTGATGTTTAAGTGGATGGCTCTTGGTACGATGCATTTAAAGCGCATTGATCACGCCATGCATCATGAGTCGATATAAAATGAGTGATTTTAATTAGTTTCTAATTAATTCATAAATCTTCTAAAAATCATAACTCCTTCAATAAAAATAAAAAAAATAAAAGCAAAAATGCTATGGATAGATAATTTCATCTAACATATTTAAAAAAATGTTTTCAATAGATTTTAAATTCTCATTTTCTCTGAATTTGGGTTTCTTTGGGAATTTTAATTAGCTAATTATTCTCTAATCAAGTCACCAATTTATCTCAAACTTCTAGGGTACATTTTAGGGGATGACCTTTATCTTCCCTAATTTTCTTGAGATTTAGTGAGGCCTTAATTGAGAAAGTTACTAGCTCATTCCATAATTACCCCTTCATATAATTAAGAGTAATTAAGGTATAATTAGTGGATTTACCCTATGATTAAGTTTGATTAAGGTCAGATCCAGTGAGCAGGGGTTTTATGGAATAATTTTGAGGCATTTCCCCTAAGCTATTTCCTAAACCCCCTTTTTATCCTTAATCCCCTCTTAATTAAGGGTTAACTCATTAATTATCCATTTAAACAATTTTAAAAAATTATAAAAAGTTCTAGAACTTAGTTAATATACCTTGGGTAGATTCTTAGGTGTTTAACAACCTAAGTTCAATTAAGAAAATTAAAACCCCTTTCATAAGTGTGAAGGGGAGTTTTAAAAGTACTTAAGCTAAACCCCTTAGCTTAATTAACTTTTAATTGTGAGCCAAATTGGACTGGGCCTTTTCATTATTAGGTGCATTAAAAATTTAAATACCTTGTAGGTTTTATGTCATCTCATTAGCTCATAATTATTTAGTTAATTTTTTTAAGGTGGTGTAGGTAAGGGTTAATTAAGCCATTTAATTCATACCTTAACTTAATAAGTGCTTAAAAATGGATTTAATTATCTAAAAATTAAAAAAAAAAATGCAAAACATATGTGGGAATGGGTTAGGAATAGCAAACTTATCTCACCTTTTTAAAATTAAATCAAACTTCAAGCTAAACAAAAATCATTTTGTAATTCACTTTGATTTATTCTAAATTTGCTTATTCCTTAAGAATGTCTTTAAGATTTAAGTAAAGTAAGTTTGTATACATGATTGCATTTTTTAGATCTTTCCCAACATGTTAGGTTGTATGCCATGTGATTCATGCATTTATAATTTCATGTTTCAAAATTTTAAAAATGAAAATTGTTTACTTTATGTCAAATGTGCATATGTTGGCTAAAGTAAACTATGAATGGCTATTATCACTACTAAATTCAAAATATTTTCAAAACTTATAAATGAAATATCAAATATGAAAGTGTGCTATTCATATCTTAATTATAAGCTTGCATGTGATAGATTATAAAGTCATGTTTAGTGTAGGGTCTCTTTCTTCCTCATGTTAGCATAGTTTTGAATAGTTAGGGTTCATTTGAAAAACCCAACACTTACTTAATCTCATACCCTATTCATCCCTATGCCATCATCTAAGAAGGATTTCTTATACTTGCATGAATAAATTGCATAAATAAAAATGAAACTATCAAACAACTTTGCATATTCTTTTTCCATTTCATTTCTTTTATATGCATGTTTGTACTTAAGGAAAGTGGTATATTAGTCTGGACAACCCGAGATTGCAAGGTTTTAAGTAGCCCTAAGTAGGTCTTGTACCTTACACCTCTAGTTAATAATGGCACTGTACTCACTTATGCCTTTCTTAGTTTCATGTATGTATGTGAAATTTTGGATAAGGAAAATCTTTTCTACTTAAGTAAATCATACATGTTTAATTTCTAAATTTTCTTAAATGGATTACTTAGCATGCATCATAAAGTGTGTTAACTATTCTCATTTGCATGTATAAATATGCTTAGGGTCCATCCATATGCATGTTATATATGTTGGGAAAGAATTGAAGTAATGTGTGCTATGTGAATTTTGATTCATTTTATTTAATCTGAAAATGCCTTTCTTTTTGAATAGGTTAGTTTGAAGTTTGTGTTTGATTAAAGGTGTAATTAAAAAATTCACCTAAATGAAATTAAAATATGAACTTACCTTAGAAATTACTTAAGGATTAGGGAAGGAAAGAGAAGTTCTCTTCTCTTTTCCTCGCTTTATAACTTAGTAATTAATTCTAGATTTCACTCAAATCAAATTAAAAAATGAAACAAAAATAACCTAAAACACTAAAACAACTAAAATAAAACTCTCCTCTAAGTTGAACATGTCCTTCACACTTAGAAAACTTGAACCTAAAGTCCTAAGCTAAGCATACCACATAAACCTTCAAAGCACACACATTAGCCTAAGTCACCACTTCTAGCTTTAGGTTAGGTTGGTGCATGATTTGATGTTATGTTTTGTTTTATTATGAGTATTTTAGACTGGATGTTAGGGTGTATACTCATAGAATGAATGGTAGGACATGCTTAGTCTAACTATTCTTTTCTATAGGGGATTATGCTTAAATCATAAATAAAATATAAATGCTTGCTTGCGGTGCTTATACCCCTTTGCATAATAGTGGACTTAGTCACCCATGTGTGGGGTGATAAGTACAATATACATGCTTTGAATTTGTGTGGTGTGATATGACTAACCTTTATTTTGCAAGTGTTAGTTAAATTTCTATTTTTCCTTTTCATGTAAAAGTTTGTATATTTAGGATTTTGAAATGATTTGTTATGGAGATTAGGATGAGCATTGGTCATAAGATCCCATCTTATATACCATGTGAAGCCTTAGAGCATCTACCATTCAACCATCTAAAGGAGGAACTAAAAGAAGAAAGAAGAGAGAAGAAAGAATAAATAATAATAAAGCTTGAAGACCCCCATAATAATGAATTCCTTTGCTTAAATTGTAATTTAATTCATTTGTAATCTGGGTTGTATAAGGGTAGAGCTCGGCTACCCACATTTGATATTTTGAGTTTGTGTGGTGGTGCCCGACCACAAATGACCATTTATTCTTTTTGCGATTAGCTTTATAAATTATTTGAGAAGAAATAATAATAAAGCTCGAAGACCCCCATAATAATGAATTCCTTTTCTTAAATTATAATTTAATTCATTTATAATCTAGGTTGTATAAGGGTAGAGCTCGGCTACCCACATTTGATATTTTTGAGTTTGTGCGGTAGTGCCTGACCACAATGACCATTTATTATTTTTGTGATTAGCTTTACAAATTATTTGATGATTTGTTTAACTTTTGCATTAAGTGGCATGATTTTTCTAGTTTCTTCCTTGCTTTATGTATGGCCTGGATGTGGATTAGGCTCTTTAGGAAAAAATAAATCTTTTACCCAACTTAACAACTTGAAATAAAATTAAATAACTCATAACCTAACCTAAAGCTTTGGATTAAAATTATGATAAAAGAATTAGCAACCCCTTAACTGGATGAGCATTTTTTATAATATCATTTCAAATGCATCTTATTTCACTCTTGATTGGAGGGCTTCCACCTTTGCCAGAGAACCCAGCTTGACCTTTGAGGGCCGTGGTGAAAACTCACCTCCTAAACTTCTCACAGATTTTGGCCAATAATCTGATTTCTCATGCATTAGTCATACAAATCCTATTAGTCCGAGTCAAAATAATTGTTCAAAATTGAAATAAAAAATGAAATTTAAAATACATTAGATTTAGGTCATTTGAAGCATGCCTTTTATATGATTTAGTCTCTTTTGGGAGTGAGTTTAAGGACTTAATCTCTTTCTAAATAAAAACAACCTAGCTATCTTGCATAAGCATAAAGACTTGTCTACATGTATTTAAAATTGTAGGAGGAGTTAGTTGGTGGCCACCCCTAGGCGGTTGTAAGTCCAAGCTGTTGGGTGGTTTGTCTTATCTTATGGAGGAAAACCAATTACCCATTTTTTCTCTTAGATTTAGGTTGTGCTTCCAGCTCACCAAGCTCTCTAGATTTAGGTTCTGAGGTTACTTTTCCCCTTTGTGGGTCATAAGCATAATTCTTCACCTCTTATGCATTTCCTTAACCTTGTGTTAAGGTAGTTTAAGTCCTAAATTTCTAATAAAAAAATAACTCAAACAAACTAAATCAATCTCTAAAATGTAAAGCCCAATTTTAGGATAGTTTGAGATGCTCACTAGATTCCTTAGCATCGTGAGCATCTCCTACTTATTTCTCATTTTGTCTTTGATAATAACTCTCTCTTTTGATCAATCCCATTTGATCTTCAAACATAACCAATCGATTGGTAGCCCTTCCTATTGAAATCTTCAAAGACAATGATCATTTATCTTAATCGAGAGTTTTCATAAGGGATCCCGTCCCTTAGGATGTAATTAACTATGAGGGCTTGCCTCTGCAGGAAACTTAACGAACCTAGTTTAAAATAAATCCTGCTTTACTTTTCCATATAAAGTAGGAGAAAAATCTCTGGTGCATATGCAGACCCATCATCCTTAGGAGTCCTTATTGAGGTGATTGATTCCATTAAATGGTAGTGACTTCTGTCTTCCGAGATAGTACACTATACATTGATGACATATTCGATCACCTGAATAAGTACATCTGCGGATCTGCTTGGCATCTTACCAAGATGAGTTTCCACATATATAATTTTGCCTTCTCCTTTCACCAATAGATTTGAAAGGTGATCTCTATATGTGTGTGGGAATTTTTCTCTTAGTGGCCAACTTAAGCAGAAAGTATGGAGACTCACATCTGCCAAGAGTGGTGTACCCACCGGTTGAGTCGATGTCAGCATAGCGAACATCAACCAACCTAAGGTTCCTGTCAATTTGCATCAATCAGCCTAGGAAGAAAGCTCGGGGACTCACATCCTCCTATAACAGAACTGATTGTTGGGATAGTCTATCTTCAGCTCGATAGGTGCCATTCAACTTAGGGCAACTATTGAGTGAAGGCCACTGGAGGACTTATATCGACTCAAATGTAGTCAAGAGGAAAGAAGCCTCTAGGAGACTTATCCTAAACATAAAATATACTTAATCTAGTTGGTGCATGATGGATAGTTCAAGAAGAAAGCTCAGGGACTTACATCCTCTTAAACAAAGTCAACATGATGTAGCTTGCTAGCTGTGTAGTGAAGTTTACCAAACTAACAAGGCTCTCGTTTGTTTGCAATGGACAAGTCTGGAAGAAAGTGCGGAGACTCATATCTTTCAAACAAGTGACCACTAGGGTGACAGGCTAGCTAGGTAGTATGTAGACCCAACCTAGAGCAGCTAATGAGTGAGTGCCATGGGGCTTGCTCCCACATCAAAATAGCTTGAGATAAAAGATATGTGTTTTTTTTTTATGCATGTGTTAAAAGGGGATAGATGCCTTTAGGGGACTCTTACACCTATTCTAAGAGCATCAAGAAATTTTGTTTGATTGTGTTTGTGTTGTGGAAGAGGAATGGGATGCCACTGGGGGACTCTTACACCTACCCTAAACATGTCATGGCAGATTCACAAGATAAGCAAACAATGCTTCGAAAGAAGAGAAGATTTTGATGAAATGAAATAAGTTTTTTGTTGATTGATAGAATTGTTTTCAAACATGATTTTTTATGGGTAATATTTCTTCAAATAGAGCCCATTAATTGGAAGCATCGGTGTTCCCCTTTATAATAAATAAGCTGGTAAGATCCTCCTTGGTAGGCCTTCTCTATGACATAGGGGTCTTCCTGAGTGGGTTCAAACTTGCTTCCCATCTTTGATGGGCAACAATTGGTCTCCTTAGGACAAACATAAGTTATCCTACTTGAAAAGACCTAGGGCGGACCAGCTTATTGTGAGCTTGAATCATTTTGGCCTTGTACAACTCGAGGTTCTGGCACACCTGAAGGCGACTCTCCTCCAAACCTTCGAGCTCTTCTAACCATAACTTTACATTATTCTCTATAGTGATCTTACTACCCAATGCTATCCTTAGTGACAAGAATTGAACTTCTAAAGATAGAACGGCTTCAGATCCATACACTAGAAAAATGGGATAGATTGAGTTGGAGTTCGGTATGTGGTGTGGTAGGCCCAGAAGGCTTCAACCAACTGCTCATTCCACTACTGCTTGTTATCATCAAGAGTCTTCTTTAATATTTGGATAAGTGTTTTATTGAATGCCCGCCAAGTAGATGGTAGAGTATCCAATCTATACCGTGTGTCTTTTAAGGCATTGATCTTGGTGCTTTTAAATGTACTAACATTATCAAATATAATTCATTAAAGTACCCTGAACCTATATACGATATGGTTCCTAAAAAATTGAAGAACATGTTGAGCTATGACCTCTCTGAGTGGGATTGCCTCCGCCCACTTGGAAGAAGGAGGATCGATCAGATCCATAATGTCGGTACCCCAACACTTGAATGGCCATGAGGCCAATGTAGGGTGTAGAATGTTGGGTGGTTGGTGGAGGACCACACTATGTACGTGACACTAATGGCATCTCCTAGCTTCATCCTTGCAAACTGTAATCATCGAAGGCCAATACTATCCTAATCTCTTGATCTTCATCTTCATCTTCAGATCGGATTGATGTGCTCCGCATAGACCAGAATATACCTCAGTTACACTGCCATAGGCTTCATGTTTGTCTAAACAATGTAACCACATCCGGTCAAAAGACCGACTGTTCAAGGTGCCATCAACAAGAGCATAGAAGAGAGCTCTCTATTTCACCTGATGGGCTTGTGAATTTTCTTGAGGTAGTTTGCTCGTGTTCAAATAGTTGTTGGCCTCATTTTTAGAATGAGTTCTCAACTCTTTCATCTTAGACATAGGACTCCTCTTAGATTTTAAGGGATCCTTAATCTTATGACACATCTAGTGATTAGGTGGACACTCAGCCTAACCCTAGAGACTTAGAAGAGTTAGCCATAGGAATAGGTCATGCCTTAGAGGTGTTAGGAAAATTTGCCTACCCTATAGCTTGAACCACATTCCTCACTTTCTTCCTTCAAGTCAAACTCCAAATCAACATCAAACCTAAATCAAGTCCAGTCTAATTGATTTTATCCAAACTCAAATCAATGCCACATGAGTGAAACCCATGATTGAGATCCATGATTGAAACCCATGATTGAAATCCATGATTGAAATTCCAAGTTTAAAATCCTTCTTAAGTCCTTTAATCCGCTCTTAAGGACTTAGCCTAATTCATCTTCAAATTAATTCAAACTCATAAAATTTTCTTACAACTCAATTATATTCTCATTTATATTCACATATATAAATAAAATACAAATTCAAATCACATAAATAAAAAAAAATCCAAAGTTGAAATTCCAAATTCCAAATATTTCCTAAGTCCTTAATTCCCTCTTAAGGACATAGCCTAAATCATCTTTAAATCAATTCAAACTCATAAAATTTTCTCACAACTCATTTATATTCTCATTTATTCACATATATAAATAAAATATAATTCAAATCAATCAAATAGAAATCCAAAATTAGAATTCCAAATTCACAAATCTTTCCTAAGTCACTTTGATTTTCTCCTAAGGACTTGGCCTAGATCATGTTCAAATCACTTCAAACTAATGAAATTTTCTCATAACTCATTTATATTCTCATTTAAATTTACATATATAAATGAAATATAAATTCAAACAACCAAAACCAACTCCAAAAATCAAACTCAAATTCAATCAAAATCCAACCTAAGCATTTTAAGTCAAAATCTTGAACTTAGCCAAATCAATTTGAAATCAAGCCAAACTCTTGATTTTTCTTCATTATTTAATCAATACTTTCAATCATGAATCTAAATATAAATACAAACTTCAATCACTTAACCAAAACTCAATTCAAGAAAATCAAGCCAAAATCCATTTCATGTTCACCATTTGAAGTTGAAATTGCCAAATGAATCAAAACCCATTTGACTTCAACCACTTACAAATGGACTTATATTTCAATCATAAGTCCAAATGTGAGTTCAATCAAACTCAAATCAAGATTTGACCAAGCCATTGACCTTCTTAGGCTCACTTGTCCTAAAGTGACCAAAAGTACCCTCATGAGCCAAATTCTAATCCTAACCAAATTGGATTGAATCAAACTCACCTAAGCCTCTCATCATGATCAACAATCATCATGAGATGATCAATCACTCAAATTGGGTCAAATGAAGTCAAACCTAAGGGTTGATCAAGTCAACACTTAGCCAAAATGAAATCCAACATAGCCAAAATCCACTATAGGCCAAATTGATTGAAACCAATGATCTAAGTTCATTCATGATCAATGTTTGGACTTGACCAACTCAACATTTGAGCCTAACCTACCCCAATTGGCCACTTGACCCAAGTTGTCCCAACTTGACCTAAAAAGTCAAAATATGTTAAAAGTTGATCTAAGCCAAATTAATTGAAACCAATGAGTCAAGTTCATTCCAAAATGATTGTTAAACTTGACCAAAGCCCCAATTGGATAACTAGACCCAACCTAGCCTAATTGATCATGAACCCAACTTGACCTAAAGGGTCAAATTGAGCCAAATTCAAACTTAACCAAAATTGATTGAAAAAAAAGATACAAATCCCTTTCATATGACCAACCAAACCTAAACCTATCATGACCTAGCTCAAATAGGTCAAATTAGTCAAATTAGTCAACTTGACCCATTTGACCTAAATGAAATCATATGAATCAAATTCAAACCTAGACCAAATTGAATCAAAGAAAAGCCACCAAAACATTTCAAATGGTCATATGAACTTGACCCAACCCTTGGTTTGACCCAATTTGACCATTTGGTCAAGTTGACCCATTTTGACCTAAATGGGTCAACATGAGCCAAATGACATCAAACCAACTCCAAATCTAATGAAACTTGGACAAACCTATTTTCTCATCATATCAAACATACCCAAATTGAAATAAAGGTCAAATGACCATTTTACCCCTAGTCCATATGGTAAATTTTGGCCAATTCCATATGAAATTTGGTCAAATCCTCTCTATAACCACTTAGCACCCTCTTAGTGGATCAAGTGAACACTAGGAAACCCAATGGGTTTGGGTTAGCCCAACTTGGCCCAATGGCCAAACCGACCACTCTCATTGAAATGGCCATGGAAATCCCCCTTACACTCAATTCAAGCACATGGCTACCTCACCCACTCCTTCTTTGGACAAAATCAAACCACATGCAATTGAAAATAACCTAACTAACTCATTGCATGAGGTGTATTGATCAAAAATGTCACAATCCTTTTCGACCATTCGATTGCTCAAGGGAGAGATATACTCCCCCTTATTCAATTCAATCTTCACTCTCCCTCAGTTGATTGAAGCATAGGAACTTAGAGCAATCCTTAGAGAGTCTTCCTAAGCTTTATAGAGAGAGTTTGAAACTGGATTTTCTCGATTTTCATCACTTGAAAATAGGGAAGCTCCAATAAAATTTGAATTTACTCCATACTCAACATCAACCCAATTCCTTCTTCAAGCTCCATCATAGGACCAAGACAAACTTGCCCAAACTCTTTCCCAAGCTCCAAAGGCAAGGGAGGCTCCAATTCGATCAAGGCCGAGCTCAAGGCAGGGTGGAGTTGACCCATAGAAGCATCCACTCAATTTCAAAACCTCCAAACTTCAACAAAGCTTTGACTCAACTAGATGAAGCTTCTCCAAGGAAATTGAGCACCGGTGATCACCTTTGGTGAGGTATGCCATTTTTTTGAGCTTAAGTTCAATGTATGTTTGTCCTTTGTTAAGTGAATTTCAATCCTAGGTTGATCTAGCCATTAGATGTTCTTGTACTCATGCTTAGATGGTTTGGGTTGATTTTCATTCCAATCCAAGCTCATCGAGCTTGGATCATGGCTTCAAACATGGACGGTCTCCAGGCTCACAAAGAGGGGCAGGGAAGAATCTCTGGCCGTCCATCCCCACATTTTGGATGGACGATCAAGATTAAAATGTGTAGCATCCATAATTTCCTCCCTTAGATCTGCGGCTTTAATCTCAACTGTTCGATCCTTAATCAGATGGCTGAGGGGAAAGCATTTAGTGTTGCCACCACACGATCTGCAATGTGATGGGTTAAAGAGCCAATCCCATCCTGCCATGTAGAAAGAGCATGTCGCGTCAGCGGTGTGCCGTGGCACCGATGGGATTAATAATATAATTAGGGATTATTTAATTTCTAATTAGTTATCAAATCTTTCTAAATTCATATCAAAGTGTAGAAAAATAAAAAAATATGAAATTAATTGCATATAAAAGATAATTGAGAATATAATAATTTTAAAATTAATTTTAAATGATTTTGAATAATATTTTTCTTTGAATTTGGATTTATTAGAAATGTTATTTTACTAATTATCCTTCAATTATTCCTATGACTAATCCCAAATTTTTTCTGCTTAATTAGTGGGATGACTCCTGCCTCCCCTAATTTTCTTGAGATTTATTAGTGGCTTAATTAGAAGAATTGCTAGTTCATTCCTTAATTACTCCCTTAATATAATTACTGGCTTAATTAGAGATTTATTAGTGGTTTAACCCTCTAATTGAGAAAATTAAGTTTTGATTGAGTGAATATGAGGTTTAGGTAATAATTTTGGGATACTTTCCTTGAGATATTCCCTAAACCCCTTTTCTTCCTTAATCCATCCTTAATTATGGGTTAATTCACTAATTACCCTCTTAATTAATTTCATAAAACTCTAAAACTTTCCAGAACTCAATTAATTTATCTTGGGTAGATGCTTAGGTATTTAAGAGCCTTAGTACATTAAGGAAATCAAAACCCAACTCACATGTGTGAGAGGGGATATGAAATTACTTAAGTTAAAACCCTTAGTTTAATTAATCACTAATGATGAGCCAAATTACATTAGGCCTTTTCTTCCTAGGTGCATTAAAAATTTAAATTCCTTATAAGGTTTTATGTCATCTCATTGGCTCATAATTATTTGATTAAATTTGCTAAGGTGGTATAGGTAAGGGGTAATTAATACACTTAATTCATACCTTTACCTAATCAAAAATATAAAATGGATCTAATCATCTAAAAATTGAACTTAAATATCATACACATATGGGAATGGGTTAAGAACATCAAACTCACCTCACATTTCTCAAATAAAATCAAACTAAAAACAAAACCAAACTTTCTTTAAAAATAATTTGATTTGCTTTAACCTCTCTTATTTCATAAGATTGTCTTTAGGAATTAATTAGGGTGAATGTGTTTACATGCTTGTTGACCTCATTTTTAGAATGAGCTCTCAACCCCTCATCTTAGGCATAAGACTCCTCTTAGACTTTAAGGGATCCTTAGTCCTAAGACACATCTAGTAATTAGGTGGACACTTAATTAGCAGAGACTTAGAAGAGTTAGCCATAGGAATAGTCATGCCTGTGTTGACCCTGCTTGGACCACTCCTCACCTTCCTTCTTTCAAGTCAAACTCCAAATCAATCTTATTTGATTTTCTCCAAACTTAAATCAATGCCACATGATTGAAACCCATGATTGAAACACATGATTGAAATCCATGATTGAAACCGATGAATGAAATTTCAAACACCAAACATTTCCTAAGTCCTTTAAATTCCCTCTTAGGACCCAAAATTATTTTCAAATCAATTCAAATCCTTGAAATTTTCTCATAACTCATTTATATTCTCATTTATATTCACATATATAAATGAAATATAAATTAAAATCAATCAAACTAAACTCTAAAATCAAATCCAAAACTCCAAAATTTCCTAAGTCCTTTAAATTTCCTCTAAAGGACTTAGCCTAGATCATGTTCAAATCAATTCAAATTCATGGAATTTTATCATAACGCATTTATATTATCATTTATATTTACATATAAATGAAATATAAATTTAAGTCAATTAAACTAAACTAAAAAAAATCAAATCCAAAACTCTAAAATTTCCTAAGTCCTTTAAATTTCCTCTTAAGGACTTAGCCTAGATCATGATTAAATAAATTAAAATTCATGGAATTTTCTCATAACTCATTTATATGTTAATTTATATTCACATATATCAATGAAATATAAATTCAAATCAATCAAACCAAATTCAAAAATTAAAATTCAAAATTCCAAATCTTTCATAAGTCCTTTAAATTTCTTCTTAAAGACTTAGCTTAGATCATTATCAAATCATTTCAAATTCATCAAATTTTCTCATAATCCATTTATATTCTCATTTATATTCACATATATAAATTAAATATAAATTAAAACAACCAAAACCGATTCCAAAAATGAAACTCAAATTCATTCAAAATCCAACCTAAGCCTTTCAAGTTAAAATCTTGAACTTAGCCAAATCAACCTCAAATTAAGCCAAACTCTTAATTTTTCTTCATAATTCAATCAATCCTTCAATCATGAATCCAAATATAAATACAAACTTCAATCACTAAACCAAAACTCGATTCAAAAGTCAAGCCAAAACCCATTTTATGTTCACCCTTTGAACTTGAAATTTTCAAATGAATCAAAATCCATTTGACTTTAAACCACTTGCAAATGGATTTATATTTCAATCATAAGTCTACATACAATTGCAATCAAACTCAAGTCAAGCTTTGACCAAACCATTTGAGCTACTTAGGCTCACTTGACCCAAAGTGACCTAAAGTACCCCTTATGAGCCAAATTCTAATCCTAACCAAATTGGATTGAATCAAACTCACCTATGCCTCTCATCATGATCAACAATCATCATGAGATGATCAATCACCCATATTGAGTCAAACCAAGTCAAACTTAAGCGTTGACCAAGTCAACACTTAGCCAAAATGAAACCCAACATAGCCAAAATCCATTATAGGCTAAATTGATTGAAACCATTGATCTAAGTTCATTCATGAACTATGTTTGAACTTGACCAAGTCAACATTTGAGCATAGCCCAATCTTGACCCAAATTGAAACTTGACCTAAAAGTCAAAATGTGTCAAAACTTGATCTAAGCCAAATTGATTCAAACCAATGGGTCAGGTTCATTCCAAATCACTTGTTAAACTCGACCAATGCCTAAATTGGCCAAGTAGACCTAACTTAGCCCAATTGACCTTGAACCCAACTTGACCTAATGATTCATTTTAAGCCAAACTCAAACTTAATCAAAATTGATTGGAAGCAAAGATACCAATCCACTTCATATGACTAACCAAACCTAAACCAACTCATGACCTAGCTCAAATAGGTCAAATGGGACAAATTGGCCAACTTGACCCATTTGACCTAAATGAAGTCATATGAACCAAATTCAAACCTAAACCAAATTGAATCAAACCGAAGCCACCAAAACATTTCAAATGGTCATATAAACTTGACCCAACCCTTGGTTTGATCTGATTTGACCGATTGGTCAACTTGACCCAAGTTGACCCATTTTGACCTAAATAGGTCAACATGAGCCAAACCATACCAAATGAACTCCAAATCTAATGAAACTTGGCCAAACCCATTTTCTCAACATACCCAACATATCCAAATTCAAAATAAGCTAAATGAACATTCTACCCCTAGTCGATAGAACAAATTTTAGTCTATTCAACTTGGAATTTGGTCAAACCCTCTTCTTACCTACTTGATACTCTTCTAATAGGTCAAGTGAACCCCAGGGAGGGTGGTGCACCCAACCCATTGGGTTTGGGTTAGCCCAACTTGACCTAAGGGCCAAATCAAGCACATGGCTTGAAGTGGGCACATGGAAAGCATCTTCCTGCTTGTTTTGAGCACATGGAAACTCCACTAATCCACTCCCTAGCCTAAAACCAACTCAAGGACAGCCTAAGAGGCCTAACAAACCCGCTGCCTAAGCTCAATTGGATCAAAATGGCTCCTCCCTTCTCGACCGTCCAGTTGCCAAAGGGGGAGTTATACTCTGCCTAATTCTTTTGAATCTTTACATCCTCATTGTCGATTGAGTAAGGGAGAGTCATATGAGCCATTTGCAAGTGATCCTAAGCTCTCTAGAGGGAGATTGAATTGGCCATTTCTCAATTTTCTTAAGTAGAGCTCCACCATTTCTCAACTTCCACTACACTCAAACCAGCTTTCCACACTCAATCAAAAAACCCAATTGAGCTTGCCCATACTCTTTCCCAAGCTCCAAAGGTCAGAGGAGAATTCACTTAGATCAAAGCTGAGCTCATTAGGAGGAGGGGTTGGTCCATAGAGCTATCCACTCAACCTCAAGAACTAAAACTTTCACCAAATCTTCATCTGAACCAGATGAAGCTTCTCCAAGGGAATCGAGCACCGGTGATCACCTTCAACGAGATATGAAATTTTTTGTTCATTAAACACAATGTGGTGTGAAGATATATGAAAAAAATTTTGATTCCATGGAATTTTGACTGTTAGATGTGCTTGCCATTAGGTTTAGATGGTGTGGGTTGAGTTTCAATCCAATCTGAGCTCGATTGAGGTTGGATCTTCTCTTTGAAAGTGGACTGTCTCCATTTTTCTACAGGGAAGAATAGGGATGATCTATGGCCTTCCATCTGTGCATTTTGGATGGACGGTAGAGAATAAATCACATTTTAGAATTAATTTAATTCCTTTTGAATGGCAACTTTAATCTCCGATCCTTGATAATGAGGCAAAGCACGAAGCCGCCACCACCTTTTTACATGACGCTTAAGTGGCCACTGGGAACGCAAAGTGCACCCGTCAGCATGCATGTCAAGCCATAAGATTAGGGAATTAATTAAGGTTTAAATAATTCTAATTAATTACCTAAACTTCTACAATTCATCTCTCTAGAGAAAAATCAAAAAAATGTGAGGTAAATTGCCACTGAAAGATAATTCAACCTAGAATATTCTAAAATTTGTTTTAATGTATTTTGAATAGTGTCTTTCACTGATTTTGGGTTTGATAAGAAATCTTAATTTGCTAATTACTCCCTAATTAATCTATTGATTAATCTCAAACTTCTTGAGTGTATTTTGGGGGTTGACTTTTGCCTCCCCTAATTTTCTTGGGATTTATTAGTGGCTTAATTGGGGAAATTGCTAATTCATTTTCTAATTACCCTCTTTCTATAATTATGATTAATTAAGTCTTTGATTAGTGGTTTAATCCTTTGTTAAAGCTGGTTAAGGTCTGTTTCAGTGACTAGGAGGTTTAGGAATAATTTTGGGGCATTTCCCGTAAGCTATTTCTTAAACCCCCCTTTCTTTCTTAATCCTCTCTTACTTAAAGGGATAATTCACTAATTACCCTCTTAATTAATTACTTAAAATTATAAAACTTTCTTGAACTTAATATTTTACTTTGGGTAGATGCTTAGATGTTCAAGAGCTTAAGTTCAATTAAGAAAATCAAAACTCAACTCATATGTGTGAGAGGTGTTTTGAACTACTTAAGTTAAACCCCTTAGCTTAATTAATCATTAATCATGAGCCAAATTACATTAGGACCCTTTCTTCTTAGGTGAATTACAAATTTAAATTCCTTGTGAGGTTTTATGTCATCTCATTGGCTTATAATTATTTGATTAACTATGCTAAGGTGGTGTAGGTAAGGGATAATTAACATGCTTAATTCATACCTTAACCTAATCAAAATATAAAATGAATCTAATCATCTAAAAATTGAACAAAAATATCAAACACATGTAAGAATGGGTTAGGAACATCTATGGATAAGAACATCTATGGACACCTATCCTCAATATCACCGGTCCTCAATGTCATACCCGATCACCCTCAATAAGAACATCTATGGATCAACGTGGTATTAAAATGCATAAAAAGAAAGAGATGTATATTTTCATTCTCATTTTATCCCACATAGAGTGAAGAGGGAAGTATATATCTTATTCTTTTACAAATCTCATATGAAAATTTTCACCATAGATTTTTCAAGTGACTCTGCTGGGGAAGGTTCCTCTCTCCATCTTTAGTAAATGATAATTATTTTCGAGTAATAATAGTGGGTTTGTACTTTGGTATGAATCTGAGACTATCTTTCTTTCTGTTGGCGCTTAGCTTATTTCATTCTTAAGTTGAGTTAGCCAACATCTTTAGGTTTTAGGACCTCACTCCGTGTTGGTCTTAAAACCCCCGTTGGGTTCTGTAATGGGTAAAAATAAAGAGATCTAAATGAAAAGAAAACATTTAAATACTTCCTCCTTATCATTTTTATGATAGGGAAAGGTTCATTCTAAAATAATAAAGACACAAATTTTTTCACAAAAATCTTGCTTTTAAAAAAAGCACTCTTTCAAAAAAAAAAAAATGCACATAATAAAATAATTTCTCCAAAATTTTCTTAATACACCTTCATCTAACAATTGTCATAATTATTACGTGTAAGAATCTTCAAAAATAAAACTAACATTCTTTTCCAAAAGCACCAATGAACATCTTCCTTCAATTCATTTTGATGAAGATTTCATTTTCAAAATAAAATGAACAATCATCTTTCCAAAAGTCAAAATCAAAATCAAAAAATAAAACTTTCAAAAAGCACACATGAACCTTGCCATTCAATGTACCGACACCTATTGAATGAAAGTTTCATTTTCAAATAAGGCTAAATTTTTCAAAAGCACATACAAACATCTTTATTCAATATACCAAAATATATTGAATGAAGATTTCATTCCCAAATAAAAATAATATCATTTGGAAATCCCACTTAAGCATATCCCATATATGATTAAGTTGGAATTCGCTCTTTCAAAAAGCAATAATCACACACAAAATAAAAGTATCACATTTGCAAAAATAAAATTGATTTCCATTCCTTCATACCCAAATTTGTTGAATGGAAGTCTTCTTTTCCAAAAATCAAAACTTAACAATCATATTTTCAAAATTCAAAACACATTTGGAACTTCATTTAGCATACTCAAATTTTCTAAGTGAAGTCTCCAAATTCAAAACCAAAAATTTTTAAACACATTTGGAACTTCATTTAGCATACTCCAATTTGCTAAGTGAAGTCTCCAAATTCAAAAAAAAAATTTTCAAACACATTTGGAACTTCATTTAGCATACTCAAATTTTCTAAGTGAAATCTCCAAATTCAAAACCAGAACTTTTAAAAACACATTTGGAACTTCCTTTAACATACTCAAATTTGCTAAGTGAATCTCTAAATTCAAAATCAAAAAATTTCAAACACATTTGGAACTTCATTTAGCATACTCAAATTTGCTAAGTGAAGTCTCTAAATTCAAAATAAAAAATTTTCAAACACATTTGGAACTTCATTTAGCATACTCAAATTTTCTAAGTGAAGTCTCCAAATTCAAAAACAAAACTTTTCAAGCACCTTTGCAACTTCATTCTTTAGCATACCAAATTTGCTAAAGAGAAGTTTCCATTTTCAAAACCAAATCAAAAATTTTGAACACATCTTTTAGAATTTCATTTAGCATACTCAAATTTGCTAAGTAAAATTTTTATTTCACAAGAATTAAGTGGAACTTCATCTTTAGCATACCATATTTGCTAAAGTAAAGTCTCCACTTTCAATCAAAAACAAATCAGAACTAAAAGAAAACACATTAAGATTTCCTTATCATACTTAAATTTGCTAAGGATCCTACTTTTGCAAAAATCAAAATATCCAAAATAAATAAAACACTTTAGGATCTTCTTAGCATACTCAAATTTGCTAAGAATCTTATTTTCAAAAATCTTTCAAAAATACGCTTGGGAATTATAATTTTCAAAATCAAACAAAAATTCACAAAAAGAAATAATTATTTTCAAACACTTCACTTAGCATACCCAAATTTGCTAAGTAACTAAAATTAAATCAAAAAAACAAAAAACAAAAAACAAAACCATTTGACCCTTACTTTAACATACCCAAATTTGTTAAAGAAAAGGGTCCTCAAATCAAAATCTAAATTCAAACAAACATGAACCTATGGAAGCATCCTTCTAAAAAGATATTTGAATCCTTTTTTCAATATACTCAAATTTGTTGAAATTTGATTCATATTCAAAAATTCCTCTTTCCAATCAAATTTTAAAATCTTCTTTAATCCATTTGAACCCCACTTAACACTTCCAAGATGTTGGATGTGGGTTCAAAATTTCAATTCAAAATTAGAAATCAATGAAAATAGAAATCTGATCCAAGGCTTGTTTCCTATTGCATTCTCAATCACATGACGCTTCAAGATTTTTTTTTGCGCTTGATTAGAGATGGTAGGCTCACAGAAGTTTGTGTTCACTTTCCCGCATGGCATGGACTTGGCCTTAGATTAGGTCAATCTCCTCTGAGATGATCATGCCCACCTTATCCATTTGGGTAGGGGATTTGAGGGAGTGAGGATCACATGTGAGGGCACTCCCCTCACAACTCCAGGACCAGTGGGGCAGAAGCCGGTCATCCAGATCGATCTAATTCGACATCTCCTCATTAAAGGAAAGTAGTAGTGGGTCCCAGAAGGTGATAGTGATAGTTTGCACATGGTTTTCATGCCCAAGGGCTAGCACCCACCCTTTGGCACCCTCTAAGGGTAAGGCTCCTCTGATTGTAGAGATTGCCTCCTCAGCCTTTGAGGTTGGGTCTAGTTCTTACTCTGCTCATCCTACCTGAACATAGAGGAGAAATAAAACTCGCATGATCAAGCGGTATCATACTAGGATTGCCAGGGAGATGGAGGCCACTATGTGGTGAGTAGTAGAGGAGGTACTTACCTTGATCACCCCACTGGTTACAGTGAACTAGTTTCATCCTCTCTTTGGGTCAGACAGAGAGGATGCTTGGAGGATTTGTGCTTCACCTCCACTAGTGGTTTAGCATCATCCCTCAATTACTTAGAGCATGAGGTCATATGCCGGCCTCTGATCAATCTTACGCCAAGTTGGTGAGCTTACAAATATTTAGAGTCCTGAGCTTAATTTGATTTGAGGTTTATCATCCCCACAGCATGGGAAAACATTTATGACAGGAGAGGGTTAGAGTGGCCCATACATCTGTTCATATCACCGGTATGGAGAGGCGAAGGTTCAGTCGCCAATCATCAGCTTCTACACTCATTAATTTTCCAGCTCAGCGTGCTACCTGAACCGACCATACAGATAACATCTTACTTACTTGGACAAGTCATCATAGGAGGACATCTCTTGTTCATAGAGAGTTGGTGGTGACTCCACCACATTACTCTACCCCCTGTTCATCATCACCAGCTCATGCCACAACATCTCTAGTTCCATAGAAGGCCATGAAGGCTATATCCGGGGAGAAGCGTACCCCATTGGTGATTCAGCTATGGCTGAGGGATCCTACTCCATCTACACCACCTACTGTAGCAAGGCCGAGCTCTCCTGCTTGACCTTCTACCCTAGTGGTGGTGCAGAGGGAGTGATGACCCTGAAGCATAGTGGTCGTACCTTCACCAACTCCATGATTTTAGTTGGATATGGAGATGGTAGCAGCTATTGTAGAGGGAGTAGATGATCCTAGCTACACAAATGATAGTGGAACCTCCTAGGAATGTCACCACCTTCAAAATTAGTGACAGTCAAGAGTGTGTCACTTCTAGTGAGTATAGTCCTCATAGGATTGACTCTCCAACAGTGCGAGGTCCTGCCTCTGCATGTGATCACACCGACGTCAAATCATTCATGCCTATTCAGATTGATCATTCTCTTGAGGAGATAGTATCACATTATCTTGTAGAGAAGAAGGAGATTCTGGGGTTTGACTGGTCAGATGAGGAGAAGATTAACTTCGATCCTAACGAAGATGATTTATTGGGAGACTCAGCCAGGGTCTATATGGTAGATACTAGAGGATCTTTTCTTAGAGAGCAGCAGACCATGGAAGGTGATGAGTTTGATCAGGAAGATACAACCCAATCAACCCAACACTTTTGATATCAGTTAAAGCAGAAAGAGGAGTAGATAGATAGGATGGGAGGCAGCTTGAGGACTTGTTAGTAGTAGTTTTAATACTTTAGAAATAAGTCTTAGTAGTTCATCCAACTATACATATACGTGAGTTAGTGCATGTCTTGGAAGACCTTACCTCCCATTGAGCAAGGTAGCACTAGCATGTATAGAAAAGTAGTAGAAAGTACCTCCATACAAGAAAAAGACAGATCCATGGTTGAGTAGGAAATGAAGGAAGCGTTGGCTCAAGCTCTGGGAGGATCATCATTTCCAAAGGGTAGACCCTACCCAAAGAAATTCAATGCAATCCAATATCCCAAAGGTTTCATACCACCTTCCTTCAAAAGATTTGATGGTAGTGGAAACCCAAGATAACATATTGCACACTTGGCTTATTAACGTCTGTAATTTTGCTATTCTCGTAGTAACCTAATAAGGATTGCTTTCGATTGGTATGCTGAACTTCCCAAAAGTTCTGTAAAGACATTTTTGAGTTGGTGGAACTCTTTATCAAGAGGTTTGCTGGAGCTCAGTAATGCGTTACTGTAGGTGATCTCATTGTAGCACAACAACACCCATGTGAGTCCCTTGTTGAATATATTCTCTGATGGCATAACCTGAGTATGAAATATGAGCCACAACTATCTGAGTAGCATGCCATTGAGATTCTTCTAAAGAATATCCATGGCCGAGTCGCTTTCATGCTTAAGGGTATCACTATCAAAATATTTGAGAAGCTAATCAACAAGGTGGCTAGTCTACAAGGAGAGGCCAAACATTTTCCTTTTCAAGACCAGTTGCCTAAAGAAAAGCCACTGAAGGTCTATGAGAAGAAGCAGGGAGCAGTGACAGTGGTAGATAAGGGGAAGTAACCAGATAGAGATCAGTTTGAGAGATCAAGACCTCAGCATTCTTTGCTTCCACCTACTTTACCACCATTGAGGCTACCCTACCAGCCTCCACAACAGCCTCCACGGCCATCACCATCGCCTCCTCTGCCATACCACCAATAACAATGGTACACATACTCGCAGCTAGGTAGTTATGGTCCACCAACTCTTTTAGATAAGCTTAATAAACTTTATTCATTTAAGAGAGGTAATCAAGAAGATCTTTAAGAATCTCTTAAAGAAGCTGACGCCTAGAGACTAGAGGAGAAGCAAAAGTCATGATCCTAACTTTTGCCCCTACCACCATATGCTAGGCCATGTTTTGGAGGATTGGTTTGCATTTAAGGACTGACTTGAACATAGCTTCAAGATTGGTGCGGTAGTTATCCCAAAGGAATACCTTGTGGAACAACCATCCAATTTCATTAGGGTAATCCTTGGGGATACATGTGATACTTCCAAAACTAAAGAAGATTGAGATATTTCTTTATCCAAAATCTCTAAAAAGATCATCCAGAAGATCAAGAAACTTTCTTTGTAGGTGCCTGAGTCAGCTCAAACCTCCAACATCAAGGAAGGTTTGCAAGTTGCCAGTGCCAACTCGGGGAATGGGGGAGCAAAGCAGTAGCAACATGTGTCAGCTCGGGATAGCCTAGTAGTAGAACCACCGATCGAGTCCAGCCTCCATCCTATAGTTGCAGCTTCCACACTGGTGACTTCCTCCACTTCAACTAATTCTCTTCTTCTACTTATAGAACTCTAGTATCGGTGAATAAGTGCATTAAATCTCTTATCTCACTCACTTTACTTGATTTCTACTTTGTACCACCAATCAAATCCAAGAAATTGAAGAATAAAGCTAGCTTGAATTACATCTATGTCACTTCTGATAGGCTGTTTACTTATATTCTTAATGATAACTCTTCAAGTCAAAATAACTATAACAATCTTGATCTTCTCTTTTTGATTCAGACTATGACTTTCATACTCTGAATACTACAGGTTCACCTCTTGAGTTAAACTTGGAATCATCTGATTTTGAGGGTCCCATAGGAGAAGTTGTAAGTGAGCCTGATGTGCAGGTAGAACCTTCCATTACCCGTCATAAGATATCATCGAATTCAACCTCCATAGTGGCAAGGTTATACCTCCTAGGCCAACACCTTAAGATAGATTGAAATAAGTCATTGGTATAGAGGATCTAGATGCCCCTCTATAGGATGCTCCACCCTTGGATATGCTTGTGGAGCATCATCCCAAGGTGGATTACAATATCCTTTCTCATCTAAGAAAGCTGCCATCTAAGCTAAGCATATACGATGCCCTTGTCTTATCCAGAGAGATGAGAGAATCATTAATCAAGGCTCCCCTTGATTCTAAGATATGCTTAGCTCAACTGACCGCTATAGGTGAGGAGGCACATTATACAAAAGAAGCTCAGGGATCACCTTAGATGAAGACCTTCTTTTGGGGACTTGAGCACAACCGCCCCCTCTACATCACAGTTGACATAGGCAGATTCAAACTTGCTAGAGTTCTTGTGGATCTAGGTGCATCGATGAACATTATGAGTCTAAATACCCTTGCTTATTTAAAAATTGACATCTCCACACTCCGAAGAGATCGGATGATGTTGAGAGGATTCAATGAACAAGGTGAGCTGGCTTTAGGTTCCATAATGTTACCTTTGGAGATAGGTGACTGGAATACTGAAGCTAAGTTTTACATCATTGATTCAAATACTTCATTCACTGCTTTGCTCGGTAGGCTTTGGATACATCAGAATAAGATAATTTTATCCTCCCTCCATCACTACATCTAGTTCAGAAAAGATGGGATTGAATATTATGTCAATGGAGATGAAAAACCATTTTCAGTCCGAGAGGTTGAGATTTATGAGGATGACCTACTATCTTCTCAAAACACCCTTTCATGAACTTGGACAAAATTCAAACACAAAGAAAAAAAAAGAAAAGATAAAAGAAAAGAAAAGAAAAATAAATCCAAGTGAACAAGAAAGGAGAAAGAAGAAGATTCACATATCACATTCCACCTGTTCATTCCATCATGGACATGTGGGTATGGCTCAACCTCCACTCAGAGGCGTAAATAAAGGTTCAGAAAGACCCCACAGTTGTATCGACCAGCGAGTCTTAGGTTCATAAGAGTACCCTACTTATTCATAGACTTGGAATCCGGCTTAGAGGATGAGTCTAATGTGATTAGTATACCGGCCAACCCTCTCAGTGGGTTCCATTAGAGGTGACTTTCGATCGAGATAAAGGAAGATGGGCCTCCAGACAAAGCAAAGTATTTGAATGAGTTGTAGAACTATTAGGCGTAGATGGGAACCTCCTTTTCTCTTCATCTGAAGGTTGGTTTAAGTTAAGGAAGTCTTCTAAGTCTTTATGAAAGCAAGAGATTCTTTTTGGGATCAACATCTTAAGTCCTAAAGTTGATGTAGAACTTGAGGAGGATACATTTAAAGAATTAATGAAACTACCATTTGATTTTTACTTGCCTTGTGTTCATAATCTTTTACAGAAAGGTTTGGTTCCTCCTACATGGTCCAGACACAGGTCAGAGTTCTTTGAAAAGCTATGGAACAATACAGGTAGGGAGGCACAATCAAGAGCAAGACTAAGATTCAGTACGGTGGGTCCAGTCGATGATGACAATTACTGCTTAGTTATTACCAATCATTTGGAGTATGATAAGTTCTTTTCATACACCCCCAACTCTTATGAGAATGTGTGTTTAGAAACCTCAGATGATTCAGATGATCTCCAAATCAAAGATGCACCACCAAAATTTGAAGAGAAGATCCATTTAATAATAGACAAGCTTAAAGAAATCAACCTCAGGACAGAATAAAATCCATGCCCGACATACATCAGTTCATTGCTGAATGAAGAAGAAACCAATGACTTAGTTAGGCTATTGACTGAGTTTAAAGGCTGCTTCACATGGAGTTATGAAGAGATGCCCGAATTATCTCCTGATGTAGTAGTCCACAAGCTAGCAATAGATCCTGACACTACCTATATTAAGCAAGCTCCTAAATGCATGTGATTAAAAATTGAACAACATGTTATTTCTAAAGTCAAGAAATTGATCGATGTTGGTTTTATCAGGGAAGAAAAATATCCTACCGAGTTAGCTAGTGTCATCCCAGTTAAGAATTAGAATGGCCAAATTTGCATTTGCATCAATTTTAGGGACTTGAACAAGGCATGTCCTAAGGATGAGTTTCTTCTTCCTATACCATAATTAATGGTAGACATCGCCTCATCTCATGTGGTGTTCTCTTTCATGGATGGGTTATCTGGCTATAACCAAATCAAGATGTCTCCTGAAAATGAAAGAAACATTACTTTTTGAGCACCAATCAGAATATTTTATTATAGGTCATGCCTTTCGGGCTTAAAAATGTTGGTGCTACATATCAATGGGCCATGACTCAAATCTTCAATGAACTCATCCATCATCAGGTTAAGTGTTATGTTAATGATATAATAGTCAAGAGTAGAGAAAAGGAAGACCATCGCTCTGACTTGAGAGCAGTTTTCAAGTGATTGAGATAATATAACCTAAAGATGAATCCCCTAAAGTGTGCATTCGAAGTAGCTTCGGGGAAATTCCTTGGGTTTATTGTTTGACACTGAGGAGTAGAAATAGATCCAGAAAAGATCTAAGCTATCTTTAAAATGCCACCTTCTAAGAGTTTAGCTCAAGTTAGATCTTTCCAAGGATGGTTGGCGTATCTAAGACACTTTATCTCCAACCTATCGAAGAGATGCAAGCCATTCTCGATAGTTGTCAAAAATGATGCCAAGTTCAAGTGGATTGACAAGTGTCAGCATGCCTTTGAAGACATCAAGTAGTATTTGGTAAAGCTGCCAATTCTAGCAGCCCCTATCCCGAACATGCCACTCATCCACTACACTGTGGCATTAGATGACTCTCTCGGTGTTTTATTAGCCCAAGCCAATGATGAAGGGAAGAAGAACACTCTCTACTATCTCAGCTATCGTCTGATTTTTACTAAGGAAAACTACCCACCTATTGAAAAATATTGCCTAGCTTTGATCTTTGCCTTCAAAAGCTATAGCACTACATGTTTTCTTATAAGGTGAACTTGATCTCAAAAAAATCCACTGCAGTATCTCATGACACAGCCAATACTATCTAGACATTTGGCATGATGGTTCATGATTCTCTCAAAGTTTGATATCACATTCGTACCCCTCCATGCGGTAAAAAAATAGGCACTAGCGGATTTCTTAGCAGCACACCCACTTCCTGCTAATTCTCTGCATAGTGATGATCTTCATGATGAACAAATCATGAACTTAGGGGAGGCTAGAAACTGCCGATGGGAGATGCATTTTGATGGTGTAGCTTCTTTTCACAAAGGGGAAGCACCATGATCCATTCTTCCAGGAAAGGAAGGGGTAAGAATAGTTCTCCTAACTCTACCGCGATGATGAGATTCATACTATCTTCCAACCCGCACCAACAATGAGTATGAGGGTCTTTGATTGCAGAGTTAGCCATCACTATCGTTAATAGCATCAACATCTTTGAGGATTCGGTTGGTCATCAATCGGTCGGGTCCTACAAGATTCTCAAACCCAAGCTTTCATCATATACCATGAAGTTGGCCCAAATTTTGAAGTCACCATCTGCAAGGTTCCTCGGCGAGAGAACATAGCGGATGCTTTGGCCAAACTTGCCAGAATTATGGAAGATGAGTCTATTTCAATAAGGATCCAAAAGAGACAAGTCTTATCTCTTATTGATGCTGAACTCATCAAGAGATTTTCTATTGAAGGGGAGATTTCCATTGCCAAAAAGGACAAGGAGTTAGATTGGAGGCATCTGTTCATAGATTATTTGAACATCGTTAAACTACCTCAAGAAAATTCACAAGCCCATCAGGTGAAACAGAGAGCTCTCTCCTATGCTCTCGTTGATGGCACCCTGTACTGATGGTGCTTTGACCAAATGTGGTTATGCTGTTTAGAAAAAAATGAACCCCATGGCATTATAATCGGTACATTGTCTATCACGCATCAATCATTGAAGATGAAGATCAAGAGACTAGGATACTACTGACCTTCGATGATTACAGACTGCATGGATGCAGCTAGGAGATGACATCAGTGTTAGGTACACGGTGTGGTACTCCACCAACCACCCAACATGCTACACCCTACATTGGCCTCATGGCCATTCGAGTGTTGGGGTACCGACATTATAGGTCCGATCGATCCTCCTTCTTCCAAAGGTCATTGGTTAATCTTAGCTGCCACCAACTACTTATCCAAGTGGGTGGAAGCCATCCCACTTAGAGAGGTCATAGCTCAGCATGTGCTTCAATTTTTTAGGAACCATATCATATATAAGTTCGTAGTGCCTTAATAAATTATATCCAAAAATGGTACTGCATTCAAAAGCACCATGATCAATAGCTTCACCAAAAGACATGATATAGATTGGAGATACTCCACCATCTATTACCCCAGAGAAAATGGCTTAGCGGAAGCATTCAATAAAACTCTCATCCAGATATTGAAGAAGACTCTTGTTGAAAATAAATGACAGTGGAACGTGCAGTTGGTTGAAGTCTTGTGGGCCTACTGCACCACATACCGAACTCCAACTCAGTCTACCCTATTTTCCTTAGTGTATGGGTTCGGAGTTGTTCTACCTTTAGAAGCTCAACTCCCATCACTAATGATAGCATTGGGTAGCAAGATCACTATAGAGCAGAATGCAAAGTTATGGTTAGAAGAGCTCAAAGGTTTGGAGGAGAGTTGCCTATGGGCATGCCAGAACCTCGAGTTTTACAAGGCCAAAATGATTCAAGCTCACAACAAGCTGGTTCGCCCTTGGTCTTTCTGAGTAGTAAAACTTGTGTTAGTCTTAAGGAGACCAATTATTGCCTGTCGAAAGATGGGAGGCAAGTAAGAACCCACTTGGGGAGGTCCATGTCATAGAGAAGGCATACCAAGGAGGATCTTATTAGTTTATTGATTGTAAAGGGGAACACCTGATGGTTCCAATTAATGGGCTCTATTTAAAGAAATAGTACCCATTAAATAAATCATGTTTAAAATCAATTATTAGTAAAATCAACAGAAAATCAAATTCCATTCATCAAATCTTTTCTTCTTTCGAAGAGTTGTTTGCTTAACTTGCGAATCCAACGTGACATGTCTAGGGTAGGTGTAAGAGTCCCCCAGTGGCATCCTATCCCTCTTTCACAACACAAAACACAATCTCCCATCACTATTAGAATTGGTGTAAGAGAGCCTAAGAGGCATCTATTTTGATTAGCACAACTAAGATAGGTGTGAGAAAACCCAAGTGGCATCCTTTCTTAGTGGGAATCCTGTTTGCCATTCATGGCACCATTTCATCAAACTCCCTAGCGTGTTTAAGATAGGTGTAAGAGTCCCCCAGAGGCATCCTATCCCTTTTAACACATGCACAAATAACAAACACAAATTTTTTTCTCAAGCTATTTTGATATGGGAGCAAGCCCCTTGTGGTACTCACTCATTAGCTGCTCTAGGTCGGGTCCTACATGCTACCTCTCTAGTATGTCACCCCAGTGCTCACTTGTTTGGAGGATATGAGTCTTTGTGCTTTCTTCCTAACTTGACCATTATAAACCAATGAGCACCTTGTTAGTATGGTAGACTTCACTACCCAACCAATAAGTTACCTTATGTTGATTTTATTTAAGAAGATATGAGTCCCCGAGCTTTCTTCTTGAACTAATCATCATGATCTAACTAGATCGAGTATATTTGAGATTTAGGATAAGTCCCCCAGAGGCTCCTTTTCTCTTGACTATGTTTGAGTCGATTTAAGCCCCCTCATGTCATTCACTCAATAGTCATCCTAGGTTGGATAACACATGTTGAGCCAATGACAGACTATCCCAGCAATCAGTTTCGCTATAGAGGATGTGAGTCCCCGAGTCTTCTTCTTAGGCTAATTATTGCAAATCGATGGGCACCTTAGCTTGGTTGATGTTCACTATGCTGACAGCGACTCACCCAGTGGATACACCACTCTTAGTAGATGTGAGTCCTCGAGCTTTCTTCTTGAGTTGGACATTGAATACCTATTGGATATATGACTAGACATGTCATCTTCTTCAGAGTTTTGGATTAAGCCCTTAGCGGCCCCATCCCCTGCGGGCACTCTATTTAGATCACATCCTTTGAGACTCAACTTAGACACTACCCAGGTTACTTTTGGATTGGACAATCCCCCTTTCCTAGTAGCCACCCCAGTGGTTGGAGAATTTGTTTAGCGAATGCATAGATTCTCCATTGGTTCAGTAAATTTGAGATGGGTCTAGGATGATATAAGCTCCTTCTCAGTTTGATCTCTCGCAAACTAACAGGGGTCCATGATGAACAAACTATACAAAACAAATAAATTAATTCTCTTGTGGATTAGGAATTCAAGCCCCCAAAGGGCCCCTTTTTCCAAGTAGGCATCTTATCTTTAAGGCAATGTTAGTAGAACTCCCTATAGGAATTGCTTGACTATCTAAGTTGAGAGAAGTCCCCGGGACGACACTCACTCTGTAGTCACCCTTAGATCAGGTTCAATTTATTTTATTGCAAGTAGGTTACCCTGGCAGTCATTCTGCTTTGGAAGATGTAAGACTATGACACATTCTTTCTAGCATAATCGCAAAAGAGACCTTAGTCGGGTTTGATTTGTTGCCCAAAGCAACCCATCACCCTGGGTCTTTGTAGTGGAAGGTGTGAGTCCCCGAGCTTTCTTCCCTTCAATTGATCATCATAAACCAAAAGGCACTCCTTTTGTCAGATAGTTCTCCCATCGACTGAGATGCTACTCCCTTTGGTTCAATAAATCTAAGATAGGTCTAGGATGATATAAGCTCCTTCTCAGTGTGATCCATCATAAATTGACAGAATCCATCAAAAAAAATCTAAAAATGAAATTAATCTTGACTATCTTTGAGTTGATCTAAGTCCCCCAGCGACATTCACTCAATAGTCAGCCTTTGGTTGGGTTCAATCTGTTATCTTGCCAATAGATTACCCCAGCAATTGGTCTCTACTTTGGAGGATGTAAGCCTACTACACTTTCTTCCTAGTACAATCAAAGGCATCCCTTTGGTTGGCTAGTCCTACTATGTGTTTAGTAGACTACTCCTTTGGATTAATAAATCTGAGTTAGGTCTAGGCCTCCGTGGCTCCTACTTAGTGCAATCAATCGCAAACCAACAGGGCCCATCTCAAAATCCAAATCTAAAAAAAATTGAAACAAATTCAACCCTCTTCCCTAGTGGAAATTTCTCCTCTGCAAGACTTAAATCAAATCAAACCTCTCATCCCCTTATGGATGACTTGAACCTGCTTCCCTAGTGGAAGGTTCACACTCTATCCCTAGTGGATTCCTCCTTCCCTCTCTTATGTCCTTAACATAAGTAGAGCCACATTGCACTAAGATCTGGATTTTTTCTACACCTTAGATTAGGAGTAGATCATCTCTGTTAGTGCTTGTGATCGTTCAGTGTTGTTGATCATTTTGGTCAACACCAATATATGCGGTGTTCCTTGTTAGTCACACTACACTTCTTGGGTGCCCTTTGTTGACCTCATTTTTAGAATGAGCTCTCAACCCCTCCATCTTAGACATAAGACTCCTCTTAGACTTTAAGGGATCCTTAGTCCTAAGACACATCTAGTATTTAGGTGGACACTCAACCTAGCCCTAAAGACTTAGAAGAGTTAGCCATCGGAATAGGTCATGCCTTAGGGGTGTTAGGAAAATTTTCCTACCCTTAGCTTGAACCACACCTCACCTTCCTTCCTTCAAGTCAAACTCCAAATCAATCTTAGTTGATTTTCTCAAACTCAAATCAATGCCACATGATTGAAATTCATGATTGGAATTCATGATTGAAATCCATGATTTAAATTCATGATTGAAATCCATGATTGAAACCCATGAATGAAAATTCAAACTCCAAAATTTCCTAAGTCCTTTAAATTCCCTCTTAAGGACTTAACCAAAATTATCTTCAAATCAATTCAAATCCTTGAAATTTTCTCATAACTCATTTATATTCTCATTTATATTCACATATATAAATGAAATATAAATTTAAATCAATCAAACTAAACTGAAAAATTAAATCCAAAACTCCAAAATTTTCTAAGTCCTTTAAATTTCCTCTTAAGGACTTAGCCTAGATCATGTTCAAATCAATTCAAATTCATGGAATTTTCTCATAACTCATTTATATTCTCATTTATATTCACATATATAAATGAAATATAAATTCCAATCAATCAAACTAAACTCAAAAATCAAATCCAAAATTTCCCAAGTCCTTTAAAATTTTCTCTTAAGGACTTGGCACAAATCATGTTCAAATCAATTCAAAATTCATGAAATTTTCTCATAACTCATTTATATTCTCATTTATATTCACATATATAAATGAAATATAATCAAATTAAATCAAACTAAATTCAAAATTCAAAATTCCAAATCTTTCTAAGTCCTTTAAATTTCCTCTTAAGGACTTAGCCTAGATCATGATCAAATCACTTCAAATTCATCAAATTTTCTCATAATCCATTTATATTATCATTTATATTCACATATATAAATGAAATATAAATTCAAACAACCAAAAATAATTCCAAAAATCAAACTCAAATTAATTCAAAATCCAACCTAAGCCTTTTAAGACAAAATCTTGAACTTAGCCAAATCAACTTTAAATCAAGCCAAACTCTTGATTTTTCTTCATGATTCAATCAATCCTTCAATCATGAATCCAAATATAAATACAACTTCAATCACTAAACTAAAACTCAATTCAAAAGTCAAGCCAAAATCCATTTCATGTTTACCCTTTGAACTTGAAATTTTCAAATGAATCAAAACCCATTTGACTTCAAACCACTTGCAAATGGATTTATATTTTAATCATAAGTTCACATAGAAGTTCAATCGAGCTCAAATCAAGCTTTGACCAAGCCATTTGACCCACTTAGGCTCACTTGACCAAAAGTGACCTAAAGTACTATGCCAAATTCTTAATCCTAACCAAATTGGATTGAATCAAACTCACCTATGCCTCATCATGATCAGCAATCATCATGAGATGATCAATCAATCAAATTGGGTTCAAGTCAACTTAGCCAAAATGAAACATTGCACTATAGGCCAAACAAATTGAAACCATTGATCTAAGTTCATTCAGGAACTATATTTGAACTTGACCAAGTCAACATTTGAGCTTAACCTAGCCCAATTGGCCACTTGACCCAAGTTGACCACCTAAAATGCCAAAATGTGTTAAAACTTGATCTAAGCTAAATTGATTCAAACCAATGGGTCAAGTTCATTCTAAATCACTTGTTGAACTTGACCAAAGCCTCAATTGGCCAACTAGACCTAACCTAGCCCAATTGACCATGTACCCAACTTGACCTAAAGGGTCATTTTGAGCCAAACTCAAATTTAATAAAAATTGATTAGAAACAAACATACCAATACAATTCATATGACTAACCAAACCTAAACCTACCCATTACCTAGCTCAAATAGGTCAAATGGGTCAAATTAGTCAACTTGACCCATTTGACCTAAATGAAGTCATATGAACCAAATTCAAACCTAAACCAAATTGAATCAAACCAAAGCCACCAAAACATTTCAAATGGTCATATGAACTTGACCCAACCCTTGGTTTGACCCAATTTGACCAATTGGTCAACTTGACCCAAGTTGACCCATTTTGATCTAAATAGATCAACATGAGCCAAACCATACCAAATGAACACGAAATCCAATGAAACTTGGCCAAACCTATTTTATCAACATACCCAACATATCCAAATTCAAAAATCAGCCAAATGACCATTCTACCCCTAGGACATAGAACAAATTTGGGTCAATTTCACTTGGAATTTGGTCAAACCCTCTTCATACCTACTTGACACTCTCCTGATAGGTCAAGTGAACCCTAGGGAGGGGGGTGTACCCAACCCAATGGGTTTGGGTAAGCCAAAATTGACCTTAAGGGCCAAATCAAGCACATGGCAAACCTCTTCCCACTTATTTTGAGCACATGGCCACTCCACTAATCCACTCCCTAGCCTAAAATGAACTCAAGGACAACCTAAATGGCCTAACAAACCCACTTCCTAAGCTCAATTGGATCAAAATGGCTCCTCCCTTCTCGGCCGTTTGATTTCCAAACGAGAAGATATACTCCCCCTAATTCTTTTGAATCTTCAGAGCCTTATTGTCAATTGAGTAAGGGAGAATCATAGGAGCCATTTGTAAGTGATCCTAAGCTCACTAGAGGGAGATTGAATTGGCCATTTCTCAATTTTCCTTAAGTGAAAATAAGGAGCAGCACTGATTTCTCAACTTCCACTACATTCAAATTCAACCAAATTCCTTGTGCACACTCCATTAGAGAACCCAATCGAGTTTGCACATACTCTTTCCCAAGCTCCAAAGGTAGAGGAGGATTCACCAAGATCAAAGCTGAGCTCATTAAGAGGAGGGGTTGGTCCATAGAGCTATCCACTCAACCTCAAGATCTAAAACTTTCACCAAATCTTCTTCTCAACCAAATGAAGCTTCTCCAAGGGAATCGAGCGCTGGTGATCACCTCTGGTGAGGTATGAAATTTTTGGACCATTAAACTCAATGTGGTGTGGGGATTTGTGAAAGAAATTTTGATCCCATAGAATTTTGACTGTTAGATGTGCTTGCCATTAGGTTTAGATGGTGTGGGTTGAGTTTCAATCCAATTCGAGCTTGATCAAGCTTGGATCTTCTCTTTGAAAGTGGACAACCTCCATTTTTCCATAGGAAAGAACACGGATGATCTCTGGTCATCCATTCAAATGTTTTGGATGGATGACCGAGATTAAATCACATTTTATAATTAATTTAATCTCCTCTAAATGACAGCTTTAATCTCAACCCTTTGATCTTTGATCGGACAGCTGAGGCAAAAGCGCATAGCGCTGCTGCCACACGGTGCTACGACATAACATTTAAGTGGCCACTCAAGGAGTGACACGTGTAAAGTGTAGCCACATCTGCCGCATGCGTGTCACACCGTAGGATTAGGGAGTAAATTAAGGTTTAAATAATTATAATTAATTATATAAACTTCTAAAAGTCATATATCTCTGAAGAAAAATAAAAAAAAGTGAGGTAAATTGCCACTGAAAGATAATTCAACCTAGAATATTCTGAAATTGGCTTTAATGAATTTTGAATAGTCTCTTTCTCTGATTTTGGGTTTTATTAGAAATCTTAATTTGCTAATTACTCCCTAATTAATCAACTGATTAATCTCAAACTTCTTGAGTGTATTTTTGGGGATGACTTCTACCTTTCCTAATTTTTTTTAGGATTTATTAGTGGCTTAATTGGGGAAATTGCTAATTCATTTTTTAATTACCTCCTTTATGTAAGTAAGGTTAATTAAGTGTTTGATTACTGGTTTAATCTTTGTTGATGTTGATTAAGGTCTATTTCAGTGAATAGGAGGTTTAGGAAATAATTTTGGGGCATTTCCCCTAAGCTATTCCATAAACCCCCTTTTCTTTCTTAATCATCTCTTAGTTAATGGCTAATTCACTAATTACCCTCTTAATTAATTTTTTAAAATTCTAAAAATTTCTAGAACTTAATTAATCTACTTTGGGTAGATGCATAGGTGTTCAAGACCCTAAGTTTAATTAAGAAAATTAAAACTCAACTCATACGTGTGAGGGGTGTTTTGAAATTACTTAAGTTAAACCCCTTAACTTAATTAATCATTAATCATCAGCCAAATTGCATTAGTCTCCTTTCTTCCTAGGTGCATTACAAATTTAAATTCCTTATGAGCTTTTACGTCATCTCATTAGCTCATAATTATTTGATTAACTATGCTAAGGTGGCGTAGGCAAGTGATAATTAATATGCTTAATTCATACCTTAACCTAATGAAATTATAAAATGAATCTAATCATCTAAAAATTGAACAAAAATATCAAACAAATGTGAGAATGGGTTAGGAATAGCAAACTCATTTCATATTTTCAAAATTAAATCAAATTCAAGATTAAATAAAAATCACATTAAACAAACTTTGATTTACTTTAAGCTTTCTTATTTCATAAGAGTGTCTTTAGGAATTAATTAAAGTGAATATGTTTACATGCTTTCATTTCTTTAGTTCTTTCCCAATATGCTAAATATGTGTGTCATATGATTTCATGCATTCATGCTTTTAAAAAACAAAATTTAAAAATGAAAATATTCCTTTTATGTCAAATTGCATGTGTTGACAAAAGTAAAAATATGAGTGGCTATTATCACTATTAAATTCAAATTATTTTCAAAGGATATGAATAAATTATCAAAATTGAAAGTGTGTTACTTATATCTTACTTATAAATTTGCATGTGAGTAAAATATAAGGATGTGCTTAGTGTAGGTTTTCCTTCCCCTCTCTTTTAGTATAGTTTTGAATAGGATTTGGCAAGGTGTATGGTTCATTTGAAAAGAACCTAACACTTGCCTAATTCCATATCCTATTGATTCCTATGCTATGACTTAATAGGTATACCTATACTTGTACATATAAATTGCATAAACAAAAGTAAATCAACTAACATAAACTTTTACATCCTTTCTTTTCCATTCATTTTTTTATACACATGCTTGTATTTAAAGAAAATGGTATATTAGTCTGAACAACCCTGGGATACGAGGCTTTAAGTAGCCCTAAGTAGATTTTGTACCTTACATCCCTGGTTAACAATGGCATCATACTCACTTATGCCTTCCATACATTCATATGTGCATGAGAAAATTGGATACGAAACCCCTTTGCTACTTAATGAAAACCATGCATCATACACATCCAAAGTTTCTTAAATAAATTACTTAGCATGCATCATAAAGTGTGTTAAAGATTCCCATTTGTATGTATAGATATTTTTAAGACTCCCTCATATGAAATGAAGTGATGTATGTTTTGTGCATTTAATTCATTTTACTTAATTTTAAAACACCTTTCTTTTTGAATAGGTTTGTTTAGAGTCCATATAAAATTAGAATTAATTAAAACATTCATTAAAGAAAACTAAAACATGAATACACTTTAGAAATCACTTAGGTTAGGGAAGGAAAGAGGAGTTCTCTTCTCTTTCACTCTCTTTATAACTTAGTAATTAATTATAGGATTCACTTGAACTCAATGAAAACATAAAATAAAATCAACCCAAAATAATTAGATCACTTAAATGTAACACTCCTAAATTTCACATGTTTCATACTTAAAAAATTCTAACTTAAAGCCATAGCTAAGCATACCACACAAACCTCTAAAGCACACATTAGGCTAAGTCACCACTTCTAGCTTTAGGTTAGGGCTGTGCATGGTTTGATGCTTGCTTTTATTTTTGATATAGGTTTTAGTCTGGATGTTAGGATGTATGTGCGTAGAACGAATGGTAGGGCGATCTTAGTCTAACCATTATGTTCTATAGGGGATTGTGCTTAAGGGGCACTGTAATAAATAAAAATATAAATACTTTTGCTGTGCAAGTGCTTATACCCCTAAGTATAATCCAATAGGCCAAGTGGACTTAGTCACCCATGTGTGGGGTGATTAGTCCAATATACATGCTTGGGATTTGGTGATTGGTTTAGCTAATCTTTCTTTTGTAGGTATTAGCTAGATTTACTTTTTATTTTCATGTAATTTTTGCAATTAGAATTTTGGAGTGATTGTTATGGGGATTAGGATGAACATTGGTTATAAGATCTCATCTTATGCACCATGTGAAGCCTTTGGAGCATCCACCTTCCAACTATCCAAAAGAAGAAACCAAAGAAGAAAGAAGAAAAGAAGATGAAAGAAGAAAAGAAGAATGAAGAAATGATGCTTGAAGACCCCTATAAGAAAGAGTTTCTTGCTTAATTGTATTTAATTCATTTACTATCTGGGTTGTATAAGGGTAGAGCTCAGCTACCCAATTTATTTTTGGGTTTGTGTGATGGTACCCGACCATAATGACCTCTTATTCTTTTTTGATTAGCTTTATAAATTGATTGATAATTTGTTTAGCTTATGCATTAAGTGGCATCCTTTTCCTAGTTTCTTCCTTACTTTATGTCTAGCCTGGATGTGGATTAGGCTCTTAGGGAAAAATAAATCTTCTACCAAATTTAACAATTCAAAACTAAAAATAAAGAACTCATAACCTCACTTAAAGCTTAGGATAAAATTAAAACAAAAGAATTAGCAACCCCTTAGCTGGATGAGTACTTCTTTTATAACATCATGCACAAATGCATATTATTTTCACTCTTGATTAGAGGGCTTTCACCTTTTCTAGAGAAACTTGGCTTGACCTTTGAGAGCCATGGTGGAAACACACCTCATCCCTTCTCATTGATTTTGGTCAATAATCTTATGTCTCATGCATTAAACATATGAATCCTATTAGCATGAGTCAATATAATTGTCCAAAAATGAAAATAAAAAAAATGAAATCTAAATTGCATTAGGTTTAGGTCATTTGAAGTATACCCTTACATGATCTGGTCTCTTTAGGGAGTGAGTTTAAGGACTTAGTCTCTTTCTAAATAAATAATAACCTAGCTATCTTGCATAAAGCATATGACTTGCCTACATGAATTTAAAACCATAGGAGGAGTTAGTTGGTACACCCCGGCGATTGTAAGTAGAAGCAGTAGGGTGATTTATCCTCTCTTGTGGAGGCAAACCAAATATCCATTTTTTGCCTTAGATTTAGGTTGTGCTTTCGGCCCTCGCCAAAGCTCCCAAGATTTAGGTTTTGAGGTTGCTTCTCCTTTTCATGGGCCATAAGCTTAAATCCTCACCTCTTATGCATTTCCATAATCTTGTGTTGTGGAATCATAAGTCCTAAATTTTTAATGAAAAATTAAACTTAAACAAATTAAATAAATTTCAAAAATGTAAAGCCCAACCATAAGATAGTTTGAGATGCTCGCTAGATTTTCTAGCATCATGGGCATCTCCTACTTATCTTCCTTTAGCTTCGATAATAACTCCTCTCTTTGATCAATCCCATTTGATCTTCCAAAATAACCTAATCGATTGATAGTCTTACTTATTAAAATCTTTGGAGATAATGATCTTTTACCTTAGTCGAGAGTATTCCTAAAGGATCCCATCCCTTAGAATGTAATTAACTATGGGTGCTTGCCACTGCAGGGAACTTAACGAACCTAGTTTAAAATAAACCCTACTTTACTTTTCCATGTAAAGTAGGGGAAGAATCTTTTGTACATATGCATACCCATTATTCTTAGGAGTCCTTGTTGAGGTGATTAGGTCCATTGTAGGGTGACTTCTGTCTTTCAAGATAGTACATCTCTCCTCAATATTATACCCGATCACCCTCAATAAGAACATCTGTGGATCTGTGGTGTCAAAATGCATAAAAAGAAAGAGGTGTATATTTCCATCTTCATTTTATCCCACATAGAGTGAAGATGGAAGTCTATATCTTATTCTTTTAGAAATCTCATATGAAAATTTCACCATAATGCTTTCATCATTTTAGTTCCTTCCCAACATGCTAAATGTGTTATCATATGAATTTCATGCATTCATTCTTTTCAAAAATCAAAATGAAAGTGAAATATTTCTTTTATGTTGAATTGCATGTTTTGGCTAAAATAAGAATATGAGTGGCTATTATCACTACTAAATCCAAATTATTTTCTAAATATATGAATTAATTACCAAAACTAAAAGTGTGTTACTTACATTTTATTTATAAGCTTGCATGTGAGTAAAATATAAGGATGTGCTTAGTGTAGTTTTCCTTCTCCCCTCTTTTAGTGTAATTTTGAATAGGATTTGTTAAAGTGTTTAGTTCATTTGAAAAGAACCTAACACTTTCCTAATTATTTTTTGTATTCATTCCTATGCTATTACTTGTGAAGGATATCTTCACTTGTGCATATAAATTGCATAAACAAAACAAACAATGAAGTACAAGCTTTTGCAATTTTCTTTTCCATTTATTTCTTTAGTACATATGCTTGTATTTAAGGATGATATATTAGTCTGGACAACCCCGAGGTTGTGAGGATTTAAGTAGCCCTAAGTAGGTCTTATACCTTACACCCTTGGTTAACAGTGGCATCATACTCACTTATGCTTTTCATACATTCATGTGTGCATGTGAAAATCGGATAAGAAACCACTTTTCTACTTAATAAAAATCTTGCATCATAAGCATTCAAATTTTCTTAAGTAAACTACTTAGCATTCATTATAAAGTGTGCTAAAAATTCTCATTTTTATGTATAGATATGCCTAGGATTCATTCATATGCATGTTATACATGTAGGAAAAGAATAAAGTAATGTATGCTTTGTGAATTTATTGTACTTTACTTAATCTTAAAATGCCTAAATTTTTGAATAGGTTTGTTTAAAGTTTATCTAAACTTAGGATTAATTAAAAAATATAATAAAATATTCACTAAATGAAACCAAATATGAATATATTTTAGAAATTACTTAAGGTAGAGAAGGAAAGAGAGATTCTCTTCTCTTTTCCCTCTCTTCATAACACTTAATAATTAATTGTAGGATTCATTCAAACCAAATAAACATACAAAGTAAAATCAACCCAAATTAGTAAAATAACTTAAATAAAACTATCCTCTAAGTTGAACTCTTTCATATTTAGAAAATACAAACCCTAAAGCCATAGTTAAGTATACCACATAAATCTTCTAAAGCACACACATTAGACTAAGTCATCACTTCTAGCTTTAGGTTAGGGCGGTGCATGATTTGATATTTACTTTTATTTTTGATATATGTTTTAGTCTAGATGTTAGGATGAATGTGCATGCAATGAATGATAGGATGATTTAGTCTAATCATTACTTCTACAGGGGATTGTGCTTAAGGAGCATTATAATAAAAATATAATTACTTTTGCTGTGCAGGTGCTCATACCCCCTAAGCATAATTTAATAGGCCAGGTGGACTTCGTTATCCATGTGTGGGGAGCTAAGTCCAATATACAAGCTTGGAATTTGTATGATTTGTTTAGCTAATCTCTATTTTGCAAGTGTTAGTTAGATTTACTTCTCCTTTTCACGTATGTTTTGCAATTAGGATTTTGGAATGATTGTTATAGGGGAATAGGATGAGCATTGATCATAAGATCTCATCTTACACCATGTGAAGTATTTGGAGCAACCACCTTCCAACCATCCAAAAGAAAGAACCAAAGAAGAAAGGAGAAAGAAGATAAAAAAAGAAAGAAGAAAAGAAGAATGAATTAGGCTGGAATTGAAGGACTTAGGCAAGATTTGGAATTTCAATCATGGGCTTCAATCATAAGTTTTAATCATGGGTTTCAATCATGTGGCATTGATTTGAGTTTGGAGAAAATTAATTAAGTTGGAATTGATTTAGGTTTGATGTTGATTTGATTTGGAATTGAAGACTTGAAGAAAGAAAGTGAGGAATGTGGTTCAAACTATAGGGTAGGCAAATTTTTCTAAAACCCCTAAGGCATGACCTATTTCTTTAGCTAGCTCTTCTAAGTCTCTAGGGTTAGGTTGAGTGTCCACCTAATCATTAGATGTGTCTTAAGACTAAGGAACTCCTAAAGTCTAAGAGGAGTCCTATGTCTAAGATGGAGGGGTTGAGAGCTCATCATAAAAATGAGGTCAACAAGGATCAATCCACTATAATATCTCATGACATGGCAGACGCTATCTGGACAATTAGTGCATTGGTCCATGATTTTTCACAATTTGACATCACATTTATACCCCTCCGTGCTATGAAAGGACATGCACTAGCAGATTTCTTAGCACCACACCCACTTCTTACTGATTTTCTGCTTAGTGATGACTTGATGAACAAATCATGAACTTAGAGGACACTAGCATTCACCACTGGGTGATGTATTTTGATGGTGTAGTTTCCTTTCAAAAAGAAGAAGAACCATGACCTACTCTTCCAGGAAAGGTAGGGGTAGGAATAGTTCGCTTAACTCCAGACCACGATGTGATGAAATTCTCATACTATCTCTCTAATCCATGTACCAATAACGAAGCCGAATATGAGGCTCTGATTTCCAGTCTAGAGTTAGTCGTTACACTATGTGCCAAAAGTATCAACATCTACGTGCTCAAGTGGTCATCAACCATATTGTTGGGTCCTATAAGGTTCTAAAACCTAAGCTTCATCACTACCATGAGTACACCATGAAGCTGTTGGCCCAAATCCCTAAGGTCACTATCTACAAGATTTCTTGAGGAGAGAATGCGGTACCATAAGCTTTAGCTAAACTAGCTAAGGAGTTGGCATGTACGGAAGATGAGTCCATTCTAATAAGGGTCTACAATAGATAAGTTTTATCCCTTATTGATGCTGAAATCATAGAGAGATTCTCTCTTGAAAGGGAGGTTGCCATTTCCAAAGAAGATGATAAGTCAAATTGGAGGCAACCATTCATGGATTACTTGAACATAGGAAAATTACCTTAAGAGAAATCACAAGCCCATCAGATGAAACAGAGAGCTCTCTCCCATGCTCTCGTGGATGGCACCTGTTTTGACGGTCTTTCGATCATATGTGGTTATATTATTTTTCCAAACACGAAGCCCATAAAATTATGATTGAGGTACATTTAAATATATACAGAGCGCATCAATTCAATCGAAGATGAAGGGAAAGATCAAGATGCTAGGATACTACTAGCCTGGGATGATTACATACTGTATGGATGTAGCTAGGAGATGCCATCAATGTTAGGTACATGGTGTAGTCTTGCACCAACCACCCAACATTCTACACCCTACATTGGCCTCACGGCCATTCGAGGGTTGGGGTACCAACATAATGGGTCCTATTGATCCTCCTTCTTTTAAGGGTAATCAATTCATTTTAGCTGGTACTGACTACTTTTCCAAGTGGGTAGAGGTAATCCCACTCAGAGAGGTTACAACTTAACATGTGCTCTAGTTTTTCAAGAACCATATAATATATAGGTTTGGGGTTCCTCGATGAATTATATCAAGTAATAGTACTACATTAAAAAGCACCAAAAGTCAACAGCTTCGCCTAGAGACACAACATAGATTAGAGATACTATACCATCTGCTATCGAAGGGCAAATGGCTTGGCAGAAGTATTCAATAAAACTCTCATCCAAATACTAAAGAAGACACTCAACGATAACAAAAGATAGTGGCATGAGAAGTTATTTGAAGCTTTATGGGCATACCACACCACATATAGAACTCCAACTCAATCTACCCCGTTCACTACAGAGCAGAATGCCAAGTTACGGTTAGAAGAGCTCAAAGGTTTGGAAGAGAGATGCCTACGGGAATACCAGAATCTCGAGTTGTACAAAGGCAAGATGATTCAAGCTCACAATAAGCTGTTCCATCCTAGAGCTTTTCAAGTAGGAGAGCTTGTTTTAGTTTTAAAGAGACTGATTGTTGCCTGTCGAAAGATGGGAGGCAAGTTTGAACCCACTTGGGAAGGCCCTTTTGTCATAGAAGGCCTGCCAAGGAAGATCTTATCAACTTATTGACTGTAAAGGGGAACACTCGATGCTTCCAATCAATGGGCTCCATTGAAGAAATATTATCCATAAGATCATCTTTGAAAATAATTATCTTCAAGATTCTATTCAATTCATCAAAATATTCACTTCATTCAATGTGTTGTTTGCTTGTTTGCAAATCTTCCACGATGTGTTTAGGGTAAGTGTAAGAGAACTCGAGCGGCATCCTATCCTTATTTCTCAACACAAACCCATATCTTTTATCTCAGGCTATTTTTGATGTGGGAGCAAGACCCCTATGGCACTCACTCATTAGCTGCTCTAGGTGAGGTTAACATACTACTTTGTTGGTGTGTCACCCCAATAGTCACTTGTTGGGTGGATGTGAGTCCCTGCGCTTTCTTCTAACTTAACCATTATAAACTAATGAGTGCCTTGTTAGCTTGCCTTGTGAAGCCGGTAAGCTACCTCATGTTGACTTTATTTAAGAGGATGTAAGCCTACATGCTTTCTTCTTGAACTAACCATCATGAAGTAACTAGGTCGAGTATATTTGAAGTTTAGGATAAGTCCCCCAATGAATTCTTTTCTCTCAACTAATTTTGAGTTGATATAAGTCCCCTAGTGGCATTCATTTATAATTTCCCTAGGTCGGATAACACCTATCGAGTAGAAGATAGACTATCCTGGCAATCAGTTCTGCTATAAGAAGATGTGAGTCCCCAATGCTTTCTTCCTAGGTAGATTATCGCAAACCGATGGGCATCTTAGGTTGGTTGATGTTCACTATGCGGACAGGGACTCACCCGGTGGATACACCACTCTTGGCAGATGTGAGTCCCCACACTTTCTCCTTGAGTTGAACACCAAATACCTATAGGCCTTATCTTCTTTAGGGTTCAGGATAAAGCCATTAGTGGCCCCTCCTCTATGAGTACTCTACTTGGATTGCATTCTTTGTGACCTCATTTAGACACTACTCGGGTTACTCTTGGATTGGACAATCCCCCTTTCCTAGTAGCCACCCTGTGGTTGGAGAATTTGTTCAGCGGATGTACAAATTCTCCTTTGGACCAGTAAATCTGAGATAGGTTTAGGCTGATATAAGCTCCTTCTTAGTATGATCCCTTGTAAATCAACAGGGTCCATGATAAACAAACAAACAAATAAAAAAAATCTATTCTCTTTTGGTTTAGGAATTCAAGTCCCCAACAGCCCCTTTCCCAAGTAGGCATCCTATCTTTAGGGTAGTGTCTGCAAAACTCCCTATAGGAATTTCCTGACTACTTTAAGTTGAGATAAGTCCCTGGGTCAGCACTCTCTCAGTAGTTGTCCTTAGGTTAGGTTCAATCTATTTTGCCATAAATAGGTTGCCTCGATAGTCATTTCATTTTGGAAGATGTAAGTCTACTATGCATTCTTTCTAGTGTGACTGTCGCAAACCAATGGACAGCCCTAGGTCGGGTTGATATGTTACCTTTCTAATGTGTCACCCCAGTGGTCCTCTACTCAGGAAGATGTGAGTCCCCATGTTTTCTTCCCTAAATTGGCTGTTGTAAACTAAAAGGCACCCCTTTGGTTGGATTGTTTTCCCCTTCAGTTGGGGAAACTGCTCCCTTTGGATCGGTAAATCTGAAGTAGGCCAAGGCCGTTATGGCCCCTTCTCAGTGTGTCCCACCGCAAATCAACAATATCCATAAAAATAATTAAAAAAATGAATTTAATTTTGACTATCTTTGAGCTGATTTAAGTTCACCAACGGTATTCACTTAGTAGTCAGCCTAAGGTTGGGTTCGATTCATTTCCTTGCCAACTTATCACCCTAGTGACTGATCCCTACTTTGGAAGATGTAAGCCTACTACGCTTTCTTCCTAGTATAGATGCTACACAACAAAAGGCAACCCCTTTGGTTGGATAAGTCCTACTATATGGTTGGTAGACTACCCCTTTGGATTGGTAAATCTGAAGTAGGCCAAGCCCTATATGGCCCCTACTCAGTGCGGTCCTTTGCAAATTGACAGTGTCCATCTCAAAATTAAAAATCTAAAATTTCAAACAAAATCATCCCTCCTCCCTAGTGGAGTCAAATTAAATAATTAAATCAATAAAATTCTCTTCAGTGAGATGCAAATCTTCCTAATCTCCCTAGTGGAGTCAATTCAGTCCAACCCGAACCTGTTCCCCTAGTAGAAGGTTCACATCTTTTATCCCTAGTGGAATCTAAATTTTAAATCCCCTAGTAGATTTCACAACCTCTTATCCCCAGTGGATAACTTGAACCTTCTCCCCTAGTGGAAAGCTCACATACTCAATCCCTACTGGATCCCTCCTTCATTATCTTATGTTTTTGACATAAGTAGAGTCGCATCACACTAATATCTTGATTCCTTCTACACCTCGAGTTTAGGAGTAGATTGTTTCTGTTAGTGCTTATAATCGTTCGAGCATTGTTGATCATCTCGGTCAACACATATACATGTAGTATGCCTTGTGAGTCACACCACACCTATTGGGCCCCCTTTATTGACCTCACTTTTGGAGTGAGCTTTCAACTTCTTCAACTTAGACATAAGACTCCTCCAGCGATTAGGTGAACACTTAGCCTAACCCTAGAGACTTAAAATAGTTAACCATAGGAATAAGTTATGCCTTAGGGGTTTAGGAAGGTTTTCCTACCCTAGCTTGAACCTAATCCTTGCTTCTCTCCTTCAAACCAATCCAATTCAAATCTTAAATCAATTCCAACTGAATTCATTTTCTCAAATCATAAATCAATTCTAAAATCTAAATCATAAATCAATTTCAAATCAAATGATTGAAACCCATGATTGAATTCAAATCCCAAAATCTTTCCTAAGCCCTTTGATTTCATCATATGGACTTAGCTCAAAACCAAATCCAAATCACTTCAAACTCAAATGATTTTCTCATAACCCATTTATATGTTCATTTATATTCATAAATATGAATGAAGTATAAATTCAAATAACCAAAACTGAACCTAAAATTATGCTAAAATCCAACTTATGCTCTTTCAAATTAAATCCTTGAATTTAGCCAAATCATTCTCAAATCAATCCAAACCCTTGGATTTTCTCTTCATATAATCACTCCTTCAATCACATGCCCAAATATAAACATAAACTACAATCACCAAACCAAAATCAAACTAACCCAAGTCAACCCCATGATCATCCTTTTGACTTGAAATTATCAAGTGAACTAAAACCCATTTGACCCCAAAACACTTACAATTAGATTTATATTTCCATCATAAGTCTATATGTGAGTTCAACCAAACTCAAATCAACCTTTGATCAAGCCAATTGACCTACTTAGGCTCACTTGACCCAAAGTGACCTAATGGACCTTTTTGAGCTAAGTTTTAATCCAACCCTAATTGGATTGAACTAAGCCCATCTAAGCCTCACATTGTGATCAACAATCATCCTAGAATGATCAATCACTCAAATTGGGTCAAACCAAGTCAAACCTAGCCTTTGACCAAGTCAACACTTAGCCCAAATGAATTCCAAACTAGCCAAAATCTACCATAGGCCAAATTGATTAAAACCATTGATCTAAATCAATTCATAATCAATGATTGAACATGACCAAGTCATCAATTGAGCCAAACCAAGCCTAATTGTCCATTTGACCTAAGTTGACCCAAATTGACCTAAAAAAGCCAAAATGGGTCAAATCTTGATCTAAGCCAAATTGATTGCAACCAATGAGTCAAATTCATTCCAAATTGATTGTTGAACTTAACCAAAGCTTCAATTGACTAATTAGACCCAACCTAGCCCAATTGGCCATGAACCCAACTTGACCTAAAAGGATAAATCTACTTGAAATCCAACCTAATCATAATTAATTGAAGCCAAAGCTTGCAATACATTTCAAATGATCAGCCAAGCCTAAACCAACCCATGACCCAACCCAATTAGGGCAAATGGGTCAAATTGGTTAACTTGACCCATTTGACCTAAATGAACCTAAATGAACCAAAGATAAATCTAAACCAAATTGAATCAAACCAATGACACCCATAGGCTCCAAATGATCATTTAAACTTGACCTAACCCATGATTTGACCCAATTTGACTAATTGGTCAACCTAACCTAATTTGACCCAACTTGACCTAAATAGGTCAAATTGAGCCAATTTAAATCAAATGAACTCCAAATCACTTGAACTTTGGCCCAACCCATTTTTAAATCATTTTAAATTTGCCCAAATCAAACTCATGGCCAAAGGCCACTTTGACTTTAGGTCAAAGGGTATCCTATGACCAAATTCACTTAGAATTTGGTCATTTTTATCTCAAGGCCACTTGGCATCCTCCTAGTGGTACACATGGACACCAAGGAGGGTGGTGAACATAACCCAATGAGCTTGGGTGGGCCATGACTTAAGCCAAGGACAAACTGACCCCTATAATGGAAATTGAATACTTAGATCACTAAATGCACTCACCAAGCACATGGCCATCCACTCTCCTTCCTTCTACTACCCAAAATAACCCCACATGGGGTGTTTGGCAACCAAAATCAATCAACCAATCTCACTCATTGACCAAAAATAACATTTTAGCCTCTCACCATCTGATCCAAGGAGGTGGAGATATACTCCCCCTCATTCCCACACAAACCACAAGCACTCATTTCCACAAAGCTAAGAAGATTTAATCAAAGCCTCCCCAAGATTTTCCAAGACATTCCCAAGCTCCCTTGATTTCCTATTGTCGATTTCACTCAAAGTCAAAACAAGGTAGATAAATCTCGAGCTCAACTCATCCAATTCTCCATCAAAACCAAATTAATCTTGCAAGCACCATCAATGGACTTCGTCGAGCTTAACTAAGTCATTTCCGAAGTATCCAAGTCACGGGAAGCATCACCTTGATCAAAATTGATTTCCATTGATGTGGAGCTTGATCAAAATTGATTGCCATTAATTTTGCAAGCACCATCAATAGACTTCGTCAAGGTCAACTAAGTCATTTCTGAAGTCTCCAAGCCACGGGAAGCCTCACCTTGATCAAAACTGATTGCCATTAATGTGGAGCTTGGTCAACCGAATGATCCTCTTCAAATCAACACCTAATTCCTTCAACAGGGCTTCATATCTACTAGAAGAAGCTACCTCCTTCATTGGAAGCATCGATGATAGCCTCCTGCTAGGTAATTGCTCAAAACTGTAGCCATAGGAATTTTTTCTTAGGCCTTTTTGAAGAAAATTATCATCGCTTGTGATCTTGACCATTGGATGTGCATCCCCCCTCCTTCCAAGGTGTAGGATCATTTTGATCCCAATCTGAGCTCGGGTGAGCTCAAATTGAATGAAGAGAGATGAACAGTGTTCATTTCTTGTCGCTCGCGAAGGAGAAGGATCACACACCGTCTATTCCACGTGATTGGTATGAAAAACTGTAATTAGATCATGATAGATCCCCTTTGATTTAAGATTAGATTAGATAGCCCATAGAGAATACTGTGTCAGTCCAATCTTAGATTAGACAGCCCACAGAGAAAGTTCGTCCGTCGCCGGCTGACTCAACTGACAGATGTGATAACTTAAATAACCAATCCTATCAGGCCACATGGAAAGCTGTTAGTCTCCACATGGCTTGATGGGATTAGGGTTTAATTAGCTTTAATTAATCTAATTTTTAATGGAGAAACTTTCTAAAATCATAACTAATTGTAGAGAAATTAAAAAAAAATACAAAATCAAGCTCATTTTAAAGATAATTTAGAGAAGAATAATATAAAATTAAATCCAATTAAGTTTGAACAGTAATTTTCACTCAATTTGGGTTTTATTAATAATGTAATTAAGCTAATTACTCCTTAATTACTTTAACAATTAATTCCAAACTTCCTGAGATTGATTAGTGGATGACCTTTGCCTCCCATGATTTTCTTAGAATTTATTGCGGGATAAAGTAAGGGCATTACTTTTTTCATCTTTAATCCATCTCTTAAATAATTAAATGATTAATTAACAAGTTAAACATTGATAAATTCATTAATTAAGCTTGTTAATCATCATGAAATAGTGAGTGGACTTAGGGAATGAGATAAGAACATCTTTTCCAATCTTTTCCCGCAAGTCCATTTCATTTGGATAAACACTTAATTAAGTTGTAATAAATTAATGGATTAATCACTTCATTATTTAATTCAATTAATCAAACTCAAAACTAAATCACTCCAGAACTTAATCACTCACTTATTAGGTAGATTCTTAGGTGTTCAACAACCTAAGAGAATTCCAATGAAAATTATAATCAAACTACATGTGTAGGATGGTTATGAAAGTACTTAATTAAATCCTTTAGCTTAATTAATCAATAATTGTGAGCCAATTGTATTAGGTCCCTTCATTTCTTTCTTAGGTGCATTGCTACTTTAATTTCCATGTGGTTGCATATCATATATTGGCTCATAATTACTTAGATAATTATGTTAAAGTGGTATAGGTAAGGGGAAATTAATTGATTTGATTCATACCTTAAAATAAACAAAATATAAAATCAACCTAACAAAAACAACAACAACAACAATAAGAAGCCTTTATCCCACTAAGTGGGGTCAGCTATATGAATCCTTCATCTCCATTGTGTCCTATTATGTGTCAAATTCTCATTAAATTCAAGTATACTAAGGTCATTTTTTAGACATCTTAGCCAAGTCTTTTTAGGTCTACCTCTACCTTTCTTAACATAAGGCAAATCTATTGCATCTACTCTCCTAACCGGGTCATCGGACGCTTAATGTGGCCAAACCATCTAAGGTGACTCTCTCTAATCTTATCTGCCACTGGAGCTACTCCAACTTTTTCCCGAACATACTCATTTCACATTTTATCTTTAAGATTAAAGCCACTCATCCACCTGAGCATCCACATCTCTGTAACACTTAACTTAGTCTTATGCTTCTCTTTTATTGGCCAACATTTTGCACCATAAGTCATTGCAGGTCTTACCACCATCTTATAAAATCAACCTAATTGTTCTAAAATTAAACTAAACCAATTCACACATGGGGGAAATGGGTTAAGACCAGCAAACTCTTTTCATATTTCCTAAGTCAAATCAAATTCAAAATAATAATAATAATAATAAAAATAATAATAATAATAATAATAATAATAATAATAATAATAATAATAATAATGAAAATCTTCTTAAGGAATTTTGATTCACTTTAAATGATCTTATTTGGTTTGATTGTCCTTAGGAGTTAATTAGGGTGAATGAAGCCATGTGCTTACATCCCTTTATTTCTTTCCAATCATGCTAGATATTATTTTCCATATGAAATCATGCATCCATTTCTTTTGAAAAAGTAATTAATAAAATGTTTCCTTTTATGTCAAATTGCATGTTTTGGCTAAAGTTTAGAATATGTGTGGCTATTATCACTATTAAATCAAAATTTATTTTCAAAACCTATAAATCAAAGATTATGAATGAAGTGATGCTACTTATGAATATTTATAAACTTGCATGTGATGATAGCTTAAGATGTGTATTATGAAGTGCTCTTTTCTTCTCTTAACATGGATTTACATAGGATTTGCAAAGTGTATAGTTCATTTGAAAAGAACACAATACTTGCCTAAATCTATTCCTATGCATTTCTATGTTATAACTTAAGAAGGATCTTCATACTACACATGTAAATTATACAACCAAATAAAACATAATTTTTTTTGCATGGATTTTCTCATTTTTGTAGTTTTGTACATCTACATATATTTAAGTAAAGTGGTATATTAGTCTGGATATCCCGGGGCTGCGAGGGTTTAAGTAGCCCTAAGTAGGTCTTATACCTTACGTCCTTGGTGTAGAAAATAATGGCATTGTACTCACTTATAGCTTTTAGACATGTGAATGTGCATTTTGCTAATGGATGGAAAATTCTCTTTTTCTACATAATAAAGGCATGCATCAATGAAATATCCAAATTTCCAAATAACATCTCTTTGCATTCATCATCAAAGTGTGCAAAGATTTGCATTGCATGTATATGTATGCTTAGGTTTATTCATATGCATGGTATACAAGGTGGAAAGAAATAAATGGGAGTATATTATGTGGTAGTAATCCACCTGAACTAATCTTAAGATGTCTCTCTTATTAAATAGGGCTATTTAGAATGAATCTAAACTTAAGGTTAATTAAAATACATAATAAAATATTCACTAAAGGAAATTCATTAATGAATCTACCTTAGAAATGCCTTAAGGTTGGGATGAAAGAGAAGTTCTCATCTCTTTTCTTCTCTTCATAACTTTTAGTCATTAAGTGTAGGTCCATTCAAACCAAATCAAATCACCAACTAAAATTAACAAATCAACTAAATCACTTGAAATGAAACCACCACCTAAATTGAATCCTTCACACTTAGAAACTTTCAACCTTAAAGCCTAGCTAAGACATGCCACACAAGCCTTAAATGACACACACAATAGACTAAGTCACCATTTCTAGCTTTAGGCTAGGGCGGTGCATGGTTTGATGTAAGATTTACTTTTTTCTTGCTTATTTTAGCCCATAACTAATTTTCTCATGCATTAGGCAGATGAAATCCCATAAGCTTGTGTAAAATAAAAATGTCCAAAAATCAAAATAAAACTTGACAAAATTTGCATTAGATTAAGTCATGAATTCATGCCCTTCATGATCTAGTCTATTAGGGAGTGAGTTTTAAGGACTTAGTCTCCTTTCTAAATAAACAATAGCCTAGCTATCTTGCAAAGCATAAAACTTATCTACATGTATTTAAAACTGTAGGAGGAGTTAGTTGGCGTCCACCTTAGGTGGTTGTAAGTCTAAGAGTCAAGTCGTTAATTCTCTCTTGAGATAAACCATATACTCATTCTTACCTTAGATTTAGGTCATGCTTTGGCCCTCGCCAAAGCTCCCTAGATTTAGGAATCGAGGTCCCTGTTTTCCTTTGCGGCTATAAGCATAAATCCTCACCTCTTATGCATTTCCATGGTCTTGTATTGTTAAACTATAAGTTCTAAATTTCTAATAAAAATTTAACTCAAACATATATTCCTCTTTAACTTCAAAAATATAAAGCCCAACCATAGGATAGCTTGGGATGCTCACTAGATTTCCTAGTATCATAAGCATCCCCTACTCATCTCCCTTTGGTTTCGATAATAACTCCCTCCTTTTGATCAATCCCACTTTATTTTCTAAAAAAAACCAATTGATTGACATTCCTATCTTTGAAATCTTTGGAGACAATGATCATTTACTTTAATAGAGAGTATTCTTAAGTAATCTTATTTCTTAAGATGAAATTAACTATGAGGGCTTGCCTCCATAGGGAACTTAACGAACCCAACTTAAAATAAACCTTACTTTACATTTTTTATATAAAATATGGGGAAAAATCTCTAGTACATTCGAAGACCCATTATCCCTAGGAGTCCTTATTAGGTAATTAGGTCCATTATAGGATGGTGACTTCTGTCTCTCAAGATAGTACATCATTCCTTAATAGCACAACCGATCACCCTAATAATTACATCTGCAGATTTATGTGGTGTCCCAATAAACACATTTAATCACATCAATCAAACAAAAAATAAATACCATAATAAGCTATAAATAAAATCAAGGATAACCAATTAAGGTTCGAGACATGTGGTTCAAGGAGGTTGAGATATTGTAATAACTATTTATGAATTTTAAATGCATTAGTTGATCTTAAAGTATTACTAATTAACATTAGTTTGTTTTATATTACATAAGGATTTCAGCTGGTTGTCGGAGAAGAGCCATAAGATTAAATTAAATTTTGAGTCTAGAGGCGATACCCGCTTGAGCAATATGTTCACAAACATACAGAAGTCTTGGCAAAGAACTCTTTGAATTAGAGAGGACTTCATAGAATATGGGCCTCTCTAGATTATGTTCATAAGAGAGAGCAGACGAAGCAAAATTGAGCATTTGATTATGGGTTGGCATGGACACCTCTCTACATAGTTTAGGTTCAATATTGCACATTGGTCATAGACAAAGGATGGTAAGTCATTTGTTACTTTTATTAATTCAACTTATAATCATAATAAATTAATTTTATTGGAATGTTTATAGGCTAAAGTTCTTGGTAGAGAGCCTATTACAGCTGAATTATATAGTATAACACATAAGCATTAAGCTGAACAACAATGGGTTGATATTTGATTACGTAAGGCATACGAAAGTTAACTCTTAATTTCTTGAATTATAATTTAATTAATAATATATTATGGTTAACTCACATTCTAATTATTCATAGGATGACTACATGAAGCTGAGGAAGTTGCTAGTCAGGGTTGTATTGGTGTAAGAAGTTCTAGTGGACAGTTAGAGCAGTCACAACATGACATGAAAAGAGGCTGTTGGAGGAATGAAGAAGGGATAGATTTATGGCCTAGGCTCACAGGGATTACCATTCGATGCATGCCATTTGTTCTTTGGAATGAGCAGTCAATCGATTGACTAGATTGTTTAGAGGCATATCACTGTGATGACCGTGGAGGTAGAAGCAAGGATTACTGCTCAGATGGAATCCTAGATGGCTGCAGTGGAGGTTAGAATGGAGAAGATGCATTGAGATAGCTGCAAGAGGAAGGAGCTAGTGGTGGAGGCGAAGGAGGAGCACAATGATGAGGAGGAGGTTGATTAGGATAAAATCTTATTTGTGCATTTCTTTTCATTTATAAATAATTTATTTGAGATGTTGATATTTCAAACTATTTTATTTAAATATTTGAAATATTATTTTATTTAGATGTTTTTCAAAATATTAGTAATGAAATGAAAGAAATGATTGAGATTAGTTATTTATTGGTCTTATATGGATGTTAAGGGTATGTTATTATCAGTTAAAAAATTATGAAGTTATTTTGTGATTCTTCTATAGGTGTAAAAGTTAGAGCATATGCAAAGCATTGAATTTTTTTTAATTATGTTTAGATTTTAGGCAAACTTCTAATGGATTTTCCATCGGTAAGATTGATATGAGGCGTCGACATAAAAAGCTACGGGAAAATTTTTGACATGACTATTTTTGGTGGACCATTCCCGCAACTCTGCCAAAAATGTCACTAGAAATGGTCATGTCAGAAATTTGTATCGATTCAAGTTTTGATGACATTTCTAGATGATCTTTCCACTGGTTTGTTGACTTCACTTTTGGAGTGAGCACTCAACTTTCTCATCATTGACCTAGGACTCTTATAGACACTAAGAGCTCCTATGTCTTAAGACACTTCTAGTGATTAGGTGGACACTTAACCTAAGCCTAGAGACTTAGAAGGATTAGCCATGAGAATAGGTCATGCCTTAGGGATTTAAGAAAACTTGCCTACCCTATGGATCAAACCAAATCCACGCTTCCTTCCTCAAACCAAATCTTAAATCCAATTCAAATCCAAATCATAAATCAATTCCAAATCAAATGATTGAAACCCAAGATCAAATTCAAATTCCAAAACCCTTCCCAAGCTCTTTGATTTTATCTTATGGACTTTGCCTTAACCAAATTCAAATCAACCCTAATTTAATTGATTTTCTCAAATCTAATTCCAACCCAAATTCCAAATCAAGTGACTAGAACCCAAAATCAAATTAAAATTCCAAAATCCCTTCCTAAGCCATATGAACCACCTTCATATGCTTAGCCAAAACTTCCTTTAAACTAAATCAAACTTGGTTGATTTCTTTATAAATAAAACATTCCTTCATTTATATTCACAAATATAAATGAAATCCAAATTCAAATGAGCCAAATCAAATCAAGCTAAATCAAACCAAATTAAGACCTTTCTTAAGCCATATGGACTTACCTCCATAAGCATAACCAAATCTCAACCCAAATTAGTCCAAACTCAATTGATTTCTTTATAAATCAATCATTCCTTCATTTATATTCATAAATATAAATGAAACCTACCCTTCAATGACCGAAAATAAATCAAACCAAATCAATTCCCTACATAAGCCCTTTTGACCTACATCCTTAAACTTGGTCAAATTTGCTTCCAAATCACTCCAAACTCAAGTGATTTTTCCATGAATCATTTTTACCTTCATTTATATTCACAAATATAAATAAAATATAAACCCAAATGGCCCCAAACTTAAATCAAATCAAATTTCCAATTTTAGCCTTTTTAGCCAACTTCTTCAATTTGGCCAAATCATATCCAAATAGAGCCAAAACCTACGGATTTCTTCATGAATTAATCATTCCTTCACTCACTCACCCAAATATAGACATAAATTACAATTATCAAATCAACTAAAGTCAACCCAAGTCAAGCCCAAGTTAGCCTTTTTGACTTGAAAACTTCAAATGAGAAAAAATCCATTACATTCCAAATTGATTGTAGTTGGATTTATATTTCAATCTCAGGCTCATATATGAGTTCAACTTGAATCAAACCAAAACCAAACTAATTGACCCATTTAGGTCCACTTGACCAAAGTGACCTAAAGACCCTTTTTCCAGCCAAGTTCTAATCCAACCCAAATTGGATTGAACTAAGCCCATCCAAACCTCATATCATGATCAACAATCATCCCAAGGTGATCAACTATCTTGAATTGGGTCAAACCAAATCAACTTGGTTGTTTGACCAAGTCAACCTTTAACCCAAATGAAACCTAAACTAGCCAAAACACACCATATACCAAATTGATTGAAACCATTTATTCAAACCAACTCACAATCAATGATTGAACATGATCCAACTCTCAATTGAGCCAAACCAAGTCTAATTGGACATTTGACCTAAGTTGACCCATATTAGCCTAAAAAGCCAAAATGGTCGAATCATGATTTAACCCAAATTGATTGCAACCAATGGCTCAAGTTCATCCCAAATCAAGTATTGAACTTGACCAAAGTTATAGTTGAGCCCCATTTGACCAATTGGTCAACTGACCCAACCTAGCCTAAATTGACCTAAATGGTCAAATTGTATAAAATCCAATTTAAATCCAAATCAAATCAAACCAAATCACACAATCATTTTCAATTAACCAATTGAACATGAACCAACACCTAACCCAACCCAATTTAGTCAAATTGGTCAAATTGGTCAACTTAGCCCATTTGACCCATTTTATTTCAAATGAGCCATAATCAAACCTAAGACAAATTAATTAAAACCACTTGAACCAAAACTCTTTAAATCATCATTTAAACCAAACCCAATCCTTGGTTTGACCTAATTTGACTAATTGGTCAACCCAACCCAACATGAACCCACATGAACCCATTTATTTTAGCCCAGAGTGGACCGACTAAAATTGAAGGGAATTAATCATTGGACAAGCCCTTTTACATTGGCTTCTTTCCATAAGAGGCAATGTCCACTTTCTCCTCTCTTAGGTAGCTATCCCATTACCAAATGGGGTATGCCTAGCCTCCCTAGCCCACCCTAAGCCCACTGGATTGGCCATGGACAAAAGGAAGGTGAACCAAGTCACCTCCCTTCATCCCCGAGCACCCAAAGGACCATGCAAACTCAATCCCCCATATATTGCCTTGGGCTGCCTACCATAGCTTCCTCCACTCATGGCATGCTACTTGGAGTTGACTGAGACCCCTCTGATGTGAATTGGTAGAAATTTAGGGACAGATCCCATCCATCCATCACACGTGATTGAGGGGTATACTCCCTCAATTCGAGAGGGATTCATCACCATTCACACTAGGTGAGTTCCTTGAGTATTTTTGAAATCCCAAAGAGCTTCCTAGAGCACCTAAACCTCCCTCGATCAGAATTTCCCCTCTGCATGTAAAACTGAAACATGGCATCCCCATTCTAATTCATACTTCTTCTCCACTCAACCAAATCTCAATTCCTCTTACCCACACCATCACCACACCTCAGCAATACCAAATCATTTCCCAAGCTTCCAAGCCACCAGAGGTCTGAGTTTGATCAAAGTCGAAGCTCCTACATGCGTGAGTTGGTCCATCGAGCGATCTACCTCAAATCAAAGCTTGTGCAACTAAACATGGCTTTATTTCTATCAAATAAAGCTTCTTAATAATTGGAATCATAGGACACAAGCTCTGGTGATGTAATTTTTAAAGATCGATCTTTGTATGAAAATGGGTTGGTATTTTGTTAAGGAAAGTTCCATGTCATGAGATCTCCACCATTGGATTTCTTTATTTTGCCTCCCCGAAGGTGTAGGAGTGATTTGATCTCCATTCAAGCTCGAGTGAGTTCACATTGAGAGACGAACGATGGATGGTCTTCGTCTCTTGCCGCTCGGGAGGAGATAGATCAAGGGCCGTCCATTCTGTGTGATCAGAATAGATGGCTCTGATTAGATCACACATAGATTTCTTTCTATTTTCTACTTAACCATGGGATTTAGGGGGATGACCTCTGCCTCCCCTATTTTTCTTGGAATTTGTTGGATAGTTAAATAGGGAAATTGATTGATTATGCATTAATTACTCACCTACCTTAATTAATGATAATTAAATAAATGAATAGTGGATTAATTAATTAGTTAAACTTATTTCCATCTGTTAACAATGAAAAGTCTTAGAAAAATGGTTTAGGTTTACTCTTTATGACCATTTTGTTAAACCTCTTCATTTATTTCAAATTAATTAAAGTTTAAATAAATAATTATCCACTTAATTAATCAATTAAAAGAAAAGGGAGTCTATTTATTTCAGAGCCTAATTGATTGTTTGTAATGACTTAGGGATTGGGATTGAGGCCTCTTCCTTGATCTCTTTCCCTAAGTTAATTTCATTATCCTAATTAAAATATAATCAAAAGACTTAATTAACCAATTAAGGGATTAATTAAATTAATTTAAAATCTAATTCATTTATAATTTTGATTGATCAACCTTGGGTAGTTCTTTAGATGTTTAATAGTCTAAAAATATTTAATGAAATTATGATTAGCTTACATGTGTGAGAAAATCAAAAAAGTAATTAGACAAATCACTTAAGATTAATTAACTATTAATTATGAGCCAAATGCATTAGGTCCCTTCCATTTCTTAGGAGCATTTCTAATTTACTTTTCTATATGGTTGTGTCTCATGTTGGCTCATCATTATTTAGTTAATTAAGTTAAGTTGATGTAGGCAAGGGTTTAATTAATTGATTTTATTCATACCTTAACTTAATCAATCCATAAAATTGATTTAATTTCTTTTTATTAAATCAAATCAACTCACACATATGGGGAATGGGATTAGGATTACTAGACCTCATTCACATTTCTTAAATCAAATAAAACATAAAGATCAAAAATAATTGTAAGAAAATTTGGTTTATTTTCAATGATCTTATTTAATATGATTGTCCTTATGACATAGTTGGATTGAATGAAATTACATGCTTGTGTTTCTTTATTTCTCTCCAATCATGTTAAAATATTGTATGCCACTTATAGCCATGCATTCATTTCTTTCAAAAATTAATTAAATATTTCCTTTATGTCAAATTTTCCTGTGTTAACATAATTAAAAATATGTGTGGCTATTATCACTATTAAATCTCAAATGTATTTTCAAAAGCTTATTAATGAATAATAATATATATATATTATTACTTTAGTTACATATACATAGGAGGTGCATGTGACTATAAGCTTAGTTTATGAAATGGGGTCTCTTTCTTTCATTCATGTGTTGATTTGTGTAAGTGAGAATGTTAATGGGTATATTAGTCTGGACATTTCAGGGATGCATGACTTTAAGTAACCCCAAGGAGGTTCCTACTGCACTCCCCTGGTGCAGAACAATGGCAACGTACCCGTTTCATTTCATTTTTATGCATTTTTTACATTAGAATTTAGATAGAGCTTTAATTCATTCACACAGATAAATCAAATAAATCAAATATAATTTTTGCATGATTTTCATTCCTATAGTTGTTTATACATCCATATGTATTTAAGAATAGTGGTATATTAGTCTAGAAATTCGGGGACACACAACTTTAAGTAGCCCCAAGGAGATTCCTACCTTACTCCCTAGTGTAGAACAATGGTGACTTACTTGCTTAAAACTTTCATACATTTGAATGTGTGTTTAGCTAATGAATGAAAACCCCATTTTTCTATTAAAGAGACATGCATTCATATTTTTTTCAAGTGGTTGGATTGATCATTCACATGATTTAGAGTTCTTTTCTTATACTTTTGTATAAGAATTTAGATAGAACTTTAAATTAATATGAAAAAATAATTCAACCAAATGAAACATCAATTCTAAGTACATTTGCTTACATTCATCATTCAAGTGTGCTAAGATATAAATTGCATGTATATGTATGTTTAGGACTTAATCATATGCCTGCTAGATATGATGAAAAGAAATGAACAAATATGTGTTATGTAATAGTAATTAATTTTAATTAATCTTAATATGCCTTTCTGATTGAATGCGATTATTTAAAGTGAACCTAAACCTAGGATTAATCAAAATATGTAATAAACCATTCACTAAAGGGAATTCATTTAATTAATTTGCTTTAAATGTGACTTAAGGTATGGATGAAAGAGAGCGATCCTCTCTTTTCTACTCTTTATAACAATTAGTTGCTAAGTGTAAGCCAAGATAAAATAAAAAATATATATTAAGTAAAACTTGCAAATCAATTAATCCACTTAAAGTAAAACCATCCTTCAAATTAAATCCCTTCATACTTAGAAAATTACAAAAAAGCCTAGATAGAACATACCACACAAGCCTTAGTGCACACACATTAGATTAAATCACCACTTCTAGCTTTATGTTTGGGCGGTGCATAGTTTGATGTATATTTTATTTTATGATGTATTATTATAGACTTGATCTTAGGTGTATGCTTCGTAGACTAGATGTTAGGTCATGATTAGCCTTATCATATTTTTTGCAAGAGATTGTGCTTAAGGGGCGCTTAAAATAAATATAAATGCTCTCTTTCGAAGGTTGCTTAACCCCTAAGCATAATCTAAATTAGGATTGGTAGACTTGGTTACCCACATGCAGGGTGCTAAGTCCAAGTTATACGTATAACTGCTTGGGTTGTATGGTGTGTTTAGCTAACACTTGTCTTGCAGGCATAGTTAGATTTACTTTTACTATTTTTAATGTAATTATGCATTAGGAATTAGGATTAGTGTTATGGGGGATTAGGATGAGCGGTGACTAGAAGGCTTTATCTTGGGAGGCCCCGTGATGCCTTTGAAGCAAGCAAATCCACATGAAAAAATAGAGGAGATATGAAGATCTCCCATAACAGTTATTCATTTGTAATTATAATTATTCTTTCATATACTAGGATGCATATGGGTAGAGCTCGGCTACCCTTTTTTTTTTTCAAGTTGTACAGCAGTACCCGATCGCACCGGCCTGTTATTCTTTCACGTTGAGTTTTTAAATTGATTGATGCTTTATTTATAATTGTGTAATAGAAATGACATGTATTGTCTTAGTTTTTTCATATATGATGATTTAATATATGACCTGAATCCGCTTAGGCTCTTAGGGAAAAATAAACTTTTTACCCCAATCATAACTCATAATCTAAGTTTTTAAACAACTCATAACCTCATATAAAGTCTAGGTGTTAAATCAAGATAATTAAAAGATTTAGCAACTCCTTAGCTAAATATTGTACGCTTAATATCATGTATATCATCTTATTTTATTCTTACTAAGAGAGGGTTTCCATCCTTGAATGATAGGGGAAGACTTGACCTTTGAAGGTCTCCCTTGTGGTGGAAAATACATCTTTCTCTCTGATTTAGCCAATAACCTTATTTCATCATGCATTTAGACATATAAAATCATATGGTCTGTGTCAAAATAAAGAGTTAAAATCAAATAAAAATTATTAAGATTTGCAGTAGACTAAGTCATTATTCATACCCCTCATACTCTAGTCTCTTAGGGAGTGAGTTTAAGGACTTTAGTTTCTTTCTAAATAATGACATCCTAACTATTTTGCAAAACATATGACTTAACCACATGGTTTTAAAATGTAGAGGGAGTAAACTGATTGCCACTCCAGGCGGTGATAAGTCTAACAGTCTGGTGGTTTATCCTCTCTTGTGGAGGTAAACAATATATCTATTTCACCTTAGATTTAGGATGTGCTTTGACCCTCTCTAAAGCTCCCTAGATTTAAGATATAGATTTTCCATTAGGATACAAGCATAAATCCTCACCTTTAGGCATTTTCATAATCTTGCATTGTGGAATCATAAGTCCTAGCTTTCTAATAAATTTCAACTCAAATTCATAATTCTCCTTAATTTCAAATATATAAAGCCCAACCATAGAATATGTTGGAGTGCTCACTAAGTTTCCTAGTATCATGGGCACTCCCTACTCATCTCTTTTGACTTCGATAATAAGTCTCTCCTTTTGATCCATCCCACTTGATTTTCTAAATATAACTAATTTATTAATAGTCTTATCTTTGAAATCTTTGGAGATAATAATTGCCTACTTTAATCAGAGTATTCCTAAGGAAATCATCTTCCTTAGGATGTAATTAACTATGGGGGCTTTCCCCCTTAGAGAACTTTAGAACCCGGTTTAAATAAACCTTGCTTTATTCATCCATGTAAAGTAGGAGAAAAAGCTCTGGTATATTCGAAGATTGATCATGCTTTAGGAGTTCTTATTAGGTGATTAGTCGTTATAGGGTAGTGATTTCTATCTTCTGAGATAGTACACTATTCCTTGATGTCATACCCAATCAACTCAATAAGTACACCCTCAGATCTATGTGGTGTCTCCCCATACACACATACATCTCAAAAATAAACACCACACGGTGCATCCTTAAAATATTTTCGGCTGAAAATCTTTGAGAAATTATTTTCCATTAAATTTTTTGTCTACCGAAACTCATTTCGAACTAGAGTTTTACAGTTAGGGTGAAATCTGTCAGAAACATAATCGATCTTGGATTATTTCACTAAAAATTTGTAGTTTCTATAGTGTCACATGGTGAGTATGAGCCACATATGGATGCTGACATTAGTGCTCTGATTAGTTTTTCACCTTCAGTTGAATATAACTCAAGAGGTTGTAAAAAATGATCTTTGATGCTACAAGTGCTTAATTTATTAAAGTAACAGAAGAGAAACCACCAAACAAGAAGCTCAAAACTTCTACAATCTGCTACATATAGTACATTGACCACTATGATAAGGTTGCATGAACCACACTAAACTATTTATGGTTGTAATAATGCTAAGCATCAAAATTAAATATAATATATCACATGAATATTTTAACTAATTTACAGGGCTTCTTAAAGAGACCAAACAAAAGAAAAACTTATATCCAGTGGACTTTTACATACTAAAAAAATTGATGTGAAAGTTTGGTTGGAGATAAAAAAAATTGACTATTGCATCAATGGATATAAAATACAAATTCTGTGGGACATTTAGATTCAAGCAAAAGAGGACAAAAATAATGCAAATAGAAAGATGTTTCTTATGATCTATTATTCTATTTGCTGCTTATTTTACATTTTCAAAGGCTATATGCATCTATGTGTTCAACTAAGCATATAAGATAACACCATAAGAGAGTAAGAAATGCAAACATCCTAAGTCATCCATCAAATAGAGAAGTATGGAAGTATTTTGGCCATATTTACCTAGAATTTGTAGCTAAGTCACACAACGTTAGACTGGGTTTATGTGTTGATGTTTCATGCTATATAGTGGACTTCCTCACCTTATTCATGTTGGTAAATGATAATTATACCATATAACCTACTTTTAGAGATGTGCATGATTACACCATTTATGTTTCTTACTCTAAAATTTTTTGAACCATATAACTTTAAGAAAAAAAATGATATTTTCTTATGTAGCATTTAATTGATGAGTTAAAAATTTAATGAGATAGTGGTGTACTCATATATAATATCACTATAAAGCATAACGTTTAAATGAAGGTAGCTCTTATGTAGACTATCAATGACTTCTTTATGTATGGAATACTATCTCAATGAAGCACTATTGGAAAATGGGCCTATTTATATTGCATGAATTTGTCAAAGGCATTTACAATAAAAAATGATAGAAATAATTCTTAATTTGATTATGATTGTATGTTCTTCTATATTGATCTCCCATTCATAAGAAATAAGAATGCATTTATCAAAAATAGAGTTGCAAGTCCAAGGATACACCAAGATTAACTTATGATGAGTTATGGTAAATTATATGCTCTAACTCTCGCATTTCAGGATATGGTGTAAATCATAATTGGACTAGAAAAAGTATTTTATGGGATTTACCTTATTGGAGAACTATTTGATTAGGCATAATCTTTATGTCATGCATATATTAAAAAATGATAATATATTCAACACTGTGATGGATGTTAAGACAAAAAGTAAAGATAATGTGAAATCCATATTAGACATAAAGGAATACTACATAAGAAGAGAGTTATAGCTAAAAGAGACTACATGTGAAATTTTTTTGAAATATAATGCCAAGTGTTGCTTTACCTTTTATCAACGAAGAGTAGTTTGTGAATAGGTATAATCACTAAAGTTGCCAAATAGGTAAGCATCTAATTTGATAATAAGAAATATATTTGGAGTGAAAATTCATGATAGTCAAATTTCCTTGTAATGCCTATTGCTTGTTCCTTTTAGTGTTCTACTTGATTCAATTTTGAATTGTTAGGATTGATCTTAGTCTATTTTTCAAAGAATTTTGTTCATCTCGATTAAATATTGATGCTCTTAGGCAACTTGAAACCAACATTCCCCACATACTATGCAAGCTTGAGAGAATATTCTCCTATTTGTTTTTACTATACAGATCACCTACCAAAACATCTACCATATAAAACTAGGATTAAATGTTTAGTGTAGTATCATCGGATTTACCCTTTTATGAGATATCCATATATAATGCTTAATAATATTAATCAACTATTTTTTTAATCACACTTATATATGAAATTATCATACTTTTTTTAATAAATTTATGAGAACTGTGGAGAATAAAGTATGCCATGAAGGCTCATTATGTAAAGCTTATTTGGCTCAAGTGACTACAAATTTTTGCTCCTACTACTTCGAGCCACATGCATAGAAGGACGGCGTCGAAGGTTTTAGAGATTCACAAATGTGCTTTCTATTTTCTAGCAGTTTAAGTAGACACACTTCAAGATATTTAAACAATAAAGAGCTCAAAATTGTGATAGTCAATGTGCATCTCAACTACGAAGAAGCTCAACATTTTCTTGAGTAAGATTATCAATCTAATGTTATTAAATTTTAGGTTTTGACTCATATTTAATGTTTATCTTATCATGCCAATTTCAATTTTTAGTTCAAGTTATTCATAAACTCCTTGCATATGGATAATGCTACTATTATTAATAAGAAGGTTGAAGATGAATTCCTTATATGATTTATATCACATGCAAGTGATCCTAACTGTGATCAAGATTTATGTTAAATTCATAGGATGCACTTTCTTATATAACTCTATTTAATATGTTCATGATTAGAGTAATGGAGTGAAGAACTAAAAATTTTATGAGCTTACATGGGGACCCATGTGGTTGTGAATACATGACTAATTTTTAATGTGAATGGCTATATATTTTATATTAGTTCTTGATCATAGGGAAGAAAAACATATAACTCTATGTGTATGTTAATGTTAACACAATCTAATGATAAGTTAGATCACTATGGAATTATATAGAGGATTGTGTAGTTACAATATCCTAAATTGAATAAGAGAAATGTTTCTATTCTATTATGATTTGTTTGATCCTATTCCTAATATAGAAATAAAGATGGATAAGTTATATGGCATCGTAAAAGTGATAATAAGAAGAATATATGCTAAATTTGATCTCTTATCTTTACACATCAATCCACTCAGGTGTATTATCTTAGATATCTTGAAAGAATAAAAGAAAAATTAGATTGGATAGTGGTAGTTAAGATCAAGCATAAAGCAAGAGTTAAAGTACAAAATATTATTGATCTTTATCATTAAGAAGAGGAGATGATAGGTTTTAGGATTTCAAGTTATGTGTTTAGCCTGTAATAAGTTCAAAAGATATTAACAGTGATTATGAGGAAGTTCTTTAACATATGATGAGCACAATGACAAAGAAGAGGATTTGGAGATCTTAAATTCAACTTATAGAGAGTTATAAGAGGGAACTACTTAACATGTATGTTGAAGGTAGAAAATTCTTTTATTTTATTTTTGACAACTATTTAAACTATGCTTTACTTTTTAATAGATAAGATGCACTATTTATTTACTTTTTTAGATGTTCTATTTATGCATTATCGCTTTTTTAATTCTTGCAGACATTATATTTATGTTCTTTTTTTTTACTTCTACTAAACACTGCATTTATGTATGCATTATTTTCTTTGAGTTTAGTACATTTCTTTACTTTTTTTTCTTACTATTTTAAACATTACAAATTTATTTTTATTACAGATGGCATAATGTGGTGGTGATGATGGCCCTCATAAATTGAACATGAGCATTTTTAGAAGGAAGAAAAAGACTATTTTTTGGTCCGATGTACGAACTACCATTATTGTCACTGTGATGACCTCTATTTTGATCTTTCCATTTTGGATTACTGGTCATGCACATTCATCTCATTATCTAGAGCCTACTGATACTACATCATTCTACCCATTTCAGCCACACATAGGTCATAGAGAGCCTAGCTATCATCATCCACCACTGCATCAAACTGATCTATTAAAATCTACTAAACATGGTGGATTTGAGATGCCTACACCACACACTTTGATTATGCCTAAAGGAAATATATAAGTTTACATGTATTACTTATAATTTTGTAGATTTTTGTGGTGCTAACTTACTTTTTTTTGTAGGTTCATTCCTTCAAGGAAAGCACTGAATAAAATAAAAGATATAATAAAGAACAATTTTGATGCTCCAAATGTATCAAGGAAGAATGTATTAATAGAAGTGCTTGACATGTGGCTTAAGAAATTTGTGGTATTAACTAAGCTCTTTATGCTTATACAATATAATAGAATTTGTTCAAAGTTTATTGATTCTTATTAATATGTTTTATGTAATAGAAAAATTTTGGTGGTTGCTGGAATATAGCCAGAACATTAAAGAGAATTTTGAGTCAAGAGATGCTATCCATTTATGTGATGTTTTTAATGGACATAGACAAGCAAGTTGGACAAAGAGGATTTCAGAGGAAGTGTGGGTTGAGATCTATAAAACCTGGGCTTCTCTAAATTTAGTGCTCAATTCCTCACTTTGAGAATAGGAGAAGAATGGTAAGTCATTGACCACTTATGTTAATTAAACTTATAAGCACTATTTATTAATTTCATTGGTATGTTTATAGAAACAAGTCCTTGGAAGGGAGCTTATAATTATATAATTACATAGTATAATATATCAACACTAAGTTGACCAATAGTGGGTTGATGTTCATTCACTGAGAGTTTATGAATGTAAAATTTTTATTTTTGAATTACAATACTATTGAAAATATATTGTGTTTAAATAACATCATAATTTTTTTATAGGATGATCAAATGAGGTTGAAGGAGGTGTATAATTAAAGTTCAACTAATGCATGCAAGTCAAGTGGACAATCTGAGAATTTAGAGTTTGACATTTGAAGAGAAGCTGTGGAAGTAAGAAAAAAAAAAGAATATACAAGCTAGGTTTTTTAGGATTGACTTTGATGCGCACTACTCATTCTATAGAATGAGTAATGATTCAATTGATGAGCTATTTAGAAGGCATGTTTCTATAATGGCTGAGAACATGAGGCTCAGATAATTGCTAAGATAGAAGCATAGATGGCTGCCATAGAAGTATGAATGGAGAATATATTCTAGGACAGATGTGAGGGGAAAGAGCCAGTGGTGGAGGAGGAGGAGGAGGATAAGGCAGGCGATGACGATGAGTAGTTCTCTTCTTCTATTTCAATAAACATTTGTGTAAAGTTAACATTTTGGAACTTCTGCAATCAAATATTTGTTTAGAATTATCTTTCTTAATGATATGGACTTCTTGTGAAATTGTTGTGATCATATTAGAGTCAGTTGTGAATCAGTTGTTCAGTTATTATTTAGTATTATTCCAAGTGTAAAAAGTAGAACATATGTGACACTCTTTTCATTTTTTAAAATTTGTATAAGTTTCAATAGATTTTTGATGGATTTTCTATTACTATGGTTGATAAGAACCATAATGAGAATTTTCAATGAACTCAAAATTTTGATGGTAGGGTATTTGATAGAATTCCAGAGGACACCTACAGTGTGAAATTCCACCAAAAATTGTGTCAGATAAATTTCCAACAGACAATTCTTGAGCAGATATTCCTACTGTTACATCCACAGGTTCATCTAAGATTTCTAATGGAAATTTAGTTGGAAATCCGTATAAAATGATTTTTGGTGAATTTTTAGCTTGTTGGACTGCATTTCTAACCAAGGTTTTATTAATGGGAGTAAATCCATCGAAAACTTTCATTTTTAACAAAAAATGAGTTATCTTGACATATTTTTCCATTCAAAATTGGTTTTTTTTGGGTAATGTTATGTTCAATTGGAGACTTTCATAATATGATATATTAATTGGTTGGAGCAAAGCTAGAAAGCTAGCTTGCCTTTACTACATGGAGTTATCAAAAGCATTCATATTGGAACATGGTGGTAAAAAATACATTGCTTAATTGACATTGAATATTTTTACGAATGGATTAGGAATTTTTCAAAAGATAAAGATGCATTTAAAGAAAAAAAATTAAGAAATTAATACCCCTACCAAGATTAAGTGGACTTTAAGTATGATAATAAATTAGCATAATACTAAAAATTATTGACTCGCTTGGGTTTTAAGATGCACATTATGGTGTCAATTATAATTAGACTAAAAGGTTAATTTAATAAAACATATCTTAGATGATGTGATACATAATGAGAACTATTTATTTGACAATATATTCAACACTATAATGACTATAAAAAATAAAAAGAATTTAAACTAATAATGAATTTAATGAAGTACATAGAAGAAGAGTGGAGCAACAATTTGAAACCAACCTCTCAAGATAATTATCAAGATGTTAGTGAATCATAAACATCAAGAAAACTTAAGAGGAATCATGGCTTGTCATTAGTATGGCAATGAAAGTGTTGTTAGCCATGATGCTAAAATGTTGTTATTCATGCATGAGAAGACAATAGTAAGGTGATAAAAATGACAACAAAGAAAAAAAGGTTTGCTAGTTATATTGGTTTAGAGCATCATATCCCACTTTTAGAAACCATTATCTATATTTAGCTTATGATGTTACATTAGGTGAGGAATATGTGAGTTAAGTTGGCTCTTAACCCTAAATTATACAAAATTTATTTTATTTATGATGATATAAAGATTAATTTATGCCTTAAGAAATCTCCAACAATTTCCTTTATACTATATGATATACTCTTCATGATAGTAAAGCATAATAATCCACATTAAGTTATTTTCAACATGAATAGGTTAAAGCTTAATTTGATATTCATCAATCTTGATGCATAATTCAACCTGCACCTTAAACAAAATGTTAGCTCAAATAAATGAATACTATATGATTTTGATGATAAGATATCCCCTCACTCTTCCATTATAGCTTAGTAAGATCTTTGAACTGAAGCAAAGTTTAAGAACATTAAGTAAAATATATTCTTCATAACACAAGTAGAATCTACACCTATTTAGACAAAAATCTTTTTAAATTATAATTTTTGTGAGGGATCTACACCATAAGAGGAGTATCAACCAAAAATGTACACTAATTTTAATGAATATAGAAATCAAAAAAAATTTTAAAAAGACAACTACAATTAAGAAAATAGATTCTTTTAAGCCATAGTTTTTAGATTTCATGATATGTTAAAAAGCTCAAGTATAAATCCCATGATGTAGCAATATAAATAAAATTTAAGAATTTTTAATAGTTATTATTTTTTAAATTTATCAAACTCAAAAACACTAAAATTTAAGATAAAATTAAAAAATTAAATAAAATTAAAAAGTCTAATATTTTGCACAAAACCTTATTAGAAGATATAAATGTGTGTGAGAAATCACGTAACAAAAAATAAGTCCAAGAATGTGATAAAAAGGTAAAAGAAAGCATTACAAATCATTAAAAGTTAATTAAAATAATAAAAAATAAGTTCCTATTTAAACCATATGCTTTCTTGAAGGAGTTACTTTTTTTATCATAATCAATAGCTTATTACCATATGAAACTTCATCATTGACTTATTGGAAGTTAAGCTTTAGGACTATCAACTTTCTCTTAGAAGATATCTAGAATCGTAAAAGAGCAAAATTCTCTAATCAATTGAAATGATAGTATAACTCTATTATTTGAGGAGCATTAGAGCTTCATGATAGGAACATGAATAGTGAGCACTTTTCAATGGATCTTGAACATTAGTATTTGGATTAAATCTATCTAAATGTGGACAACAAACTTCATTTTGGAGGAAGCTTAGAGCCACATTATAAGGATTGTGAATCTTAGATCTCTTAATACCTTTCTCCAAAATTGCTTTAAGAACTTGACATATAAAAGAAAACATCAAATAATTAATGGAATTAACTTATGCCATCTCATATTATTCAAATTTTTTGGGCAAAATGACTAAAAATTTTCTTTTTAAAAGTCTATAAATTTGTCATATGTCAACACATTTAGGGTTTGTCCTTTATTAGAAAGAGTTATGAGACTCACAAACCTTGATCTTTATTTGTCATACATAATGTTGGCCTTCAATTATCATTAATTTAAGTCATCAACTAATGTTATTTGTGGCCAATGACTAATGCCAAAATCCAATGTCCACTAATGCCTACGCTCCTTATTGACCAATGTTGATGCTCATTATCTATAAATTCCAACTACTTGCCATCAATCAATGCCAACACTTCTTGTTATTAACTCACAAGTGTCATTTATTAGTAAGTATTGATGAATCTCATCACCACCTAGTTATTTATCTATCGACCATTATAAATGCTTGACATTGTCCTTAATATAACCTAAAGTTATCACATTATATAAGTTAATCATAATTATGCTTGGTTGTTTGATCTCTACTGCTATATTTGAATAGCCAAATTAAACTGCATTACATCACCTATTATTTATCATTGATCATTGTTTGATGCATGCCAAAAAATTATGCTCAACATCCATTAACCATTGATATTACAAGCTTTCTTTATCATGTAGTCACCTATCATATATGGAGAAATATTGAGTTGGTCAATGTTCCATATTAATTGTTACCTAGTTCCCACTAAAGTTTAACATATGCTAATTGTTAAAATCCAAATTTTTTTTAATTGGTTATTTAATCTCTCCTACTATATTGAGAATGATAAAGTCAATCGCCCGATGCCAACAAATCTTTAATATTCTTCATTAATCATCACCTAATGACCATCAACATCTAAAACTTAACTTCTTATTGCATAGTACTCCATTTTCAAATGACGAGTGATTAAGCCAATCACATTATTTGATCTTGACCATTCCTCTTTTATCATCAACTAATGGATGATAAAATGTCATGTTTTGCAATTGTCAACCATAAATGGTTGACATAAGCATTTACAATCATTAGGTATCCGCTCTTATAAGTAGACACTACAGGAAAACTACCAAATTTTGATGAAAATCATGCGAAATCCCTTGGAAATATAGATTTTCAATAGATTTCACCCTGCCGGTGAGACTTTGGTAGGAAATGCATTTCAATAGCTACAAATTTTGAAAAAAAAGTGTTTCAATTGAATTTTTTATGCAAATCTGTTGGAAATAGTTTTACAAAGAACTAATAGAAAAACTTATGAAAAAGCTAGCCATAGGGGAATTTCCACTAGGAAATAGAAATTCCTCGACAAAATTTCCAATAAATTCTGCCAAAAATTTCCCACGGTAGATTTTTGTCAAAAATCCACTAGAAAGATTACCGACAAAAATTTCTTGTCCTCTAGAAGCCCCTATGATGGGTTGTATTCCCTAGAAATGAAAAATCCATCGAAAATTGGAATAGATTTGAAAAAAAAATAAAAGAGCATTGTATATGTTATAATTTTTACACTTGCAAATAAAAAAAATAAATAGTGACTCTATAATTACTTCGCAATTAACTATAACATACTCACAATAGTTATACAAGAAGTCCATACCAATAAAAAAGATATGTTCAATCATTGTTTTTCAATCCAGTAGTTCTAAAATATTGAAATTAACCAACAATTTTAAAACATTGAAATTACATAGTTCTAAAACATTAACATTTCAACAAATCATCTAGTAACTTAAATTAAATAATGACAATAGAATCATATAAATATAAATAAAAATAGAATGCTAAAATTAGTAATAAAAATACAAGTATAAATAAAACTAGTCATCATTAGTCTCCTTGTCCAACACTATTGAGTCCTTCCCCTTCCATCTATCTCTATGCATCTTCTCTATTTTGGCCTCGATGGCAGCCATCCAAGCTTTTATTTGAGCAATCATCCTCATCTCTATGTCATCAACCATCACCACAACACACCTTCTAACTATCTTATTAATCAAATCACTGCTCATTCTAGAGAATGAATGATGTTTATCATAAGCCAAGCCCTATGAGCCTAAGCTATATATCCTTTTCCTTTTCTTACCTTCAAGAGCCTCTATATGTCATACTCTGACTACTCAAACTATCCACTAAAACTACCTGCACTGGTAGAGCTTCAATTAGTAATCTTCTTTAGCCTCTTGTAATTGTCCTACAAGAAATTATAATATTATTTAAAGAAACATATTTTAATAAAATTATAGTTCAAAAATAATATGTTAAGTTACATAGGTTCTTTGTGACCGAACATCAACCAACCATTAGTCAACTTAATGCTGATGTGTTATGCTGTGTAATTTTACAATGGTGGGCTCCCTTCCAAGAACTTTCACTTGTAATTACTCTAATGAAATAAATTAAGCATGATAATGAATTTAATTACTATAAGTAATAAATGACTCATCATCTTTTGCATGTACTTTATGTGTGGAACTTAGCCTCCAATATGTAGAGAGCTGCCCATGCCCCTATAATCAGATGCTTGATTTTGTTTAGCCCACTCCCTCTTTTGAATGTACTTTGGGGAGGCCAAAGCTCCATAAAGGTCAATCCATACATGCTCTCCAATATAAGTCAGTCTTCATCTAGACTTGCATATGTTTGTGAACATATCATGTACACGTGCTACGCCTCTGGACTCTATAGTTTTCTGATGTTCTGGTTGTGCTCGAGTAGCCATCTGGTTGTGCTCCATATGACAAACACATTTAGCATGTTAGGAAAGAACTAAAGTCATTAAAGCATTTAAATGCATTTACCCTAATTAATTCCTAAAGACAATCTCATGAAATAAGAAAGTTTAAAGTAAATCAAATTATTTTTAATGAAGGTTTGGTTTTCTTTTGATTTGATTTAATTTGAGAAATGTGAGGTGAGTTTACTATTCCTAACCCATTCCCACATATGTTGGTTATTTTAGTTTAATTTTTAGGTGATTAGATGATTTTTATATGTTACTTAGGTTAAGGTATGAATTAAGCATGTTAATTACCCCTTACCTATACCACCTTAGCATAGTTAACCAAATAATTATGAGCCAATGAGATGACATAAAACCACACAAGGAATTTAAATCAGCAATGCACTTAGTAAGAAAAGGGCTAATGCATTTGACTTATGATTAATGATTAATTAAATTAAGGGGTTTTAACTTAAGTAATTTCATAACCCCCTCCTCTAACATATGAGTTGAGTTTTGATTATCTTAATGTACCTAGTCTCTTGAACACCTAAGCATCTACCCAAGATAGATTAATTAAGTTCTGGAAAGATTTATAATTTTATAAAATTAATTAAAGAGATAATTAGTGAATTAACCCTTAATTAAGGATGGATTAAGGAAGAAAAAGGGGTTTAGAGAATATCTCAAGGAAAGTATCCCAAAATTATTCCCTAAACCTCATACTCACTCAATCAAAGCTTAATTGACTCAATTAAAGGATTAAACCACTAATTATGACCTTAATTAAGCTTAATTATATTAAGGGAGTGATTAAGGAATGAAATAGTAATTCCCTAATTTACCAATAAATCCCAAGAAAATTAAAGGAGGCAGGAATCATCCCATTAATTAAGCAAAAAAAGTTTGGAATTAATTAGTGGAGTAATTAAAGGGTAATTTGTAAAATAACATTCCTAATAAAACCCATATTTAGAGAAAAATACTATTTAAAATTCATTGAAATTAATTTTAGAATATTCTATATTCAATTATCTATCCAATGCAATTATTTCTTATTTTACTAATTTTTTAGAGTAGATATGAATTTTAGAATTTTTCATAATTAATTAAAATATTTAAATACCCCAATTAAGTATTTTATCCCATCAATGCAACATGGGCCACTGACGTGACATGCACTTTCCATGTGGCATGATGGGATTGGCTCTTTAACCAATCACATCATAGGGCCACGTTAGCGGCGGTGCTATGTGCTTTCTCATCAGATCGGACGGCTGAGATTAAAGCCGCGGATCAAAGGGGTAAATCGTGGGATGCTATGTGTTTTAATCTCGATCGTCCATTCAAAATGTGTGGATGGAGAGCCAAAGATTCATCTCTGTAATTCTTTATGTAAGATGGAGATCGTCTATCTTTGAGGAGCTGAGCTGAGCTTAATTGAGCTCGAATTGGATTAAAAATCAACCCACACCATCTAAGCATGAGGACAAGCACATCTAACGGCTAGATCAACATAGGATTGAAATCCACTTCATAAAGGACCAACATACATTGAACTTAAGCTCGGTTTAATGGCATACCTCACCAGAGGTGATCACCGGCGCTCAATTCCCTTGGAGAAGCTTCTTCTAGTGGAGAAGAAGTTTTGTTGAAGTTTGGAGGCTTTGAAATTGAGTAGATGCATCTAGAGACCAACTCCCCTTTATCTTGAGCTCGACTTTGGTCTAGGGAACTTTTCCCTAGCTTCAAAAGATTATATGAAGCTTTTGGAAAGCTCGATTGAGCTCACTGATGGAGCTTGCAAAGGGAAATGGGTTGATTTGAAGTGTAGAGCAAGTTGGGTTTTAGTTGGAGCTCCCTTATTTTCAATCTCTGAAAACCGAGAAATGGGAATTTGATTTCACTTTAGGATGCTTGGGGAGGCTGAGGACTGGCTTCTCTGACTTCCCTAGGTTCAATTGAATTGAGGAATGATGGATTTAATTCAAATTAGGGGGAGTAATTCTCCCCCTTTGGCAATCGGATGGTCGAGCAATGCCTTGTTATTTTGATCCAATTGACCACAAGTGTGAGTTTGTTAGCCGTTTAAGATGTCCTTGAATTTAGTTTTGGCCAGGGAGTGGAATGGTGAACTTCCCATGTGCTTGAATTGAGTAGAAGGAGGATTCCATGTACTCCATTACAATGCATGTGGTCAATTTGGCCATCGTGCTAGGTTGGGTGCACCACACTCCCTAGTGTTCACTTTATCCACTGAGAGGGTGCCAAGTGGTTATGGAGAGGATTTGACCAAATTTCCAATGGATTTGGCCAAAATTTACCTTATGGCCTAGAGGTAAAATGGTCATTTGACCTTGATTTCAGATTGGGTATGTTTGATATAATGAGAAAATAGGTTTGGCTAAGTTTCATTGAATTTGGAGTTGTTTGATGTGATTTAGTCATGTTGACCCATTTAGGTCAAAGTGGATCAACTTGGGTCAAGTTGACCAAATGGTCAAATTAGGTCAAACCAAGTGTCGGGTCAAGTTCATATGCCATTTGAAATGTTTTGGTGTCTTTGGTTTGATTCAATTTGGTTTAGGTTTGAATTTGGTTCATTTGATTCCATTTAGGTCAAATGGGTCAAGTTGACCAATTTGACCCATTTGACCTATATGAGCTAGGTCATGGGTAGGTTTAGGTTTGGTTGGTCATATGAAAGGGATTGGTATCTTCATTTCCAATCAATTTTGGTTAAATTTGAATTTGGCTCAATTTGACCCTTTAGGTCAAGTTGGGTTCACGATCAATTGGGCTAGGTTGGGTCTAGTTGGCCAATTGAGGCTTTGGACAAGTTCAACAATCATTTTGGAATGAACTTAACCCATTGGTTTCAATTAATTTAGTTTAGATCAAGTTTTGACATATTTTGACTTTTTAGGTCAAATTGGGTCAACTTGGATCAAGTGGCCAATTGGGTTAGGTTAGGCTCAAATGTTGACTTGGTCAAGTTCAAACATTGATCATGAATGAACTTAGATCATTGGATTCAATCAATTTGTCTTAGGGTGGATTTTGGTTATGTTGGGTTTCATTTTGGCTAAGTGTTGACTTGGTCAACATTTGGGTTGACTTGATTTGACCCAATTTGAGTGATTGATCATCTCATGATGATTGTTGATCATGATGAGAGGCTTAGGTGGGCTTAGTTCAATCCAATTTGGTTAGGATTTGAATTTGGCTCATAAGTACTTTAGGTCACTTTGGGTCAAGTGAGCCTAAGTAGGTCAAATGGCTTGGTCAAAGCTTGATTTGAGTTTGATTGAACTCACATATGAACTTATGATTGAAATATAAATCCATTTGCAAGTGGTATGAAGTCAATGGGTTTTGATTCATTTGACAATTTCAAGTTCAAAGGGTGAACATGAAATGGATTTTGGCTTGATTTTTGAATAAAGTTTTGGTCAAGTGATTGAAGTTTGTATTTATATTTGAATTCATGATTGAAGGATTGATTGAATCATGAAGAAAAATCAAGATTTTGGCTTGATTTGAAGTTGATTTGGCTTAGTTCAAGAATTTGACTTGAAAGGCTTAGGTTGGATTTTGATTGAATTTGAGTTTGATTTTTGGAGTTGGTTTGGATGTTTGAATTTATATTTCATTTATATATGTGAATATAAATGAGAATATAAATGGGTTATGAGAAAATTTATGAGTTTGAAGTGATTTGAACATGATCTAGGCTAAGTCCTCAAGAGAAAATCAAAATGACTTAGAAAGATTTGTGAATTGAACTTGAATTTTGGATTTAGTTTGATTGATTTGAATTTATATTTCATTTATATACGTGAATATAAATGAGAATATAAATGGTTTATGGAAAAATTTCATGAGTTTGAATTGATTTGAAAGTGATTTAGGCTAAGTCCTTAAGAGGGAAGTAAAGGACTTAGAAAGATTTTGAACTTGGAATTAAATTTTAGATTTCAATCATAAGTTTCAATCAAGGGCTTCAATCATGTGGCATTGATTTGAGTTTAGGAGTAAATAAATTTAAGCTGGAATTGATTTAAGTTTGGCATGAAGGAAGGAAGTGAGGAATGTGGTTTAAGCTGTAGGGTAGGTAAATTTTTCTAACACCCCTAAGGCATGACCTATTCCTATGACTAATTCCTCTAAATCTCTAGGGTTAGGTTGAGTGTCCATCTAATTACTAGATGTGTCTTAAGACTAAGGAACCCTTAAAATCTAAGAGGAGTCCTATGTCTAAGATGGAGGGGTTGAGAGCTCATTCTAAAAATGAGGTCAGCAACTTATTAATAAATTCCAAAATAAATTAGGAGAGGTAGAGGTCATCCCACTAAATATTCTGAAGTTTAGAATTAATTAATGAATGATTATAGAGTAATTGAGATTATTAAAATTTCAAATAAACCTGAATTATGGAAAATTCACCATTCAAAATCAATTAGAAATAATTTTATATTATTCTTCACTAAATTATTTTTAAAATGAGCCCTCATTTATATTTTTTTGATTTTTATACATTTAATTATGTATTTTTGAAGTTTCAAAGATTAATAGGTCATTAAATCTCCTAATTATATAACTAATCCCGTCGGCGCCATGTGGATCGCTGACATCATGTTTTCTCCTTGGACCGTCCGATCAAAGATCAGATGGACAGGATCAAACTCGTGGATCTAAAGGGATAAAATCATTGGATCTAATCGTATTAATCAAGATTGTCCATCCAAAACAAACAGGATGGACGGTCCATGATTCATCTCTGCCCTCGCCTGCAGGAGATGAAGACTGTCCATCCTCCATGGATTGATCTGAGCTCACTTGAGCTTGGATTGAGCTAGGATTCAACCCACACCATCTAGGAGCAATAAGAAACACATCCAATGATGGAATTCAATTAGGATTACACTTCCCTTCATAAAGGACCAAAGAATTTTCTACTTAAGCTCAATTTTGAAGCATACCTCACCGGAGGCTGTCACCGACACTCCCAACTATCCAGTTATCTTCTAGTGGAGACGAAGCCCTATTGAAGGTTTGAAGGCTTGAGATGAAGTGGATCTTCTTATTGACCAAAGTGAGCTTCAATGGATTGCGGCTTTGGTCTAGCTCCTCCTTCCCATGGCTTGGATGTTTGGGATTTGACTTAGGTGAGCTCGATTAGGTTCCTTGATGGTTCTTGCAAGAGGAATTGAACTTCTATGGAGAATCGAGTGAGTTTGAATTTCTTCCTACTCCCTATTTTTGGCTTAGGAAAAACCGAGAAGAGGAATTGGGAGGAGCTTGGGGATTGCTTAAGAGAGCTTGGGGAACTTTCTTTAGGTCTCTCTGGTTCAATCGAGTGCAAGTGATGTCAATTAGAATGGAATTAGGGGGAGTATATCTCCCCCTACTTGAATAGGATGGCTGTGAGCTTACATGCCATCTTGATCAAATTGATCACATGGAATGGGTTTGTTAGGCTGTTAGGGGTGCCATGTGATTCAGTTTTGGTAAGGGGAGTGTAGTGGAGGAGTTGCCCATGTGCTAAAATGAGTGTGGGAGTGATTCCATGTCCTCATTTTCCATTGGGTGATCAATTTTGGCTTTGGGTTGGGTTTGGCTAACCCAAACCCATTTGGTCATGTGCACCACATCCCTTGGTGTCCAAATGGAACACTAAGAGGATGCCAAGTGGCCATGAAAAGGATTTGACCAACTTCCAAGTGGAATTGGTCATGGGTTACCCTTTGACCTAGGGGTAAAATGGTCATTTAGATCTAATTTCAATTTGGGCAGATTTAGAATATTTTAAAATTGGGTTGGGCCAAATTTCAAGGAATTTGGAGTTGATTTGATATCATTTAGCTCATGTTGATCCACTTAGGTCAAAATGGGTCAACATGAGTCAAGTTGACCAATTGGTCAAATTAGATCAAACCAAGGGTCGGGGCAAGTTCGTATCACCATTTGGAGTGGTTTGGTATCACTAGTTTGGGTCAATTTAATTTATATTTAGTTTTAGTTTATTTGAATTCATTTAGGTCAAATGAGTCAAGTTGACCAATTAGACCCATTTGACCCAATTGGGTTAGGTCATGAGTTGGTTTAGGTATGGTTGGTCATTTGAAATGTTTTGCAAGCTTTGGTTTCAATAAATTTTGGTTTAATTTGATTTTGGCTTGATTTGACCTTTTAGGTCAAGTTAGGTTCATGATCAATTTGGCTAGGTTGAGTCTAATTGGACAATTGAGGCTTTGGTCAAGTACAACAAGTGATTTAGAATGAACTTGATTTTGGTAAGGGAGTGTAGTGGAGGAGTTGCCCATGTGCTAAAATGAGTGTGGGAGTGATTCCATGTCCTCATTGATCAATTAGGCTAGGTTAGGCTTAAATGATGACTTGGTCAAGTCCAATCATTGATCATGAATTGGTTTTGATCAATGGTTTTAATCAATTTGGCCTATGGTGGATTTTGGCTAGTTTAGGTTTCATTTGGGTCAAATGTTGACTTGGTCAAAGGCTAAGTTTGACTTGGTTTGACCCAATTTGAGTGATTGATCATCTTATGATAATTGTTGCTCACAATGTGAGGCTTAGATGGGATTAGCTCAATCCAATATGGGTAGGATTAGAATTTGGCTCAAAAAGGTGCTTTAGGTCACTTTGGGTCAAGTGAGCCTAAATGGGTCAATTGACTTGATCAAGGCTTGATTCAAGTTTGATTGAACTCACATATGGACTTATGATTGAAATATAAATCCATTTATAAATGATTTAAAGTCAAATTGGTTTTGATTCATTTGACAATTTCAAGTTCAAAGGATGAACATGGGTTTGATTTGGGTTTCAGTTTTGAATTTAGTTTTGGTTTGATGATTGGAGTTTATGATTGGATTTGGCTTGTGATTGAAGGATTGATTGTTTGGAGAGAGAATCCAAAGGTTTGAATTGATTTGAGGTTGATTTGGTTAAGTTTAAGAATTTACCTTGAAAGAGTTTAGATTGGATTTAGATTGAATTTGGATTTGAGTTTTGAATTTGGTTTTGGTTTGAAGTTGATTTGAATTTATATTTCATTTATATTTGTAAATATAAATGAGAACATAAATGGGTTTTGAGAAAGTCTTTTGAGTTTGAAGTGGTTTGAATTTTATTTGAGCTAAGTCCATAAGATTAAATCAAAGGGCTTAGGAAAGATTTTTGAATTTGGAATTCAATCATGGATGTCAATCATTTGGAATTGATTCATGATTTGAGAAAATTCATTGGAATTGATTTAAGGTTTGAGAAAATCAATTAAGTTGGAATTGAATTGAGATTTGATTTGGAATTTGTTTGAGTTTGAAGTTGATTTGGATTTGAATTTAATTTGGATTTGAGAAAATCAATTTAGTTGGAATTGATTTGGAGTTTGATTTAAGTTTGAAGTTGATTTGGATTTGGAGTTTGATTTGAGTTTGAAGTTTGACTTGAAAGAAGGAAGTAAGGATTTGGTTCAAGCTATAGGGTAGGCATATTTTCCTGACACCCCTAAGGCATGACCTACTCCTTTGGCTAACTCTTTTAAGTCTCTAAGGTTAGGTTAAGTGTCCACCTAATCACTATAAGTGTCTTAAGACTAAGGAAACTCTAAGTGTCTAAGAGGAGTCCTATGTCTAAGATGGAGAGGTTGAGAGCTCATTCTAAAAATGAGGTCAACACTATTACAAAAAAAAAATACAACAGTTAGATCTGTCAGAAATAAAGCTATGTGGCAAACTAAAGTATGTAAAAGATAGTATGCAACAGTGTGACACTAAAGAATGTAAGAGTAGTATCTTAAAAAAATAGGATACAAGTACAATATCTAATAAAAATAAAGTGAAAATATAATATCTAAAAAATAACATGCAACTAAAGTATGTAAAAGAATAATATGTAGGAACAGTAAAAAAATAGTGTGGAAGTACATTATATGCTACAAATAATGTGCAACTAAAATATGTAAAGATAATAATATATAAGTTTAGACTACTACAATTAAATTTATAGTGTACTATTCACATAATCCTCGGTGTCCTCATTGTCAAACTGAATCAACATTAATATCAATCAAGCTTACTATTGCTCAACATCATCAAGTGGAGGTCTAAAACTTGCCATTTTATCCTCTTGATGAGAAAGTTTGATAATATTTTGAACTTTCACTCTTGCTCTGGATTTGATTTTAGTTATTACTACCCATTCCATTTTTCTCTTACTCTTCCTAAATATCTTTGATAATATACTTGATTGGCTTGATGCAAAAGGATAAATGAATCAAACTTAGCATATTTTCTAGTCAACTTCACTTTAGTGATCCCATATGACTTATACTTCATTGTTCCTTTATTACACATAAGATCAAACCATTCATAACTGAATTGAATGATATTCCTCCCACTTTATCTGGTATATTATGATTATATAATTTCTTGTGAACCCCCATAATAATCTATCTCATCATTTGAATGCAAGTTTCCTCTAATGCAAACATCTGAGTTATATGTTTTCTTTCCTTCTGACTAAAAACTTGTGTGAAATCTATAGCTATTCACATCACAAATTGGTAACATATTTACAATTTGCATATGCCCCCAAGCAAAGTCATAAAGGTCCTAATTCTCCACTATATTCCTCTAACCATGAACCTATTACATTAAGCAGTATAAGAGAGTGCCACTACTAATTTAGAAAATATATTAAGGTTATAATAGTGATTGTTATAATGTAATCTAAACCTTATAAAGAAGTCATCTTCAACCTTCTTATTGATAATTATAGCATCTTATATGTTTAATGAGTTCATGAATAACATGAACTCAATATTAAAATGTACATGATTAGGTGAACATTTTATTTGAGTATAAACAAAAAGGATATCATTACATTGATAGACTCGCTTAAGAAAAGGTTGAATTTCATTACAATTAATAAGAACATTGACTATCGTTTCCTTTAGCTCTTTGTCATTCAAATTTCTTGATGTGCTTCTATCTAGTGCTTTTTTAAAAGGTTGGAAAAATGAATAACACATTATATGAAGCTCCAACACCTTTGACATCATCCGTCTATGTTTATGGCTCAAAGTAATAGGAGCAAAAATTGTAGTCTTCTGAGCCAAATAAACTTCACGTATTGAGCTTTCATTGTGTGCTTTATTCTTCAAAATTCTCTTTAGTTTAATCAAGAATTTGTTGCAAGTTTAGGAAATAAATTGCTTAGATTGACACTTAATTAATTTTACTATGTATAAGAAATACACATCTCTCAAAAATGGTACATCCAAAGAAACTGCATTGGTCCTCCCACATTAGTTTAATATGGCAGATGTATCGACAAGTGCTCATCGAGTTAATGAAAGAAAGAGGAAATATCCTTTCAAGATTATAAACCATGACTGGATTGTTAACTTCAGTTTGCCTAAGAGCTTCCATATTTAATTGAGCTAAGGACAATTCCTTAAAGAAGAGACTGAGTTCGATCAGAAGATTTAGTATTTAATTTGGTAAAGCATTAAATGCAGCTAAAAATAAGCATTGTAAAAAATATGGAAATCATGGCTTTTTAATTTAAATATTTTTCTCATCCTCAAATCAATACATCAGCTTAAATTGGATGTATATTCATATGGTAGCTTCAATGACTTTACCCACTCATAAACTATTCTCTGTTGTTTTAATGTGAAGCAGTCTCTCTCAGCTCTAACTCTCTATTTCAATAATACTCCTTTAAGTTTAACTTGGCCTTCACATTATCTTTACTTTTACCCTCACATTTATCACCGTGTTGAAAATATTATCAAAATTTTTTATGTGCATCACATCAATATTATGACTTATAATATTAGACTTATAGTACGTTAGATCCCAGAAAAATACTCTTTTTCATCCAATTATGATTTACTTCATAACCTACAAGGTGACTATCAGATAATATACAAGAATCAATTACAATTGGAATTGAACTAAGAATTTGCCATAGGTCATCCCCACATAATCGTGGAGGTGGCTTGGACTTCTCAACTAGATGTTTTATGAACACCTCCTTATTTCTTCCAAATGGATGATCAACAGTTAGGAACATACGATGATAGTCAAACCAAAATTTTTTTTGGCCAATTTTAAAGTAAGAGCCTTTAATAAATCCATGTAGTATATACAGACCAACTTCTCTAATAGCATCCCATATGTAAGAAAGTCATTAATAGTCCACATTAGTGTTGTCTTCATTAAAAAATTCTTCTTTGGAGCACTATCTTATGCGAGTACACTAAAGTCCCATAAGATTTCAGCCATCTAATAATCATTGCAATAAGACATCAATCTTTACTTTAAGGTTATGTGGCCTAGGTATAGTTAGAGTCAGAAACATATAAGGTATGGCCATGCACATCTCTAGAGGTAGATTGTACAGTGTAACTATTATTGGAAAACAAGAATAAAGTGATGCAAATTTACTATATGATTTGAAACCATTAGCGTATAAGCCAAGCCTGAGGTTTCATGGCTTAGTTGCAAAATTATGATAAGTATGATCAAAATACTTCCACGCTTTCTCAATCTGATGGATGACTCAAGAGGTTTGGTGCACTTACTCTGTCGTGGTGCCACCACATGTACTCAGCTAAACACACAAAAGTGTATAGTCTTTGGAGAGAATGAGTAAGCGATAAGTAGAATAATCACTTGTGGAGTATATCCTTCTATTTGCATTATTTTCTATTTTATGGCTTGAACCAATGCACTTTATAAAATTTTCATTTCAACATACAATTATTAACATAGTAGTCAATATTTTTTTAGCTCAGATCTAATTTTGACATAAACTTCTTTGCTTTACAAGATTCTCTAGAACTAAATTTTCTTGTGAATTTGTCTCTTTCAACAACATTACAAATTTGATTAAAATATTTATGTGATATATTAAATTCAATTTTGATGCTTAGCATTCTCACATCTACAAATAGTTTAGTATGGCTTGTGCAACCTTTCTATAGTGGTCATTATGTTGCCTTTAGTAAGTCGTAGAACTTTTTAGCTTCTTTGTTAGGTGGTTCCTCTTACATTGCTCCTGGAAACTCAGATCTTATAGGATTAAAGACTATTTCTTCATAGCCACTTAAAGTGATATTTAGTTGAAGATGCATAACTTATCAAGGTACTAGCATCTACATCAATGTGTGGCTCAAACTTACCATGTGAAGTGATTTGGTTGAAACCCTCTATGATATAAATATAATTTGGCTTCTTCAGGGTCTTGATTCCTATGTCTCGCACATTGACATCAAAACTTCCCTTCTGCAAGATAAACATGAAGTTGAGATTCCATTTGGATAAAGTGCTTAACTCCATTTAAGAATTCATTAGTTAGTTCTTTCCTGCTCATAAGCAATTTATTGTTCATCTATAATCGTTCTCTACGGAAGTTCATATGTTGTACAAGTTTAGAAGTGTGAGGACAAGATTAATGTCATATACACATTATAAAATTAAATATGATTAAATAACTATTGAAGTATGTACTTTGTTCACTTAAAAATAATGGATATACAATGTACTAAGCTTACAAATATCTCCCATTCAAGTATTAATCATAACACGAGATAATTATAATAATCTCTTAGCTCCTAACTAACTAATTGAGAATTATAATTTCTATGCATAAGGCTTGTTGAGGTGAACGAGGGAGAATTATAAGGTGGTATTAGGTCATGATTAGTTAGTCAAATTTAATTTTATAATGTGTATAAGACATGAATCTCATCTTCACACTTCATAATTTATACAACATATGGACATCTATAGCAAACGATCATGGATGTACAATTAACGGCATCCACGCAGGAAAATACTAGTTAATGTCAAAATGAGAAGACAAAAGATTGCATGTATGTAAATTTAGAAATTCACCATTCTAATAACTATTGCTTATTTTCACTAAGATTCTAAAAGAGCTAAGCATATTTCAGGGTCAAGCAATGCTTTGATTAGTAACTCCCTCATTTCTTTAGATAAAATAGGGGCATCATATATGCTTAGCTTAGCTGACAACTTTCTAAGATGTGCCAGGATATTGTAGTCAACTTTAGGTTGATCCTCCACAAGCATATCCAAGAGCAGAGCATCTTGTGGAGGGGCTATGTGCTCACTGGAACTAATGACCTATGTACCCTTATCTTGAGGTGGGAGGTAGAACTTTGTCAATATGGAGGTTAACTTCAATGAATTCTTATGATAAGGAGCTTGTGGAAAGTTCTACCTGCTCATCAGGTATACCTATAGCTTCTCTTAAAGGATCATCAAAGTCGGATGACTCCAAATCTAGTGACGAACCCTGAAGATTCAAAAAAGGGCAATCTATTTCTGAATCAGAATGAAATTGATCAAAATGATTTAAATTGTTACTATTTTGACTTAGATAGCTATCAATAGGAATGAAATCATTGAGATCTTCAAAATGAGACAGGATATAAGTGAAATTATTCTTCTTCATTGATTTCTTCAATTTTGCTGGTACATGATAAAAGTCCAGCAAAGTAAGCAGTATAAGTGGCTTAGTGCCCTCATCCATAGATATAATACTCCTACTAGTGGCGATGGAGCTAGTAGATGTGATAACTATAATGGTGGAAGAGAGAATGCTGGACTTAAATGGTGGTTGTGCTATGGAACTATCCTAGGCATGTAGTGGCTGCTGCTGTTGAGCTTCCACCCTTCCTAAGTTGTCCCTCACAACTAGAAAACCTTCCTTAGTACTGGAGGTCTGAGTTGAATCATGCACTTGTAGAGAAAGTTTCTTGATATTAGAGATGATATTTTCAGAGGTATGGGATAAAGAGATGTCCCAACCTTATTGTGTCTTAAGAGGATCAGATGTTTCCCCAAAGACTATTTTAATGGAACTACAAGGTTGTTCCACTAGGTATTCATTAAGGATAACTATGGCTCCTAACTTATAGCTACACTCAAGCTAATCATTGAATGTAAAGCAATCCTCTAAGACATGATCTAGTATGTGATGGTAGAGATAGTAGTTAGGATCATCACTTCTACCCACTTCCTCTAGCTTCCTAGGCTCGGGTAGTTGAAAATCTGGCTTCTTAAAGAGGTTCTTAAAGATTTTTTTGACTACCTCCCTCTTGAATGAATATAGCTTGTTGATTTTATCGATAAGAGTAGGTGGATAATAGCTATGTGATAGTGTATGCTGGTATCATTATTGCGTAGGCTGTTGAGGTGGCCTTTGTGGTGGCTGAGGTAGTAGAAGAGGAAGTGGGAGTGGAGGCTGCTGAGCTCTAGGCCTCTCAAATTATGTTCTCATTGATTGTTTCCTCTTATCCACTGCTGCTACAATCCCTAGCTTCTTCTCAAACACTTTTTGAGGCTTAAGCTTGGATGAATGGTCTGAGAAAAGTAACTGTTTGGCTTCCTCTTATAAATTAGCGCCTTGCTGATTAACTTCTCAAACATCTTAATAGTAAAGCCCTTAAGCATAAAGGTGATCCGGCCATGAATATTCTTGAGAAAAATTTCAATGGTATGATGCTCCTGCAGTTGTGGTTCTCATTTCATACTCAGGTTTCTCCACCTAAGAATATAATCAATAAGGAACTCATTGGGTTTTTATTTTTCTACAATGAGGTTCCCTACAATCACTCTCTGCTAAGCTCCTATGAATCTTTTAATAAAAAGTTGCTCTAACTCTGCAAAGTGCTTCACTGAATCATTGGGCAGTTTGGTGTACCAGTTAAAGGTAACTCCATAAAGGCTATTGACAAACTGCCTGAAAAGTAGGGCATCACTACCATCGGCATTATAATAACTGGCCCTAAAGTGTGCTATATGTTGCCTAGGGTTCCCATTTCCATCGAATAACTTGAAGGATGGTGGCATAAGGTCCTTAGGGGTATTGAACTACATTGAACTCCTCTAGGTAGAGTCTACCCTTTCGAACCAATGAGCTCCTTTGGGCCTATGCTAATGCTTCCTTCCCTTTCTATTCTACTATCTGTTTGATGTCTTTCTCATGCATTGAGGTGCTATTGGCTATCTTATTATGCAAGTTACCAGTATCCTCATCCATCAGAGTAGTGCTCCTAGGGTGAACTAGGATATACACCTACTTAGGTCTATCGGCCTCCATAAGAGTGGGTTAAGAGATAGGCACTTTATTATGCAATGCCAACACCATGCCATCAACTACTCTACTCTCCTCTCCATTATATCAATATGATCATCCTTGAGTTTGATTTGTTGGATAAGGCATTGAGTTGAGTCTGATGCCTCACCTTCCTCAACTACAATGCCTTGAGCTTCTAGGCTAGGCTACTCTCTATGTAAGGATCCTCGAGTATCAACCATGAGAACTTTAGTGGTATCATCTAAGAGGTCATCCTCATTGGCATTGAAGTCTATCAAACCCTCCTCTTGGTCAGAATGGTCATCTCCGGTTATCTTCCTCACCACGACACGATAGTCCTCAAATATCTCCTCAAATGATCGGTCATCTACCTGAGACTACTAGGATATATGTTGAGTGATGACTCACTACTGGATGATCTCTTGGAGAGGTGATGCACTGCATGTTTTGGATAGGAGGAGTGCTAGCTATGACAAATTCGGTAATTATAAGAGTCAACCCAAAATTTTCTTTTTCCTCCTTCTTTAGCTATGGTGGTGGAGCAACTACGATGCTCTTGGGCCGCCACTCCTTCTTTACCAATAGGGTGGGAGGCCTAGCGAGAGATCTCAACCTCACATCAATTGGTCAAGTGGATAGAGTGTTGTCCTTAGGTCATAGTCATATCACCAAAGGGGATGACTTCTCTCCAGATTATGAATTATGGTACTTGCAGGCACTTAAGATGATAGGACATGAACTGGTATTTGCGGTGGCTGAGTGAAGCTGTGTGGTGGTGACAACACCGACTGCCTCTCTACTAAAGGTCTCCTCCCTATGGCTAGAACTAGTAAGGACTATTTAGTCTGAATGATCAGCTCTGTCAGCTTACCGATCAGGGTTGTTAATCATGCTGAGGCTACCGACTATCTAACAAATCTCCTTCTATCTCTCTTGACCGCTTGGGCAATAACTTTGGATTCTATGACATTCTCTCTATAGATCTGATCCCTCACACTCCTAGGGAGCACTCATCTCAGATCTTGAATGGTGGCGGACTTAGATAGTCCATAGACTTTTCCTACCCTCCTAAGTATGGACCTTAGACCAGCATAGGACATCCTTTTCTCCCTATATAATGTCTCATACTCTACGGATCATGGGGGTGAAGCTATTATCTTCCTCACATCCTCCTCTCCCTTTACAACTGAGAGGGGGTAAAACCTATTACCACCAGAATGGGGAGAGGTCTCACTGAATGATCCCTCCTCAACTACATGGGAGGCTTCTCAACCTCTTTATCCATGCACTCAAAGTACCTCTTGATCTTTCTATTCTTGTTATAGCACTAAGTCTTGGTCAATGGTACATGATAGGAGCTAGTACCGACCTTGAAGGTGGGAGAAATAATCTCAGATGCTAAGATTGACTTCTCCTTATGGACTAGGGCTACGGTAAAGGTGGTACTAGTCATAGTAGAAACTATGGCAGACACAAGTGGTGCTCATGGAGTGGAACCTCTAAGGCTTTCCTCTTTACTGATGGGTATTTAGTGTTTTACTGGAGGTTGAACTACAAAAGTAGCTTCCTGTCAACCACCTCCTCCCTACTCACTATACTGAGGGCAGGACCATCACAAGTAACTTTGAAGTGCTCAAACCCAAGGCCAAACTTGATGACTAGGGAAGAGGTGAGTATGCCCTAATCCATGGCCAAATCCACACCTGAGGAAAATGAGCTTTCCAGAAGACATGGTGATGGAGTGCTTGAAAGAAAGAAAGCTGGGGTTTTCTTCTTCGTTGTTGTAGAAGAAAGGCATAGGATTAGATTTTGCTTTAGCAATTATTCTTTTGAATGAATTTGGATTGAAACCCTCATTTAATAAATATGGTTATGTTAGATGGGGTTTATATATATGTATGAGAGATTTATAATTTTGAGGAGGAATGTTTTGTTTAATTTGAACTTCACCAAGAGTGAGCTCAAATGAATTTTGAAGATGTTAGATGAACCTTACGCCATACTAATAGCAAGAGATTCTTAGAACTTTAGGATGAGTTTACTTAATTTATTTTTGGCAACTTCTTTGATTAATTCTTCTTGCCTATTGGAGGTTCCAATATGGATTTTAGAACTTACCAGAGTGAGGTCCTAAAATCTAAAGGATGTTAGCCACACTTGTTTATGGTTGAAATGGATGAGGTGCCCAATGAAAGGAATGATAGCCTTGGACTTACATAAAAACATAAGTCCACTATCGATGTTTGGAGATAATGATTGACTATTAAAGATGGAGAGAGAAATACTCCCTAGTGGAGTTGCCAAAAAAATCTGTGGTGTTTTAATTTGGAGTCGTAGGGACACCAGATCTTAGGAGGTATTTATTGAAGTGATTGAGTGTGACATTAGGGTATGGTGTACTATATTGAGAGGTAGAAACATCACCCTATAATGGACTTGATCACCTAATAACGACTCCTAAGAAAGATGGGTCTTCATTTATACTACAGATATTTTCCCTATTTTACATAGATAAGTAAAGCAGGGTTTATTTTATACCGGGTTCTTTAGTTCCTTATGGAAGTAAGCTTTTATAGTTAATTACATCCTAAGAAATGGGAATTTCCTAAGAATACTCTCGATTAAAGTAGTTAATTAGTATCTCCAAAGATTTCAAGGTTAGACTATCAAAGAGTTGGGTGTTATTAGAGATCAATTTGGATTGTTCAAATGGGAAGACTTCTTCATAGATTCCAAAGGAGAATAAGTATGAAGCATCGATGATATTAGGAAGCCTAATAAGTGCTTTAATCTACCTTATAGTGAGGTTTTATATTTTTGGAAGAGAGAATTTACTTTTATTTAATTTAGAATCTTATTAGAATGCTATACCTTATAGTCCAACAACACCTAAGAGGTAAAGACTTATATTCATAGAAAAAGGAAAACAAGACACATTAGAACCTAAATCTATAGTGCTCTAGCACAAGCTAAGAGCTCGACCTAACTCTACTCAAGGAAAATAGGATATAAGGGTCCACCTCCACAAGAGAGAGTGAACACATACCAACTATTCTGAACTTATAACTGCTTGAAATGGCTACCAGCTAACACCTCATATGCTTTAAAATCATATAGGCTAGTCTTATGTGGATGCAAGATAGTTAAGAAATTATTTAATTATGAATAAAGCTAGAATTCTAAACTCACTCCTTAAGAGACTAGATAACGTTTGGTATGCAAGCATGACTTAGGATAATGTTAAAAAGTTTACAAGTTTTTGGATCATTTTGACACATTTATTTTGGACCAATTCTTATTATGACTATGCATATGTGCATGATGAAATTAGGTCATGGGCTAAATTAATTAGAAGAGGTGTTCTCCACTGGGGATCTCTCTCAAAGGTCAAGCATATCCCCTATCATGTAAGAGTGGAGATCCTCTATATTCAAGAGTGACACAATATGATATGTAGGTTGTTGTAGCATAAAATTATTTAGCTAATGGGTTGTTAAATATTTTATTAAATTGATTAGGAGCCTAGGCTTTAAAATGAGGTTTTGAGTTATTTAGTTATGATAAAAAACTTAATTTTATCCCAAAGAGCCTATTGCATTCAGGCCACACATCAAATCATCAAACTTTAAGAAACCTAAGAAAGACATGTCATTTCCATTACATAATCTTAACCTAATAATCAAATTTTTGAATTCATAAAAGAATAAGAGGCCAATGCGGTCGGGTACCACCATACACCCCAAAAAAGAGAAAAAGTTGGGTAGCTGAGCTCTATCATTATACAACCCAGATTATAATTAAATTTTACAAATGAAATGAGTGTTATGGGTGTCTTTAATTCTTATTCATCTTTCTTTCTTTGGATCCATTTGCCCTAGGCTTCACATGGCCTCCCAAGTCTTTGTCTTCTAACCACCGCTCATCCTAAACTCCATAGCACTAATCCTAACCCTCTTACCAAAATTACATTTTTATGAAAAATGGAATCTAACTACACTTGCAAAATAGATATTAGCTAAGCAAACATACTAACTAGACAATTGTATTAACATATAAACCAGGCAATTGTATTTCATATAATTGGGCTTAGCACTCTGTACTTGGGTAACAAAACCCAGTTGTTTTAATTGAATTATGCTTTGGGGAATAAGAGGCACCTGCGAGCAAGAATATTTATATTTATTTATTATTACAGCGACCCTTTAGCACAATCCCCTGCATAAAATATCATTAGGCTACTGACGACTTAATGTCTAATCTACGTACAAATAATCCTAACATCTAGTCTAAAACATTACATCTAAAAAAATACTTCAGCATAAAATACATCATCCTAACTTAATATTAGGATTGGTGACTTAGCATTTTTAATGTGTGTGCTAAGGCTTTAGTGTGGTATGTCCTAGTGAAGCCTTGGAAGTATGATTGTCTAAAGTTTTAGAATTATTTAAATTAATCATTAATGATGGTTTCACTTCAAGTATTTTAGTAGATTCATTGATTTTTATTTGTGTATTCTCATTTTGTTTAGTATTTACTTATCATTTAACTATTATAAAGAGAAGAATGGCTTGGCCCTTCATCCTTATCATATGTTATTTTATAAAGGGTAAATTATCATAGTTTTTATTCTTTTAGTGAAACACTTATGAAATTTCTTTTTTTTTAGTGAGCCTAAGTTTGGGTTAGTATTAAGGAACCTTATTCAAACATGAGAGGCATTTTAGGATTAACAAAATTAATTCACCATCACATAAGTAATATTCCACTACTTCCTTTCATTACCAATAATATATGTATTCTTTCATCTTTAGTCTTCTTAATATTTTATTTACCATATATACATGCAATATACCCATATTTTTGAACACTTAATGAATGTCAATGCATGAATTTGATAGAAAAAAAGATTTCATCTCATAGCTAAGAATATGCAAACATGTATTAGAAATTTAAGCAAGTGCATGCTGTTGTTGAACCATGTAAGTGAGATTATCTAAGACATTCTTGGAGCTACTTAAAGCCTCATATTCCTAGAATGTCTAGATTATATACTTGCTAATTCAGATATATATAAACACAAACATGAGCATAGAAACAAAACCATGAGAAGGTTATATAAAATCTTTTATTCATGTAAAGTTCAATGACATGATAAGAAAAGTTTTATCTTATATTCTAGCACATGTATACACATAAATGAAATTCAACAAGTACATGCCATTGTTAAACCAGGGAAATGAGATTATCTAAGACCTCCTTAGCGCTACTTAAAGCCTCATATTTCTGAGATATCCAGCTATATACTTGTTAATTCAAATACATGTAAACATATACATAAAATACGAAGATAAAATAATCCCTTACTATCTTTAAGTCACAACTAAGTGGGGGTTTTATTAAATGCTTACAACAAACATTGATTTAAAATTCATACTCTTTGATTCATTATTAATTTATAATTTCAAAATAATTTGAGATTTATTAATGATAATAGACATACCATATCATAATATTTATCCAACTCATATAATTTGAATGAAATCATATTCTTTTAAATTTCTTTTTTAAAACATGAACACATGAAAAAAATGGCATGCACATTTAAGATAATTGAAAGGAAGTAATCAAATGTCACCACATAACATACTTAATTTCATTGAATTCTAAGGACAATAAAGCCAAATAAACATTCTTTAACACTAACCAAAGATTTAATAAGATTTAATTTCAATGTTTAAGTTATTAAACCTAAATAAGAGAAATGATACTTAGGATTCACTCCATCCCATGTTCGTTATTTAACATATTTAAAGAAGGAAATTAAATAGGTTTTATGAGTTGATTTGGTTTAAGCCATTAATCACATTAACTTAATTAACCTTCCCCAAGCTTCTTTAATTTAATCAACAACTTGGTCATGAGCCTTCAATGATATGCTTTGGAAAAAAACCATCAATGCACCTAAAGGAGTCTAATGTAATTAGTTCCATGCTTAAGAGTTAATTAAATTAAAGAGAAAAATATTTAAGTTAAATACTCTTATGATTTCCCCACACCCATGGGATAATCTTAATTTATTTAATGACTTTATGCTATTAAACACATAAAGGGATTAATGGGTTCTATTTGACATATCTAAATCAATTTTAATTTTTTTTATTTTATCATATATTTTCTTAATTATTCTTTAATTATTAAACATAATAATTAACCCTCTTAAGAAAGTATACTTGAAAAATTAATTAAGAAAGGGGTCGTAATTATTTCTCTCATCATACCCATTTTTTACATTAATTAATAAACACTAATTATTTAATTTTAACTTCACCAATTTTAATAATTATTTAATTAATTAAAGAGGGTGATTAGGGTTAAAATTCTAAAACATTTAAACCTCATGGCAAATAATTCCAAGAAAATTATGGGTGGTAGAGGACATCCCATAAAATCATCCCTCCAAATTTAGAATTAATTAGTCAAGTGATTTAGCTTTAATTAAGTTAATTAACCTAAGCTTCAAGCTTTATTTAAGCAATGTTCATTGAGTGTTAATTAAGGATTTTATTTTTATTAAATTCTCCTCTCTCTAAGCTTTCCAAAATGGGTTATTTATATTTTTTAGATTTTTCTATAATTAGTTATGATTGCTTAAAGTTTTGATCATTTAATTACATTTTTAAGCCTTAATTAATCCTTTAAATCATCGGCACCATGCAAATGTTGATGCAACAACACTTTCCACGTTGAATCGCGGTATTAGCTACTTAAATCATCTGATGCGACAACTAACTCAATAGCGGGGGACGTGGTTTCATCTCGATCGTGCAATCTTAGATCGGATGGTCAAGATTAATCTTGTGATTTATAACATTATTAATCATGGCCATCCATTCTAATCACATGAAATGGATGGTCAGGGATCTATCATTCTATGAGCACTAGAAGATGCACATCGTCTGCCTTCTGCCACTCGAATCGAGCTCGCCAAAGCTCATTTGATGGTAGAATCGACTCCAAAATGATCAAGTAATGAATCTAAGGAGATCCTACAGTGGAGATCGCACAAAAATTTGATTCACTACAAAAAAGACCAACACCTAGAGGCCAAGACTGCAGTCGCTAAATTTTTACCTCATCAGAGCTATAGACTAGCGGTCCAATGATAGATGTAGCTTCATCTTGAAGAGATGAGGCCTTGTTGAGAAGATCTCGAGTTGCCTCTTCGCTGATCAATTTATAGACCAAAACCACCCCAAAGTTGGTCTAGGGACAACTTTCGGTGGTCAAATCACTCAAAAAATTATTCATTTTGCCTCGCTGGAGTGAGATGAAGGTGTGGGAAGAGTTAATTTGAGTTTGGTGTAGGTTTAAGGAGTTTGGTGTATGTTTAAGGAGTTTGGATAGGCGGAGCTCTTGGGTCTGATCAGAAGCTAGTTTCACCGATTATGGAGTGCACAAGAAGCTTGGGAGAGGGTATGGGACTGTGAATGCTTTAGGGAAGCTTTGTGTTGAGTTTTAATGAGTGAGAGGGGGGGGGGTATACTTTTCTCCCCAACTAAACCAAGTGTTGGGATTGTTTAGGCTTTGGTAGTCGTCCGACTGGAGTAGGTTGCCAGAGGTGGCAGAAGACTGTTGAGGTGGAGTATGAGAGGTTGGGGGAGTGTAGTGGGTTGCAAGGAGGTGTACACTTCTCCTTAGGTGGATCAATGGTAACCCATGGGTGAGTTCACCCTCTCTTGGCCAAAGGCTTAACTCAAAAACTTTGGGTTAGGCTGGGTCAGTGGTCCTTTATCCAAGAAAGGCCAAAGGTGGTTACCAAGTGGTGGGGAGTTGGAGAACCCTTCCAAATGGGAATTTTGTTCTATTTAGAGGGCTTGGTTCAATGGGTTTGACCTAGCCCAGATTCACCATGGGTTGGACCCACTTGGACAGGCCTATGGTGACCCAAGGATGAGTCATGCCAAGTTTGGTTAGGTTTAGGCTTAGTTTGGTTGGGTTTGGCTCAATTTGAACCATGTAGGTCAAATGGGTCATGTTTGACTAAGTTGATCATTTTGACCTAATTGGGTCAAAGTGAGGGTTTGGGTAAGTTTAATTGATCATTTGGAATGAGTGATGTAATTGGTTTGATTCAATTTGGGTTAGATTTAGATTTAGTTCATATGATTCAATTTGGGTCAAATTGGTCATGTTCACTAATTTGGCTTGAGTATGGGTTTGTTCTATGATCAATTGGTCATTTATAATTGATTAGAAGAGTTGATTTGAATTGATTTGAATTATGGAGTGATTTTTTCAATTTGACCCTTTGGGTCAAATTGGGCTAAGTAGGCCAATCAGATTGGGTTGATGAAATTGGGTCTAATTGAAGGTTGGATCATGTTTATTATTCGATTAGTGGCTAATTGGAAGTATTGGTTTCAGTCGACTAGTCTACGATTTGATTTGACCCAATTTGACCCTTAGGTCAACTTAGGTCAAAGGATCAAATTTATTTGATTGGGTCCAATTGATTGTAGTGGAGTGTTCAATAATGACCTACAATCATTAGTGAGGGAATTGGTTAGCTTGGTTTGATCCAATGGGAGTTTGATTGGAGTTTGGCTTAATTACTCTTTTAGGTCACTTTGGGTCAAGTGGCTTGATCAAGTGAACTTGGAACAATTGGATTTATGGATGGTTGGGATGTGTTCAATGATGAATTTGAGGTTGATTGGTGGCTTTGATTGCAATTGATTTGAGATTGATTAGGTTTTGGCTCATTTGAACCTTTTAGGTCAAATGGGCTAACTTGGGTTGATCAAATTCACTTAGTTTAGTGAGTTTGATTGCAAATATTGGAATAGTTTGAAAAGACCTATTGAATACTTAGGGTGATTGAGAAAATCAACTTGGATTTACATTGCTTTAATGGGTTTGAATGGAGTTATAGGATTATGGTGGACTAACTCGATTTAAGGTCCAAGTTGATTTGGCTTGGAGCTTGCATTGGAGAACTATATTCAATTAAGGTTAATTTAATAGGTTTGAGTTGGTTTAGCTCCAATCACATGAGCTTAAGTTAGATGAGTTGATGGGCATGAGTCTCAATTTAGGCCTTAGGGTAGGTGAAACCTATTTGTCCTATGGCAAACTTTAGGCTTAGGGATATGCCCTATAAGTCTCTAGACTTAGGTTTAGTGTTCCTTTAATCACAAGAAGTGTCCTACCACTAAGGTAGTCTAAGTGTCTAGAAGGCTCCTAGGTCTAAGATGGGAGGGATCGATTCTCACTCCAAAATAAAGGTCAACATACTCCTATAAGGAGAATGATCAAGATAATCACAAATAAATTTAGGTACCTTTAAAATTATTTTTATTCTGCTATAAGAGATATCATTAATATCTTATTCTATTATATTATAATAATAATTTCTACAAAAATAGAGAAGATCATTCCTTGTATTATGTGCATATTAATAGAATTATTTTAACTAAGTTAGGCCTTATGTCTATTTAGATTTTTCATATAAAAAATCATTTCTTTTCGAAGCCATACTTAATTGATCAAAGCATATATAAGATTTCTAATTAATACAAGGACAATAAATATTTCCTTTGTCCGAGTGCACAAAAATATTATATTGCATAACTTCATTTAGAGACATTAAAGTGAAATAGTGACCAATCCATTCTTGTAGTTAAGGTTGTTAAATATATTTGATGTTTGCTAGCTCTCTATTAGTGCATCATAAAGTGGATGTAATTATACAATATTTTAGTAATTTTTTTAATTAAGCCAATGAGTTGAATCAAGGTTATCTTGAGCTCAGTTAGTTGGCTTATTGTGCTTGATTTGTTGGTTGTATTACATACTTAGACTTGCAACAAATTTTCTTGTTGCTTTGTGAAATTAACTTATTTGTTATTAAAAAATTTTTAGGTTAGGACATCTTGACAGAAGAGACTAGTTTTAAAAATTATTTAATGATTAATATATCATTTCTAAAGTTAATTAATATGCTATCATGTAATAATTTAAATATTAATTAAAACTCATTATTAACTTATTAAAAATTATTTAACAATTATTATAGTTTATAGTTATTAGGTATAGGTAAATTTATCGAAAACAAAAAAAATTAATTAGAACAACATGTCAAACATAATTATCTCATTAATTATCCCTTTTGAGTTTACCTTGGTTAGAAAATTTGATTTTTGCCATCCATCTATGGAAGTTATTTATGGTTTTTATATAATTAAGCATGTGGGCTTCTTTTTTGGCCTATTAGATCCTAAATATATTTTGATTTAACTCTCTAATGATTGAGATTAAGTAGAATCTTTACTCATTGTTACAATTACATCAATAATTTCCAAATGTGTCTCCTTAAGAGGTCTCCATATTTTAACATTAAAGAAGAATGTTTGATCATCCCTATTTGGGTTTTATCTACTAATCTTCACTTGCACTTGATCAATCACCAAATCTTTTGATCAAGGCACCGCTTCTAAATCCTTTCCCTTAGTAGCTAGGTCTTGGTCAAACTTGATATTTCTAAAAAACATCATAGGCTCTAAAAGTATGGTTATTTTCAAAAAGTTATTTTTTTAAAAATGTCTAATCCTTTTGTGTTCATTGTAATGTTCATGGTTATATAATAATAGAGTGTTTCCTTCTACATTCTCATTTAAGAAAAAAAAACTAATTATCATAATTATGGGGATGGTTTATCCATCCTTGGTATTAGAGACAATGCTTCAATCCTCAGGGTGGTTGATCATCCCTCCCTAGTGACCGTGCAAAATTATGGGATTTGTTTAAAAATAGAGTATCATTCTTATGGTATTTGTTTAAAAATAGAATTAAGTAATAATCTATAATTATCTTTGATTTTTATCCAAGTGAAAATGTAAGTCTTAAAATGCTGAAAATAGTAAAGAAACGATTAAAAGTGAAGATTTTATTAATTTTGAAAAAATGTACTCTAAATTTATAAAAAATTTGTTGATGTTATGCACTAAATTAGTGTGAGAATATAAAAATGTTATTGTCAAATAGGAGCTTAAATGTTATATTGACTTTACCCAGATTAATACAATAAAACTCACTACTTTTAATTAGTTATATTTTTATAATCTAATTAAAATTAAGTGATTGCATTACATTCATCTCCCTTAAATGATTATGCATTCAAAATATGATATGTCTATGTATATTTAGTAAATTTGATTACTTTTCCTAATTATTTCACTAAAACTCTTCAGATATGACTAGATCACACTAAGTTTTCACAATTGACCAAATTATAAATAAATTAAGTATGAAGAAAATCAAGTCAACATAATCGTTGAAAGCGCAGATAATTTTGTTATATGTTACACATATCAACAAATGTACATATCATTCAATAGAAAATAAACATAAATTGAAAGCACTAATAATTTAGTTACTCATTCTACAGGGGGAGATAGAACATTGGCATCAACTCTAAAAATATAATCAATTTTCAATGAAAAAAATTGATTAGAAATCAAACATTTTTTATTAGAAATACATATTTCCAATGGATTTACTCTCATCGATAAAATCTTGATTGGAAATGCATTCTAATGGCCCAATAATCCATCGAAAAAGGTATTGTGATGGATTTCTGGAAAAAAATATATCAGAAATAAACATTGCATGAATTATGGACATAGCCATGGGAATATCCATGGGAGGTGGGTATTTTTGTCAAAAATTTGACTGACATAATTTATGGCTGAAATTTCCAATGGTTGGAGTTCACTAGAAATCCATCAATATTCTTATCATCAAAAATTCAGCATCCATCGGATGGTCTCATGATGTTTTGTATCGACCTTAGTGATGGAAAATCGATCGAAAGTCTGTTAAAAACATGTACATATTTTTAAAAAATGAAAAGAACTTTACATATGTTCCAATTACACATATAAAAATATTAAGTAATAACTATACAACTGATTCACAATTGACTCTGATATCATCACAATAATTTTATAAGTCCATATAATTAAGAAAGATTATTTTAAATAAAATTTTTTTAAAAGTTCTAAAATATTAGCATTACATAGAAATATTTATTGACTAAAGTTAAACATACAAAATAACATGATACAAATAGGAAACTAAAAGTATAATGTAAAAAACTAAAATACAAACAAAGAATTAATCATTGTTGGTCCCCTCATCATCTTCACCCTCCTTGTCCTCCTCCATGATTGGCTCTTTTCCCATATGTCTATCTTGGCCCATCTTCTCCATTCTTGCTCATTCTAGCCAATCCCTGCAAACCTAGGTTATATATTCTTCCATTTTCTTATCCCAATAGCTTCTCTCCAAATGTCAAACTCTGATTACTCAGACTATCTTAATTAACTACTTGCGCCAGTAGAACTTTGACTATGCACCTTCTTCATCCTCATGTAATCATGATATTAAAAATTATGATATTATTGAAATATAATAATTTCAATAGAATTATAATTCAAAAATAAAAAATTTCACTTATAAAAGCTCTCTATGAATGAACATCAGCAAACTATTAGTCTACTTGGTGTTGATGTGTTATACAATGTAATTCTATAGCTATGGATTCCCTTCTAAGGACTTGATTCTATAAACATACCAATGAAATTAATAAATAGTACTTATAACTATAATTAATAGTAGTCAACGACTTACCAATTTTCTCCTATACTTAGTGTGAGGAATAGAGACTCCAATATGTAGGGAGCTACCCATGCCCCCACAATCAAATGATTGATTATATTTAGTTTGCTCCCTTTCTGAATATATTCTGGAGAGGCCTAGGGTTTATAGAGATTAACCCAGACTTTCTCCTTAATCCAAAGTGGTTGTTGTTTAGGCTTATGTATGTTCATGAATATATCATGTAAATGTGCAACACCTTTTACTCAAAATTATTTCAAATGTTCTAGTTATGTTCTCGTAACCACCAAAATTCTTTTTATTACATAGAACACATAAAAAGAATCATTATACTTTTAGCAAAATTTATTCTATTATATAAGAATAAAGAGCTCCGTTAATACTCAAATTCTTTGAACAATATGTCATGCACCTCCATTGGTACCTTCTTCTATGATTCGTATGGAGCATCGATTTTTCTCTTTGTTATATCTCTTTTTTATGTATTTCTTGACTCATTGGATTGAACTTGCAAAAAGAAATTTAAGTTAGCACCTCAAAATTCTTGAAAGTAGGAGTAAGTCAAAAAAAAACTTACATGTCTCCTTTAGGCTCAATAAAAGTATGTAGTGAAGGTATCTCAACCTCACTATGCTTAGCAAGGGTGGATGCATCAATGTGATGTGATAGTGGATGGGGATAGTAGGCTATGTATGACCTGCATGTGGATGAAAGGGTATAATGGTGTAGTGTCAATGGGCTCTGAAGAGTATTAGGTGCGTGCACTTGCATGTTCAAGAGCCTGTGGTGGTGAGATGGAAATGATGGATGTGGTAATGACGGTAGTGGTAGTATGAACAATAAGCCAAGAAATAGTCTTCTTCTTCCTTCTAAAAATGCCCGTGATAGATCTATAAGGGGCATCATCACAATCACTTGATACCATCTTAAAAAAAATTATAATGATTAGATCTTGTAGAAAAAAATACTAATTTAAAGAAAATAATGCATACATATTTATAGTGTAAAAATGTTTTAAAAATACAAAATTTGCAGGAAACATAAAAAGAAAGTGTGCAACTATAGCATATAAAAACACAAATAAGTACATCCTAGGTATTAAACAAAGAAGATATAATGCAAAGTTTTACTACTTATGAAAAAAATTAAGAAAATATTCTACTTTTAATGTATATGTCATGTAATTTCTTCTGATGAATCCTTACAAGTTGAATTTAAAAATGTTTTGATCCTAATCATCCTTACTATGCTCATCTTTAGATTGAATAAATTTTTCATAATCAATATTAACATCTTATAAGCTTATTACTAGCTCTACTTCATCACCAAGAAGTCCAAAAACTATCATTTCCTCTACTTGATGAGCAAGCTCAAAAATATTTTAAACATTAACTCTTTCTCTAGGCTTGATCTTAATTACCATTGCTCAATCTATTTTTTTTATTATTTCACGATAGGATAGTAAATCTATATGACTCAATGAGCATGGATAAAAGGATCAAACTTAGCATATTTTTCACTCAACTTCACTTTAATGATCCCATGTGACTTAGGTGTCCTTGTTCCTCTATTATGAATATGATCAAACAAATCACAATTGAATAAAATAATATTTCTCTCATTTGATTTAGGATACTATAATTGCACAATTTTTTATAAAGCTCCATAATAATCTAGTTCATCATTTAAATGTGTTTCTTCTAATGCTCACACTTGAGTTACATATTTTTAATTATTCTGACCAAGAATTAGTGTAAAATATATATCCATTTACATCATAAATTGGTCACATATTCATAATATGCATGGGTCCCTAAGCAATGTCATGAAGGTCCTGGATCTTCACTCCATCCCTCTAATCATGATATTAAGTGGAAGGAGCTAATGAATTAAAGAAAAATTTAGATTATAATTAGGATTCCTTACATGTAGTCTAAACTATATAGGGAGTTCTTCTTCAACTTTTTTATTAATAATAGTAGTATCATCCCATTGCAAGAAGTTCACAAAAAACCTGAAGTCAATATTAAAATTAACATGAATAGATATGCATCATATCTGAGATACAATAAAAATTTGGATATCACTAGATTGACAATCTTACTCAAGAAAATGTTAAACTTTAACCTAATTGACAAGAATATTGACTATCGTTGCCCTAAGCTCCTTATCATTCAATTATCTCAAAGTGCTTCTACCTAATGCTTTTTCAGAATGTTGAAAAATAGATGGTACTTTTGGGCAGCTCTAAAACATTCGACATCATCCTTATGTGCTTATAGTTCAAAGTAGTTGGAGTGAAATTTGTAGTCCTTTGAGCCAAATAAGCTTCACATAGTGAGCCTTCAAGGCATATTTTATTCTTCATAGTTCTCTTGAGTTTATTTAGGAATCTACAATAGTTTAAATAATTAAGTGTGACTATCTTAATAGTTAATTAATAATATTGATCAATAGATATAGATGCCTCTTAATAGAGTATATCCAATGATATTGCACTTGACTTTCAACTCTAGCTTAGTATAATAGATGTATTAATAGGTTCTTCATTAAGTCAAAAAAGCACGGGGTAATATCAATATTATTAGTGGAATATTGATTTCAAGTTGCCTTAGAGCATCGCCATTTAACTGAGTTGGACATAGTTTTTGGAGAATAGACTAAGCTTAATAAAAAGGTATAGTATTTAATTAGGTAAAATATTAAATGCACTTGGTAATAATATTACAAAAAATATAACAATCATGACTCTTCATTCCAAATATTTTCTCACTTTTCAAATTAATGCATCGACTCAAATTAGATGCATATTGTATGGTAACTTTATTGCTTTACCCACAAATTATTCTCTGATGATCTGATATGAGGTAGTACTTAGCTTTAGGCTTTAAAATATTTTCACCTTTATTATCCTTTAACTATAACTCTTTTCTCCTATAATATTCTTTAAGTTTACTTTGACTTTCATATTTTCTTTACTTTTTTTCTTAACATCCATCACAATGTTGAGTATATTGTCAAAACAAATTATTCTATAAGCATCACATCAAGATGATGCCTGATTATTTTAGACTTTTAGTAAGATAGATCCTAGAAAATACTTCTTTTTATCCAGTTTTGATTTACACCATAACCTGGAAAATTATTATTAGATATCATTTGAGAATCAACTATAGTTAAAATTGCACTAATAATTTATCATATGTCATCCCCACGTTATCTTGGTGGAGGCTTGGACTTCTAAACCTAATTTTTGATAAATACTTGTTTCTTCTAATCAATAGGTTAGTCGATATGAACATATAGTGACATTCAAAGCAAGGATTGTTTTAAACCATTTTAAAGATTTATTGCCTTTGATAAATCCATGCAATATGGATAGGAAAACTTTTCAATAGTGCTCCACCATGACAATATTACATATATGGAAAAATCATTGGTATTCTACATAAGCGTTGCATTCATCTAAAAGTCCTAACTTTATTGCGGTATTATATGTGAGTACATCACTATCCCATAAGATTTTTAGCTCATCAATCAATGGCTATAAGAATACATCAACTTTTCTTTTAGGGTTATGTGATCTAAGTATAATTAAAGTGAGGAACATAAAAGATGTTGTCATGTACATCTTTGGTGGTAGATTATAGGGTGTAACTATGACTGGCTAACATGAATAAAGTGATTCAGATTGACTATATAGTGAAAAACTTGCACCACATAGACCAAGACTGAGCTACATGGCCCGGCTACAAAATTAGGGTGTGCGACTAAAATTATTTCAAGCTTCTCCATCCATTAGATGACTCAAAAAATTTGATTTAGTTTCTCTCTTATGGTGCCATTGCATATGCTTAGCTGAAAGCATATATTCGTCTAGTGTCTAAATACGTTCATAGAGTAAATGGCAAGTAAAATAATTGCTACTAGGGAACATCATTCTATTTGAGTTATTTTTTACTCTATGACTTGAATCTAATTGCTTTATAAACTATTCATTCAACATCTATTGTGTTATCGCTATAGTACAACATACAATCACTGACACAATAATCAATCTTCTTTAAGCTCAAACCTAATTTTGACACTAATTTTCTTTTTCTATATAGGTCCTCTAAAACTACATTTTTTATGAGTTAGTCTCTTTAAGTATCCCTACAAATTGGTTAAACATTCATGTGAGATAATATATTCAATTTTAGTGCATAGCATTCTTACGATCACATATAGTTCAATGTGGTTCATGCAACCTTCTCATAGTAGTCATTGTGTTGCATTTATTAGGTCATAGAACTTTTAAGCTTTTTGTTAAGTGGTTCCTCTTATGTTTCTCTTGCAAACTCTACTCTTACGGCATCAAAGATGATTTCTTCATAATTTCTTCCAAAATCATATTCATCCAAAGACTGTGCATAACTCGTCTATGCACTAGCATTATTATCAATATGTGGCTCATACTCATCCTGTGAAATCCAAAGCCAATAATTTGGTTGAAAAAATTGCATTACAAGTCTAATATTACTTCATCTAGCATTAAGAAAGTTGGGTTCTTATGCCTCACACATGGACAACGAAACATATCTTCTGAAAGATATATTGAAAGTTAAGATGCCAAGTGTACAAAGTGCTCAACACCATTCAAGACTTCATCAGTTAATCATTTTCTACCCAAATGCAACCTATTGTACATCCATGATAATTTGTTGCATATATTCATATGTTGTATAAATTAAGAAGTGTGAGGAATATATTCATATTTTATACAAATTATAAAGTTAATAATGATTATATAATCAAAGCCTAACATGACATAAGTTCCTAAGTGTCTAATTATATAGCTTGTAAATTTTTGATATAATATAGTAAAATTACAACCAGCTATCATTCAAACCTTCTATAGTAAGGCCATAATTAATTACCCACTAGTTCTTAAAGTACTTGATATTTTAAATCATTTTTGTCGATTTGCTGCGTAGAGAGAGTGAAAATTGTATGTGCAGCATGAGAAAAAGATAGATGGTCAGCAAGTATAATTTAGTGACTAATTTATGATTGTATTGAAAGTTAACATGATTTTAACACTAAGAAAGGAGATGTATTTAGAACATTGTGATAATTGGTAAAGCTATAGTTTTGTAAAATTAATTTTATTATATTTTCACATCTTTTAAAAAGTTCCTCGTATTAACCTATAATCATGTAATTAAAATTTTTATAAAATAAATATATTTATCAAAAGTATATCAATTGTATATATATATATGTATGTATGTGTATGTGTGTGTGTATATTTCAAAAAGTTGTGAAGCACATTATGAGCAATTAAGCACCTTAAATTAATTGCAAAATGTATAACCAAAAATCTCAAATTAAAATTTTAACAAAAATGTAAACCCTAATATATTAAAACATAAATTAACTCTAAATAGACAACTTAGTATGAGATACATGAGTTTCGAACAAGTTTGAATAAGATATAAGTTATAAATTATAAAAAATTCTAAAAACTTGAAATCACTATTTCTAAAGTATGAACAGATGAAATCATAAATAAATAATTATACAAATAAGAGAAAGTAAGTTACCTATGATTTTATGAAAATTTAGAAGAAAAATTTGCATTTTAGGGGAGATTTGGCATGCCCTAACCTTATTTATTCTGCCAACCAAGAGAGAGAGAGAGAGAGAGAGAGAGAGAGAGAGCTAAGAGTTGAGGAGAGAAATAAATGAATGGGGGTAGGTGTCGTTTTGTCACCCCTTATTAAATCAACTTTTTGATAGATTTTTAGCTAAAATTCTAACAAAAATTTTTCTGACAAATTTTTAGAAAAGGAAACTCTATCAATTTTAAGTGATTCTTATGCCAATGTTTTTGTAGTGGTAATTCCTGTTGAAAAAATTTCTTACTGAAAATCCATTAGTCATTCTACCTGTAATTTCCCACATATTAGTCTGCTTGAAATTATGTTGATAATAGCTATTTTTCTTATTGATATCCACAAACATATGAGATCATTTGTGGTATTTTAAATTGGTATCATAGGGACACCACACAGATCTTAGGAGGTACATATTGAAGTGATCGAGTATGACATTAAGGTATGATATACTAACTCAAAAGATAGAAACATCATCCTACAATGGACTTAATCACCTAATAAGGACTCATAAGGTAGATGGGTCTACATATATACCAAAGATCCTTCCCCTACTTTACATGGATGAGTAAAGTAGGATTTATTTTATGCCAGGTTCTTTAGTTCCCTATGGAGGTAAGCCTCATAGTTAATTACATCATAGAAAATGGAAGTTTCCTAAGAACACTCTCAATTAAAGCAATCAATAAATATCTTCAAAGATTTTAAGGCTAGAATATCAAAGAATTAGTTGTTATTAGGAATTAAATGGGAAGTGTTCGAATAAAAAGACTTATTCATATATTTCATAGGAAGATAAGTAGGGAGCTTCCAAAATACTAGGAGGCTTAATGAATTCTCCAATCTACCCTATGATGAGCCTTTATATTTTTGAAGAGGATAATTTATTTTATTTAAGTTGAAATTTTATTAGAGTGCTAGGACATACAACTCAACAACACAAAATTATGAAAATGCCTAAAAAATGAGGATTATACTCATAATGAAAGAGAAACAAGCTATCTCAGAACCTAAGTCTAAAGTACTTTAGCACAGGCTAGCAGCATGACCTAAAATCTAATCGGTGAGAATGGGATATAGTGGTTCATCTCAACAAGAAAGAGTGAACACATCCTAACTCTTCTGGACTTACAACTGTCTAGAGTGGTTACCAGCTAATACCTTCTATGCTTTAAATCCATGTAGGCCGATCTTATATAGATGCAAGATAGCTAAGCTATTATTTAATTAGGAAGGAAGCTAGAATCCTAAACCCACTCCATAAGAGACTAAATAATGTTTGGTATGCAAACATGACTCAGACGAATTCTAGATTTACAAATTTTAAAACCATTTTGAAACATTAATATGGACCAAGTCTTGAGATAATTATTCCTACATGCATGATGAAATTAATTTATGAGCTAAATCAGTGGGAAGTGGTGTTCTCCACTACAAATGACTTCTCTCAAAAGTCAAGCTTGTCCTATACCGTGCAGGAGTGGAGATCCTCTCTATTCAAGAGTGTGAAAATATGATATGCATGTTATTATAGCATATAATAAATCAGCTAAGGGATTGTTAAATCTTGTATTATCTTAATTAAGAGCCTAGGCTCTAAGATAATGCAATGAATTGCATTAGAACTTAGTTATAAGTTGTTTAGTGAGGGTAGAAAATTTAATTTTATCCTAAAGAGTCTACCGCATCCAGGCCACACATCAAATCATCAAATTTTAAGAAACCTAAGGAAAGCATGCCATTTTTATTTCACAAACTAAATACAACCAACAAGTATTTGAATTACGTAAAAGAATAAAAGGCTAATGCAACCGGGTTCAACTATACACCCTGGAAAAGGGAAAGAGTTGGGTAGCCAAGCTCTACCCTTATACAACTCGAATTATAATTAATTATTATAATTAAAATAAATATTATGGGGGCCTTCAATCTTTATTTTTTTTCCATCTTTGGATTAGTTCACTCCAGGCTTCACAGGACCTCCCAAGTCTTTGCCTTCTAGCCACTGCTCATTTTAAAGCCCATATCACTAATCCAAATCCTTATTATAAAAATTGCATCTTTATAAAAAAAAAAAGAAATCTAACTACACCTGCAAAATGGTTGTTAGTTAAATAAACATACAAGCCAAATAATTATATTTCACATATTAGCTTTAAACATGAAGAATTCTTAACAGAATCCAAAGAAATTCAACATACCTTACATGTACAATGATATTCATAAAAAACTCTCTATTAAAGTAGTCAATCATCATGTTTATAGATTTCAAAGTTTGATGTCAAATGATTGTCAATCATTGGAAATCAAGTGAGAGAGCTTAAACATGAAAAGTTCTGAATTCAACATACCTTACATGTATAATTAAAATATATACCTAAGAGTAAGCTATAAGACTTTAGGATTTGAGATATTCATAAGAAAGCTAATGTTATATAGAAAAATGTAACAAGCGAAAGATTAGAAAAAGGATCTTTAAAATTTTAAATTTTGGTTCTCAAGTTCCCTATAGGGGGCACCCCTTAGTTAATTACATTTTAAAAGATGAGACTAAGAAAACTCTCTATTAAAGTTGTCAATCATCATCTTTATAGATTTCAAAGTTTGATGTCAAATAATTTTCGATCATTGGAAATCAATTGAGAGAGCTTAAATATGAAGAGTTCTTAACGGAATCCAGAAGGAGAGCTAATATATATATATATATATATATATATATATATATATATATATATATATATATATATATATATATATATATATATATATATATATATAAAATTGCCTGGCTTGTATATTTGATTAGCTAACATCATTTTGCAGGTGTAGTTAGATTTCATTTTTTATAAAATATAATTTTTGTAGTAGGATTAGGATTAGTGTTGTGGTGAATAGGATGAGAAGTGGCTAAAAAGCAAAGACTTGGGAGGCCTTGTGAAGCTTATAGCCAACTAATCCAAACAAGGAAAGAAAAACAACAATTGAAGACCTTCATAGCATTCATTCCATTTGTAAAATTTAATTATAATATGGGTTGTATAAGGGTAGAGCTTGGCTACCCAATTTCTTTTTTCTTTTTTGGGGTGTACGGCAGTGCCTAGCAGCATCAGCCTTTTATTCTTTTATGAAATTCAATGTTTGATTATTCTATTAGTTTGTGCAATAGAAATGACATGCTTTTCATAGGTTTCTTAAAGTGTGATGATTTGATGTGTGTCCTAGATGCGATAGGCTATTTAAGATAAAAATTAAATTTTTTATCCTCATTAAATAACTCATAACTAAATTTTAATATAACTCATAACCTCATTTTAAATCCTAGGTTCTTAACTAAGATCATAAAATATTTAGCAACCCTTTAGCTGAATGTTATATGTTATCACATCATGCATATCATATTATGCTACTCTTGAATAGGAGGGTCTCCACTCTTGCATGATAGGGGATTTGCTTGACCTTTTAAAGCAATCTGTTGTAGTGGAGAATACATCTTCTAATTGATTTAGCCCATAACTTAATTTTATCATGCATATATGCATAATTATTCTAAGCCATGGTTTAAATTGAATGTGTCAATATAATCCAAACCTTGTAATTTTTTAACATTAGTAAAAGTCATGTTTACATACCAAATATTATTTAGTCTCTTAAGGAGTGAGTGTAGGATTCTAGCTTCCTTCCTAATTAAATAACAGTCTAATTATCTTGCATTTACATAAGACTAGCATAAATAGTTTTAATGCATAGGAGGTGCTAGCTAGCAACCACTCCAGAAGATTGTAAGTCCATAAGAGTCAGAATGTGTCTATTCTCTCCTATGGAGTTGAACCATTATATCCCATTTTTCCCCATTAGACTTAGGTCATACTTCTTGCTTGTACTAAAGCATTTTATATTTATGTTCCGAGGCTACTTATTTCCTTCGGGCTACGAGTATAAGTCCTCACCTCTTGGGCATTTCCACACTCTTGTGTTGTTGAGCTATATGCCCTGACATTCTAATGAGATTCCAATCTAAATAAAAATAAATTTTCTCTTTCAAAAATATAAAGCCTCATTATAGGGCAGATTGAAGTGCTCACTAGGCTTCCTAGTATCATGGATACTTTTTACTTATTCTCTTATAGATTTTGTAAATAAGTCTTTTATTTGAACTTTCCCACTTGATTTTTGAAAAATACCTAATCCTTTGATAATCTAGCCTTGAAGTCTTTAAAGATACTTATTGACTACTTTAATCTAGAGTGTTCTTAAAAATTTCCATTTTCTAAGACGTAATTAACTATGGAAGCTCATATCCATAGGGAAAGTTCCTGACATAAAATAAACTTTGTTTTACTTCTCTATATAAAGTAAGGGAAAGAACACTAGTATATACATATACCCATCTACCCTAGGAGTCCTTATTAGGTGATTAGGTCCATTATATGGTGATGTTTCTATCTCCTGGGATAGTACATCATAGCTTAACATTATACTAGATCACTTCAATAAGTATCCCCTAAGATCTGTGTAGTGTCCCTATGACTCCAAACTAAAACACCACACATACATTTTTTAATTCTAACTACCACCTTCATCAAAGCTTTACAAAATGTAGAAATATTAGATGCCATCTTGAGCCAAAGGGAGACATAAAAATTAAAGTACTATCTAAATCAATAATAAAAGTAACTTGGTTGACTTAATCAATGAAAGTCTTCCAGCAAAAGAAGAAAGTTTTTTGTTTCTAGGTAGATAATCGATGTTATATTCTATTTAATATTTGGGCCAGTCTGAAGCTTTATTCTTGGATGAATTAATAGTGACACCAAGATAGTTCCAAGGGAGAAGTTTGGATTGAAAATCACTAGCTTCACATATTTGTTGTTGCATATGAGTGTCAATAGCTTTAGAGAAATAAATTCTAGAGTTGAAAGGATTGGCACATACATTAAAAGTCATTTTAAAAGTGTGAAAATTTGAAGATATGCTATTTATAGAGTTAAGATCTACCATTCCAAAAATAAGCAAATCATAAACATAAATAAGTTGAGAATTACTACAACCATTCACCATAATGCCTTCATAGTTGAAATTGGGATGTTGATAGTCTAATAGTCTAGATAAAGCATCCATAATAATAGCCAAAGGTATGGAGATAGGGGACATCCTAGCCTCAAGCTAAAAAAGGATTTGAAGTAACTTTTAATATCACTATTGATGATGATAGAAAAATTAACTTGGCTAATGCGAGCTTTAATCTATCTAATGAAAGAGGAAGGAAAACCCAAACTCTCCATTTTGTCAAGAGAAAAATGATTATTCACTCTATCAAATGTTTTCATTAAAGTAATTTTTTAACATTTATTTTTTTTTGGGGAGCAAGGGGAATTAAAACCCTATAAAAGTTAATTTTCTAAGAAAATATTATCAACAATATCATGATCAGTGATGAAGATAGCCTGAGAAGGGTGTATAATGCCAAGAAGGATATATTTATGCCTTTCCGTACGTAATTCAACAATAACTTTATAAATAGTATTATAGAGGGTGATAGGTCTATCATCATTAAGAGATTAGGCCTGTCAGCTCTTAAGGAAAAAAAGTGATTACAGAATGTCTAACCTAGTCAGGAAGTTCAGAAGTATTAAGAAGGATTTGACTGCCTCTATACATGAGGGACCAATGATAAACTAAGTATCCTTGAAGAATTTGGAATTAAAGCCCTTTGCTAGGGCCTTGATAGAGCCAATATTAAAAAGATCACATTTAATCTCTGTATCATAAAAGTCTTCAAGGAGATCTTCGCATTTAAAGAAATTAAGGGTGCGAATAATAGGAATGTTCCTAATATATTTTGTGGGGCATTAGTGGGGGTATTAAGCATAGTGAAAAAAGAGATAGCCTCACTAGCTATACCATCTTGAGTGTAAAGGTCAAAGTTGTTCACTAAGATCTCTCTCGCATAATTCCTGCTACTCCTGAGTTTAATCTTTTGATAAAGAAATTTAATATCATCATCCCCTTTAGCAAGCCAAACATATTTAGCTCTTTATTTAATCCATCTATACTCACAAGATGTAGTATCAATCAGTTGTCTTTGATTAAAAGTGTCTCTAACAAGATTTTATAAAGAGGTTGGCTTTCTAATTGATTAATAATCTTCTTTTTTTAGTTTAGAGATAGAGTTAGATATGTTTTTGAAGGATGACAAAAAAGTTGAGAATATTGGTTGTACCATTAGGTATTGATTAAGGTTTTTGTCTCTAAAAAGGTAAAATAAATATTATTCTGAAATAAAAATCAAGAAACAAAAGGTCCACAAAAAATAAATATAATCGCAAACAAAAAGATCAATTCAATATTTATTTGCATAATTGAATTAAAATGTATAGCATGAAACAAAGTCTAGGTTATTCTTACTATAGCCCTTAGGAAACTCTCAATGAAATATCTTTGTATTTGTTTAAATGAGAAAGTAAGAAAGATGTATGTGTCATACCACTCACATTTTTTATTTATATATATATATACATACATACATACATATATATATATATATATATATATATATATATACATATATATATATATATATATATATATATATATATATATATATATATATATATATATATATATATATATATATATATATACATACATACAATATATATAAGTTGAAACATGAAATTTTCGTAAGGTGGGCATCATTTGGTAATTTAAAAAGTACACTCAACCAGTTTCATCTAAACTTGGGACTGGGGTTTACTTTTTAAATTTTTTTTGGTTGGAATATATTTATAAGAATAGATAAAATAGATATAGATAAAAAGTTATAATTGATGTCATCTACTCTTAATATCTTGAAAAGATGGTCTTGATATTGTTAGTATATCTTTCTCAATATAAGTGATTAAAAGAGTATTCATCCACTCAACTATTCATAATATTCATGATAAAAAAAGCTCTTTCAACACTTATTGTAGCAACTAGTAAAATTAATGTTAGCTTTAGTAATTTAAAAACAAAGAGATATAACATATCTTTTTTTTTATTTTAACTATAATGTCACCAAAGCATTTTAATACCTTCTAGGATTGAAAATTATTCATCAAACCACATATACAAATTGTAAGTTTCAAACTAAGTATCCATTATTAAATCTATTGATGTAAAATCATTTTCATAAAATCATTATATTATAAATATAAGTAAGAATTAAGTTTATGCTATCCTCATTCCAAAAATAATATGTATTTATATTTTATTTATTATATAAATACATATAATTTAAGATTTAAAGAAAAATAAAATATTTTTAGTTATTTATTATGAATAGAAAAAAATATAAACAAAATTTGATATTTTTTTGTAATTTTTTAAAACAAAAATAAAACCAAATAACTAAATGGCTATAACAATAGTACCACAAAGTTATATCCACCTCCAAGAAGGCAATTATTGTGAGATTACCAAAAAAAACTACCTTAAAAAAATTTAATTAAAAATAGGATCACAAAAATAGCAATCTCCATCATGATCTATTTTTAAATGTTGATCTTCATATTAAGTGTAGTTTAAATATTGCAATTAAATGAATTCAAATAAAATTTGAATTTAGCAATAAGTTAATAATTTTTCATACTATTAGTTAAGTTTTCATTAGATGTAGTGGTCTTAACCACAATACCTCACGTTGCAATAACATCTCTAATGAAATGTAGTTTAATGTATGTGCTTTGACATTGCATGAAACAATGAATCCTTCATTAACTAGATTGTACCATGGTTGTCACAAAATATAATAAATCATTCTTGCATAAATCCCATCTCTTTCAAAAGACCATATAATCAAAGACACTTTTTTAATTGCTTTAGTAGTTGTTATAAACTAATCTTCAATAGTAGATAATATAATGGCTTTTTGAATTGAGGATTTCCAACTAAATGTTACCAAAAACCATAAATATGTAACCTAAATAAATCATTTAGTGTTTAACTAACATGCAACATTTGAATTTTTGTAAACTATGAGAATATTATTATTATTATTAATTCTACTTCCAAAAATTAAAGATAAAGAGCCTTATGTATCTTATAATTGCTTTCACTAAAAACTAGCACAATTTTCTTGTATTTGCTATAAATCAATTTATCACACTTATTGAATATGCAAGATTATGTCTGGTGCAAATCATTCCATACATTTGGCTTCTAATGATATTTGCATATGATATATTTTTCATATATAATTTTTTTTTCCATTTCAAATTTTGTAGCATTAGCAAGTCTTATTTTGAAATGATTAGATAAGGGTGGGTGTTTGAAAAACTTTAGCATTGAGCATTCCAAATTTACTAAGCCCGCCTTTCATGTACTACATCTACAAGAGAAATAACTAGCCTTCTAATCTATTTTTTTTTTATTTTAATAGTCAAAATCATGTTATTTCACATTCTAAAGATAACTTATCATTTAACATATTAATTTAGACCTCCACCTAATCATTATTATAATGTCATAAACATGCGAAAGTAAGAATATTGTGATCCCTCTGCAATCTAATGATTTCTTTAGATACACACATTTGTTAGACTTGCATCTCTCAAAACCAATCCCTTTCTTTAAGGAAAAATCTTGTTATGGTCAACAATGCTAAATCCTTATGGTTACTTCATATATATTACTTCTTCTAAATTCCAATGTAATAATGGCATCTTGATATCAATTTGATCAAGCTTGAGGTTTAACTTACCAATAAGAGATACAATTACTCTCATAGAGGTTTATCCTTGTAATCCACCCCGTTATTCTTGAGTAGAACCCTTCACAACCAATCTTGATTTATATTTAGGCTCAAAAAAAAATATTTGTATCTTCCTTCCATTTAAAAATGTATCTACAACAAATAAGCTTTTTATCTTTAGGTTTATCAACTATCTCCCATATTTGGATTTTGTGTAAAGAGTTTATTTCTTTATTTATTTATTGAAACTAATGAATTGAATTTTTGCTCTTTATTGCATCAATGTATAAAGATAGTTCTTATTTATTTCTTTTCTTCAATGATGGAAAGTGCATATGCAACTATGTCAACAAATCTAATCCTTTTTTGTGGGCTAATGTTCTTTCTTGCACTGTCATTGATGAGCATATATTGCTGCTAATTTTTGTTACTCTCATATGTTGGATCATCAACATTTTTATTGATTGATTCTACACAACCACTTTATCTTCATGGTAGGTGTCATGGGCCTAAAGTGATATGTAGGAAAGAGATGGATGTAAAGGGGATGGGAGGTGAGATTCTTAGAGAAAACATAAGGAAATATGAAGGAAGAAGAGAGGAGCGATCATCCCCACAGGAGTTGACTAAAGGCAGCGATGAGTTTAAAAAGAAAAAGAACGAGGAGGAGATTGATTATAAGAAATTAAAGTGTAGAGGAGTCTAATTATTTTGAGTTAAACCCCTCAATTTGATAAATTTGATTGAATCTAACACTTTTAATGAACTTAAATAGTCAATAATAGATAAACCAAGCCCAATTACGCCTTGATTATGCTAACTAGTTTCTTAGATCCAAGTTAACTGATCAATGAGTTTTAATCATAAAAATATTCTAATAATTTAAATAATTTTTAAGTTAAAAGAATAAATTTCTACTAAATTAATGATATTTGTAGATAAAGGTTAAGATGACAAGATCAAAAATTAATGAAATGTTATTTTTGAGATAAATCATCATGGCACTACATATTTCACTATTTGGCACTGCAATGATAGAGAAGACAATGTTGTGACATTGGTCCAAAGCACCAAGGTGATATCTTTAGTTTAGAAAATATTGTTGCAAAGTCAAGGCACTACACTTTCATGTGCCATGACACATAGAAATGAAACTTTAGCCTAAAAGTATTTTTCATCAGAAAGTAAAAAAGTTTTAGGTCGTTTTTGGGAAGTTAAGTTATGACCTTTTAGAAGAAAAATAGGCGGAATTAAAAAGGACCTTTTAGATAGAAAATAGAGCTTTTTTACAATGGGATTAGGGAGCAGAAAATCCAAAGGAGAAAGACGTCTAGGGAAAGTTTTGGGAACAAAATTTATCATCAGTCATTTCATTTATAACATTCTCTCATCTTTTTTTTACTAGTAACTAGAATATGATATTTTCCATGGATTTTATATTTAAATATATTATAGCATAAAATACTTTTTTTGGATATGCTGTAATTATAACTTCTTTAATTAATAAAATAATTTGAATGTTACAATATTATTGCAAAAAAAATTTATTTATCTTATGCTTCATTTGTTTGATTATGTGACCTATTTTTAACTTAAAACTTATAGAATTTAATAATTTTGAAAGAGTTCTCCGATGTTTGATGTGACAAATTAACAAATTGCTAGTTGTGATAGGAATATACACAATTATAACTTGCATAGTCTAAGAGGAAAACTTATTAATGTCTTTTAGACTAGTTGATATAGGAATATAGTGAATTAATTTAAAAGATCAAAACTTCTAATTATAGGAAGAGATTAGATGATGCCTATGTTCCTTATTGAAAATTCATATTAGTATTGCAACAACAAACTATGATTTTGAGTAAAGTTGGTTATGATGAAACGATGAATCCATTTTTACTTAGACTTTAAATAAAAAATTTAGATAATTTATAGAATAAAGTTTAGTTTATACAAATTTATCTATCCAATAATTGACTCATATCATCAATAAATTAAATTATTAATTAATTAAATTTAGAACCAATAATCGATCCTTATAGGAAGGATACTCTACACCTTATATATTACATGAGCAATACGTACAGTTACATAACACGATAAAAAGTTTGATCATTAACCCATTTGACCTCTTTAGGCCATTGACCAAATTAATCACATTGACCTAGCTCAATCCTTAAAATAGGGTCCAACTGGTTAACCATAGATTTTATGAGCCCAATTTACTAATGAATCAATATAATTGTCCAATGAATAATGGATTATTCAATTAAACTTAAGTTGACTAATTAGGGACAATTTGACTAATTTGGTTGAAATTGGCTTTAACATAGCCACCTAATTGATCCAAATAATTAACCATGCATGTCCCAATTAAATAAAATTAACCTTGAATATAGCCTAGTTAACCCAAATCAAGTTAAGTAGATTAATGTTCAATCTAAATTGAATTAGGGTATTTTTATTGCTTTCTTAGTTATTTTAGGAGTTATTTAAGCCCTTATTATCTACTTAACTTAAACATAAGATTTTACTCTAATATTTGTTAGAGTAAAATCATGGCAAATTTTCTTGATTCAAAGCCAAAGGCCTACCTCTACTACCATGATTAATTATAATACATGACAACCATCCATTTGGATCAACCTCTCACTTAGCAAAACAACTATAGTAGTTCAACTATTGTACAAAATGTTAGGATTTAGTAAGAAAATGAGATCAATTGCTTAATTTCCTCTAACTTAAATCTAGTTTCTTTAAAGGCTTCTAATGCATTTCTTAAGATAATATACATAAACCTTGTAGTGACTCAAAACCACTAAGCTTATTCAAAAGCATAAGGGAGATTGGTCACTACACTTACCCAGCTAACACCAACATAATCCAAGGAAAATATAAGCTTCTGAGGCTCTATTGATGGAGCTAGATCAAATTGACATCTCAAGTTGAATTAGATCACTAATCAAAAGCTTAAGTAATCTCTTATGCTTTTATGCCCTATCTAACATGGTTATCCTTGTTAGTTTCTAGGTTATTATCATGTAATTTTTTTCACTATTATATACCAAGTACACAGTAGTGGGTAAAGATAATGGTGAAGCATCATTTGATTATGGATTAATTGTTCTAATTCTATTGATTATGTTTTTTATCCATGAATTAGCCATTATGGAACTATCTTACTAATTAAATTAGAAATTTTGGTCTAGCCAATCCCTTAATCTAATTGTAGCAAACGTGAGCTTATGTTCTACCATAACATCAATTACATAGAAAAAATTTCATCATTTAATTATTTAAAACTAGTTTAAAAAATGAGTAATATATAAATTAAAATTGATCTTTTAAAGCATTTTCAAAACTTTTTAGTGTGTTAATTATTCATATCTATAAAATTGTATGCAAACATTGTTGCGTTTGATTTAATTTTTTTCAGAATGAAATTAAATTAAAATATAAGGTTTCAATAAATTAAAATCAAGTGTGAATTGCTTACGATTGATTTTAACTTTATTAATCCGAAAATGTTATGATTTTATTTCCATAAATACTTAAGGTAAATTAGTGTACCAGTGCATTCAAGTCTAATAGTCTATCAGCTTCCCATCCCTTTTAATGGCCCACATCGATTAGGAAGTTTTGTACCTTATTTGAACATTTCATGTGCTGCACTATGAGTGTTTAAATCATTTTTATGTATTTAAAATTTATCTGGCATTCATATTAAAATGTAATAATGCTTAGTTTTTAAATTTAGGGCTAGCCTATGACAATAGGTTAACAATCATCATTAATTTTTATCAATTGATAGTATTTCAAATGATTAAAATTAATTCATCAGACATAGATCTTATTCAGGGTTATAAATAATCTCGAACATCTCATCTTAATATTTAAAATTAGATAATTATTTAGCTTAAAATATAGTGAAGTTACAAAATACTGTAGAACAATCAAATTCAGACAATCAAGGATACGGGGGCTACAGGTACAGAAAATCTGTGATATATATTTCTTATGCCCATGCACATTATATTTATGTATTAAAATTTGAGCTAAGTTATATTTCTATAGTGCCCAACTATATATTTTTTATCTGTATTAGGTTTGTTTTTGTAACTTGACTGCAACCACCATTTATAGTTCAAGATAGCTCAAAAATTGTTATTTTAATATTAGGTTGACTGCACACACCATTTTAATACATAATAATATGTATTAAAATAATATGAAAAATATAAACATATCACTTTTAATAAGATTGCCTCTTAAATATGCCTAAGAGTGTAATTAATCTTAATGATTATTTTCTTTGAGAGACTTATGAACCATAATCTATTTTAAATTTTATTTTAAAAAAATAAATAAAATTATAATATAAAATTTTTTATAAGTATTTTATACAAGTCTTAATAAAGCTAGTTGTTCTTATTTCAATTATACCTTGGTAGTAGTCCCCCACATTAGCAAGATTAGGCATTGTTAATAAATATTATTGGATTTAATTATTGGACCATGAATGCCAACATTTTTTAGTGTTTTTTTTTTTTTTTTGGGACATTTGTGAGAATTTAATCACAAACGCACACATGCATGACCACTCATCTGAAGATGCTTCTCAACCACTGCAAGATACCTTACACTAATGCCATACATATGAAATATGAAAGATACAATCTATTAATTATCTCATTTGGTATTTCTGGTGGACTAAATGAATCAAAGTATATTTTGGGTGATAAGTTCTTGATTGAAATTTGAGACTAATTGAGTTATTAATTTTTAAAAATTTACAATCATTTTACTATAATTTTAATTTATAAATAGTTAATTATATTAATATTAAATTTATCTCAAAATAAATTAATCAAAATAATTTTATTTAAATTTTCTCATCTTACTAATTTTTCTTTTAATTTGGAGTCATAAAGCGCCCTAAAAGTTTGGAATGATTAGTGAGCTAAGTTATTAGTGAAAAATCAAATTTTAATTTTGAAGGCTATCTCTCTGACGTGATAAAAACTTTTGTTTTATAAATTAAAAGGATTTTTACTCTACATATAAACCTTTTAGGCCATATACCAATATACTTACTCAGCTGATAGAGTCTAATAAGAGTATTCAACTAATGGTGATAGAATAGGACAATTATGAAATAGGGTTATTATAATAAATTTAAATATAATTTTGTTAATGAAACATTGCTAAATTTGAGGATGATTTCAAGGAAAAATTTTAAAGGTTTTTTTATGGAGAATTCACTTTCAATTGGTTTTTCTGCTCCTATAAATTTTGATGAAGAATAAATAATATATTCAATTAATGAAAAATAAGAAAATGGTCATAATGGATTTTAAAAGTTTTTATATGATCTAACAAAATCTTTATCATGCATTGCATGTCATGCAAAAGAGCATGCATGTCATGCAAAAGAGCATGCTAGTGGTCAAACTTACTTTTGTTAGCTAAAGTGAGAGCATATCAGCTTTAAATGGCATAGCAACCATAATATTAAATTTAATATATCATAATGACTCAATTGACAACTTGACATATAAATTGATGGCTTCAAATCAGCCAGTCAAACTAAATTGATTTTAAGTAGGTTAGTCTAAGCTTATTTGAGTGACTCAACCATACACTCTTTCCATATAACATGACTCCTACACATGAAAAAAAGAAAATATGAGTGGTTATTGTGGTTAGAACTAACTTGACCAATTGCTCTGGATGTCCTCAACACGAGTGGAATGCTAATGAATCCAATCATGTAGGCATACGCTCATTATGATAAATTCTATTTTGAGATATTTAAGTTTATCAAGGCTATTTTTGATTTTTTGATTTTTTTTATTTTTTTTTTATCTTAATGAAGCTCCTCTTTAAGATAGGAGTTGTCTCTTGGAGAAATAATGAGTGATTGTAGTCAATCATGAAAATTTTAAACTTATTTTTTTCAACTCACTACAACAAGATTTATGATGTGGTATATTTAATTTGTCAATCAATGATATTACTAATGGAAACCATCATCATCATCATCAAATTAGTTTAGGTTCAAGTGAGGTTATCTAGTTATGTTAGCCTAAATGCATTATCATGTTCTTATGAGTTGCAAATTGGAAGGGAGGATTGCCATTATATATTAATGATAACCATGAAAAATATTATAGATAATGACAATAATACTCTTTTTGAAAGCTATAATTTTATCATTAGTTCATTATATGAGGTTTCTTAGTTGTTAAGGCAGTCTAGATTCTCTAATATATCTTATGAGAAATCATGCATCATAGTAATGCCTATGGCTCGATAAGATTGACATTGTAGGATTATTATAAAACCTACACAATAGTGAGACATGCACTACATTAAGGCTTGCATTACAACTTTACAATGCAACTTATATGACAACTCTTACTTTTAAAACCTAATTAATAGTAAAGCTTGCATTATTGATAGACTAGTACCATATTCAAAACCCATAAGAGTTATTCTGTACTCTCGATATAACTAGCCATTGAAAAACAACTCTTTGTGATAGTAATACATGCATTGTAGTCTTTGATCATATGATTCCACATTATCAGTATAACTATGGCATAGCCAAACATCCTAGCAAGGATTGTTCCATATTAAGATCTTCATTGCTATTTCCTTAAGTGTTGTAGCCATTACATATTTTTCATCTATCATAATGGGATCCTTTAACAAAACTATCATTATTTACATTAATAATGTTTACCATCACTTTACAATATAATTGTTGACAAATTTTAAAAATTCATCCTTCTGCATTAAATTGTGGTTTTCATGATTATAAAAGAAAAGCTTATTTCTAAAATAGAAGAAGTTATTTATTATGAAAAGGTATTATGATTTTTTTCAAGTTTTTCATATCAAAATATTTTTTCTATTTTTTACTTAACTTACTTATATATATGAGATTTAAAAGGCTAAGACAATTAAAAAAAGCCCTCACTTTCCTAGTTTGTTTTCTAAAACATAGTAATTTAACACCACCACCTATAACAAACCTTCATATCATTATTAATTAAAAATTATGATAGTCATGGTCCTTCCATGTGTGAGGACCTCAACATTTCTTATTCAAATATCATTAACCATTTAGTCTATTTTTTTACATCAACTTAATCGATTTTTCTTTGTAGCTTCTTTTCAATTCTAATCAGGTGTAAGTAGAACTCCTTGATCATTATTATTGAAGAATGTCATACTATTTATCTTTTTATAAAGGATGACACTGTCTTAAGGAAATCTCAAAAAGAAGTTATAAAGTTATAAAATTAATAAAATTTCTAATAAAATTCCCCTATATGGGTCATTAATTTCAATAAAGTTATAATACTTAAGGAAATCTCAAAAAGTGATCTAGTCATACTAGGCTGAATAGGAGGTTACTTAGATGGTCAATTTCAATTTTGAGAGAATTTCACATTGAAGGGAATTTTTGTATGTTTAGATTATTGTTTAAACTAATCGTCTTAAGTCTAGCAGTAGGTTTAATAGAAATATTATGACTTTGCCAAGGTTATATTCACTTTATTCTAAAAATGAGGTCAACAATACTATGTGTTATCTTCTATTTGGCTTCATTCTCTCATGGACTTGTTTATTTATGTTGGTTAGCTTTCTTCACTAGTCTTGCTTTGCTAAGCCTTATATCTTTTAGCCTTACATTTTTTTTAACACTTTATAATTTCTAATACAATTGCAAATATCATTTTAAAATAAAGGCATTCATTCTTAGCTCATAATTAAGTTCATAAATTACTAACAAAATAATAACATACAACATGGCAATAATAAAGACTAAAGTATAAAGGTGAGTTCCTCTTTATTAACACTTGTGTGCTACATCAAAAAGCTTTATATATACAATGATAGTTATTTTCTACTAGAAAATCCATGTAGATAGAAATTAAGATTTATATTGCATGGATGAAGATCTCAAAGCACAAAAATAGAGAGTTAAAATTTTAAACATAGAGGTGCTAATATATATACATGTGGCTTAGCTAAATTGAAATAGTTCCATTTTGAAGCCTTTCCATTCTTTTAAGTTAAGAATGAGGCGTATGATGTTAGAACTTCTAGAGCATGTATCTTAAGGTGGTGGTTAAGGCTTTTGGAGATTAAAGACATTAAGTAGAAATAATAGGTATTAATCAAAGAATTTATCAAAGGGTATTAACATACATCAAGAGTTGGATGTTGATAGGCATCGAAAATTGGACATCAATGGGTAGTTGTGGACTTTTGGTGACATAGTATACAAACATATGGTGTTAGGTTTGGTAAGCATGAACATAATATAATTTTTGGCATAATGAGTTGGACATTAATGGATGTTAGTTGTTGGATTTTTATGAAGGTTAAACAATTCTAGTTGATGGGAGATTGATGTTACTTGCTAATAAACATTGATGAAAAGTGTAAACATTAGAGCTTAAATATGACAAACATTGATTAAGTATAAATATTATGAGGTGTTACACTTTGAATGTATAAATCTATGAGATTATGTGAATAAAAAATGAATGGTGTTGGACATTGAAAATTAGAAAAAAAAATCAAATGTCATCAAGAAAGTTTAGGGGATAGATGTTAGCATGTACTTTTGATTGTAAACATTGATAGACATTGGTTGGTAGACTTTTGATTTTACAAGTTGAGGAACATCGATTAAAGGTAATGATAAGCAACAATGTATATGCATGTTCAAAGTTAGACATTGCTATATATCAACAGTTGGATGCCAACAAATGTCTATTGATCAAAAATGTCAATCGATGATGAAAGGTGAAGACCACTAATGTTAAGAGTATGTCATTAATTGTTAGGTGTCAAATAATGATGTAAAGTAACATTGACTAATAGATATTTAACACATTTATGTTCATTATGGGGGTCATTATGTGGCTCTAGAAGTGATAGGAACTTGAAAAAAAATTTTAGAGTGCTCTTAGTTTTAGAAGTGATAGTTTAGCCCTATTGTTGTTTAAATGAGTCAACCATGAGTTGCTAGGTTGATTTGATTTTGAGTTCCTTTGATCAATTTGATTTTAGTTCTTAATTCAACTTAAGTTGGTTCATTAGTGTTCCATTAAATTGCTCAAGTTTAATACTTTGAGTTTGATGACCCTAATGGGTTATACTTGGATTAAGCGGGGAAGAAAAAATCTTGTTCTTATTTTGAAGTAGCATTTAAAATTAATTATTTTTATTAAGAATGGATGTTACAATTCAATCTCTTACATGATTAATATGTGTTTGAATAATCCTACTATTAGTCCATTTCAACTGGACTATTTGGGTCATCACTGGACTAAGTAGCCAACCAATGAGTTGTTGGACGGTGACAATGTATCAAAAACTAGTGATAAAGTCTTTAACTAGTATACATAATGTTTTATTTGAAGACTTTTAGCACCATATGCATGAAAGATTGCATTGGAAAGATAAAAATTTTGAAAGTCAGGCTATCTAGAGTAAGATTTAGGGCATATGGCATGTTTGCCATTATTGGCACATGTTTATAACTAATAAAAGTCATTATATGAATTCATTTTATCTTGATGTTAAAATTATCTATATTAGCAATTCACAAATTAAAAATGGTGGGTGTGAGGATTTAGATTTAGGATAAGTGAAAAATGATGACTAAACTTCACCTTTTTTATGAAAAGAATTCATTTATTTGAGAGTAATCCATTAAATCAAATGAATTACAACTTTATCAACTATAAAAATCACAATGGCTTAGAGAAGTTTAGATCTTCAAATTCTCTTTGAAGAACTACATGCAATAGCGGATCTATAGTAGGGCACTAGGCCCCTACTAAGTTGGTTGAACTCCATTAATGAATTTTATGCTCATGCTACTTATTTTACCACCAGTTCATTAAAGAAGAAGCTTTCATAAGGAGAGGAATTTACATGATTGTTTTGTAGCAGTATCTAAGCATTAAATCCTACAAAAAGCAAAGAAGGCAACTTTAAATCCTAAGAATTTTAAATTCTGCTTCTTCTCCATTTTGCTCCCTTAAATCCTAAATTTAGTAAATCAAACTGAAGTGCATACATCGGGGGTGGGAGAAAAGAGAGGGTAATCTTTGCGATAACTTGATCCTCATATTTCAGGTAAGAGCAACTAGGAAGGAGAAAAATGAGTTTTAGACGTCAAACTAGTGAGTTTCATGCAAAAATGCTTTTTTCTATTAGGTTTTCGGGTCGTAGAAGATCGAAGCCAGTCTAAAAAGAAAGAAAAGACGAGAACAAGGTTGCCGTATAATAATTATTAATTAATATTAATAAAATAATTTAACTTAAATAAATTAATATTATTTATTATTTTATTTAATTATGTAATCATTTTTTATTTAATTATATTTATTTTTATAATTAGAATCTAACTTATTATAAATATTCATTTGTCTAACTAATTTTTTTCTTTTAATTAGTATATATATATATATATATATATACATTATATATATATATATATATAATATTATAATAAAAAAAAAAAAAAAAAAATATAATATATAATAAAATAATATTAAATATATTTTATATCATATAATATGATAAAATGATAATACAATACCATTATGAAATTAAAACGTAAATATTTATACAATGAATCTTAAAGGAAAGGAAAGGCTATGATGGCTGTGCAAACATCAGAGTAAAGATTTAAGCGGCCATGGATGGACCGCACTAAGGGGCCTAGGTATGGTGGGAGGACGGGCTAGCTATATAGGGTAAGATATAATGCTACATTTTTATTAGATTTTGTCATCTATTCTTAAACGTGAGTGGTGGTAACGAAAAAAGTGAATAAGGAAATGCTCAGCTCTACACCCTATTAATCATGTTTAACTCATGAATTTAACTTTTAAAACTTTCTTTTCTTTTATTTGACAGTACATAATATCATTTTGTTGACATAATTTTTTTTTAGTTTAAGAAAATTTAATTACAAGTTCATACACATACATATGTTAGGGCTAAATTTATAACCTTTTGATTTGATGCCTAAATTTCTCACCAATACACTAAGCTGGGCAACATTTAATATAAATTCTTGAGTGCAAGAGGTGACAAGTTTCAAGATTTAATAAGGGATAGTCTGTGATCATTTTTATTTTTTATTTTTTATTCTTTATTTTTTATCTTATATTTTTATTTTATTTTATTTATGTTTTCTTTTAAAGTAAAATTATGGTGTTTAAGTTTGGAGCTGTAGGGATACCACACAGATCTTAAAGGTTACTTATTGAAGTAATCAGGTACTACATAAGGTATGATGTTCCATCTCGGGAAATAGAAATATCACCCTACAATGGACCTAATCAACTCATAAGGACTCCTAAGGCAGATGTATATCTGTATCTACCAGAGATCTTTCTTCTACTTTATATGGAGAAGAAAAATAGGGTTTATTTTATGTTGGGTTCTTTAGTTCCTTATGGAAGCAAGCTTACATAGTTAATTACATCTTAGAAAATAAAAATTTTCTAAGAACACTCTCGATTAAAGTAATCAATAAATATCTCCAAAGATTCAAAGCTAGGCTATCAAAGGATTATGTATTTATGAAATCAAATGGGAGAGTTCAAATAGGAACACTTATTCACATATTTCAAAGGAGAATAAGTAGGAAGCACCTATGATACTAGGAAGCCTAGCGAGTGCTTCAATTTACCCTATAGCGAGGCTTTATATATTTGAAAGGGAGAATTTATTTTTGTTTAAGTTGAAATCTTTATTAGAATGTTAGGGCCTATAGTCCAACAACACAAGATTGTGAAAATACCTAGGAAGTGAGTACTTATACTCATAGCTTGAAGGAAATAAGAACCCTCGGGACCTAAATCTATAACACTTTAGCACGAGCTAAAAGCATGACTTAAGTCTAATCAAAAATAAAATGGGACATAATGGTTTACCTCTATAAGAGAGGAAAGACACATCCTGACTCTTCTGGAATTACAATCGTTTGGAGTGGTTGCTAGCTAACACCTCCTACCCTTTAAAACCATGCAGGACGGCCTTATGTAGATGTAAAATTGATAGGTTATTACTTAATTAAGAAGGAATCTAGAATTCTAAACTCACTCCCTAAGAGACCAGATCATTATTGGTATGAAAACATGATTTAGACTAATGCAAAAATTTATAATCTTTTTACATCATTTTGACACATTCATTTTGGACTAAGGCTTGGGACGATTATGCCTATATGCATGATGAAACAGAGTTGTGGGCTAAATCAGCAGGAAGAGGTGTTCTCCACTACAAAGGATCGCCCTCAAAGGTCAAGCATATCTCTTATCGTGCAAGAATGGAGATCATCCCTATTCAAGAGTGACACAATATATTATGCATTGTGTGATAACATACAACATTCATCTAAGGGGTTGCTAAACCTTTTATTTATCTTGATTATAAACCTAGGCTTTAAGATAAGGTTGTCAGTTGTATTAAAATTTAGTTATAACTATTTAGTGAAGTTAGAAAATTTATTTTTATCCTAAAGAGCCTACCACATCTAGGCCACACATCAAATGATCACACTTTAAGAAATTTATGAAAAGCATGTCATTTCTAATGCATAAACTAAACACAACAAATCAAATATGTGAATTTCATAAAAGAATAAAAGGTCGATGTGGCCGGGTACCGTCATACACCCGAAAATGAAAAGAAATTGGGTAGCTGAGCTCTACCATTATACAACCTGAATTACAATAAAATGTTATAATTATAATGAATGATATGGGGTCTTCAATCTTTGTTTTTCTTTCTTTTCCTTAGATTAGTTTGCTCCAAGCTTCATAGGGCTCCCAAGTCCTTATCTTCTAGCCACTGTTCATCCTAAACCTCATAGCACTAATTCTAATACCTATTGCAAAAATAACATATTTATGAAAAAAATGAAATCTAACTATACTTGCAAAAAATATGTTAGCTAAACAAACATACAAGCCAAGCAATTATATTCCACATATTAGGACTTAGCACCCTACACTTGGATATCCAAGCCCACGTGTCCTAACTAGATTATGCTAAGGGGCATAAGCAGCACCTGCAAGCAAGAATATTATATTTACTTATTATTATAGTGGCCTCTCCAGCACAATCCCCTGCATAGAATATCATTAGGCTACTAACGGCCTACCATCCAGTCTACGCATAAACAATCCTAACATCCACTCTAAAACATTACATCATAAAATAAAATATTACACCACAATATACACCCGCCTAACCTAAAGGCTTGAATTTGTGACTTAGTATTCTAATATGTGTGCTAAGGTTTGGATTGGTATGTCTTAGCTAGGCTTTAGAAGTATTATTATCTAAATTTTAGGATGTTTAAGTTAAACATTGGAGGAGGTTTCACTTCAAATCATTAAAAAGATTAGTTAATTTTAATTAACATTTTTTATTTCATTTGATGGCTGGTCAACATCTAGTTATTATAAAGAGAACAAAGGGGTTTGACCCCTTTTATCTCTATCCTAAGTTATTTTCTAAGGGTATATTATTATGACTTTAGTTTCTTTAGTGAATCATTTATTAAATATTTTTATTAAACCTATGGATTAGTCTGAGTTAATAAAATTCTCTATTATATGGATAATGATCTATCACTTCTTTCCATCATCAATAGCATACACATTTCTTTATTTATTTGTATTATTCATAATATTGATTTAATACACATATGTATACATACAATGCATATTTGCATTTTTTTTACACACTTGAATGCCCATTAATGCATGCATTTTGGTAGAAAAGAAGGATTTCATTTCTTAGTTAGGAATATGTAAACATGTATTAGAGATTTAGGCAAGTACGTGTCATTGTTAAACCAAGAAAGTGAGGTTATCTAAGACCTCCTTGGGACTATTTAAAGCCTCTTGTTGCGGGATGTCTAGACTATATACTTGCCAGATTAAATACATGCAAATATATACACAACCTTAAGGATGAAAATCATGTGAAGATTATATAATAGCAAATCCTTTTTATTTATGCAAAACTTAGTGGCATGAAGAGCAAAGTTTCATCTCAAATTATAGCACATGAATACATATAAATGAAATTAAGTAAGTCTGTGTCATTATTAAACAAGGAAAGTAAGGTTATCTAAGACCTCCTTGGAGCTACTTAAAGCCTCATATTCTTGGGATGCCAAGACTATATATTTACCAATTCAAATATATATATATATATATATATATATATATGTACATGAAACATAAAGATAAAACAAAACCCTTACTACTTTGAAATTATAACTTAAATACAAACTTCATTAAGTATTTATAATCAATATTAACTTAGATTTTTCATCGCTAACTTATAGTTTTAAAAATAATTTAGAATTTATTAGTGATAATAGCCACACCTTATAATAATATTTATCCAACACATGTAACTTAGATGTAATCATATTCTTTTGATTCTCTTTAAAAATATGATCATATGATACAAATGGCATGCACATTTATGATGATTGAAAAGAAGTAATTAAATATTGCCACATAACATATTGAATTACATTAAGTTTTAAGGACAATCAAGTCAAATAAATATTCTTTAAGACTAACCAAAATTCTTATAAAATTTATATTTTTGTGTTTGAATTATTAAAACCTAAAGAGGAGGATGATACTTAATGTTTACCCCATCCCACGTTGGTGATTTAATATATTTAAGGAAAGTAATTAAATAGTTTTTTATGACTTAATTAAGTTTAAACCATTAAACACATTGATTTGATTACCCTTTCCTAAGCATCTTTAATTTAATTAATTACTTAATCATGAGCCTCTAATGATAGGCTTTAAAAAAAAATAAAAAAAAAAAAAGAAAAGTTAATTGGATTAAAGAAGGAAAGAATCTAAATTAAATACTCTTATGATTTTTTCACACTAATGGATCAATCATAATTTCCAAAATAACTTTATGTTATTAAACACATAGAGAGGAACTAATGAATTATATTTTAATTTCTGAACCAATCATTAATTTTGCATGACTTCCATTTCTTTTATCATTAATTTTTTTAATTAATCCCTAATTATCACATATGTTAATTAACTTTCTTAAGAAAATACATTTAGAAAAATAATTAGGAAAGAGTTCCTAATTATTTTTTGTCACTATTCTCACTATTCACTATGATTAATTATCATAAATTATTTAATGTTCATTGTTTAATAATTTTAATAAATATTAAATTAATTAATGAAGGTAATTATGATTGAAATTCTAAAATTTTCAAATTACATGGCCAATAATGTCAAGAAAATTATGGGAGGCAGAGAACATCCCATGAAATCATCCCATCAAAGTTGAAATTAAATAGCCAAGTAATTAAGTTTTAATTATAAAAATTAGCCTAGGCTTCAAATTTTAATTAAGCACTATTCATTGGATAAAAGTTAGAGATTTTATTTTTTTTTAGATTCTCCTCTGTCTAACCTTTTCAAAATGGGTTTATTTGTATTTTTTAGATTTTTTTCTACAATTTGTTATGATTTTTTAAAGTTTTGGCCAATTTAATTATATTTTTAATGCCTAATTAAACCATCTTACCACACTTGGCGAAGCTTTCAATATAATGTCGGTGATGGTCATAATTGTCTGAGACGGACTCGATGGCGAACATTTCGTCGATCGTCCCATCTCAAATCGGAAAGTTGAGATTAATCTCGTGTTGTCAAAGGGATTAAATTTGAGATTTCTAACACGATTAATCATAGTCATTCATTCTAATCACGCGGAATGAATGGCCAATGATTTGTCATCCTTCGAGCACCAGAAGATGGACATCGTCAGCTTTTCACCGCTCGATCTGAACTTATTGGAGCTTGTTTGATGGTGAAATAGACTCCAAAATGATTAGGGAAGAAATCTAGCGGGATCCTATGGTGGAAATCACATGAAAACACACTTTACTTCTAAAAAAGACCACACCTAGGGGGAAACTAAGGTTGTCATGTTTTTACCTCGTTGGAGCTAGAGGCGGTGGTGTCTAGAGGTAGCCGAGAGGGCTCATGAAAGCTCATGAGCAACCTCCCCATCGATTGCTTTGTGAACCAAGCGTTGTCGCAAAGCTATTCGAAGTTGGTCTAGGGACATCTTTCGGTGGTCAAATTGCTCAGGAAATGATTCATTTTGGCTCATCAAAGTGAGGTGAAGGTGTGGGAAGAGTTAATTTGGGTTTGGTAGAGATTTTGGAAGCTTGGACGAATGGAGCTCTCAGGTTCGATCCGGGGTTGGTCTCGCCAGCGATGGAGCGCATGAAGAGCTCGAGAGAGGGTATTGGACTATGTGGAATGCTTTGAGAAAGGTGTTTGTTGAGTTTGAATCCTCGAGGAGGAGTATACTCTCCTCCTCATTTGAACCAAGGGTTGAGATTGGTTCAGCCTTTGGCAACCGTCTGGCTAGTAGGTGGCAGGGGATTGTTGAGGTGGCTGAGAGTGAGAAGTTGAGGGAGTGTAGGGGCTGGCGTTGGGTGTACAGCTGTCCTTAGGTGGACCAATGGGTTTTCGTGGGTGAACTCAACCTCGCATGGCCAAAGGCAGAGCTCAACAGCCTTGGGTTAGATTGGGTCAGTTGTTCTCTTGTCCAAGAAGAGCCAAAGGTGGAGAAAGGGGTAAGAGGGTGGAGAACCCACCCAGATGAGGATTTTGCCCATTTATGTGGCTTGGTTCAATGGCTTTGACCCAAATCTAGTTCACCATGGGTTTGGCCCACTTAGGTAGGCCCATGGTGACCCAAGGATGAGTCATGCTAAGTTAGGTTGGGTTAGGGCTTGGTTTAGTTGGGTTTGCTCAATTTGATATGGGTCAAATGGGTTCAATTGGGTTAAGTTAACCAAACTTACTAAATTGGGTCAAAGTGATGCTTGGGTGAGTCCAATTGGTCATTTGGAATAAGTGAGTGTCATTAGTTGGATTCAATTTGGGTTGAATTTGAATTTGGCTCATATGGTTCATTTTGGACCAAATGGGTCATGTTGACCAATTTGATCAAATTGGTTGAATTGGCTTGATCATGGGTGTGATTTAAGTTCTATTGATCATTAGTGATTGATTGGAAGAGTTGATTTTGATTAATTTGGATCATGGAGAGATTTGGTTCAATTTGACCATTTAGGTCAAATTGGGCTAAGTGGGCTAATTAGGTTAGGTTGATCAACTTGGGTTCAATTGAAGGTTGGATTATATTTAATTTTAAATTAATGATAGGTTGTAATCATTGGTTTCAATCAATTTAGTTTAGGATTTTATTTGGTTCAATTTGACCATTTAGGCCAAAAAGGGTCAACTTGGGTCAAAGGGTCTAATTGGCTTGGTTAGGCTCAATTGATTGTAGTGGAGTATTCAATAATGATCTGCAATCATCAAGGAAGGGATTGGATGGTTTGGTTTGATCCAATGGAAATTTATTTGGAGTTTGGTTTAAGTACCCCTTTTATGTCACTTTGGGTCAAGTGACTCGGTCAAGCCAACTTGGACCAATTAAGGTTATGGATTGTTGGGGTATGTTCAATGATAAATTTGAAGTTGATTGGTGGCTTTGATTGTAATTGATTTGGGCTTAATTAGGTTTTGGCTCATTTAAACCCTTTAGGTCAAATGGGTCAGCATGGGTTGGTCACTCTTCTTTGGTTCAATTGGTTTGATTGCTAGTGTTGGCATGGCTTGAAATGAACTAATCAATAATTAGAGAGGTTGAGAAAATAAGTTGGATTTAGTTTGTTTGAATGGGTTTGGATTGAATCATAGGATCATGGTGGAGTTAACTTAGGTTAAGGCCCAAGTTAATTTGGCTTGGAGTTTTGATTAAAAAACAAATTCAAGTTAGATTAATTGAGTAGGTTTGAGATTGGTTGTATTCCATTTACATGAGTTTAGGTTTGGATGAGTGAATAGGCATGGATCTTGGTTTAGGCCATAGGATAGGCACAACATATTTACCCTAATGCATGTCCTAGGCTTGGGGGTTATATTCTTTAAGTCACTAAGCTTGAGTTTAGTGCTCCATTAATCACTAGAAGTGTCTTAACACTAATGAAATCTAAGTGTCTAAAAGGTTTCTAAGTCTAAGATGAGAAAGATTAATTCTCACTCCAAAAATGATGTCAACAAAAATATATTTTATGGTTATTATTATTTATAAAAACACTTTTAGATGTTTTGAATGTTTTAAAAATAATTTTATTTATTTAAAAAAATACATCAAACAAATATATATTTTTTAAAAAAGTATAACAAAACAAAAAAACACACAAAATAAAATTGATCCCAAAGAGCCCCTAAGTAAATTAAAAAATCTTATGGAGATAAAATTAACTATTTTCCAATCTAATATTCCCCAATGGGGTGGAATAGCTAATTTGTCAACCTTGTGTATGCCTTGTATTGACAATGACTCATTGGCTTATTAACTTGCTTATTAAAAAAACAAAAACCAAAAATACTACTAGGATTTACATAATTACCACAAAATTCTATGTATATATATATATATATATATATATATATATATATATATATATATATATATATATATATATATATATATATATATATATATATATATATATATATATAAAGAAAAAAGGCTTTTATATAGTAAATAATATCCAAAAATTGAAAATATTTCTCCTATTTGATTTATTTGGGAATATATTCCATAAAGTTTATTTTGAATCAAAATATCAAAAAGAATTTGAAACCACCATGCAAATAGCCATGTAAACCTTTGTGTTCTCTTTCTAATGACTTCCTTATCTGTGGCGGTCATCATTTTCATGCGATTGGCCTCCATTTAGCTATTCAAGATTATTGAAGTTATACATATGATTTTTTTTAGAATTAAAAATGCCATTCACTTCTAAACCCTGAATCCAAATGAAAACAAATATAATATAACCTACTTCAAACATGGATTGAATCATGTTTGAACTTTAATTGAGTCTTGATCAAGCTTTGATTGAACCTTGTCTATATTTTTTAACAAGGTTCAAATAAGATTTGATTAAGGTTTGAATAATACTGTGTCAGAAACTCTATATGAATAATCTCTAAAGTTTTATAATGATTCATATAAAATTTCATCAATATTTAAAAACAATTCATACTTGGTTCAAAAAAGATTTAAACGTGTGTAAAATAGGGTTGGAACAAGGTTGAGCCAGATTTAAACAATGTTCAAATATTATTCAATCATCATTCAAATATATTTTAAATAGGTTTGAATTATATAATTATTTGTTAACTATTTTTTAGAACTAACTTTTATGAGTTGGTTTACTATTTATGTAAATGTTTGCTATAATTAACATGTAAAGAGGTATTATATTAAATTGCAGAAAAATATTAAAATGATGATAAAGGCTTCATATAAATACTTCACAAGATGAAATAAGGAGATAATTCAAGTTAAGATCATTATCCCTTATCAAAAGTTGTGATAAATATTCATTTGAAGATATCTAAGGAAATTAACCAAAATAAATTGGGAAAATGTGAGTTACTCGATCTCTCAGAGATACCCTCAGAGATACCCCAAAGATAAATACTTGATTAATGAAAATATGTCTTATTTTTTATTAAGTTTATTAAAAAGGCTCAAAATTCAATAATAATTATCTCAATAGAATAGTCCACATACTAGGTGATGCTTCATAAGGCAGAGGATAAATTATTATAACTATGTGAGATGATTGTTTAATATACAAATAGCTTTTGTAATAATGATATTAAATCACCAAAGACTCAACAAAGAGTATGATGAGATTGAGGTGGCAAATAGGTAAAGAAAGAAGTCAAGGAAAAGATAGGATGGTCCTTATTCTTGAATTCATGGATCTATCATCCCATGCTATTAAGCTCGAAGTCCTTTAGCTTAACAAGATAATCAATTGAACCTAGTCGCAAGGTAGTCTATCAGTATCCATGAATTGCTTTTTTTAGGGTTGGTCTCATGACCCCAAATCTAAGAAGAAAATTTAAGGATCCTCAAATATATGATCTTAAAAGAAAGACTATAAAGATACATGGCTTACAACCTTTACACATATAGAGAAATACTTTCAGAAAAAAAAATGAGATAACTCGACTATGTGAAAATAGACCTACTTGATTTTGGACTTATAATTATGTTTAAGTCAAACTATCACTTCCTATTATATTAGAACTTTCTAGGTGTAATTAAAATTATGCTTACTTTAGGCTTAATCTCAAGGGATATAATATGTAATATAGGTTATTTTTCCTTATGTGAGGAAGACTTCTAACTATGCTTGTTTTATTATGCTATGTCATGGATGTGCACCAACATTTAGGGGTTTTGATGGTTGCTGACTAGTGTCATTTTATACTTCCTACAAGGGTATGAAAGATTAAAAATAAATTAAAATAAATGACTAGAGAGAGATTTGATTTTAATTTTAAAATATTTAATTAATTTATTTAAGGTTGTTTATTATTTTATTAATGTTGATAGAAAAATAATTTATCCTATGAGTCAAATGTAAAGTCATTTATAGCGTGGTCAATCATATTATAATATGAAATGATTAACTCATATAATATAAGATTAATAACAGATAATCATTTTGTTCAATCTTAATATTTTATAAATTTATTTAAAAATTACAATATTTTATTAATTAATATCACCATCCTATCATTCTTGTCATGAGCAACAAAGGATCTATGCACTAAGGTATCTACCTAATTACATTCTCACTATACTAAGCTACTAAATGGTTGTAAATTATCATAGCAACTAAATATATATAAAATTTTGTGTATCTTAGGATTAATTGATATAATTCTAAATACTTATCAAACTAAGTCATTTATAAGAATATGATTATCCTAAGGCTTATCAACTTTTAAATTATTGAAGTGATAGTCTTTAGATTAACTAAACTCATTAAATGATCATATGATATATCATTATAATTAAAAGAATTTCAATATTAAATGAACTACCATCTAATAATGATGGCCAATTGATCATATTCATAAATAAATCTTAGCACTAATATGACATCTTAACTTAAAGTGTTGCCATTACTTTGTATGCTTATAGATATATCAGTATGATAAATATCATTGAAACCATTAACTATCAAACACATGACTCAACCATCTAAATGGGGTATGAGACTTGAAGATAAACATATTTTATATATATGAAAGATTATTTTGAATTCCTAGAATGCAAGGTAGCCCTTTAAATAATAAATATTTATTTTAAAATAAAATAAAAAAGAATAGGAACAAATACTACTGTATATTTATAGCCAAAAGTATTTAATTATAAGGTATGAAAAAACTACAAAAAAACTTTATAAAATGGATATGACTCAGTCAAGTATGAATTTGACTAAAGGTGACATTGACTAAACTCAAATTGAAGTTGATCTATAGGCTTGCCAAGTTCATAAAAGGATAATAATATAATCACTAAAATGTAATTATATAATGAATTATATTTTAAGTCATATGAATCTAACTAACCTATCATATTTTCTCAATCAAGTGGGCATGACTGAGGGGATAAAAAATATATTAGTCATGTAAAAAAGACTTGCACAATTAAGCATACTTAGCAAAAGGAATCAATTAAGTATTGTAAACTTGGCACAATGTGCAATACCAAGTTATGGAGTTAACTTAAGAGAATGTAATATGCATAATATTGGTAATGTAAACTACTAAAATAGTTCAAAGAAAAGTCAAATCCCTATGATCGTTTGTGAATTAATCCTTAGATATTATATGTTTCTCCATCAGATTAGCTATCTACCTATTAGCTTGTGTGCACATATATTAGAGCATATAAGGTTACTTAATATAATCAGCCTTATTTTAGATCAAGCTAAAATAAAATCAATAAAATTAATAAAATTAGGGACAATTATGATAATACAATAAACCCCATATTTCTAATCTTATTTATAAATGAATGCAACTAAGGAGTGAAAGCATACCAGTGTAGTATATTATTCTAATGAGATTTTCATTGTGATTTGTACTCCTCTTATCAAATGAAACTATTATTTGAATATTTCAAATTTGTACAACTAATTTTGAGAATTATGCATCCCCAAAATTATCTGCATAACTGAAAATATTCAAATTATAATTTTGATAAAACTTAAACTATCCTTAAAAATTAATATTATAAATTGATTATTTGAAAATTGTTAAATTCAAATAATAAGCTAAGGTTCAAATTTTAAAATTAATCATCATGCTTATGAATTTATTGATAATTAGTGAATTTATTATGATGATTATGATAATTTAAAAATAGAACTAAATTAATTATAGTTTTCAATTTATCAAATCAAGCATAAGAAGGCATATCTAAATAATAATGATATTTTTTTCAAAAACTATCTAGTATTCTTATGATTAATCAAAAAATTGATAAATCGTAATCATATCAAATGATCTTTAGAAAACTATCAACTTATTTAGAAATATTCTAAATTTGATAAGTTGCTTTAAATTTAATTAATGAATTTTCATTAATAAATCAAGAAATAATCTCAAAGCATGAGAATTATGACTTTGAATAAATATGATCCATATGATATGCATATGAAAGGATTCGATATAGCATTAAAAAATTTGGTGAAATATATTAAGACTATATTAGACATATTAAGAACAAGAAAATACATATGATACTTGTTGCATGCTAGAAAATCAATTGGGGTAGAATAAAAATTTATGTCTTAACTTTGTTGTGAAATCCAGCACACACACATATATTTATAAAATGAACAGAAACTCCAGGATTTTTACGTGAAAAAATCCATGAAGAGGGGAAAAAATCACAGGGCCTAGCCGAGTAAAAATCTTTCACTATGTATCTATTTTGGAGTACAAAGTTTTCCCGATGACGGGATTAGATAATTGTATATGAAAAGCGACATCGGGAATCTAATCAGTAACACATCGCAGCAAAGGGTTAGCATTGATGGTGAGCATGATAATAGTGGTCTGGTGATAACGGCGGAGACGGTGGGTGATGACCGGCGAGATGGCCAGAAATTACGGCCATCAATGAAATGACCGACGACAAATGGTCGACGATGACAACGATGGTGGTGGTCGATAGAAGGGTCGAATGGTGGCCATGCGGATCGCAATAGTGGCGAAGCATGACCGCGATGGTGGTCAGCAATGGTGGCCGGTGACGGTGGTCAGCGGTGATGACCGACAACGGTGGTTGACGGCGACAAGGACCGACGACGATGGTTGACGGTGGTGATTGGAAACAGTGGTGGCCAATGGAGGCGATCGGCGGTGGTTGGCGGCCACCGACGGTGGTGGTCGGTAACCGTCGAGTGGTGGCACGATTATGCTTGGAGGATTTTCAAGCCTTAGAGCTCTCTCTTCTCTTTAGCTTGGGCTCCTCTCATGTGAAGAATGATGAGCTATTTAGATTTGAGGAATGACGTTTCTGCAAATACATGCAAAATCTTAACCACTCCATTGGATGGTTCAAAATGATTCCCTTGATCATCTGATATATTTTAAGTATTTGAATGCTCAAATAAAGTCAGAATCAAGAGTTCTTGGACTTATTAGATCCTGCTCATCAAGACGCTTGATTTAATCATAAACACTCCAAATTTAGAAACTATGGATTCAACTAATATCCCAAAGTTTTCAATGATATTTTAAGTGCTTGATCTGGACTAATTTCAACTTAGGATCAGATTGCTTTTGACATCAAGATTCGTGCGACTAGTAGAATTTCCAATGTCATATCAATACTAAAGAAACACTAACTTCATATGAATGTTCCAAGAGCATACCAAGTTAGTAACTATACCAGGATGGCTTAAAATGATTTGGCCATTTATGGGCAACTCATTTAGGCTAGATACATATTCAAGATAAAATAATAATAATTTTAGTCATGTGAGAGTGAATTCACTATTTTATGCTTATGTTAATTCTAAATAAGATAACATGATATGAAAACATGATTATATTTTCAAAATATAAATTTTTTAAATAATCCTAATTGAAGGATGAAGATGATGCAAATCTTCAAAGCAAAATGATAATTTTAAAATTACTTAAGACTTATGGTAATCAAACTTTTAAAATTAAAGGCGTGTTTGACAATATGATTAACAACAGTGTCTAATACACTAATAACGGTCAATATAGAAGTGTCCGATTAAAATAATATTAATAAATTAAAGGAACACGGGTGTCCTAATAATTGAATTAAAATTATATAAAAAAAATATTTTTTAATATAGTTTGTTGTATTTTAAATTATTGTAGAGAGTTTTGAAAATTTAGATAATGATATTTTAGCTAAAAAGAGAGAATAATAAACTATATTTATTACAAATAATTAAAATTATAAAAAATTATAATTAAATTTATAAATTTTATTCATTAAGATTATTAAAGTAAAATAAAAATACTTAAGTAATATATATATATATATATATATATATATATATATATATATATATATATATATATATATATATATATATATAAATTTATTATTTTTAATATTTTATCTATTTAATTTATACTTATTATTTTTAATTATTATTATAATATCGTGTCCAACGAGTGTCCGTGTCCCATATTTTTTAAAATAGAAATGTCCCATGTCCGAATCGTATCATGTCGTGTCCGTGTCTATGGATCATAGCTTAAGACAAGATGAAGGTAAATGACTAAATAATTCTTGGATTAATTTCACAAATATGATAAAAAGGTCTCAAGCCCTTCCATGGAGTCATAACCAAGTATGAAAATTAAACAAATGGGTTAAGAATAAAATGATATTTTCACTTGAACCATTTGCATGAAATATATTTATGGTTTTAATGCCAAGGAACAATTTTTAAAATTTAAAAAAAAAAAAATTTGGCAAAATAATGTGATATTAAAACTAATAATTTTTATTTGAATAAAGATTAAATTTTAAAATATATACCATTGCTTGAATTATAAAATATAGGCTTATCATGGTTAGTTTAACCTCCTTATAAAATTTGGAAACTTTTTAAATTAATTAAGCTTATAAATTAATTTAATTGAAAATAAAATAATATTTATATAAAAATAATTAAAATTTGGCAATTTATTGGTTCTACCTCCTCCGTAATTCAATGCTTATATGGTTAAAATTTTATTTAAATTTGAGCGAAAATAAATATATATATTTTTTATAAACCATAAAGAGAATATTTCTTCCTCTTCTCATTCATTTCAAGCCAAGAGTGACTAGCTAACATCGAATCAACCATCAACAAGATTTCCCCTTAGAATTGAACTAAAAAAATGAGAACAAGGGGTCTAAGGCCTTAATTTGGCTTACCATGATAAAGCTAAGAATTATTAAATTGTTATTGACTAAGTTCAAAAAATACACCTATGTGAGCTAAGAGGGCTCTTATATTTCAATATTCCCACCTTTAGAAGGTGAGTGTAATAGAAACCTTCTAATAATTGGTAGAAAGGTCTCATATTTGGAACCCTTAATGGGATGTTGACGGCAAGCTAAAGTGGATAAAGTGTTTGGATAAGTTCAAGGAATTTTTTTTACTTTAAAGAGAATAAAAAGAGAAAGCTCCCTTTCCCTTTAGCTCATTGATCTCTCTTGTATGATCTTTGCTCGAGTGCCTCTCTATTAGAAATTACCATGGTTCTTATTTCTTTGCATGTCTTATTTTTTCTCCTATCCCTAAACTAAAGCCTATATTCATAGATTAGGTTGTTATGCGTGTCATTTTTCTAGAATATTTGTATTTAACCCATGTACTTAAAAGGATGTGCCAAGAATTCCTATTAGCTAACATAACTTTTTTTCTTTTGCGTACATCATATGCACTAGCAAATACATTAGGTTAGTTTTATATGTGCTTGAAAAGTACTTGAGTTAGTATATGGAGAATTTTGATTAGATGGTGTACTATTAACTTTATCCATCTCTTTAGTTTTCACTTAACAACATATACCTTCGAAGTTTTATTTATGAGAAGTTTTAGTTAGCTTGTCATCTTTTTTGCTTGCTTGCTACATATGTACTTAGAAAGAAAGTACATTATGTAGTTAAATAGGTTTTACTTGAAAATATTTGGAGAATTATAATTGGATAAATGTGCTTTTAATATTATCCATGTTTGCACTTAATATCACATGGCTCCATGAATGTATCATGGAAGTTTGACTTAAATGATTAATTAAGGATATTATTTATTAATTTGAAATTGATAAAATCCTATAATTTAGCTAAAAAGTGAGTTTAAGTCTTTTTATTACACTTCTAAACTAGTCATGTTTGCCCATTTCATTAAATTGACCTCTATAAAGTGATCAATCAATTTGAGTTGAGCTAAGAATATTTTTTTAACATCTATGACTAAAATTACTTTTAAGCACATAGCATAATTTAACTATTTGGTTGGACCAATTCATTCATGAAAATAAATGTCCCCATTTAGGTATAAAATAAATCATATTGACTCATTTGGTCAAATTGGCCACCTCAAAAGGGTCAAATCATTATGGCTTGAACTAAGCATTTGTCAATAACACCTTAGCTTTGATGACATTCAAGAATTTAATTAAATATTATGATTAGCTCGGTTCAATAAACCATAAAAAGATGTTAGCCTTAATGGATACAAATATCTTAGATGGTTAAATGAGTTTAGATTATGAAGCAATTTGGAATTTTAAAGCTTAGACCAACTTTAAGACATTTAAAGAATCTTACATATCCAATTGGTTTTTTAATTTAATGGCTAGGACTAATTTTGCAAAATTGGCTCAATTGTGGGTCAATTTGGATCAACTAAATTGACTTATATGTATTTAGCCCAATTAATGAATTAGAAATGATTTGAACTACTTTTTAATCATGTTCTATCTTGGATCAAATCATGTTCAATTCTTGGTTGAATATAGTTCAAACCAGTTTAAATTTTATTCAAAACATGATCAAATCTTATTTAAATAATGTTTAGATCATATTCAAAAAGGTTTGAACAAGCTCAAATATAGCTCTTACATTGCATAATTATGTTTTGAACCTAGTTCAAACCTATGTCATTCTGAATAGATGGTCTGCATTAAGAAGTGGCAGTTTCTTTTTTTATTTTGTTTATTTTGAAATAAATTTTTTATCATATTTCCCTAATATAATTAGTAGTGGATATATTTCTCTAATTATGGTCATTATGATGCATACAAATTCAATTTTTTTAGGCATGTATGTACATCTTTTAAAATATAAAAATATAATATAAGTAAATATAAAAATTTATAGAAATAATAAGAATTTTTAGGCATGTATGTACATCTTTTAAAATATTAATATAAAATACATTTTAAACATATTAGAATTCAAATAAAAATATTTTAAAAAAATATATGCTCATTTTATCTCAAGTTATTTCTTTTTTTATTTAATTTATATTTTTACTTTTCTTTATAATAGTTATTTGAATTAACATGATCTTCTTGTTTTATAATAAAATGGGTTAACTTAGGAGTAGGTTCAACTCATAAAATTAAGCACCTGCTCAAACTTAATTAATTAATAACTCACTCAAGTCAATAGTTTCTCTAATCAAAAGATTTAGTAAGAGGTCGATGAATTATGCTTGGAAAAATTTGAAGACAGAATCATAATTTTCGTTATATATATATATATATATATATAATAATAATAATTAGGCAATGTGAAAAGGGTACGTCTTAAGTGTGAAGTCGCAAGCTTAAATGTTTTATATTATTATATAATACCATCACTTTCAGACGCTCACGTTGTTGGCTCCATTGGCATCTTGCTTTTTCAGCGGTAGTGAGAGATAGCGATATATGGAGAGAGAGGGGAGAAAAGTAGGAGCAGAAGGGTAGGAGAATATAACTATCCTGCTATTACCTGATTTATTTATTACTTTGTTTAATTCCTTTTTGCCTTAAATCTTTTCGCTACTATTAAGCACGCTCATGTGGGTCCAGCTTCTGAAAGTCAGATAACTCCTACCCAAATATGCTTCATTAGTTGAGATTAAGTGGAATATATATATATATATATATATATAAAATAAAATAAAATTTTGACCTTTTTGAGTCTTGGAAAGTGGACATTGTAGAAATAAGCTCAAAGTTTATTTCAAATCAAAATACCTCAATTTTTAAGCACATAGTACTTATTTAAAACACATTTGATTTAAGTTAATATAAATAAAAATCAAATAAAATTTAAATTATATTTTAGTAAGGTGGGATCATATTCAAATCTTGTTGGAATATATAGACAAGGATTTGAATATAATTCAAATATGGATCAAATAAAGTTTAAGTAAGATTTGAATCGCTCTCGCCCCCGATGCCCTAGATGTCGTCCCTCTTCGGCGCTCTCCTCTCTGTTTCTACTGTGTGTGGTCGGTTGCGCTCGATCTCGTGCTAGGGGCTTTCTCTTTTTCCTCTGGCCTGTCGTCGCCGCCGTCCCTCCTCGACGTTTTCTTTTTGTTTTTTCTTTGGCTTTTTGTGGTGTTCCAGTCGATTCTGATATCGAAACCTGAGGTTGTTGTAGCTTGCGCTGTTATGCATTACTCTTGATCATGGATTCAACCGTGGCTCCCCCATGGGGAATCCTTACCTCCCAGCGGCATGTAAGGACGCTCTGTTGGTGCTAATCCTACCATGACTACTAAGTCCTTTAGGGAAGTGCCCTTTAGGGAAGTGCTTGCGGGTAAAGCGAATAACGCAGGTGAGTCATTTGATTTTGTTTCTACTACATTTCTGGGTGTACCCGCTATTATGTGTTCTGATTTTGTGGTGGAAAAATTGGCTAAACCATATGAATTTGCTTTGGTTGGTAAATTTGCCCTTCGTCGTTCGTCGATGGAGAATATCCGAAGTTTTTTTCATTCGCTTAAACTGACAGGAGTTTTTTCGGTGGGATTGATTGATTCTAGGCATGTTTTGATTCAATTAGCTAACGATCTGGATTACTCTTGTGTTTTTGCAAGACATTCATATTTTATTTTCAATTGCCAAATGCGGTTATTGAAATGGACCCCCTTTTTCGACATTAAGGAGGAATCTCCTATTGTTCCAGTTTGGTTGTCTATCCCTAACCTTAGGGTGCACTTCTTTAATCCTGAATTTCTTTATGCGGTGGCTGGCCTATTCAGTCGACCTCTTCAATTGGACCAAGAAACCTCTTCTAGCTCTAGACCTTCTGTTGCTCGTGTCCTAGTGGAATTGGATATCACTAAAAAATATCCTAAGGAAATTTGGATTGGATCAGAAAAATATGGATATTTACAAAAAGTAGAGTTTGAAAACTTTCTTATATTTTGCTCACATTGTAAAATTCATGGACATGAATTTGTTGATTATTTTGTAGCTCATCCGCATTTAAAGAAGAATCATATGGTCTCCAAAGCTACTCCAACCATTAAGGCCACTTTGAATGAAACTTCACATGATATAAATACTAATATAACTGCTCCATTACCTGAAAAAAAAAAAAATGAGCCCCAAACTCGTATTCACAACCCTGAACCCAAGATGGATACGGTTGAGCAACCCCCAGTAGGCACAACTCCTTTTAAGGATCAGATTCCTCATGTTGGAAACTACTTACAAAATCAAAATATTGATATTAATGCTTCGAACACGAGCTCAGTATTTCCTCTTACTGAGTCCCTTACTAATGCTAATATTTTTGCTCTTTCATTTCCGGTAGCTAAAGATCATATGAATGATAAGGTTGGGTTGGATGAGGTGCAGTATTTAGAGATAACTTCCACCCCTGATCTAGGGGTTTTTGTTATGTCTAATTCTAACCCATCTTCTAATTCTTCTTCTAACTCGGATCAAAATTTAAAACCTAAGCTGTATTAGGGTATTAACAATGAGTTGGAAAAAGGAGAATTGATCTTAAACATCTAGGTTCCTACTGGCAATAAACAATTAATGGGATTTTCCCTATCTGATGAGGAGGCTGTTGGTTTGAAAAATGATTTTCACATTGTTTCTAAAAAGAGAATCAAATCTTATAAATCTAGATTCCCTAACTTTTCCAGAGTTACTAGATCTGGCACATCTCATCCCAAGTAATGGTATCTTTCTTGATCTGGAATGCGAGAGGGATAGGTTCCCTCTCTGTTCGTAATAGACTCAGCAATTTAGTTCGCATCCATAACATTTCTTTTTTGGCAATTATGGAACCCTTTATTCTTCCTTCCAGCATTCAATATATTGCTAGAATGATTGGCTTTAGTAGTTTTTTTGCGAACTCGAGTAATAAAATCTGGATCTTTTGAAAAAATCCTTTTGCATTCTATATTATTTAGGACCTTCATCAGGTCGTGAATGCTAAAATCTCTTTCAATAATTGGTCTTGCTATGGATCTTTTATCTATGCCTCATATAATAGGTATGGTAGAAGGAACCTTTGGGAAGATCTATTTAATTTCTCGACCTCGGTTAATGCTCTCTGGTTTGTGGGTGAAGATTTTAACATTATTTCTTCCTCGGTGGAAAGAAGGGGTGGAAATCCTCCTAACCTTTTATCTATGGAGGAATTTAATAATATGGCCCTTGATTGCCACTTGACTGATCTGGGCTTCATTGGCTCCCAATTCACTTGGAATAATCACAGAATGTGTCAAAGACTTGATAGTATTTTGTTTAATGAGCTATGGATCAACTCTTTCCCGAATACCTCGGTTGAACACCTTAGTAGAACCCTATCTAATCACTCTCATTTGCTTATTTTTGTTAAGGTTAATACGGAGTCCCCCTATTCTTGTATTCCTTTCCGATTTCAAAATATGTGGCTTCTGGATATTATATTTGCGGAGGTGGTTGCCACTAATTGGGGAGACCCTATTTATTCTGAAGACTCCGTTTTAGGGATGAAGAGATTATGGCTGAAATTAAAAAGGCTTAAACAATTCCTCAAATGGTGGAACAAACATTGCTTCAAAAATCTTTTCACTAACATAAAAGAATTAGAATAAGAGGTCATATCGTTAGAAGAAGAGGATATCTTGTATACCTCTAAAACTATTTTATTAAATCAAGCTAAAGATAGATTAACAATTTATCAAGACATGGAGGAAACTTACTGGAGGCAAAAGGCTTCTGCTTAAAAATTATCGGAGGGTGATAGGAACACCAAATATTTTCACGCTCTGTTTAAAAAAAAAGGCCTTAAATCACATTAAGAAAATAAAAAATACTGATAATAGTTGGATTTTTGATGAAAAGGAATTTGTTGATTTGAGTGTTTCCTTCTTCAATAACCTGCTTAATAATAATGTGAACTATGAGGAATTAGCTTGTCTTGAGGCTATCCCCAAAATCATCACCGAAGAAGATAACATAATGCATACATCCCTACCCTCTGAAGTTGAAATTACATCCACCCTTCAAAGTATGAATACAGATTCTATGGCTAGCCCTGATGGATTCACTCCACTTTTCTTTCAAAAATGTTAGAATATTATCAAAGAAGATATGGTTAAAGCTGTTCTGGATTTTTTTAGTGGAAACATCCTCCCCAAATTCTTTTCCAGTACTTCCATTGTTCTAATTCCTAAAATCGAAAACCCCAAACTTTGGAATCATTTTAGACCTATAAGTCTATGTACATTTTTTAATAAGCTCATATCGAAGATCCTAACCAAAAGATTAGGTATTTTACTTCCTAAAATCATTTCCCCTAATCAGACTGGCTTTGTCAAAGGTCGATCTATCTCTGATAATGTATTATTGGCTCAAAAAATTATCCATGATTTAAACACCAAAGTTCAATATGGGAATCTTGTTTTTAAGTTGGACATATCTAGAGCATACGATAATATTGGTTGGACTTTCCTCTACAAAATTTTATCTCTATTCGGATTTTCCAACTCTTTCATTACATTAATCAAGAATGATATTGAAAACTCTGGCTTTTATTTACTTATTAATGGCAAGGTTCATGGCTTCCTTTCTTCATCCCATGGTATCAAGCAGGGGGACCCCCTCTCTCCGGCCCTTTTCATTATCACAGTGGAATATTATTCTCGAAACCTTGAACTTATGTTTATCAAAATGCCTAACATGTACTACAAGACTAGGGGTGGTTTTCCTATCTCTCACCTCTGCTTTGAAGATGATTTCATTATTTTCTACAATGGGTCTACTCATTACATTAAGAAATTGTATAAGTTTCTTATTCATTTTGGTAGGGAGAGTGGCTTAAAAATTAATCCTCACAAAAGTGGCTTCATTACTAGTAAATCAATTCCTATTCCTAGGATTAATACTATTAAGAGTATCACGGGCTTTGTCCAATATACTCTCTATTAAATACCTGGGTACTCCTTTATACCGTGGTGCTAAGAGATCTTTCCCTTTTGATGAGGTGATTCAAAAAAATCTATAAGAAATTTTTTTCCTGGGAGTTCCATCTTCTTTCTTTGGCTAGACTGGTTCTGATTAAAAGTATTCTCTGCTCCTTGCTCCTCTGTCTCCTTTCCACTATTGTCCCTACCAATTCTATTATTAATAAGATTAACCGGTTGTTCAATAAATTCTTCTGGGGTTCTACTTCATCATCCAAAAAAACTCATTGGGTGAGTTGGTACAACTTGTTTTTGAATGAAGGTGGATTAGGTTGCAAAACCTTACATGACTCCATTAAATATTTTTCCTATAAAATGTGGTGGAACCTTAGAAGTAATCACAGTTTTTGGTCTAAATTTATCCTTGCTAAATACTGTAAGGGTAATCACCCCATCATTTGCAGTTTCAAAATGGGAGATTCCCCTGTATGGAGAAGACTCTGTAACATCAAGTGGGCTGCTGAAGAGCTTATCTCCTGGGGTGTGAATTCTGGTTCATCTTTTTTTTGGCAATATAATTGGCTGGGTTTCAGGTTCTATTGACTCTATACTCAACACCCATTCTATTGAGAGGCTCAAAATTAACCAATTCATTACTCATAATTTTTGGAATATAGCTCAATTAGGTTCCTATGTCCCAAATTTTATCATTAGCAAAATCTTGAATATTAATCTTACAACTAGTAAAATGGATCAAATTCTATTCAATAATTCATCCTCTGGTGATTTTTTTTTAAGGATGTGTGGCAAGCTATTAGATTCAAAAATCAAGAATCTCTAATCTTCCACAAAATCTAGAGTAATTCTATTCATGCTTCCTTTTCGGTTCTTACGTGGCGTATTCTTAAACAATACATTCATGTGGATGTCATTCTCCTGAAAAAAGGCTTTCATCTTCCTTCTAAGTGTCAATGTTATTTTCACATAGAAACTCTGGACCATGTATTTGTTAATGGCCCCATTGCGGCTAAAGTTTGGCATTGGTATGATAGTCTGATTAATACTTTGATGTTTGATGGATCCATTTATATCATGCGCCTTTTAAAAAATTTCTTATCCTATGCTCTGAAAGGTTATGTCAAATGTGTTGGCTATTACTCTATTATTGTATATCTGGTTGGAAAGAAATGATGTTAAACACAATGATATTCCCATGAATTTTCACCGCATCATTGCTAAAACTAAAAGTAAAATTACCGCCCTTTACAAAGTTAAACTTCTTCATCCAGCGAGTTTCAAAGATGTTAAGCATCTGGCTCATTACTTTGGTATTTCTCTCCCGTCAAATGAGATTGAATATATCTGTAAGACTATATATTGGATTAAACCTCAAAATCATATTATTAAGGTTAATACTAATGGGTTTGTTGCTAATGGGATGTATGGTTGTGGGGGTATTTTAAGAGACTTTAGAGGTACGATGATTGCTACTTTGGTTATCCCTTTAAGACCACATTACGTTCTTTATTTGAACTTTATGGCCTACATTATGGGATATTACTATGCATTCAGAAAGGCTTCAAAAAAATCTAGTTTGAAATTGATGCTCTCCTGCTTCTAAACTTATTAAACTCTAGAGCTCATGGTAATGCCGAAGTCTACTATACTCTCAACCACACAAGAAGGCTTCTTGCTTTTGTTGATTATCATATTTCTCATATTTATCGAGAAGGGAATTCTTGTGCGGATTTTCGTACTAATTTGGGTGCAAAGTCCTCTATGGTAAATATATTTTTAGTGATAATTTCCCCCATTTATTAAGGGGATTGGTTAATTTAGATAAAAGTGGTTTACCCTATGTTAGGAATTTGTGAGCTGTTATTGTTATTATTTTTGTATTTTGCTATATCTTCTGACTGGAGGAGGTCTTCCATCTCCTTTTTAGAGCTGGTATTGATATTATTTCAGGTTTTCTTGATTTCTGGGGGCTTTTATCAGGAATGTTGTTAGGGGAAAATTACAGATGGTTTTGGATGGAATTTTTTATCATTCTATGTGTTCTCTATTTCTACTAAACTGGCTTATGCAGCTATTAGTTTTGTTTCTTAAGGATGAATTTGGAGATAGGATTAACTGCTACAATGTTTGTATTAGACTTGAACATCATGGTATTTTCTTTCCCATGTCTGTTGGAAATCCTTTAATGGTTTTGCTACTATGGTAGTTTCGATTGTGTTTTCCTGGGACTGTTAGCTCCCTCCTTTCGGTTTGGATTATGGTGGACGTTTGCTGTTCAATGTGTTATTCTGTGATGCTATGGTTGTTGCAGGATTCTTTGTGTAACTGGGTTGGCTCCTTGGCTCTGGAATTTTGGCTGGATGCAGATTGCTCTATTGCCTTTCTTTTTCATTTAATTCGGTTGTTTCAGTTTCAGTTAATACGGATCTTGGGTGGATCGGTGGGGTGTTTTATTGATAGAGTTTGGATTTATATGTTTATGTGGTGCTATATATGCTTTCCTGTGGATTGGGATTTTGAGGCTACTTGTTGTGTGGATTATTTTTGGAAAAATTACTTTTTCTATATGAAATGGGCTGAGGGTGGATTCACATTTTGTATTTCCATCGGGGAGTTCTATTTTCCTTTCTTTGGTTTGGTATATGGCGACTGCCTGTTAATTAGTGTCATATCGCCTTCCTTCTTCCTTAAGCTGTTACGCTATGATCTCTTAAATCTTAATATAATTGGTGTTTCGGACTAAGGAAGGTGTTTTTGGCTCCATTTAGTGGCATTTAATATTTTTTTTGTTTACTGCTCATATCATGTTGTTGAGCTACATGATTTTCCTTTGGATAGACAGTTATCTCAGGTTTGTTTTCCCTGACGGGTGGTGAAGTACTCCCCTTATTTGGATGGTAGTAGCATATGTGTGGTACCCCCTTGCGGGATGCATATGTATGTGGCTACTCCAGACTAGTGGGGATTGTTTGCTGCACCCCTTTCTCTCAATCTTATGTTTTCCCATTATAATTAATTCTGATTTTATGGGTTCTAACTAGCATCCAAGTCTGTTTGTAGGTTTCTCTCTTAATGCAGGTTCCAGTAGGCATTTTCTCTTGGATACAAAATCTCATCAACTCCCCCCTACTGATGTTGGCGGTCATATGGTTGGTGCCTAGGTTGTTTTCTCTTTTTTTGGGCTATTGTATTTGCTTTTGTTGTGTGAGTTTTGTATTTAAATAGGGGTTTTACTCTTTAGGCTAATTGTAGCTCTTTGAGCGGTAGACTCAGAGTTTAACCCCTTTTTTGAAGGATCTTGTAACCCCTTTTCTTTTGAGCAATAAAATTCCCCTATATGGGGTTCCCCAAAAAAAAACACAACATAGTGCATTTTTAAGAGATTTAACAAATATCAATAACACAAACACAAAATGAGAAAAAATATAGTAATTGTAAATTGACAAATTGACAAACATAGTTCAATAGAATCTATATGTGATGTAGTGTAACTCAGAAGATATTATAGTTGCACTCCATTGATATCTAATATTGTCATTTAAAAAATTAAATTGAGTCATATTGAACTAAATTTCTTAAAAAAATAATACTTGCTACAAATTAATACAACTTACATATAAGACACCCTTAATGATAATCAAAATTCAATCTCTTTTCATCAAAGAAGATATGACAATGAGCTGGTCTGCATAGGATAGCAAATTCGTTACCAAAAATCTCACATTTGTATTGATCTACAATAGTACATTTTATTAAATATTGATCAATGTGAAGTTCAATAAAGCCACATAATATGACATTTCCTTTAACATTGAACATAATGAGATGTTAACCTTTAATTGTGTAATAAATTTCTCCATTGTACCCTCAAATCTATATGTAATTTAAGCCGTATATTGTCTCTTTATAGCTATAATTAGAGCAAACATCTATGAATATAATATAATAATTCAAATGAGTAATAAATTCATATAGAGATAGAGGAGGCAAAATAATATAATTTAAATTATGCTTAAATTATGCTTAAATCATATCTGAACAATGATTAAAAAAGTCAAAACATTATTTAAACCTGACTCAAACCTAGTTTAAATATTGCTTAAACTTTGTTTTAACTTTTTTCTACCAATGATCGATCAGATTTAAGCTTATTTGAATAAGGTTCCTTCCTTGATCAAAACATTTTTTTAGCATTGCTCAAAATTTATTTGAAAATATGAATAAGGTTTGAATTAGATTTGAATAAAGTTTGAGAAAGATTTTATAATAGCTTCAAACAAGATTATTCAACATTGAAAGTAGATATTATGATATTTAATTCTATTTTTGGTTAAGGATTTATAGTGTGAATAGTATTTTTAAATTTTGAAAATAAAAATATAATATCATTAATCTTAAATAATTGGCCATAGATGGAGACAAAAACTTTATTTTGAACTTTAATGCAAACATATCACATGCAAATGACAACTACTGAAGATAAGAATGATGATAAGAAGAACAAAAAGAGCTAACTAGCCACTTGCTAAAAAACATGCTTCTATGTTTGCTCAAGCATCCCTTCAAACTATTCTTTGTAAATTTTAATTCATTTTCTTAAATTATATTCACCACTATCTAATATAGTCACTACATAATCCCCCCTCTATAAGCAAGTTGTAGTGTTTCTCAATTAACAATACCAAACTATCTTCAATAGGTTGAGTTATGAGTATCGTTAATGACTTCTAATCCATGCAATTGAGGTGTATCCATCCTCATGAAAAAGGGATAATTATCTCTAGTTGGATAAATTGAGATCTAAAATAAGAGAACTTCTTACCTAGTTCAAGGTTCAAATTTTTGTTCTCTTATGAAGATAGTTACCCTCGCAACTTAATGTAGCCCATTAAAAAATTAATGAATAATGTAATGATATTCACTTGGTGTAATGAAGTGGAGATGATCATAAAGGATGTCCAATGAAAATACTAAAATTTATTTAGCACATTAACTTTTTTATTTTATAGCATTTTTTTTTACTTTTTCCATACAATTCTTTTTAGTATTTTAATATACTTTTTTTGCTAGATGATCAATTAATTATATGCGTATGTCATTCGGAAATATTTTTATTGTAAGATTCCATCTTTAGATTTTAATAATAATTATAATTTATTAATATTTGCATACATGATGAAATTATGATGTTAATGTTTTTAATAAATTTCTAAAATCAAACCATTCATCATATATAATTTAAATTTTTTTAATATTGATATCATCTTTTCCTACCTTCATATTTTTTAAAATAAAAATAATATAATATGACAAGGTAAGAAAATCTGTGAACAATAACTTTATGTAAGTAATTGCTAAATTCAAGATTTTTCTACAATATTCATTTCTCCAAATTAATTAAGTTTTTTTATGGAGACTCCTCTTAATGTGTAGGATATTCATGAGTTTTTGTTTTAAATTATTTTGGAGTATTTCAAAAATAGTTTGTTATTGGCTAGTGATTCGTGCATTACTTTATTGCATTAGAAAAATTCCTTAAAGTGTCAAATAACTAAATCTTCTTATCATTTTTATGCTATTAGATAAATAATTTAACGATTTAAGTTCTTTTATAATTTTTGTATACTAGTCACCTTTTTGTCTTCATTTCCTTTAATTTTTGTTCTAATCTTATATGGATTTAAATGTTTTAGTATTATCAAAGATAAAGAATAATGTTAATTAAATACTCTACTCATAATTTAAGAAAACTGTGTAAATTGAAACTAGAGAAGATTGATTGTTGGAATGAAAAAAACTGTATTTTATAACCAAAAGAAGTAATAATTTGGAATAGAATATCTGACTAAGTTGTGTTTTACTAACCTCCGTTAATGTTAAGAGGCTAATCATACCCAAAATTGTTGGTCACTGATAAGACTACCAATATCATTAACATACATACTTATACTTTGTAATATAATTAAGATCATCACCCACTATCACCAAAACTATTGATGTTTATAATCACCAATAAGACTTGTACATACCATCAATATTAACCTTGGTGATCACTACTATTTATAAGGCTGATGTATGGCATTGGCATCAACTTAGATACATATCATCACTAATAAAATTATTTCTTGACATTATCATCAAAGTTGATGCTTGACATCTTTAAAAGGGTTGACACTTATCATCTTAGATGTTTGCTACTAACACTATTATAAACACCTATCATTCTACCATGATCACCTCAATGCACTTACTTTTATCATAGAAATGTTCTTTCATAGTTCATGTCTATTATATTATATCAAAGCATTCTCTAACAATGGAAAAGGGCATTCTTTATAAGTAATGATTCACATTAATATAATATTTTAACTAAAACAACCCTTATTTTTTTCTTTCCAAGTATTTCATATAAAAAAATCTTATAATGAGATGGTTTAAGGTTATTATCTCTCTAACTGAGAGAATTTTATATAACTTTATGATGATAATTTTCTCTAGCATTGTAAATATTCTAGTAAACAATAGTTTGCTGCTATTTATGAAAAGTAATTCTAATTTTGGGTAAAACCTAGCAACTATCTCGAAAGGGTATTTAAGTGAATGACTTCAACATGATCATAGTGGGGCTATTGTTTATTATTCATTAATATATTAATTTTAAAAGAAGCAGATCAAAACATAATGAAAACCCTTACTACAACCTCAAAAATACATTCATACAAATATCTTGAACAATAATATAGCTTGACAAGTCCTTTCAATCATTTTTCACACATTTATCAAAATATCTACTGAAAACTATTTCTTAAAGGCACTCTATACATAAGAGAACATTTTTTAATAAAAATTTTAAACACCACATGACATACCTCTAAATTTTTCTTTTACAAGAAAAGGTTATTACTATGGCCTTGAAATAGTGGTAATGATCTAAATGATTGATGAATTCTACCTGTAGTTGAGGAAATATGGATAGTTGTGCATCCCAATTGAAGTATAATCTATACTAGAAGGATTCAATTCAATATCATTAACCATAAGTTAAAGCTAATGAGTAAGCTTGGTTGGAAGATAGTTCTTTAACATTTGCTGCACTAAATGAAACTAGTTTGAAAAGCCTCAAATAATTAATAATATTTAAAGCATTGATGTTCCATGTTCTCATCACTACCTTAAATTATATTATCGCAAGCTTCTTAGATGTGGTCTTAGACCATACAATAATTTGCCATAGATTTCTTAGTACCTTAAAAGTTGTAAATTTTGCTCCAACTTCAAAATTTTATTTTTTTGTCACTTTCTCTTGAGGTTTTCCATAGCTCTTAAAGATTTAACTCTAGCACCAACTTTAGATCACGTAGTTTCTTTCTTAAACATTCAATCTTGTAATCACTTTTTCTCTAGCAAGAGCTTAAGGCTTTCTTCTCTACATCAAGTGCTTTGAATTACTTTGATCTCTAATGAACATGTGTCTGTAATTATGATCAACTTATTAGCATTAAGGGAGGTTAGCATTATCAACAACTTAATCCAACAACTCTTGTCCAAATTCCTTAGAATCATCATTTTACAATACTAACATACAATGTTTACAAGTACTCATTTCCAAAAAATTTACGCAATGTTAGCATCAAATATTATCTTTGATAGTATACAGAATATCATCTATAAAATGATTTTGATACATGTTTGAGTCACAAAAATTTTTTGAAGTATGAAATAAGCATGAATATATTGAAATATTAGAAAATTCACTTATCTAGCATCTCAATGAAATTTTCTATAACAATAATGCAATGCAAGATATGCTAATTAATGATCACTCAATTATCTTTTCTAGAATTACCAACAAGGAGTGCATCTATAAAGTTAACATTGATAGATGTATAATTCGCAAAAACAAATTCAAAGAATTTAATCAACATGTGAGTAGATTGGATAAAGTTGTAATTCCTAATTTTCTAACCAAACAAATGACACTACTTTGATAAATAAATTCATTGAGTTACTTTCTGATATACTCAAAATATATAAATTAATACTAGCAATTTTAGTGAATTTATATGTCACAACAAATTTTGGAATTATTTAATTAGGAAATGAGAAGATTCAATGAGGATATTGTTCTTGAATTTTCTAGACTAATAAATGATACTATTTTTATATGAAAAAATTCATGTATGTAGACAAGAATACCCTAAACACCCACAATGAGTATTCTTATAAAATTAAAATACATGCATGATAATATTGAGGCTAATATATTTACCACTTGTGCATAAAAGTAATGATATTTTTTAAAAGATATCTAAACAAAATTCATATAAAAAAATGAAAAATCATTATTCAATTTATGCTAGAATCTATTCCATATGATTTTTTATGATTAATTAATAAAATATATATCTCGTTGCAGTTTAATTAGTATTTTATTTCAGAGCATCTCTAAAAATTGTTTACCTAGTGTAAGCAAACCCATATTTCTCCAGAGTAACCCACCCTTTCGGGGATTAAGCTGCCTTACATAATGGCAAAAATAACGAAAAGGACAAGCTCCATGAGCCCAGCCATATAATTCATGTGCCACCCGACCTATTGCCTCTCTCTTCATCTTCTCCCTTTCCTTCTTATAAAGCTACACAGCATAATCACTCGATTCTCTCTCTCTCTCCACTCGATTCTCTCTGTGTGTGTACCCTCTTGCGCTCTTCGCCTCCCAAAATTTATTTTTAGAAGATAATTCTCCATCTCTCTCTCTCTCTCTCTCTCTCTCTCTCTCTCTCTCTCTCTCTCTCTCATATTCTCCCTGGAACTCCTATCCGTTGTTCTCCTGGGAAGCTTCCAGCAAATCGGTTTGCAGAGGAAAGTAGTGAGGAAAGCAGGAATTTTCTACACCATCCTAACATCTCTCTTCTCTCTTTCGATATCTCTTTTTTGAGCTTAGCACTATATTCTCTCAGGGTCAATCGAAAAGAACGGCCTAATTCTCAGGTTTTCTCCTGCGCAGTCAACAAAGAAAACACGCATCTTTCTTCCTCAAATCCCTCGCTTCTACCTCACAGATCTATCAAGGGAAAAAAAAAATCGTCACAGCTAGTTCGATCAGGTGAAAGCTCTTTAATACCTCATGGAGTTCAGCCACGGAACAAGTGACGGCAGGTTCTACACCGAAGAGGAAGATGAAGAGGATGATGACAGGGACGAACGCAACTACGACAGAGGAAGCGAAGACACCAGATTGCACTCTTTTCTTCCCATCATCTCCTCAGCTCCCTCTTCCTCCTCTTCCATGAACCTCAACTGCGTCTCCACATCGAAAGCATCCACTTCAGCTTCGCCCGCTCCAGCGTCGACAACACCTGTAGAAAAGGAGCATATGTTTGAGAAAGTAGTTACACCAAGCGATGTGGGTAAGTTGAACCGACTCGTTATCCCGAAGCAGTACGCGGAGAAGTTCTTTCCTTTAGACGGTTCCACACACGAAAGGGGACTACTGCTTAACTTCGAAGACCGAAACGGCAAGCCGTGGCGCTTCCGATACTCTTACTGGAATTCAAGCCAGAGCTACGTTATGACTAAGGGATGGAGTCGCTTCGTCAAGGAGAAGCGCCTTGATGCCGGGGACATCGTTTCTTTCGGCCGCGGAACGGGAGAGACCGCTAGCCACCGTCTCTTTATTGATTGGAAGCGTCGGGCCGACCCACACCTTAATCCACCCGACACCCTCCGCTTCCCCCGTTTTCCTTACCAGCACTCTACGCCTTCACCCTCGACCGCCCACCCTCACCCCTACCTCTCCTTCGCTCGCTCCGTCTCTGCCCCCTGGGCTGCTAGTCGCCTCTTCGTCTCCCATGCCACCCCGCCCCCAGCCTCCAATTACTTCTACCTCCGCTCGACCTCTGCCCTTGCCGACCAGCGCAACCCAGGCTCCACCTCCCTCGACCCGTCGGTTCCCATGGTGCTCGCTTCTATCCCCGTGGCCCACGGAAAGGAGGCCGCCGAGCCGAAGCGCGTTCGCCTCTTCGGCGTCAACCTCGAGCAGCCCCACGAAGCAGCCGATAACGCTAAGACCACCGACCTGGTTGGACTTCAGCTCCGCGCTCAATTTCCTTCTCAAGAAATCCGCCTTGGAGGCAACGAGTCTTCCTCTGCCGCCTCCTCCTCCTCAGCAAAAGACTGCCATCATTCGCCACCATTTGATCTGGACATGTTATAGTTCTCGCAAATTGGGTTAGCGAAGAATAATTCTTCCTTTCTCGCGTGTTGGCTTGCCTTACCGTCCATTTTCGTCCTACAAACCTTCAGAGAGTATTATAATTGTTTACGTACTCAAAGATTCATCAGCGAGAATCAAATGGATAGAAGAATGTAACTAGACCTCCACTTACATATTAATCCTACATTTGAATTGTAAAGCACTGTTCTATATGCTATCACACTCATATGTCATTAATTTACTTCTTTCAAACATATTATTTCACAGAACTAATTTTTTTTTTTTTTTTTTTTTTTCCTTCCATGCTTATTTGTATATTTCGAACACTGTCTGCTTGGAGCCGGATGATGTCTTTCAGGTGTTTAATCTTTTTGAAGGCTATTGCTTTTATTTTGTCTCTCAGTGATGGGTGGCTGTACAACGATTCATATAGCTATACATGAATTATTGCTTGGCAAGAGCTCGACGACAAGCTGGGAAACGACGATGGGGAATGCTTTGAGACAAGGTCAGACACCTATATCTCTTTCCATCCATTAATTTACTTCTTTGCATTGGGAAACAATACATCACGCATGGCAGTTAGTTAAACATGCCTATAAGATGAATTATAACACTAGATCCATATTTTTTAAACATGCCGCGGCAGAATATGTGTACGAATTAATTGCCATTAATTACGTATATTTCCTAATTCTACGGATAGAAGGAGATCATGATAGTGGTTTAAGAATGCATGAAGCCGCCCAATAAGCCTTAGATAAGATCATACTTTTTTTTTTCCTTTTGTATGCTTTGTATTTCTGTTTGCTGGACCGTGCTATGTGATGGTATCGGCGGTGGAAGAAGTAGGGTTATCAACTTGTCTTAATAAGGCTTAGATGGACAAGACTGAGGCGTTTTCTATTAGAGCTGCACACTTCTGCGCACCCAAAAAGCACCAAAATAATGGTGAAAGAAGACAAGCATAAGCATCTGAAAACATTAATGTGCGCAGAGATAGCGAAGGAGAAAGGAAAGAGGAAGAATTTATTTACGTCAGAAGGGAGGCAATAGGGTAAATAAGTTGGATCCATACTTCAAAAATATGGAAATTACTTACGAAGTCCCAAGTTAGACATCACAGTGCATCTCACGTGATTTTGTTACTCGAAAGCTTGTCATAAATGTGTGCATGCTACATCAATGTTCTATCTCTAATATTATGCATTTTCTTGTGATACTTCATCATTTATTTATATTATTTCATATCTATAATTAGTCTTGTGTTTAATTTTAATTAATAAAATATTTATGATGGGCTTTTATACTTTCAAAAAATATATATATAGCACACATTCCATTTGTATTTCTAAAGATATTTTCATTATAAAAATTTCAATTTATGTCTAGCAAATTAATATACTTTTAACATTATTTAGAACAAAAAGAAGTTGCATTTAAGCCACCCTTTTTTTGTTTGTTTTTTGTACTGTGCTACACTTGCATCTAGTCTCATCCATTAAACAGCATATTTTCTTAAGGGATATTTACATATCTACCACATAATTTGTATGTATTTTCTTGTGATGTTGCACATGCACAAGGAAACATATATAATATGACATAGATGTAAAATAGATTTACTATTAGAAACATAAAACATAAATACATATTAAACATCAATATAATTTTTATATTATATTAATTATAAATAATGCATTAAAATTAAATAAATAAATAGAACATTAAGGACGATGACCTTTTATTACATATTACATAATGCATCAAGAGTAGAATTTATATTTATTGTATACTAATAAAGAATTACATCATCTTCAATAAATGAAAATGCACATTATTCTCTTGCCAAAATTATTTAATTAATTGAAATTTTAAAATGTGTTAAATCTCATCATTCACAAGATTTAACTAGTTCAAGAATTAATTCTCATTATCCTATTTGAATTAATTCCTACTTTAGCCAAACAATTGTTGCTAGTAAAAAAATTGTGTTTGACAAATCAAATACTATGTAAACAAATAATATTTTTTATTTAAGGGAAAAAGTATAAATAAGAACATGCTCTAGAATTTAAGATGATTAAACTTCTTTTGAGGATTTAAGTGTAGTGAAAAACTTAAAAAAAATAAAATTAGAAGATTATAATTACAGAAGTATACAATCATTTGGGCAAGCATCTATTTTTATGTATTCAAGATTGAAGGCTTTCATCAATTTTTTTATCTTATAGATATTTTTCAGTAATGAAACATCTTTAGGAAATACATCAGATAGTAGCTCTAGTAACATATCAAAATATAGTGAAGTCCAAGAGTTTAGGCACTCAATACAAAATAAATATAGTATAAATAATAATTTTGAGAACAACTTGTACATAGAATATTACTCCAACCCTGCATCTTTCATTAACTTTGAAAATTTTAGATCAACATTTGATGGATCTAGATTATTATTTTCATAATCATCTCTTGAAGCAATGTTCTCCAGTGATGGGTGAATATATCCTTTAATAATACTTCCATATCATCTGTGTTTGACGGTCCACTTGTATTAGTAATTGCTCAATAAATGATGTGGTACAGGGTGGTTCTTTTTATATACCTTTCGCATTAGCTATATGATCCTCTCAATGTCGATTGCAAAAAATATATCAAGGAAAAGACCATTTGTTATTAAATGACTCATAACATCTTTCGTGTTATGAAAATACCTATTAATACCAACTTTGTATGAGAATAAAATTTTTTGATATATTCTTCCTCTGACCTACAAATTCTAAAAAATCATCAATTCCTTTTATATAATATGGATTTCATTTGGGTTTGGTAATCCAACTCTTTTTCATTTCAAATGAAAATAGAACTTTAAAATCACTATTTAAAATAACTTTAAGTTAATTTGATTATGACCAAGTAAATAAGTCATTTATGAGATTAATAAAACAAAAAGTTGCATTGTGATAAAGTTGAATAATGCTAAATAAATAAGTTACCTAAGCCGAGCACATCATAAAGTGGGTGAACACAATCTATAATATCTTAGACTAATTCAAGAAGTTAATAATAGTTTAAACCACTATCATAATTAGCAATTTAAACGTCATTTAATCTTACAGTTTAAAATGATGTAAAGCTAATATATGATAGCGATTATTAAATCACCTGTACTAAGTCTTGCTAAAGGAATAAGTTTACATTTACAAATAAGTAATCATTGATTTCATTAATTATTTATTTTATGCTATAAATTTCTAAAAAAATCATTTATTTAAATCATTTAAATCTAAACCTATAAGTACTCCTACTATACATACAAGATACAATAAAAAAAAATCGTTTTAAGATCTAAAATCTAAAAAAATACATTAACAAACCCATTAAGTAATCCAAATAAAAATACAAAATTTTATTTGATGAATTTATTTTCTTTAGCACAAACAAATGTGACATGAGGCCACTTGAAGGCAAAAAAAAGAAGAATTTCATTAGTGCATATGCAAGTCTTATCTGACTTGTGTCAGATGCATGTTAGGCGTGTGTTTGTGTTTAATACATATTGTGTACTATATACCCGTATTACTTGTCAATTCATCTAAATTTTGATATTTACTTAATCTAATATTTAAATTTGTTATTTACTTATATAATACTTTAATGCTACAAGTACATCAAAACATATACATGAAAATGTGTATGTGTTTTGATGTGATATAAAGGATTAGTATTATGTAAAGAAATATTTAAACTTAAGTGCTTGATATGTAAATACATAAGAATTGTGTGGAATGTATGTAGATGTCTATATTTTAATTATGTAGCATGCTATATATAAAAGAGAAGTATATTAAAGCTATTGCTCAATATTATATTTCATTGTTTAAAAATATTAACATGATGACATAAAAATATTTTGCAAGTTATCTACATGATAAATTAAAAATGTGAAAAAAAAAAAAACTAAGGGGTAGTTTGAGATCACATATGTATGTAGCCTTTTGTTTTATATTTATATTATATTTTGTTGATGTTTTGATTCAAAGTAAAATTTATTTAATTGTGATATTTGTTTTTGAAAAATATTCAAAATATCTAAAAATTATTTTGAGTATTTTTAAAAATAATATTATTTAATTTTAAAAACAAAATAAAACACTTAAAAAAACACTAAAGAGTCATCTTTTTTAAAATGACATAAAAACAAAATTCAAAAGTATAAAATAAAATTGATCTCGAACATGCCCTAACTCTAAGTAATTGAATTGGTGTTTTATTTAACATTTATAAGGTGTATTTGTTGATCTCTATTTGGTCTTCTGAAATAAATCATTTTCATTTCCTTTAAAGTCATTATTTTAATCATATTTATTACTCAGTACTTAAAACAAATTGACTAACCCTTCATATACTCTCAGCAATGAAAAAAATATACTATGTCTCTCAGGCTATCATAAAATATCATAAATTATAGAATTACAGTCTTTAAGGCTTCGTTTGGCTTAGATTTTCGCTTAGGAAAAAATTGGTTTAAAAGTGATTTTTGCAAAACTTGTTCTTCCAATTGAGCTGATGGATGGAGTCCTTGTCAAATCGACCCTAAATCAAGTTTTATTTAAACATTTAATAAAGTACTATTCAAACAATTAAAAAAATTTGATTTTCACGGTCTCAACATCTAAATGCACCAAATAAGCTTAGCCAAAATGAAGCCTAAAATTCAATAGTCTCATAGTAGCTTGTCAGAACTTCATGCCATAGGAATAAAATGATTATGAGCTCAGTGTAATATATGTTTCTTAGGAATTATATTTTAAGAGAATATTATTTAGTGATAATCAAAATATAATATCGATATTGAATAATCAAATAATATAAAAACAAAGAATAACAAAAATAAATAAAGTATTAGCTAAGATAAAAGATCCACTACACTCAACTATTGATCACTCTGTGAACCACGGTGCTCTTATATAAATTTAATTATGTGAACTTTAAGTGTTGTGTTTGTGAAATACACCAAAAACTAAAACTACACTTTTAATTAGTGGGTTTGATGTTGATGTGTGCATAGCTTTTGCTTCATTAAGAGCTATTGTATTTTGAAAATCTTTTTTTACCTCTTTACCACTAGGTTGTTTTTATGCTGCATGTTTTTACCTACGGATATCAATGCTTGTATATGCACATATATGACCTAATTTATTGATATTAACATATCAAAAGAATTGCATTGAATGGCAGCATAACACTTGTCTTTACTTCATAATTAAGTTCATGCCCAATCGGTGGATTACTTTTTAATGCCAATGATCAGCATTTTTGAGGAAAAAAAATTCAACTTTTAATATTTTGGCTTAGGATTTTTTAGGAAGAGCTTCATAGTTATCAGTTTTTCATTGAGATTAGTGAAAAAATTTATTCATTAATCGTTATTTCGTTCATTTCATATATATGACAGTAGGAGCAGAATTTGCATGCTTCGAAAATGGAATTCAACTTGTACTTAACTGGGGGGGTTGGAGGTTGGGTGGGGCTGTGATGGCTGAGTGATTTGAATTAATATTAGATCAGTTAAGTCTGGACACACTCTGCCTTCAAGGTAACTACTCTGCACTAAGTTTATGCACCATAAATGAAAAATGAATGCATCCAACTCTGTTGTTGATCTATAATAATAGTCATTAAAATGGCCTTAACAACTGGTCGGCCATCTCAACAGTGACAATAGACACTAAAATATACTATAGTGAAAACAACATATATCTATTGCCTTCACTTATCATGAGTTCTTTGTTAATATGCTAGAATTGTTCCTACTTCAGAACTATTATTTAGTTAGTAATTTTGAAGCTCGTTAAAATTCTAAATTAGCCTATGCTAATTTCGTGTCTTGACACTAACTATTCCATGCTAAAAATTATTGGCTAATATTGACCAATATGTACATTTGTAACAGCATCACCTTCATTATTAGTTATGTCCAACAGTTCCAAATTCATCATTTTCTTTCATTAATTAGCAAAGGATGCGTTATACACATCATTTTACAGAACTTATAAACCTATTTCTTTCAGGTATCAATATTCGCTATTATTTAGTTAGAGGAATGACTAACTTAGAATATACTGTTATGCTAGTTTAATTTCTTTTGGTTATTTTGACCTTTCAATCTTCAATATAGAGTTAAAATCATTCATAATTGAATGATTTTAATTTTAGTAGATACTACTCTCGCTTTACTTTTAATAGATTAAGTTCACATATATTTTCGTTCTTATTTTCAAAGTTGATAGTTTGATTCTTCAGTTATAGAAAAAAATAACTGTTATATATGTTCTTCTCTCTTTCTACTTTTAACATTTTCATAAAATCTTGGGACCTAATAGAAGTTTTCTATACAATTTTAGTTCCATTTTAAATACAGTCTGCAGTTGTGTTTGGTTGATATTTAATAGAATTTTTACTGCAATTTGAATTAATGATTCTACGTTTAATTTATTGATTGCATTTAACCTTTACATGGATTCCATCCGTCTAAATAGCATAACTTACTATTTTTTATCCTTTTTTTTACACATCACCTGCACTATGCTTATTTTTAGCTAACGTTGTATTTTTCAAGTTTTTCATTTTTAATAGTAATGAATAAGTTCCACTAATTTTTTTATTTCAACTATACTTCAAGAGAATTTGGCTGTGGCTTCTGTTCATGAACCAAATTTAGTTATTTTGAATAGCAGAAATCATAAATTGACAAGAGAGCTGATTTAATTCTTAAAATTCCTCAAAGTGTCAGAAGCACCTTAACCCTATTGGTGAATGATAAGATGATAAATAAGCATTAATTGTTAAAATGTTTTGACTTCAATAATAGAATGCTTTTGAGAACTTTCTGGGGAACAATGTGGAATTGTCTTTGGAATTCTCTTTAAAGTACGAAGTCACTTGGAGGTAACACAGTCAACCATTATAAATCCTCTTTGAAGAATTTTAAACTTCAATCTTAAATGATATTGAATATACAACCACCTTGCAATCATTTGAAGTGAATGTCATACATAAACGATAAACTTAATAAACACTTTGTCATAGCATTCATGGATGGCAACTATTGGTAATAGATAAATTTTGACATTCAACCAATTTTCAATTCACCGTCCAGGGCATTATCATAAATAAAACAATCAAGCTCCTAACAGATGTCAATTTACACCAATATATCATCTAGATTACGACAAAACATCAACAATCATGCACAAACATTAGACATTATCATTAGATAACCAACAAACATAGTAGACATCATTTCAGAGACTTCACCTTTGTTCAAAGAGTAGACTTTCTTATACTCATTTTATTCTTTCTCTTTGTGAAAGTGAATATTTTCTCTTACATCTATATATCATGGGTGTATGTTATAAGATTGAACAACTTAAATCTTTATGTTCTCTTTGTTTTCTTATTTTACTATGTGTTATTTCTCTAGCCTCTTTATATAATATTACGATTATAATTCTCTTTCATCCTATACTTTTTTAAACCCTCTATTCAAATGAGAGCAAATTTTTCTCAAACACATCATTGGCATCATCAATGAGACAATCAACTATACCTCAAAGGAAAAGGAGTAATAATTGAGGGCAACGATAATAATAATGGCATTTAGTTGGCATCTTTGTTCAAGTTGCATTGCCCATTTGAAATGCCATATGAATAAGCACATTTGTTACTTGAGGAAATAAATTCTTGGCTTGTTAATTCTCATCAACAATTATCCACCATCATAGAAACAACCATTGTTGCTCTAATAACAAACCAGTCTACCATGTTAGTTAGGATTATTTCATTGAGTGCCATCAATAATAATACTCTCATTTCTCCCACTCATTTCAATTATTCTCCAAGTAACTCTCCATTCACTAGAATTTTTGGGCGAACTTTCTATTTAAGTTCATTGGTCACCAAATAAATATATATAATGGCTATTAATCTTATTCATCACTTGATACATCTAATTATGTTCTTCTATACAATGTTTCTTATGTTAGTAAATGTATAATTTTTGGCAACTACCTTCAAGAACTTAGCATGAAGTTAGATGTATGCTACAAGATTTAACAACTTTAATATTTTGTGTTTTTCTTATTTTTATATTATATTATTGCCCCAACCTCATAGAATATCATAGCTATGGTTCTTTTTTATCCAATACATTTTTTGAAACCATAAACACCTAGATTCTTTCTTTCATAATAGAGAAAATTTCACTTAATCACATCTTTGGTATTATCAATAGGATGATCAACTATACCTTTAAGGAAAAGGTGCAATAGCTAATGACAATAGTGATACTAATGACATTTAGTGAGTACCTCATCTTCACCAAGAATAATTTCGTCAGTATTATCATCAATATTTTCCATGAAACTACCAAAGAAAAAATTTTGGTTGATTTACTACCAAAATATTTTGCCAGATTTTAGCCCAAATTTAGTAAGAAATCAAGAACTTAAAAAATAATAATTTGCATCACCATCTATTATAATTCAATCATTCATATTGTATCACATAATTTGTAAACTACATCCATGATATTTATATCAATAGTTCAATGACAATGCAATTCTACCATAATATAATAAATTGAACACTAAACATAATATTTATATAAATAAATAAAAAGATTAATTTTAATTTATGAGAAATTCATTATTTATTTTTTCCATTCACTCACTCTTCTTCATACAGTGAGGCTCAATTATTTAAATAGTTAGTGTATATTACTCAATAACTTTATAGCATGGCTATACCAATTACTTAATTGCTTCAAAGACATATTAATAAGGTATTGAAAGAGACAAATCTAGCATGTAGTATTGTACCAATTGATTTTATAGGACTCAACTTTTACTATCCATGTCAACTTTGTATCTTTAGAAGACATATGGATTGATAGAGGCATGTTATAGTAAATAAATAATATGGTTGAGAATGAATGTAAAAAACAATGAAGCACTAAGGTAAAAGTCACAATTAGCTATGATGACAATGCAAATAAAATAGTGTTCTTTTTAAAAGGTTATACAATTTATTTATTTTCTCTCAATTAAAAGGTAATATACATTTATGAGCACTATTGAAAATATGAGATAGTATCATGAGATAATGGAAGAAACAAGCATATTATGTTGTCAAATAGATGTTGAAACATACAAATTCTTTAATTGAACATATTTATGAAGTGTTCTTTTTTTAAAAGCAAAAGAATGCTCGACTAAGTTTATGTGTAGATGACTTTATGTCATCTAGTTAATATGTTTTACTATACTTTTCTTAAGGAAGTTGTAAATTCAGAATGAGTGTGTTGAAGAGTAGAAGTACTCTATTAAAATATTTGAGGGCAAGCTATGTCCATGAGCTTCAAAGTGCTAAATGTAACATTAGGTCAAGCTGATGGGGAAAGATCTAAACACCATGCCTATCATAAGCAGCCCTATCTAGAGGCATTGATGAATATGATGGTGGTGGGTTTCTATATTAAACTTATGGTCTCCATTAAGCCATTAGCAATCCATGGTATTAACACATGGTTAGTGCAAGGAATTGAGCCAATGCATGTGTTAGTGGTCTAACCAAGAAAGCAAAACACTCACCTATGAGGCCATCATAGTGAGCATTGAGTATTATTGACGTGCATAAACATGATATTTTAAAGATAGAATGAGTAAATGCACAGAAAAGAAGAACGCGATTGATTTCTCTATGGTTTGATCCAACCTAGCTTATGTCCATAGCTAAGCTGGCACTATTTAGGATTCTACTAATAACACCCACATAAGTTCAATAATTTTATGGATAAACCATCACAATATATTTTTTTCTTCTACAAGCAAGTACAATTGAACATTATCACAAATAAGCCATGAAATAAGTCCTCTAAAACATGGCTCAAGATATGTAAATGATGATGATATTATATGAGAATATATATATATATATATATATATATATATATATATATATATATATATATATATATATATATATATATATGTTGAATCCAAACTTGTCAATCAAAAGTACCAAAGATCTACTTACAAGATTCACGAGGAACAGAAAAGCATAAAATAGAAAAGGTGAGAAGAACAGAAAGAATAAAGGATACATAGCATCTAGAGAGAGACACTCTAAAATTTTATTAAATTATTTAAAGTATAAATCTTTTTATATAGGAAATTATCAATTTTTCGAGTGAAGAATCAACGATAAATATCAAAAAATTGTCAATAATTTGTTTTTCCGACAAATGTTCTGTGATTTTTTTATGGTAAAAGCCACTGTAAACATATTTTGATGTTCGGAGAATCCGTGGAAAGTATTTCTAATGGTTTTCCATCGAGATGTATTCTGATGGATTTTCTATCAGAAATTTTTTTATGTAACTTCTAGCGCCGCCCCCCACCCCCTGCATTTTATCAAGTACTTAAAAGCTTTTGTAAAATGACAAGAAATTGAGCCATCATCATTACTTATTTATATCAATGTAACATTATTTTAAATCTAAATGATACTTTTTTAAAAATATATCATTAAATATTTTGTTTTACAAACAATAGGCACAGTTTTTTAATGAAATGGACTAAATAATCATATTTTTTTTAACTCATGGCAAACATTTTTTTTCACTTTTTTGAAATAAACAATCGTCGTGGCTCAATTTCTTAGCAATACAAACTCGTTCCCCCGTAACTATTTTTATTCGTCCATAAGTGATTTTGGAGAAGCGAGAACAAAGAACTAAGCATTTCTATCAAAAGGCCATGTGATCAGTACAAAGAGCTAGCTAAAGGAAGAAGATAATTAAAAATTCATGGAGAGATGCACCCCATGCGAAGGTGACGACCTTTTACTGCGTAACAACTACAAAATTAAGCATTTTGCTCTATCTTGTGAACAGTCTATATGGCCTCGAGCGTAATATGTACCCGTGCTCTACCTACTGCATGCATTAATAGTGGCTTTTAAGGTGGAGACAGATTAGGAGACTGACGCACAAAGCAGCCTCCTGCATGCTGCCAGCCTTGCCTACTGAGATAGGTATCACAAGCCCACAGCACTTAGAAATTGAAATATATTACGGGGGAAATTTTTTATCGCTTGCACCTGGAATTTTAAGTTTTATAAAATTAGCACATTCTTATTTTTCTTTTTTCAAATTTTTATACAAATATTAAAATTTATGATTAAGCATCAACTCATGTTTTGAGTACTATGTGATTACGTTGTGTATACTAAACAAATTGCTCATTTTTAATATGAGTCTAGAATATTTTAGAATAGTTATGTATCTAGAATTTTCTAAAATAAGAAAAAAATAACATGTTTTAGATGTTTGGAAATTTTAGATTATGTATTGTATTTATAAAGTAAAAGAACAGTCTAGATTTTAGCCTATAGATAGGCATATACTCCATACTTTTTGTGTTTGTCAAATTTCTAATAGTTGTGCAATGCACCTTAGCTTAGTGGTTGAGAGCTTTGGCTCTCAACCAACAAGTCTTGGGTTCAAGTCCTTGCACATACGTTGTGTGTATGAGTTTGCAATTAAATAAAGAAGAGTTTAGAATTTATGGACCCTGTAAATAGACAAATGCCCCCATAAATGAATTAGTTAAGAACATATGAAAATAGAAGAATTTCTTCTCCATATATTTCTCACCTTTTCATATCATTTATTTTTTGTATATTTATTTCTACTTAAATTGATAGTAGTATCAAAGACAAGTTCATTTAAATACTAAGCATAGACATTTGCCAACATAATCTGGGTTGATGCATTTCACTCATCCATTTCTATTCATATTTTTCAAAGAGAAAATTATGATTGATAGTAGAATCACAGACAAGTTCATTTAAATAATAAGCATAGACATTTGCCAACACAATCTGGGTTGATGCATTTAACTCGTCCATTTCTATTCCTATTTTTCAAGGAGAAAATTATGATTACTAATCTATCAAAATGAAGACCTATTTTTGTGCATAAGAATTGTGAGATATTTTCAATAGGGATATATTACTCATAATACTATTTTCACTTTATCTATAATATATTTTAAAAAAAAGAAATTCAAAGAAATCACCAAATAAGATTCTCAAGCCTAAAAGAGCCTAAGCATTTTAAAGGTATGCACTCAAATTCCATACCTTAAGAAGAAATTATGAAAACTTAAAGATGATAGATTATGAAACTATTAAGGATTGCTACTCTAGAGTAGATGAAGTACATAGCAAATCAATTAAGAATTTATGGAGAAGAAATTAAAAAAAATAGTAGAAATGATTTTAATTATTTATATAGATAAATATGATGCATTTATTGTAACAATTAAAAAAAATCTAAAGATATTGATAAATTATTTGGATCTTTAGATGCTTATGAAAAAATATTACAAAAGGAATTTTGAAAATGATATATAATCTAAAGTAAATATATGGTCATAAAAATTTAAAGATGGTGAGAGAAATCAAATAGGAATTTCAAAAATAAAGATAATAATGAATAATAAAAAGAAAATAATACCAACTACCCGTCTTATAGCATTTACATAAGAAAGTTACTAGAATCAATTTTTTTTGTATAGAGGGAAACCACAATGCCAATAGTAGAAGAGATTGGACATGTAGAAAAAAAAAAGAATCAAGTAGAATAGAATGAACAAACTAAATGCTTGGAGAAAAAAAAATATTTAGAGAATATTCTCTTTTATGTCTATCAAGCTCAATCTAAAGAAAAAGTGATACGTTGTATTTAGGCAATAGTTGTCATAATCATTTGATAAAAGAAAAAGTATCTCTTATATTCTTAATAAAATTAAGACAAACATTAATGTTGAAAAGTGGTGATTTCATGAAGGAAACATTCAAGGGCACTATATCCATCAATATTAGAAAGGGCAAAAGATATAAAGTAAAGTATTATTAGTTACTATAATAGATCAAAATCTATTAAGTGAAGGCTAGATGATGGAGAAAGTTTACTCCTTGCATTTTGATGGAGAAATTTGTAAAATTTATATCTAAAAAAGATAAATCCTCATAATTACAAAAAATAAAATGAATGAAAAGTAAATATTTTCCAATAAAATGGAGATGCACAAGCAGCATGGTGATTGTTGATCTCAATTTTGTTGAGATGGACATACACCGCTCCTCTTGGATGGTAGCATTCTATCTTAGCATATCAGATAGACCTAGCTTATGGAGGCTATTCTAGTTACTAGGAGAACTTTAAACTCAAACCCAAAACCAAGACCAAATCTAATCATATGAATTCTAAACCTAATCCAAACTAGAGACAACCAACTCAGCCTTAATGGGCTAAATCCAAATTAAAATTAAAATTCATTGAAATTAGTCAAACCTAAAGACTTAGGAATATCAAATAAACTCATTTGAATGTTAAGCCAATCAAATCAAAATCAACATTTTATATGGTATTGTCATCAACTTGTTTAATCCAAATCATTCTATATGAATCACATGAAGTGCCAAATTTAATTAAAATTAAAGCTAATCAAATTAATTAATTATTAACTAAATGCAGTTGAAACCTTTATCAAATCCAATTGAGGTATTGAGTTTTAACAATCAAATTGATAAAAATGAATAAACTTTAATCAAATTTAAAACTAAGATCAAATTGACTCAAGTGATGTAATATTAATTCATCCAGGCTTCATGGGGTTGATTATGTTTGGATAAGGATTATGATAACAAACAAAGATCACCCTAATGCTTTTCTAAACAATTTTAGCCGATTAAATAGATTTTAAACCAAAGCTTTAGTTTGACTCACCCTTAATAAATTCACTACTCATGTAAATATAATTGAAATAAAATGGTAATTCAAGCAAAATTAACCTGGAGATGCAATTTAATATTAACAAAATTATTTTTTCTTAGTCAAACAAACTAACCAATAGGAGGACATGAGTGCATTTGTGTATGGCTTAGCCCTAAGATTACTCAACCTATACGTAGATAAATGTTGATTAGCTCCAAATGAGTATGATACCATTTTGATACCCTTTGAACTTATTTCTTGCTATCTCAATAAGATGATTATGCCAAAAGTGATTATGGGACAACGAACATAAAAAACCATGGTCACATTTACCAAAACTTGTCAACCATGGTTTCACCCTCCAAAACTAACAAATTCCAAAGCCTTATGCTCCCTAGCCATCTGAAACAAACCCTCACCTTGTTATAAAGTAAATTCCCTCCAAGGTATCCCAAAATTGTCATTTTGAAGCACTTGATCCTATTCCAATCACCACACAAGCCCAACAAACTAATGGCCCCTTCCTCTAAAGTTACATTCCTAAAATGTTCCACAAGAACCCATATGATAGAACAAAACCACCCCCACATCCTAGTGTCTCTCCAACATCAATCTCAATAAAGCTTTGGGGTTGTGATAGTTAATAGGTGGATATAATGAACGATGAAGAGGAAACAAAGAGCACTTCAACACAACCTTGCAACACCCACACAGAGCTCCTCGATATGTGAAATTCACTGAACATTAACTTTAATGAGGTATAATCCCAAAATGCTTAGCCAAACCCTAGAATTTCTTACTTTGTGAAATGAATGTGCACAATGATATAATCTAGTTGGTAGATCCTATACACCCTTTCATTTGATCCTTCCTAGGGTATCATTTTGCAATTCACAGATAGAATCACTCAGATCATTGCCTTTTACATGGACAATTAAGGTTTACGATGGAATATGATCTATTGATTATCAAATTATTCAAATGTGGATCCGAAGTGTAAATCTAAAACTCATTATCATAGTATCTGTAACTTCAAACCTACTAAGCCCTTACACTTTCCACATTCAAACCTACTAAGCAATGTGGATCAAGCTCATCCCACTATCCTAATGAACCCATGTCACATGGAAAGGGCATTAAAAGGAGAATGGATAATATACAAGAAATCAGGCAAAAATTCAAAAAAAAAAAATTATGAAAAATATAAATAAAGTCCAAAGAATGAAAAAATATATATATTTCATGGATTCAGCTTGAAAAGGAGAATATCAGAAAAAATAACATATTTAGTTACTTAAATTTAAAATAGTGTGCATGTTGAGAGTTATTAGGGTTTAAATAAAAATTATATTTTTAAAACTAATTTTAAAATATAAATACTAATAATATAATTTTTTAATGGATATTCCTAATGTCATTCTCTACCTAGTATTAAAAATTTTATGGCATTTAGGTGAGTGGATATTGAGTTATTAATTTTTGAACTCAAAATCAAAAAAATCCCTTAATAATTAATTTTAAAATTATAAAAATTATAAAAAATTTATCTTAAGGGCTAAAGATACTTCACTATCGTATAAGAACTTAAATAAATAATTAATTCTTTTAGTTTTGGCTCAATCATTAAATCTCTTATTTGGGGTTAATTAAGCCCTAATTAATTTATTTAATTAGCAAGAGTTTCAAAAATTCAAATAAATTATTAAAATATTGAAAATAAATGACCTCTTGTGAGAATTTTATTTAGAATACCACACAAATCTTGGAGGGTACTTATTTAGGTAATCAAATACGTCATTAAAGGATAAGTATATTACCTCAAAAGATAAACATATTACCCTATAATGAATTCGATTACTTAATAAGGACTCCTAAGGCTGATAGGTCTTTAATGTACTAGAGATTCTTTCCCTGAACTACATGGGGAGGTAGTACAGAGTTTATTTTATTGCAAGATTCATAGTTTCCTATAATGGCAAACAATTATAGTTAATTACATCTTAGAAGAACAATAATTTCTCCTAAAAATACTCTCGATTAAGGAAATTGACTTTCAACTCTATAGATTTCAAAGTGTGTAATTTAGAAATTCAAGTGGGAACTCTTCAAAGTGGAAGAGCTCTTTTCAGAAGCCAAATGAGATTAAGTAAAAATACTTTTGGATACTGAGAAACCTAGTAAGTATGTCAACTATCCTATCATTGAGCTTTACATTTTTGAGATTGAGATTATTTAGAATTTTGAGTTGGCATTTTATTAAAAATCTAAGCCTTAGATTCTGACAGCACAAGATTGTTAAAATGCTTATGAGTTGAAGACTTATTCCAATAGGATGCTTCAAAACTTGAGTCTAAAAATACTTCTGACATAAGCCAGAGGTTCGACCTAGTCTAATTTTATAAATTAGAAAATTATCGATTCTTTTTCTCACTTGAGAAAATAAACCTATCCTGACTCTTCTGGACTTACTTCCCGCCTGTAAGGGGTTGTTATCTAACACCACCTAAGCAATTTGAAATCATGTAAGCCGATCTTATGCAAGTGCAAGATGTGGCTATTATGTTTAGGAAAGAAAGTCAATAGCTTAAACTCACTCCCTAAGAAACTAGATTATATGTGGTATGCATTCCATAACTTAGACTAATGTAATAATATTTATAACTTTCTATTCATTTTGACTCATCATTTTTGGATTCAGGCTTGGAAAGATTTATGTTTAAATGCATAATTAAAATTGGTTATGGGCCAAACTAGAGAGAAGATGTGTTCTCCACTACAAGGGACTACTCTCACAAGTCAAGTTTGTCTCTTATCGTGCAAGAATGGAGATCCCCTATTTGCAAAAGTCATATAATATGTATGCATACTATTGAAACATACAACCATTCAGCTAAGGGGTTACTAAATCTTTTATTTCTTAATTAAGATCATAATCTTTAAAGTGAGGTAATGAGTTGAGTATAATTTAATTTAAATTATTGATTGAGATAGAAAATTTAGTTTTTCTAAGAGCCTAACGCATCCAAGCTTCATCACAGAACAACAATCACAAAAATAAACTTATGAAAAGTATGTAGTTATATTACAAACCCCAAAATAAATCGAGCCAAATTTATATAACTAAAATAAGCTTGTGCGGTCGAGTACTGCTATACACCCCGAAAAAGAAAAAAAAGTGAGCAGCTGAGCTCTACCTTATTATCAACTTCAAGATCGTCACTTTCTTCAGAAAAATCCTTAAGCTCCATTGAAACCACTAGATGAGTACAATCAGCTTCTACTAATCCTAAACTCCATAGATCATATCCTATTATCTAGGCTCAAATTACATTTTAAAATTCCAAAATGAAATCTTAAACCCTGTAAAACAAACGTTAGGAAAACCATACAAAATTATTAGTTTATATTTCAAACATCCAGACTTAGTATTAGTGATTGCCAAGCCCACCTGTCCTTTTATGCTATGCTTAGGGACTTAAGTAGCACCTACAAACAAATAGCATTTATTTTATATTTATTACAGCGGACCCTTTTAAGCACAGCCCCTGCAAAAAAATAGTGTTAGCCTAAAATGAATTCCTAACATTCAAACTAGCGAGCAAACAATCATAGTCATCTAGTCTAAAATAGTACATCACAAAATAAAAAAAAAAAACCATCATATCATAATCAATACATCGACCTAACCTAATTCTAGGATCGATGACCTAGTATTCTAGTGTGTGAAAAGAACGCTTATGTCATAAGTTTTTTATAGGCTTTAATAATTTTAAATTTGATTTGAATTTAGAGTTTGTTTAATTTTATTATTGGATGATTTTGATTTGGATATTTTTAATTGATTTTGGGTTTTATTCCAATTTTAGGTTTATTTTGTGTTGAAGTTAAATTTAGATTTTAAAGAATGATGTAGAAAAACTTATGTTGTGAACAGAATGAAATCTATTCAACATCCTGATCCTAATATAATAAAATTTTCACCCTGAGGTGAAAATATATTCTAAAGGTCAAATTAAGAATCGAAATATCTTAATTAAGCCTTTTTAAATTTATTGGAATGATTTAATTGAGTTTAATTTTGTTATTATTTGATTTAGTTAAATATTAGAGTTGTTATGGTTTTGATCATTGATATTGATTCTAGATTTGTTTAGTATTAGTTTGGTTTAATTGTAAAAATTTGATAAATGATTAATTTTTGATATTTAATTCATTTATTTAAGTTTCACTTTTAAAGATTTAATTTCATATGATTTGTACTAAATCATTTTAATGTTGCTTAAATTCAATGATATCTTCTTTTCATTTAAGTTTAGTTTCAATTAATTAATATATGATTTGATTGATGCTTAATGTAATAAATTTTTTATTTAAAAGTTTGATTATTTGTTAAGGTTAATAATTTGATTTATATATTAATTACTATAGCTTGATGATTGTTTAAATTCATTTAATTTAATCTATTATTTTAGTTTAACTAGTTTTTAAAAAATTTAATTTGTAATTTTAATTTAAAACTTGATTGATTTATATTATTTTAGTTGATATAACCAATCAATTTTTAAGGTTTAATTAATTTAATCAACATTCATTTTTTTATATTTGACATTTTATTAAGCTTTATTTTAGATTTATTAGATTAATGAAGCTAAGATATTATTTAAGTTCCATAGTCTTATATCCTGATCAAGTTTAATTAGATTAATTGATTTTTTTTAACTTAGTATTGATTTAAAGAGGGTTTTGTAATTTGTTATTTAGTTAAATTTCATATGGCTAAAGTTTTGGTTTAATATTATTTGAACACTAATCTTAACTCAAGAAACTTATAGGGATGAAACAATTAAGGTATCAAACCTAAACTAGGTCATCCTAAGCTTTTAAAGGTTTTTATTATAGATAAGTTAAACAATTATCTATTTGTATTAACAATTTATTTGATTTATTTTACTTAGATTTTGTTTAGTGATTTATTTAAATTGTTTAAACTAATTTATGATTTAATTAAGTTTCATTTCAAATTGATGTATAGTCATTAAACTTTAAAACTCTTTTATATTTAGTCTTACCCTTATAAATAGATTAGTATGAATTTATAATTCATTTATTTAATTTTAAGTAAACTAATTTAGCTAGATTTGATTCATTTGATTTATAATTTAAGCTAATTCAATTAATTTGATTTGAATTATTTTACTTAGATTTTGTTTAGTGATTTATCTAAATTGTTTTACTTAGTTAAACAATTATCTATTTTTATTTACAATTTATTTGATTTATTTTACTTAGATTTTGTTTAGTGATTTATTTAAATTGTTTAAACTAATTTATGATTTAATTAAGTTTCATTTCAAATTGATGTATACTCATTAAACTTTAAAACTCATTTATATTTAGTCTTACCCTTATTAATAGATTAGTATGAATTTATATTTCATTTATTTTATTTTAAGTAAATTAATTTAGCTAGATTTGATTCATTTGATTTATAATTTAAGCTCATTCAATTAATTTGATTTGAATAATAAAATGGATAGTTATGTTCAGTTTATTTAAAGTATATTTGATTTGTCATACTTAAGTGTCTTATTTAAATTTCTGTTTGGTTAATTCAATTTTATTTTAAGATAAATTAAACCTCATAAAATCAATTTTAGTTAAAGGTGTGATTGAGTTATTTTAATAATCTAGTTAAAGATTATTTTTGGTATGTTTTGTTTACATAATTAGTTTGACTTAAGTTAATCAAATGATTGATTAATCTAATTAAGGTTTAATTATTTATATTTTGATAAGATGAACTTAAATAATCAAGATTTGATTAACTTTATCCCTAGTTGACAAGTTCTAGTTAAGCTCATTATAATTTTAGTTAACCAAATTAAGCATTTATTTTATTTCATTAATTTTCAACTAATTTCAAGTGATAAAATTAAATGATTAATCAAGATGCATTTGGTTTAAATTTAATTTAAAGTTAAATGATTAATTAAGAATCAATTTAATTTGTTGCTTATTAAATTTAAGTGATTTATATGATTGATATTCAAAGCTTAAATTAGTTTAAGTTAGCTAATCATTGACTTGTTTGTTTTGTTTATTTATTTAAAGTGATTTTAAGGATCGTGTTTAAAGTAATTGGATATTTGTAATTAATTTGGTTACAGTAATTGGATATTTGGGTTTAAAGTAATTGGATATTCATGATTAATTATGTTTAAAATGATTTTAAGAATTGTGTTCAACACATGATTAATTTGGTTAAAATATGATTAATGATTAATTGATGTTCATGATTAATTTGATTTACTTATCATGATTGGAGTTTGAATAATAATTATCATTATTTATTCTATTTAAAATTGATTTGTACATATTAGATTTAATTTAGATGTTTAGTTGATCTAATTAAGGATTTAGGTCTGATATGATTAACCTAATTATGTAATTAATTTGATTAAGGGGTGTAATCAAATAAATCATAGATCAATTAATGATTTGATTAATCATTATCATGTTGATTAGAACTTGATAATAAATTTAATTAAGTGTTTTATTTAAATTAAACTTGATTTAAGAATTAGTTTTAATATGATTCATTTAAAGTAATTTAGTTTAATTAAATGATGGGTTAATTTAACTTGAAGTCTTATCATTAACTAGAGGAATCTAATTAAGTTAAGTATAGATTCATCAATAGTTTATTTAACCATGATTTTGGTGGAGATTAATTCATGATGAATTTCATTAAATGTTTAGTTTGCATTAAACCCAATTTAAGAGTTATTTTTCATGTGCCTTGTTCTCATTCAATTGAAATAATGATTTGAAATTCAATTAAAATAGTTAAAGGTTTAAGGTCTAATTAAATAAATTTTATTTAATTAATCTAATTGAATGCTAAGTTTGATTTACGATTGATAAATTTTTCAATAGGTGGATGAGGTATTTTGATAAACTTTTCAATGAAAGATCTAAAAATAAGATTGATTTTAGCAACCTTAATACCTAAACAAAAATAAATAATTTTGTTTTTATTACTGTATTAGTAAATCTGAAGTTAGAGAAGTTTTAAAGAAAATGAAATATGGAAAAACAACATGACCTAATGATATTCCAATAGAAGTGTGAAAATGTTTACGAGATTAAAGAATTTATTGGCTTACAAATCTATTTAATGTTATTTTAAAGACTAAAAAGATGTCAGATTAGTGGAGAAGAGTTTGTTGATTCATATATTTAAGAATTGTTGACCTCACTTTTGGAGTGAGCTCTTAACCTCCTCTTCTTAGACTTAGGACTCTTTTGGACACTAAGAACTCTTTAGTCATAAGACACTTCTAGTAATTAGGTGAACACTTAACCTAAGCCTAGAGACTTAGAAGGGTTAACCATAGGATTAGGCCATGCCTTAAGACTTAAGGAAATCACCTATCATATAGCCTAAACCTAATCTATATACACTTTATCAAATCAAACCCAGATTCAAATCTCAAACCAAACGTCAAATTCAAATCCAAATTCCAAATCCATATCCTAAATTTGACTCCAAATGATTGAAACCCAAAATCAAATTCAAATCCCAAGACCCTTCCTAAGCCATACGAACCACCTTCATAAGCTTAGCCTAAACTCCTTTTAAATCAATACAAATTCAATTGATTTCTTTGTAAATCAATTGTTCCTTCATTTATATTCACAAATATAAATGAAATCTAAATTCAAATGACCAAAACTATATCCAAAATTAAATCCAAACTCAATCTAAGCGCTCTGAGCTAATTCTTTGGACTTAGCCAAATTCTATTCAAACTAAGTCAAAACTAATGAATTTTCTCTTGAATCAATCATTCATTCAATTATCTACCCAAATATAAATGAAACCTACAATCATCAAATCAAATCGAAGCCAACCCAGTCAAACCCAACCTAGCCCTTTTAACTTAAAAATATTAAATGAGCCAAAATTCCTTTGACTCTAAATTGGTTGCCATTGAATTTATATTTCAATCCAAGGCTCATATATAAGTTCAACTAAACTTGAATCAAATCAAAACCAAACCAATTGACCCACTTAGGTCCACTTAACCCAAAGTGACCTAAAGGACCCATTTGAGCCAACTTCCAATCCAACCCAAATTGGATTGAACCAAGCTCACCAAAACCTTCCACCATGATTGTTGATCACCCTAGAATGATCAATTGCAATCAATTAGGTCAAACCAGTCAATTAGTCATTTGACCAAGTCAACCCTTAGCCCAAATGAACCAAAACTAGCTAAAACTCATCCTACATCAAATTGATTGAATCTAATGATTTGAATCAATCCTAAATCAATAATTAAATATGACTTGACCACCAATTGAGCCAAACTAACCCCAATTGGTCATTCGATCCAAGTTGACCCAAATTATCCTAAAGGACCCAATTCTGTCAAATCATGATCTAACCCAAATTGATTGCAACCAATAGCTCAAGTTCATTCCAATGATTATTGAACTTTACCAAAGCCATAATTAAACCCAATTTGATCAATCGAGCTCAATTAAGCCATTTAGCCCAAATTGGCCTAAAGGGTCAATTTGGCTTAAATCTAAATTAAATCCAAATTGATTCAAACCAAAGACCATATTTATCTTCAATTAGCCAATTGAACATGAATCAACCCATAAATCAAACCAATTTGGCCAATTTTGGTCAAATTGGTCAACTTGACCCATTTGACCCATTTGATTTCAAATGAGCCAAAATCAATTCTAATCCAAATTAAATCAAACTTATCATACCAAAAACTCTTCAAATTATCATTTGAACCTAATCTAAGCCTCAGTTTGACCCAATTTGACCAATTGGTCAACCTAACCCAATATGACCCATATGACTCAAATTGAACTAAATCTCTTGAAACCAAGCCATGACCCATTGGGGGCTGATCAAACCTGACCCAAACTCATTTGAGATTAGCCCAAAATCAATCAACTCAATTAAATCTCTCATGGATCCTCCCTCACATAGGATTCCACCCAACCTCATTTAATTCTCTCCATCACATGCATTCAACTCCTCCCTAACATTGCATTCAATAGAGCTGATCATATGGCAATAAGAGAGGATTTTGGAGCAAAAATTCAAAGTCATCAATCAATCCATCATCCATCCCAACCACCCTGAGCAAAATGACAACACTTTGGAGCTAATAAATTTAATAATAAAAAAGTGGATTTTTGGCCAATATTAAAGGAGGGGAAAATGAGGCTTCAGCCCTCTTCCTCCTACCACTATTCAGCCCCCAAGAGCTCCCCAAAGGAACTAGCCACCACTTTCCCACCTCTCTTGAGCAAAAAATATCAAAACCAGGTAGATTCTGACAAACAAATAGCAAACAATGGAAAATACATCATTCTAAAGTGAAGGTGAAGTCTAAACTCATTCCAAAGCTTTCTCTTGCACCTAGGAGCTCACTCAGATCTTCACCGCTGCCAAAAATCATCCCTAACGAGGTAAATTTTGCCAAACCGTAGCCGACCTTAGGATCCTTCATCTGTGACGATTGCGATTTTAGGAATTTATCTTAGATAATTTAACATTTTATATTTTATATCATCCTAATTAGAAAATAGAAGTTTTTCAGTGTGAATTGTTGTGAAAACGAGTCCATTTGGATATGTTTTCATCTATAATTTCTCATTTTTCCCAAAATACCCTCAATTTTACTATTCACACTAGACAGCACATCCGTCTGATCTCACAATTTACGGGATTTGATGGCTCGGATCGCGTGATCTAGGCCTTCAGATCGTCGGATGCATTCTGGAGCATCCGATCTCTCGGTTCGCACGATCGGACGGCTTAGATCGTGTGTCGATTGCGCGATCCTGGCCTCTAGATTATGCGATATGATATAGACCTTTTGATCTGTGATCGGAGGATCCGGATCAAATTGCGCATCACGATCGCGTACGCAGCGTGGTTTTCACTCAAACAACAGACGCGGCGCGTGGCACCCGTGGGCCATGTGGCATCATCAATGACGGCACCGCGTGCATGTTACGTCGGCCGCGTGTGCGTGCTAAGTGGAAAAATTAGATTTTTCTGATTTTAAAAATTATTTAAATTACCTGAAACTTCAAACAATTCATAAAAAATAAAATATCTAACCAAAAATTGCAAACAAGGGCTCGTTGGATTCATCTTTTTGAGAGAAATCCAACAAACCCAAAATTCTCAAATTTCACTAAATGGTTTGGGCTTAATATAGGTTTTAGTAAAATAAACTTTCATTAATTACTCTAAAAATATAAGTCGGATTAAGTTGAAATGTTCAGAGATTGAAACTAAAGTTAAAACACACTTACCATAAAAATATCAAGTGAAAAAACTTTTGGATTGGGAGAAATTAAATTTTGAAGTTCAAATTATCCATTTTAAATAAAATAAATCAAATAAAAATCTAAAATTTTACAAAAAATCTTCAAAATGGCTTAAATCACTTCATTTGACATCTAGGACTCTTAAGAAAATAATGTAATTTTCTGAATCCTAATGAACTCCAAACAAACACTTAAGATTAAAGTTTAATCAATTAAGAAATTAATTAAAACATAATCTAAAAATATTTTAAATACCAAATTAAAATCAGAAATGATGTAATACCCAAATGATTGGTAATTAAATCGTAAGTCAGAAAAGTATCATGTATCCCTAAATGAAATTGAATTTAAACATAATTGAGTTAATGAAATTCAATTAAATGATTAGATTTTAAAATTAAACTCATAATTAAATAAATCAATGAAACTTTATGTAAAATCAACTAATCTTGTTAAACCAACACCAAGTATTGAATCTTAATTATATGAAACTACTTAACAAATTAAAACAAATTAAATATTAATTAATCTATTAAATAAACTAAAAATAAAATTGATTAACAAACCAATTCATCATAATCTTTTGATATTAATCAAATTAAACCAAATAAAGTTAAAGTAAACTTAATTAGCATATGATTAAATCACATCCATTTGCAATAAGTTAATTAATTAACCATTAAATATTTCAACCTAATAACTAAATCAAACATGTTAATGAAATTAAACAAACATAATAAATGAATCAAATCAAATAAAACTCTAATCATAAATAAACAAACTTAATTGAAATAAAATAAACAGGTAATTCACTTAATAATAATGATGGTAATAAAAATAATCCTTTAATCAAATCAAACTTAAATAAAACACTTAACTAAATCAAATCACTCATATGTGAGAAATTAAGTCATTAATTAAATAAATCTTTGATTAATCCAAAATTTAATTGTTTTTAATCAAACCAAATTAATCAAACATCTAATTAATGCAAACTTAATGAATTAATCCATCAGCTTAATGAATCAAATTAATTTAAAAAAATTACATTAAAGCTAACTCTTAAATTAAGCTTAAATCAAACCCTTAATTAAATTTACTAATTAATCACACCCCTCAAATAAACTAATTAAATTAATCAAATTAATCATATTAAACCTAAGCTTAATCAAACATAAATGCAATTAAATATCAATAAGATCATAAATTAAACATAAATCATTAAATCATTAATTACATCATAAAACCAAATTAAAAATTAAATAATCTTTATTTAATTTAATAATTAACTTAAACACACTTCTTAATTAAACTAATTACCCTTAAGCTATTCCAATTGAATAAACGCTTAATTAATGCAAACTTAATGAATTAATATATCATCTTAATGAACCAAATTAACTTTTTAAATCAAATTCAAATCAAACACTTAATTAATCTACTAATTAATTTGATCACACATCTTAAATAAGTTAATTAAGTCAATCAAATTAATCATATTAAACTTAAACTTAATCAAACATAAATGCAATTAAATACTAATCAAAACCTAAATCAAACATAAATTATTAAGTCATTAATTACATCATTAACCTAAACAAAAATGAAATCAAATTGAAAATTAAACAAATCTTTATAATTAACATAAATACACTTCTTAATTAAACTAATTACATAATCACATTGAACCTAAGCAAACCCATAGACTAACAAAGCTAATCAAATTAAATTAAATTAAATTAAATTAAGAAAGACTCTCATCAATTTAATATGTAATCAAATCAAATCTCATTCAACCTACTTTAAAAAGATAAACTAATTAACTGTCCAATGCACGAAATCAAAATACAAACCAAACTTTGATAAACATGACAAATGGATGAGATTAAAAATAAAATCCTAATTACAAAGAATTAAACTCAATTAAAATCAAAATAAAATCTCAATTAATCTAATCCAATCAAACTATAAATAAATGAACCATGATAAACATAAAATTAAATCACATAACTATAATCAAAGAAAAGAATTAGATATTAATTTAAATGGATATTGAATTATCAAGATTTAATTAAACCAAAATATCTAATCTAAAATTAATCAATAAAAACATGGATTTAAACAAACTTAAATTTCATTAGATATTAAGGATATTTAATTATCAAGATTTAGTTAAACCAAAATATCTAATCTAAAATCAATCAATTAAATACTTAAACAAACTCAAATTCTAAATGATGAATAAAATCAAATAAATCAAATCAAATGAAGTGCACAAATTCAAATGGGCTAATTAAGAGACTTAAGGGCCTTAGTTAGACTCTTTAGGAGTTAGGATGTAGAATAGGGTGAGTTCCGTCTACAAATGAAATTCATTCTACTCTTCATTCTTGAAAACCTAAATATCATTTTAACCAAATAAAAGTGAAATAAAAATGAAAAATAAATCATTAAATCATTTAAATTGAAATCACTCAAAGGTAAAAGTTAAACAAATTCAAACTCCAAATTGAAACTTAAACTAAAAAAGCCTAGTAAAGTCTTATCACATAAGCCTTAAGCGCACACATTAGAATACTAAGTCACCACTTCTAGTGCTAAGTTAGGGCGTTGTATATATGATGTGTTTTGTTCGTGATTTAATATTTTAGACTGGATGTTATGGTGTATACCTCGCAGACTGGATGGTAGGCTGTGATTAGCCTAATCATATTTTTTGCAGAGGGTTGTGCTTAGGAGGCCGCTATAATAAAAAAAATGTATAAATGAGTTACCCATATGTGGGGTGCTAAGGTCAAATTATTCATATAACTGCTTAAATTGTATGGTGTGTTTAGCTAACATTTATTTTACAGGTGCAGCTAGATTTATTTTTCCTATTTTTAATGTTATTTTACATTCAGAATTAGGATTAGTGTTATAAAGGATTAGGATGAGTAATGGCTAGAAGGCTTAGTCCCTGGGGTGCCCTGTGATGCCTTTGGAGCAAATTAAATCAAAATGAAAAGAAGGAAGAAATGAAGAAAAGAAGACCCACATAACATGTATTATTTTTGTAATTCGAGTTGTATAAGGGTAGAGCTCGGCTACTCATCATTTTTTATCTTTTCGGGGTGTACTACGAAACCCGACCGCACTAGCCTTTTAGTCTTTTATGGTAATCTATAAAATTGTTTGATGTTGTGTTTAGATTGTGCATTATAATTGCATGTTTTTCTAATTTCTTCATGTTTGATGTTTGAATGTGTGGCCTGGATGCGATAGACTCTTAGGATAAAATTAACTTTTCTACCTCAATTAATAACTCATAATTAAAATTTAAAATAACTCATAACCTCACATAAAAGCCTAGGAATTAAATCAAAATAATAAAAAAAATATTTAGTAACCCCTTAGCTGGATGAATGAATGTATAATATCATGCATATCATATTCTTTCACTCTTATTAAAAGGGGGTTTCCATCTGTGCTAGAGAATAAAAAGCTTAACTTGTGAGAGCCTTTGATGGAAGAACACCTCTTTCTCTCTTGATTTGGCCCATAATCAAGTTCTCATGCATTTAGGCATATAAAATCTCATAGTCTGTGTCAAAACAAAGAGTCCAAAAGAATCAAATAAATTTGATAAAATTTGTATTAGATTAAATCATGAATTCATACCGCTCTCTTAGGGAGTGAGTTTGAGGACTTAGTCTCCTTTCTAAATAAATAATAGTCAATCCATCTTGCAAAACATAAGACTTACTTACATGGATTTAAAGAGTCAGATGAGTTAGTTAACCGCCACTCCAGGCGGTAATAAGTCCAGCAGTCGGGTGATTTATTCTCTCTTGTGGAGGTAAACCATATACTCATTTTCGCCTTAGATTTAGGTCGTGCTTTGGCCCTCGTCGATGCTCCCTAGATTTAGGATCTGAGGTTGTTGTTTTCCTTACAGGCTACAAGCATAAATCCTCACCTCTTAGGCATTTCTATAATCTTATGTTGCGGAATTATAAGCCCTAGCAATCTAATAAAATGTCAACTCAAATAATTAACTCTCTTCAAATTTAAAAATATAAAACCCAATTATATGGTAGATTAGAATGCTCACTAGGCTTCCTAGTATCATGAGCATTTCCCACTTTCTTTCTTTGGATTCCAAAAAAAATTCTTCTTCTTGATCTATCCCATTTGATTTTCTAAAATAGCCAATCTTTTGATAATCTTAACATTGAAATCTTTGGAGATCCTAATTGCCTACTTTAATCGAGAGTATTCTTAAAGAATTCATATTTCTTATGATGTAATTAACTATGGGGGTTTGTCTCCATAGAGAACTTAACAAACCTGACTTAAAATAAACCCTACTTAACTTTTCTATATAAAGTAGGGGAAATATCTCTGGTATATTCGGAGGCCCATCATGACTTAGGAGTCCTTATTAGATGATTAGGTACATTATAGGGTGGTGATTTCTATCTTTCAATATAGTACATCATTCCTTAATGTCATACCCGATCTCTTCAATAAGTATCCCATAAGATCTGTGTGGTGCCCCACATCTCAAAAATAAACACCACAATAATAAAGGTGAGAAAAGTTGGAGTAGCTCCAGTGGCAGATAAGATTGAAGAGAGTCATCTTAGATGGTTTGGCCACATAAAGCGTCAGCCGTCTGATAACCCGGTTAGGAGAATAGATGCATTAGATTTGTCTTATGTTAAGAAAGGTTGAGGTAGACCTAAAAAGACTTGGTTAATATGTATAAAAAATGACCTTAGTATGCTTGAATTAAATGAGAATTTGACACATAATAGGACATAATGGAGACGAAGGATTCATGTAGCCGACCCCTTTTAGTGGATAAAGGCTTGTTGTTGTTGTTGTTGTTGTTGTTGTTGTTGTTGTTATTGTTGAATGCTAAGTTTAATTTACTTAAAAGTTGGTTGAAAACATCTTAATCAAATATTGATTAGTGATCAAATAGATTGACCACCTTGACTACAGTTTAATTATGTATTGTTTAAATCAAAAGATGAACTCAATTAAAACTTGATTAAATAATTAATTAAAGATTTTAGTTGAATTAACTGATTATTTTACTTATTTTTATTTTGTTTTATTATTATCTTGGTTATGGTTTAATTCTTGGTTATTTATCATAATTAACGTATTAAAGTATAAATGATGATTAATTCAATCTTCATTAATTAAATAATTAATGTTTAATTAATGATTATCCTTAATTTATCTTAGTGGGTTAATTTATTCAAATTAAGATCATATTAGTTAGATGTTTAATTGATTAGATTTAATTAAGAGTAATTTGGTTTTAAATGATTAGATTGATTATAGATTTATTTAATTAATTAAAAGTTAATGATTTAATTTTCCACATGTAATTGATTTTATTTAATAAGTATTTATCATAGATTTAATTAAGTATTTTGCTTAAGTTTGATTAATTAAATAATAATAATATTATTATTATTAATATCATTACTTTTATAAGGTTAAATTAATTTTAATTTTAATTTAGTTAATTGATTGATTCATTTAGTTTAAAGTTTCATTATTAAATTGATTAGGAGTTAGTCTTAATTTAGAAGTTGATGAATTAGCTATGTTTAATTCATTTGAATAACTGATTTAATTAGCATTGGACTAATGATTAGCTAGGCCTTTGACTTAATTGAATAAATATAATTTGATTTGATAACTAATTAAATTCATTAGAACTAAGCACTAGATAAGTATTTCATTTGATAAATAAATAGAAAAAAAATAAACATGATTAATATAATAAAATTTTAATTATGAAATTATTTGGTGGTTTAATTAAGCTTCATGTGTTTAATTTGATTTTTAAGATCTAAGTCTCATTAATGGTCATTTCATTTTGTTTAGATAATCTTATTAAATATGATTGAATATTTGACTTCCTTGTGTTTGATTTAAGTTCATTAATTCTTAGTTTAATTGAATGTTTAAGTTGATTAATATTCAATCATTGATTATGTTACAATTTGACTAATATTAGATTTAATTTTCCTAATTAAAATTCAAGTAATAGTTTATTAAATTTGATCTCTTCAACTATTTTTGATTATTTTTTTAATTTTGAGATTTCAAACATATTGATATATATATATATATATATACACACACACACACACACACACACACACACACACACACACACGTTTCTTTAGTGTTCCACTTATCATACATTTTTTTAAATGTTTTTTGATTTTTTTTAAATATTTTCTTGATTTTTTTAAAGTATATTTTAGGCCTAAATTAGATGATTTTGAAATCTAGCGAGATTCATAAAGTTTAGATTTTTTTTTTTTTTTTTTTTTTTAGTGGTATAGACTTAATCAAAGTTGCTTGAACAATTTTGTTGATTTTCCCTAATATCTTTAATTTAAATTATTTATTTCATGAAATGAAAGCATTTGGTCTTTAAAATTTTATAACTTCTAATCCATTTAAGATTTTGGCTTGAAAATTTTATGGTAAGTGTGTTTTAACCTCAATTTCATCTCTAAAAAATTTCACGTCAATATGATTAATATTTTAGGATTAATTAATAAATTTTGATTTTTCCCTAAAACTTGAAAATACCCAATAAAATTGAGGATTTTGGGTTTATTAGATTCCTCTCGAAAAGACGAATCCAACGAGCTCTTATTTATATTTTTTTATGAGTATTTTATTTTTTTTTATAATTTTTTTAAAGTTTTAAACAATTTTAAGCATTTTTAAATCCAGAAATGTTGGATTTTTCTATTTAACCTGGTGCTGACTAGGCTTCGCCTTTTGCGTGTCGAAGCTCAATTAGGCCAAGTGGACTCCGCTTGGCAATTGAGTGGGCAAAAAAGAGTTTGATCGGACCGTTCGATCGATAATCGAATGGTCCATATCATAGAGCATGATCTAATGGATGAAATCACATCCTAATCTCTTCTAATCTCAACCGTCTGTCCCTATTAATGGGGATCGAACAGCTGTCGACTCGTCCTCCCCATGGACGGCGAGCTAGAGCCAGCAAACGAAAATCTGACGCCATAGGCCGGTTTGGGCTTGATTTTTCGACAAATCTCAATAGAAAAATGCCCGCTCTCAAATTAAGATCATTTAAAATAGAAAGTGCAACAGCTATCTAGTGGATATTCTTAAAATCATGCAAACATTATCACAAACAAATAGATCTATGGTTGGCTAAAGATTGATGAAATTACCTCACTCGAGCCAATGTTAAGTGGTCGAATCAATTCGAAAACGTTCCTTGATATAAGATGAAACTCCAAGGTAAGTATGCTCGCTTGCCTCGTCTTCGGTCATCAGAAACACCAACTTACACTGCCTCTTGCGTGATTTGGGGTCGTTGATGATAGGAAATGGCCCGATCTCTCTCCTTGGATGATGGTGAATGAGTAGAGAGTATTCAAAATGGAAGAGGAAGACTCTTCTCCCCTTTTTTATGGTTGGCCGACCCTTACACCATTGGTGTAGGTGGGTGGTGGTTAACTTATTGAAGAAGTGTTTTTGGTCAATCTAGTAGGAGAATGGAGGAGAAGTGATGAGAATAGGGAGTTTGGAAGCTTGTTTCAATTTTTCTTCTTTGCATTTAATCCTTCCTTCCACTTGATCTTTCCTTCAGCCATCAAGGCAGAGATATCAGTTCACATATGGAGGATTAAGTTGGGGATTGGTTTGGCAAACTCCATGTTGAGTTTTACGGCCTTGATTTAGAATTGGGTCAACCCATGTTGACCCAATTGATTTAGATTAAGCAATGGTTTACGTGCGCACATTAACTTGGATTTAAGGTTTTAATTATGATAAATTGATTATTCAATACCTTTGGATTCAATTAGTTTGATTTGATTTAGTTTTAAAATAGTTTGACCTACTTTGACCAAAGTGTGTCAAATTGGGTTAACATGGCCCAATTGATCATATTGGGATTAGATTAGACTTAATTTGTATTTTAATAATCTTTTATGATCATTTTTATTGATTAACTTTATTTAGTTTGGATTAATTTTGAATTTGACCCAAGTTTGACCAACTTTGACCAAAGTTGGTTAAAATGATTTATGTGATTCAATTTATTATTTTATACTTAGATTATGCTTCAATCATATTTTATTAATTATTTAAAATGACTTTGGTCAATTATTTCATTTAATTTGGTTTAACTTTTGGGCTTGACCCAAGTTTGACCTAATTTAGCCTAAGTGGGCCAAATTGGGTTAAATGCTCTAATTGGGTAATTTAGGCTATATTTTGGCTTGAATTATTTAGAACATTTAAGAGTGATTTATTACAATTAAGGCATATTTTATTTTGAATTTGATTAATTTTGATAGGTTGACCTTCTCACCTATTGGACCCACACTAGTCAACTTTATATCAAATGGCCTAATTGATTACTTTGAACTTCTTTTGGGTTTATTTGTGTGCTTATTTATGTTTATGCATTGATTCTATGCTTTTAGTTTGATTTAATTTGATTTTATTTAGACTTAAATGGCTTTGAGCTCAAATGAGTTAATTGAGTTAATCGATCCATTTATCTCAATCCGAGCTCAATTGAATTTAGATTTTAATTTAAATATATTTATTTTAGATTTTTGTTGAGTTTTATTAAGTTTAAATCTAATTGGGTTAGGTTAAGTCCTAGAAAGATTCTCTAGGATGATTTATGACTTTTATTTTAGGGTATTTGAGTTCAATTTAGTTTCAAATTTAGTGTTTGATTCAATTTATTATTTTATTTTGATATGTTTACTTAGACACTAAATATAGTATCTTAAGTGTCTAATTAGATAGCTCTTTATCTAATATTAAAATATCCTAATTTCTAAGATAATGAATAATACTAACCTCGTCTAAAAATGAGGTAGTTAATAAAGGAAAATCTAACTAAATCAAAATCCTCAATTTTTATTATGTATTTTAAGAATAACTTAAACAATATTGAAAATATTGTTTTTTTAAATTATTTATAAAATTTAAATTCATATATTTTGAACCTTTTAGAGTATGTTCTGCAAATTATTATTTAGCTTTATTATTTCTCTTACAATTTTTGAACTTGTATTATATGAGTTATTAACTTATTAAGATTAAAGTGAAAATGGCTTAATTAATTAATTTAAAATTTTAAAGAGGACAACAAAAATATTTTTTGATGGACTCAATCATTTAATAAGCAAAGAGGATCATAAGAAAAATATTGCACCCCTATGATCTTTATAAAAGGCATTAATCACCATAATTATACTTAATTAAGCTCATTAATTAATTAATAAGTTTAGACCTTCAAAATTTTATAAATAATTTAAATTAGGTTCAAATGATTTAAAATTTTTATAAATATTCTTAGACATTAGCATAGACTCTTGGGAATATTATCATAAAAGTTTGATCTAATATAATATATATATTACAATTATAATTAAAGTACCCATTTAAATAATACTTAAAATTATAAAAAAATATTAATAAATACAAAAAAGTTGCATAAGTTACCCAAGATGTTCCTCTTGTTGTTACGTGTAAAATATATATTTTTGGGCATTAATTAAATTTTTTTTGTATTATAAGAATTTTCTTTGTGAAATAATCAAATAAAATATATTAAACTATAAATAGTCGCAAAAATTTACAAATCCCTCTTGGAATGCTTCTTAGTTTCCATTGATCTTAGAAAATATTATTATAAGGGTTGGAATTGACTAAAATGGTTAAAATTGATTTTAAAAGTAATATATATTTATATTAATATAATTTTCACATTAATTATTTTTCTATTTAGAAAATTCATAATAAATAAAGTATGATAATAAAAATCACAAAAAAATTTCTTATAAATTAACATGAACCGAGAAAACTAGGAAAAATAAAATTAACTTATTTTAAATGTGCAATCATTTTATATAACTTAAATAATTTAAAAAATTAAATAAATCATAGAAATTCAAATTAAAAACTATATGATATAAAAATTTTATAGGAGTGTTGGAAAATTATCTCCATACTTTCTATAAAGTTTCACTATTTTATAAAGTTTATTTAATATTAAATATTTTATAAAAGATAAAATATTATAAAAATTATAAGAAATTTAAATTAATTCAAAATGATCCCAATTTTTATGAGATGAATCTCTAGAGTTTCCTAATTCCAAATAATATTTTCATAATTTTTAAATATTGTTATGTTCATTTTGAAATTTCCTTAATTTATCAATATATATATAATATTAAATTATTAATAATTTTTAAATATTTATTAAAATATTATGAAATATTCCCTTAAATATTTTTCTAGTCTTAGGATATATTCCATAAAATTTAAAAATTCTTTTGAATCTAAATTAAAATTAAAACTCATAATTTAAATGATAATTAAAATAAAATGTCATTAATTGAATTAATTAAAAATCTATAAATAAAATCATTTGATTTAGAGTCTTAGGGTGATCTCTCCTCATTTAGTGAGGATTTATCTAAATGATATTTTAAAATTTTTAATTATATTTTAAGTACTTAATTTAGGCTCATCTGGACTTAAATGTTATCAAATTTATCTCATCAATGCAATTATATTGACTATTTAATTGCCAAAAGAGAGTTTAAAAAATCAAAATTTTGATTCCAAGAGATCTAATCATGCTTACATATAAATTTGTGTTCATACAATAAACTTTTCAAAATTCATAAAATAAAACTTTAGCTCATAAAATAAAGCTCAAATTTGAAATCATGAAACACTAAATGAACTGATTCAAACTCAAAATAAACCTCGAGCTTGAATTTTGTTAAATAATTTAGATCAACGAGGGCTGAATCAACCGATAGTGAGCTCATCACCCAGCTCAACCTAACCCGCAAAAATGAAGGCTGAATCAATAATATATCCCAGATTGATCGATATAATTAGACTCCACAAAAAAAGCACTGTCTATATCATATTTATATTTTAACATTCATTCTAAATAAATAATTGTAGGAAAAGATTATTCTTAAAACTCATGAATTCAAACTACTCTAATAATTGCATATCTAATACCTAAACTCTTCTATTTTTATTTCTAACACCCAATACTCATTCTCAGAAATCAAAACTTCAACCCATCTTCATTATGTCTTTCAAGCTCAAGAAATCAATGCTTTGGATTTTTGAGTGAATAAAAGTTCCACGAATAAACAGTCAAACGAAGTTAAAGCAACGAAAGTGAATACACAGTTTTAACATGTTCAAAAATGGATTCTTTAGCCAGCCAAGATTATTTCTTATACAACTAGCAGCAGTAAAATATACACGCGAAGAAGAAGATCGTCATCAACCCCCGTAAAAAGAATTCATCAGCCCATGGAATTAAACTCAGAAAATCAACAGGAAAACCAGTAGATGCAGCAATCAACACAACCAGAAGATCAAAAAGATCAATGCCACTGCAAAATAAATTTAACATTCTTCCTATGAGGTTAGAGACTGGCCATATCCAGCCTAAATTGCTTACCAATAAAGACCAAGCATCATAAAATGGCATACGACAATTCAAGAACCCCAGCGAGTAAGAAATTCCCAGAATTTAAAAATTGAGATCACAGGCCAAAGTAACATTAAATCAAGTCACAATACTGACGCATCAACACACACATAAAAAAGCAGTACTAATTTTCAGGATAGACTTTCCTCAGGAGCTCAAGAAGAAGAACTGCTGCAGAATCCTTCGCCTTTTTAACGCTGGGCATCGGCTCCCCAATGCATTCATCCGTCCACCCGCGATCAGATGTGTTGACGCGAACAGCGTAGACAAATCTCTTGGCGTGCGCGGGTCCGCCTTCATTCACGCAGCGGTAGTGCGGCATCGGCCACTGCCTCCTCAAGCATATATCATTCAGAGCTTGCCTGGTGAATACCTGGACGTTGCTCTTCTTTTCTCCGTTGCTCCCATCTTTCCTCAATTCATTCTCCTTATCCCTCTCCTTCTTCTCCCTCTCTTCCTTCTCCTTCAGAATGGCTAGCACATTTCTTGCCGCCAGCTTCTGCGCCATTTTTTTCTGTGGATTCTGAGCTGCTCCTATCTGGACTCCGTCGATGAAGACTTCTACGGTAGCCAGATTGCCTATTCGAGAAGATTTGTACTCCAATCCTTCCGCCTGTTGCTGGCAGCGCTCTTGGAGTTCTCTGACTGGATGCATGGGAAGTGTTTCTGGGGTCACCATAGGTTGCAACAAAGGCTGGAAAACCTTGAGGAAGGAAGGATAAATTATCAGTTGTTGATCATATAAGAACATAGGGCAGATACGACGGGTGGTGCATGAGAGCTCTTACCTTCCAAACAACTGAAGTATCGAGATCATTGTCTAAAAAAGCTGCACCAGCTATCGATTCAACAATGTCACCAAGAACTTTAGGAGCTTTGCAATCTCCCAGACCGAAGGAGTTGAAACCAGGTTTTGATAGCTCTTCTTGAACATCCTTCACAAAGTCTCGAATCTGTAATGAAGAGAGAGTGATCCTTTAAGCTCGTCAGATAATTGCAGTTATAATGAGAAATGGCATTAGTTCATTGGAGAGATCCCATTCAACTAGAAAAAAGAGGATCCTACGCCATTTTGATAGACTAACCAGGTGAGATGATCAGTTTACAAGAGGAAAGGATGGCTGTACAGACCTGAGTCTCTAGGGCACTTGAACCATGACGAAGGTGGAGGTGGAGCTTGTGCTTAACAGCAACACGAGCAAAGTTCTCATTATTAACAGCAGCAGCACGCAGGTCAGTAAGCCGTCCTGGAGGCAAATCAGTGTAGGTGAAGAAAAGATGCCGTGTTATCAGGTGATCCAAGACTGCATCGCCAACAAATTCTAGTCTTTGGTAACAGGAAACACCAGCTGATGGCCTAGAGGCATGTGTGATGGCTTCAACCAAGAGACCCTTGTTTTTAAACTTCACATCTAATGTGGATTCAAGCACATCAAAGTCAACTGCCCTCAATATACTTTCTGGTATTGCATTTGGCTTTACAAACTCTAGTTCCTGAAGGTTAAACTCCACTTGAATCCCAATCCAGCGCATCAGATGGTTAACAGCATTCTTTCCACCTTCAACATAGTAAACCCCAATCAAGGCTTCCACAACATCAGCAAGTGTTTTGCTAGAAAGAACTCTGTAGCAACTCGAATCACCCTCAATCTCCCCATCTTCCCTGCCATTTTCTACAGAATCATCATCATATAAATCATTTTTAGGCTCAGAGTCACAAGCAGGAGATTCTTCTCCAAACATAGATGAGTCTGATTCTTTTGTTTCTTCATCAAAGACGGGAAGCACCCCAGGGGCGGCCCATCGGGATGGAGAGAAACGATCAGCCTGAATATATGATTGGAGTCCTTTATCTAAAGCATAGTGATATAAGACCATGTTGCTCACCATCTGCTGCCTCATCCTCGTAAGCTGACCCTCGTGTTTCTGCGGATACTTGAGAAAAAGAAACCTACTGACTACCCATTTCAAATAAGCATCACCTAGCAACTCCGCCCTTTCATAGCAGACCGTCTCCTGACATGAAGCAGCTGTCAAAGCCTCCAAGATCTGCATGAATTAGCACGTAAAGCTGCTTGACCATAAATGCAGGATAATATGCTGCTATAAAGCAATGTGAATTCGAAACAAAACCTTGGCAGATGGAACGGGATAATTGATCTTTTCCTTGAGCTGAATAGCAAGAAGCATGCTCTCCACCCTTTTCATTATTGAGGGTAATCTTTGGGCTCCTCGCACAAGGCTTCCGGGAAGCGGGTGGATAAGGCATAGTTCAGGAGGTAAAAAAACATAGTACGTTTTGTCTAGATTCTCATCTGATTCTCCCTCTGGTGCTACAGCATGAAAAGATTGAGCCAAAAACAGCTCGGATCAATTGAAACTAGCAATGGGGTAGGGTGTTGAATGTGTTGTGATGCATAATTTTCAATCCAAATGTCACATACCTTCAGTATGTTCGAATCTCGGAGAGAGGAGATTTTTGCAATACGACACACCGCGTGCTCGTATCAGAGGTTGTTTTTTGTACATCAAATCCACCCCATACCTGAATAACAGGGAAAATTGAGTGAATGGGAAATAGAGATAAACTTGCAAAAAACACACACGACTACAAATTGATTAAACCCTAAGGAAAATAAATGTTGTGCTGCAATACTTATCAAGCAATTCTCTCTCAATGAAGTTACACCCCTATTAACCAGGATATCAGTTAATCTATCTTTGTTAAGGAATGTGTCTTATGTCAGAAAACCAAGACAGGAAAAAGACAATTACTCAATGTTAGAAAACGGAACATTCCAGCTCTCCTATGAGCAAAAGTTAGAGCGCATATGCAGTTCATAGGTATTCACGAATAATAAATGTAGAATGACGATGGCACCATATCACAGAAGTTCCACGACATGCTAAAGACAGGACGAAGAATTATAATTGTAGTCTTACTTTTGCTTGTAATAATCAGCATATGAGCTATACTCCAAAGGCCCTAAATAGCCTTCCTTCCGAGGAAATGAATTCTCAGCGTTCATATCTGGATGTACAGAATCCACAAAGAACCTTTTCCCTGAGTGCGCAGCAGTAACAATCCTCCCCATCAGATCCTTTACATCAACACAACAATCAGCCATATATAACCTGCCAAACCGATATCCATCATCACGGGACTCAACGGACGGCCGAAAAGGAATCAACCCAGCTGCCTTTACAATATCAAATTGTGCCACAGCACCCCTGATACCATATGTAGGGTGCACTTTCTGTCCAAACGCCATACCAAGACGTAGTTTTCCATATCCATACTCCCTACGGTCACCCCCAAGAGTTCTCTCGTTGGTACCCAGGTAAACATCTGGGCGTGCCTTCTGGAGCGGATTATGCCAAGCATGAGAAGATACTATGCCTTCAACCAGATCCCAATCAATTTCTTTTACTGCATCAAAACGGTTGGAGGCAGTGACTGGGACAAAAAGATAAGCTTTGGCCATGTCCCAAGGAGTGGTTGAGGGATCAACATCCACATCAAGCACAATACTCATGAGTCTAACGTGGAAACTCTTCAATGTATCCAACTGCAAAATTATAATAGGTTAATGAAAGCAGAAGATTTGACGTCATCCAGCTAAACCCCCTAATATCGTTTATCATTCAGACTAGAACAGAGACATCTACCTGAGTTCCTGTAAGCTTAACAGGTCCTCTATATACCAGAGATGCTTTTGTTATCATAGTTCGAGCAACAAATAGATCCATTGACATCGATAAGACCTGCAAAAAAGAAAATTCTTATATATTTTAAATATTATCCCTAGGAATATGAAGAATCTACATCCCAACTAAGCACACCTCTGCATCCAGCTCATTGCCAAAGAGTATCGCAAAATCAGAAACCTGTGAGAGGAATGGGTCCTTAGAATTTCCTATATTGATAGAGTTTACAGCATACATGTACAGCTGAAGTTCAGCTAAATCCTGGCAACCTTCTCTTCCATTTAAAATCCATTCCCCCTGTCAGTGAAAAAAAAAAGCATCAATGATAGGATAATAAAGAGAAAAGAAGTAATGCTTTATGTTATTCACATTGAAGTTAAGTGCAATTTTAGCGTAATGCAAACCTAAAGTTCTCATCTGCCAAAAGATATCTATTTACTTCTAAAGAAAATACGTCCAAAACATGAGCAGAATTTACTTGTAAAGAAAATAATGTCCAAAGCATGAGAAGAATGACCATTGATCCATTTCAATTTGTATTTTTGATGTTGCAGATACAATTATTTTGTCAGAAATCAATGAAAATCTGATGTAGCAGACACTCACTAGTTTATCATTGGATTGCAAATCAACAGTTTTATCATGTCAGTGAAATCACTAATTTCACTTTTTTTTTATCTCCATATAATTTTATGATTCCCATGAATTGACTAGTCCTGATGAACCTTGAGGATGGAACCACCAAACTAACAATTTGGTGAGAAACAGTAGAACTGAAAAAAAAAAAGTGTGATCATCTAAACGCAAACCAAGAAATGAATTAAAAGGGAGAAATACTAGCTTGGGTTGGATGCTATGAAAAAAACAACCAAGGTATCAAATATTTGATGTAGCAGAAGATACTGGTGATAAGCTTTATATGAGGACCTTTCAATTGCTGATGATTTAGATGTCATTATTAATTGTATGGATAAAGACTTTTGACAAAAAAAAGTATTGATCCTAATTTAGAAACATAAGCTAGATACAGTGTTCATGAATATTGTAGCAGCCGAAAGGTTTGGTTGGTTAGATCAACATGCGATGGAGCTTGTTGAAGAGCAAGGAGCTTTAGACAATACATTTAGTAAAGAAACAAACACCCATATTGAGAGGTAAGGAATTTCAAATACACACTATAACCTCAATAATCCCGCAAACCTCGGAGGCTAATCACAGTCCTATACGTGATGGTAATCAAAGCTACCATATAATTTTGTTCAACTCGGCTATTTAGTTGACCTATTGAGGTTTTTCTCACAAAGGCCTACTGAAAAACCCTCGACCCTCATGATGCGGAGGTCTCAAGAGGTTCTGAATCTATCCAATAATTGGGTCGCCTATAGAATCTCCATATCTCCATCCACTACCTCTCCCTCAGGAAGTCGAAGGACACAAATAAATTAAAATAGGCCCCACCAGGACTTAAGTTGCTAGACCTTTTGCCTATGAGATGTTGTGGATGATTGGCAAGCCACAATGCACCAATCTAAATGGCCCAAATCAATCACAATTCTAGATGATCTAGCATGTCAAAGCATCCCCTCTACACTGTTGCTTTTTCGATGCCACTTAACTCCTAATATCTACTACCATTGTTTCATTTGCATCCTCACCTTAATCTCATTTCCGATGACCCTAACAATTTGTCCTGCATAGCGGCATATAGTCTGTAATGCCACTCCATGGAATAGTCATCCTGCAATTTACTGCTACTCCAGCATAGAAAGTACCATCAAATGGAAAATAAACAACAGTTTAAGCTCTCCTCAAAAAATGGTAGTGAAACTAGATTAGATGCAAATACCCACACACAAAAAAAGTTACACAAAAACAAAGAAGGATTAAAGTAAGAGCTCAGCCAAGGATCACAAACATAGAGCCTCTTTGACACCCATGAAATCACTCTTAATCTTCTACATATTTCTCCTTCCTACCTTCTTCTTCTCACAATAAAAAGCATTGTAGCCCAAACCATAAGGGAATTTCTCTCCTTCCTTACAAAAGTCAAGTAGGTTAAAGGTCTCTACATAATCAATCTTTGCATTAAATGATAGTATTTTTGATTGCTTATATAATGCATGTAGGCCGCTTAACCAAACATTAAAAAAAATCTATACATGTCTTATTATCAGTTATTTTTCAAGCCTCAATGATCAACTTTCACCTACCTCCTCATCGAGCAGGCAACTCAAGTACCACATTATATTCTCTTTTCTTATTAACCTTCAACACATGTACTCTCTGTTGCCACATGGGATCAATGAATTTTCGCCGTCAGCATCCTTATTTTTGGTGACGCCTTTAAGAGATCAGACTACCACTTCCAATGTTGAAGAAAAGAGATATGGTAGAAAAGTCTAAAAAATATGACTTTGATTCTCCTATGAGACCCTCAATTGAAACATCTAAATATCTTCTCTCTTTGACAAAGAATGCTTTCTTCGGCGAGATAAGTGATAGTCAATCCCTTCTCCCAACACATTAGTGCATCCACAATTCCATATCATCGAAGAGGTGGTCTCACAAAATTTTAAGACCCCTCAACTACAGATTTATCGAGAAACATCTAACACTAATGATCACCAAGACACTTTTTAAAACATGATTCCCATATATAACAATTCCAACGCCTTTAAGTGAGCTCTTTGTGAACACTTTCTAAGATTCACTCCAAAGATGGTTCAACTCTTTATCCATTAAAAGCATCAATTCCTTATGAGTAATTTTCCTACCTCTTTTTACCTAGTTTGGCATTACTAAGAGGCAGCTGAAGGCCACACCTCATAATCAACATTTTGCATCAAACAAAAAGCAAGTCCCATAGGGATTACACCCACTAGTTCGACATGGCCTCTCAAGAAATCAACAATGACGCAATATTACCAAAGCCACTTTTATATTGGGCTTACAACAAATGCCAGCTAAAAAAAGCATCCAAATAAATCAACTCTGGAGAATTTAACCAAGAGGCCAATCAACATGTTTTGTCCACTTAGGTCTCTATAAGGAGGCGAACATAACCAAAAAACACTTATCACCATCCTCCTCACCACCAAGTATAGACAAGAACAAACTTTTTCTGTCAGAGAAGGTTCGCTCTACCTCATGAGGAATTCAAATATGCCTCTCCCATCCTCTGAACCAATCACTCGTTGCAATCGTGATAGTAATTCAAAAGAAAGTTCCAAACACTACCAGCTCTCATGCAAAAGGATCCCAACACTAGGGATAAATCATGATTCCACCTATACCAAAACAACCATAACCACGAAGCCAGGTGTCATATCCTTAAAACCTTTCTCCAAAAGCTAATTCAAAATGGGCATAGGAAGAATTATTTTATAATCCGATGCACCGACAAGCAATTAATCAAAGGCCGGCCCCTGCCTAGGTCCATGTCCATCATTAAAGGTGCTAGTCAAAAACCAGCTCAACAAAGCAATCTCCAAAAGCTCATGGAAAACCTTTTTATATTTTTTATAATACTCATGTGCTTTCATTTCCTAACAATGGCCCACAACATAAATGATGATGTCATCATTATCTCAACAATCATACACTACTTTAAAATGCTCCATATCCTAATTGACACAAGCAACTCGATCAAAATCCTTTTTCCTTGAGCTCGTCAAGAGGATGGGTATTAACCCGAAGAACTTTTGCCCTATCAAAGGGACCCTTGTTAGATTCTCAAGCCCAAAAGGTGGTCACACAAGAAGTCACATGGGGTAATAATGATGGCCACAATAGAGAGTAGGCTAATTTCTTCATTGCTCGTCACCTTTTGTCTATAACACATCAGTCGACCTTTCTTCAACTCGTTTTGTGCTATCATCATTACTTCACAATAGCAAAGTGTCCCTTATGTTGTGATAAGTGTCACGATCTGTAGAGCTTTGATCCAATCTTGGAAGTGCTCCCTATCCATGATGGAAGACGTGTCAACCAAACCAAAGTAAATGGAAGAAAGAATAAAGGTCTTCATCTCAATCGAGAAGCCCATAGAGAAAATATTGTGCATTCGTTCCATCTGCAAGGATAATTTTTAGACACAATTAGTTTATCATTTATAAAATAGCCTTGACATCTTTCATGGGGAATTTCCAAGATGTCTTTAGTCAACTTAAGCATCGCATGCCATCGTTTGAATATCCACCTTGGGCTCCCTCAAATCAAGCAAAAGAAGAGAAAGTTCTCTAACAAAATTTGAATTAACATAGCTCTAGAAGAAGAGAAATTCAATAAAGCCTAGTTGATACACATACATATTGCAATTAATCATAGAGCTATATGCCCATGAGAAATTAGCTCTTCCAATCTTTTAAACCAACTTTGGAGTCTCATGCCACTACAAATAAATCTCTGAGATATTCCTCTCAATCTTTCTTCCATCAATTCTAATGTCAAAGAGGCCAATAATCATTATTTGTCTTCTATGTGGTACAAATCAACATCTTCTCCTCAAAAACATGAGGTTTATTTCGAAGCCCACAACATACAAAAGCATATAAGTTTTAATATAAGCAAAAAACTTTTTCAATTCATTACATGCATTTGATGTTTTTTGATGTGGATGAACTCTCTAGTATAATAAGTTTCAAAGAAATCCTCCTCCCACTAAAACTTAAACACATAATATTAGACTTCCCAAAATGCATTACATTTAAACATATAATTAATGCCTGCCCAAAATGACATAACATCTACGGATAAAACATCACAACAAATCTTCATCATGCTTAACAAGTTACTTGAGTTGTGAAAGTTGGAATTTTTATCTTACCCAAGTTACTTTCTAAGGTTGCAATATTGACTTAGCTTTTAGATTCATGTGTTCCATGGCCCACTTGCCAACAACATTCGTATAACTTCCATTATATGATGAGTTTACAAAGTTTTTCACCATGCATAAAATACATTCATAAGATTGAAGTTTTTTTCCAAGTTTAACCTTAGTTGTGGCGATAATACATTTTGCTGGGCTGCGAGTCTCGTTTCATCCAACGCGTCGATCCTTTTGGCATGTTTCTCGTGAACGGCGTCTCCTGAGCGATGGAATTTTCACTTCCGGGAATACCATACTGGAACAAAAGCGGGTTCGACTTCGGCGTGACGGACCTAACCAAGCAGCTATTTCCCCTTTGGTGGAGTCTTTTGTAGCTTTGGAGTAAATAGAAGCTCTGGTCCTATCCGCTGTTGGTGGTGAAGGAAGTGAATTAGAAGAAGTTGTTTTCGAAGAAATTTTGTTCATACAAATTGATGCTTCATGGCTTTAATGAATAAGGCCAGAAGACTCTTGGTTGGCATGTCTCTCTTTCCTCACTCAAACTAAAGAAAGTTCGTACAAAGGTCACCCAAGTCTATTTCATCGAATTACATCTGCAGTTCTAATCTATTCTGCCCTACTGGCTTTTAATGGTCTACATGTTGAGTCACTAGCTTCCGGAGTAGGTATAGACATTCAAAAAATTATCAATTGAAGCATTTTCATAATCAATGAGTTTCATGTCCAACTAATGCACATATTCTTCTTCTTCTTCCTAATTACCTTCTTCAGAATTAATATATAAGTCACTACCAAGACACTCACTCACAAAGAGATATGTTAGAGAAATTAATAACAAAACTCAACAAAATTTTGGATCAGATTGAGTAGCTAATGACTTTCCTTTCAAATCTTTGTCAAGGATAGTGCAACTCCCTTCAAATGAAATCTTTTGAGTTTTGATTACTTTGGCAAAAAAAAAAAAGAATCCTATTATCCTTTTAAGTGAAAGAAATTTTTGAAGCTGTTTGAAATCTAAAGAAAGTTGAGATGACACTTTAAGTGAATATGATTATATAGCACCGTCCATCTTTCAAGTTCATCTTAAGCTAGATCTAAACTTAAAACATCATTTTCAGATTGTTCCTAATTTCAAAACATAATAGTAATTCTCCAAAATGTTTCGTGTATTTAGTTACAATAGTTATTCCTTTTATTTAATTAGTTGAAATCATGAAACTATCAATCCACTAGTATAAGGGCGAGTATTTTTTTCTTTTAGGAATAGTTTCATTTCAGCCTATGTAGTGGCTGATTTCTAACTTATACTTCCCTTGGTCTCTCTATACCCATCCAACACATTTTAGCTTTAGTCAATTGGTTTAGTTTCATACAAATCTTACTTTCACTCATGAGATATCATTTGTCGATCAAAAAAGTTATCCTTATCCGATGTCCAATCAAAAATTTGTTAGGATATACCCCACCAAATATAGATAAATCAATATTGAATTTCATAGTTTATGTCATCATTAATATCATACGGTAATCACCTATGATCATCATAATTTTTGTTAGCATTCTCCATATGATGTTTATCTTGATTACTCCATTTATGGTGAGTTTTACATCTCCTAATTTCCTAGTTTGTCATCATGAATATCATAGGGTAGTCACCAAATGGTTGCCATAATTTTTGGCAGCGTACTCCATATGATGTTTATCTTGATTACTCCATTTACAGTGAGTTTTGACTCTCCTAATAGTGTTGTAAATAGATCTTTAAGACTAGATTCATTGTCTGATTCTTGCAAGAAAAATTAATTGCCTTACAAAGTGTCAGTTTGGACACTAATTTGATTTTTTTGTGCTTAGTTGGACATATTTTGAGATTAATTCTTTTAATTAGTACTGCAAGATAAGCAAAACCTCATCCTTCTAGTGAAACATTGCCTAACTAATAATTTTCCTAACTTCAGAATGGTATATTGACATAACTTAAAGCACTAATACTAATTTAATGTAAGATAACTAAGCGTATAAGATTCACTAATATAATCTATGATGAGATGCACAATGCAACATACAAAAAAATCATAATATGCAGGTTTAGAAAATTCAATTTAACCAAATACTAATCATCTTTGATGTCAAACCAACATACATATTTAGTTCATTCCAAACACAATTTGACAATCGCCAAAATCTGAAATTTCACAAGCAAAATTGAGATCAAATATAAATTTCAAAAACAACAAAGCCTCTAACAAAAAAAAGGAATATGACATGTATCACACCTGACAAGAATTAAGTATACACTCCGTACACTAAACAAGACAATAACAAGACCAATAATAGATATCGCTCACTAGAAGACTGCCACCTCATATTGATAAGGAGACTCAAGAAACAGTCGTAAGGCCTATGAAATGCTCAAAGAATCCACATCCAACATACATAAGAAGTAAGGAAAAATATAACTTTCACAAATCAAAAATCAATTAATTTTATCTATCTTACGGGTCTTATATATAGCACATAAAAGACCCAAAATAATAACTTCCTCAAAATTCTCTCAAATCAAGTCAAACAATAAAAGTTACAATTCTCCCACAATAAGGTCCAATAACTATAGGAATCTGTTTTGTTTCGCAATTTTGCTTATTATATGTAACCTTTAAAAAAAATACTCAAGGAGGTGGAAACCTGCATACACATAAGGCTTCAATCTAGAGAAAATTCGCATGCAATAGAATAAGCAGCAGTATATGGAGATCAGTAGAATTCTTATAAGCAAAAAATAAGGAAACAGCCGACAAAGCATATAAATCTCTTAAGCAGCGCTACATTGAGGCGCTTCCCAAGACTAATAGAACGTGCTGCAACATGTACAAGAAAAATACTAACAATATGTATGGAAACCTGCGAACAGTTTCATAAGGAATCAATAGCAAGTAATCCCTGTTACAACTGGAAACGTAAAAAACTTGAGCCAAAAGCAAAACTTAGCCCAGAATTCTTCCTACAATTAACTTAGGAGAAAGGAAAGAAAAACTTTAAAAAACTAAAATGAGAATTGTTCGTCATGTTGACAGAGGACCTTTACACCAATTAACAAAATCCAAAAAGGAAATCAAACATTGGATAACAGCACACTAGGATCGACATCATAGGCATGCATAAACTAAAATGAAATGCTGCTCTTCAAGTTCACATTCTATGCATCGGATAAGGGTATACTTCTAGAGTTTCATCAGAAGATTTATATTGACGTTTAAAGAGTAATTATGCCTTGAAATTTTGCAATTTCACATATAATATTCCACATGATATTTTTATACTTCGAATTCAAAACGTCCAAAAAATAGGAAGACAATTGTTGAGATCATAAAAATCCCTATTTAATTAAGAATGATTCCTTATTAGATCCACAACTCTTGACGCAACTCAAGACAAATGAATTGGAACTCTATCTACTAAGAAAAAATAATTTGAAGATTAAACAAGATCAAAATGTCAACGAAAATGCACTATAAAGATTGCCTCATCTTAAACAAATCCATTGACATCAACATAATGCAATTTGGAGGAAAAACAAGCCTTAATTGGCTAAAAATGTATTGCCCACATAAGACTATCAAGGTCGATCCTCTCTTTATAATGTTAGGGCAGCAAGTATCACTACCCCTTCAATTCTTGGAGTATGCCTATCAAGACCTCAAGAAAAATGGAGCATCGACATTTCCAATCGCAATGGCACATGATGATTTACTCAAAGCCTTTGCAACCTCCACAAACATTCATTTCACAAGTTATTTATAGCAATAGGCTGATTTCAAAGAAACAAACATTTCTTTATAAAAAATCTAACATAATACAAACATTTTCTAAATGACCCAAATATGAGCAATGAATCTCCTCAGAGTTATTCTCATTCATCCAACCATCAAAACTTCAATTTCTCACATCCATTAGACATGTGGCATCGAGATTTACAAAACAATATGCTCAGATTAATGATTAAAGATATCGCACATAGTGGCCACCACAAGACCATCACAATAACTACTTCAGCTGACCTTCAATCAAGGTGGGCCAATCAGGTAAGCCTGAGGGTAGGATTGATCATATTCTTATTGTAGAAAGACACTATCTATACATTTGTTATGACTAACCCTATGAAATATTATGAAACATTTTGAATAAAAATTAAAACATTGTTCCTAATATCTATAAATAAACCTTCACTTAGTTCATCTAGGGCATCTAACTCTAGAGTTTGGGGAGCTAGTTGAGATATCTAGAGAATCCATAAGCTCTAAAGGTCAGCTAGATTAAGGGGAATTTGGAGCTTTAAAGGTAGCTTGGATTCCTGAAGATCTTTGGAGAGTTTATACAAACCACCATTGGTGCATCGAGTCCTGTGATGCATCCTCTAAGTTGTATCATAAGAGAAGACATATTTGAACTTAAGACATAGCAACTATAGCATCAAACCTTACATCACATTCATCTCCTATGAAATACACAACAATGCACCTTGAGAAGTATACATGCTTCCAACCATCATACATCACAGCTACCTACGACATCATCAACTTATTTTACTTTGTATCAACGTCCTATTCAATTACAGGATAAGGTGGTAACTTGTAATCTCTCAATTATTAGCAAAATTATTTTTAGTTGGGCCAAACATCATAATTTTTTTCCTAAACCACTCATAAATGTGTGGACGAAAATTTGAGATAATGAAAGTAACCATCATTTTACTGTTTCAATCTCCTCAACACTACAATCTTTATATATAAAATCATTATATAAGTCAACTAAACATTAAACAAATGTATTACAATAATCTAAAAGTATCATGCAAAGAAGGCTAACAAGACTCCAAAGCCAAAAAATAATATGAATTTTTGTTGGATACACGAGACAAACTTTGGCCCATTATAGATATGAATACTACAAAAGTTAGTATTTAGACAATAATGTAAAACTTCCCAAATCAAATGATCCCAATGGTGAGTTAGGTAAATATTATTTACCATTCCCATAGCATTTTTTTTGCTTGACATGTTGCCTAATTCATAAATATGATATATCAAAATAATCCTAATTTATGGCCAACATCATTTCATCAATAATAATCCAATAATCAATGGACAACAAATTTTAATTGATAGCGAATCTTGGATAGCAGCTTTTATCTACACAACAAAATGGAAATATGTAGACATCATTCCATTAATGATGTGTAGTTAATTCTAGATTATAGAATTAAATACTTATTTTTCTATTTATTTTTTCCCTGAATAGTTGTTTCTATACCTATTTAAGTGCAACTTCTTATTATTTTTATAAAGAACAATAAAATAAAACTCAATTACAAAATTACCTATTTCCTACTCTCTTATCTTCTAATTCTAATTTTTAAAATGGTATCAAAACATCAAAGCTATACTCCATTACTCATAATGGGTTGATGGGACATTCAATATGGAGTCTATCCTCCAAGCCAATGGGTCCTTCACCAACAATGACCTTCAATCATCATCCAATTAGGAAAGAAATAATATATGTAAAGGATCCTCCTAGAAAAAAATAGTTGCAGCTACTACAAATAAGATAATAGTAAAAAAGCTACAAAAATTAGCTGCAAAATGAAAACAAAAAACTATTTAAATCCAAAATATAAAAATCCATAATGAGATAACAAAATAGAAATTCCAATGAGAATTAGTAATATAGATAAAATTGCAGTAACTCTTTCTTTCCAATTCTAGCAATCTCAACATTAAACTAAAAACAATCAGTTATTCTCCTAGCATAAGTTTACTTAAAAATATATATTCTCAAATACCCTCACTGCAACATAAAAAAAAGCAAAGAAAACTATTACTTGAATAATAGACTAGAAGATTCAAATCATAAAAAAAGATAAACTCTTGCATAATTGCAACCCTTCCCATAAAAATTATACATAAGGATCATCATCAAAAATAGGTTGAATGAGTTATATCATTCAATCAAAATATCTGACATAATGTATAGCCTAGATTACAACTTATTATCAATCAGTAAATTAAATCAAGATAAAAAACTTATTATCAATCCCATTTAAATTAACACTATCAAGACTAGAACTCAAAGATGATGATTAATAGTGTAAAGATATGTTCAGGACTCTACATTCTAAAAATTATCCCTGAAGGTACAAGCTGAAACAACAGATTATGTTTCCACCAAAACCTAAATTTCAAATTCCAACTACATTTTAAATAATGATAATAATGTCTGGCTTTGAAACTATCACCCAAAACACCTAAACTTTACTTTGCTTTACCAATAAAAATTTTAAAAAAATTTAGTGAATTTGTCAGCTAGCTAACACATTTATGATTTTTATCTCAATGAAACATACAAATCTAACACTCAATTTCTGTTCATAATTCAATTCCTAAAAGCTAACAATCCAAAAAAAGAAAAACTTCAACTCAGTGTTAGAAAGTCTTCTCTTATATCTATGGAATACCCACCAAAACTCATATGTCAAAACCACCTCACAATAAAATGAGATCATTGAAAGAAAAAATATACACCTTTAACTGGCTATATTACTAGGTTCTCCATAAAGATTCATAAACATCTTTCAGGAGAACCGATTGTAATAATATATCTCATTAATAGACTATCCTCAATAGTTACTTAAATTTCAAACCCTCGCTCAAATGATTCTCTATTGGATTTTTAAAACCATAATTAATTTTTTTCTTCCTCCAAAAATATTTGAATATTCAATTTTTATTAACATTCATTCTCAAAACCAAAGTAAATTAGACATTACATTAAATCTATAAAGGGTATCTTTATTGAATACACCTCAAACCAAAAAAGGTACAAAAACTATTCTTACATCATTAACCCTATCACTCCAAACCTAAAATTTAGAGGGAGTTTGAAAACAAAAGTTTTAGAGTTGAAAGCTACTTAATCATCCATCATTCTCTCATCAAACTAATGGAAAATGAACATTTCTCATTGTCCCTCATTCAACCAACCAAAGCCTCATCAAAGCCACAAACTCTCATCACCTTATCATTACATCTGGCTTATTGAAGACTCACCAAAGTAACAAACCCTCTTACCTCCTTGACAATATGCCAAAACTATGTATAATGAACTGTGTCTATGATAGGGGAGAAAAGAAAAACTAAAGGGTAATCAACATATCCCCAACACACCCAAGAACTTGAACCTAGTTCAGAGACCAATAAAGAACAAACTAACTAGAATAAATTAATAGATAATAATACTTATCTCCATCATATTGCCTTAACAAAATATCAAATTTATGATTCATGATTTATAAAAATATTACACTTCGATTGCATGATTCTATCTTTTCTCTTGATAAAATATAAATTCCAAACAATATTCATGAAATTCACAAAACCCTAAGGGGAAGATGACCATAATAAGGAAATCCAATCCTTAGAAAAGAACAGTATGTAAAAAGTTTTTAAAATTCTACTAGGAAAAATATCAATTGAATGTAAATGGACCTTTATAGTCAAATGATGCATATAGATAAATTTGAATCCTAACTTGTTACAAAAGAGTGCTCCTAATCATATGGCAAAAACTATCAACAAAATCCCTCCTATTAACAAACTTAACGCAGTTCATGTTTTGCTTACTCTCATGGCAAACTTGTACTGGCTCGTACATTAATTTGATATTAAGAATGACTTTCATAATAGAAAACATAAAACAATATCATGGAAATCTCACTTGGATTGACAAATAATAAAAACACCAATAAAATATGTATACTTAAAAAGCTGTATAGCCTTAAATAATCTCCTCATGTCTAGTTTAATAGACTCTCCAAATTTATTAAAAAGAATGGGTACAATCAATGTCAAGCTAATCACACTCTCGATACTAATTTTACCTAAAAATAAAATTGGCTATTCTAATCAGGCATATATATAATATTATATTAACAAGTAACTTTAGGAAAGAGCTAGTCAAATTAAAAGGGCAATCCTTTCTTTCTTAATATGAAAGTGGCACAATTTAAATAAAGTATTATTATTTCCCAAAGAATAAATATTCTTGATTTATCGTGAGACAAAGAAACTCTTGGATGTAAGCTAATGGAAACCCCAATGGAACCAACAAAAATAATTTGTTATCATCCCTAATAACATGCCTATTAATATAGAGGTAGGTATCAACTCCTTATAAAAAAATTCATCTACCTACTCACCCATCCTTATTTTCAATTCCTTAATGATTGTAAGTCAGTACATGACAACCTTGCTAAAGATCACATGGGAGTCATTAACCACATTATAAAGTACCTCAAGATGACACCGAGAAAAAATTTGCTACATACAAAGTCATCCAACTATAAAATCAAAATTTTCATAGAAATTGTCAGCAATATATCAAACCGAAGATCAATCTCTATCTATTGTACATATGTATAGGGAAACATGGTTACATGAAGAAGTAAAAAAATAATGTGCTCACAAAAAGCAATGTTAGAATTGAATAGGGTAAACACTTGATAGTTGTGAAGGAAAATGGTTAAAAAGATTGTTAAGAGAACTAAATTATTAAGTGAAAAAAAAAATTCAAAAACTATGCTATGACAACTAGGTTGCCACAAGTACTTAAAAAAAAATTCAATTATAGCAATACTAAATGCATTGAGATGTACCAATATTTTATCATAGAAAAAATGAAATTAAATTGGTCCAACAAAATTAAGTTCCAATAGATTCTCAAACACCAAGCATCCTCACCAAAGCTTTACACAATGAGTTTTAATGACCTAATCAACAAGAGCATGATAAGCACACACAGCCCAAGTTGAGGAAGAGTGTGAAAATAATTTTGAATATGTTTTATCTACAAAAATTCAACAATTTGTGATCAATGATTTCCTATCTATAGCAATCCAACAATTTGTGAACAGTAACTTTTCATCTAAAGCAACCCAACAATTCATGGACAACATTTCATTTTCATTGTGTAGTTGATTCAAGATTCTAGAATTAAAAACTAGTTTTTAGAATTATATATATGTCCCAAATTTTTATTTTTACACCTATGTACAAATTATCTTCTTTTTATACAAAATATGAAAATAAAACTCCATCATAAAATCCCCCATTTTCAACTCTCCCCTTTCCTCATTTTAATTTTCAAAATGATATGTTGAACTGTCACAAATACGGCGAGTAACTCACCTGGAGAATTTCTGCCACACCTTCAGGATAAAATTCTCTATGCCGTGAAGTCCCTGGAAGAGAATCACCTTCATCATTTTGTTCAAGTTTCTCACCTTCCTCTCCAGCACCCTTGTCCGGCAAAAGCGCATCAGTGAATGCTCCCATTTCATGTAGTTTCTTACAAGCAGCCAAACAAACGGCCTATGTAGAAAGGATAAACTTTTTTTATAAGATTGATCTAATGGTTTTCTCCAGTATCAAAAATCCAAAACTCTGAAAGGCATCAAAACCATACTTGCTGTGCAAGGCGCATTGAATTGCATGCAGGACCATCTAGCTTCTCAAATGCAGCATTGCAGGGAAGCTGAAGCTTGCATGAATATTCAATTAAACCACCAGGTCTCTCATGCCTTTCCATAATGAACTCAGGACGAAGTAAAGAATACCTGCACCACATAAATGAGAAGATGCATCTATCTGATTCAGTCGATCCAGAAGTGAACCAAGAACTCATACCTGTCACTTGGTAACTGAGAGCAGTAGAAGTGGATAAGACCAACAGCTGAATTTAAGCTGACAACAGCACCAGTTGATTCAACCTGGTAAATGGAATCAGGCGCTGCTTCTACTGAAGTCAATCTTGGGTTACCCTTAAGATGACTGATATCTGTCCTCTCTAAAGCTTCTTTTCTCAAAGTTTCCTCACTGTTGCGAGCATTCTTTAAGAAAGTCTCATGTGACAAGTTTCCTCTAACAGTCATTTTGAATGTCAGAAAACAATCTTCCACAACATCAAGATGTTTATGCAGGTCACAAAGTAGATGTAGCGATCAAAGTATAACAATAGTACCTTTCAAGCATCAATATGTAGTCTGATCCAGGTTTCCTAGCACGGCCTCTAGATTGGATATATGCCAAAACAGTTTTGGCGAGGTCAAATCTTATGACCACATTACACTGCCGAATGTCAAGACCTTCTTCAGCAACACTTGTCGCCACCAGTAAAGTAACCTGAAAATAAAGTATTGCCACTAATAATAAAAATCAGCATTATCATAAGAAAAAAATCAGCACATTGTAAAGAGAATGAATCTCAAAAATACTAAACATTCACCACATGGCATGCAATAAAAAATTTTTAAAAAGCAGAGATAACAGCTCAAACACCCTATGTTCTAAATACATATTATACATACTCTGCCATCACGAAACTTCGCAATTGTGTCCTGCATTTGGCATGTCCGCATTTCTTGATTATTGTTGTGCCCTATCAAGCTGGCACATCTGATGAAACTTAGAGATGGAAGCTCTAATAACACCTGCATTGTACATAACAAGATAAATTGAGATGACAAAACCACAAAAGTAACTTCTGCAACTACAATAGACTGCAGTATTTACTTTCGGAAGAACAAGTGCAGCAACAACACGTTCCACAAAGATAATAGCACGAAAATCCTCTGTATGCTGATACTTGAGAAGTATTTTAATTAATGTCTGAACCTTGGGTGTAACTTTGCCATCTGCAACAGCAGCTCCTATTATTTCATCAACGTGTTCGCCCCCAGAAACAGCTGGAAGTACAGAGAAAAGTAGGGTTAATAAATTTAACCTTACAATTTCAAGCACTTTTATCCCAAAAATAAATAAGATCCATGTGTATGAAAATATCAAACCAATGCAAAAGTTTAAGCAAAATGTGCCGGCTAGAGATCACTGAACTAGCTATAACAACAACAACAAGCCTTAATCCCACTAGGTGGGGTCGGCTACATGAATCCTTCGTCTCCATTGTGTCCTATTATGTGTCAAATTCTCATCTAATTCAAGTATACTAAGATCATTATTTAGTCTTTTTTAGGTCTACCTCTACCTTTCTTAACATAAGCAAATCTAATGCATCTACTCTCCTAATCGGTCATCGGACACGACGCTTTATGTGGCCAAACCATCTAAGGACTCTCCCTAATCTTATCTACCACTGCTACTCCAACTTTTTCCCGAACATACTCATTTTGCATTATATCTCTAAGAGTAAAGCCACTCATCCACCTAAGCATCCTCATCTAACACTTAACTTAGTCTTATGCTTCTCTTTATTGGCCAATAAGTCATTGCAGGTCTTACCACCATCTTATAAAATTTTTCCTTAAGTTTAAGTGGAACTTTTCTATCACATAATAGGCCAGATGCATTCCTCCACTTCAACCATCCAACTTGAATTCTACTAATAACATCTCCATCTATTTCACCATCATTTTGGACAATAGAGCCTAAATATCTGAATCGCTCACTCTTATTAATGACTTGATCACCTAAAGTCACAACACTATCACTAAAACTTCTACAACTAAAATTACACTCCATATATTCAGTTTTAGATCTACTTAAACGAAAACCTTTAGACTCTAAAGTTGACCTCCATAATTCAAGTTTCTGTTGGACTCCCTCTCTAGTCTTATCAACAAGAAGAATGTCATCAGCAAAAAGCATACACCAAGGTACATCTTCTTGTAAATGCCTCGTAAGAACATCCATAACTATCACTGAACTAGCTATAATCCAACAAATAAAAATCTGATCAAGCTTTTACGACATGAAACTGCATAGCTATAGCTACAGGCAAACGTATCTCATTATGTCAAAACAGCTATTAAATGAAAGAAGATCAGCACTTCTTAAAGCCAGGTTAATGCACTGTCAAAATGGCTACAAATCTAAAATTTCAAAATAATAGAAACAAACACAACATTTTGCATTTTATTCTGGTAGTTGTTAAAAGGGTTGCAGAATCATTAATCAACGTTCAATTGAAATGATCCATCCTGTGACATCCAGAACAGCAGTGAAGAGCCTCCAACACTGGGTAAGTGGTAATCATGAATAAGTATGATGATCTCCGGTATCATGACCCCCACTCTAGGTAACATTATAAGAGGAAAAAGGACCGCATACATCATGCTGACAATCAACCCAATCACACGTTGGAAATGTACTTGAATTCTTGATTAGAAATAATCAGCACAATAATAAGATTGTAACAAGGAACTTTAAGTTTCATAGTTTTCTTATCAAATGCTATCGCTTGTAGTACTATGATATAAGAAAGCATAGACAGAGCAAACATAGATACATGTTCCAATAAAATGATTAAATTTAATCAATGCGTTTGAACAAAAAAGGAATTAGAGAAATTGAACTAAATCAAAAAACAAATATTAAAGTAAATTTTTACTTCAAGAAATGGAAATATAAAGCATTTTGTAAAATATTTTTGTTAATGAAACATTAGTAAAAATCCTACATGAAGTGACCAAAAAAAGGCCATGAACCGAACTAACCATGACTGTTTAGCAGCTCTCCCTCTTCAATGTCATCCACAGAATGCACATCAGTATTGTTTACAATTGTAGCATTACCATCATTAATTACGGCACCCTCAGATAACTGGCATTGCAATAAAGTAACAACTTTCTTCAAATATGATTCTTGAAACTTCACATCAATCTGGTAATTTGCCCTCTCATCGTTTTGTAAGGCTGTTAAAAATGAATGTGCAACCTGAAAATGGAGGTATTAGCAGAGCAATTCAGTTCAAAAAATAAATGTATAACAAATGTAATGAGCTTTCAACCACCCAGTACCTTGTAAGCACACCACTGACCAAGTTCAGCCAATGCATAGTTGATAGCCCTCAATTTTTGAATTAGATTAGCAGCACCATCACTTTCAGTTCTTTCAGAAACACCATAAACAAGACGGAGTTCTTCTTTCGATCCAGCATCTCTGGCTCCCATAAACTGCCATTTGCTTCTCCTAGAACTGGAACGTGCAGCTTCTTCTACTGCAGCTTCCATATGTTTTATCTGCTCATGAAGAGACCACAAGGTAGCAGCTTTGTCATAATGCACAACAGTTTCCAGTGGCGTAGGAACATGTTTCTCTAGTTCCCTGCGATCTTTGACTGTACAAACTATGGAGTCCAGTTTGCTTTCAAGATTTCGAATTTTTATAGCACAATCCTCTTGACTAGACACTCCTGCAGAGAAAATCACTCCCTAATTGGTGATTCCAGAAAAAGCATAGGACTGTAGTAAAACAAGTGTAAATTAATAGTATGGAAAAAGGGACCGGAAAAACAAATAGCCAATGTATGACAAGCTGGCAAAAAAATACCCTACCCTTCAAGTTAACTGGAGATGCTGTCATGCCAAAAACAGCTGGTCTTTTCTCCTTTGGAGTCGTATGATAAAACTCTGACATTACCAACGAATAAGGATGCTTCTTAACTGCATGGTGGCACTCATCAAGAATAAGAAGATGTATGGATTCCATTTTTATTATACTGTGCCTGAGAATGTTTAACAAAATTTGAGCAGTCATAACAAGAACCTGCAGCAAAAGCATTAATGAAATAAATTCTTCAGGTGATAGTGCATGTTAGCTATAAAGTGATCATGAGAAAACTAATCATCAATAACATGTTCCTCAGATTAGGCAAGAATTCTTTATTGCATGGAAAAATTGCATGCACAATTGAAACAATAATCAGATAGACAAGCAGAAATACAAAAATGCACTGCATTAAGAAAAAGTAGCAAGACAAAGGATGACTCAATGGAAGCAATAACTATTGTATCAAGGCCATAAGGGCAACATAAAGTAACATTTTCCAAACTGTCCTCCTTTAAGTAATATAAGTTCTAATAGTTAATAGTAGCATACTAACAAGTAATGAGATTATACTTTGTTTAAACGAAAAAAAAAATCATATAGGAGACTACCACAGAATCTGGTGATATAACAAAATATTTATTATGGTTATCAAGCGTCCATGTAGATATAAACTATCTAAACAGCATTTCAACTCTGCTTAACCCAAATCCATACACATATATGAAAAACAAACAAGTGTCCAGAAAGAAATCATTGAAGGAGAGAATGAGGAAGAGGACATCAGAAATTTTTTTTACTGCCGTTGTATAAAATTAATAGTGAGGTAACAAGGCACAAGCAAGAATTGAAGAAACTATGTGATCCAAGAGGATGTCAGCACATACAACCGAGCTAACACCCAGCCATGCCACTACATCAATCAATGAATGGGCACAACAAATGGTCCAAAACCTAATCGAATAAGCAACCTATGAGGGGTTGACTCACAAAGGCCTGCAACAAGTTAACAAGGAACCTATATGGAGGCCAAATCATCAAATAAACCACATCATCAAATACATCAATAAGTAAGAGAGCAGAACTCGACAACTCATCAATAAGGTGGCCAAAAATTCAAACTCAAGCATAGCAACCAACCAAACAAGGGAAGAAGAGAGATGATTAGATCATAATACCCTTTTCTTTATTCCTCCACCTTAAATATATATTAAACCCAAAATTATCTTTGAAATCCTTTATTTAAGAATTTATTAAGACCCCTATCATCTATAAATAAGATGACATTAGGTTGCTATATTAATGGCATGAAAATGTTGAAGTTTTTCCGCCTCTCCACAAGCTGACACTTTCTCCTCTATTTTATACCTTATCTCCTCTCTCCTACCCACTCTCCCTATCAATATACCTCTTTCCCTTGTACTCGCACACTCTCTCTCATGCTAGTATTCAAGGCACAGCCCAAAGAAAATCAATTAAACATATCCACCGATCACCCACTCTCTTGCCCTATCTCTAAGAAATTGGATAACCTTTATCTCACTATCTCACAAATCTACTATTCTCTCTCCCTCCATGAAACTAAATCCAAAGCAAGAGCCAAACCCCTAAAGAACTATCTAAAGAAAAAACAAGACAAATTAGAAATCAAAAAAATTGGATGTCAAGGTACAAAAAAAAAAAAAAAAAATCATCATCCACAAGGTAAAACCGAAGGAGGAAATCATTGCCTTCTTAGTAAATTCACTATAGATCCATTTTCATATTCAAGATACAAAATACTCAATACTGGGTTAACACATGCTAAGTATTGTCTATAAAACCCTAATTGCAAAACAAGCTTAAAATTCATGCATCAATCATCATCCACCAATTGAAGACTTATAAGAGCACCCCCTAAGTATTTGTAAATTTCTATAATATTGAATACACAATTAAGGTTATGGTTAGCAAAAAGGTTAACTCCACAATTGAGCCTTCATAGTCAACCTATTAGCACGAGTTCTAACTAAAGAATTTTGGATCATTCATTTTCTCATTTTGGGATGACATTTGATAGCAAAGTCCCACCATCAATAGCATAAGCTAATGACTTAAATGAAGTATCAATGTGACCATAACAGTAAATAACTAGAAGGTCAATGCCACAACAACAACAAAACCTTATCCCACTATATGAGGTCAACTACATGAATCCTTTTTCTCCATTGTGCCCTATTATGTTTCAAATTCTCATTTAATTCTAATAAATTAAGGTTATTTTTTATACATCTTTACCAAGTATTTTTTAGGTCTACCTCTACCTTTCTTAACATAAGGCAAATCTAGTACGTCTACTCTCCTAACTAGGTCATCGAGCGGCCGACGTTTTATGTGGCCAAACCATCTAAGGCGACTTTCTCTAATCTTATTTGCCACTAGAGCTACTCCAACCTTCTCCCAAATATACTCATTTCGCATTTTATCTCTAAGAATAAAGCCACTCATCCACCTGAGCATCCTCATCTCTGTAACACTTAACTTAGTCTTATGCTTCTCTTTTACTAGTCAACATTCTGCACCATAAATCATTGCAAGTCTTGCCACCATCTTATTAAATTTTTTCTTAAATCTAAGCGGTACTTTTCTATTACACAACAGAACAAATGCATTCCTCCACTTCAACCATCCAACTTGAATTTTGCTAATAACATCTTCATCTATTTCACCATCATTTTGAACAATTGAGCCTAAATATCTATAAAATGCTCACTCTTTTTAATAACTTGATCACCCAAAATCACAACACCACCACTAGAATATCTACAGCTAAAATTATACTCCATATACTCAGTTTTAGATCTACTCAAACAAAAACGTTTAAACTCTAAGGTTGACCTCCATAATTCAAGTTTCTCTTAAACTCCCTCTCTAGTATTATCAACAAGAAAAATGTCATCAGCAAAAAGCATAAACCAAGGTACATCTTCCTGTAAATGCCTAGTAAGAACATCCATAACTAAAGCAAAAAAGATAAGGGCATAAAACCGATCCTTAATGTAATCCAACTGACATAGGAAAATATTTTGTCAATCCTCCTTGTGTTTAGACACAAAGACACTAAAATTAACATTTGTTAAGATCAATGAGGCACCCATGATTAAAGAAGGCACAGTTGTCAGTGAGCCTTTGTAGAGATCTTCAACTAGAGTAGAAGTTGGGTGAAGTTGGTCAATGATAGTCAACGGCAACCAAAACACATAAGCAATGAGAGGTGACTCGAATGTGCAACTATGGAGGATCTCAACTTAAGGTGAGCAATAAGAGAAATTGAGTATTACTAAAAAGAGGAAGGGTGTTGAGTGTTTTCAATAACAATGAGCAAAGTTCTTCAATGCGGATATATTATCATATATGCATATTGATATTTGGTGCCTTAAAGTTGTTAAAGATCAAACATGATCTGAGGAATAAAACAATAAGAGGTAGAATAATAGGACACTATTATTAAATTATCCTCTTCACTGTATAAGGACTGTTGAGTTTGCTTGATAAAGAATGAGAAAGCGAGAGAGAGAGAGAGAGAGAGAGATAGAGCTAGTTTGACAAAGTGAATAAAATTTTTGAGGTGTACAAATATTTGTAATCCCTTAATCATCACTAAACTAATGGAAAATTCATCTCCCCATAGGGTCATGGATTTAAGCATATCTCATCAAGCTACATGAATTCTTTTATGAATTTTCTCATAATGTTTGTTCTTGCAAGCTTTACTATCCATTTAGCTGATCATGTTTATTATTGCACCAATGCAAATTTTTACCAACACATAAAATCATAGCTTGGTTAGCATTTGAGTGGGAGTAATGGTGTACAAAGACAAAACGAATAAAATCACCAAGTTTGATGGCTAAAAATTTGGTTGCAAGAAGATAGAAATATAAGCATATCTCATCAAACTACATGAATTCTTTTATGAATTTTCTCATAATGTTTGTTCTTGCAAGTTTTACTATCCATTTAGCTGATCATGTTTATTATTGCACCAATGCAAATTTTTACCAACACATAAAATCATAGCTTGGTTAGCATTTGAGTGGGAGTAATGGTGTACAAAGACAAAACGAATAAAATCACCAAGTTTGATGGCTAAAAATTTGGTTGCAAGAAGATAGAAATATAAGACTACCTCGACTAGAGAAAGCTCCATCAACAAAAAGGAATAAAGTCGCAGTCTATAGATCAAAAGGAATAGAGCCTTGGAGGTAATTCACCAATCCCTTAGCATCAACATTGCCTTCAACATCCCCAATGAGACAACTAAAGTATGTGGTATTAAAACACCATTTGACATATATGAAAAACCATCCAACTTCAATAAGTTATGCATAATATGGAAGTCTTTCAATCTCAAAATGTTCGAAAAAGCTTCATTCACCAAGCACATCAAGGAGCTCAACTTAGTCAGAAGATAATTAAACTCCAAATATCAAGTTTGACAAATAGAATCATGCCATAAGTTTGCTTTAGATGCTACGTGAATGCTAGGATGATGCTATGTTGGTCATCAACAATTCTTATGAATCATCTGTTATAAAATTCAATAATATCAAAGATCTCATCCTCAACAAAGACACACGAGAAAGGTAAAGTATGTCACCTCTTATTTTAAATATTAACAGAAATAGGTCACAAAATATAAGTAATCATCAAAATAAACATGGATTAAAGTATCAATAGAGATGTCAATCCAATGTTCAAATAGTACTTATCAGCCATGTGACATGATTGGCCATATAAAAAGAAACTATCCATAAGGCAAGGGTAGATATAATCCAAAATAAATGGATTCATCATGCATAGTACTTGTCAAAAGATTTATGACAATTACTCTTGATGTGAAAAGTTTAATATAGTCATGTCATTTCCCTCTATTCCACATAAAAAGTTTATAATTAACTATTTTGCAAGAGATTGTGGAAAGTTTTATCGTATTAATAGTGCATTCTTATTGTTGCGGGAGTTAGTGATCTATACGTTAAGATTAAAAATGGGACTACGCAAAAGATTCATAATGTAAGGAATATTCTTGACTTGAAAAGAATCTTAGTCTCTAGGGAAAGTTTATTTCTCAACTTTTTGTAATGGTTCTTGGAAGGTGAGCATAGGTGTTATAGCAATGGTAGACTAAAAGATGCACCTTGAATAAGGAAGCACTCAATAAAATAGTGGGAGCCACTGCAAAGTCTTTTGTTGGTGATTTTGAAAGTGCAATGCAAAAAAAAGTTTATATCAAGTGGGACCTTTCAAATGATAAGAGCATATTATAAAACAAGTGTTATTTCAAGATCAACGTATAGAAAAATAATAATAGAGTTTGCAATAAAAGAACTTACAAGTTTGCTATCGATGGAGTAAGATATTGCAATTGCTCAATCAATCCTAAGCTTGCTCGAGAGGGATGTTGTACAAAGATTCTTCGTTCTTTTGGAACAGAAATCAAAATTAATCTCTAAGTGAGAGATTCTTATATGAAGAATTATTCCTTTTAATATCAATTGATTAATTCCTAAGGCAAGGGTAGATATAATACAAAATAGATGGTCATCTATGCATAGTACTTGTCAAAAGATGTATTACCTTGATGTTAAAAGTTTAATATAATCATGCCATTTACCTCTATTCCAAAAAAAAGTTTATAATTAACTATTTTGCAAGAGATTGTGGAAAGTTTCATCTTATTAATAGTGCATTCTTATTGTTGCAGGAGTTAGTGATCTATACATTAAGATTAAAAATGGGACTACGCAAAAGATTCATAATGTAAAAAATATTCTTGGCTTGAAAAGGATCTTAGTCTCTAGGGGACAGCTAGGTTAAAAAGTTTATTTCTCAACTTTTTGTAATGGTTCTTGGAAGGTGAGCACGGGTGTTATAGTGATGATAGACTAAAGGATGCACCTTGTATAAGGAAGCACTCATTAAAATAGTAGGAGCCACTGCGAAGTCTTTTGTTGGTGATTTTGAAAGTGCAATGCAAAATGAAGTTTATATCAAGTGGGAGCTTTCAAATGATAAGAGCATATCATAAAACAAGTGTTATTTCAAGATCAAGGCATAGAAAAATAATAATAGAGTTTGCAATAAAAAGAACTTACAAGTTTGCTATCGATGGAGTAAGATATTGCAATTGCTCAATCAATCCTAAGCTTGCTCGAGAGAGATGTGGTACAAAGATTCTTCGTTCTCTTGGAATAGAAATCAAAATTAATCTCCAAGTGAGAAATTCTTATATGAAGAATTATTCCTGTTGACATCAATTGATTAATTCCTAATTTTATTCTCCTTGAAATTATTTGATTCCTAATATAATTATTTATTATTTCTAGCCATCTCCATGAACAATAATTCTTTCAAAAAAAGGCACTTACTTCTAAAAAGAGGCATCACAATGGGATTAAAGCTAGGATGTTAGTAGAGACTTCAATGTCAATAGCAAGAAAATTTTACTTCCAAGGAGGAGCTAGTGGTCGAAGGACAAAATCATAACAAGACCAAATGAATGTTTGAAGGCCAATGACTAGATCAACAAAGCCTAGCAACTACTAAACTAGTGAAATGAATAAAGTTTAATCATGCAAAGGCAATGAAGTCAATATTTGCTAAGACCAACAGGATGCTTATAGATTGGAGAGAAGACAATTATTATTGACCATTGACTAGTAAGAGCCTTGCAGGCACTAGTCAACAATGCAAAGATTTGTGATTAGCATAAATGCTTTGAAGGACGAACACTTCCATGCTTTTGAGACCGTGTTAAAAATGCATCAAACACAAACATGGATCCGAAATGCCTTAGCATGCATCCGATACTTCAATTTTGTGTCAAAATTTTTAATAAAAAATTCAAGTCTGACATTAATCGGACACGGGTGGGATACAAGTATGGCATCATCTAGTACTCAAAATAGCAAAAATTAAAACCAAAACATATTAAGGAAATAATAACTATAGTATTATGTACACTATTTGCCCTAGACAATTGCAATACAATTGTATACCCCTCTTTTTCTAAATTTCTACCTCTTTGGTCAAACAAAGCAACCTTAGGTCTCCACCACTTCTTCAATGTCGAAGACAATCAAAAAGGATTGTGAGAAGTTGAGCTTCAATCAAAACCAAAGTAATGCATGCCCTTTGAAGTCATTCTATCATTTTCGAAGTCTAAGCCATGTCAAAACCTTCAAAGATAGCAAATCCTTTTCAACTAACGACATACCATGTCATGATCTTTGAAGCCATCTTCAAACCCAACAATGAGCCCTTCAAAGTCGTAATGCCCTCGTGCCCAAGATAGCTATCTCAACCACCGATTAAATCAAGTCTGTGTATTCCATCATTTTGTTAACATTATAATGGAGCCAATGTTACTAAAATAATGAATTAATAAATATTAAAATAAATATTTCAAAACAACACAAAGTCTTCTACTAACTCATTATTAGGCATTATCTTGCTTTCAAATATCATTTGGACAAGACCACGATCAAATCAAGTTTTTAAGGCAGATAGATAGACTCATTTCCCGCTGCTTTTATTTAGCTCTATTTATTTATTTTTAAAGTTTCTGACAAGCAAATTTGATTATATGAAAAACATATTAAGAAATATTATTATGTATATATGTATTTTTAATGACTACATGAACATACAAACTATATATGCATATATGTAAAATTTATAAACTTAGTTATTAAATAGCTAGTAATTTTTATTGTAAAATCAGAATTAATGATTTAGTAGAAACTAGTAGAAATTATATATTTCATATCAATAATTTATAAAATATAACTTGCTAGTGGCTTTTCATGTCTGATTTCTTGTAGTTATGTTAGATCATCATGCCTATCTCCTATCATATCTGTGTCCCTTATCTCAATTTGTGATGGTCAATAATCAAAGGCAATCGATAGTAGGCAATGACGGCGAGCACATGACAGGATCTTAACTTGAGGTGGATAGCAAGTGTGGCTATGGAATAATAAAAAGGAAGAAGATAAGTGTTAATCACTTTAAACAAATAGGAACAAAACAATTTATTTAAAGACCAAAAAATAGTTGGAGGAATAAACCAATATAACAAAAAATGATAAGATACAACATTATGCCATTTTGTTTTATTCATGAGGATTTTAGTTTGCAATAAAGAATTTGAGATATTTATAGCAATGGTATATAACTCACTACCTTATAAATTCTATTCTAGTGTTTGTTTATAATTGATTTATTATTTCCTTAGTTGATAGTGTTTATTATTGCTCATGATAAAAAAATTTGGTATTTTTCCTTATTGAATATTAAGCCTTAAAGGTAGATAAGGCATAAGTCTTCAACTAAAAAATCATAATATATATATATCATAAATTATATATAAACATTTAAAATAATAAAAAACTAAACACTAAAAAAAATAAAAACAAAAAAATAAAATTCAATTTAAAATAATAAAAATAGTTAAAAAAATAAAAAATATATATATTTCAAAAAGAAATATTAAAAGATCAAATTACAAAAAATCCAAACAAATCTTTTAAAATAAAAATAAAAAAGGATTTAATAAAAAAATGAAACTAATTAAAATAAAGGGTAGACAAATAATAAAAAATAGTTAAAAAAAAAAGAAAAAAACTAAAAACTTAAACTCTTGATCTATAAACAAGTCTTAACCCAAAACCTAAAATCTTATATATAACTTATCAATGTATTGTTTGAAGCAAATAATAATTCGACGTATATACATCGAGGCATATACCTCGAGGCATATACCTTTGAGGCATAGACCTTGAATTAAAAGACACAATCCACATTTAAAACAAAAAATTATAAGCCTCGAGACAATTATTGAGTGGCAAATGGTCGGGCGTGTCTCAAAGCAGTTGCCTTGAATGCCTTCTTAAATAAGGTTGTTCGCCTCTCGGGAAGAAAAATAATAATAACAGCAACAATATGTCTTCTTAATCTGAGAAGAAATTCAATAAGATTAACTGCTCCGATTATGGGAGTTAGTTCAAGAGTTCAACCTAGAAAGCACAACTAGTCGTATCTCCCACAAGATATTTTGACATTCATTTCCTTGTATTTCCTTTCAACATGTGTTGGGTTCTTTAAGATCTTGTTGTCGACAAGGATGTCATCTTCTTGAACGACATCCTCTACATCTCTTTGTTCGATAGTGGCAAATGCTTCATCTCTCACTCTTGACTTGATAGGCGTACCATGTTTGGCCACCTTCATTTAATTCCTTTAAGCTTATTAAGGTAAAAAGCCAGAATGTTGGAATCCAAAAACACCTTAGGAGAGATAATAAGACATGTCATAATGTATATACAGACCCATGTCTAAGTAATCGATCTTTATTATTCAAAAAGCAAACTACTCTAAAATCTTCAACTAAAGCTTGCTTTTAAAATGGCTCAATCTCCATATGTAACATTAAAATATCAATTCAAATCATTCAACTTTGTATTGATTATAGAGAGGCCCCACTCAACATCTTCAAAATTAGATTTTTTTTTTTCCAATCACTAATATTTCTATTGAAAGTGTGCATTTTATTGCATAAGAAATCCAAATCCTTATCTAGTTCATCCACTCTATAAATGATGTTATAAATAGTTGTGATAGGAAAACTAAACAGGAAGTCTAGAGAATAGTAAAATATGCAATCTCTTATGCTGAAAATACAGCGAAATACACAACCTCCTATAGTTTATTTAAAATAATAGGCTCAAAATATTTTTAAACTAAAAAAGGTTGTTCAATTCAATAATATGCCACTCGAGGAGAGTCTTCAACCTTTTCACTAACAAAGCCAAAGATTTAGCATCCATGCTATTAATATCTTCATTAGACAAGAAGTGCAGCAAATATATTATCTTCCAGTCTCTTCCACAAGTAGATTAGCTGTACCAATGATATGGTCCTCATTGAGAGAGAAAAAATCCGAGAAAATGTCTTACTCAACAAGTTCCTTAGAAACTTTAATCTCACCAACATTCTCAAAAATTTGAATTTTCAAGTTCAAGGTTTTGTTATGACAAACTTACTAGCATAGATACAGTCATCCCTTGTAAACCTTCAACTATAACATAAGCAGTGCTAGACATAGAATATAAGTCAACGATAGACTTAGGGGCATCATCAACAGCATTATCACCATCCTGTTGTGTTCTCTTATAAGCTAAATGGTTGAACATTCAAAAGGTAAATCTTCTTGAGGACTTTATCTTGATGAATAATCTACAAAATTTTCATTACAAAAATAAAAGACAAGAGATTTAAAAGATTAACAATCTTATTTTGAAACACTACCATTGCAAATATGTAGTCATAAAAAATCACCCCAAATATCAAAAGAAATTCTAGTAAAAGTGGCAAGATTAAACATCACTATATTGATTATTATCAAGATATTTCAATTTGTACAACAACTCCACTTAATCAAAGCTCTTGAAAATATTCTAAAGAAATCCTACTTGATAATCCTATCAGAAACAGAGAGTCACTCAAGTAACGCTCACTCATTAAAAATCTTCAAATAGAATCCTAAGGGTCAATCTTTAAAGTCATTGAAACCACGAAGATGGTGACAATTCATTGAAAACAGACGTTATATATGTAGAAGATGAGCTAGATAAAGATAAAGAGCAATAGTTAGACATCTCGAAGGATGCCAACACCTACACCACTTACAACCATGCATATAGTCCTCTTTTGAGCCTTCTTATGGAGAGAGAGATTATCACTCATATACTTTTTTTTTCACATAGTGAATAATACACTCTTTTTCTTCACTAAACAATAGACGTAGGTCACAAAGCTAAACCACTTCAATCTCTTTGACTATTCTTTTTCTAATTATGTTATTGTTTTACAACTCAAAAGAGTGTATCATGTAAAATTCTTTCTCAATACATATTTTTTCTGAATCATTGATGGCTAAACTCCTCTTGTCTAAAGTGAAATCAAGATTTCCACCATTCACAAACACATAGCCTCCTAAAAAAGTGGTTTTATAGATTTTTTTTTGTCTGTTAGGAGCAAATTTTTCTCTACTTTGCCCTTTAAACTGCTACCACATTTTCGTTTGATCTTTCTCAATATCTATTTTCTCTAAATCATTAATGACTAAGTTGCTTTTTTGCTCTTCAAAAACTTTTGTAGTGAGAAGCCATTTTTTACAACAAGATCTAATAGTTGTAAGCTGTTCTTCAATTTCTTTTCAAAAAAGAAAAAAATTAATAGTGCCTACAGCTGCTTTCAAAAAAAATTATTTTTTTACAATTTCTTTACAAGCACCTCTATAAAAAGCTATCACCGCCCCAAATAATCCCTTAATTATTCTAATTAATAAATAGATAAATATAATTAATTATGTATTGATCAAGATTAATTTATTCATAAATATAAATTTCAATCATTTAGTCACTCATATCAGTATCACAATAATTTTTTACCATATAGTTCTAACTCTTATAGCACTTTAGATGCTTATGTTATCAAACAATTACCCTGTTTACTTAAAAACTTAGCAATGCCAAACAAAGCCTAAGAGAATGGTTAGCAACACGCTTTGTTGCTTTCCAACAATTGAATATAATGCATGAAAAGTACCAAAAAGAACTGCACTTCAATGAAGAAAACAAAATTCTTCAGAAAACAAAGAAAGAAATTACATTCAACTTTTTTAGATTGGTCATCCGCCCAAAAATTACTACTGTTGGGTGAAATCAGTTCTAGAACTATTAAGCATGAATTGAAATTTCCTAAATCTCTCCAAAATAGAAGCATAGTAGATAACTGAAGTAAAAAAGTAAAAACATAGTATATAAAAAGTTTGGCAAGAATAGTATCTATGAACATTACATTAACAAGGCAATTAAAATTAAAACTAACACGCATTAGAATCAAAAGAAGAGATGCACCTGCGTTGATTCAAACTCGCGATGCCATTTCCGAGCATCCCAGAAATCTTGTCCCATCTCCCCACAGTAATGCCCAACACTAAATTTAGTCCTCTTTCGAATCACCTCGGCTTGCTGCAATCATTCTCCACATAATGCTTGCTATAATAAAATTCAAATAGACAAGATTTCGCTGAAGAAAGCTTATCCTTTACCTGGTAAACAAGAGGAACCTTGGGAACTAGGAAGATAGCCAACATTTTCTTGTTCTCCTTCATCATCTCATCACACAAACTCTTCATGAGTAGAACTGCAATAAGGGTCTTCCCTGCTCCAGTCTCGAGGAAAGCAATAGTATTTTTCTTCTTCGCCTGTTCAAGAACTTCAAGTTGATATTGCCTCGCATGTTCCTCAGCCGGCTTATCCTTCTCCTCATCCCTCTTCTCAAGGCTCCCCCTAACCTGCTCCACACAGTCGTACTTGGCCTTTTTCGTCTCCCGGTTCGCTTCGGCCTCCCAAGAGCCAACCCTAAAGACCAGTCTACCTGATCGATAGTCCCTCTCCCAGTAGCCTTTGCTTTCCCTCTCCCTCCACTCCCTATCCCTGAACTCTCCGCTATCCCGATCCCTTTTTCTTCCGCCCTCCCGCCGCTTCCTCTCATCCCTGTCGTGGATCCACCGCCGGCCGAGGGGCAACTCCCTGTACCTGTCGTGTCGGACAGCTGAGTAGCTCCTCTCCTCCGCTCGATAATTGACTATTCGAGCTCTCTTCCCATATCTACCGTCGCCATTAACCACATTCCCATCATTTAGCTCCAGCCGTGCCCCTGGCTCTTTTCTCACCAAAGCTGAGCCGTTCTCCCCCAAACCTGTCTTATCCTCCGACTTCCAGCCGTCGACGGGGAAGTCCGCAGGCACTGAAGAAGGCATTAAAGACGGCACGGTAGCTGCCGAAGGAGGCAGAGTGACCGGATCATCTCTGTTGATGCTCTCCAGGATCCGGTCGATCTCGATAATGAAGCCATCGTCCCCTGCGTGTTGATCGAGTGACATGGGAAGCGCGGAAGAGTCAAAGTCGGCGAATTCGATGCCAGAGAGGGAGTCTCCGTCCTCCAAGGCGTCGAACCAATACGAAGCCGGGACTCCGGCGGCCCCGGCGGCAGCCGGTAATGCCGGCTCACCTCCCATCCCACCTTGCAGATAGCAGAGAGAAGCAAACAAGAGAGGAAAAACTTGGACTTACCCCGTGCCTGGATGGCAGAGAGCGAGTAACTGACCAGGCCTGACAGATGGAGAGAGGGAGGCGGTGATATACCGTATGAATCACGCAAAGAAGGAGAGCGATGCGCAACAAAGGATTTTGCTAGTGTCTTCAGTTAAGGGAATATTCGGCGGCCTAAATACGCCACCCTCTCGGCCCCTCTACAAAAGTTCTCTCTTTCCCGAATCACTCTCTCCTCTTCCTCCCTCCCTCCCTCTCTCTCTCTCTCTCTCTCTCTCTTAATATCACCTTTCCGGGGCTTGCCTTTTGACTCCTGGATTCCCAGGAGAGAGCGAGAGAGGGGAGAGAGAGGAGTCCGCGGGCAACAAACGAGAGGAGAAATGCGACGGTTTCTTACACTTTCTTATAAGAGTGGATTACTGGGCACCCTGGGAGGAGAAAAAGAGATGAAGGTTAGGTTTAAACTTTAAAGTCAGTCCTTCGCACGTGCGATCGCCGGTTCATAGCACCCAGTCTAAGTACAAATCCTTGAGCCGGGCGGACCAACGAGGCGACCAAATCCTCTCGCTCCGGCCGGCGCTCAAACTAGCCCTTTAAACAAGTAAATAAATTGAAAATTAAACCCTAAATATAAAGAGTTCAAAAAGCTCGATACATCCAATTGTCAAATTTATGACAAAATCTTCATGGTGATGAGATATGCATATCTTAATGAAAGGATTGATAACGTGTAAATCTCAAAGGAGGTCTTTTGTCAAGGTTTTAAATTCCAGTTGGTTTCATGTGTGGACACTTGATCAAATGATTTATACTTCTATTATTTTAAGCTTGTCAAAAAACATATTTTTATGTTGATTAAACCTCAACATAAAATCATACCAACAATGATTCAACACAAATCCAATGGGTGAGGGATTAGATTCAATCCTAAATGATCAAGTAGAATCTTTCTAAATGTTGATGATATGTCCATCATTTATGATAGAAAAAACTATAACACAACCAAAATCAATAAATATGGCATGTTTCTACACATTCAAGGATAATTTTCATAAGAAAGTGATTTGGGACTCCTAGAATTTCAAGACTCTTCCTACCAACACCTATCATCAAATGTAATCTCTGACATCCATCATAAATCATCGACATTCATTAATAACCATTACCAATGTTGTTCGATGACTACCACCAGCATTTTTCATCAACCTCCTTTGACATCTAGCCTAGACAATATTTGGTGCTCATTGTCAACTACCAATTGATAATGCCACCATCATCATTATTTCCAACAATCATCATCCATTGCCATCGATCGAAGCTAATGTATGCCCTTAGTCACTTGTTGTCGCCCTCCATTGATGCATGCCAGTGCCTTTCACCTCTTATTACTTAACAATATTCTTCATTTCCATAATAAGTGTGTTAAATGTCTACGTGTTTTAAATATGAAAGAGTTTAATAAGAGGTTTCATATGAAGAAATAAAATAAGAGGTTTAAAATGTAATGCCAAGAAATCTCATTAAAACACCCATAAGAACACATAAAAAATTACTATATAGTAAATAAAAAAAATTTATTTGTAATACTTTAATATTTTTTGGTTCTAAGTCTTTAAAGAAAATAGTATTTATAAAACTAACTATATCTTGGGAACAACAAGAATGCTCTTAATAAAAAAATTATGCTTTTGTTCTAGTTACTTGATCTAAATTTTTAAATGAACCACAATGTATATTCAAAATGAATAAATGTGTTTTTAAAGGATTTAAGGGTATAAATAAGATATTTAAAAAAGCTAAACATAACTCAATAAACATGAATTTGTCATCATAGGTTATTAAACATTGTCTACTTAGACAAAAAGATAGTTAATCCAACCTCTTTGCTAATAAATATTAATTGCATTATCCAAGAAAATCTCATAGATCTAAAGCCAAGGAAGAGACATAGAATTTCTAAATTATACATAGTAATGATATTGAATTTAAGGTGCACTTATCTTATAATATAAGGAGATGCCTATAAAAAAGTAATAGTCAATTTCACTAATAGAGTCAAATTGCCTAACTAACCTCTTAATCACATATAAATCATGACTATTATTAAACTATTATAAATGGCCACTTAATTAAGTTAAAAATATCATGATATTATGCATTGGTGGAACAAAACAGTGGCTTTCGCCACTACACATTAGAAATCCTATATAGTTTGCATAATTTTTTTTAAAAAAATTAATCTCTCTTGCAATCATATATGTTACATAAACTTCACCAATATCTCCCAAAAAGTTTAGGTAATATCTTTCATCCTATCTTACTTAAAATTCTAATCCCTCCACTAACGACAAGCAAGTATATATAATGAGAGCAAATGAAAAATGATAAGTCCTTAATGTGATAGATTTAATTAGTATACAAGAGAGTTTGGTCATATCTTCATTAATGAATCAACTAAATTCTTACTGATTATATGAATCATCTTTGTGAAAAATGTGTTGACAACAACATATACCAACTATATTATCATATAAATATAAACTCATTTTATAAGAGGTTATCTTGTGGTAGATCATAGATCAATTTTTTAAGAAAAATTTATCTTAACATTAATTTTAAAATTTATTAATATTTTAATTAACTTCATAGAAAGCAATTTTTATGATATGTGATGTTTTAATTTAGAGTCGTAGGAACACCACACAGATCTTAAGGAGTACTTATTTAAGTGATCGAGTATGACATTAAGGTATGATGTTCTATCTCGAAAGATAAAAATATCACCCTACAATAGACTCAATCACCTAATAAGGACTCATAAGACAAATGAGTCTATATATATATACTAGATATCTTTCCCCTACTTTACATGAATAGGTAAAGCAGGATTTATTTTAAGCTGTATTCCTTAGTTTCCTATGGAAGCCCTCATAGTTAATTACATTATAGAAATTAAAGTTTCCTAAAAACACTTTTGATTAAAGTAGTCAATAAATATCTCTAAAGATTTCAAAGCTAGACTATCAAAGGATTGATTATTATTGGGAATTAAATGGGAAGAGTTCAAATAGGAAGACTTCTTTACGGATTTCATGGGAAGGTAAGTAGAGAGCATCCAAGATACTAGGAAGCCTAGTGGATGCTCCAGTATACCTTATGATGAGGTTTTATATTTTTGAAGAGGAGAATTTATTTTTGTTTAAGTAGAAATTTTATTAGAGTGCTAAGACTTATAACTTAATAATACAAGATTATGAAGATGGCTAGGAAGTGATGACTTATATCCATAGCAAAAGAGAAGTAAGTTATCTCAAAACGTAAGTCTAAAATGCTTTAGCACAAGTTAGAAGCATGAACTAAGTCTATTCGAGGATAATATGATATAATGATTCACCCCATAAGAGAGAATAAACACATCCTGACTCTTTTGAACTTACAACTGCCTAGAATGGCTGCCAACTAACACCTCTTATACTTAAAATCATGTAGGTCGGTCTTATGTAGATGCAAGATAGTTAGACTATTATTCAATTAGGAAGGAAGCTAGAATCCTAAACTCACTCTCTATGAAATTAGATAATATTCAGTATGTAAATATGACTTAGACTACTGTTAAAAAATTATAAGTTTTTAGATCATTTTGACACATTAATTTCGACTAAGGCTTGGGATAATTATGCCTAAATGCATGATAAAATTGAGTTGTAGGCTAAATCCATGAGAAGAGGTGTTCTCCACTATAAGATGCCACACTCAATGGTCAAGCCTATCCCTTATCATGCAAGAGTGGAGACCATTTATTTTCAAGAGTGAAACAATATGATATGCATGATGTGATAACATGCAACATTCAACTAAAGGGTCCCTAAATCTTTTATTTATTATGATTATGAACCTAGGCTTTAAGATGAGGTTGTGAGTTGATTTTATTTTAGTTATGAGTTATTAATAGAGTAGAAAATTTAATTTTATCATAAAGAGCCTACCACATCTAAGCCACACATCAAACATACACACTCTTAAGAAACCTATAAAAAGTATGTCATTTCTATTACACAATTTAAACATAACAATCAAATATTTAAATTTTATAAAATAATAAAAAGGTCGGTGCAGCCGGGTATTATCATACACTCTGAAATAGAAAATACATTAAGTAGTTAAGCTCTACTCTTATACAATCCAGATTACAATTATGCTTTATAAATGAAATGAATGTTATGGGAGTCTTTAATTCTTGTTCTTTTTTCCTTCTTTGTATTGGCTTTCTCCAGGCTTCACATGGCCTCTTAGGTATTTGTCTTCTAGTCACTGCTCATCCTAAACCCCATGTTGACCTCACTTTTGGAGTGAGAAATAACCTTTCTCATCTTAGACTCAGGAACTTTCTAGACACTTGGATATATGTAGTGCTAAGACACTTCTAGTGATTAAGAAAATACTAAACCCAAGCTTAGAGACTAAGAGATTATAAACCTAAGCCTAAGATGTGCCTCAGGATAAATAGGTTTTGCCTATCCTCCGACTTAAATCAAAACTCACACCCATTCAGTCATTCAAATTTAAGCTCATGTAATACAACCAACCTCAAAAAAATTCAGTTGATCTTACTTGAATTTGGTTTTCTAATCCAAGCTCCAAGCTAGGTTAACTTAGGTCTTGACCCAAGTTAACCCCCACCATAATTCCATAACTTCATTCAAACCCATTCAAGTAAACTAAATCCGACTTAATTTTGTCAACCTCGGCAATTATTCATTAGATAATTTCAAGCCATGTCAATACTTGCAATCAAGTCAATTGAACCAAAAAAAGTGACCGACCCAAGTTAGCCATTTGACCTAAAAGTTTCAAATGAGCCAAAACCTAATTGAACCCAAATCAATTGCAATCAAAGCCACTAATCAACTCTAAATCCATCATTCAACATAGTAAGGAGAAGTAATTAAGACCCTTTCCCTAATTATTTTTCCAAATGTGTCTCTTCAAGAAGGTTAATTAACATATGTGATAATTAGGGATTAATTAAACAAATTAATGTTTGGATCAGATAAATCAAATATAATTCATTAGTTTCCTTTTATGTGTTTAATAACATAAAGTTATTAATAAAATTATGATTGACTCATTAGTATGAGAAAATCATAAGAGTACTTAAATTAGATTCTTCACTTCTTTAATCTAATTAACTCTTAAGCATGAGCCTAATTACATTAGATTCCTTTAGGTGCATTAGAAATTTTAGTTTCTTAAAAGCATATCATTGATAGCTCCTGATCAAGTAGTTAATTAAATTAAGGAAGCTTAGAGAAGGGTGTCAAATCAATGTGCTTAATGGTTTAAACCTAATTAAATCATAAAAATATATTTAATTGCTTTCCTTAAATATATTAAATCACCAACATGGGATGGGGTAAATACTAAGTATCATATCTCCTCTTTAGGTTTTAATAATTCAAACACCAAAATCAAATCTCATGAGAACTTTGGTTAGTCTTAAGGAATATTTATTTGGCTTGATTTTCCTTAGGACTTAATGTAATTGAATATGTTATGTGGTAATATTTAATTACTTCTTTTTAATCATCATAAATGTGCATGCCATTTGTGTCATATGTTCATGCTTTCAAAATAAAAAAGAATCAAAAGAACAATATTACATCTAAGTTGCACATGTTGGATAAATATTATTATAAGGTGTGGTTATTATCACTAATAAATCCTAATTTTTTTAAAAACTATAAGCTAATGATAAAAAAATTCTAAGTTAATATTGTTTATAAATATTCAATGAAGTTTATATTTAAGTTATAATTTCAAAATAGTAAGGGTTTTGTTTTATCTCTATGTTTCATGTACATATTTACATACATTTGAATTGGTAAGTATATAGTCTGGACATCCCGGGAATACGAGATTTTAAATAGCCCCAAGGAGGGCTTAGATAACCTCACTAAGTTTTGTATAAATAAAAAAAATTGATTTGCTATTTTATAATATTTGCATGATCTTCATCCCTAAGCTTGTGTATATGTTTACATCTATTTAATATGGCAAGTATATAGTCTGGACATCTCGGGGACATGAGGCTTTAAGTAGCCCCAATGAGGTCTTAGATAACTCCACTTCCTTAGTTTAACAATGGCACATACTTGCATAAATCTCTAATACATGTCTACATATGCTTAACCAGGGAATGAAATCTTTCTTTTCTACCAAAATACATGCATTAATGATCATTCAAGTGTGCAAAAATGCCAATATGTAATGTAAGTATAAATATGTGTATTAAATCAAATATCATAAATAATAAAAATGAAGAAATGTGTATGCTATTGATGATGAAAAGAAGTGGTGGAATGTTATCCATATAACGGTGATTTAGTTATATTAATCCCGAGTTGCATTTCATGTTTGAATAATATTTCTTAAGACTCACCCAAACTTAAGTAAAAAAAATATTTAATAAATGATTCACAAAAGAAACCAAAGTCATAATAATATACTCGTATAAAATAACTTAAGATAGGGATGAGGGGGTCAACTCCACCTTTCTTCTCTTCATAATAATTAGATATTAACTAGGAATCAAATGAAATAAAAAATGTAAATTAAAATTAATCCATTTACTAAATGATTTGAAGTGGAACCTCCCCTAATATTTAACTTAAATATTTTTGAACTTTAGATAATCATACTTCTAAAGCCTAACTAAGACATATCTGTGGTGTTTATTTTTGAGATGTGGGACAGCACACAGATCTTAGGGGGGTATTTATTAAAGTGATTGGGTACAATATTAAGGAATGATGTACTATCTCAAAAGATAGAAATCACCATCCTATAATGGACTTAATCACCTAATAAGAACTCCTAAAGCATGATAGGTCTTCGAATATACTAGAGATCTTTCTCCTACTTTACATGAAAAAATAAAGTATGGTTTATTTTAAGTCGAGTTCATTAAGTTCTCTACAGAGGCAAGCTCTTATAGTTAATTACATCATAAGGAATGGGAATTCCTTAAGAATACTCTCGATTAAAGTATACAATTGGGGTCTCCAAAGATTTCAAGGTTAAGACTATCAAAGGATTGGCTATTTTAGAAAATCAAATGGGATAAATCAAGGAGAAAACTTATTGTTGGATTCCAAAGGGAGAAAGTAAGAAATGCTCATGATACTAGGAAGCCTAGTGAGCATTCCAATTTATCCTATAATTGGGCTTTATATTTTGAAATTGAAGATTATTAATTATTTGAGTTGATATTTTATTAGATTGCTAGAGCTTATAATTCCATACCACAAGATTGTGAAAATGCCTAAGAGGTCAAGATTTATACTTGTAGCCCGCAAAGAAAAATAATTATCTCAAATCCTAAATCTAGAGAGCTTTGACAAGGGCCACAACACAATCTAAATTTAAAACAAAAATGGGTATATGGTCTACCTCCACAAGAAAGAATAAATCACCCGACTGCTGGACTTATAACCACGTGGAGTGGCAGCCAACTAACTCCTCCTACGCTTTAAATTCATATAGGCAAGTATTATGCTTTGCGAGATGGTTACGCTATTATTTATTTAAAGAGGAGACTAAGTCCTTAAACTCACTCCCTAAGAGACTATAGCATGAGTGATATGAATTCATAACTTAATCTAATGCAAATTTTATCAAAATTATTTGATTCTTTTCAACTCTTTATTTTGACACAAGCTATAGGATTTCATATGCCTAAATGCATGAGAACGTGATTATGGGCTAAATTAAGAGAGAAAGGGGTGTTCTTTCATCAAAGGCTCTCATAGGTTAAGCCTTCATTCTCTTGCAAAGATGGAAGCCTTCTCTTAACAAGAGTGGAATAATATGACATGCATGATATTATACATTCATTCATCCAGCTAAGGGGTTGCTAAAAATTTTATTATCTTGATTTAATTCTTAGGCTTTTATGTGAGGTTATGAGTTATTTTAAAATTTAAGTTATGAGTTGTTAATTGGGGTAGAAAAAATAATTTCATCCTAAGAGCCTACCGCATCCGGACCACACATTCAAACATCAATCATAAAGAAACTATAAAAAATTTGCAATTCTAGTGTGCAATCTAAACAAAATATCAAATAATTTTATAGACTACTATAAAAGAATAAAAGGCCACTACGGTTGGGTTCCACCGTACACCCCGAAAAGAAAAAAAAATATGGGTAGTTAAGCTCTATCCTTATACAACCCGGATTACAAAAAAAATAATACATATTATGGAGGTCTTCTTTTCTTCATTTATTCCTTCTCTTTGTTTTTGATTTGATTTGGTCTAAAGGCATCACAGGGCACCCTAGGGACTAAGCCTTCTGGCCACTGCTCATCATAATTTCCCGAAACACTAATCCTAATTCTTAATTCAAAATTATATCAAAAATAGGAAAAATAAATCTAGTTACACCTGCAAAATAAATATCAACTACACACACCATACAACCCAAGCAGTTATATGAATAATTTAGATTTAGCACCTCACACATGGGTAACCAAGCCCACCTATCCTAACATGAGTTATGCTTAGGTGCTAAGCAACCTGCACAATAAATGTATTTATATTTTTATTACAGCAGCCCCTTAAGCACAACCCCCTGCATAAAATATGATTAGGCTAATAATAGCCTAACATCCAGTCTATGAAACATACACCCTAACATTCAGTCTAAAATATTACATCACAAAATAAAATACAATATCATACATATAATGCCCTAACTTAACACTAGAAGTGGTGACTTAGTATTCTAATGTGTGTGCTTAAGGCTTGTGTGGCAAGACTTTACTAGGCTTTTTTAGTTTAAGTTTTAATTTGGAGTTTGAATTTGTTTAAATTTTACCTTGAGGTGATTTTAATTTAAATGATTTAATGCTTTATTTTTTATTTTTTTATTTCACTTTGATTTGCTTAAATGATATTTAGGTTTTCAAGAATGAAGAATAGAAAGAATTCCATTTGTAGATAGAACTCACCCTATTCTACATCCTAACACCTAAATAATCTAACTAAGGTCCTTAAGTATCTTAATTAGCCCATTTGAATTTATGTAATTGATTTGATTTGATTTATTTGATTTTGTTTAAGTATTTAATTGATTGATTTTAATTTAGATATTTTGGTTTAATTATATCTTGATAATTTAATATCCTTAATATCTAATGAAGTTTAAGTTTATTTAAATTCATGTGCTTTTGATTGATTAATTTCATATTAGGTGTTTTTAGTTTAATTAAATCTTGATAATTCAATATCCTTTTAAATTAATATTTAATTATTTTCATTGATTATGGTTATGTGACTTAATTTTATGCTTATTTGATTTGATTGTGATTCATTTATTTGTAATTTGATCGAATTAGATTAATTAAGATTTTATTTTGATTTTTATTGTGTTTGATTCTTTGTGATTAGGATTTTATTTTTAATCTCATCCATTTGTCATGTTTATCAAAGTTTGGGTTGTATTTTGATTTCATATATTAGATAGTTAATTAGTTTATCTTATTTAAGTAGGTTGAATGAGATTTGATGTAATTACATATTAAATTGATGAGAGTCTTTCTTAATTTAATTTGATTTGATTTAATTTGATTTGATTAGCTTTATTAGTCTATGGGTTTGCTTAGGTTCAATGTGATTATGTGATTAGTTTAAATAAGAAGTGTATTTATGCTAATTATAAAGGTTTGTTTAATTTCAATTTGATTTCATATTTGTTTAGACTAATGATGTAATTAATGACTTAATAATTTATGTTTAATTTAAGCTTTGATTAGTATTTAATTGCATTTATGTTTGATTAAGTTTAGGTTTAATATGATTAATTTAATTAACTTAATTAGTTTATGTATGATCCAATTAATTAGTAGATTAATTAAATGTTTGATTTGAATTAATTTTAATTTGATTTATAAAGTTAATTTGGTTTATTAAGATGATGGATTAATTTATTAAGTTTGCATTAATTAGGTGTTTATTCAATTGGATTAGCTTAAGAGTAATTAGTTTAATTAAAGAATGCATTTAAGTTAATTATTAAATTAAATAAAGATTTATTTAATTCTTAATGATGTGATTAATGACTTAATGATTTAGGTTTAATTTAGGTTTTGATTAGTATTTAATTGCATTTTGATTATGTTTGATTAAGCTTAGGTTTGACATGATTAATTTGATTGACTTAATTAGTTTATTTAAGAGGGGTGTGATTGATTCTTAGATTTAATTAGGGGTTTGATTTAAGCTTAATTTTAGAGTTAGCTTTAATGTAACTTATTTAAATTAATTTAATTAATTAAGATGATGGATTAATTCATTAAGTTTGCATTAATTAGATGTTTGACTAATTAAGTTTGATTAAGGGTAATTAAAATTTTAAATCAGTAAATTAATTAAAGGTTTGTTTAATTAGAGATTAATGACTTAATTTCTCACATGTGAGTGATTTGATTTAGTTAAGTATTTTACTTAATTTTGATTTTATTAAAGGATTATTATTATTACCATCATTATTATTAAGTGAATTAATTATTTATTTTATTTCAATTAAGTTTGATTATTTTTTATTAGAGTTTTATTTGATTTATTCATTTATTATGTTTCTTTGATTTCATTAACATGTTTGATTTAGTTATTAGGTTATAATATTTAATGGTTAATTAGTTATTTTATTCCAAATGGATGTGATTTAATCATATGTTAATTAAGTTTTTTTACTTTAACTTTATTTGGCTTAATTCGATTAGTATTAAATGATTATGTCGAATTGGTTTATTAATCAATTTGATTTTTTTAGTTTATTTAATGATTAATTAGTTTCAGTTTATTTATACTCATTAAGGGGTTTCATATGATTAAGGTTCCATGCTTAATATAGGTTTAGTTATACTGGTTAAACCCGTGTTAAAGTTTCCTAGATTTATCTAATTTTAAATTTAATTTAAGATTTAATCATTTAATTAACTTAAATAGGTTTAATCATATTTAATTTAATTTCCTCTAAGAATGATAGTTTTTGATTTTAAGTTTGATTAATGATTTCTTAAGTGCTATTTCATTTCTAATTTTGATTTGATATTTAAATTATTTTTAGATTATATTTTAATTAACTCCTTAATTGATTAAACTCTACTCTTAAGTGTTTTTTTAGTCATAAGGATTCAGAAGATCACATTTTTTTTCTAAACAGTCCTAGATGTCAATTGAAGCGAGTTAAGCCATTTTGAACATTTTTGTAAATTTCTGAATTTTTATTTGATTTATTTTATTAAATGGATAGTCTGAACTTCAAATTTTAATTTCTCCCAATCCAAAAGTCTTTTTCACTTGAATTTTTTATGGTGAGTGTGTTTTGACTTTAATTTTAATCCTTGAAAATTTTAACTTAATCTGACATATATTTTTGGTTTCGTTAATGAAATTTAATTTTTACTAAAACTTAAATTAAGCTCAAAATACTTAGTGAAATTTTAGGATTTTGGGTTGTTGGATTTCTCTTGGAAAGGCGAATCCAACAAGCCATTGTTTGCAATTTTTGGTTAATTATTTTATTTTTTATGAATTTTTGAAGTTTTAGGTGATTTAAATTAATTTATTTAAATAAAAAAATGTGTGTGGCATTGACCTCAGCCATTGGGCAGGAAGACCGGTCAACCCATGGAAAGCCACCCATGGCTCGCTCTGGACCGTCCGATCGCAGATCGGACAATCCAGATCAAATCACGTGATCCAGAGGCCAAGATCACGCACCAAGACGTGATTTGAGATCCGGCCGCTAATCGCGCTGATCGATGGTCCGATCATCAGCGACCAAGACACGGATCACATGATCTACGCATGATCTGAGCCTTCCGATCCCGTGAATCACGAGATCGGACGGCAGCTACAGCCTTGCCAATGATGAACTGTGTTTTCAGTCTTTTTTAAAGGGAAAAATGGGATTTCTAGGCGAACTTGTCCAAATGAACCCATTTTCACGTCGATTCACACCGAAAAAAAAATTCTATTTTCTAATTGGGATGATTTAAAGTAAAAAAAGTGGGATTATCAAGGAAAAATTTCTAAAATTGTAAGAAAATTAACATAAAATGCGAGAAATTCTAAGGTCGACTAAAGTTTGGCAAAATTTACCTCGCTGTGGATTATTTTGGGTGGCAGTGAAGATCTGAGTGAACTCCTAGGCATATAAGAAAGCTTTAGAATGATCTTTAACCCTCGCTCCCTTCGGAACGTCATCTTCTCCGATGTTTACCGTCGCATCACCGGAAAGCAACTATTTATATTTTTTGAGCTCAAAAATGGCTCAAGAAGGTAGAGGATGGGTTGCTTCTTTACTTTGGAGAGCTTTTGGGGGCTGAATGGTGGTGGGAGGAAGAGGTCTAAAGCTTCATTTCCCCCTCCTTTTATAATGGCCTAAAATCTACTCTTTTTTAAATTTTTTGGCTCCAAATTGACTGTCATCTTGCTTGGGGTGGTTAGGATGGATGATGGATAGAGTAAGGACTTTGGATTTTTGCTCCAAAGTCCTCTCTTGCTGTCATATGATCAGTTCCATTCAATACAAATGTTGGGGAGGAGTTAAGTGCATGTGATGGGGGAAAATTAAATGAGGTTGGGTGGAATCCTATGTGGGGGAGGATCCATGAGAAATTTAAATGAGTTGGGGTTGATTTTGGGATCCCAAATTGGTTTGGGTTAGGTTTGATCAGCTCCCAATGGGTCATGGCTTGGTTTCAAGGGATTTGGGTCATTTTGGATCAAATTGACCAATTTGGTCAAAATTGGCCAAATTAGCTTAGGCCATGGTTGATTCGTGTTCAATTGGCTAATTGAAGATGAATGTGATCTTTGGTTTGAATTAATTTGGATTTAATTTGGATTTAATTTGGATTTAGGCCAAATTGACCCTTTAGGCCTATTTGATCTTAATGATTCAATTGGGCTCGATTGATCAAATTGAGTTTAATTATGGCTTTGGTCAAGTTAAATAATCAATTTGGAATGAACTAGAGCTATTTGTTGTAATCAATTTAGGATAGATCATGATTTGACCCAATTTGGTCCTTTAGGCCAATTTGGGTCAACTTGGATCAAATGGCCAGTTGGGCTTGGTTGGGCCAAATTGATTGCAATTGATCATCCTAGGGTGATCAAAAATCATGATGGAAGATTTTGGTGGGCTTGATTCAATCAAATTTGTGTTGGATTGGAAGTTAGCTCAAATGGGTCCTTTAGGTCACTTTGGGTCAAGTGGACCAAAGTGGGTCAATTGGTTTGATTCAAATTTAGTTGAACTTATATATAAGCCCTAGATTAAAATATAAATTCAACAGTAATTAATTTAGAGTCCAATAGGTTCTGGCTCAATTGAAAGTTTTAAGTCAAAAGGGTTAAGTTAGGCTTGAGTTGGGTTGACTTGAATATGGTTTGATGATTGTAGGTTTTATTTATATTTGGATAAATGATCGAATGAATGATTCATTCGAGAGAAAAACCATTAATTTTGACTTGATTTGGATATAATTTGGCTAAGTCCAAAGAATTGGCTTAAAGGGCTTAGATTGAGTTTGGATTTGATTTTCGATATAGTTTTGATCATTGAATTTGGATTTCATTTATATTTGTGAATATAAATGAAGGAATAGTTAATTTATAAAGAGATCAATTGAGTTTGATTTGATCTAAGGGGAGTTTTGGCTAAGCTTATGAATGTGGTTCGTATGGCTTAGGAAGGGTCTTAAGATTTGAATTTGATTTTGGGTTTCAATCATTTGAAGTCAAATTTAAAATTAGATTTGGAATTTAAATTATTTAAATTTGAGATTTGGTTTGAGAATTGAATCTGGGTTTAATTTGAGAAAGTGTATCTAGATTGGGTTTAAGCTATGGGATTGGTAATTTCTTTTAAGCCTTAAGATATAGCCTAATCTTAAGATTAACACTTCTAAGTCTCTAGGCTTAGGTTAAGTGTTCACCTAATCACTAAAAGTGTCTCATGAATAAGGAGTTCTTAGTATTTAGAAGAGTCCTAAGTCTAAGAAGAGGAGGTTAAGAGCTCACTCCAAAAGTGAGGTTAACAATATCACACTAAATCTTAACACACACATTATAATACTAAGTCACCAATTCTAGCCTTTAGGTTAGGCCGGTGTATATCATAGTGTTATGTTTTATTTTATGATATAATATTTTAGACTGGATGTTAGAATTGTTTATGTGTAGACTAGATGTTAGGTCCCTAATAGCCTAATAATATTTTATGCAGGGAATTATGCTATATGGGTCACTATAATAAAAAGTAAATATAAATGTTCTTGCTGGCAGATTGCTTATGCCTCTAAGCATAATATAATTATGATAGGTGGACTTGGTTATCCAAGTGCAGGGTGTTATATTTAAATATGTTAAATATAATTGTTTGGCTTGTATATTCGTTTAGCTAACATCTATTTTATAAGTGTAGTTAGATTTTATTTTTCTTAAATATGTAATTTTTGTAATAGGATTATGATTAATGCTATGGGGTTTAGGATGAGTAGTGCCTAGAAGGTAAAGACCTGGGAGGCCTTATGAAGCCTAAAGCAAACCAATCCAAAAGAAAAAAAGAAAGAAAAGAGATTGAAGACCCTCATAGTGTTCATTATAATTATAATATTATATTGTAACATGGGTTGTATAACGGTAGAGTTCGGCAACCCAAATTTTTTTCTTTTCTAGGCTATATGGTAGTACTCAGCCTCACCGGCCTCTTATTCTTTTATGAAATTCACATGTTTGATTATTGTGTTTAGTTTGTACATTAGAAATGGCATGCCTTTTATAAGTTTCTTAAATTTTGATGATTTGGATGTGTCGTGTGGATGCGATAGGCTCTTTAGAATAAAATTAAATTTTTTATCCTCACTAAAAGGTTATAACTAAATTTTAATACAACTCATGACCTCATATTAAAGATTAGGTCTATAATCAACATAAATAAAATATTTAGAAATCCCTTAGTTGAATGTTGTATATCATCACACCATAAACATCATATTGTGTCAATCTTGAATAGGGAGGGTCTCTACTCTTGCACGATAGGGGTATGGTTGCCTTTGAGGGTGATCCCTTATAGTGGAGAGCACAACTTCTAATTGATTTAGCCCATGACTTAATTTTTTCATGCATATAGGCATAATTAACCTAAGCCCTTGGTCCAAAATTAATGTGTCAAAATGGTTTATAAAGTTATAAATTTTGACATTAGTCTAAGTCATGTTTTCATACTAATCATGATCTAGTCTCTTAGGGATTGAGTTTAAGATTCTAGGTTCTTTCATAATTAAATAATAACCAAACAATCTTGCATCAACATAAGATAGTCTACAAAATTTTAAAGCGTAGGAGGTGTAAACTAGCAAACACTCCAGGCGGTTGTAATCCCAAAAGAGTCGGGTTGTGTTCATTCTCTCTTGTGGAGGTGAACTATCATATCCCATCTTTCTCGATTAGACTTAGGTCATGCTTTCAGCTTGTGCTAAAGCCTTCTAGATTTAGGTTATGAGGCTACTTATTTCCTTCAGGCTATGGGCATAAGTTCTCACCTCTTAAGTATTTTTACGATCTTATGTTGTTGAACTATAAGCCCTAGCATTCTAATAATACTCTAACTAAAACAACAGTAAATTCTCTCTCTCAAATATATAAAGCCTCATTATAGGGTATACTAAAGCACCTATTAAGCTTCCTAGTATCATGGATAATTCCTACTTATTCTCCTTTGAAATATATAAATAGGTCTTTCTATTTGAACTCTCTCATTTGATTTTCATAAATATCTAATCCTTTGATAGTATAGCTTTGAAATATTTGGAGATACTTATTGACTACTTTAGTCGAGAGAATTCTGAGGAGATTTTAATTTTCTAAGATGTAATTAACTATGGAAGCTTCCTTCCATAGGGAGCTAAAGAACCTAACATAAAATAAACCCCACTTTACTTCTCCATGTAAAGTTGGGGAAAGATCTTTGGCGCATACAGAGACCCATCTGCCTTAGAAGTCCTTATTAAATGATTAGGTCATTGTAGGGTGATATTTCCATCTCCCAAAATGATACATCCTACTTTAATGCAACACATGATCACTTCAACCCTATGATTTGTGTGGTGTCCCTACGACTCCAAATTAAAACACCACACCCCATAACACTAATCATATATCTTTATGAAAATAAAATCTAATTACACCTATAAAATAGATATTAGCAAAATAAACATTTCACATATTTGAATTTAGTATGCTGCACTTAGGTAAACAAGCCCACTTGTCCTAATTAGATTATGCTTAGGGACATAAAAAATACCTACAAGTAAGGGTATTTATATTTATTTATTATTACAGTGAGCCCTAAAACATAATCCCTTTGCATAAAACATCAATAGTTTAATAACAACCTAACATCCAATCAACTCATAAACAATCTTAACATCTAGTCTAAAATATTATATCACAAGATAAAATACGTCATCACAACATTTAATCACATAACCTAATACTAAGATCGGTGACTTAGTATTCTAAAGTGTGTGCTAAGGCTTAGTATGGTATGTATTGATTAAGCTTTAGAATTAACATTCTCTAAAGTTTGGTATTATTCAAACTACCCATTAAAAGTTGTTTCACTGTAAGTCCATTAGTAGCTTGATTGAGTTCTAACTTATGCATTTTTTTTCTTATTTTTTTATTTTTGTCCACTTCTCATTTAAGATCTAATCATTATGAATAGAAGAAATAGACTTAACTCTTTCATCCCTAACCTAAGTTGAATTCTGAAGGTAGATTATTAGTGCGTTAACCTCCCTAATAGACCATTCATGAATTTTATTTGAGCCTAAGTTTAGACTAGCTTTAAAGAATCTTATCAAAACATAAAAGGCATCTTAAGACCAATGAAATTGAATCACCATCACATGAATGATACTCCACTGCTTCCTTTCATTATCAATAACATCCATATTCTTTCCTTTTAAATTTCGTGAATATTTAGTTTAGTACATATATACATGCAATAAACCTATATTTTTGCACACTTAATGAATGTTGATGCATTATTTTGATAGAAAGAAGGATTTCATCTCATATGCAAACATGTATACAAAATTTAAGCAAGTACATGCCATTGTTAAACTAGGGAAGTGAGATTATCTAATACCTCATTTGGGCTGTTTAAAGCCTCGTGTTCCCGGAATATCTAGACTATATACTTGCCAATTCAAGTACACATAAGTATAAACATAAACAAAGAAATAAAAATCATAAAAAGGTTGTGTATGAATATCTTTTACTTATGTAAAGCTTAATGGCAAAACGAAAAGGGTTTTACTTTATGTTCTAATGTATGCACACACATAAATAAAATTAAGCAAGTACATGCCATTGTTAAACAAGGGAAGTGAGATTATTTAAGAGCTCCTTGAGGCTACTTAAACCCTCGTATTTTTATGATATTCAGACTATATACTTGCTAATTCAAATACATGAATGCATAAATATGAAGATAAGAATAAAATTATCATTTGTCATCTTTTTATTACAAGTAAATGAACATTTCATTTTTCCCATAATTAATTATTTGTAATAAGAATTAATTTAAGATTCATAATTAGCATATAATTACAAAATAGTTTGAGATTTACTAATGATAATAGCCATACAATATGATAACATTTGTCTAACTCATGCAATTTAAATGTAATCATATCCTTTTAATTTTAAAATGTGAATATATGAAGCACATTTATGATAACTTAAAATGAAGTAATTGAACATCATCACATCACATACTTGATTTTGTTAAAACTTAAGGACAATTAAGTTAGATAAATTTTTCCTAATTCTAATCAAAATTTTTTTAGTGTTTGCCTATAATATTCAAGTTGTTGAAACCCTAAAGAGGAGAAATAATGCTTAGAATTCACTCCATCACATGTTAGTTATTTAAGATGTTAAAGAAAGAAAATTAGATGTAATTTATGGATTAATTAAGTTCAATATTAGTTATATCAACTTAACCACACTTCCCAAGCTTCTTTAATTTAATTGATTACCAAAACATGAGCCTTCAATGATATGCTTTGAGAAAATAAAACTTGCAATGCATCTAAAAGGATTTAATGTAATTAGGCTCATAATTAATTAAATTAAAGAAGAAAAAGATTTAAAATAAATACTCTTATGATTTTCCCATACTAATGGAAAAAGCATAAATTCTTTAAGGACTTTATGTTATTGAACACATAAAGGGATTAATGGGTTGTACTTGAGTTACAATTAGTTATGATTTTTTTAAGTTCTGGCTATTTAAATATATTTTTAAGCTTAATTAAGCCATTTAAAACCATCGACACCACGTGGACACTGACACGACAGTGCTTTTTACATGGCGTCGTGGTATTGGTTATTTAAAGCATCCGATACGGCGGCTAATTCAGCAGTGGCCAATGCAGTTTCCTCTCAGTCATCCAATCTTGAATCTTACAGTCAAGACTAATCATGTGATTATGAAGAGTTTAAATCACGATTTCTAGCATGATTAATCATGATAATTGATTCTAAACACGGGAAACGGATAGCCAGTGATCTGTCGTCCCCTGAGCACCGAAAGATGAACGTCGTCTACCTTCCACTACTTGATTTGAGATCACTGAAGCTCATTTGATGGCATAATCAAATCTAAAATGATCAAGGAAGAGATTTAAAGAGATCATACAGTGAAAATTGCATGAATTCACATTTTATTTTGAAAAAGACTAATACATAATGGCTATTACCTTGTCAGAGCTAGAGACCAGCAGTCCATCGAAAGAGGTAGATTCATCCTGAAGAGATGAAGCCTAGTTAAGATGATCTTGAGCTGCCTCCCTGTCGATCGGTTTGTGGACCAAGAGTCATCACAAAAGTCACCAGAGTTGGTCTAGGAATGTCTTTCAGTGGTTGAATCGATTGGGAATCAATTCATTTTCACTTGCTAGGGTGTGGTGAAAGTGTGGAGAAAGTTAATTTAGTTCTAGTGAAGATTTGGTGAGGTTGGATGGATGGAGCTCTAAAGTGTAGGTGGAGCTTGGTCTCATTGGTGATGGGGTGCATGGGGCGCTCGGGGGAAGTTTGGGACTATGAGGAATGCCTTGAGGAAGGTGTGTGTTGAGTTTGAATGAATGGGGAGGAGTATACTTTCCTCCCCAACTAAACTAAGGGTTGAGATTGGCTCAGCCTTCGGTAGTCGTCTAGCCTGGTAAGTGGCCGGAGGTGGTAGAGGACTACTGAGGTAGATGCACATGAGAGGCTGAAGGAGTGTAGTGGGCTGTCATGGAGTGCACACTCCTCCTTAGGTGGACCAATGGTTTCCCATGGGTGAGCTCACCCTCTCTTGGCCAAATGCTAAACCTAATAGCCTTGGGTTAGGTTGGGTCAGTGGTCCTCTATCCAAATAAGGCCAAAGATGGCTACCAAGGCATGGGGCGGTGGAAAACCCTTCCAAACGGGAATTTTGCCCTATTTGGAGGGCTTGGCTCAATGAGTTTGACCCAACCTAGGTTCACCATGGGTTGGGCTCACTTTGGCAGGCCCATGATGACCCGAGGATGAGTCATGTCAAGTTTGGTTAAATTTGGACTTAGTTAGGTTAGGTTTTGCTCAATTTGATACATATAGGTCAAATAGGCTCAATTGACCATTTTGGCCAAATTGGGTCAAAGTGGGAGTTTGGTTAAGTTTAATTTGGTCATTTGAAATGAGTTAATGCAATTACTTTGGTTCAATTTGGGTTAGATTTGGCTTTAGTTCATATAATTTAATTTGGGTCATATGGCTAACCAAATTGACCAAATTGGCCAAATTAGCTTGAGCATGTGTTAGGTTCATGTTCAATTGATCATTAATGACTGATTGGAAGAGATAAATTCAATTAATTTTGAATAGGGAGTAGTTTGGTTCAAATTGACCCTTTAGGTCAAATTAGGTTAAGTAAGTCAATTGAGTTAGGTTGACCCAATTAGGTCAAATTAAAGGTTGGATCATGTCCAACATCTAATTGATAATTAATTAGAAGCATTGGTTTCAACCAATTTGATTTAAGATTTGATTTGGCCCAATTTGGCCCTTTAGGGCAAATTGGGTCAACTTAGGTCAAGAAGCCAGATTGGCTTGGTTAGGTTCAATTGGCTTCAATTAGTGGTTGAGTCATGTTCAGAATTTAATTTGTGGTAGATGAAGGTCATTGATTGTAATTAATTTGGCTTAGAACATGATTTGGCCTAATTTGGCCTTTTAGGTCACTTTGGGTCAACTTGGGTTGAAGGCCAAATTGGCTTTGTTAAGTCTAATTGATTATAGTTGAGTATTCATTAGTGACCTAAAATCATCAATGAATGGATTGGATAGCTTGATTTGATTCAATGGGAGTTTAATTGAAGCTTGGTCTAATTAGGCTTTTAGATCACTTTGGGTTAAGTGGTTTAGTCAAGTCAATTTGGACCAATTGAGGCTATGAATGATTGGAGTATATTCAATGATGAATTTGAAGTTGATTGATGGCCTTGACTACTATTAATTTGGGTTTTGACTCAATTTAATTCTTTTAGGTCAAATGGGCTACTTGTGCTAATTAAGTCTAATTATTTTAATTAGCTTGATTGTAAGTATTGGAATAGTTTAAAATGATCCATTAAATAGTTAAAATAATTTAGAGAATTAAATTGAGATTGATTTACTTGGATTAGTTTGAATTGAGTGATAGGATTGAAGTGGGTTAGCTTGGGTTAAGGTTCAAATTAACTAGGCTTAGAGCTTAGATTGAAAATCAAATTTAATCAAGGTCAATTGATTGGTTTGGGGTAAAGGTTGGTTTGGTTTCAATCATATGAGTTTGGGTTCAAATGAATTGATGGGTATGAGTGTCAGTTTAGGCCTTAGAGTCGGTGAAGTCTACTTGTCCTAAGGTAAGTTCTACACCTAGGGTCATGCCCTACAAGTCTCTAGGCTTGGGCTTAGTGCCCCTTTAACTACTAGAAGTGTCCTAGCACTAGGAAACCTAAGTGTTTAGAATAATCCTAGACCTAGGATGGGAGCCATCAATCCTCACTCCAAAAGTAAGGTCAACAACAATTCTTTTATATATTTACTTATCTAACACCTAAACTCAGTTATTTACATAAAAAACACCAAAATCATTAATATTACATAAAAAATATCACCATCACTAACTTTTAAAGTGCACATTTTCATATATAAGAAAAGTCTTATATTTGTAAATGTCAAACTTTAGGTGATAGATTTATGTGCTATGTATGTAAACATACCATAAATACTTAGATAATGTGTAAGTTACAAGATAGAGAAAACTAAGTGTAGTTAGTTTTACAAATATATCATAATGAAAAGAGAAAATAAAGGAAGCTAAGAAATACATGAATATAACTCAATCCATTGTCTATATATAAATGTGAAAAGAAAGACATGAACCTAAGACATATGTCATGAGCACTTCTACTCTTAATCCTTGCGTTCTTGATTCTTCTAGATTTGAATAGGTTTTAATAAGTTCACTTTTTCTCTTCAACTTATTTATATAGCTTTTTTAATGAAAAACATATAAAATAATTTATAATATAGAGGTTCATTAGAGTCGCATATAGACAACCTATGAACTTTCATAATTTATTTAAGCTTAGCATTATACTATGCCAGCTATTTTATTATAGTTTCATGGACATTGTCTTAATAACACTTATAGAAAATAATATTTTTATCTCAATGGACAAATTTTAAGCTACTATAAAATGAACAACTAACAATTATAATATAACACATTACATATAACAAAATCAACTTAGGTTTGCCTATCATAACACCTAGTCTTATCTCAAGGACCTTACTAAACTAAGGCATACCACCTAGTGTATTGGATTTTACATAGGAGTATTTTAGAAAAAGTTTTATTTATAATTTTTAAAATTTATTTGAAAAAGTTTCTAAAATGAATATTAATATTGATATAATTATAGAAGTGTGTAAGTTTCAAAAGCAAATAATTTCTTTAAGAAAAAGTAATCTCACGTATAATTTTAATATTTATTTTTAATTGAAAGATGGTCATGTTGATATTTTTTTTAAGTTAAACTGATTACTTAGATAAGATCTAGTTATGATAAAAAGATTTGCATTATCTAGTGAGCTATCATTAATGCTGATTGAGATATAAGTCAATCATAAGTTTAAGGAATTAGATCTACTTATATAGCTAAAATGATAAGTCAAATTGGTTGCAATTAGATGTAAATATAAAAGCTATGTGAGTAAGTTCATTAGTCATCTAATCAAGCTTAGGTGCTTGAATAGGGTTCAAACATTTAAGAGAAGGATTTTAATAATTTACAAATGATCTAAATATTTAAGTAGCAAAGGTAATAAATCCTAATTAAGAGTAAGTTGCTTAAGTATAAGAGATTTCTAATAAATTTGATCCACTTAGGAGAGAAGATGGTTTTCTCAGGTGGATGTAGCCAACCAAATTAGAGGACATATTTGAATGGATATGACACATTTAATACACTATATATCATAATAAATTTCATGAATACAACTTGATTTTTCAAGTAGATGTGGCCTACTTAAATGTGTATTTTAAAAAAAAAATATTGGTATGTACAAGCAAAAGATATGCTTAAGTGATTATAGTACATTTAAACACCACATTAGAAGGAATGCTCAGTACATTGGTCTAACCAAACAAGAATATGGTATCATCCTAAAAACATTGATTTGTTTTTTTTTAAAGAGTCATTTAAATGGAGGTGATCTTTTTAAACTTAAGAACAAAACAAACTATGTCTAAATGAAATATAAGATAAGAGGAATTTGAATATAGCTACAGTGTATACATAATCACTAAGAAAGTAATAAGAAAAATTATAACATAAGATTTATCATGATGATTATATAATTTTTCTTCAAAGGAATTTTATAATTTATGTCACATATATATATATATATATATATATATATATATATATATATATATATATATATATATAGATTGATCTAAAGGTAACAAGAAGGTCAACATTTATAATCAAATGGTAAGACCACCTTATGATGGTCTAAATGCAATTTATATTAATGTCATGCATGTATTGATCAAGCTATCAGTTTGAACAAAATGGTCAGTGCACTATGTGTAGATGAGCAATATAAAAATTTTCATCATAGTTAGTGGGTGTTAGTGTTCAATATTAAGAAATTTGCTTATTTAATAATTCAAACTTAGTAAAATGATTTTTTTAAAATTTTTAAATATTTTCTTTAATTAATTAGGACCAATGAAAGCACATAATAATATATTTTAGTTTTTAAAGTTATTTCTAAAGATACTAATCACTCCAAAGAGAGTGACTAGTATTTAAGTTCATTGTTTTGTAAAATGTTAATTAATCATTGGCAAACACCAAATAATAAATAATGTTTATCTTAATAAACTCTAAAAAGTAGCATTAGTATTTTGTGTTAATAAATTTATCTTCTCTTATTTTTAGATGAATTAATTAGGATAAAAATTATAAAAAAAAATTTGATTAAATTCATCATTTAATTATAAAAATAGAGGCTAATTAATAAGTAAAATTAAATCACAACATACTTGCTTAATAAAAAAAGATATTAGCCATAAGTATTAAGCAAGGTCAAGAATATCCCCAAACATATTCATAATTTTTTTGGAAGTCATTAAATAAAATTATAAAAATATAAATAAAAATAATTATTAAAACTAAAATTCATGTTGATAATTAATGATATATATTTAGTAAATATATTTTAATTTTAATAAAATTTAGTTTTTTTTTTTTTAGTTTAGGTCAATGTAGATGACAACAATTTTCTAAAGCTAAATCTTTAATTTCTTATTAAACTAGCCAAAATAGATTAGATGCAAAATATATCATCACAAAATATAAGCTATAATCTTTTTAGAGTCATTAAATTCCTAATGCATGTGATCAAATAGTCATGATAAGAAGACTTGGCATGAAACTTTAAACATGAAACATTTACATTGATCACTCTTATCATAATAATCATATCGAGTAATTCAAAAAGTTAAATGATTTATTCAAAAAGATTAAGATGGTGAATTCAAACTTATGAGTGATCATGGTGTGTACATCATGGCTTGATTAATAATCAAAGATAGCATAAGGTAATTTTAGTAACCTAATTTGATGGATAAGATGCCTTAAATTTGATTATGCAGCATTCTTAGACGTTTAAGAGCATGAAATGAGAGTCTCTTATCATTAATTAAATGTAAATCTATGAATAAACCAAGCTCCCATAAGCTAATGGTGATTTAGTGGTTATGGGTGATCATGTAGTGGTAGGTGAGCTCAAGGGTGCATTGAAGAAATTATCACTAGATCAAGAGCAGATAAAGAATCTTAGTAGACTCAATAAGCATTGACCTGATCATGGTTACAAGGTGGGTTGGTTGGTGTGTGCAAATTAGAGCTAAGGAGTTGGCTAGTTTAATGGTTATGATCTTAACTAGTTACTAAAAAGTAATTTAGAGCAATCATTGATATAAGGAGATGTAATTTGGAGATTTATAGCCTAACCTAGATTTAGTTAAGTGGGATTAAGTTTAGGGTCAAATCAAGTTAGAATGGATCCAATATAGTAATAAGATTTGATTGATTTAATTAAAGTTAAGTTATGTTACTAAATTATCCAATTATGCTTAATTGGCATGTGATTAGCCTTTATGGATCCAATTTGGGAGGATCGAGCTCTCAAGTAATCAATGGGGTTCAAATAGAAACTTTTGGTCAAGGTTCAATCTATTAGAAGCAAGCCTGACCTAAGTCAATCTAATGATCCATTGTATTTGATTAACATATGATTTATATATTTAGATTTTAATTGGATAGATTGATTCTCTAATTAGGTTAAAGTAATTATTTGCATCTAGGAAAATGAAATAAATGGAGCATCCTAACTTAAAGCACTATGGTGCTGCCACTGTCTTATAGAGTCTCGAAACTTCAACCACCCCTGATGGTTGCCTACTTAAATAAGATAGTGTCATGATACTATGATCCTAGTGTCGGGGTGCTATCACAATGGCCTTCAATTTTAAAAGCAAGAAAATTAACCCTTCTCTCCTCAACAATAATAACCACTTCGAAGGGAGCAGAGGGAATAGTTATGGAGCAAAAAATCTCCCCGAAGGTGGGAATAGTTATCTAAAAATTATTATAAAAAGATAGGAGCTACCTCCTTACCATCGTGTTCTTCTTTTTTTGTTACGCTCCCTCAAATTCCTCCTACCCCATTCTTGCTCCTGGTCTCCTACACCCTCAATAGTGTGCTTTCCACTACTACATAAGAGCGTTCTATGCATGCACGAGATAAGATCGAAGCATATTGCCATCCGTTCCAGGTATAAGAATTTTGGAAATGCATAATTTTCTCTTTGAAAAGAAATTTTAAAAGATTTTCACCATCGATCTTGGATCCGATGAGAAATAATGAGGCTTATCCTTATTGATCTTGGTTCCAACGGTAAAAAAAATATCATAAAGACCCAAACTTCTAGAATCTTGAAATCTAAAGACCTTCGTTGTTGAACTTGGTTCTAGTGTGAAAAAGAAAAAAAATCTCCCTCTGTCAATTTTAGATCTAAAATAAGGGAAAAGAATGCTTTTGTGCTAAATAAGTAAAAATCCAGCACTACTAAAACATTATGACGCCAAATTTTCAAAAAAATATTAATTATGTAAGGATCTATTTCAAAAAATAGAGTTCCCACTCCATGAAACTGCTGCGTTGAGGTCCACTAATGAGGCGATGAGCTCTTGGAAATGAAATCTTTGACGCTCCATCCTATAGCATTGATGCACCAATTATCTAGCACCATGGTGCTAAGCTCTTGGGTTGGCATCATTCTTGTAGTGTCGTAGTGCTGTATTCAAGCACTGTGGTGTTGTATTCCAGTACCATGATGTGAAGCTCTCGGATATTCACTTCCTTAGTCTAGCATTGTAGCTCTATTTTTCTAGCATCGAGGCACTACTTCCTAAAATCTCTTCTACCGTCGAACTTAGTTCCCGTGTAAAATAAAATTCTTCCTCCATTGATCTTGGATTCGGGGCAAGGAAGAAGGCTGCTTTGAACTAAAATTTATGAAACCTAGCATTACTAAGGTGTTATGCTGCCAAAATTTCAAATTTCTCTAAAACTACTAATCTTAGGCATTAATGAAACAATTCCTTGGTGTTGTGGGTACAACACAACACCGAGCCACTGAGTCATTGGGAGTTTTGAACCTTAGACGCCCATTTTATAGTGCGAAAGTGCTGATGTTATAAAGCTGAGATGGTGTGCTCTCGAGAAAACTTAAACTATGATACTCATCTGACAACTTCATGACGTTGATATCTCACCATCAAGGTGTTGTGCTATTGGGAAATCTAGACTTAGGCACCCAACTGAAAGCGCCAAGGGGACAATACTACAGCATTGAGGCGTTAATCTCTGTAACATTAAGCCTATGTCATATCTACAACGTCGCAACACTACCAATGTAATGCTGGGCGTTGAGCTCTCATGTTCTAAACTTATATCTTTCAACTTAATGGTGCTAAGGCACTAGTTCAGCAACACTGATGCACTGAGCCTCAACTTGTTCATGTGTAAACAAAATTTAATTATTAAACTTTAAAATTTTAGAGCATTCCATATAATAGAAACAAACACAAAGCATTGAAATAAAAAATATCTTTATTAATACTAAAAAATTATTACAAGAAGTTTTACAATAAAAAAGAGGAAAATATAAAAAAAAAGAAAAAAAAAGGAAAACTAGCAATCATATTCATCATCGTCATCCTCTTCTTCTTCTTTCGGCTTCGGTCGGGTGCTCAAATAAAGGTGATATTGAGGTGCCACAAGAAAAGAAGCCTTACCCATGCCTGCAAGAAAATCACAGTTTACAAATATATGTACAAGTGTTGAGTTAAACTCAACCATATATGAATCTACTACTATTGCTGAACCTTGTGGTGGTCAAATTTTCTTCTTAGTTCTTATTGTTGCTGGATGGTTTCACCAACCCTTTTCCTTTAATTTGAGACTTGTCCTCTAATATCTTGGAGTTGCTCATTTAAGGTCTTGAAGGATTTGGGTTTGGACTAAGAAGAATGTGAGCTTTCTCCCACTTCAGTCCTTAAGCTAAATCCTTCAATTACACTCTTAAATAGGGGAGCCTTTTGTGTAAAGTCTTCTTTATCTCACTCCTCTTGTGCTCTCACCGTAACACATAGTGCATAAATTAAAGAGGGATGGTCATACCCAATGGTAGTACTACCCTTAAGCATATTATAAATGGAATCATAAATAATCCTTACTACAGCCATAATAAAGCCCTTTTGAATTACAAAATTCAAAATGCTTATATCCCTAATCATCTCATTGATATTGCTAGTGGGTAATAACTTGGTCAAAATAAAATAATGCTAAGCTTTGGCCTCAACAGTGAGGCCGGTAGTAGGAAAATTAATAATTTTATCCTCTCACTTTTTCCACTAAACATTAGAATTTCTAATAGTGAGGAAATTAAGGATTTCATCAAAATTGGGATGATCCTTATAATATATAAGAAATACTTATCATATGCTATATCCTGTAAACTATAATATGCATTAATAGTATTACTATTAAATTTACTAGTTTTCCTAGGATGAAAACTTGATTATGTTGATGCTCTTTTGTGTTGATGAAGAACTCCCACACTATGAGGACGACGCCATATACGTTTTCATAGGCCAGCTTCTCCCACCCTTGCTCATTGATAATCCTCTCCACGCACCCACCTAGATTAAAGAAACTTTTCTCCAAGATGAGATGTTTGTGTAAAATAGTGTGGTGATATCATTCCTTTGCCTCTACTCTAACAAACCTATTAATGTCACTAACAGCTGTCCTCTTTTTTCCCTTATTGAGGTATTTTACTGGCATGTTGGCTTTTCTAAAGTAAAATACAAGATGAGAGAGAAAAAGAGCAAATATTTCCATAAAAGGGATCAAGAATTCAGAGTGAAAAATTCACAGTTAAAGGGGTCGTATCTATAGATTGGCCCCAATGCCACGGTGCTATTTTATCAGTGTCATGGCACTATTTAATTAGCATCGAGGCATGGACCTCTCAGTTCCTAAGACAAGGGACCAGTGCTAAACATACAGTGCCAAGGTATTAATTACTCTGACACAACACTGGTAAAATTGTTTGTCTATTTCCATTTAAAGCATTTGTTCTCCTGCTAGATTCGTTGAATCGATCTTTGACTTGCATTGCGGTGAAAAATAAAGCGCATGGATGCCAATCAACTACTTAACCTGATCAAATTATTCCAATCTCATACCATCTTAAGCACTATAGCGCTGGCCTTATAGCATCTAGATGTCGATCCCTCGAGTTTTTAAGATATGAATTTTTGTATTATAATGCTACAGTGTTAATTACTTAACATCAAACCACCATGTTAATAGCGTTGATGCACTACAATGATTGTGCCTAGGCACCATATTTTTAGTGCTCAAGTGATGCTCCATATAACCACAAATTAATATTCACAATGTGAATATCTAAATAAATATGACATTCTTAAAGGATGTAAATCCAATCTACTCGTTCGCTATATGAACAATCAATATCCATATGGCATTCTAAAAGGATATAAGTCGAACCAATATATTCACCAAGCAAACACCTTTTTGGCATTCCAAAGGAATGTAAATCCAATCTATAAGTTCGCCATGCAAACACCTTGCTGGCATTGTAAGTGATGTAAGTCCAATCTATATGTTCATCATGCAAACACCCATACACTAAAACTTTGGTCTACTTAGGATATCTAAGATAAGGGAACTCATGACTACTAATTAAACTCCTTAGACATTACAGCTAGCTGTATGATGTTGGTAGACTAGAATTATGTAGTCTTAAGATAATGGCATCATGGGATCTTGATCGGTACTATTCTCATATTCCCCTTAGACAGACATCTATGTCATGCCACAATTGGTTATAAAAATTTTCATAGGAGTCACCTTCAAATCTGTGGAGAGAAAGAAAGGCAAGACCTGTAAAAATTTGCCTTTTTAGGACACCACGTAGATCCACAGATGTACTTATTTAAGTGATTGAGTACATCATCAAGAAAGTAGTGTACTGTCTCGAAAGATAGAAGTCACTACCCTTTAATGGACCTATCACCTCAATAAGGACTCCCTAGGAAAACTCTCCTTAGGAAAACTCTTGATTAAGATAAATGATCATTGTCTTTGAAGATTTCAATAGGAAGGACTATCAATCAATTAGTTTATGTTTGAAGATCAAATAAAATTGATTAAAAGAGAGAGTTATTATCGAAGCCAAAATGGGAGATGAGTAGGAGATGCCTACGATGCTAGGAAACCTAGCGAGCATCTCAAACTATCATATAGTTGGGCTTTACATTTTTTAAATTGATTAGTTTATTTGAGTTGTATTTTTTATTATAAATTTAGGACTTAAGATTCCTTAACACAAGATTAAAAAAATGTCAAAGAGGTGAGGAATTATTCTTATAGCCCACAAAGGGGAGAAGCAACCTCAAAACCTAAATCTAGGGAGCTTTGGTGAGGGTCAGAAGCACAACCTAAATCTAAAGTGAAAATGGGTAATCAGTTTGCCTTAATAAGAGAGGATAAATCATCTGACAACTTAGACTTACAACCGCCTGGGTGTGGCCGCCAACTAACTCCTATGATTTTAAATACATGTAGGCAAGTCTTTATGCTTATGCAGGATAGCTAGGATGTTGTTTATTTAAGAGAATAAGTCCTTGAACTCACTCCTTAAAGAGACTAGATCATGTAAAGGGCATGCTTCAAATGATCTAAATCTAATGCAATTCAAATTTTATTTTATTTTCATTTTGGACAATTATTTTGACTCAGGTTAATAGGATTCATATGACTAATGCATGAGAAATTAGATTATTGGCCAAAATCAACGAGAAGGGAGGAGGTGAGTTTCTACTATAGCTCTCAAAGGTCAAGCCAAGTTTCTCTAGAAAAGGTGGAATTCCTCTAATCAAGAGTAAGATAAAATATAATGCTCAACTAATTGTTAATTCTTTATCTTGATTTAAACCTAAGCTGAGGTCATTGTTTAATTTTATTTTTGAGTTGTTAAGTTGGGTAAAAGATTTATTTTTCTCTTCATGTACATAAAGCAAGAAATAAACTAGGAAAAACATGCCATTGAAAAAAAAGCTAAAAAAATCATCAACCAATTTATAAAGTTAATCAGAAAAAGAATAAAATTCACCATCCACAAACCCAAAAATATAAAATATGGGTAGCCGAGCTCTACCCTTATACAACCCGGGTTAAAAATGAATTAAATTATAATTAAGGATGGAATTCATTGTTATGAGGGTCTTCAAGCTTCATTTCTTATTTCTTCTTTTCTTCTTTCTTCTTCTTTTCTTCTTTTCTTCTTTGGTTCCTTTTTCTGAATGGTTTGGAAGGTGGATGCTCTAAGGATTCACATGATGCATAAAATTGGATCTTATGACCAATGCTCATCCTAATCCCATAACAATTATGCCAAAATCCTAATTGCACAAATTTACATGAAAAGGAAAAGTGGAAATCTAGCTAACACCTACAAAATAAAGATTAGTTAAAAGAAACCACACAAATTTCAAGCATATATATTGGACTTATCACCCCATGCATGGGTGACTAAGTTCACCTGGCCTATAGATTATGCTTAGAAATATAAAGCACCTACAAGAAAAAGCATTTATATTTTTATTTATGATAGCGCCTCTTAAGCACAATCCCCTGCATAAAAGGATAGTTAGACTAAGAACGTCCTGCCAATCATTCTATAAGCATACACCTTAACATCCAATCTAAAATATATATCATAAAACAAAACAAACTTCAAACCATCCATCGACCTAACCTAAGGCTAGAAGTGGTGACTTAGACTAATGTGTGTGTTTTGAAGGCTTGTGTGGTATGCTTAGCTATGGCTTTTGGTTCAAATTTTCTAAGTGTGAAGAAAATGTTCAACTTAGAGGAGGGTTTCATTTAAGTTATTTAATTATTTTGGGTTGATTTTATTTCATGTTTTTATTTAGTTTATGTGGATCCTATAATTAATTACATTTTAGTTTTATTTGGGTGAATGTTTTGAAAATAATTTAAATTTAGTAGTGATAATAGCCATTCATATTTCTACTTTAGCCAACACATGCAAATTTTGACATAAAGTAAACAATTTCATTTTAAAAATTGAATTTCAAAATTATGAATGCATGACATGACATGACATACAATTTAACATGTTTGGGAAAGATCCAAAGCAATGAAAGCATGTAAACAAACTCACTTCACTTAAATCCTAAAGACATTCTTATGGAATAAGAATGTTTAAAATAGATCAAAGTGAATTCAAAATAATTTTTGTTTAGTTTGAAGTTTGATTTAATTTTGAAAAGGTGAGATAAGTTTCTTGTTTCTAACCCATTCACACATGTGTTTGATATTTTTGTTTAATTTTTAAATAATTAGATCCATTTTTATGCATTGATTAGGTTAAGGTATGAATTAAGTAACTTAATTAACCCTTACCTACACCAACTTAGAAGAATTAACTAAATAATTATGAGCCAATGAGATGACATAAAACTCACAAGAAATTTAAATTTGAAATGCACCTGATAAGAAAGAGGTCTAATGCAATTTGGCTCACAATTAAAAGTTTATTAAGCTAAGGGGTTTAGCTTAACTAATTTCAAAACACCCTTTCATACATATGAATTTGATTTTGATTTTCTAAATTGAACTTAGGCTATTAAACACCTAAGCATTTACCCAAGGAAGATTAATTAAGTTCTAGAAAATTTTTAGAATTTTTAGAAATTGATTAAGGGGATAAATAATGAATTAATCTTTAATTAAGAGGAGATTAAAAAGAGAAGAGGGGGTTTAGGGAATAACTTAGGGGAAATGCCCCAAATTATTCCATAAAACCCCTACTTATTGGATCAGACCATAATCAATCCTAATCATAGGTTAAAATCACTAATCATACCATAATTATACTTAATTACCTAAGGAGAGTAATTAAGAAAAACATATGCAATTATTCTAATCAAGCCTTCAATAAATCTTAAGAAAATTAGGGGAGGCAGAAGTCATCCCTAAAATATACTCAAGGAATTTTGGATTAATCATAGGCTTAATTAAAAAGTAATTAGCAAAATAAACTTTCTAATAAAACTTAAATTCAAAGAAACGCATAATTTAAAACTCATCAAAATTAATTTTAAGATGTTCTAGGTTTAATTATCTTTCTATAAAATTTTATTTCACATTTTTCTGAATTTTTTAGAGGGAGCTATGAATTTAAGAAGATCTCTATGTTAATTAGAATTTAATTAAGGCATTTAACTAACTCTAACTGATCCCTGCCTCACGGCATGACGTGTGACGGCAGTGATCAGGGCGCTTTACATGCATCGTGCCATGCGGGATTACTTAAACATCACATCCCAAATGGTGGCTTACGGCGCACGTGTTTTAATCCTCTGTCATCCGATCAAAGATCAACTGGCCAGGGATCTCCCCGTATTTTAAAATGGATAAAAGGAAATCTATCGTTGTCCATCCATCTAAAATATGCGATGGATGGTGAGATCTCCCAAGTTCTTCCCTTGATCAGAGGGAAGAGATCCAAGCTCGATCTAGCATGGATTCAAACCAAACTTAACCCACACCATCTAAAGCAAGAGAGCGGCCAATCCAATGGTCAAAAATCGATGAGGTAAAAATTTCTTCCACAAAGCTCCACACCACATTGAGTTTAATGATAAAAAAATCCCATACCTTGCCGGAGGTGATCACCAGTGCTCAATTCTCTTGGAGAAGCTTCGTCTATTTGAGACAAAGCCTTACTGAAGTTTTGAGCACTTGAGGCTAAGTGGATCTTCCTATGGGTCACCTCCTCCTTTGCTTGAGCTTGGCTTTGATCCAATTCAATCCTTCTTTGCCACTAAAGTTTGGGAATGATCTTAGGTGAGCTCGACTTGGTCACCTAAGTGTGCTTGCAAAAGGAATTGCAATGGATTGTAGTGTGGAAGAAGTTGAAGAATGGATACAACTCCCTTATTTTCACTGTTTGAAAACCGAGAAACGGGGAATTAGCAAGAGCTCTAATATACTTGCTATCACTCTCTGATGGCTCCTAAGTCTCACTAGCACTCAATTGAATTTAGGAATCATGCATTTGAGTTTATTTAGGGGGAGTATATCTCCCCCTTGAAGGATCGGATGGCCGGCAATGCACTTGCCATTTTGATCCAATTGAGCTTTGGCTGTAGGTTGTTTGATTAGTTAGGAGTGTGAACATGGTCGGTTTGATCCAAGTAGTAATTTTTCAACCTCTCATGTGCTTGAATTTGAGTTTGAGAGGGAGTTTGAAATTTACATTTTGACCCATAGGGTTGGGTTTGGTCTAGGAACCAAATGGGATGACCCAAATCCATTGGGTTGGGTGCATCACTTTCCCCTAAGTCCCCTTGAGCTTTTAGGAAAGCCTCAAGTGAAATTGAAGAGGGTATCACCAAATTACCCAAGGGTTAAGCTAAAATTTGTTCTATGGCCTAAGGGTAGGATGGCCATTTTGCTATTTTTTTTCACTATGGATATGTTGGGTATGTGGAGAAATTAGGTTTGGCCAAGTTTCATGAGATTTGGAATTCATTTGATAGGAATTGGCTCATGTTGACCCGTTTAGGTCAAAACGAGTCAACTTGGGCCAAACCAAGGGTTGGGTCAAGTTCATATGACCATTTGAAATATTTTGGTGGCTTTGTTTTGATTCAATTTGGAAAGATTTTGAATTTGGCCCATATGACTTCATTTAGGTCAAATGGGTCAAGTTGACTTATTTGGGCTAGGTCATGGGTAGGTTTAGGTTAGGTTAGTCATATGGGGTGGATTGGTATCTTTATTTCCAATCAATTTTGGTTAAGTTCAAATTTGGCTCAATATGACCCATTTAGGTCATGTTGGGTCTAAGGTCAATTGGGCTAGGTTAGGTCTAGTTGCCCAATTGAGGCTTTGGTCAAGTTCCACAAGTAATTTGGAATGAACTTGACCCATTGGTTTCAATTAATTTGGCTTAGATCATGTTTTGACACATTTTGACTTTTTAGGTCAAAATGGGTCAACTTGGGTCAAGTGGCCAATTGGGCTAGGCTAGGCTCAAATGTTGGCTTGGTCAAGTTCAAACATAGGTCATGAGTGAACTTAGATCAATGATCTCAATCAATTTGGCCAATGGTGGAATTTGGCTATGTTATATTTCATTTTGGGTTAAGTGTTGACTTAGTCAACCCTAAGGTTTGCTTTATTTTGATCCAATTTGGTTGATTGATCATCCCATAATGATTGTTGATCATGATGAGAGGGATATATGAGTTTGGTTCATTCCAATTTGGTTAGGATCAAAATTTGGCTGATAAGGGTACTTTAGGTCACTTTGGGTCAAGTGAGCCTAAGTGGGTCAAATGGCTTGGTCAAAGCTTGATTTGAATTTGATTGATCATGTGTATGGACTTATGATTGAAATATAAATCCATTTACAAGTGGTTTGAAGTGAAATGGGTTTTGATCCATTTGAAAATTTCATGTTCAAAGGAAGAATATGAAAGAGTTTTGGGTTTAATTTTTGAACTAGGTTTTGATTGAGTGATTGAAGTTTGGATTTATATATGAGCTCATGATTGTAGGGTTGATTGAACCATGAGAGAAAATCAAGAGTTTGGCTTGATTTGAAAATGATTTGGCTAAGTTCAAGATTTTGACTTCAAAGGCTTAGATTGGATTTTGAGTTGGTTTGAGTTTGATTTTCGGAATAGGTTTTGATTGTTTGAATTTATTTTTCATTTATATATGAGAATATAAATGAGAAAAATTTTCAAGAATTTGAAGTGGTTTAATCATGACTTGGGCTAAGTCCATTAAGAAGGATTTAAGGGACTTAAGATTTAAAGTTTGAGTTTGAATTTTTGAATTTGGTTTGATTGATTTATATTTATATTTCATTTATATATGTGAATATAAATGATAATATAAAAGAATTATGAGAAAACCCCATGAGTTTGATATGGTTTGATCAAGATTTAGGCTAAGCTCATTAATGGAAAATTAATGACTTAAAGAGATTTTAAATTAGAAATTTAATTTGAGAAGTTGACTTGATTGATTTATATTTATATTTCATTTATATATGTGAATATAATTGAGAATATAAATGAGTTTTGAGAAAATCCCATGAGTTTGAAATGGTTTAGAGTTGATTTTGGCTAAGTCCATTAACAGACAATTTAGGGACTTAGAAAATTTTAAATTGAGAATTTAATTTGAGGGATTGATTTGATTGATTTGTATTTATATTTCATTTATATATGTGAATATAAATGAGAATATAAATGAGTTTTGAGAAAATCCCAAGGATTTGGACTGATTTAAATCATGATGAGGCTAAATCCATTAATGGAAAATTAAGGACTTAATGAAAATTTCATGAATTGATTTAGAATTTTGAGTTTAGTTTGATTGATTTGAATTTATATTTCATTTATATATGTGAATATAAATAAGAATATAAATGGATTATGAGGAAATCTCAAAGATTTGATTTTATTTAGATCATGATTTTGGTTAAGTCCTTAAGGGAAGATTAATGACTTAGGCAAAATTTGGACTTAGGAATTTTTGATGAATTTTGATCATGGGTTTCAATCATAGATTTCAAGCATGGATTTCAATCATATGGAGTTGATTTGAATTTGGAGAAAATCAAATAGAATTGATTTGGAGTTTGACTTGAAAGAAGGAAAGTGAGGAATGGTTCAAGCTAAGGGTTGAAAATTTTCCTAACTCCCCTAAGGTGTGACCAATTCCAATGGCTAACTCTCCTAAGTTTCTAGGGCTAGGTTTGAGTGTCCACCTAATCACTAGATGTGTCTTAGGACTAAGAAACTCTTAAAGTCTAAGAGGAATCCTATGTCTAGGATGGAGGGGTTGAGAACTCTTCTAAAAATGAGGTCAACAGCCACACACACAGCTAGACATTGATTCATATCAGAGAAATATATTTATTTCCAACTTTAATCGAGAGTGCTCTCTTACTATGGAAAGAGGGGTAATTAATTGTGAAGGCTTACATTCATAGGGAGTAGAACCCAGATCTAAATATACCCTAACACAATATTAGGAGAAATCTAATTGAATATATATCGATCTGCCTCATAAAGAACATACTCCTACCCATCCCATAAAGATGGTAGAGAGCTTCCTCATAGGTGTTTTTTTTCTGAACGATCAGTAATATATTATAAAGTGAGGTATAAGCTAAGTCAATTTATATTGACTTTGTTAAGCCTTCGATTGCCTAATGAGTTGACTTGGATGCCTCTGATTTCCATGAGGCACCCCACTTGGATATAGGTTTAAATTGGCCTATTATTAAACTTAGGTTGACCCTAGTTAGCCTAGTCTAAGAGTTTGATTAGAGTATAATTATACTAAATATGGGAGAAATTTATGGATGATTATTAATCTCTATATGAAAATAATTTTAAATAATACTAATATGTTTAATCATATCAATGACTAAAGTTTTATTTCATGATGAACATTGTCTAGATGATCTAATGATTTTGAGTGAAGGATTAAGGCATTGTGATTTTTATTTAGTCAAATGCCTATGTATATAAACCATAAATGGCTTACTCAATTAAGTGAGTGGAGATGACTGAGCTAAGCTAATCAAAGCATCAAATTGCAATAAATATGTTTTAAAAAGTGGCATAAAAAGGATTCTCCATAATTCAAGCCTTCTAATTTCACCTCCTCTAATAGTAAAGAAAGGTGGATCATTATGACTTTCAACTTATGTAAAATAAATTTTTTAACTTGGTTAATCCCTATGAGTTTTCTTTCTAATGGATTCTTCATTAAAAATTTATTACCTCTTATGAGTTACAATATGCTAATCCATATTCATGTGGGATTTTCTTGGGATAATAAAATAATAAACTTCTTCAGTATTATTGTAAATATTCTAGCATGTTATAACTTAGTGTCATATATGAAAATAAATCCCACCATCATAAGCTCTTTGTTGACCTCTCTTTTGTAGTGAGTTCCCATCCCCTCTACTTAGACTTAGGAGTCTTCTAGACATTAAGGCTTCCTTAGTTATAAGACACTTCTAGCACTTAGGTGAACACTTAACCTAAGCCAAGAGACTTGTAGAGTTAACCATAGGATTAGGCTATGCCTTAGGACTTAGGAAAATCCACCTACCCTATAGCCTAAACCTAATCCATGTTCACTCTCTCAAAACCAAACCTCAAATTCAATCCAAATCCAAATTCCAAGCCAAATGATTGAAGCTCATATTCAAATCAACCCAAGTTCTATGATTTTATCTTATGGATTTAGCCTTATCCAAATTCAAATCAATCCAAAATCAATTGATTTTCTCATAATCAATTTATATCTTCAATCATCTTCCTAAATATAAATAAAATCTATACCCAAATGATCAAAACAAACTCAAATAAAATCCAAACCAAAGTCCTTTGAATCAATTTCATGAACTTAGCTAAAATCCCCTCGAAATCAATTCAAACTCATTTGATTTTCTCATAAATCAATCATATCTTCAATCTTCCTCACAAATATAAATGAAATATACATCAAAACTAAATCAAACTAAATTAAATTAACATAAAATAGCTCTTAAGCCATGTGACCCAATTCCATAAGCTTAGCCAAATTTGCCTTCAAACCACTCCAAACTTAATTAAATTTCTTATAAATCAATTATTCCTTCAATTATCTTCCTAAATTTAAATCAAATAACCAAAACTAAATCAAACAAAATCAAAATCCAGACCTAAGCCATATGACCCAACTCCATGGACTTAGTTAAATTCCATTCAAATTCAAATCAAAACCAAATGATTTTCTAATAAATCAATCATTCCATCAATCACCATTCCAAATATAAAGGAAAGTTACAATTATCAAGCCAAATCAAAATCAACCTAAGTCAAACCCCACCTAGCCCTTTTGACTTGAGATTTTCAAATGAACCAAAACTCATTTGAACCCAAACCAATTACAATTGAATTTATATATCAATCCCAAATACATATATAAACTCAACTGAACTCAAATCAACCCAAAATTGATTAAACTAAACCCAATTGGTCCACTTAACCCAAAGTGACCAATTTGACCTATTTGAACCAAAATCTAATTCAATCCAAACCAAAGTGAATTAAGCTAATCTAAACTTCATAACATGATTGTTGGTCATCTTAAGTTAATCAATTATCATAAATTAGGTCAAACCAAGTCAACCTAGCCCTTTGACCAAGCCCATACTCTTAACCCATGTGAACCTAAACCAGCAAAATTGCAACCTAAGCCAAATCCTTTGAAACCAATGAGTCATGACAACCCAAAACCAAAATTTAAACATGACTTGACCTTCAATTGAGCCAAACCTAATCCAATTGGCCCTCTTGACCAAAGTTGACCCAATTTGACCTACATGGCCAAAATGGGTCAAATCTAAATCTAAATCAAATTAATTACAACTAATGGCTCAAGTTCATTCCAAATTGATTGTTGAACTTGACCAAAGCCTCAATTGAGCCAATTCACCCACTAGACCTAAATGACCTATTGAACCTAACTTGACCTAAAGGGTCAAACCAACCTAAAATCCAATCAAATATAATTTAAACTCAACCAAAGCCTATAACATATTCCAAATGATCAGCCAAACCCAAACCAAGCCATGGCCCAAGCCAATTTGGCCAATTTGGTCAAATTAGTCAACTTGACCCATTTGACCCAAATTAACTCAAATGAGTCAAAATGAAAACTAAACCAAATTGAACCGAACCAATAACACCAATACATCCCAAATTATCATATGAACTTGGCCCAACCCTTGGCTTGACTCAATTTGATCAATTAGTCAACTCGACCCAACCTAACCCAATTTAACTCAAATGAGTCATATTGAGCCAAATTAAATCAAATGAACTCCAAATGACATGAAATTTGGCTCAACCCACTTTTGACTCATTTCAAATTTGCCCAAATCAAATTCAATACCAAATGACCAAGATACCCTTAGGCTAAGGGTGTCACATGAGACAAATCACTTGTGTAAGTGATCATTTTCATTCCTTGGCCACTTGACACCCTTCCATTGGTCCACCGAGACTCCTAGGACACTGACCCAAAGGTGGTTGGATCGGCCATGACACAAGGGGAGGTGAAATCACCTCACCTCCCCCATTGGAGCACTTTAAACACCAAGGACACCCACTACCCTTCTTAACATCCACCTCCACACCATCACCCAACCAAATCGAGCCAACTCATCACCCCCTGCCACCCATGACCCTCTAAGGTGATCAGACGACCACTAGGAGCCAAATATGATCGATTCATCCAATCAAGAGGAGGAGGGATATACACCCCCTCATTTCCACTCAAACACACAGGAATTCATTCCTTAAAGCTAGAAAACCCTAAGATAAGCTGCCAAGAGCTTACTAGAGAGTTCCCAAGGCTTCCCAAGCTCCCAATCCTTAGTTTCCTTCAAGCTGAAATAAGGCATCACCTCATTCAATCCCATTTGCTCCAAACTCCACCAATGTGCAATTACCTTTGCACACACCATCCTTGGAGCTAGTCAAGCAAGAATGAATCACCTCCCAAGCCCTTCGACCACTGGATAAATAATTTCAATCAATGCCGACCACCAACACTTCGAGTATTGTCCTTCCGAGCAAACCACCTCAAATTGAAGCTCCTGCTGATCAGTAGAGCTTCATCTCCACTACATGAAGCTTCCTCAATTGATATTTCCACCTGTCTTATGCTCCGATGAGGTATGCCATTGAAACTGTCCTTTGGATGAAAATGAGTTAGAACTTTTTGAAGAAAACTTTCATCTCGTGTGATCTTAGTTGTTGGATCCCTTTAGATCCTTCATGTGAAGGTGTGGGGTTCATTTGGAGTCGATCCAAACTCAAATCATGTGGGCAATGGTGGACGGACTCCGTTCCCCCTCGCTCGTGTTATGAAAGATCACACATCGTCCATTCCGCATTATCAGAATGGATGATTGTGATTAGATCCGTTAGAATTATCTTATTTATTCTTTTAGCATTGAGGGATTAATTGTGGTCGTCCGATCTTAGATCGAATGACGCACAAGAAAGCGTGTTCCACCGGCACACAAGCGCTGACTAAGATTCTGTTTAAATAACCAATCTTACGGTGCCATGTGGAAAGCACACCGTGTCAGCACGCCGTGCGGCACCAATCGGATTAAGAGTTAATTAAGCATAAATAATGTGTTTTATTGGCTAAAACTTTTAAAAATATAACTAATGGGGAAAAATCAGAAAAATACAAATAAATACTCATTTTAAAGGTATTTCATAGAGGAATTATTAAAAGTATTCTTAATTAATTTTGAATAATAATTAATACTTAATTAAGGTTTAATTAAAAATTATTTAACTTAATTATTGTTTAATTACTTAAATAATTAATCCCAAACTTTGTGGGTTAATCTAATGGGATGACCTTTACCTCCCATAATTTTCTTGGGATTTATTATTAATTAATCAAGAAAATTAACTAATTAAGTTTTAATTACTCTCTTAGGTTAATTAATCATAATTAATCCCATGAATAGTAAAAAATTAATTCATTAAGTGGTTAGTCATTGTTCAACAATGAATGAACCCATGGGATAATGTTAGGGCCCCCTCCCTAATCTATTTCCCTAAGGTAATTCCATTTATCAAACTAATTAAGGTCTAATTAATTACTTAAATTATTTAGTTGCTTAAATTGAAATCATGATCAAATCAGAGCTTAATTAATTAAATCTTAGGTAGATGTTTAGGTGTTTAACAATCTAAAAGCATCTTAAAGAAATCATGGTTAACCCACATATGTGGGGAGACCATAAGAGTATCTCCTACGATCTGCATGGTATCCCCCCAATATACATCCAAAAATAAAAACCACACTCTTGAACATCTTCCTAATATCCAATAAATATAATTTTCATAATAAAAAGTGCCTTCCACTCCAATTATAATCACTCTAGCAAAAAATCCTTAAGTAGGAGATGTTAGGCATATGTTTCTACCCTGCTTAATAAGCCTAAATATACTAGTGAAAATCCTTCAATTTGATCATTAGAAGATCACATTCATATAAATAGGAATATTAAATAAAATCTATTTCATATATAAGACACACTAATGGCATAAATATGCCTGTTAGGATTAACTATATGTTGACACTTTTGGAGTAAGGATCCAATCTTCCCATCATAAGTCTAGGGGTTTTCTAGACACTAAGAACTCCTTAGTCATAAGACACTTCTAGTCGATAAGCGAACACTTAACCTGGGCCTAGAGACTTTGAAGGATTAGCCATAGGATTAGGCTATGCCTTAGGACCTGGGGAAACCTACCTAGCCTATAGCCTAACCAAACCCATGCCTACCTCCTTAGCCAAAATCTGCTTTCAAATCCACATATGCAATTCCAATTGAATCTCAATTCTGACCCAAATCCTCAAACCAAAATCAAATCCAAACAATCTGAACCTAAGCCCATGATTTAATCCTATGGACTTAGCCAAAAATCCCTTCAATCCAAATCAAACTCAAATTGATTTTCTCATGAATCAATTCAATCCTTCAATTATCATTCTAAGCTAAATCAAATCTACAATTAAAGCCAATCAAGCAAAAACCAATTCAATCAACCTAACCTAACCCATTTGACTTGAAATATTCAAATGATCCAAAACCCAATTGAACCCAAATCAATTACAGCCAAAGCTAGAAACTAATCACAAATCAATATCTAAACTAAATTTAACTCAATTCAACCCAAGATCAAGCCAATTAACCCATTTAGGCTCACTTGACCCAAAGTGACCTAAAAGACCTATTTGAATCAAATCATCTAAAACCTCCTATGATAATTGGGCCAAACTAAGTCAATTTGTTCATGTGACCAAATCAACCCACTTAACCTACATTAACCAAATTAACCAAATTTCATCCTAAGCTAAATTAATTGAAACTAATGATTCATACCAACATATAATCAATCTTTGAACATGGCTTGACCATCAAATGAGCCAAACTGAAAATTGACCCTTTGACCCAAGTTGACTCAATTTGACCTAAAAGGCCAAATTGGGTCAAATCAAAATTCAACCCAAAGTAATTGCAACCAATGGCTCAAGTTCATTGTAATTTGACTATTGAACATGATCAAAGCCTTGATTGAATCCAATTTGATCAATTGAACTCAATTGGCCTATTTAGCCCAAATTGACCTAAAAGGTCAACTTGACCTAAATCATTACTAAATCCAAAATAATTTAAGACAAAGCCTACAATCACGTTCAATTGATTAATTGATCATGAACCAATGCCTAACCCAAGCCAATTTGGCCAATTTTTCCAAATTGGCCAACTTGACCCATTTGACCCATATGAACTCAAATGGGTCAAATTCAAACTCAAGCCAAATTGAACAAAACTAATTGCACCAAAATATTCCAAATACTCATTTAAACATGACTCAAACCTTAGTTTGACCCAATTTGACCTACAAGGGTCAAATTGAGTCAAACTCATTGAAACCAAGCCCAAATCCAATGAAACTTGGCATGGTCCTTCCTTAAGTCACCATAGGTCAGCCCAAATCCAACCCAACCATGCTTGACCTGAATTGACCCAAAACTCAATGGGTAAAGCTTGTAAAATGGGACAAATACCTCATTTGAATTGTCAAACCCACTCTCCTCCACATGGTTGCCTCTTAGGCCTCCACCCAAGCAAAAAGGACCTTAGCTCACCTGACCTAAAGGGGATTGGTTAGCCATGAGCCAAGTGGAGGTGAGTTCACCCCTCTTCTCCCATTGGAACACTTGGAAACCAAGGACACCCACTTCCCCTCCTATGGTAGCCACTCCTCCTAACTTGGCCAACCAAATCGAGCCACCTAGATGATTCTCTGCCACCCAAGGTGGCCTGCACTGACCGGATGGCCACTAGAGGCCAAAGAGATCCACATTGTCCGATACAAGGGAGGAGGGGTATACCCATCATTTTTATTCACACTAAGCAATTGAACCATCAAAGAGCCCTAACATACTAAGATGAACTCCCCCAAGCATTTTCCTAGCTTCCCGAGCCTTCCCATCATTAGAGACAACGAAGCCAAGCTTGCCTGAAATAGCACAAGGCTCAACTCCATCCAACTCCACAAAATCCCAATAAATCCCAAATTAACTTCACCCACACATTCACTAAGCTTCAGTGAGGCAAAATGGATCTTCCCTAAGCGATTTGAGCATCAGAAGCCCCTCCAAGCTCAACTCTGATGAGTTTTTCGATGGCAGTTGATCCACAAAGCTGCTAGCAAGGAGTCAAGGTGCCATTGTCTCAATAGGGCTTTGCCTCTTCAAGGTGAACCTACCTCGATTGGTTAGCCGCCAATCCGAAGCTTTGACGATGTATTTTCTAGCAAGCCGAGTATTTTCCACATTTTTGTAGGCCTTTTTGATGGAAATGTTAATGTCATGTGAATCCAACCATAGGATACTTGTAGATCAACCCCATGAAGGTGTGGGATCAATCCCAAGACTCATTGAGCTCCAACGAGCTCGATTTGGGTGGAGGAAGGAAGACGGTGTCCATCTTCCGTCGCTCGGAGGACGATAGATCATCCGATGTTCATTCCACATGATTGGAATAGACAGTTGTGATCTTCCATTAGATTAATTCCTATTTTATCCTAAGGGGACCACGAGATTTATCTCCATTGTTCAATTTTAGATCAGACGGTGAGGACAAAAGCACATCCGTTGCCGCCACGTTAGTGCTGAGTCGGACAATTTTAAATAACCAATCTTATTGCGCCAAGTGGAAAGTGCACAACGTCAGCGATCTGCATGGCACCGACGGGATTAGGCTTAATAATGGGTTTTAATCACCAAAAATTTGAAAAATCATAATAAATTGTGGAAAGTTTAGAAAATTACAAATAAATACTCATTTTAAAAGTAAAATAGAGGAGATTTAATTAAAATTATTACTATTTAATTTTGAATAGTGACTAAAGCTTAATTATAGTTTGAATGTATACTTAATTAGCCTAATTAAGCCTTAATTACTTGGGTAAATAATTCCAAACTTAGGAAATTGATTTAATGGGATGACCTCTACCTCTCATAATTTTTTTGGAATTTATTGCCTAGGTAATTAGGGAAATTGATGTTTTAAACCTTAATTATCCCTTTTAATTAAATTAATGATTAATTAACATTTAAAATAATAAAAATTATTATGCTCACTAATCACTAATTATTAGTGAATGGATGAGGAAGAGTGATTAGGACATCTTCCTAGTATTTTCTCCAAATATATCTCATTTTAAAAGAGTTAATTAATATGGGAATAATTAAGTGCTTAATTAATAAATTAAGTGGTTAAATTAAATCAAATTGAAATGCAAATCACATCAAATAATTAATAATAAAATTAAGGGTTCGTCTTTATGTGTTTAATAATATGAAGATTCTTTAAGAAAATTATGATTAAACCATAAGTGTGGGAAAATCATAAAAGTACTTAATTAGATTTTTTAATTTAATTAATTTTTAATTATGAGCCAATTGCATTAGATTCTTTAGGAGCATTGCAATTTTATTTTCTCATATGCTCATATCATTTGTGGCTCATGATTAAATGACTAATTAAATTAATGAAGCATATAAAAGGGTAAGTATGTGATTTAATTAATGATTTGACCTAATTAATTCATAAAATTTGCTTAATTATCTTTCCTTAAACCAATTAAATTTACCAACATGGGAATGGAACTAAAACAACAAATAATAATCTCTTATCTATAAGCTTAATCAAAATCCAAAAATTAAGTTAATAAGAAGCATTGGTTTTCTTTAAATAATTTTCTATGATCTGATTGTCCTTAGGAATTAATTTAGTTAAATGAATCACATATTTATATTTTATTATTCCTTCCCAATCACTTTAAATGTTGTATATCATGTGGTTCCATGCATTCATTCTTTCAAATTCAAATATATCAATATGTAAGTTTGCATGTGTTGACTTAACTTAATTATATGTGTGGCTATTATCACTAATAATTTCAAATCTATTTTTTAAAGTTTATAAATTGATAATAATATGTGGAGTGATGATAGTTATAAAATCAATAGGGCTTGCATGTGCTTATAGTTTAGTTATGTGAATGTGAAGTTCTCTTTCTTGAATTCATGTATAGATTTACATAAGTTTGAATTGTAATGGGTATATAGTTTGGAGATCAAGGGAATACGAGGCTTTAAATAGCCCCAAAGAGATCATTTGATTATCTCACTTCCCTAATTAATAAAGGAACATACCAATTTAATTTCTCTTATGTCTTTTGGTATTAGAATTTGGATAAAGCTTTAATTCATGTGCATAAATGATTCAACCAATGAAAAACACAATCTTTGCATGGTATTCATTATTCTAATTCATATATACATTAATATGTATTTAAGATAGAAACTATATAGTCTGGACTTCTTGGGAAGACAAGGCTTTAAGTAGCCCTAAGGAGGTCATTTGATTGCCTCACTTCCCTGGTTTAAACAATGGCACATACTTGCTTATATCTTGTATACATATGTATGTGTATGTGATTAAAGAATGAAAACTCTATCTTTTTCTACTAAAAATAAATGCATTCATACTTACCTAAGTCACTAAATATGTAGTATGAGGATGTAAAGCTTCTTTCATTTATTCATGTATATGAATCTACCCATGATTGACTGTTAATAAGTATATAGTCTAGACATCCTGAAAATATGAGGCTTTAAGTAGCCCTGAGGAGGTCATTTGATTACCTCACTTCCCTAGTTAATAAAGGCATGTACTTATTTAATTTCCTTTTGATGTATTTTTGTATTACAATTTGGATAGAGCTTTGATCCATATATATAAATAATTCAATTAAGGAAAATATCACTTATTGCCTGACTTTCATCTTTATAGTTATGTATACATTAATACATATTTAAGATAACAAGTGTATAGTCTAGACATCCTAGGAATACGAGGCTTTAAGTAGCCTCAAGGAGATCATTTGATTATCTTACTTTCCTGGTTAACAATAACACGTACTTATTTATATTTTTTATACATATGCATGTATACTTAATTAATGAATGAAAGTCTTCTTTTTCCACTAAGCATGTATGCATCCTTTAACATTTAATGTGCCAAAATGTGCCATATGTATATATATGCTAAGTTTTAAATCATGTGCATGTTACATGTGATGTAAACAAATGACTTGATATATGTCATGTAATAGTAATTCAATTATATTAATTTTAATAGGCCTTTCATATCGAATAAGATTATTTAAAGTTAACCCAAACTTAGGATTAATAAGAAAATACTTAATAAGCCATTCACTAAAGAGAACAAAATGATAGAAATGTGCTTTAGCAAATGGCTTAAGGTAGGGATGAAATGGGTGAGCTTCTTTCCTCTCTTTATAACACTTAGATGCTAAGTGTAGACCAAATGAAATGTAACAAAACATAAACTAAAATTTACAAATCAACTAAATAACTTGAAGTGAAACTAACCTTTATATTAAATTAAATTCTTCCACACTTAGAAAATCATAATTCTAATGCTTAGTTAAGACATACCACACAAAGCCTTAGCACACACATTAGAATTAAGCCACCACTTCTAGTCCTAAGTTAGGACAGTGTATGTGTGACATATATTTTGTTTTGTAATGTTATATTTTAGACTAGATGTTATGGTGTATGTTCGTAGACTAGATGTTGGGTCACTCTTAGCCTAATGTTATTTTCTATAGGGGGCTATGCTTAAGGGGTTGCTTAAAAATAAGTATAAATGCTTTGCTTGCAGGTTGCTTAAACCCCTAAGCATAATCTAAGTTAAGACAAGTAGGCTTGGTTACCCATGTATAGGGTGCTAAGTCCAAATTATATCATATAACTGCTTGAGATTATATGTATGTTTAGCTAACCTCTGTTTTGTAGGTGTAGTTAGATTTACTTTCCTATACAAATGTAATTTTACAATAGAAATTAAGATTAGTGTTATGGGGTTTAAGATACTCAGTGGCTAGAATAGTCCTAGGGTGTTCTATGATGCCTTGGAGCAAACCAAATCAAATGAAGAAATGAAGAAGTGAGGATCCCCATAGCATGTGTTCAATTTCTAATTATAATTATTCTTTCATATTCCATGTTGTATAAGGGTAGAGCTTAGCTACCCATATGTTATCTTTTCTAGGGTATACGGTGGTACCCAGCCACACCAGCCTTTTATTCTTTTGTGGTAGTCTATAAAATTATTTGATGTTATGTTTAGATTGTACAATAGGATTGCATGATTTTCATAGTTTATTTATGATTGATTTTTGAATATGTGGCCTAGATGTGATAGGCTCTTAAGATAAAATTAATTTTTTACCCAATTAATAACTCGTAATTAAAATTTTAAATAACTCGTTATCTCATCCTGAAGCTTAGGCTCTAAGCAAGATAATTAAAAGATTTAGCAACCCCTTAGATGTATGTTGTATGTCTCACATCATGCACGAATATTCCTTTTTCCTTGAAGATGGGGGACCTCCATACTTGCACGATAGGGGAATGCTTGACCTATGAAAGCATCCCTTTTTGGTGGAAGACACCCTCTTCTCACTGATTGAGCCAACAACTTCATTTTATCATGCATTTACGCAGAAGAAATTTCAAAGCCATTGTCCAAATGAATGTGTCAAAATGAAATAAAATTTATAAAGATTTGCATTTTAGACTAAGCCATATGCTCATACTAGCTATGCTTTAGTCTCTTAGGGAGTGGGTTTATGATTTTAATCTCTTTCAATTCAAATAACAAGTCTAACCATCTTGCAATTTCATAAGACTGTCCTACATAGATTTAAAGCGTATAAGGTGTTAGCTGGCGGCCATTCCAGACGATTGTAAGTCTAGAAGAGTCAAGCGGGTCTATCTTATCTTGTGGAATGGATCCATATGTTCCCTTTTGCTTAGATTTAGGTCATGCTTTAACTTGTATTAAAGCTCCCTAAGTTTAGGATCTGAGGTTGCTAGTTTCATTCAGGCTACAAGTATAAATCCTCATCTCTTAGGTATTTTTCAAGCATGTGTTGATGGATTATAAGCCCTAGCATTCTAATAAAGTTTTAATTCAAATAAATCCTCACTTTCAAACATATAAAGCTTCAAAACAGGATAGGTTGAAATGCTCACTATGTTTCCTAGTATCATGAGCATTTCTTACTTTTTTTTTCCTTTGGATTCCTAAAATAAGTCTTCTAATTGAACATTCCTAATTGACTTTCCAAAATAACCAATTCGTTGATAGTCTTAACCTTGAAATATTTGGTGAAAATAATTGCCTACTTTAATCGAGAGTGTGCTTAGAAAATTTTATTTCCTAGGATATAATTAACTATAGAGGCTTAAAATAAACCCTACTTTACTTTTCCATGTAAAGTAGGGGAAAGATCTCTGATATATGTGAAGATCCATCATGCCTTAAGAGTCTTTATTAGGTGATTAGGTCTATTGTAGAGTGATGTTTCTATCTTTCTAGATAGTATATCATACCTTAATGTCGTACTCAATCACTTCAATAAGTACCCCCCTACAATCTACATGGTGTCCACCCCACAACCAAAATTAAACACCACACTATATTAAGGCCAGCCCATGCTAAGGAAACCCAAATAGTTTTAGCTCATCACCAAGATAGAATTTTTTCCCCTCTAATTAATTATGACCTCAATGGCATGGCCTTCATAACTCACAAAGACCTTAGGCTCACAACCAACTAGCAAATATGATAAATTTACTCTTATCTCCTTTTAATGGTATTTCATGACACTTTTTAAAATGAGCTCCAATATCTAAAATTAGAATAGTTATCCACTATGGGGTGGAATTTTTTGGACATAAACATTTTACTAATATGATTTTGTAGCACTTTAGTTTAATGATGCACAAATAACTAGTTATAGAGTTATATGGTAGGTGGTATACCACTTATGAACAAGTATATAACAACATGATCATAGTTCATGTATAATATACTTTTGATGTGCTCCACTATTAAGTCCATCAACCATCCTAAAAAGTCAAATTGATATATGGTTCTACTTTACCTAATCGGATTGTCTAAACTTTCTCTAAACCTCTAAATAAATGTAATTCATTATAAATCATAGAATCCTACAAAGGGTATGCCTACCTCTCTAAGATCTACTTGATGGAAGAGGATTCCATTAAAGATTTCTTTTAATTATTCTCATTAAAAGACCTCCAAATCTCAGGGTCAATCTGAAAGTACTTGATGAGTCTTTCTCGATAGCATTTATCTTAGCTTATTTTGCCCATCACTATTGCTTGATATGATCAACTATTATACTAACCTCATTTACTATAATGAAAGTTAGAATATAATAAATGAGGCTATAAAAGCTCATGTGAAACAGTTTGGGAAACCATCAAAATAATAGTCAATTTCCAATAGAAAAATCCATTGAAAATCACATATTTTTGATTGAAAATATAAGTTTCTAATGAATTCACTCTTGTCAGTAAAACCTTAGTTGAAAATACATTCCAACAACTCAATAATTTGTCAGAAAAGGGTTATGATAGATTTCCAATGAATTTTTATCACAAATCAATTTTGGATGAACAAATGGACTTCATTGTTGGAATATCTCATAGATTCCACCAAATTCCATGACAATATTAGAAATTTTAAATTTTCGACAATAAGAGTCTATTGGAAATTCACTAAAATTCATCATAAAAAATATTGCGTCCATTATGATGTCTCATGATGTTTTATATTGACCTTATTGATAAAAAATTTATCAAAAATCTATTGAAAACATGCATAAAATTAAAATAAAAAGTTAAAAGTGCTTATATATTCTAATTTTTAGACTTAAAATAATACTAAATAATAACCATGCAACTAATTCACAAGTGACTCTATTTTCATCACAAGAATTTCATAAGAAGTCCATACCATTAAAAAAATAGTTTTAAACAAGTATTTGATTGTAGAATTTCTAAAGATTCAACATTACATATAAATATTTACTAACTATAGTTAAAATACAAAATAACATTATACAAATAGAAAACTAAAAGAACAAACAAATAATTGGAAATATAAATAGAGAAATAATCATTGTTGGTATCCTCAACATCCCACCCTTCTCATCCTCTACAACTAGATATTTCCCTTTCCATATGTCTCAACACATGTTCTCCATTCTTGCTTCTATGGCAACCATCCGAACTTCCATCTGTGTAGTCATTTGAGCCTCCATATCCTCAACCATTTCACAACATGCCTTCTAACTAGTTTATCAATTGAATCATTGTAAAGAATAAACAACATACACCATAAGATAATCTTTGCGAGCTTAGGTCATATATTCTTTGTTTTTCTTATCTCCAATAGTTGCTCTCCTAAACCCTAAACTCTAACTAGTCAAACTATCTTGATGAATTGCCTGCACTAATAGAACTTTGACTTTGCAACTTCTTCAGCCTCATGTAATTATCCAAAAAATATATATAATATTATTTAAATAGAATATATTTTCAAAGGAATTATAATTCAAAAATAAAAAGTTTATTTATATAAGCTCTCTATGAACAAACATCAACCCACAGTTGATCTTTCTAGTGCTAATATGTTTTATTATGTAATTCTACAGCTATGGGCTCTCTTCCAAGGACTTATTCTTGTTAACATACTAATGAAATTAATAGATAATGCTTATAACTTTAATTAACAGTAGTTGTCAATGACTTACCAGTCTTCTCCTATACTCATTGTGAGGAAATAATCCTCCAGTATGTAGGGAGTTGTCCATTCCCCTACAATCAAATGAATGATTCTGTTTAGTCTGCTCTCTTTTTTGAGCATAATCTAAATAGCCCTAGGATCTACAAAGCTAAGCCCATACTTCTTCCCCAATCAAAAGAGGTCTCTATCTAAACTTGCATATATCTATAAACATATCACACAAATGGGCAGAGCTTTTTGACTCAAAATTCTTTCTAATATTCTGGCTATGTTTTGACATACACCAAAATTTTTTCTATTACATAAACCACATTAATAAAAATCAATTATATTATATAAGATTAAAGAACTAAGTTAATACATTAAATTCCCTGAATCACATATCGAGCACTTCTATTGGTACCTTCTTCCATGATACAAATAAAACATCAAATTTCTTTTTTATTATATATATTATTTTATATATTGCTTGTCTTGAAGGATTAAACCTACAAAAGAAACTTAATTTTAGCACCACATGAAACTAAAAATTGAAAGTAATGCATGCAAAATTATGTGTCTCCTTCAAGCTCAATATAAGTGTGTGGCGTATGTGTCTCTACTCCTCCATGTTCAGCGAGCATCAATGGAGTAGTTGGAAGTAGTGGTGGATGATGATAGCTGAGATCCTTATGGCCTATGTGTGAGTGAAACAGGTAGAATTGTGTGGTGTCAGTAAGTTTTAAAGAGTGATGGGTGTGTGTACGTGCATGTCTAACAAGCTGTGGTGGTGAAATAAAAATAGTGGTCATGGTAATGACAGTAGTGGTAGTCTAAACTGTAGGTCAAAAAATAGTCTCTTTCTTCCTCCTAAATATGCTCATAACTGATCTATGAGGGACATCATCACCACCACTCGATGCTATCTGTAACAAAAATAAAATTGTAATGATTAGATCATCAAGAAAAAAAGCAGATAAAGGTATTAAACTCAAGGAAGATAGTGAACACATAAATGTAGTGTTTAGTAGAAGTAGAAAAAAAGCACATTCCATATAGTGAACTTTTAAAAAGATAGTACATAAATACAATAACAACAAGAAGTAAAAAAAAGGTAGTGCATAAATACAACATATGAAAAAGTAAAAAAACCACATCTTAGGTTTTAAATAAATAAGAGGCAAAGCATAGTTTAACTAGTTGATATAAGAATTCAAAAGAATTTTCTACCTTCAACATATATATTAAGTTGTGCACTCTTATGAATCACTAAAAAATGAATTTAGAATCTCTGAATCATCTTCAATGTTTTTGTTTCATCGCCAAATCGAATAAATTTCTCATAATTATCACTAATATCTTATAAGTTCATTATTGGCTCAACATGATCAGTTAAGAGTCTAAAACTTATAATCTTCTCTTCTTGATGGGCAATTTTTAACTTTAAATTTTGCTCTGGCTTTATCTTAACTACCACTACCCAATCTAATTTTTTCTTTTATTCTTATATTTTAAATGAAACACTTGAGTGGCTTAATGCACAATATAAAAGGATTAAACTTAGTATATTTTCTGCCCAATCTTACTGTTGTTATACCATATGACTTATATGTTCTCGTTCCTCTATTAAGAACAGGATCAAAGCAATCCCATTTGAATAAAAATATATTTCTTTCATTCGATCCAAGATAGTGCAACTGCACTATCTCTTGTAGAACTCAATGGCAATCTCTCTCATCATCGAAATGTGTGTTACCTCTAATGCACACCCTAGAGTTATATATTTTTCTTCTCTCTACCCAAGAACTAGTATGGAATCTATAGACATTCATTTAAAATATTAGCTACATATCCATACCTTACATTGGTCCCTAGGCAAGGCTATGTAGGTCCTAGTTCTTTCCTTCATTACCCCGATCATGAACCTATTAAATAAAAATGCATGAGAAAGTGTAACTAGTTACTTTAACAAAAATTTGATTTGTCTTCAATCATCTTATTAATAATAGTAGCATTATCCAATTATAAGGAGTTTATGAGTAACCTAAACTTAATATTACAATTAATATGATCAAATAAACATCATATCTGAGCCACGACCAAAAAATTAGATATCTCTAAATTAATTATCTTGTTCAAATAAGAGTTAAACTTCATCATAATTGATAAGAATATTAAATATTACTGCCATGAGCTCTTTATCATTCAAATATCTTGAATTACTTTTACCAAATGTTTCTTTGAAATGTTGAATAATCAAGATCACATTTTGTGATGCTCTAGAACTTTCAGCATCATCCTTTTGTGCATGTGGCTCAAAGTAGTATAAGAGGAATTTGTAGTCTCTTGAGCCAAGTAAGCTTCACATATTAAGCTTTTAAGGTATACTTTATTCTTCATAATTTTCTTTGATTTATCTCAAAATATACATCAATTTTATAATAAAAGTTTGACTATAAAAACATTTGATTAATATAATTAAGCATTAGATATGGATACTTCACAAAAGGTACATCCACTGATACTTCACTAGACCTCCAACTTTGCTTCATATGACAAATGTATTGATAAGTGCTCCATAAAAAAGAGAGGAAAGTATCCTCTGAAGCTTGAATGATATGTGAGGAATATTGGTTTTAATTTACCTAAAAGCATCAATATTTAATCAAGCTAAATAATATTTTTTGAAGAATAGGCTAAACATAATCAAAGAATTTAATATTGAATCATGTAAGGCACTAAATACAACTAGCAAAAAACATTGCAAGAAAATATGTTAGTTATAGCTTTTCATTCCAAATGTTTTTTCTATTCTCAAATCAATGCGCCTAATTAAATTAGATGCATACTCATTTGGCAACTTCAGTGACTGTACCACTCATAAACTATTCTTCAGTTATCGAAGGTGATCCAGTACTTAGATTTAAATTTCAAAAAAAATTCACCCATTGTCTTCTTTAGCTCTAACTCTCATCTTATATAATATTTTTTTTTATCTCTAATCTAGTGTGGCACATTATCTTTATTTTTTCTCTTAACATTATTACAATGTTGAATATATTGCCAAAGAATATTTTTTTCTATATGTATGGCATCAAGATTATGCCAAATCAAACTGGTCTTCCAATAGAGTAAATCTTATAAAACACATCTTTTGGTCCAATTATGATTTATACCATAACCATAAATACGAGTGTTAAATAACATTTAGGAATAATTATTGTTAGAATCAAGCTAATGATTAGTCATAAGTCATCCCCCCCTAAATATTAGTGGAGGTTTTGACTTCTCAAACCTATTTTTGATAAATGTATCTTTATTTCTTCTAAATAACTGACCAACAAATAGAAATATAAAATGACAATCAAATCAAGAATTTTTTTTATCATTTTTTAGAGTAAACACCTTTGATAAATCCATGCAGTATAGATATGTCAACTTTCCAATGGTGCTCCACCCAATTAACATTCTATACATTGGAAAGTCATTGATAGTTCACATAACTATGACACAACAGTCGATCTTTTTTAAGCCCAAACTTAACTTTGGCAGTACTTTCATTGTTCTGTATAAGTCCTTCGAAATTATGCTTTTTTATGGATTAGTCTCTTTAAGTATCCCTACAAATTAGTTAGAATATTCACACAACATATTATATTTAATTTTTATGCTTATTATTCTTATAGCCACATATAGCTCAGTGTGGTTCATGCAACTTTCTCATAGTGGTTATTGTGCAACATGTAACAAGTCATAGAATTTTTGAGCTTCTTTGTTTGGTGGTTCCTCTTCTATTACTTTAGAAAACTAAACTCTTATTGAAACAAAGACTATTTTTTCATAACCTCTTGAGTCATATTCAGTTGAAGGTGCATAACTCGTTAAGACATCAATATCAATATTTGATTTATTCTTATCATGTGAAGTCCAGAACCAATAATTTAGTTAAAAACCCTTATGATACAAGTCTAATTTGACTTCGTCTAGCATTAAGTTGGCCTTATTTTTGTGCCTCACAAATGGACATTAAAACTTTCCATCTAAAAAATAAACAAGAAGTTAAGATGCCACATGCATGAGTGCTCAACATCATTCAAGAATTTATTAGTTAATTTTTTCCTTCCTGAACATAACCTGTTATTGTACATCCATGATCATTTACTACATATATCTATATATTATATGAATTAATAAATGTGAGAAAGAGATTCTTGTGTTATATAAATTATATAATTAATCATTACTAAATAACAAAAGCTCATTATGACATTAGTGCTTAAGTGTAAATTCTATTCACTTGTAAAAATTCGATATGATACACTAAAGGGCTATTTGGAATCAATTTTATTTTTTGTTTTTTGTTTTTTGTTTTTGTTTTTATGTTTTTTTTTAAATATATTTTTTTAGATTGTTTTTATATAGTTTTATTTTTTATTTTCAATAACAAATAATGTTATTTTTAAAAACACTCAAAACATCTAAAAGATGTTTAGAGTGTTTTTAAAAATAACAAATACAATCAAATAAATGTTTTTAAGCAAAACATTATACAAAACAAAATAAAAAATAAAAATAATCCCAAATGACCTCTAAGCTTACAAGTATGTGGTGTTTATTTTTGGATGTGGGTGGACACTACACAGATTGTACAGGTGAAGTGATTGGGTACGATATTGAGGTATGATGTACTATCTCGAAATATATGGATATTACTCTACAATAGACTTAATCACCTAATAAGGACTCCTAAGGCATGATGAGTCTTCAAACATATCAGAGATTTTTTTCCTGCTTTATATGGAAAGATAAAGTAAGGTTTATATTAAGCCGAGTTCTTAAGTTTCCTGTGGAGACAAGCCTCCATAGTTAATTAGATCATAAGGAATGAGATTTCTTAAGAATACTGATGAATAAAGTAGACAATTATTATCTCTAAAGATTTCAATATTAGACTATTAAAGGATTGGTTATGTTTGGAAGATCAAGTGGGAGAGACCAAGTGGAAGATTTATTTTTGGAATCCAAAGGGAGGAAGTAGGAAATGGTCATAATATTAGGAAGCCTAGTGGGCATTCTAATCTATCATATGGTGAGGCTTTATATATTCAACGGTGAAGAGATTTTATTCATTTGAGTTAAATTTTTATTAGATTGTTAGGGCTTATAGTACCAACACAAGGTTGTGAAAATGCCTAAGATGTGAGGATTTATGCTTGTAGCCTGAAAGAAATAGCTACCTTGGATCCTAAATCTAGGGAGCTTTAGTACAAGCTAAAGTATGGCCTAAATCTAAGCGACAAGTGGACATAACGGTTTATCTCCATAAGAGAGAATAAAATTATATGACTTCTGAACTTACAACCGCCTAGAGTGGTCATCAGCTAACACATCCTTTGTTTTAAATCCATGTAGTCCAATCTTATGAATTTACAAGATGATTAGGCTTGTTATTTAATTTGAAAGAAACTAAAGTCCTATACCCACTCTCTAAGAGACTAGAGCATTAGTGATATGAGCATATGACTTAATCTACAAGTGCAAAAATCTATTCAAACTTTATTTCATTTTTGAACTCAGTAGTTTAGACAAAAGCTTTATTATTTCTTTATGCTTAAATGCACGAAGAAAATGATTATTGGCTAAATCAAAAGAGAGAGAGTGAAGCTCCGTTGTCAGGGGTTGTTCTCAGGTCAAGCGGTCCTTATTGTGTAAGGATGGAGGCCCTCATTTTTGCAAGAGTGATAGAAGATGCATGCATGATGTGAGACATACAACATTCTGCTAAGAGGTTGCTAAATCTTTTAATTATCTTATTTACAGCCTAGATTTTATGATGAGATTATGAGTTGTTTTAAAACTTAATTATGAGTGATTAGTTTGGTAGAAAAAAATTTTTATCCTAAGAGTCTATTGCATCCAGGCCATACATTAAAGCATCAATCATTAAGAAACTAAAGAAAGCATGCCATTTCTAATGTGCAAGTTTAAAAAAAATCATCAAACAATTTATAATCTAACATAAAAGAATAATAGAAAATATAACCCAAAAAAGAGAAAAAAAAATGGGTAAAGCTCTAAGATATATAACCAAGAATATGAAAGAATAATTATAATTAGAATGAATACATGATATGGGGGTCTTCATTCTTCACATCTTCATATCTTCATATCTTCTCTCTTTGATTTGACTTGTGCTCCAAAAGCATCACAAGGAATCCTAGGACTAAGCCTTCTAGTTACTACTCATCCTAACTCCCCCATCATACTAATCCTAATCCCTATTGAAAAAATTACATTCATATTAGAAAAGTAAATCTAACTCACCTGCAAAACATAGGTTAGCTAAACATACATATAATCCCAAGCAATTATATATATATATATATATATATGGACTTAACACCCTGCACATAAGTAGCCAAGCCCACCTGTCCTAACTTGGGTTATGCTTCGGGGTTCAAGCAACCTGCAAAGATAGCATTTATAGCTATTTTTTAAGCATCCCCTATAGAAAGTATGATTAGGCTAGGAGCATCTAGTCTACAAAACATATACCCTAACATCCAGTCTAAAATATTACATCACAAAATAAAGCATACATCACACATACACCATCCTAACTTAGGACTAGAAGTAGTGGCTTAATTCTAATGTATGTGCTAAGACTTTGTGTAGTATGTATTAACCAAGCATTAGAGTTATGATTTTCTAATAATGGAAGAATTCAATTTATCATAAAGGTTGGTTTCATTCTAAGTTGTTTAGTTGGTTTATATATTTTAATTTATATTTTGTTTTGTTTTATTTCACTTACACTTAGCATCTAAATGTTATAAAGAGAGGAAAGAGGATTACCCTCCTTCATCCCTACCTTAAGACACTTTCTAAAGCACATTTTGTTGGCTTAGTTCTTTTTAGTGAATGACTTATTAAATACTTTTAACAATCCTAAGTTTATATTGACTTTAAATAACCCTACTCAACATAAAAGTCATCTTAAGGTTAATGTAGTTGGATTACTACCACATGAAATATACTAGGACATTTTTTTCCATCACATGTAATATGCATATGACTTAGTACTCAACATATCTATACATACAAGATATTTTAGCACACTTTAATGATGAAAGCATGCATTTTGAATGTTTCATTTGATTGAATTATTTAATATTTGTGAATTAAAGCTTCCAAATTCTTATACAAAAATACATATTAATGAAATCAAATAAGTATGATCGTTGTTAACCAGAGAAGTGAGGTAATCAAATGACCTCCTTGGGGCTACTTAAAGCCTTGTATTTCCGAGATGTTCATACTATATGCTTATTAACATTCAAATACATGTAAATTCATATACGAATCAAAAGAAATAGACCAATATATTTACATATAATATAGTTCACTGACTTAAATGATTTTAGATGCATGTATTCTTTAATAACAAAAAGGGGATTTTTTATCTTTTAATTAAGCACACAAACACATATATAAAAGATGTAAGCAAGTACGTACCATTGTTAACCAGGAAAGTGAGGTGATCAAATGACCTTTCTGGGGCTACTTAAAGTCTCATATTCCCAGAATATCCAGACTGAACACTTGATATTTTAAATAAATATGAATATATACATAACTATAAGGATGAAAATCATGCAAAAATTGTATTTTCTTTAGTTGAATTATTTAGGTATATAAATTAAAGTTATATCCAAATTTTAATACCAAAATACATAATAAAAATATGCCATTATTAAACTAGGGAAGTGAGGTAATCAAATGACCTCCTTGGAGCTACTTAAAGCCTCGTATTCCTGGGATGTCTAGACTATATACCCATTATTGTTCAAACTTATGTAAATCTATATATGAATCATAAGAAAGAGAGCTTCATTTCACATACTCAAGAAATAAACACATGCAAATCCTATATGTATTCATAACTATCATCACTCCACATGTTATTATCAATTTATAAATTTTGGAAAATAGATTCAAATTTATTAGTGATAATAGTCACACATATAATTAAATTAAGTCAATACATGTAAGTTTGCATAAATGAATCTATTTGATTCATTTACACTTGAAAACATAAATGCATGAAAACATATGGCATACAACATTTAAAGTGGTTGGAAAGGAATAACTAAATATAAACACATGGTTTATTCAACCAAATTAATTTGTAAGGACAATCACATTAAATAAAATTATTTAAAGAAAATCAAACTTATTATCAATTTGATTCTTGGATTTTGATTAATTTGAAAGAAGAGGAGATCTGCTTGTCATTTTAATCTCATTCTCATGTTGGTGAACTTAATTGGTTTAAGAAAGGTAATTAAGTTGATTTTATGAATTAATTAAGTTGGATCCTTAATTAAATCAATTAATTGCCTTATCTATGCTTCTTTAATTTGATAAACCACTTAATTGTGAGCCATAAATGACATAAACATTTGAGAAAGTAAAACTGTAATGCTCTTAAAAGGACCTAATGCAAATAGCTCATAATTAAGGGTTAATTAAGTTAAAGAACCTAATTAAGTATTTTCATGATTTTCCTACACTTATGGGCTAATCATGATTTCCTTAAGAGTCTTTATATTATTAAAGATGAACCATTAATCTCATTGTTAAATATCTGATATGATTATGATTTCAATTTGATTAATTAAGCCACTTAATCGATTAATTAAACTCGTAATTAATTTCAATATTAATTAACCCTCTTTAAAATGAAGTGGACTTGGGAAAAGAGATTAGGAAAAGAATCCTAATCCCACTCCCTCATCCATTCACAATAAAATAGTGATTAGTAAGTTTAATTAATTAAATCTTGATGTTTAAACCATTAATTAATCATTAAGTTAATTAGTGAGGTAATTAATTCTAAAATAGTCAATTTTCCTAATTGCTTAAATAATAAATTCTAAGAAATTCATGGGAGACAGAAGTCATCTCATTAAATTAACTAACAAAGTTTAAAACTAATTGCTCAAGTAATCAGGGCTTAATTAAGCTAATTAAATTTATACTTAAACATAAATTAAGCCTTGATTACTGTTCAAAATTAATTAAAATTAATGTTAATTTATTCTCTTTGTTTTGCCTTTAAAATGAGTATTTATTTATATTTTTTGAATTTTTCTATAATTTGTTATGATTTTTCAAAATTTCAGTGATTAAAATAATTAATTAATCCTTAATTAAGCATAATCCTGTCAGTACTATGTGGATCACTAATGTTGTGCATTTTTCACATGGCATGGATAGGTTACCTAAGCGTCCGGAACGACGATGGATGCAATTTCATCCTACCGATGCATAGAAATGATAGAGATTAAACTCACGGTTCTTAAGGAATTATTTATATCAAATCTAGTGGATTAATCATAGTCATCCGTTCTAAATTATGCAGAATAGATGACGGGTGATCTATCGTCCCCCGAGCAATGGGAGATGGACACTGTCCGTCTTCTTTCACCCAATTCGAGCTCACCGGAACTCGGATTGGCACGTGATTGAACCCACACCATTGTGAGGAGGATCCCAAGGGATCTACTAGTCGGATTCACATGATATATAAGTTTTCTTCAAAAGTCCTAGAAAAAATTGCTAATTGCTTGGTTTGAAGGATGTACCTCGTCGGAGCTCAAGACCAGCGATGCAACGCTTGAGGTAGATTTTCCTAGACAAGATGAAGCCCTATTGAAAAGCTCATGTGGTAATTCCTCGTCGTTCGCTCTGTGGACAAAGGACCATCACTTTGCAAGTCGATGTTGATCGAAGTGGTGCTTCCGGTGGTCAAAGGGCTCGGGAGATGATTCGTTTCACCTCAACGGAGCTTGGTGAACGTGTGGGTGAAGTTAATTTGAATTGGGCTGAGGTTTGAGGAAGTTGGACGAGAGGTAGCCTTCCCAATTTTGAGTCGAGGTTTTTGACGTCGGGAAGGCTTGGGGAGCTGTGAATTCACTCTGGAGATTTCGAAAATCACCTAGGAAGCTTTCTGAGAGTGAGTATGTGAGAATTCAGCCTAAAGGAGGGGACTATACCCGCTCCTCCCTTGGATCGAACGACTCAGACTCAATCCCTAGTTTTTCGCTGCCCAACCACCGTAGGGTGCCGGAAAGGTCAAGGTCAAGCTGAGGTGGCTCGATTTGGTTGTCCAAGAGCTTGGCTTGGTGGCTCAAGGCAATCTCTTATCCCTTAGGTTCGATCAATGTGGGGAGGTGAGTTAACTCACCTCCCCTTGGTCCATGGCTGACCTAGCCCACTTGGGTCGAGTTAGCTAAATAGGTGAGGTGCTATTTTGGGTATGGGGTGGCTGTTAAGGAGAAAAAGGGAAAGTTGACTTTCCAATTTAGGTTTGATCCCATGTGGAGAGGTTTATCCAATGGGTAATTGGTTGGATCAACCTCATTTTGGGTTGAGTTTATTTTAGGCTGACCCAAGGTTAGCCTAGAATGGGTCAAGTCAAATTTCATTGGGTTTGGGATTGGTTTGAGTGGGCTTGGCTCAATTTGAACCATGTAGGTCAAATTAGGCTTAGTTCGGTTAAGTTGACCAATTGGTCAAATTGGGTCAAACCAAGGCTTTGGTTAAGTTCAAATGATGATTTAAAGTATTTTGGATCAATTGGTTTGAGTCAATTTTTCTTCGATTTGGATTTGACCCATTTGAAGTCATATGAGTCAAATAGGTCAAGTTGACCAATTTGACGGCTTGGGTTAGGAATTTGTTTAGGTATGATTGATCAATTGAAGGTGATTGTAGGCTTCAATTTTAATTAATTTAGATTTGGATTTGGATTTGATTTAAACAAATTTGACCTTTTAGGTCAATTTCAGCTAAATGGGTCAATTGGATTTAATTGGGGCTTTGGTCAAGTTCAACAATTAATTTGGAATGAACTTGAGCCATTGGTTGCAATCAATTTGGGTTAGATCTTGATTTGACCCAATTTGGTCTTTTAGGTCAAATTAGGTCAACTTGGGTTGAAGGGCCAATTGGGTTATGTTTGGCTCAATTGATGGTCAAGTCATATTCAAGGGTTGATTTTAGGTTGATGTGAATCATACATTTCAATTAATTTGGGGGATTTGGCTTTGAATTAGGTTAAGTTGTCAAATTATGAAGTTGACTTTTGACCTAATTGATGACAATTGATCAATCAATGATGATTGATAATCACCATAGGAGATTTTGGTAGGTTTGGTTCAACCCAATTTGGGTATGATTGAAATTTGGTTCAAATAGGTCAAATTGGTCACTTTGGGTCAAGTGGACCAATTAGGCTAATTGAGTCGATTTTGGGTTGAATTCAGTTTGGTTGGATTTATATATGGATTTAGGAGAGATTTATAGCTTTGATTGTAATTGATTTGGGTTGAAATGGATTTTGGATCACTTGGGTATTTTGGGTGAGATGGGTTTGGTTAGGTTTGATTTAAATTGATTTTGGCTTAGGTGATTTGATTGTAGATTTCATTTATATTTGAAATGATGATTGGGGAAATAATTGATTCATAAGAAAATCAATTGAGTTTGATTTGGATTGAAGAAAAATTGGCTAAGTTCATGGGATTGAGTCATGTGGCTTAAGAAGGATTGATCTGATTTGGTTTGGTTTGGTTGATTTGACTTTGAATGTGGATTTGATTTGGGTTTGGGGACGATGATTGAAGAATTAAGTTAATTTTGGGAAAAGCAATTGAATTTGGTTTAAATTGAAGGAATTTGGCCAAGTTCATGAGATTGAGTTATAGGACATAGGTTTGGGTTAATTTAATTTGATTTGGTTGATTTGAATTTGAATTGTAAATTTGATTTGGATTTGGGATGTATTGAGTTTGGGGTTTAGCTTAGCTCAAGAAGGTAAGTATAGATTTGGTTAGGTTATAGGCTAGGTAAGTTTCCTTAATCCCAAGGCATACCCGAATCATATGATTAACCCTTCTAAGTCTCTAAGCTTAGGTTAAGTGTTCACCTAATTGCAAGAAGTGTCGTATGGTTAAGGAGAATCTAATGTCTAGAAAACTCTTAAATATAAGATGGGAAGATTGAGTACTCACTCCAAAAGTGAGGTCAACAAAATAGCTCACTTGCAAAGAACGCTCTACTAGAAGGCCATAAGTGTCTAATAGCTCCTAAACTAATTTAGATCTCTAGTGTGTATGAATCAACCATCAACCAAGCATAAGGCTATTCGAAGGGATCGAAGGGGAATGAGAAAATTTTAAATATCCCATTTCTCTTAAACTAATTGAGATTCTTAATGTGTGATATTCGATATATTTGATATAGCTGTAATTTTATTTGATATAATGCAATATTTGATATAGCCATAATTTTATAAGATTATAAATTTATTTATTTTACTTAATTTACAAAAGTCGCCATAGTAGCCTATAATAGCATAATTATGGTTTTTATGAAATTCGAAATAATAAAAATAATAAAAGAAGACCATAAGTGTTTGATAGCTCCTAAACTAATTTAGATCCCTAGTGTGCATGATTGAGCCAACAACTAAGTGTAAGGCTATTCGATAGGATCTAGGAAAAATGAGAAGACTTTAAATACCATATTGCTCTTAAACTAATTGAGATTCTTAACGTGCGATATTCATTCGATAGAGCTTTAATTTTATTTGATATAACCATAATTTTATAATATTGTTATTTTTTTACTTACTTTACCAAAGTCATCATAGAAGCCTATAATAGCAAAAATGTATTTTTGTATGAAATACTAAATAATATTGATATGGCTCTCAAAATACCACCAGTCAAAGCACAAATCTTGATGTCGAAAGCGATATGATTTTGAGTCAAAACCGATCGAGATCAAGCACTTGAAATATCATTGGAATCTTTGAGACATCAATTAAATCTCAAAATAGCTCTCAAATATGGAGTGTTTATAGTCAAATCAAGCATCTCGACGACACCGCGAGCCTAAGATCTCATAATTACCTCATTTGGGCATCCAAATGCTAAAAATACATCAAATGATCGAAGGAATCATCCTGAGCCGTCCGATCAAGGGGAGTGGTACGGGCTTTACATGAATTTACAAGAATGCCTCTCCTCCCATCTATAAATAGACATTCATTCCTCACATGAAGGGGGAGGCCAAGGCTAAGTGAAGTGAAGTGAAGTGAACTGAAGAAGAAGAGGAGCTGAAACAATGGAAGAAGAGGAGGTGCCCGAGCAAGGAAGAAGAGGAGGTGCCCGAGCAAGGAAGAAGAGGAGGTGCCCGAGCAAGGAAGAAGAGGAAGAGCCCAAGCAAGGAAGAAGAGGAAGATCCCGAGCAAGGAGGAAGAAGAAGCTCTGAAGCTTGAAGGTCCTCCAAGCAAGGTCACACCCCTACTCGACGGTCATCAACCACCATCACCGGCCACCTTCCACCCCTGCTCGACGGTCATCAACCACCATCACCGGCCACCTTCATCGCTAATTGTCCCTGCATCTCCACCTACTACCAGCAACCATTACAACCTGATCGTTGTTACATAGCTATTTTTCCTCTTTCATATGCAATTCTGTAATCTTGTATCAGGAAGACTTTGTACTCTGAAACAGATACATAGTGGAAGCTTTTATCCAGCCGTTTTTTTCCTCTCTTCGAGGTTTTCCACGTTAAAATTGAGTGTCTCCTCTTTTAATTACCTATGTGTGTTTTGGACTAATCGACAAGGCTAAGTAAAATTTCACTCTACTGCGGTTTTCTAGCACGCAGCTTATGCCTCTTTGGGATGCTGATTCCCATTATTTCATCTTGTATGACAACCAAGTTTCTCAACAAGATCAAAACCACCATCGAGGTGGATCATTGCAAGCTTTTAAAGAGCGCAAGCGAAGAATGAAGATTCATCAAACTTTGTTCCTTCAGATTCTATCGGGAACTGGGGGGCAACTCTTAATCTCAAAAGATAAGCAAGTCAATAACACCAACGAAAAGGCAAAGATCAATAGTCAACTCGCTACAAGCTCATACAAATATTGACCTCTTCCATACGGGTTAACGCCATCGGTAAACACGACTAACAACCCAATAGGTCAAACGCCTCTGAACTTCGAGACCTCTTCCATAGCGTTAACGCCATCAAGTAAACACTCGACTAACAACCCAGGGATAGGTCAAAACGCGTCCTTGGTGGACTTCCGACCTCTTCCATACGGGTTAACGCCAGTAAACACTCGACAAACAACCCGTGATAGGTCAAAACGCCCTTGGTGGACTTCTTGCGATCTCTTCCATACGGGTTAGCACGTCGCCGAGCAAAAGCTCGACAAACAACCCGTGAAAGGTCAAACGGTGGACTTCTTGTGATCTCTTCCATACGGGTTAATGTCATCGAGCAAAAGCTCTGACAAACAACCCAGGAAAGGTCAAAACGTCCTTAGTGGACATCCCACGGCCTCTTCCATATGGGTTAATGTCATCGAGCAAAACTTCGACAAACAACCTGTGAAGGTCAAAAGGTCCTTGGTGGACTTCCCACGGCCTCTTCCATACAAGCAAGTTGACGACATCAATTATCAACTTTTGAACCATCCATTGAAGTTTCAAGAAATCCTATTCCCACAAGAAGTAGGGACTACGGACCGCGTTGGTCACGCCCACTACCGCGTCACCCACCACATTCGCCGCTGCCGACTATCGTTATCGGTTACCGGCCATCGAGAATTTTGCGGTATCGCTTCGACCATTTTCGCCGTCATCCAGCCAACTACCAGCATCGACACGCCGACGGTACCCGCCGCGACGCTTCAGCAATCTGGCGGTCATCTCCGGTCACTACTAACGCTGCTTCATTATCCCTTTATCGACGTATTTGTTACAGAACTGTCTACCAACTACCGAAGGCCAATTATCGCCAATCAATCTCCGTCATCTCTCCGAAGGTCACCACCATCGCTCGTCGGTCATCCCAACTACGACGCTGCCACTGAATTATCGTTGCGCGTTGCCGCTGACCACCCGCTGGCCGCCATCCGCTATATAATCGGTCACCGCTGCGACACTGCTGCTGATTATCGCCGACCATCGCCGTAATCGCCGGTCACCACCATCTCGCCGGTCATCTCGCCACTACCGACGCTGCCGCCATTATCGACTACCGCCGCGCTGCCGCTGACGGTGGTGGATTCTCACGACCTCTTCCATACGCGGTTAATGTCAGTAAAACTCGACTAACAACCTGGATAGTCAAAACGCCCTTGGTGGACTTCCTGACTCTTCCATACGCAATGTCATCGAGCAAAACTTCGACAAACAACCTGTGAAAGGTCAAAGGTCCTTCATAATTCCCCTTCCATACAGTTAACGCCATCGAGTCACACTCGACAAACAACCTCGGATAGGTCAAAGATCCCGTCCGCCAACCACTGCCGCTAATTGCTTGCCGCTGAACCCGTCGCTAACCCACTGCCGCCGTCACCGCCAATCAATCGCCGCCGACCATCGCCGATAATCTCCGTCGGTCATCTTCGGCAACCTCCGCCGGTCACCACCATCGTCGCCGGTCATCCCCGTCTGACTACCGACGCTAGTCGCCACTGTCGACTACCGTGCCGCTACGTTTGCCACCGCCACGACCATTGCCGGCAATCTCCACCGGTCACCACCATCGCTGGTTATCCTCACCGACCACCATCGCCGGCCGCCATCGTCGAGCATTGCCGTCAACCCCAGTCTCCGGTTATCGTCTCCTTGATCACCTCCAATCCCGGACGGTCCAACGAGGTTGGTAAACCGGAACGTATACCTTTGATCGCCTCCCCGGACGGTCAAAGACCGGAACACGACGTATACCATGGGCCTTGATCGCCTCCTAACCCGGACGGTCCGACGAGGCTGGTAAACCGGAACCACGACGTATACCGTGGCTGGATCGCTTCTAACCCGACGGTCCGACGAGGCCGCGAAAACGAGCGGTAACCGGAATCACGACGATGTACCGTGGCCTTGATCGCCTCTAACCCAGACGGTCCGACGAGGCCTAATCGGACGAAGGTAACCGGAACCACGACGTATATACCGCGCAACCCAAAGGTCCGACGAGGCCGAACCGATGATCAGAACTGAACCACGACGAATGTATCGTGGGCCTTGATCGCCTCTAACCCGGACGGTCGACGAGGCGAATCGACGAGGTCGAATCGGAACCACGTATGTACCGTGATCGCCCCTAACCTGACGAAGGCAAGAACCGGACGAGTCAGAAACGTAACCACGACGTATGCATGGCCTCCTGACGCTTCCTAACCCAGATGTATCGACGAGGCCAGTAAACCGGACGAGGCTGGTAAACCGGAACCACAACGTATGTACCGTGGGCCTTGATCGCCTCCTAACCTAGACGGACCGACGGTCCGAACCGACGAGGTCGGAACCGAATCACGCGATATATGTACCGGCCTTGATCGCCTCTAACCGGACGGTCCGACGAGGCAAGTAATCGGACGAGGTCGAAAACCGGAACCACGATATGGGCGATCGCCTCTAACCCGACGGTCCGACGAGGCAAGAACCGGACGAAAACCGAACCACGACGATATACCGTGGGCCTTGACGCCTAACCCGACGGTCCGACGAGGCCAAACGGACGAGGTAAACCGAACCACGACGTATGTATCAGGTGACGCTTCCCAACCCTCCTCCGACGAGCCGGACGGCCGGAAACCGTAACCACGATGTATGTGGGCCTTGATCGCCCTAACGACGGACCGAGCCGCGAACCGGACGAGGAAACGAACCACGACGTACCGGTTTTGATCGCCTTCTTGATCGCCTTCCAGGACCTCACTCAAGAAGAAAGGAGAGGGAAAGGTGTGCCTCTCCCTCTCACTCTGTATTTAGCCCACAAGGACAAAAGAGTAAAACCCTCAAAAAAATGGCTAAAACTCTGCTCGGTAGCGGGCTGCCATGGGTTCATGAAGGCACGATGGCTCAGCGCCTGCTCGCCGGAGGTGTGTCGTGGCGACGGACCGTCAGCGACCCGCCGACCCGGACCGTCAGCGACCCGAACCATCGCGACGCTACGACCAACGGAAGAACCGTCAGCAACGACAACAGCGAACCAACCCGGAATTAATGACGGAACGGCCAGCGACACGCGAATTGTCACAGACAGCTACGCCGGACGCTTCGAAGGGCCAAGGCTACGGCGCTGACGGCGCGGGCACGCGTGCCGCGAAACGGCACCGACGCGCGGCCAGTCCCCGGAAACGCCTGAAAATTTCTGTAAATATCCAAATAGATCCGTAACCTCAAAATCTCATGCCTATGGCTACACATCTACTTCTATAATCATAATATTGTATTTTTATGATGATTTATTCTCTCAAAATATATGATTCATGGGCCGACGCTGAAGAACTTCGTTATTTTCGAGCATTTTTATATATTTTTGGATGATTAAGCTAATGTCATCCAAAAATAGGGGGCAACTGATATGGCTCTCAAAATGCCACTAGTCAAAGCGATATGATTTTGAGTCAAAACCGATCGAGATCAAGCACTTGAAATATCATTGGAATCTTTGGGACATCAATTAAATCTCAAAAAAGCTCTCAAATATGGAGTATTTATAGTCAAATTGAGCGTCTCGACGAGCCGGATCTAACGAGCCTAAGATCTCATAATTCCGACTTTATTTGGGCATCCAAATGCTCAAAATACATCAAATGATCGAAGGAATCATCCTGAGCCGTCCGATCGAGGGGAGGCTTTACATGAATTTACAAGAATGCCCCTCCTCCCATCTATAAATAGACATTCATTCCTCACATGAAGGGGGAGGCCAAGGCCAAGTGAAGTGAAGTGAAGTGAAGTGAAGAAGAAGAGGAGCTGAAATAATGGAAGAAGAGGAGGTGCCCGAGCAAGGAAGAAGAGGAGGTGCCCGAGCAAGGAAGAAGAGGAAGAGCCAGAGCAAGGAGGAAGAAGAAGCTCTGAAGCTTGAAGGTCCTCCAAGCAAGGTCGCACCCCTACTCGACGGTCATCAACCACCATCACCGGCCACCTTCCACCCCTGCTCGACGGTCATCAACCACCATCACCGGCCACCTTCATCGCTAATTGTCTCCTCGATTCCACCTACTACAAAGAACCATTACAACCGATCGTTGTTACATATGTTTTCCTCTTTCATATGCTCAGTAATCTTGTATCGGAAGACTTTATACTCAAAGCATAATATAGTGGAAGCTTTCTTGGGTTAGGCCTGGTTTTCCCTCTTCGAGGTTTTAACGTTAAAATTAATCTGCTCGCTTCTTTAATTACTGTGTGTTTGGACTAATCGACAAGGCTTAAAATTTCACTCTACGTGGTTTTCTAGACGAACAAATATAAACAGTAATACATTTATATACTCATATAAAATTTTAAAAATGATAAAAAAATCTTAACATATTAAAATTATTTTAAAATATATCACCCAAAAATCCTATTTAACAAAAATGTAAATCCTAAGCTAAAGAATCTTACACTAAACTCTAAACAACAAGAAATATATGATGAAATTCATGAATTTGAAGAAATTTTTAATAAATTTTAAGCTATAAATTAAAAATATTCTCAAAAAAAATCAAATAATACATATTCCACAAAAATGAACAAATGAAATCACAAATAAATTATTGTAGAAGGTAGAGAAAGTGATTTACCTCGGATTCCACAGAGAAATTGGTAAAAATTGGCATGTTTCAGAATTAATCTCGCATGCTCTAGCCTCACCGTCGCTGCCGTCTGAGAGAAACAGAGAAAGAAAGGAGGAGAAAATACTGAGGTGGTCAACAGTTCAAATAGCATTGTTAATTAATGAGTATAATCTAAGATAAACTTGTATATACTATCTAACATATATTTGATTATAAGTTTTAAAAAAAGATATAGATTTAAAATTTTTGTTATCAATTATTATATAAATAATAAGATAATATTATAAAAGTTGGAAATATTATTTTATTACAAAATCAATAAAAAATCTTATAATTTTGAGTTTAGGTCAACATTTTTAGAATTTTTTTATCCAATATGATCAGATTGAATATAATTTATTTAAATAAAAAATAGATTCTAAATCAGTGAGCTCATATGATTTCTTATATTACAAGAGAATTTTGTATTAAGAAAGTTCTTGATTAAAATTGTGACAATCATTCTTATGATTTCAAAGTTTATATTAAGGATTTGATTTCAGAATTTAAAATAAAGAGTAGTGTTTAATGAACATTTATGTACCACTTGTAGGAAATATATGTCGATGAATTTACAAGAATTTTAGGGATTATTTGAACTAATTTTGGCTAGACTTTTGAGACGAGAAAAGAGGTGGGGGCCTGGATAAATTAGAGATTAAAAAAAATATCTCAATTTTTTTAGTTGCATTTTTTTTTTTAAACTTTTGCAATAAATATTTTCTTTTTCTAGTGTGTTCTACACTCCCTTTCTAAGGGTTAGATGTAGTTAAATATTGGATATTTTTTATTCAGATTTATATTTCTATCTATTTTTATTGCTCTTCTTATTGCTTGGCTAATAATTGTCATATAAGAACTTTTTTTCTTTTTAAATCCTAAGATGACAAAAAAACTTGTCATGGATTAAATACCATAGCTAATAGTAAGATAGGGATATTTTGTATTATGATTATATAAAATTTAAGAGCCATATTTTGTTATTGTTTTTTGGGGTTGAAAATAAGTTGTTTGGTAAATTAGTTTATAAAGATTAAGTTTAAATTATCAAAATATTCTCTATTAAATTTTAAGCTCATTAATGAGTCAAATAAAAATATTATTTAATAAAGAATATTTGATAAAACTTAACCAAGAGCTATTTATTGTTGAAACAAAGTCTTAATTGATTCATACTATCCCATAGGAATTTTTGTAACTAATATTCAAATTGTTTTCTTAATTAAGAAATTCTAAAATTTTCAATATAAATTATTTTTTATTAATTTATCTTTGATATAATAAAAATGATTCCATATAGAATGATATCTTTTCTCATAATTTTATTACGTATTTGATTACATATTCTTACATTTATAAATTTTTTATTCAATAAGTTTTTAGTGTAAACTATATGGAATTGATTTATTATTGACATTGATAACACATTAAAGTTAGCATTAATTTAAATTAGTTTTAGCTTTACTTAGTTCATTTTTATTTTTTATTATATGAGAGTGTTCTATAGTGTATGAGTTGTTTTAATGATAAAAAAATTTAAAATTTAAAAAAAAAATTATTAATTTATTTTTGATATTATAAAAATGATTTTGTATAGAATGATATATGTTCTCATAATTTTATTACTCATTTGATTACATATTCTTACATTTATCAATTTTATACTTAATAAATTTTTAGTGTCATTTATATGGAATTGATTTATTATTGACATTGATACCACATTAAATTTAGCATTAATTTTAAGATTGAAAGAATCTATTTAAACCATTTGAAGGAACATAGAAGAGTTATATTTTTATTTTATGTACTATATATAAATAATAATAAATCATGCATATGTGAATATTCTCTTCCAACTATGATTAAAATCTTATAAACTATTGTTAAGTCTAAATTCAAGCAAATACTTTTATGATCAAATCCCTCATATAGTAGATGCTTAGTGTCTGCAACATAAAATTTAATATCACATCTTACAGTCATCATAATTACCATAATAAGTAAATTTGTTGACACTTGAGTTGTCATTGCACCACTAACATAGAATATTCTATTCAATACCATCATAATGTTTTGTCCAATTATCATGCATTAACAATCCCAAAGTGTTGGTTGCAATTTCATACCATTGTAACTCTGCTCCACATTAATGACTTTGTAATGTTGTTGGCCAGTTTTTAAATGTTATTATTGGATGAGCAATTTATTTGGAAGATTTAAAACCTCATTTCCTCCTTTTCTCTTTAAAGAAAACACCATGAGCTCTATATACTCAAAACTAAAACCTCAACTATTTTAAATAATCATGAAATAGAGCCTTGATTCCCTCCATTTTTTCTCCTTTTTTTTTCTAGTGCACTTATGTAACTCAATTATAAGATCATTCCTTATATATCTTTTCATTATTGTAATTTGCTCATATTGTATTTCTTCACTCATTCTCACCAAGTGAGCTCAACTTTGCTTTTTCTCAATATTTTTATCTTGCAAGGGTATGATAATTTTTCTTAGCAAAATTATAATAGACGTAGGTCACTCGATTGATCAATCTACTCTAAAATCTCATTTATGCTCTAACGTATGATTCACTTTCATGTTTCTTTTTATTTTCTATCTGCTTACCTCCTTTTATGCAAATGCTCTCTCTCTCTCTCTCTCTCTCTCTCTCTCTCTCTCTCTCTCTCTCTCTCTCTCTCTCTCTCTCTCGACTTAAGCTTGATGACCAAACACTATCAAAACCACTTATATCAATTTGATTGACTTCCCATCTTAGTAACAAATTTCAATATTCCCAATCATTTATCATTCGAGATTATGATTTCATTTTTCACAAATATTGAATTCATACTAACCAACATTGCCTAGTCTATATAATCAACAGACATCCAAATCCCGACATATAACTCATAGCACTTATCATTCTAAAATTCAGACAACCTAGTCATCAATGTTGTCCAACATCTACAATCAAATGATGTTTGCCAATGTTAACTCCAAATACTATGCACCACCCTTCATCGACATATATCAACTCATGACATCATATATCTGCAAACAAGCATCGCTTAATATATGCTATCATTTATATCCACTGATATCCTACTCATTACTCTCATTATGACCCCTCATTGATGCTTGTCATTCCAAATATTAAATGTATGCCAACTAATATTATCCTATATTTGTAATGAGTCGATATCCAACTCTCGATGCCCATTGTTGCATAGTGCCAACATCATTAACTAATCATTTTCTCTCATTGATGTTATCAGTCTTAAATATTCATTAATCACCACCTAAAAGATAATTTTTTTTGTACTTTAAATTGCTGGTATAAATACATATTATTATTTTTTGGTTGTTGAGTTTTAATGGCGAATTAAATGCACGTATCCCACCTCAAATGCACATCATCACGTTGATAGCGAAGCTCCCAACCGATGAGACTCACAGTTAAGGGTGTGCGTTTGGTTGATTTGGATGGGTTGGATGATAAATTTTTAAAACCGATTGGTTTTGAATTTCTAAAAATATTGAACTAAACCGACCAAATAAAATGCAAAACCAAACAAACTAAATAATAATTTGGTTCGTTTATTTTGATTTGGTTTTGGATAAATCGTTGTTTTATTTAAAAGCATAAATTTTTATTATATAATGAACAAGATAAGAAAAAAATATAAATATAATAAAAAAATACAATTTACTACTTTATACTAAAAAATATTTAAAAATTTTACTTACGACGATATTTTGAACTTAGAAGTTGATGGAATCATATTACCATATTATGAGATAAAAGTATTTTAAAAAATTGAATAATGGTCCTCCAAAAAAGTATTTACCAAGTATTCAAAAATAAAAAAATAAGTGCATAATAGATAAACTTATTATACATAAATTAATAATACTATATTACATATAATTACTTTAATTTATTTGGTTTCATCCCAAATTTTATTTTATAAACCGATCCAAAAATCAAAAACTAAAGTTTTCATTAATTAAAATTAAAATCCAAATTACTAAGTTCAAAATCGAACCAAATTATTCAAAAATTTAGATTCGATTTGATTTTTTTGATTAAAATTCTCTTAATTATATAAGGCATTTGATACTTCCACGCATTTAAGTTGCTTAGTTGGGGATGGAATTTAAATATTTAATTAAATATTATATTCAGCGGTTTTTTTTTTTAATATTTACTTTTTTTTATGAGTTGGAAAGCTTTTGCTGTACGGGAATGATACCCTTTGTCTGACGTGTTCAGATTAAAGCATGTCTGTCCTCGCTACACAGGCAACTGGACCCCATCACATGTGCCCAGTATTTGACAATAGCCTCCTAACCTATGAGTGACTGCGATACGGAAGGAGGCAGGTCGGTTGCTTTGAGATTTCCCTTCTCACTCGCTGTAAACAAATCTCGCATACATTTTTTAAAGATAGTTTTTTTTTTTATAATAATAAAACTATATTTTTTAAAGGTAATTATGAAATAGATGGAGATGTTATTAATAGAATTCAAGTTGGATGATTGAAATGGAGGAATGCATCTTGTCTATTGTGTGATAGAAAATTTTCACTTAAATTTAATGAAAAATTTTATAAGATGGTGATAAGAGCTGCAATTACTTATGATGCAGAATATTGACCAATAAAAGAGAAGCATAAGACTAAGTTAAGTATTACAGAGATGACGATGCTCAGGTGGATGAGTGGCTTTATCTTAAAGATAGAATGTGAAATGAGTATGTTCGGAAAAAAGTTGGAGTAGCTCCAGTGACAGATAAAATTAGAGAGAGTCGCCTTAGATAGTTGGCCACATAAAACGTCGGTCGTCTAATGACCCAGTTAGGAGAGTAGATGCATTAGATTTGCCTAATATTAAGAAAGGTAGAGGTAGACCTAAAAAGATTTGGTTAAGATGTATAAAACTGACTTTAGTATATTTGAATTAACTGAGAATTTGACACATAATAGCACATAATGGAGACGAAGGATTCATGTAGCCGACCCCACTTAGTGGGATAAAGGCTTGTTGTTGTTGTTATATGTATGAGAGTTTTATCACTCATAAGAGCATATATTAATTATTCATATTAAATTTATATATCTTTTAATTCTTATAAATTTTAAAACTAGCTAGCTTATAAATCTTTAGAGAAAATTTTAAAATAAATCATTTTTAATATTATATTAATGCGATCTATTTTTTAATAAATTTTAAAATAGATTAAGTCATGTCTATGTGGTATGATTTGGTTCCTAAATGGCTCGGAATTATGACACTTAGGCATGATTTTTTTTAATTTTTTTTTTGCACTCCTTTCAAAATTTTATTTACTGTTAATAATGCAAATTTATTTATGTGCTTATTGGAGTTTTAAGAAAATCATCAATTCTTAATAAGTTTGATATGACCTTGAAAATTTCTCTAGTCGAGCACGAAACTGGTCGAGATCAAGCACTTAAAATATCGTTGGAAACTTTGGGACATCAGTTAAATTTCTAAAAAGCTCTCAAATATGGAGTGTTTATAGTCAAATCGGCGTCTCGACGAATTCCTTCCAACAAGCCAAAGATCTTACAATTTCACTTTGAGCATTCAAATACACAAAATACATCATATGATCAAGGGAATCATCATGAGCGTCCAGATGGAGAGGAGTGGTTCGGATTTTGCATGTATTTCTGAGAGGCACTCCTCCAATCTATAAATAGCATTCATTCTCATATGAGGGGAGGCCAAACAAGAGAGGAGAGCTCTAAAGCGAAAATTCTCAAGCACCGTATCACCTCGACGGTTGATCATGCGGCGGCCACCGTCGGTATACCGATCCTTGTCGTTAATCTCCGTCGGTCACCATCATGACAACCTTCATCGTCGTTGTTTGTTCACCTCATCCATCATTCTGCGAGCAAATGTTCCAACCTGAACGTGACTATATAGCTGTTGTTGTCTGATTTTGAGATTCTCATTATCAGTCATTCTCATATACAATTATGTAATCCCGTTATCGGGAAAACTTGTACTCCAAAATAAATATATAATGGAAGCTTTTTACTGGGCTAGGCCCTGTGGTTTTTTCTTTCTTTTCGAAGTTTTTCACATAAAAATTTTGGAGTTTTCTTGTTCACTCTATAAATACCTGTATATGTGCTGGATTTCACAACAAGGCTAAGGCGTAAACTTTCACTCTACCGCAACTGATTTTCTAGCACGCAATAAAGTTTAATTCAAAAGAGTCGATTACAGTCAAATTAGGTGTTAAGAGTTGGTACTATATTTGCAACTTATGGGTATGTATTATAATTGCCCACTTTATTCAGTTGTGATTATGGTCAACATGCCAAATCAAATTTGGAGATTGATATGACTCACAAATTTAATTTATTAGGCATGAATAATTTGACACTAATTTGATATTTTAAAATATAAAATATTTGACTCAAAAATTTCAAGAACAACTATGCCGAACACAATCCACTACATATTTTATGACATGAAATATTAGCAAAGTTTGTTTCCAATCCATACATATATGACTATATATATACATATATACATACACACACATGCATACATATACATACATACATACATACATGCAACAAATGCTTTCCAACTCAACAGAAAATTAACAATTAAAAAAATATAGATGAATATAATATTTAATTAAATATTTAAATTCCATCCACAACTAAGCAACTTAAATGTGTGGAAGTATCATATGCCTCAATATAGTCAAGAGAAGCGATACACATTTATAGCAAGAATTTAAAGTACATAAAATTATTTTTTAGGTGGTGATTAATGAATATTTATGGATGATAACATTAACGAGGGGAAATGATTAGTTAATGATGTTGATACTACGCAATAATGAATATCAAGAGTTGGATATAGACTCATTGAAAGTATTGTAGAATATTAGTTGGTAGACATTTGATATTGTGGACCGACAAACATCAACGAAGGTCATAATGAGAGCCATGAGTAGGACATCAGCGGATGTCAGTGGACATAAGTGATAGCATATATCAAGCGATATTGGTTGGCAGATATCTGATGCCACGAGTTGATATATGCCGATGAAGAGTGATGCAGAGTATTCAGAGTTGACATTGGCAAACATCAATTGATTGTAGATGTTGGGGAACATTGATGATTAGGTGCTCAGAATTTTAGAAAGATGAGTATGAGGAGTTAGATGTCTGTTGATTATATAAACTAGGGCATGTTGGTTAGTATGAGTTCAATGTTTGTGAAAAATGAAACATAATCTCGAATGATAAATGATAGGGAATATTGAAACTTATTGTGAAGATGGGAAGTCAATCAAATTGATATGTGGTTTTGATAGTGTTTGGTCATCAAGCTTAAGTGATGAGAGAGAGAGAGAGAGAGCATTTGCATCAAAGGAGGTAGGTGGATAGAAAATAAAAAGAAAGTGGAAAGAGAATCATATGTGAGAGCATAAATGAGATTTTAGAGTAGATTGATAGATTGATTGATTGATTGACCAACATCTATTATAATTTGCTAAGGAAAATTATCATACTCTTGCATGATAAAAATGTTGAGACAAAGAAAAGTTGAGATCACTTATTGAGAATAAGAGAAGAAATACAATATGAGCAAATTACAATAATGAAAAGATGCATAAATAAGGAATACACTTATAATTGAGTTGCACAAGTGCCCTGGAATAAAAGGAATAAAAAAGGCACGAATTGAGGCTCTATTTCATGATTATTTAAATAGTTGAGGTTTTAGTTGTGAGGGTAGAGTGCTCATGGAGTTTTTTTTTAAGAGAAAAGGACGAAAAGAGGCTCTAACTCTTCCAATTCAATTGTTTATCCAATAATAACATTTAAAAACTAGCCAATAATGGAATGGAATTGCAATGAATCTTGGGGATTGTTAATGCATGATAATTGGACAAAGCATTATGATGGTATTGAATTGGACAATCAATGTTAATTGTGCAATGACAACTTTAAGTGTCAAAAAAATTTACTTATCATGGATACTTATGATGATTGTAAGATGTGATATAAAATTTTATGTTGTAGATCACCAAGCATCTACGATATGAGGGATTTGATCATAAAAGTATTTGCTTGAATTTAGATTTGACAATAATTTATAAAATTTTATAATAGTAGAAGCACACAATCACCTAGGCATGATTTTTCTTATATATATATATATATATATATATATATATATATATATATATATATATATATATATATATATATATATATATATATATATATATATATATATATATATATATATATATATATATATATATATATATATAAAATAGAAATATGACTCTTCTATGTTCCTTCAAATGCTTTCAATAGTTTTTTCAATCTTAAAATTAAAAGGAAGTAATACATGGTCATTAAAACAAGTTATGCGCTATAGAACATTCCTAAAAATAAAATAAAAAATGCACTAAGAAAAGCTAAGGGGTCGTTTGGGATCACTTTTGATTTTATTTTATTTATTAAATAAAACTTGTTTGATTGTACTTGTTATTTATAAAAATGCTCAAAATATCTTTAAGATGTTTTGAGTATTTTTAAAAAATAATATTATTTATTTTAAAATAAAAATAAAATCATATTAAAAAAAATACTCTAAACAGACATATTTTTAAAAATAACATAAAATAAAAACAAAAAATAGAAAACAAAATTGATCCCAAACAACCCTGAAACTAATTTAAATTAATGCTAAATTTATTGTGGCATCAATGTCAATAATAAATCAATTCCATATAAATGACACTAAAAACTTATTGGGTATAAAATTGATAAATGTAAGAATATGTAATCCAATAAGTAATAAAATTATGAGAAAAGATATCATTCTAAAAGGAATCATTTTCTATTATATCAAAAATAAATTAATAAAAATTTATCCAAATTTTAAAATTTCTTAATTAATAAGAAAATTTTAATATTAGCTACAAAAATGTCTAAGGGATAATATGAATTAGAAGAGACTTTATTTCAACAATAAATAGATCTTGGCTAAGTTTTATCAAACTATTCTTTATTAAATAATATATTTTATTTGACTCATTGATGAGATTAAAATTTAATTGAGAAATTTTAATGATTTTAAACTTAACCTAGAAAAACTAATTTACCAAACACAACTTATTTTCAACTCCAATAAATTATAATAAAAATAAGGCTCTTAAAAACAATATATATAATCACAATGCAAAATATCCTTATCTTACTATTAGCCATAGTATTTAATCCAAGACACACCACCTCTTTTCTCTTCTCAAAAGTCTAGCCAAAATTACTACAAACAATCCCTCAAAATTTTTCCTAAATTTTTAAAATTAATTAATTCTCCAAATTAAAACCAAAATAAGACAATTTTTAAAATTTATAAATATTTTATAATAGCTCCTAATATGTCAATTGGTCACGTGGGTTGTTGACCACTAAGAATAGGGTTGACCTAAACCGTTTATGGAAACAAGTCAAAAACTTCAACCCGAACCCGACCCGATTTCAACCCGATTTCGGGTCAATTTGAATTGGGTACAGGTCAATTTGAGTTGGCGGGTCAATTGGTCAATTTGGTGTCAAGTTGGAGGTCAGCGAACCCGACCCGAAAAATTTTCGGGTCAATTTCTTCAACCTGGACCCGACCCGAAAATTTTTTGGGTCAACCCAAATCCGGATTTTTTGAGTCGGGTTCGTATCGAGTTATCGAGTCGGGTCAATTTTTGACACTCCTAGCTCCTAAAATGGCATTGCAGTGTCATGGTATAACCAAATCAAATAATTAGGAATTTGGACGCCGCTATTTGGCCTTGTGATGACCATAATGGCATCATGGCACTAGATCTAGCACCAAGGCATTCACTATGCCTTTTTTGAGATTATTTGTGTTTGAAGAGTGGTGTTAAAGTTGGTGCCATGGTTCTAAAATCATGATTGCTAGTCTAAAAACTCTTTTAGTGTTTGATAAACAACGAAATTTGCGCCTTTCCCTTTTCCTCTCAAACTTTAAGATGTCAATTTGAGTTTGAAATTACCAACACATTTACATGATCAATAAATTAATATAAGTGCATATGATGTCAAAAATGCAGTAAAATTTTTACAAAGATACAACCTGCAAGTGATACATAAATGTTCATTTAACATCACTCGTCATTTTAAATTCTCATATCAAATCCTTAATATAAACTTTGAAATCATAAGAATGGTTATCACTATTTTAATCAAGAACTTTCTTAATAGAAAAATTCTCTTGGAATATAAGAAACCATATGAGCTCACCCATTTAGGAAGCTTATATTTTAGATTGAAATAAAATCTATTCAATTCTATCATATTGGATAAAAAACCTCTAAAAATGTTGACCTTCACTCAAAATTATAAGAATTTTTTGACTTTGTGATAAAATAATATTTGCAACTTTTAAAATATTATATTAATCTTCATATAATAATTGATAAAAAAAATTCTAAATCTATATTATATTTTAAACTTATAGTTAGAGGTATGTGAGGTAGAATATCCAAGTTTTTGTTTTATAATGTTTGCCTATTAAATGTCCCCATACTTACAAATAAACCCTTGGCACATTAAATGTTCAACCTTTTCTTTAGGTTGTACTGTCTTTTTTAAGGGAAATTTACATATCTGGCATCTATTTTATATTTTCTTGAATATTCTGACTTTTTATCTGAGAAAAAGGTCATTTCAAAAAAAAAATGTGGGTGATATTTTGATGTATGATAAAGATTTAAGTCTTATTTAAGTAAAATTAAAATTTGAGTGTAAATATGTAAATCGTAGAATTGCATGGTATGTATGTAAATCCTCCTTTTTTTTAATTGAATGCCTTTGTAAATGATGGGAATGATAATGGCGGAATTGATCTCCGCCGTTTTAGTGTTTAGTGTCTTTCACCACTTGAGTCTTTCAACATTCTTGATTTTCATGATGTTACTCTAAATATATTTCTTCGATTATAATCAAAATTGACAATGCTATTTGAACTACTGAGTTTAGTGAAAATGATACATCTACTATATGAGTACTCTTAATTTTTATATTAGGGAGGTTGATTAGTCACTTGTTGTGACTTCTTGTATTTATTTCTCTATAGAAAACAACAGATTTTTGATGGACTTATCCATTGAAAAGAACTTTTGAAATTACCAATGATTTTTTGGTAGAAAAACTTTCTGATAGAAGTCCCCGATGAAAAAAATGTCGCCAAGGAGTGCACTTATCTATGGCGGAAATTACGATGGAAATTTTTCTGGCGAAAATTCTGCCTAAAATTCTATTGAAAACAGTGATTATAAGGCTGACGAATCGACTCCCTTGCCATTTATCCTTCTTACTTTCTCTAGTTCTCTTGGACGACGATGAAGGCCAGGCTGAAGCACATAAGATTAACTTTGAAACGTACCAATTTTGTCGATTTCTCTGTAGAATTGAAGATAAATCACTTTCTCGTCCGTTTTATTTTATTTTTTATTTTTTGTTTTTTTTTGCTTTCGGTAGGGGGGGGGAGAGAGAGGTTTTATTAATTTTTTAATACAATTATTATTAAAATATTTAAAATATATAATTTAAAAATATTTTTATAAAATATTTAATAACTAAATATTTATATATTTAGTTATTAATTATTTATTATATATATATATAATTAAATATATAATTTAAAAATATTTTTAATTATATATATAAATTTAGAAATTTATTTAATAATTTTTATTAATTAATATAATTATTTAAAATATATAATTTTATTAATTTTGTTAATATATAATTTAAAAATATTTAAAATATATAAATAAATAATTTTTAATAAAATTATATAAATATTTTATAAATTATATAAATAAAGTAATTATATATATATATTTATAAATTTATTTAGTTATTTATATATTAATGTCAAAATTTAAATAGAGTATAAATTGAAAGAATAAATAGATGGTGAAAATAGCGTGAGTAAAGGATTAAGATCGAGAAAACAAACAAGTAATTTGAAAGCTTTTGAAGATGTTGAAGCTTCTGATTTGATCTTCAATATTTGGAGAAAACTTGGAAGGAAAATCTAAGAAATTTTCTCTTAGATTTGTTGGAGGGATTTTGAATTTTGAATGAGGAATCTTTCAAAGAGAATGAGGAAATTTATTTATAGTAAGGTCATTTTGAATTATTTCAAAAATATATATATTATTCTATCATGTGATAATTTAATATTCAATAAAAATATAATTTATATTAAATAAATATTAAATTAAAGCAACTAAAATTAAATTTATTCACGTAAAAAAAATAATCAAATATGGCTCTTAATATATTCAAAGCGTAGCGTCGTTATTTATTAAAATCTAATGTTTGAAAAGTCATAATAAATTCAATTTTAATCAAATGGGTCATGTGACCTATCAAATTAAAGGAAAAAAATCCAAGGAATCCATTGGAGATGAAATCATATATAAATTCCTTGATTTATAAAATGACTTTGGCTAAAATATAAAATTTCATTTATTTTTTGTTAATTTTGACATGTGACATTTAAATATTATGATATAATTTTATATAATCATACATATGTTGGTTATCATATAACCATCAAATTAAATTAAAATATTTAATTATATTAAGTAAATAAAATAATTACAGTTAATAGTCATTATCATTTATTATTTTGACAATTCAAATACTATGTATGAAACATATAATTGAATGTTAATTTGATATAAAATTATATGAATTAACCTCATTAAAATAATATGTTAAGTTGTGAGCAAATTGATTCATGCCAAATAAATATAACATAAAATATTATATTTTGAAATTCATTATCCAATTTGATATATCTTTCATTCTTCTCTCTTTCATTTATTTCAAACATATTATGAGATGTATTAGATATGTAATTAGATTGATATATCTCACATAAAACATTCATTTATTTATCATTAAAATTAATCAGATTGATCATGAGGCTTATTAAGCCTAAGCTTTTTTGGTGATTAATGTTGGGTATTGCTTTTGATGAAGGTGAAAATTGACCTTTCATCATAGTTTTTGAAAAAAAAACCTCTTATAAAAAAATTTATACACAAGAGATGAATAATGTTGCTCCCCCTAAATGTATGCATAGAATAGATTTAATACTAACCAACATTTTACTCTTCTCCTCCTTTTGACAATATCAAAAAGTGAGAACAAGCTACATACAATTTTAAATATTAGGATCTAACATTCCAAGCATGTCTTAAAGTACAAAAACATTCTTAGTAGGGTTTTGTAAAAATATCAATTTGTATGTACTAATGAAATTAATATTAACATGATCTTTCAAAACATGATCCTTAATAAAATGATGTATAATTCCTATATGCTTGGTTCGTGAGTGTTGTATAGGATTTTTAGTCAAACTAATAGCACTAGTATTGTCACACTGAACTAGAATGTGATCTTTCTTAATACCAAAATCTTCTAATTGTTGCTTTAACCAAAGGATCTGAGAGGATATGATTCACATTTTGAAGGCATTTCTGCTAAAGATATGAGCTCAGATCTGCAAGGGATGAAGTGGATTTAAAATTGGACTCCCCTTGAGGGAGGATGGTGAATTTATTAAAATGGACCCTATTAGTGTGCTATGGATCCACTAAGAAGGGGCTAATATCAGCCTAAGCTGATCTTAGATTTGGAAATCTAGAAGGATAGTCTAGCAGTCATCAAGCAGGACTAACAAACATAAGAGTTGCCTTTTGGTGTGCAATGATTAAGTTAAGAAGAAAGTTTATAGACTTACAACTTCCTAATTAAAGAGCAACTAGGGCGATCAATTGCTAGCACAACAAATCGAACACATCCTAAGGCAACTATTTGAGTGAATGCCTCTCGTGGAATACTAAGAATAGTTAGAATCAATTTTATTTAAATTTTAAGATAGAAAAAAGTGATGGATCCCAAGTATGGGCTAATATTAGCCTAGTTCTATCTTAGATTTACAAAGGGATTGACTACCACGGTAAAGCTAACCAACCTAAGGGTCCTTTTGGTGCAATGGTCAAGTAAGGAAAAAGCTTGTAGACTTACAACTTCCTAAACAATGAACCACTTGATTGGTTGATAGTACAACAAATCAACGACTTAAAGGCTCTGTGCAATGGTCATGCTTAGAGAATCGGTGATAATTTATATCTCCCAAAGTAAGGAAGATCTGACTCATTGGTGGCACAACAACTCAAACCCAACCTACATTTGAGAGTGAAGGGACTAATCTCAACTCAAAAGTAGTCAAGCGATTCTATCGTGAGTTTTGTTGACACGCCTAAAGATAAGATGCCTACTTGGGAAAAGATACTGCTGGGGGTTTTCCTCCTAATTATATATATATATATATATATATATATATATCTGTGTGTGTGTGTGTGTGTGTGTGTGTGTGTGTGCGTGTTTATTAATTGTCCAATTGCGGCGAGGACCACATAGAAAGAGCTCATATCATCCTAATCTTATCTGACTTTGAGAGGGAGAATGCATATCAGGAAAAATTTTCCCACCATAGGGGGCTACTAGGGGGACTATCCAATCCAAATCTAACTGGGGTAGTGTCTAAATAGGTTCTCTAAGGATGTGATCCAAATAGAGTTCCCACATGAGAGGTGCTAGTAGTGGCTTTATCCAGAACCCTATAAATGAAAGCCTATGTACAACAACTCGGGAGAATTTTTACTAGACCGCAATGAGTGGTGTATCCAATTGGTGGGTCTCGATCACCAACCAACCTAAGGTGCATGCAACAATCAATAGAAGATGGCTTGTAGACTTAAAATTTCTAAAGCTGAATCATCATTTTGGATAATCTATCTTCATTAATAAAAATTTGACAAGAGACTATCAAGTGGGAGTCTGTAGACCGACCTGAGAAGTAGTCAAGAAAAGTAGCCACTAGGGGACTTATCCAAAGCCTCAAATATACTGACCCAATCAACACAATGGCTTGTTCAAGAAAGCATGTAAGCTTACATCCTCTTAAACAAAGTCATCATGAGGTAGCAGACGCAATAAGGCCTACCAAACTATCAAGGCACTTGTCACAAAATGTCAAGTTAAGAAGAAAGAGACTTACATCACAAAAACAAGTAACCACTAGGTAACACAATACCAAAGTAGCATGTTACCCAGAGAGTAATTGAGTGACTATGAGCGTTATCCCACATCAAAATAGCCGAGATAAAAGATATGAGTTTGTGTGTCATATATACTCAACCAAGTCTCACACAATAGTTTAAGAAGAAGGCATAGACCAACATGGGGTAGCTTTAACTACACAGGGCCTAGAATATAATTACTTATGTACTCGACCGTAGATACAAAGCTTATAGAATTTTGTTTAGATGACCAAGACACAAAGGATGATGATCCTAAAATGACATGTGTTATGTGCTTTTTTCTATCTACTTTGCATCCGCAAAATCAGATCGATAATAAGCAACCAAATCACATGATAAAGAATTTTAGATACCATAAACCTAACCTAGTAGTATCAAATAAAAGATATGCTTGACGCTATTAAATGAGATTCTTTAGTTGGCCTAAAATGAGCACACACAAACAAAAAACAAACATAATATCGCCTACTAGCAAAGAAGGTATAAAAGTGAACCTATCATACTCCTATAAAGTTTTTGATCAACATTTTTCCTAATTCATCTAAATCCAATTTTGTAGATGGGCTCATAGGAGTTTTACTAGATTTAAATCTTTTCATGTCAAACCTCTCAAGCAATTCATTTGTGTACTTGGTTTGAGATGAATGTGCCATTTTCTTGTTGCTTCACTTGAAGACCTAAGAAAAAATTAAGTTCTCCCATCATACTCATTTCAAACTCTTTAGACATCAAAGATGAGAACTCATGGCATAAAGATTCATTTGTACTTCCAAATAATATATCATCTACATACACTTGTACCACAATCAAATCATCATCTATGCTCTTAAGGAATAATGTGGTATCCACTCTACCCTTTCTAAATCCATGATCTATCAAAAGTTACTTAACCTATCATACCAAGCATGAGCCTATTTTAAACCATATAAGGCTTTCTTTAATTTATATACACATGATTTGGACAATCAAGGCTCTCAAAAGTTGCTCTACAATACATTTTGGTCAATAAATCCATTCAAAATGCACTTTGACATCCATTTGAAAAGTTTAAAATTTCTAAAACAAGCATAAGCAAGGAGTAACCTAATAGCTTCTAGTCTTGCTACGGTGCAAAAGATTCTTCAAAATCTATACCTTCAACTTGTACCCTTGTGCAACTAACCTAGCTTTATTTCTAACAATACAACAATCATCTAGCTTATTCCTAAAGATCCCATTTTGTTCCAATGACATTTTGATCTTGGGGTCTTGGGACTAATTCCCAAACATCATTTCTTACAAATTGATTCAACTCCTCTTCCATAAATAATCCAAAAATTATCATTTAATGCTTCTTCTAAATTTTAGGTTCAACCTCGATAAAAATGTTGAATGATCTACAACTTCTACTATGTCTTCTAGTCATAACTCCTTTTGAAGGATCTCCTATAATTAGTTCCTTGATGATTTTTATTATATTTCCATTCTTTAGGCAATGAATCATCCATATTATCTTTTAAAGATATTTTCTTAAAATTATCAATCTCTTCATCAATCACTTCATATCTAATGAGATCAATTAAATTTTCATCAAAAATAACATGTATTGATTCTTCTACAATCGTTTTTCTCTTATTGAAAACTCTATAAGCTCTACTATAAAGAAAGTATCCAAAGAAAATACCATAATCTGATTTGCAATCAAACTTACCTAAATGATCTTTTCCATTATTCAAAATAAAGCATTTACATCCAAATACATGAAAGTGTTCAATCTTAGGATTCTTTCCAAAAAATAATTCATAGGTGTCTTCTTCAAAATCTAAAATAGATCCTATTCATCACATAACATGCATTATTTATCGCTACCCAAAAAATATTTTGGCAATTTATACATCAAGCATAGATCTACTTAATTCAATTAATATTCTATTTTTTCTCTCTACTACTCCATTTTGTTGGGAGTTCTAGTAAAAAAATTATGTCTAATCCCATGTTCATCACAATAATCCTCAAATAATTTATTTTCAAATTCGCCACCATGATCGCTTTGAACCCTATTAATCAAAAGGCCTTGTTCTCTTTGAATATATTTAGAAAACTTTCTAAACTCACCAAAAACATCATCCTTGTAAGTTACAAATAAAACCCAAGTATATCTAGAGAAATCATCAACAATCACAAACCATAATTTTTTCCAAAGCTGGTGCTAAGCTAGGACCAAATAAATCCATGTGCAATAATTCTAGAGGTCTAGAAGTATAAACAATATTTTTACTTTTAAATGAGCTTCTAGAATGCTTACCATGAATACATGCATCACAAACATAGTTTGAATGAAAATTTAATTTAGGCATCCAACTACTAAATCAAGTCAATTTTATTAAGTGTGCATGTTAATATGACATAATCTCCTATGCCATAACCATATATCATCATGAGTGCTTTTAAAACAAAGTAAATTCAAATTCACAACATGAAAGCTATCTAAATCAATGACATAAATATTTTATATCATTTTCCTACTAACAAAACATTTTCATTACTTTTTATAATGCAATATGATGCATGGAATACTATATTCAAACCTTTATCACATAATTGACTAATACAAATTAAGTTTTAATCCTTCTACTAGAAAAACTTTATCTAAAGTGATAGAATTCTTACAAATAGAACCAATGCCAATGATCTTTCCCTTTGCATTATCTCCATATGTGACAAATCTTCCATCACTTGATTCTAAAGTTGTGAATTTATCTTTATCTCCTCATATGTCTTGAACATCCACTGTCCAAGTACCACATGCCTTCTTTGATTTTGCTTTGAAGACATTCCTAAAGAAACTCACATGTTAACTTGGAACCCAAACATGTTTGGGTCCACATTCAACATTTGAAGCAAGATATCTAGCATGCATGGTTTGTGTAGTGCTTGTACCTTTATATAAGATGATTTCTTAGTGTTTTGTAATTTTGCATAGCAATCAAATGAAATATGCCCTTTTCTATCAATAGTTGCACCAAACATTAGTGTTTGCATATGACACGATAATTATAAGTATATGAGTGGGATGTGTATGATGCAAATAATTTTTATTAAATATTTTTCTTGATGAAGTATTATAATGAACTTGTGATTTCAAATGTAATTCTAATCTTCCTTTTAAGAAGATATTCTCTCTTTCAAGTTTACATACAAGTAAGGAACAATTTAATAAAGAAGTATTTTTACTTTTAAATTATCACATTCATTTTAAATCACAAAATGCATATCTAAATTTTATGTTCTTTTCTAAGGTTTTGTATTTTCTTTTAATTTTTTTATATTCAATAACTAAATCATTAAAATAAAAGATATATCATTACATACCTCTTGAGAATCTAAGTCGATTCTCCATTTGCCATAAGACATATGTTGACCTCTTCATCGACAAGTACTTGATTCATTGAATCTGATTGGCCCAAAGCCATCTTCTTCTTATGGTACTTTTTTCTCCTTCATATTTTTTTCTTTCACATCAATCTTTCTTCTTTGATTCAACAAGTTCGACAATCACCTCTTATGTGTCCATGCTTTTACAATGGTAGCAAATGATTCACACCAGGAAATTTCTTAGTTTGAAATTTATAGTTTTAGATTTTTATACCTTTGATTCTTCTTCCTTAGCAAGTTCCCAAGCCTTTTGGAAAGCATGACCACCTCATCACTATCACCATCCAAGCCTGAGGTGTTATGCTCATCACTATCATCAACTTGTAATGCAATGGATTTTCTTTCTCCTTCTCCTTTTGTGAGTTATCCATCTTATCCCTTTGAGCAATAACTGTCATGTGCTATCAAAGAACCCAAAAGATCAAGTGGATAAGTAGATAAATCTTAGCTTCACTAATAGTTACTTTAGCTTCCCATTCTTTTTGAAGACATCTAAGAATCTTATAGACTAAGTCTTGATTCCTATATGTTTTTCCAAGAGAATGCAATGTGTTAATTATTTTCATGAATCTAGATTCATACATAAATAGATTCATAAGGAGACATATGAAATAACTCATATTCATGAACAAGTCTATTTATGTGAGCATCTTTAACTTCACTAGTTCCTTCATAAGTTATAATGAGTTTATCCCATATTTCTTTTGCTATACTTAACATAGAAATTTTCATGTAATCATCAGGTAATAAAGCACAATGTAAAGTATTACAAGCCCTAGCATTTAATTCATCAAGTTCTCTTTCATACACCATTCCTCAAAAGGTTTTTCTACTTTAATGCCATTTACTTCTAGGGTGTATGATATTGATGTGTCAACATATACCACATGCATCTTGACCTCTTAAAATGTACTTCTATTATTTCCAATAATCAAATGGTACACTATCTAAAAGTGGAGGTCTATGAGGATTGTCCCTCTAGTGAACCCTTTGGGAAACCTTATGCCATAGTGAAAAGATCTACTCTTGGATGTTAAGCCAATAAAAGAGCTTCGAATACCAAATGAGTCACTATAGCACCCAAGAGGGGGGCTGAATTGGGTGATATTAAAAATTTAAAACTTAAATCTTAAATTTTAATTTTTAGTAGAAATTTAATTTTTGATTTTATAATGACAAGATACAATTCTTAATGCAGCAAAAATAAAAGTACAGAAAGTAAAGAGAGACAATAGACAATTTTACGGTTCAAACCCCAAAAGCCTACGCCCAAAGCCACCCCCTAAGGAATCCACTAAATGCAAAATAGTTTACAAATAGTACTCTCTATAATCTAGTACAACCCCTATAATAATATGTACTCTACAAAGACATGAGTACAACCAATATAAATTTTACACAAAAAAGAAAAAAATATAAAATAATAAATTTTGATAAAATAAATCTCTCACAAATATACCAAGCTATCCAATTCAAAAAAAAATGATCTCAACTTACAAAATGATCACTTTAAAAAATTTTGGCAAGATAAAATGCTCACTTAATATTAATAAGAAATAATAAAATAAATATCTTAAAGTGATCTTACTAAGATGTTTATGTTATTATAATTTGTAGACTAATATAATAAAATAAATTCATAATATTTTTTTACAATAAAATAAATTTTAAGGAATAATTTATTTTATTTTAACCAAAAGATTCTTTCAATTAATGCTAATGATCATAAAATACTTAAATAAAATGAGTATATGATGATCAAAGTTAGTAAGCTTTAATTAAAAAGAGAGATCAAGAAATATGAAAATAATTTTAGCATAATAATTTTTTAAAATGCTTAAAATATACTTCTAAAATAGATCTAAGAATAAATGATCTTTCAAAATAAGATTAATGAAGAAATATTTCAAGAAACCAAAAGAAATTTGTAGGAAGTTAAAAAATTTCAACAAGTTGAAATAGATCTACAACTATCACAAGAGTTTTCATAAAAAATGATTGAGAAACTTTGATGTGAAAAAATAATGTCCAAAGACTAATCCACCAAAGTATAAATTGGAAAGAATAAATAGATGGTGAATAACAAAAAAAAAGGATTAAGATCAAGAAAATAAACTCAAGTAATTTGAAAAGCAAGAAGATGTTGAAGCTTCCAAACCAAGGATTTGATCTTGCAATATTTGGAGAACACTTGGAAGGAAAATCATGAAATTTTCTCTTAGATTTGAGGGATTTTGAATTTTGAATGAGGAATGCTTTCATGAAGAGAATGAGGGCTAAGAAGGTCATTTGAATTATTTCAAAATTATTCTAACCTCATGTTATCATGTGATAATTTAATATTCAATAAAAATATAATTTATATTAATAAATATTAAATTAAAGTAACCAAAATTCTATTCACATGGAAGTAAAAAATAATCAAATATGGTCTTATATTCAAAGCATGTATGCATCCATTATTAAATAATGTTTTGAAAATCATAATAAATTCAATTTTAATCAAAGTGGTCATGACCTATCAAATTAAAAAAAATCCAAGGAATCCATGGAGATATATATTTCATTAAAATTTTGGCTAAAATACAAAATTTCATATTTTTGTTAATTTTGACATATTTAAATGAAAATTTATATAATATAATAATTAAATAAATTAAAATTTATTTTAATAATTAATAAAAATTTATTTTGTAAATTATATTTTCTTTATGTTTTAGCAAAATACAATAAGTCATATAAATAAATTTTGAGCTATATCAATTATCTCTTTTCATTCTTCCTTCAATTTTCTAAACATATTATGAGATGTATTAAAAAAAATACATATAAACACATTATTCATTAGAACATCCAAAAAATTCATTTTGTTATCATCAAAATTGATATTAAATAAAATTATATATTTCTTGTTGTTTAAAGTCTCACAAAATTACTAATGATATTGAAAATCTAACTAAGCTAAATTACAAAATTAATTTATTATTGACAAATTGCTTAAATTGATAAAATCATGTCTAATTGATATATGCATAAATAAAAGAAATCTAATACTTCCATGTTTTTTTATTGTGATTTTAATTAAATTTTTTTTTAATATAATTTATAATTTAATTACATTAAATAATGATGTAACTTATTATATTTTATCCAAAAGAATAAGTTTTAAATTTAATATTATTCAAAATTTATTTTATAATCTTTTTATTACAAAGAGATAAATACTTATAAAACTACATTATCATATTATTTTCATTGGCCTAAATTTAGTAATAATGAATCTTCTTTATTTCTTGTCAATCTTTATTAGATCAAAAAATAAGATATGAAATTGTAATCTAAATTATAATTTATGCATTATACCAAATAAGTTATCATAGAGTTAATATCATTCAATTATATTTTAATCATGAAAATATGCAATTTATGTCATTTATTATTGGCAAGAGAATACATTAGCATATAAAATTTATAAATAAGTCTTAATTATGCTCATTTATATCATTTTAAACGAGGGAGCATCCTCAAGATCTAATAGCACTAAAGAGCATAAAGAAGCACCAATCCTTTAAAAAAATTCTTGATTTTGATGGAGTCCAAAATCATTAACTAATTTTTTATAAATTTTTTTTTTCTAAAATCTATATTGCAATCTAATTTATATTGTAATCATCTCCCACTATAAGTATACCATAATCTTACTTATTATGTTATCATTTTTTATACTTGTATCATCTTACATACTTGTGTCACAATTGTCATGGCATTTTGACTTAATCTATAACTTCGATTACATAATAATCATCTCCTTTAAAACTCATTCAAATCATGTTTATGTCATAGTAATTTATGGATTAATATATTTAATTGTCCTACATAAAAAACATCTCCATAGATGAATAGCCATATAATTTGATACTCTACATAAAATTTTTTATAGGAATGACTCAAGTTTCTCCAATTATTTAGAAGTGGATCACGCCTTTATCAAAATTTTGTAGAATGGAATATTATAAACCAAATGATTTTTTTACCTTAAGATTTTCACATAAAACATATATTTTTATCTTTTTTTGACTAACACAAAAAAAATTTATATCTATGCCATTAATTTTGTATTTTATATCAACATAAATATTTACACATATAACCCTAATCTCAATATAAAATAAAATATCATTTATTCACTTTTAAAAAAGTAAATGCATTTAAGTATACAAAAGTGTTAGATAAGTAAATAAATTTATTAGATAAAATTTAAAAATTGTGAAGTATGTATGTAAATCTTCCTAAAAAAATGCAAAGAAGATTAAGTTTGATCCACACTCGATAGTCTCAATTTCAAACAGATAACAAGAGATATAATTAAATATAACTAAAAAGAGTTTTAACTATTTTTACTTATAGTAAAAGAACAATTATATAGATAACTATTAAACTTAAAAATGTCATTTTTTTAGGTAAACTTAGAAATAAATTTTTTTTACAAAATCAATATAGTTTTTTTAGAGAGAGAGAGAGAGAGAGAGAGAGAGAGAGAGAGAGAGAGAGATATACATATAATATTACATATAATATATATACATATAATATTATATTATATTTATATATAAATATATATATATCATATTCAATATATATATTTCGAATTGTTCCCTTAAATTTTTAGAATTGAACGAGCATGAGGCAATTTAAATACGAAAAATCTGCCAATTTTTTAATACCTATTTTATTAAGATTAACACTAAGCCTATTTTAAAAATAATCCCATTTATTTATTAGTAGAGAATGATCGTTTAGCGTAGCATTAAGCTTACGTCTGAGAATCACGAATAGTACATGTTGTTGGTGCGGGGAAGCCATATACATAATTGCTTTTTGGCAAATTTGTGACAAAATATGTTTAGCTTTTATGGAAGATGAAACTGATGACAATAAATATTCTCGTTAATAAAAAAAAGAGTTCATTATTTTTATTCTGTTTAGTAATATTAGAATGCAGTTGAGATAATTTTTTAATTATTTTATTCTTTTTAGAAAACAGTCAAAAAATAAAACAGTTTCGTTTATCTATTAATTTTTTTGATTACTTTTCAAAAAATTTTATAATAAAAAAATTATTTTAAAAATTAGAGCCCTTAAAATGTTGTGACTGCTAGAAAGCTGTTTTTTAAATTTTTCAAAAAGAAAAAATATTTATAGCACAGACAATAATTTTTTTAAAAAATTATTTTATCTACAATAGCTTTACAATTAGTATTTCAAAAAATTATAGCTGCCCCAAATATATAATCTTAAAAATTTTAATAATTTTTAAATGTATCCTGTTGTAATTTATATTATGATATTCTGACATAATTTCCTTAAAATGGAATAGATGAGTTTGCACAGTTTATCAGCTCTTCTCTTTCTGTTTTCTTAGGAAGAAAATAAATTTCTAGATATAAATCTTGTTCTTAGATTTGAGAAAATCTTATACTTTTATGTAAATTTTTTAATCTCGTCTTTCTTCAAATCTTAATTATAAAAAATTTTATAAAATGGAATGGCTGTTATACAAATTTTGAACTTTTACAAATCAAGCACTCAATTTATATACATTTATAATTTAATCATCTTACTTATTTTTTAAGCTGTCTATTTATATATTTTACCACAATCAAATTATTAAAAAATTTACAAAAAATGAAAAATATGAGCTGCTCATTTAATATAAATTTCAATATTTTTTATGTTATAGTCATTTTAACTCAATCTATAACTTCGATTACACAATAATCATCTCCTTTAAAATTCATTCAAATCTTGTTTTGTCTTAGTCATTTTTGAATTAGGGCCTATATCATAATTTCATGCACTAAAGTTTCTCAAATTATAATATAAAAAAAAAATAAAGACGATTAAGATTGATCCTCACTCGATAGTCTCAATTTGAAACACAATAAGATTTATAATTAAATATAATTTAAAATATTTTTAATTATTATTTTTACTTATAGTAAAAGAACAATTATATAGATAACTATTAAACTTTAAAATATTATACTTTTTTAGGTAAAACTTTAAAGAAATCTTTGGTAGAGAATGGTTGTTTAGAGTAGCAGTAAGCTTAGGTCTGAGAGCCACGAATAGTATATGGTGCTGGCGCGGGGAAGTCATCTTCAGAAATGCTTTTGGGCACAGTTGCGGCAGAATATGTTTAGCTTTTCTGGAAGATGAAGACTGACGACAACGGGAGAAGGTAAGTTCTCCTTATGAATGTAAAGGAGTTTATTTATTATTATTATTATTTATTAAGAAAAATACAATAAATCGCATTCATATCATATATTATGTAATCAATAGGAAAAAATTGCATAAGTGATATCTTTATTTTAGTTTATAACTGTTTATTACTTTCCTTTCAAATAGCTTATCAATATTGATTTCAAACTTGTATAGAAATATAGCTTTTAAGTATAATAAAAGATAGAGAATTCTGCATTCTTTCATGGCAAATTTTTAAAATAAGTATGATTTAAAATATAATTAGTAATTTGAGTATCTTAAAATAAAAATTTAGATATAGATAATGTCTTTTAAGGACAATTTTGGTAAAATCGATATGCTTTGTTAAGATAATCTAAAGTCAAAACGCAATTTATATGTTATAAGTCGAAATTAAAGGATACTTAAATGTAACTATTTTTAAATATTTTGCCAACTTTTGATTTAAATTTCATTATTATCCATAAATTTACCCAACCTAATGGTTATATAAAGTCTCTCATTCACCGATCAATATTTTATTAAATTTATAATGATTTATCTCAATTGCATAAATATATGAATTTGTTAATTTAATTTATTTTAATAAAACTTTTATAAATAGACATATTTTTAATGATTTGCACATATTTTTTTATGCTATATTTTACAAGTATTTCATTAATTAGTAGAGAAATATAGTTTAAATGTCTTTTTATTTAATTCCAAATTTGTTTATATATAAACTCGAGTTAGTCATCCTTAAATATATTGAATATATTGAATTTTGAAAACCATTATGTTTGAATGATAAATGTTGGATTTATCTTATGAATAATGATAAGATCAAAAGTGTTCATGAATAAGGATATATATTAATATTTAAATATCTTAAAGACATAATATCTATCATTAGAAAAAGAGATCTATATACGTATAAAATATGTAAAAATCAAGAGAAAAATTTACTTAAATTGTATAATAATCATCTGATATATGGAATATTATTATAATTATCAAGAAAATTTTAAATATATATATATACATATATATATATATATATATATTATTATTATACTATAATATATATATATTATATAATATATATGTATATATATATATATATATATATATATAAAAATATATATATATATATAAACATATATATATATATATATATATATATATATATATATATATGTATATATATATATATAATATATATATATATATGTGTGTGTGTGTGTGTTAAAAGTTGTGTGTAAAGAGAACTCTTGAATAGTTGATAATTTAACTTTATAATGTCATTATTTTCAATAAAAAAAATCTTCATCTTAAACAAATTTGGAATTAAAAAAAAAAGTTATTTAAACTATATTTATCTACTAATTAATCAAATACTTGTAAAATATAGCATAAAAAATTTACGATATCATTAAAAATATGTCTTTAAAAATTCTCATCAAAATAAAATAAATTAACAAATTTATATATGCAATTTGAGATAAAATAAAAAAAAATATTAAGAATGAGAGCTTTATATAAGCATCAGTTGAGTAAATTAAAAAATAATGGAATTAAATCCAACCAAGTGAAAATACTTAAAAAATAATACATAAGTCTTTAACGACTATGTAATAATATAAGTCTAAAATGAATAGATTAGATTATTGAACTTGAATATTTGAGATTGACTGAAGCATGTTAAATAAGTTTAATTATATTATATTTAAAATTTTATTTTAAGATACTTAAATTACTAATTATATTTTAAATCATACTTATTTTAAAAAATTCTTTCTTCATCTCTTATATGATATAATTTTTTTAAACTAAGTATAAAAATTAATTAAATTAAGCATTATTAAAAAAATTAAGTATATCCAATTATCGCCGCCATTCTCACGCGGGTCGCCCCAATTAAGTCAGTAATATTTTAATCGCTATTCTGTCATTCATTTTGAACCGATTTTATGATTCACCGCCAACATTATTGTTTTAAATTTTTTTACACAACTGTATCCTTAAACTTATTTTTCTGATATCGTTACTACCTCTCTCATATAGAGTTTGAAACCAACATTAGCTATGATTCTCCATTTTGTTCGGGAAGTTTCTGGCATTGATTTATTTTAGCACATCCTCGTTATTTGTAAACTCACGAAATCCTATTTTATCAATTTATAAAGTAATATATATGTAAATTTGAGTAGTATTTTAGACTTTTGTTTGGGATTTGAGTTTTGCGTAGGTAGGATTGATGTTAAGTAGCTATATTTTGGGCAAGAATGAACAAAGAATTTATTCACGATCCTTTCTAAGAGTAACCATAGAGTTTATAGGTCAAAATCGTCTTTAAGGCATGACTTTAGGAATTGAAGCAACGAATTATGAGAATCTTGTATATTGATCCAGAGCGCCACACAGTCACTCTAATAGGTCGTTATCCAGGGTAAAATTAATATGAAATGACGCCAAGTTACACTTGAAGTTCCCGGTATGTATGAAGTGGAAGATAATATTGCATCCACATCACCGATAGTAAGGTTGATATATATACCAACATACAAGATTTCATCGACAAGCACCTCGATACAACGCCTTTGATGAGTTGATTCTGTAGAGGTCAACATTTATCTCGATTATATTGTAATTAATATGATAATTTGTTGCTCAACTTATAAGTTATGTTGACGATGGTCATGCTATGAACCGTAGAGCCTGAGTGAAATAAGATGAGTATCGACTATGAGTAGTGGATCAAGTAGTGAAAGAGATATTAGTGATGATGAATGTTCAAGTTAAGCTATGCTTGGGAATATACAGTCATAATCAAAAAAAATCACTATGCAATATTAAAAGAGTCATATGTTGTCCACAAAGAGTATGTTAGGATGTGTCAAACTAGAGGGACAACGATGTTTTACTTTGACGCCCATCCTAAAACGCCTCTATGATGAAATTAAAATTCCAAATGACATTGTTGAAGGTATGTTTTTAAGTAAAAAGTAATTTGGTTGGGTGGCGTAGTAAATAATGTTCAATTAAACAAGATCTCTAACCAAGAACTACACACGGTATGTACAAAGACGATACCCTACAAGACTAAGTGTATTTGTAGAGCAAGCAGACGCTTAGGGTGCTTGGAGAATATCAGTTGGTGAAAATCATAGATGTCAATAAGTGCATCCCATCATCGACAAATAGTTCAAAAATAAACTTCATCATACTTGATGTGCACCAGATTGATAAGAGAGAGATTATAGGTAGAATGGAGTCGAAATTCAATGTTAAAGTTTTATATAAAAGCTTGGGATGCATATAAGGCAATAAAAGCAATTTTGGGAAGAGTCCCATAGGACTCTATAATGGAATTAATTTGTAGTACTTTACCTAGTACAATCTACAGAATTCAATCTACCACAACATTTCAGACTTTTGGGCCTTTGGACCTTCAATAAGTAAACTTGAGCTTAGATGGTACTTTTGTTGGGCAACTATCGTATACATTACATTAGGAATCAAAATAATGGTTTTTTTCTAGCTTTTGCTATGGAGTCCGAGAATGTTGATGATGGTTCTTTTGGCTGCTTGCATGACGTGTGTGAGTGTCTACTAGACGTGATTTATGCATAATATCGATAAACAGGTTTGTTACGTGGATGCAAAGAGATTTTTCCAGCACCACATGCTTATCATTTGCGTGAAAATTTTAAAAAGGTCATACGTAGGTTTGGGATTATGATGTTGAGTGCGCCAAAATGTATATGACAATATCGATGATATTTGGCGCTCAACCATTTAATGTTAGATATTAAAAATATTAAAGAAGAAGCATAATTGGCTAGAGCGTGACCTGTTAAATGGTCCATTGCACGATGGTGGTATGCGTTATGGGATAATGACGACGAATGCATCTGAGTGTTTTAATGGTGTCCTGAAAAGAGCACATGATTTACTGATTTAGGCTTTAATCACTGCTATCTATTACAACTAAGTAGCCTTGTTCATGAAACGATTATCCACTGCTACTCAACAAGAGAAAGTCAGCTTGTCTATTTATACTCAAAGGATGTCCACACTGTTACAGCGTACTGAAAGGGAGGCTAGGCATTTCCCTGAACCTGTAAATATCAACCCACTTGAGATGCAGGTTTTTGATAGGTCCAGCCGATCATTTAGAGTTGATTTACTAGATAATGGCTTTTGTCATTGTAATTATGGCAGAACAATCATATATCATTGTCCATGCCCACATGTGATTGTTGCATTGGGACGGTTGAACCATCTCACGTGTGTGTCACAGTACTACACTCTACAGCTGTATAAGCTAACATACATAAATGAATTTCATACTCTACCAGATCATTCTGATTGGCCATCTCTCAGTGTAGAGCATGGATTAGTGTTACCTAACATTCGCAAAGGTCGACCTCGCATCTGAATAGATTCAAAACATAATGGATGAAAATGTAGGCGAAGAACTTGTAGCATATGCAAAACAATGTCACTATAGTCATCGTGCTCATAATATTAATGTCGATACATTATCCCTTTTACTTATAGGCTGTTAGATTATACACATAGGGTAATGCTTATCTTTCTCTTTCGGTCGCTCTACTTAGATTTTACAATATTAACACTATTATATTTTCCGGAGTGCGATGGCGAGGAGCACCGCCAGTGACGTGAAATGCTAGGGGAGGTCACCACCATTGAGCCTACACCGGCGAGGTTCATCCTAGCATTGCCTCGCGATCATCAGCCACCGATCCGTAAGTGATTTTATTTTTTTTTCTGCTTACTCTACTTACCTTTTATTTCGGTTAGTGACTTTTTTGGCAAGCACCATACTTGAGGCCATATCACAATCACACTCGCTTATGTCGCGAGTGGCCCATCACGCGCATCGATTCATCCGCTGGGAAAGAAGGTGGGCTCGAATCGTGTTAGTCAGCTACGCTTCATCCAGCTAGATCATCATTTGCTGACCGCCTTGGTTGAGAGATGGTCTCCGCAGACCAATACCTTCCACCTTGTAGTAGTAGATGACCGTGACGCCAGACGTGGTGATCGGGACTGGTTGATGGGCCACCTATCATAAAGGACATTGGTGAGGGGAAGAGATGGCACACCTGCCCGATATGCTGGCGATTTGTTGGGATGACCTATACCGTGATGTGACGATCCCCGCTCAATCGCCGATCGACATTCGTGATGGGCCGCACACGCCGTATGCATGCCACCGAGGTGGCTCGTGGACTTTCTGTGGAGTCATACACCGCATGGAGGAGTTCTTCGTCACTTGCGTTTATATTTTATTTCGATATCGCTTATTGCCGATACTTCTAGTGAGGTCCACCGCAAAGATTTACCACTCGATGACTTGATTCCTTTAGCATGATGTCTATGGGTGGAGAAGTTCTAGCTCATCTATATAGGGAGTCGACGAATCGACCAGCCTAACAGGCCAACATGGCTGTTGCCTACACCTCCTTCGATTTGGGCTTGGGAGCATATTCATGTAGCCGACTCTACATGTTCCATATCTCGAAGCTTTCGGTCTCGTTGGTTTGAGGTATGTGTTGTTAATTGCACTTTCAAATTATTTATATATATGTTTAAATTATTTTCTGCGGTGATGGAATGAGAAGTATATTCCCCAATGGCTAATGTTGCAAAGGTACGTAAATGAGATGGCTTTGAAACACAGTTGGATCTGGCAGATAACACTTTAGTTCAAATATTTGTAATGCATTATGTTTAACATAATTTTACTATATGTGGTGATCTGGAGCCGCATTGAAAGGAGATCACAACACATCTATCAGATACATGCTCAGCAGGCTCTGACATATGGTTAGCACGAGTCCCTCTTATCAGCTGGAAGAGGGTTGAGTGGCATTTACCAGATAGAGTGCTGCGCCAGTTTGGCCTTATTCCCAGAGTAGATGTAGCCCTAGTTGACCCTAGTTTCAAAAGGGTCGATGGTCGGGTAAAGCGGATGTCGACTGGGTTGATTATCACCAGTCACACATTGCTGCTTGGGAGAGGCGGAGGGATTGCTCATCGAGGGCCTAGAGGATGACAGAAGATAATTACAAGACATGTGCCGGTTCGATCGGGCTTCTCTCAGATACCGGACGCCTACAGATCCTCCGACCACTTACTACGCCAGAGCACTAGTGGAGCGTATTTATGTAAGTCCTGATATAAGGATTCATCTCAATTCAATATTATGCTAATTTTACATATTATTTTCGTAGCGAGCATATCATGCGACTCGACATCTTTCACCATACTTCTGTGTGGATGATCACCCTTATGGGATATGTTGATAGTGACGATATGCAGACCGGATGAGTGTACATATTGGTGACACATATTATGGATCGGTACAGAGGGTGTCGACACCATGATTGGAGTGCGCCATCTACCGATCCAGTCCTTCTACGATATCGATCCAGTCCTTCTACATATCACCTACATATGAGAACCACCTATCTTCCAAATGGATGATATGACACTACCGGGATCTTGCTAGAGGACACCATCGCGTGATCATCCATCCCGACCACGCACACACTGGGAGTGAGTGGTATTCCACGCAGACGCCGGAGGCGTTAGATGTTTAGGATAGCATACTTTTGTGTCTGTATTACATTTTATTTATCTGTTTCATTACAAACTTGAGAGTCATGTACACGTTAAATTTGGTTATGTCATAATGAACTTCTTATTATTTGTCCATTTTGAAATGAATTTGTTAACTTCATATGATTGTCATCCATTAAACTATTACCAACTTGATGCGATCACGAACCATTTCAAGTTTAAATTGCACTTTTTTTTTTCTTTTTTTTTTAAAGTAGGTTTATTATTCTCTACTTTTTAGAAGTATAAAATTGAAGGATTAAGATTTGTTTGATGAGTAAACTCTATGTATGCGAAATCCGGTTCTCTTCATAGCCCCTAAATCGACGTCTACTCATCTCACACAAAATCACACCTTAAAAAAATTAACTCAAGCCGCCCAATTAGTGCGACCGGCTTCGACTTAACGTACGCCATGCCACACGGAGTCGATGGCGTGGCCACCACTAATTACGACTATACCTATTCTTAAATTTTTTTATTGATACTTAATTAACTAATTAATATATTAATCATACTTAATTTAAAAAAATTGCCAATGATATCAGAGCTATAAGCTCCAACGAGTTGATCCTCCCCTTCAATCCTATTGTCGATGATATCTCTTGCTCTCTCTCCACCCGTCCCTCTCTTATGTTCATAAACCTAGCTGCTCAACTTCTTTTTAAACTCAGTCCCAACAACTATTCATCATAACGAGGCCAAGATCAATCACTACTTTATGGATGCAACCTACTTGGTTACATCAACGGAGATATTCCATAGCCACCTTCCACCATCACTCAAGGAGGTCATAAGGTCCCCAACCCAAACTATATCGTCTGGGTTCAACAGGACCAACTCCTCCTACACTCCATGTTTGCTTCCCTATCAGAACCATTTATGGCTTATATTGCTTCAGCTTCATCGTCTCAAGATGCATGGGAAAAGCTCTCCATAATGTATGCTAACTGGTCCAGATCCCGCATCCTCTTCCTCAAAGAGAAACTCTCTCAAACAAATAGAGATGAAAAACCACCTACCTCCTCAATCTTACAGCATACACTGATGCGGATTGGGTTCGCAGCCAAGAGCAAGTTGACACCGAAAGCATTAACCTTCTGTTGCATTAAAAGTAAATTAGCATCTTAATCAGGGTTTATTCCAGCAACCAAATCTGAAAAGTCTATTGTCTCATTATATATAGATAAAGATGTGAATAAAAATAATATCATATATATTTTTTATATAATATTAACTTAAATCAAAATTAATAATTTTTAAATTTATTCTATTATAATTTATATTATGATATTCTGCATAATTTTCTTAAAGATGAAATAAGATGAGTTTGCACAGTTTATCAGTTCCTCTCTATCTATTTTCTTAGGAAGAAAATAAATTTATAGATACAAATCTTGTTCTCTTAGATATGATAAAATATTATACATTTATATATAATTTAAATTTTTTTATTTTTTAACTTCTTTTATAATCATATTTATTATAAAAAATTCACTTTTAAATTTAAGTTTATTTTTTAATCTCATCTTACTTCAAATCTTAGTTCTACTATTAGACCTATATTCTCTTTGTCAGGATTATAGCCAATGTTTACATCATATTTGCAGAGTTAGAAATTTGGTTGGAGCTGCATTGCTCATATAAATTTGAAATTTTTACAAATCAATCACTCGATTTTTATGTATTTATAATTTAATCATCTTTCTTATTATTTTAAGCTGTCAGATCTATGTTCTTAAGCATGTCACAATCAAATGTTCAAACTTTTATAAAATAAACAAAAAATATGAGTTAAGTTGTTAATTATAAATTTTAATATTTGAATGTCAATTTGAACAATTGAGATTGATGATTATTGATTGTAAATATATAAGATTTAGTTGATTGTGTAAATAAAAACTCTTTTTTTTTTAGAAATTTTCATACATAACATACAATTCTTATATACTTATATATAATGCCTAAATTTTCATATTTATTTAAACAACACTCAATTCTTTATAAATACATCAAAAATAGTATCATCCATCTTTTTTTTTAAAAAATGAATGTACTTTTTATGCATAAAAAACTTATTTTTATAAATATTAAATTTTAAATATTATATATATAAATATATAAAAATAGTGTGTTATTTAAAAAAAAATATGCAAACGGATCAAAGAATTTTCTGATTTTAAACAATAAAATCGTTGAAAAAGCTAAAAAAAAGAGAGGCTATGAAATCAAAGAAAAGGATCTTAATCAGTACCTTCAAATATATTTTATTTTCAATCAAAATATAAATAAAACAAAATAAAATCAAAATCATAAAACAAATAATATGAAATGATCTTAATCAAATTCTTAATTTTTTTAATAACGAGCAAATTATTTAATTAGGGAAAAAACAACAGTAATTATTCTAATATATTCACATCAAAACCTCCAAGTTGAAAACATCTCTCTTGTTTACATTTTTTTTCTTTAATTTCGTTTAGGTTCTCAATTAATGGAGGATGAAAGTGACCTAATGTGAAGTTATCAAATTTATATTTAATTTAAAATTTTAAGTTTATAAAAAAGTCAATAATTTTGTATATTAATATATTTTTCATCAATTTAATGTGAAACTAAACTCATGTTTTAAATAGTTGTAATTATCTTTTTCCTCAAATGAGAACTCTTTTCATCAAGCTGTTGTTAGAAAACAACTATTTTATAAGCAATAAATTAGGCTTAAAATATCTTTTTTTTCTTATCGTTACTTACATTTTTCAAGAGGTATCTTCTTATTGACATCCACCAAATAAAATTATAGACAATAATATCAGTCACAATAATTATTATAGAAATAATGTCACAGTTTATTTATCGAACATCATCAATGAATATAATATATTACATTCAGAACATTAATATAATCAAAATAAATGATTATATGAAAGCTAAAATAAAACAAATAACATTATCATATTATTTATATGAAAACCAAAATCATCATTCCATTTAAAAAAGACCAACATAATATGGTTAATAATACTATGAGACCATAGTGTATTTTATATAAAGACAAAAAACTAAAACTCTTAATGCTCATCTTTGATGTAGCACATCATAGGAGAAAAAGACATATCATAAGGTCTAAAACTAAGACTAAAACTTCGGAGAATTTTTATTAGACTTTATGTATTGTTGTATTTTATATTAATATCCTATGTGTTGTATTATGTAGTAGTGAATGTATTTGATCATATTTAAGTATTGTTTGAGAGTTGTGATTGAAAATATTTAGCATTTTAGTGTCAAAGTGTATCAACAGTATAATGCATAGGCATGAGCTTTCTAGCGCCTTAGTGTTGCAGCTGATTCTTTATAGGGTGTCTGAACAGAGAAGCTAGCACCTAGGCGCTGGCCTGTGGCACCTCAACATTGCGGAACGATAGGTTCAACATTTTGACAATTTTTCAGTGGATTTCTTCTGAGGGACACATCCCTTGGAGTTTTGTACTTATATAAGCACTTGTTCTAACCTAATGAAGACTTTAGACTATTTTTGTGTGAAAAACTTGAGCGAAGACTCTTAGTTGGAGCTTGATGACCGATCATATAGAGGATTCAATGATCTTTTATTATCGTTCTACTTGGGTAAGTAGAACCCTTGGCACCTCTTCCACTTTGGTGAGTGGAAGCTCTTGAACCACTTCTTCTTCCTCCATCCACTATGACATTCTCTCCATGACCGTTCCACCAATTTTTGATATCATAGACCATGGTTTAGAGGCTTGGAGAAAAAGCTTGTAAATAATCCATATCAAACTTAAGCAAAGTTAATTCTATATTTTGGATTGTGTAATTTTCTTTACGTATTTAGTGATTTCTCTTAGAAACTCATAATAAATTCATGTGGTAGACAATCCTATGAACATATAGTTTACTACCAACTAATTGTCTCCACTCATAAAGCCTAGTCTTTCCCTACTTAATCTAACTACAAGCCATAATACTTGAGTGACAACTTGAGTAGGGGAGAGTTTACTAAATAACCAAACCTAGTATGCAAACCTTACATAAAAATCAAACTTTTATCTTAAAAAAAAATCTTATGTTTATTCATTTACAAGTTTATTTAATATTTTGCAGTATCAATAAGTTACTTTATGTTATTGAATGCTAGTCATTTTCAAAATCGTGCACCTCATTATGTTAAATTTAGTTCACTTAACACATATTTAAAATTTCATTTGGAATGATATATTTGCAATTTTTTATTTACATCATGTTATCTAAATTTATTAGCTTGGACTAACTAGAAGACTTAACTAGGAGGGTATATGGGATCACTATATGAAGTGAAGATAAATTCACTAGGATAGAAGATCTCCACATGAACCTAACCGTACAAGCTTAAACCTTGAGTTCTAGGCTTCAAACTCCACAAACTATTTCATGTCCAGATGACTTAGAACTCATAAGAGGGGTAAATATTAAACTTCCTAGAGATAACTATCTTGAGAGAAGGCTAGACCTGAGGAACATCCTTAGATAAGACCATCTTAAGGCCATAAAATATTACATAAACCTATTTAATAAATTATGATAGAAGCTCTAATATATGATGATGTTCATGACCCCAACAAATTTTTAGATTGGTTAGCCCAAATGAATAATTTTTTTGATTGATATTATTTGAATAATTATCAACAAACTATGTTCACTAAAATGAAATAAGTAAGTCATGCAAAAATCTAGTGGAATAATATTTTAACTAAAGAAGAGAGATTCTGTAGAAACCTCGTGACATGGGTTGTTGACATCGCTTTTGGAATGAAGATTCAATCTTCCTATCATTGGTCTAGGAGTCTTCTAGACACTAAGTGCTCCTTAGTCATAGGACACTTCTAGTGGCTAAGTAAACACTAACTGAACCTAAAGACTTTAGGAGGGTTTGCCATAGGATTAGGCTAAGCCTTAAGAGCCAAGGTTACTTTCCCATCTTATGACCTAAACAAGCTCATCCCTACCTCCTTAGCCAAAACCCAGATTAAACCCAAATTTAATGAAACTCAACAGTAATCTAAATCAAATATATTTGAATTAAAATCTAAATCCAATTAAGCTTGGGTTGAGGTAATTAGGTTGATTAACTCAACTAACCCATTTAAACTCAAAATCACTTAAGTCTAAATAAAATCAAATTAAATCAAAATTAAATTAAATTAAACCATAAGCACATAATTAAAACATAAACACCAATAAACCTAAAAAAAAATTAAGACGGAACACAAAGTGGAAAATAGATCATTTGACCTAGAGTGGACTCATGTGGGCCCATTAAACAAACCAAAATTTTCCAAATTAAATCACTTTAAAAGCTCAAAATTAGTAAATGAACATGCTTAAAAATAAAACTAAACAAATCTAAATCAATAAGATCTCAAATGGATTAATTGGATATTTAAACCCATTAAGCCCAATTTAAGTTAAAATGGATTCAAATCAAAATTAACATCAAATCAAATGAAACCAATTACTCTAAATCATAAGATCACTTAATCAAACTTCATTAGGGCTTAAACACATCTTGGTTGAGTCAAACAAAATATTTAACTCAATTTAACCCAATTTGACCCATTTGAACTCAAAATAGGTCAAATCCAAATCCAAGCCAACTTAATCCAAATAATCCATAAAACATAATTGAAGCATAATATAAACATAAAATAACAAATTGAATCACATAAATCAAATTAACCAATTTTAGTCAAAGTTGGTCAAACCTTAGTCAAACTTAGGTCAGATTCAAAATTAATCCAAATTAAAAAAAAATTAGTCAATCAAAACTATGATAAATGATAAATCAAACATAATTAAAGCAAATCAAAAGCCAATAAGTCAAATCGAGTTACTTGAACTCAACCCAACTTGTTTGGGTTAATATGAGTTGACCCAATCCCAAATTAAGTCCAAATGGGATAATAACACTTAAATCATAATGTAAAAGTTGAAATTCAACTTGTATGGCTGGGTGAAACCAAGAGAGAGAGAGAGAGAGAGAGAGAGAGAGAGAGGGAAAGAGAGAGAAAGAGAGGGGGAAAACTAAATCTTGCAAAATCCCCACTCATCCACTCCTTCCTACCTCTTTCATTTAATGGGACTGATCCTACAACTGAAGAAGGAGTCTTTGGGAGGAAAAGAGACCAAAATCCAAAATCTCCAATCACCCATAGCCACCCAACCACCTCCCATCACCATTAATGGTGATTTTCGGCCACCATTAAGAAGGGAGGAAAAGAGACCCCAATGACATCCGATTTTATATTAGGGAAGCTCCAAGAACTCATCTGAGTAAAACAAACCCCTCCCCACTTCTTTCGACATGAAAATGACCCAATCTGAGCGGATTCCAGTGAAGTGCCACAGAGGTTGGTGATTATGACGTTCCAAGGCAACGCAAGAGTCCAGATTCATTCCAAAGCTTCGTCTCACATCTAGGAGCATGTTTGAATCAACTTTGCCACCGAAAATAATCCCCAGTGAGATAATTTTCAAATCCCGTAGATGGACATAAGATCTCTTGTTTGCGATGATGCTTGCACAATTTTAGGAAAATCCCTTAGATATCCCTTACATTTTTCATTTTGAATGATCTTATGCGAGATTGGGAGAGTTTTTCGACGAGATTCGCTAAAAAATTGTGTTTGAACATAACTATGGCTTGGTTTCATCGTCCATAGCCCTGGTTCGCTTGTTCTAGGAAGAAGAAAAGTAGCAGTTGTGTGATCCCCTGTTAATAGGGATGGACGACTGAGATTAGAAGAAGATCGGAGCTAGTTTGGACCATTAGATCATGTGATTCGATCTGGACCATCCGATCAAAACCCACAGTTTCCCACTCATTTACCACGGAACCGCATGCCCAGTGTCGACACATGGAACATATTCAGCCGTGTGCCGATGGTTAAGTGAGAAAATCAGATTTTCCAATTTTAAAAATTATTTAAATTGCCTGAAACTTCAAAAATTAATAAAAAAAATACAATACTCAATGAAAAATTGCAAATAATGTCTCGTTGTATTCATCTTTTTGAGAGGAATCCAACAAGCCCAAAATCTCCAATTTCTATTGGGTATTTTGAGCTTAATTTATTTTTTTAGGGAAAATCAAATTACATTAATAAATCTAAAAATACGCATCAGATTGATCTGAAATTTTTAGAGAATGAAATTGAGGTTAAAATACACCGTCATAAAAATTCAAGTTAAAATAACTTTTGGATTAGGGGATATTAAATTTTGAAGCTTAGATTATCTATTTTTGTAAAATAAATTAATAAACATTATAAAAATTATAAAAAATTATCAAAATGGTTCAAGAACACTTCAATTAACATTAGAGAGCTAAAATAAAAAATGATAATAAAAATAAAAAATATAATAAAAATCATTAATGAGCTTAATTAAGATGTAATTATCCCTTTTATTTAACCTAAACTAAATTAATTATGGTTGATCTTTAATTAGGTTAATCATCTAAGCTAAAGACTTAACAAAATAAATTACAATAAATTAAAATTAAAGTTAAATAAAATGTTAATTAGTTATTAAATAAACAAACATTAATCAATCATTAAACCAACCTTTTAATCAAATCAAAGATGATTAATTTTACCAATCGTTAATTGGATTTTGTTTATGTCAAATCAATTAGGTAAGATGGACATCTAATTAATCCAATAAATAACCATTTAATTATTATTAGTTTAATTGATCATTCAATAAATTAAGCCCTTAATCAAATTAATTGCCTAATAAGATAAAGGCTTAATTAATCATCAATCTTATGCTAATTATCCAATCAAATTAAATCAAATAAAGTTAAGGTATACTTAATCAAATTAATATATAACCAAATCATATCTAATTCAATCCATTTGGAATAAGATAACTAATTAATCATTAAATATATAAACCTAATAACTAAATCAAACATGATCTCATAATTAAAGTATTAAATGAAATTCACTGAACATAATAAATGAATGAAGTCAAATGAAACCCTAATTATAAATAATCAAGCCTAATTGAAATATAAATAAACAATCAAATTAACTTAATCAAGAAAACAACAACAACAACAACAACAACAACAACAATAATAATAATAATAATAATAACAACAACAACAACAACAACAACAACAACAACAACAACAATAATAACAACAACAACAATAACAATAAATACAACAACAACAATAATAATAATAATAATAATAATAATAATAATAATAATAATAATAATAATAATAATAATAATAATAATAATAATAATAATTCTTGAGTCAATCAAATTGAAGCAAAATATTTAATTAAATTTATGACAAATATCTATTAAATCAAATCGATCACATGTTGATAATTAAGTCCTCAACTTCTGATTAAATAAATCTTTAATTAATCTAATAATTTAAAATTGAATCACCTTTAATTAAAACTAATTAATTAAACATCTAATTAATATGAACTTAATTTGAATAAACACATCATTTTAATAAACTAAATTGATTTAAATGAAACATATTAAAACTAATTCTTAAATGAAGCTTAAATCAAACACTTAATTAAATTTATTGTCAAATTTTAATCAACATGATAATGATAACCATATCTTTAATTAATCCATAATTAATTTAATCACACCTCTTAATAAAGTTAATTAAGTTAATCATATTAAACCTAAGCTTAATCAAACATAAATTTGAACTTAATTAAATTGCAATTAAGTGTTAATAAAACCAGCCTCATAAACTTAAATCTTCAAATCATTAATTACATCATTAATTTAAACAAACATGAAATCAAATTAAAAGTTTCTACAAACAAATAACCTAAATCAAATCAAACTCTACTCAACTTGATGAAAAGATTAATCAACCTATAATTAAACCTTAATTAAATCAATCAAATAAATTAAATTAGTCAAATCAATTAAATAAAGATCAAATTAAATTAAATAATTGCATCGAACCAAAAAAAAAGATTAATATATAAACTAAATGACTAAATTTAAGAAATTAAACCCTTAATTAAAATTCAAATAAAATATCATATTGAAATTAATCAAATCAAAGGATAAGTAAATTAAAGTATATTCACTAATCTGAACCAAACATAAATGAAATAATAGAATCAATGAATTTAAACAACATTGAAATGATATTTATCATATGAAATTAAAATCTTAAATTAAAACCCAAGAGAAAGGAAATTAGAGATTAATTTAAAGGATATTGAATTATCATAATTTAATTAAATCGAAACATCTAATCTAAAATTAATCAATCAAAAATACAAGAAATTAAATAAACTTAAACTTTATTAAATATCAATTTAAAGGATATTGAATTATCAAAATTTAATTAAATCAAAACATTTAATCTAAAATTAATTAATCAAAATACATGAAGATTAAATAAACTCAAATTTTTTAAAAAAATCTAAATCAAATCAAACAAACATTAATCAAATCAGATCAAACACATAAATTCAAATGGGCAAATTAAGATGCTTAAGGACCTTAGTTAGACATTTTTAGGATGAATCTTCTTCTTAGGATGTAGAATATGGTGAGTTCCAACGAAAAATGGAATTCATTATACTCTTCATTCTTGAAAACCTAAACATCACTTTAACCAAATAAAAGCGAAGTAAAAAAAAATAAAAAATAAATCACTACGTCATTTGAATCTAAACCATCCAATGGTAAAATTGAACAAACTCTGAATTCAAATCAAACTTTAAAATAAAATAAAGCCAAGAAGAGACTTGCCATACAAGCCTTCTTTTCACACACTAGAATACTAAGTCACCACTTTTAGTTTTAGGTTAGGACGGTGTATGTAATGATGTTGTATTTTGTTTTGTGATGTAATATTTTAGACTGGATCTTAGGAATGTGGATCATAGACTAGATGTTAGGCTGTTGGTAGTCTAATATTATTTTCTACAGGGGGTTATGCTTAAGGAGCCGCTGTAAAAATAAATATAAATATTTTGCTTGTAGGTTGCTTATGCCCCTAAGCATTATCCAAGTTATGACAGGTGGGTTTAGTTATCCATGTGCAGGGTGCTAAGTCTAAATTAAGATATAATTTCTTGGGATTGAATATTTGTTTAGCTAACCTCTATTTTGTAGGTATAGTTAGATTTACTTTTCATAAAAAGTAATTTTGTAATAGGAATTAGGATTAGTGCTATGGGAGATTAGGATGAGCAATGGCTAGAAAGCTTAGTCCTTGGGATGCCCTGTGATGCCTTGAAGTAAACCAGATTGAAAAAGAGAAGGAGAACATGAAGACCCCCATAACATATAGTCAATTTCAATTGTAATATTATTTTATAATTCTGGGTTGTATAAGGGTAGAGCTCGACTACCCACCTTTTCTCTTTTCGGGGCCTACGATAGAACCCGACCGCACTATCCTTTTATTCCTTTACACATTTTATACATGTTTGATTAATGTTGTGTTTAGAATGTGTGGCCTGGATGTGATAGACCCTTAGGATAAAATTAATTTTTCTACCCAACTAATCACTCATAATAAAATTTTAATCAACTCACAACCTCATCATAAAGCCTAATTTTTAAGTAAGATAATTAAAAAATTTAGTAACTCCTTAGCTGTATGTTGTATGTCTCACATATCTTATTTCTTCTTCCTTGAATATGGGGGATCTCCATCCTTACACGATAGGGGAATGCTTGACCTGTGAGAGCATCCCTTATGGTAGAGAACACCCCCTTCTTGTTGATTTAGCCAATAACTTTATTTCATCATGCATTTAGGCATAAAACTTCCAAGTCTTTGTCAAAGTGAATGAGTCAAAAGTAATAAAATTTGAAAAGATTTGCATTTTAGACTAAGTCATATGCTCATACCACTCTTATTTTAGTCTCTTAGGGAGTGGGTTTAGGACTTAGTTTCTTTTAAATTAAATAACTACCCTAGCTATCTTGTAATACATAAGACCAAAATACTTGGATTTAAAGCGTATGAGGTGTTAGCTTGCGGTCACTCCAGGCAGTTGTGAGTCGAGAAGTCAGATGAATTTTCTCTCTCTTATGGAGGTAAACTATTTTATCCATCTATTGCTTAGATTTAGGTCGTGTTTTAGCTCGATCTAAAGCTCCTTAGATTTAGGATCTGAGGTAGCTATTTCCTTCAGGCTACGAGCATAAATTCTCACCTTTTAGGCATTTTCACAATCTTATGTTGATGGATTTGAAGCCCTAGCAATCTAATAAAATTTCAACTCAAAATAATTTTTTTTCACTTTCAAATATATAAAGCCTCACCATAAGATAGATTGAGCACTTACTAGGCTTCCTAGTATCATAAGTGCTCTCTACTTATTTTTATTTGGATTCCAAAATAAGTCTTTCCAATTGAACTTTCCCAATTGATCTTCTAAATATAACAAATCCTTTGATAGTTTAACCTTGAAATCTTTGGAGACCATAATTTCCTACTTTAATCGAAGTGTTCTTAAGAAATTTCATTTCCTAGGATATAATTAACTATGGAGAATTTTCTCCATAAGGAACTAAAGAACCCAACTTAAAATAAACCCTGCTCTACTTTTTCATGTAAAGTAGGGAAAATATATCTAGTATATTCGAAGACCCATCATGCCTTAGGAATCCTTATTAAGTGATTACATTCATTGTAGGGAGATGTTTCTATCTTTCGAGATATACATCATACCTTAATGTCGTACTCGATCACTTTAACAAGTACCACCTAAGATCTACACGGTGGCCCACATCCAAAAATAAACACCACATATTTTTCTTGCAACTCCGCTGGGGATGGTTTCTCTCTCCATCTTTAATAGACAATTAATGTCTCCAAGCATCAATAGTGGACTTATATTTTATATAAGCCTAATACTATCTTTCTTTTTGTTGGCACTTTATTTATTTCATCCTTAAGCAAAGGTAGCCAACATTATTTAGGTTTTAGGACCTCACTCCATGTAGGTCTTAAAACCTCTATTGAGTCCCCCCAATAGGTAAAAATAAATTAACTATATAAAAGAAATATAACAAAACATAAAATTTGTAACCTCAAAATGGCAATCATAATAACAATCGTAATCCATAAAATAGCAGTATCGTTGGACTTGATGTCTTTAATGATTCCAACTCAGGTAGAGATGCCCCCATTTTAATCTTTCATGGTGTAACTATCAATAAAGAGTTAGAATCATTAGATTTTAAAGGTATAATAGGATAAACTTTGGGCACCAAAAAGAGTAGGTAGACAACAATTCTACCTCTCTTTTAGAAGATATCACAAAGTCAATTATTGTAGTGGCAGTGTCCTACCACTTTAATCAACACCATAAGAAGAAGCAAACCAGTCGTTGGACATAATTAAATTCTAAATCCTTCTTAAAAAACACCTGACAATCCAAAATAAGGCCATCACACTATTCTGAAGGTTAATCTTAATGTCCCAAGCTATCTTGGAAGGTTGCCCACTAAGCTAAATAATAAGTGCACTCTCACATTATCTAAAGAGAAGTGTTTGATAGGAACTTAACCTAATTCTTCCTTGCTCAGTTAGTGCAACCTCCTCAAGTCATACTTTGCATAGAATATCCTATGAAAAATAAAGACAAGCAATCTCCTCCAGAGAACACAATATAAATAAAGACTCAAAAAAAAGAGAAGAAGAAAAAGAGAAAAAGTAAAGCACCAATAATACACATTGATTTGGAATCCAAAGGATAAATCATGTGTATGAGTTGTAAATTAAAGTAAAAGGAGAGAAAAAGAATATACAAAATAAATTTTGAGTCAAATGTTGACAAGTCTCTCGAGTTAGACAGCAAAAATTTTTTTTCTAAAAGGATGATTCGTGTATGATATGACTAGAAACTTAGTATGTATGCGAGCTCATTGAATCCAATTTTACTATCTTGTGATATTATTATAGGATTGGAAGTTAAAAGATGCTCCTAACCTCTAGTAAAAAATATATTATGAGATTTCAAATTTCCACTTCATTTCTCTTTCTTCAAGCTCAAAAGAGGATTCAACAGTTGCAGCTAAACCTTCAAATGAAGTAATAAAATCATCTTCTAATTTTGAAGACTTTCAAGGAGAGGATGCACTCTATGAAGTTTAGGTGAAAATTAGTTCATTAACCAAAAAGTTTCAAGAAATTAACTTGAGAACATAAAGAGAGTCCAACCACCCTCCCAACATCCATATATGATAAGTCAAAAGGAAAATGCCAATGACTTGGTTAGGTTGCTTTTGTAGTTTAAAGACTATTTTACCTAAAACCATAATAAAGTGCCCAATACATCTCCAAAGGTAGTTGTCTATAAACTCAAAATTGAACCTATTGCTATTCCTATTTTACAAACTTTTGATGTGAACATTTGCATCAAGAAGAGGATCAAAGTTTGAAGTTAACCTTATTGAAGAAGAAAGATACTATCATGATTACCCAACATCATTCCTAGTCAAAAGGAAGAACATTCAAATCCGCATATACATTAATTTGGAAGATCTAAGTTAACCATGTCTTGAAGATGAATTCACGTTACCAATATCAAATTTAATAGCGGACATAGCCTCTTTGCATACAATCTCCTCATTCAAGGATGGGTCAAATGATGCAGAGGTTGAGAGGCTGTTTGCATTTATAAATTTTCATCAGAATTTACTGCTATAAGGTTATACCTTTCAGCTTTAAAAATGCTGGTGCCACATACCAGTGGGCTATGACTCAAATCTTCAATGAAATCATTCATCACCAAGTCGAATGCTATGTCGACGATCTGAGTAATCATAGATGAATCCTCTAATGTAAATAATTAGGATGACTTTAGGGAAGTTTCTAGAGTTTGAAGTAAAGCATCATGGGATAACAAAATTTGATCTAAAAAGAGATTAAAGTGATATTAGAGATGCAACCTCCAAAAAAAAAAAAAAAAAAAGAGAGGTACTCAGCACAATTAAAATCATTTCAAGGAAGGTTGTCGTATTTAAGATGCTTAATCTCTCATCTTTTTGGTAAGTGTAAATTAATTACTACTTTGACAAAGAAAAGAGATAATGTTTTGAAAGATGATAAGTTTTAATACTCATTCAAAAGCATAAGGTAATATTTCATGACACCTCTAATATTGGCCCCTCCATTCGCCTTAGGCCACTAACTTAATGCTATCTCCAATTAGGATACAACTCTTCTTGTTAAAGTTTATCATCAATAATCAAACTACAAAACTTTATGCATCAATTGAAAAGCTTGAAGGTCTTGCAAATAAAAAATAAAAAAAAAAGAAAAGAAAAAAAAGGAAAAGAAAAGAGAGACCTCAATTAACATTGGATATAGATGGATTAAACTCTTTCAAAGTTAGTCTATTTCAAAACTCTCCAAATCAAGATTTTTCTTCTGATCATTAAAAGGCCTACTTTGGTGCTTCGAATGATGGAAAGTAGTTTAAACCACTATGATAGAAGAGTGTCTTGTATTTCTAGTCAACAAACACTACCTCAAAAGCCATTACACTAAAAATCAAAATCCAAAATTGGAGAATAATTCAAGTGATTGGAATGAGAAATTTCTTCCATTCAAATGCAAATTATAGCATAATATTTGAGAAGCCTTGATGAATTTCTTTCACTAAGGATGATCAATCACTTTGACTAGGTCCCAAGGGTTTTGGAGAAAGAACATTAGTCTTAGTTGTTCTTGTTCCATTTGTACACACCTAAAGAAATTTCAAAAAAAGAAAAAAAGAAAAAGAAAAATCAAAATCAAATCCTTAGTAAAGTTATGTTTTCATGTCTACATTGGTTGAGTCTGAATTCAAAATAATAATAATAATAATAATAATAATAATAATAATAATAATAATAATAATAATAATAATAATAATAAATAAATAAAAATAAAAATTTAGATATATAATTACGCTTCAAAATTCCTCATCAATCTAAATATTCTTTCAAACTTATTTTCAAGACTCAATATTAATCTCGAGTACTATTAGGATAGGTGTAAGAGAACCCAAGAGGCATCTTATTTCAACTAGCACAACTAAGTTAGGTGTAAGAGAACCTGAGTGGCATCCTTCCTTAGTGAAGTCACAATGCCCCAGTGGCACCATTTCATCCATTCTTCGTTGTGTTTAGGGTAGATGTAAGAGAACCCAAGCGACATCCTATCCTTCATCAAAATAACACAACACAAACTACACACAAACACATATCAAACAAACATATATCTTTTATCTCGGGCTACTTTTAGGTGAGATAGCGACACTCAAGAATCTTCGGTAGATGACTACTGCTAGTGTGTGTCACCCCAATGGTCCCCTATTCAGGAGGATGTAAGTCTGGTATGCTTTCTTCCTGACTTCACCATTGCACACCGATGAGTGCCTTATTTGTTTGATAGTCCTTACTGCACGGCCGGTAAGCTACCTCATGTTGGCTTCATTTAAGAGGATGTAAGTCTACTACACTTTCTTCTTGAACTAGCCATCGTGCACTTACTAGGTCGAGTATATTTGAGGTTTAGGATAAGTCCCCCATTGGCTCCCTTCCTCCTGACTACTTCAAGTCAGTCCCCCTCCCCATGGGGCTCCGTAGCCTGATAGTCCCCTAGTGATGACGCTATCCCAACAATTAGTTCTGCTTGAAAAGTTATAAATCTGCATGCTTTCTTTCCATATTGATTGTTGCACACCAACGGGCACCTTAGGTTGGTTGGTTCTCGCTATGCTGACAGCAACCCAGCTGGTGGATACACCACTCATGGCAGATGTAAGTCTGCTACACTTTATCCTTGAGTTGGCCACCGTATACATATAGGCTTTCTTTTTTAGGGATCAGGATAATGCCTCTAATGACACCTCCCATGTGGGCACTTTATTTGGATTACATCCTTTGCGACCCCATCTAGACACTACCCGAGGCTACTATCAGATTGGACAATCCCCCTTTCCTAGTAGCCAAGAATCTATCCCGTGGATGTGCAAATTCTCCCTTAGTTCAGTAAATCTGAGATAGGTCAAGGTTGACATAGCCCCTTCTTAGTGTTGTCCCTCGCATACTAATAGAGTCCACACAAATATATAAACAAACAAAATATATATTTTCTTATGGATGAGGAGAACACCCCTAGTGGCACCTCTTTCCAAGCAAGGATCCTATCTTTAGGGTAATGTTAGCAAAACTCCCTATAGGAATCGCCTAACTTCTCTTGAGTTGATGTAAGTCCCCAGTGACATTCACTCAAGAGCCTAGGTCGCCCGAATTTGTTAATGATCCAACAAAGCCACCTGTGACCATTACGCTTTGGAAGATGTAAGTCCTTGTGCTTTCTTCTAGACAATCGTTTAATCGGCGGGCAACCCTTAGTCGATAGTCTATTCTCATAGACTACCCCTTTGGATTAGTAAATCTAAGATAGGCAAGGCCGACATAGCCCCTTCTTAGTGGATCCATCGCACACTAACAGGGTCCATCAAATTAAAATGAAATTAATCCTGACTACTCCTGAGTTGAAGTAAGTCCCCAACAACATTCACTTAGTAGTCACCTTAACAAGTCACACCAGCGATTGTTCCCCATTTTAGAAGATGTAAGTCTGCTATGCTTTCTTCTTAGCACAGTCATTGCACACCGAAAGGCAACCCTTAGGTCAGATAGTCTCACCCTTCAGCTGTTATACTACCTCTTTAGATTGGTAAATCTGAGATAGGCCAAAGCCGACATAGCCCCTTCTTAGTGGATTCATCACATACCAACAGGGTCTATCAAATTAAAATGAAATTAATCATGACTACTCTTGAGCTTATGTAAGTCCCCAGCAGCATCACTCAGTAGTCGCCTTAGGTCGGGTTTGATTTGTTGAACCATCAACAGGTCACCCCAGCGGTTGTTCTCTACTTTGAAAGATGTAAGTCCTCATGCTTTCTTCCTAGCACATCCATTGCACACCAAAAGGCAACCCTTAGGTTGGATAGTCTCCCCTTTCAATTGGCAGACTATCCATTTAGATTCGTAAATCTAAGATAGGCCAAGGCCGACATAGCCCCTTCTCAATGGGTCCATCATACACCAACAGGGTCCATAACATAACACACCAAATTAAATCAAATCATTTCAAATAAAATAGGATATATAATAAAATTGATCTGGACTACCCTTGAGTTGAGGTAAGATCCCCAATGACACTCACTCTGTAGTTGCCCTAGGTCAGGTTCGTCTTGTTATACATCCAATGGGTCACCCCAGTAGTTATTTCCCATTTTAGAAGATGTAAGTCTACTACGCTTTCTTCCTAGCACAGTCGTTGAACACCAAAATACAGCTCTTAGGTTGGATAGCCCTACATTATGGCGAGTAGACTACCCCTTTGGATTTGTAAATCTATGATAGGCCAAAGCCCGCATGGCTCCTTCTTAGTGGATCCATCGCACACCGACAGGGTCCATCAAATCAAATAAATCAAATTAATTATCTGAATTACTCTTGAGTTGAGGTAAGATCCCCATCGACCCTCACTAAGTAGTTGCCTTAGATCGGGTCTAACTTGTGCTACCAATGGGTCACCCCAGCGATTGTTTCCCCACTTTGGAAGATGTAAGTTTGCTATGCTTTTTTCTTAGCACAACCGTTGAACACCGAAAAGAAACCATTAGGTTGGATAGCCCCTACCTTATGGCGGGTAGACTACCCCTTTGGATTTGTAAATCTAAGATAGGTCAAAGCCCCCGTGGCTCCTTCTTAGTGGATCCATCACGCACCGTCAATCAAATCAAAATAAATCAAATTAATCATCTAGACTACTCTTGAGCTGAGGTAAGATCCCCATCGGTGCTCACTCAGTAGTCGCCCTAGGTCAGGTCTGATTTGTTATGCTACCAATGGGTCACCCTAGCGATTGTTTCCGCTTTGGAAGATGTAAGTCTACACATTCTTCCTAGCACAGCCATTGCACACCGAAAGGCAACCCTTAGGTTGGATAGCCCTACTTTATGGCGGGTAAACTACCTCTTTGGATTTATAAATCTAAGATAAGCCAAGGCCCCCATGGCTCCTTCTTAGTGGATCCACCGCACACCGACTAGGTCCATAAATTAATTCAAAATTAAAATCAAACAAATTCAATCAAGCTCATATCCTCAGTGGATGGGCCCTCAAACAAATTAAATCTAATTTAAATCTCCCCAGTGGAGTCAAATCACACTCCTCCCTTAGTGGATCCCAAGTTAAAACAAACCAAACCAAATCAGTCTCCCTAGTGGAGCCTAAATCTAAATGTAAATCAAATAAATTCAACCAGGCTTATATCCCCAGTGGATATGCCTCCAAATCAAACATCAAATCAACCAAATTAGTCTCCCTCAATGGAGCCAAAATAAAACAAACTCATTAGACAAATCAAATCAAAATAAATCCAGTCTTGATCCCTAGTGGATTCAAGCCCATATCCCCGAGATATGCCCCAAATTAAATAAACTCAAACTTCTATCCCCATCAGATCCCCCACTCATAAATTAAATCAAACAAATTCAAATAAATTAAATCAAATCTTCATCCTTATCGGATCTTCCTCCCAAATAACTCAAATATATCAATCAATCTCAACCCCAGCGGATTTCCCTTACTTTTATGCCCTTAGCATAAATCTATCTCAAATCAAATCCAATTCATGTGTGATTCCCCCGACGGATCTCTCTTCATGTCCTTGACGTGAAAACTTATTCATACCCAAATCTCTTTAACTCTCTTATGCCTTGAGCATAAGATGAGTTGCATTTCACTAAGATCGTGATTTTATCTATCTCTTGGTTTAGGAGTATATGGTCTCTGTTAGCGCTTGCATTCCTTTGGACATTATTGATCATCTCGATCAACGCCAATATGTGCATTGTGCCTTGTCAGTTACACCACACCTATTGGGGGGTCCTTTTGTTGACCTCATTTTTAGAGTGAGGATTTAATCTTCCTATCATAGGTCTAGGAGTCTTCTAGACACTAAGAGCACCTTAGTCATATGACACTTCTAATGGCTAAGTGAACACTTAACCTGAACCTAGAGACTTTATGAGGGTTTTCCATAGGATTAGGCTCAGTCTTAGGACCCAAGGTGACTTACCCATCTTATGACCTAAACAATCTCATCCCTATCTCCTTAGCCAAAACCCAGATTAAACCCAAATTTAATGAAACTCAACATAAATCTAAACCAAACTATTGACCTCATTATTGGAGTGAGCTCTCAACTTCTCCATCTTAGACATAGGACTCCTCTAGACATTAAGAGTTCCTCAGTCTTAAGACACTTCTAGTGATTAGGTGAACACTTAACCTAACCCTAGAGACTTAGAAGAGTTAGCCATAAGGAATAGGTTATGCCTTAGGGGTGTTAGGAAAACTTGCCTACCCCATAGCTTAAACCCAATCCTTACTTTCTTCTTTCAAGTCAAACTTCAAATTCAAATCAACCTCAAATTCAAATCAACTTCAAACTCAAATCAATTTTCAACTTAAATGATTTTTCTCAAATCATTCAAATCAATTCCAACTCAAATGATTTTTTTTTCTCAAATCATCCAAATCAATTCAAACTCAAAAGATTTTCCCATAACCCATTTATATTCTCATTTATATTCATAAATATAAATAAAATATATATTCAAATAACCAAAACCAAATCCAAAACTCAATTCCAAATCCAAAAATCTTTCCTAAGTCACTTTGATTTCATCTTATGGACTTAGCTCAAATCAAATCCAAATCACTTCAAACTCAAGAGATTTTCTCATAACCCATTTATGTTCTCATTTATATTCACAAATATAAATGAAATATAAATTCAAATAATCAAAAAGAAATTCAAAAACTCAAATCCAAATCTAACCAAAATCTAACCATACCCTTTCAAGTCAAATTCTTGAACTTAGCCAAATCATTCTCAAATCAATCCAAGCCTTTGGATTTTCTCTTCAAACAATCAATCCTTCAATCATAAACCCAAATATAAATATAAAGTTCAATCATCAAACCAAAATCAAACTAACCTAAGTCAAACTCATATTCACCCTTTTGACTTGAAATTGTTAAATGAATCAAAACCCATTTAACTCCAAATCACTTGCAATTGGATTTATATTTCAATCATAAGTCCATATGTGTGTTCAACCAAACTTGAATCAAGCCTTGATCAAGTCAATTGCCCCATTTAGGCTCACTTGACCCAAAGTGACCTAAAGGATTTTTTTGAGCCAAATTCTAAGCCAACCCAAATTGGATTGAACTAAGCCCATCTATGTCTCACATTGTGAGCAACAATCATCTTAAGATGATCAATCACCCAAATTAGGTCAAACCAAGTCAAACCTAGCCTTTGACCAAGTCAACACTTAACCCAAATGAAACTCAAACTAGCCAAAATCCGCCATTGGCTAAGTTTATTGAAACCATTGATCTCAACCAGTTCATAATCAATGACTAAACATGACCAAGTCATCATTTGAGCCAAACTTAGCCTAATTGGCCACTTGACCCAAGTTGACCTAAAAAGTTAAAATATGTCAAATCTTGATCTAAGCCAAATTGATTGCAACCAATAGGTCAAATTCATTCTAAATCACTTGTTGAACTTGACCAAAGCCTCAATTGGCCAACTAGACCTAACCTAACCTAATTGACCATGAACCTAACTTGACCTAAAAGGTCAAATCAAGCCAAAATCAAACCAAACCAAAATTGATTGAAACTAAAGCTTGCAGTACATTTCAATTGATCAACTAAGCCTAAACCAATTGATCACCTAACCCAATTGGGTTAAATGGGTCAAATTGGTCAACTTGACCCATTTGACCAAAGTGAACTCAAATGAACCAAAATCAAATTTAAATCAAATTGTACCATACCAATGACACCCATATCTACAAATGATCATTTGAGCTTGACCTAACCCATGGTTTGACCCAATTTGACCAATTGGTCAACTTGACCCAAGTTGGTCCATTTTGACCTAAATGGGTCAACTTGAGCCAAATCATATCAAATCAACTCCAAATTCATTAAAAATTGGCACAACCTATTTTTCAATCATTCCAAATATGCCCAAATCAAAATCAAATCCAAATGACCATTTCACCCCTAGGTCAAAGGGTAACCTATGGCCAAATCCACTTGGAGTTTGGTTAATTCCTTTTCATGGCCACTTGACATCCTCCTAGTGGACTATGTGGACACCAAGGGAGGTGTTGCATGTGACCCAATGGGTTTGGGTCAGCCATGACCCAATCCAAGGATAAACCGACCACTCCACTCAAAATTCTTAACATGGATCACCTACCACACTCATTTAACAAATGTGCACCTCCACACTTCCACTCCTCTGCCAAAATTGAAGCACATGGAGCTCATAACAACCAAAATAACCTATTAAATCAGGGCAATTTGATTAAAATGGCAAGGCAAGCTACCACCATCCGATCCAAGTAGGGGGAGATATACTCCCCCTTATTTCCACATAATTCATCTCTCTGGAATTCAATTGAGCTCAGAAGGCAAGCATCCACATGCTTCCTGAAGCATTCCTAAGCTCATTCCATTTCTCTCTTCTCAATTTTGCTTAAGCCGAAAATAGGGGAGGTAGAAGAAATTTTCACTTCACACAATCCTCAATCAAACTCCAATTGCCTTTGCAAGCACCATCAGGGAGGCAAGTCGAGCTCACCCAAAGCTTTCCCTGAGTCACCAAACCACAGGAAGCCTCACTTAGACCAAAGTCGCAAGCCATTGAAGCAAGCCTTGGTCAATTGGAAGATCCACTTCATCTCAAAGCTTGAAATCTTCAACAGGACTTCATCTCCACTAAACGAAGCTACCTCCACCGTTGGAAGTGTCGGTGATAGCCTCCAACGAAGTGTGAATCAAAATCGAGCTTACATGGTTAGATCTTCTTCTATATGCTTCTTGATGGTGTGGGTTGAATCTCAACCTTACTCGAGCTCAAGTGAGCTTGGATCAAGCCATGGAGAATGATGGCCTCCGTCTCCCGCAGGCAAAGGTAGGGATGAATCATGGACCGTCCATCCCGCATATTTTGGATTGACGGTCCTAATTAAACATGTTAGATCCTCTGATTTATCCTTTTATAACTGTGGGTTTAATCCTGACCGTCCGATCTTTGATCAGACGGCCCAGGCAAAAGCGCGTAGCACTGCCGGTTGGCGCGATAGCCAAATTGACAACTTAAATAACCAATCCCATCACACTAAGTGGAAAGTGTGCGTCACATCAGCAGCCCATGTGGCATCGACGGGATTAGTTATATAATTAGGCTATTTAATTATCCCTTAATCACAAAAACTTCATAAATTCAAAATTAAATGTAAAAAAATCAAAAAAAAATATAAATGAGGGCTTATTTTAAAGATAATTCAGAGGGAAATCTAATAAAATTATTTCTAATTGATTTTGAATAGTGACTTTTCCCTAATTAGGGTTTAATCAAAAATATAATAACCCTAATTACTCCTTAATTATTTCATTAATTAATTCCAAACTTCTCAGACATTTGAAGTGGGATGACTTATGCCACACCTAATTTTCTTGGATTTATTAATGAGTTAATTAGGAAAATTAATTAATAAATCCATAATCACTCTCTTAATTAATTTATTGATTAATTAACCTATTAAATAGTGATGAATCCATTAATTAAGCTTGTTAATCACTATGAAATATTGAATGGGTGTAGGGAATGAGAATAGGATACCTTTTCTAATTTATTCTCTCTAAGTTCACTCCATTTGGAAAACACTTAATCAAGTTGTAATTAATGGCTTAATCACCTCATTAATGAATTCAACTAATCAATTCAAAACCAAATCATTCTAGAACTTAATAATCTTAATTCTTGGGTAGATACTTAGGTGTTCAATAACCTAAGTGGCTTCAAAGAAAATTATATCCAACTCACATGTGTGGGAAGTTTATAAAAGTACTTACCTTTAGTTTAATTACTCAATAATTGTGAGTCAATTGCATTAGGCCCCTTTCTTTCTTAGGTGCATTACTGATTTAAATTTCATGTGACTGCATATCATATGTTGGATCATAAGTGTTTAGTTAGTTATGTTAAAGTGGTATAGGTAAGGGGTAATTAATGGACTTAATTCACACCTTAACCTAAACAAAATATAAAATCAATCTAATTGTGCTAAAATTAAACTAAATTGATTCACACATGGGGGGAATGGGTTAGGACTAGCAAACTCTTTCTCACAAATCATTTTCAAATCAAACCCAAAATAAATAAAAATCTCTTGAAATAATTTTGATTCACTTTAAATGATCTTATTCCATAGGATTGTCTTTTGGAATTAATTAGGGTGAATGAATTCATATGCTTACATCATGTTATCTCTTTTCAAGCATGTTAAATGTTATTTTTCATGTGAAGTCATGCATTCATTCTCTTTTAAAAAATTAAATTAAATAAACTATTTTCTTTATGTCAAATTGCATGTTTTGGTTAAAAGTATGAATATGAATGACTATTATCACAATTAAATCAAAATGTTGTTATCAAAATCTATAATTCAAAGATCATAAATGAAAGTATGCTACTTATAAATACTTATAAGCTTGCATGTGATTATAGCATAAAATGTGTTATGTGAGTTTCTTCTCTTCTCTTAACATAGATTTGAATAGGATTTTCAGTGTGTATAGTTCATTTGAAAAGAACATAACACTTGCTTAAATCCATTCTTATCCACTTCTATGTTATGACTTAAGAAGGATCATAACATAAGGATCTTCACATTTACAGATGTAAATTGCATAACCAAATCAAATACAAAAATCATTTGCATGACTCTTCTTCCATTCAGTTCTTTTTGTACATGCACATGTATTTAAGAAAAGTGGTATATTAGTCTGAACATCTTGGGGTTGCGAAGCTATAAGTAGCCCCAAGAAGGCCTTGTACATTATACCCCTGGTATAGAAAATAATGGCGTTATACTCACTTATGTCTTTCATACATGTAAATGTGCATTTGATAAATGGATAAAAGAGTCCCACTTTTCTACTTAACAAAAACATACATTCATAAGAACATCCAAATTTTCTTAAACAACATCTCTTAGCATTCATCATCAAAGTGTGCTAAAGTTTGCATTTGCATGTATAGGTATGCTTAGGAATCATTCATATGCATGGTATACATATTGGAAAGAAATAAAAGGTTGTGTATTATATGAAAGTAATTCACCTTAATTAATCTTAAAATGCCTTTCTTATTTAAATAAGTTTATTTAGAGCAAATCTAAACTTAGGACTAATTAAAACACATAATAAAATATTCATAAAAGAAAAAAATCATTAATGAATCTATCTTAGAAATTACTTAAGGTAGGGATGAAAGAGAAGTTCTCTTCTCTTTTCCTCTCTTTACAGCATTTAGTAATTAAGTGTAAGTTCATTTAAACCAAATCAAATCATTAAATAAAATTAATAAATTAACTAAACCACTTAAATGAAATAACCCTCTAAGTTGAAACCTCTCAGACTTAGAAAAATTCAACCTTAAAGCCTAGCTAAGACATACCACACAAGCCTTAAATGACACACAAATTAGGCTAAGTCACAATTTCTAGCTCTATGTTAGGGTGGTGCATGGTTTGATGCCAGATTTTATTTTATGATGTAATATTTTAGAATAGATGTTAGGGTGTATTGCGTAGACTGAATGGTAGGGCGATCTTAGTCAAACCATGTCTTCTATAGGGGATTGTGCTTAAGGGACGATGTAATAAAAATATAAATATTTATGCTGTGAAGGTTGCTTATACTCCTAAGCATAATCCAAAAATAGGCTAGTTGGACTTGGTTACCCATGTGTGTGCTGCTAAGTCCTTTTTATTCATATACTGCTTCGGATGTATGGTTTGTTTAGCTAATCTTTCTTTTATAGGTTTTAGTTAGATTTACTTTTCTCATTTTCATGTAATTTTTGCAATTAGGATTTAGAATGAATGTTATGGGGAAGTAGAGGTAAACATTGGTCATGAGATTATGTCTTATGTATCATATGAAGCCTTTGGAGCAACCATATTCCAACCAAGCTAAACAAAAGAAAGGAAAGAACAAAATCAAACATGAAGAAAGAAGAAATGAAGAAATGATGAATGAAGACCCCCATAACATAAATTCCTTCTAATTTATAATTATTCATTTGTAATCCAGGTTGTATAAGGGTAGAGCTCGGCCACCCATAATTCTTTTTGGGTTTGTGGCATGGAGCGACCATAAAGGCCTTTTATTCTTTTGTGTTGGATTTATAAAATTATTTGATGTTTGTTTAGCTTGTGCATTAAGATGACATATTTTTCCTAGTTTCTTCATTGTTTGATGAATGACCTCAATGCAATTAGGCTCCTAGGGAAAAATAAATTTTCTAACCAATTAATCAACTCAAAATTAAAATTAAACAACTCATAATCTCACCTAAAGTCTAGGATATAAATCAAGATAATAAAAGATTTAGCAACCCCTTAGCTGGATGTTGTATGTTTCACATCATGCATAAAATCATCTTGCTTCACTCATGCTTATGGAAGGCTTCCACCTTTGTCAGAGAACATGGCTTGACCTTTGAGAGCCACGGTAAAAATACACCTCATTCTTGCTGATTTTAGCCCATAATCAGCTTCTCATGAATTAGGCATACAAAATCCCATAGAATGTGTCAAATGAATTGTCCAAAAATCAAAATAAAAAGTAAACAAAATTTACATTAGATTTAAGTCATGAATTCATGCCCTACATGATCTAACCTCTTAGGGAGTGAGTTTAAGGACTTAGTCTCCTTTCTAAATAAACAACAACTTAGCTATATTACAAAAGCATAAGACTTGCCTACATGTATTTAAAATCATAGGAGTTAGTTAGCGGCCAGGCGGTTGTAAGTCCAACAGTCTGGTAGTTTATCCTCTCCTGTGGAGGCAAACCATATGCCCATTTTGGCCTTAGATTTAGGTCATGCTTTGGCCCTCGCCAAAGCTCCCTAGATTTAGGATTTTAGATCGTTATTTTTCTTTGCGGGCTACAAGCATAAATCCTCACCTCTTAGGCATTTCCATGATCTTTTATTATTGAATTGTAAGTCCTAGATTTCTAACAAAAATTTAACTCAAACATATAATTCCTCTCGAATTCAAAAAATATAAAGCCCAACCATAGAATAGTTTGGGATGTTCACTAGGTTTCCTAACATTATGAGCATCCCCTAGTTATCTCTCTTTGGTTTCGATAATAACTCCCTCCTTTTGATCAATCTTATTTAATCTTCCAAAAATAACTAATTGATTGATAGTCCTATCTTTGAAATCATTGGAGATAACGATCATTTACCTTAATCAAGAGTATTCTTAAGGAATCTCATTCCTTAAGATGTAATTAGCTATGGGGGCTTGCCTCCATAAGGAACTTAACGAACCCGATTTAAAATAAAACCTCCTATACTTTTTCATATAAAGTAGGGGAAGAATCTCTGGTACATTCGAAGACCCATTATTCTTAGGAGTCCTTATTAAGGTGATTAGGGCCATTGTAGGATGGTGACTTCTGTCTCTCGAGATAGTATACCATTCTTTAATGTCGTACTTGATTACCCTAATAAGAATATATGTGGATATACGTGGTGTCTAACAAGCATATTATTTTTGTTTTCATTTAATTCAATTAGATGAAAATAAAAAAATTTCACCACAGATTTTTCTGGCGACTCCACTGGGGATGGTTCCTCTCTCCATATTTTGTAAATGATCATTGTCTCCAAGTATCGATAGTGGATTTATTTTTCATATAAGTTCGAGACTATCCCTCTTTTCCATTGGCACTTAGTTTATTTCATTCTTAAGCTAAGCTAGCCAACATTCTTTAGGTTTTAGGACCTCACTCTGAGTAGGTCTTAAATCCCTTGTTGAGTCCCCTAATAGGTGAAAAAACAAAATTTAATAAAGAGATAATTAAATACCTTTTTCTTACCATCTTTATGGTAAGGTAAAAGTTCATTCCAAAAATAAAGAAGAATAAATTCTTTATAAAAAAATATTGCTATCCAAAAGCACTTTCAAAAAGAAATTCTCATAATAAAATATTTGCACCTCATCTAACAATCTTCATGATCGTTACATGTAGGACCTTTTCAAAAATTAAAATTAAAAATCATATTTTCAGAAAAAAAAAGCACATGCGAACATCCCCATTCAATATACCCAAATTTATTTAATGAAGATTTTCATTTCCAAACAAAATCAACAATCATCTTTTCAAAAAGCACTTAAGAACATCCTCATTCAATATACCCAAATTTATTGAATGAAGATTTCATTTATAAACAAAATCAACAATAATCTTTTCGAAAAGCACTTGTGAACATCCTCATTCAATATACCCGAATTTATTGATTGAAGAATTCATTGCCAAGCAAAATTAAGTCATATTTCCAAAAGCACATATTTGAAAATGAACACCCTCATTCAATGTACCCAAATTTATTGAATGAAGATTTCATTTCCAAATAGAATGACATCATAACATTGAAATCCCATTTCAACATATCTCACATATGTTGAAGTTAGAATTTCTTTCTTTTTATAAAGCACAAAATTTGAGGATGAGCCTTTCCATTCAATACATCCAAATGTGTTGGATGGAGGTTTCATTTTCAAGCAAAATCAATCATTTGAAATTCCACTCAACATATCCCATATGTGCTAAGTTAGAATTTCCTTCTTTTCAAAAAGCAATAATCACACATAAAGATTTCATCTTTCAAAAATAAAATTGACTTCCATTTTTACATACCCAAATTTATTAAATGGAAATCCTCTTGTCAAAATTATAAAAAATCAATCACATTTGGATTCTTTCATGTAGCATACCCAAATTTACTAAGTGAAGATCCTCTTTTCAAAAAAAAAAAAACAAAAAAACAAAATACATTTGGATTCTTTCATTTAGCATACCCAAATTTGCTAAGTGAAAATCCTCTTTTCAAAAATCAAAATCAAACATATTTGGATCCTTTATTTAGCATATACAAATTTGCTAAGTAAAGATTTTCTTTCCAAAAAATTAAAATAAAAAATCAAACACATTTGGATCATTCATTTAGCATACACAAATTTGCTAAGTGAAGATCCTCTTTTCAAAAATCAAAATCAAAAACAAAATACATTTAGATCTTTCATTTAGCATACATATATTTGCTAAGTAAAGATCCTCTTTTCAAAAATCAAAATCAAAAATAAAAACACATTTGGATCTTTCATTTAGCATACACAAATTTGCTAAGTAGAGATACTCCTTTCAAAAAATCAAAATAAAAAATAAAACACATTTGGATCTTTCATTTAGCATACACAAATTTGCTAAGTAAAGATCCTATTTTCAAAAATCAAAATCAAAACATCAAACACATTTGGATCTTTCATTTAGCATACACAAATTTACTAAGTAGAGATACTCTTTTCAAAAATCAAAATCAAAAACAAAACACATTTGGATTCTTTCATTTAGCATACACAAATTTGCTAAGTGAAGATCCTCCTTTTCAAAAATAAAACAAAATGCAAAACACATTTGGTCTTTATCTTAGCATACCCAAATTTACTAAGTAAAGATCCCACCTTTTAAAATCAAAATAAAAGATTAGATTTGGACTTTATTTAGCATACACAAATTTGTAAAGTAAAGATTATATTTCTAAATTCAAGCATCATTCACATCATAAGCAAACAAGCAAAAGAAGAAAATTATTTTCAAACACCTCATTTAGCATATCCAAATTTGCTAAATGAGTAAATCCACACTAAATCAATTGACCCTCTATTTAACATACTCAAATTTATTAAATAAAGGGTCCCCAAACATAAAGATCAAATTCAAATAAGAACCAATGGAAGCATAAAAAAACTCTCAAAAATATTAATACTCATTTTCAATATACACCAATTTGTTGAAAATGGATTCTAAATTCAAAATTCTCCTTTCCAATCAATTGAAAATCTCTCTCCAAAATCAAAGCACCCCACTTAATATATTCAAATTATTGAGTGTGGGTTCAAAATTCTAAATCAAAATTCAAAAGTTAATAAGAAGCAGAGATCTAATTCGAGTTTGTTTTCCAAAATTGCATAATTTCAATTCAGTTTCAGTTAGTTTCTCTCAAGTTCAGTTCAACAGTAATGGATGCTTAGAAGTATATGTTTACTTTTCCTTTTGGGATGGATTTGGCCTTGGATCAGGCCAGCCTCCCACAAACTGACTTTGCTCATCTGATTCATTTCGATAAAGGTTTTGAAGGGGCTAGGATCACTTGTGAGGGGGCATCCCTCACAACCGTTAGCAGGAGTGTGATGATTGGGCAGAAGCCAGTCATCCATGTTGAGATATCGTCTAATTCTGAATTTTCTTCACTGAAGAGGAAGGTTGTGGTAGTTCCCACAGCAGTTGTAGTTATAGCGCCAGTGCATTCAATGGTTCCCATTGCTGCCCCAGTACAGGCTAGCACCCACTCATTGGCTTCTTCCAATGGGAAGGCTCCCCTGATTCCAGGGATAGTCTCCCCTACCTATGAGGTAAAGTCTAGTTCTCGCATAGCTCCTCCTAGTAGGACTCAGCACCGCAACAAATGCCGCAAGATCAAGCGGTATCACGTGCTCATAGCCAAGGAGTTAGAGGCAGTTTCTCAAGTTTTAGTAGAGGAGTTACCCATGATAGTTTTTCCTCTGATGACAAAGAACAAGTTTTACCCTCTCTTTGGATCTGATGGGGAGGAAGATGTTAGGAGGATCTCATTTTCACCTCCACCTACAGTATAATATGAGGCTCCTATCAGAGATAGGAGGAGGTCATATGCTGGCCTTAGATCGCTCATCGAGTTGGCTTACTGGACAATCGTGAGTCCGTGACTAAATTTGATTTACATTCCCATCGCCCACAGATAGGGAGAACATCGACAGAGAGGGCCGGAGGCCCGTATCAAGACAGTTACTAGCCTATAGGTGAAGGTAGGTATAGCGAGCCAGCGCCTCATCTTTTCTTGATCGGTGCACTACCCACACTAGTCATAATAACAGTATTGTATTGACCAGTACTACTCACCATAGGAGGAGGGCTCCTGCCCAGAGAGATTCGGTGTTGTCTCCACAACATCACTCCACTCCACGTCCACCATCTCCAGTACAAGTTCCATCATCCACAATTCTAGCAAAAGCCATGAAGGCAACATCCATGGAAAAGAAAGCCCCACTGGTGATCCGACTACCGTCAAGAGATCCCAATTCATCTACACCGCCGACTGAGGAGAGGCCGAGCTCTCTTGCTCAACCTCCTGCCCCAGTTGTGATGAAGAGGGAATGGCGACCTCAGAGCATAATAGTTGTGCCATCACCACCACCACCACCACAGATCTTGGAGATAGCAGCAACAGCGGGGGAAGGAGATAGTACCACTATCCCCATGGACATAGATCCTCTAGGAGTACCACTCCACCCAGATCTAGTGACAGTCAGTAACATCTATCCTCCAATGGGCGTAGTCCTCACAAGATCATCTCTCCAGTAGCAGGGGAGGTTAGATGTCTCTCTGTTCATGATAGTGATCCCACCACCGGTCAGCCGTGATCATTTATGCATGTGTAGTTGGATCGTTCCCTCGATGATAATTAACACAATATCTAGTTGAGATGAAAAAAATCCTAGGATATGACTGGTCCAACTTAGAGGATGTGAAGGTCAATTTTGATCCCAATAAGGATGATTTATTGGAGGATTCAATGGGACTGCATATAGTTGATACCAGGGGTTCCCTCCTTTGGGATCAACAAAGTTTGGAAGGTGTTGCGACCGAGCAGGATGATACTACCCACTCGACACAACACCTCCTTCAACAACTTAAACAAAAGGATGAACAAATTGACAGGATGGGAAAGATGCTTGAAGATTTGTTAGCAGTAATTTTGGCACTTCAAAACTAAGCCCCAGCAGTACATCCTACTATTACAAAGACATGTCAGCCTAAGTAGTTGCATGTCTTAGATCAGCCTAAGAGTTTACCTCCGGTAGAGCAGGGCAACACTAGCTTGTATGGGAAGGTAGTGGACAATACCTCCATACAAGAAAAGGATATTAAACTCATGGTTGAGCAGCAAGTGAGAGAAGCATTGGCGCAAGCCCGAGTTGAATCATCGGTTCTAAAGGGTAGACCCAACCCAGAGGAATTCGATGCCATCCAGTATCCTAAGGGTTTTGTGCCACCTTCTTTCAAAAGCTTTGATGGCGGTGAGAACCCACGTCAGCACATAGCGCACTTTAGGGCCAGCTGTTACAACGCTGGTGGATGTGATGCATTACTATTCTATCTTTTTGTCAACAGTTTAGCAGGCATAGCCTTTGATTGGTACACTGAACTCCCTAACAGTTCAATGATGAATTTTGTTGAGTTGGAGCAACTCTTTATCAAGATATTTGATGGAGCTCAGCAAAGGGTGATTGTAGACGATCTCGTTGTGGCTCAACAACACCCTGGTGAGTCCCTCATTGATTATATTTTTAGATGGCACAATTTAAGTATGAAATGCGAACCACAGCTATATGAATAACAAGCCATTGAAATTCTACTAAAAAATATTCATGGCCCGGTCGCCTTCATGCTCAAAGGTTTTACCATCAAGATATTTGAGAAGCTAATCAACAAGGTGGCTATCTTACAAGGAGAAGCCAAACAGTTTCCTTTTCTAGATCTATCTTCAAAGACAAAGCACATAAAGCTTATGAGAAGAAGCCAGGGGCAATAGCAGTAGTGGACAATGGGAAGCACCAGCTAGAGAGCAGTATGAGAAACATGGAGCTCCACAGCCATCACTTTCACCTCCTCTACCACCGCCTAGGCCATCTTATTGGCCGCCACAGCAGCCTCCACAGCCTTCACCTAAGCCATACTCACAGCAGCTGCGGTACACATACCCGCCACCAGGTAGCTACCATCCACCTACTCTTTTGGATAAACTCAACAAACCTTATTCATTTAAGAGGGAGGTAGTTAGGAAAATTCTTAAGAACCTCTTAAAGAAACTTGACTTTCAGCTACTCGAGCCTAGGAAGCCAGAGGAAGTGGACAGAGCAATGATCCTAACTTTTATCCCTACCACCACATGCTAGGCCATATTTTGGAGAATTATTTTACATTCAAGGACTGGCTTGAGCATAGCTACATGACAGGCACCATAGTTATCCCAAAGGAATACCTAGTGGAATGACCATCCGGTTCTATTAGGGTAATCCTTGGGGATACTTGCAATCCTCTCAAAACCAAAGAAGGTTGGGATATTTCTTATCTCGAACCTCTAAAAAGATTGTTTCAAAAATCAAGAAACTTTCCTTGCAGGTGCTTGAGGCAGCTCGAACCTCTAATATTAAGGAAAGTTTGTAAGTGGCCAAAGACAACTTAGGGAAAGTGGGAGCTCAGTAGCGATAGCGACCATACCGACCAGATAGCCAAGTAGCACCCAGACCAAGCCCACCTCAGGTCCGTTCATATTACTGCAAGCACTTACTTAGCTCTTCTTCTAGTAGACATCTTGTATCGGTGGATAAGGGCATCAAATTGCTCACCCCACTTACTTTACTAGATTTTTACTATGTACCTCCTTCTAAATCCAAGAAATTGAGAAATAAAGCTAGTTTGAATTACATCTGTGTCACTTTTGATGGGTTGTCTAACTCTACTCTTATAGAAAACTCTCTAAACAACTCCGATCTTCCTTTTTATGATTCAAAAATGGACTTTCCATTTCTGAATACTATGTGTTCACCTCTTGAGATTAACTTGGGATCATTTGATTCCAAGAGTCCTATAGGAGAAGCTGTAGGTGAGCCTGATGAGTAGGTAAAATCTTCCACTAGCTTGCCACAAGAGATCATCAAAGTTAATCTCCATAGTGGCAAGGTTCTACCTCCTAGGGAAGCACCTCAAGATAAGGAAAAATAAGTCATTGGTACTAATGAGGAAGATGGCCCTCCACAGGATGCTCCACCCATGGATATGCTTGTGGAGGATCAGCCCAGAGTTAATTATAACATCCTCACTTAGCTAAGAAAGTCTCCAGCTAAGTTAAGCATCTATGATGCCCTTGTCTTATCCAAAGAGATGAGGGAATCATTAATAAAGGCCCTTCTAGATCCAGAGATATGCTTAGCTCAGCTGACCGCTATTGGAGAAGAGACACATTACTTAAGAGAAGCCCAGGGAGTCACATTCATAGACGAAGACCTTCTTCTGGGGGACATGGAGCACAATCATCCCCTCTACATCATAGTGGATATAGGAAGATTCAGACTTTCTAGGGTTTTGGTTGATATAGGTGCATCAGTGAACATTATGAGTCTAAAGACCCTTGCCTATTTGAAAATTGGCATCTCTACACTCTAATGAGATCGGATGATGTTGAGAGGATTCAATGAACAAGGCGAGAGAGCTTTAGCTCCATAGTGTTACCTTTGGAAATAGGTGACTGGAAGACTGAAACCAAGTTATACATAATTGATTCGAATACTTCATTCACTACTTTGATCAGTAGGCTTTGGATACACCATAATAAGATGATTCCATCCTTCCTACATCAGTGCATCAAGTTCTGAAAAGATGGAATCAAATACTGTGTCAAAGGAGATGAAAAGTCATTTTCAGTTAGAGAGGTTGAGATATATGAAGATGCGATCTACTATCTTCCTCAAAACACATTTTCTTGTGAACTTGGTCAAAATTCAAATTCAAAAGAAAAAGAAAAGAAGAAAGAAAATACAAGTGAACGAGAAAAGGACATCAAGGAAGAAGTAGAGCCACATGTCACATAGATTCCATCATATGGACATATGGGTAGGATGACTCGACCTAGGAGAGATCGTTAGTGGAAGACCCCATGGCATAACCAGTTATGTTAGGATATACCCCTACTATTCCATAGACTTAGAATTCAGCTCAGAGGATGAGTCTCATGTTATTAGCATATCAATCAACCCCTCTCAGGGAGTTTCATTGGAGGTGACACATGTATCAAATAGTGATGAAGACTAGGCCTCCAAGCAAAGCATGAATGTATTCGAATCAGGTTTATGTAAAACCATCAGGCAGCAGTTGGAAACTTTAGCTCTAATCTCACTTTCTTCTCAAAAAGTTGAAGGTTTAGTAGTTAAGGAAGCCCCTAGGTCTTCCATGGATACTAAGCTAAAGAGATTCCTATTGAGATCATCAACCTCAAGTCCAGAAGCTGATGTAGAACTTGAGGATAGTTCATATAAAGATTTAATAGAATTGCCTTTTGATTGGTACTCGCCTTGTGTTCTTAATCTTGCAAAGAAATGTTTGATTCCTTATGCATGGTCTAAGCACAAGTCAGTGTACTTAGAGAAGCTGTGGAACAATAGAGGTATGGATGCACAATCAAGATCAGGACTAGGATTCAGTACAGTGGGTCCAGTCGATGATGACGATTACTGCTTAGTTGTCACCAATTATCTGGAGTCTGATAGGTTCTTCTCAAACCACACTAACTCTTATGAGGATGTGTGTTTAGAAACTTTAGATGATCCAGATGATCTTCAAATGAAAGATGCACCACCATAATTCAAAGAAAAAATACATTTAACAATCGACAGGCTTAAAGAAATCAACCTCGAGATGGAAGAAGAACCACACCCTACATACATCAATTCCCTGTTGACCGAAGAAGAAACCAATGACTTAGTTTGGCTATTGATTGAGTTTAAGGACTGCTTTGCATGGACTTATGGAGAGATGCTCAGATTATCTCCTGATGTAGTAGTCCATAAACTAGCAATAGACCTTAACGCCAACCCTATCAGGAAAGCTCATATACGCATGCAATTAGAAATTGAACAACAAGTTATTTCTGAAGTCAAAAAAACTGATCGACACTGGTTTCATCATGGAAGAAAAATATCCTACTTGGTTAGCCAGTGTTGTGCTAGTTAAGAAAAAGAATGGCCAAATATGCATATGTGTCGATTTCAGGGACTTAAATAAGGCATGTCCTAAGGATGAATTTTCACTTCCTATACGAGAATTAATGGTGAACATCGCCTCATCTCATGCAATATTCTCCTTTATGGATGGGTCATCTGGTTATAACCGAATCAAGATGGACCCCGAGGATGAAAGAAACACTGCTTTTTAAACCCTGATTGAAATCTATTGTTATAAGGTCATGCCTTTCGGCCTCGAAAATGTTGGTGCTACATACCAACGGTCCATGACTCAGATCTTCAATGAACTCATTCATCATCAAGTTGAATGCTATGTTAATGATTTAGTAGTCAAAAGAAAAAAAAAGGAAGACCATCTCTTTAACTTGAGAGTAATTTTTGAATGATTAAGATAATTTAACCTCAAAATGAATCCCCTAAAATGTGCATTTAGAGTAGCTTTAGGGAAGTTCCTTGAGTTTTTTGTCCAACACTGGGGAATAGAAATAGATCTAGAAAAGATCAAAGCTATCTTAGAAATGACACCCCCTAAAAGTCTAACTCAACTCAGATCTTTTCAAGGGCGGTTGGCGTATCTAAGATGCTTTATCTCCAATCTATCGAGGAGATGCAAGCCATTTTTAACACTTATCAAAAAGGACATCAAGCAGTATTTGGTGAAGCTGTCAGTTCTAGCAGCCCCAATCCCAGGCACCACTTATCCTCTACACTGCTGCATTGGATGACTCCCTTAGCGCTTATTTTCTGAAACCAACTATAAAAGGAAGGAGAATGCTCTCTACTACCTCAGTCATCATCTGATCCCTGCTGAAGCAAACTACCCACCTATTGAGAAACATTGCTTAGCTTAAATCTTTGCACCCCAAAAACTACAACACTGTATGCTTTCTCATAAGGTGAACTTGATTTCAAGAATCAATCCACTGCAGTATCTCATGACATGGTCAACATTATCCGGACAGTTGGCATGTTGGTCCATGATTCTCTTGTAGTTCGATATCGCATTTGTACCCCTCTGTACAGTGATAGGATTGGCACTAGCAAATTTTTTAGCAGCACACCCACTTCCTGCTGAATCTCCACTTAGTGGTGATCTCCCTAACGAACAAATCATGAACTTAGGGGAGGTTGACAATCATTGTTGGGAGATGTATTTTGATGATGCGGCTTCCTTTCATAAAGGAGAAGAACCATGTTCTACTCTTCCAGAGAATACAGGGGTAGGAATAGTTCTCTTAACTCCAGACCGCGATGTGATAAGATTCTCATACTATCTCTCCAACCCATGCACCAATAATGAAGCTGAGTGTGAGGCTTTAATTGCCGGTCTAGAGTTAGCCATTACAGTATGTGCCAAAAGTATCAACATCTATGGGGATTCTCAATAGGTCATCAATCAGATTGTGGGTCCTATAAGGTTCTAAAACCTAAGCTTTGTCATTACCATGAGTACACCATGAAACTATTCGCCCAAATCCCTAAGGTCACCATCTAAAAGGTCCCTCAAGGAGATAATGCTGTAGCAGATCCTTTGGCCAAACTTGCCCAGGAATTGGTGTGTTTGGAAGATGAGTCCAATAAGGGTCCAGAATAGGCAAGTCCTTTCCCTTGTTAATGCTGATCTCATCGAGAGACTTTCTCTTGAAGGGGAGGTTTCCATTAAATAAAGATGAGAAGTTGGATTAGAGGCAACCATCATATATTATTTGAATATAGGTAAACTATCTCAAGGGAAATCATAAGCCCATCGAAAGTAAGAGATCTCTATTCTCTAGTGGATGGCATGGCAGATGGTCAAATGTGATTACATGATTTAGACAAACATGAAGCCCGTAGCATCATGACCAAGGTACATTCAGGTCTATACGGAGCACATCAATCCGGTCTGAAGATGAAAGTAAAGATCAAGAGACTAGGATACTACTAGCATTTGATGATCATAGATTGCATGGATGTATCTAGGAGATTCCATCAGTGTCAGGTACACGGTGTGGTTCTACATCAACCACCCAATATTCTACATCCTACATTGGCCTCATAGCCATTTGAGTGTTGGGATACCGACATTGTGGGCATGATCAATCCTCCTTCTTCCAAGGGTCATCGGTTCATCTTAGCTGGCCTTGACCTATCTCAGATTTACTGGACTAAGGGAGAATCTGAGCATCCACGGAACATGATCTCCAACCATAAGGGTGGTTACTATAAAAGGAGGGTTGTCCAATCTAGAAGTAATCCGGGTAGTGTCTAAATGGTGTTGTAAAGGACGTGATCCAAATAGAGTGCTCACAAGGGATATGCCACTAGAGAAATTATCCTGGACCCTGTAAATAAGAAAGCCTGTAGGTATATGGTGGCCAACTCAAAGAAAAAGCATATCAATCTTATATTTGCCAAGAGTGGTGTATCCACAGGGCGGATCGCTATCAGTATAGCAAACACCAACCAACCTAATGTACCTATCGATGTGCAATAATCAGTCTAGAAAAAATGCGTGTAGACTTACATCTCCCTAAAGTGGAACTGATTGTCAGGATAGTCTATTGTCGACTCGATATGTGCTATCCAACCTAGGGCTACCCGTTAGTGTGCAACGGTTGTGTTAGAAAGAATGCATAACATACTCACATCTTCCAAAGCGAGGAACAACCACTGGGGTGACCCATTGTTAGCACAACAATAGATCAACTCGACCTAAGGGTGCTACTAAGTAGGAAGTCACGAAGAAGGACTAAACCCAGACTTAAAGTAGTTAGGAGGAAAGGAGCCATTGGGGGACTTACCTTAAACCTCAAAATACTCGATCAAGTTAGTACATTATGGCTAGTTCAAGAAGAAAGCATAATAGACTTACATCCTCTTGAATGAAGCCAACATGAGGTAGCTTACCAGCCTCGCAATAAGGCCTACCAAACTAACAGGGCACTTATCAGTGTGTAGTGGCCAAGTAAGGAAGGAAAGTGTAGCAGACTTACATCCTCCAAAGCAAGAAGACCAATGGGGTGACACACTAGCGTGGTAACATGTCAGCCCGACCTAGAGCAGCTACTGAGTGAGTGTCACTGGGAGCGTTGTCCCAACTCAAAGTTGCCCAAGACAAAAGATGTGTGTATTTATTTGATATGTGTTTGTGTGTAGTTTATGTTTGTGTTGTGTCGATGAAGGATAGGATGTCACTTGGGTTCTCTTATACCTATCTTAAACATGCTGTCGTGGATTCGCAAACAAAGATGTTTTCAAAGAAGAGAATATTTGACTTGAACATGAATATTTATTGATGATGAAGATTTTCAAACATGATTTTGAGGATAATATTTCTTTAAGTAAATCCTGTTGATTGGAAGCATTGAGCACTCTCCCTTATGATTAATGAGTTGATAAGATCCTCCTTGGTAGGCCTTCTCTATGGAAAAAAGGCCTTTCCAAGTGAGTTCAAACTTACCTCCCATTTTGCAGCAGGCAATAATTAGTCTCCTTAAAACTAAAACAAGCTATCATACTTGAAATGCTATGATAGGCCAACTTGTTGTGAGCTTGAATTATTTTGGCCTTGTATAACTTGAGGTTCTAGCATGCCCGTAGGCATCTCTCCTTCAAACCTTCGAGCTCTTCTAACCAAAACTTTGCATTCTGCTCCATTGTGATCTTGCTAACCACAGCTATCCTTAGTGATGAGAGTTGGACTTCTAAAGGTATAATGTCTTTGGACCCATACACTAAGGAAAAAGGGGTAGACTGAGTTGGGGTTCTGTATGTGGTGTGGTAGGCCCACAAGGATGCAACTAACTGCTCATGCCACTATCGCTTGTTATCATCAAGCGTATTCTTTAATATTTGGATGAGAGTTTTTTTGAAGGCTTATGCCAAGCCATTTGCCCTCGGGTAGTAGATGGTAGAATATCTCTAATCTATATTGTGTCTCCAATCAAAATTATTGATCTTAGTGCTCTTGAATGCAGTACTATTATCAGATATAATTCATTGAGGCACCCCAAACCTATATACGATATGGTTATTGAAAAACTAGAGCACATGTTGAGCAGTGACCTCTCGGAGTGGGATTGCTTCCACCCACCTTGGAAAAGTATTCGGTGGCAGCTAGGATGAACCGATGACCCTTGGAAAAAGGAGGATTAATCGAACTCACTATGTTGGTACTTGAACACTCGAATGGCCACGAGGCCAATTTAGGATGTAGAATATTGGGTGGTTGGTGTAGGACCACACCGTGTACTTGACATTGGTGGCATCGCCTAGCTATGTCCATGCAATTTGTAATCATAGATGACCAGTAGTATCCTAGTCTTTTGATCTTGGCTTTCATCTTCAGACTAGATTGGTGAGCTCCACGTAATCCTGAGTGTACCTCAATCATGATCTTACAAGCTTTGTGTTTGTCTAAATAATGTAACTACATATGATCGAAGGATCGCCGGTACAAGGTGCCACCCACGAGAGCGTAAGAAAGGGCTCTCTACTTCACCTAATGTGTTAGTGACTTCTCTTAAGATAGTTTGCCTACATTTAGATAATCCATGAATGGTTGCCTCTAATCCAACTCCTCATCCTTTTTGTAAATGACAAACTCCCCTTCAAGAGAGAGTCCCTGATGAGTTTAGTATCAATAAGAGATAAGACTTGTCTATTTTGGACCCTTATTGATATGGACTCATCTTCTAGACATACAACTCCTTGGAAAGTTTGGCTAAAGCATCTGCTATGGCATTTTCTCCTCAAAGAATCTTGTAAATGGTAACCTCTAGGATTTAGGCCAACAACTCCATGGTGCACTTGTGGTAGTGATGGAGCTTAAGCTTTAAAACCTTATAAGACCTAGTGATTTGGTTGATAACTAACTAAGAATCTCTGAAGATGTTGATGTTTTGGATGCTTAGAGTAACGGCTAACTCTAGACCGACAATCAGAGCCTCATATTCAACTTCATTGTTGGTGCATGGATTGGATAGGTGATATGAGAATCTCATCAGATCGTGGTCCAGAATTAGGTGAATTACTCATACCCCTGCCTTTCCTGGGATAGTAGATAGTGGTTCTTCTCCTCTTTGAGAGGAACACTTAAAGTTCATCTCCCAACGGCGAATGCTAGTGTCCCCTAAGTTCATGATTTGTTCATCAGGGAGGTCATCACTAAGCGGAGAGTCGGCAAGAAGTGGGTGTGCTGTTAACAAATCCGCTAGTGCTTGTCCTTTCACCGCACAAAGGGGTATAAAAGTAATATCAAATAGCGATAAAATCATGGACCAACGTGCCAATCGTCTGGATAACATCGTACGTGTCATGAGATATTACAGTGGATTGATCCTAAAGATCAAATTCACCATATGAAAAAGCATGTAGTGTCACAGCTTTTGGGATATAAAGATTAAAGCTAGGCAATGTTTCTCAATGGGTGGTAATTTGCTTCAGCAGGGATTAGATGATGGCTGAGGTAGTAAAGAGCATTCTCCTTCCCTTCATCATTGGTTTGGGCCAATAAAGCGCCAAGGGAGTTGTCTATGCAGTGGTGTAAAAGATGAATGGCTTGCCCGAGATAGGAGCTATTAGAATTGGCAACGTCATCAGGTAGTGCTTGATGTCTTCAAAGGCATGCTGACACTTGTCATCCCACTTGAACTTGGCATCCTTTTTGACAAGTGCTGAAAATGGTTGGAACCTTCTTGAAAGGTTGGATATGAAGTATCTTAGATATATCAACCACCCTTGAAATGATATGAGTTGAGTTAGACTTTTAGGGGGTGGTATTTATAATATTGCTCTGATCTTCTTTGGATCTATCTCAATTCTCTAATGTCGGATAAACCCAAGGAACTTCCGTGAAGCTATTATGAATGCACACTTTAGGGGGTTCATTTTGACATTAAATTGCCTTAACCGTTCAAAAACTACTCTCAAGGCAAAGAGATGGTCTTCCTTTTCTTTACTTTTTACTACGAGATCATCGACATAGCATTCGACTTGATGATGAATGAGTTCATCGAAGATTCGAGTCATGGCCCGTTGGTAGGTAGCATTAGCATTTTTAAGGCTGAAGGGAATAACTTTATATCAATAAATTTTGATCGGGTTCGAAAAGATGTGTTCTTCTCATCTTTAAGAGCCATCTTTATTTGGTTGTATCCAGATGAGCCATCCATGAAGGAGAAGAATACATGAGATGAGGCAATGTCCACCATCAGTTATGATATCGATAGTGAAAATTCATCTTTTGGACATGCCTTATTTAAGTCCTTAAAATCGATGCATATGTAAATTTGGCCATTCTTCTTCTTAATTGGGATAACACTGTCCAACCATGTATGCTATTTTTCTTCCCTGATGAAGTCAGCATCGATCAGTTTCTTAACTTTAGAAATGATATGATGTTCAATGTCTAATCATATGCATCTATGAGCTTGCTTAATAGGGTTAACACTAGGCTCTATTGCTAGTTTGTGGACTACTACGTCAAGAGATAAATCGGGCATCTCTTCATAACTCCATGTGAAGCAGTCCTTAAACTCAGTCAATAGCCTAACTAGGTCATTGGTTTTAGTTTCCTTCAATAAGGAACTGATGTATGTCGGACGTGGATTATCTTCAGTCCCCAAGTTGATTTCTTTGAGCTCGTCAATGGTTGAGCTAATTTCCTCTTCGAACTCTGGTGGTGAAACTTTGACTTCAAAATTATCTGGACCATCTGAAGTTTCTAAGCACACCTCCTCATATGAGTTAATATGATTTGAAAAGAACCTATCAGATTCCAAATGATTGGTGATGACTAAGCAATAATCATCATCAATGACTGGACCCACTGTATCGAATCCTAGTCCTGGTCTTGAATGAGAATGTCTACATTTGTTATCTCATAACCTCTTAAAGTAATTTGACATGTGTTTAGACCAAGTATGTGGAATCAATCCTTTCTTTGGTAAATTTAGGACACATGGTGTGTACCAATCAAAATGTTATTCTATTAAATCTTTATATGAATCATCCTCAAGTTCTACATCAACTTCTTGACTTGAGGATGATGCTCCCAAAAAAAACCTTTGAGTCTTCACATCTGTGGATGACTTAGGGGCTTCCTTAACTACCAAACTCTTAACTTTTTGTGAGGAAAGTGGGGTTAGAGCTAAGGTTCCCAACTGATGCCTAACTATTTCACATATAGACTTGGATACATTCATGCTTTGCTTTGAAAGCCAGTCTTCATCGTTATTTGGCTTAAATGTCACCTCCAAAGGAATCTATTGCTGAGAAGAGCTGTTGGTGCATTAACCATATAAGACTCATCCTCGAAACTAGATTCTAAGTCTATATGGATAGTGGGTGTACTCCTGGTAGCTAAGACATATCTCTTATTGGGTGGCCAATAAGGAGGTTTTTTCTCCCCTAGGACTGCCTCTAAACTAGCCTCTTCCTTTGCTTGGTAGAGGTCGGGTCATCCTACCCATGTATTCAAATAGAGTAATGAACTATGGGTGTAATCTAATGTCAGGCTCTACTTCCTCCTCCAAGTCTATTTCTCACTCTCTTTTATTTTCTTTTTCATTTTCTTTCTCCTTTTCTTTTCTTTTCTCTTTTTTCTCTTTTTCTTTTATTTTTAAACATTGGCCAGTTCAGTTCATAGACTTGTTGATTATAAGAGAGGTAGTAAGCTGCATCTTCATATATGCTGATTTTGTGAACTATAAATGGTTTAAGATCTCCTTTAACACAATAGGTGATCTCACCTCTCACAAACTTCATACACTAATGTAGAGAGGATGAAACCATGTTGTTTTCATGTATCCACGGTCTCCCAAGCAAAGCATTGAAGGATGTGTCTGAGTCTATAATATAAAATTTAGCTTCAGTCTTCCAATCATCTATCTTCAAAGGCAACACTATAGAACCTAAGGCCCTCTCACTTGTTCATTGAATCCTCTCAACATCATCTTTTCTTTTTAGAGTTTAGAGATGTCGATCCTCAAGCATGCAAGGGTTTTTAGGTTCATAATGTTAACTGATGCACCTGGATCAGCCAACACTCTGGGTAGCCTAAATGTGCCCATATCTACTATGATGTAGAGGGGACAGTTATGCTCGATCATCCCTAGAAGCAAGTCTTCATCATTGAATGTAACTCCTAATATGTCCTTCAAATGGCATGCTTCCTCTTCAATAGTGGTCAGCTAAGCTAAGCACATCTCAGGATCAATTAGGGCCTTGATTAGAAATTCCCTCATCTCTTTGGATAAGACAAGGGCATCGTATATGCTTAACTTAGCTGGCAACTTTCAAAGGTGAGCTAGGATGTTGTAATCAACTCTAGTTTGGTCCTCCATAAGCATATCCATAGGTGGAGCATCCTGTGGAGGGGGTATCTGCTCACTGGAACCAATGACTTGCTTACCCTTATCCTGAGGTGCTACCCTAGGAGGTAGAACTTTGGCACTACATAGGTTGACTTCGGTGACTTCATGTGATGGGTTGGTGAAAAGTTCTACCTGCTCATCGAGTATACCTATAGCTTCCCATATGGGACCCTCAAAGTCAGATGACTCCAAGTCAATCTCAATGGGTGAACCTGATTGATTTAGAAAAGGAAAGTCCGATTATAAGTGAAATCTACTTTCTTTATAGGAGAAAAAAATCAAAATTATCTATGCTATTATTATTATTTAGACTTGCAAAGCTTTCAATTGAAATGAGATCATCAAGTCTATCAAAAGTAGAGAAGATATAAGTAGAATATGCTTTCTTCATTGATTTCTTTCTAGGTGAAGGTACAGGATAAAATCAAGCAAAGTAAGCAGAGCGAGGGATTTAGTTCCCTTATCCGTAGATACAACATTTCTGCTAGTAGAAGAAGAGCTGGATGAAGTTGTAGTAGCTACAACGGTGGAGGGAATGATGGACACGGATGGTGGTTGCGCTACTTGGATATCCCGGGTAAGAATGGACTGCTATTGCTGTTGATGAACTCCCACCCTTCCCAAGTTATCTTTGACAACTTGCAAACCTTCTTTTATGTCAGAGGTTTGAGCTGCCTTAGACACCTACTAGGAAAATTTCTTGATCTTAGATACAATCTTTTCAGAGGTTCAAGGTAAGGAGATATCTCAACCTTCTTTTGTCTTAAGAGGATCACATGTATCCCCAAATATTACTCTAATAAAGCTAGATGGTTGTTCTAACAAGTAATCCTTAGGGATAATTATGGCACCCGACTTGTAGTTGCACTCAAGCTATTCCTTGAAAGTGATGCAATCTTCTAAGATATGGCCTAACATGTGGTGGTAAGGGCAAAAATTAGGATCATCACTCTTGCCCACTTCCTCCGACCTCTTAGGCTCTAGTAGCTGGAAATCAGGTTTCTTTATGAGATTTTTAAAGATTTTTCTGACTACCTCTCTCTTGAATGAATAGAGTTTATTTAATTTATCTAGAAGAGTGTGTGGGTAGTAACTACATTGTGGTGGATATGAATATCTCTACTGTGTATACTGCTGTGGAGGCAGTGGTGACGGCAGCTGTGGTAGCTGGTATAATGGTCGAGCGTGGTCTCTCAAACTAAACTCTGGCTAGCATCTTCCCCCTGTCTACTGACATAACTGTCCTTGGCCTCTTCTCAAATACTTTCTATAGCTTGGGCTTGGGTGATTGGTATTGGAAAGGCAACTGTTTGACTTCCTCCTGTAGGCTAGCCACCTTGTTAATTAATTTCTCAAGGTTTTGATTGTGAAGCCCTTGAGCATGAACACAATCGGGCCATGGATATTCTTGAGATAAATTTCAATGGCATATTGTTCGAACACCTATGGTTCATATTTCATACTCAAGTTATGCCACCTGAGAATGTAATCAACAAGGGACTTGTTGGGATTTTGTTTGGCTATAATGAGGTTGCCCACAATTACCCTTTACTGAGCTCCACCAAATCTGTTGACAAAGAGTTACTCTAACTCAGTAAAATTCTTCACCAAACCATTGGACAGTTTGACGTACGAATTGAATGCAACCTCTGCTAGAATGTTAACAAATAAGAAAAAAGTGCATCACTGCCACCAGTGTTGCAATAGCCAGCTCTGAAATGTGCTATGTGCTGCTGCAGGTTCCCACTATCATCAAAACTCTTAAAGGAATGTGGCACAAACCCTTTGGGGTATTGGACTACATCGAATTCCTCAGGATAATGTCTACCCTTTAAAATTGATGAGCTACCCCGGGCTTATGCCAATGCTTCCCTCGCTTGTTGCTCCACCATTTTCTTATTATCTTTCTCAAGCATAGAGGTATAGTCTACAACCTTCCTATGCAAACTACCACTATCCTGATCCACAGGAGAGGCACTCTTGCGAGGATCTAAGGCATGTAAGAGTTTGGGCCGATCGGCCTTCATAGGACTAGGCTGCGAAACTGAAAACTAGTTTTTGAGTGCTAGAACTATTGCCAACAAATTCTCAACCCTCCTTTCCATTCTGTTAATCTTCTTGTTCTTCTGCCAGAGCTGGTGAAGGAGGTGCTGGATCACGTAAGAGGTGTCTCCTTCCTCAACCACGATGCCTTCGTGACTTTGATGGTCTCTATGGAGGGATCCCCGAGTATCGACCATATGGACTCCAGCTGAATCCTCTTATAAGTCATCCTCATCGAGGTCGAAGGCTACCCTACCTTCTTCTTGATCCAAATGTTCTCTCCCAAGAAGCTATTTCTTCTCGGCAAAGTAATTTTCTACAATATCATCTAGTGAATGATCTCTACTCGCTTGGACAAACCGCATTATTTGTAGATGTGATCACTTGAGTTTATATACTAGACACTACCTACTGATGGGATGCTCTCGCTAGGAGGATCAACTGCCATGGGGACTGCACTAGTATCCCCTCCTTCTTCTGCTACTGTTGATGGTTGCAGTGGTGGCATGACCACGACACTTTTGAGTCGCCACTCCCTCTTTATCAAGGCTGAAGTGGGAGGTCAAATAGGAGAGCTCAACCTCACCTCAGCTGGTGGGATAGATGGAGTGGGATCCTTAGGCTATTGCTGGATCATCAATGGGGATGTCCTCTCCCCGAATGCAGACTTCTAGAACTTGGTAGGAACTACAGAAGGAGGGACTTGGATGGGTGATGGTAGTCGAGAAACGGAGCGGTGTGGTTGTGGACAAGGAGTGGAGTGATGTGGCTGTGGAGACACCGACTACCCTCTTGTCGGAACCATCCTCCTGCGACTGGTGGTGCCTATCAATACTATAATATCTGTGTGATCGACACGGGTAGCTCATCGATTCAGAATATCAATAAGGGAGGAGGCTACGGACTGCCTGGCGTACCTCCTCCTCTCCTTCTTGCCCGCTTGGGTTGATACTCAAAAATTGGTGACTCTCTCTCTCTCTCTCTCTCTCTCTCGATCTGATCATTAATGCTCATGGGGATCAAGGACCTAAAATCAAATAATGTGCCAGACTTTGAGCGTCTGTAGGCTTTACTAAACTGGCAAAGAATTATCATAAGACTGGCATAGGGCTTCCTCCACTCCCTAGTCGGTTCCTTAAAGTGAGCTAGTGGTGGAGGCAATGCAACAATCCTTCTGTTATCCTTCTCTGCATCCGAAACTGAGAGGGGGTAGAACATATTACTGCTTAAGAGTAGAGACGTCTCATGGGGAGAACCCTCCTCGGCGTGGGAGGCAGCATCGATCTCTCTGGTTGGTCTCTTGATCTTCCTATTTTTGTTATGGCGCTGAGTGCAGGTGAGCAGGGCAGAGTGAGAGCTATAACCTACCTCAAAGGTAGAGGAAACTATCTCAGAAGCCAAGATAGCCTTCCCCTTCAATGTGGGGGAAAACTAGTGAGGAGGTTCTAGCTCACACGGGTTCTTTGTAGGGACAACAGGCACTAGAGAACCATTGACACTTGGGCGGCCGCAGAAGGAGGCTAACTAATGCTACTGCAGGGACCTCAATAGCCTTCCTCTTCAGAGAGGAAAACTCAGACTCAAACTGCAGGTCAAAGCGAAGGAGTGGCTTCTGTCCAACCACCTCACAGTGATAAGGTTTGGCCCCTCACAAGTGACTCTGACGGCCTCAAAACCATGGCCAAATTGAATCAGGTGGGTGGTGCTCATGCTGTGTATGGTCTGATCAAGGCCAAATCCACACCCAATGGGAAGGAGAAAATAAACTTGCTGGATGACATGATGGCTGAACTGACTGAAGACTGGAAAGGGCTAACTGAGCTAATACATCTGCATTTGTTGAAACATAACTGAGTCAACCCTTGCTTTGATATTTGTCTTCAAATATTAACTTCTAATATTGATTTGGAATTTTGAACCCACACTTAACAATTTTAAGTATACTAAGTGGGTTTATTGGAGAGATTTTAGAATGTGAGGAGAGACTTTGCCATAGAATTTGATTTTGATTTGGGAACCCATATCCAACAAATTTGGATATATTGGATGGGGTTCGTTCATTTGGAGAGACTTTGGATATGAGCTTGATTTGTTTTAACCTTTCATTTGAGAATTTTTATTTTGGAATCTTTATTTAGAAAATTTAGGTATGCTAATTGAGATTCAAATGTATGTTTGGAAATCTTTGAAAACATTTTGTTTTTGAGGGTTGTTGTTCATTTCTTTGATTTGTTTGATTTGATTTGAAGATGAGATCTTTACTTAACAAATTTAGGTATGCTAAGCAAGCCCCAAATGTGTTGGATATTTTTCTTAATTTGATTTGAAAATGAGACCATTACTTAATAAATTTAGGTATGTTAAATAGGGCTCAAGTGTGTTTGACATGCTTGTTTTGAAAATGGGACTCTTACTTAACACATTTAGGTATATTAAGTAGGATCCAAATGTGCTTTACATGTTTGTCTTATTTTGATTTTAAAGAGGAGAACTCTTATTTAATAAATGTAGGTATGCTAAATAGAGTTTAATTTGTTTTATGTGTTATTGTTTGATAATGATTTTGAAAAAAGAACTCTCATTTAACAAATTTGGGCATGTCAAAGGGAGTCCAAATGTGTTTTGATTTTTAAGATTTTGGAAAAGAGGAACTCTACTTAACAAATGTAAGTATGTTAAATAGAATTCAATTTGTTTTGATTTTTGAAAATAGAACTCTCATTTGACAAATTTGGGTATGTCAAATGGAGTTCAGATATGTTTTGATTTTCATGATTTTAAAAAGAGGAAATCTATTTAATAAATTTAGGTATGTTAAATAGAGTTCAATTTGTTTTTTTGTTTTTAAAATGGAACTCTTATTTGACAATTTTGGGTATGTCAAATGGAGTTCAAATATATTTTGATTTTCATTATTTTTAAAAAAGGGGAAATCTATTTAACAAATTTAGGTATTGTGGTGAAAATTTATATATCCGCCTTCATCTATCCTTTTTGGAAAAGAGGATAAATGAAAACATAAATATAAGCCTTTGTTCAGGACACCACGTAGATCCGCAAATATTCTTATTAGGGTGATTGGGTACGACATTGAGGAGAGGTGTACCATCTCGAAAGATAGAAATCACCACCCTACAATGGACCTAATCACCTCAATAAGGACTTCTAAGGACTATGGGTCTTCCCATATACCAGAGATTCTTTCTCTACTTTATATGGAAAAATAAAGTAGGGTTTATTTTAAACTAGGTTCATTAAGTTCCCTATGGAGGCAAGCCCCCATAGTTAATTACATCCTAAGGAACAGGATTCCTTAGGAATACTCTCGATTAAGGTAAATGATCATTTTCTCCAAAGATTTTTAAAGGTAGGACTATCAATTAATTAGTTTATTTTAGAAAATCAAGCAGTGTCGATCAAGAGGAGGGAGTTCTTATCAAAGCCAAATGAAGATGAGTAGGTAATACTTAAGATACTAGGAAGCCTAGTAAGCATCCCAAAATATCCTATAGTTGGGCATTATATTTTTGAAATTGATATATTTATTTGAGTTGAATTTTTATTAGAAATCTAGGGCTTATAATTTCATGACACAAGATCATAAAAATGCCTAAGAGGTGAGGATTTATGCTTATAGCCCGCAAAGGAGAGAAGCAACCTCAAAACTTAAATCTAGGGAGCTTTAACGAAAGCTAGAGCATGACCTAAATCTAAGGCGAAGATGGATATTTGGTTTACCTCCAAAAGAGAGGAGAAATGATCCGACTGTTAGACTTATAACCAACTGGGGGTGGTGGCCAACTAACTCCTCCTATGATTTTAAATTCATGTAGGCAAGTCATATGCTTATGTAAGATAGCATGGTTGTTATTCATTTAGAATGAGACTAAGTCCTTAAACAAACTCTCTAAGAGACTAGATCATGTAAGGCATGATTAATGACTTAAATCTAATGCAAATTTTTCATATATTTTATTCTCATTTTGGACAATCAATTTGACACATGCTTTAGGATTTATATGCCTAATATATGAGAAATTAGATTATGGGCAAAAATCAATAAGATGGGAGGTGTGTTTTCACCATGGCTCCGAAAAGTCAAGCCAAGTTCTCTAGTACAGGTGAAAGCCCTCCAAATCAAAAGTGAAATAATATGCTTTTATGCATGATGTGAAAAGTAATACAACATCCAACTAAGGGTTACTAATTTTTTTATACCTAAGCTTTAGATGAGGTTATGAGTTTTTTTATTTTTAGTTTGAATAGATTAGTTGGATAGAAAATTTACTTTTCTAATTGCCTAATTATCATCCAGGCCATACATCAAAGTAAGGAAAAAACTAGGAAAAGATGTCACGTTAATGCACAAGTTAAATAAACATCAATCTATTTTTAAAACTAGCACAAAAGAAAAAGAAGTCATTTGTGGTTGGGCATCACCGCATAAACCCGAAAATAAATTGGGTAGCCAAGCTCTACCCTTACACAACCCGGATTATAAATGAATTAATTACAATTAAGTAAGAAAATTCATGGTAATGGGGGTCTTCATTCTTCTTTTCTTCTTTCTTCTTTCTTCTTTCTTCTTTCTTCTTTCTTCTTCCTTCTTTTGGATGGTTGGAATGTGGATGCTCCAAAGGCTTCACATGGTACATAAGATGTAATCTTATGACCAATGTTCATCCTAATCTCCATAATAATCATTCTAAAATCCTAATTGTAAAATTACATGAAAAGAGAAAAGTAAATCTAACTAAAACCTGCAAAATAGATATTAGCTAAATAAACCACACAATTCCAAGCATGTATATACATAAATTAGACTCAGCACCCCACACATGGGTAACTAAGTCCACCTAGCCTATTAGATTATGCTTAGGGATATAAGCAACTACACAGCAAAAACAATTTTATATTTTTTATTAAGGTGCAATTTAAGCACAATCTCCTGCAGAAGATAATGATTAAACTAAATCATCCTATCATTCATTCTAAGCACATACACCCTAACATTCAGACTAAAACATTACATCACAAAACTAAAGTAAAGTATCAAACCATACACCACCCTAACCTAAATCTAGAAGTGGTGACTTAGTCTAATGTGTGTGTCATTTAAGGTTTATGTGGTATGCTTAGCTAGGCTTTAAGGTTTATATTTTCTATGTATGAAAATGTTCAACTTAGAGGGTGATTTCATTTAAGTTGTTTAGTTGATTTTAGGTTAATTTTATTTGATAAATTTGTTTGGTTTGAATGAACCTACTTAATTACTGAATGTTGTAAAGAGAGAAAAAAGAGAAGAAAACTTCTCTTTCCTTCCCTAACCTGAGTAGCTTCTAAGGTAGATTCATATTTGATTTTTATTTAATGAATATTTTATTATGTGTTTTAATTAATCCTAAGTTTAAAATAACTCTAAATAAACCTATTCGGAAGGGAAAAATACCTTTTTAAGATTAACTAAAGTGAATTACTATTATAAAATACACAACACTTTATTTCTTTTCCACATATGTAACATGCATATGGATGAATCTTAAACATATCTATACATGCAAAATGAAAATATTTAGCACACCTTAATGATGAATGCTAAGAGAGTGTTTAAGAAATTTGGATATTTTTATGATGCATGATTTTGTTAAGTAGAAAAAGAGGGATTATTTTATCCATTTTTCATATGCACACTTATATGTATGAAAGGCATAAGTGAGTACGGTACCATTGTTAGCACTAGGGGTGTAAGGTACAAGACCTACTTAGGGCTACTTAAAGCCTTGCAATCCCTAGGTTGTCCAGACTAATATATCACTTTCCTTAAATGCATATGCATATACAAAAGAAATGAATGGAAAAAGAAAGATGCAAAAGTTTATATTTGTTTGGTTTTGGTTTGTTCATGCAATTTACATGTGTAAGTGTGGATGTCCTTCTTAATTGATAACATAGGGATGAATAGGAGTGGATTTAAGCAAGTGTTATATTCTTTTCAAATGAACTATAAACTTTGCAAATCCTATTCAAAACTATGTTAAAAGAGAAGAGAGGGAAAGCCACACAATACACATTTTTATATTTTTACTCACATGCAAGCCTAAAAATAATTATAAGAAGCATACCTTTCAGTTTTTATGTTTGATTCATAAGTTTTGAAAATAATTTTAGATTTAATAGTGATAATAGCTATTCATATTCTTACTTTAGCTAAAACATGCAATTTGATATAAAAAAATATTTCATTTTAAATTTAATTATTTTAAAAGGCATGAATATATGATTTTCATATGACATACACATTTAACATGTTATGAAAGAAATGAAGTGATGAAAGCATGTAAATTCATTCACCCTAATTAATTCCTAAAGACAATCCCATGGAATAAGATTATTTAAAGTAAATCAAATTTGGTTTAAGGAAAGTTTTGTTTTGTTTTGAGTTTGATTGAATTTGAGAAATGTGAGATGAGTTTGCTGGTCCTAACTCATTCTCACATGTGTATACTATTTTAGTTTAATTTTTAGGTGATTAGATCAATTTTATGCTTTGGTTAGGTTAAGGTGTAGATTAAGTTTATTAATTATCCCATACCTACACCACTTTAACATATTTAATCAAATAATTATGAGCCAATGTATGACATAAACCAAAAGGAATTTAAATCAGCAATGCATCCTAGGAAAGAAAGGGTCTAATGCAATTGGCTCATAATTAGTGATTAATTAAGCTAAAGGGCTTAATTTAAGTACTTTCATAACCCTCCCCACACATGTAGGTTAGATTTTGATTTCCTTAAGTTACTTAGGTTATTGAACACCTAAGCACCTACCCAAGATGAATTGGCCAAGTTTTGGAATGTTTTAATTTTGAAAAGTTTGATTAATTAAGCCATTTGATTATGTGATTAAATTATTTAATTAATTTACACTTTAATTAAATTTCCATCCAAATAACATAAACTTAGATAAAAAGATATAAGAAAGAACACCTAATCTCATTCTCTTAATCCATTCACTATTCTAAGATGATTAGCAAACTTAATTAATGAACTTATCACTATTTAAAAAAGTTAATTAATCATTTACTAGATTAAGAGGGTAATTAGAAATGAATCAAGCAATTTCCCCAATTAGACCATTAATAAATTCCAAGAAAATTAGGGGAGACAGAAATCATCCCCCTAAATGCACATGAGAAGTTTAGAATTAATCAGTGGGATAATTAGGGAGTAATTAGCATAGTTACATTCTCAATAAAACCCAAATTCAGACAATATCAATGTTCAAAATCAATTGAATTTAATTTTAGATTATTTCCCTTTGAATTACCTTCACAAAGCATTTTATTTTGTATTTTTTTGACTTTTCTACATTTAGTTATGAATATTTGAAGTTTTCATGTTTATTAAGTAATTAAATCCCTAATTATATGACTAATCCCATCAGCGCCACGTGGAGGCTGATACGGTGCGTGCTTCCACATGGAACGATGGGATTCATCACTTAAGTTGTCACATCCTAGTGTTGCGCTAACAACTGCGCTACGAGCTTTCTCCTCACCCGCCTAATCAAAGATCGGACGATTGAGATTGAGCCTATGATTTTAATAGGATAAATCAGAGGATCCTACGTGGCTTGATCATGACCGTCCATCCAAAATGCATGGATGGATGGTCCATGATCTGTCACTAAGTTTTCCTATGAGTGAGGGGAACCGTCCACTCTCTAGGGAAAGACCGAGCTCGATTGAGCTCAGATTGAACTCAAATTCAACCCACACCATTATCATGCAAGGGAGAACTTACTTGAGATGAAAATTTCTTTCACAACACACTCCCTATTTTAGGCTCAATTTTGATCCATACCTCAACGAAGGCTATCACCGACGCTCCCAACCGTCGAGGTAGCTTCGTCTAGTAGAGATGAAGCTCTATTGAAAGTTTCAAGCCTTGGGATGATGTGGATCTTCCCATGGACCAAGCTCCTCTTCAATTATGTTCAGCCTGGTCTAGCTCCCCTCTCTCATGCCTTGAGAACTTGGATTAAGCTTTAGGCAAGCTCAATTGAGTCCTCTGAAGATGCTTGCAAGAGGAATTGGCTTGATATTAGGTATTGAGTGAGATGGAAAAATGGTGGAGCTCCCCTATTTTTGGCTTGAAGAAACCGAGAAGAGGAGAAATGGAAGTAGCTCTAGGAGGCTTGGAGGAGCTTGCAACTACTTTCTCTGACTTCTTTAGCTTCAATCGAGTGTGAGAGTCTCTGATTCAAGTGGAATTAGGGGGAGTATATCTCCCCCTAGGTGGATCGAATGGTCAAGCTTAGAGATGTCATTTTGATCAAATTCACCCTATGCAATGGGTTTGTTAGGTCGTTTAGGGTGGCATGGAATTCGATTTTGGCCAGAGAAGGTAGTGGAGAAGTTCCATGTGCTTGAAATGGGAAGAGGAATGATTCGCATATGCTCATGTCAAGTGAGGTGGTCGATTTTGGCCTCGGGTTGGGTTTGGCTGACCCAAACCCATTGGGTCATGTGCACCATCCTCATTAGTGACCATTTGGTCCACTAAGAGGATGCTAAGTGCCCATGAAAAGGAATTGACCAAATTTCAAGTGGCTTTGATTTTTGGTTACCCTATGGCCTAGGAGTAAAATGGTCATTTGGCTTTGATTTCAGTTTGAATATGTTTGGTATGATTGAAAAAATGGGTTGGGCCAAGTTTCAATGAATTTGGGATTAATTTGATAGGATTTGGCTCATGTTGACCCATTTAGGTCAAAATGGATCAACTTGGGTCAAGTTGACCAATTGATCAAATTGGGTCAAACTAATGGTTGGGTCAAGTTCATATGACCATTTGAAATATTTTGGTGGCTTTAGTTTGGTTCAATTTACTTTATATTTGGTTTTGATTCAATTGAGCTCATTTAGGTCAAATGGGACCAATTTGACCTATTTGGGTTAGGTCAAGTGTTGGTTTATGTTTGGTTGATCATTTGAAATGAATTGGTATCTTTACTTCCAATCAATTTTGGTTTGATTTGATTTTGGCTCAATTTGACCTTTTAGGTCAAGTTGGGTTCATGGTCAATTGGGCTAGGTTGGGTCTAGTTGGCCAATTCAGGCTTTGGTCAAGTTCAACAAGTGATTTGAAATGAACTTGACACATTGGTTTCAATCAATTTGACTTAGATCAAGTTTTGACACATTTTGATATTTTAGGTCAAGTTGGGTCAACTTGGGTCAAGTGAAAGCTTAGGTTGTCAAATGATGACTTGGTCAAGTTCAAACATTGATCATGAATTAGTTTTGATCAATGGTTTCAATCAATTTGGCCTATGGTGAATTTTGGCTAGTTTAGGTTTCATTTTGGCTAAGTGTTGATGGTCAACCCTTAGGTTTGATTTGGTTTGACCCAATTTGAGTGATTGATCATCTCATGATGATTGTTGATCACAATGTGAGGCTTAGATGGGCTTAGTTCAATCCAATTTGGTTAGGATTAGAATTTGGCTCACAATGGCTACTTTAGGTCACTTTGGATAAAGTGAGTCAAATCAAAGCTTGATTTGAGTTTGATTGAACTCACATATGGACTTATGATTGAAATATAAATCCATTTGCAAGTAGTTTGAAGTCAAATGGGTTTTGATTCATTTGACAATTTCAAGTTTAAAGGGTGAACATGAGTTTGACTTGGGTTTGATTTTTGGATTTTAGTTTTGGTTTGATGATTGAAGTTTATGTTTATGCTTGAATTCATGATTGAAGGATTGATTGAATCATGAAGAGAAATCAAGGGTTTGGCTTGATTTGAGTTTGATTTGGCTAAGTTCAAGAGTTTGATTTGAAAGGCTTAGGTTGAATTTTGGTTGAATTTGAATTTAATTTTTTTGGGTTTAGTTTTGATTGTTTGAATTTATATTTCAAATATAAATGAGAATATAAATGGGTTATGAGAAAATTTTATGAGTTTGAAGTGATTTGAATTTGATTTGAGCTAAAGTCCATAAGAGGGAATCAGAGGGCTTAGGAAAGATTTTTGAAATTTGGATTGCATTTTTGGATTTAGTTTGATTGATTTGAATTTATATTTCACTTATATATGTGAATATAAATGAGAAAATAAATGGTTTGTGAGAAAACCTCTTGAGTTTGAATTGATTTAGATTTGATTTGAACTAAGTCCATAAGATAAAAATCAAAGAGACTTAGGAAAGATTTTGGGTTTGGAATTCAATCATGAGTTTCAATCATTTGAAATTGATTCATGATTTGAGAAATTTATAGAATTGATTTGAGATTTGATTTGAAGTTGGTTTGATATTAGAGTTTGACTTGAAAGAAGTAAGTGAGGATTTGGTTGAAGCTATAGGGTAGGCAAATTTTTCTAACACCCCTAAGGCATGACCTATTCATATGGCTAACTCTTCTAAGTTTTTAAGATTAGGTTAAGTGTTCACCTAATCACTAGAAGTGTCTTAAGACAAAGAAAACTCTTAGTGTCTAAGAGGACTCCTATGTCTAAGATGGAGGGGTTGAGAGCTCATTCTAAAAATGAGATCAACATGTATGTTAAATAGAGTTCAATTTATTTTGATTTTTGAAAATGGAACTCTCATTTGACAAATTTGAGTATGTCAAATGGAGTTCAAATATGTTTTGATTTTGTGTGTGATGTTGCTTTTGAAAAGAGGAAACCCTCACTTAACAAATTTGGATATGTTAAGGGAGGTTCAATGATATGTAGGATTTTGACTTGTGTTTTCATTTGAAAATAGAACTCCATTTAACTTATTTGGGTGTGTTAAATGGTGTTGATTGATTGATTTTATTTTGAAGAGTGTGCTTTTGAAAATTTATTGAAAAGTGAACTTGATTTTTTTTTTTTTTTTTTGAAAAAGGACCCTCATTTAACAAATTTTAGTATGTTAAATGAAGTTTTGTTATCCTTATTATTTTGAAAATAAGTATATGTCTTGCAAACTTTATGTTATGTGAAGGGGATTTAGATTTTACTCATTTTAGTTTGAATTTTATTGAAATTTTCTTGAATATGGGATGAACCTTGCCTCACCAAGCTAGTAATAAAAAGGTTCTTAGTTTTGTCATCTCCTTTCATTAGTTAATTTATTTTTAATCTATTGGGGACCTAATAGGGGCTTCAAGATCTACATGGAGTGGGGTCCTAAAACCTAAAGAATTTTGGCTAGCTTTGCTTAATGATGAAATAAGCTAAGTGCCACAAAAAGAAAGATTGTCTTCAGCTTATATAAAATATAAGTCTACTATCGATGCTTGGAGATAATAATTGTCTACTAAAGATGGAGAGAGATAAGTCCCCAACGGAGTCTCCAAAAAAATTTATGGTGTTTATTTTTGGATGTATGGGAGGCACCATGCAAATCGTAGATGGTACTTATTAAAGTGATCGGGTCCAACATTAAGGTATGATGTACTATCTCAAAAGATAGAGGCATCACCCTTCAATGGACCTAATCACCTAATAAGGACTCCTAAGACATGATGGGTCTTTGAATGTACTAGAGATTTTTCTCCTATTTTACATGGATAAATAAAGCAGGGTTTATATTAAATCAGGTTCTAAAGTTCCCTATGGAGGCAAGCCTCCATAGTTAATTACATCCTAAGGAAGGTAAATTCTTTAGGAATACTCTCGATTAAAGAAGAAAATTATTATTTTTGAAGATTTCAAAGCTAAACTATCAAAGAATTGATTATGTTTAGAAAATCAATTGGGAAAGTTCAAGGAGAAGACTTATTTTTGGAAGCCAAAGAGAATAGGTAGGAAATGCTAATGATACTAGGAGACCTAGTGAGCATTCCAATCTATCCTATCATTGAGATTTATATATTTGAAATTGAAGAAATTTATATGTTTTGAGTTAAAATTTTATTAGATTATTTGGGCTTATAATACATCAACACAAAGTTGAGAAAATGCCTAAGAGGTGAGGATTTATGCTTGTAGCCCGAAGGAAATAGCAACCTTGGATCCTACATCTAGGGAGCTTTAGTAAGAGCTAAAGCACAACCTAAGTCTAAGCGAAGATGGGCATAAAGGTTACCTCCATAAGAGAGGATAAACCACCCGACTGCTGGGCTTACAACTACTTGGAGTGGGAGCCAACTAATTACTCCTACACTTTAAATCCATGTGGTTCAGTCATATAAAATTGCAAGATAGTTGGATTGTTACTAATTTAGAATGACACTAAAGTCCTTAAACACACTCCCTAAGATACTAAAGCATGAGTGGTACGAATAATGACTTAATCTAATGCAAAATATTTTCAAATTTTATTTTATTTTTCACTTCATTTTGACAATGACTTTGGAATTTTTATATGTCTAAATGAAAGATGAAATGAATCATGGGCTAAATAAAAAGGGAAGGGAGTGAAGCTCCATCAATAGTGGTTTCTCTCATAGGTCAAGTGGTCCCTATGCATGTAAGGACGGAGGCCCTCATTTTGCAAGAGTGATTCAAGATGCATGCATGATGTGAAACATACAACATTCAGCTAATGGGATATTAAATTTTTTAATTATCTTGCTTTAATGCCTACGCTTTATTATGAGATTATGAGTTGCTTAATTTTTAATTATGAATGATTAGTTGGGCAGAAAATTTAGTTTAAATCTAATAGCCTACTCGTATCCAAGTCATACATTAAAGCATCAATCATAAGAATTTATAAAAAACATATTATTTTTAATGCACAAGCTAAACATAACATCAAATAATTTTATAGCTACCACAAAAGAATAAGAGGCGTGGTCAGGTACCATCGTATAACCCGAAAAGATAAAATGGGTAACTGAGGTCTACCCTTATATAACCTGAAATATGTAAGAATAATTATAATTTATAATTGAATAAGTGTTATGGGGGGTCTTCAAACCATCATGTCTTCATGTCTTATCCATCACCATGTCTTCATTTGATTTGATTTGCTCCATTTCATAGGCATCACATGGCACCCTAAGAAAAAGCTTTCTAGCTAATGCTCATCTTAAACCCCATAGTACTAATCCTAATCCCTAATATAAAATTACATTAAAAATAAAAAAAAAAGTAAATCTAACTACACCTGCAAAATAGAGGTTAGCTAAATATATATACATTCTCAAGTAGTTATAATTATGATTTGGACTTAGCACCCTGCACATGGGTAACCAAGCTCGTCTGTCCTAACTTAGATTATGCTAAATTAGTTCAAACAACCTGCAAAAGAGAGCATTCATATTTATTTTTAAGCAACCCCTTAAGCATAATCCCCTACAAAAAATATGATTAGGCTAATATCGGTCTAACATCTACTCTACAATACATTCACCCTAACATCTAGTCTAAAATAATACATCACAAAATAAAACATACATCATACCAAGAATGCCCTAACATAAAGCTAGAAGTTGTGGCTTAATTCTAATATGTGTGTTAAGGCATGTGTGGTGTGTCTTACTAGGCATTAGAGTTGTATCCTCTAAGTGTAGAAACATTTAATTTAACATGAGGTTGATTTCACTTGAAGTTGTTTAATTGACTTAAGAATTTTAATTTGTGTTTTCTTTTGTTTCATATGATTACCATTAGCAACTAAGTGTTATAAAGAGAAGAAAGAGGATTGCCCTCTTTCATCCCTACCTTAAGCCACTTTTTAAAGCACATTAATTTAATTTAGTTCTCTTTAGTGAATAGCTTATAAAAAAATTAGTTAATTCTAAGTTTAGGTTCACTATAAATAGTTCTATTCAATGAGAATGGCATCTTAAGATGAATTTAATTGGATTACTATCACATGACATATGTTAAATCATTCATTGGCTTAAGGAAGGGATGAAAGAGGGCAATACTCTTTCTTCTCTTTATAACACTTAATTATTAATGGTAATCATATGAAACAAAAGAAAATACAAAATTTGATTTAGTTCTCTTTAGTGAATAGCTTATCAAATAATTTAGTTTATTCTAAGTTTAGGTTCACTATAAATAGTTCTATTCAATGTGAAAGGCATCTTAAGATGAATTTAGTTGGATTACTATCACATGACACATATTAAATCATACCTTTCCACCACATGTAACATGCATATGATTCAATCCTAAGCATATATATGCATACAATATATTTTGGCACACTTATATGAAGAATGTAGATATGTATTTGAAGTTTATATTTTTCATTTGATTGAATTATTTAATCATATTAATTTAAAGCTCTATCTAAATTCTTATACAAAAATACATAGGGATGAAATTAAATAAGTATATGTTATTATTAACTAGGGAAGTGAGGTAATCAAATAGGTATATGTTATTATTAACTTCAATTTCAATCCGTGAAAATTTCAATCTGATTTGTATTTTTAGATTAATTAATGAAATTCAATTTTCAATAAAACTTAAATTAAGCTCAGTTGGATTTTGGGTTTGTTGGATTCCTTTATTTTATTTTCTATGAATTCTTGAAGTTTCAATTGATTTTAATAATTTTTAAAAGCAGAAAATCTCAATTTTCTTACTTAGCCTAGTCAATGTTGCACGGTGCTGACTAGACCACGTTGTTCCATGCGTCACCGCACGATTGGGCCGCATGATTTCACATGGCACGCGGTGCCACGTGGCAACAACAAATTGGACGACGTGGCGCAAATGCAGCAAATGAGCAAGAAAATGGCCCATTCAATTGGACTGCCCGATCTGATTGAAGATCAAACAGTCCAGATCGAATGGCGCGATCTGAGGGTTTAAATCGATGTGATTTCTCTTCTAATCACAGTTGTCCGTCCCTATTAACAGGGGATCAGATGGCTGCTACTTTTCTTCCCCAAAAATATCTGAGCAAGACAAACAAACAAATCGGCAGGGGATTGGGGCTCGATTTTCCAACTCGTACTCCTATTTTGCATTGGGATCATGTAAAATGAAAGATGCAAGTGATTTCTAATGAAAATTGAGCAAACATCATTACAAATAAGAGATCCTATGGTCGACTAAAGGATTTGAAAATTACCTCACCAGGGATGGTTTCCGACAACTATGTTGATCTAAGCACACTCTTGGATGCGAGATGAAGCCTTGGGATGAATCTAGACCTTTGCCTCACCTTGGAATGTTGTATTCACCAATGTCAGCTACCTCCTTGCCAGAATATGCTCGATTTTGGTGTTTTTTTGCTGAAAGGAAGTGGGGAATGGGTTCCTCTCCCTCACTAGAGTTCCTAGAGCTTCTCTAATGCAGAAAATGAATGCCTATAGTGCCTCTTTTCCTTTGTGCTTAATGGTGGCAGAAAATCATCACTCATTATGATTTTTTGTGCCTAGTGGGTGTCCTATGGCTTGGGGTGATTGATAATGGCAGGGAATCATCCTAGGTGGCTTGGTTTGGTTGGCCAAGGCTTGGGAGCTAGCTACCAAGAGGGATTAGTGGGTGTCCTATGGATTTCAAATGCTCCAATGGGGGAGGTGAGGTGAATTCACCTCCCCATGAGTCATGGCCAACCCAACGACCTCTTGGGTCAAGTTAGGCAGTGTCCTAGGTGCCTAGGTGGACCATTGGGATGGTGCCAAGTGGCCAAAGAATGGAAATGATCACTAAGAAAGGTGATTTGTCTCATGTGATACCCTTGACCCAAGGGTAGGATGGTCATTTGGCATTGGATTTGATTTAGACAAATTTGAAATGAGTCAAAAGAAGTTTGGCTAAATTTCAAGTATTTTAAAGTTTATTTGGTTTAATTTGATTCAATTTGACTCATTTAGGTCAAACTTGGTCAAATAGGGTTAGGTTGACCAATTGGTCAAATTGGGTCAAACCAAGGGTTGGTTATGTTCATATGATCATTTGGGATGTGTTGTAGGCTTTGGTTGAGTTCAATTTGGATTTGATTGGGTTTAGGTTGGTTTGACCCTTTAGGTCAAGTTAGGTTCAATAGGTCATTTGGATCTAGTGAGCCCAATTTGGTCACGTTCAATAGTCAATTTGGTATAAACTTGAGCTATTGGTTGCAATCAATTTGATTTATATTGATTTGACTCATCTTGGTCTTTTAGTTCAAGATGGCCAATTGGGTTAGGTTTGGCTCAATTGAAGGTCAAGTCATGTTTAAGTGTTGATTTTGGGTTGGTATAAATCATGGGTTTCAACTGATTTGGCTTAGGTTGCAATTTTGCTAGTTCAGGTTCATATAGGTTAAAGGGTTGACTTGGTCAAAAGTCTAGGTTAATTTGGTTTGACCCAATTTATGATAATTGATCAACCTAGGATGATCAACAATCATGTCATGAAGTTTGGATTGACTTAATTCACTTTGATTTGGGTTGATTTGGGTTTTGGTTCAAATAGGTCAAATTGTCCACCTTAGGTAAAGTGAGCCAATTGGATTTTGTTGGCTTGATTTCGGGTTGAGTTTGATTTAGTTAAGTTTATCTATGGATTTGGGACTCATATATAAATCCAATTGCAATTGGCTTGAGTTCAAATGAGTTTTGGTTCATTTGAAAATCTCAAGTCGAATGGGCTAGGCTGGGTTTGACTTGGATTGATTTTGATTTGGCTTGATGATTGTAGGTTTCATTTATATTTGGGATGGTGATTAAAGGAATAATTATTTTATGAGAGAATCAATTGATTTATGGTTTTGGAATTAAATGGAATTTGGTTAAGTCAATAGGATAGAATCATAAGGCTTAGGTTGATTTGATTTGGTTTGGAGTTGGTTATAGATTTCAATCATTTGATTTGGAATTTGAATATGAATTTAGATTTGGTATTGAATGTTTGAATTTGAGATTTGATTTTGAGTGGGTGAATTTGGATTGGATTTGGGTTATAGGGTAGGAGGGTTATCCTAATCCTTAAGGCATAACTTAATCCTATGATTAACCCTTCTAAGTCTCTAAGCTTAGGTTAAGTCTTCACCTAATCACTATAAGTGTCTTATGCCTAAGAAATTCTTAGTGTCTAGAAGACTCCTAAGTCTAAGATGAGGAGATTGAGAACTCACTCCAAAAGTTAGGTCAACATGGATATACAACATACTACAAACTTAATACTTAATTTGCAAATACTTAACCTACCTCATTATAGGATAAATCTAATAAAATATGCAGAATAAAGACACAAGTAGATGAACTCTTACAGAAGAATTTTATACAAGAAAACTTTAATCCTTGTGTTGTACCAACTCTTTTAACTCCTAAGAAAGATGTAACTTTGAGAATATGTATTGATAGCTGAATATAAATAAGACCATGATAAAATATAGATTTTCAATACCTAGGTTGGATGAATTATTAGAGCTTATATCATGTTCATCTTTATTCTCTAAAATTAATTTGAGGAATGGATACCATTAGACAAGGATTAGACTAGGTGATGAATGAAAGATAGTGTTCAAAAGTCCTAATGGTTTTTATGAATGGTTAGTCATGTCATGGCATTTGATCTTTTAAAATCACCTAGTATATTCATGAGACTAATGAGCACTATACTGAAACCTTTTATTATGTAATTCTTTATAGTCTATTTCAACGATATTCTAATTTATAGCTCAGATGAGAAATCACATCTACAACACTTATGAATGATCTTGAAAAAATTAAGAGCAACAAAATTATAAGTAAACCTTAAGAAATATTTTTTGTTAAACTGAAGTCATTTTTTTAGGTTTCATTGTATTTGTTGATGGATTAAAAGCTAGCCCATCAAAATTCAAGTCTAATATAGATTGACCAACTCTGAAGTCTTGTATAGATGTTAGAAATTTTCATGGAATAGTTACTTTTATATCAGGATTATAAGATATTTCAATTTTGTTGTAGCCCCTATCACTGACATCTTAAAAAACATAAGTTTATGTGGACCATAGATGTTGAAAGAGCCATGAAATATTAAAACTCTCATGACTTCTTTATCTATCTTAAGACTTCCTAACTTTAATAAAATATTTGAAATGATTTGTGATGCATCAAATATTAAATTAGTGGAAATTAAGTCAAAAAAAATTTATCCAATTGCTTTCTTCAGTGAGAAATTAAATGACGTTGGACAAAAGATATACTACATATGATCAAAAAAATTATGTGATTATTCAAACTTTTAAGCACTAGAGGCATTATCTGTTACATAAAGAATTTATTTTGAATGCTATTCATAAAGCTCTACAATTTATTAACTCGTTAAAGAAGCTAAATTATAAACACGCTAAATGGGTTGAATATCTTCAAGAATTTTTCTTTGTGCTTAAACATAAACCTACAATAAAAAATAAACAAGCAAACACTCTAACTAGAGTATCTCTAATGATTTCATCCTTCAAATTTCACATCATGGATTTAAGACTTTAAAGGAAGATTACAAAATTTATCTTGATTTTCATATCATATACTTAGAACACAAATATAAACCATTGAATTTTGATAGCTCAATATCATTCTAGATAGTTATCTTTATAAATGTAAGACATTATGTATTCCTAAAATATCCCTGAGGGAAAAGGTATATTAGAATATTTTGATAAATTAAAGACCCAAACACTAGTTGAACAAATGTTTTAATGGTTGCCTCTACGATAAGATGTTGAATATATCGTAGCATAATGTTATACTTATCATCAAGCTAAAACTATCAAATAAAAAGCTGATCATTACATATTATAACATATTCCTTCTAGACCATGGGAATACCTATCCGTAGTTTCACATTAGGATTACCTAGGACGCCTCATGGATATGATAGTAAATTTGTCCATGTAGATAATGATAGTAAATTTGTCCATGTAGATAGGTTTTTTAAGATTACATATTTCATATATTGTTCAAAATCAAATAATGCATCTCACATAATAAGATTGTTCTTTATAGAAATTGTCAGGTTCATGGAGTCCAATCTACTATAATTTTCGATAAAGATATCAAATTTATATCTTATTTTTAGAAAACTTTATGAAAACTAATAGGAACACATCTAAAATTCTTCTCTGTATTTCATCAATAAACTAATGAACAGACAGAAGTCGTCTATAGACATTAGAAAATTTACTATGATCTTTAGTTGAAAAAAATTAGGAAACTAGACTTTAAAATTACCTACATCTAAATTTGTGTATAATAATTCCATTTTCAGATCAACTCACAAATCACCTTTCGAGAAAATTTATAAATATAACCCTAAAATGTCTATTGATTTAGCTAAGACACCTACTCATGCATTTTCTAATTCAGCATATGCATTTACATGTGATATTCATAGCCTTCATGAAGACATAAAAAAATAATTGGAAATATAAAATGCTAAGTATGCTCAACAAAAGAATAATATAAAATTTTTAACAAAAAATATGAGATAAGTGATTATGTATGGATTCGTATTTGTCCTGAGAGATTTCCTTCTACAAAATATAAAAAATTATAAGTGAGAGCATGTGAGTCACTTAAAATTATTAGAAAATTGTGTACTAACGCTTATGTTTTTGAATTGCCCCCTCACATGTTTATTAGTCATATTTTCAATGTGAAAGATCTAATTTATTTTAAAAAAGTTACTCAATCTTCAAATTTGTAGTGATATTTTTGCAGGAGGTGATATAATTATTTGTAGGTACGTATCCAACTATCATTCTTTGAAGTGAAAAATTTAGCATTACAATTAAAACGTCAATCGATGATAGCACCGTTCAGAGATTTCTAATTAGGTGGAAAGATAAGCCATCAACTGAGGATACTTGGATGACCATAGAAGAACTACAGAGCTTTGCCCCCTAACTTCATGAAGACTTTCAGAATCCTAACTCTTCGGAGAAGTGATCTTTGGGGTCTGAGGGAATTAATGTAGCACATCAAAGAAGAAAATGACATATCACAAGGTCTCAAACCAAACCTTAAACTTTGAGGACTTTTATTAGACTTTATATGTTGTAGTGATTTATGTTGATATTCCATGTGTTATTATATAGTAGTTGATACATTTGATCATGTTTAAGTATTATATCAGAGTTGTAATTTAAAATATTTAGTATTTTAGTGTTAAAAGTGCATCAATAGTATAACACTTATGCACTAGCTTTCTAGTGCCTTGGCACTACAATCGATTCCTTATAGTGTTTGGATAGAGAAGCCAGTGCCTCAACGTTGCAAAACAATGAGTTCTATAGTTTGACAACTTTTTAGTGATTTTCTCTCAAGAGACACATCCATTGGAGTCATGTACTTATATAAACACTTGTTGTAACCTAATGGAGACTTTAGACTATTTTGTGTGTAGAAATTTGAGGGAAGACTCTTTGTTGGAGGTTGATGACCGACCATCCGGAGGATTCGCTGATCCTTCACTACAGTTCTACTTAAGTGAGTAGAACCTCTCACACCTCTTCCACTTTCATGTGTGGAAGCATTTAAAGCACTTCTTCCTTCATCTGTTGTGACAGTCTCTTTGTAACTGTTCCACCAATCCTCTTCATTGTCATATTTTTCTCTCCTCATCCCCCTTTTAATGTGCTATATCACCTATAGCTTCTTGGCATTACAATTCCTTTATTATGGATCATATGTGTTTGGAGATCTTCGACTACATCAATTATACAAATATATGCAAGAAATAAAAATACTCATACTACGGTGTTCATAAGTAAAATGTGAGAAAGAAGATAATAACTGAAGCATCTACTTTTCAAGTGAGGATGTTTACTACGCCATAAAGACATATTAGTATAGTTGTTGTTCTTATTCGTTTGTATGATTTTATTGATTATATAAGCCTTATTATTTCACTATAGAGAGAGAGAGAGAGAGAGAGAGAGAGAGATTTATTTGAAAGAAATTTGTGTGAAATGTCCAAATTCCAAATTTGATATGCTTTAGCAATCCCAAAATGCCAAATGTATTTTCACAATCCCAAACACAACTATAACTTCTACATCAACTTTTAGTGCTGTCGATAGGAGCTCATTATGATATTTTTATATTTGTTTTGCAAATTACAGTTTCACTATTAGCTTATTATATTTAACTTGTTTCAAACTTTCACTGATCAATGTCAGTATGACATTCTTGTTAAGAAAAAATTATCAATTTTGAAGCTTGAGAATATGATTATTGAGTCAAATATTTGAATGAATATTTATGTTGGACTCCTATAATCATGGTAAGGTAATTTTTTTGGATAATTCTAAGGAGTTGACATGTTACTTTAAGATGAAATATTTATAATACATATTTAAATATTTGGAGTATGGGAGATTTTTACTCTTCATTATTGTTCTGAATATTTGCACAATGGGATAATTTTATTTAGGAGCATTTATGTAGATAACACACAAATCTTATATATTATTTACATATCTAATATCTAAACTTTATATTTACTTAAATAACACACAAATCTTTATTATCACATCAAAAATAACACTATCATCACATTGTTAAAAATAAAATACTCCTTTTAGACATAAAAAGTGTTATTTTTATAAATATGAAACTTTAGGTGTTTAATATATAGATACATAAAAATTTTGTATTATGTATATAAAATTTTCTTTTATTTACTCTTTTTTTTTATTGAATAAGTGATTCTTAATTTTATGTTGCTTGATAATTATTACATTAATATGTTTAATTATAATTTATATCTTAATTGATAAATTATATATTGATGTGTGTGTATATATATATATATACATATATATACTTTAACAACATTTTAATCTAAGTATTTGACTTGCTATTTGTCGTAATAATAAGTGAATATTTTTTTAACCTCTCTTGACTATTCTGTCTGGCTAAATGTTGACAATTGAGATTATTGCATATTTCTTTTTTTTTTTATAATAATTTCAACTCATAGTTCAACTGATCATCTCAATTTTATTAAGATAATTATCACAACATAAGTCATATATGCTTGCAACTTGCCTCATTTTCAATTCATACAAATGTCTTGTATAATTGTATCTTGAATGTCTAATACTTTCTAAAGTTTGATTTTATTTATTTATTTTTAATTGTTTAATTAACATTGGATCATTAGAGGGGCAAAAACTAAAACATATTTGCAAGTTTATACTTTATAACAACGAAGTTATTTTTAAAATTAATTATATTAAATTTTAACTTATAAACTATTAAATTATATAATATATGTATATAAATATAAATACTATCTCGACATAAATTTATTTATTTTTTTATTTCTTGTACTTATTTCAAATTTTCATAATTCTTTTGATTTTGATTTTGATCCCCCCTGCAGGCCTACAGTTTCTTCTACAAAGTTAATACGTCAACGTTCAGAATCTAAGAATGCAAGTTGTCAAAAACTATTGGCCGATCTCTCCATCAGCTTTTTTCTACAAAGCCGCAGTCAATTATTGACTAATAAGGTCGGTAGGCTCACCACTACTTTATACCCTTCGCCTCAACTGGCTGTCATACCTCGTCGCTTTCTTGATCAGAATGTTCCGCAAGAATTCAAGCATTTTTTAGTTGAATAATTCCACACGTAATTTTTTGAATTTGCAAAATATCGTGGCTATGGTTAGTTAAATAGTTGGGAGATTAATGGCTATATTTTGAATTTAATTAGGATGTAAGAGGACTAGTAGTTAGAGATATTAAAGGGCATTTGGGTATATTTTAGATTATATTTAGGGTCTATTCCAGAAAATTATAATTTTTTAAAAAATTAATTATAAAACAGCTGTAAAAAAAATAATTTTTTTAAAAAAAATAATATATATATTATAAATATTTTTTTTTTTAAAATTTTAAAAAATAACTTTCTGACAATCACTATATTCTAACAGTTCTAGTTCTCAAAATAATTTTTTCACCATTAAATCTTTAAAAATTAACTAAAAAAATTGATAGTCAAACGAAACTGTTATACTTTCTGATTATTTTTTTTAAAAATAAAGCAATCAAAAAACTATCCCAAATACACCTTTAAAAATCTTAAAAAATGCAGGGAGATACCTTTTTATTGGATTTTTGCCCATCTGTCTATTAAATACAATTTTATTATGATATAAGCAAAATTTAAAATACTTCTCTCCCCCTGTCTCTCATATATATATATATATATATATATATATATTAAACTAATACTTTAACAACTTTCGAGTCATCGAACTAATTAGCACCAATAGAAAACACAGATCGTGCATTTCTTATTCTATATTATTGCTATGACCTTTGAAACTATTTGCGCCACTATAACAGCATATTTCTTACACAAAAATAAAAAAGAAAGCAGTTAGGTCACTTTTTCTCTTAAGAAAAATAATTCCATGGAGCAGTAATATTATTCTGGCATATATTCCAACATCTGGAATCAGAGTATGTTGTCTTTAGTGAGAAGGCCGGCAAAAGTCAGCAGTTACAAAAGAAGTCGACGATAGGGAAAAAATTCAGTTAAGAACCTAATTATTTAGCATTAGGGAAAGTAGTTTGTTTTCTGTGATAAATCCAAAATCAAGATATTCGTAAGTTTAATGGAGATAATCATCACTTTTCGTCAATACAGTAAAAAAAAATGCTTCTCTCTCTTGATTTAAGAGGGTGGATGGGAAATGAGTATGAACATGCAGATTAAGAAATGATTTGGAGAAGCCAAAAAAAAAAAAGGACTGCTTTCCAGGAGATGGATCATTTGATGCTCATTGCGGCTACTATTTCAAAAGGAGCATGGGATTTGCTTAAACGAGAGTATCAAGATAGATCTAAAGAGTTCGCTAAAAAAAAACAATGTTTTAAGACTCATCATTGTAATTTTGAGAACTTGATGAAAAATTATGAAAGAATATTATTGTGTGCAGGAACATTCGTGGTGGCAAAAAAATGTTAATATTTTAATTTTATATGAAGATTCAACACACATAAATAAAATAATAGTTGTGAAGGACAGGAATTTTTACATGAGAAACTCTTAAAAAGGGGGAAAAATCATTGGGTCTGACTCAATGAAAATGATTTCAATGATATATATCAGTGGTTACAAGTAATGTCTTTCCTCCTAATTAAGGAATAAGTTGATGCAATATAATAGAAATAAATTATAGAGAATATACTCTAATATAAGTGATGGCATAAGTCGACGACATGCTTTGATTTTATAAATAATGACACACATACTATATAGGTGACAACTTGTGTCAGCAACATGCATCGACCGTATAAGCGCTAATATCCATTAATGTTGTTGGCCTATGTGAAAATAATGGTGTAGCCAGATGTTGATGGTTAGCATAATATAGTCGAGCAATGATCCACGGATAATAGTCAGACAACAAACTAACTATGTTGGTCATATGGCTCTTCGATGAAGATGGTCGAGCGGTGGCCCAACTACGGTGGTCAGATGGTGATCTGATGTTGATGGATAGGTGATAGTGGTCGAGTGGTGGTTTTGTGAAAGTTATTAAGTGGTGGACTGATGACAGTGGTCGAGTGGTGGTCTTGTGGAAGTTATTAAGTGGTGAATGACAGTGGTCAGTCGATGATAATTGGGTGGTTGTCCAACAAAGGTGATCGTGCGACTGTTCGATGATGACAATTTAATAGCAGTAGTTGGGTGACGATCAGCTAAACAAAGATCAGACGATGATCTAATAATGGTAGTTGGGCGATAATCTGATGATGATGACCAGATGGTGATTCAACAACAGTGGCCGAGAGGTGGACTGACAACAATGGTTTAGCGGTGGATCGATGACGGTGGTCAAGTGATGGTCTGACAAAGGTGGTCAACGACAATCACTAAGCGATGGTTTGGCAATGTTGGTTGGGTAGTGGACTGACGGTGATCCGGCAAAAGAGGTCGGGCACTGAACTAATGATGGTGATCAAGGAGCAGTCTAACAAAGGTGGTCAGGCAATAATCAAATGACGATGGCCAGGCAGTGATTCAACGACAACAATCGACTAATGGATAATTGATGGTGTCATATAGCAGTTTAACGATGGTGGTCAGGCGGTGGTCCGATGACGTTGGTCAAGCAGTGGACTGGTGGTGGTCTAATGAAGGTGTTGGATGGTGGACAGTTGATAGTGGTTGGGCGATGGCCCATTGACAATGACTGGGTTAGTCGATGATAGTTTGGTGGTCGTCCAATGAAGGTGATCATGCGACTGTTCCATGATGGCAATCTAATAGCAGCAGTTGGGTGATGATCAGGTAACAAAGATCAGATGGTGATCTAATGACGGTGGTCAGGCGATAATCTGATGATGATGACCAGATGGTGATTCAACAACGATGGTCGAGAGGTGAACTGACAACAATGGTTTAGCAGTGAATTGACAATGGCTATCAAGCGATGGTCTGACAAAGGTGGTCAAGCGACGGTTCAACGACAATCACCAGGAGATGGTTTGTCGATGTTGGTTGGGTAGTGGATTGACGGTGATCCGACAAAAGAGGTCGGGCAATGAACCGATGATGGTGATCAAGGAGCAGCCTAACAAAGGTGGCCAGGCAGCGATTTGACAACGACAGTTGACCAATGGATAGTTGATGGTGGTCAGACGGCAGTTCAACGACGGTGGCTAGGTAGTGGTCCGATGACGTTGGTCAAGCAATGGACTGGTGGTGGTCTAACGAAGGTGTTGGATGGTGGACAACTGATAGTGGCTGGGCAGTGGCTCGATGACAATGATTGGGCAGTGGTCCGATGACATTGGTTCGGTCTTGCTTTGGGATTCTTCAAGTTTCGAAACTCTCACCCATCTCCAGCTTAGGTCCTTTCATGTGAAGACTAAGAATCTATTTAGAGATTTTGGGAATAATATTCTTTATAAATATAGATAAAATCCAAACCACTTTATTAGATAACTCATAATAATCCCCACGTTCATGAAATATATTTTAAATATTTGGGTGTCAAATGAAGTTCGAATAAGAGATCTTAGGCTTACTAAATTCGTCTCATCAAGACGCATGATTTGACTATAAATATGCCTTTTTTTGGAAGCTATTTAAGGATCTAAATAATATCCAAAAGTTTTCGACTATATTGTAAGTGCTTGATTTGGGCTAATTGGATTCAGAACAGGTTGCTTTTGGCATCATCAAATTTGCTTCATCAATATAGTTAGCTTGACTATATGATAGTCAAAAGAGAGTTTGAATGATCAAAATATTGATTCCAAGAGATATAGAATCACATGTGCATCAAAATTCATGCTTGAACAGATAAAATTTTCGATAGCATATAAAACGTAAAAAATTTTCACAAATGTTAGCTCACTTGTGAATCAAATTACATCGTACAAATAAGATTTATAAGATGAAAAAAATATGCATTGAGAAAGTGCTAAGTCTTCAAGTAGACATAGATGATCATATGGTTGCTTCAAATAAGAGAAGATCTACTTGTATATCTAGTGAATGAACAAACTAGTACGTAATTTTAAGCACAAGAAAAGAGATTTAACTAAAAGTGCAAAAGAATCATTGGAGTGAGCATTTTAATTATGTCCAGCTCTAAGAAAGAGCAACATGATGAAGGCAGGTGAGGGAAAAATAAACTAAGTTGGAGAACATGGTTGTGGTGGATTCATAGATGATGCTGAGGAAGAGGTGGATTTGATGAAAGATTAAAAAAAGAGAGGAAATAATGACTCTACTAACTATGTCATGCTCTTATTGGGGAAAAATAAATCATGTTGAGAAGGATTGTTGGCATAAGAAAAATAATAATCAATATATAACTCACCAAAATGTTATTGTTGCAAAAAAAATATGAATAGATTTGAAAGATGTACTATCAAAGGGCTAGAGAGCAAGCAAATAATATGAAAGATGATATATGATATTTCGTTGGTGTGGCCATATGATTGAGAAAAAAAAGTTATTTTAATGAAATTGATGAATCTATTACATGACAAGTGAATAAGGATAATAATAATGAAGTTTAAGTGTACAACAACAACAACAACAAGCCTTAAATCCCACTAGGTGGGGTCGGCTATATGAATCCTTCGTCTCCATTGTGTCCTATTATGTGTCAAATTCTCATTTAAATCAAGTATACTAAGATCATTTATTATACATCTTAACCAAGTCTTTTTAGGTCTACCTCTACCTTTCTTAACATAACAAATCTAATGCATCTACTCTCCTAATCGTCATCGGACTGACACTTTATGTGGCCAAACCATCTACGGCGACTCTCCTAATCTTATCTATGGAGCTACTCCAACTTTTTCCCAAATATACTCATTTTGCATTCTATCTCTAAGAGTAAAGCCACTCATCCACCTAAGCATCCTCATCTCAGAATATTTAACTTAGTCTTATGTTTCTCTTTTATTGGCCAACATTCTGCACCATAAGTCATTGCAAGTCTTACCACCATCTTATAAAATTTTCTCTTAAGTTTAAGTGAAACTTTTCTATCACATAATAAGCCAGATGTAGTCCTCCACTTCAACCATCCAACTTGAATTCTACTAATAACATCTCCATCTATTTCACCATCATTTTGAACAATAGAGCCTAAATATTTGAAACGCTCACTCTTATTAATGACTTGTTCACCTAATGTCACAACACTACCACTAGAACTTCTACAACTAAAATTACACTCCATATATTCAGTTTTAGATACTTAAATAAAAACCTTTGGACTCTAGAGTTGACCTCCATAATCCAAGTTTCTGTTGGACTCCCTCTCTAGTCTTATCAACAAGAAGAATGTCATCAACAAAAAGCATACACCAAGGTACATCTTCTTGTAAATGCCTAGTAAGAACATCCATAACTAAAGTAAAAAGATAAGGGCTTAAAGCTGATCCTTGATGTAATCCAACCAAATAAGAAAATATTTTGTCAATCCTCTTTGTGTTTGGAGACAAATAACAGCTCTAGTATACATATCCTAATGACTTGAATATAACCAATATTAACTCATTTCTATTTTAGAACTCTCCAAAGAACATCTCTTGAAACTTTATCATAAGCTTTCTAAATCAATAAATATCATATGTAGATCCTCCTTACTTTCTCTATGCTTCTCCATCAAACCTCTTAACAAATGTATAGCATCCATAGTAGATCTACCTGGCATGAAACCAAACTAATTGTGAGAAACTTCTATATCACATCATAACCTATGCTCAATTACTCTCTCCCATAATTTTAATGTAAGACACATTAACTTAATTCCTCTATAACTTGCACACTCTTGTACATCACCTTTATTCTTAAATATAGGAACTAACAAACTCTTTCTCCACTCATCTGGCATCTTTTTAGTCTTTAAAATGACATTAAAAAGATTTGTAAGCCAAGAAATTCTTTGATCTCCTAAACATTTTCACATTCTATTGGAATATTATCCGTCTCTCGCTTTCCACATTTCATTTTCTTTAAAGCTTCACTAACTTGATTTATTAATAGACGATAAAATGAAATTCTCTATTTTTTAGGGTATTAAGGTTGCTAAAATCAATCGATTTTCGGATCCTTCATCAAGTTTATCAAAATACCTCATCCACCTATTTTCAATATCCTTTTCTAAAAAAGTATTTTATTATTTTCATCCTTAATACACTCACTTGAACTATGCCTTTACTTCTCCTATCTCTTTAGGCTAACTCATACATACATCTTTCATCTTCTTTGAGATCTAATCTATTATATAAATCACTTTTAAATTTTTCAGATCATATACCGCTTTCTTAGAATCTCTGACCACTTTATATCTTTCCCGAAGTTTTACATCTATACCAAGTTTTATAACAATACTTCTTATTTTTTATCTTTTCTTGCACACTATGACTCCACCACCAACTATTCTATTAAAAGAAGCTTTTCCTTTTGATTCCCTAAGCACATCTTTAGCAACTTGCTTAATTTCACATGCTATTTTTTCTCACATAATATCAGCTTTCTCATGAACATCTCAAATTCTAATCTCTTGTAGCTTGATCTTAAAAATATTTTTATTTGTATTCATTAAGTGTCTCCATCTAATTCTAAGAAAATAATTTGATTTATTTTTTCTCTTACAACCTTTCATCTTAAAATATAAAACTAACAATCAATGTAGATTTTAAATTTTCACTGGAATGACCTTACAATCTTTACAATCTAAACGATCTATTTTTCTTATGTAAAATAATCAACTGTTTTTTTAGATCCATTTTATAAGTAATAATATGTTTGTCTCTTTTCTTAAATAAAGTGTTAGCAACTACAAAATGAAGTTTAAGTGTATGGAATTGAAAATATTATTATTAACATTGATAAAATAATACATTCATAATTTGATGTATGTGCTAAATTGGCTCAAAATTTGCGAAGGTTGAGTCACTACTTTATTTTTGATAATTAGAATGGAAATGGTTTGAAATCAATAAAAATTTAAATATTTTCAATTGCATTGTTAAATTTAGCTCCAATCCCCCCATATTATGGCATAGAATATTTGACGATTAAATTTCAATGATCTAAATCTATGTATAAAATGAAAGTGAGTGAAACGTGTTTGAAGGGAAAGCCAAATCATAAAGAGCATGTGAGCCATTAATGGTTGTGCATGTTGATATGTGTGATCGCATGAAGGTGGTAACTATTAAATCATTTTAGTAGATGATAATATAAGGATGACTCGGGTTTTCTTTCTATAGAAAAAATCACAAGCTCGCGGCATTTTTAAACAGTTTAAGACAGCTTTTGAAAAAAAAAAAGTGGCTATCATATTCTTTCATTGCATACTGATTATAAGAGTGAGTTTGCTTCCTATGAGTTGATGTTTTGCAATGATATGGACATTCAAAGGCAATTGATAGATAGCTTTATGGCATAGCATAATACAAGAACATCATAGTTTGAAGCTACAAGGTTTTATTATTGTGGTGAAGTTGTGGCTCTTAAGAGTTTTTTCTTTAACAAACCAATTTTAAATAATAGCATATAAAAAGACTCTTCATCACCTGATACAAAAGAAAACCTACTATAAAAAATTTAAGATTTTTTGGTTTTATAGCTTATGCAATTATTCCCATGGGCAACCGTCAAAAATTGGATGATAAAAGCAGAAATTGCATCTTTAATGGCAATAGTAAAGAAACTAAAGTTTGTTAGCTTTGTGATCCTATTTTTGAAAAATCTACCATAAGTTGAGATGTGATAATGGAAATGATTCTTGGAATTGACAGAATAATATTGACCATCTTAAAATGTGTAAAATAAATCTATACCTATCTTTGTGACATCATCAAATAATAATGGCTTCGTTTATCTTGTGGCTCAACTTCTAGAAAAATAGAAGTCTAGACGATTTTTATGGCTCGTGTGTATTTGAATTTGCCTGTTTAACATTGGACACTACATGGAGAGTTAATGAGTCAAGCCGAGCTCAAATCACATAAAACTCGAGCTTGACTCGAACACCCATCTTCTACCTTGAGCTTGAGCTTAAGCTCTACTCGATCTCACAAGCTAGACTTGAGCTCGGTTTGTTTGCAAGATCATTAAGCTTGAGGTTGACTGATTAGCTCGGCACGTTAATGAAGGGATCGACAGGATTTCGGTATTGAAAACCTCATCTCTCACCCCTCTCCGCTCTACTCCTAAAAATCAAAGAGAGAATTCACGAAATTAACCTTGTATTTCTTTAATTGTGCTTCAGTTTTGTAAATCCCGTAAAATCCACCTTCCAACAAGATCTATAAATCCGGAATTTAAGGCAAAAAGTAAAAGATATGAGACTTCCTAAATCCAAAATTTAAGGCAAAATGAAGGAAAAACAAGATTTAAAATCCTGCATATTTTACGGTTGTCATTTTTGCTATTTAGCAGGATTTATGTTAAATATTGTTACCAACCACCCCTATATGTTTTACATGTTTTCCATCTTATGGTGTTGAGAGAGAGAGAGAGAGAGAGAGAGAGAGAGAGAGAGAGAGATTACCTCTGCTAGAATTGGGTACGTCGAGCGGTAGAGCCTCCATGTGGGACATAGGGTTGGTTGTGAATAATATACTCAAGTAGTTCGATGAGTACTCGAGCTTGATTATCTAATGAGCTATTGTCTAAAAGCTAGTGGCTAGACAAGCCGAGCTGGAATCACTTACACCCCTAAGACTACATGTTTTGAAGATGTAATTACAAAAGAAAAATGGTGTGATATAATAAAAGAAGGGAAGCATAGGAATGAAAATAATATTACATGAAAGCTGATAGATCTACCTTTTGATAAAGAAGCTATTTAGCTAAAATAGAGATGCAAGTACAATTTAGTTGTGATTAACTTTCTAGAGAAATGAAGTTTGAAGCTTGATTGTTAAAAAAACATATGCACAACATTGAGATATTACTTTGCAACTTTTGTTCCAATTTCAATGTTGATATCATTAGAACTATTTTCACTTTAGCAGTTCAAAGACATTAGGCATGTATTTCAATTTAATATCAAATTAGTTCTACGAATGGTAAATTTAAGATGTTTTTTGAATAATTAAGTCTTTGTGCTAAAAGGCTCATAGCTCAAAGCCAACAACCCAAAAAAAAAACATTATATGAGCTTAAGTATCAAGAGCATGGTATAGTAAAATTGGCAGTAGATGTGTCAATAATTGACTCGACATGACAATCTGATATAGATTTTGCCCAAAAAATCGAATTTGAGTTGACCCGATTGACTTTTAGATTGTGTTTAGGCTTAAGAATCTAACCAACTTAATTTGGGCATGTTTGTGTTGGCCTACCAATTCGAAATTGACTTAATTTGATCCCCAACTTGAATTTGACCTGTCATCTTAATATTGACCAAATTTTGATTCACAAACTCAAATGTGACTCAATTTTGACCTAGATCTAACTTTAGATGCATATCCAAAAGGATCATTTGGTCGTGTTCAGGTTAATTGGGTTCAAGATCGGTGGAGCTTAGGTTGAGTTTTTTGACATGTTTAATAAATGAGTCGAATTCAAGTCATACTTATTAAGTTTAAGTCAAATTCAAGACAAATCATAAGCTAATTCATCGACCTGAATTGATAACCTTAATTAATACCATGTTGCAGCAAAATTTTTCAGAAAAATACTAGCAAGTCTAACCTATATGTTAAACATTCATGATGATAATATCTTAATTGTTCGCTTATTTGTAAATGATTTGATATACTATGAAAATTATTTTAAAATGATGAATTACTTGGAGAAATGATGAAAAATGCCTTTAAATGTCAATTTTTGGCATTTTAAAATATGCTTTAGATTTGTTGTCTTAATTTACCTTATCAAACTATGTGCATGTCAAGACACCATTCGGAAAACCATTTTACTCTTTTGTGACAATAAAGCAATATGTGAAATAACATTTTTACCCATAATCTTGTTCAACATGATTGTATGAAGCACATCGAGGTAGTCTCGTTCTTCATCTTGGAGGAGTTGGATGAAAAAAATATAATTTGTTGAGTTGCCTAATATTAGATTTGAACATCAATTGGCAGATATCCTCGTTAAGGTAGTTCCAAATCAAATGTTCTCAAAATTTCTTGACAAGTTAGGCATATGGGTGATCTATGTACCAACTTCAGCGAGAGCTTTGAGAGTTTTTTATAAAACTATGGTTTGTATAACAGTGTTTTAGTTAAGAGTTAATTCCCTGATTCTTGTATTTGTATTTTTCTATTTATTTTCTTTTCCCTTATAAGATTGCGCTCCATATAAAGTGGTTGTATAGTTATATTATGCTTCTCTAATTTCAACTATTGTGTGTCGGTAGCAACCTTCTATAATTTATCAATAAGGCAAAGTTATTTTACCTTATTGCTTACTTTCTTCAAAGAAATGTCAAATCCGCCTCATTTATCTTGTAGGAATTTACGTATATTTCTTCTGATTTGCAACATACCTAACACCCAAGTCGTGTTATTTAAAACTATGCCATATTTAATCACAAGGTCATTTGCACGTCAATGATTGCATATCTTCAGAATCTACGCACATTAATTTTATCTGTAAACTTTACGCTCGTAATATTTTCCCCTTAATCCTTGCCTTGACTTATATTTTTTTAATCTTCCCAGGTGTTTGTGTCAGCAATAACTCGGGATTTTTCACTTATACACGGTATAGCATCTACTAGTTGGTTATCAGACGCTTTCTAATATATGGCTTATTTTCTATATTTATCATCCATGCTTACATTTTATGAAGTTTTTAGAGGAGCTTTTCTAAGCATATTTGACTTGATCTTAAACTATAATGTTGCATTCCAGTAACTAGCATGAAGTTGAATTTGGATTCTATTAGTACTAGAATATTCTCCAGTAGTGAAACTTGTGTCTATCGAGTCTAATTACAGTAATTGGATTTATGCATGCACTTCATCTGTTAAATATGGGCACATAGTTTGAACAGCTCACAAAATGCATGTTTGAGAAAAATACAAAAATGCCCTCAGTGACCTATTTGTTCTGATCAAATTCAGTCAATCAAGTATTATCCATATCAATCTTCAATGTGGGAGAAGATCTTTAATGCAAAGAAAGCCTTGAAAAATTGGGAATATAGGTTAGAATAATAATATAGGTTATGGAATTATTTTTTGAAGAGAAATTAACTTGGCTGTTATGTTTGTTTTGTTTTTTTTTTTTTTTTTGGAAGAAGCTTGGATGTCATAATGATCCGAATGATACAAAGAGCATTATAATAAAAATATAGAAGAAAAAATACTCAATCTCCATTCATTTTTCAAGGTTTCTAAATGAAATTCAGAAGTTATCCGATTAAACATAAATTTATCTTACTAACAATCTTTATCCTAATCAAATTTAGAACATAATCATGAATCTCTTACCTACTTTACTAATCGTTATTTACAAAATAATACATCAAAAAATTACATTTGAAATTGTTCTAACATCCTCTGGAATTCAAGCGTTTCATTGAATGCCAACATTAAACAAAAATTTTTAAATGTCTTTAGTTAAAGAATTTATGAAAATATCAACCACTTGATCTTCTGTGATATGATGCTTTAGCCACATATCACTTTTAGGCACAATCTCTCTCATAAATAATGCGTATTATTATGTTTGTCTTTCCTTGATGACCCATATTTTTTTGTCAAATAATGACATTTGTTGTATAGAAATGTAGTCTCCCTTCTTTTAGATCACATAAAATATTCCGTAGTCAAATTGTATGATAAGCAACAAGACATTCACAAAGTGCTATAGTAAGTAGCTACTTGGATGCCCATAATATAACTGCATAACTATTATCAAAGAGAGTATGCTGTGCTCTTCCTGTCATCACTACAACTTTTTATAATCACCATCAAAATAATAAGTTAATTTAAATTTAGTAAGTTTTGAGTACTTGACACTAAAATTAAGAGTGCGTTGGATATAGCTCAAAATTCTTTTTGTAACTCCTGAATGTTCCTTGTTTGGAATGTGCATAAAAATGGAAATATTGCAAACTACAAATATGATATTGTGCTTGATAAAGCAAGTGACCAACCATATTTTTAAAGGAGTTCTCATCTACTTTTTTAGTCATAGAGCTATGTAAAAGCCTACCTCGAATGGACAGCCCAAACCCTACAAGAACTCTTTTAGTCATAGAGCTTATTCATTATTCAAGGGTCATTTCTCTAAATTCAACTTCAGCACTTGAGTTTGCCACAAGATTTTATTTCTTACTTCTCTATGTAATAAGGTTGAAGCAAAAGTAAAGTAAGCTAAAGTAAATTGTATCATGCAAACCCAATCAACATCAATTTATATGCTTTGGCGATTTGCAGTTTTGATGAACGAAATACCATAGCACTCTTCAGATTAAGCATGCGTATGGCTGCATTCATATAAGATTAAGCATGTATTGACTAATGTCATTTAATGATAAGTAAGAACTAGCCTTATGTTAGTTACGTAATACTTGTGCAAATCTCTAATATCACTCTATATCAATAGGCATCTGATTAGATTCAACACAACTTTAAATTTTCTTTTTCTGTATTAATTGGTTGGCATCTTGACAATCCAATCTCATGTAAGATATATAAAGATTTTTGAGATAACAATATTTACATGCTTAACTGAGGAACTTCAATCATAAAAAAAATATTTTTGAGAACCTAAAAATTTCATTTTAAATTATCTAGGCATATAACTTTATACTGCTTTTCTTTCTTCCTAATCATTTCTTGTAACCACCATATTATCATTCACATATACAATGACTGTTGTTACCTTACTATGTCACTTTTTCAAGAATAAAGTGTGCTCTAAAATGCTTTGATGATAGCCAAAAACTAATATTAACTTATCAAATATTTCAAAATATGCGCTAGGTGGTTATTTCAATCCATATCATGATTTCTTCAATCCACTCTCCTTCTAACTATGCCTTTCTAGTGTCATGTATCTTAGTAGGAGATCTATATATACTTCTTCAAAAAAAGTCATAACGCAAAAAGATATTTTTAACATAAAATTGTGTAATAGTCAATCCAAGTTTATAGCTCAAGATGATAGTACTTGAAGTATGTTGCCTTTAATTGCAAGTGAAAATGTTTGTGTATTGGATTCAGCAAGTATACTTTTATGCCACCAATTTTGCTTTAAAACATTCAATACGGCCATTTGCTTTGTACTCTATAAGGTAAATTTAAAGGCACCCAACTAACTTCTTTGCCGATGGATAATCCATGAGTTTCCCAAATTTCATTTTATGCAATGATTTCACCTCCTCAATTCATAGATGAATCCCATCTTGGGATAGCTATGGCTTTCTACACATTATTGAAAATAGATATAGTAGACATTTGATATATAAATAATTAATATGCTTCTAAATGATGATGGTTAGACACAATTCTTCATAGGATATTTGACTTTATAGTATAACGTTCAGGTTAATATATGGGTTTAGGAATACCCCTAGTGTGATGATGTGAAAGCTTTTTTTTAATGGCTCAAATTCTAAATCAAGAATAACCTCAACAAACGATTTGTTGGTATATCAATGGGAGCCTCAATCCTAAATGGAGACAATGGGGAAGGTAGAGTTGCACTTAGGCTTCGTTTGGGAGAGCTTTTTTAGTGCGTTTTGCTTTTGAGAGTCTGAATTTTTAATTTTGATAAGTTTGAATAGTGCTTTTTTGGCCCGAGTTTTATTTCTATCTGAAAGCTTTCATTTAAGCGTTTTAAAAGCAAAGACAAATAACTTTTCGGGGTAACTTTTAAATCAGAACTTTTCGGAATCAAAGCTTGGCAGGTAATGTTTCTATCACTTATTCAATTTCTAAGCATGCATTGTCACTTCGCTCCAAATTTATATCTCTCAAATTCAGTAAATATATCTCCTAATTTATTGTTCCGAATTAGAAGTCTTTGCCACTAACGTTCTAGTTCATACTGCTTTTTAATATGCACATTACTCAAAGATAACCATAATTCAATGTTTGAATTTGTTGATAGTACTCCCCTTGAAACTCAAACATAGAGAAAAAATACATTGAATCTTTACGAAACACCACATTCACTATGATAAGCATCTTGAAGTTCAAGGACGATAACATCTATAATCTATTTGATGCATGCTATAATAAAAAAACACACATCATAATACACGAGGAGTCAACTTGTTTAATGATTATGAAGGCGTACAAATGCAACACTAAGAAAAATATGAGCAGGTAAATTAGGGATGGTTGAGGTAAAACTACCTCAATCAAAGCCTGATGAGGTGTTCAGAAGTGAAAAGAACTGAAAGGTACCCGATTGATTAGATATATGGCAAAGATAACTATTACTCCCTATTAAGATAGCAACGTATGTGCACTTTCAATGAAGCTCAAAAAACCTCCAACAAATGTCTACTTTTACATTCAGTGACCCTATTCAAATATGGAGAATTGAATCAAGTAGTTTTGATGACTGTCCCATGTTCAAAGCATCCCTTAAGTCTATTTCTAATAAAAGCATACTAATTCCCATTCCATGAATCTTGTACATAAAATAGTTTGTGAAGAAAATATAAAGGAGTCATCCTCCATTTTTTTCTCCATTATATATCAATTAAGAGAAGTTCACAATCATACAACCATATTCATCTTTCTTCATTCATGTTACACAACAAACACATGTCAAAAGCATCCTTAATCCATTTCTAATAATAATAAATCAATTTACATTCTATGGACCTTGTAGAAGAAATACTTAATTAGCTTTCGCTGACAATACAAAAAGGTCATCCCCCATTTTTTCTAGTATATATCAATCAAGAGAAGTTTATAAGCGTAAAATCGAATTTATTATATTCATTCTTCTTGAAGCTGTAATAACCCATTCACATTTAAAGAGAACTACACAAAAACTATTACAACAATTAATGTCAAAAATATAAGTTAATCTCTTAAGCTCTTTGATTGTTTTGGTGTTGACCATGTCATAATTGTGTTTTCTAATTCTCATTATAAAAGAGTATGAAATTGAAATTCATTAATAACATATCCTTGATATTATTCTGCAACATTATTAGAAAGGCCTCCAAATCTACAAATATTTTTGGATCCTCACTCAGTATGACCTATATAACTGAGTTTGCTTCATTAAGAACATAAAAATATGACATCAATTAAAGAACAAACTTCTTTTTTTATTTTCATCTAACAAATCAATCATGAAATCATTTAATAAGTCTCTTAATATCTTGTTGTGTCAAACAAGTGTGTCAACACCATTCTCCTTTCTTGACATCAACAAACTCCTCTTTACACAATCTAGCACAACATTTAAGGTTTTTCCTATAAGACTCCACTAGTTGAAAATTTAAATATTTGTTAATGGTCACCACAAAAATGTATAAGCTGATTGATAATCAATGTTCACCACCATCAAGAAATCTTGCACAAAAGAGCATATCTTCCTTGGTAATGTATCCCTTGACAATTAAACCTTTTGGGTGAGCTATATTAACAACATAGTGTTTATAGTTAATAAAACAAATTGAAATAAAACAGATTAGGAATCCCTCTTTTCAAGAAAGATTAGTGTAATAAAATGTTCACCTCTCAAAGGGTTGCATCATCTATATCTAAACAGATAATTGAAAGTATATTTTGTATCAAGAAGTAAATAAATAAGATAAACAAATCAGCTTATTTAACTTAAAAGACATAAATGAAGAGAAAGATTATAAAACATTTGAAATATGGGAGATCAAGAGTAGCCTATTTATTGAACAAGATTGATTAAAAAAAAAAAAAAAAAGCTCGAGTCAAGCTATCATAATATACGCATTTGCAACAATTTCAATTGTTACTATATTAAAGAAAACTTGGTGCTCATTTCACCTGAAACTTCGGTAAAAATATATTTTATTAAACCAGCAGTTTTAACTATTTTTTCTTTTTAGAATAAAAAAATATAATAAAAATAGCAGTGTTTAAAGCATTGCTAAAGGCAACAAACAGCAACAGGTTTAGAAACATTGCTAAGAAATGGTATTAAAAAGGTAAGTTTATAGTAGTTTTTATAAGGGGTAAGGCTATATCGACACAATATTTGAATGGGAACAATCAATTAATTACTAAAATAATCTGAACCTTTCAAATGTTACATCAAAATCACATTCAGTAAAGCTACCCTTGTGAATGTGGACGACATAGTCTACTTTTAAATATGAAATGCAAGTTATAACATAATGGTTCTCACTTCTCAACTTAGCTTTCATCAAAGAAAGGGCCATCAGACTGATTGATGGAGCTCAGGTCCAAGAGGTCAGCACAAACGAAGAGGGCAACAACCCAACAAGACTAAGGCAGCTCAATTCCAACATTCTCAAACAAGTCTTGAATGTTAGGTATCATCAGGTGATTAAAACATATTTTTATTTTCATTTTCATTTTCCCAGTGAGCTTAACTATGTAGACTGCCATCACAGTAGAATCTTGAAGCACTCTAATTTTTTGGGCCCAAATACTTTTGCAATGGAACCTGTAAAGCCAAGAGAAGTTGGACGGAGCTTAACTAAGATGAAGGAATGGGCTGAAGTTGGACATTTGGTGTTGCTTAAAGGAGTAGAAAGTAAAAAGAGTAGTTATCAACTTTGTGAGTACTCGTTGGATCTAATTGAGAAGATGTTTTCAAGGACTCCAACAGGCCAATTAGAGCAGCAGAAACCTATCCTAGAATTTGAGAGTTGAGCGGTTATCACCAGGCGGTCATGCTCAATCATTATCTAATTTTATGCATTTAGTTATGCATCGATTAAAATCCAACAATCCTATCACAAAATTTCACTCATGTTTGATCTTTCTACTTTCAAAAATAGGCACTTGAGTAAATAAAATATATTTGACAATTTGTCATTTCTAAATGAAGAGTAATTTTTTAAAAATTGTGAAAACTTCCATATAAGTGTTTTTATATTATTAGTGTTGACCTCCGTGTATATTCCACAAGTCTAATCGGACAAACATGGCAAAATCAACGGACTATAAACACGACCCTGCTCAGATTGAATTCAAATAGCCTCAATCGTGAAAATTGATCGAAATGTCCTTCGATCATCGAACAGACTCTATCAATGCATTCAAAATATCAAAATTGATTAAGAGAGACCCCTCGTATCATCTGACGGTCACTCAATGGAGAAGATGAGTTGTCGGTGTGATTTCACGCATATCGAAGTCGAAAGATCTCGGCAACATTCAAATGTCCTCCATTCACGAAATTGATTGTGTCGATGTTACCAAAACGTCGAAACTTATCAAACGGGGCCCTTTGTAATCAATTCGACTAAGTCTTTGCAAATGTCAAGCGAACAAATGTGACATTACATGATTCGAGTTGAAATTACCTCAATTGATATCAAAACCACCCAAATGACCTCGATTGCGAACGGATTGATTCGTTGCATCTAAAACATTAAAATTACCAATGATAGACACTTATATTGCCTAGGTGATGGCACGAACATGAAAAGCAAAAATCGACACGAATTTTGAGAACACGTTAATTAATCCCCAATTAAACCTCGGTTGCCCAAACCCCACTCAAATCCTATTGCCTCGATCTCTGTAGCAGCCCAAATCGCATGAAATACAAATTTCACGCCTCATTTACTGCTACCAAAGCTTGTGTATATTCCAGAAGTCTAATCGGACAAACATGATGAAATCAACGAACTATAGGCACGACGCTGCTCAGATTGAATTCAAATCGCCTCGATCGTCATGAAAATTGATCAAAATATCCTTCGATCATCAAACAGACTCTGTCAATGCATTCGAAATATCAAAATTGATTAAGAGAGACATCTGACGGTCACTCGATGGAGAAGACAATTTGTCGGTGTGATTTCACGCATATCGAAGTCGAAGGGTCTTGGCGACATTAAAATGTCTTCCATTCGTGAAATTGATTGTGTCGATGTTGCCAAAACGTCGAAACCTATCAAGCGGGACCCATTGTAATTGATTCGACTAAGTTGGTGCAAATGTCAAGCGAACAAATGTGTGATTCAAGTTGAAATTATCTCAATCGACATCAAAACCACCCAACCGACCTCCGATTGCGAACGGATTGATTCGTTGCATCTAAAACATCAAAATTACCTATGATAGACACTTACATTGCCTAAGTGATAGCACGAATATGAAAAGCCAAAATCAACACGAATTTCAAGAACACGTTAATTAATCCCCAATTAAACCTCGGTTGCCCAAACCCCACTCAAATCCTATTAAAAGCCCAGAGTCTAATCGGACAAACATGGCGAAATCAACGAACTATAGGCACGACGCTGCTCAAATTGAATTCAAATCGCCTCGATCGTCATGAAAATTGATCAAAATGTCCTTCGATCATCAAACGTGACTGTCAATGCATTCAAATATCAAAATTGATTAAGAGAGACATCTGACGGTCACTCGATGGAGAAGACAATTTGTCGGTGTGATTTCACGCATATCGAAGTCGAAGGGTCTTGGCGACATTAAAATGTCTTCCTTTCGTAAAATTGATTGTGTCGATGTTGCCAAAACGTCGAAACCTATCAAGCGGGACCCATTGTAATTGATTCGACTAAGTTGGTGCAAATGTCAAGCGAACAAATGTGTGATTCGAGTTGAAATTATCTCAATCGACATCAAAACCACCCAAACGACCTCCGATTGCGAACGGATTGATTCGTTGCATCTAAAACATCAAAATTACCTATGATAAACACTTATATTGCCTAAGTGATGGCACAAATATGAAAAGCCAAAATCAACACGAATTTCGAGAACATGTTAATTAATCCCCAATTAAACCTCGGTTGCCCAAACCCCACTCAAATCCTATTAAAAGCCCAGAAGTCTAATCGGACAAACATGGCGAAATCAACGAACTATAGGCACGACGCTGCTCAAATTGAATTCAAATCGCCTCGATCGTCATGAAAATTGATCAAAATGTCCTTCGATCATCAAACAGACTCTGTCAATGCATTCGAAATATCAAAATTGATTAAGAGAGACATCTGACGGTCACTCGATGGAGAAGACAATTTGTCGGTGTGATTTCACTCATATTGAAGTCGAAGGGTCTTAGCAACATTAAAATGTCTTCCATTCGTGAAATTGATTGTGTCGATGTTGCCAAAACGTCGAAACCTATCAAGCGGGATCCATTGTAATTGATTCGACTAAGTTGGTGCAAATGTCAAGCGAACAAATGTGTGATTCGAGTTGAAATTATCTCAATCGACATCAAAACCACCAAACGATCTCATTGCAAAACGGATTCGATTGATTTGCATCTAAATCTAAACATCACTTATGATGTACTTTATCGAGCTGCCGTTGATGGCACTAATATGAAAAGCCAAAATCAACACAAATTTCGAGAACACGTTATCCCCCACTAAACTTCTGCCCAAACCCTTACTCAAATCGATTGCCGGATCTTCAGAAGAACCTAAATCATGAAGAATACAATGCCTCATTTAAAGCACAAAGCTTTTTTGTGAGTTACCCCCACAAATCATCTTGACTAAGATTTCCTCATGGGACTCTAATCATTTCTCCTATCTCCCTTCTCTCTCCTCATCTTAGAATCACTTCTCGTTGACACCTCTCTCTCTTCTCTCTCTTCTTTTCTCTTCTCTCCTCTCTCTCAACACAATTAAATCGACACTTAAACTTCCACTCACCAACTGCTTCATCCCTACCTCTCGCTTTCTCTCCTTCGAGTATATGCCAATCCTCACTTCCTCGCTTAACCTCAATTTGCATAACAAAGTATCTATAAACTGAGTCCATTATGGGTTTTCAAAATTTATGCCACATCTCAATGAGAGGAGGCATGATTTATACCCACAAATAAAGCAAATGAAACAATAGATAAATCACTACCCAAAGATTGCACCCTCATTTTTTGAGGACATTAAACTTCCGTGTTTCCGATAAAGAATTACTATAGCTAATTACTCCCTCCCAATTCCCACAGAGAGCTTTCTTAAGGACATAGTTACGCTAGGTTCATAAGGAGAAAGAAGAAAGAAGTTTAAGTTTAAAAATTTGCTTAAATTTATCATTATGGACTTAAAGCTTTATGGTCGAGAACGATGAGACGCCGATCAAGATCTTATGATTCCATCATCCCTGACCGCCGTCCTACTCAATCGAGCATAGGTACTCCAACCTCGAATCATCCTTCGTCCAACAACCATAGCGATTTACCATCCAAGCGCACCTTACACTGAGATTGTTTAAGAGACAACTTTAAGTTCACCTTACTAATCAAATGTTGTCAGCCTCACCAAACCACAGCCAAAATAGCCATGAGAAACATTAATTATCAGAATGAATAGAATATAATGCCTGTCTGTTAGAAACCACCCATCGTAGGACTCCTGTAATTGTCATATTAATCCTACCAAAAATCCGGTTAATAAAAGAATCTCACCACATCCTTAATATTGATCGATAAGAGCAGTAACACACACTTGATTTGACATTAACCCTTTCTTGAAGCCTAAAGCTTTATTAATTTTACCTTCCTCCCATAAACAATTGGAATGTTACTTTAAGAATTGAATAATAAATTAATTTTGGCATTTAAATTTTGTTTATTTTTCATTTTTTATATTCACATGAAATTTGAATTTGTATTAATTTGATATTGAATTTTGAATATAAGTTGATGGTAATATCCCTTCAGGTTGAGATGTTCATTCAACACGATTATCATCAGGATTTTAAACCTACTTTGGTCAGTTTCGCTTACAACCGTATTAATTTAATGTAAGATCGTGATATAATTAACTTAAAAATTAACACGTTATAGATCTTATCAACTCTATCTTAAGCATAGAGGATCAAAACCATGTTTTGTATTCTAGACATTAGATTTGAGGTGGCTTAGTGTTAGTTTTTTTTATTTTAATATTGATAACCTCCTCTAGTTAACATCTACAAATGAGGTTATGTTCCATCAACTGCAACACAGTTTATGGCTAAAATTTATAATCATATTCCTTGTCCTGAAATATAGAGTTTGTATGTTTGAATATGAATTTTCATGATGAAGACCTTTGATGGTGGTCGCATGCAGATGTATAATCAAGTCCTCTCCTTAGTGATTGAACATTTGATTTGCAAGCACCAACTTGTCAATAAAGAGACAAGAGCCAAATTTCGTTTTTTCAATTTATTGAATTTTATGCAATTTATGAAATTTGCACATTTTAATAGCAATCGGGGCTAAGCTTAAGACACTCCTTGTGAGCCGTGTAAACCTCTAAGGAGGCATTTACACACTTCTCGAGGCACTATATTTAAATTTATTTTATCTAATGATATGCATGTATAATTCATCTCATTATTTGCATGAATCTCGAAGTAGCGAGTACAAGTTTGTGTACACTTAAACGATTCAATTTGGAAATAGTTGATTGTCCATATGAATTTGAATGCAAGACTTCAACATAAGGCTTGCATTGAAATGTGTGCATTACTCATTCTATTAAGTAACTTACACGTATTTCGAAGTGTTTGAATTAAAAGAGTTTGATCTATAATACGTTTATGTTACATCACCTCTTATGAATTGTTTGTAGGCATTGTGAGAATGAATTCAAATATGAACTTTTCTTGATACATGCGCAATGCTAACTTAAATGTGAAGTTATCTCAAGGTGTGTGCTTTGCTCAACCCCTTTAAGATACTTGCACGCATTTCAATGTAATGGTATTAAATACGTAGCTACTTCGAGATGTGTGTTACATTCCTTTTTTTATCCTTGTGCATGCATGTCAATACGAAGGGTCCAAATGCAATGTTCCTTTAAAAAATGTGTCGCTTTGATTTTTGAATTGCTCGCGCACATTTTAATAATAAAAAGATTTAAATATGATGTGCATGAAGTGTCCATTCAAGCATTTTATAAACTTGCCCATTTTTGTCTTTTTATATTTGTCTTTCAATGATAGGAGATTTTTTCTTCTCATTATAAATAGGGGATGAGGAGTTCAATTCCACCATCCCTCTCTTTCCTTCATTTGCAATAGATCAACCTGTGCATTTAAAAGAATTTTGTTCTTCTTTGTGGTTGCAAACATAATTTTCAAGTCTTTAAGTCTTTTAACTTTGCATTTTCTCATTTTTGTGACTTTCAATTTCAATGTTGATTAAATTCACTTGTTTAGTTAGGTTTTAAGTCACTTGTATGCGTGTATTTTTTGGCATTACTCCAGCAACATCTCAATATTACCCCCCCAAGTGAGAACTTATACGAGAACACTGAGCCTACCCATCATGCTAAGAAAAGCATATATGAGTAGAGCGAGCACCATGGCCAAGAGCGTCATCCTACCGCGCCTAGAAACACGCATATAAGATCTACAAATCTGTATAAAAATATACATTTTCACCATCACGCCAAAAGAGGCGTGCACAGACCCTTATATTTAACAAATTTTGCAATTTAGCACAACAGATTATACTTTTACGACAGTGGATAGCGAAATCAGCGATGAATATAATACGATATGTATTTTTTTCTCTTTTTATTTTCTTTTTCTTATTATTATTATTATTATTATTATTATTATTATTGAAATTTTTATATGCAAAGAGAGAGAGAGGGGGCTGAGAAAGAGGTTTGTTGGTTGAGGAGGGAAGGAGAGAAAATAATAATAATAAAAAAGAGTTTTTTGTGCTTTCTATAAACCCAAAAGAGACAGGGGGTCAGAGTGAAAGCAATGTAACTTGCAGGAGAGCTTTAATTTTTTTTTTTTTTTTTTGAATCTCTCTATTTAGAGTTAATCTCTCTGTTTAGAGAGATGGAGAGAGAGGTTTGTTGTGAGAGGAAAGTAATAACAACAATAATAATAAGGGTTAATTTTAAAATTAAGTATAGTTTAAAATGTAATTAACAAACTAAGTGATTAATATTATAAGACGCTAATCGAGTTACAAAGATCCACCTTGGATCCATAAAGACCCGTGAGACAAGTTAACTGGGACTTGCTCAGAAGTCCAGAGCTTGCGTAATATTTTTTTTAAAACTAATTGTTAAGAGGTTTAAGGAACAGTATAGAGTAACTAAGGGGGACCTACATATGATATTTGCTTATATAAAGAAAGCATGTGATAAAGTTCCAAGAGAAATATTTTGGAGAGTTGTAGAAAAGAGAAGAGTTAATATTGGGTATATTCAAGTCATTAAGGATATGTATACTAAAGCTGTTACTTGTGTCCCAATATATGGAGGATTGACAAAATATTTTCCTATTTCAGTTGGATTACATCAAGGATTAGTTTTAATCCTTTATCTTTTTGCTTTATGTTATGGATGTTCTTACTATGTATGCAATACATTTGTTAAGAGGTTTGATGGAATAGTATAGAGAAAGTAAGGAGGATCTACATATGATATTTGTTGATTTAGAGAAAGCATGTGATAAAAGTTCCAAGAGAAGTATTTTGGAGAGTTGTAGAAAAGAGAGGAGTTAATATTGGGCATATTCAAGTCACTAAGGATATGTATACAAGAGCTGTTACTTGTGTCCAAACACATGGAGCATTATCAAGTCATTAAAGATATGTATACTAGCCTTTTATCTTTTTGATACTTGTTGATTTTGATAAAGCCTACAATAAAGTTCCAAGATATGTAAGATAACAATAAAGAAAAATGAAATATCTACTATAGCACAATACAAAAAAATAAAACATAAGTGGCAAATAACAAATAAATGAACACATGTACTACAGACACATAGGTCACACTATCCTACATAGCTAACGTCTCGTCGGCATGGAATCGCATCACTCTCAGGTGCATACTGATCAGGTGCTCGTGGTAGACAATCACGCAACTGATGGTGGCCCTCCAATGTAGATTCTTCATGAACCACATCATCCTGCAATGTAGCTCCAGATGTATGTGTAGAATAGTCCTGTAATAGGAAAAAGAAAACTAGTGGTAATGGACTGGATCATATGTAGATGGTCTACGCGCCATGCCGGAGACACAGCAGTTCGCCCATAACGCGGTCGCTGACATGTACCCGTAGCCTCAAGTCCCTACAAAGCATCTCTGATCATCTCTACAACCCGAACTCATGCTCATCTGACCACAAGCGGGTGAAAGATGTCCTGAGTAGCTAATATGTGCTTTAACTGCATGAAAAATAACATTTGAAATTAACCTCAACTAGGTAAGCAACATATTGAATTTAGCAGAACCTTAATTGAACGATTTCAACCACCCACATGACTTGGAATGAATCATAGCTAGTTCGTCAAGAATAAGATCAACGAAACCAACTCTCTACTCATTCTTCGACAAGATGATGAACTAAATATCTAAAATATAACCAATCATATTAGCATTACTCAAATTTGGAAATAGCTTGCACAAACAATTTTAAATGTAGTACAGACTACAGAAGGCAAATAATATTTAACTTAATCGACACTTTATGTGAGCAAATCATCTAAGGCGACGGGCTCTAATCTTATCCACCAATGCAGATACTCAAACATTTTCACGAATATATTCATTTTGCATTTTATCTCTAAGACTTAAGCCACTCATCCACCTAAGCATCCTCATCTCCATCCAAATGCAAGTGCTACTAATGGAATTTATTTGAACACAAGAGCCAAATGCATTCCTTCACTTCAACCATCCAACTTGAATCCTACTAGCATCTCAAACTATTTCACAATCATTTTGAACAATACCCAACATATCTTAAACGCTCACACTTTTAATATGATCAAAATTACAAGTCCACAACTACAACTAAAACCCTAAACCATATTATTCTAACAATACATACAACCTAATCAATTACACATAAAAAAATTAGAGATTTACCATTCATTTACGAAGATCGACGTCGATGTACGCGAACCATAGAAATAGTCGTCGGAAACTTTACTAAAAGGAACGCCGGAAGACGTTGTCGGCCGACGAAGAGCAAGGTCGCCACCGGAATGGCTATCCCAAGGCACGCCTGGTACCGCTCGCTACGCGCTTTGAATGCCCCGGCTGCGATCGATCGGCTATCAAAGGTTGGGAGGCTGGTTGTTGGAGAAATGGAGTCGGGTCGCCATGACTAAGAAAGGAAGAAATCGCGAAATGGCTGGGGAAATGGGGTCGACGGTCCGCTCAACCCCATTTGATACGCTACGCCCGCTTAACTACAACTAGCTCCATCACTGCTAAATGGATGACTAGCCATCATCCAAATATGACCACACGTCGGCCGCCTCGACATCGCAGACTACGCTAGCTGGTGTCTCTATACCTATTTTAAATTTTTTTTTAATAATACTTATTTTATTAATTATTGTTTAAAAGATACTTAATTTAAAAAAATTGCATAATAATAATAATAATACTAACATATTTTTTCTATTTTTTTTATTTATTGATGAATCTTAAAGAGAGAGAGAAAGAGAAGCTGATGGGGAATGGAGGGTGGTTCAAACGTGAAAAGCAAGTGGAGTTCAAGATATCGGGTAATGGTGGGTTTCATGGGAAGCCAAGAGGATGGAGAGGTCAAGAATGCCGAGGGAAAGAACGATTCAGAGTCATGCGTCAGAGGCGAGGGATCAAAGTCAAGAAAGGAGTGAGAGAGACTAAACGAGAGAGTCAGCGTGAAAATGAAGATAAGAGGGCTACACCCAGTGGAGTTAGTGCAGAAAGAATCGAACGAGGAAGGATGAAAGTCAATCGAACTGAAAGAAGAATTTTAGCTCCCCCTACCAAGCTATGGAGATCTTGTTTCGTCTTTTTTTTTTTTATACAGGTAAATTTTTTTATGGGGATGAGACGGATGGGACAAAATGAATGAGAGTTACAATGAAATGTTTACAAGTACAAGAACAACGCATGATAGGATGCGAACACCGAGTTTTACGAAATGTGAAGATAACGAGAATTTCATTTGAATTTTTTTTTATCTGTATGCAACAGCCAAACGGCCGGCCATTAAACTTAAATTCACAATAGGCTTTAGGTACATCTCTTTTTTTTTCTTTTTTTTTTTAAAGTCCATTTAAAATTAATGTTCAAATGCTAATAAACTTTTTTATATGAATTTACTTACGATGACGTTAATATCTTCTCTTTCTCGTTTTTTTATGACATTTAACTCAATTGTTATAAATTAATTAATTTACTAATTCATATATATATATATATATTATAACTATTTTCATTTTAACTTATCTCAATTAATTGTAATCAAAATAATAGCAATTAATGTAATCTAATAGTTGAAATAATCGCTAAAGACATAATTATACATATGTAATCTAAATTGGATTTATATTAATTTAAACTAATTAATCTAATCCCTATATATTTTTATTGGTTTCATTTTTTCACTTTTTTATTTGGTAAAATTTGTTATTTGCTCGCCTCAAATTATGTCACTGCCTCACACGACAAGTAATTATGTGTCTCAAATTTATGCATTAGACAATACAAAATAAATATCTATCTTAGATATTTTCAATATTTCAAATATGTCAAGGTATTTTTTTGCTAGCAAATATCGTCTAGGCAATGTCGATAATAGAGGTTGGCTTTAAATATGGTCGAAATCATCTCCAAGCTCGATCAAAACAACGTCGCGATTATCACTTTCTTTTATTTCGCCTTGCTAGTTTGATTTATATTTTGCTTGTGTGGTAGACATGAAGGTCAACATTTCCCATCGCCGATTACCTCGCCATCCTCTCGATCCCAGATCATGCAAAATAGCCCTCGTGCCTCCTCTCTACCCACGTGATAGACCCAAAGATCAAACTCCCCATCCACTGCTCGTTTTCATCCCAGAGCCATCCACATCGCTCAATACCCCTGCCTGCTTCCTCACTACTTGACATACACTCCTACCTGAAGCTATACAAGCCTAAAGCCTTTCCACATATCTCGATTTCTCCCTTTCCTCATCTACTAAGAATCAAACACTCCTCCGATCCTGACGCCATCGCTCCAAGCCCATCTCAAGAATCTCTCCTCACCTACAACCACACTGAGCCACATACACCTCTCTTCCTCTCAACCCAAACAGCCATCTCTCTCCATCTTTCTCAAAATTTGTATTTCATTAGATGCATAAAACGCCCCAAACTAAACTCCTAAAATGGTTTTGCCTGCCAAGTCGAACTTCTCAGATGCTTTAGTCAAAAGCTCGTTCATGAACTCATGTTTCGCTGCAATAAAAATTAATAAACATTTCGATTTATAAACGAGTAACATGAACAATTCATCGATCGTTTTGATTTAAATAATAAAAATTATATATATCACAACCGCAGTAGACTTAAAAGTTTTTTGCAAAGATTTATTTAAAGTTTACTCTAATTTCTGATTATTGATTCCAAGCCATTTTGAGCTTAATTTTGAACAATTGACAATAACGGCAAATTTTTGAATACATGAAACACAACAAGGGTTTAGCTAAAGCTTCGTTCAATGCTTACACCCCTAATGCTTTGTGAGAGAAACTCATAGACGCCTTGCATGTAAGTCCTATGCACCCTTTTCTTAGCATGGCGAGAAAAATTATTAATTATAATTTTTTATGCAAGTACTCTATACACGCATTTCTTAGAGTGGTAGGATTTTTGATTGTTTTGAACGTAGTACAACAAACTATATTTCTTTTGATAGCGTCCAAACTCGATGCATCCCTCTGCAAGCACAATGCTATGAAGCTACCAAATTTTATCAAAATCCATACTTAAACACTTAAACAAGACTTGGACAGTAGTTGAACAGAGCCAAATAAAAGACTTAATGAACTTAAAATTAACCCAAGCTAACTTTGAAACAAGAATTAAGTTGAAATAAGACAAATTTAAAATTACAAAATCCTAAAATGAAAAAAAGGGCAAAAGTTAAACTTAAATAAAACTTATAGGAGGACTTAAAAGAACTTGGAAAACTCTCTCCCAAACAACAAATGAGACCTCCTCGCACCCAGAACTTTCAAAACACTCAATAGAGCTAAATGAAATTGAATGAAATGAATTGAATTAGCCCCACTTATGTATAGCTAAGGAAAGATGCTTTGTAGGGCCCACCAGATAATATTTAAGTCATACAAAGGCAAAAATCATCGCCCCTTAGTAATAAACAAATACAGTATGATGTTTGGTTCATAAACTTATCATTATACCCATAACTCAACTATGTGCACTAACACGAAAGAGCTATGTTAAAATTCAAAGTGTGATTCTCATGAGCTATTTGATAATAAGATATATCGAGGAATTTCAAATTTATGATTAAATGCGAGGATCACATGAGCTTAAGAACTAATTTTAATTAAAGTAAAATGCTATCAGATCTACAACACATCTATACAATAAGACAATAAGCATTAATAAATACTTTAAATGAAATCTTACACACATTACAAAGCGGCACAATATTTAACTTAAACGTCTTGTAATTTGCACAAGGCATTATAATAAGAGAACATCCTGAATGTATTTAAAGATGATTGTAATAAGCCCAAGCTTTATGCATCAAAATACATGCAAATAAATTAGACAAGAAGTCGTATATTTGTAATGAGGCAATAATTTGGAGATTAATGTATATGAATATTTTGTAAAATTTCAAAGACATCACCTAGTCTCCTTTTTATAAGCTTCATTGCATTGATGTTGGAAAACCAAAGTAAAACACATACTTCTCAATTGAGATTTGCATCCAAATTTCCCTAAATGAGTATCCCTCAGAAAAAATCAAGGCAAAGCCTCAAGAGGAGATGTTATTTTAAATAATATTTTAAAACAAAATAATTATGACATTTATTATATATTGCAAGCATATTTAATTCCTATCAATACCAATTTTACATAAGACAATGATCGTGTGCTATCGACCCCTAAGTTGAAGATTGGAAAATAGTGTAGATTTTCTTTCTAGGAATGATCGATGAAATTTCAACAATAAGAGACTGAAATAAATTGTAACCAATCTGATACACCCGCATGAGCCCCGACATATAGATTAAATGCCTAAATTCAATGTCTAAGAATGCTATGTAGATTGACTCGATTTGGTATTCGGACTAGGTTCAAGTTAACAAAACCTAGTGATGTTGTCATAGTATTATCTCCTTGAGAAAATATTTGAAAAGCTAATTTCATCATATGACTGTGAGATAACTATCTCTAACCAACTTAATGATGATCGTATTGATAGTAGATTTCAACTGAAGAGATCATCATTCTCAAAATTCTCAAATTATTAATGTCAAATTATTTTTACTTCAAACTCTTGAAATACAAACCTTAAATTCGATCCTCTGTGAACAAACAAGCAGATTTGACAAGTTCTAACTCCGATGATGGTTATATTGAATGGAGTTTCAACTGGAGGGGGTATTTCCATTAAAATATGTTTAAAATTTTAGATCAAATTAATCTAAATCAAATATAAATACAAATACAAAATCTGATAAGTTATTATGCTCTAAATGCTTAAATTAAACTTATCATATAAAAACTTAAAGCACAATTCACTCAATCCACCTTACACAATTGTTTATTAGAGATGATAAGTTAAAAAAATTCTAACTCACAAAATAGTCAATATCAAATCAAGTACGCTACAATATTTACTCTCAAACATTCTCATGCCCCAAAAAAATATGGCTTATGTCCTATGCCGCATGATTCTGCTAATTGACCTCAAAAAGAGCAATTACAATTAAATCACTCAAATGGTCACATTAAACGACACAATTATATTACGACATCAGACACGCTATGAGTTGTGAGTATATGATGCATTTAATAGGGCACTAAATCCTCTGTTAGTTATGGTAGACTTAAAATTGTTTTCTTAGATAAACATCAACATAAGTTTATAAATCCCCTTAAGACAAAGTAACCCATGGCTGCTGATAATGATCCTTCAGTTAGATTGGGTCATTTATCTCTAAGTAGATCAACGATTACAACAGCTTGGGACAACGAAATAATGGGATCTTGATCGGCCGCATCAACATTTTCTCAACCATATACTTTAAGTTAAAAGATTAATTTCATAAAATTTTAAGCTTCATTTACTGCTATTATATATTAAATAATTAGCAATATAATGACTAATCGAAAGTTCTCTCACTATTATAAGGGGTAATTAAGTATAAGTGTCTATAAGAAACTTGAAACTAGATCTAAAGTCCTGACAAAATGATATCGAAATCTCTAGATAGTGTCATATTTACAATTTTATCTCAAAAGCACATTCAAACTCTATTCATCTGAGTAAGCACGCAATTTTTGAGCACAATTTGAAACATTCCTAAGTGGGTATTTTGATTAGACAATTTAAACAATTCAAGTAATAATTATGTATATCAAGAAATTGTTATTATTACAACTAAGATCACTAAAATTTGATGGTGTTTAAGTTTGGTAATTATAAATTTTTTAATTAAAAATCAATTATTATTAAATATATTTTAAAATGAGACTAATAAATGTTTTAACTAAAATAATTAAATCATTAAGTATTTATGTAAATTAATTAGAAACTAATTGAATTCTAATTAATATCAATAAATTTTTATTATTTAATTATGATAATTAGAAAATAATTACTTAAATAATTAATTACTCATAGTAATTAATAATTATTTCCATGATTAATTAGTAATTAATTAACTATTTAATTAAGATCATCAAAATTTTAGTAACAATTATTTTTGGTTAATTAAAGCTAATATAATAGAAATACTAAAAATATTATAATATAACTAATTAAATATATTTATAATTAAATAAAATTTTAATTAAACAAAAAATAGTATTTATTTTATGATCATAAGAATAATTAAAAATATTAAAGCTTAAATAAGATTTAATTATGATAATTAATGATTTGATGAAAAAAATATATAAATTAAATATATTTAATTATCATAATTTTACATAATGACTACTTTTACACTACTTTTTAAATTTTTTTATTTTGTTTCTGGAAATAAAAATATAGGGGAGTTCGACTTTATATGCCTTGTAATAATGAGAATTAGAAAAATATATCTAACGTTTCATTCCTTAAGGAAATATGATTGTATGTTCTTAAAATTTAAATCGACGATGGAGTTTTATACATGCGAACCTTCGAATTTGAATTTGCTTGATCCTTCATTTTCTTAATACATTCCTCATCTTCGGTGATGGTCATTCGTGAATAATGGTTTAGCGGGCAAGGTTCTAAAGCTAAACTTTCAACTTGGACTCATACTAGCTGTTATACATTTGATTATTTAGATTTGAAAAGATTGTCTATATTATGACCCTAAACCTAATAAACAATACATTTTAATGACTATCACTATGTTGTCTTGTAACTATTGTAATTACACTCTCTATTGCACCAATCTGGGATATAATCCATAATCAAATGACAATTGAACAATCTTTAAATGATAATCTGACACAAAACAAACTATGATCAAATACTAAACGAATGATGATTGAATAGTAATTGAACTGCAATCAAACATCTTTGAACCATGATTGAGTAATCTTTATACCATGCTTTAACCTTACTCAAATCATCTACGATCCACTATTAACTTATGATAATACCACATGCAAATCATCTTCGAATCATGATCATTTTGATGTTTTAGGTAAGTTTAGTCTTATTGTAGTCGTATCTATTGTCGTATATGCAATAGTCAAATAAATTTATAACCTAATTTATTCGAGTATTGCTCAAGCCTTATTCAAACTATGTCCGAGCATATCTATAAATAAGATTTCAAACCAATTCCTAAATGATGGTTCGAAAAAGATTCGAGTAGGGTATGAAAATGATTCAAAATTCTCTAGAATACAGTCCCCATCTTGTTCGAGCATTATTCTTCTTTTATTCAACTCTTTTTTGAATCAATGTTGATCACAACTTTTTTAAATAAATACTTCGTGATCAAAACTGTGGCTATTTTGGTGGAATGCAATCTATTGAGTATATTTCCTAAGAAATAATATAGAAAGCATTTTTCTCAATCTTAGGCATTATAAGACAAAATCTAATTTCCCAAAATAATTAGAATATCCAAACATTTTTTATTTTAAGAGGAAACTAGAAAAAAAAGAATAATAAAACAAAACAAATCCAAAAATAAACTTTAGTATTGAATATTTCTATTTGGGCCTTAATTTTTAAAACAATTTTCTATCCATATACCAAATTTTTCATACGTGAAGTATTTTCAGAAAAACAAAGAATATGCAAGTCGATTAATATAATCATGGCATACATGGATAGGTTTTTAATTTATTGAATGTACATCCAGAAACACACAACCTATTTTTACCATATTAATAAAATATTGAAAATAAATTACAGAAAAATACTTAACAATATTATAAAATATGCATCCCCAATGGTTAATTGGAAGAGAATGTCTTCCACATGTAAAAATATGCAAACAAAATCGTATATTGCAGAACAATCAGAAGAATAATAAAGGTGTGCAAAATCATAACCAATACGATATTACTTTTTTGGATAGAAGCACATTTCATTATTAGAGGAGAGAGGACAGCAATTGGCAACTGTGACAGTAAAATTGAGCATTCTCAAAATTATCAGTAGTCATTCCACCATTGATGATAAAAGAGACTGAAAATGAGACCAGGACTACGCGAACTTCTTGAAGATAAATATTAAATTTATTTCTCACATTAAAACACCCATTCTCAATGCAGATAAAAATAGTTGAAGTTAACATTCAAGTCCAGATAACACACATGCCTAGATATATGATTAAACTGTCAAATCTAATTGATAAAAAAATAAACCTAGAATTTTGTTATTTCCCTATTAACTTGATATTTTGCAAGGTAAACTATTAAAGTTGAATAAAGACAACCAAACACCAAAATTTTTTGGAAATCAAACAGAAAAAAATAATGTCTTAAAAACACCCTAAACATACAAGCCAATGCTCCAAACCCTAGAAAATGATGATTTATTATCCCAGCAAAAAACCTTCCAACTAACAAGTGCTAGAACGAGAAGAAGTCACCATTAGCAAAAACTAAAGAAAATAGCTCACCAGGAATACTGCGACATTGCGAGACATCAGCCATCACTAGTCAATGTGAATGCCAATAAAACAATGGTGAGACTGAAGGCAGTGGCGATTACTGCAAACACATATATCATCCACTGGGGAAAACCTTTCCGCTCTTTGCCGGCCAACTCCACTTCCTTTAAGAGCTCTCTTATCTCATCTATGTCCGAGTCCTTCACTGCATGGGATAGTCTGCCTTGAAGTTCATCAAGCTTAGCAAGTCGTTTAGATTTAGAAACGTCTTTGTTAGACCATATAAAGCCAGTCATCTTCCATAAAAGAATACCAACATAGATAGCAACAACAACATCCACGCTATAATGGTGGCGTTCACGTATCTCCCTCTGTGCACTATGGAGGACAAGGAGCCATATCAAAACAGACGTCCAACCTCCATATGCTTCCTGGAATTGGAAAATGAAAAAAAAAAAGTTGAGGTTCACTGTTTGATAATGGTTTAACTACTGGATCTGATGCACAATGAAACTAATTATTTTATTTAAGAAAACTCATGCATGTGTCGATGACATGAAAAAGAAATATTTGTTCAGGCTTTTACCAGCCCTTTTCATGTCAATTTTGATCTCAAAGTACCTATGCACTGCAGGGTTTAGGTGATACAGAATGTCTCACATCTTAAGATTTCCAATGCCCATCTAATATAAGATGTAAGAAAATATACAACATGCACGCAAAGTTCACAGGTCAAACTATTATTCCAAAACAAAAATTAACTATTTTTGTTAAATTAATTCAAGTAAAATCTCAATCGTAAAAATGAGAATACAGATCAAGGAATACTAACAATTGAAATTCATGCACATGACAAACACCAAGATTGTAAAAAATTTCAATTAAATACATTTCAAACAATAACAACAACAACAACAACAAGCCTTAATCCCACTAGGTGGGGACATGTCATGATTATTTCGACAAATTTTACGCTGGCTGTCGACTACCTAACGCAACCCTCCACTTTTTGCATCCGGACTTGGGACCGGCAATGGTAGTGTTGGAAGAAGAAGAAGAAGAAGAAGAAGAAGAAAATATTTAAAAAAAAAAGAAGAAAATGAAAATAGGAAATAATTCACCAAAGCAACAATTCTAATGCTTGCACGAGAAGAAAATCTCATCAAGATTTCTTCAAGTCCTTCACTTGAACAACTGAATCATGAAAGCAAATGAAATTGCACATCAAACTAGATATTGCATTCGACAACTATTTGTGTTTTGTAGATGTCATAGAAAGTTAATTTATATTTACAAAATTAATTGAAATTTTCCTTCCACCGTCTATCAAGGATTTACCTCCAAAGTCGAGTAATAGAATCAACCAAGAACCAAACAAAAAATAAATGATCACATAGCAAAGAGATTAAAAAAGATGATTCATAGATGATGCCAGAAAGCCACAGAATCACAATAAAGGAATCATAGATGAACTAGTAGAAGAAATAGATGAAGCTATAAAACCTAGAAAGCCTTAGAGGCTTGTAGAGGAATCAGTCAAGGATGTCTTAGATTCAAGGAAGTCGTTGAGTTATGAAAAGCTACAAGGGAAGTGCACACTAAAGAGGTGCAATTGCACCCTTTAAAATCTTTCAAAAAAAAAGTACATTTAAAACTAGGCTTCATAACCTATAATTGTACCCCTTCAATTAAAGTAATAGATCCTACATTTCTCTCACAACAGGTGCCTTGCATATATCCCTTGCACTGCATCTCACAATAGAAAATAATATCATTTGATTCTCTCTTTCCCTCCCTCTCATCATATGTGAGTGAAACAGCTTTAGCTCCTCATGACCCATGGTGCTAACATCCTCCCTCTCCCTCTCCCTCTCCCCCTAGCCCCAACAGATTTAGGCAGACCCAACTCTAAGCCACATGATTGTTGTCGCATATATGCATACTTGAGTAGAGTCAGAGTTGTTGTATTCTAGTCAGAGTTGTTGTATTCTTAAGATATTCTCAATGTCACAAAAAAAAAAAAAAACCAATTCTTTCAGGAATGTGTTTACGGTCTCAACTTTCAATTTTAAAAAGACTCATCTAAAGCATGTTAAAAACACACCACCACCAGTATCTTACATGTTCAAATTAGACCCAATTAAAGAAAAAAATAGTTAATGAATATTCTTAAAAGAATGCACTAGATACCAACAAAAATTACAATTATCAAATGATTAACCATAAATTTTACTGAAAATTTTCATCATAAATGATGTACCAAAGTCTGCACTAAAATATATTCCAACAACAGAACTTAAAATTTAGCCAGAGTCAAGATCTAAATTTCAAATTGAATGAGTATAAAATAAAACCATATTCAAAACTACTCCTTAATTAGAATTTAAAATATTCTGGAATCTGAAATTGAACATATTAAACAAACTAATGATGTAAAATCCATTAAACAAACTAATTATAGGATTTTTTAGAAATATATCGATTGATAATATCCCTACGACTATCAATTTTGCTTTTTAATTCTTGTCATCTGGATTTCCATATTCATAAAGAACCTTATTATGAAGGTCCAATTACATCAACATATTAATAAATATTATAATGATAGATTAAAAAAAATTTTAATTTATAATTCCAGCTAGATTTATGAAATGAATTTGGACAAACACTTATATGTTATAAATTTAAAAATTCTAATGTTAGCTGGTTTTTAATGTACCTTAATTGAAATTATAACATGAACACCATCAACCAATGCTTTAAACTCTTCACTATTAACACCAAATTTCACGTCAAATCAATCATCTGAATATTGTTTGAATATGCATGCTAGTCATACTTAAGTTAAATTATTGGAAAAGGTCATAGATCTTTCATCTAAATTAATTTCTATCAGTTTTTCCTGGTCTCATCAAAGGCAATCAATAGCTATTTTGGATTAATAGCACATTTCTTGCAAATTTGTGTTTGTTGCATAGATTTATGCATAGTATATCAGATATGAATTATAACTCCTATACTCAACAATATTTTTAAACTTTCAATTTCATGTATTTCCATCGTCTACAATGATTTCTATCATTTTTTTCCTAAAAGGTAGTCAATAGTTATTTTGATTAATAACATTGTCTTGTGAATTCTTTTTGTGCATGTTGCATTACATTCCGTATTGCATATCAGATATCAGATTTGTATTAAAAACCTTAGATCGTCAAATGTACTGCATTAATTAATCTGCTATTTATAAGAGTTAAAGAGATAAAAAAATTCAATCTCTTCTCAATTTTAATTTGGAGCCACTCTAAAATAACAAATTTTGGAACAAAATTTTGAACTTAATCTTATCCAAGAACAAAGAATAATTTAAATTTATCACAAAACTATCTATTTTGAATTTTGTGCTTAGCTTGACTATATAACTGAAGAAATATTTTAACAAAATATCTTATAATGGAAAAGCATATATTACTTTAAAGGGTATGTAGGTCATATACATATACATAATGAATAAAAAACCTATTGAATATGTGTATATGTATGTTTCCTGCCATCTTGCATCTTTCTCTGCATATGCAAAGACTAATTTTTATATATACAACAACAACAACAACAAGCCTTTATCCCACTAAGTGGGGTCGGCTACATGAATCATTCGTCTCCATTATGTCCTATTATGTGTCAAATTCTCATTTAATTCAAGTAAACTAAGATCATTTTTTATACATCTTAACTATATCTTTTAGGCCTACCTCTACCTTTCTTAACATAAGACAAATCTAATGCATCTACTATCCTAACCGGGTCATTGGACGCCGACGCGTTAAACCATCTAAGGCGACTCTCTTATCTTATCCGCCACTGGAGCTACTCCAACTTTTTCCTCGAACAAACTCATTTTGCATTTTATCTCTAAGAGTAAAGCCACTCATCCACTGAGCATCCTCATCATCGTAGCATCTAACTTAGTCTCATGCTTCTTTTATTGGCCAACATTCTGCACCATAAATCATTGCAGGTCTTACCACCATCTTATAAAATTTTCCCTTAAGTTTAAGCAGTAATTTTCTATCACACAACAAGCCAGATGCACTCCTCCACTTCAACCATCCAACTTGAATTCTACTAATAACATCTCCATCTAATTTTTATATATAAATGGGAAATAAAGAATTAAAAAACCTATTGAATCAAGCTCTTCCCTCCCTTAAAGCGGCAAACTAGCTCTTCATCTCCTCAGATTGGTGTCAAAGATTCCTCTCATTCCCTCTCCCTTAGCTGGTTCCAACAGTCCCTTCCTTTTCTAATTGGTCTTAGATTCTTTCTACCACCTTTTACGTATTCTATGAATTTTTTAAAATTTATCAGATGATTTATACTACCACTTTGATTCCACAGTGTGAAACTTCACCCCAAGCTAAAGGCCGATAGAGCTACCATAAACAAACTGAGACACATTCCATCCTAAGCAGAAGTCTCAAGTCAAATAGTAATTGATCCTTATAGATAAGACTAGAAGGTCACCATCAGGATAATTCAAATGAAATAGCATGAATTTAGCCACTAAATACCATAGATTATAAGCTTCATGTAAGAATAAAAAATTCAATTGGAATCAACATCCACTTTAGAAATAAATAAATTCTATGAATGTCAATGAATAATCCCTTTGTTATTCATGGACAACTTACAAACCCAACATCATAAACCAAAAAGGAACGCATTAGCAAGATAATGGAGCAAACTAAACCAACATCAAACTGACTCAATAATCAAAATCTACCAGAGTATCAATGAAAAATTCTTTCACTTTCAATAATGTAGCCAAGATGAAATAATGGACAAAAAATGCCATCGACATGAAACTTTTTGTTTTCAAAGAAAAGCTTAGAAGAATTCCTTGACCTCTATAGATCATCCAAAAACAAACATGTGACTATGGATGCTAATATATAACCCTCCTAATTACATAAAATCATAGAATATCATATTGCATAATTCAATTCTCCATTAATATATTACCATTCAAATTAATATAAGAGATCAACAGAACACATCCAAAACTAGAATAACACTTATCAGGGAAAGGGGCATACCATCCATGCCATAGCAGTCAAGACCGCAACAAGCATGTGACCACTGTACATCAGGTCATTGCAGCCACCACCAGCTTTCTTCAACAATTGGTACCATGTAGATCCCTCAGCAACATTAGGTCTTAATATATCTATCAAGAAACTCATCTTTCCCCAGTCTGGCTGATATTCACTGGGATAATCCTTCACAGTTGCTGCAAATAATAAAAATAAGGCACCCATCTATCTATCTATCTATCTATCTATCTATAAAATTACTTTTGAGTTATTAAGCTACCTTTACATAAGTTTAACTGGCACGTTACTCACCAAAATGGGTATCACTTTGTATTAGCATGTGAATAGCATTGGAATCAGAGGCATATGGCACATAATACTTCTGAGCCCAAGGATGAGGATGTGCTGGGATAGAAAATCTTGAGGAAGCACACCAAGGTCGAACTGAAGGAAGAATTGTAGACACAAAGGTTATAGTTCGCAAAAGACGGCCTATAGCCATTGTGAACATATACCTTGCAGCAAGTCCCAGACCAGGGGCCTTGATAGAGTTAAATAATACAGAGAATCCTAACATTATAAATAGCATTAGAAAATGATGTAACCCAACAATGTGAGCTCGAAGTATATCAACCACCGATTGAGGAAGATTCTCATTTAGTGATAATAGCAACCACTGACCGGTATCAGGAAGAGGAGATACAGATCTGACAAAAAAAAATATGATTATAAGGCTTCTATGGCAATTGATATGTAATAGAAAATTATCATAATTTTTTTTTTCATGGTCATGCCAATATTAAAATGCTGTATTTCCACAATGAAAAAAGTAAAAAAGCAAACAAATTAAGTAAAATAAAACTTCACAAAGAAGTTTGACTATTTCATGGGAGAAAAGAGATAAAGAAAGAGGGAAGAGATGGTCCTGAACTTGAACTTTGAACTACAGAGATTGAAAGGAACATAAACAATAAACTAATGTAATCCAGACAATTAAAAAGAGTTTTCATTCAGATCAATTTTATAATTAAGTAAGGTTTATATTTGTAGCATGGTCAGCCAACATGTTAATATATAGGATGAGGAAGAAAATAAGAAGTAGAAGATAAGGAGAAAACTTCAAGCAATATTCTACAGCACAAAAAGTTCCTTCTCAAAGGAGTCCAATTTATAGTTAATAAAATTAGATAAACTATCAAAATATATCAAAACAACAAAATAACATTAAATCTATCAAAAACTACAAGCCTAACAAATTTTCAATGATTCTCATTTCTTAATCATCGTAATATGAGAGTATACGCTAAATCACTCAGCCTGCTATGTAACTTTGCCCGGACTAAGTCACAACTCATCCAACAACCAAGAAATCATGCCAGACCAAAAGCAGTTCAGAGCAAAGAACTTGTCACCATACCAAAAGAGCTCACAATAATTCGCCAGGCAAACTCGATTGACCTACATGCCATGGGTACTCAACTGGAGAACTCACCAACCACTTTCCCGAAAATCCAAATACAACTCAGCAAAAAAAACTCATTTGATGCTCTCACCCCCTATCTAACACCTAGAAAGTCATCTTATATGGAAGTCCATGTCAATTGAAAGCCATCTTCATCGCCTTACTAGGATATTGTACATCTGTCTATATAAAAGCAATCCATCGAGTCTATCTCTTGCTTTTTATTTTATTTTTTTCTTATTTATGGTGTAGCCATTTTTATAGCTCTCATATCCTATAAATAAGAGGTCAAGAAACACATTACTTCGACTTTTGGTGAGAAACCTTTTATGAGATATTTGGAGCTCTTATAGACTCACTAAGTGCTCTTCTGCAAATTAATAATACTAGCTCTCTCTCTACTCGCCCAAGCATCCAATGGCCTCTCTCTCTCTCCTTTCTAACTCATCAGGCTAATCTTGCGAGTAAGGTCTAGTGTCACCCACGAACAAATCAAAATCCATCATCTTGAAAGGTGCAGTGAGTGTGGAGTAGATGTAGAACAACCAACAACAACAACAACAACAACAACAACAACAACAAGCCTTTCCCACAGGTGGAACATGAATCCCTCTCCATTATGTCCATTATGTGTCAAATTCTCATCTAATTAAGTGAGTGTGGAGTAGATGTAGAACAACCGACAAAAAAAAAACTTCACCAACATAGAACACCAACAACCCTGGTACTTTGCTACCTATCAAGACTAGAAGGAAATGGAGTAGCAGATCACTCACGTGATCTAGGGATCCATGGAGCAAGTTCCCTAAGAGAGTTCACACGTTCAAAAACTTGAAGAATCTTCTAACTAGGCAATCTACTAAATTAGGCAAAACAACCGAACTTTAACTTCAATCATCAACTAGATGACACCCTATTTCATATCAACAAATAAAGAGACATTGCTTCCCAAACAAGAAGGCAATCCAGAGTTGGCCAACACTTTCTCCAGAGATCAAGGCTAGGCCACCACTAAAGTTAAAAATTTCTCACCTAAAATCCTATAGAGGAAGGTCTGACCCAGCAAACCATACAACCTACTTTGAGTTGACAACTTCATTACTTAATCTCGACGATGCACTAAAATATAATCTCTTCAACACTTTCAACCAGTCAACTTTGAGATGATTCTCATGCCTTCTAATAGGCGTCGTCACTTCTTTTACCAAGTTCAAGTAGATGTTCATCACTCAATTCATTAGCGATCAAAAACAACTCAAAAACTCGCATGCGCTATTACATATGCATCCAAAGCTAAGCAAATCCCTAAGTTCTTATCGCACAGGCTACTCTCACCCAAGAAATAAGAGAGAACATTCAGCTACACCCTCGATCTTCAACAACCCAAGTCTTTGGCTGAGTTACTTGAACTCGCCAACAACCACATTAATGCAAAAGAACATAATAAAATCGCTCAATCTTCCAGAGCAACTTGACAAGGAAAGCCTCAAAGACAAGATCGTTTGCCACTCGCACGACATACTGAGAAGTCACACATCTCATAATTGTCCACACCATTAGCCATAAAGTTGCAGAACCATGTGAGACCAATGCCAAGAACAAGACCCCCCAACTCTCCACCACAAGGCGCCACAACCCACTTACCCTTATCAAGGATAGTATCAACCGCCGCATCATTTTCCCACAAACATGCTGCCATGTATGTCAACTATGAAGCCAGTTGAGACCATACAAAATAAAGATTACTTTAAGTGCCTAGCTCCCATGAAAGCAAGCGTGCATGTTTAGGATACATCAAGATTTTGTGCTTATCAACGAGATCATGAACATTGAGGAGTATGACACCTCAAAAGTTTAGTGAGGAGCTCATCAGAGCCATGGATGCTAAATAAGTTCAAATTGACAAATCATGGACAACGACTAGGGAAGGAGCCAATAGAAGACTAAGGCAACATGCCCATAGATGCTAATGCCATCCACATTGCAGGAGTGGTCTTAGCTATTTTTAAAGGAAATAGTGTCCAAGTCATCAAGGCAAATAAGCCTCAAGTGACTAAGATCAAAAGAAATTGACTCGACAGCAATGGCCCATACACTACTCCAAAAATTGTGCCAATTAGCTTTAACAAACAAAACAGACCGATAATTGATAATCCCTTGAATGATCTAAAAATCATCACAGTGTTAATTGCCAATTACTAGATTAGCAGAATATTTATAAACACCAAAAGTTCTGTCAATATCATATCCAAGTCAGTTTTGACAGATAAACTTAAAAAGTTCAAGGCTTATGCCTACAGCAAGCCAGATCTATGGATTCTCATGAGCGCCGATAAGTGAAACATATGATCACTCTTCTACTAACCTAGGGCAATGGTGAGAAGCAATCCACAGTCATAGCTTCAACATAGTCGACATGTCAGATACAAATAATGCCATCTTAGGGTGACCTTTGATAAATACTTTTTGAGATATGGTGTCGACTTATCACAACGCCATGAAATTCCTAGTTGACAACCAAGGGATCATAGTGAGAGGCAATCCTACAATTAAGGACTTCTACCTCAAAGCCATGTGTGACTCGTGGCAAACAATAGAAGAAGCCGACAACTTGAATTAGAAAGAAGAACGAGTTTGGAGATCATGGAGACCATAGAGGGGACACTGAGCTCTAAAATAAGCTCCAAGTACAACTAGAGCATAGAGAAAAACTCATCCTAACCATACGAGAAATCTTGATGTGTTCGCATAGACAATTATCAAGATACTAAAAATCAACATCAATGTCACCTATCATAAACTAAATGTTAGAAAAGATGAGAGGCATATCAAACAAAAGATAAAGAAGACTAAGAACTACTGGCAAACTAATTAGGAGAAAGTGTAGAAATTGCAAGATTTTGACTTCATTGGAGAAGTCCAATACCCAAAATTGATAATCTAATGTAGGGTAATGCAGAAAGCTAATAAAAAGCAGAGAAAGTGTGTCAACTTTACAAACCTCAACTTGGCATACTCAAAGAACAAGTACATATTACTATGAATTAATGCATTGGCCTGCTCAACAATCAGCTACAATATCATTAACTTTTCAGATGCATTCTCTAGCTCCAATTTAAAATACACTCAACTGACTACGAGAAGAAAATATTCATCACTAGAGAAGGCCTATTCTACTACATGATGATATAATTTGGCCTGAAGAATGCAATAGAAACTTATTAAAGGTTGATGGATCAAATGTTTAAAGAGCAAAATAAAAGGTACATTGAAATATATGTCAAATTGTTATTAAAAAGCAAGTCGCCATAGCAGCATAATCAAAATCTTAAGGTGGCCTGTGACACCCTCAAGAAGTACAACATATGCCTTAATTCATTAAAATGCACCTTTCGTGCAGGAGTGGCCAAGCTCCTTGGGCACCTCTTCACACAAAAGGCATAATTATCAACCCTATCAAGGTCAAAACTATATTGGAGATGCCATTGCTAAGAACACCGGAAGAAGTATAACGATTTACTGCACAAGTTGTTGGGCTCAATCTCTTCATCTCAAAAGTAGGCAAAATGCTGCTAAAATTCTTCAAAATTCTCAGAAATGCCAAACAATTAGAGCGGACAAATGAGTGTGAAACTAACTTTTCGGGAATTGAAGTTTCTACTCATCTCACAACCATTGTTGTAGAGCCTACAGCCTGGAGAAATCTATTGCTCTACTAGAGAGTTGACAAAGATGTTGTGAGCTCAATCCTACTCAAATAAGAAGAAAAAAATAATAGCCTACTTACCATACATGCTAGACCATGCGAGGAGCAGAGTTGCGATACTAAATCATAGAAATTTAGCACTCACCATTGCAAGGCATGTAAGTTGGCAGTCTTAAGGAGTCCAACAGGAATAACCGTTACTCAATCCATAAAACTAAATTCAGAGTTACCAATAATCAAGCAAAGTATGAAGCATTACTCCATAAACTGAAATTCGCACAAGAACTTGAGGACAAACACTTGATAGCATACCCAGGCATGCAGCTAATGGTGAACCTAAGTAAAAAAAGCGACTATAAAGTATTAGATGAGACACTTCAAAGATATCGATTTAAGGTTAACCCAAAAATCAACAAACTAGAGCACTTCCAAGTCATCCAAATTGCTTGAGAAAAAAATCAACTCACCAACTTCCTATTAAACTTGAGGAACTTAGATGATCGACTGCATCTCATATTAATGCATCCAAACAATGAAGACGGTAAGTCAATTCAAGTGACAGAAAATAACTCACCCCCTTCATCGAAATTTTGAAGACATGGCAAGTAACACAAAGCATCAAAGACTCAAGTTGTTTCAAGATCAAAGCCACACAATATGTCCTACTTGGAAGTGAGTTATTCAGAAAATCAAACACCTTCATTAAACTAAAGTACATCAAGGAAGCAAATAGGAGAAGATTCTAAACGAATTACACTAACGCGAGCACAATAGTTATTTTAGAGGAATGACACTCGCCCATAGAATTATGTGAAAAAGATACTTCTAGCCTACTTGAGAAAGGATGTTAAAGACTTCTTAAGGGGTTGTATGAAGTACCAAAAATTCACACCTATACAGCTACAACATTCACATGAGTTGAAGTCGATTATCAATTCATAGTCATTCACCCTAAAGATCTAACTATTCTTCTCACTCATTAGTGCTCAAAGAAAATTTGTTTTAGTTATGGTCGACTATTCTCAAAATGAATCAAAGCAAGCCCATTGTCAAGATCATTGCACAAGTCGCCTGCAACTTATTTGATCCAACATTATTTGCCGTATGGGTTTCCAATGACAAGAACAACAAGCCTTTATCCCACTAAGTGGGGTCGGCTACATGAATCCTTCGTCATCATTGTGTCCTATTATGTGTCAAATTCTCATTTAATTCAAGTATACTAAGGTCATTTTTTATACTTCTTAACCATATTTTTTTAGGTCTATCTCTACCATTCTTAATATAAGACAAATCTAATGCATCTACTCTCCTAACCGGGTCATTGGACGGCCGACGCTTTATGTGGCCAAACCATCTAAGGCGACTCTCTCTTATCTGCCAATGGAGCTACTCCAACTTTTTCCCGAACATACTCATTTCGCATTTTATCTCTAAGAGTAAAGCCACTCATCCACCTGAGCATCCTCATATCTGCAACACTTAACTTTGTCTCATGCTTCTCTTTTATTGGCCAACATTCTTCTACACCATAAATCATTGCAGGTCTTACCAATATCTTATAAAATTTTCCCTTAAGTTTAAGCGGTACTTTTCTATCACACAACAGGCCAGATGTATTCCACCACTTCAACATCCAACTTGAATTATACTAATAACATCTCCATCTATTTCACCATCATTTTGAACAATAGAGCCTAAATATCTGAATCGCTCACTCTTTTAATGACTTGTTCACCTAATGTCACAACACTACCACTATAACTTCTACAACTAAAATTACACTCTATATATTCAGTTTTAGATCTACTTAAATGAAAACCTTTAGACTCTAAGGTTGACCTCCATAATTCAAGTTTCTCTTGGACTCCCTCTCTAGTCTTATCAACAAGAAGAATGTCATCAGAAAAAAAGCATACACCAAGGTACATCTTCCTGTAAATGGTTAGTAAGAACATCCATAACTAAAGCAAAAAAATAAGGGCTTAAAGCTGATCCTTGATGTAATCCAACTGAAATAGGAAAATATTTTGTCAATCCTCCTTATGTTTGGACACAAGTAACAACTCTAGTATACATATCCTTAATGACTTGAATATAACCAATATTAACTCCTTTCTTTTCTAGAACTCTCCAAAGAACATCTCTTGAAACTTTATCATAAGCTTTCTCTAAATCAATAAATAATAGATTAACTCCTTTCTTTTCTAGAACTTCCAATGACAATCATAACAAATAATAGATCACAACTTGCCAATAAGCAACATAAAGTGTTCTACCAATCTCAAAACATTCGCCTTATGTATTCCTCAGTTTGCACCCACAAATAAATGAATATGTTCAAATCCTCAATTTACTAAAGAAGAAAATTAAAAGAGATCAAGTCAAGTAGGTAGAAGAGTTGCACTCAGTCATGTGGCACTCATAGCAACTCTTTACTTGACAACTAGTCAAACTACATTCATCATGTCTAACGACACGGAAACCCTTCTGTCAATCGAGTACAAAAAGCACAACTAGCAAGTCTTGGAAGCCATCGGTTATGAATTTCTACTGCCGATTGAGAAGAAATGAATATAGAAATCATGGAAACAGCATTTGACTTAGTGGAAGAACTCATGCAAAAGCTTCACTAAAGTTAAAAGACATCAAAATGAGAATGACAAAGCACAATAACACCAACGTGAAGGAGAAAATTGTTTACCTCCATGACCTAGTGCTAAAGAAGGTGGATACAATAGTTGTCAAATACAACTCAACGAGTGCATTCCAAACAACCACATTCATCATAATCACTAATATTGGTGAGTACACTTAAAATAAGCATATATCAACTGTAAAAGCTAAATAATAACACAAGCACATTGACGAATGAAATATGATAAGTTCAAAAAAATTCTATTATTCATTTTTCAAAAAATGTTACACGAAAAAGGATGAGTATAAAACACTTCCATTACATGTATAAAATTATTACAACTTCTCTCATAAATAAGTACCAAAGATAAAGTACAAAAGCCAAATTAGCCAACAGCACTTGCCCCAGCTTTCATTAGAATCTGACAACTCAAAAATATTTTATATCTAAGAGTCAGCTATCAAGGTTGTTGTTAGCAACTAATTTATGAATGTGAAATCAGGTCCCCCCTTGAACTTGCGTAGAGAAGAGCCTTCCTTATACTCAGGTGAGTTCAAAAAATTCAGCCTGGATAGCTTCCTTGTGTTGAAACTCAACTTCCCTTTGACAGATTCTTATTTGTGATGAGCAAGCTCGACATGGACTTCATTTTTCTCTTCCTCAACCTCCTTCTGACAAAGTCAAACTCTTCCCATAAAGAAACTCTAACCGTCAGGCATTCCAACTCCAACAAGCCCAAACACTTAATAGCAATCAAAAACTCCTAGCTAAGATCATAGGCCAATTGTTAGCCAACATCCTGCACATTCATTATGGTGAAAGGCAACTATAATAAAGGAATCAACTCTAGTCGCTCTTGGATTATTAATGATTATATACAATCTTACATGTTGAATGCATCACTAAAAGGATCAATCAAAAAATTCAATCTCATCCTCTTCATTTTCTTCTTGTTCTTTGAGGACTTAGTCTCAAAATATTTTCATTGCCCTTTTTCAATAGCTTTTGTACTACTTGCACCCTCGCAAGTGGGTGAGCTGCCTCTTCTCACAGCACTGCTGCGTCCTCCTCCTCAGTTAATGTATACCCCAGTGATACTAGCTCAAGCTCCACAGTGGCAAGTGGAATTGTTGATATTGCAACTTGTGGAGACCCAAGAAGGTGACTGCCTATGAATCCATGGGATAAACTGCGACATCGATGCAAATTCTAACTTTATTCGTTAAGCTAGTATCTTAGTGTGAATTCCAAAAATGTGAATAGTTCTAACCTTGTGGACCTTGGCAACGAACATGTGGTAAATAGAGTCAAACTCCAAGAAATCCTCTTGACTCACAGATAGGAGATGAAGGTGACTAGGCTCACCATTCAGCAATAGCTAAACTGGTACTAGTCTAAAGAAACTAAAAATGTCTATCAGCTCCAGACATAATGATAATCTCAGCCAGCTTAATGTAATCATAGAGGATGCACAACTCATCATGATATATCGTATTGAGTCTCTCCTCCTCATAAACAGATTGCATAATGAAGTTCAGGTTATCATAACAATAACCTATAAATGTCATATCTGCCAATAATAAAGTCACACTCGAAGATTCATCATAGTCAAAATCCAAAAATGCATGAGCATGTCATAATGCATTCTCCTAAAGAAACAATTGGAGGCAATTAACAACTTGCAAAAGGAGAGCATAAATAAAAGGCCAAAGTAATGACAGGAATAAATGTAATCTCTGAAAATTCACGCCTGGCCTCTCGTTGAGAAGATTTTGGTGGGATTTGCATCGGTCAAATTTTCAGAAGACAGATGAATTTATAAATAAGACACAACTTAGAGATTCCACCCTCATTTTGTGAGGAGTTCAGATATGGTTACAAGTTTCCTATAGGTGCAAGCACCTATAGTTAATTACCTCTCCCAATAATGAGAGAATTTTTTATTAAAGCTAATTATTAGATCATCAATTGCTTAGCATATACTAATAGCAAATGGAGCTTAAAATTTTATGAAATTAATCAGATTTTTACTTTAAAAAATGGTGACAGATGCTGATGCGTTCGGTCAAGATCCTATGGTCCCTGATCTACTTAATCAACAAAGGTAATCGACCCAACCTGACTAAAGGATCCTTGTCGACAATCATGAGTTGTTTCGTCCAAAATAATATTGTAGACTTGGGTTGATATTTATCTAAGAAGACAATTTTAAATTTACCTTAACTAACATACGGCTTTGTGCTCTATCATTGCACATTATATTTCACAACTCAACAGACAGGACCATTGATGAACATACGGACTACAACTATGACTATAATATAATAATGTCATTTGCAGCAAGCCACCTGGTTAAAGAGCTCTAGATAATTGCACTTTTTATGGTATCATTTGACGGCAAAATCACACAAATAAAGAACACGGGTCACATCCTTACTAATATGAGATTGTGTGAGAGTGAACATAGACTTGACATTTACCGCTCTAAGCTAGAATTTCTTAATTTATCACCTCCAACAAATAATTTTAAAAGATGGATAATTTTAATTTTTTAGTTTTTAGATGATTTCATTTGATTTGAATTTAGCAACTTTTATATTTTATTAAAATCTAATTTTATGATTAAAAATATTTCGATGATAATATCCCCTCCGATTGAAATCTCCATTCAACACTATCATTATCAGGGTATTTAAACATTATCAACTCCTCTTATTTGCCAGCAGAGAATTAGGCATATGGTTAACATATGTACTTGTACTTTTCAGTATTACACTAGAGGACATTGCATGTTATTGAAATTACTTTATTAATATCATTGATAACCTTAAACAAATGTAAAAATAGAAATTTTATCTTAAGAACAACCATTCACTTTTGTGATTAGCCTTGTCGACTCTAGTTCTTATAAGGAGGATCAGACCAACCAATTGGAACTTATGACTTTCATAATATAAGTGAAATAACTTATTCAAAAATGTGCACAGTCGATAAGCCTAGGTTTATCTTTTGAAAAAAAGATTTTATATTTTTATGAAAATATCAGTTGATCACTAAAAATATTTGCATGATTCTTTTGATTAAATTGAACTAAGATTAATTTTAATTTGAGTCTGCATAGCATTCTTAGACTATATGATTGAGCATTCAACATACTAATCGAAGCACATACAAACAATTCAAATTCACATTATATTAACTAGCGCAGCATCCTCAGAGACCAGATTTAGAAATGTAGCACGTCTCGAAGCACATACAAGTAATTCAAATTCAATTAAAAAATGTGTGATTCGCTTTAACTTTCCAACATTAATGCAAGGAAGTTCACCAATATGACAATAACATCCATCAATGTTTCATAAAATATTTGTATATAGTAATCTCCAAAGTATTATCCCATGATAAATACATAACATTCTTCTCTAATTTATTTGCACCTATCTTAATGCAATAAACTTGAGCTTACAATCGTCTCAAAATATGTGCAAAATTTACTACCATTAGGATGCTTGCACAAATTAAGGGGTGTTTAAATTAAACATAGCACAACTCCATGATTTGTGCAAGCTTAAATTTAAAACATTTATTAATGTCTCCTGTCCGCTTATACATTAAGGTTGTGGATTCGATGGTGTCTTAGTTTAATTAGGATTAGTTCTTAAACATGTATGATCCTCGCATTTAATTGCGAATTTGAAAAATTTTGTAAATATTTCATTATCAAGTAGCATGCGAGGCTCACGTTTTGAATTTTAAAGTGATTTCTTCTCGTCGGTGCACATAGATGAGTGATGGCCTTAATGATAGACTTTATTAACTAAACCTCATCTTATATTTATTTATTACTTGAGATAAGTGATTTTCTTCTTTGTATGATTTAAATATCATTCCAAAAGGCATTGTTGACCTCCGTATATCTCCCATAAGTCGAGCCGCCAAGCAAATTTGACGGATCACGGATGCGCGCTATGCAAATTAAAGTTGAAACACCCCAATTGGCATCAAAACTAATTGAAACGACTTTTGATCGACAAACGAACTTCGTCAATGTGTTCAGAGCATCGAAATTGATTAAAATATATATTTTGTACGATCCGATGGTGATCGATTAAAAAGATGAGTCATGATGCTATATGCTACGAAGACATCAAACGACCTTCGATTGAAATCGATCGTTATCAAACAAAACTATCAAAGCGACTATCTCGATTGAGTGCATGAGTATCGAGTAGTCAGATGCACTAACGTGCATTTTTTAGCCAAAATTGACCCAATTCGATACTGAATTGAACCAAATGGACTATGATCGTGATAGGAATAACATCGTTGTGTCCGAAACATCTAAATATCTATAATAGAAGCACATATTATATGAGCTATCATATGAAAATTGAACATAAAAATTATTCAAATGAGATTCAACGTGTAAATTGAGATAACTAAATTTTAATGTTTGTGACTCACAAGAAATTACTAAAATAATAATTGGATCACATTTTAAATTTTTTTAAGTTAGAATTAAGTTGAACACAATTTAAAGTTTAAAATGAAATTATTAGTATAAATATAATAATATATTAATCATACATACATATATATATAATGAAGTAAAATTAATATTTTAAATTAATTTACTTATTTAAATAGCAATGCCTCATCATAACTTTTAAATTAATCTTTCATTAAGTTATAATGGCTCAAGTTTCAAAATAAAAAAGGAATGATCATTATACTTCAGCATGCTCATATTATTAATATACACATATATATCTCATTTATTTATTTTTTCTCAAAAGACGTGGCTTATCTGACTTGTTGTTCACGTGTTGCTTTATCCCATATTCCCATATTTATGCCCATTCCTCCTGCGGCTTCCCATGCCTTTATCAAGTGAAATAAAAATAAATAAATGATATTTTTAGCGGAGCATGAGACCAGCTCCATGAATCTGGTTTTTCCTCTGATACACGGAAGAGGCCTCCTTCCCTCTCGTCACTTCACTGTGTCGAACTGCCCTCCTCTACGGCATTCACTCCGGCTCATTCCTTGTCCATCTTTGCGGGGAGTTGGCAGGCCCGACCACCTAACTCTTCTCTCTGTTCCTATCTTCTCTTTCTAAAGCCTTAATTGTGCTCGCCTCTCTCCTATTCAATTTTTCCTTAGTTGCTCATCATAAAGCTAGAGCTGAAATCCAAAAGGAAGCATCCTCTTCCTGGTTTTCAAAAGCTCCTCTCAAATCTTCTCTTTAAGCCATCTCCAGCCTTACCCTCGTCGGCGATGACCTAGTCCAACCTGCTCTTTTTTTTTCCTTTCGTTTATTACAAGCACACTCACTGTCGAGATCAAGCCACCTTTGTCGACTCTTCGCTTTTGATCTACACTAGCTCATCAACCTCCAATCCTCCTCCATTTAAACGCACGTCAACGAGCTCACCTAGCTCGATCTACCCATAGTCATCTCATCTCACTATACCGCATAACCTCTACTTACACGAATCTCCAACCTGCGCCACCTTTCCGCTCTTCCCTTATCACACAACACTCCAAATTCTGTCCCAAACCAACCTCTCCTCTCTAAAAAAATAGCAAAAAAAAATTGTCATCATCATTATTCTACGTGCTTTAATCGCATAAATCTTCAATGTGGCTCATTAACAATATATAATATCTCAAAAGAAATGAATGTATATAAAATTGTGTTATGTTCATGCCTATGTTTGAAGATCTTATCACGCTTAGAAGAACGTGATCAGTTTGAAGACCCCGTTATGCTCAGTAGAGCTGATGGGTTTGAAGACCATGATCACGGTGCCACAAGAGACCAACCAATGCGCTCAGAAGAGCGTGGCAGGTGGGCGAACCAGACTCTCGATGTAGCCCCCTATGCGGGGACGACGCCGGGAGGCTGCTGAATTTTCCAATGAATCGAATCTACAAAGAACTTTATTTTGACATAATCAAAATGAACTTGCAAGTCCTGATATAATACAAAATAAAATCAATTGAAACTCGAGTTACAAAAAAATCGAAGATATGAAATTGTGATGAATATCATATCAAATTGACCAACTATAAAAGATTAAGTAGCGTCAGACTGAGTTACAAAGTACTTAATGGATTTGCTTTAAGCAAGTGCAAGGTTCGAACTAAAATTTCAAGAGACTTGTAATGAACTGAAACATGATAATTCCAAAGTCTTAAAACGAAGATGAGTTTGTAAAATTTGAACTTGTGTCACTCACGGGGAACTCAATAGCTTGCTAACGAACATGAGTTAAACCTATAATATACTTGAAGGTTTATTCTCATATGAAAATAAATTCAACTATACTTATGCTAAAGATTTCAATCAAACTTCCAATGACCTAAAAGTCTACATGAAGATGAGAACAAAATTTAAATATGACTCATAAAAGGCTTTCAAATGAACTCAAGTGATTTTGATGTTCACTTGTGAGTACAAACATGACTTCGTAATGGGCATTTAGACAATATTATATATTGTATCAGAAGAACTAAAAGGTACATGGGTTCACACGAACAAACTTGAAGGGGATATAATGATTTGCCTATGACTAAGAATAATATTTAACACATTGAATTCGTAAAGTTTAAAAGCTTGTCAATGAGCATAAAGCATATTTCTTATTGGTGAAAATATACATTTGCATTGATAATAAAACAAGTACAAGAAAGGTTCAAAAGAAACAAAACTAAGAAGCTACTTCATCCAAAATTACAAAAAAAAATAGGAGGATAGCACAATATCACTATCTAACCACAAAAAGGATACACTTGTAGTTGTTTCAACACAAAAATCTGCAAGCCTGTTGTTGTCTCTATTCGTATGAGAGAATATGACACGGTGGAAGCTCTTCAGAAAACATATGTCTGGGCTATCCTAGGGTCTGCCTCTCCAAATCTCATCCATCATACTTTGCTTCATATAATTCACCCCACTGATGTTGTCCCCTTCCACAATGATGCCCTTGTATTTATGCATCTATGGTTTTATGACATTTCTTAGGTTCTTATTGAACAATCAAATTATGTTACGACTCATATTGAACAATTGGGTTGTGCTATATGTCACATCAAACAAATCATTCAAAGCAAAAAAGAATTTCAATGGGACTTATGATTAGTCTATGAGCTTCTCAGTGATCACTTAAAGAACTCGATGAGCTATGGACTAAATACAAACAAATGAATATTAATCTAAATAATTGAATAAGAGACAAAATATTTTTATGCCACTGAATTCGCAATACATCGTACAAACAAACAAAAGGCGCTAATAAAGTATTTTGATGCGGCCTCACATTTGAATTCATCTCATCATAATACGTTCAAATGATTATGAATTTTTAGACGAGGTAAATAATATATGCATCACAAGGCGAACACATACTCAAATTTAGAATATCGAGATTCACTTAAATAATCCAATAGAATGGGCTTTGCACACATTACGAGACATGATTAAAACTCAAATTCATTACCTTAAAATTGTGCAAACATTTTTAATTCACCGTGGGCCCCACACTATCTACATAAATCTAATCAGGATGCTATGCAGTTGATTCCTCGTTGAGTTTTAGACTGTGGGATTAAAACTTAATGATATTATTATAATATTCTCAACATAAAAAAAATATTTGAGAAACTAATTCTATCATATGATAGTAAGGTAATTATCTCCTAATTCCTCAATGATGGTTGAATTGATTGAGTATATCAACCAGAAGGGTCATCATTATCAAAATATCTAAGATATTTATATTTAATAATCTAAAATTTAAAATTCTCAAAATATAAATCTAGATATAATCCTCTATTATTAAATTAATAGAGTCGACGGGATCTGGAACAAAAAACTAAATGATCAAGCAGACTTATTAAATCTAACTCACAAAAGAGTCAATATCAAGTCAAGTACACAACTATGTTCGCTCTCAAACAATCTTATGTCAGTAAAAATGTGGCCCCTGTCCTCTGTCCGCGTGGTTTGTCCACTAAGCTCCACATATGATACTGATTCTGATTGGAGTCCTCGGCCCGGACTGCAAATATATTATTCGATCAGGTTGTATATTCCACAATGGCTCTGCCCCTTAAGATGTAAATCATAGGGTGCACTTAATAGGGCAAAAAACTCTCGGTCAGCTAAGGTGGACTTAAAATTGTCTCATTAGATAAATATCACCCAGTCTACAATCTTCTTGAATGGCCGACCGTGGCGACAAAGATCATTGTCGGGTTGGGTCGACTACCTCTATGACTAAATAGGAGGGATCACGCATCCCGGATGTAACCATGAGATCTTGATCGGGCGCGTCATCATTCCATCAACCATCCGCTTTAAGCTAATGATGATGAATTTCATAAATTCTAAACTCTAAAACTCTATTTATTGCTACTATACGCTACGAATTTAGCAATCTAACGACTAATCTTAATTGAAAGTTCTCTCTTAATATTATGAGGGGTAAATAACTATAAGTGTTCGCGCTATAGGAAACTGAAACCAGATCTAAAGTTCTCAAAAAATGAGGGCGAAATCTCTGGGTAGTGTATTATCTACTGTTTCATCTAATTTCTGAAAATTTGACTGATATAAATCATACTATCTTCATCGAGAGATTGGTGTGATTTTCAATGCATAATAAATAGAGGGATTCAATTCATTTCATTCAAATCTATTCAATTCCTCTGAGTATTCTAAGAGTTTTTTTTTTTTTTTTTGAGGAGATCTTGCTTGTCATTTGAGAGAAAACTTTCAAATCCATTGTAAGTTTCAATTAAACCCAAATCTTCTTGAATTAATTTTCATGTTAACGTCTTAAGAGTTTTCTTTTTTTTTTTAATTTCAATTTTAATCTATTGGTCAATTTAAATCAAATTTAGGTTAATTTTTTGTCCAAGTAATGCTTTTATTCAATCCTATTCAAGTTTTGTATAAATCTTGTATAAGTCTAGAGTTTGACAAAATTTTGATAATCTCCCAACATCAACTCTGTGCGGGGGGTTGCATCGAAAGTCTGGGTCTGCCCATCACGTAATATGAGCAATGTAAATCACGGTTTAAGTCTTCTTCCTCACTACACTATAAAGAGCGTGTATAGGTCTCGTGTATGAAAAAATCACAGAAATTTTCTCGTCATGCTACAAAGAGCGTGTTACATGTCGTGTCGCGGGCATTGTCTACAAGTTTTTCATGTCGTGCTACAAAGAGGGTGCACGGTTCCACTCCACGCTAAATGCTCTGAAATCGAGTTTTGGGGGTCTTTGAGGTGCATTTTATACCTTTATGCACGAGATGTTGAGGCGGCGATAGGTTACACTGATTTTGAGGAAGAGGGAGAGAGTGGTTGGAAGGTGAGGAGGTCGAGTAGGATCAAGCATGGAGGAGAATTTAGAGCAATGTGTGTGTGTGTGTGAGAGAGAGAGAGAAGCGAACTAACCAGTATCTAACAAGAGAGAAAGTAGTGGTGCTCGACATTTCTGAAAGCGAAGGAGAGAGAGGAAGCAAGACGTAATGGGTTGATGTGTTTGTGTGAGACCAACTAAGAGATGGAGGCGTTCTAACATGTCACTCAATCTAGGTGGGTCTGCAAGCGGAGTAGGAGAGAGAGAGGAGTGGGAGGCGCTTTGTCTAGAAAAAATCGAAGAGAGCAACAAGTCTTGGAAGTTCGGTGAGCAAACGTGGCATGTGCAGGGAAAACAAGAGAACAAATGGCAAGTTAGGTGAGGCGAATCTCGGACACGGGTTGGGTTGATCATGTGGCCTAGTGTGGGAACGAGGAAAGGAGGTCAGGATTCAAATAGTGCAAAGAGCCATGAAGTTATTGTGAGGGAGAGAAGTGAAATCGAGCCTCTTGCATGAGAGAGGACTAAGCAGGCTAGGTTTCTACATGAGAAATGGGGAGATGCGTGAGTTTCGGGGAAATAGGAACGTCACGCGAGATATGGGCTTGATGGGATAAGGGATGGGAAGTGAGCGGCTCAAGGAGTTGACCTAGGTAGCAATTTGGCAGGGTTAACATATTTTCTGAAAGATTTTGATTAAATTTTTAGTGCAATAACATCAAGCAATATGGGTGTATATCCGAGATAAGTTTGACAGTCCAGACATAACAGCATAGTTAGTTTCGGAATCGAAGCTGTTTTGGTGACCTCAACGTCAATTGAGGCAATCTCAACTCAAATCATGCAACATTGCATTCGCGGCTCGCCGTTCGCACCACAATCAAATCGATTGTGAATAGTGTCTCTTAGTAAATTTCGACATTTCAATGACACCGATGTATCCAATTTCGTGAATGAAGGTCATTTGGATGTCATCAAGCATCCCGACTCGATGTGTGCAAAGTCACACTTGTAACTCGTCTTTTTTATCAGGTCAAATTATAACGACAAGAGATGTTCGCTCTAGAAAATTTTAGCATTTTGAACACATTGGTGCAATCTGTTTCGCAAATCAAGGATGTTTCGATCGATTTTGACCGCAATCGAGGGGTTTATGGGGAATCGTACATGATTTTCATCGATTTCACCATGTGTGGTTGAATCAACTTGTGAAATATATATGTAGGTCAATAATAAATTACCTAACTATCAGAGTAAAAGTTTATACATTAATTTTTTTTATTTTTGAGGCAACATCAAATCAAAAATTAAATCATATATCTAGAATATTCCCATCATTATTGTTAAATCATTAATTTTAGAGTCATAAAATCGAACAAAATCACTCATGGCACAATAAAGCAAAGTGAGCATAACTCGCCAGATTGTCACAATCATCAAATACAAAATAAACTCGGCACAAACATAAAAAAATGACCAAGGTATGCAAAAGTAAATAAAAACAAGCTCAACAAATTAAATATTATTATAATCAAACTCAATATCACATCATACTTATCACAATACATTTATTACAACTTTTATTACAGTATGACAGATTATATTTACTTATCAAAGAAATACCTAAATAATGAATCTAATACAATATCTAGAGGGTCACCTACCATGAATTGAGAAGACTTAATAAACTTATTGTGGCATCAAGATATCACAATCTCTGCACAAAGCTCCTAGAACATGTTATGCAATGACTTGACCTCCACAAGTTAGTTCGTACTTACACCCTGCCTAGTGTGGCTACTCTCAATTTCAAGCCAACCAACTTAGCCAACAAGCTAGCGGTTTCGACCTCCTAAGCATGAAAGCTCTTCAAGGTTGTCACTAAGGGCACTAAAATCGATAATCGGGGAATCATCAGCCATAGGAGAAGAGGTCACATGCTACCCGCACGCTGCTTGAGGAGCGCCCCTCTCTTCTAGGGTAATGGTCTCCACCCGGTAATCTAAATGAGGAGAGCTCGTCACTTATCCTGAGTAATCACCCCTATGGAATACAATGAAGCACCAATATCAAACAAATTCTCTGTCCAAAATACTCATCCACAAAGTAATGAGACTCCATTGGGTTGGTCACAAGCTCAAAAACCCACTACAAGATCAATGAATCCTCTGGCACACTCCGTGCTCAACCTAAAAACTAGCCTATTAAATACCTCTGTGAGGCAAGCAATCAATTCGACATTATGAGCGGGTGACATTAGCTCATGAACCACCACTTTATTTACTCGTATTGTCACAAGAGACACCACCATATCATAGCAGGATGGACCCACATCAACAAGTTCATCACTCATCCCTTGGGGTACCAAAACAAATACTCCATCATAATTAGAGTCACCTTGGAAAACAAACCATTCGCCACCTTCAAAAGTTGAATTAACCTCTACTATTTTGGCTCCTACAATCGTCATCTTCGAATTCCACATAAGTGATTTCAATAGTCAATTGTCGACATTACCCACTAAATCAAGAGAAACCATCGCAAAATATGAAAGCTCTTCAATAACAAGAATAGAAGCCAATCAAGTAAATGAAGTACTTTACCGAGACCTCAATTTATAAACCAAGAGCACCTCAATTGTCACATCAATAGTTAAAAAAAGGTTATGGTACACGCTTCCCAAAAAAAGTTTACAAAATAATCAATGAAAAATACATTCCATTCATTATATTACGAAAATTATATTTGAATTACTAATTCTCTCATTTTTTTGCAAATCATCTCTTCAAAGAAAGATAATTGAGAAACAAAATGTATACCCGAAGTATACATCAAATCACACAACTCGTCACAAAAGTCAATCAAAACTAACGCCTAATGATCAAGAAATCAAGTCAAACTAGGTGCAGTTCACATCAAGAAATTCACCACCTCATCAGAAGAGTTCACCACAACTTGCCAAGTGAACTCACTCGACTTACCCATCAGGGATACTCAATCAGGGAACTCGTTAGTCACTCATTAGTCAATCATCTCAAGTAAAACCCAGTAAGGACTCATTTTGTGCACTCGCTCCCTATCCAACAAGTTCTAGCAAGTCATCATATCTGGAAGGTTGCGACAGCAAAAGGCTATTTTTATCATTACCCAAGATATTGTGCATGTATTTGTATGAGAACAATCCATCAAGCTTGTACCTTTCTTTCTTCTATATTTTATTATGATGTATCTATTTCAGTAGCTCTCAAACACTATAAATAAAGGTCAAAAAACATATTTGAGATTTTCAAAACTTTAGTTAGACTTTCAATGAAAGACTTTTCATTAGATATTTGAAGCACTTTTAGACTCATTGTGTGCTCTCTTGCTAGTTATTAATAATCTCTCTACTTTCTCAAACATCCAGCACCCTCCCTCCTCACTAATCTCATGAGTAAAACTTGGTGTTACCCACAATTAAATAAATAGGGATTCAACACCTATATTGCATTCATCTTAAATTATACAAGCAACAAAACTAGAAGATTTTCCTATTTTATAAGATTGTGTAAGACATCCGTGTTGATTAGCTATAAGCCAATCATTGACTATGTCATTAACATAGAAGCAAAAGAATAACAAAATTGAACTTGACTAAGCATCCGCACCATTAGTAGATAGAAATTATTGGAGGGTAGAAAATGTCATGATATCATAAATCCTTCACACAAATAATTATGTAATAATAATAATAATAATTGGTGGAAAATCTAAGTCTATCTTCAGCTAAATGTGAGGGGATCCACTGGCTCATAATTATAGTTTATTTGAGAAATTTCTAAGAAATCCTTTAGGATGTATAGTGCAAGAGCATAGCAGCAATCAAATTCTTGATTTGCATGATAAGCAACGATAACAAACATATAAATGCCATTACTTAATGCAATTTGTTGTCTTATGTTATTTCCCAAAAAAAATCAATGTCTCAATGAATAAGCAAAAATTCAATTGTGATCAAGCAAAAAAAAAATTTCTATTATGATATAAATTGTCATAGTGCAAGGAAGAAAAGAGACTACAAGAAGAAGACTAGACAATTATATTGAAACTTATTTAGCTAAAATGTTCATTTTACACTATAGAGGAGGCCAAATGGCATTGAAATATTGGTTGAAAAACATAAACTTGTCTAAAACTATCACATGAAAATAAAAAATTGTAAAACAAACTAAAGCATATATAGATTACAAAGACTACAAATATCCTAAAAATTAAACTAACATCCAAAATTCTTGCAATCACAATCATGATAATTTACATGTGCATCCTCCTACAAGTTCATAGTGATGCATCCTAATGGACACACCATGAGTGCTTTCAAGTTGACATGAGCAATGCAAGGTTGGTCTCCTAAAGCAAAGTTCTGAGCAACAACTTCACTTCCATGATAGTTGTACCTCCAAAAGGTAAAAGAATACAAAATAAAGCAAATATGTGGTTATGTGCTTCTCTAAATATTAAAAACTTTAAACATGCGGAGTACTTCTAGTTTAAGACAAAAACATAACCTACTACCCCCCTAGCCCCGAGACACTTACAAATATACAACTCCTATCCAGAGGTCAATTCAAAGAGGCTAAATCTAAAGCACATGAGAAATGCCTGCATTACAAAACACATGATTTCAGCTAGATTCAAGAAGTGTCTAAATGTGTTAGAAAATTCAAAAAAAAAAAAATTGATACACCAACGGCATGTTCAAAAGAATGGCCTAGAGCGTCCAATTTCAAGGATCCAATAAAGCATTTAACACAACATGCAAACCCTCTGGAAGCGTGCATGCATCAAAGATTGCTGGATACAAAACCCAACATTGTTGAACAAGACTAGTTTTACAGTCACATCAAAGCTCGCCAGGCTTGTATTTCTCATGTCGGCTTTAAGTGGACCAGAACTTCTCCATAGTACGTTGAGTTTTCAGTATTTATACTTCAAATAAATCGCTGTAACTGTGAATAGAGAATTTCAGCGTATAAGAGCATTCAAGATCAAAATAGAAAGTGAACCCATCTCCAACAAATCAGAAATTGAAGATGAAGAAGTTTAACCGAGCAATCTTGACTCTCGTATCACAATTTAGACTTTTTTTTCTGTAATAAAAGGGGTCATTACCTAACATGACTATAAAATATCTTTTGAAGTAAGAAAACTCGTGTCTTGATGACCTCCCTAGCTGCTCTCGACCCTTCAAATTCAATAACAGTTGATCAAACAGAAAGGAAAAGGTAAAACAAAAGTTCGCAACAATCTAGGTCCATGAATCGTTCATTACATGTGCCAATCGAGGCCGAGCACGGCGGTGGAGAACCTAACGGAAAGGGCTTCAAAGAGAAGGGCGGAGAGCATGATGATAAGTGAAGAGATGAAGGGAATTGCTGCACGGAGTTCCACCGTCCAATTGCGGTAGAACGGGACACGGGTAACTGCGGCGAAGGCGAGAGCGATCCACAGGGCAGGTTGAAGACGGTCGTGCCATGAGGGAGACAAGTATCGCAGGTAGTCGACTGACACATAAGAGATCGCTGCCAGACCGAGGCCGCCGTTCTCCCTCAGCAACCTCCAAGAAGACCGAACACCATTGTCATTACTCCCCATCACCCTTCCCATTTCCTCATCGAACAGCTCCCGGCCCTTGTCTGGCGGAGGAAATAAGCCAGACAGATAGGCGACCGAGCATGGGGCATCGGTCTCCTGGGCCGGTCCTCCCGAATCCTAGTACGGGCACCGACCGGCTCGGCCGGAGTGGCCTAATTCTGTCCTACAAAGTTAGTGGGCTTGAAATTATTTATAATGAAAAAATACAGATAAATTTGATGCAACATTTAAGAATGAAGAAAGTTGCTTTACTTCATAGATTCAATATCACAAGTTATACCTGTCAAGTTTGAAGAAAATAGAGAAGCAAGATAATTTGGCCTAATAGTTGAGAATTTATGTCAACTAAAAGTTCTAGAATTTAAATCTTATATTGTGTGTTATATGTATAAATTTATAATTAATTTAGCTCAAATGTTTCAAAAAAATAGAAAAATAATTATTAACTAAATATTTTTAAAAAAATTATTTTTTAATAAAAATTAATGCATTTCAAAAATTTATCTTATATATATATATATATATATATATATATAAATATATGTCGATCAAATTAATCTGCGTTTTGAAATCTTGATCTAATCACCGATTTTGAAACTTTATGATCTCGATGACGACATGAACATCAAGATAATCGATGAGACCGAATCGACTCAAGAGCATGAAAATGGATCGATCCAAAATTGAATATTTATAATCAGATCGAGCTCGTCAAGACGAATCCAACGAATCCAAGATCACCCAATTCCGACATCATTAAGGCACCCAGATCATCAAAATACACCGTCTGATCGAGGGGATCGCATTGGGCCGTCCGATGGGAGTGGTTGGAGTTTTCCACGAATTTACAAGGCCTGCCACTCCCAAAATCTATAAATGAGCTTCATTCTCACCTGGAGGACCAATCGATTTGAAGAGAGCTCGAGAACCACCGGTCGACCTTGGCGGACGATCTATCAGCACCCGTAGTGGTCAAGATCGCGCCCTTGGGATCGCCCACAGGGGCTAGAAAAGACCGGTTGCTCCTTTCTCCGAAGATCAAGAGGTTGCTCCCGAGATCAGTTCGCCGCTTTTGGGAAACTTCTCCCCTTGGGTTAGTTGGCCGATATTGTATTTTTTCTACACCTAATATCGTTTACGCCCCAGAACACCTTCTTCTCCTAACGAGAGGACGATCTTTGAACACATAGTGAAAGTTCTGTTGGGCAAGGCCCGTGGTTTTCCCTTGGGTTTTCCGTATAACCCCTATGTTCATATCCCCTTGTGTGTTGGATAATTTTTTGATTTACGAAGATCTGAATAAAATTCTCTAGACGCATGGGTTGCCTCTGTGGGATGGGCCTTCCCCTATATCTCCAATATGGTTGGTAAGCGGGTTTGCGCTCCAACGCTCCTCATTCTCGATCGAGGGCCAAGTCTCCAACACTTCTCTACATAGACTTACGTCCCCGTGAGAGTCAGCTTCTCTTTGGAAGATCGCTTCAAAGGATGGAGGATTCCGAGGAAATTCTTCGACTCTGCGAGGAGGGCAGAAAGCTCCAACATGCGGAAGAGCCACAGGTTCCGCGACCTCCGATAATCCATTTTCTTCAGAATGATTACCCGAATGCCGGATCAACAAGTGAGAACCCCACCACATCCGGATCGAACTTCGGATACCGCCGGTTCTACTCCCACGAATGGCTCAACCTGTCGGTGAAACTCCGTGCACCTTATCGCGATGAACTACGACGGTAGTGCGAAGAGTTCCGGCAAATCAATGATCCATTCTCCGCCTCTTCCAAAACTTCGTCCCACGAGATCATCTCGCAATACCCGATTCGAGATTCAAGCTTCCCAAAGATGGACCCTTACGATGGCACAACCGATCCCGAATATCGATCACTTTATCATGCATATTCGGCGTAAATGACTGTCTTGTGTCGTATTCCCGACTCTCAAAGGACGGTCGACTTGGTTCTATTCTGCTAAGGGGTCCGTCAGATCATTTGGAGAGCTTCGATTTTTTTGTGTTCAAAGAGAATCATCGATTCATCACATCTCTCAGGAACGATGGAGAGTCCTCAAAGAATACTTCCAGAGGTTCTCCTCCTCACGAAGCAGATACCGTGAGTAGATCCGAACTTTTGAGGGCGCTTCTGGACTCCGCAGATATTCATTAATGCGGACAGTCCATTCTATGCTATCTGGTCCCGCGAATAGAGGCACACAAATCTCGGTGAAAGTATCGTTCTCAGCTGTGACAACCGGTTTGAATGGCGAAAGGTTCCCAAAGGTGATGTTCAAACATCTTAAAAAAGGAAGAGAGGCAGGAACCTCCCCAAAACCTCCTCAGCAGCGACCTCAGATGACTCAATCAGAGAGGAAATATACGGCTCTCAACACGTCATGCACGAACATCCTACATTCAGAAGAGGATAGCGTCAAGTGGCGACCTTTAAAGCCCGAATTGGAAATCAAGAGAAATTCGCCACTTTCACGTGAGGGCACCCAGCAAGAGTGCCACCAAGGAAGAAATCGAAAGACCCATTCAATAAGGATATCCACGCCAATTGAAAAGAATCAATCGACTCATGAACATACCCCAACTGGGGCAACTCTTAATCTCAAAAGATAAGCAAGTCGGAACACCAACGAAAGGCAAAGATCAATGGTCAACTCGCTACAAGCTCATACAAATATTCGACCTCTTCCATACGGGTTAACGCGTCATCGGTAAACACTCTGACAAACAACCCAGGATAAGTCAAAACGTCCTTGGTGGACTTCCGACCTCTTCCATGCGGGTTAACGCGTCAAACGTCCTTGGTGGACTTCCGTGACCTCCATACGGGTTAACGTCATCGAGTAAACACTCTGACAAACAACCCAAGATAGGTCAAACATCCTTGGTGGACTTCCCGCGACCTCTTCCATACGGGTTAACGCCATCGAGCAAAAGCTCTGACAAACAACCGGAAAGGTCAAAAGTCCTTGGTGGACTTCCGGTTCCATACAGTTGGCGTCGGCGAATAATATTCCAATAAAGTCAAAACTTTGTACCCACTCCACGCGTTAATATCATAACTCGACAAACAACCTTGATGGGTCAAAATCCTGATTATTATATCTAACATGCAGTTAACGACATCAATTTCCTGTTGAACCATCCATTGAAATTTCAAGAAATCTTATTTCCTACAAGAAGGAGGGAGACCATCTCCCGCATTGACGTGGCCGACCATCTTCGCTGATCACCACACGGTCGCCACCGCATTACGGTCATTCCGCTTATACGCCGGGCCGCGCGGTCATTTCTCCCGGCAACCTCTGGGTCACCACCATCTTGGCCATCGCCAGCGAATCGGCGTCGATTAATACCGTACTACCATCGCGGTTATTGCCCCATCCCGTCGGCCACCACCATTACCCGGTCCAGCGTCGATGACGTGTCGGTCCCTGCCATCCTTCCTTCCGGTCATCACCGTGATTGGTCATTCCGACTACTCCGGTCGCCACCGTCGATCGGTGACCGGTGGACTTCCCATGACCTCTTCCATACAGTTAGCGTCGCCGGGTAACACTCGACAAACAACCGGATGGGTCAAAGATCCTCGTTCAATTAAACCTCTTCCACACAGGTTGCGTCGCCACTCGACAAACAACCTTGGATAGGTCAAAACTTTGTACCTACTCCACACAGGTTAGCGTCATCGAGCAAACACTCTGATAAACAACCTTGGATGGGCCAAAATCCTCAGCGGATTCAATTCAACCTCTTCCACATAGGTTAACGTCATCGAGTCACACTCTGACAAACAACCTTGGATAGGTCAAAACTTTGTACCTACTCCACACAGGTTAACGTCATCGAGTCACACTCTGACAAACAACCTTGGATGGGCCAAAATCCTCAGCGGATTCAATTCAACCTCTTCTATACAAGTTAACGTCATCGGGTAACACTCTGACAAACAACCTCGGATGGGTCAAAGATCCTCAACGGATTCAATTCAACCTCTTCCATATAGGTTAACGTCATCGGGTAACACTCTGACAAACAACCTCGGATGGGTCAAAGATCCGGCCATTCAACCTCTTCCACAGTTAACGTCATCGAAGTCACTCGACAAACAACCTTGGATAGGTCAAAACTTTGTACCACCGCATTAACGTCGCCGGGTAACACAAAACAAAGATAGGTCAAATTCAACCTCTTCACACGTTGCGTCGCCGGGTAACTCAAAACAACCTCGGATGGGTCAAAGATCCTGGATTCAATTCAACCTCTTCCATAGTTAGCGTCATCGGTAACCTCGACAAACAACCGGATGGGTCAAAGATCCCGGATTCAATTCAACCTCTTCCACATACGTCGCCGAAGTCACACTCTGACAAACAACCTTGGATAGGTCAAAACTTTGTACCTACTCCACGCAGGTTAACGTCATCGAGTCTCACTCTGACAAACAACCTTGGATGGGCCAAGATCTCAACCTTCAATTCCCAGTTAACGTCGCCGGGTAACACTCGACAAACAACCGGATGGGTCAAAGATCCTCAGTTCAATTCAACCTCTTCCAGTTAACGTCGGGTAACACTCCAACAAACAACCGGATGGGTCAAAGATCCTCATAGATTCAATTCAACCTCTTCCATGCGGTTAGCGTCGTAACACTCTGACAAACAACCTCGGATGGGTCAAAGATCCTCAGCGGATTCAATTCAACCTCTTCCACATAGGTTAACGTCATCGAGTCACACTCTAACAAACAATCTTGGATAGGTCAAAACTTTGTACCTACTCCACACAGGTTAACGTCATCGAGTCACACTCTGACAAACAACCTTGGATGGGCCAAGATCCTCAACGGATTCAATTCAACCTCTTCCATACAGGTTAACGTCATCGGGTAACACTCGACAACCTGATGGGTCAAAGATCCGGATTCAATTCAACCTCTTCACACACATGTTAACGCGTGAGTCATCGACAAACAACCTTGGATAGGTCAAAACTTTGTACCTACTCCACACAGGTTAGCGCATCGAGCAAACACTCTGATAAACAACCTTGGACGGGCCAAAATCCTCAGCGGATTCAATTCAACCTCTTTCACATAGGTTAACGTCATCGAGTCACACTCTGACAAACAACCTTGGATAGGTCAAAACTTTGTACCTACTCCACACAGGTTAACGTCATCGAGTCACACTCTGACAAACAACCTTGGATGGGCCAAAATCCTCAGCGGATTCAATGCAACCTCTTCCACACAGGTTAGCGTCATCGGGTAACACTCTGACAAACAACCTTGGATAGGTCAAAACTTTGTACCTACTCCACACAGGTTAGCGTCATCGAGCAAACACTCTGATAAACAACCTTGGATGGGCCAAAATCCTCAGCGGATTCAATTCAACCTCTTTCACACAGGTTAACGTCATCAAGTCACACTCTGATAAACAACCTCGGATAGGTCAAAGATCTCCGTCGGCCAACCATTGAGCGATCCGTAGCCGACTACCGTCATCGGCCACTACTGCGTGACCACATCGTACAATCGCTGGTCACCACCATTCTAGGTCATCTCGCTGATTCTGTCGTTGGTCCTGCCATTACCGCGTTATTATCCGGCATTCTGCGCATGCCGTAGCCTCACGCCATCGCCGACTACCGCTATTGCGGCTGAGACCAACCCGGTTGGCTAACCAATGTGGCGGTCACCGATCGCCATCGCCGACCATCGCCAAAATCTTTTGGTCACCACCATCGTCGCCGGTCATCCTCGCCCGACTACAGGCCGGTCATAGTCGCTTCTGATTCGCCGGTTATGACCACGTCGGCCGCCAACCATCGTTGTCGGTCACGCGCCGTGACTTCTGCGGTCACTACGGTGACCTTGCGGTCCTTCTGCTCCCAACGGTCCTTCGCATTATTACCATTCTGCGGCCCGTGTCATCATCACCGCGTGGTCATCACACTGCTGGCGTTAGTGCCACCGTCGACTGATGCTCATTGTCGACCACCCGTCGGCGCCAACAGCGTCGCCGGTCAGCGCCGCATTCTTGTCGTGGTCGCAGCCATTTGTATGTCGCGCTGTTATCTCTTCGGTCCGCGCCATCGACATGCGGCATCTTCGCGGTCATCCCGCCATTCGTCTGGCTCTGCTATGCATTGCCGTCTGATTATGCCGTTGCCAACCCTCGGTACCTATCGTCGGGTCACCAGCCATTCTGTCGGTCACGTCCTACCATCGCGGTCCGCCGCCAGCTCGCGTCGATTCGCTGTATCGCCTCGTGATTGTCCTTTGTCGACCACCCGTCTGCATCTGCGTCGTCGGTCCGCCGCCGGCCGATCTTACCCCCCATCGTCAGCGTCATCCCGCCATCTCAGCGTCGGTGCCACGCGTCGACTTCAGCAGCCAGATACCCGTCGTAGGCCTACCATTATCTCATGCCACCACACCAGCTTCGTCGATCGAGATAAAATTATTCCAAGAAGAACTCCCACCGGGGGAGGGCCATGCACTGGCTTGGTGGAGATGAGGGAGGTGGTTGATCCAAGAAGAGTGCCCAAACTCCCATCGGGGAGGCTATGCACTCTGGCTCGGGGTGAGGTGATGGATGCCCAAACTCCCACCGGGAGGGCTATGCACTCTAAGAGGAGAAGAGGAGATGAGAAAAGTGTGCCTCTCTTGGGGTTTTATAGACCCTTCTAGGGTAAAAGCCAAAATCACTGAAGCACTCAAACCATCAAAAGCAGATCATTTGGGCCGTGCTCATGGGGTAGCCCGCCGTCGTCATGGCGCTCCCTGCATCGCCCGTGGCTGAACTTGCATGGTCCAGGGTCGCGCATGGTCAGCGCCAGCCGCTGAAACCGGCCATGCCCGCTTTCGCCGACCCCACCATGGGCGCAATCGCCGTGGCAGAGAACCGGCCATAAGATTATCCGCCGGCCAGCGCGCCCGCATAGTCCAGCCGCCCTGTTGCGCACGATCCGATTCCGCTGACCCGTCAGGCCGACCCGGCCATTCATCCTGACCGTAGCGACCCGCGCAGCATCTCGTTCTCGCGTCCGACCCGTTCCAGAATTTGACCGCGACGTCATTCAGTGACCATCACACCGCCACGTTCGTGCATCGTATGAAGCATCGCCGCCATGCGGCCGACGCCTTACAGCCGCATGTGCTTGCCGCCATGAGCGCTCAAGCCCCTGATTCCTCGGATGGATCGTCCGAATCTCGCGCGCTAGACGTATTTGACTCGTAGTCATAATCTTGTGTCTATGAAGATCTGTTCTCAAAATGCGATGGACTCTCAAATTTCATTGAAGAATTTGCTATTTTCAAGTATTTGATATATATTTTTGGATGGCGAGATAATGTCACCCAAAAAAAAAGTCGATACATCCTCGAAATTAATCGATCAAACGAATCTCAAATTTTCGAAATGCTTGATAATCGATTTGACAAACTTATCAAGCTGTCTCGATGAACATACAGCAACATCAAGCATACTCGAATTGACTCGGATCAAGCCGCATAAAATGGATCTGATCCACCAAATGGTCACTAAAGCACATCGGCGAATCCAACGAATCCAAGATCACCCAATTCGGACATCATTAAGGCACCGGATCATCAAAATACACCATGATCGGGGGGATGTCAGTGGGGGGTGGTTGGAGTTTTCCACGAATTTAAGGCCGCCACTCCCAAAATCTATAAATGAGCTTCATTCTCACCTTAGAGGGAGAAATCGATTTGAAGACTGAGAGCTCGAGAACCACCGGTGATCTGATCTATCACCATGAAGGGTCGAGCTGCCTAGGAGATCGCCTGAGGACTAGAAAAGGCCAGGTTCGCTCCTTTCTCCCAAGATCAAGAGGTTGCTCCCGATCGTTCGCTTTTGGGAAACTTCTCCCTTGGGTTGGGTTGGCGATATTGTTCTACATTTTCGCTTTCGCTTCTTCTCAACTAAGAAGCAAGGACGTATCTTTTGTAGTGAAAGTTCTACTGGGGCAAGGTTTTTTCCCCTTAACGGGTTTTCCAATGATAACCCCGTGTTCATATCCCCGCTTGTGTGTTGGATAATTTTTGGCTACGCACGAAGATCTCGTGATCAATGGAATAATAAAATTCTCTAGCATGCAATATATATATATATATATATATATATATATATATATATATATATATATATATATAATCATTTAAATTTAAATTTTAGCAAATGTAGAGTCTAAATGATGTTTTAAAGAGAGGAGTTAAATAATGCTAAAAATATTTTGATTAAAGCCCAAATGAACATACATCAAATGCTTGAAATATAATTAAAAATTTACATGACACTATTTGATTGACTAAATAATCTTTTGAATCCTGTGTGCTTGCAGTCAAAATAGATAACTTAATAAAATGAAACTAAATAGCCTAAAATCACTTAATTTTATTTATATTTATAATTAAATAAATCAACATAGGCCGCTTGATATAATGCATGTGAATTTGACTAAAAATACCAAAATAACACTCCAAAAAATCATAATTAAACTCTTATTTTCTATATAAAGAGACTAAAATTAATGAGAGCTTAGAGAATTGAAAAATTCTAAAACTTAGTTGATGATTATTGCTAACAATCATTATCTTCTAATTATGATTATTCAATTGTTATTGATCAACCACTATCACTGATTACCTGATCATTGTCATCTAATCTTCAATTCCCATCAATCATCACCCAACCATATGGTCTGAATTTTGTCATATGATTGTCATCGTCTTCATTCATTACTTCAATATTCGTCATTGCATTCATGGGAAATTAAGCTAACAATACTTCATAATTACATTTTCTTTCATTCACGGGAGAAGTTGACATATCTAATCATATCTTCATAGTGGATTAATTCAACTAATTCATACCAAATATTTTTTAAGGCTTTTCTAAAGAAACTTTAGAGTCTCTTTTAAACTTTTTTATTTTTACATGCATGGATTTTCTATAAAAAGTTAAGATGTATAACTCTCGCTAGTAAAGTTAGAGGCATAAGTGAGTCAAGCAAAATCATGAACTAACACAAACTTAACTTGATAAATGGCTGATGAGCAGAGTATAATAATTAATAAGCTAAGCTCCAACCCCCATCTCGGTTCATTAACTCATGAGGCGGCTCATTTAAAAAATATAAATATAAACTATATTTAAATTATTAAACTTAAAATATTTTCAAGTATATCTCATTTTCTTATATATTAAGAGGTGGTTTGGGATCATTTTTATTTTTATTTTTTATTTTTGTGTTTATTGTTATGTTGTTTTAAAAACATGCTTGTTTAATGTATTTTTTTATTTTTAAAAATAACTAATACTATTTTTAAAAACACTCAAAATAACTTTTCAGTGCTTTGAGTATTGCCACCAAACATAGTTATTTTGAAACAAAACATAACTAAATAAAATAAAAATAAGAAACAATAAATGAAAAATAAAACTGATCCTAAATAGCTCCTAAGTGTTTTCTTTTTTTTTTCCTTATAATTTTTCATTTATTTATTATTTTATTATTAGAAAATGTGCATACATACCACACAATTCTTATGTATTTACATGTCTAACACCTAAATTTTCATATTTGCATATTTAAGACTTTTCTATGTTTGTAAAGGTGTATTTGACTTTTTAAACGTTGGTGATAGTAATATTTTTGATATAAAATTAAAGATTTAAGTGTTATGTAATATTGAAGTTTAGACGTTACATATGTTAATATAAAATAATAGTGAAATATGTATCTAAATCCCCCTTTATTATAACAATTGTTTGAGTTATAATCATTTTAGCTCTTTCATAATAAAAGAGTCAACTTGAATTCGTAGAATTATGCTTGAACTCAGGCTCAAACTCATGCTTAAGATGACTTATTATTGTGGTGTTTATTTTCGATTCATTTGTATTGTGTGTGTGGGAGGGGAGGGACACCACGCAGAGGGTACACTTAGAGGAGTATGACATTGAGAAATAGTATTATCTCGAAAGATAGAAGACACTACCCCACAGAATCACCTAATAAAGACTCCTAATGCATAATGGGTATTCGAATATACTAGAGATTTTTCTCCTACTTTACATAGATGAATAAAATAGGATTTATTTAAATCAAATTCTAAGTTTCCTATGGGGGCAAGCTCCCATAATTAATTACATCTTAAGAAAAATGAACCCTTTAATAATACTCTCGATTAAAGTAGGCGATTGTTATCTTTAAAGAATTCAAATATAGGACTATCAATAAATTGGTTGTGTTTTAGAAAATCAAGTGGGATGGATCAAAAAGGGAAGGGTTATAATTGAAACTATAGGAGATGAGTAGGGAGTGCTCATGATACTAGGAAACCTAGTGAGCACTCTGATCTATCCTATAGTTGAGCGTTATATATTTGAAGTTGATGAGATTTATTTATTTGATTTGAAATCTTATTAGAAATTTAGGACTTATAATTTCACAATACAATATTATGAAAATACTTAAGAGGTGAGGATTAATGCTTGCAGTCTCAAAGAGAAATAACAACCTCAGATCCTAAATATAGGGAGCTTTAGCAAAGGCCAAAGCACAACCTAAATCTAAGACAAAAGTGGGTATATGGTTTACCTCCATAAGAGAGAGTAAACCACCCGACTGCTGAACTTATTACCTCCTGGAGTGGCAGTCAGCTAACTCCTACGCTTGAAATCCATGTAGGCAAGTCATATGCTTTTGCAAGATGGTTGGGTTATTATTATTTAGAATAGAAACTAAGTTTTTAAACCTACTCCCTAAAAGACTAGAGCATGAGGGGCATGAATAATGACTTAAATCTAATACAAAATTTTATCAAATTTATTTAATTTGGGACTCTTTATTTTGACACAGGCTATGGGATTTTGTATGCTTAAATGCATGAAGTTGATTATGTAAATTAAAGGGAAAGAGGTGTTCTTCCATCATAAGCTCTCAAAGGTTAAGCCTTTACTATCTGGCAAAGATGGAAGCCCTCTATTAACAAGAGTGAAATAAGATGATTATGCATGATATTAAATATACAACATCCAACTAAGAGATTACTAAATATTTATTATCTTGATTTAATGCTTAGGCTTTTATATGAGGTTATGAGTTATTTTAAAGGTTTAGTTATGAGTTGTTAATTTAGGTAGAAAGATTAATTTTTATCCTAGGAGCCTAATCGCATCCAGACCATACAACAATCACCAATCATAAACAAATTATGAAAGGGCCTACTTTTTCTAATACACAAGTTAAACAAAATATCAAACAATTTTATAAAGCTATCACAAAGAATAAAAGACTTATGCGGTCGGGTACCATCGTATATCCCGAAAAAAAAAGTGGATAGCCAAGCTTTTCACTTATACAACCCGGATTACAAGAGAATAATTACAATTATAAAATGATGAATGTTATGGGGGTCTTCATTCTTCATTCTTCCTTCTTCATTTCTTCATCTTCCATTTCATCATTTTATTTGCTCCATTTCTTTCTTCCTTTAGCTTGATTTGGGTATGCTTGCTCTAAAGGCATCACATGGTACATAAGACTTGGTCTTATAACAAATGCTCATCCTAATCCCTCATAACACTCATCATAATCCTAATATAAAATTATATTAAAAGAAGGAAAGTAAATCTAACTACACCTGCAAAATAAATATTAACTAAACATACCATACAACCCAAGCAGTTATATGACTAGTTTGGACTTAGCACTCCACACATGGGTAACCAGGCCTACCTATCCTAACTTAGATTATGCTTAGAGGCTAAGCAGCCTGCACAGCAAAAAGTATTTATATTTTTATTTAATGACCCCTTAAGCACAACCCTACAGAAAGCATGATTAAATTAATATCTAACATTGATCACGACATACACCACAACATCCAGTCTACAATAATATATTATAAAATAAGCATACATCAAACCATGCACTGCCCTAACATAAAACTAAAAGTGGTGACTAAGTCTAATATGTGTGCATTAAAGCTTGTGTGGTATGTCCTAACTAGGCTTTAGAGTTTTAATTTGCTAAGTGTGAGGAATTTAATTTATGAATGGTTGATTTATCTTTGAGTGATTTAATTGATTTAAATATTTTATTTAGTATTTTCCTTTATTTCATATGGCCTACACTTAACAACTAAGTATTATAAAGAAAAGAAAGAGAAGGAATCTCTCTTCATCCCTACCTTAAGTCACTTTTAAAGTAAGTTAATTAATCATTTTTTTAGTGAATGACTTATTATATATTTTAATCAATCATAAGTTTGGGTTTACTCTAAATAATATTATTCAATAAAAATGACATCTTAAGATTAATTAAAATGAGTTACTATCACATAACACATATTTATTCATTTCTCTCCATCATGTATATTATGCATATGATTAAATCCTATGCATACCTATACATACAATATTTGTCTTAGCATACTTAAATGATGAATGCAAAGAAATATGTTTGGAATTTAAATATTTCATTTGATTAAATTATGAATGCATGTCTTTTTGATAGAAAAGAGGGATTTTTTTCCATTAACTAGGTACATTTTCACAAGTATAAAAATTTTAAGTGAGTACGATACCATTGTTCTACACTATGGGCGTAAGGTACAAGACCTACTTAAGGCTACTTAAAGCCTCATAGCCCTGGGGTGTCCAGACTAATATACCACTTTTCTTAGATACATATAGATGTATAAATAGCTACAAGAATAGGAAGAACCCATGCAAAAGTTGTGTTTGATTTATTTGATTATGATTCTTATTCATTGGTCACATCATACATACATATATATAAGAGTTTTAAGTGAATACGATGCTATTGTTCTACACTAGGGGCGTAAAGTATAAGACTTACTTAGGGCTACTTAAAGACTCGTAGCCCCAGGGTGTCCAGACTAATATACCACTTTTCTCAGATACATGTGAATGTACAAAAAGAACCAAAAGAATGAGAAGTCATCCAAGAAGTCATATTTGATTTGATTATATGATTTACATATGTGATATGAAATTCTTCCTAAGTAGCATGAAGATGTATGGGAGTAGATTTAAATAAATGTTGTGTTCTTTTTAAATGAACTATACATTTATAAATCCCATACATATCCATATAAGATAAAGAAACATAGAGCTTCATATTGCATATCTTATATTATCAACATATGCAAACTTATCGATACTTGTAATTAACATCATTCCATCTATTATAATTGCTTTATTGGCTTTTAAAGATAATTTTTGATTTAATAGTAATAATAGCCACACCTATTTTTAATTTAAATCACCACATGCAATTTGTCATAAAAGAAACCATTTCATTTAGTTAATTTTAAAAGAAATGAATGCATGATTACATATGGCAAGCAACATTTAACATGATTAGAAGAAATAAAAGAACATAAGCATATGATCTCATTCATTCCAATAAATTTCTAAGGATAATCATACTAAATAAGACTACTTAAAATAGACCAAAGTTCTTTAATGACATTTTTAGTTTTGAGTTTGATTTGATTTAGGAAATGAAAGAAGTTTGTTGATCCTAATTTCATTCCCCATGTGTGAGTTAATTTGATTTAATGAAGAAGTAATTAAGTTAATTTTATGGTTTAATTTAATTAACCCTTGCCTACATCAACTTAACTTAATTAACTAATTAATAATGAGCCAATATGATATGCAACGATATGAAAAATAAATATGCAATGCTCCTAAGAAATGAAAGGGGCCTAATGCAATTAGTTGATGATTAATAGTTGATTAGGCTTAAGGGATCTCACATAACTACTTTTATATTTTTCTCACACATGTGAGCTAATCACAATTTCATTATCTCCCCCTTTGGGTTATTGGACACCCGAAGAGCTACCCAAGATTAATTAAATGTTGCTTAAGTATGAAGTAAATTTTAGATTGAGTTAATCAAGTTTGTTAATTAATTGTTTGAATTCTTTGATAATATTTTGATTAGAATGATGAAATTGACTTAGGGAAAGGGATCAAAGACAAGGCCTCAATCCTTAACCCCTAAGTCACTTCAAACACTCAATTAGGTTCTGATTTTTATCTTGGAGATTAATTAATTAATTAATTAATTAATTATCTCATTAATCATTAACTAATTCAATTCCAAAAAGTGAAGGAAACTTAGAAAATGAATTAGGAAATATATCCCAACCACAATTCCTAAGTCTTTAATGTTCAACAGAGGTAATTAAGCTTAAATAATTAATCAAATCACTATTCATTCACTAATTATCACTAATTAAATTTGGAAAGTTATTAAGGCTTAATCAATTGATTTTTCTAATTAAGCAATCAATAAAATCCTAGAAAAATGGGGGGAGGCAGAGGTCATCCCCCCAAACATCCACAGAAAGTTGGAGATCAATTGGGTGATTAATTAAGGAATAATTAAGTTAATTGGATTTCCAATTAAATCTTAATTAAACCAAAATAACTATTCAAGATTAATTAATAATAATTTTCCTAGATTATACTCTGTAATATCTTTAAAATGAGCCCCAAGTTTATATTTTTTGGATTTTTCTAGAATTAGTTATGATTTTAGGAAATTTCAGGATTAAAAATAAATTAATTAAGCCTATTTAAAGCCTTAATCCTATCAGGCCACATGGTGGCTGACGCGGCGCGCTTTCCATGTGGCACGATGAGATTCGCTATTCAAGTTGTCACATCCAAAGGATAACTCAGATGGTGGCACTCGCTGTAACTCCGTGGGCCATCCGATTTAAGACATAAGGCCACGATTAAATGCGTAGTTTTGAAGGATTAATTAGAGGTTCTACGCGTGATTAGATCAGGATCGTCCATTTTGATCATGCGAAATGGATGGTTCATGATCTATCTCCTTTTGAGCGGTGAAAGACCGCTACCGTCCATCGATTATCGCTCGATCCGAGCTCACGCAAGCTCGGATGGAGATGAAATTTATCGCACACCTTCGGGGAAGCATAACAAGCAAATCTAACAGTGGAAATCACATGACATAACACTTTCTTTCACAAAAGACCAAGCCATTTTCATTCAAGGATCGGTTTTAATGGCATACCTCACCAGAGCTTGTGATCAGCAGTTCCGACGATTGAGAAAGCTTCATTTGGTAGAAACAAGGCCCTGTTGAGTTGCACGAGCTTTGATTTGGTGTAGTTTTCTTGGAAGGCCAATCCACGACACGTAGGTGTTGACCTCCATGTATGTATCATAAGTCGGGTCAAGCCCACAAGTTAAATTCGATGGACTTCGTAAATGACAGTGCGCAAATCAGAGCTCAAAATGCATTGGACGTCTCCGAAAATGATTGAAATGACCTCCGATTGATGAACGAACTTCACCATCACATTCAGAATGTTGAAATTGATCAAGATATAAATATTGTATATTTTGGTGATCAACCTATCAAGCGATCGAGCTATCAATGTATCGATGCACATATCAAAGTCAAGAAGCTACGACAATATCTAAATGATCTCCGTTCATAAAATTGATCACGACGTTAGCTTTGAAATATCAAAAACTATCAAATGAGATAATCTGTGCTCAATTCGGACAAGTCTGAGCAAATGTCGAATGATTTGAAGTGACAGTGTACAAATCGAGGCTGAAATGCACTAGATGTTGCCAAAATTAACCCAAATGACCTCTGATCGATGAACGGACTTCATCATTGCATTTAGAACGTCGAAATTAGTTAGAATATAAATATTTTACAACTTCTTAATTAACTGATCAAACGATCAAATCGCAATGTGTCTGCATGCATATCGAGGTCGGGAGGCACCAACGTAAACCAAATAACATTCATTCATGAAATTAATCACGCCATTAGCTTTGAAATGCTGAAAACTATTAATTAAGACTATTCTCACTCAATTCGGACAAGTCTTCATGAATGTCGAGTGAACGAAAGCAGCAACAGGCATTGCTTAATTGACTTAATTTGACATCGACTTGAACCAAACGGCCTCCGATTGTGAAACAGACTCTGTCGTTGCGTTTGGAATAATAGAATAATCTTAGATCAACATATATATCAACTCTATATTGAGGTTGGCATAAAATCACATTAAAGTCAATTAAGCAATGAAAAATCAATTTAATAACATAAATCCAATTCTAGTCCTAAGTGAACTAGCCGTCCCTATCCCTCTTCATGGATGACTCGCTCGGTTCAATTCCCCCTCCCCTCACGTGAGCAAGCTTCTCCTCTTCCCCTCTTCATGCACACAGGAAACGAAGGTCAAATGTTCTATTCAGACTGATGCCTCCTCCACACAACAGATGCACGCCTGTTTCCTCCACGCCAACCTCCAGAACTATTCCTCCAAGGAAATCATTCCATCCTTTTCCCTTCCTCTCATCCCAACTAAAAGGAATACTTCTTCCCTCATTTGATAATCCAAAGAAACCCTTCCTAACCTCGCTTCTTTCCTTTTCTTTTTCTTCCTAAAACCAAATCTATAGATTTTTCTTTTCTTTCTTTTCTTTTCCCTCAAAATTAAAATTGAAAATATCTTCTCTCTTCCCCCTCACAAAGCTAATCTGAAATTCCATTTTTCTGCATTTCTCAATCCAAAATTTCTCCCTTATTTCCAAATCCGAATTTCCTACTTTGTTTCGCCACAATCTCCTTCGCTGCAACCGAAGAAGAACACCGTCATGAGGCGAGTTCTTCTTTCAATTTTTGGCATCACCCTCTTTGCATTACCCTTCTAATTTTTGCTTTGCTGCAACTGGAGAATAACATCATCATTAGGTGGGTGGTTCTTCTCCTAGTTTTTGGCATCTCATATTTTTTTCCCCTTTTCGACTCTTATCTTCACCATAATCAGAGAGGAACACCGTCATTAGGCGGTTCTCCTCTTGATTTCTGGCATATCCAACCTCGTTTCCTTGCCGATCATTGCAATGCATAAAAAAATGATTCATAACATGTGGGATCAATGTGTGAATGTGGATATATATACATGTTTGTGTTTCTTTGTAGGTTTGAAGGCCTCGTTGTGCTCATGAATGCTTGACAAGATAGAAAAACTGGCTACAGTGTCGTAAGACACCGCTCGTTACGCTCATTAGGATCTACCGAGTAAGCCAATATCCATTAGATGTCGCTCCCCCTAGCCGAATGCTGCTGAAATTTTGTCAGAATCTTGTGACTTAGAGAAAAAAAATGGAAAGTAAAAGAAGCTGCTTAAGAATATAAAGCAATGAAACCTAAAACTAAAATTCAAATTAAAAACTCCAAACAAAAAATGGGAGGGAAAATAACATACAACAAACACAAAAGTAAAAAAAAAAGATGGGAGAAAAACACTTACGAAATTTATCTAAGCAGAGTTGAAAGCCCACTAAAATTTTTAACCGCTCTCTTTCAAATACTCCAACTCCAACCCTACCAACAAATGGAATGGAATGTAAGACTCCCTCTTAACCTTATTTATAGAAATTAGAAGGGGTAATGAAGGGCCCACTTTCAAAAAAAAAAAAAAGAGGGAAATGAATGTAAGAATGTTTGAATAAAATAAAGAGGGGGGGGGAGAATGTATTAATGTTTGAATAAAAAAGATGAGGAAAATGAATGTATGAAAGTTTGAATAAGTCTCCTACATGCATTTTAGCATAAGTAACTGGGGGGGGAGAATGTATTAATGTTTGAATAAAAAAGATGAGGGAAAATAAATGTAGGAAAGTTTGAATAAGTCTCCTACATGCATTTTAGCATAAGTAACTTCAATGCAAGCACATAAAATTTTGATATTCGAAGTTTTAGTTTTAACACCTAATTAAAAGCAAGCATTTGTATGGAGGGATCCTATGAATTTCAAGGTTGAATTGAAAAGAGAATATATATATATATATATATATATATATATATATATATATATATATATATATATATATATATATATATATTTATAATATGGGTCAACCTATTAGTGAGCTTGAAATATCTAGGAATGTTTCATAAAAATATACAGAAACCCGTAATCATATCTATAAAAATAAGAAACGAGTCAAATGAGGGACCTTCAAAAAGAAGAGGAATCAATTTAGATATTATACTCTATTGATTCACAGAAGTAACTCCGAGGGGTAAATTTTCTTTTAAAATAACAAATTAAATTGTCTTTTGAATCTATAGCTTCAAAACACGAATCTCCACCAGATCTGCAATTTTTTGTACAAGTAGACAGAAGGCGACACTAAACTAAATGTTACATGAATGAAGGAGCTTCCTTCAAAACAAAAATTAAGGAACTTCATTCTAAATTATGATTTTCAAAAATCAACGAAATCACTAATTATGTGAAATTAGCTAAGCTATAAATACATGTATGTGCTCAGACATAGAGATTTAAAGTATAAATTTTAATGTCTAAAAAGACTGCACAGGCTAAATTAAAATTAATTAAATATTAATTTGAAAAATCTAATAATATATTAGATCAATTTACAACACCTTCTATGCCACCGGATTCACAACACATCATACAAGCGAACAGAAGGAATTAGTTAAGGCATTATCAAATACATCTGCATGGTCCCCGACACTACGCTGGATGATTAGATTCAAGTGTCTGAGGATGTTGCACGAGTTGCTTCCCATTTAGTCTTAGGACTGGGTCCGAGTTTACAAAATGTAAAAATCTATTATAATGATTTCAACTTAGTAAAATATCTTAGAGGCTAATTCTGTCATGTGATAGTAGATCTAATCCTCTATTTGGAGCTAAACAGAGTTAACAGGATCTAAAGTTCTCAAATATATTTGAGTCAATCAATTAACAATCACTAATTATGTGAAATTAGCTAAGCTATAAATACATGTATGTGCTCAGACATGGAGATTTAAAGTACAAATTTTAATGTCTGAAAAGGCTGCACAGGCTAAATTAGAATTAATTAAATATTAATTTAAAAAATCTAATAATATATTAAATCAATTTACAACACCTTCTATGCCACCGGATTCACAACACATCATACAAGAGAACAGAAGGCGTTAGTTAAGGCGTTATCAAATACATCCGCATGGGCCCCGACACTACGCTGGATTATTAGATTCAAGTGTCTGAGGATGTTGCGTGAGTTGCTTCCCAATTTAGTCTTAGGACTGGGTCCGGGTATACAAAATATAAAAATTTATTATAATGATTTCAACTTAGTAAAATATCTTAGAGGTTAATTCTGTCATGTGATAGTAGATCTAATCCTCTGTTAGGAGCTAAACAGAGTTAATAGGATCTAAAGTTCTCAAATATATTCAAGTCAATCAATTAACAATCCAGATGATGGCTATGTTGTATGGTGATTTCAACCAGAGGGGATACTCCCATCAAAATGTGATTTTATTTTCAATTAAAATTAACTCAAATTAAATATCAATAAAAAAATACATAAATGAAATTCTATCATTAAAAGCTTAAAGGAAAACTCAATCAATCCACCTTCCACAACTGTTTGTCGGAGGTGATAAATTAAGAAAACTCTAGCTCATAAAGGAGTCAGTGCCAAATCAAGTGTTCTACTATGTTCACTCTCAACAATTTAATGTTAGTAAAGACGTAACCAGTGTCCTCTGATTGCGTGGTTTGGCCAGTAGGCACAACAGATGATGTAGTTACGACCAGAGTCCTCTGATCGGGTGGTTTGGCCAGTAAGGCTCCATTATATTACAATCACGATCGTATCCCGTATGCTCTCCAATGGCTCTTCCCTTTGAGTTGTGAATTATAGGGTATACTTGATAAGACAAACAACCCTCTGTCAGCTAAGGTAGACTTAAGTATATCTCCTTAGACAAACATCACCCAGGTTTACAAGAATTTCTTGGACGACATAACCTATGTGTTGCTAATAAGAATCCTTCAGTCAGGTTGGGTCGACTACCTTCTCTGACTAAGTAGACTAGGGACCACGACAGCCCGGGATGACGAAACCATAAGACTTAGATCACGAACTATTGACCTCATTTTTAGAATAAGCTCTTAACCCCTCCATCTTAGACATATGACTCCTCTTAGACTTTAAGAGTTTCTTAGTTCTAAGGCACATCTAGTGATTAGGTGGACACTCAAACCTAGCCCTAGAGACTTAGAAGAGTTAGCCATCGGAATAGGTCATGACTTAGTTGTGTTAAGAAAACTTGTGTACCCTTAGCTTAAACCTTTCCTCACTTCCCTTCCTTCAAGTCAAACTCTAAATCAATCTTAATTGATTTTCTCCAAACTCTAATCAACTCCATATGATTGAAATCCATGACTGAAATCTATGATTGAAACTCATGGTCAAAATCCATAAAAAAATTCCTAAGTCCAAATTTTGCCTAAGCCCTTAAGCCTCCCTTAAGGACTTAACAAAAATATTAATCTAAACCAATCAAATCTTTGAGATCATCTCATAATTCATTTATATTTCCATTTATATTCACATATATAAATGAAATATAAATTCAAACCTATCAAACTAAACTCAAAATTCCAAATTAATTCATGAAATTTTTCTTAAGTCCCTTTAATTTTTTATTGAAGGATTTATCCAAAACCTTAATCAAATTAACTCAAACTCATAGAATCATCTCAAAACTAATTTATATTCACATATATAAATGAAATATAAATATCAATCAATCAAATCAAATCATCAAATCAAAACCTAAAATCTTTCTTAAGTCATTAATTCTCTATTAATGGACTTAACTTAAATCATCATCAAACAATTCAAATTCTAGGGATTTTCTCATAATTCATTTATATCCTCATTTATATTCACATATATAAATGAAATATAAATTCAAATCAATCAAACAAAATTCAAAAATCAAACTCTAAACTCCAAAATTTTCCCAAGTCCCTTAAATCCTTCTTAATGGACTTAGCCCAAATCATGATTAGAACACTTCAAATCATTAAAATTTTCTCATGATTCATTTATATTCTCATTTATATTCACATATATAAATGAAATATAAATTCAAACAATTAAAACCAATTCTAAAAATTAAACTCAAATCCACTCAAAATCTAATCTAAGCCTTTCAAGTAAAAATCTTGAACTTAGCCAAATCAACTTCAAATCAAGCCAAACTCTTGATTTTTCTCTCATAATTCAATCAACCCTACAATCATGAACTCATATATAAATCCAAACTTCAATCAAATGATCAAAACCTAGTTCAAAAATCAAGGCCAAAACCCTTTCATATTCTTCCTTTAAATATGAAATTATCAAATGGATCTAAACCCATTTGACTTCAAACCACTTCTAAATGGATTTATATTTCAATCATGAGTCCATATACAAGATCAACCAACTTCAAATCAAGCTTTGACCAAGTCATTTGACCTACTTAGGCTCACTTGACCCAAAGTGACCTAAAGTATCTTTATGAGTCAAATTCTAATCCTAACCAAATTGGATTGAACCAAACTCATATTGGCCTCTCATCATGATCAACAATCATCATGGAATGATCAATCAATCAAATTGGGTCAAACCAAGTCAAACCTAAGGGTTGACAAGTCAACTCTTAACCCAAAATGAAACCTAACAAAGCCAAATTCCACCATAGGCCAAATTGATTGAAACCATTGATCTAAGCTTCACTATGTTTGAACTTGACCAAGCCAACATTTGAGCCTAACCTAGCCTTGGATTGGTTGGCCCAAGTTGACCTAAAGGGTCAAAATGTGTCAAAACTTGATCTAAGCCAAATTGATTGAAACCAATGGGTCAAGTCCATTCCAAATTACTTGTGAAACTTGACCAAAGCCTCAATTGGCCAACTAGACTAGCTTGACCTTAGACAACATGACTAAAGGGGTCATGTTGAGCCAAATTGAACATAACTAAAATTGATTGGAAACAAAGATATTAATCCACTCCAAATGACTAACCTAACCTAAACCTACCCTTGACCTACCCCAAATAGGTCAAATGGGTCAAATAGGTCAACTTGACCCATTTGACCTAAATGAAGTCATATGAGCCAAATTCAAAACTATACCAAATTGAATCAAATCAAAGCCACCAAAATATTTCAAATGGTCAAATGAACTTGACCCAACCCTTGGTTTGACCCAATTTGACCAATTAGTCAACTTGACCCAAGTTGACCCATTTTGACCTAAATGGTCAACATGAGACAAACCCTATCAAATGAATTTCAAATCTCATGAAACTTGGTCAAACCTAGTTTCTCCACATGACCAACATATCCAAAGTGCAAAATTAACAAAATGACCATCCTACTCATAGGCCATAGAACAAATTTTAAACTAATCTGTGGGTACTTTGGTCATACCCTCTTCATATTTACTTGAGACTTTTCTATTACCTCAAGGGGACCTAATGAGGAGTGGTGCACCCAACCCAATGGATTTGGGTCAGCCCAATTAGTCCCTAGACCAAACTTGACCCCATGGGACAAAATTGCAAATTCAAACTCCCTTTCCCACTCAAATTAAAACACATGAGAGCTTGGCAATCCACTCCTTGGCTCAAACTGACTATGTGCACACTCTTTAACTGATCAAACAACCCTCCTATTGTGATGAATTGGATCAAAATGGCAGACAAGATTGCGGCCATCCGATCCTTCAAGGGGGAGATATACTCCCCCTAATTCAATTTGAATTTAGCATCCACACATTCGATTGAGTAAGGGATAGTGTGAGGAGCCATCAGAAAGTGATCCTTAGCCTTCTAGAGCTCTTACCATTTCCCCATTTTTCAATTTTTGAACATTGAAAATAGGGGACCTCAATCCATTCTTGAATTTCCTCTTCCCTTAATTTCCACCCAATTGTTGTTGCATATTTCATCAAGGAGCTAAGTCGAGTGCACCCAAGCTTCCTTTGGAGTTCCCACAGCAAGGAAGAGCTGAATTGGATCAATTTCACAAGCTAGCTAAGGTGGAGTTGGTCCATACACCAATCCACTCAACCTCAGTGCTTCTCAAAACGCTGTCAGACAAAGCTTCTCCAAGGGACTCGAGCGTCGGTGATCACCTCCGGTGAGGTATGGAATTTTTTGACCTTTAAACTCAATGTGGTGTGGAGCTTTGTGAATGAAATTTTAATCCTATGGATTTTTTTACCATTGGATTTGCTCTTTAGCTTTATATGGTGTGGGTTGAATTTAATTTGAATCCGAGCTTGGATCTTCCCTTTGATCATGGAAGGTCTCTATTGATCATGGGGAAGAATTTGGGAGATCTCAGTCGTCCATCCCCGCATTTTGGATGGACAGCTGAGATAATTTCCCACGTTTAGATATTCTTTACCCATTTTAAAACCGCGGGGAGATCCCTGGCCGTCCGATCTTTGATTGGGCGAAGATCAAGCGTGTGCCATTTGGGATTTGACAAACACGGTGTGATGCATGTAAAGCATGCTAACCATGCCCTTGAGTGTGGGGATTAGTTAATTTAATTAATCTAATTAGATTTTCTAAAATTCATAACTCCCTCTAAGAAATTTAGAAAATTATGGAATAAAATCCAATGGAAAGATAATTCAACCTATAATATTTTAAAACTAATTTCAATGGGTTTTGAATTATATTTTTCTCTGAATTTAGGTTTTGTTATAAATTTTATTTTGCTAATTGCTTTTTTAATTAAGCCTCTGATTAATCCCAACATTCTTGGGTATATTTTAGGGGATGACTTCTACCTCCCCTAATTTTCTTGGGATTTATTGAAGGCTTGATTAGAAGAATTGCATATGGATTTCTTAATTACTCTCCTTATGTAATTAAGGATAATTAAGGTGTAATTAGTGATTCTAATCCATGATTATGGTTGATTAAGGTTAGAAACAGTAAGTAAGAGGTTTATGGAATAACTTTGGCACATTTCCCCTAAGCTATTCTCTAAACCCCTTTTTCTCTTAATCTCTAAGGGTTAATTCATTAATTATCCCTTAATTTCTAAAATTCTAAAAGTTTGAGAACTTTAATTAATCTACTGGGTTGATGCTTAGGTGTTTAATACTAAGTTCAATTAAGAAAATCAAACCCAATTCATAAGTATGAAAGGTGTTTTGAAAGTAATTAAACCCTAGCTTAATTAACTTTTAATTATGAGCCAAATTAGGAATTTTCTTATTAGGTGCATTAAAATTTAAATTCCTTGTGAGTTTTTATATGTCATCATTGGCTCATAGTTATTTGGTTAATTTTAAGGTGGTGCATGTAAGGTTAATTAAGTTACTTAATTCATAACCTAATTAATGCATAAAAAATGAATCTAATTATCTAAAAATTAAACAAAATATCAAACACATGTGGGAATGGGTTAGGAATAGCAAACTCATCTCACCTTTTCAAAATTAAATCAAACTCCAAACTAAACAAAAATCACTTTGAATTCACTTTAATTTATTTTAAACTTTCTTATTCTATAAGAATGTCATTAGGATTTAAGTGAAGTGAACTTGTTTACATTCTTTCATTACTTTGAATATTTCCCCAATATGTTAAATTTGCATGTCATGTGATTTCATGCATTCATATTTTTCAAATTCAAATTTAAAAATAAAATTATTTACTTTATGTCAAATTTGCATATATTGGCTAAAGTAAAAAAATATGAATGACTATTATCACTACTAAATCCAAATTATTTTCAAAACATATGAATCAAATACCAAATTTGAAAGTATGCTATTTATATTTTAATTATAAGTTTGCATGTGATAGATTATAAAGGCATGCTTAACATAGGTTTATGGGAGTAAGTAAGATGTAAGGTTCATTTGAAAAGAACCTAACACTTACTATTCATCCCTATCTTATATAAGAAGGTTACCACTTGCATACATAAATTGCATAAAATAAAATGAATCCATTAAATAACTTTTGCATTCTCCTTTTATTTTATTCTTTATACATATATTTGTATTTAAGGAAAGTGGTATATTAGTCTAACCAGTTGAGGCTTTAAGTAGCCCTAAGTAGTTCTTGTATCTTACACCTCTGGTTAACAATAGCGATGTACTCACTTATGCCTTTCTTACTTTCATGTGTGTATGTGAAAATTTGGATAAGGAAAAATCATGCAAATAAAACTTCTAAGTTTCCTTATATGGATTATTTAGCATGCATCATGAAGTGTGTTAAATACTTTCATTTGTATGTATAGATATGCTTAAGGTCCATCCATATGCATGTTATATATGTTGGAAAAGAAATGAAGTGTAATGTGAATTTTGATTCATTTTATTTAATCTTAAAATGCCTTTTTTGAATAGGTTTGTTTAGAGTTTATCTAAACTTAGGATTAACTAAAAGATTTAATCAAAACATTCACCTAAAAAAAACTAAAATGTGAATCTACTTAAATTACTTAGGTTAGGAAGGAAAGATCTCTCTCTTCCCTCTTCATAACTTAGTAATTAATTGTAAGATTCACTTGAACCAAATCAAAATATGAAATAAAATCAACCCAAAATAATTAAACAACTTAAATGAAACCATCCTCTAAGTTGAACCTATTCTTCACACTTAGAAAATTTGAACCTAAAGCCATAGCTAAGCATACCACAAGCCTTCAAAGCACACACATTAGCCTAAGTCACCACTTCTAGCTTTAGGTTAGGTCATGCATGGTTTGATGTTTATTTTATTTGTGATATATGTTTTAGACGATGTTGGGGTGTATGCTCAGAATGAATGGATGTCTTAGTCTAACTATTCTTTCAGGGATTGTGCTTAAGCTATCATAAATAAAATATAAATGCTTTTGCTTGGTGTTTTATACCCCTAAGCATAATCCATAGGTGTGGACTTAGTCACCCATGTGTGGGTGATAAGTCCAATATACATGCTTGGGATTTGGTTATTTTAGCTAACCTTTATTTTATAGTGTTAGTTAGATTTCCACTTTTCCTTTTCATGTAAATTTATGCAATTAGGATTTTGGAATGATTGTTATGGGGATTAGATGAGCATTGGTCATAAGATCCTATCTTATGCACCATGTGAAGCCTTGGAGCATCACCTTCCAACCATCCAAAAGAAGGATCAAAAGAAAAAAGAAGAACCAAAAGAAGAAAGAAAGAAAAAAGAAAAGAAGAATAAAGCTTGAAGACCCCATAACAATGAATTCCTTGCTTAAATTGAATTTAATTCATTTGTAATGGTTGTATAAGGGTAGCTACCCACATTTGATATTTGGTGGTGCCCCACCACAATACCTTTATATTCTTTTATGATTTTTATAAATTGATTGATGATTTGTTTAGCTTTTGCATTAAGTGCATGCTTTTCCTAGTTTCTTCTTGCTTTATGTATGGCGGATGTGGATTAGATCTTTAGGAAAAAATAAATCTTTACCCAACTTAATAACTCAAATTAAAATTAAACAACTCATAACCTCACCTAAAGCTTAGGTTTAAAATCAAGATAAAAGAATTAACTCTTAACTGGATGTAATATCATGCACAAATGCATCTTATTTCACTCTTGATTGAGGGCTTCCACCTTTGAGAAACTTGGCTTGACCTTTGAGAGCCATGGTGGAAACTCACCTCCCTTCTCGCTGATTTTGGCCAATAACCTTATTTCTCATGCATTAGTCATATGAATCCTATTAGCCTGAGTCAAAATAATTGTCCAAAATAAAATAAAATAAAATTTGAATTGCATTAGATTTAGGTCATTTGAAGCATGTCCCTTTACATGATCTAGTCTCTTTAGGGAGTGAGTTTAAGGACTTAGTCTCTTTCTAAATAAATAACAGCCTAGCTATCTTGCATAAGCATAAAGACTTGCCTACATGTATTTAAAATCAGAGGAGTTAGGCCACCCCTGTGCAAGTAAGTCCGTGGTTTTGTCCTCTCTTATGGAGGCAAACCACTACATTTTTACCTTAGATTTAGGTTGTGCTGCCTCAAAGCTCCCTAGATTTAGGTTCGAGGTTGCTTCTCCCTTTGTGCCATAAGTTTAATTTCTCACCTCTTAGTATTTTCTTAATCTTGTGTTAAGGAATCTTAAGTCTAATAAAAAATCAACTCAAACAAACTAAATCAATTTCAAAATGTAAAGCCCAAATAGGATAGTTTGAGATGCTCAGTTTCTAGCATCGGCATCTCCTACTTATCTTCCATTTTGGCTGATAATAACTCCTCTTGATCAATCCCATTTGATCTTCAAAATAAAACCAATCGATTGATAGTTCCTATTGAAATCTTCAAAGACAATGATCATTTACCTTAATCAAGAGTTTTCCTAAGGATCTCATTCCTTAGATGTTAACTATGGGGCTTGCCTCGTAGGAACTTAATGAACCCAAAAAAATAAACCTCGCTTTACTTTTCCATGTAAAGTAGGGAAGAATCTCGTACATATGCACCATCATCCTTAGAGTCCTTATTGAGGTGATTAGTCCATTAAAGGGTAGTGACTTCTCTTTCGAGATAGTACACTATTTGATGACATACTGATCACCCAATAAGTACATCTGGATCTGGCATCCTAAAAAGATGAATTTTATAGTCTCTCTTTCTTTTCTCACCATAGATTTGAAAGACACTCCCATAGAATTTTCTCCACATTTTTCTGTGACTACTGGGATGGTTCCTCTCTCTCATCTTTGGTAAATGATCATTGTCTTTGAGTATCAATAGTGGGTTTGTACTTTGGTATGAATCCAAGACTATCTTTTTTTTCCATTGGCACTTAGCTCATTTCATCCTTAAGTTGAGTTAGCCAACATCTTTTAGGTTTTAGGGCCACATTCCTTGTTGGCCTTAAAACCCCCTTTGGGTTCTCCAATGGGTAAAATGAAAAGATCAAAATAAAAAGAGAAAATATTTTTAAAGACTTCCTCCTTATCATTTTCATGACAAGGAAAGGTTCATCCTAAAATAATAAAGATAAAATAAATCTTCCATAAAGAACTTTGCTTTTCAAAAGCACATTTTCAAAAATGCACTTAATAAAATATTTTCCACAAAATTTTGTCACCCTCATTTAACAATTCTCATAATTGTTACATGTAGGGATTTTCAAAATAAAACTACAACAATTTTCAAAAGCACAAATGAACATCTTCTTTCAATTCACTTTGATGAAGATTTCATTTTCAAAATAAAATGAACAATCATCTTTTCCAAAAATCATAATCATAATCATAAAGTTTTCAAAAGCACACATGAATCTTTCTATTCAATACACTCACATTTATTGAATGGAAAGTTCATTTCCAAACAAAATTAACCTTTTTAAAAAGCACACATGAATATCTTCATTTAATATACTCAAATCTATTAAATGAAGATTTCATTCCTAACAAAAAATAAAATATCTTTTGGGGAATCTCATTTGAACATATCTCTCATATATTTTAAGTTGGAATTTCTTTCTTTAAAAAAATAACAATCACACACAAAACAAAAATTTCATATTTCAAAAATAAGATTGATCTCCATTCTACATACCTAAATTTATTGAATGGAAGTCACATTTTCAAAAATTAAAACTTCAATAATCATATTTCAAAATTTTCAAAATACATTTTTGGAATTTCATTTAGCATACTCAAATTTGTTAAGTGAAGTTTTCAAATATAAAATCAAAAATCAATAATCATATTTCAAAATTTTCAAACATTTTGAACTTCATTTAATACCCAAATTTGTTAAGTGAAGTTTCCAAATCCAAAATCAAAATTTTCAACACATTTGGAACTTCATTTAACATACCCAAATTTGTTAAGTGAAGTCTCCAAATTCAAAATCAACAAAATTTTAAACACATTTTGGAACTTCATTTAACATAATCAAATTTGTTAAGTGAAGTTTCCAAATCCAAATCAAAATCAACAATCATATTTTAAAAAAATTTCAAACACATTTTGAACTTTATACATAATACCAAGTGAAGTTTCCAAATCCAAAAAAAAATCAAAATCATTTCAAAATTAAACATATTTGGAACTTCATTTAACATACCCAAATTTCCTAAGTGAAGTTTCCAAATCCAAAATCAAAAATTTTCAAACACATTTTTGAACTTCATTTAACATACCCAAATTTGTTAAGTGAAGTTTCCAAAGTCAAAAAAAAATTTTCAAACACCTTTGAACTTTTCCTTAGCATACCAAATTTGCTAAGGAGAAGTTTCCATTTTCAAAACCAAAATGAAATCAAAATTTTAACACACATTTGGAATTTCATTTAGCATACTCAAATTTGCTAAGTGAAATTTCCATTTCACAAAACTAAGTGGACTTCTTTTAGCATACCAAATTTGCTAAAGTTGAATCTCCACTTTCAATCACATCAAAACAAATGAAACACTTATGATTCCCTTAGCATATCAAATTTCTAAGGATCCTACCTTTTTCAAAAAATCAAAACATTCCAAACAAAATGAAACCCTTAGGATTTTCTTAGCATACCTAAATTTATTAAGAATCTTATTTCCAAAAAACCAAACAAAACACACTTGGATTTTTCACTTAGCATACTTAAATTTGCTAAGTGAGAATTTCAAAATTTTTCAAAATCAAAACAAAATTCAAAAAGAAATAATCTTTCAAACACTTCACTTAGCATACCCAAATTTTTGCTAAGTGAAAATTCCAAATCAATCAAACAAAAAAAAAATCAATTTGACCCTTACTTTAACATACTCAAATTTGTTAAGGAAAGGGTCCTCAAATCAAAAAAATTCAAATTCAAGACAAACATGAACCTATGGAAGCATCCTTATCAAAAATTTTGAATCCATATTTCAACATACCTAAATTTGTTGAAGTTGATTCATATTCAAATTCCTCTTCAATCAATCTTCTCAAATCCATTTGAACCCCACTTAACACTTCCAAGTTGTTGGATGTGGGTTCAAATTTTCAAATTCAAAAGTAAAAAAAATCTATGGAGATAGAAATCTGATACAAGTTCATTTCTCATTGATCTTTATAGTTCAACTACAGAAGTTTAGTCTACTACGCTTTGAAAATGGATTCTAAAAATTTGTCTTACCTTCCCCATGGTATGGATCTAGCTTTAGATCGCCGATTTTCATCCGGACCATACCCACTGATTCACTTTGGTCGGATTTGAGGAGCCAGATCACTTGTGAGGCATTCACCATACGTAGACAAGGTGACCGCGTAAGTCGGCCATCGATCTTTACCTCGATTGATGTCTCACCGAAGAGGAAAGTGCGTATAGACTTAATTGTTATAGTGCCAGGTCGCACAGCTCTGTGCGCTCCCTGAGTTGCTCATGTTGCCAGGGCTAAGACCTACCATCTACTCAAGGGTAAGGCTCCCTGTCTCGGCTTGCCTCCCCTACATTTGAGTATGGGTCTAGCTCACTCCTCCCATCCCACCCTGCAGTAGAACAAGAACCACATGATCAAGTGACACACCTGATAGGAGCTGAGAAGTGATCAGCCATGGATGAGTCTCCCATTATCACTTCACCACTGGTTACAAAACTAGTTCCCTCTCTAGATATGAGAGGATGTTGAGGATCCATTCATCACCTCCTCCAGTGGTCAGAATTTCTAGAGTGAGGTCGCCTCCGATCTACCCAGTAGGCGAGCAATGGATGCTCGAGAGTCGCAGTTTGATCTTTGATCTATTATCCCATAGCAGTGGGAGCATTCAGTGAGAGGCCCATGAGGCCCATACATCACATTTACGCAGGGAGATGAGGTTCAACCGGCCGCTTTACTTGATTGATTTTCCACGCCACCGACCGACCATACGATAATATCTTCTCCTGGGACTAGCCACCACAAGGGGCTCCTGCATAGAGAGTTGGTGTCTCCACCCACCACTCTACCCCTCCTCCATCACCGCAGTTACAAAGATCATTCCATCTAAGGCCATGAAGGCCCATCTGGGAAAAGCACTCATTGGTGATTTGGATACCAAGGGATCCTACCCCCTACACCACCATGTGGTAGGGGAGCTCTCCCGCCGACCTTCGCCTAGTGGTGGTGCGGAAGGAGTGGCAAACAAGCATCGGTCCCTTCACCAACTCCACCCATACAATGGATGGAGATGGTGAGATTACAAATATTAGATGATGTTACCAAGTGTGAGAACATCCTAGGATTGTACCCCTCAGCCAAAAGAGTCGTGAGTGTCATTCATCTAGGAGTACACCCACACAGATTGACTCTCCAATGTGAGAGGTCCGGCCTCTCGCACTAAGGATCACTCACCCAATTATTTGTACCTGAGATGGATCATTCTTAGATGAGATAGTTGCACATTATTTCAAAAGAAGGAGATCTGGGTAAATTGGTCAATGAAGAGAAAGTCGCCTTGATCCCAATGAAGATGACTTGATGGGGGATTCAGCTAGAGTATGCATGGTCGACACTAGAGGATCTCTTCTTAGGAATAATAAGCCATGGAAGGTGATGAGGTTGATCAAGAAGACATCCAATAGCCAACACCTTGACATCAGAGGAAAAGATGAGCAGATTGATAGGATGGCACAATAGTTACTGGACTTCAAGAATGTCAAGCAGCTCGTAAAAGTTCTTTAATTGACATTGAGTTAGTGCATGTCTTGGACCCCAAGACTCTACCTCCCATTGAGCAAGGTAGCACTAGCATGTATAGAAGGTAGTGGAAAGTACCTCCATACAAGAAAAGATATAATCCATGGTTGAGCAAGTGAAGGAAGCTTTGGCTCAAGCTGGAGGATCATGGTTCCAAAGGGTAGACCCTACCTGAGGAATTTGATGTTATCCAATATCCCAAGGGATGCCTCCTTCCTTTAAAAGCTTTGATGGTAGAAACCCAAGGCAACACATAGCACTTTCAATTATTATATGGTGGCCGATGTTTTACTTTTTCACTTTTGTTATTAACCTAGGTATTGCTTTTATTTTGGCTACTCAACAATGGTTTAGTAAAGACATTTGTTGAGTTAGAGAAACTCTTCATCAAGAGGTTTGTTGGAACTCAGAGAAGGGTATAGGTGATCTCAGTAATACAAGCACTGTGAGTCACTTGTTGATTATATTCTCGATGGCATAACCTGAGTATGAAGTGTAAACCGTAGCTGTCTGAACAACATGCCATTGAGATTCTCTTGAAGAATATCCATGGCCCGTCGCCTTCATGCTTAAGGGCTTCACTATCAAGATATTTGAGAAGCTAATCAACAAGACGACTAGTCTACAATAAGAGGTCAAATAGTTGCCTTTTCAAGATCAGTTGCCAAGCAGAAGTCCCAAAAAGTCTATGAAAAGAAACACGGAGCAGTAGTAGTGGTTGATTAGGAGAAGTAGCTAGCTAGAGATCAATTTGAGAGACCATGACCTCAGCAGCCTCCACCTCCTTTGCCATCATTGAGGCAACCTTACCGACCTCCACTGCAGCCTCCACCAACACAAATATCGCTACCAACGAAGGGATGCATATCCACAGTAGCTATGGTCCACCTACTTTTAGATAAGTTAAACAAACCTTATTCTTTAAGGAGGTAATCGGAAAATCTTTAAGAATCTCTTAAAGAAACGAAATTATCGAGCCTAGAGAGGAGAGGAAGTAGCAAAAGTCATGATCCAAACTTTTGCCCTTACCACCGTATGCTAGGCCATATTTTGGAGGATTGCTTCACATTCAAGGATAGGCTTGAACACAGTTTCAAGATCGGTGCTGTAGTTATCCCAAAGGAATACCTTATGGAACAACCTTCCAGTTCCATTAGGGTAATCCTTGGGGATACATGTGATCCCAAAACCAAAGAAGGTTGGGACATTTCCTAAAACCTCTAAGAAAATAATTCAAGATCAAGAAGCTTTCCTGTTGAGTTCAAACCTCCAACACCAAGGAAGGTTTGCAAGTTTCTAGTGCTAATTCTAAGAAAGGGGGAGCTTAGTAGCAAAGATGTGTCACCGGATAGCCCTTTAGCTCCCATTAATCGACCAAACCTTGTTCTTCTTCACGCTGACTTCCATTTCAGCTTCTATTTCTTCTACTAGTAGAACTCTTGTATCAACGAATAAGGGCATCAAATCCCTTACTCCACTCACTTTACTTGACTTCTACTTTGTACCTCCAAATAATTTGAAGAAATTAAAAAATAAAGCTAGTTTGCATTACATCTATGTCACTTCTGATGGGTTATCTTCTTCTATTCCTAACGATAACTCTCCATGTCTAAATAACTATAACAATTCTAATCTTCCTCTTTTTGATTCAGAGTTGGACTTTTCAACTCTGAATACTATGAGTTCACCTCTCGAGATAGACTTGGAATCATCTGATTTTGAGGTTCCCATAGGAGAAGCTGTAGGTGAGCCTGAAGTGCAAGTAGAACCTTCCACCACCTTGCTTCAAAAGATCATCAAAGTCAACTACAGTAATGGCAAGGTTCTACCTCCTAGGATAGCACCTCAAGATAGGGGAAACAAGTCATTGGTATTGAAGATCGAAGCCCTTCCAGATGCTCCACCCTTGGATATGCTTGTGGAAGACCAAGGTGGACTACAACTTTCTTTCTCATCTAAGAAAGTTATCATCTAAGCTAAGCATATAGATGCCCTTGTCTTATCCAAAGAGATGAGGGAATCACTAATCAAGGCCTCCTTGATCTGAAATATGCTTAGCTCACCACCTATAGGTGAGGAAGCACATTATGCAAAAGAAGCCAAGGGATCACCTTCATAGATGAAGACCTTCCTAGGGACTTGGAGCACAACCGTCTATACATCAGTCAACATGGACAGTTTGACTCAGTGGTTCTCATGGATTCAGGTGCATCAGTGAATATTATGAGTCTAAAGACCCTTGAATATTTGAATATTGACATATCTACACTCCAAGGAGATAGGATGATGTTGAGAGGATTTAATGATCAATGTGAGTAGGCTTTAGGTTCTATGGATAGGTGAGGAAAAGTTCTACATCATTGATTTGAATACTTCATTCACTACTTTTCTTGTTAGGCCTTGGATACATTAGAATAAGATTGTTCCATCCTTCCTTGATCAGTGTATCAAGTTCAGAAAAGATGAAATTGAGTATCGTATCAATGAGGATGAAAAGCCATTTTTAGTTAGAGAGGTTGAGATTTATGAGGATGCAAAACTATCTTCTTTAAAACACCCTTTCTCGTGAACTTGAACAAAATTCAAATGCAAAACCAAAAGAAAAAGAAAATGAAGCAAAAGAAAACATAAAAGAAAATGAAAAGAAAAATAAAAGTCTAAGTGAGCAAGAAAGGGGAACTAAAGAAGAAGTAGATCAGCATATTACATTCCACCCACAGTTTATTTCATCATATGGATATGTGGGTAGGATGGTTCAACCTCCTAGAGGCAGAGAGGCGTTCTAGAGGTGGGAGGTTGGCTCACCAATAGGTCGTGTTAGTTCATAGTACCCTACTATTCACATAGACTTGGAATCCACTTGGAGGATAATTCTAATGTTATTAGTATACCAGCCAACCCCTCTCAGCAGGTTCCATTGGAGGTGACTTTTGATCGTGAGATGAAGACCCTCCAAGCAAAGTAAAGTATTGAATCTTTATGTGTGAAACTATTAGGTTGGAACCTTAGCTCTTACCTCACTTACATCTCGAAAGTTGAAGGTTTATAGTTAAGAAGTCCCTAAGTCTTACATGACATGAAGAAGAGAAGTTCTTTTGGGATCATCATCCTCAAGTTGTTGATGTAGAACTTGAGGAAGATACTTTTAAAGAATTAATGGAATTACCTTTTGACTTTTACTACCTTGTGTTCAAAATCTTATATAGAAAGGTTTAGTTCCTCACACATGGTCAAGCATAGGTTAGAGTAATACTTTGAAAAGCTATGGAAATACAAAGGGAAGCATCAAGAGCAAAGAGCGATGATGGTGGTCGATGAAAGATTATTGCCTGGTTACCAACATTTGAATTGAAGTTCTTCTCACACATCCCCAACTCTTATGAGAATGTGTGTTTAGAAACTTCGATGATGGATGATCTCTAAGAGGCACCAAAGAATTTGAAGAGGAGATTCATTCAACAAGCTTAAAAGAAATCAACCTGGACAAGAAGAAAATCCTCACACATGCATTCATTATGAATGAAGAAGAAACCAATGACTTAGTAGGCTTGAGAGTTTAAAGACTGCTTTATGAGTTATGAAGAAATGCCTGATTATCTCCGACGTATCCACAAGCTAGCAATAGACCTAACCTATTAAGCAAGCTCCTAGATGCGAGATTAGAAATTGAAGGTCATTTCTAAAGTCAAGAAATGATCGATGTTAGTTTTAGGGAAGAAAAATATCCTACGGTTAGCTAGTGTCATCCAAGAAGAAGAATGGCCAAATTCATTTGTCGATTTTAGGGACTTAAATAAGGCATGTCCTGGATGAGTTTCCTTCCTATACCAGAATTAATGGTGGACATTGCCTCATCTCATGTAGTATTCTCTTTCATGGATGGATCATCTATAACCAAATCAAGATGTCTCAAGATGAAAGAAACACCGCTTTTGAACCTCGAGAATCTTCTATTATTCATGCCTCTGCCTTAAAATGCCGGCTACATACCAATGGCCATGACTCGATCTTCAATGAACTCATCCATCATTAGGTTGAGTGCTATGATTGATGATCTAGTAGTCAAGAGCGAGAAAAGGAAGACCACCTCTTTGACTTGAGAGTAGTTTTGAAGCATTAAGATAATATAACCATAAAATGAATCCAAGTGTGCATTGAGTCATTTAAGGAAATTCCTTGGGTTTGTTGCTCACATCGGGAATAGAAATAGATCAAAAGATTAAAGCTATCTTAGAAATGCCACCTCTAAGAGTTTAACTCAACTAGATCCTTTCAAGGATGGATGATCTAAGATGCTTTATCTCAAACCCATCGGGAGATGCATTCTCACTTTGTCAAAAGGATGCCAAGTTCAAGTGGGATGATAAGTGTTAGCATGCTTTCGAAGATATTAAAGAGTACTTGGTGAAGCCACCAGTTCTAGTAGCCCCTATCCCAGGCAGGCCACTCATCCTCTACACTATTGCATTGGACGACTCTCTCGGTGCTCTGTTAGACCAAGCCATGACAAAGGGAAGGATATCACACTCTACTACCTCAGTCGTCGTTTGATCCCTGCTAAAGCAAATTATCCACCTATTAAGAAACATTTCCTAGCTTTGATCTTTGCATCTCAAAAGCTATGACATTATATGCTTTCTCATAAGGTGAACTTGCTTTCTCGAATCAATCCACTGCAGTATCTCATGGCACGGCTAATGCTTTCATGTTTTGGCTCATTGGTCCATGATACTCTAGTTTGATATCACATTTATTCCCTCATGTAAAAGGTACACTAGTATTTCTTAGCACACCCACTTCCCGATTCTCTCTCTTAGTGATGATCTCCATGAACAAATCATGAACTTAGGGGAGGCCAGTAACCGCTGATGGGAGATGTATTTTGATGGTGTTGCTTCTTTTCTTAAAGGTGAAGCACCATGATCTATTCTCCCAGGAAAGGCAGGGGTCGGAGTAGTTCTTCTAACTCTAAACTGTGATGTGATGAGATTCTCATACTATCTATCCAACTCTTATACAAACAATGAAGTTGAGTATCAGGCTTTGATTGTCGATCTGACTTAGCCATCACTATCAGTGTCAAGAGAATTAACATTTTTAGGGATTCTCAATCATCATCAACCGATATTCGTCCCAGGTTCTCAAACCCAAGTCATTACTATGAGTATACCATGAAGTTGTATTCTCAAAGTCACCATCTACAAGGTTCCCAAGTAGAGAAGCAGAGTGATGCCTTGGCAAACTTATTAAAGAATTGGCATGGAAGATGAGTCCATTTCAATAAGGGTCCAAAATAGACAAGTCTCTCTTATTGATTGAACTCATAGAGACTTTCTCTTGAAGGGAGAGTTGTCATTGCCAAAATGGACAAGGAGCTAGATTGGAGGCAACCATTCATAGATTACTTGAACACCGCAAACTACCTCAAGAAATCACATCAGTGAAATAGAGAGCTCTCTCTTATGCTCTTGTTGATGGCACCCTGTACCGTCGGTCCTTTGACCAAATGTGGTTATGTTATTTAGAAAAACATGAAGCCCATGGCATTGTAACTGAGGTACACTCAGGTCTATGTGGAGCTCATCAATCTGGTCCGAAGATGAAGATGAAGATCAAAAGACTGGATACTACCGATGATCACTGAAATTGCAGATGTAGCTAGAGATGCCATCGGTACACGGTGTGGTCCTCCACCAACCACCCAACATTCTACACCTACATTGGCTTCATGGCCATTTGAGTGTTGGGGTACGACAGGTCGATCGATCCTCCTTCTTCCAAGGGCATCGATTCATCTTACCACCTACTTTCTTTTCCAAGTGAAGCCATCCCATTTAGAGAGTTCACATCTCACCATATGCTTTAGTTTTTAGAACCATATATTATAGGGTGCCTCGATGAATTATATCGATAATGGTACGCATTCAAAAGCATGAAGATCAGCTTCACTAAGAGACAAGATATAGATTGGAGATACTCCACCATCTACTACCCAGAGCTAATGGTTTAGCAGAAGAATTCAATCTCATCTAGATACTGAAGAAGACTCTTGATGACAACAAATGATAGTGGAACGAGTGGTTGGTTTAGCCTTCCTACACCACACCAAACTCCCTCACCCTATTTTTTCTTAGTGTATGGGTCTGAAGTTGTTCTTCCTTTAGAAGTTCAACTCACATCACTAAGGATAACATTGGGTAACAAGATCACTACCAAGAAGAATGCAACGTTGCGGTTAGAAGAGCTCGAAGGTTTGAAGAAAAATTGCCTACGGGCATGCTATAACCTCGAGTTGTACAAGGCCAAAATAATTCAAGCTCACAACAAGCTGGTCCACCCTAGGTCTTTTTGAGTAGGAGAACTTGTGTTAGTCCTAAGGAGACCAATTATTGCCCATCAAAAGATGGGAGGCAAGTTTGAACCCACTTGGGAAGGCCCCTATGTCATAGAGAAGGCCTACCAAGGAGGATCTTATCAGCTTATTGATTGTAAAGGGGAACACCGATGCTTCCAATTAATGGGCTCTATCTAAAGAAATATTACCCATGAAACAAATCATGTTTGAAAATAATCATTAATAAAAAGAACAAAAATTTGATTCCATTCATCAAATCTTCTCTTCTTTTGAAGTGTTGTTTGCTTATCTTGCGAATCCACCATGACGTGTCTAAGGTAGGTGTAAGAGTCCCCCAACAGCATTCTATACGTCTTTCAAAGTACAAACATAATCTCTCGATGCTATTAGAATAGGTGTGAGAGAACCCGAGAGGCATCCTGTTTTGATTAGCACAACTAAGTTAGGTGTGAGAGAACCCAAGTGACATCCTTTCTTAGTGGGAATCTTTTTTTCCATCTGTGGCATCATTTCATCAAACCCCTAGTGTGTTTAAGGTAGGTATAAGAGTCCCCTAGAGGCATCCTATTTTCTTTTCACACATGTACAATAATAAACACAAATATTTTGCCTTGAGCTACTTTGATGTCGGAGCAAGCCCCCTATGGCACTCACTCATTAGCTTCTCTAGGTCAGGTCTACATGCTACCTTGCTAGTATGTCACCCCAGTAGTTACTTATTTGTAAGATGTGAGTCCCCAAGCTTTCTTTCTAATTTAACCATTGCAAACCAATGAGCGCCTTGTTAGTATGGTAGACTTCACTACTCAGCTAGTAAGTTACATCATGTTGACTTTGTTTAAGAAGATGTGAGTCCTAGTGCTTTCTTCTTGAACTAACCATCATAATCTAACTAGGTCGAGTATACTTGAGGTTTAGGATAAGTCCCCCATAGGCTCCTTTCCTCTTGACTACATTTAAGTCGATATAAGTCCCCCAGTGGCATTCACTCAATAGTTGCCCTAGGTCGGATAACACTTGTTGAGATGAAGAAAGACTATCCCAGCAATCAATTCTGCTATAGGAAGATGTAAGTCCCTGAGCTTTCTTCCTAGACTGATTGTTACAAATCACGGGTACCTTAGGTTGGTTGATGTTCACTATGCTGACAGTGACTCACCCGGTGAGTACACCACTTTTAGTAGATATAAGTCTCAGTGTTTTCTCCTTGAGCTGGACATTGAATACCTATTGGATAGATGACTAGCCATGTCATTTTCTCCAGGGTGTTAGATTAAGCCCTTATCCCATCCCCTGTGGGCACTCTATTTGGATCAAGTCCTTTGTTCCCCATTTAGACACAGTTACCTTTGGATTAGATAGTCCCCCCTTTCCTAGTAGCACCACCCTTTGGTTATCCATGGATGTAGATTTTCCTTGGTTAGTAAACCAGATGGTCTAGGCGATATAAGCTCCTTCTCATTTGATCCCTCACAAACTAAAAGGTTCCATGATAAAACAAAATAAACTAAAAACAAATAAAAAATTAATTTGGATTAGAATTCAAGCCCCAATAAGCATCCTATCTTTCAAGTGTAAACTCCTATAGGAATTACACTACCGAGTTGAGATAAATCCTGGTTGGTACTCACTCTATAGTTGCCCTTAGGTCAGGTTCAATCTATTTTGCCACAAGCAAGTTACCTCGAAAGTTATTCCAATTTGGAATATGTAAGACTATGACGCATTCTTTCTAGCATGATTATCGTAAATCGATGGGTAGCCCAAGGTCGAGTCTGATTTGTTGCCTAAAGAAACCGATCACCCCACTGATCTTTTCTAGAGGAAGATGTGAGTCCCTAAGCTTTCTTCCCTTCAATTGATCATTGTAAACCGAAAGACACTCCTTTGGTCGGATAGCTCTCCCATCGGCTGGGAAGCTACTCCCTTTAGTTTAGTAAATCTGAGTTAGGTATAGGCTTCTATAAGCTCCTTCTCAGTGGGATCCATCGCTAACCAATGGAATCTATAAACAAATTAAAAAATGAAATTAATCTTTGACTATCTTTGAGCTGATTTAAGTCCCCTAGTGGCATTCACTCAATAGTCAGCCTTAGGTTGGGTTTGATTTATTGCCTAAAGCAACCAATCACCATAGTGGTTCCTTGTTATGGAAGATGTGAGTCCCCACTCTTTCTTCCTAACTTGACCATTGTATACCAAAAGGCATTTTCCTTTGGTCGGATAGTCCTACCTTCATGGTTGGTAGACTACTCCCTTTGAATTGATAAATTTGAGTTAGGCCCAGGCTACCATGGCCCCTACTCAGTGCAGTTCATTGTAAACCTATGGGGTCCATCATAATCAACACAAAATAAACAAATTTAAAAAATGAAATCAATTTTGACTATTTTTGAGCTGATCTAAGTCCCTCAGCGACATTCACTCAATAGTCAGCCATAGGTTAATATATTATCTTGCCAATAGATTACCCCAACAACTGGTTCTTACTTAGAGGATGTAAGTTTACTATGCTTTCTTCCTAGTACAGCTGTTGTATACCAAAAGGAATCCCTTTGGTTGGCTAGTCCTACTATGTGCTTAGTAGACTACCCATTTGGATTGGTAAATATGAGTTAGGTCTTAGCCTCCATGACTCCTAGTCAGTACAACCCATCGTAAACCAACAGGGTTTATCTCAAAAATCTAAACCAAAAAAATTGAAACAAATTTAACCCTCTTCCCCCAATGGAACAAATCAAATCTTTTTCTCCTTAGTGAGATATCAATAAAATCAAACCTTTCATCCCCTCGTGGATGACTTGAACCTGCTTCCCCAGTGGAAGGTTCACACTCTATCTCTTAGTGGATTTCTTCCCTCTCTATTATGTCTTGGACATAAGTAGAGCCACATTGCACTAGGCTATAGATTCTTTCTTTTACTTAAGGTTAAGAATAGATTATTTTTGTTGGTACTTGTGATCCTTTGGTGTTGTTGATCATTTTGGTCAACACCAATACGTGCGGTGTTCCTTGTCACCACACACCTTATTGGTACCTTTGACCTCATTGACCTCATTTTTAGAATGAGCTCTCAATCCCTCCATCTTAGACATAGGACTCCTCTTAGACTTTAAGAGTTCCTTAGTCCTAAGACATATCTAGTGATTAGGTGGACACTCAAACCTATTCCTAGAGACTTAGAAGAGTTAGCCATAGGAATAGGTCATGCCTTAGGGGTATTAAGAAAACTTGCCTACCCTTAGCTTAATCCTTTCCTCACTTCCCTTCCTTCAAGTCAAACTCCAAATCAATCTTAATTGATTTTCTCCAAACTCCAATCAACTCCATATGATTGAAACCCATGATCAAAATCCATCAAAATTCTTAACTCCAAATTTCGCTTAAGTCCTTAAGCCTCCCTTAAGTACTTAACAAAAATCTTAATCTAAACCAATCAAATCTTTGAGATCTTCGCATGATTCATTTATATTTTTATTTATATTTTCATTTATATTCACATATATAAATGAAATATAAATTCAAACTCATCAAACTAAACTCAAAATTCCAAATCAATTCATGAAATTTTCTTAAGTCCCTTTAATTTTCTATTAAAGGATTTATCCAAAACCTTAATCAAATTAACTCAAACTCATGGGATCTTCTCAAAACTCATTTGTATTCTCATTTATATTCACATATATAAATGAAATATAAATATAAACTAGTCAAATCAAATCATCAAATTAAATTCCAAATCTAAAATCTTTCTCAAGTCATTAATTCTCCATTAATGGACTTAGCCTAAATCATCATCAAATCAATTCAAATTCAAAAGATTTTCTCATAATTCATTTATATCCTCATTTATATTCACATATATAAATGAAATATAAATTCAAATCAATCAAACCAAATTCAACAATTCAAACTCTAAACTCCAAAAGTTTCCTAAGTCCCTTAAATACTTCTTAATGGACTTAGCCCAAATCATGATTAGACCACTTCAAATCATTAAAATTTTCTCATGATCCATTTATATTCTCATTTATATTCATATATATAAATGAAACATAAAGTCAAACAATCAAAACCAATTCCAAAAATCAAACTCAAATCCACTCAAAATCCAATCTAAGCCTTTCAAGTCAAAATCTTGAACCTAGCCAAATCAACTTCAAATCAAGCCAAACTCTTGATTTTCTCAATGATTCAATCAATCATGAGAACTCATATATAAATCCAAACTTCAATCAAATGATCAAAACCTATTTCAAAAATCAAAGCCAAAACCCTTTCATATTCTTCCTTTGAATATGAAATTGTCAACTTGATCTAGACCCATTTGACTTCAAACCACTTGTAAATGGATTTATATTTCAATCATGAGTCCATATACAAAATCAACCAACTTCAAATCAAGCTTTGACCAAGCCATTTGACCTACTTAGGCTCACTTGACCCAAAGTGACCTAAAGTACTTTTTGAGCCAAATTCTAATCCTAACCAAATTGGATTGAACCAAACTCATATTTGTCTCTCATCATGATCAACAATCATCATGGGATGATCAATCAATCAAATTCGATCAAACTAAGTCAAACCTAAGGGTTGACCAAGTCAACACTTAACCCAAAATGAAATCTAATATAGCCAAATTCCATCATAGGCCAAATTGATTGAAACCATTGATCTAAGTTCACTCATGAACTATGTTTGAACTTGACCAAGCAAACATTTGAGCCTAACCTAGCCCAATTGGCCACTTGACCCAAGTTGACCCATTTTAACTTAAAGGGTCAAAATGTGTCAAAACTTGATCTAAGCCAAATTGATTGAAACCAATGGGTCAAGTCCATTCCAAATCACTTGTGGAACTTGACCAAAGCCTCAATTGGCCAACTAGACCTAACCTAGCCTAATTGACCTCAAACCCAACATGACCAAAAGGGGTCATGTTGAGCCAAATTTGAACATAACCAAAATTGATTGGAAACAAATATACCAATCCACTCCATATGACTAACCTAACCTAAACCTACCTTGACCTACCCTAAATAGGTCAAATGGGTCAAATAGGTCAACTTGACTCATTTGACCTAAATGAAGTCATATGAGCCAAATTCAAAACTATACCAAATTGAATCAAACCAAAGCCACCAAAATATTTCAAATGGTCATATGAACTTGACCAAACCCTTGGTTTGACCCAATTTGACCAATTGGTCAACTTAAGCCAAGTTGACCCATTTTGACCTAAATGGGTCAACATGAGCCAAACCCTATCAATGAATTCCAAACCTCATGAAACTTGGCCAAACCTAGTTTCTCCTGATACTCAACATATCCAAAGTAAAAAATTAGCAAAATGACCATCCTACCCCTAGGCCATAGAACAAATTTTGGACTAATATATGGGTAATTTGGTCATACCCTCTTTATATCCACTTGAGGCTATCCTATTAGCTCAAGGGGACCTAGTGTGGAGTAGTGCACCCAACCTAATGGGTTTGGGTCAGCCCAATTGGTCCCTAGACCAAACCCAACCCCATGGGTCAAAATTGCAAATTCAAACTCCCTCTCCCACTCAAATTAAAGCACATCAGAGGTTGACAATCCACTCCTTGGCTCAAAACAACCATGTGCACACTCCTAACTGATCAAGCAGCCCTCCCATTATGATCAATTTGATCAAAATGGCACACAAGGTTGCGACCATCCGATCCTTCAAGGAGGAGATATACTCCCCCTAATTCAGTTTGAATTCAACATCCACACATTCGATTAGGTGGAGAGTGTGAGAGTGATCCTCTCCTAGAGTTTGCCATTTTCCCATTTCTCAATTTTTGAGCTGAAAACAGGAGAGCTCAATCCATTCTTGAATTTCCTCTTCACTCAATTTCCACCCAATTGCTCTTGCATACCATCAAGGAGCTAAGTCGAGTGCACCCAAGCTTCCTTTGGAGTTCCCACAGTAAGAAAGATTTGAATTGGATCAAGGCCGCAAGCTAGCTAAGGAGGAGTTAATCCATACACCAATCCACTCAACCTCAAGTGCTCATACTCTCAACACAACTTCATCTCAAGCAGACGAAGCTTCTCCAAGGGACTCGAGCATCGATGATCACCTCCAGCGAGGTATGGAATTTTTTGACCATTAAACTCAATGTGGTGTGGAGCTTTGTGATAGAAATTTTAATCTCATACCATTGATTTGCCTTAGCTTTCTTTAGATATGGGTTGAATTTGATTTGAATCTGAGTTAGATCGAGCTTGGATCTTCTCCTTGATCATGGACAATCTCTATTGATCAAGGGGAAGAACTTGGGAGATCTCAGCCGTCCATCCATGCATTTTGGATGGACGGATGAGATAATTCCCCACGTTTAGATATTATTTATTTTAAAATGCGGAGATCATCCATCTTTGATCTGATCAAAGCTGTGTTCCGCCAACCATCATTTGGGATTTGGTAACTTAAGTAAGCCCCACACGGCATGATGCGTGTAAAGCACGCTGACTGCTGCCGCCACGCGTCACGCCGTGAGCTAGGGGATTAGTTAAATTATTTTAATTAATCTTAATTAACTTAGGATTTCTAAAATTCATAACTCTCTCTAAAAAATTCAAAAAATTATGAAATAAAATTCTATGGAAAGATAATTCAACTTAGAATATTTTAAAATTAATTTCAATAGATTTTATATTATATTTTTCTCTAAATTTTGGTTTGTTGGAAACTTCATTTTGCTAATTTCTTTTTAATCCCAAACTTCTTAGGTATATCTTAGGAGATGACTTCTACCTGCCCTAATTTTCTTGGGATTTATTGAAGGCTTGACTAGAAGAATTGCATATAGATTTCTTAATTACCCTCCCTATATAATTAAGAATAATTAAGGTGTAATTAGTGATTTTAATTCATAATTAGGATTGATTAAGGTGAGATCCAATAAGTAGGAGATTTATAGAATAATTTTAGGCTATTTCCCCTAAGCTATTCCCTAAATCCCCTTTTTCTCTTATTAATCTCTTCTTAATTAAGGGTTAATTCATTAATTATCCCCTTAATTAATTTCTAAAAATTCTAAAAAGTTCTAGAACTTAATTAATATACTTTGGGTAGATGCTTAGGTGTTTAATAACCTAAGTTTAATTAAGAAAATCAAAATCCAATTCATAAGTATGAAAGGGTGTTTTGAAATTACTTAAGCTAAACCACTTAGCTTAATTAACTTTTAATTTTGAGCCAAATTGGATTAGGCCTTTTTATTATTAGGTGCATTGCAAATTTAAATTCCTTGTGAGTTTTTATGTCATCTCATTGGCTCATAATTATTTGGTTAATTATTCTAAGGTTGTGTAGGTAAGGGTTAATTAAGTTACTTAATTCATACCTTAACCTAATTAATGCATAAAAATAGATCTAATTATCTAAAAAATTAAACAAAAATATCAAACACATGAGGGAAGGGTTAGGAACAGCAAACTCATCCCACCTTTTCAAAATTAAATCAAACTCCAAACTAAACAAAATCACTTTGATTTATTTTAAACTTTCTTTATTCTATAAGAATGCCTTTAGAATTTAAGTAAAGTGAACTTATTTACATGCTTTCATTACTTTGAGTCTTTCCCCAATATGTTAAATTTGTATGTCATGTAGTTTCATGCATTCATATTTTTCAAATTTAAATATAAAAATAAAATTATTTACTTTATGTCAAATTTGCATGTGTTGGCTAAAGTAGAAATATGAATGACTATTATCACTACTAAATTCAAATTATTTTCAAAACATATAAATCAAATACCAAATCTGAAAGTATGTTATTTATATTTTAATTATAAGTTTGCATGTGATAGATTATAAAGGCATGCTTAGCATAGGTTTCCTTTCTCTTTTATGTTAGCATAGTTTTGAATGGGAGTTAGTAAGATATAATGTTCATTTGAAAAGAACCTAACACTTACTTAATTCCATACCTTATTCATCCCTATGCTATCACATAAGGAGGGTTACCTATACTTGCATACATAAATTGCATAAAATAAAATGAATCCATTAAACAACTTTTGCATTCTCCTTTTCTATTTCATTTCTTTTATACATATTTTTGTATTTAAGGAAAGTGGTATATTAGTCTAGACAACCCCAAGATTGTGAGGCTTTAAGTAGCCCTAAGTAGGCCTTATACTTTACACCTCTGGATAACAATGGCGCTGTACTCACTTATGCCTTTCTCACTTTCATGTGTTTATGTGAAAATTTGGATAAGGAAAACCCTTTCTACTTATGAAAAAATCATGCATATTAAACTTCTAAATTTCCTTAAATGGATTACTTAGCATTCATCATGATGTGTGTTAAATACTCTCATTTGTATGTATAGATATGCTTAGAGTCCATACATATGCATGTCATATATGTTGGGAAAGAAATGAAGTAATGTGTGTCATGTAAATTTTGATTCATTTTATTTAATCTTAAAATGCCTTTATTTTTGAATAGGTTTATTTAGAGTTTTTGTAAATTTATAATTTAATAAAATATATAATCAAAATAGTTACCTAAATAAAACTAAAATATGAATCTACTTTAGAAATTACTTAGGTTAGGGAAGGAAAGAGAAGTCTCTTTCTCTTTCCCTTTCTTCATAACTTAATAATTAATTGTAGGATTCACTTGAACATAATCAAAACATAAAATAAAATTAACCCAAAATAATTAAATAACTTAAATGAAACCCTCCTCTAAGTTGATCATGTTCTTTACACCTAGAAAATTTGAACATAAAGCTATAGTTAAGCATACCACACAAGCACATACATTAGTAAGTCACCACTTCTAGCTTTAGGTTAGGTCGGTGCATGGTTTGATATTTGTTTTATTTTATGATATATGCTTTAGACTGGATGTTAGGGTGTATGCTCTTAAAATGAATGGTAGGATGTTCTTAGTTTAACTATTCTTTTCTACAGGGGATTGTGCTTAAGGGGTACTATTATAAATAAAAATATAAATGCTTTTGCTTCCAAGTGCTTTATACCCCTAAGCATAATCCAATTGGCCAGGTGGACTTAGTCACTCATGTGTGGGGTGATAAGTCCAATATACATGCTTGGGATTTGTGTGATTTATTTTAGCTAACCTTTATTTTGCAGGTGTTAGTTAGATTTTTACTTTTTATTTTCAAGTAAGTTTGTTTTAGCTAACCTTTTGGAATGATTGTTATGGGGATTAAGATGAGCATTGATCATAAGATCCTATCTTATGTAACATGTGAAGCCATGAAGCATCTACCATCCAACCATCCAAAAGAAGGAATCAAAGAAGAAAGAAGGAACCCAAAGAAGAAAGAAGAAAGAAGAAAAGAAAGGAGAAAAGAAGAAGAAAGAAGAAATAAAATATGAAGACCCCCATAACAATGAATTTCTTTGCTTATTGTAATTTATTTAATTTGTAATCTAGGTTGTATAAGGGTAGAGCTTGGCTACCCACATTTGATATTTTTGAGTTTGTGTGGTGGTGCCCGACCACAACGGCCTTTTATTCTTTTTGCGATTAACTTTATAAATTGATTGATGATTTATTTAGTTTTTACATTAAGTGGCATGCTTTTCTTAGTTTCTTTCTTACTTTATGTATGACATGGATGTGGATTAGGCTTTTTAGGAAAAAATAAATCTTTTACCCAAATTAATAACTCAAAATAAAAATTAAATAACTCATAACCTCACCTAAAGTTTAGGTTTAAAATCAAGATAAAAGAATTAGCAACCCCTTAGTTGGATGAGTCTTTCTTTTACAATATCATGAACAGATGCCTCTTATTTCACTCTTGATTAAAGGGCTTCCGCCTTTGTCTGAGAAACTTGGCTTGACCTTTGAGAGCCATGGTGGAAACTCACCTCCTCCCTTCTCGCTGATTTTGGCCAATAATCTTATTTCTCATGCATTAGGCATATGAATCATATTAGCTTAAGTCAAAATAATTATCCAAAAAATGAAAATAAAATGAAATTTGAATTGCATTAGATTTAGGTCATTTGAAGCATGCCTTTTACATGATCTAGCCTTTTTAGGGAGTGAGTTTAAGAACTTAGTCTCTTTCTAAATGAATAACAACATAGCTATCTTACATAAGCATAATGACTTTCCTACATGCATTTAAAATCGTAGGAGGAGTTAGTTGGCGGCCACCCAGGTTGTAAGTCCAAGCTGTTGGATCATTTGTCTTCTCTTGTGGAGGCAAACCAATTACTCATTTTCGCCTTAGATTTAGGTTGTGTTTTTGTCCCTCACCAAAGCCCTGTAGATTTAGGTTGTGAGGTTGCTTCTCTCCTTTGTGGGTCATAAGCTTAATTCCTCACCTCTTAGGCATTTTCTTAATCTTGTGTTAAGGAATCTTACCTAAATTTTTAATAAAAAATGCAGCTCAAATAAACTAAATCAATTTCAAAAATGTAAAGCCCAACTATAGGATAGTTTGAGATTGCTCGTTAGGTTTCCTAGCATCGTGAGCATCTCCTACTTATCTTCCATTTTGGCTTCGATAATAACTCCCTCTTTTGATCTTCAAAATAAAACCAATCGATTGATAGTCCTTTCCTATTGAAATCTTCAAAGATAATGATATTTACCATAATCGAGAGTTTTTCTAAGGGATCTCGTCCCTTAGAATGTAATTTACTATGGGGGCTTGCCCATGTACGAAACTTAACAAGCCCGATTTAAAATAAACCCAGTTTTACTTTTTCATATAAAGTAGGGGAAGAATCTCTGGTACATATATAGGCACATCGTCCTTAGGAGTCCTTGTTGAGGTAATTAGATTCATTAAAGGGTAGTGACTTCTATCTTTCGAGATAACACACTATTTCTTTGATGACATGCATGATCACCTGAATAAGTACATCTGCGGATCTGCATGGCATCCTAAAAAGATGAATTTCTATAGGTCTTCTCTTTCTTTTCTCACCACAGATTTGAAAAGGCCACTCATGTATAGGAATTTTTCTCCACAGGCACGTCATCATTCCCCTAACCATCCAGTTTAAGCTGAAATGATGAATTTCATAAATCTAAAATTCTTAAAACTCCATATGTTGCTACTATTTTTTATGCATTGGATCTAAGCCTTTTAATCGAAAGTTATCTCACTTATGAGGGGTAATTAACTATAGGGCTTCAGATGGAAAACGGAACCATCTAAAGTCCTTACTAAATGAGGATGAAATCTCTGGGTAGTGTCTTATCTACTATTCCATCTTCCTTCTGAAGATTACACTGACATTTAACTTACTCTCTTTAATTCAATATGGGTGGTGAATTTGAGCCCAAAAATCACTTGAGAACTCCTACCCAATGGCAATGGGAAATGATTCATTCTTGCTCGTTTAGCTCCAAGTAAGGTGTGTGCCAAGTTAATTGCACTTTGGTGGAGGTTTGAGCAAATGACAATCGTGGGTGACCTCCCCTATTTCAGTTTCACGTAAAACCAAGAGTGGAAATTTTGGGGAGCTCAGGAAGCCTTCAAAATTACTCTGGGATCTCTCTCCTTGGCTGCTAGGGTTGAATCAAGTGTGGTTCTATATGTTTGAGTGAGAATGAGGGGAGTATACCCCCTCATTCCTTAGATCGGATGACAATGACAATAGCTATTTTGGCTTTTTGGATCAATGGCTGAGATGGAGAGCTTGATTTGGGCAGAGAATTATGTTAGCTTGCTTCCTTTGAGTGGAGAGGGTGTGAGAGTGGCTACCATGGGTGTAGTGAATTTCCTATGGCTTTCAAAGTGTTCCAATGGGAATGGGGAGGTGATTTCACCTCCCCATGAGTCATGGCTGACCCAACCACCCTTGGGTCAGGTCAGCCATGATCCTAGGTGCTTAAGTGGACCTATGAATGGGTGCCAAGTGGCTAAGGGGAGAAAATGACATAATGTGCATGGGTCTTACCTCATGGGATGCCCTAAACCTAAGGGGAAAAATGCTCATTTGGCTATGGGTTTAATTTGGGCAGATTTGAAATTGGTCAAAAGTAGGTTAGCCCAAATTTCAAGTGGTTTGGAGTTTATTTAATTTGATTTGGATTGATGTGACCTATTTAGGTCAAATTAGGTTAGGTTGAGTCAAGTTGACCAATTGGTCAAATTGGGTCAAACCAAGGGTTGGGTCAAGCTCACATGACCAATTGGAGTGCATTGGTGTCATTGGTTTGATTCAATTTGCTTTGGATTTGATTATAGCTCATTTGGGTTATATAGGTCAAATGGGTCAAGTTGACCAATTTGACTAATTTGACCAAATTGGGTTGGTTTAGGTGTTGATTCAAGTTCAATTGACTAATTGAAAATTATTGTAGGCTTTGGTTTAATTTGAATTTAATTTGGATTTTGGCTAATTTGACCCTTTAGGTCAATTTGGGCTAAGTTGGGTCAAGTTGACCAATTGGTCAACTTGGACTCAATTATGGCTTTGGTCAAGTTCAATAAGTGATTTGAAATGAACTTGATCTATTGGTTGCAATCAATTTGTATCAAATCATGATTTGACCTATTTTGACTTTTTAGGCCATTTGGGTCAACTTGGGTTAAATGATCAATTAGGCATGGTTTGGCTCAAGTGAAGATTTGATCATGTTCAATCATTGATTATGAGTAAGTTTGAATTAATGGTTTTAATCAATTTAGCATATGGTGGATTTGGCTAGCTTGGGTTTCATTTAGGCTAAATGTTAACTTGGTCAAAGGCTAGGTTTGACTTGGTTTGACCTAATTTAAGGTAATTGATCACCCTAGGGTGATTGTTGGTTTTGTTGTGAGGTTTGGATGGGCTTAACTCAATCCAATTTGGGTTGGATTAGAACTTAGCTTAAAAAGATTCTTTAGACCACTTTGGGTCAAGTGAGCCTAAATGAGTTTATTGGCTTGATCATGGCTTGATCATGGCTTGATTAAAGTTTAGTTGAACTCACACATGAGCTTAGGATTGAAATATAAATTCAATTGCAAGTGGTTTGGAGCCAAATGGGTTTTGGTTCATATGATAATTTCAAGTTAAGAGAGGTTAACATGGACTTGACTTGGGTTGACTTGAGTTTTGTTTGATAATGGTGGCTTATATTTATATTCAAGTCAATGATTGTAGGAATGGTTGAATCATAAAGAAATCCATGAGTTTTGAATTGGATTGGGTATCATTAAGCCAAGTTCAAGAATTTGGCTAAATGGGCTAAAATTTGGAATTTGATTTGGTTTGGGTTTCAATCATTTGATAGTTGGATTTTATTTATGATTTGGAATTTGATTAGAGATTAAATTTGATAATTGAGAAAATCAATTGGATTGGGGTTGATTTGAATTTGGTTAAAGCTAAGTCCATAACATAAAATCAAATGGATTAGGAAGGGATTTAGAGTTTGAATTTAATCATGGGTTTCAATCATTTGATAATTGGATTTGATTTTGGAATTTGAATTTGAGGTTTGGTTTGGAAGAAGGAAGCAAGGATTGGGTTTAGGCTATAGGGTAGGTAACTCCTCCTAAATCCCTAAGGCATAATCTATCCCTATGGTTAACTTTTCTAAGTCTCTAGGGTTAGGTTAAGTGTTCACCTAATCACTATAAGTGTCTTAAGACTAAGGAACTCTTACTGTCTATAAGAGTCCTAGATCTATGATAAGGAAGTTGAGAGCTCACTCTAAAAGTGAGGTCAATAGTTACACATATAACTATAGTGAATATTCTAGCATAAAATGGTTTAACGACATTTATGAAAAATATTTCTAGTATTTTACAAACACTTCTTTAATGATTGACATAAGTAACTCTCACAATAATGAAGTTTCTCAGTCTAACATTCAAAAATCCAAATTAATCAAGGATGGCATAATTTAATTAATGGTGAACAAATTGTTCTTAGATGATTATATATCTAGGATGGAAGAGATGAACTTCAAATCTTTCAGCTCTTAGAGAAGGATATATAATGAAGAGAAACTTCACAACATAATAAAGTTCATTAAACATTAAATTAAAATTGATCAATTAATGTACTTATGTAAGCCACTCATTGTAATACTAAAGTTCCCCCTTCACCACAACCTTATCAAATCTCCAGGATGCAACTTATTTAACTTATCTTTCTTAGGCTACTTGAATATCCCATGATCCTTATAATCTTAATGAACTTAACCCAACCTCATCTTAGTGAATCCCTTCATGACTTCATAAGAAATGAACTTGGAAATCATATTTAAATGAATTTTCTTACAAATTATAAATTAACATGTCACTATAGTTTTCAAGTGCCCTCACCTCTTAATGATATACTTTTCTAACATCTAATTTTAGTGGAGTTTACCTTGCATGATGTCTATCTTTAAGATGGGTTCTCTTATTTTTATACCCACATAAATTATCATAAGACCATCATGCATATTCATCAATCTTCTAATGTGTTAGTTTACCAGGTCTTCCCTATCACATTTACTGGTCAAGCCTACACATAGGGTCTATTTAAGGCAACTATGGTCATGGTTATCTGAAAAAGCTGTGTCAGAGTTATTGCAAATGAAGCCATTGTTTGAAAACCTGTGGTAAGTATTATAATTTTTTATTATTTTAAAAAAGTCATACTACAACTTTTTGGTAGCCACCATGCTCAGCTATATTAGGTTGGAAAATGTAGATTTCCTACCATACCTTCTTCAAAATGTAGTTTCCCAAATGTCACAAGCGGTGCGATTCAAACCACACTGCAAGCAGAAAGCAACCCCAAACTCAGCTTTAGTTTTATTCTATCTTTGGTAAAATTATCCACACCTCTGTAAACCTTCTTAGAGTTTTTTTAGCAGTTAATTATAAATCTAAGAATTATCTATGACACTTCTCATCTTTTTGAGTTTTACTAAAATGAAGAGAAAACCCTTGAGAATTATTTTCACAATTTCTCTTTAAAAGCTTATCAAATTAAATGAGAAGATGTTAAACCACTGTGATTTTTTTAGAGGTTTTCACCTTAGACATTTCTACTTATAAATGCAAAAAATAATTTACTTATACAATAATTTTATTTATTGAGTAAAGTAAAAAATTATTGCTATGAGGTCATCAATACCCATCAAAAGGAGAATATTCCTCAACTAAATGTAAGAACTCATAACAAGAAATTAATTGACCTTGTTAATGAATAAAGTAAGAGTAATAAAAAAAATAAAAGGCATTTTCCTTTTAAATTTAATAGTCTTTATAACAACATGAGTAACCTAATTATATCCCATTAGACTTGTTCAAGGTTAGCATTATAATGGAGATCTAGACTATTAAACATAAAAGTGGCCAAAACAACTAAAACAACTTAAAAGAAAAAGATTAAACATTTAATTAATTAAAAGAATTTAGGTCATCATTTATATAAAAAAAATTTAGATTATTTGCTTTATGATAAAAGAGGTCATAAATTTCATGACAAAAATTATCAGAACCATTTATATTATAGAAATGTCATTATAACCAGTATATCCTCATATATAAGATGTCTTAATAATATCTATATTATTTTTTACAATTTTAATTTTGATGGAATATAATGCCTATAATATGATTCTCATATTATCTCAACTAGATTTGGTATACCATTATTAACATTATAAAAAGTTTAGTTCATATAAGTAGTTTCGTGGATATTTTATCTTTAACAATCTTCATAAATCTGATATCAAACTATGTTGAGCTTTAATATTATTTTTATAATATTTGTGATTTTAAAGAACATATCATAAAGATTTTTGGCACAAACACTCTTTAAATCAATTTTGGTTAACCATCTTTACAATCAATTGTTATAATTCATTTCATAACAATAGGCATTAGCATGATCTACGATGTAGTATTTGGTTAACCCTACTACCGAATTTCTTGGATATTATATCTATTCTCAAGTTGAAGAATATTTTCTTATACTAAGGGGTACTAAATAAGTAAAGAGAATTTAATTGCAATTTTGCTCAAATTATCTCTAACAAATCTAATAATAGGATCATAGCACTGAAGTAACCCAAAACTTGCTCATCTTTACATTGGAATTCTTATAAAAGCCAAGACAATGTACCCATTGAAAAGAAAAAAAAAACTTATGCTCCTAATCTTATTGAATTTATAGAAGAAATTATATCTCATAAAGATATAGCCTTTGACTTTTAGAGGTAATAAAAAACTATCCCATTAGAGAATTTATAATCCGATTAACATTTCATCTTAAACTATCATATAATTTATAATTAATAAATTTTCTTATAAATAACTTTACTTCTTCTTTTCATCTAAGAAGTCTCAAAAAGTATAAGCCTCAATAGATAATTAATATTGGACATGGTTCATATTAAAAAGACCTCATTCAAGCAAATGATATATAGGATTTTCATTCTAAATTCTTGACTGACGTGACGCGTGTGACGGCCATAACTTTACAGGCAGAATGTAATTCCAAATACACCAAAAATGACTTTTGTAATGTATTCTAAATACATTACATTATCTTGAAAATTTTACTCTGCACTATGCCAAACACTAAAAAAGTTAAAACCCCTCATTTACTTTACTTTACGCCCAAAATTCAGACAACCAAACAGCCCGTTTACTCTTCATTAGGGAGCAAATTCACATAAATCTTGAGTACACATAGATTTAGCTTTCATTAATATCATTACATTCAATAACTTGATTATACATAATGATCAACCATGTATATTGATACATGAAAAAGATATAGAATGAACCGAACAAATAAGTAGTATTATTTCAAAGTCAAATACATAATGATTTTATTTATAAGGTATCAACATATTATTTGCTAGTGATCATTTTGATCAGTTCATCTTCTACAACACATGGAAAAGAGTTCTTAAATACTTGATTTGAAGGCATTCCTTTAATATTTACTTCAGTGTGGTGATACAAAAATAAAAGGCTATAAACAAATTTTTTTAAGTTATTAATACTTGGGATCATTTATCACTGCTTGAAGTATCTAAAGATATAAAGCATATTTGCAGCTCATTTTAAATAATTAAAATGGTATTAATACTATCGTTAATGCTTGGCATAAACGCTAGACATTAGTTTTGAGTTAAGAATCAAGCTCTAGTTCTGAAGTTAACCTAAAATATATGCATATCCATATCAAATAAATATAATTAAAAAAGACATAAAACTGTGATAATAGTATTAAAACTTATACCAGGACAAAGATCTCTAAATTTTATTTATAATTGCATAAAAATGATAGAAAGCTCATCATCGAAGGCCTCAAAAGGTTTTTTTTAATGCAATGCATAAAACATAATCAATAATCACTCAAAAATTATTTTACGAAAAGTTTTAATAAAAAATTTAAAAATAATTCATATTAAAACTTTTAAAATTTTTTTCTATTTAAATATTTCAGTCTTTTAAAATGTTATATTTAAACAATTAAGTATGTGTACATAAGTATAAGGTTTTATCTTAATAAAACAATTCTAAAAAAAAAATGGTCTGTACAATATTGGCGACTTATGGGGCAATCCCTGCCTAATGCTAGCCAGTTGCCACACATTGAGCTTTGATACATGTGTTCAACCAAATTTTGGGGGAAAATAGGTGTTTCTCATAAGTTTTTGAATCCACAAGATTATTTCTCAATATTTTAGACTAAATTTTAACACTTTTAGAGCCTAATGAAGCTTCTATAGCAAATTTTGAGTAGTTTTAAAGAGTTTCTAATTAAATTTAATAATATTATTACTATTTTTAATTAGTATCTCAACTTCATAAAAGGTTGGAATTATAATTGACAATTTTACTTAATCCATGACCTTCAATGGAGATCCACGAGTGGTGGCTACTTATAATTTTTTGCTATAAATTTTTTAAGATTAAAATTATTTTCATATGACAGAGATTTTAATATCCAAAAATAAAAGGGAAAAATACAAGAAAATATATTTAATTAAATACAAATCTTTATGTAATAGTTAGAACTTCTATAATTAAATTCATGAATAAACTTTAATTTCAAAATATGGTAGTTAAAATGAACTTTTCAATTAGATAAATTCAATAACACTAAAAATATTTTGATCTTTATTGAAATGAGTCCAAATCAAACACTTGAAGTATAGTTTAAATTTTTATGGCAATATTTAATAAATTAAATGATGTATAAATCTTTTATACTTATAGTTAAAATGAAAATCTTGATGAGAGCACTTAAATGCTGAAAGAATAGGCTACAACTGAGATAATTAATATGAGTTATCTAATAGAGTTTTAAAACTTTTGACAAAAAATTATCAAAATACTGCTTCTAAAAATTATAAATAGATATCCTTTCTTTATATGAAGAGGACGTAAATTAGATAGAGCTTAAAAATCTAAGAAACACTAGAGCCTTATATGAGGATCATTGTTAGAAATCAACCACCATAAGATTATCATTGCCTAATTAGCATTATCTGATTATTATTACTCAATCATCTGATCATTATTATAGCTTAGTTATTATCATTCGATTGTTGTCTCTTTAACATCATCCTCCTACTCCACTACTTAGTATTCTTCAACACATTCACAAAGAGATCAAGCTAGCAATATATTATGATATAGCTATCTCCAATTGAAAGGAAGAGTATATATTTATAATTATGATTTTAAAAATTGTACCAAATATTAAACTAGAAGGCAAATAAGATTTAATGGTTGAACTTGGATTAAAATAGATGATAAATAAATATTAAAAAAAATTAATATAATTTAAACAACATAGTAATGATGTTTTTACTAATTCAACATATAATAATTGAAATCAAGTCACTTTAATCTTGAATATTTTAAAAATGATTCAAAATCAAAATTTAATACATGATATTTTAATTATTTTTATTTTTATTCAAAAACATATATTTAAAGCTATCCCATAAAAAAATTTAAGTTAAAAATTGATCAATATTGGAATTAGGTTGTACTTTAAAAAATAGACTAGTTCACCACTTCACCGATTCGATTATAGGTTTTGGTCATTCAATGCAGAGATAGTTTTGGGTTTGACTATCGAGGATGATTCACAATTGAGCTGATCAAACAAGATGATTGGGATTGATTTTAGGACTATATTTATAATCATATCTACATAATGGATTATATCAGCTAAGCCAAGATCTATTATTTTGTTCTTATTTTTTTAGAATTTTCATGTAAAAAAATACTAAAGGCTTTTTAAAACTTTTTTTTATCTATATGTACAATAAATTTTCATGCAAAGTTAAAATATAAAACTTTTTCTACTGCTATAAATATTATAGCATGTACTGATAATATATGATTATATTTAATGTAAAATATGTTATTATTAATCTTAAAGAGAGAAATAAATTTTAAAGGCTCTTATTATTTTTAATGAATGATTTAAAATTATGTGTATGATCATTAGTGATGGCATTAATTCTTTAAAATGGAGAATATTTTAAGATTTCTTAAATGACATAAAGCTAAACCTTGAAACATATTTGAGGTTCCTTCTAAACTAATGATTGAAATCAACTAGGAATTCTAAAACTAAGTTTATTCATGCTAGAGAACTCTTAGATTGATATTTTTTAGATAATTACACCATAATGTGTTTGGTGAAATTTGTTTGATATAATTTCTTAAAAAAGGTATCCATCATAAGAGCTTCTAAACATGAACATGTAGTATTAAAGCTTCTAATAAAATTTTAACTATCATACTAAAATGCACTTTATTATTTAAGAGAATTGCATTATGCATAAAGGATCCCACAATCATCCCCACCCAAAAAATAGACCCCTTATTGGCATTCCTACACATAAGCCATAATCATTCACCAATTTAAAAAAAATTATATTACATGTTGAAAAGGTGGCTCCAATCATTTAGCATTATGTGTCAACCAACTTTAAGACTCCCATTGTATACTTATTGTTCTTGTATGATACATAGCCTCCCACATTTTTGCTAATACATTATTATCATATTAGTTGTACCAATCTAAATATATCTCAAAAAAATAAATAAAAATCTAAATCTCTCTCTCTCTCTCTCTTTATATATATATATATATATATATATATTCTTAGTGTTTTGGAAAGTTGGAAGACTATGAATAATAATATCATTTTATAAAGCGAAAATATGTGAAATTCATTAAGAATAATAAAGCTAAACTCTTAAGCATTGAGATTCCATTGGCATAATGATTAAATTTTTACTAGAAATTTTAAAGTTTAGCATGCTTATGATGAACCACAATTAGGTGTACACCAAAATGATAAAAAAATATAAATCATATTAGGCTAAAGCAAGCAATATATTGATAGGTGAGATTTTGATTTATTATAAAATAATATTCCAAAAGAATAATAAAGCTTAAAATTTAAGGGGGCTTTTACATACCCCAAAATTGGTATGTATTTATATATCTAACACACCCAAAATATAATATTTACATATATAACTGTTCAATCTTTAATATCATATATGAAATATCACTATTGTTAAATTTTTAAAATTAAAATACAACTCTTCATGTATAGTAAAATGTTATATATGCAAATATGAAATTTTAGGTGTTCGATATGCAGATACATAAGAATTGTGTGTTATGCATACAAATTTTAAAAATTTTAAATATTGAGAAACATTTTGGTGTTATCATGGGAATTTTCTTTTAGCATTTAAAGTTAAGTGTGTTTATATTAGAGCACCTATAAGATGGAATACATAGAAGTTGCACTAAGGGAGATAATTGTGAGGCTTATTAGGTCAAAGGTTATCATATCTCATTGATAAAAGATGGGTTGTTCTACAAAAATCATTAATTTTTTATGATATATGCAAATTAAAAAAATTTATCAAACATTATTCTATGTAAGATTAATAAACACTTTCTTTTTCTCATTGTGCATCGATTAGATTTTTTATTATTTGGGCTCGTAGATTTGAAATGTAATACACTTGGGAGTTCAATTATGAATTTGAGTTATCTAACTAAAATTACTAAGAATAAATGAACAAGAAAGAAACAAAATAATAATAATAATAAATAAATGAATAAAAGAACACAAAGATTTATAGCGATTCAATCATATGACATATGCTCACTATGTAAGGATCTAATTAGCTTTGTTATCACTTGAAAACTGAGACAAAAGAAAAAATTTTATTGATGCGCTCACGAACGTGTCATACATAGTTCCCATATAAAAACATTATATGCTAGAAATAAGAGGTATTATTGAACCATTGTTAATATGCAACAAAAATGATTTTCACTTTAAAAGGAATTTAATTAGAAACATTAAAAATTTGAGAATGGATGCTTTACATATATTTGTTATAGATTATGAACGCATCGCTTTCTTATTACTTCATTTGATGCCAAAAAATTAAATTAAGTTTTCTTATCATACTCATTTTATATTTCTTCCTCATCAAATTTATATATATATATATATATATATATATATATATATATATATATATATATATATATATATATATATATATATATATATATATATATATATATATATATATATATATATATATATATATAATATGAGCAATAATAATATCATCTCATAATATGGTGATGTTTACTCTACTACTTATAAAATCATCATTAAACATATGAGTACTCAACCTATCACACCACACACTTAGAGTATGCTCAAATTATAACTCTAAAACACTAATAGTTGCTTTACAAAGATATTATAGTCAATAAACTCAATGAGGAATGCATTTTTCATAATCATTTAAAAGAGTATGAAAACTTTAAACCATGCATAAATTAGGAGCCACCTAATACTTTCATATTCAATTTTACCATGTGTTCCAAGGATTCATCAAAATCCATAATCTAAATTTGAGCATATTCTTATGCAACAAATTTAGTCTTATTTCTAATAATACAACTCAAGACATCCAACTTATTTCTAATAACCTATTTAGTTCCAATAACATTTTGATTTTAGAGTTTAAGGACTCATTCCTAAACATATAGAATTTTTTTTTTAATTCATCATTCATTTCTATAATAAAAAAATTATCTTATAAAGCTTCACCACTTAATTTTTATTCTATCTTTAAAAAAAAATTGAATGATCTACCTCCATTTCATTGTATCACTTATTTTAATTTCTTGATAAGGATCTCCAAAGATCAATTAATTAAGATGATCCTTGACAAATTTCCACAATTGAGATCATTCTTGTTAACAATTTATGTTCATGCGGAAAATAATTTGTAATCATTCCTTATGCACAAAAAAATGATAAATTATGTTTATTAAGTATTGATCTTTCAAATTTTATCAAAGTCTTATTTTTTCTCTTCACAATTTTTTTTCTTCCAAGGAGTTCTACATGAAAAGAAAGTGTACCTAATTACTTATTTACCATAAACATCTTTAAATATATTATTTTTTAAATTTTTCTTCACAATCAATTTGAATTCTATTACTAAAATATTCTAGTTCCTTTAATATAATTTAAACTTTATTGAATCCTTCAATTAGATCATTCTTATTTGGTAAAATAATTCCAACAAATTTAAATAATTGTATATAATTATAAATTTATAATTCTTTTCTCCTAAGAAAATAATACTATTAAGTTCAAATAAGATCATATAAAAAAGTTGTAATGGTCTAGGGGTAATCACTATATTTTAATACTTAAAATTCCTTATATAATGCTTACCATAAATACTAGCATTACATATATAATCAAAATTCAAATTAATTCTAAGTAAAACGACTACGAACTTCACTTTTTAGATATTATTGAATAGGGGCATACACTAGTCGTTTGAACCAAGAAATCAAATTAATTACTAAGTTATTTGGTTTTGGTTTATAAACTCACATTTTGATTTTTGGTTATAAATACTAAGTTATTTAATTTTTTATTTTTTTATTTTCAATTTAATTTAAAAAAATCAATTAAATTGAATAAACCAAAAAAAAAAAATTAAATGTAAGTATATAATTTTGGTTATAAATGCTAAAGTATTTGTATAAATTGATATATTTCTATTTATATAAGAAAATTATTTAATGTATCAAATTTATTAGATTGTATTTTAATTAATTTATTTATAAAAATTGGAAAAAAAATCTCATTTTTTATATATTATTCTGCTTAACCAAAAATAGAACCAAATAAATTGAATTATTATTCGATTTGGTTAGTTTAATTTTACATATTGTTCGGATAGTTTGGTTATTTTAAGCTATTAGGTTAAACAAAAATGTTAGCCCAACCAATTGAATGCATACCCCTATTGCATTATATGCATGCTTTTATGTCATAATTTTCTATGTTATAACAAAATATCATAAGTACAAATAAAGATTTTAAATTTTTTGTATTATGAGGACCAATTTTTTTATTTATATTTATTATCACCACTTAAAATATTATTATTGTATAACTATCCAACGCGATGAATGAAATATAACATCCAAGTCTCCATCATAAATTTGATTAATTCAAACCAACTTATGCTTTAAACTAAACTAACAAAACTTTATGAATTATAATTGAATTCTTTTACTTTAGTGCCTATGCTTTTTTTTTCTTTAACATTATCTCAATAGCCTATGAATCCTTAATCTTTAGTTTCATGGCTATGAATTTAATTTTATCTACAATCATATATGTAGAACATGTTATCCAAACACCACATATCTTCATTTGTTTGTCTATAAAGACATTCCTATAAAAAAGAAATCAAATTGTTAAGTTGGGAACTCAACTAAGTTTGGTTGCACATTTATTAACAATGTTACTTAATCTAGAATGTACAATATATATATAATTGACAGTCTTTGATGCCCATGCATAAGTTGGTTGTATATATATATTTTTTCTTTTCTTTATTTTTATTTTTATTTTATTTTTATTTTTTTTATTTTTTTATTTTTTTATTTTTTTTTATTTTTTGCATAAGTTGGTTGTATATGATTTTGTAAATTATGTACATAATAGTCAAAAGAGATATGATCTTTTCTACCCTAAAAATTACACCAAACATTATTGATTGCTTAGGGGCTATTTGGGATCAATTTTATTTTCTGTTTTTTATTTTTATTTTTATGTTATTGTTGAAAACATATTTATTTAGAGTATTTTTTATATGATTTTATTTTTTATTTTCAAAAATAAAAATATTATTTTTAAAAACACTCGAAACATCTAAAAGATGTTTGGGTGTTTTAAAAAAAAGTATAATCAAACAAATTTTATTTTTAAGCAAAACATACCCCTTATTGTTTAACTTGAGGGTGGTGATATTCTTATGTGTGAGCATGATCAATATTAATCATAACATGCATTAATCTACATGTTGTGTCAATTTGAACATAAGATTTTAAAAATAAATTTAGTCTAGCTTCAAGCAAAATGTTTTCTCTTTTTAATTTATAAACAATAAAGAATGATCAAGTGAATGATTATTTCCTTCTTTAAATCTTTATATTCATTTTTCAGAGGATAAATTGTTTATTTAACTTTTTTTTTTCAAAAAACATTGTATTTCTTTTTTGAGTTTTTTTTAATGTTCTTTAACTAAATCATTAAAAGTATTATCAAATTCATCAAAAATAATCTCTTCACCTAGCTCTTAAGAATCTAAATCATCTTCTATTCTTAGTTTCGATATTTGATTCTGAAGTTCTGCTTAAAAGACCCAAAAAATTATTCTTTTCTTAAAACCGTAAAGAGCAAATAGAGAGCTAAAACGCTAGCTTCTACACTATTCAAACGGGTATCAAAAATAAAAAATTCATCCTAAAACGACTAAAGCCCAAACAGCCTTAAGCCTCACATTTGTCTCATCCAATTAGATATTTGATAAAGAAGTCTGAGAAGACCCATAGAGCATACTTATATTATTTCTTCTTATTTTTGTCTTTCTTATACCTTCCACAAGTTTTTGGCAATCTCATCTAATATACCTAAGCTTCTTGTAGTTTTGGAATAAATGATTCTAGTCTTTTTTTCCCCTACAAAAATATTGTTATTCTTAACTTACATATTTTAAACTTGACATACCTTGGTTGTTTCTTTCTTAACAATCATGCAATGTTTCAATTTGTTCATTATATCCTTCAATTTCATAGATTCGCTCTCTTCCTCTCCTCCCTCTTATGTTTTCCCTCCCTCTACTTAGAGCTATTTAGTTGTCTGAAAAAAAAAAGTGTAAAAAAATATATAATATATTTAAATTATTTTAAAATTATTTAATTGAAAACTCTACTAAAAACATGAGTTGATTTTTTTTATTTGATAAAATAAATATAATATAAAATATTTTTTCATGACATATTTGAATAATGTTGTTCTTAAAAAAAAATTTTGCGAATAAAAAATACTCACACATACAATCCAAATCATGCATATTCACAAATCGAAAATCAACAAAATCATGCATTTGCTGTACCAACTAAAACAATCAAAATTTTGACAAATGAAAATAAATAGGTCTTAAATTTTCTTGAATTTAGTATTTAAATGAAAATTTCATTTACACACACAAGAAGTTGATAAGTGTATGCATATATTTTAATATTACACTCATTTCTTTTATCTTAAATTCAAAATAAGAATTGTTGATGAACTTACTGTTTATAACTGCAAGAAATTGTGAACTTAGATGACAGACAGATGCGTATTGATTTTGACCATTTTATTAGTTTGGAGACTCAATAATACTTTGCATGGGCAAATATTTAAATAGGAATACTGCCACAAATTTGTTTTTATTTTTTTTCCCCTAATTTTCTTCTGTTAAATGATGCACAACATTCGACCAAAAACATACAGAATGATGCGTAACATCGAGCTTTAAACTGCTATAACTGCATTCAACTCTTTCAACCAGTTTAGAGAAGTACGCTTATCTTCTACTCATTTATTTCTTTCAGGAGGTTCCTTTAAGGTGCCACCTCAAACAACCACAACAACAAAGTTATCTTTTCAATAATAGCAAACAATTAAAGGATCTCAAGTCTATCATACGAGGTTCCACCATTTATTAAGCTTTAAAACTTAATTCCAAGCCCACTACGAGAAACTACGTTAACCTGGCGACTTTTTTCTGTTCTTTAAAGAGTGAAGTTTGAAGTTTTCACTTACGTGCTCTGAATCTGAACAAATGATTCTCCTTACAGAGAAGCTCTCTTTCGACTGTTTTCCTCTTTGTCAGTGTTATGCTTCTCCTTTGTTTCGACCAAGCGCCTCTTCAATGTTACAACTTCTGATCCATAGTCGCTGCTACTCTGTGCTCTTTCTTTGGAAATGTCACAAGTAGATGCAGTGATTACCTTCCTGTTGAGGTCGATCTGCAGCCCAAAAGCTTCCTCATTCCCTGAATTTATAGCCCAGTTGCCATCCAAATGCAGGGGTAAGAAGCTCTGTGGCAGCACCATCGGAGAAAGCAGCTCTTCAAAAGCAAGTGAACCCTGAAAATTGTGTAGAAAAAAAAAAAAACAAATTAGAGCACATTTCACTTGCAGACATGTAATGAATCAAAAACTTGGTTTTATTAGATGACAACCTGTTTAAGATTTTCATTATATGATTTGCTATTCCTGGGAGTATCCCTGAATGCTTGAATAATGGATGGGCATTGTTCACCTTGTTCATTGATTCCTTTGGCTTCTTCCTTGTTGTTCAAACCAACATCTTTCTCAACTTCACTGCTGGGAGATGTATTAGAATCACAAGAGGACGGATCGTGTTTCTTTTTGTCCGGGGCATGATTTACATCATGCATTGCACAAATTGATGATAGGATGCACTTGGTAGATTTTGGAGGCCTTTCGATTTTAGTGCTTTCACAGGTATCCGGTGACGAAGAGGGCTCTAATAATGCAGAACAAGGTTGTGCTTTTCTGTTTGTCTCGTGGTGTTCTGGATAATTGATTTGTTGAAATTTATGACAGTGAGTATGGTTAGCATTTTCTTTTGAGTCGCTGTTATCTTCATGAACTTGGGTTGACTCAGTCGCTTGAGCCATTACTTGGGTAAATGAATGATTTGGCTGAAAAGGGGATGGCAAGAGCCCATGAACCCTCCACCAAGCAGATGCAGCAGCAATTGTGGCTGTTACAACAGCTAATATGCTAGAAGATGCACTTGATTGTTTCTCTAGAGCTTCGCCAACTAACTCTGTATTTGGCTGCATGGAGAAATCCACATAGGTAGGTGGCAGTGAAGCAGCTGCAATGCGAGCTGCTTGATGAACTGCCGGATTCTGTGATAAAGCAGATGCAAGGAGGCTTGGAAAGTGGTTGGTTAGGCTTATAAGTGCATTAAATGGATTGTCATCATTATCGAACTGGTTATGAAGCGACAATGATGGAACCGCCTGATGGATGGAAGACAAGGATGAGTTTTTTGTCCTATGCGTTCCTGTTCTTGCAGAACTAAGCGACAGGTTAAGATCTGCAGCGTTTTCATCCAGTTGAGCATGAATTTTTTCGTGGCTTTGACCACCTTGTAGATTTTTCTTCGATGATGTAAATGGCATCACCATCTGCTTTAATACTTGCCTCTTTTCTTCAGTAGTGAAAACAAATTGAGAATCTGTAAAATATTCACTTATTCCAAAGATTTGTAAATCAGCATTAGTTTTCCTCAGTTCTTTTGTTATTCTACTCCTAGTTTCTTCTAAATCTTCCAATGTTGGCATCTGTTGTGATCGTTCTGAAGTGCCTTTGTGATGAAAACAGATAGAAGTGCCTTCTCCGAATGCCTGCTTTTTATTTTGTTCAATTGCAGGCTTCACCGGTTCCTGATAAGACTGGTGTTATGCATGACATTATTAAAAAAGAAAATAAAGTAGAACAGGAGAAACTTAATGACTTGATCTTAGTATCCAATACCACTTTATCAGTTCCTAGCAAAGCAAAAGCCTTTGACAAGCTTTTCTCTTTTACTTCCTCAGATGGACTTCGTGAAGTCGCACTGGTCTTTCGAGCATATGAACTGTATGGTTTCCTTTTAGGTCTTGGAGGAGGAATTTCTATAACATAAGGATGTCCAGGTGTCATGCCTCCATTCCCTTTCTCCAACTGTAAATATCCAAAGGAAAAAAAAATAATTCTCTTTCACAAAGATAATTAATGAATATGATAACAGAAGCAGAAAGAGAATTGAGAGTGCTTTTCCTTTTAGTTGTTGCAGTAAGAGAACTAAAGAACCTAGTAGAAAACACAATAGGTAAGCTGTAACATAACGTAGCTCCAAAGAAGCTTTTTAATAAATATCGTGTCTACACAATTTGATCTGGTTTTAATGATTAGGAGGGGAAAAGCACCATGAATTCTTCTGTGATGCATCAATGATTTGTATAATTAGGTAATCAGGACAGGTGTATGTTCAGCCTGTAAAAATCTCATCGAATTAAGAGGCCTATTTGATATTCAAACCTTCCCTGTCATCAAAATCAAAGAACATGGAGATAATGAAATCCAGTGGACAGAACAAACTTGTAACAGATTTGTACGTACAAATAATAAAGGTCAACATCGGATACAATATGTGAAAATTTCTGAATGAACTTTAAGTGCTGAACTTCCAAGACATCTTAAACAATTAGATGAAATATATCTGACATTACTAAACGTGGAAATAAAACTCCACAATTGTCAAAAGCATTCAATGTTTCAATCAAAGTTTCTAAAACTGAAGAACAAATATATCAGGATCAAATCCAACAAAGAAATACTTGCTCTATGCAGCTAATAGGGATAAAAGAATAGGATTGGGATATGAATGAAGTTTGAAAATGAATACCTTCAACATGATGGACTCTAAAAGACATACCTCCCAAGATGACTAAATGTTCAGGCTGAGTAATACTTCCAAAGATGACTTTGTTGATGTAGCGGAAGTACACCTCATTCCATACCTAAGAGTCTAGATTTCAATGCTATTAATATATCAAGTGAACATCATTATTTGTCTTTATGTTAATTATTAGTTGTTTAAATGAAATATGTTATTCAGGACTCGCTTGACAATTTTCTATATGTTCAAATGTAATTTTGTCATCATCAGTAAGGCTTATTTCTATAAATAATATAAAGAGTTATAATTCAAACAATGGATGATGGAATGAAGAATTCTTTCTTTATCATCCTCTATATGGATTAATTATCCCTTATAGGTATTGCATTCTATTTCCTGCCTATCTTTCTTGAAGGTGTTCATTCATCAAGTCTTTCAGATCCCCTTCTTTTTTTATCAGCCTAGTTCTTCCTCCATATAGGATCATTATCATCTTAACTAATCAAAAATAAAAAATTCATCGCCAATGAATTTTTTTAATCCAATGAGTTCTCTAAGAAGAAATCTCCACTACCATCCATCGTCTCAAAACTCTTCCCTTTCTTCAACCAAGTTGTTGATGAGCATATTAACATCACTGCTGCTATTATTTCAATAACTATGCAAAGCTCTCCACCGACCATTCACCTCAACTCTCACCTGGTCTCTCTATGCAAACCGCAATACACACTTGTTTCATCCTCTGCTTGCTTGCAACCCACAAAGCCATGCACTCCACATTTTTGCTTCTCCCCATCTGCATGCCAGTGCATCATTACACATCAATACCAGCATTCACTTGCATCATGTCTCTACCACTTACGTGCAACTGTATCAAGCAACATGTTACCACAAATCCTTCCGACAACCACTGAGATTATAATGAAATAGCACATTATCAACTATGCGACCATCTGCACAGAGCATCATATGCACACAACCCCGGCATAACAAATTCACAACCACTCATCTACATCTTCGGCACACTTTGTTCCAATTATGTATCTTGGGAATGCCTTCAACCACATGCAAGTTGCTTACATTCCCACTGTAATTATATTGTTAGCCTTTATTCATAAAAGTTAGCAACTATAAATCATATCTGGTTAGACTCCATGACTCTACCAGACCCAATCCAATTCAATTAGGTTTAGCATAAACAATTTCACTTAGGTTTTTCCTTAACCTAAATTATCCAACCTAACCAAACAATAAACCCAAATACATGGTTTAAAATAACGCACTTTGAGGCAACAGCTTTTAGATTTTTTTGGAATGAGGCATAATCAGTCGAGTATGGCTCACAGTCCGTGAGGTGCGTCCTGAGGCATGCCTCCTCTCAGAATAAAGAGAGGTGCATTTCATACTAAATTTTGGATTACTTTTTTAAAAATAAATAATAGATATAAATAAAATATATTACTAAAACAGCACTTTTATTATTTATTTTTTATTTTGCTTAGCTACCCTCCCTCACGACACAACTTCATATGCTGGGTCTCACACATTGATGCACGTAACTCAACAACCACTTTTTCTTCGTGTAGCACTGCCTCTGTCTCCTTGAGTGCCATTGTCATTACTCTTTCCTTGCAAAATTAACTCCCTCTATAAGGATCACATCTCTTCCTTCACTACATTTGACCTTCTTCTAGATAAAAAAGGCAATTTTTTTCTTTCAAAGCCTACAATATTTCCATTATTTATTTAAAGTTTCTTTTTATGAATATTTGTATGTTGTGTTCTTTCTTTGATTTGGGAGTGAGAGAGAGAAACTTATTTTATTTTATCATAAATATTCAATGTTATCATTTATTTTTAAGATTTAATAATTTATTTGTATTATTCTAGTTATTATTGCTAAACTTGTTAGCAATTAGTTAGTAATTTGAGAGTAGATGTTAGATTTGTTTGTTAGTTTCATGCAATTTGTTAGTAGTTTGTGATTTCTTTCATCTATAAATTAGTAGTTCTGATTCATGTAAAACAGTTTTTTATATAAATAAAATTCTTATGTTGGATGTGAAGACTCTTCAATCTATTTTAGGATTTGATCCTTGGTCGATTAATGACTTGAATTTTTGGGAGAGATTATCTTCTCATATAGGTATGAAGCTTTGCTTATTTTATCACTTTCTTAATCTTCACATTTTTTCAACTTCTATATTACTTTTGCTACTTTTTTCAAAGTCATTTTGCATCGAATTGGGTATCAAAGCCAAACATTTTGGTTCATTTTATTTTTATGATTGATGCTTTGAAAGCAAACTACATTACAATACTGAATCTTTTTCTTAACCATTGCTAATTTAGTCATATTACCTTAATTAGTTTTCTTAATTTCTTCTTTCCATCCAAACAAAGACTTACCTATAATTGTGAAAAGTTCTTTGATTTTCAATTCTTACAATTTTACTGCTCATAAAGCTATTGTTTACTTGAACAGTAATTCCAGACATGGATTTTATTTCTAGTTCAACAGACACCCTTATCTCTTTCTCCAAAATTGTCCACATAATTAGCTATAGTTAAAAATCAATTTTAAATTCAAAATCTTCACAAAGGCCAATCTTTATATACTACATGTTGATTTCCTCCAACAAATTAGCAACAAACCTTCAAAATTTATCTTTATCCTAATCTACTCTACCAACCTTATCTAACTTTCCCTGACAGTCCAATAAAAAAAGAGAAAATTGTAGACAAAAAAAGGAAAAAGAAAGATAACGGAAGAAAATTTGATTAGATCTGACAAAATAAAAGTGAATATTTGTGAATATCTCTAGCAATGCAAACCACCTTTTACAAGGAATTTATCTTCTTCTGCTCAAGGGAGTTAAGCCACGTTGAACTTATGAACAAAAGTCAAAGTTCAATATTATAATATGATTTAAATATACAATCTCTATAAAAAACTTGAATTGAATCATCACTAAGAAAATCTTGTGTCATGCATAAGCCTAAGCTTTAGGACAACAACAACAAGCCTTTATCCCACTAAGTGGAGTCGGCTACATGAATCCTTCGTCTCTATTGTGTCCTATTATGTGTCAAATTCTCATTTAATTCAAGTATATACTATGATCATTTTTTATACATCTTAACCAAGTCTTTTTAGGTCTACCTCTACCTTTCTTAACATAAGGCAAATCTAATGCATCTACTCTCCTAACCGAGTCATCGAATGACCGACGCTTGATGTGGTCAAACCATCTAAGGAGACTCTCTATCTTATCTGCCACTGGAGCTACTCCAACTTTTTCCCGAACACTAAGAATAAAACCAATCATCCACCTGAGCATCCTCATCTCTGCAACACTTAACTTCGTCTTATGCTCCTCTTTTATTGGCCAACATTCTGCATCATAAATCATTGCAAGTCTCACCACCATCTTATATGATTTTCCCTTAAGTTTAAGCGGTACTTTCTATCACACAACAGGCCAGATGCATTCCTCTACTTCAACCATCCAACTTGAATTCTACTAATAACATCTCCATCTATTTCACCATCATTTTGAACAATAGAGCCTAAATATCTAAATCGCTCACTCTTTTTAATGATTTGTTCACCTGATATCACAACACTACCACTAGAACTTCTACAACTAAAATTACACTCCATATATTCAGTTTTAGATCTACTTAAACGAAACCTTTAGACTTGCATCAGCTTGATAGATGAATACTTGTATACATTGTTCATATACAGCTCTAGTATACATATCCTTAAATGAAAACCTGAGGGAGTTAATATTGGTTATACAAGGAAGTCATATGACATGCATATGTGAATGTAGATTTGCAAAGGTGTTGTAATATAAGTACCTGTTCACATTGTTCCAATGTAGCAGAGAAACTTATTGTGATATAAATACTTGTATACATTATTCCAACGTGACAAAGAAATGCACTTCAAATTAAGTACTTGTGCGCATTGTTCTAATGCGACAAGGAAATGTTATGTCACACAAATAAAGTTTGAAAATCATGCACGCCTTTCTTGGCATAGTCGGTAAATAATATTTTCGACCACGGTGTCTAACGACACCTACCATACTCTTGACGTGGTGGGAAGGCCTAGTCTCCCAAAGTAGCCCCCTATATGGGGATGATGTCGGGAGACTGCCGAAATTTTTGATAAACTAAGAATTATATAAAGAAAAGACCCTTTAAAATCAATATGATTTGAGTCAAGTATTTGAATTTCAAACATTATATTATGAAATACTTAGTGATTGCTGCTAGTGGTAATTTAGTTTGATTTGTCGATAAATATGGGTGAATTTTCCCTTCCATTTTTCTTCTCCTCTTCTCTTATGAATATTCAAAATATCATGCATGTTTCATTAAGTGAATAAAAGGAGGAGGGATTTAAAAGAATCTCTACAAAAGAAAAAGATTTCAAGTGAGGCAAAGTTAATTCAAAATATCAAGTCAAGTAACTTACAAGAAAATGAAATGAGGGTGAGATTTGACTCCAATTGTATGCAAAATCCTTTGATACTCTTAAGCTCACAAAGCCTTTTGTTAAAGAGAATGTGAGAGAACCCCTTTGAAAACTCTTAAACTCACAAAGTATTTTGTAAAAAAAAAAAAAAGAATATGGGAGAGAGTGGAAGGAGAAAGAGAATAAATCCTCATGAAAGTGAAGTGAGCTGCTCTCCTACTTATAATGAGTTCTAGCTTAATGGTAAGCTTTCCTCCTATTAAAATGTCATTCAAATTCATTTGATAAAGCCAAAAATGCCTTAAATTGTAAACGACAAAGGAAAGGAAATTCATGCATTCCATTAATATGCCCATAGATTTTGCATGATATTAAGGAATAGAATTTATCCTCCTCTCCTTTTCCTTCACGGTATCATGTAATGCAAAATATGAAAAAAAAATAGTATAAATACATGTATGAATGACATGATAAAAAAATGGGAAAGAAAGTCCATCATGCTCTTAATTTCCTTTGCCCCCTTTTAAATATACTCATGAAATGGGCATTATTTTAAGCAAAATAGAAAAAAGAAAAGAAGAAAAAAAAAAAGGTTCTCCCTTTCTCAACGGGATTATGTCATATAAAAAAAGAAAAGATAAAAAAAAAAAGAATAGGCGAGAAGGAAAAAAATAATAAATGAAAAGAAAAGTAAAGAGAAAGGAGAAAAAAAGAGAGGGGAGTGTGAAAGAAAATCCATTAAAGTTTGAATTTTTCTTCCTTTCTTCATAAATTACTCATAAATGGGCATGAAATTAGGAAGAAAAAGAAAAAAATAAAGTGAGGGGAAGCTTCTCACTCTCCTTATGGAATCATGTCATGACAAAAAAAAAAAAAAAAAAAAAATATATATATATATATATATATATATATATATATATATATATATATATTAAAATAAATCATGTCATGACAAAATAAAAAGAGGATGGTGGTGTCATGAGGGCTTGAAATCTTTTCCTTCATTCATGGCCCATTTTGATTTTCTTAAGTGGGCTTATAAAAAAATAACTTATAAAATCCTTAAGCACGTGATCTTTTGATTTAAAGGCCCATTAAGCCTAAATCTATATGGGGGCTTACAAAAAATTTAAGATTGGGCTAGTTTTAATATGCATGCTTTCAAATCCTCTTTTTTTTTTCTTCTCCATGAAATGCTTAAATATTTGAGTTTGGAAAGAGTAAAATTTCTTATGCTTAAAATATACACGAGGAAATTTAAATGTAGCTAGCTTCCATATGCACATTATAATGTCTCCTTCCTCTCTCGATTTAAATGTGATGTATGTCCATACATTTGAATGGAAAGATTTTTAATATGTATTTTCCAAAATAAAATATCACTCTTGTTAGCCTGGAATTTATGCAAATTCTCAAGTCAGATGATGCTAAATGAGAATGTCTAAACGAGCTATGGAAAGTTGCATGTTGAGTTTCATTATATTAGAGCATATGTGGATATTTAAATGAAGCAAATTTTGCATGTCCTATGACATAGCACTCTATCATATAGATCTACACTTGGCCTATAACATGTATTTGAAAGATCATATTTCCATAAGATAATATTACACGTGATTCAAAACAAGTGTTGAAAGAATCAAACTTGTATTTTCTCAGAACAGATACACACTTAATTTATGACGAGTGTTTGAAAGAACTAAGCTTATATTATTTAGAACAGATACATACTTTGTTTATGACAAGTACTTGAGAAAGCCAAACTCACATTTTATAGAACAAATCTTAACTTGATTTACAGCAAGTGTTTGAATGAGTCAAAATTCTCATATTTTACAAAACAGAGCTACACTTGATTTATGATTTTGAGTACCAGAAACTCATGCTTGAAATGTGACACATTTATCATACCACACACAACTACTTCAACTTAAACATTCTAATGTTCACATAACACTTTGAAGAATAGATACTCATATGTATGTTAGAGTATTCAATAGCTTAAACGCTCAAACAAATATGTGCAAGGAACCAAATGAAATGAATGTGCAAGTTGTATGCAAAATAAGTGAACAAATACGTACTACTACCCAAAATCAATCAATTACCAACATCAGCCCCTACACGTGTTATAAATCCAAACTTAATATCTGAGGATGTTGGTTGATTCGACAGGTCTTGGACGGCCCAAGTTAACAAAATCTAAAAATCTGATAATAATATTATAATATTTTAAACTTTATAAAATTTAAGAAATTAATTCTGTCATATAATTACAAAAAAGATAAATCTATTGACATAACTTCTCAAGTTCAAATCATCAAAATAAAAATTTCAAACTCGATCCTCTATGCTTAAGCTAGAGTTGACAAGGTTTGGAGGGCGATAGATTTTGAAACAATGAATCTAGACACGATCCTCTGCAAAAAAGAAAGATAGAGTTGACAAAGTCTATTAGCCAACAACAGTCACATGATCGAAAAGATCATCGGTACTAAAGTTCATCTAAGGCTTTAACTATTAATGATTATATGCACAAATTCAAATTAATTATAAAATAATCATATGTTCAAATTAAATAAAATTAAAACTAAAATTCATCCACCCATTCACAACTATTTATTGGGGGTGATGAATTAAAAAAATTTTTGCTCACAAAGAGCTAATGTCAAATCAAATAAATAGCTATCTTCACACTCAAATAATCTTAAGCCAGTAAGGATGCGTATCCTCGCCTTTGCGATTGCAAATGATACCATAAATAGTTAATACGAGCTCTCGGGGTGATTAGCCACAAAAATGACACCACTAAATTATGATCACGAAATCAGTATGTTCCCAACGCTTTGTTTTGAAATAAACTATAGAATGTGATTGGGAAAAAAATATTTTTAGAAGGTCAACTTATATTTGTCCCCAGACAAACTCCATCCGGATAAAGGACAACTTAGACATGACTCATGGTTCGAAAGGATCATTGGCCGTGACTATCTCTTCACTAAGTAGACCATGACGACCGGGATGATAGAACCATGGGATCTTGATTGGGCGCATCATCGTTCTCCCAACATAAGCTTTAAATTAAATGATAAATCTCATAAATTTCAAACTCCACTCACTGCTACTATACTCTTGTAATTGGCGATCTATCGACCATTTTAATCGTGTTGTCTCAAAGATTGAGAGGTAATTAACTATAAGTGTCTGTCTATAGAAACCCGGAACCGTCAAAGTCAAAATGAGGTGAAATCAAGTGTCTTATCTACAAATTCATTTATCTTCTGAAAATTTCATCAATATTTAATCTACTTTCTTCATCGAGAGGTCGGTGGTGAATTTTCGAAGCCCACAGATATCTATAATAAAAGCTTAAACCCAAATATGAATGGGATGCTACAATATAGTATTAAATAAATGTCAAGGCGTTTGTAGACTATGGCAAGGAGAAAGTTAATTCTAATCTTGAAGAGTGATTCTTCTTAAACTAAATAGCTTATTTTGAAGTACATCACGAGGGTTGTTAATGAGATGAGGCTGGGTGAAATTCACAATGGTTGTTGGGGGATAATATGTAGGTTAAATAGCACATTAAGGGTGGGTTAAACTAGTTTTAAGGAGATCTTGGTTGGCATGAGGTGTTGAAAGTATTTCAACATGATGATGATGGGACCTTGTACCAATATCCTCAAATTGACTAGCCTTGAAATGCGTTGATCTTGTGGAAGATGAGTTTCATCATGTCATGATTTAATTGTCTATCAAGAAGCCTCTTATAAGAGCAAAATGATTTAGACTTAATGTTCCTCCAACTTGTGAACTCAATCCTTTAAAAAATTCTTTGGAGAGCTTCGCCAGCTAGATTATGATGTTCTTGCTTAAAATAAATTCTTAGATTGACGAGTGTTAGAGCAAGAAGCTTCAATGTTTTGGGCATTATACTTGTCAATCATTAGAAAATTATTTGTAAAACTTATAATGATGGGACTATCCCAAAAATGACATGAAATAATTGCACACTAGAAAATTTGTGTTAGTAGAGTAAGCATTTTTATGTCTTAGCATTGCACAAAATTTTCACATATATAATAAACTCGCAAGAAATACAAGAGTTTTTACATGAAAATTCATGAAAAGAAAAAAATCACATGACTTAGTCCAACTAAAATAATCCAATTACTTGGATTTTATATAAGTTCACCTTTCTATCTAAATGGAAAAAGCAGAACTACAATGTTTAAATTGTTGGCTTGGACTCTTGTGAATGTGGTAAAAAAAATATGGAAAAGTAGTAAGAGATGATAGATCACGTTGATTGGTTGTTGGGAGATGACCATCAGGTGATTACAAGCATATGTATTAGTTGGTGGAAGGTGATGATGGCTGGGACATGTTGATCACACAACGACAATTAGATGATAACAATTAGACAATAATGTTAAGGTGACACTGATTAGATAATGAAAGTTGGATAATAAAAGTCGGGTGACAATGATCAGGTAACAACAATTGTTGGTGGAGATCATCAATATTAATTATTAAGAAGAGCTCTAGAAATTTTCAAGCCTATGAGTTATTTCCAAATCCAAGTCCTTTTTTATGTGTAAAATGTGAGCTTATTTCTACTTATTTATAGTAGTATTTTTAGCATTTTAGCAAAAACCCTGAAAAACTCCATTAGAGGGTTCATGTTGATCCTCTCAATCATAAATCATTCTTTAAGTACTTAACTAACTACATTAGAATTGAGAAATGTAGAACTTAATAATTTTTTCTCTTCAAGATGCTAGCTCTAACTATACGAATGCAATATTCAGAGATTGATTGGTCCTTTAAATAGTATCATAAAGTTTATGACTATATTTTTAAATGCTTGATTTAAGTCCATTTGGACTTGAATCAAAGCATATTTCGTGTTGTAAGGATAGTCTCTTTGAAACAATCATCTTGACTATAAAATTATTGAAAACAAAGTTTGGATGATCACATAATTGATTATGAAAATTTTTATTTCACATAATTGCATTAAGATTCATGCTTAATTGATGAGAAGCGGTCTAATCCCTTCATATGAGCTATGTTTTAAACTCTAAATTCAATAATTCCTCAAACTAGTTCATTTTATGCCAATTATAAGATTGCTCTAGTTATTTATATGGACAAATCCTATTTCATTATCAATTGTCATTGGATTCACAAGGTATTTAATCTAAATGACTCATTGGTCATAATTAACTCAATTCTACAAAAGCTATAATGTAGTTGAGTCATTCAAACCCAGCCTGGCATGTGTTGAGCTCACTTTGGTTGCAATCACAAGTTCAACCTCTACACACACTTTATTTGGCTTCGAGTTTCCCCTTAATTCAATCAACATGGTATCCGTAGAACCTCTCTAATTAGAATCACACCTTAGTCATCTATATTTCTCCAATTGTTCCGTAGATTGAGCATATATACATTAGACCCAAGTAAATTCTTTGTGCACAAGCTTGATCAATCCCATCACACATGCTAGGTTTAACACACATAAGTCACCCAATTTTGGCATGGACGATTCTAGTGCTACAAAATCAAATCAATTGGTCAATCTCAATTCTATCAAGCATATCCAATCGTGATTGCAATCTCCATATGATCATGTATGTCTTGCCATGATCGCAATCTCCATCCGATTATGAATGTCTAACTACAATCACAACTTTCATCTGATCATGCATTTCTCAAGGTGATCGTAATCCCCATCTAATTGTGCACGTCTTGCCATGATTATGATCTTCACTTGATCATGCACATCTTGCTACCATCATAATTTTCATCCAATCATGTGCGTATTGCCATAATCATAATCTCCTTTTGATTATGCGTGTCTTACTAATTGCAATTTTCGTAAAATTGTGTGCTTCTCACAATAGTCATGATCTCCATTACATCACACACATCTTAACATGATTGCAATCTTCTCTTAATTTTTCATGCTAAGTCATGATCACATCCCCACATTAAGATTGATTGATTTTGGATAGATCAATCGGGAATGACTAGCTTAATTAAGTGAATTTGAGAACACCATTTTGAATGCTTGGTGGCACTTAACAATCAATGGGCTCACCAACCAACTTCCACCTCTTAGCAAAAAGCCTATCCTAATCTCAATCTCTCTAGCGAAAATATGCTTATGCTCCTCACAACCATAAACTCAATAGTGGCGTCGCTTCAAGATCAGTGTACAAGAAGAAGTGGAAGAAGAAGAGACCTTGAGAATTGAAGTTTTCTACATGATAGAATATATCAACAAACAATCCAGTATGTACTATAATCAACATAGACCATGTGGAAGTCTTACCTGATATCTCTCATAAGGGACAATTAAAAGAATAAGGAGCAGAACAATCAAGCCCTCCTTAAGAAGGTGAACAAGGGAAGAAACAAGAAGAGCTGACGTTTGGTAATGCCACCGCCTTAGCTTGAGTACAAAAGCATATGCAGTGCCGCATAAAGGCTTAAAACAAATATATATATATATATATATATATATCTTAGTTAAATGCTAAAATGAATGAGATGATACTACAGGAGAACATGATAATGCAACTCATGTAAAAGAATGTTGCTACAAGTCTTGCATTTATTCCACTTACCAATCATCAAACATTCAGCAGTGCTTAGTTAACCACCAGTTAGTTATGCACCTCAAGTTTCCAAAATATAAGTTGCTCATGGAGGGAGAACCTAAGCCAGTTTGATGGCGCTCTAACCCATTCCTCAAAATGTTCTAAATATATTTGAAATAGTGTTCGTTGTTTAACTGGAAACTCTCATCAATGAAAAAAGAATTAAAAATGTCATAGCTTTAGAGAAAGCTTAAAAATTGAGTAAAGGTCATCTGCATCCGATGGAATACATTTGAATACCATTTCCCAAAGGATAATCATATTGAATTTTAAAATTGGAAATAGTAATATGCTTGCATTTTCTAGGTTATTAGCTTCCACTTCATTCACCTAGCACTTCTAATCTTTTCACATGTATTTATCTAAGGAGAGTTTAATTAAACATGCTGGCTAAAATGATATGGACTTTAATAAAGTATAATTCTAATCTAATCCTACTATTTTAACCTGCTATTCAAATGAGCATTTGATTTAGTTTTTACTTAAAATTAGTATAATTTAAGTAATCATAACATTAGTCTCTTATGTATATATTAGTTAATATAATTCAGCCAATTAATATTAATTAACTCCAATTAAATTAATATAGTTACATGATATATATATATATATATATATATATATATGTATATATATAATCTATTGAATTATACAACTAAAACAAATTATATTTTTTTTAGATATTTCACTGATTTTCTAATTTTGCCAAAATTTGTACTAAGCAAAAGATGTTTGACTTTAGGGCTGCAAACGAACCGAGCCGAGCTGAGTATGTGCTTGTTCGAATTCAAGCTCATTTATCATTATTGAGCTCAAGCTCATTTATCATTATCGAGCTCAAGCTCAAGCCAAGCTCGATTTGAGTTTTTGGGATGGTGTTCAAGCTTGAGCTTGTTTAAAAAAATCTTGTTCGAGCTAGGCTCGAGTTTGTTCGCGAGCTTGGTTTAGATTAGGCTTATCGAGCCTATTAATAAGCAACTCGTTTAATAAAATAAATGAGCTTTAATCGAGCCTTAATTGAGCTTGTTCACGAGCAGCTTGTTGAGAAATATATACAAGTTGCATCAATTAAAGTTTATTAATCCTAAAAATAAAATTTTAAATGATACCGTTTATGAACAAGCCTTTGTTGAGCCGTAATCAAGCTTTAATTGAGCCAAAATTGAGCTCCTTAAGGAGCATGTTCACGAGCTTCAAATGATACTGTTCATGAACATAAATGAACTGAACGACAAGTTATTTAAGCTTGTTGATCTAACAATCGAGTATTTACAGAAGTATTCAAGCTCGTTCAATTAGTTAATCAAACGATCATGAATGAGCTCTAATCGAGCCGAGTTATGAGTAACTTGTTGAACGCTTGGTTCATTTGCAGCCTTATTTGACTTAATTAATTAATGCGATAATTAATTATTGTCATTTTATATTAAATATGTACTCTCGAAAGTTTCATCATGCCTTGAATTATGTGCCACCTCCTCACATGCGTAGGTAATTATGCGTTTCATGTTGTGCATTAGCCTATATAATGTTGATGTCCATTTTAGACATTTTTAGTGTTTCGGACATGCCGAAGCCGTCTGTTTTACAACAAACGTCATTTGGGCAATATCGATGATCGTCAAAGTGTATTTGGCTAAATTTGTGCAATGTTGACCTGCAGCTTGTCGATTTCATTGTGTGTGCTCGAATTGATTGTGAAAGATACTTCTTTGATAGATTTTGATATTTAGAACATACCTGAACCATTTGTTTTGAAAATAATTATAATTCAGGTAGTCACAATGATGATTAAAGTGAATTTGCATAGTCTGCATACACTGTCTATGCCAATTGTTGATTTTATCGCACTTGGTTGAATCAGTCATTAGGAATTCCTTTCTTGATAACCCTTTGTGCTCATCAATGCATTAATGAAGTTTGTTCGATGACACAATAATTTTGCAAATGAACAAGCCTTCAAATCAAACTTGCATAACATTTCACCCCAAAAACTATCATCAACTTCGACTTTAACCAACTTTGAATAGCATTATATCATATCATGTATGTAGGTCAACAAATCTACTAGGCTCGGTGGCATGGGGTTTCACGGGAATACCAAATGGATTGGCTCTCTTAGAGCTCGGTTTGCATGGGATTTTCTGACCAAAACTGACTCCTCACTCTACTCTTGCCTCAAGGAAAAACAGGGATGCAGAATTTGGGATTCCACCTATAGCAGGTCGGACAGCACAACCTGGAAGGTAATCAAGACAGTGCAGCCGGCCTTAATAATATCATCAGATTGCAGATCGCCAATGGGTAGGACGTCAGCGCCAGCAAGCAAATCTGGCTGGCGGATAGTGCTTTCTGCTATGATGGATGCAGCCCAGCTGCAGCACCTGCAGGTTGCTGCCTTCCTCAATGCCAACAGCAGATGGAATGCCAGCAGGCTTGCTGGCTGCTTTGGAGCGGATCTCAGCTGCAGAATCCAGTAAATCAGTGAGACTCAAGCTAGGCAAGGACCAACCCGAGGTCATCCACAAGGGAACCAGCAAAACCGTGGCTGCAATGGCATACAAACAACACTTTTTGAAAAATCTGATGGGCTGCAATGGTTGAGAAAGTTGCAATTACACCCAAGAGAAAAGCTTTTTTTTTGTTGAGATTACTAAAAGAGATTGTCCCAACCAATACTTGGCTGCATGGGAGGAACCTTTCCTCTGGGCTAATTGGGGGTTCCCTATTCCAAGATTTGCAAGTTTTGATGACCTCATTGTTGCATTGAGCAAAGTGGACAGAAGCCACAGGATTTGAGGAAGGATTTTGTGCACAGCTGTTTAACACATTATTTAGGAGCAATGGAACACTATTCAATCACCCAGACTGCCAACTATTTAGCCCTTCTTCCTCCAACTTGGCAGGCTAGGGTATCATTGTCGGGGATGAAATGGGAGAGCCCATCATGGCTGTTGGGCAGTAGATTGAGCATTGGGACACATTCACAGTAGAGATGAAGGCTATCATTGTCATTCAACAATTTCTGAAGCCTTGGATGGTGGAAGCTAAAGGTGTTATCATTGAAGGGGACAACTCATCAGTCATCCAGCACATGCAGGAGCCTCTCCATAGGAAAGCTCGGCAAGAATCACCCCACATGGCAGAAGAGTTGGGTTTCTTGCAGCAATTTCAACAGGTCGTATTTCACTTTGTTCACAAGGTGGCCAATCACGCAGCTGACTTTTATGTCAGAACTGCTCTTCAGCACTCCTTCACTTGGAGGAATACACACCAGGATAGCCTTTCCCCTTTTTTTGCTTGTTTAGAGGGTGATACTAATTTTGTGGATAGTGATAGACTTGCTTTTGTTCAGATCCTCAAAGAAGATTTAGCACATTCTATACACCCTAGGCATGTACTTTTTTGTACTCTTTTGCTTTAATTAATGCTAATGCAATATTTCAAGGATTGCTTGCTAATTGACATTAAAAATAGTCCTGCTCTTACTTAAAAAGTTAATCTATTGTGTGGTAAATTGATATCTTAAAATAAAAAATCTTAATTCAACTTAAGGTTTGAATCCAACGATTGCTTCCATATAAATTACACATAGGGTTATCCTGTTAGCTGCATGTCACACCACATTCATGTTTCCTTCTGCATCTTTATAATATAATGTAACTTGATGCAACCAAAGCTGAATGTGAGAAATTTGCACAAACATAACAGATTGATTGCAGTCTAACAAATATTGAAAAAAAAACAGATTAAATAGAGTTGCAAGAAAATTGAATGAAATAATGATATGTCCATAATATAGTGTATCTTGATGCATTAAAAGCTGAATGTGAGAAATTAGCACAAACATAACAGATTGATTGCAGGCTAACAAATATTAAAAAAAGATTTAATAGAGCTGCAAGAAAATTGAATGAAATAATGAAATGTCTGGTTTTAAACGCAATATTTAAGGTTTCAAATCAACCAAAACAGAATTCCTGACTAAGGAACCTCAGAATCCTATTTAGCCTAATGACTCCAAAAGAAACCACCTCACAGAATGCGTTAACCTCGTCTTGAACATCTTACATGGCTTATAGTAAAAGAAGCATGCATCCAAATGCCCTCAAAGAAATATGTCAGTTATAAAATAATCTAATGGCCCTCAAAAACGATTTTTTTTTCCTCCAAATTTTAAAGATGAAAATATAGAAGAAATTGAAAATGATGGAGCACTTGAACTTAGGCACAAATCAAAAAAAAATAAAATCCCATGTGATCCTTCATATATACTTATAAATGAGTATAAAATTAAAACTAAATCTGATATTTCAGAACAACTCAGAATTTGATCAGAATTTTTGTATGGATTCACCTTCTCTTCATCGTTTAACATTTAGATAGCTCATGGTTATTATTGCATGTCTCAAACAAGCATTATATGATTTTGATATATGATGTGCTGAATAATTGTTGAATTAAATATTGGTTTCAAAATGAATATTGTTATACATGGTGTTCACGCAAGTTCATCAGTGTTTAGAATTTTTTCATGAAAGTTTATGATTTGGATTATCTACCAAGTGAATGTTATATTTGCACTCCACCAACTTATATTTACAATGAACTAGTGCATTTATGCATGCTCTAGCTCTATTACTAATCAACATTTTAATCCTGCAACCCTATTAACGACTGGAGGAGTTTTAGGATTTTCTCTGAAGACAAACATTATTGCTTTTCCAATTTTCTGGAGATATACCATCACCCTTACTCTTTAAAGGAGAGTTCATCTCACCCAGAGAAAATTGATGAAGTCCACTCATCAATTTAGTTGATGATCTAGGTTAATAAATATTTTTATGGATTTTCATTTGAGTTAATTAAAAATAATTATTTTTATCATTTCACATTTTCATAACATTTAGAGATGATTTGGACATGACAGTGATCTGGATATTCATATAAATAGCCTCATTATGTTATGTTAGACCTTATTTTTAATGAGTTGAATGAAAATTTATGTTGCACAAATTTTGGCTAGCCAGGTGCTTTCGCATTCATGATTCAAACAATCAATGGAACAAGCTTTGAGGATATGAAATTCAATGGATCTAAGGATTCAACACTAACAACTTGAAGAATCATATTCATCTTTCTATCACTTCAAATTTCTCACTTTCTCTCATAAATATCTACTCATTGATTTGTATCAATTTTTTATTTATATCAAGGAGCATTTGAATTATAATAATTGTTATGGGTTCAACCTTTTAGGGTGGACTTCATCAGCATTTAATTATTTCATGTAATTCTAATCTAAGAAGTCATCAAGTCAAAAAAAAATTGGCCTTAGTTGGGTCCTTTATTTTCCATATCAATATAAAATCAAGTTGGGTCATTTGAATGATTGTATTTACTCTTAATGCCTTTTGATATGCTATCTAATTGATAATTTCATGATTCGAAAGAAAAAAAATATTTATAATAGACATGTAGTAGCATACTGATGTTTAAAAGAAAACAAGTTTGTCAATAAGGCCACTAAGAAAACTCAAAACTCGTTTGAAAATTACTTGAAATTTGACTTAATTTGAAAATAATTCAACTTGAATTCAAGCTCTACTCCAAGCTAGAAATCAATTTTGAAACAATTTCAAGTTTGCTCGAATTCAATTAAACATAATTCAACTCAACTCGAAATAAATATTTATATAAATTATATAATGTATATAACATAATCTATGCATAATATACAATATAGTACTTATATACTGAATTAAAAATCAATATTGAGTAAAAATGAAATCAATTTCAAATCAACTTGAAATTGAATCATTTGGAGTCCGGAAATTTATTTTCCATTTCAAGTTTATGTTGAGCCTAACTTGCTCAAACTCAAATCGATATTATCCCTAAGTTTGTGGCTTAATGGTTAGATTAATTATGTTTGCATATTTAATTGCCATCATCATTCTTGTTAACTTTATTTATTAGAAGGCTTCAATATTCATTTATATAATTGTAATGCAGTGTTTATTTATCAAAATTCATGCAGCAATAAATTGCTATGGCTATAACTTAATATTTTTTATGTCAATAAGCCAAACAAATAAAAAATAATAATTTACTCTAAGTAACATTATTTCATTTACAGTACTAATCAAATAAAACCGTGATTTCAAAGCAAAATAACATTTTCTCGTCCAAACCAGTTATTTGGTGGTAAATCCTATGTGAAAAAGAAAAGATATACATACTTTCTTGTGTAGCCTGTTGTTAATAGCTATTATATATCAGCATTCTGCATTCTTTGATATATGATTTGATGCCTGTTAAGGTTTAATATTGTAATAAAGAATCTCCTGTCTGATTGTTGGATTTATCTGAAAGGGTATTCCAGCCAAACCTGCATTTCTAGCATATCTAATTTTCCCGATTAGCATATACTTAATAAAAGAAAGATATTTTCAAAATTGTTCAAGGAAACTTAAACAAGAGATGAAACAAATAAATGGAACTAAACTTAAAAGTAAATAAAAAAAAGTTCAAAACAAATAAAATTTTCTCTTAGACTAAATAAGTTAAAGCATTGGTCCATGGAATCTCATATCCTACTGCTGAAATAAATTCAAAAAAAAAAAAAAAAAATCTAGATTGTGAATATAAAGCTAATCATAACAAAATGCAATGAAACTCCCGACCTTTAAAAAAAATTTCTGTGCATGACTTCTTATCTGAACAGCTGTCTTTGTACCGATATGATCTGCATTGCATTGAGCAAGATGTAAGTTGAGAAATCAATAAATAAGTATAATGTACATCTACTAGAAGTTTTTCCCATTTCTGAAACATTAAATAGCATAATTCTAACAATGCCAATTTTAAATCCTAGATGCTACTTGTGAGCAGTAAAAGAAGAAAATATAAAAACAAATAGGTTTCTCTTCTTTCTTTTTAAATTATAAGCAACCAAAATTTAAGATTAGAGAGAGTCACCACTCTCTCTTAGATAGATTGGCCACATAAAATATTAGTCGTTCAATGACACAAATAGGAGAGTAGATGTATTAGATTTGATCTATGTTAAGAAAGATAAAGGTAGACCTAAGAAGATATGATTAGGTAGTATAAAAAATGATCTTATTTTATTAGAATTAAATGAGAATTTGACACTTAATATGACACAATGGAGAAGGATTCATGTAGCCAACCCAACGTAGTGGGATAAAAGATTGTTGTTATTATTGATGATGATAAAAGTGATGCATAGGGGAAGTTTTGTTCCACCTACAGGTAATTCATGCATGCTAAGATTATTAATCCACCAACACAGGAGTGCTTGGTTGGATTCAATGGGAAGTGACCGTGACCAATTCATGTAACACTAGCCACCCAGGGAAATTGGACACATTCAGCTCGCAAGGAATAGTCATGGTTTGCAAAATTACTATGAAGCCACTTTAAGCAGGATAAAACACTAGCATATCTAGTTTACAGAAATTCCTTTTAATTTACACCCAATTCTTCCTCAAGCAATAGCCACTAAAACTTCCCTTTTCATAATAAAATTAGGATGTTGGAATCATAAGATATCACAAATTATATAGATCAGGATGAGCACAAAATTTCTTCATTGGAGATCAAATGTTCAAATTCACATAACACCTTCATGATCCATCTTAGAGAGAAAAAGACGAGATCAATAACAAATACAACTGTGATTTGAAGTATAGAATAATAACTTAATTCAATAAAAAAGTAGATACCGAAATTGATAGATTGGTTGCCCAAATTGTGATGAAATGAAAATGAAGACAATAATTACATAAATTGATTCTATGAAGAAATTTAGCCTTCTCAGAAATTTTATCAAAAAAAAAGTACAAGTTTGACAAAAAAAAGTGTTGTAATATCTTCTGTTACATAATTAATTGACCAATTTTATTTTCTTAGCAGAACGCATGATCTAAGCAGTTTTCAAAATGGAGGAAGATGGCATTTTTCTGCTAAGTTCTAAATCCTGCAAGTTTAAGCCTTTAAAAACATTTCTGCTGTTTTACTGCATGTTAAAAATAAATCCGAAATTATACTTTAAACAATTAAAAGGAAAAATCTAATGTTTTTTCTCTTAACAAAAAATTAAACCATGTTTAGAGATAAAATCCTAGCCAGCAATCCATCACCCAAGTAAAATATCTTTTGCTCAAACAATTAAAACCAAAGATTCAAAAACAAAACTATGATCACTTATATATGAGCTGGATTAGGTTTCATGTCATTGGAAATATTTTAAGTCAGCTGGTACAAAAGATAAGTATGGGACATAGCTTCTTCAAGATTTACACCAGCTCCCCCTGAATCTCTTGTGCATTTCACATGTTTAAAAATGCTTACGAATCAAGGTAGGTATCAAGGAATTTAAACACCAGTTTACAAGAAAATTTATCTTTAATTTATTCCCTGTTTCTTTGTTGAAGCAAATAAACTTCAGACCTTTTGCGTGGTTCATGGTGGTTGCATTTTTATGAAGGTTGGCCAGCAGCTAAAAAATCTTTGTAGGCGTTTTAGGTTATTCACAAATTTATGTGAAGAATGAACAACCATTATATAATAGTTAATGCAAGAGTCAAATCTTTTAAATAGGACATCATCATCCATGTTCAGTTTGCAGTCTTATAGATGAAGAACCACTAAATGGAACTAGAACTGCCTGCAATTAAAAGAAAGCTCATGAATCTCATTACCATGAATACGCTGCCACGCCCTGCCGTACAGCTTGAGCGCTTCCAAGAACTTGTTATGCTCCTCATCCGTCCACTTCTCTCGTTGCTTTGTAATCGTGTAAGGTTTCCTTGTCTGCAAATCTCAAGTAAAAAAAAAACATACAACAAATAAAGAAATCCAATGCAGCTTCAAAAATAAATCAATCACCTTTGCCAGATCCCTCACCGGGCTTTTTCCCATCACCGATTCGAAATGTAAATTAGCAATGGCTGACAAAGACAATTTTCAAATCAATTCGAACTCAGATAAGTAACACACGGCAAAATTCTTCCTGCATGTTCCCAATTGAAATGTCGGGCATCTCATGCCCTCACCGACCCCTCTGCAGGAAATAACAAGACACACAAACAAGCCTAAAAGAAACGAAGGAAATAACCAAGAACAGGCAGCATTCACTCACCAAATAAGCCCTAGAAACCGGTAAGAAACTCCGGCGGTCGCAGCCGCCTGTTTATCCCTTCATTCCTCTCCTCTCTTGTCCTTCCTCGCCTCGCATTACTACCCAGTGCAATCCAAACTACAATTGCCCATCTCTCCTTCATGGATTTATGGACAAGTAGATTCATGGTGACTGTAATGTCCGGCGAAAGGAGCTGTCGATTTGGCATGCCTAACTTCAGAACCCTCACTCTCTCTCCCTCTCTCGCACAACTCTCTCCACAGTGAGATCGCAAACCTGAAGAGTAGGCCGGGAGAAATCTGAGCCACAACTTTTTGGTTATGGAGATTTCGAGCGGATAGTTGGGGAAGCTGTACGAGATTCGAAAGATCAATTCCGAGGAAGGGAGAGGGGGACGGAGAGCAAGCCACGTGACAATACTATAGTGGCTCGAAGTGGGGACCACCCAATCCCGCGGGCCCAAACTCTTAGAGATCACGCCCGCCCGCTTGTTTCAGAATCAGATCACGCCATATAGGCGCTCCTCACGTCCTCCAACCCATCACGTTTCTCCGGATAGAATTATTTACGGCGAATTGGCGATATTAGCACCTGATTTTCTCGCCCTCCCGTCTCTGAGTTGGCTAGGCCGATATTAAAGTAGGTTTCATTTGTCCATGAGGCCATACCACCTTTTTTTTAGTATTAAATCAAACTTTTATAAGCATATAAATTTAAACTGATAACTTTTTTATAATTAAAAAAATTACATATTATTGCATGTAAAAAAATCAATTATGATAGAGTGAAAGTTTACATCTTGTCTTGTGAAATCTATGAAATATTTAAAGAGTGAAACAATAAAACTCAGGAATTTTTACTGGAAAATCTCGAAAAAGAGAAAAACTACTTCGATAAAAGTTCCTATATATTTATTTTTAGATCTGAAGTTTTTTCGATAACGGATTACATGGTATTGTATATGAGAATAGGAATCCCAAAATCGGACAACAATATATATAATTCAGCGTTGAGGTTGTACTTGATTGCAGTGAGCTGGCGAGATGGTGCAGCGAAAGGATGGTGAGGGGCGGCGGTGGTGGTTGTTAACCAATGAAGGTGATCGGCGACCGTCGAGTGGTGACACGATTATGCCTGGAAGATTTTCAAGTTTTAGAGCTCTCTCCTCTCTCCTCGTTCGGCTTCGCTCATGTGAAGAATAAGGGGTTATTTATAGATTAGAGGGGTGACATTTCTATAAATACATGCAAAATCCAAATCACTCCTCCATCGGACTGCTTATGATGATTCCCTTGATCATATGATGTATTTTGTGTATTTGAATGCTCAAATGAAGTTAGAATTATGAGATATTGGGCTCGTTAGATCCATCGTGACGCCGATTTGACTATAAAGCGGTTAAGTTTGAGAATTTTTAGAGATTTAATTGATATCCCAAAGTTTTGAGGATATTTTAAGTCTTTATCTCATCGATTTAACTTCAAATCGCCTTGCTTGACAAGATTAAATCTTCATTAGTAGTATTTTAAGTGTCATATCATATATATATATATATATATATATATATATATATATATATATATATATATATATATATATATATATATATATTTATTATAAAATTATATATCTAATATTTAATGTTTATTTAAATATTATTTTAACATCTAAATCATATTAATATATATATATATATATATATATATATATATATATATATATATATATATATATATATATATATATATATATATATATATCTTATTTTTAGTGGATTGAACAAATTTGTCCTCTCGAGCCTTAAAGATTTTATTTTGATGGCAAATCAATATGAATTTCGAACATTCTCGATCCGAAATCAACAGAGTATCACGCCATAAATGTGGTTTTTATTTATTTATTTATTTTTGACTCGACGAAAGGATGGTGTTTAGTTACACATAATAGATATTGCTAACTGAACAATTAAACTAACCGGCTAAATAAGGTTATTATAAAATTTAATCACTAATTTATTTTCCAAAAACAATTATTCACTAATTTTAATCACAAAATAAATATTTTTATTTATATAAAAGTAATGTTGCATGAATAAATTATTATCTAACTCTTTTGCAATAGGCAGAGTTTTTAATGATTTTGGTAGGGACCGTTTGGAATCAATTTAGGCCTCATTAAGCATAAAATCTTTTATTTTTATTTTTATATTATTTTTATATTTTTATTTATTTGATATATTTTTTTCTTAAAAACTATATCACATTATTTTTAAAAATATTTTTTGAATATTTTGAGCATTTTAAAAAATAATTATTACTATCAAATATATTTTATTTTGAATAAAAATATAAATAAAATAAAATAAAAATAAAATTGATCCTAAAATAAAATATATTTAATAATACTATTTATTTTTAAAAACACTTAAAATATTTAAAGTTCACTTTGAATATTTTTAAAAATAGTATAATTTAATTAAAATAGAATCCCTAACAGATCTTAAGTTTTTTTCTTTTTAGAAATCAAATATAACATCATTAGACATTTGTTCTGAGCAGATACATTTGAAGAATTTGGAGAATAAAATGAGTACTTACTAAATGTGTTTGATGAGTTTTAAAGTAATTGTATTTATTATACAATTTTAGAATAACCACCTCTTTAATTCTAGTTAAAATGTTCCTTACATTTATTTTGTATTAAATATTTATCTATATCAATTATTACTGTATCCTTATCTTATCCTAAATATTTAGAATTAATTTATGAATTATCACTCTTCAGTTATTTGTTTTAAATGCTGTACGAATATCACGTAAATATCACTCTTCAGATTTTTTCTAATTATCATATAGTTTATTCAGAATTAGCAAAAAAATCAAGTTCCTCTTTAGTCTCTTATTGCATATTGTTCGTCTAACTTTTACAAATTTAATATTCAAATGACTTTTTTGTTATTAAAATAATAAAAAATAGAAATATTTGTTTGACATTTTAATCATATATATATATATATATATATATATATATATATATATATATATATATATATATATATATATATGTGTGTGTGTGTGTATTATGCGTGTTAGAAAATCAATTGCGATAGAATAAAAGTTTACGCCTTAACTTTGTTGTGTAATCCAACACAGATGTTTGAAGAATGAACAAGAAAACTCCAGAATTTTTACATGAAAAAACTCCTGAAGAGGGGGAAAAAATCACGGGGCCTAGCTCAGTAAAAATCTTCCACTATGTATCTATTTCGGAGTACAAAGTTTTCCCAATAACGGGATTACAGAATTGTATATGAGAAGGGCTGACAATGAGAATCTCAGAATCATGCAACAGCATTTGTAGTGGTTAGTTGTAATATGGATTAGTGATGATTGGTGAACAACGGTGGGATGACGATGACGGTGGAGGTTGGGGTGCAACCGAACAGCATCGCATGGCCAAGCTCGACTTGATAACCGCTCATCATCGCTCATATCGAGTCTCGAGCTCAAGCTTGAGCTAAAAGGAACGATCAACTCATTTAACGAGCTCGAGGTCGAGTAAAAAGAGGTTCGGATCATTTACTCGTCGAGCCGCTAGAAGCCATTTCGGGATATTATGCGTTCCGCATTCCGTAATCCGTCAAGTTATATCCTTAGGTCTGCCGACTCTGCCCTAATTCCGCAAGCCTCTCGAGCCTCGACTCTTGTCTCTCGGCTCTCGCTTCTCGTCAATCGCCTTCGCCGCTCTCAACTCTCTTCTTTCTCACATACGGCTCTGCTTCTCAGGCTCTCACTCTCGACTCTCGAGCCACTCTCACATCTGAGTTCCCTCATCTTCCTGGCTTCAAATCCCCGATCACGTTGGAGTGTTGGACGATAGGGGTGCAGACGAGTCGATAGCAAGATCGACTTGATCTTGGTTGGTCAGGTTCATTTTCTTTATGCTCACATATGGTATTTCAATTTGATAATGATTCAGATTAGGTGTGTGATATCTATCTTTGGTTTTGATGTTCTTTTGGATTAGGTGTCTAATGAGTAATGGCTATGTTTGGTTGTGATGATTATTTGGATTTGATGATGTTGTAACTGTTGTTCAACAACGGAATTTAATTTTATTGCGGTTCAGTAACTTCGGTTCAGTGTGCTTATCCTCTGTTGGGCATTTAACTACTGTGTAGCTTACGTTTTGGCTTATGCTGTGTACCGTATGTGTGATCTTTCATATTAGGTGTCAAATGGCTATGTTCGATTTTGATGATGATTTGATGATGTTGTAAATAACGGAATTAATTTTATGTTGGGTTGGTAACTTTGGTGTGTATGTTATATGTTATACTCTTGAGTCTTGAATCTTGAGAAAAAAAAATTGTAAACCTAGACTAAAAAGGTTTCCTTACTTTTGATAATTAAAGAGTAGTCATATTTCTTCATGTCGGCATTCTATTTCTAAAGGAATTCTTTATGCTAGAATTCTTCACGCTGGAAATTCCTAAAGCTATGTAGCATGTGAGATCTTGGGCGGTTAGTGGATAATATTATTTTAGGGCTACCGTTGGACCTTGGATAATATTATTTTAGGGCTACACGTAGACCATGACATTGCTCTTATCATGGGTTTTATATTACTTTCCAAAAGCTTCATGTATTCTTCTAAGAAATACAATGTACTATTGTTGGGGAAAAAATCGAACATAACCTATGCCACTCTTAATTATATATCAAACACAACCTATGCCACTCTTACCTTTATTAAACATTGGATTGTAATTTGTGGATATAAAATACTGGAGTGGTTCCGTGATTTTGCTTGCTCTTCTTAGGTTGTGGTAGTGGCTATTTCACAGATTTACAGCTGAATTATGAAATATTGTAATTTTTATGTTATGTTTATTTTCTTTATGTCATACTGGCTATGTTTGCTAACAATGAAATGATTTTCTGTGTTGGCTTCTATGTTGCAGTGAATTATAGGATTATTGTGAGTATTTATGCTTGGATAAAAGACACAGTATTGGGTTTTGATTGTTACAAAGTGCAAATATACAGTGAGCAATTTGGTATTTTTAAATTTTTTAATATTTAATAAATCAATTATCTTCTTCATTCATTGAGTTGTCATTTATCATTTTTATTTTAGATTAAAAATGGCAACACCACCACTTAGAGAGGATGAGTTATTGGATGTAAGCAGTGATAACCCAGTTGTGGGTGTCCAAATTGGTATTGAGGAACATAATAGCAATGTAGATGGTAATAATTATGAGGGGGAGAATGATGTTATTAATGATTTGGTTGACAAGGGTGATGATGAAGTTGATCTTGAAAATCCAATTGAATTAAGAAAAAGAAAGAAAATATCACATGTTTGGGAGGAGTTTAAAGAAGTTGTTCTTCCGATGGCGGAAAAAGGGGTTATCATTGCAAGAAAAAGCTTGCTATAGGTAATACTGGTGCAACTACACAATTTAGGAGACACTTAGATCGATGTGCGGCTAGAGTGCGCACATTAATGAAGCAAAAAATTTTACAGTTCTAGCCAAAAGATTATGACAGTTCATTGAAAATAAATCAGGAGGGATTAACTTCGACAACTTTTAAGTTTGATCAAACAAAAGTTAGGGAGATGATTGCTCATTATATTTTGATTAATGAAAAACCCTTTTCGATTGTGGAGAAATTTGGATTTAATCTTGTTAAGTCCATGTCACCATACTTCTAAATTCTCTAGAACGCTCATGCGATGTGATGCTAGTATATGATAAAAGGAGAAAAGAAAATTAAAGAACACATTGAATAGTATAAATAGAGTGAGTTTACTCGATATTTGGAAATCAAAGAATCAACGGATATCTTATATGTCACTACACATTATGTGGACTCAAACTGGAAATTGCAAAAAAGAGTTCTTAGTTTTTTACATCTACCACCTCCACATACGGCTTCTAAAATTGTTGACACATTCTATAATGCCCTAACTGAGTGGGGTCTTAAGAATAAAATATTTACCTTATCAATTGATAATGTATCAAATAATGATCGGGCTATCAAGTTATTAAAAGATGGTTTACGGATAAGGAAGACATTATTCTTTGGGGGAAGACTATTTCATGTACGTTGCTGTGCACATATTTTGAATTTAATGGTGAAGGATTGGGTTAAATGTATAGAATTTGTTTTTTAGAAAATTCGTGATACAGTTAGTTTTATCAATGCTTCAGAAGGTAGACTTATGAAATTTGCTGATATTGTTCAACAGTTACAACTACCAACAAGAAAGCTTATCATAGACTATCCAACACGTTGGAATTCAACATATAATATGTTGGTTGTTGCATTTCAACTAAAAGAAGCTTTCTTTTCATACAGCGAGAGGGAGATTACATATTGTAACTGCCCTACAGAGGATGAATGGAATAAAATAGAAAAGGTTTGTGATATTTTGGGTTTTTTTAATGAGGCAACCAATATCATTTCAAGCACTAAATATCCAACATCTAATTTATTTCTCTTACAAATTTATACTATAAAGAAAGTACTGAATAATAGTGCACTATCTTCTGATGACTTCATCAAGCACATGACTAGCAAAATGAAACCTTCTGATGGCATTTGGTGCAATTATGGACCCAAGAATGAAATTTATTGTCATTGAGTTTGCATACCTTATGATCTATGAAGGAGATGAAAGCAATCAAAATATTACATATGTTCGTACTTTACTATATGAGTTATATGAAGAATATATTGAATGCCTTGAACCAGAAATTGAAACTACAAGTAATGGGACATTTAGAGGTGAAAGTAGCACAGATAACAGTAGCAAGTCAACCCAGGATACTCTTATAAGAAAATATAGTGGTTGACATGACTTTACTACTTATCTATCAGAGAAATCAAGTAGAAGGCCCACAAAATCAGATCTAGATAACTATCTTGAATATGGGTTAGAGATAAATCTTGAAGGTCGTAGTTTTGATGTGATTGCTTGGTGGAAAAACAATCATCTAAAATATCATATATCCCAAGAATGGTAGTTGATATTTTATCTCCATTTGAGTTGCTTAGAATTGACCTTGGTGCATAGAGAGTTGTTGATACTTATCGCTCAAAGCTTGGAGTTGAAATTGTTCAAGCTCTAATATGTGGCTCTAACTGGGTTCGCTCTCATTATGGCTTGAAAGGGAGAATAAAGGTATTTATTTTATATTTTAACATTTTTTCATTAGTATCATAGTATTTTTAATGGCATTAATATTATACTATATTGTATATTTATTGGGAAGAGGATGAAGATGAAGAGATTGAGATACCCCTAGGTCATCTACAGATAGCGTAATGGAGAAGAGGATGAAGATGAAGAGTTGACTTTACATGCTTTCTTAATAGACTTTATATTTACATAGTAGGACTTATATGGTTTCTATTTGACATTCAAACTCTTTATAATTTCTAGACTTGCAGCTCTTTATTTAGTAGACATTTTTTTTGATGTTTTGATTGTAGTTATCTTTACAAAAGTGCTAATTTTTGAAAATATTAGAGTGAGATTGATGATGATAGCTATGATGCTCATGATTTTAAAATCTGAAATTTATATAATTGCTCATATATTCCTTGGATGTTGGTAGCTGCTTTATTACAGTTGCCCATCTATTGGATGTTGCTGGTAGCTACCTAGGTACTTTATTGTAGTTGCCCATGTATTCCTCGGATGTTGGTAGCTGCTTTATTATAGTTGCCCATCTCTTGGATGTGTGCTGGTAGCTACCTAGGTACTTTATTGTAGTTGCCCATATATCCCTTAAATGTTGATAGCTACTTTATTGCAGTTGCCCATCTCTTGGATGTGTGTTGGTAGCTAACTATATACTTTACTGTAGTTGCCCATGTATCTCTAGCATGTTGGTAGCTACTTTACTAAATTTTCTGAGCTTGAATCAATGCCCTCTAAATATTTTTAATCTGTATCTTTCTTTCATTAGCATGTTGCAGAATTCTTTTATGATTGGGTGATTGCCATTTGTTTCTTGGTTGATTCTGATGGGTTCTTATTGGTTGTCATTATACCTGTCTTTCTCTGTGTTGGGATTGCCTCCCTTTTGAATGGTTGTTTCCTTGTAGTTCCTCATCTCTAGTTTGTTAATTGGGCTTGATTTATTGGTAGTTAGAGATGACTTTGGAAATAAAATATTTGTTGTAAGTAAGCTAAATGTCATCATAATGTGTACTATGTACTTACAAGTTATTGAGTTTCTTCTTATTTTGGTGGGACATCTTGGGTTTATTATACTTTGGTGGCAAGGGATATGCTCTATTACTTTTAGGCCATACATCATAATCGTGGATAGTCATAATGTTGAGTTGGGTTGACTTGTGGGCTGGCTAGTTTGGTTGGTTGTGCTGGCTGATTTGGTTGGTTTTCTTTTTGGTTTTCTTTCTGATCTACTTTTAGTTAGTAGGGAATCAAGGATTCCCATTTGGTGGATTTTCTTTGTTTCGATTTTGGCCTTATGGTGGCTGGCTGCTATTGTTTTCTTGTGGATGTTTTACTATCTTTGATGGAGGTATGGGATTGGGGACTACCTTTTTCATCTTCATTGTATCCCGAAATATTTATGTTATATCTTTATTCTACTTATCTATGAGACTATGATTATTTTCTCTTTAGAATCTTGCAAAATTTTTGATTAGGTGGTTGGATACTCGAAGACTTCAAGTTGGAGCTTTGGATTACTTCAACTGGAGTGATATTTTCTCCATTGAAGACTCTAAAATCTTTCGGCGTGATTCTCAAAGGGATCAAGAGAATATGTTGATTTCGCTTAATTCTATGTTTTCCTTTATAAATATATGGGATTGAGTGTTTAATTACTAACTTGTATGTAGCTCTTTTGTTTGAGCATTTAATTTTTTCTTTCAATATTTTGTAATTTTTTATTGTACTTTATTTGAGTTGGAATTGCATATATTTGTAATAAAAAATATCCAAAAGATTCAAATTAATTTAATAAATATTTTATAATTTATTTTAATTGCTCTTCAAATTTTTTTGGTGCTCTTTTTTAGTGTAATTGATTTCAAATCTAGCCTCTTGACGAGCTTCGAGCTTCTCATCGAGCCAAGCTTGAGCTTCAAATCGAGCTTAACAAGTCGAAATTGAGCAGTTTCACAGCCGATTTGAGCTTGGTACATCTCGAGTTGAGCTTGAGCTCGAATTGAGCTCTGATGCGATGAGTCAAGCTTGAATTTTCTTGGAACTTCGACTTTCATGTGGTGGTGATCCAAAGGATTGCTGGCGATAATGTAGCGATAATGGTACAACGGTAACCTGGCGGTCAATGATCCGGCTGGGTTGATCAGAATGATTGATGGTGGTGGCCGGTCGGCATGGTCAGCAGTGGTGACCGGCGATAGTACGATCCACTGGAGTGATAATTCACCGGATAACGATGTTTGGCGATATGTCGGCAATGGTGGCTCAGCCTGGTCAGCGATGAAAGATATGGTGAGTTGAATTGAATGAGCGGTAAATATATGTGGAGACTTGCAATAGTGGTGCTGATGACCAGCAATGGTTCGATATGAGAATCGGCGGTGGTGGCATTCTACAATCAGTGATAACCATTATGCTGAGGATTTTCGCTTTGAGTCTCTCTTCTCTTTAGCTTGGACTCTCATGTGAAGAATGAGGCTATTTATAAATTAGAGGGATGATATTTTATAAATATAAAATCCAAACCACTCCATTGGATGGCTCAAAATGATTCCTGATCATCGATGTATTTTAAGTGAATACTTAAATAAAGTCAGAATCAAGAGATCTTGGGCTTGTTAGATTCAGCTCATCAAGACGCTCGATTTGATCATAAACACTCTATATTTAGGAACTATTTAGAGATTTAACTGATATCCCAAAGTTTTAAATGATATTTTAAGTGCTTGATCTGAACTAGTTTCGACTTAGGATCAGATTGCTTTTGACATCAAGATTCGTGCATTGACTAATGAAATTTTTAGTGTCATTTCAGTTGCCCCACTATTTTTAGATGATATTATCTCTATCATCCAAAAATATATGCCAAATAATTGAAAATAATAAATTCTTCAATGAAATTTGCGGGTTTATTAACCATATAGTTTGAGAAAATAGATCTTCATATGATGCCGGCAGTATCGCAAGCCCAAGACGGGTTATCCTTCAGTGATCGGTGATGTGATGATGACCGATGGTGCAGTGAGTGATGACCATGAGATATTTGGCGATATCAGCGATAAAATGAATGGTCGCAGCGTAATGGCATAGTGGTCGGTAGCAGTGATGCAGATGGCTGATGGCGGGACAGTGGTTGATGCGATAATGAACAATGGTGGTAGTGAAAATTGCGGCAGCGGCCAGCGATAGTGGTTAAGCGGTAGCCGGCGATGTGATTACAATGGTGTCAGCGATAGTAGTTCGGTGATACCGGCGCAGTGGTTCAAATGTACGGCGGTGATTAGGCGTGGTAGTGATGGTGGTGGTGATAACCAATAAATTTACGATGATGAAATCAGCGGCCAGTGTTGGCGGTGACTAGCGGTAATGGTAACCGTCAGTGGTCATGATTATGCTTGGAGGATTTTCTAGCTTTAAAGCTCTCTCTTCTCTTTAGCTTGGACTCTCCTCATCTAAAAAATGAGGGGTTATTTATAGATTAGAGGGATGGTGTTTCTATAAATATGTAAAATCCAAACCACTCCATATGATGTATTTTAAGTATTTGAATGCTTAAATAAAATCATAATCAAGAGATCTTGGGCTTATTAGATCCGGATCATTAAGATGCTCGATTTGATCATCAACACTCCATATTTAGAAACTATTAAGGGATTTAACTGATATCCCAAAGTTTCCAATGATATTTTAAGTGCTTGATCTGGACTAGTTTCGACTTAGGATCAGATTGCTTTTGACATCAAGATGCGTGCTTTGACTAATAAATTTTTTAGTGTCATATCAATTGCCCCCTATTTTTGGATGACATTATCTCTATCATCCAAAAATATATGCTAAATAATTAAAAATAACAAATTCTTTAATAAAATTTATGGGTTTATTAACCATATAGTTTGAGAAAATAGATCTTCATGGTGCATGCAGTGCAAGGTTAGGGTTATGGGTCCAAAGATGCTTCTGATCGTTACATGGGAGCAAGTGGTTGTCTTGGGTGCATGTGCGTGATGCTTCGCATAACAATCTTGTGATGAGCATTTTTTCAATTTTTTTATTTTTTTCTATTTTTTATTTTTTCCCTTTTTGCCCCTATAGTGGGCCTATAAAAACTCTCCTAGGGTCAAGTAAGGAGACAGAACTCCCATATGCTCTAGTGTTCATCTACATTGGATGAGAAATCATCTAGCAGAAGTTCAAGGGTTAGGGTAAAAAAAATTTGTTTCTTTTCTTTTTGTCAGCGAAGTTCTGACCTTCTTCTTAAGAAGGTCATTTGATCAGACAAGAGCTCATCTGACGCTCGATTTTCTCTCGAGAGTGGCATCAATTATCCTTGCGGACCGAGGGTTTGGAGCGATCAAGGCCCGTAGTTCATCTGGCGAGGCTTGATTTTCCCTCAAGGCGTCAACTCGTTCACCAGTTTGGAGGCGATCAAGTCCCGTCGTTCATATGACGAGGCTTCAATTTTTTCTCGAGAGAGGCGTCAACTATCCTCATCGGACCAACTGGGTTTGGAAGCGATCAAGACTCGTAGATCATACGACGAGGCTTCAATTTTCTCTCGATAGAGGCATCATTCCTTCGGTGCAGGGTTTGGAGGATAAAGGCCCATGTTTCTGGTGAGGCTTTGGTTTTCCCTTGAGAGAGGCCTCAACTATCCTCGTCAAGCATATCAGGTTTGGAGGTGATCAAGGTCAGTAGCTTATATGGTGAGGCTTAGGTTTTCCCTAAAGAGAGGCGTTAACTGTCATCGTCGGACCGACTGAGTTTGGAGGCCATCAAGCCCCATAGTTCATACGATGAGGCTCCAATTTTCTCCCGATAGAGGCATCAACTGTCTGACGGAGGCGATCAAGGCCCATATTTTCTACTTCTTCTTGTTGGAAATTGAATTTCTTGAAACTCGAATGGATGGTTTAACAGTTGACAACTGCCAAGATGGCAGGGAAACGTCAATTAGGAACCATCCCTCAAAAAACTTAGAAAGTCTAGCAGGTAATTTCATAGTATAATTAGAGAGAAATAGTTTTTTTTTCTTTTTTGATCTCATATGTATGCATATATTTTTCATCAGATCGTAAGCAAAAATTTTTATCCAAAGTTGTCCGTGAACAGCAAAGTCAGGAAATGATATGCCCAAGTATTGGGGTGAGTGAGTTGCTACACATAATTCTCAGACTTTTATCTTTCTCCCTCTCTTTTTTATTTATTATGTATTTTCAAAGGATGATGACCAGAAGAAAACCAATAGCGTGACAGCTACAGACGATATATCATCCATTATCACAGCTGACAGTTTAATGGTGCTTTGTAAGAATTTTTATTTTTTCAATGAGTTGGTGGCTATTGTTGCCAAAAAGTCTAATCGAGCACGTTCACCTCCACGAGGATACTTTACTATTTCTGAGATGATTCTTCATGTGAGACTATGATTCCCTTCGGCTCCTGAATTGATTGAGAACTTTAAAATATGCGGTGTAGCTTTGTCACAATTTTTATTTTGAGCTTTAGTGATCATCGTTGGTTTGACTGTCTTCTTTAGAAAGCGTGGTGTTACTTTGAACATCAAATACTTATACCGAATGTATAGATTCACATATGATGCTCATGGATGTGTTTCTTATCAGGCTATAAAGAATTGGATAGAATTTTCAGCACGGGATCCATCTAGAAATTGGTCTAATGGATTCTTTTTGTGAAAATGAGTGGGGCCTCCCTAAGAGATGGGTAAGATTGAATGACCTTTCAGATCCATTGCCGATTGAAGAGAATGAAATCTTAATGACTCTTAATATTCCTGATGTACAAAGCTTGCAGCATGAGTTACGTCACATTGGCAAGTATATAATTGAAGATAGAATGTTCAAGGTTGGATTTTCCATTCAGGCAGGGAGATCTGATGCTCTTCCACTGAAGAGTTCAAGTAAAGGTGATAAAAGGTCTCCTCATATTCATAGGATTCTTTCAAGAAGCTCGTTACAAAATCATGGTGATAGTAATATTTTTCTTTAAAGAAAAGGAAGATAAGTGTCGAAGTAACTACGTCAAATATTTGCAGAGAAGATGTTCACTCCCAGTTGGCCTCTGAGAGTTTAGCTATCTCAACTCATAATGGGGAGATTCCTTTCTTGAAGCTGCATATTCCTGAAGAGGTGTTAAAGCACGTATGCACTGGACGTCAACGAGAAGATGAATTAGTACGTTATCTTCTCCTTATCTTTCTTTTCTTCTTTTCCTTTTTTCTTTATGTAATATTTGTGATTTTTTTATTGTAGGTAGCTCAAATATTAAGGTTGATGGCTCATTTTGGTGTCACTCTAAACTAGTGGAATACTGAATTTGTGAAGGTAAAATATTTGCAAGGCGAGTATGAGCGAAAGATGAGTGCTAAGGCCAAAGAAGTGGTAGCACTAGAGGATCAGTTAACCGGGTGTAGAACTGAGCCAGCGAACATGCCAACTTCTCTTTCTCTCCAGCATTAGAAGGTGGAGCGTACTCGTGATGAGCTGATTGAGGTGAGAGCAGAGACTCACTAGAAAGAGAAAAGACTCAAGGTAGTTGCAACGGAGAAGAAAGCTCTTGAACTAGAGAAGAAAGCATTACATGATCATCCTTCTGAGAATGTGCTTATAATGTCAGAAGTAGGAGCAAATGAAATCTCCTTGAAGGCAATGGAAGACTTTAAGAACTCCCTAGCTTACCGCGATGTTATCGAGGACCATGTCCAAGAAGCTCGTAATCATATTCTTGATATTTAAGTGAAGGACTTAGAGCACCAATTTTTGGAGGAAGCCTTCATTCAAGAATTCTTAAAAGGTATCCGCTTAGTACATTGCAAAACAGGAGCTAGTATTGAGAATTTATCTCCCAGTCAAGTATCTGAAGACCCTTCGCCAGATTCAGGAGATGAAGGGGTTTAGAGTGAGTTTAAGTAAGCATCTTCCAGTGGTGAGGAGGACATTGATATCATGTGTATTATTATTTATTATTATTATTATTATTTATATACAAAATTTTGATTCTTTCTTATATCATCATGTTAGAGCTATCAATGACATTAAAAAATTTTTGGTTGATTTGCTCTTGTTTTGTTTTGACTTATCCGAGATGATTGGTCAGAATATTATTCGACAATGCTAACCTATACGGATGAGGTCATGGGAAGTCCACCAATAACTTTTTGGCTTATCCTAAGTATTAGTCAAAATATTATTTGACGTCTTACCTGTATGGAAGAGGTCGTGGAATATCCACCAATGACTTTTTGACCTATCCTAGGTATTAGCTAAAGTGTTACTTAACTTCTTACATATATGGAAGAGGCCATGGAATGTCCACCAATGACTTTTTGACCTATCCTAGGCATTAGTCAAAGTGTTACTTGAAATTTTACTTGTATGGAAGAGGTCCGATTAAGTCCCCTTGGGATTGATCATGCCCGACTGAGACACAATGTGAGTTGTGCATTTCTCAAGTGGGAGGACTAAATGAAAGAGATTGCTTATATGTAACAAGCTAGAAAGAAAAGATCATAAACTCATTACTCTGATAAGGTCGATGATATAATCATAAGATAATTTTAATAAGATATTAGTTTGAAGAGAAAATGACAAACGAGACAGAATAAAAGTTGCAATAATTATGCAATACGAATTACTGATAATATTTTCGAAGATTTTCGATGTTCCAAGTTCAAGACAAGATTTTTTTCTTTGGATCCTTAAGCTTAAATATTCTTGGCTTGACTATAGCTATAACCACATAAGGGTCATCCCTAAGAGGTGAGAGTTTATTGTGTTAAGGGCCTTTGCTCGCAGCTTCAAGACTTGAAAGGACCAAGCCACCGACAGAGATGGGATAAGGTTTCACTCTTCTATTGAAGTGATGACCTACCCTTTGGTGGTAGGAAGCAGTCCGAAGTAGGGCCATGTCATGAGTTTCGGGGAGTAGGTCTAGGTTCTGTCAGAGTTTTTCTTCATTACTATCAGAATTGAATGATTGAACTCTTAGACTTGGAATCTCGATATCTACTAGTATAATAGCTTATGTGCCGAAATACAAATTATATGGTGTATCACTAGTAAGAGTTCGTGAAGTAGTGTGGTAAGTCCAAAGAATATTATAGAGGTCCTCAACCCATTGCCCCTAGCCTTCTCGAGACACATTTTTAACCCTTTGATTATAGTCCTATTGGTAGCTTCAGTCTATCCATTAGTTTAAGGATGGGCTACAGCTGTATGCAGTAGCTAAATGTGAAGATCTTTACAAAAAGACGTAAAGACTTTTCCAGTAAATTGGGTTCCATTGTCGGTGATGATCTTTGCAGGAAGACCAAATCGACATACTATATTTTTCCTAATAAATTATTTAGTATTTGCCTCCTTGATTTTAGCGAGTGGTTCAGCTTCCACCCATTTAGTGAAGTAGCTGAAAGCTAAAATGATAAATTTTGTTGCCCTGACACTACTGAAAAATGTCTCATGATATCAATTCTTCATTGAGCGAAAGGCCACGGGCTATGAAGGGATGAGAGCTCTGTATGTGGTGTATGAGAGAAGTTAGAGTACAACTGATAACTCGTACATTTTTTTTGTGAACTCCAAGGCATCTTGCTTCATTGTAGGCCAATAGAACCCTTAGTCTTAAGACACATCTAATGATTAGGTGGACACTTAACTTAACCCTAGAGACTTAGAAAAGTTAGCCATAGGAATAGGTCATGCCTTAAGAGTGTTAGGAAAATTTTCCTACCCTATCTCTTGAACCACATTCCTCACTTCCTTCCTTCAAGTCAAACTCTAAATCAAATCAACAATCAATTCTAGCCTAATTGATTTTTGCTAAACTCAAATCAATTCCAAATAATTGAAATCCATGATCAATTCCAAATGATTGAAGCTCATGATTGAAATTCCAAATTCAAAATCTTTCTTAAGCCCTTTGATTCTATCCTATGGACTTAGCTCAAATCAAATCCAAATCAATTCAAATTCAAGGAATTTTCTCATAACCCATTTATATTCTCATTTATATTCACAAATATAAATGAATTATAAATTCAAATATCCAAGAATCAATTCAAAAATCAAATTCAAATTAAATAAAAAACTAAGCCCTTCAAGATTAGCCAAATTAATCAAATCAAAGCCAAACCCTTAATTTTTCTTTATGATTCAATCAATCCTACAATCATGAACCCCAATATAAATATAAACTTCAATCATCAAACCAAAACTAAATTTAAAAATCAAATCCAAGTCAAAATCATGTTCACCCTTTGACTTGAAATTATCAAATGAATCAAACCCATTTGACTCCAAATCTCTTGCAAATGGATTTATATTTCAATCACAAGTCCATATGTGAGTTCAACCAAACTTGAATCAAGCCTTGATCAAATTAACTAAACCCAATTGGCTTACTTGACCTAAAGTAGTCAATACGACCTACATGAACCAAAATTCAATTCAATCCAAATCAAAGTGAATTAATCCAATCTAAACTTCATGGCATATTTGTTGATCATCATAGGATAATCAATTGTCATGAATTGGGTCAAACCAAATCATCCTAGCCTGTTGATCAAGTCAACCCTTTAACTAACATGAACCCAAACTAGCCAAATTGAAACCTAAACCAAATTGATTGCAACCAATGGCTCAAGTTCACTTCAAATTGATTATTGAACTTGACTAAAGCCTCAATTAAACCTAATTTGACCAATTGGCCAACTAGACCCAACCTAGCCCAATTGACCATGAAAATAACTTGACCTAAAAAGTCAAATCAAGCCAAAATCGAATATAATCAAATTGATTAAAAAATACCAATCCATTTTAAATGATTAACTAAACTCAAACCAAGCCATAATTCAAGCCAATTTTGTCAATTGGGTTAAATTTGTCAACTTAGCCCAAATTGATAAATTAGCCAAAATCCAAATTAAATCCAAATTAACCAAATTAATTGAAACCAATTGAACCAACATGCTCTAAATAGTCATTTGAACTTGACCCAACTCTTGGTTTGACCCACTTAATCAACCTAATTTTGACCGATTTAACCCAAATGGGTCAAAGTAACCCAAAGTAAACCAAATAAACTTCAAAAGACATGAAATTTGGTCCAACTTACTTTTGACTCATTTCAAATCTGCTCAAATCAAATTCAATGTCAAATGATGACTTTGCCCTTGGGTCAAAGGCATTCCATGAGAAAAACACTTTCGTAAGTGGTCATTTCTCTTCCTTGGCCACTTGACACTCATCCATTGGTCCACATAGGCACCAAGGGCACTAATTATCTGACCCAAGGAGTGGTTGGGGCAGCCATGACTCATGGGGAGGTGAAATCACCTCACCTCTCCTATTGAAACACTTGGCATGAAGGACACTCACCTCCCCTTGGCTAGGACACCCACTTGTCCTTCATGGCAGCCATTTTCTATGCATTAGCCAACTATAGGGAGCCACCTAAGATGATCCTCTTCCATTCCCAATCACCCCAAGCCAAATGACATGAGTTTGGAGCCAAAATTTTAAACAAAAAGTGGAAAAGGTTCAGGTTTTGGTTCACTCTTCATTCTAAGGCTTTAATGGCTGAAGAAAAACTCTCATTCCTCTCATTCTCCTCCTTTTGGAGCTCCCAAAAGCCATTAGGAATCATCCACTTCATTTTAGAGAGAAATACTCCAAAACTAAAGGGATTTTAACGAGGAAACGACGATCACCAGAGGAAACTTCGTTTCGACATGAAGGCGAGGATCTAAGCTCAGTTCAAGGCTTCTTCCCCACTCGACAGCGCGCTCGAGTCACCACCGCCGCCAAAAATCATCTCCGGTGAGGTAACCTTAAAAAACTGTAGCCGGCCTTAGGATCCCTCATTTTGTGTTAGTTTTTGTGCGATTTTTAGGAACCTATCCTAGCTAATCATGCAATTTCTTACTTTAAATCATCTCAATTATAAAATATATTTTTTCGGTGCGAATTGATACGAAATAAGTCCATTTGGACAAGTTTTCACTTAGAAAACCCTATTTTTTTCTTTTAAAAAAAATCTATTTTTACTATTCATCATGGGTGATGTTAATCGCCCCATCGATGCTTGGATCACGCTGGATCGCACGATCCAGCCTTTGATTGATGCGACCATACATCTGTGGTTCGCGCGATTGAATGGCGTCCGATCCGCGCCGATTTTGGCCTCTAGATCACGCGATATGATCTGCACCATCCGATCAACGATCAAATGATCCAAAGCGGCCGAGTTGCTCTTCGACCGCCGTTCTCTTTCGCACGCGGCGACGCGAATCCTGGTGCCGGGCAAGATGCCACGCAGCACCGCGCAGCTCCTGCCACACGTGGTGCGAAGTGCCATTAATGCTTTTAAAAAATTAATTTAAATTACCTAAAACTTTAGAAATTCATAGAAAATAAAAATAATTAACCAAAAATTGCAAATAAGAAATCATTAGATTCGTCTTTCCGAGAGGAATCTAATAAACTGAAAATCCTCAAATTTCACTGAGTATTTTGAGCTTAATTTAATTTTTTAATAAAAATTAAATTATTTAATTAACTAAAAATATATGTCAGATTACGTTGAAATTTTTAGAGATTAAAATTAATATTAAAATATACTTACCATAAAAATTTCAATTCAAAATGACATATGGATTAAAAGATATTGAATTTTGAGTGTCAAATGATTTATTTTAATAAAATAAATTAGTAGAATTCTTAAAAATCACTTAAATCAATTGAAATTTCAAAAATGCATAACTTAATGTAGAAAAATTGGAAAAAAAAATGAATGATGGCTCATTTTAAAGATAATTTAGAGGAAAATTGAATAAAATTATTTTTAATTGAATTCGAGCAGTAGATTTTCCTTAATTTGGGTTTATTTAAAAACTTAATAATCCTAATTACTCCCTAATGATCTCATTAATTAATTTCAAACTTCTCTCGCATGTTTAGTGGGATGACGTCTATCTCTCCTAATTTTCTTGGAATTTATTAATCAATTAATCAGGAAAACTAATTAATGAACCCCTAATCACTCTCTTAATGTAATTAAGGTTAATTAAGCATGTGAACAGTGGTTTAATTCATTGATTAAGATAATTAAACTTTGTTTAAGTGATTAGGAGGTTTATGAAATAATTTTGGGATATTTCTCTTAAGCTATTCCCTAAACCCCATTTCTTCCTTAAATCTAAATCTAATTAGGGATTAATCCACTAATGATCTACTTAATTAATCAAATAAAATTCTCAAAATCAAAATTAATCTAAAAACTTAATCAATCCTCCTTAGGTAGATACTTACGTGTTCAATAACCTAAATAAACTTAAAAAAATCATACCTAACCCATATGTCTGGGAAAGGTTATGAAAGTACTTAAATTAAAGCCTTTAGCTTAATTAATCATTAATTGTGAGCCAATTGCATTAGGTACCTTTCTTTCCTAGGATGCATTGCTGATTTAAATTCCTTGTGATTTTATATTATACATTAGCTCATAATTATTTGATTAAATATGTTAAAATAGTATAGGTAATGGGTAATTAATGAACTTAATCTACACCTTAACCTAACTAAAGCATAAAATTAATCTAATCACCTAAAATAAAACTAAAACCATACACACATTTAGGAATGGGTAAGGACCAGCAAACGTTCTCACATTTTCCTAATTCAGATCATACTCAAAGCAAAAAATGAAAGTTTCTTTAAACAACTTTTGATTCTCTTTAAATGATCTTACTTCATAAGATTGCCTTTAAGAATTAATTAGAGTGAATGAAATTACATGCTTACATCACTTTATTTCTTTCCTAGCATGATAAATGTGTATGACATATGAAAATCATGCATTCATGCTTTTCTAAAATCAAATTCAAAATGAAATATTTTCTTTATGTCAAATTGCATATTTTAAAGTAAAAAAAATATGAGTGGTTATTATCACTATTAAATTCAAAACTATTTTCAAAATCTATAAATCAAATACCTAAAATTGAAAGTGTGCTACTTATAGTTTATTTATAAGCTTGCATGTGAATATAAAAATGTGTCTTTTATTTGCTTCCTTTTTTTCCTCTTAATATGGATTTGAATAAGATTTGCAAAGTGAATAGCTCTTTTAAAAGAACATAACACTTGCTTAAATTTATTCTTGTCCTCTTCCATGTTTTGACTTAAGAAAGATTCTTACACTTACACATATAAATTACATAACCAAGTCCAAACATAAGTACAAATTTTTGCATCTTTCTTTTTCATTCATTTCTTTTGTACATATGCTTGTATTTAAGCAAAGTGATATATTAGTCGGGACAACCTTAGGGTTGAGAGGTTTTAAGTAGCCCTAAGTAGGTCTTGTACCTTACACCCCTGGTTAATGATAGCGTCGTACTCACTTGTGCCTTTTATACATACATATGTGCATATGAAAAGTGGATAAGAAAATCTCTTTTCTACTTAATGAAAATCATGCATCATATAACATTCAAATTTTCTTAAGTAACTCACTTGGCATTCTCTTTTCATGCATTTCTTTTTGTACAGGCACATATATTTGAGAAAAGTAGTATATTAGTCTGGACAATCCCGGGGTTGTGAGGCTTTAAGTAGCCCTAAGTAGGTTTTGTACCTTACACCTCTGGTTAACAATGACGTTGTACTCGCTTATGCCTTTTATACTTGTAAATATGCATATGAAAAGTGGATAAAAAGAATCACTCTCTTCTACTTAACAAAATTATGCATACATAAAACATTCTAAGTTTCCTTAAGCAACCTCTCTTAGCATTCATTGTTAATATGTGCTAAATACTTGCATTGCATGTATAAATATGCTTAGGATTCATTCATGAGCATGATACATATGTGGGAAAGAAATAAAATGTTGTGTATTTTGTGATAGTAATTCACTTTACTTAATCTTAAAATGCTTTTCTTTTTGAATATGTTTGTTTAGAGAAAATCTGAACTTATGATTAATTAAAATACATAATAAAATATACACTAAATAAAAATCATTAATGAATCTATCTTAGAAATCACTTAAGGTAGGGAGGGAAGAGAAGTTCTCTTCTCTTTTCCTCTCTTTACAACTTTTAGTAATTAAGTAGGTTCATTCAAACCAAATCAAATCATCAAATAAAATTAACCAATATTAACTAAACAACTTAAATGAGACCACCCTTATAAGTTGAACCTTTTCATACTTGGAAAATTTTAACCTTAAAACCTAGCTAAGCATACCACACAAACCTTACATGGCACACATATTAAATTAAGTCACCACTTCTAGTCCTATGTTAGGGCAGTGCATGGTTTAATGTTTGCTTTTATTTTGTGATATTTTGTTTTAGTCTGGATGTTAAGCTGTATATGCATAGAATGAATGGTAGGATGATTTAATGTAATCATTGTCCTATGCAAAGGATTGTACTTAAGGGGCACTGTAATAAAAATATAACTGCTTTTACTATGCAGGTTGCTTATAACCCTAAGCATAATCCAAAATAATTCATGTGGACTTGGTTACCCATGTGTGGGGTACTAAGTCCAATTTGTTTATATACATGCTTGAGAATGTGTGTTTTGTTTAGCTAATCTTTATTTTGCAGGTTTTAGTTAGATTTATTTTATCTTTTTTCATGTACCTTTGCAAATATGATTTTAGAATGATTGTTATAAGGATTAAGATGAGCATTAGTTATAAGGCTATGCCTTATGTACCATGTGAAGCCTTTGGAGCATCCACCTTTCAACCATCCAAAAGAAGGAACCAAAGAAGAAAGAAGAAAAGAATAATGAAGAAATGAAGCTTGAAGATCCTCATAATAATGAATTCTTTTCTTGATTGTACTTAATTCATTTGTAATCCAGGTTATATAAGGGTAGAGCTTGGCTACCCAATTTATTTTTTTGGGTTTGTGCGGTGGTGCCCGACAACACCTTGTCTTTTATTCTTTTACGTTAGCTTTATAAATGTTTGATATTTTGTTTAGCTTGTGCATTAGAAATGACATATTTTTCTAGTTTCTTCTTTGCTTTGATGTATGACCTAGATGACGATTAGGCTATTAGAGAAAATAAATCTTTTACCAAATTAATTAACTCAAAATTAAAAATAAACAACTCACAATCTCATTTAAAGCCTAAGCTAAAAATCAAAATAAAAGAATTAGCATCCCCTTAGCTTGATGAGTTTTTCTTTTACAACATCATGCACAATAAAATCTTATTTCACTCTTGATTGGAGAGCTTTCACATTTGCCAGCGAAAATTGGCTTGACCTTTGAGAGCCATGGTGGAAACACAACTCCTCCCTTCTTACTGATTTTGGCCAATAATTTTACTTCTCATACATTAGGCATATAAATCCTATAAGCCTGAGTTAAATGATTGCCCAAAATAAAAATAACATGTAATATGATTTGCATTAGATTTAGGTCATTTGAAGCATGCCCTTACATGATCTAGTCTCTTTAAGGAGTGAGTTTAAGGACCTAGTCTCTTTTTAAATAAATAACAGCCCATCTATCTTGTATAAAGCATATGACTTGCCTACATTAATTTAAAACCATAGGAGGAGTTAGTTGGTGGTCACCCCTAGGAAATTGTAAGCCAAACAGTCGGGTGGTTTATCCTCTCTTATAGAGGTAAATCATATGCCCATTTTTGCCTTAGATTTAGGTTGTGCTTTTAGCCCTTGCCAAAGCTCCCTAGATTTAGGTTCTGAGATTGCTTCTCCCTTCTATGGGCCATAAGCATAAATCCTCACCTTCTTAGGCATTTTCATAACCTTGTATTGTGGAATTATAAGCCCTAAACTTTTAATAAAAATTCAACTTGAACAAATAATTCTTCTCAATTTCAAAAATGTAAAGCCCAATCATAGGATAGTTTGGTATATTTACTAGGCTTCCTTGTATCATAAACATCCCCTACTCACCCTTATTTGACTTCGATAAGAACTCCCTCCTCTTGATTGATCCCACTTGATTTGCCAAAAATAAACTAATCAATTAATAGTCCTACTTATTGAAATCTTTGGAGACAACGATCATTTACCTTAGTCGAGAGTATTCCTAAGGAATCCTTGGATGTAATTAACCACGGGGGCTTGCCCTTGTAAGGAACTTAATGAACCCAATTTAAAATAAACCCTCTTTACTTTTTCATGTAAAGTAGGAGAAGAATCTCGGGTACATATGCAGACCCATTGTCTTTAGGAGTCCTTATTGAGGTGATTTGGTCCATTGTAGGGTGGTGACTTCTGTCTTTCGAGATAGAACACCTCTCCTTAATGTCATACCTGATCACCCTAATAAGAACATCTGCGGATCTACGTGGTGTCCTAAATCAAAAGACGTATATTTTTGTTTTCATTTATCCTCTTCAAAAGGATAAATGAAGATGGGAATATTTTCATTATAATGCATATTGGCCTCTGATGGTAAGAGGCATTTAAGGTATGACCTAGAAAAAGCTCGTTTGTATAGTTCACCTTCGATAATAATAAAGTTTGCAGCTTTCTTTCGAAGATGAGTTACAATAGTTGGGTTTTCAGGAAGGGTCTCTTCTTGTAGAAAGGATAGGATGTGGTCCATCCACGAAGGTTCCTTTGTCTCAGTAATTACTTATATTACCCATGACCCTTCGATACTAGGAAAATATATTTCCTCAACATGCCTTTTGTTAAATAGATCTCCAGTAGCAGAGGTAGTGAGCTTAGCGAGAGCGTCAGCTCGAGTGTTCTTCTCTCACAGTATGTGAATGATTTGATGTGTCTTGATATAGGCAAGAAGTGGCTTCACCAAGCTGAGGTATTGTGTCGGTCAGCTGGGGATTATGAGTATTAAAGTTTCCCTCAACCTGGGAGGCGACAAGATGAGAGTCAGTGTAGATCGTTATATTTTGAGCTTCGTAATCAATGACAAGTCTCAACCTTACGATGAGAGCCTCATATTCAGCCATATTATTGATTGCAGGGAATTTTAGGTGAAGTTCATACTCTAAGGTATCCTGTTGGGGGAAAATAAGTAAGATTCCTACTTCGGCACCAGTATTTCTTGAAGCTCCATCAATATAGAGGGTCCATTAAAGAGACGAAAGGGGTGCAATAGATAGCTCATTTGGAGTAGGGGCAGTGCATTCCACTATAAAATCTACGAGTACTTGAGACTTTATGTCTGGCCTGGGTAGAAAATGGATATCAAACTCCCCCAATTCTATGGACCATTTGATTAACCTCCTAGATGCCTCTGATTTCTGCAGAATGGCCCTCAATGATAAATGAGTGTAAACGTTGATGGTGTGAGCTTAAAAGTATGGATGCAATTTTCGTGCTTAGAAAACTAAAGCCAAAGCCATCTTATCTGCTAGTGGATAATGACTTTCTATATTAGAGAGAATTTTGCTGACATAGTAAATTGGTCGTTGTATCATATTTTCTTCTCGCACTAAAATTGAGAAAGAGACTATGAGATATAAGTATAACATCTCTCCTTGGATAGGCTTGGATAGTAAGGGTGGAGATGTTAAGTATTCCCTTAGTTGCTCAAAAGCAGCTTGGCATTCATCAGTCCACTAAAAATTATTATTTTTAGCTCCCTTTAGTAATTTAAAAAATGATAAGTATTTATCCCCAGAACAGGCTAAGAAATGGGATAAGGCAGCAATTCGTCCATTCAAGCATTAAACTTCTTTGATATTCTTTAGAGGAGTCATATCTCTGAGGGCTCTGATTTTATCAGGATTAGCTTCAATCCTGCGGTGGGTGACCATGAACCCAAGAAATTTTTTTGACATAACTCTAAAAGCATACTTGGTCGGGTTAAGTCGCATGTTATAGCATCGAAGGAGGTTAAAGTATATTTCTAAGTCAGAAATATATTGTGATTCTTCCAAGCTTTTTACTAATATGTCATCTACATATACCTCCATTGTGTGGCCTAAGAGGTATTTAAAAATCTTATTCATAAGGAGTTGATAGGTAGCACTAGCATTTTTTAACTCGAACGACATAACTTGATAATAATATAAACCTTTATATGTTTGAAATGATGTGACTTTTTCATTCATTGGGTTGAGTAAGCATCCAAAAAATTGAGTATTTAATGCCTAGACATAGCATCGACCAATTGATCAATTTGAGGGAGAGAAAAACTTTCTTTCGAGCAAACTTTATTGAGATCAGTGTAATTAATATACATTTTCCAAGTTTCATTTGCTTTCTTAACCATGACAATATTTGCTAGCCATGTAGGGTAATGTACTTCTCATATGAATCTCACTTCTAAGAGTTTGTTAACTTCTTATTCAATAGCCTTGAGGCGATCAAGTGCAAAATTTTGCTTTTTTTTGGATGATCAGTTTGAATGTTGGATCAATCATGAGAGAGTGCATGATCACATTGGGGTCGACCCCCAGCATATCTATCGGACTCCAAGCAAAGATGTCTTGATTTTTGTGCGAGAAATTTATTTATTTTTCCCTCTGTTCATCTGAGAGTAGAGATCCAACTTGCACTATTCATAGAGGTTGGTCATTTGATAATGAAATAGGGAGCAAGTCTTTAATAGGCGAAGCTCTCTATGGTGCTTCTTCATCTCAAAAATTAAAATTTTCGATGCTAAAGGTCACCGAAGGGCGTGGTTAAGCTTATCTGAGGTGACATGATTGTTCTATTTGTTGATTTCCACAGACCACTCCAGCCCCAATAGAGGTTGGAAACTCCATCTTAAGATGAGATACCAAAGTAATGACACCAAAAATTGATTGGAGGGGCCTTTTGAAGATAGCATTGTATGCTAAATCCGACTTAATCACCATGAATTGAATTGAATGAGTCACTTATCGAGGAAATTCTTCGAGAACAACAGGAAGGGTGATTGCCCCCTCCACTCGCACAAGGTGATTATCAAACCCATATAATGGTCTTGCAGTGGGTTGGAGCTTTTCCCTAACAAGGCCCATGCTAAGAAATATGGAGTAAAATAAAATATCGAGAGAACTCTCGTTATCAATCAAAATTTTCTTAACATTATAACATGGGTCACCGATCCCTGCGCTGATGATAAGTGGATCTTGATGGGAAACTTGGACTCCTTCTAAGTCCGAGTCATTAAAAGTGATAGAATGATCAATATGAGATTTTTTTAACTCTGATTCTTCAGAGGTGACAAAGAGAACTTGATTAGATAGTAGTGATCCTCCTGCGATTATTTCAATTTCTCCAACTATTTGATGACTATTTTATTGTTTCTGTGATGATTGTCCTGGTTGCACCCCCCAGTTGGAGTTATGTTTGCTTGAGTCGATTGATTTTGCATAAATCTACATAGATATCCTTATTGAATGAGTCTCTCGATTTCTTCTTTGAGTTGTTTACATGTCTCAGTAATAATCCATGACTTCGATGGAAGTGATAATACTGCTTCTGATTTTTTGAATTTGGTTTCAGTGGATGTGATAACTTGATGGTCTCTTCATCTCGAATGGCCATCAGGATGTTAACACGAGATGTGTTCAGTGATGTGTATTCCTTTTCTGGTTGTGATTCACGTCGTTGATGTGAGTAGAGGAGATCCACTTGTTGCTTCTTTTTGAGATTTTGTCAGATTCCCAGGCACTCTTACATTTTCTTGTGGATTGTTTAAATTATTTATGATGGACATTAATAGCCTCATCAGCAAAATTTTATGCTTCCACATGATGAACCAAGTCAGCATATGAGCGGACCATATCTCGCATTAGTGATGAGTAAAAAGGCCCAGGACAAAGCCCTCCAAGGAAAACTCCTCTTAATAGTTCAGGGTCTACTCCAGGTATTTGGCGAGCCTCTAAGGAGAACCATTAGAAATACTCCTTAAGTGATTCACTCTCATTTTGATGAATGTCTGAGAGATGAGAGAAATCTTTAATGATCAGAATGAATTTTGGCGAGTTCGTTAAAGGTATATATGGATCCCATTGGAAGGGAGTAGAACAAAGTCGCAGACCCAAGGGTGATCGAGAAAGACCCGTGTCGAGCTTGTTGGATATGCATGATGGTCAAGTTGATGTGTTCATATTATCATATAGGTCGATGCATATCGATGCTCTGAAGCTTGAACCCTACAGGAATAGGATGTTGAAGAATAGCTTCAGTTAAAGATGAAGACTTTTGATAGTCATGATGAGAGGGAAGATGATTTCCACTTTTAAAGTGGAATTCATCTCACACTGAGTGTTGTAATTATGCACGTATATCATGACGGGTGGAGTCAACAGGACGAGAACATGCCAAGATACTGGCAATAATTGGTGGATTAGCAGTCGGTTGAGTTGCAAGTGATGAATAAGTAGAACTAATAGTGTCAAAAAGATTAGTATCACGATCTGGAAGCGGAGGAACTTTAGTCTGATGGCAAGAAGGCCCCATATTAGCATGCTAACGATCGATCTTGGGGGAGATGTGTTTGCTACAGTAGTGGCTGTCATGTTTCTCGTAAAAGTCAGATTATCTCATTTTGAGACTCTTCCATTCAACGTACAATATCTTCTAGAGAGATTCTTATTGCACATTCATTGATAGAGTCATGCCTATCAGGGGGAAGTGAGGCAGAGGCTTGGCATCCTTGGTTGGCAAGTGTGAGTTAGAGCGAGAGGCTGTTATTCTGAATATTGTGCCTATTAGCCATAATGCAGGTGTTTACAGTGATTGCGATTGTGGGATTTGCTTCCCACAGACGACACCAAACTATTATGTGCTAGAAAATTAGTTGCAGTAGAATAAAAGTTTACGCCTTAGCTTTATTGTGGAATCCAGCACACACACAGATGTTTGAAGAATGAACAAGAAAACTCCAAAATTTTATGTGAAAAAAGAAAACCATCTTCCATTCATCTCCATTCAACAAAGTTTTCGGGATTAAAATTATATAGAAGAAGGGCTAATAATCAGCAACAATGCAGCCGTGATTAATTTATGCTGATTGTTAGCGGTGCGATGAACACCGGAACAACGACGACAGCCAGTCGGCGTGGTGATACCGGCGATGGTCGATGCGGCGCCAAACGGTTCATGGCGTGGTAGCAGTGGTTGATAATGATGATCGATATGGCGGTGGCCGTGAATAATCGATAGTGGTAAGCCAGTGGTTGGCGGCGAGTTCGGGCGATAGCGGAGCGATGGTAGCGGTGAGGGCGGCGATGGTGATGGTGATAGACGGTGGTTGACGATGAGGATCGACGGTGGTGACGGCGCTTGATCAGTGGTGTTACGATTATGATTGGAGGATTTTTAAGCTTTAGAGCTCTCTCTTTTCTTTAGCTTGGGCTCCCCTCATGTGAAGAATGAGGGGCTATTTATAGATTAGAGGAATGATATTTTTGTAAATACATGCAAAATACAAATCACTCTATCGGATGGCTCAAAATAATTCCCTTAATCATGTGATGTATTTTAAATATTTGAATGCTCAAATAAAGTCAGAATTAAAAGATCTTGGGCTTGTTAGATCCGACTCATCAAGCCGCTCGATTTGATCATAAACACTCCATATTTAGAAATTATTTAGGGATTTAACTGATATCCCAAAGTTTCTAATGATATTTTAAATGCTTGATCTGGACTAGTTTCGACTTAGGATCAAATTGCTTTTGACATCAAGATTCGTGCTTCGACTAGTGAAATTTTTAGTATATATCAATATATATAGGAATTTACAAATCAATCATATAATATATGTGTATTTATAATTTAACCACCCTCTTTATTTTTTTGAACTACGAGACTCATATATTTGTATGTGTCACGATCAAATCTTTGAAAATTTTACAAAAATGGAAAATATGGGTTGAGCTTTTGTTATGAATTTCAATATTTTAAAGTTAATTTGAAAAATTAAGATTGAAGGTGATTAATTTATAAATATAGAAGGATAGGATGAATGTATATGTAAAAGTCATATATATATATATATATATATATATATATATATATATATATATATATATATATATATATATATATATATATATATATATATATAGCTGTTTAAATTTTTAACTTTTTTAAATAGAAAATAAATATTCAAGGCAAAAAAAAAAGAAGAAGAAATTAAACTGACTAAAGTTTAATGAAAAGAAGTCATAAATGAGCTATTTAATATTTTGCCAAACTTTTGTAATTAGATGAACCTCTAGGAAAGCAATGATGATATGCTACCCTCCATCTACCTTTTAGGTTACATATTGTTCTTATATATATATATATATACATACGTGCACTTGATGCACGCCAATAAATTTTATAAATAAAAATATAATTGTATTAAATTTTACAATTTCTATTTCTTAATTAAAATTTTGATAAAAATCAAAATGAATTACAAGAGAAAGTATATAAATAAAATGTAATAGTATCACTTTCATAATTTTTTCAATTTTTTTAACATTATATCTATCGAAAAAAATAAAGGGAGAAAATTTGAAAGAAATGATGAAAAAGAACCATCCACACTATTTGATGTATAATATCAAAAAGTAATTTGTTTATATCATTATGTTAAATTAAACAAAGACTATTATATCAAAAAAAAATTTTTTTTTTTGTTTTTTTTTTTTGCAGTCTAAATACTAATGAGTTGTTATGAAATTTAAATTTTATATATCTTTCAAGTTTGTAACTTTTCTAGAAGAAAATTGCATTTAGTTTATCATATTAAGGTGATAGGTTGAAGAGATCTACCTATCCAACTTATTTTAATTATATGTATACTCTTTTTTTTTCAATTTTAGAAAAATAAAATATAAAAAGTTATCAACAAATATTCAAGAATTTAAGCATGCATATATAAAGAAAAAGATATTACAAATTAAAAATAACAATATAAAAAAAAAAAAACTGTGTGTAACTTAATTTAATCATACATTTGTAAAATTAAAGAGTCATAAATCTACAAGGGATTTTATAAAATTTTAAAATAAATAATTTGTAAAGAACATACTTGATTGATGTAATGATAATCATTAGTATAACAATAATAAGATTTATCTAAAAAAAAAAAAAAAGAGATAAGTGAATTAGATAGGCAATAAGATGACATGTAATTCATGAATTATTTTTAATGGTTAAATTATGTGGATAATTTTATATTAATTAAAAGTTGATATTAAGTAAAATATATTATATAAATACTCATGATATTAGGGGGATTGTTATTTTGTTCTCATGAAGAACTGCCATTCCATTGAATATAATTTAAATTAATTTAATGAAAGCTACACATACTTAAAAAAAATCTAATTATCTAATTATCTTCATTAAATAAGTAATAAGAATATATTAATTAGCTTTGTTGGATTTAATTTGAAAATTATCAATTTTATAAAAAAAATGAACATAAGAAAAAATTGTGTGAGAAACAAATGTGAAATATTTTAAAATTATAAAATTAGATAGAATGCATTTAATGTGACATACATTAAGAAAAATAATAATCTGAAATAATGTGTACAAGTTTTTTTATATTAAAAAAGTGAAATATTTTAAATATTTTAAAAGATACAAAAGTCAAACAAATGATTAATTTTTGACATTTTTTCATTAATTTTATAATTTAACACAAATTTTAAATTAATTCTTCTCACCATAATAAACTTTTTGAAATATACAATAATTTTTTAAATTAAACATATCACACATTAAAATAATCTTTCTTTTTAAAATATTTTAAAAGTAATAAATATTATTAAATTATAAATGAGTATTTTTTTTTTATAAAATTTTAGAAAATCATATTTGTTCAATATTTTACGAAAACTTTACTTGTTAAAAAATAAAATCATAAAATTAAACTTAAGATTATTCATGAATTTTGAATCTTATTTGAAATAATTTTGATGTATGGTGAATGGATAAAATTAGTTTAACTAAAAAAATTTATAAGAAAGTAGAGACAAATAATTAATGAAAGTTTAACATAATTATATCAAAATTTATAAATAAAAATATTTTGAATTTTGTAAATATTTAAATTAAAGAAGTAGTTTTAATTAGATATTTTCTTTGTAGACTAAGAAAATATAAAAACAAAAGTAAAATCATACCTTATTGATGTAAAATATAAATTGGATAAAAAATATTCCTGAAAAAAATAAAATAAAAGTGATATAAATAATTAATCTTTTGATAAACTTACGGCATAAATGTCCAACTCAAAAATATATATAAATCAATAAATATGTTAAAAAATTTACGATTTGATATAAATAAATAAATAAATAAATAAATAAATATATATATATATATATATATATATATATAGTATATATATATAACTAATATATATATATATATTCTTATATATATATATATATATATATATATATATATATATATTTGTATGAATTTATAGAAACGTTTTTATGTAAATATGAATAATATAAATATAAACATTTTTACATATAGAAATGTTTATATAAATATATCAAATATTTAGAAATATATTTAATCAATTAAATTGTGTTTATATAAGCATTAATATTAAATTTATATAAATATTTACAGAATGTTTATATAAAGATTTGATATAACTATATTAATTGAATATACGTGATTAATATAAATATAAATATTTCATAGAAATATTTTATACAAATATCGATTATATAAATATAAATACTTTATAGAAATATTTTTAATAAATTAAGTTAGTTAAATAGAGCGATGTAAAGTAAAGAGTAAGCATAAAAAAAATATGTATTTATATATGATATATTCCTCTAAAATTTATAGATGAGCACATATCTCAAGTTAAAGTATATATTCAATCAAATTAAAAGACTCAGTGAGAAGAGTTTAATAATATTAGAAGGATCAGATCAAGCTCAAATGAGCTCAAATTAAATCTAGAAGTTACATATAAAAATTTTGAAATACTATTGGATGATCAAATGACTTCCAAATTTGACGTGCTTATAGTCGAATTGAGCGGCTCGACGAGATGAATCTAACGAGCCTAGAATCAATCAAATCAAAGATCGTTTAGATGGTCAAATCACCAAAATACTATCTATGATCAAATGAATCAATATACATCATTCGATGGAGTGTTTTTGGATTTTGTCTATAATGACGAAAATGCCCCTCTTAGAATCCTATAAATAGAACCCATTCTTGTTATGAAGTGCAGGAGGAGCTAGAAGTAAAGTTGGGAGAAAGCAGAGATAGTTCAAGTTCGTCATTCTTAGTTGTCGTTCGTCATTTTATCGTAAATATCATGCTCGTTATCCAATTCTATATATGTTATAACATGATTATGAAATTCATTATCGGGATTTCTCCGATCTTGTGTATTATCGAGAAGATTCTGTCTCAAAATTGATATATAGTGAAACATCTTTCTTGAAATTTAGGCCAGTAATTTTTTCTATTCTTTTATATAAAATTGGAGTTCTTTAATTCTCTTTAAATATCATGTCTTTGAATTTTCTTTACAATAAGATATGAAGTTTTATTCTACTGCTATAAATTTTTTGACACACAACAATATAATATAATTTGTGTGAGAAAGTTTAGACATTCCATAAAAATTAATTAGAATATATCTAAAAACTAATAGATTTGATTTTAAATAAATACAATATACGAATAACCAATCAAAATTTATTTCACATTTATTTCAAAGAATGTCTAAAAACTTCTCAATATATTGGGGTTAAATTTTTATATGAATAATCAAGCATTGTAGTAATTGATAAAAATAATAAGATAAAAGTACATTTAAACTGAAGAGACCCATATTATGAAAAAAAAAACTGACGTCCATATTTTTGAAAAGCTTTATTAACTAAGTATAAATCATATTATTATAATATCATATCTAATATTTATCTATATCTCATATTATTAATAATAAAATATATATGTTCTATCAATATTTTCACATTCTTAAATCTTAGATTATAAAATTATACATAAAAAAATCAAATCAAATATTTATCCATATAAAATGATGTGACATTATAATCTTTGTATAAATAATTCGAAGTTGATAGTTTTATAAAAACAAAAAATACATACCTGTTTTAATAAGGAAATTAAAAACGTTTAGATTATTAAATTAATTGGAAATAACGGAAACATTTAAATATAAAGTTACGTTGTGAAGGTTAATTAAAATTAAATGCAGATTATTTATAAATATTACTGCCAGCTTAATAATATCTTTCAAAATTCAAACGGATGTATTTGAAAATAACGGAAACGAATTAAAAATAGCTCAGCCATCTCTCCCTTTTAATTAATTTATTTAAAGCTTTCTTAAAATAACGCAGGTTACGTTGTGGAGGTTAATTATAATTAAATACAGCTTAATTTTTAAATATTATCGCCAGCTTAATAATATCTTTCAAAAATAAATTACGAAATTAAAAATTGAATTAATGTAAACTGACATTAAATGGAAACGTTTAGACTAATATAAAGTAATATTAAACTGAATTAATATTAATTGGAAATTATGATAAATTTTAAAGTAATTAATATAAACTCATTAATTATTTATAATTAGGTTCATTAATTTTTTTTAGAATTATTTGTTATATATTATATGGTTAGGATTGAAATTATCAAATCAATTTGAATATAAAATAAAAGGTCAAGATTTACTATTGGAAGAAACACAAGTCACTTTATGCACGGAATGGAGGTCTATTTTCTACGATAACATTTTGATGAATTTATTCATCATTTTAATATTCCTTTATTTATGGATAATTTTTCAGTATCTAAATATCTTAATAGTTTCAAAAAGTGAGTAATAATAGATTCATTAAATGACTTCATTAAGAGGCTCATTTTGACTACAAATATAATATTTGGAGATTAATTGGTCCTTCAATTAATATCACAATTTCTAAGTACACTTCAAATATTTGATTTGGACTCATTTCAAAACTAGATAAAAATAAAATTGGTGTCATTAGAATTGTCTTATCAAATATTCATTTTAATTATAATTTTGATAAAATTGAACTTTGAAAGTCTTAAATTTAATTATAAAAAACTTAAGTTAAATACTACATTAAGATTCATGCTTAATTGAATAAAATTTTTATAGATGTATCATTTACCTATATTTTTAGATATCATTAATTCTAAAAGCAATTTCTTTTTTAAAATTTTTTTGCTATGCAAACTTAATTTTGTATTGCATCAATTTAACTATTATTATTATTATTTATATTATTATTATTATTATTATTGTTGTTGTTGTTATTGTTGTTGTTGTTGTTGTTGTTGTTATTATTATTATTGTTGTTATTAATGTTGTTTTTATTATTATTATTATTTGATATGACACTAAAAATTTTACTAGTTGAAGCACGAATCTTGATATCAAAAGTAATCTGATTTTGAGTCGAGACTAGCCGAGATCAAATGCATAAAATATAACTGAAAATTTTGAGATATCAGTCAAATCTCTAAATAGCTCATAAATATGTAGTGTTTATAGTCAAATCGAGCATCTTGATGAGCCGAATCTAACAAGCTCAAGATCTCTTGATTCTGACTTCATTTGAGCATTTAAATACTTAAAATATATTAGATGATCAAAGGAATCATTTTGAGCCGTCCGATGGAGTGGTTTGAATTTTGCACAAATTTACAAAAATACTACTTATCTAATCTATAAATAGCCCATTCTTCCATGAGGGGCAAAAGCAAAGGAGATGAGAGCTCGGTGAAGAACCTCAAGCATAATCGTCGCGTAGTAGGCGGTATCGACCATGCCGTCGCGCCGGTCACCACGCCGATCACCGCCGTTGGTCCTTGCTGCCGTTGACCATTCTTTGTTAATCAGCGCCCGACCACCGTCGTTGGCCACCCGGTCACCATGTCGTCGACCGTCGTTGGTCGCCCGTGTGACCACCGGCCATCATATGATTAGCCACCGTCGATCCGCGTATCGTCGTCGTCCGCATTCTTGACCATGCCGTCGCCGCATACCACATGCTCCCCACTATCGGACTTATTGTTGGTCACTGCGATTCGCGATCAGGTCACCACGCCTTTACCCGCCGATCGTTAGATCATCACCGATAATCGTTATTCACTTTCACCGACTGCCAACAATAAATATTATAGCCCAACTACCGCTGCATAGCTGTTGTTACCTGATTCTGGGATTTTCATTGTCAGGTTTTCTCACATATAACTTTGTAATCTCGTTATCAGGAAAACTTGAACATTATACTCCAAAGCAGATATATAGTGGAACTTTTTTACTGGGCTAGGCCCCGTGATTTTTTCCCTCTTTTCAGTATTTTTTCATGTAAAAATCATGGAGTTTCTCGTTCTCCCTTCAAATATCTGTGTGTGTGCTCGATTTCTCAACAAGGCTAAGGCGTAAAATTTTATTCTACTGCAATTGATTTTCTAGCACGGAACGGTTTGGTGCCATATGTGGGAAACTTATCCATGGCTCACATAATGCATTATGGTCATATACTGATACTACATCGAGCCTCTAACTCTGTCACTCAAATCAATCATTAAACTAAGGGCCTTGTTTCTACTTCCACGATAGGCATGACCTTATCGGTGAAGGTGCAACAGGAACCTCTCTAGAAGATCATGTTCACCAAACGGAAGAGTCTCAAAATAAGATAATTTGACTTTTGCGAGAAACATGATAGCCACTACCGTGACAAATATATCTCCCCCAAGATCGATCGTTAGTCAGGGGAGGTCAAAATGATAATACGGGGCCTTCTCTCCATCAGGCTGAAGTTCCTTCGCTTTCAGACCGTGATGCTGACCCCCTTGACACTGTTAATTCTACTCATCCATCACTTGCAGCTCAACCGATTGCTAACCCACCAATTATTACCAGTAGCTTGGCACGTTCTCGTCCTATTGATTCCACTCATCATATTATACGTGCAAAATTATAACGCTTAGTGTGAGAAGAATTCCACTTTAAAGATGAAAATCATCTTCCCTCTCATCATGGCTATCAAGAGTCTTCACCTTTGGTTGAAGCTATTCTTCAACATCTTATTCTTGTAGGTTTTAAGCTTCCGAGCATTGACTCCTATGATGGGATAACTAGCCCATATGAACACATCAACTATTACATAACCATCATGCAAATCCAAAGAGCTCCTGACACACTACTTTGTCAGGTCTTTATAGTCACCCTCAAGGGTTAGGTTCGCACTTGATTCTACTCCCATCCAAGGGGATCCATCCATACCTTTGACAAACTCGCCAAGATTTTTATAGAATAGTTCATTACAAACTGGAGGATCATTAAAGATTCCTCTCATCTCTCAGGCATTCATCAAAATGAAGATGAATCACTTAATGAGTACTTCCAGAGGTTCTCCTTAGAAGCTTGCCAAATACTTGAGGTAGACCCTGAATTACTAAGAGAGGTTTTCCTTGGAGGGCTTTATCTTGGGCCTTTCTACTTGTCACTAATTCGAGATATGGCCTGCTCATATGCTGACTTGGTTCATCATGTGGAAGCACAAATTTCTACTGATGAGGCTATTAATGCCCATTAAAAATAATTTGGACAATCTATAGGAAAATGTAAGAGTGCCCCAGGGAACACAGATCGACAATCCCATCAAAAGAAGCAATAAGGCGATCGTGATCTCTCTCCACCGCCCCCATATTAATGAAGTGAACCATAACCTGAAAAGGACTACACACCATTGAACACATCTCGTGTTAATGTCTTGATGGCTATTTGAGATGAAGAGACCACTAAGTGGCCACATCCACTGAAACCAAATTCAAAAAATTAAGAGCAATATTATCACTTCCATCAAAGTCGTGGACATACTATTGAGGCATATAAATAACTCAAAAGAAGAGATCGAGAGGCTCATTCAACAAGGATATCTACGTCGATTTGTGTAGAATTAATCAACTCAACCAAACATAACTCCTATTAGGGGGCAACTGGGACAATCATCGCAGAGATAATAAAAATAGTCTCCAAATAGTTAGAAAAATTGAAACAATCGCAGGAAGACCACTACTAATTAATCAAGTCTTCGTTGCCGCCTCCGAAGAGCTGGAGTTAAAGAAATCTCATATTGATCATTCCATCACTTTTAATGACTCGGACTTAGAACGAGTCCAAGTTCTGCATCAAGATTCACTTGTCATCAGTGCAAGGATCGGTGACCCATGTTATAATGTTAAGAAAATTTTGATTGATAATGGGAGTTCTATCGATGTTTTATTTTACTCCACATTGCTTAGTATGGGTCTGGTTAGGGAAAAGCTCCAACCCGCTGTAGGACCATTATATGGGTTTGATAATCGTCTTGTGCGAGTGGAGGAGGTAATCACCCTTCTTGTCATCCTTGGAAAATTTTCTCGACAAGTGACTCATTCAATTCAAGTCATGGTGGTCAAGTTAGATTCAACATACAACGCTATCTTCGGAAGGCCCCTCCAGTCAATCTTTGGTGCTATTACTTCGATAACTCATCTTATGATGAAATTTCCAACCCCTATTGGGGTCAAAATGGCCTGTGAAAATCAACAGATGGCACAATCATGTTACCTCAGACAGGCTCAACCACGCCCTTCGGTGACCTTCAACATCGAGAATTTTAATTTTCGAGATAAAGAAGTACCCCAGAGGGCTTTGCCTGTAGAAGACTTGCTCTTTGTTTCATTATCAGATGATCAACCTTTACGAACAGTGCAAGTAGGATCTCTGCTCTCAGACGAACAAAGGGTAAAAAAATATAAACTTCTTATGCAAGAATCATGACATCTTTGCTTGGAGTCCAACAGATATGCCTGGGGTCGACCCTAATGTGATTATGCGCTCCCTCAAGATTGATTCAACTTTCAAACTGGTCATCCAAAAGAAGCAAAATTTTACACCTGATCGTCTCCAAGCTATTGAACAAGAAGTTAACAAGCTCTTAAAAATGGGATTCATACAAGAAGTATATTACCCTACATGGCTAGCAAATATTGTCATGATTAAGGAAGCAAATGGAACTTGGAGAATGTGTATTGATTACACTGATCTCAATAAAGCTTTCCTGAAAGCTAATTTTCTCCTCCACTGAATTGATCAATTGGTTGATGCTATGTCTGGGCATCAAATGCTCAGTTTTTTAGATGCTTACTCGGGTTACAACCAAATAAAAATGGACTCGATGGATGAAGAAGTCACATCTTTTTAAATATATAAAAGTTTATATTGTTACGAAGTTATGCTGTTCGAGTTAAAAAATGCTGGTGCTACCTATCAATGCCTCATAAATAAGGTTTTTAAAGACCTCTTAGGCCACATAATGAAGCTATATGTGGATGGCATGTTAGTAAAAACTTGAAAGAATCACAACATATTTCTGATATGCTTTAACCTTCTTCGACATTATAACATGTGACTCAACCTAACCAAGTGTGCTTTTGGGGTTACATCGGAAAAATTTCTTAGGTTCATGGTCACCCACCACGGGATTGAAGCTAATCCCAAGAAAATAAGAGCGCTCAGAGATATGACTCCTCCAAAGAATATCAAGGAAGTTCAACGCTTGAATGGATGAATTGATGCTTTATCTCGCTTCTTAGCCCGTCTTGGAGATAAATGCTTGCCATTCTTCAAAATATTAAAAGGACTTAAAAATAATAATTTTTAGTGGACTAATGAATGTCAAGCTACTTTTGAGCAACTAAGAGAATATTTAGCATATCTACCCTTATTATCCAAATATATCCAAGGAGAGATGTTAAACTTATATCTTGTAGTCTCTTTCCATGCAATAAGCTTAGTTTTAGTGTGAGAGGAAAATGCAATACAATGTCCAATTTACTATGTTAGCAAAATTCTCTCTAATATAGAAAGTCGTTATCCACTAGCAGATAATATGGCTTTGGCTTTAATTTTCTTAGTGCAAAAATTACGTCCATACTTTCAAGCTCACACCATCGATATTTATACCCATTTACCGTTAAGGGCTATTATACAGAAACCAGAGGCATCTGGAAAGTTAATTAAATGGTCAATAGCATTTGGAGAGTTTGATATTCATTTTCTACCCAGGCCAGACATAAAGTCTCAAGTACTCGCAGACTTTATAGTTGAGTGCACTGTCCATACTCCAAGTGATCTATCCATTACCCTCATTTCATCTCCTCAATGGATCCTCTATGTTGATGAAGCTTTAGGAAATGCTGGTATCGGAGAAGGAATCTTACTTATTTCCCCCCAACATGATATCTTAGAGTATGGACTTCGCTTAGAATTCCCTACAACTAATAATATGGATGAATGTGAGGCTCTCATTGTAGGATTAAGACTTGCCATCGATTGTGATGCTAAAACTTAATGATCTATACTGACTCTCAGCTTGTCGCCTCCTAGGTTGAGGAAGACTTTAATGCTCATAATCCCCAGCTAGCACAATGCCTTAGCTTGGTGAGGTCACTTCTTGCCCATATCAAGACACATCAAATCATTCACATACTTTGAGAGAATAACACTCGAGCTGCTGCTCTCACTAAGCTCACTACCTCTGCTACTGGAGATCTATTTAAGAGAAGGTGTGATGAAAAAAATAAATTTTCTTGGTATCCAAGGGTCATGGGTAATACAAGCAATTAATGAGACGAAGGAACCTTCATGGATGGACCCCATCATATCCTTTCTACAAGAAGAGACCCTTCTTGAAGACCCAACTACTACAACTCATCTTCGAAGACAAGGTGCGAACTTTATTATTATCGGAGGTGAACTATACAAATGAGCTTTTTCTAGGCCATACCTTAAATGCCTCTCACCATCGGATGCAGATTATGCATTAAGAGAGGTTCACTCTGGAATATGTGGAGAACACCTAAGAGGAAGGGCGCTAGCCCTTTAAAACATGAGGCAAGGGTTTTATTGGTCTACGATGAGGCAAGATGCCTTGAATTTCATAAAAAAATATGTGAGTTGTTAGTTGCACTCTATCCTCTCTCATACATCACATACAAATCTCTCATCCTTTTAAAGTCCATGACCTTTTTCCCAATGGGGAATTGATATCATGGGACCTTTTCTAGTAACATCAGGGCAATGAAAGTTAATCATTTTAGCTGTCGACTACTTCACTAAATGGGTGAAGGATGAACCACTTACTAAAATCACAGAGGCAAATGCTAAATAATTTATTTAGAAGACAATAATATGTCGATTTAGTCTTCATGTAAAGATCATCACCGACAATGAAACCCAATTTACTGGAAATTTTTTTACATCTTTTTGTAAAGATCTTCACATTCAGCTGCTGCATACGGCTGTAGCCCATCATCAAACTAATGGGCAGAATGAAGCTACCAACAGGACTATACTCAAAGAGTAAAAAATGTGCCTTGAGAAGGCTAGGGGGAAATGGGTCAAGGAGCTCTCTAATGTTCTTTGGGCTTACCACACTACTTCATGAATTTTGACTGGTGAGACACCATATAATTTATGTTTCGGTATAGAGGCTATTATATCAATAGATATCAAAATTCTAAGTCCAAGAGTTCAATCATTCAATCATAATAAAAATGAAGAAAAACTCTGACAGAACTTGAACGTACTCCCCGAAACTCATGACATGGCCCTACTTCAGACTGGTTCCTACCACCAAAGAGTGGCTTATCACTTCAATAGAAGAGTAAAACCCTGTCCCATCTCTGTCGGTGACTTAGTCCTACGAAGTCTTGAAGCTGCTGAAAAAGACCCTCAACGCAATAAGCTTTAACCTCTTTGGGTTGGCTCTTACATTGTTATAGCTATGGTCAAGCCAAGAACATTTAAGCTCAAGGATTCAGAGAAAAAAATCTTGCCTCAAACTTGAAACACAAAGAATCTCCAAAAGTATTATCAGTGGTTCTTAGTGCATAAAAATAACAACCTTTATTTTATCTCGTTTATCATTTTCTCTTCAACTCATATCTTTATTAAATTATCTTATGATAATACTGTATCACCGACCTTATCAAAGTAATGAGCTTATGGCTTTTTTTTTCAAGCTTGTTGCATATAAATAATCTTCTTTATTTAATCCTCCCACTTGAGGAATGCACAACTCACGTTGTGTCTCAATCAGGGAATGATCAATCCCAAGATGATTTGATCGGACCTCTTTCATACAAGTAAGAAGTCAAGTAACACTTTGACTAATACTTAGGATAGGTCAAAAAGTCATTGGTGGACATTCCATTACCTCTTCCATATAGGTAATACGTCTAATAATATTTTGACTAATACCTAGTATAGGTCAAAAAGTCATCGGGGGACTTCCCACGACCTCTTCCATACAAGTTAGTGTCATCAAATAATATTCAGATCAATCACCTCGGATAGGTAAAAAAAAAAGAGAGTAAATCACCCAAAATTTTTAGTTTACTAATATCATTGATAGCTCTAACATGATGATATAAGAAAGAATTAAAATTTTGGATATAAGAGAAAAAATACATAGGTAAAAGGGAAAAAAGTGCATCCTCAAGTGATACTACATGATATCAACATCCTCCTCACCGTTGGAAGATGCTCCCTTAAACTCACTTTCAACCCCTTCATATCCTGAATCTGGCAAAGGGTCTTCAGATATTTGGCCGGGAGATAGATTCTCAACAGTAGCCCCAGTTTTGCAATGTACTAAACAAATTCCTTTTATGAATCCTCAGATGAAGCCTTCCTCCAAACATTGACGCTCCAAGTCTTTCACTTCAACATCAAGAATATGATTACGTGCTTCTTAGATATGATCCTCGATAGCATCACAATAAGCTAGGGAGTTCTTAAAGTCTTCCACTGCCTTCAAGGGTATGACATTTTCTTTTGCTTCTGACATAATAAGCTCATTCTCAGAAAGATGATCCTGTAATGCTTTCTTCTCCAATTTAAGAGCATTATTCTCTACAACAAATGCCTTGAGTATTTTCTCTTTCTAGCAAGTCTCTGCCTTCACCTCAATCAGCTCATCACGAGTACACTCCACCTCTTAACATTGGAGAGAAAGAGAAGTTGACATGTTCACTAGCTCAGTTCTACACCTAGTTAGTTGATCCTCCAAAGCTGCCACTTCTTTGACTTTAACACTCATCTTTCGCTCGTACTCGCATTACAAATATTTTACCTTCACAAATTTAGTATTCCACTCATCTAGAGTGACACCCGAATGAGCCATAAGCCCTAATTTTTGGGTTACTTATAATAAAAAAATCACAAATATTACATAAAGAAAAAAAGGAAAGAAGAAAAGAAAGAGAAAGAGAAGATAATGTACTAAGTCATCTGCTCATTGATGTCCAATGCATACATACTTTAACTCCTCTTCAAGAATTTATAGCTTCGAGAAACAAATTCCCTCATTATGAGTTGAGATAGCTAAACTCTTAGAGGCCAACTAGGGGAGAACATCTTCTCCGTAAATATTTGACATAGTTACTTCAGCACATGTCTTCTTTTTCTTTAGAGAAGAAGCATTGTTATCACCATTATTTCATAATGGGCTTCTTGAAAGAATCCTGTGAATATGAGGAGAACATTCATTACCTTTACTTGATGTCTTCAGTGGAAGAGCATGAGATCTCCCTATCGAAATGGAAAGGCCAACCTTGAATATTCTATCTTCAAATATATACTTGTCAATGTGACATAACTCATGCTCTAAGCTTTCTATATCAGGAATATTGAGAGTTGTTAGGATTTCATTCTCTTCAATCAGTAATAGATCTAGAAGGTCATTCAATCTTCCCCATCTCTCAGGGAGGCCCTACTCATTTTTTACAAAAAGGAACCCATTAGAACAACTTCTAGATGGATCCCGTGCTAAAAATTATATCCAATTCTTTATAACTTGATATAAAATATGTCCATGAGCATCACATGTGAACCTACACATTCTGCATAAGTACTTGATGTTCAAAGTCACACCACGCTCCCTAAAGAAGACGGTCAAACTAATGATGATCACTAAAGCTTAAAATGAAAATTATGATAAAGCTACACTATATATTTTAAAAACCTCAATCAATTCAGAAGCCAAAGGGAATAACAGTCCTGCACAAAAAATCATCTAAAAAATAGTAATGTATCATTACGGAGGAAAATGTGCCTGATTGAACTTTTTGGCAATAGAGCCACTAACTCATTTGAGAAATAAAATTTCCTATGGAGCATCATTAAACTGTCAGCTGTGATAGTGGATGATATATCATCTGTAGCTATCATACTATTGATTTTCTTCCTGCCATCATCCTGCAAAAAAACATAATAAATATGAAACAAAAAAGATAAGAGAAAGATCTGAGAACTGTGTGAAGTAACTCACTTAACTCAATACTTGAGCATATCCTTTCTTTACTTTATTGCTCATAAATAATTTTGGATAAAATTTTTCGCCCGCGATCTGACAAAAAATATACGCATATATATGAGATCACAAAAAAGAAGTTATTTCTCTCTAATGATACTCCGAAATTAGCTGCTAGATTTTCTAAGTTTTTTGAGGGATGGTTCATAATTGACGCTTCACCGCCAACTTAGCAGTTGTCAGTTACTGAGCCATCCATTGGAGTTTCAAGAAATTCAATTTCCTCAAGAAAAGTAGAAAATGTGGGCCTTGATTGTCTCTAAAGTAGGTCGGTCCGATGAGGACAGTTGACGCCTCTCTCGAGGGAATATTGGAGCCTCACCGTATGAACTACAGGCCTTGATTGCCTCCAAACCTGGTTGGTCCAATGAGGACAATTGACGCCTCTCTTGAAGAAAAACTAGAGCCTTGCCGTATGAACTATGGGCCTTGATCACCTCCATATCTGGTCAATCTGACGAGGACAGTTGACGCCTTTCTCGAGGGAAAACTGGAGCCTCGCTGTATGAACTACGGGTCTTGATCAACAAAGTAAATACCATTCTTTTCAAAAGAAGGTCAGAGCTTCACTGACAAATTTTTTTTATTACCCTTAGTCACTGAACTTTTGTTGGATAATTTCTCATCCAACGCAGAAAAACATTAGAGCATATAAGAGAAAATTATGTCTCCTTACTTGATCCCAAGGGCGGTGGGGGGGTGGGGGTTATAGATCCATAATAGGGGCAAAAAGGAAATAAATTTTGAGAAGTAATTTAGAAATATTTAAATGGATTTCAAAATTTATGCACTCAATTATATCTTTTCTTTTATTAAAGTGAAAAAAAGGATTAAAAAATAGATAATATTGAAAAAAAACCCAAAATTTTTAAACTCATGGTCGCGCGTCATCCCGGTTTCGCGTACCTGGTCAAACGACCTTGTGCCGCGCAGCATGCACCGTGACCCTACCGCTCAGTGATCATAGTTTATGCACCTATGAAGATTTATTCTTTCAAACTATATGTGATGCAAGGGTTAATGAACTCATAAATTTCATTAACATTGAAGAAGTTATTATTTTCAATTATTTGGCATGTATTTTTTGATGATAGAGATAATTTCATCCAAAAATTAGGGAGCAACTGATATGACACTAAAAATTCTACTAGTTGAAGCACGAATCTTGATATCAAAAGTAATATGATCCTAAATCGAGACTAGCTCAGATCAAGTGCTTAAAATATAACTGAAAACTTTGAGATATCAGTCAAATCCCTAAATAGCTCATAAATTTAGAGTGTTTATAGTCAAATCAAGCATCTTGCCAAGTTGGATCTAATAAGCCTAAGATCTCTTGATTCTGACTTCATTTGAATATTTAAATACTTAAAATATATCGGATGATCAAATGAATCATTTTGAGCCATCCGATGGAGTGGTTTGGATTTTACACAAATTTATAGAAATATCACTCCTCTAATCTATAAATAGCCATTGATTCTTCATATGAGAGGCTCCAAAAAAAAGTAAAGGAGATGAGAGAGCTCTGAGACTTGAAGAACCTCAAAGCATAATCGTGCCACCTGCGATCGGCCGCATGGCCGTCATTGTCGCCACGCCGTCGCCGCCATGGCCCGGCGCCGGCTCATCATCGACCATCGTCATTATCATCATTACGCTGCGTTGTTCACCGCGTATATCCGCCATCGACCGCAGCACGACCACTTCAGGTTACGCACCACCGCGGTCATTCTTACCGCCGTCGCCCGGACCACCATCGCCGGTCCTTGCGACCATTATCGTCGTCATTAGCCACTATCGTCGGTTGCCACTGTTGGCCATTATTGTTGGTCACCGCCGATCACATTCGGTTACCGCTTTGCCACTACTCAGCGCGATCATCTGTTATTCATTATTATCAGCCATACAGCTACCACTGCGATATTGTTATTTACTGATTTTGAGATTTCCGTTGTCAGGCTTTCTCACATACAACTCTGTAATCTTGTTATAAAAAAAACTTAAACTTTGTACTCCAAAGTAGATATATAGTGAAACATTTTTATTGGGCTAGACCTTGTGATTTTTTTCCACTTTTCAGAATTTTTTTCACGTAAAAATCCTAGAGTTTTTCATTCTCTCTTCAAATATCTGTGTGTATGCTGGATTTCTCATCAAAGCTAAGGCGCAAAATTTTATTCTACCACAATTTTCTAGCACGCAACATTATTATTACTATTATTATTATTATTATTATTGTTGTTGTTGTTGTTCTTATTACTATACAACATTATAAATCTTTACAATGGAGAATGAGTCAACTCTTTAAAATTTTAAGCTCCCTTTCCTTATTATTTATAAATCTTCATGATAGAGATCAGTACTACTCATATTTAAATTTTAGAACCTCTCATTATAGTTAGAGGCATTTAATTTTCTCTCAAATTTTTTAGCACAAATATTATGTGATTAGCATAGTCTTCATCAATTTTGAATAAATTAATATACCATTTATATGTAGAATTGTAAATTGATCCAAGTATGATATGAACAACCAATTCATCATATCCATAAAAGCTGCTAGTGCATTAGTGACCATATCTTGTGCTAAATTAAATTATGTTTTTATAATCATTAGTATGTCATGGATATATATAACATTAATCAACTTATATGTTTATAGTTAGTTTAATATTACATATGATACTCAAATGATATCTAAAATATTTTTAGATTTTTATATCTTAAATTATCATTTGTTTACTGATCATGTAAGATAAAAAATCCTACTGATAAAATGTGATATGAACTAAATCAAGATTTAAGTAAAATTTAACATTCTATAAATAGTTAACATGAAACAACATTTAGAAAGTGTAACTAATTCATCCTAAATAGATTATTTTCATCAACAAGAATAATCTTTATTCTGCATGAATAAAATCTTTATAAGAATTTATTTATATCACAAATCATCTCTAAATTATCATGTAAGAAAATAATTTAATGAATTCTAAGATAAGAGGATGGTATCCTACCTTTTGGTGAGTAGAATCACCAAGAAAAAGTTTTAACAAGCTTGCTAAATGAAATTCTAGCATTTCTCTTCTCCTTCACTTCTCTAACAGTTACCCACGTTTTTCCTTAGTGTTTTTGAAGTAAGAAGCTTCATAAGTTAACTTCTCTTATCAAATCTCTTGCCACCCAAAGAAGCCAATCATAATCACCCTTGAGTTTCTACATACTTCATGACATACTTTCCTTTAATCAATCATATATTAATTATAATATTAAGTAATTATACAAGAATTATTTTATATAATTAATATTATTTATCAATAATTATTGTTATTCATTTTAATTATAATTAAATTTATATAATCATACTTTAAATTAAACCAAGTTTAAAAATTCAAATAAATTGATTAATGTTCACTATTTTAACATAACTTTATCATTTATTATCCAAATTTTAAGATCATATATATTCTAGAAAGCTAATAAAATTTCCCACAACTTTTATGATGATGAATCTATTCAATTCAATCTCTCAAAATACACAAAAAAAAAAAACTAAAAATAATATTTATTCTACATTAAGATTTTATTGATTATATATTAATATTTTGAATATAGCTTTCTTATTTGTTAACTAAGTTCTAATTTCTTATATGTTATAAAAAAATAACAAATTTTTTCATAACTTTTATGTTGATGACTTTATTTAATTTGACCTCTAGTCCTTCAAAACTATTTAAAATTAAGAATAAAATTTATAGTTCTCAATCCAAATATTTTAAATGAAAACAATTTCACCATATCATGATTACTATAAGAAATGACAAGTAACCCATAATATTTTATCCTCACATTTACTTTAATATATATATATACATATATATATATATATATATATATATATATATATATATATATATATATATATATATATATATATATATATATATATATATATATATATATATATAACATATTGATAGAATTATTGTTATCTTTATAATTATTTTGTGCTATTATAGATTATGCATTGTATTGGTTACATTATTTTTGTGATGTATTAAATGGAGACATCTTCTTTGGAAGTGTTTTATGACTTAGAGAGCAACATAAAAGTAACATAAATTATCTTTTTTAAGATTAATGGTTGTCAGCTTATATCCTTAATAAGCATGGCTTGAAGTGAATGTTATTTGATGAAAATCTATATGAAGGAAAAAAAAGTAAAAAATACATAAGCATCTTCTTGTAGTAACAATTATGTTATAAAGCCAATTTTATAATTTTTTATATATTATATATATATTTTTATTCTAAAAAAAACTCATGTAAATATGTGGTATGTGGACTATCATAGAAGGCAGGAGGCCAAATGATGATCTAAACAAAGCCTTCAAGGCACCACATGCCATTCACCATGTATAACTTTTAGGATTGGATTATATTTATGATAGATTACACTTACCTATTTATAATTTCAATGATTTGTATTACATAATCTAACTACACATTGGATTAGTATTTATTTATTATTATTTATCATTAATTACTAATATAATCACACACTAGAATAGCATGATCTTTCTTAGTTTTTTTTTTACTTTATGGTTAGCCTAAAATTATTATTATTGGGCTCTTAGGAATGTTAACTTTATTTTTTATTGACTTATCAATTTAAAAGTATCTATAGTGTGGGCTCCGAGAATTTGCCATCGACCTCTCGCACTGAAGAGAGCAGATAAAATATCAGAGAAACTTTCAAAAGATAGATGTAATAGTAGATAAAACACTACCCAGAGATTTTGCCCTCATTTTGCGAGGACTTTAGATCTAGTTCTAGGATTTCTATAGGCACAAGCACCTATAGTTAATTATCCCTCATAATATCGAGAGAGCACTTTCAATTAAAGTTAGTCGATGAATCACTAAATGAGAGCATATAGTAGTAGTGAGTGGAGTTTAAATTTTATGAGATTCATTATTTTAATATAAAACTTATGTTCAGGGGAACGATGATGCGCTCGATCAAGATCCTATGGTTCTATCATCCCAGGCTATCGTGGTCCCTGATCCACTTAGTCAAAGGAGGTAGTCGACTCAACCTGATCGAAGGATCATTATTAACAACCATGGGTTACGTCGTTCAAGGTGTCCTTGTAGACCTGGGATGGAGTTTGTCTAAGGAGATGAATATAAGTCTACCTTAGCTAATAAATGGCTTTTTGCTCAATTAAATACATTATACAGTTCATAGCTCAAAGAGAAAAGGCATTAGGGAACATACGGGTTGCAACATTGACCGTTAGTGGTGTCATATCATGGTGAACTACCCAGTCAGAGGGCTCTGGTTGTAACCGTCATTAATGTGGTGCCATTTGGGGCAAAATCATGCGGACAGAGGATACATGCCACATCCTGACCAACTTAAGATTTTTTGAGTGTGAATATAGCTATGCATTTGATTTGACATTGGCTCTTTGTGAGTAAAAGTTTTCTTAATTATCACCCTCCACAAACAACTATGGATGGGTGGATGGATTTAACATTAAATTTAAATAATTAATTTCATTTAATTTATTATTCTTATTTTAATATATGATTATCTATATTTAATTTAAATTTGAATATATAATCATTAATCATTTAAACTTTAATAATGATAGCCTTTTAATCATATGACTATTGTTGGCTAGTAGACCTTATCAACTCTGTTTGTTTTCTTGTAAAGGATCAAGTCTAAATTCATTGCGTCCACATTTTTAGTCTTTCAAATCTTGTCAACTCTAGCTTGAATGCAGGGGATCAGGTTTGAGACTTTCCTCTTGGAAGCTTGAACTTGAGAAGTCACATCAATGACTTTATCTTTTGTAATTATATGATAAAATTAGTTTCTCAAATTTTATTAAGTGAAAATTCTTATAATATAATTATTAGATCTTTTACAATTTGTTAACCCAGATCCGGTCCTAAGACCCAACTGGGGTACGACCTTCGTAGTATCCTCAAACACTAAATTCAGATTTGTAACACATATGTCGAAGCACATGTGGGTAAATAATTAGTTTTGATTGACTGTAGGTATTTGTTCATTGATTTCTTACACAACTTGCATATTTTCCTAAGTGTTTGATCTAGTAAATACTTCAATATATATACAAGTATCTATTCTTTAAAGTGTTGTGTGGACATTGAAATATCTTAGTTGAAGTAGTTATGTTTGATATGCCATATGTGTCAAATTGCAAGCATAAGTTTTGATAGCAAACATATGTTTTGATACCTAAAATCACAAATAAAGTGTAGCTCTGTCTTATAAAATAAAAGAATTTCAACTCATTCAAACACTTTCTTGTAGATTAAGTAAAGGTCTGTTCTAGCATGAGCTTAACTCTTTCAAATATTTATATGAATCAAGCGATTAAGCAAAATATTGCTCTATGAAGTAAGCATGAGATTCATTTAACTTGCATATTGAAGACATTCAAATTGAATGGAATGCCATAACCATTTGAATATGCATAATATATCATTCTATTAAACATTTGGCATGAACTCCAAAACTATGAACTCACATGTAAGAATGGTTAATGATTCATGCTTGGATTTAATTTCTTTGAATACTTGTAGAAATCATAAGACATTAAACTTAAATGTAAGATTGATCATAAGCATATATAGAATCTCATTCATTTAAATGCTTAAATAAGTCTTAAATCAAATATTCATTTTCATATCAATATTTAATGAATGCATCTCCTTCATATTCATTGATGAATTGTCAAACTTTACTTATACTCATAAATGAGCTATTCTTTGCAAGTCTTTGTGTTTCAACTCAAATTGTATTCAATTATCCTCCTAAGAGGAGAACTAATTTGAACTCAATCCTTTTCACATTTTCAATACATGATATAATACAATTGAATTGAATGTATGTATTAAAAAGTTTAGTTTGCATTTATTGGCAAACTTAAATGCATTCTAGCTTAGTTTAAGCCTCCCGTTGCATTTCAAGTGATGGTTGAAAGCCCATCCTTGCTTACTATTAAGCTATCAAATCATATGTTTGTTAATAAGCAAGTCATCAAATTCTTTTAAGCCTCTTTAACTAATTCATTTAATGTCTTATAATTTATAATTCTAAGTGTCCATCTCATGATTTGAATCTTAATTAACATTCATCTTATAATACATAAGGTTCAAAATTTTATCTAAGAGATTAAACCTTATAGGTTTAGTTTGCTAAAAATTTTGGCAGCCTCCTAACATTATCCCCGCGTCGGGGGCTGCTTCAGGAGATTGGGCATTCCCACCTTGCCAAGAAAGACGTGCATGGTAGGTGTCATTTGACATCATGATTGAAAATATTATGTTTCCACCACGCCAAGAAAGCCATGCATGGGTTTCAAGCTTAACTAGTATGTCACAGTATTTTCTTGCCTCATTGGAATAATGCGTACAAGTACTTAATTTAAAGCATATTTTCTTGCTACATTGGAACTGCATGTACAAGTACTTATATCACAAGTTTCCCCACCACATTGGAATAATATGAACGAGTACTTAATTTAAAACATATTTTCTTTCCATGTTGGAACAACGTGAATAAGTATTTAATTCACAAGTTTCCTCACCACATTGGAATAATGTGAACGAGTATTTATATTACACAGTTTCCCCACCTCATAGGAATAATGTGAATGGGTACTTATTATAATACATATTTCATTGCCATGTTGGAACAATATGTACAAGTACTTATATCACAATGAGTTTTCCCACCACATTGGAACAATGTGAATGGATACTTATTGTTGACCTCACTTTTGGAGTGAGGATTCAATCTCTCCCTCTTAGATTTAGGAGTCTTCTACGTATTAAAATTTCCTTAATCATAAGAAACTTCTAACAATTAGGTGAACACTTAACCTAAGCCTAGACACTTAGAAGGGTTAATCACAGGATTAGGCTATGCCTTAGGACTTAGGGAGACAAAACTACCTTATAGGCTAAACCCAATCTATGCCTACCCCTTTGACCAAAACCAGGCCTTAAATTCAATTCATCCATATCCAAGTACAAATCAAATAATTGAAATATGTAACCCATACCAAATCAATCATACCAAATCAAATCAAACCCAAGCTTAAGCCATATGATTTTATTCTATGGACTTAGCCAAATTCATGTCAAGCTAAGTTCAATTGATTTTTCTCAAAGTCAATTCAGCTCTTACCAAAAATATAATCAAACTCAATCATATCAAATCAGTCATACCAAATCCAAATATCAAACCCAAGCTTAAGCCATATAATTTAATCCCATGGACTTAGCCAAAAATCCATTCAATTCAAACCAAAATCAATTGGTTTTCTCATGAATCAATTATTCCTTCAATCATCATACCAAATATAAATCAAATCTACAATTATCAAGCCAAACCAAAATCAATTCGAATCAAACCTAACATTACCAATTTGACTTAAAATATCCAAATGAACCAAAACCCATTTGAACCTAAATAAATAGCAGTCAAAGCTATATATCAATCCTAAATTTATATACAAACTCAACCAAATTCAAATCAATTCAAAATTCACTAAACTAAACCCAATAGGCTCACTTGACTCAAAGTGACCTAAAGGACCTATTTGAGCCAAATCTCAATCCAACCCAAATTGGATTGAACCAAGCCTACCAAACCCCTTATCGTGATTGTTGATCACCCTAGGTTGATCAATTGTCATCAATTGGGTCAAACGAAGTCAACTTGGTCATTTGACCAAGTCAACACCTTAACCTGCATGAACCAAACTAGCCAAATTTCAACACAAGACAAATTGATTGAAACCATTGATTCATGCCAACCTATGATCAATGATTGAACATGACTTGACCATCAATTGAGCCAAACCTAACCCAATTGGCCATTTGACCTAATTTGACCTAAAATATCAAATTGGGTCAAATCATGATCTAACCTAAATTGATTACAACCAATGGCTCAAGTTCATTCAAAATTGATTGTTGAACTTGACCAAAGCCATAATTGAACTAAATTTGGCCAATTGAATCCAATTGGCCCACTTAGCCCAAATTGATCTAAAGGATCAAATTGGCCTAAAGCCAAATTAATTCAAACTAAAACTACAATTATCTTTAATTGACCAATTAAACATAACTCAACTTATAACCAAAGCCAATCTAGTCAAATTGGTCAACTTGACCCATTTGACCTATATGAATCCAAATGAGCCAAAATTAAACCTAATCCAAATTGATTCAAACCAATTGAACCAAAAAACTTTGAATCATCATTTGAAACTTTGAATCATCATTTTGACTTGATGCCTTTGACCCATTTGACCATTGATCAGCTAACTCAACTGATTTGAGCCTATCAATTTGACTCTTCACTTACCATTGCTAAACCAGTGACTGCCCATGACCCAGGCATTGAGCCATCCACCCCAAGGTCATTATTGACCCAGGTGGGTTCAACCCGAGGCAAATCCCCTTGAATTCTCCTCCATGGGGTTTTCCCAAAAATAGCATGTTAACTCATCCCTCTTTCCTTTAGCCTCTTCACACCCTAATTGAGGGCTTGAACTACTCACTAGCTCTGGCCAGGCTGGAGTAGTGAGACAGGGAGATGGGTTAACTCACCTCCCCACCCTAGTCGAAACCAATGGACCCAAGGAAGAAGGCAACCACCTTGAGCCACCAACCAAGCATCCCACTAACTGGTGGGTGAGTGACACTAATCACTCGATTTGTGGACGGTGAGGTTTGGGAGGCCAATCCCATTCATCGATCGAGGGAGGGAATATACACCTCTCATTTTGATGCAGATCACACATTCTCACTATTGGCAAGCAAGGTCATTTCAGAGCTCCTAGCTTCCCAGAGCTGGAGCATTATCAGTTTCCCAAAGTAAAATGGCATCCAGTCGGATCAATTCCACCCATACTCAGATCCAAATCACACCCACACCTTCCCGTACCCCATTGGGTAAAATGAGGTGCCTCCCAAAGCTCTCCACCCGCGAGGAAGCCCATGTTGTTAACATTAACGTTGATCCGATGGTTGGAAGCGAGCGGGAGAAATCACTTAGTGTTAATGGAAGTGAGCTTAGTGTGCCAAAGCTTCCTTCCTATTCCCACCATTGGTTTGGGTGGTGGTAATTCCCCAAAATTGAGCTTTTGTCAAAATTATTTGGAGCTTTGTGAAGGAAAGTTGTAATTTGCATGATCTTAGCCATTGGATCCCTACAGATCCTTCATGTGAGTTGTGGGATCGATCCCAATTGATTTGAGCTTGGGTGAACTTAGATTGCGGCTTGTGAAGGTTAGGCGTGTCCGTCTTTTGTAAACTCATGGGGCAATAGATCATGCATTCCATTATTGCGAGAATGGATGGTAATCCCCATTAGAAAAAAAATTTATCCTATAAGGCTGTGGGTTTGATTCGGCGTCAATATTAGGTAAGATGGCGGAATAAAGAAAGCCGTCGCCATGTAGCTTGGGCGTGCTTAGATGTCCTTGATTCACCGCGTGGAAAGTCGCCATCAACAATGCGATGGGATTAGGCCTAATTAAGTTTAATTAATGTATTTAATGGCTGAAACTTCAAAAATTTATAACAAATTGTAGAAAAATTCAAAAATACAAATAAATACTTATTTTATGGGTATTTCAGAAGAGATTTATTTAAAATTAATTCTAATTGATTTTGAATAGTGATTAGGTTTTAACTCGGGTATAATTACAAACTTAATTAGTTTAATTACTCCTCAATCACTTGAGTAAGTAATCCCAAATTTTTTGGGTTAATTTAATGAGATGACTTCTGCTCTCCTAATTTTCTTGGGATTTATTACTGAGTTGGTAATTGGTGTAATTGACTGTTATTCTGTCACTCTCTATTTAGTTTAATTAATTGCTCCTAAAATTAATTGAGCATACTAGTCCTTTGTTGAGCAGGGGGTGGGCGAAATGGGATTATGACTCTCTCCAATCTTTTTTTCTAAGTACATCTTCCTTTAAGGAAAATTAATTAAAAATGAGACTAATTAAAAATTAATTAAAGGGCTTATTCTAGAATTCTGATCTAATCATATCGGTCTAATTAATTGTGGGGATAGATCTTTGGGTGTTAATAACCTAAAGAATGAAAATTATATGGGTAATCCACATGTGTGAGGAAGTCATAAGAGTACTTAATTAACTATTAAGTATGAGCCAATTACATTAGGCTTCTTTTATTTTCTAAGATCATTTAATTTACTTAATTGTATGTACGCTCAAAAGTAATTATTTAGTAAGGATCCAACTTAAAATTCACCTAATTACCTTCTCTTAAATCCAAATTAAATTGTCTGGGAATGGATTAGACTAACAAATGAGCACTCCTCCTCCTCTTTAAATCAAATCAAAGATTCAAAACTAAATTGATACAGGAACTTTGGTTTTCTTTAATAGGGTTTATTTAATGTGATTATCCTTAGGAATTAGTTTAATTGAATGAATCATGTGCTGATATTTTTTAATTCATTTCCAAGCACTTTAAATGTTGTATGTCATTTGATTTTATGCATTCATACTTTCAAATTTAAATAAATGAAATGAATTTTCTTTATGTAAGCTTGCATATTTTGGCTTAATTAAATATACTTGTGGCTATTATCACTAATAAATTCAAATCTATTTTCCAAAACTTATGAATCAATTATAACACTTAAAGTGTTGATAGTTATGAATATACATAGGATTTGCATGTGTTCATATCTTAAGCATATTAGATGAAGCTCTCTTTCTTATAATTCATATATAGATTTACATGAGTTTGAACAATAATGGGTATATAGTCTGGACATCCCAGGAATATGAGGCTTTAGTTAGCCCCAAGGAGGTCATTTGATTACCTTTCTTCCCTAGTTTAACAATAGCACATACTCATTTGGTTTCATTCTTATGTATTTTGATATTAGAATTTAGATAAAGCTTTAAATAATATGTCTAAATGATTTAGTTTAAGAAAATATAATCTTTGCATGGTTCTCATATTTCTAGTTGTATATACATTAATATGTATTTAAGATAATAAGTGTTTAGTCTGTACATCCTGGGAATATGAGACTTTAGTTAGCCCTAAGGAGGTCATTTGATTACCTCACTTCTCTGGTTTAATAATGACATGTACTTGCTCACATCTTTTATACATGTGTATGTGTGCTTAATCAAAAGATGAAGATCCCCTTTTGTTACTAAAAATACATACATTCATATTCTCCTAAGTCATTAGCATGTGTGATAAATAAATTAGTGCTGTCTTCTCCTTATTCATGTATAGATTTACATAGGCTTAGAATATTAATAAGTATATAGTCTAGACATCCCAGGAATACAAAGCTTTAATTAGCCCCAAGGAGGTCATTTGATTACCTCACTTCCATGGCTAATAATGACACGTACTTATGTGATTCTATCCTTATGTATTTTGGTATTAGAATTTGGATAGAGCTTTAATTTATATGTTCACAAAATTTAATCAAAATGAAAATATAAACCTCAAATATATACATTCATCATCATTTAAGTATGCCAAAATATATTATATGTATAGATATGCTAAGTATTAGATCATATGCATGATACATGTGATGAAAAGGAATGATTCAATATATATAATGTGATTGTAATTCAATTGGATTAATATTAAGAAGCCTTTCATATTGAATAAGATCATTTAGAGTTAACCTAAACTTAGGATTAACTAAAAATCGTTTAATGAGCCATTCACTAAAGAGAGCTAAATTAAATTAATGTGCTTTAGAAAGTGGCTTAAGGTAGGTATGGAAGAGGACAATCCTCTTCCTTCTCTTTATAACACTTAGTTGTTAAGTGTAAGTCATACAAAATAAAATAAAAATACAAATTAAAATTCACAAATCAATTAAACAACTTCAAATGAAACTCACCATCATGTTAACTTGAATAAGTTCCAAACTTAGAAAAGTATAACTCTAATGCTTAGTTAAGACATACCACACAAAGACTTAACACACATTAAAAATAAGTCACTACTTCTAACTGTATATTAGGACAGTGTATGATGTGATGTATGTTTTGTTTTATGATGTATTATTTTAAGCTGGATGTTAGGATGTATACTTCGTAGACTAGATGTTAGGCCACTCTTTGCCTAATCATATTTTCTGTAGAAGATTATGCTTAAGGGGATGTTTAAAGATAGATATGAATGCTCTCTTTACAGGTTGCTTAAACTGTTAAGCATAATCTAAGTTAGGACAGGTGGGCTTGGTTACCCATGTATAGGGTGCTAAGTCCAAATTATATATATAACTATTTGGGATTGTATGTGTGTTTAGCTAACCTCTGTTTTGCAGGTGTAGTTAGATTTATTTTTTTCTATATGAATGTAATTTTGTAATAGGAATTAAGATTAATGTTATGGGGGTATAGGATGAGTAGTGGCTATAAAGTTTTATCCTAGGGTGTCCTGTGATGCCTTTAAAGCAAGCACAATCCAAATCATATAAGGAACCAAAGAAGGACCCATATCATGTATTCATTTCTATTTATAATTATTTTTTCATATTCTGGGATGTATAAGGGTAGAGCTCGGCTACTTAAATTTTTTTTTGGGTTATACAATGGTACCCGACTGCATAGGCCACTTATTCTTTTACGATAATTATAAAATTGATTGATGATTTATTTAAATTGTGCATTAGAAATGACATACTTTTTCATAGTTTCTTATGATTGATGCTTTAATGTGTGGCCTGGATATGGTAGGCTCTTAGGAGAAAAATTAGTTTTCTATCTAACTAATCACTCATAACTAAATTCTAAACAACTCATAACCTCACCATAAAGCCTAAGCTATAATCACGATAATTAAAATATTTAGCAACCCCTTAGTTGTATGGTTGTATGTCTCACATCATACATATCATCTTGAATCACTCTTGCAAATTAAGGACCTCTATCCTTGCACGCATAGAGACCGCTTAACCTTTGAGAGCAACCCCTACTGATAAAGCTTCACCCTCTCTCTTTTGATTTGGACAATAACTTATTTCATCATGCATTTAAGTATAAAAAAATCCTAAATCCTTTGTCTAAATGATGTGTCAAAAATTAAAATAAAACTTGAAAAGATTCTACATTTGTAGATTAAGTCACATGCTCAAGTATTTAAGGGAGTGAGTTTATGACTCTAGTTTCTTTCAAATTAAATAACTATCCTAGCTATCTTACAATTTATAAGACCGGAATATATAATTTTAAAATCATAGGAGGAGCTAGCTGGCGGCCACTCTAGGCAGTGGTAAGTCCAGAAGTAGGACAATTTATTCTCTATTGTGAAAGTAAACCCTTATATCCACATGTTACTTAGATTTAGGTTGTGCTTTAGCTCATACTAAAGCTCCCTAGATTTAGGATCTGAGGTAGCTGTTTCCTTCGAGCTACAAGCATAAATCCTCACATCTCTTAAACATTCTCATAACCTTATGTTGGTGGATTATAAGCCCCAACAATTTAATAAAATTCAACTCAAGTAAATAAATATCTTCACTTTTAAATATATAAAGCCTAATTATATAATAGATTGGAATGCTCACTAGGCTTCCTTGTATCATGAGCATTTTCTACTTCCTCCCTTTGAATTTTAGTGGTGTTTATTTTTGAGATGTAAGACACCACGCAGATCTTAGGGGGTACTTGTTGAAGTGATCAGGTATGACATTAAGGAATGACACACTATCTCAAAAGATGAAAATCACCACCCTATAATATACCTAACAACCTAATAAGGACTTTTAAGGCATGATGAATCTTCGAATATACTAGAGATTTTTCCCCTACTTTATATGAAAAAGTAAAGTAGCATTATATTAAGCTGGGTTCATTAAGTTTCCTATGAAGGCAAGCCCTCATAGTTAATTACATCCTGAGAGATAAAATCCCTTAGGAATACTCCTGATTAAAGTAGAAATTAAGGTCTACAAAAATTTTAAGGCTAGACTATCAATAAATTGATTATGTTTGGAAAATTAAATGAGATTGTTCAAGGAGAAGACTTATTATTGAAGCCAAAGGGAATGAGTAGGAAATGCTCATGATGCTAGGAAACCTAATGAGCATTCCAATCTATCCTATAGTTGGGCTTTATATATTTAAAATTTAGAAGATTAATTTAGTTGAAGTTGACATTTTATTAGAAAGTAAGGACTCATAATCCTATAATAGAAGGTTGTAAAAATGCTTAAGAGGTGAAAATTTATGCTTGTAGCTTGAAGGAAACAACTACGTCGGATCCTAAATCTAGGGAGCTTTGACATATGCTAAAGCACAAAGTCTAAGCGAAGATGGGTATATGGTTTACCTCCTAGAGGGAGTAAACTGCCTGATTGCTAGGCATACGTTTGCCTAGAGTGGCCACCGGCTAACTCCTCCTATAATTTAAAACCATGCAGGCAAGTCATATAATTTTGCAAGATAATTAGGTTGTTATTATTTAGGAAGAGACTAAAGTCCTTAAACTCACTCCCTAAAGTGGCTAAAGCATGAGTGGTATGAGTAATGACTTAATCTACAAATGCAAATCTTTTCAAATTTTGTTTAATTTTGGACACTTCATTTTGACAAAGGTTTTGAGATTTCTTATGCCTAAATACATGTTGAAATGAGATTATGGGCTAAATCAAAGTGAAAGAGGTATTTTCCACCACAGAGGAGACCGTCAAAGATCAAGTCTTCCCATATCATGCAAGGATGGAAACCCTCTCTTAACAAGAGTGAGATAATATATATGCATGATGTTAAACATACAACATTCAACTAAGGGATTGCTAAGTCTTTTAATTATCTTGATTTAACACTTAGGCTTTATGTGAGGTTATGAAATATTTAAAACTTATATTATGAGTTATAGTTGGGTAAAAAATTTATTTTTTTCTAAGATCCTAATCGCATTTAGGTCACACATTAAAGCATCAATCAATTAAGAAACTAGAAAAACATGTGATTTCTACTACACAATTTAAACATAACATCAAACATTTTATAGCTACTGCAAAAGAATAAAAGGCTGGTGCGGTTGGGTACCACTGTACAATAAAAAAAAGGGTAGCCGAGCTCTGCCCTTATACAACCCATAACATGAAATAATATTACAATTACAATGAATGAATGCTATGGGGAGGGTCTTCATATCTTAACTTCTCCTTCATTTCTTCATGTCTCTTCCTTCTCCTTTTGATTTGATTTGCTCCACTTCAAAGGCATCACGGGGCACCCCACGACAAAGTCTTCTACCCACTGCTCATCCTAATTCCCCATAGCACTAATCCTAATTCTTAATGCAAAATTATATTAAAAATAAGAAATGTAAATCTAACTACACTTGCAAGATAACTGTTAGCTAAATACATATACAACCCAAGCAGTTCTATTTATAATTTAGACTTAGCATCGTACACATAGTAACCAAGCCCACCTGTCATAACTTGGATTATGCTTAGGGGCTTAAGCAACCTGCAAAGAGAGCATTTGTATTTATTTTTACAGTGTCCCCTTAAGCACAATTCCCTGCTAAAAATATGATTAGGATAATAATGGCCTAACATCCAGTCTATGAAACATGAACCTTAACATCTAGTCTAAAATATTACATCACAAAATAAAATATACATCAAGCCAAGCACTGCCCTAACATAAAGGTAAAAGTAGTGACTTAATTCTAATGTGTGTGTCAAGACTTGTGTAGTATGTTTTGCTAAGCATTAGAGTTGTAGTTCTCTAAGTGTAGAAAAGATTCAATTTTACATGAAAGGTTGGTTTCACTTGAAGTTATTTATTTGATTTGAGAATTTTAATTTGTGTTTTCTTTTGTTTCATGTGACCTACACTTAGCAACTAAGTGTTATAAAGACAGAAAAGGGAATTGCTTTTTTCCATCCCTACCATAAACCAGTTTATAAAGCATGTTATTTTAATTTATTTCACTTTAGTGAATGGTTTATTACCCATTTTAAATTAATCATAAGTTTAGGTTTGCGTTAAATGATTCCATTCAACATGAAAGGCTTCTTAAGATTAATCTAATTGAAATACTATCACATGACACATGCTAAATCATTCCTTTTCATCACACGTAACATGCATATGATATTAAATCCAAAGTATACCTACGCATGCAATATATTTCTTTTATCACACTTTAAATAAAAGATGAATATGTGTATTTTGTAGAAAAATAAGATTTTTACTCATTAGCTAAATACACATTCAAATGTATAAAATTTTTAAGCAAGTATTTCACCATTGTTAACCAGGGGAGTGAGGTAAAGACCTCCTTGGGGCTACTTAAAGCCTTGCACCCCCAGAATGTCTAGATTAGATATGCCCACTATTCTTGAATACACATGAATGTACAAGTGACTACAAGAATGGAAAATCATGCAAAAGTTGTAATTCTTTCAATTGGATTATTTATACATGTGAGCTAAAGTTGAAAAAGGAGATTTTCACTCATTAGCTAAATGCACAATAATTGTATAAAAGTTTTAATCAAGTACTTCACCATTATTAAACTAAGGGAGTGAGGTAAATACCTCCTTGGGGCTACTTAAAGCCTTGCATCCCCGAAATGTCAAGACTAGATATACCCACTATTCTTGAATACATATGAATGTACAAGACTATAAGAATAGAAAATCATGCAAAAGTTATATTTCTTTTAATTGAATTATTTATATATGTGAGCTAAAGTTGAAAAAAGAGATTTTCACTCATTAGCTAAATGAACATACAAGTGTAAATACTTTGTCATTATTAAACCAGGGAAGTGAGGTAAAGATCTCCTTGGGGCTACTTAAGGCCTTACGTCCCCAGAATATCTAGACTAGATATACCCACTATTTTAGAATACACATGAATGTACAAGTGAATACAAGGATGAAAAATCATGCAAAAGTTGTATTTATTTCAATTAAATTATTTACGCATGTGAGCTAAAGTTGAAAAGGAGATTTCATTCATTGGCTAAATGCACATATTAGTGTATAAAAGTTTTAAGCAAGTGCTTCACCATTATTGAACTAGGGGAGTGAGGTCAAGACCTCCTTGGGGCTACTTAAAGTCATGCATCGCCAAAATGTCCAGATTAGATATACCCACTACTCTTGAATACACATGAATGTACAAGTGACTATAAGAATGAAAAATTATGCAAAACTTTTATTTCTTTCAATTGAATTATTTTTTACATGTAATCTAAAGTTATATCTAAATTCTAACATAGAAATATATAGAAATAAATTCAAACAAATGTTATGTCCTTTTCAAATGGACTATGCACTGGTTTACATTCAAACTTTAGGTAAATCCATATAGACTAAGGAAAGAGAACTCTATATCACATGTTCTAAGCCGTAGACACATGCAAGCTTATAAATATTTATAACTATCATCACTCCAAATATTATAGTTGACTTATAAACTTTTGAAAATAACTTTGATTTAATAATGATAATATCCATTCAACACATGCAAGCTTAACATAAGGAAAATTTCATTTGATTTATTTTCGAAAGACATGAATGCATGATTTCAAAAAACATACAACATTTAGCATGATTGGAAAGAAATACTTGAACATAAGTGCATGAGTTCATTCAACTAAGTTAATTTCTAAGGACAATCATATTAAATAAAATCATTTCAAGTAAACCAAAGTTTATTCTCTTCACATTAATTAAATCAAATCGAAACATAAAAGTTAAAAGTGGATTAATTAGATGAATGTCACTTTTAAATTTTATGTTTCAATTTAATTTAATGAATGTGAAGAGAATATTCAATCATTTGTTGCTCCTAATACATTCCCATATTGGTTAATTAATTTTGTTCAATGAAAAGGAATTAAATTGATTTTATGAGTTAATTAGGTTGCAACATGCATTAAGTATATTAATTAACCCTTCCCTATATCACCTTAACATATTTACCCAACTAATGGTGAGCCAACATGATATACATGTTGATTGGAAATAAAATAAATAATGATCATAAGAAAAGAAAGGGCCTAATGCAATTGGCTCATCATTAATGGTTAATTAAGCTAAGGGACTTAATTAAGTACTCTTATAATTCTCCCACACATGTGGGTTAATTATAATTTTCTTAGGATTCTCTTAGGTTATTGAACACCTAAAAGTCTATCCAAGAAACTTAATTATATGAGATATGTAATGATTATGAGTTCAATTTAACCAATAGGCCATTTAATTAATGAATTAAACCATTAATTAATCACAAATTAATTAATTTCCATTCAAGTTAAATGAACTTAGGGAAAAGATTGGGAAAGTGCTCCCAATCTCATTCCACATGCCCATTCACTATTCCACAATGATTAGGAAGCTTAATTAATAATTTACTTATTATTAGAATGTTAATTAACCACCTAATTAATTAAGAAATTAATTAAGACTAAGACACCCAATTTTCCTATTTAACCAAGCAATAAATCCCAAAAAAATTATGAGAGGCAGAGATCATCTCATTAATCAACCTCAAAAAGTTTAGAATTAATTACTTGGATAATTAGAGAGTAATTAAGTTAATTAAGTTTTCAATTAAACTCGAATATAGTCTTAATTACTATTCAAAATCAATTAAGAATATTTTTTATTAATTCTCCTCTGAAATACCTTTAAAATGAGCATTTATTTATATTTTTTTTGATTTTTATAAAATTAGTTATGAATTTATGAAGTTTCAGCCATTAAGATGCACTTAATTAACCTTAATTAACCCTAATCCTATCAGTACCACATGGCACACTTTCCATGTGGCACCGTAGGATTGGTTATTTAAGTTGTCACATCTATGGGCTGACTCATCTCGGATGTTATTGCGTTATCCGATCAAGATCGACGACCACAATCTAAGATCGGATGTCCATGATCTAAGATGAGATGACCACGATCAAAGCCATAATTTAATAGAATTAATGGAATTATTCTAGCATGATTTGATCAAGATCGTCAATTCTGATCACACAGAATGGACGGTCCATTAATTATCTCCTCTCGAGCGATGAGAGACAGAGACTGCCCGTTATTCATCGCTCGATCCGAGGTGACCCAAGCTCGAATGAAGATCAAATTTATCCCACACCATCAAGAAAACAAAATAAAGAGATCCAATGTTGGAAATCTCATGACATTCAACTTTTCTTGAAAAATCTCCAAACCATTTTATGCTAAAGGTCAATTTCAACGGCATACCTCACCAGAGTTTAGCACCAACGGTTCTGACGATTGAGGAAGTTTTGTTTAGTAGAAATGAAGCCCTGTTGAGTGGCACGAGCTTTGATTTGTGGTGGATCACTCGAAAGGCCAAGGCACAGGATATAAGTGGTCAGCTTCGATCCGATTCCACCCTCCAATAGCCCGGAAGCTCGGGGAATGATTCATTCTCGCTAGCCTGGCTCCAAGGATGGTGTGTGGAAAATTAATTTTACTTTGATGGAGGTTTAAGCAAATGGAAATCGGATTGGGGCTCCTCTATTTTAGTTTTCATAAAAAATGAGAGACGAATAGTTGGGGAGCTCGAGAAACCTTGGAAATCACTCTGGGATGTATGTCTCTAGCTGCTAGGGTTGAATCGAGTGCAAATGTCTTGATTTGAGTGAGAATGAGGAGTGGGGGTATACCCCAACTTTTCTTGGATCAAACGATTAGCTTTATTTGGCCATTTTTGATCAAATTGCTATCATGGGGAGCTCGATTTGGGCAGAGAATCACCTTAGTTGGCTTCACTTGAGTGGAAGAGGATGTAAGAGTGGCTGCCATGGGAGTAGTGGGTGTTATATGGCTTTCCAAGCGTTCCAATGGGAATAGGGAGGTGATTTCACCTCCCCATGAGTCATGGCTTACTCAACCACCCTTGGGTCAGGTTAGCTAGTGTCCTTAGTGCTTAAGTGGACCAATGGACAGATGCCAAGTGGCCAAGAAAGAGAAATGATCATTCCTCCAAGTGATTTGCTTCAAGTGATGCCCTTAGCCCAAGGATATCTTGGTCATTTGATAATAGATTTGATTTGGTTAGATTTGAGATGAGTAAAAATTGGGTTAACCCAAATTTCAAATAATTTAGAGTTCATTTGGTTTGATTTGGCTTAATATGCCCTATTTAGGTCAAATTGGATTATGTTAGTTCAAGTTGACCAACTGGTCAAATTAGGATAAACCAAGGGCTGGGTCAAGTTCACATGATCATTTGGAGTGTATTGGTATCATTGGTTTGGTTCAATTTGCTTTGGATTTGATTTTGGCTCTTTTGGATTCATATAGGTCAAATGGGCCAAGTTGACCAATTTGATAAAATTAGCCAAATTGGCTTGGGTTGGGTGTTGGTTCAAGTTCAATTGGTTAATTGAAAATGGTTGTAGGCTTTGGTTTGAATAAATTTATATTTAATTTGGATTTTGGCCAATTTGAGCTAATTTGGGTTAGGTTGACCAATTGGTCAAATTGGGTTTAATTATGGCTTTGGTCAAGTTCAATAATCAATTTAGAATGAACTTGGGCCATTGGTTACAATCAATTTTGGTTGGATAATGATTTGAACTATTTTAACCTTGTTGTCCTCACTTTTGGAGTGAGCTCTCAACTTCCTTATCATAGATCTAGGTCTCTTATAGATACTAAGAGTTCCTTAATTTTAAGACACTAGTGATTAGGTGAACACTTAATCTAACTCTAGAGACTTAGAAGAGTTAGCCATAGGGATAGGTTATGCCTTAGAGATTTAGGAGGACTTGCCTACCCTATAGCCCAAACCAAATCCTTGCTTCCATCTTCCAAATCAAATCTCAAATTCAAATTGAAATTCCAAAATTAAATCCAACTATCAAATGATAGAAATCCATGATTAAATTCAAACTCCAAATCTCTTCCTAAGCCTTTGATTTTATCTTATGGACTTAGACTTAACCAAATTTAAATCAACCCTAATCCAATTGATTTTCTCAATTATCAAATTCAATCTCCAATCAAATTCCATATCATAAATCAAATCCAACTATCAAATGATTGAAACCCAAATCAAATCGAATTCCCAATTTTAAGCCTTTTAGCCATATTCTTGAACTTGGCTAAATGATACCTAAACCAATTCAAAACTCATGGATTTCATCATGATTCAATCATTCCTGCAATCATTGGCCTAAATATAAACATAAATCACCATTATCAAAGCAAATCCAAGCTAACCCAAATCAAGCCCAAGTTAGCCCTTTTGACTTGAAATTGTCATATGAACCAAAACCCATTTGGCTCCAAACCACTTGCAATTGGATTCATATTTCAATCCTAGGCTCATGTGTGAGTTCAACTAAACTTGAATCAAGCCATGATGAAGCTAATTAACCCATTTAGGCTCACTTGACCCAAATCGGCCTAAAGTAACCTTTTTAAGCTAAGTTCTAACCCAACCCAAATTGGATTGAAATAATCCTATCCAAACCTCACAACATAATTAACAATCACCATAGGGTAATAAATTACCTTAGATTGGGTCAAATTAAGTCAAACCTAGCCTTTGACCAAGTCAACATTTAACTCAAATGAAAGCTGAACTAGCTAAAATTCACCATATGCTAAATTGATTAAAAGCATTAATTCAAACCCACTCATAATCACTTATCGAACTTGGCCAAAGCCATAATTGAGCCCGAGTTAACCAATTGGTCAACTTGGCCCAACCTAGCCCAAATTGACCTAAAGGATCAAATTAGCCAAAATTCAAATTAAATCTAAATTAAATCAAACCAAAGCCTACAACCATTTTCAATTACCCAATTGAACTTGAATCAACACCTAACCCAACCAATTTGGTCAAATTGGTCAACTTGACCCATTTGATTTATATGAACCCAAATGAGCCATAATCAAATCCAAAGCAAATTGAGTCAAACCAATGACACCAATACACTCCAATTGGTCATGTGAACTTGACCCAACTCTTGATTTGACCCAATTTGACCAATTGATCAACTTGACCTAACCTAACCCAATTTAAGCTAAATAGGTCAAATCAAGCCAACAAATCAAATAAACTCCAAAACACTTGAAATTTGGGCTAAACCACTTTTGACCCATTTCAAATCTACCCAAATCAAACCCATAGCCAAATGACCATTTTACCCTTAGGTTTAGGGCATCCCATGAGATAAGAGACATGCACCTTAAGTCATTTTCTCCCCTTAGCCACTTGACACTCATTCATAGGTCCACTTAGGCACCTAAAACCATGGCTGACCTGACCCAAGGGTGGTTTGGTCGGCCATGACTTATGGGGAGGTGAAATCACTTCCCCATTTCCATTGGAACACTTGGAAAGCCATAGGACACCCACTACTCCCATGGAAGCCACTCTCACACCAATCTCCACTCAAAGGAAGCAAGCTAACATGATTCTCTACCCAAGTCGAACTCCTCATCTCAGCCATTGATCTAAAAAGCAAAAATAACCATTGCTGTCTGATCTAAGGAATGAGGGGGTATACTGCCCTCATTCTCACACACACTCACACACACACACACACTCAATTAAACTCTGATAGCCAAGGAGAAAGATCTCAGAGTAATTTCCAAGGCTTTCTGAGCTCCCTCAAATCCCCATTCTTGATTTTACGTGAAACTGAAACAGGGGAGGTCACCTCCGATTGTAATTTGCTCAAACCTCCACCAAAGTGCAATTAAATTTACACACACCTTCCTTAGAGCTAAATGAGCAGGAATGAATCATTTTCCATCGCCCCCCGACTGTCGGAAGTAGAGTTCAACCAAGATTGATCATCTACGCCTCGTGCATTAGTCTTTTAATCAAAAAAGCTCATGCAACTGAATAGGGATTTGTTTCTAGCAAATGAAGTTTCCTTACTCATTGGAACCATTGGGTACAAGCTTCGGTGAGGTATGCCATTAAAATCGATCCTTAAATGAAAATAGCTTAGTCTTTTGTGAAAAAAAAGTGTTATGGCATACAATTTCCATCGTTGGATTGCTTTGTTTTGCTTCCCCAAAGGTGTGGGACTGATTTCATCTCCATCTGAGCTTGGGTGAGCTCAGATCGAGTGATGATTGATGGACGGTAGCCATTGTTCACCGCTTGGAAGGAGATAGTTCATGGACCATCCATTCCGCATGATCGAAATGAATGGTCTCGATATGATCACACATAAAAATGCTTATTTTCCTTCAGATCCGCAGGTTAATCATGGTCATCTGATTTTTGATCAGGCGGTCCACAGAGTTACCGCATGTGCCACCATCTGAGTCACCCTTTGGATGTGACAACTTAAATTGCGAATCACGTCACGCTATGTGGAAAGCGCATTCGCATCAGTGCGCTGCGTCAGCCGCCACTTGGCCTGACGAGATTAAGGCTTTAAATAGGCTTAATTAATTTATTTTTTAATCATAAAACTTCATAAATTCATAATTAGTTCTAAAAAAATCTAGAAAATTACAAACTTAGGCTCATTTTAAAGATATTTTAGAGTAGAAACTAGAAAGATTATTATTAATTAATTTTGAACAGTGATTTTAGCTTAATGATGGTTTAATTGGAAATCTAATTGGATTAATTATTCCTTAATTAATCATACAATTGATCTCTAACTTTCTGTAGATGTTTTGGGGGGATGACCTCTATCTCTCCTATTTTTGTGAGATTTTATTGGTTGCTTAATTAGGGAAATTAATTGATTAAACCTTAATAACTTTCCTAATTTGATTAGTGATAATTAGTGAATGAATAGTGGGTTAATTATTTATTTAAGCCTAATTACCTTTGTTGAATAGTAAGGGAACTTATGGAATGTGTTTGGGATACATTTTCTGATTCATTTCTTAAGTTTCCTTCACTCTTTGGAATTTAATTAGTTAATGATTAATGATGTAACTAATTGCTCAATTAATTAATTAATCTCAATGATAAAAAGAATTCGAACATAATTGAGTGTTTGAATTGACTTAGGGGTTAAGGATTGACGCCTTGTCCTTGATCCCTTTTCCTAAGTTAATTTAATCATTCTAATTAAAATATAACCAAAGGATTCAATCAATTAATTAACAAACTTAATCAACACAATCTAAAATTCACTTCATACCTAAGCAACCTCTAACTAATCTTGGGTAGCTCTTTGGGTATTCAATAACCCAAAGTGGGAGATAATAAAATTATGGTTAGCTTACATGTGTGAGAGAACCATAAAAGTAGTTAAGTGAGATCCCTTAATCCTAATTACTTAGTAATTATGAGGCAATTGCATTAAGATCCTTTCATTTCTTAGGAGCATTGCAAATTTACTTTTCATGTGGTTGCATATCATATTGGCTCATTATTAATTAGTTAATTAACTTAAGGTGATGTAGGCATGGGTTAATTAATTGGCTTAATTCATACCCTAATCTAATTAAACATAAAATCAACTTAATTAGTTTCTTTATTAAACCAAATTAACTCACACATGGGGAATGGGATTAGGATGAGCAAATCTCTTTCATTTCCTAAATCAAATCAAACTCAAAATTGAAAATATAATTTAAGAACTTTGGTTTATTTTAAGTAGCCTTATTTAGTATGATTATCCTTAGGAATTAATTAGAATGAATGAATTCATGTGCTTTTGTTCCTTTATTTTTTTTCCAATCATGTTAAGTGTTGCTTTCCATATGTAATCATGCATTCATTTTTTTAAAATTAATTAAATAAAATGGTTTATTATATGTCAAATTGCATGTGGTGATTTAAATTAAAAATAGGTGTAACTATTATTACTATTAAATCAAAAGTTATTTTTAAAAGCCCATAAATCAATTATAATATATGGAATGATGTTAATAATGCACCACTGCAGGCAGAGATCTCCCATTGAGGGACAGTCGGTGTTGCCTTCACACCGCTCCCCTCGTTGTCCACCATCACCCATACAGCTCACATCATCCACCACTCCTACCATAATTCAAAAGCCCCATCTGGGGTGAGACCTTTCCCTCTGATGATCTAGCTATGGCCTAGAGATCCCACTCCCTCCATCCCACTTATTGAGGTGAGATCGAGCTCCCTTGCTCGACTCTCTACTTTAGCTATGGTTCGGCAAGAGTGGCGACCTCGCAACGCCATAGTCGCACCACCATCACCATAATCAGAGCCAATAGAAGCAGCAGTTACAGAGGGAAAATGGGATAGTTTTATACTTCCCATGGTAGTAGATCTCCCAAGGGACACCACTCCACCAATGAGAAATCATGAGCATTCTCTTCCAGTGAGCATGACCCTCACAGGGCTAGCACTCCAATGGTAGGCAGTGTTAAATGTATCTCCGATAGTGAGCATAGTCCCTCTACCGGTCAACATCATGTGTTTGTACTGGCACAGTTAGACCGCTCCTTAGAATACATTTTAGCACAGTACTTTATCGAATAGTGGGAACTCTTAGGCAGTGATCGCACATATTCAGAAAATGAGAGGGTATCCTTTGATCCTGATGAGGATGACCTTCTTGAGGATTTGACCAAGGTCCACATGGTCGATACTAGGAGCTCCCTCCATAGAGATTAACATAGTCAGGAAGGTGTTTTAGATGAAGAAGATGATGCTGTCCATTCAACCCAAGACCTCCACCAATAGCTTAAATAAAATGATGATCAGATCAGCCAGACAGAGAAGAGGATGGAAGACTTATTAGCAGCCTTCCACGCACTTCAAAATTAGGCCTCAGTCCCACAACATATACTGATAGAGATAGATCATCCTGAGTCAGCACATATCCTAGATCAGCCCAAGAGTAGTTCTCTAATAGATCAGGATGGTGGTAGCTTGCATAGGAAGGTGGTGGATAGCACCTCCGTGCATAAGAAAGACATTAAAAACATGGTGGAATAGCAGGTGAGGGATGCATTGGCACAAGCTCGAGGTAGCTCATCTATTCCAAAGGGTAGACCCTACCCAAAGGAATTTGATGTTGTCCAATATCTTAAGGGTTTTGTACCTCCTTCCTTATTCTAGGAACCCTCCCGACATTGCACATTTAATCGTTACAATGCCATAGGTAGAAACACTCTCCTTTTTAGATTGTTCATTACCAGTCTAACGGGCATTGCATTTGATTGGTATGTTAAACTGCCCAATGGTTCGGTAAAGACATTTGCTGAGTTGGAGCACATCTTCATCAAGAGGTCTGCTGGAGCTCAGCAAAGGATTACTATAGGCAACCTCATTGAGACCAAACAAAATCCAAATGAGTTCCTTATTGATTACATTCTCAGGTGGAGAAACCTAAGTTTGAAATGCGAACCACAGCTATCCGAACAACATCTCATTGAGATTCTCTTGAAGAATATCCATGGCACGGTCTCTTTCATGCTTAAGGGGTTTACAATCAAAACTTGAAGAAGCTAATCAACAAGGCAGCTAGTCTATAAAAGAAAGACAGACAGTTGCCTTTCCATGACTAGTCAGCCAAGCCCAAATCTCAGAAGGCATTTTAGAAGAAGTTAGGGGCAATCATAATAGTTGTTAAAGGGAAACAACCAGCTAGGGTTCAGCCATACAAGCCTCAAGCTCAGCAGTCTCCTCTACCACCTCCTTTGCCACTACCTCGACCATCATACAGGCCACCTTAGTTGCCAAAGTGGCCTCCATCGCTGCCTCCTCAGCGGTATCCTCAGTAGTATCCTTATCAGCAGTAGTATTCCTACCCGCCACCAGGTAGCTATCATTTACCTACTCTTATTGACAAATTGAATAAACCTTATTCATTCAAGAGGGAGGTAGTCATGAAGATCTTTAAGAATCTCTTAAAGAAGCCTGATTTCTAGTTACCAGAGCTTAAGAGGCTGGAGGAAGTGGGCAAGAGTCACGATCCAAATTATTGCCCCTACCACATCATGCTAGGACATTTCTTAGAAGATTGCTTTACCTTTAAGGACTAGCTTAAGCGTAGCTACAAGTCAGGTGCCATTGTCATCCCTAAGGAATACCTATTAAAATAATCCTCTAGTTATGTTAGGGTAATCCTTGGGGATATATGAGATCTTCTTAAGATAGAGGAAGGTTGGGATATCTCCCTATCCTGAACCTCCAACAAAATCATTTCTAAGAACAAAATGTTACCCTTGTAGTTGCCTGAGGCAGCTCAAACCTCCAACTCTAAGGATTGTTTGTAAGTTGCTAAGGATAACTTGAAGGAGGTAGAAGCCCAGTAGTAGTAGCGATAACCTCCACTTGCCTAGGATAGCATAGTAGCACAACCACTGATCAAGTCCAGCACTCTTCCCATAGTTGCAGCTATAGTTCCTCCAGTTAGCTCTTCCTCTAGCAGCTGTATTATATCAACAGAAGGGGGTGCAAAATCCCTCACTCTGCTTACTTTACTTTATTTCTATTTTGTACCTTCATCCAAATCTAAGAAATCAATGAAATAAGCTGATTTCAGTTACATCTGTGTCACTTCTGATGATCTTCCTGAGTTTATTCCTTTGGATAGCTCTCCAAGTTTAATTAATAATAACTTTAATCCCGAGCACTCCTCTTCTTCTGATTCAGAAATGGATTTTCAATTCTTGAATCATTCGGGTTTACCCATTGAGATTTATTTGGAGTCATCTGACTCCGATGATCCCATAGGAGAAGATGACCAGATAAGCAGGTAGAACTTTTCACTAAACTATCTCATGAAGTCACTGAAGTCAACCTCTGTAGTTGCAAAGTTCTACCTCCTAGGGTAGCACCTCAAGATAAGGGTAAGCAAGTCATTAGTTCAAGCGAACAGATATCCCCTCCATAGGATGCTTCACCTATGTATATGCTTGTGGAGGACCAGCCCATAAGTGACTACACTATCCTCGCTCACCTAAGAAAGTTTTCAGCTAAACTAAACATATATGATGTCCATGTCTTATCCAAAGAGATGAGGGAGTCATTGATCAAAGCTTTTCTTGATCCAAAAATATACTTAGTTTAGTTGACCACTATTGGAGAGGAAACATGTTATTCAAGAGAAGATCATGAAGTTACATTCACCGATGAAGACCTTCTATTGGAAACAACCGAGCACAATCATCCCCTCTACATCACAGTGGACATGTGCAAATTTAGACTCTCCAGGGTGTTAGTTAATCCAGGTGCATCAGTGAATATTATAAGTTTAAAGACCCTCACCTACTTGAGGATTGACATCTTCAAACTCTTAGGAGATCAGATGATGTTGAGAGGATTTAATGAGCAAGGTGAGAGGGCTTTAAGCTCTATAGTATTGCCATTGGAGATAGATGACTGGAAGACAGAGGCTAAGTTCTAAATAATTGATTTAAATACATCTTTTACTGCTTTGCTCGGTAGGCCTTGGATACATGGAAATAACACAGTTCCATCCTTTTTACATCAGTGCATTAAATTTTGAAGAGGTGGAATAGAGTATTGTGTCAAAGGAGACTTGAAGCCATTCTTAGTTAGAGAGGTTGAGATATATGTGGACACAACCTACTATCTTTTTCTGAATCAAAAAGTCTATTCTCGTAAACTTGGTGAATGTTCAAAAATAAAAGAAAAAGAAAAAAAAAAGAAAAATAGGAAAAAGAAAAAGAAAAAGAAAAAGAAAAGAAAAAAAGGAAAAGAAAATGGAAATACAAGTGAGCGAGAATCAGACACCGAGGAAGAAGTAGAGCCTGATATTGGATTTCACCCATAGTTCATCTTCATATGAACACATGGGTAGGATGACTCGGCCCCTAATAGGTAGAGGTAGAGGCAGATCTAGAGATAGTTCCAGAGGTGGAAGACCTCCTCCATTTTGGCCACCCAATAGGAACTATGCTCTGACTCACAAAAGTACCCCCACTATCCATATAGACTTAGAGTCCAGTTCAGAGGATGCGTCTCATGTGGTTAGCACACCGACCAGCCACTCTCAGCGGGTCCTTTTGGAGGTGACATTCAAGCCAGACAATAATGAATACCAGGCCTCCAAGTGTAGTATGAATGCATATGAATCACTATTATGTAGAACAGTTAGATAGTAGTTGGGAACCTTAGCTTTAACTTCACTTTCTTCCCAAAAAGTTGAAGGTTTAGTAGTTAAGGAGGCCCCTCAAGTCATCTACAGATGTCAAGCCAAAGAGATTTTTGTTGGGAGAATCATCCTCAAGTCGAAAAGCCAATGTCAAACATAAGGATGATTCATATAAAGATTTAATACAATTGACATTTGATTGGTATTCACCTTGTGTTCCTAACTTAGCAAAGAAGGGATTAATCCCGCATACTTAGTCTAAACACAGGTCAGATTACTTTGAAAGGCTATTAGAAAACTAAAGCAGATATTCTTAATCAAGATCAAGATTAGGATTTGACACACTGGATGTAGTCAACGATGACAACCATTGCCTAGTCATCACCACTCATTTGGGGTCTGATAGCTTCTTCTCAAATCATGTTAACTCTTTTTGGTGAATATTTTTCATTTTCCTCTAAGAAAGTATACTTCCATCTTCACTCTATGTGGATAAAATTGAAGATAGAAATATACTCTTTGCATTTGGACACCATATATATTTGTAAATATTATTATTAGGGTGATCGGGTATGATATTGAGAAGAGGTGTACTATCTTAAATGATAGAAGTCACGACCCTACAATAGACCTAATCACCTTAATAAGAACTCCTAAGGACAATGAGTTTGCTTATGTACCAGAGATTCTTCCCCTACATTACATGAAAAAGTAAAGTAGGGTTTATTTTAAACTAGGTTTGTTAAGTTCCATATGGAGGTAAGCCCCCATAGTTAATTACATCCTAAGAAATAAAATTCCTTAGGAATACACTCGATTAAGGTAAATGATCATTGTCTTCAAAGATTTTGAAAAGGTAGGACTATCAATTGATAGATTTATTTTTGGAAAGTCAAGTGGGATCGATCAAGAGGAAGTAGTATTTATCGAAGCCAAATGAAAATAAGTAGGGGATGCTTATGATACCAGAAAGCCTAGTAAGCACCCCAGACTACCCTATGGTTGGGATTTACATTTTTGAAATTGAATTAATGTGTTTGAGTTGAATTTTTATTAGAATACTAGGGCTTACAATTCCATGGTAGAAGGCTATGAAAATGCCTAAGAGGTGAGGATTTATACTTATAGCCCTCAAAGGGGAGAAGCAACCTCAGAACCTAAATCTAAGAAGCTTTGGTGAGGGCCAAAAGCACGACCTAAATCTAAGGAAAAAATGGGTATTTGGTTTACCTCCACAAGAGAGGATAAATCAGCTGACTGTTGGACTTACAATCTCCTAGGGATGGCTGTCAACTAACTCTTCCTATAGTTTTAAATTCATGTGGGTAAGTCTTATGTTTATGCAAGATATCAAGGTTGTTATTTATTTAGAAAGAGACTAAGTTGTTAAACACACTCCCTAAGAGACTAGATCATGAAGGGCATGAATTCATGACTTAAATATAATACAAAATTTTCATATATTTTATTTCCATTTTGGAAAATCATTTGACTCAGGCTATAGGATTCATATGCTTAATGCATGATAAATAAGATTATGGGCCAAAATTAGTGAGATAAGGAGGTGTGTTTCCATCATGGCTCTCATAGGTCAAGCCAAGTTCTCTGCAAAGGTGGAAGCCCTCCAATTCAAGAGTGAAATAATATTCTTTTATGCATGATGTTAGAAAAGGAAGTACACATCCAACTAAGGGGTTGCTAATTCTTTTATCTTGATTTTAACTCAGGATTTAAGTGAGATTATGAGTTATTTATTTTTAATTTTAGGTTGTTTAATTTGGTAGAAGTTTTATTTTTCTAAGAGCCTAATCGTCATCTAGGCCATACATCAAGCAAGAAAGAAACTAGGAAAAGGATGTCATCTTAATGCACAAGCTAAACAAAATATCAAACATTTTATAAATATAACACAAAAAAATAAAAGGCCATTTGTGGTCGGGCACTACTGCACAAACTTGAAAACAAATTGGGTAGCCAAACTCTACCCTTATACAACCCGGATTACAAATGAATTAATTATAATTTAACAAGGAATTCATGTTATGGGGTCTTTATTTTGTCTTTCTTCTTTCTTCTTTTGGTTCCTTCATTTGGATGATTGGAATGTGGTTGCTCCAAAGGCTTCACATAGTACATAAGATGAAATCTTATGACCAATGCTCATCCTAATCCCAATAACAATCATTCCAAAATCTTAATTACAAAAGTACATGAAAAGGAAAAGTAAATCTAACTAACACCTATATAATAGAGATTAACTAAACAAATCATGTAATTCCCAAGCATGTATATTGGACTTAGCACCCCACACATGGGTTATCAAGTCCACCTGGCCTATTGGATTATGCTTAGGGGTATAAGCATCTGCACAAAAATAGCATTTATCTTTTTATTACAGCGCCCCTTAAGCACAATCCCTTATAGAAGACAATGGTTAGACTAAATCGTCCCACCATTCATTCTATGCACATTCACCCTAACGTCCAGAATAGAAATAATACATCTAAAAATAAAAGCAAAAATCACACCATGCATCGCTCTAACCTAAAATTAGAAATGGTGACTTAGTCTAATGTGTGCACTTTAAAAGATTTGTGTGGTATGCTTAGCTATGGCTTTAAGGCTTAAATTTTCTATGTGTGAAGATGTTCAACTTAGATGGGTGGTTTAATTTAAATGCTTAGTTGATTTAGGTTGATTTTATTTTGTATTTTGATTTGGTTTAAGTGAATCCTACCATTAATTACTAAGTTGTAAAGAGAGTGCAAAGAGAAGAGAACTTCTCTTTCCTTCCCTACCTCAAATAATTTCTAAAGTAGATTCATATTTGATTTTATTTAGTGAATGTATTATTATGTGTTTTAATTAATCCTAAGTTTAGATTTTCCAAAACAAACCTATTCAAAAAGAAAGACATTTTAAGATTAAGTAAAGTGAATTAATGTCACAAAACACACATCACTTCATTTTCTTTCCCAACATGTATAACATGCATATGAATGAATCCTAAGCATATCTATACATAAGTGAGTACAACGTGATTGTTAGCACCAGGGGTGTAAGGTACAAGACCTACTTAGAGCTACTTAAAGCCTCACAATCCCAGGGTTGTCCAGACTAATATACCACTATCCTTAAATACATACCCATGTACAAAAGAGATAAAAGAAAAAAAAAAGAAAGATGCAAAGTTTATGTTTATTTAATTTTTAGTTCATTTATGTAATTTATGTGTGTATATGTAAAGATCCTTTTTAAGTTATAACATGGAAGAGGATAAGAATAGATTCTAAACAAGTGTTATGTTCTTTTAAAAGAATTATACACTATGTAAATCTTATTCAAATCCATGTTAAGAGTAAAGAAAGGAAGAAAACATAAGACACATTTTTATATTCACATGCAAGCTTATAAATAAAGTATAAGTAGCATACCTTTTAGTTTTGATATTTGTTTTATAAGTTAAAAAAAATTGGTAGTGATAATAGCCATTCATATTTCTACTTTAGCCGAAACATGCAATTTGACATAAAAAAATATTTTATTTTAATTTTGATTTTTAAAAGATATGAATGCATGAAATTAATATGACATACGCAATTAGCATGCTAGGAAAGAAATAAAGTGATGAAAGTAATATAAATTCATTCACCCTAATTAATTCCTAAAGACAATCCTATGAAATAAGAAAGTTTAAAGTGAATCAAAGTGTGTTTAATGTGATTTTTGTTTTGAATTTGCTTTATGTTTGATTTAGGAAATGTGAAAGAATATTTGTTGGTCCTAACCCATTTCCCCCATATGTATGGCATTTTAGTTTAACCTTTAGATGATTAGATAATTTTTATATTTTGAATAGGTTAAGGTGTGAATTAAGTGCGTTAATTATCCTTTACCTACATCACCTTAGCATACTTAACCAAATAATTATGAGCCAATGGATGACATAAAACCACATAATGAATTTTTTTCTAAACCTCCTATTCATTTAAACAAACCTTAATTAATTCAATCAAGGGATTAACCACTGATTACACACTTAATTAGGCTTAATTATATTAGGAGAGTAATTTGGAATGAATCCAACAATTACCCTAATTAAAATATTAATAAATCCCAATAAAATTAAGGGAGAAAGAAGTCATCTCACAAAATATATACAAGAAGTTTGAGATTAATTAATGAAATAATCAGAGAGTAATTAGCCTAATTATATTTCTAATAAAACCCAAATTTAGAAAATAATACTCTTCAAAATCCATCAAAATCAATTTTATAATATTTTACATTCAATTATCTTTCATATGCAATTTATTTCATATTTTTTAGATTTTTCTACACTTAGATATAAATATTTGAAGCTTTCCTTATTAATTAGGTAATTTAATCCCCTAATCATATAGTTAATCTTGTCGACGTCACATGGAGGCTGACACGGCACGCCAGGAGAGGATATTTAAGTAATCACATCATAGCATCACGCTAGAGGCATCGCTATAATGCGCTTTCTCCCTGTCCGTCTGATCAAGGATCAGACGTTTGAGATCAAGCCCATGGTTCTTAAGGGTTAATACATGGATCTTACATGTTTTAATCATGGATGTCCATCCAAAATGTGCGGATGGACTGCCCATGGTTCACCCTTATCTTCCTTGTGGGAAATGGCCACCGTCCATCTTCTAATGAAAGATCTGAGCTTGATTAAGCTCGGATTGAAACAAAATTCAACCCACACCATCACCATGCAAAGGAGATCACATCTAATGACTAACTTCTCATGGGATGAGGCTTCACTTCATAAAGGACCAAACTATGGCTAATCTAAGCTCGATTTGATGACATACCTTGCTGGAGGCTATCACCGGTGCTCGATTCCCTTGAAGTAGCTTCGTCTAGTGGAGACGAAGCCTTGTTAAAATTTTGAGGTCTTGAGATTGAATGGATCTTCCTATAGGCAAAGTCACCCTTCAATTGAGCTCGATCTTTATTGAAGTAGCACCTCCTTTACCTTTGGAGCTTGGAATAAGGTTGGGGTGAGTTCGATTTGATCCTTTGTGGGTGCTCAAAGGAGAAATTGGACTGGTTTTGAGTGTTGGATGAGATGGAATTCAAGTGGAGCTCTATTATTTTTGAGTCTATGAAAACCGAGAAATAGAAAATTTAAAATCACTCTAGGAAGCTTGGAAAGACTTAGGAATGGTTCCTCTGGCTTCTCTCAGCTCAATTGAATTGGAGACTGATGAATTGAAATGGAATTAGGGTATATCTCCCCCTAGAGCAATCGGATGGTCGTGCCTCCCTTTGCATTTTTGATCAATTGACCAGATTGAGTCAGTTTGTTAGGCTATTAGGAGTTGCACATGGGTCATTTTGAGTGTAGAGTGGAGTAGTGGAGCTCCCATGTGCCTTAATTGAGTGGAGGAGGGATTCCATGTGCTTAATTTCAAGTGAGGTGGTCAATTTTAGCCTTAGGTTGAGTTGGGCTGACCCAAACCCATTGGGTTAGGTGCACCACACTCACTAGTCTCCACTTGGTCCACTAAGAGGGTGCCAAGTTGTCATGAAGAGGATTTGACCAAATTTCAAGTAAATTTGACCAAAATTTACCCTATGGCCTAGGGGTAAAATGGTCATTTGGCTTTAGTTTCAATTTGAATATGTTTGGTATGATTAAAAATGGGTTGGGCCTAGTTTCAATGGATTTGGAGTTGATTTGATATGATTTGGCTCATGTTGACCCATTTAGGTCAAAATGGGTCAACTTTGGTCAAGTGGACCAATTGGTCAAATTGGGTCAAGTTGACCAATTGATCAAATTGGGTCAAACCAAGGGTTGGGCCAAGTTCATATGACCATTTGAAATGTGCTGGTAGTTTAGGTTTGGTTCAATTTGATTTATATTTGGTTTTGGTTCAGTTGAGTTCATTTAGGTCAAATGGGTCAAGTTGACCAATTTGACCCATTTGACCTATTTAGGTTAGGTCATGGGTTGGCTTAGGTTTCATTGGTCTTATGAAATGGATTGGTATCTTTGTTTCTAATCAATTTGGTTTATATTTGAGTTTGGCTCAATTTGACCTTTTAGGTTAAGTTGGGTTCATGGTCAATTGGGCTAAGTTAGGTCTAGTTGGCCAATTGAGGCTTTGGTTAAGTACAACAATCATTTTGGAATGAACATGACCCATTGGTTTCAGTCAATTTTGCTTAGATAAAGTTTTCACATATTTTAACTTTTTAAGTCAAGTTGGGTCAAGTGGCCAATTAGGCTAGGTTAGGTTCAAATGTTGACTAGGTCAAGTTCAAACATTGGTCATCAATGAGTTTTGATCAATGGTTTCAATCGATTTGGCCTATGGTGGATTTTGGCTAGTTTAGGTTTCATTTTGGCTAAGTGTTGACTTGGTCAAACCCTTAGATTTGACTTGGTTTGACCCAATTTGAGTGATTGATAATCTTATGATAATTGTTTCTCACAATGTAAGGCTTAGGTGGGCTTAGTTCAATCCAATTTGGTTAGGATTAGAATTTGGCTCATAAGGGTACTTTAGGTCACTTTGGGTCAAGTGAGCCCAAGTAGGTCAAATGGCTTGATCAAAGCTTGATTTAGGTTTGATTGAGCTTACATATGGACTTATGATTGGAATATAAATTCATTTGTAAGTGGTTTGAAGTCAAATGGGTTTTAATTCATTTGACAATTTCAAGTTCAAAAGGGTGAACATGAGCTTGACTTGGGTTTGATTTTTGAATTGAGTTTTGATTTGGTGATTGAAGTTTGTGTTTATATTTGGATTCATGATTGTAGGGTTGATTGAATCATGAAGAAAAATCAAGGGTTTGGCTTGATTTGAAATTGATTTGGCTAAGTTCAAGATTTTGACTTAAAAGGCTTAGGTTGGATTTTGGTTGAATTTGAGTTTGATTTTTGGAGTTAGTTTTGGTTGTTTGAATTTATATTCCATTTATATATGTGAATATAAATGAAAACATAAAAGGGTTATTAGAAAATTTCATGAATTTGAAGTGATTTGAACTAGATTTAGGCTAAGTCCTTAAGAGGGAATCAAAGGACTTAAAAATAATATTTTTGATTTGGATTTGAATTTTGGATCTAGTTTGATTGATTTGAATTTATATTTCATATATATATATATATATATGAATATAAATGAGAATATAAATGGGTTGTGAGAAAATTTCTTGAATTTGAATTGATTTAGATTTGATTTAGGCTAAGTCTATGAGAGAGAATCAAAGGACTTAGGAAATGTTTTGAGCTTGGAATTTCAATTTTGGATTTAGTTTGATTCATTTAAATTTTAATTTCATTTATATATGTGAATATAAATGAGAATATAAATTGGTTGTGAGAAAATTTCTTGAATTTGAATTGATTTAGATTTGATTTAGGCTAAGTCTATGATAGAGAATCAAGGGACCTAGGAAATGTTTTGAGCTTGGAATTTCAATTTTGGATTTAGTTTGATTGATTTGAATTTATATTTCATTTATATATGTGAATTTAAATGAGAATATAAATGGGTTGTGAGAAAATTTCTTGAATTTGAAGTGATTTAGATTTGATTTGGGCTAAGTCCATAGGAGGGAATCAAAGGACTTAGGAAATATTTTTGATTTGGAATTGAATTTTGGATTTAAATAATAGGTTCCAATTATTTCAGATTAATTCATGATTTGAGAAAATCCATTGAATTGGCTCAAGGTTTGAGTTAGAGTTGGAGTTGATATGAGTTTGACTTGAAGGGAGGAAGTGAGGAATTTGGTTCAGGCTATAGGGTAGATAAATTTTCTTAACCCCCTAAGGCATGACCTATTTCTATGGCTAACTCTTCTAAGTCTCTAGGGCTATGTTGAGTGTCTACCTAATCACTAGATGTGTATTAAGACTAAGGATCTCTTAAAGTATAAGAGGAGTCCTATGTCTAAGATGGAGGGGTTGAGAGCTCATCCTAAAAATGAGGTCAACACTCTTATGAGGAGGTATGTTTAGAAACTTTAGATGACCCAAATGATCTTGAAGTCAGAGATGCACTGCCAGAGTTTGAAGAGGAGATCAGATAAACCATCGATGAGCTCAAAGAAATCAACTTGCAAACTGAAGACAATCCACGTCCGACATACATCAGTTCCTTATTGAATGAAGAAGAAATTAGTGACTTAGTTAGGCTATTAGCTGAGTTTAAGGACTGCTTCGCATGAAATTATGAAGAAATGCTCGATTTATCTCTTGACGTAGCAGTCCATAAACTAGCAATAGAACCTAATGCTAACCCTATCAAACAATCTGCTAGACGCATGTGATTAGACATTAAACAATAGGTCACTTATGAAATCAAGAAACTGAGTGATGTTGGCTTTATCAGGGAAGAAAAATATCCTACCCCAGTTGGCCAGTGTTGTCCCAGTTAAGAAAAAGAATGGCTAAATTCACATTTGCATCGATTTTAGGGATATAAATAAGGCATGTCCTAAGGATGAATTTTTGCTTTATATACCAGAGTTAATGGTGGACATTGCCTCATCTCATGCAATCTTCTCCTTCATGGATGGGTCATTTGCTATAACCAAATCAAGATGGCCCTTGAGGATGAAAGAAATAATGCTTTTCAAACTCTGATTGAAATCTATTGTTATAAGGTCATGCTTTTTGGCCTTAAAAATGCCAGTGTTATATACTAGCAGGCCATGACTCGGATCTTCAAGGAACTCATTCATCATCTAGTTGAATGCTATGTTGATGATCTAGTAGTCAAAAGCAAAGAAAAGGAAGTCCATCTCTTTGACTTGAGAGTACTTTTCAAATGGTAAAGACAATTTAACTTCAAAATGAATCCCCCGAACTATGCATTTGGAGTAGCTTCAGAAAAATTTCTTGGGTTTATTATTCAACACCAGGGAATACAGATTGATCCAGAGAAGATCAAGGTTATCTAAGAAATGCCACCCCCTAAAAGTATAACTCAACTAAGAAAGGGCAATTGGCATATCTAAGATGCTTCATTTCCAACCTATTAGGAAGATGCCAACCATTTTCTGCACTTATCAAAAGGGATGCCAAGGTCAAGTGGGATGACATGTGCCAGCATGCCTTCGAAGACATCAAGCACTACCTGATGAGGTCGCTAGTTCTAGCAACCCCTATCCCGAGAAAGCCATTGATTCTCTACACCACTGCATTAAACAACTATTTTGGCACTGTATTGGCTCAAACCAATGATGAAGGGAAAGAAAATGTACTCTACTATCTCATTCGTCATCTAATCCCTGCTGAGGTAAACTACCCACCTATTCAGAAGCACTGTCTAGCTTTAATCTTTGCATCATAAAGGCCACAACACTATATGCTTTCTCATAAGATGAATCTGATATGTAGGACCAATCCACTATAATATCTCATGACATGGTCGATGCTATCTAGACAGTTGGTGTGTTGGTCCATGATTTTGTCACAGTTCAATATCACATTCGTACCCCTCCATGCTATGAAAGGGCAGGCACTAGTGAATTTCTTTGCAGCACACCCACTTCCCTCCTGATTCCCTGCTTAATGATGACCTCCCTGATGAACAAATCATGAACTTAGGGGACACTAGGATTCATCATTGGGAGATGTATTTTGATGGTGCGGCTTCTTTTCTAAAAGGAAATGAATCACGATCTACTCTGCCAAGGAAGGCAGAGGTAGGAATAGTTCACCAAGAACTTCTTAGCCCAACCTAACCCACCCTAGCATCTGCCATAGATGAAGTGAACAAAGCCAAGACATTCCCCCTCATGGCCAAACCCATTGGATGCAAGGGAGATTAATCCCACACAATCCCTCCATATCAAGCCTTGAGACTCACACGCGCCTCGACCACTCACGGTGAGCCAGTGGCGACGTGACCTCCATGACCCGACGGTGGCAAATCGGTGGGAATTATGGGATGAATTCTGTCCATCCATCATGAGCAATTGAGGGGTATTCCCCCTTAATTCGAGAAAAAAATAGAGGCAATTACATTGAGAGACTTCCTAAGACAATTTTAAACTCCCTCAGAGAACTCCCAAGAATCGTCAAGCCCTCCTCGAATGGCATTGCCCATTCCCGAGCAAAGCTAAAACATGACATCACTCCTTCGAACAATACTCCCTCTATACTAAATCAAACTTCAATTCCTTGCACACACCATTCTCATACTCTGTCGAAGCCAACCAAACCTTCTCCAAGACTTCCCGAGCACCGAAGATAGGAGTTTGATTAGAGTTGAGGCCTTTACATGAGTGGATTGGTCAGTCTAGCACTCTACCCCAAATTAAGCTCAAAGCTTCTCAACAGGGCCTCGCCTCAACTAGGCGAAGCTACCTCTGACGACCCACCGTTGGACATTGGCTCCGATGAGGTAATTTTGCAAACCGAGCCTTGTATGCAAAAACTGCTTGGTCTTTTGTGAAGTAAATTTGAATACCATAAGTTTTTAGCCATTGATGTGTGTGTCTCCCTTCCTCAAAGGTGTGGAATGAATTTGGAGGCAATCCAAGCTTGAGTGAGCTCGGATCGAATAGGGAAAGATGGACGACATCCATCTTTCACCGCTCATGAACGGGAGAGATCGTGAACCGTCCATTCCACATGAGTGGAATGGACAGCTCTGATTAGATCTTATGTTAGATCCCCTATTTCCTTTCCTAAACTGTAGATCGAATCGTGGTTGACCGATCTTAGATTGGACGATCCACAGGAAAGTGCATCCGCCACCATCTGAGATAACCTTTGGATGTGATACCTTAAATAGCCAATCCCATCATGCCACGTGGAAAGCACGCCGCATTAGCACTCCGCATCAGCCGCCATGTGGCCAACATAATTAAGGCTTTAATTAGGTTGTGTTAATTAATTTTTGAGACTGAAACTTCCTAAATTCATAATCAATTGTAGAAAAATCCAAAAAATTGCAAACTTTGGCTCATTTTAAAGTTATTTCAGAGTAGAATCTAGAAAAATTATTATTAATTGATTTTAAATAGTGATTTTAGCTTAATTAAGGTTGAAATGAAAACCTAATTAGCTTAATTACTCCTAAATTAATCACCCAATTAATTCTCAATTTTTTATGGATGTTTGGGGGGATGACCTCTGCCTCCTCTATTTTTTTGGGATTTTATTGGTTGCTCAATTAGGAAAATCAATTGGTTAAGCCTTAATCACTTTTTTTAATTTAATTAGTAATAATTAGTGAATGAAAAGTGGTTTAATCAATTATTTAAGCTTAATTACCTCTTTGAAATAGTAAGGGAACTTAGGGAGTGTAATTGGGATATTTTTCCTAATTCATTTCCTAGATTTCCTTCACTTTTTGGAATTAAATTAATTGATGATTAATGAGGTAATTAAGTGCTTAATTAATTACTTAATCTCTAAGGCAAAAATCAGAGCCTAATTGAGTGTTTGAAATGGCTTAGGGATTAAGGATTGAGGCCTTATCCTTGATCCCTTACTCTAAGCTAATTTCATCATTCTAATCAAAATATAATCAAAGAATTCAATCACTCAATTAATAAGCTTGATTTAACTCAATCTAAAATCCACTTCACACCTAAGAAACCTTTAATTGATCTTGGGTAGTTCTTTGGGTGTTCAATAACCCAAAGTGAGAGATATGAAATTATGGTTAGCTCACATGTGTGAGAAAACCATAAAAGTAGTTAAGTGAGATCCCTCAAGCCTAATTAACTATTAATCATGAGCCAATTGCATTAGGCCCCTTTCCTTTTTTAAGAGCATTGCAAATTTACTTTCATGTGATTGCATATCATATTAGCTCATTATTAATTAGTTAATTAACTTAAGGTGATGTAGGTAAGGGTTAATTAATTCACTTAATTCATACCTTAACCTAATTAAAACATAAAATCAACCTAAATATTCTTCATTAAACCAAATTAATTCACACACGAGGAATTGGATTAGGATTAACAAACCACTTTCATATTTCCTAAATCAGAACAAACTCAAGAAAAAAATTATCTTTAAAGAACTTTGGTTTATTTTAAATAGCCTTATTTAGTGTGATTGCCCTTAGAAATTAATTGGGATGAATGAGTTCATTGGCCTATGTTCCTTTATTTCTTTCCAATCAAGTTAAATGTTGCTTTCCATGTGAAATCATGCATTCATTTCTTTTAAAATTAATTAAATGAAATAGTTTTTTATGTCAAATTGCATGTGTTGATCTAAACTAAAAATAGGCGTGGCTATTATTACTATTAAACCCAAAGTTATTTTCAAAAGCTCATAAATCAATTATAATAAATGGAGTGATGTTAATTACAAATAGCTATAAGTTTGCATGTGTTAATAATATAAGATATGCAACATAAAGTTCTCTTTCCTTATCTTACATGGATTCATATAGGATTTATAAATGTATAGTTCATTTGAAAAGAACATAACATTTTTCTAAATCTATTCCTATGCATCTCCATGATAAGACTTAGAAAGAATTTCATATCACATATGTAAATCATATAATCAAATCAAATATGATTTCTTTCATGACTTCTTGCTATTGCGGCTCTTTTTTACATTCACCTATATCTGAGAAAAGTGGTATATTAGTCTGGACACCCGGTGAGGCTTAGCTTTAAGTAGGTCTTGTAGTGCACTTGGTAGATCAATGATGCCGTACTCACTTAAAACTCTTATACACATGTATGTATGATGTAACCAATGAACAAGAATCATGATCAAATAAATCAAATACAACTTTCACATGGGTTTTCCTATCCTTATAATTGCTTATACATGTATATATATTTAAGAAAAGTGATATATTAATTTGGATACCTCGAGGATATGAAGTTTTAAGTAGCCCTAAGTAGGTCTCGTACCTTACGCCCTTGGTGCAAAATAATGGCGACGTACTCACTTAAAACTTTTATACATGTGAATGTGCATCTAACTAATGGATGAAAAATCCCTCTTTTTCTATTAAAAAGACATGTATTCATGATTCAATCAAATGAAATATCTAAATTCCAAACACATTCCTTTGCATTCATCATTTAAGTGTGTTAAGACATGCATTGTATGTATAGGTATGCATTATATACATGATGGAAATAAATGAATAAACATGTGTTATGTGATAGTAATTCATTCTAATTAATTTTAAGATGCCTTTCTTATTGAATAAGGTCATTTAGAGTGAACATAAACTTAGGATTGATTAAAACATGTAATAAGCCACTCACTAAAGGAATATGATTAATTAACTTACTTTAAAAGTGACTTAAAGTAAGGATGAAAGAGGGGTCTCCTCTCTTTCTACTCTTTATAATACTTAGTTATTTTGTGTAAGATAAATGAAATAGAAGAAAATATTAAGTAAAATCTTCAGATCAATTAAATCACTTAAAGAGAAATCAACCCTTTATAAATTTAATCCTTCGAACATAAAAAAATTACAACTCTAAAGCTTAGTTAGGACATACCACACAAGCATTGATGCACACACTTTAGACTAAGTCACCGCTTCTAGCTTTATGTTAGGATGATGTATGGTTTGATGTATGATTATTTTATGATGTATTATTGTAGACTAGATGTTAGGGTGTATGTGTGTAGTTTGGATGTTAAGTCGATATTAGCTTAATCTTATTTTTTGTAGGGGGTTGTGCTTAAGGGGTTGTTGTAATAAAAATAAAAATACAAATGCTTTTGCTTTACATGTTGCTTACACCCCCTAAGCATAACCCAAGTTAGGACAGGTGAGCTTGGTTACCCATATGTGGGGTACTAAGTCCAAACTATTCATATAATTGCTTGGGTTGTATGGTGTGTTTAGCTAACATTTATTTTGCAGGTGTAGCTAGATTTACTTTCCTTCTTTTAATGTAATTTTGCATTAGGTTTAGGATAATGTTATGGGAGATTAGGATGAACATTGGTTATAAGACCAAGTCTTATGTACCATGTGGGAGCAATAAATATCCAAATCAAGCCAAAAGGAAGAAATAAATGGAGCAAATCAAAATGAAGAAATGAAAGATGAAGATATGAAGAATAACGAATGAAGAATGGAGATCCCCATAACATTCATCATTTGTAATTATAATTATTCTTTCATTATACCAGATTATATAATTGTAGAGCTCGGCTACCCACATTTCTTTTCGGATTGTACGATGGTACCCGACCACATCAGTCTCTTATTCTTTTACGATAGAGTTATAAAATTGTTTGATGTTTTGTTTAGCTTGTGCATTAGAAAAACCATGCCTCTTCATAGTTTATTTATGATTGATGATTGTTGTATGGACTGGATGCGATTAGACTCGTAGGATAAAAATTAATTTTTCTACCCAAACTAATAACTCAAAACTAAATCTCTAAAATAACTCATAATCTCATATAAAAGATTAGGCATTAAATCAAGATAGTAAAATATTTAGCAACCCCTTAGCTGGATCTTGTATGTTTAATATTATGCATAACCATCTTATTTCACTCTTGTTAAGAGAGGGCTTTCATCTTTGTTAGATAGAAATGGTCTTAACCTTAAAGAGCCAATGATGGAAGAACACCTCTTTCTCTTTTGATTTGGCCCATAATCAACTTCTCATGCATTTAGGCATACAAAATACTTTAGCATGTGTCAAAATAAAGAGTCCCAAATTAAATAAAATTTGATAAGAATTTACATTAGATTAAGTCACTATTCATACCCTTCATGCTCTAGTCTCTTAGGAAGTGGGTTTAATGACTTAGTTTCTCTTCTAAATAAATAATAACTTAACCATCTTGCAAAGCATATAACTTGACCACATAGATTTAAAGCATATGAGGAGTTAGCTGGCTGCCACTCCAAGCGGTTATAAGTCCAACATTGGGGTGGTTTACTCTCTCTTGTGGAGATAAACCATATACCCATTTTTGCCTTAAATTTAGGTCATGCTTTGGCCCTCGCCAAAGCTCCCTAAATTTAGGATCTAAAGTCGCCATTTCCTTTTTGGGCTACAGGCACAAATCCTCACCTCTTAGGCATCCTAACAATCTTGTGTTGTTAGAGTATAAGTCCTAGCTCTCTAATAAAATTTTAACTCAAACATATAATTTCTTCTCAATCTCAGCCATATAAATCCCAATCGTAAGATAGATTAGAATGCTCATTAGGCTTCTTAGTATCATGAGCATCCCCTACTCATCTCCTTTGGCTTCGATAATAAATCTCTCCTTTCGATCTATTCCACTTGATCTTCCAAATATAACCAATTTATTGATAGTCCTATCTTTGAATTCTTTGGAGATAATAGTTATCTACTTTAATTGAGAGTATTCCTAAGGAACTCACCTTCTTTAAGGTGTAATTAACTATAGGGGCTTTCCCCCCATACGAAACTTTAAAACTCGGTTTAAATAAACCCTACTTTATTTATCCATATAAGTTGGGAAAAACTCTCTGGTATAGTCGAAGACCCATCATCCCTTATGAGTTCTTATTAGGTGATTAGGTCTATCGTAGGATAGAGACTTCTATCTTTTGAGATAGTATACTATTCCTTGATATCGTACCCGATCACCTCAATAAGTACATTCACAGATCTGCATGGTATCCCTCTCACACACACACACACACAACACATCTCCAAAAATCAACACCATAAATCTCTATAGGATTTCTTTTACAGGGTTCTGGATAATGCCCCCAACGGAACCTCCCCTGTGGGCACTTTATTTGGATCACATCCTTAGCGACCCCATTTAAACACTACCCAGGTTACTCTTCGATTGGACAGTTTCTCTTTCTTAGTAGCCACCCCTATGGTTGGAGAATTTGTCTTACGGATATGCAGATTCTCCATTGGTCCAGTAAGTCTGAGATAGGATTAGGCTGATATGAGCTCCTTCTTAATGTGGTCCCTCACAAATCAACAGGGTCCACGATAACATAAAATAAACAAAACATATCTTTGCTTATGGATTAGGAATTCATGCCCCCAGTGGCCCTTTCCCAAGCAGACATCATATATTTAGGGCAGTGTCAGCAAAACTCCCTATAGGAATTCCCAAGCCAATTAACCCATTTAGGCTCACTTTACCCAAAGTGACCTAAAGGAACATTTTAAAGCTAAGTTCTAACCCAACCCAAATTAGATTGAACAAAGCCCATTTTTCCTCACAACATAACCAACAATCACTCTAGGGTGATCAATTACCTTAAATTGTGTCAAACCAAGTCAAACCTAGCCTTTGACCAAGTCAACATTTAGCCCAAATGAAACCTAAACTAGCTAAAATTTACCATATGCTAAATTGATTAAAACCATTAATTCAAACTCACTCATAATCACTTATTGAAGTTGACCAAAGCCATAATTGAGCTCGAGTTGACCAATTGGTCAACTTGACCCAACCTAGCCCAAATTGACCTAAAGGGTCAAATTAGCCAAAATCCAAATTAAATCCAAATTAAACCAAACCACAATCATTTTCAATTAGCCAATTGAATTTGACTCAACACCTAACCCAACCTAATTTGGTCAAATTGGTCAAATTGGTCAACTTGACCCATTTGACCTATATGAACCCAAATGAGCCATAATCAAATCCAAAGCATATTTTATCAAACTAATGACACCAATACAATCCAATTGGTCATGTGAACTTGACCCAACTCTTGGTTTGACCCAATTTGACCAATTGGTCAACTTGACCCAACCTAACTCAATTTGATCTAAATAGGTCAAATCAAGCAAATCAAATCAAATAAACTCCAAACCACTTGAAATTTGGGCCAATCCACTTTTGACCCATTTCAAATTTTCTCGATTCAAACTCATAGCCAAATGACCATTTTGCCTTTGGGTTTAGGGCATCCCAAGAGATAAGACACATGCACATTGGGTGATTTTCTCCCCTTAGCCACTTGACACCCATTCATAGAGCCGCTTAGGCACCTAGGACCATGGATGAACTGACCCAAGGGTGGTTGGGTTGGCCATGACTCATGGGGAGGTGAAATCACCACCCCATTCCAATTGGAACACTTGTAAAGCCATATGACACCCACTACTCCCATGGCAGCCACTCTCACACCCTCCTCCACTCAAAGAAAGCCAACTAAGATGATTCTCTGCCCAAATCGAGCTCCCCATCTTAGCCATTGATCTAAAAAGCTAAAATAGCCATTATCATCCGTTCTAAGGAATTAGGGGGTATACCCCCCTCATTCTCACTCACACTCACACACACACACTAGATTCAAACCTAGTAGCCAAGGAGAGTGATCTCAGAGCAATCCCCATTCTCAATTTTACGTGAAACTGAAATAGAGGAGGTCACCTCCAATTGCCATTTGCTCAAAACTCTACCAAAGTGCAATTAACTTTGCACACACTGTCCTTGGAGCTAACGAGCAAGAATGAATCATTTCTAACCACCAAAATAGGTGTTGACCAAGGCGATCGCCTCATGCATTGGTCTTCCAAGCAAACTACACCCAAAGCTTCGTCTTTACTCAATTGGGCTTGTTCACCAAAGCTTTCGATTGTTGGAATCACTGGTCACAAGCTTCGATGAGGTATGCCATTAAAATCAATCCTTGAATGAAAATAGCTTGGTCTTTTGTGAAAGAAAGTTTTATGTCACACAAGTTCCACAGTTGGATTGCCTTATTTTGCTTTCTTGAAGGTGTGGGATTAATTTCATCTCAATCCGAGCTCAGGTGACCTCGAATCAAGTGACAATCGATGGACGGTAGTCATCGTTCGCTGCTAGGAAGGAGATAGATCACAGATCATCCATTTCGCGTGATCAGAACAGACGGTCCTGATCTGATAACACATAGAAATGCTCATTTTACTTCGGATATTCGGGTTTAATCATGGTCATTTGATCTTAGATCGGACGGTCCACAGAGTTACTGCGTGCACCACCATCCAAGTCACCCTTTGGACGTGCCAATTTAAATAGTGAACCCCATCGCGCAACGTGGAAAGCACGCCGCATTAGCCGCCACATGGCTCGATGGGATTAAGGATTTAAATAGGCTTAATTAATTTATTTTTAATCCTAAAACTTCCTAAATTTATAATTAATTCTAGAGAAATAAAAAAATACAAACTTAGGCTCATTTTGAAGATATTTAAGAGTAAAATTTAGAAAAATTATTATTAATTAATTTTGAATAGTGATTTTAGCTTAATAAAGGTTTAATTAGAAATATAATTAGCTTAATTATTTCTTAATTAATCACCCAATTGATCTCCAATTTTCTATGGATTTTAGGGGGATGATCTTTGTCTCTCCAATTTTTTTGGGATTTTATTGATTGCTTAATTAGGGAAATTAATTGATTAAACCTTAATCATTTTTTAAATTTAATTAGTGATAATTATTAAATTAACAATAGTTTAATTATTTATTTAAGCCTAATTACATATGTTGAACAGTAAGAGAGCTTAGGGAATCTGGTCGGGATACTTTTCCTAATTCATTTCCTAAGTTTCCTTCACTCTTTAGAATTTGATTAGTTAATGATTAATGATGTAATTAATTGCTCAATTAATTAATTAATCTCTAAGATAAAAAATGAGAACCTAATTGAGTGTTTGAAGTGACTTAGGGGTTAAGGATTGAGGTCCTATCCTTGATCCCTTTCCCTAAGTAAATTTCATCATTCTAATCAAAATATAATCAAAAAATTCAATCAATTAATTAACAAACTTGATTAACACAATCTAAAATTCATTTCATACTTAAGCAACCTCTAACTAATCTTGGGTAGCTCTTTGGGAGTTCAATAACCCAAAGTGGAGATAATGAACTTATGGTTAGCTCACATGTGTGAGAAAACCATAAAAGTAGTTAAGTGAGACCCCTTAAGCCTAATTGACTATTAATCATGAGCCAATTGCATTAGGCCCATTTCGTTTCTTAGGAGCATTACAAATTTACTTTTCATGTGGTTGCATATCATATTGGCTCATTATTAATTAGTTTGTTAACCTAAGGTGATGTAGGCAAGGGTTAATTAATTGGCTTAATTCATACCCTAACTAAATTAAACCATAAAATTAACTTAATTACTTCGTCATTAAACTAAATTAACTTACACATGGGTAATGGGATTAGGATCAGCAAACCTCCTTCATTTCCTAAATTAAATCGAACTCAAAACTGAAAATATCATTTAAGAACTTTGGTTTATTTTAAGTAGCCTTATTTAGTATGATTGTCCTTAGGAATTAATTAGAATGAATGAGATCATGTGATTATGTTCCTTTATTTCTTTTCAATCATGTTAAATCTTGCTTGCAATATGTAATCATGCATTCATTTCTTTTAAAATTAACTAAATGAAATGGTTTCTTTTATGTCAAATTGTATGTGGTGATTTAAATTAAAAATAGGTGTGGCTATTCTTACTATTAAATCAAATGTTATTTTTAAAAGCCCATAAATCAATTATAATAGATGGAATGATGTTAATTACAAGTATATATAATTTGCATGTGTTGATAATATAAGATATACAATATGAAGCTCTCTTTCCTTATATCATATGGATTTGCAAGAGATTTATAAATGTATAGTGCATTTAAAAAGAACACAACATTTGTCTAGATCTACTCCTATACAAATCCATGCTAAGACTTAGGAAGAATTTTATATCACATATGTAAATCATATAATCAAAATAAATATGACTTCTTGCATGAATTCTCATTCTTTTAGTTCTATTTACAGATTCACCTGTATCTGAGAAAAGTGATATATTAGTCTGGACACCCCAGGGCTGCGAAGCTTTAAGTAGCCTTAAGTAGGTCTTATACCTTATTCCCCTGGTGTAAAATAATGGCGTCGTACTCACTTAAAACTCTTATACATATGTATGTATGATGTGACCAATAAATACGAATCATATTCAAAAAAATCAAATACAACTTTTGCATTTGCTTTCATATCCTTGTAGTTCTTTATATATCTATATGCATCTAAGAAAAGTGGTATATTAGTCTGGACACTCCGAGACTGTGAGACTTTAAGTAGCCCTAAGTAGATCTTATACCTTATGCCTCTAGTGTAGAACAATGATACCGTACTCACTTAAAATTTTTATACATGTGAATGTGTACCTAGCTAATGGATGAAAAATCCCTCTTTTTCTATTAAAAAGACATGCATTTATAATTCAATCAAATGAAAGATTTAAATTCCATATACATTTCTTTGCATTCATCATTTAAGTGTGCTAAAACATACATTGTATGTATACGTATACATAGGATTTAATCATATGCATGATATAGTTGATGGAAAGAAATGAATAAACATGTGTTATCTGATAGTAGCTCATTTTAATTAATCTTAAGATGTCTTTTTTATTGAATAAGGTCATTTAGAGTGAACCTAAACTTAGGATTGATTAAAACATATAATAAGTAAATTGCTAAAGGAAATTGATTAATTTACTTACTTTAGAAGTGACTTAAGGTAGGATAAAAATTAATCTTTCTACTCAAACTAACAACTCATAACTAAATCCCTAAAATAACTAATAACCTCATATAAAAGCCTAGGCATTAAATCAAGATAATAAAATATTTAACAACCCCTTTGCTAGATGTTGTATGTTTAATATCATGCATAATCATCTTATTTCACTCTTATTAATAGAGGGCTTCCATCTTTGTTAGATAGTAAGGGCTTAAGTTTTGAGAGCCTATGATGGAGGAACACCTCTTTCCCTTTTGATTTGGCCCATAATCAACCTCTCATGCATTTAGGCATACAAAATCCCATAACCTGTGTCAAAATAAAGAGTTGTAAATTAAAGAAAATTTGATAAAAACTTACATTAGATTTAAGTCATTATTCATACCCCTCATGCTCTAGTCTCTTAAGGAGTGTGTTTAAGGACTTAGTTTCTTTTCTAAATAATAACAACCCAGCCATCTTGCAAATGCATATGAATTGCCTACATAGATTTAAAGCTTAAGAGGAGTTAGCTGGCTGTCATTACAGGCTATTATAAGTTAAACAATTAGGTGGTTTACTCTCTTGTGGAGGTAAACCATATACCCACTTACATCTTAGATTCAGGTTGTGCTTTGACCCTCACTAAAGCTCCATATATTTAGGATCTGAGATTGCTATTTCCCTTTAGGGCTACAAGCATAAATTCTCATCTCTCAGGCATTTCCATAATCTTGTATTCTGGAATTATAAGTCCTAGATTTCTAATAAAATTTCAACTCAAATAAATAAATCTCATCAACTTCAAATATATAAAGCCCAACCATAGGATAGATTGGAGTGCTCACTAGGCTTCCTAGTATCATAAGCACTCCCTACTCATCTCCTTTGGTTCTGATAATAACTCTTCCTTTTTGATCAATCCCACTTGATATTCTAAAATACAACCAAATTATTGATAGTCCTATCTTTGAATTCTTTGGAGATAATAATTGCCTACTTTAATCGAGAGTATTCTTAAGAGATTTATTTTTCTTAAGATGTAATTAACTATGGGGGCTTGCCCTCATAGGGAACTTTAGAACTCGATTTAAAAAATCCTAATTTATTCATCCATGTAAAGTAGGAGAAAAATCTCTGATATATTCAAAGACGCATCATGCCTTAGAGTTCTTATTAGGTGATTAGGTCCTTTGTAGGGTAGTCACTTCTATCTTTCAAGATAATACACTATCTCTCAATGTCGTACCCGATCACCTCAATAAGTACTCCCTCAGACCTGCGTAGTGTCCCCCCTACAAACGAATCCTAAAATAAACACCACAGATTTTTTTGGCGACTCCGCTGGGGATTAGTTCCTCTCTCCATCTCTAGTAGATGATTGTTATCTCTAAGCATCGATAGTTAACTTACATTTTATATGAGTTTGAGATTATCTTTTCTTCTGTTGGCACTTAGCTTATTTCATTCTTAAACAAAGTTAGCCAACATCCTTTAGGTTTTAGGATCTCACTTCGTGTAGGTCTTGAAACCCTTATTAGGCTCCCCAATAGGTATATAACAAAATTTATCAATGAAGGGAGAGATAATAAAAATCTAGGACCTTCTTACCACTTTCTTGGTGAGGCAAGGTTCATCATAAATTTAAGAAAACAAACACTTTTACAAAATGACACTTTCCAAAAGAACTTTTTTTTGAAAATAGCCACCTTCATTCAACATACTCAAATTTGTTGAATGAAGATTCTATTTTCAAATAATAACATAAAATTGAAACTCCGCTCAACACATTTCACATATGATAGAGTGGAAGTTTCTCTCTTTTAAAAATCAAGAAATCACATAAATGGCATCAAAACATATCATTGAAATCTATCTAACATACTTAAGATTTGTTAAATAAATTTCACCTCTATTTTGGAATCTTATTTGACATGCCACATTTGGCAAACAAAGAATTCCCCTCTCTTTCCAAAAGAGAAGAAGAGCACATCAATTACGTTTCATGTCACATTTGATTTCCACTTAACATATCAGAGTTGTTAAGTGAGAATCTTACTTTTTCATATCATATTTGGTTACACTTAATATATCAAAGTTGTTAAGTGAAAATCTCACTTTCATATACATTTGATTCCCACTTAACATATTAAAATGGTTAAGTGAGAATCTCATTTTCGTGATACATTTGACTTTCACTTAACATATAAAACTTGCTAAGTGAGAGTCTCATTTTCATAAATCATATTTGATTTCACTTAACATATCAAATTTGCTAAGTGAGAATCTCATTTTCATGGCATATTTGACTCCACACTTAACACACCAAATTTGTTAAGTGAGGGTCTCATTTCCATGTCACATTTAACTTCCACTTAACATACCAAATTTGTTAAGTGGGAGTCCCATTTTCAAAACATATATCAATCAAATTTGACTTTCACTTAACATATAAAAATTAATCTTTCTACCCAAACTAATAATTCATAACTAAACCTCTAAAATAACTCACAACCTCATATAAATATAGGCATTAAATTAAGATAATAAAATATTTAGCAACCCCTTAGTTGGATGTTGTATGTTTAATATCATGCATAATCATTTTATTTCACTCTTGTTAATAGAGGGCTTCCATCTTTGCCAGATAGTAAGGGCTTAACCTTTGAGAGCCTATGATGGAAGAAAACCTCTTTACCTTTTGATTTGGCCTATAATCAACTTCTCATGCATTTAGGCATACAAAATCCCATAGCCCATATCAAAATAAAGTCCTAAATTAAATGATATTTAATAAAAAATTATATTTTATTCAAGTCATTATTATACCCCTCATGCTCTAGTCTCTTAGAGAGTGGATTTAAGGATTTAGTTTCTTTTCTAAATAATAACAACCTAGCCAACTTGCAAAAGCATATGACTTGTCTACATGGATATAAAGCGTAGGAGGAGTTAGATGGCTACCACTCTATGCGGTTATAAGTCCAGCAGTCGGATGGTGTACTCTCTCTTGTGGAGGTAGACCATATACCCACTTTCACCTTAGATTTAGGTCATGCTTTGGCCCTCGCTAAATCTCTCTAGATTTAGGATGTGAGGTTGTTATTTCCTTTTGGGGCTATAAGCATAAATCCTCACCTCTTAGGTATTTTCACAATCTTGTATTGTGGAAATATTAATCTTAGATTTATAATAAAATTTCAACTCAAATAAATAAGTCTCCTCAACTTCAAATATATAAAGTTCAACCCTATGATAGATTAGAATGCTCACTAGACTTCCTAGTATCATGAGCACTCCCTACTAATCTCCTTTATTTTTGATAATAACTCTATCTTTTCGATCCATCCCACTTGATTTTCTAAAACACAACCAATTTATTGATAGTCCTATATTTGATTTCTTTGGAGATAATAATCATCTACTTTAATCAAGAGTATTCATAAAGGATTCATTTTTCTTAAGATATAATTAACTATGAGGGCTTGCTCCATAGGAAACTTTAGAACCTGATTTAAATAAACCTTACTTTATTCATCGATGTAAACTAGGGAAAAATCTATAGTATATTTGAAGACCCATAATGCCTTAGGAGTCCTTATTAGGTGATTAGGTCCATTGTAGGGTAGTGACTTCTATCTTTTGAGATAGTACACTGTCCCTCAATATCGTACCTAATCACCTCAATAAGTACACCCTTAGATCTACATGATGTCCCCCCCCAAACAAATGAATCCAAAAATAAACACCACAAGCCTTCTAGGTCAATTTGCATCAACTTGGGTCAAATGTCCAATTAGGTTTGGATTGGCTCAATTGATGGTCAAGTCATATTCAATCATTAATTATGAGTTGATGTGAATCAATGGTATCAATTGATTTGGTGTGGGATGAGCTTTGGCTAGTTTGGGTTTCAAAAATGAGGAGATTGAGAACTTACTCCAAAAATGAGGTCAACAAAAGGACCCACAATAGGTGTGGTGTAACTGACAAGGCACACCGCACGTATTGACATTGACCAGGATGATCAATAATGTTCAGAAGATTGCAAGTGCTAACAAAAATGATCGATACCTAAACTTGAAAGGTAGATAGAATAACGATCTTAGTGCAATGCAGATATTTTTATTCCAAGGGCATAATAGAGCCAGAATGAATTTGCTAGGGATTGAATATGTGACATTCCATTAGAGAAGCAGGTTCACACTATCCATTGAAGGATAAGAATTTGAGTTTGATTATGAATATGATTTGATGGAAGGAGATCTATTGGGGATAAGATTCTATAATCCACTGAGGATCAAGATTGAATTGATTTTAATTTATTTTATTTTAATTGATGTAGAGGCATATCCTCTAGGGATGGGCTCGAATCCCTTAGGGATTAGGTATGTGAAACTTCCACTAAGGAAGAAGGTTCAGGTTAGTGGGAGGATAATTTGATTTGAATCTCATTAGGGAGAAGTTCAGTTTGCTTGATATCTTTAATTTGACTGCACTAGGGAGGTTGGTGTTTTGAATTTGTTATGGATCCACTAAGGATAATGGTTCTGGTTGAGGGCATATCTGCTGGGTATGTACACTCGATTAGATTTGTTTGATTTAGATCAAGGCTCCACTAGGGAGGCTAATTTGATTTGCGCCTTGTTGGGGATAAGTTCAGTTTGCTCAATATATTTGATTTGACTCCACTAGAGAGGTTAATTTTGAATTTGGTTTGTTATGGACCCAGTCGATGTGCGATGGACTGCACTAAGAATGAGCCAAAGAGGCCTGGGCCTGTCTTAGATTTACAAGTCCAAAGGGGTAGTCCACCTGCCATAGGGTAGGGATATCCAACCTAAGGGTTTCCTTTCGGCATGCAATGACTATGCTAGGAAGAAAGCATAGTATACTTCATCTTCCAAAGTAGGGAAAAGCCATTGGGTTGATCTGTTGGATGTGCAATAAATCAAACCTGACCTAAGGCAACTATTGAGAGAATACCATTGGGGATCTTACCTCAACTCAAGAGCAGTCAAAATTAATTTCATTTTAATTTGATTTAGTTTAATATGATTTGATTTGATTTAGTTTGGTGTATTTTATTGTGGACACTATCGGCCTGCGATGGACCCACTAAGAAGGGGTTATGCCGGTCATGCCTATCTCAAATTTATAAATCCAAAAAGGTAGTCTACCAGCCACAAGGTAGGACTATCCATCCTAGGGGTTATCTTTCGGTGTGCAATGGCTAGGCTAGGGAGAAAATATAGTAGACTTACATCTTTCAGGGCGGGGAACATCATTGGGGTGACCAGTTGATGACACAACAAATTAAGCTCGACCTAAGGCGGCTACTAAGTGAATGCCATTGGGGACTTATGTCAACTCAAGAATAATCAGGATTAATTTTATTTTAATTTGATGGACCCTATCGGTCTGCAATGGACCTCACTAAGAAGGGGATATATTGTCCATAGCCTATCTCAGATTTACCGATCCAAAGCGATCGTTTACTGGCTGTAAAGTAGGATAATCTGACCTAAGAGGTGCCTTTCGGTGTCCAACGACTGTGCTAAGAAGAAAGCGTAGCAGACTTACATCTTCATGAGCAAGGACCAGTTGCTAGGGTGACCTATTATTGTACAACAAATCAAACCCAACCTAGGGCTTCCCATTGATGTGCAACAGTCATCCTAGAAAGAATGCGTAGTAGACTTACATCTTTCAAAGAAAGGATGATAGCCGGGGTAACTTGTTGGTGGCACAACAAGCTGAACCCAACTTAAGGGTGACTACTAAGAGAGTGCCATGGGGGACTTATCTCAACTCAAGAGTAGTCAGGTGATTTTTATAGGGAGTTTTGCTGACACTTCCCTAAAGATAGGATGCTTACTTGGGAAATGTGCCACTGGAGTGTTAATTCCTAATTCACTGGGGTCATCAACCCGACCTAAGGGAGACTACTAAGTAGGGAGTCACAAAGAAGGACTGGACCCAGACTTGAAGTAGTTAGGAGGAAAGGAGTCATTGGGGGACTTACCTTAATCATTTACTTGACCAAGTCAGTTGATAATGGCTAGTTTAAGAAGAAGACATAGCAGACTTATATCCTCTTAAATGAAGCAAATATGATGGTAGCTTATCGACCATGTAGTAAGGCCTACCTTGCCGACAAGGCACTCGTCAGTGTGCAGTAGCCAAATTAGAAAAGAAAGTGTAGCAGACTTACATCTTCCTGAACAAGGGATCATTGGGGTGATGCACTAGCAAAGTAACACGTCAGCCTGACCTAGAGTAGCTAATGAGTGAGTGTCGCAAGGGGTGTTATCCCACATCAAAGTAGCCTGAGATAAAAGATGTGCATTTGTTTTTATGTTTGTGTCATATTGATGAAGGATAGGATGCCACTTGGGTTCTCTTACACCTACCCTAAACACGTCATGGTGGATTTGCAAATAAGCAAATAATGCTTAAAATGAAGGGAAGATTTGATGAATTGGAAATGGAGTTTTTATTGATGATAATTGCTTTCAAACATAAATTCAAGGATAATTTTTTTAAAATAAAGCCTGTTGATTAGAAGCATTGGGTGTTCTCCTTTATGATTTATCAACTGATATGATCTTCCTTGGTAGGCCCTCTCTATGAAAAAAGGGCCTTCCCAAGTGGGTTCAAACTTTCCTCCCATCTTGTGACTGACAATAATTGCCCTTCTTGGAATTAAAACAGGATCTCCTACTTGAAAAGCTCTAGGATGGACCAGCTTGTTGTGAGCTTAAATCATTTTGACTTTATACAACTCGAGGTTCTAGCATACCTGTAGGCGTCTCTCCTCTAAACTTTTGAGCTCTTCTAACCATAACTTGATGTTCTGCTCCATTGTGATCTTGCTACCACACCTATCTTTAGTGATGGGAGAACTTCTAATGGTAGAATGGCTTCAGACCCATATACTAAGGAGAAAGGGGTATATTGCGTTAAAGTTCTATATGTGGTGCAGTAGGCCCACAAGGCTTCAACTAACTTCTCATGTCACTGTCACTTATTATCATCGAGCATCTTCTTTAATATTTAGATGAGAGTTTTATTGAAGTCTTCTGCCAATCCATTTTCTCTCGGGTAGTAGATGGTAAAATATCTCCAATCTATGCGGTGTCTCTGGGCAAAACTTTTGATCTTAGTGCTCTTGGATGCAGTACCATTATCAGATATAATTTATTGAGGCACCTCAAACCTATATATGATATGATTCTTGAAAAATTGGAGCACATGCTGAGCTGTGACCTCTCTAAGCGGGATCGCCTCCACCCACTTGAAAAAGTAGTCAGTAGCAGCTAGGATGAACCGATGACCCTTGAAAGAAGGAGGATCAATCGGACCCACTATGTCGGTACGCCAACACTCAAATGGCCATGAGGCCAATGTAAGATGTAGAATGTTGGGTGATTGATGTAGGACCACACAGTGTACCTAACATTGGTGGTATCATCTAGCTATGTCCATACAATATGTAATCATCGAAGACCTGTAGTATCCTAGTCTTTTGATCTTGGCTTTCATCTTCGAACCGGATTGATGAGCTCCACATAATCCTGATTGTACCTCAGTCACAATCTTATGGGCTTCTTGTTTGTATAAATAAGGTAACCACATATGATCAAAAGATTGAAGGTACAAGGTGCCATCTATGAGAGCATAGCAAAGGGCTCACTACTTCACCTAATGTGCTAGTGACATCTCTTTAGATAGTTTGTCTACATTTAGGTAATCCATGAATGGTTGCCTTCAATCTGACTCATCATCCTTTTTGGCAAAGACAACCTCCCCTTCAAGAGAGTACTTTTTGATGAGTTTAGTGTTAATAAGGGATAAGACTTGTCTATTTTAGACCCATATTGATATGGACTCATCTTCTGGACATGCAAACTCCTTGGCAAGCATGGCTAGTGCATCCGCTATAGTATTTTCCCCTCAGTGAATCTTATAAATGATAACCTCTAGGATTTAGGCTAAGAACTATATGATATACTTGTGATAGTGATGGAGCTTAGGCTTAAGAACATTGCAGGACTCGACAATTTGGTTGATGTCTAACTGAGAATCCCCGAAGATGTTAATATTTTGGATGCATAGTGCAACAACTAACTCTAGACCGCAATCAAAGCCTAATACTGCTCATTGATGCTGGATTGGGTTCTAGAGAAACCATCAAAGTACATTTCCCAATGGTGAATGCTACTGTCCCCTAAGTTCATGATTTGTTCATCGGGGAGGTCATCACTAAGCAGAGAGTCAGCAGGAAGTGGGTGTGTTTCTAAGAAATCCTCTAGTGCTTGTCCTTTCATCGCATGGAGGGGTACGAAAGTAATATCAAATTGTGATAAAATTATGGACCAACATGCCAACCATCTGGATAGCATCTGTCGTGTCATGAGATATTACAGTAGATTGATCCTAGAGATCAAGTTCACCTTATAAGAAAGCATGTAGTGACGTAGCTTTTGGGATGTAAAGATTAAATCTAGATAGTGCTTCTCAATGGGTGGATAATTTTCTTCAACAGGGATTAGACGATGGTTGAGATAGTAGAGAGAATTCTCCTTCTCTTTGTCATTGGCTTGGGCCAACAAAGTGCCAAGGGAGTCATATAATGCAGCAGTGTAGAGGATGAGTGACTTGTTCAGGATAGAGGCTGCTAGAATTGATGGCATCATCAGGTAGTGCTTGATATCTTCAAAGGCATGTTGACACTTATCATCCCACTTGAACTTGGTGTCATTTTTGACAAGTGCTAAAAATGGATGACGTCTTCATAATATGTTGGTTATAAAGCATCTTAGATATGCCAACTGCCTTAGAAATAATTTGAGTTGAGTTAGACTTTTTAGGGGTAGCATTTCTAAGTTTGCTTTGATCTTCTCTGGATCGATCTCTATTCCCCTATGTCTGTCAAAAAACCCAAGGAACTTCCCTGAAGCTACTCAGAACGCACACTTCAGGAGGTTCATTTTTAGGTTAAATTGCCTTAATGATCATATGAGTTAATGTGATTTGAAAAGAACCTCTCAGATTCCAAATGATTGGTAATGACTAAGTAGTAATCGTCATCATTGACTGGACCCACTGTACCGGATCCTAGTCCTGGTCTTGATGAGAATGTCAAAATTTGTTGACCCATAACCTCTTGAAGTAATCTGACCTGTGTTTAGACCAAGCATGTGGAATCAATCCTTTCTTTTCTAAATTAAGAACACAATGCGAGTACCAATCAAAAGACAATTGTATTAAATCTTAATATGAATCATCCTCAAGTTCTACATCGGCTTCCTGACTTGATGATGATGCTCCCAAAAATAACCTCCACATCTTCACATCTGTGGAAGATCTAGGGGCTTCCTTAACTACCAAACTCTCAACTTTCTGTGAGGAAAGTGGGTTAGAGCTAAGGTTCCCAGTTGATGCATAACTATTTTACATATAGACATTGATACATTCAAGCTTTGCTTAGGGACCCGGTCTTCATCACTGTTGGGCTCAACTATCACCTGCATGGGGATCTGCTATCTGGAAGCACTAGCTGGCATACTAATCATATATGACTTATCTCTGAGATAGATTCTAAATCTATATGGATAGTGGGTGTACTTCTGGTGGTAGAGACATATCTTCCAATGGGTGGCCAATAAGGAGGTCTTCCATCCCTGGGGCTGCCTCTAGATTTACCTCTTCCTCTACCTGGTGGAGGTTAGGTCATCCTACCGATGTGTTTGAATGGAGTAATGAACTATGAGTGGAATCTAATATCAGGCTCCGCTTCTTCCTCCAAGTCTATTTCTCGCTCTCTTTTACTTTTTTTTTATTTTCTTTTTCATTTTCTTTTTTTCTCTTTATTTTTCTTTTTCTTTTGTTTTTAAACTTTGTCCAAGTTCATCAGAATAGACTTGTTGATTTTGAGGGAGGTAGTAGGCCACATCCTAATATATGCTGATCTCGTGAGCTATAAATGGCTTGAGATCTCCTTTGACATAGTAGGCGATCCCACCCCTCATAAACTTCATACACTGATGTAGAGAGGATGGAACTGTGTTATTTTTATGTATCCATGGTCTCCCAAGCAAAGCATTGAAGGATGTATCTAAGTCTATAATATGAAACCTAGCTTTAGTCTTCCAATCATCTATCTCCAAAGGAAACACTATGGAGCCTAAAGCCCTCTCACCTTGCTCATTAAATCCTCTCAACATCATCCTTTTTGAACAGATTTTGGAGGTGTTGATCCTCAAGTAGATAAGAGTTTTTAGACTCATAATGTTGGCTGATGTACTGGGGTCAACTAACACTCTTGATAACCTGAATCTGCCCATATCCACTATGATGTAGAGGGGACGGTTGTGTTTGCTCATCCATAAAAGTGGGTCTTCATCACTGAATGTGACTTCTGGGATGTCCTTTAAATAGTGAGCCTCCTCTCCAGTAGCGGCAGCTGAGCTAAGTAAATCTCAGGATCAAGTAGAGCATTGACTAGAGATTCCCTCATCTCTTCGGATAAGATGGGGCATCATATATGCTTAAGTTAGCTAGCAACTTTCTTAGGTGAGCTAGGACATTGTAATCAACTCTATATTAGTCCTCCACAAGCATATCCATGGGTGGAGCATCTTGTGGAGGGGTTATCTACTCGCTAGAGCCAATGCCTTATTTACCCTTATCTAGAGGTGCCACCCTAGGAAGTAGAACTTTGCCACTATGGCAGTTGACTTCAGTGACTTCATGTAGCGGATTAGTGGAAAGTTCTACCTACTCATCGAGCATACCAACAGCTTCTCCTACGGGACTCTTGGAATCAGATGACACCAAGTTAATCTCAATGGGTGAATCTGATTGATTAAAAAAAAGGAAAGTATGATTCTAAATCATAAGAACAAGGATTATAATAAATTGTGTTATTATTATTTAGACTTGGAGAGCTTTCAATTGAAATGAGATCATCAAGTCTATCAAAAGTAGAGAAGATATAAGTGGAATCTACCTTCTTCATTGATTTCTTTCTGAATGGAGGTACATGATATAAATTAAGTGAAGTAAGCGGTACGAGGGATTTAGTGCCCTCATCGACAAATACAATGTTTGTACTAGTAGAAAAAGAGCTGGATGAAGTAGTAGTAACTGCAATGGTGGAGGGCATGCACTGCGTGGTTACCCCACTTGGTCAATCCCAGTGTGAGGGCTACTCCTCTGAGCTCCCACTTTCCTCAAGTTATCTTTGGCAACTTGTAAACCTTCCTTGATGTTGGAGGTTTGAGCTGCCTCAAGCACTTGCAAGGAGAGTTTCTAGATCTTAGAAATAATTTTCTTAGAGGTTCAAGATATGAAAATATTTCAACCTTCTTTTGTCTTGAGAGGATCACATGTATCCTCAAGGATTACCCTAATAGAACTAGATGGTTGTTCTAACAAGTAATCCTTAGGGATAATGATGGCACCCGACTTGTAGCTGCACTCAAGCCAGTCCTTGAAAGTTATGCAATCTTCTAAGACATGGGCTAACATGCAGTGGTAGGGGCAAAAGTTAGGATCATCACTCTTGCTCACTTCCTTCTGCCTCTTAGGCTCTGGTAGCTAAAAATCAGGCTTCTTTAAGAGGTTCCTAAAGATCTTCCTGACTACCTCCATCTTAAATGAATAAGGCTTATTTAGTTTATCCAAAATATTAGGTGGGAATAGTGATGGCCCGTATGACGGTTGAGGTGGTGGTAGAGGAGGTGAAAGTGAAGGCTGTTGAGCTCGAGGTCTCTCAAACTGAACTCTGGTTAGTTGCTTCCCCTTATCAACTGACACTATTGCCACTGACTTCTTTTCAAAAGCTTTCTAGGGCTTGGACTTGGATGACTGATCTTGAAAAGGTAACTATTTGACTTCCCCATAGACACTAGCCGCATTGTTGATTAGTTTCTCAAAGGTTTTGATAGTAAATCCCTTGAGCATGAAAGCAACTAGGTCATGCATATTCTTATGAAGAATTTATATGGCATGCTATTTGGACAACTGTGATTCGCATTTCATACTCATGTTTCACCACCTGAGAATATAATCAATGAGTGACTCTATGGGATTTTGTTGTACCACAATAAGGTCACCCGCAGTTACCCTTTGTTGAGCTCCAGCAAACATTTTAGTGAAGATTTGCTCCAACTCAGCAAATGTCTTTACCAATTCATTGGGAACTTTGACATACTAATTGAATACAATCCTCGATAGACTACTGGTGATCAAGCGAAAAAGAAGTGTGTCGTTACCACCGGCGTTGCAATAGCCGACCCTGAAGTGCTCTATATGCTGCTGAGGGTTCCCACTGTCATCAAAAATCTTGAAAGAAGGTGGCACAAACCCTTTGGGATACTGGACCATGTCAAATTCCTTTGGGTAGGGTTTACCCTTTAGAATAGATGAAATACCTGGGGCTTGCGCTAATGCTTCCCTCACCTGCTATTCCATGATTTGTTTGATGTCCTTCTCTTGCACGGATGTACTATCCATTACCTTTCTATGCAGACATCCACTATCCTAATCCATAGGAGATGCACTCTTTGGAGGATATAAAACATGTGGAGCTTAGGATGATCATCCTCCATATGACTGGGTTATAAAATTGAAGCATGGTTCTGTAATGCAAGAACTACTATTAATAGGTCTTCAATCATCCTCTCCATTTTATTAGCTTGATCATCCTTTTGCTTGAGCTGTTGGAGGAAGTGTTGGGTTGAATGAGTGGTGTCATTCTCTTCAACCACAATACCTTCTTAACTGTGATGGTATCTAAGAAGAGATCCTCGGGTATTGACCAAATGGACTTCTGATGAATCCTCAAATAGATCATCCTCTTCATGGTTGAAGACTACCCTACCCTCTTCTTGATCTGAATGATCGCTCCCAAGAATCTTTTTTTTTTAAAATAAAGTAGTCTTCTAGAATGCCATTTAAAGAATGGTCTCATACTCTGCCAGGCTGGACTGGCACAAACACCCGCTGACTACTGATTGTAAGGTTGTGTTCATTTGACTCTATGCATTTGACATTGCCTATTGAATGGGTGCTCTCACTAGGAGGGTCCACTGCCATGGGAACTATGCTGTCATCCCCCTTCCACTATTACTACTGACGGCTGTGATGGTGGCACGACGATGACACTTTTGGGTCGCCACTCCCATTTTACCACAGCTGAAGTGGGAGGTCAAATGGGGGAGCTTGATCATCACCTCAACTGATGGCACATATGAAGTGGGATCCTTAGGCCGTAGCTGGATCACCAATGGGGATCTCTTCTCCCAGATGTAGACTTTTGAATCATTGTGGGAACTATGGAAGGGGAAACTTGAATGGGTGATGATAGACAAGGAGTGGAGCGGTGTGATGGAGGTGACACTGCCCACTAGAACTCTCTCGATGACCGGTGGTGCTACCACTATGCTATCATTTACAGTGGCCCGCATATTAGGAAAATCGACAAGGGTGGAGGCCACCAATTGTCAGGCATACCTCTGTCTCTCTCTCCTTCCTACTTGGGCTAATACTCTGGCCTCAGTAGCCCTCTCCTTATGGATCTAACCACTGACACTGCGGGGAATCACTGACCTCAGATCAAATAATGCATCGACTAGCATCCAGCTCGCCAACCGAAGAATTGCCCGAGACCGATAGGGTTTCCTTCTCTCCCTAGGTAGAGGTGGAGGTGATGCAGTAATCCATCTAACATCTTCCACTTCATCTAAACAAGAGAGGGGGTGGAATCTGCTACCACCCAAGAAAGAGGAGACCCCACCCAGTGGAGAACCCTCCTCGATAATGTGGGAGGAAGTGTCGACCTCCCCAGCTACTCTCTCATGGTGCTGCTTAATCTTTCTATTTTTATTACGATGTTGGGTGTGGGAGAGTAGGGTGGTGCGATAATTGGAACCTACCTCAAAGGTAAGGGAAACTATCTCAAATGCTAAGATAGATTTCTCCTTCGAGGGGACATAAGAGGAGGTGCTAGCTCGCACCGGGGCTATAGTAGGGATAACAATAATAGACTAAACTGGCAGGGGAACCACTGACACTGGCACTACTGGAACTGACACCACTGTGGGAACCTCCACAACCTTCCTCTTCAAAGAAGGAAACTCTGAGTAGGATGGAATGTCAAAATGGAGAAGTGGATTCTGTCTAGCCACCTCCTCCCTACTAACAGTCGTGAGGGTTGTCCCCTCATAGGTGATCCGTACTCCTACAAAATCATGGTCAAAGTAAATCAAATGGGTGGTATTGGTCAAAGTGAGATTGGCCTGATCCAAGGACAAATCTACACTAGAGGGGGGACGGAGAAAACAAACTTGTTGGGATCCATAGCAGTTGAACTGACTGAAGACTGAGAAAGAACTGACTTACTTTGATATTTGTCTTCAAAAATTGATTTCTGATATTAACTTGGAATTTTGAACCCACACTTAATAAATTTAAGTATACTAAGTAAGGTTCATTGAATTGGAGAGATTTGAGGAGAGTCTTTTTAAAACATTGAATTTTGGTTTTGATTTAGAGCCATCATTCAATAAATTTGAGTATGTTGAATGAGGTTCCTTCCATTTTGGAAAGACTTTGGAGATGTATTTGTTTTGTTTATCCTTTATTTTGAAAACTTGATTTTGGAACCTTCACTTAGCAAATTTAAGTATGCTAAGTAAGGCCCAAATGTGTTTGATGTATTTTGATTTGATTTTAAAAAATGAGACCTTTACTTAACAAATTTGGGTATGCTAAGTAAGGCTCAAGTGTGTTTGATGTCATTTGTTTTGTTTTGTTTTGATAGAGGGGAACTTCTATTTAACAAACATGGAATGTTAAATAGAGTCCAATTTATTTTGAATTTTGGAAAATGGAACTCCCATTTGACAAATTTGTGTATGTCAAATGGAGTTCAAGTGTGTTTGATTTGTTTGTGATTTTGAAAAGAGAACTCTACTTAGCAAATGTGGGTATGTTAAGTAGAGCCAAATTAATTTTATTTTTTGTAAAGGGAATTCTCATTTGACAAATTTGGGTATGTCAAATGAATTCAAATGCATTTTGATTTTATTTTGAAAAAGGGAACTCTACTTAGCAAATGTGGTTATGTTAAATAAAATCTATTTTTTTATTTTTGAAAAATGGGAATTCTCATTTGACAAATTTGGGTATGTCAAATAGAATTCAAATGCGTTTTGATTTTGTTTTGAAAAAGGGAACTCTATTTCGCAAATGTAGGTATGTTAAGTAAAGTCCAATTTATTTTGATTTTTGAAAAAGGGGAGTTCCACATAACAAAACTAGGTATGTTAAATGGAATTCAATTATATTTATTGATTTTCAAAAATGGGATTTTTGTATGTGATATTGCTTTTGAAAAGGGAAACCCTAACTTAGCACATATGGAATATGCTAAATAGAATTTTGATTTTATGTCATGATTTCATTTAGAAATAAGATCTTCATCCAAAAAACCTAGGTATGTTGAAATGGAGATAACTATTTTCAAAAATGTGCTTTTGAAAAAGGGAATTTAAAATTATTTGATTTTGATTTTGAAAAGATCCTCCATGCAATAATTGTAGACATTATTAAATGTGGATTGGTTATCTTTAAATATTTTTAAAAACTTTATGCAAATCTTTTATCATGTGACTTTTAGTTAATTTGAAAAGTACATTTTGAAAATAATATTTTGCAAAGGATGTATTATGGGATGAACCTTGTCTCAACAAGAGGATGGTAAAGAGGTTTTAAAAAATTTTTTAGTCATCTCCTTTAGTTTAGTTAATTTGTTTTTACCTTTTGGGGGACCCAATAAGGGGTTTTAAGACCTACACGGAGTGAGGTCCTAAAACATAAGGTACCCTAGGATAAAGCCATCTGGTCACTGTTCATCCTAATCCCCCATAGCACTAATCCTAATTCCTAATGCAAAATTACATTAAAAATAGAAAATGTAAATCTAACTACACCTACAAGACAAGTGTTAACTAAATACACATACAACACAAGTAGTTATATTTATAATTTGGACTTAGTACCCTGCACATTGGTAACCAAGCCTACCTATCCTAACTTGGATTATGCTTAGGAGCTTAAGCAACCTGCAAAGTGAGTATTTATATTTATTTTTATAGTAGTCCCTTAAGCACAATCTCCTGTAGAAAATATGATTTGGCTAATAAATCCAGTCTACGAACATGCACCCTCACATCCAGTCTAAAATATTACATCACAAAATAAAACATACATCAAACCAAGCCTCCCTTAACATAAAGCTAGAAGTAGTGACTTATATCTAATGTGTGTGTTAAGGCTTGTGTGATATGTCTTGCTAAGCATTAGAGTTGTAGTTATCTAAGTGTAGAAAATATTCAATTTAACATGAAAGGTTGGTTTCACTTGAAGTTATTTATTTGATTTGAGAATTTTAATTTTGTATTTTTATTTTCATGTGACATACACTTAGAAACTAAGTGTTATAAAGAGAGGAAAGGGAATTGCTCTCTTCCATCCCTACCCTAAGAAACTTATTGAAGCATGTTAATTTAATTTATTTCTCTTTAGTGAATGGCTTATTACCCATTTTAAATTAATCCTAAGTTTAGGTTCACTTCAAATGATTCCATTCAACCTGAAAGGCTTCTTAAGATTAATATAAATGAAATACTATCACATGATACATGCTAAATCATTCATTTCCATCACATGTAACATCCATATGATATTAAATCCTAAGTATACCTACACATGCAATATATTTATTTTAGCGCACTTTAAATGAAAGATGCATATGTGTATTTTGTATAAAAATGAGATTTTCACTCATTAGCTAAATACACATTCAAATGTATAAAAGTTTTAAGCAAGTACTTCGCCATTGTTAACCAGGGGAGTGAGGCAAAGTCCTCCATAGGGCTACTTAAAGCCTTGCGCCCCTAAAATTTCCAAATTAGATATACCTACTATTCTTGAATACACATGAATGTACAAGTGACTACAAGAATAGAAAATCATGCAAAAGTTTTAATTCTTTCAATTGAATTATTTATACATGTGAGCTAAGGTTGAAAAAGGAGATTTTCACTCATTAGTTAAATGCACGTACAATTGTATAAAAGTTTTAAGCAAGCACTTCACCAATATTAAACTAGGGGACTGAGGTAAAGACCTCCTTGGGGCTACTTAAGGCCTTGCATCCCCAGAATCTCCAAACTAGATATACCCACTATTCTTGAATACACATGAATGTGTAAGTGACTACAAGAATGAAAAATCATGCAAATGTTATATTTCTTTCAATTGAATTATTTATACATGTGAGCTAAAGTTGGAAAGGAGATTTTCACTCATTAGCTAAATGCACATACAAGTGTGTAAAAGTTTTAAGCAAGTACTTCGCCATTGTTAAACCATGGGAGTGAGATAAAGACCTCCTTAGGAATTAAAGCCTTGCGTCCCTGGAATATCCAAACTAGATATACCCACTATTCTTGAATACACATGAATGTACAAGTGAATACAAGGATGGAAAATCATGCAAAAGTTATATTTCTTTCAATTGAATTATTTATACATGTGAGCTAAAGTTGAAAAAGGAGATTTTCATTCATTATCAAAATGAACATACAAGTGTATAAAAGTTTTAAGCAAATACTTCATCATTATTAAACTAGGGGGAGTGAGGTAAAGACCTCCTTGGGGATACTTAAATCATGTAAAAGTGAATGTAGAAGTGACTATAAGAATGGAAAATCATGTAAAAGTTGTATTTCTTTCAATTGAATTATTTATACATGTGATCTAAAGTTTTATCTAAATTCTAACATAGAATACATAGGAATGAATTAAAACAAATATTATGTCCTTTTCAAATGGACTATACACTTATTGACATTCAAATTTTATGTAAATCTATATAGACCAATGAAAGAGAACTCCATATCACATGTTTTAAGCCATAGACACATGCAAGCTTATAAATATTGATAACTATTATCACTCTAAATATTATAGTTGACTTACAAACTTTTGAAAATAACTTTGATTTAATACAGATAATAGCCACACATATTGCAAATTTAGTTCAACACATGCAAGCTTAACATAAGGAAAATTTCATTTGATTTATTTTTGAAAGACATGAATGCATGATTTCAAATAACATACAACATTTAGCATGATTGGAAAGGAATACATGAACGTAAGCACATGATTTCATTCAACTAAGTTAATTCCTAAGGATAATAAAATTAAATAAAATCATTTCAAGCAAAACAAAGTTTCTTCTCTTCACATTCATTAAATCAAATTGAAACCTAAAAGTTAAAAGTGATTTAATTAGATGAATGTCACTTTTAACTTTTATGTTTCGATTTGATTCAATGAATGTGAAGAGAAGATTCAAACATTTCTTGCTCCTAACCCATTCCCATATTAGTTAATTGATTTGGTTCAATGAAAAGGAATTAAATTGATTTTATGAGGTAATTAGGTTGTAACATACATTAAGTACATTAATTAACCCTTCCCTATATCACCTTAGCATATTTGCCCAAGTAATGGTGAGCCAACATGATATGCATGTGCACTAAAAATAAAATCAATAATGATCCTAAGAAAATAAAGGGCCTAATGCAATTGGCTCATCATTAATGGTTAATTAAGCTAAGGGACTTAATTAAGTACTCTTATAATTCTCCCACATATATGGGCTAATTATAATTTCCTTAGGACTCTCTTAGGTTATTGAACACCTAAGAGTCTATCCAAGAAACTTAATTAGATGAGATCTGGAACAATTATGATTTCAATTTAACCATTTAATCCATTTAATTAATGAATTAAACTATTAATTAATCCCAAATTAATTAATTTCCATTAAAGTGAAATGAACTTAGGGAAAAGATTAGGAAAGAGGCCCCAATCTCATTCCACATGCCCATTCACTGTTACATAATGATTAGCAAGCTTAATTAATAGATTTCTCACTATTTAAAATATTAATTAATCACTTAATTAATTAAGAAAGTAATTAAGACTAAGACACCCAATTTTCTTAATTAACTAAGCAATAAATTCCAAGAAAATTATGGGAGGTAGATGTCATCTCATTAATCAATCTCAAAAAGTTTGGAATTAATTACTTAGGTAATTAGAGAGTAATTAAGTTAATTAATTTTTTAATTAAATTTAAATTAAGCCTTAATTACTATTCAAAATCAATTAAGAATATTTTTATTAAATTATCCTCTAAAATACCTTTAAAATGAGCATTTATTTGTATTTTTGTATTTTTGTACAATTAGTTATGAATTTACAAAGTTTCAACCATTGAAAAACATTTAATTAACCTTTATTAACCCTAATCCCATCGGTGCCACATGGAAAACTAACGTGGCGTGCTTTCCCCGTGGTGCCGTGGGATTGTTTATTTAAGTTATTGCATTCGTGGGCTGACTCATCTGGCAGCGGGATGCTATTTCTCATGCGCCATCCAATTTAAGATCGGGCAGCCACAATCAAAGCTGTGGTTTAATAGGATTAATCAGATTAATCTAGTGTGATTTGATTAGGATCGTCCATTTTGATCATGCGGAATGGACGGTTCATGATCTGTGTCCTATTGAGCAGCAAGAGATGAAGATTGTCCATCGTTCGTACCTCGATCTGAGCTCACCTGAGCTTGAATGAAGATCAAATTGATCCCACACCATCAGGGAAGCAAAATAAAGAGATCGAACTGTGGAAATCTCGTGACATGCAAATTTTCTTCAAGAAGCTCCAAACCATTTTAAGCTAAAGGTTGGTTTTAATGGCATACCTCATAGGAGCTTAGGACCGACAGTTCTAATGATTGAGGAAGCTTCATTTAGTAGAAATGAAGCCCTGTTGAGCAGCACGAGCTTTGACTTAGTGTGGATCGCTCAGAAGGCTAAGGCATGGGACAGAAGTGGTCAGCTTTGATTGAACTCCACCCATCGATCATCAGAAAGCTCAGGGGATAATTCGTTCTCGCTCATCTGGCTCTAAGGATGGTGTGTCAAAGTTAATTTCACTTTTATGGAGTTTTGAGCAAATGATAATCAGATCCGGGTTCCCCTATTTTTGCTTTTTGTAAAACAGAGAGAAGAAGAGTTGGGGAGCTCATGAAACCTTGGAAATCACTCTGGGATATGTGTCTCTGGTTGCTAGGGTTGAATCAAGTGAAAGTGTCTTGATTTGAGTGAGAATGAGGGGGGTATACCCCCTCATTCCTTGGATCAGATGGCTATCTTTATTTGCCCATTTTGATTAAATGGTTTTCATGGGGAGCTCAATTTAGGTAGGGAATCACCTTAGCTGGCTTCACCTGAGTTGAGGAGGGTGTGAGAGTGGCTGCCATGGGAGTAGTGGGTGTCCTATGTTCCAATGGGAATGGGGAGGTGATTTCACATCCCCATGAGTCATGACCAACCCAACCACCCTTGGGTCAAGTTAGCCAGTGTCCTTGGTGCCTAAGTGGATCAATGGATGGGTGCCAAGTGGCCAAGGAAGAGAAATGACCATTCCCCCAAGTGATTTTCTTCATGTGATACCCTTAGCCCAGGTGTATCTTGGCCATTTGGTAATTAATTTGATTTGGGTAGATTTGAGATGAGTCAAAAGTGGGTTAGCCCAAATTTCAAGTGATTTGGAGTTCATTTGGTTTGATTTGACTTAATTTGACATATTTAGGTCAAATTAGGTTAGGTTGGATTAAGTTGACTAATTGGTCAAATTGGTTCAAACTATGGGTTGGGTCAAGTTCACATGACCATTTGGAGTGTATTGGTGTCATTGGTTTCATTCAATTTACTTTAGATTTGATTTTGGCTCTTTTGGATTCGTATAGGTCAAATGGGTCAAGTTGACCAATTTGACCAAATTGACCAAATTGGCTTGGATTGGGTGTTGGTTCAAGTTCAATTAGTTAATTGAAAATTATTTTAGGCTTTGGTTTGAATCAATTTAAGTTTAATTTGAATTTTTACCAATTTGATCCTTTAGGTTAATTTGGGCTAAGTTGGGTTAGGTGACCAATTGATCAATTTGGGTTCAATTATGGCTTTGGTAAAGTTCAATAATCAAATTGGAATGAACTTGAGCCATTAGTTGTAATCAATTTGGGTTGAATCATGATTTTACCTATTTTGGCCTTCTAGGTCAATTTGGGTCAACTTGGGCCAAATGTCCAATTGGGTTTGGTTTGGCTTAATTGATGGTCAAGTCATGTTCATTGATTGATTATGATTTGATGTGAATCAATGGTCTCAACTTATTTGGAGTAGGATGCATTTTGGCTTGTTTGGGTTTCATACGGTCTGAGGGATGACTTGATCAAATGATCAAGTTGACTTGGTTGGACCCAATTTAAGGCAATTGATCATCCTAGGATGATCAATGATCATGGTATGAGGTTTGGGTGGGATTGGTTAAATCCAATTTTGGGTTGGATTAGAACTTGGCTCAAATGGGCCCTTTAGGCCACTTTGAGTCAAGTGGACCTAAATGGTTTAATTGACTTGATTTTGGGTTGATTAAGGTTTAGTTGAATTTATATATCTTAGGATTGAAATATATATCTGGGTTTTAGTTTATTTAGAATTTTCAAGTCAAAAGGGCTAAGTTGGGCTTCATTTATGATTTGGATTTATATTTGGATAGATGATTGAAGAAATGATTGATTAAAGAGAAAATCTATTGATTTTGGCTTTATTTAGGTGGGTTTTTGCCAAGTTCAAGGAAATGGATTAAAGGGCTTGAATTGGGTTTTGATTTAATTTTGGATTTGGTTTTGGCTATTTGAATTTATATTTCATTTATATTTGTGAATATAAATGAAGATATAAATGACTTATGAGAGAAGCACTTGAGTTTGGGGTGATTTGGAAGCAAATTTGACTGTACTCATGGAGGTAGGTTAAAAGAGCTTAGAAGAAAATCGATTTAGTTTGATTTAGTTTTGATCATTGGAAGGTGGATTTAATTTATATTTATGAATATAAATGAATATATAATTGATTTATAAAGAAATCAATTGAGTTTGGATTAAATTTTGTGGAGATTTATCTAAATCCATGGAATTCAATCATAAGGCTTAAGGAGGATTTCGAGCTTGGATTTGATAATGGGTTTCAATCATTTGGAAGTGAGTTTGGATTTGAATTTGATAGATTAATTAAGATATTTAATTGAATTTTGAGAAAATTAATTGAATTTGGATTGATTTGAATTTGGCTAAGGTTAAGGCCATGGGATTCAATTATAAGGTTTAAGAAGGGTTTTGAGCTTGGATTTGATCATAGGATTGATTATGAATCTTGGAAATTTGATTTTGAATTTGGAATTTGAATTTGTTGTTTGAATTGAATTTGAGGTTTGGTTTGAGAATGTAAACATAGATCAAATTTAGGCTATAGGGTAGGTAAGTTTTCTTAAGTCTCTAAGGCACAGCCTAATCCTAAGATTAACCCTTCTAAGTCTCTAGGTTTAGGTTAAATGCTCACCTAATCTCTAGAAATGTCTTATGACTGTTGACCTCATTTTTAGGATGAGCTCTCAACCCCTCCATCTTAGACATAGGACTTCTCTTAGAATTTAAGATATCCTTAGTTTTAAGACACATCTAGTGATTAGGTGGACACTCAACCTAGCCCTAGAGACTCAGAAGAGTTAGCCCTAGGAATATATCATGCCTTAGGGGTGTTAAGAAAATTTTCCTGCCCTATAGCTTGAACCAAATTCCTTACTTCCTTCCTTCAAGTCAAACTTAAACCAATTCCAGCTTAATTGATTTCCTCCAAATCCAAATCAATCCCACATGATTGAAACCCATGATTGAAATTAATGATTGAGGCTCATGATTGAAATTCCAAGTCCAAAATATTTCCTAAGTCCTTTGATTCTCTCTCATAGACTTAGCCTAAATCAAATCTAAATCAATTCAAATTCAAGAAATTTTTGCACAACCCATTTATATTCTCATTTATATTCACATATATAAATGAAATATAAATTCAAATCAATCAAACTAAATCCAAAATTCAAATCCAAATAAAAAAACTTTCCTAAGTCACTTTGATTCCCTCTTAAGAACTTAACCTAAATAAAGTTCAAATCACTTCAAATTCATGAAATTTTCTCATAACTCATTTATATATTCATTTATATTCACATATACAGATGAAATATAAATTCAAACAACCAAAACCAACTCCAAAAATCAAACTCAAATTCAATTAAAATCCAACCTGAGCATTTCAAGTCAAAATCTTGGACTTAGCCAAATCAAATTCAAATCAAACCAAACTCTTGATTTTTCTTATGATTCAATCAATCATTCAATCATGAATCCAAATATAAACATAAACTTCAATCTCCAAACCAAAACTAAATCCAAAAATCAAACCCAAGTCAAGCATATGTTCACCCTTTTGAACTTGAAATTGTCAAATGAATCAAAACCCATTTGACTTCAAACCACATGCAAATGGATTTATTTTTCAATCATAAGTCCATATGTGAGTTCAATCAAACTCAAATCAAGCTTTGACCAAGCCATTTGGCCTACTTAGGCTCACTTGACCCAAAGTAACCTAAAATACCCTTATGAGCCAAATTCTAATCCTAACCAAATTGGATTGAATGAAGCCCAACTAAGCCTCACATTATGAACATCAATCATCATAAGATGATCAATCACTCAAATTGGGTCAAACCAAGTCAAACCTATGGGTTGACCAAGTCAACAATTAGCCAAAATGAAACCTAAACTAGCCAAAATCCACCATAGGCCAAATTGATTGAAACCATTGATCAAAACTCATTCATGACCAATGTTTGAACTTGACCAAATCATCACTTGAGCCTAACCTAGCCCAATTGGCCACTTGACCCAAGTTGACCCAACTTGACCTAAAAAGTCAAAATGTGTCAAAACTTGATAGAAGACAAATTGATTGAAACCAATGAGTCAAGTTCATTCCAAAATGATTGTTGAATTTGATGAAAGCTCCAATTGGCCAACTAAACCTAACCTAGCCCAATTGGCCTTGAACCCAACTTGACCTAAAAGGTCATATTGAGCCAAAATCAAATTAAACCAAAATTGATCAGAAACAAAGATACCAATCCATTTCATATGACCAATTAAACCTAAGCCAACCCATGACCTAACCCAAATAGGTCAAATGGGTCAAATTGGTTAACTTGACTCATTTGACCTAAATAAACTTAATTGAACCAAAACCAAATATAAATCAAATTGAACCAAACCAAAATAACCAACACATTTCAAATGGTCATATGAACTTGACCCAACCCTTGGTTTGACCCAATTTGACCAATTGGTCAACTTGACCCAAGTTGACCCATTTTGACCTAAATGGGTCATCATGAGCCAAATCATATCAAATCAACTCCAAATCCATTGAAACTTGGCCCAACCCATTTTTCAATCATACCAAACATTTTCAAATTAAAACCTATGCTAAATGTCCATTTTACCCCTAAGTCATAGGATAAATTTTGGCCAAATTCACTTGGAATTTGGTCAAATCCTCTTCATGACCACTTAACACCCTTTCAGTGGACCAAGTGGACATTAGTGAGTGTGGTTCACCTAACCTAATGGTTTTTGGTCAGCCCAACCCAACCTAAGGCTAAAATTGACCACCTCACTTGTAATTAAGCACATGGGATCCCTCCACTCAATTAAGGCACATGGGCGCTCCACTACTCCACTCTACACTCAAAATTGACCCATGTGCAACTCCTAACAGCCTAACAAATTGATCCAATCAATTGATCAAAAAAGGCAAAGGGAAGACCATCTGATTGCTCTTGGGGGAGATATACTCCCCCTAATTCCTTTTCAGTTGATCACTCTCTAATTCGATTGAGTTTAGGGAAGCCAGAGGAATGATTTCCAAGTCTCCCCAAGCTTCCTAGAGTGATTTTGAATTTCTCATTTCTTCATTTTCATAGACTAAAAATAGGGGAGCTCCACTTGAATTCCATGTCACCCAATACTCAAAACCAATCTAATTCCTCCTTCAAGCACCCTCAGAGGATCAAATCAAACTCACTCCAAGCTTCATTCAAGTTCTCCAAGCAAGTGAGGAGTGTTCTTGATCAAGACTGAGCCCACTTGAAGGTGAACTTGTCCTATAGAAAGATCCATTCAATTTCAACACCTCAAAACTTCAACAAGGCTTTGTCTCCACAAGACGAAGTTACTTCAAGGGAATCAAGCATCGGTGATAGCCTCCGGCGAGCATAATTTCATCTCCTCTTGGTCCTTTATGAAGTGAAGTTTCATCCCATGAGAGACTAGTTGTTGGATGTGATCTCCCTTGCAAGATGATGGTGTAGGTAAGTTTTGAGTTCAATCCGAGCTCAACCGAGCTCAAATCTTGCCATGGAAGCTGGAAGGCTCTCCTTTCCTGCAGGAGAAGTCAGGGATGAATTGTGAGTCATCCATCCGTGCATTTTGGATGGATGGCCATGATTAAAACATGTAGGTTCCATGGATTAATCCTTTAATTTCATGAATTTAATCTCAGCCGTCTGATCCTTGATCGGACGGACGGAGAGAAAGCGCATAGCACCGTTGCTGACGCGGTGCCATGATGTGATAATTTAAATAGCCTCTCCCATTGTACCACATGGAAAGCACGTGTTGTGTCAACCTCCACGTGGTGTCGACAGGATTAGCTATATAATTAGGGAATTAATTACCTAATTAATCATGGAAACTTCAAATATTCATATCTAAGTGTAGAAAAATCAAAAAAATATGAACTAAATTGCATATGAAAGATAATTAAATGTATAATATTATAAAATTAATTTTGATGGATTTCAAATAGTGTTATTTTCTAGATTTGGGTTTTATTGGGAATATATTTAAGCTAATTACTCTCTAATTATTCCATTAATCAATCTCAAACTTCTTATGTGTATTTAGTGGGATGACTTCTGCCTCCCTTAATTTTCTAAGGATTTATTAATGTTTTAATTAGATAATTGTTGGATTCATTCTTAATTACTCTCCTAATATAATTAAGCCTAATTAAGTGTGTAATCAGTGGTTTAATCCCATGATTGAGTTAATTAATGTTTGTTTAAATGAATATGAGATTTAGGGAATAATTTTGAGATTTTTTTCTTAAGCTATTCTTTAAACCCCCTCTTCTTCCTTAATCCAAATTCAATTAAGCATTAATCGACTAATTACCTACCCAATTAATTTGATAAAATTATAAAACCTTCCATAACTTATTTAATTCATCTTGGGTGGGTGCTTAGTTGTTCAATAACCTAAGTACATTGAGGAAATCAAAATCCAACTCACATGTGTGAGAGGGGTTATGAAAGTACTTAAATTAAACCTTTTAGCTTAATTAATCATTAATCATGAGCCAATTACATTAGGCCCCTTTCTTTCTTAGGTTCATTGCTAATTTAAATTCTTTGTGTGATTTTATGTCATCCATTGGCTCATAATTATTTGGTTAAGTATGCTAAGGTGGTGTAGGTAAGGGGTAATTAACACACTTAATTCACACCTTAACCTAAACAAAAATATAAAAATCATCTAATGATTCTAAGAATAAACTAAATTAGCTCACATATGAGGGAAATGGGTTAGGACAAGCAAACATTCTTTCACATTTCCTAAATCAAACATAAAGCAAATTCAAAACAAAAAATCACATTAAACAAACTTTGATTCACTTTGAACTTCATTATCTCATAGGATTGTCTTTAGGAATTAACTAGGGTGAATGAATTTACATTACTTTCATCACTTTATTTCTTTCCTAGCATGCTAAGTGTGTATGCCATATAAAAATCATGCATTCATTCCTTTTAAAAATCAAAATTAAAATGAAATATTTCATTTATGTAAAATTGCATATTTTGACTAAAGTAAAAAAATATGAATGGCTATTATCACTATTAAATTCAAAATTATTTTTCAAAACTTATAAATCAAATATCAAAACTGAAAGGTATGCTACTTATACTTTATTTATAAGCTTTCATGTGAATATAAAAATGTGTCTTATGTTTGCTTCCTTTCTTTCCTCTTAACATGGATTTGAATAAGATTTGCAAGGTGTATAGTTCTTTTAAAAGAATATAACACTTTCTTAAAATATACTCTTATCCTCTTCCATGTTATGATTTAAGAAGGATTTTACATTTACACACATAAATTGTATACATAAACCAAAAATTAAATAAACATAAACTTTGCATCTTTTTTTTCATCTATCTCTTTTATACATGTATATGTATATAAGAAAAGTGGTATATTAGTCTGGACAACCCGAAGTTGTGAGGCTTTAAGTAGCCCTAGGTAGGTCTTGAACTTTACACCCCTAGTGTTAACAATGATGTCGTACTCACTTATGCCTTTCATACATACACATGTGCATATGAATAGAGGATAAACGAATACCCTCTTTTCTACTTAATGAAAATCATGCATCATAAAGCATCCAAAATTTCTTAAGTAACATTTCTTAGCATTTATCATAAAGTGTACAAAACATTTCCACTTGTATGTATAGATATGCTTAGGATTCATCCATATGCATGTTATACATGTTGGGAAACAAATGAAGCGATGTGTGTTTGTGATATTAGTTCACTTTACTTAAGCTTAAAATATATTTCTTTTGAATAGGTTTGTTTAGGGAAGATCTAAACTTAGGATTAATTAAAACACATAGTAAAACATTCACTAAATAAAATCAAACATGAACCTACTTTAGAAATTACCTAAGGTAGGGAAGGAAAGAGAAGTTCTCTTCTCTTTTCCCTCTCTTTACAACTTAGTAATTAATTGTAGGATTCACTCAAACCTAATCAAAATACAAAATAAAATTAACCCAAAAAAACTAAACAACTTAAATTAAAACCATCCCCTAAGTTGAACATTTTCAAATTTGTAAAATCTAAACCTTAAACCCATAGTTAAGTATACTACACAAACCTTAAATGACACACACAATAGGCTAAGTCACCATTTATAGCTTTAGGTTAGGGTGGTGCATAGCTTGATTTTTGCTTTTGTTTTGTGATCTATTGTTTCTAGTCTAGATGTTAGGATATATGCGCATAGAATAAATTATAGGATGATTTAGTCTAATCATTATCTTCTGCAGGGGATTGTGCTTAAGGGGAGCTATAATAATAATATAAATGCTTTTATTGTGTAGGTGCTTATACCCCTAAGCATAATCCAATAGGCCAGGTGGACTTGGTTACCCATGTGTGTGGTGCTAAGTTCAATATACATGCTTGAGAATTTTATGATTTATTTAGTTAATCTCTATTTTGCAAGTGTTAGTTAGATTTACTTTTCCTTTTCATGTACTTTTATAATTAAGATTTTGGAATGATTGTTATGAGGGATTAGGATAAACATTAGTCATAAGATCTCATCTCATATACCATGTGAAGCCTTTGGAGCAACCACATTCTAACCATCCAAAAGAAGGAATCAAAAGAAGAAAGAAGAAAGAAGAAAGAAGAGAGAAGAAAATAAGAAATGAAGACCCCCATAATATGAATTTCTTGCTTAAATATAATTAATTCATTTGTAATCCAGGTTGTATAAGGGTAGAGCTCAGCTACCCAATTTATTTTTTCGGGTTTGTGCGGTGGAGCTAGATCACAAATGGCCTTTTATTCTTTTGTGTTAGCTTTATAAAATGTTTGATATTTTGTTTAGCCTGTGCATTCAGAATGGCATGTTTTCCTAGTTTCTTCCTTGCTTGATGTATGGCCTGGATGATGATTAGGCTCTTAGGAAAAAATAGATCTTCTACTAAATTAAATAACTCAGAATTTAAAATAAATAACCCATAACTTCACCTAAAGCTTAGGCTATAAATCAAGATAAAAGAATTAACAACTCCTTAGCAGAATGTTACCCTTTCTTTTTCACATCATGCATAAAAAATATATTGATTCACTCTTAATTAGAGGGCTTCCACCTCTGCCAGAGAATTTAACTTAACCTGTGAGAGCCATGGTGGAAATACACCTCCTTATCTCACTAATTTTGGCCCATAATCTTATTTCTTATGCATTAGGCATATGAATCTTATAGCCTGAGTCAAATGATTGTCCAAAATAAAAATAAAATAAGTGAAAATTTTGCATTAGATTTAGGTCATTTGAAGCATGTCCTTACATGATCTAGTCTCATTGGGAGTGTGTTTAAGGACTTAGTCGTATTCTAAATAAATAATAAATTTTCCATCTTACATAAACATAAGACTTGCCTACATGAATTTAAAACCGTAAGAGGATTAGTTGGCAGCCATCCCCAAGTGGTTGTAAGTCTAACAATCAGGTGGTTTATCCTATCCTGTGGAGGTAAACCAAATACCCATTTTCACCTTAGATCTAGGTCATGCTTTTGGCCCTCGCCAAAGCTCCCTAGATTTAGGTTCAAAGGTTACTACTTCCATTTGCGGGCTACGAGTATAAATCCTCACCTCTTAGGCATTTTCGTGATCTTGTATCATGAAATTATATGTCACAGCATTTTAATAAAAATTCAACTCAAACAAATTAATTCAATTTCAAAAATATAATGGCCAACCATAGGGTAGTTTGGCGTGCTTATTAGGTTTCCTAGTATCTTAAGCATCCCCTACTTGTTTTCATTTAGCTTTGGTAAGAGCTCTTCATCTTGATCAATCCCAATTGACTTTCTAAAAATAAACCAATCGGTTGATAGTCCTACCTTTTTGAAATCTTTGGAGACAACAATCATTTACCTTAATCAAGAGTATTCCTAAGGAATCCCATTCCTTAAGATGTAATTAACTATGAGGACTTGCCCCTATAGAGAACTTAACGAAACCCAGTTTAAAATAAACTCTACTTTACTTTTCCATATAAAGTAGGAGAAGAATCTCTGGTACATATGCAAACCATTGTCCTTAGGAGTCCTTATTTAGGTGAATAGATCCATTATAGGGTGGTGATTTCTATCTTTTAAGATAGTACACCTCTCCTCAATGTCATACCCGATCACCCTAATAAGAACATCTGTGAATCTACGTGGTGTCCAAATGCAAAGAGTATATTTCTATCTTCATTTTATCCATATAGATTTAAGATGGAAGTATAAATCATAGAAATGAAAATTTTTACCACAATGACTAAGAAATTCTTAGTGTCTAGAAGACTCCAAAATCTAAGATGAGGAGATTGAGAACTCTCTCCCAAAGTGAGGTCAACAATTCAAAAAAAAGTCTTCCCCTTGAACTTTCCCAATTGATTTTCCAAACATAACCATCCTTTGATAGTCTAACTTTAAAATATTTGGAGATGATATTTGTCTACTTTAATCGAGAGTATTCTTAAAGAATTTCAATTCTTAAATGTAATTAACTATGGAGGCTTATCTCCATAGAAAACTTAAGAACTCAGTTTAATATAAACCCTGCTTTATTCATCCATATAAAGCAGGGAAAAAATCTCTGGTACATTCGAAGACCCATCATGCCTTAGGAGTCCTTATTAGGTGATCAAGTCCATTGAAGGGTGATGCCTCTATCTTTCAAGATAGTACATCATACCTCAATATTGTATCTGATCACTTCAATAAGTACCCCCTACAATCTGTATGGTGTCCCCCACATTTAAAAATAAACACCACACTTATTACAAAGGGTTTCCCTACTATATTAGAATAATATGAACATGTACTTAGTTTATAACAGGTTTCCCTGCCACATTGGAACAATTTGAATGGGTACTTATCTTACAATAAGTTTCCCCACCACATTGGAACAATGTGAGCAAGTACTTTATAACTTTAATATTTCTTTATAATTTTATCTTTACATATGCATTGGGGAAAAAGAATCATGTTGTGGACAATAAGGTAAACACTTAGCCACTTTATTTTTCACAAGGAGAACATTTAACTTGATGCATAAAAAATAGAAAAATATGCATATGAATCAAATCCCAACATGTGAAGCACTAAAGATAATTGCATCAACCCATGGTGAGCTTTCCAATTTCATGCTAACATAGAAATAGATTCAATACTTGAAGCCAATCATGATTGGAAAAAGGAAAGCAAATCTAAAGAGGGATTTCATTTCATTCTTCTCTATTTCTCTTTTTTATAACTTTACTCATATGAATCACATAACCATGTCAAATCCAATAAAATAGACATTTAAAAATTTTAGATTTGACTAAGGAAACACTTGCATGATAATGAAATAAAATGGAAGAAAAAACTCATCATTATCAAATAATACAAGAGAGCTAATATCATGCTAAGCTTATATACACAAGCTTAGGATTTCAGATTTAACCAAGAGGGATGTTTGTATGTTATCTAGGCAAATTTCAATTCATATAGAGCAAAAAATCATGCTAGGTCTTAACAAAAGTGGAAATCCAAAATTTCATCTTAACTAAACAATCACTCATGATAGAAATAAGCAAGCAATATAAAGAGATAAGAATGTAAAGCTATGGAAACTCTGCACAAGCAATAACTCTTACAGATTCCTCTTTTCCACCTTGCTTAGATACACCTTGATTAAGATAGCACTTACATGTTAATGAACTAAAGTGAAAGTAAACCCATCATTAACAACAAGTGCCATACTAAACTCATATGCATGGACTTATAATTTCAAATTTAGCTAAGAGGAAGCTTGCATGCTAATAAAATAAGTTAAAAGCAAAGTTCATCATTAACAAATAATATAAGAGAGCTAATATCATGTTGTTGACCTCATTTTTGGGATGAGCACTCAACCCCTCCATCTTAGACATAGGACTTCTCTTAGACTTTAAGAGTTCCTTAATCTTAAGACACATCTAGTGATTAGGTGGACACTCAACCTAGCCCTAGAGACTTAAAAGAGTAAGCCATAGGAATAGGTCAGGACTTAGGGGTGTTAGGAAAATTTTCCTACCTTATAACTTGAATCAAAATCCTCACTTCTTTCTTCGAAGTAAAAACTCCAAACTCAAATCAATTCCAACATGATTGGTTGACTCCAAACTCATATCAACTCCAATTCTAACTCAAACCATGAACCTATTCAATGGATTTTCTAAAATCATGAATCAATTCCAAACAATTGAAACTTATGATTGAAGCCCATGATTGGATTTCAAATTCCAAAATATTTCCTAAGTCCTTTGATTCCTTCTCATGGACTTAGCCTAAATCAAATCCAAATCAATTCAAATTCAAGAAATTTTCTCACAATCCATTCATATTCTCATATATAAATAAAATATAAATTCAAATCAAATAAACCAAATTCAAAATTCAAATCCAAATAAAAAAATCTTTCCTAAGTCACTTTGAGTCTCATCTTACGACTTAGCCCAAATCAAATCCAAATTAAATCAAATTCAAGAAATTTTCTCATAACCCATTTATATTCTCATTTATATTCACAAATATAAATGAAATATAAATTCAAATACCCAAAAATAAATTCCAAAAAAATCAAATCCAAATTCAATAAAAAAATCCAACCGAAGCCTTCAAGTCAAAATGTTAAACTTAGCCAAATCAAATTCAAATCAAGCCAAACCCTTAATTTTTCTTCATGATTCAATCAATCCTACAATCATGGATCCAAATATAAATTCAAACTTCAATCATCAATCCAAAAATCAATTCAAAACTCAAACTCATTTTCAATCAAATTCCAACCTAAGTCTTCAACTCAAAACTTTGGATTTAGCCAAATCAATTTCAAATCAAGCCAAACCCTTGATTTTTATTCATGATTCAATCAATCCTTCAATCATGAATCTAAATATAAATATAAACTTCAATCACCAAACCAAAACTAAATTCAAAAATCAAACCCAAGTCAAACTCATGTTCACCTTTTGAACTTGAAATTTTCAAATGAATCAAAACTCATTTGACTTCAAACCACTTACAAATAGATTTATATTTCAATCATAAGTCCATATGTGAGTTTAATCAAACTCAAATCAAGCTTTGACCAAGCCATTTGACATACTTAGGCTCACTTGACCCAAAGTGACCTAAAGTACCCTTTTTGAGCCAAATTCTAATCATGGACCAATGTTTGAACTTGACCCATCATTTGATTAATCTGAATTACTTGACCCATTTGACCTAAATGAAATCAAATGAACCAAATCCAAATATAAAATTTATTGGAAATAAAGATACCAATCCTTTTCAAATGATCAACCAAACATAAACCAACCCATGACCTAACCCAAATAGGTCAAACGGGTCTAATTGGCCAACTTGGCCCATTTGACCTAAGTGGAATCAAATGAATCAAATCCAGATATAAATCAAATTGAACCAAACCAATGATGCCAAAATATTTCAAATGGTCAAATGAACTTGACCCAACCCTTGGTTTAACCCAATTTGACCAATTGGTCAACTTGACCTAAGTTGACCCATTTTGACCTGAATGGGTCAACATGAGCCAAATCATATCAAACCAACTCCAAATTCAATGAAAGTTGGCCTAACCCATTTTTCAATCATACTAAACATATTCAAAATGAAATCCAAGCCAAATGACCATTTTACCCCTAGGCCAGAGGGTAACCTAAAATCAAAACCACTTGGAATTTGGTCAATTCCATTTCATGGACACTTGGAATCCTCTTAGTGGACCAAATGGTCACTAATGGACATGGTGCACATGACCCAATGGGTTTGGGTCAGCACAACATAACCTAAGGCTAAAACTGACCACCCCCATGGACATGAACACATGAGAATCCTTCCTCCATCTTGTTTTGCACATGGAAAACTTCTCCAATACCCCCTCTGGCCAAAACCGAACAACATGCAACTCTAAACGGCCAAAATAACCCATTGAATAGGGTGTATTGGATCAAAATGATAAAGTTCTTCACGACCATCCGATTCACCTAGGGGGAGATATACTCCCCCTAAATTTATTTGAATTCAAGAGTGCCACACTCGATTGAGCTAAGGAAACTCAGAGCAAGCATTTGCAAGTCTCCCCAAGCTTCCTAGAGTGAATTGGAATTCTCTATTTTCAATTTTTCTTAGACTGAAAATAGAGGAGCTCCTCTATTTTTCCAACTTAGCCAATACCTAAAATCAATCCAATTCCTCCTTCGAGCACCCTCAAAGGATCTAGTCATCATCCCAAGCTTCTTCCAAGCTCCAAAGGCAAGGGAGGTGGGACTTTGATCAAGATCGAGCCCAATTGAAGGAGAACTTGATCCATAGGAAGATCCACTCAACCAAATCACCTCAAATCTTCAACAAGGCTTCGTCTCCACTAGACGAAGCTACCTTAATAGATTCGAGCATCGATGGTAGCCTTCGATGAGGCATGAATCAAAATCGAGCTTAAACTATAGAGTGTGTGGTCCTTTGTGAAAAGAATTTCCACTTCATGTAAAACTAGCCATTGGATGACTTCTCCCTTGCATGATGATGGTGTGGGTTGAGTTTGAGCTCAATCCAAGCTTAATCGAGCTCAGACCATGCCATGGAAGGTGGACAACTCCCCTTTCTCGCAGAGAAGCTAAGGGATGGATCATGGGCCGTCTATCTGCGCATTTTGTATGGACAGCCATGATCAAGAAGCATAGGAATATCTGATTAATCCCTTAATACCGTGGGCTTTATCTCAGTCGTCCGATCTTTGATCGAACGGATGGAAAGAAAGAGGGTAGCACCGTTGCTGATGTAGCACTACGATGTGATAACTTAAGTGGCCTCTCCCATCATGCCACCTGGAAAGCACGTGCCACATCAGCCTCCACATGGCTCTGACGGGATTAGCTATTTAATTAGGGTTTTAACTAACTATCCTTAATGGCTGAATCTTCAAAATAACATAACTAATCCTAGAAAAGTCATAAAAATATAGGGTAAAATGCATTGTAAAGATAATTCAGAGGAGAATATTCTAAAATTATTTCCAATGGATTTTGAATTTTGTATTTTCTCAATTAGGATTTTAATGAAAAAACCCTAATTACCTAATTTACCACATTAAAAACTTTTCATGTGCATTTAGGGGGATGAGCTCTACTTCCCCTAATTTTCTTGGGATTTATTGATGGGATAATTAGGGAGATAAATTAATGAATCCTTAATTACTCTCTTTATGTAATTAAGGGTAATTAAGCATATGAACAATGGTTTAATCCCTTTATTAAGTTAATTAAGCCTTATTTAAGTAGAGAAGAGGTTTATGGAATGGATTTGGGAATTTTCCTGCCCCCTAAACCCCTTTCCCACCTTAATCCAAACATAATTAAGGGTTAATCCCCTAATCACTTGCTTAATTAATTTGACTTTAAAATCACAATATTTTAGAACTTAATCAATCCTTCTTGGGTAGGTGCTTAGGTGTTCAATAACTTAAGTAAAATCAAAATCCAACCCACATGTGTGGGAAGGGTTATGAAAGTACTTAAATTAAACCATTTAACTTAAATTAATCACTAATTATGAGCTAATTGCATTAGGCTCCTTTCTTTCCTAGGTGCATTATTGATTTAAATTTATTGTGTGGTTTTATATCATACATGTGCTCATAACTATGTGATTAAATATGTTAAAGTGGTGTAGGTAAGGGGTAATTAACAGACTTAATTCACACCTTAACCTAACCAAAGCATAAATATAAAGATGTGCATAGTGTGGTTGTCCTTCTCTTTTCTTTTAGCATAATTTTGAATAAGATTTGGTAAAGTGTATAGTTCATTTGAAAAGAACACAACACTTGCTTGAATCCATCCCTATTCATTCTTATGTTATTACTTAAGAAGGACATCCACACTTACATATATAAATTGCATTGACAAATCAAACAAACAAACACAAACTTTTGCATCTTTCTTTTTCCATTCATTTATTTTGTACATATATATGTATTTAAGGAAAGTCATATATTAGTTTGGACAATCCCAGGGTTGCGAGACTTTAAGTAGCCCTAAGTAGGTCTTATACTTTACACCCCTGTCCTAACAATGGTGTCGTATTCACTTATGCCTTTCATACATATAAATGTGCATGTGAAAAATGGATAAAAGAATACCTCTTTACTACCATATGAAAATCATGCATCATGAAGCATCCAAATTTTCTTAAGTAATATCACTTAGAATTTATTATGAAAGTGTGCTAAACATCCTCATTTGTATGTATAGATATGCTTAGGATTTACCCATATACATGTTATACATGTTGGGAAAGAAATAAAGTGTTGTGTGTTTTGTGACATTAATTCACTTTACTTAATCTTAAAATATTTTTCTTTTTGGATAGGTTTGTTTAGAGAAAATCTAAACTTAGGATTAATTAAAACACATAATAAAACATTCACTAAAAATAATCAAACATGAATCTACTTTAAAAATTACTTAAGCTAGGGAAGGAAAGAGAAGTTCTTTTCTCTTTTCCCTCTCTTTACAACTTAGTAATTAATTGTAAATCCATTCTAACCTAAACAAATCATCAAATAAAAATTAACTAAATCAAGTAAACAACTTAAATGAAACTACCCTTTAAGTTGAACTTTTCACACTTAAGAAATTTAAACCTTAAAGCCTAGGTAGGCATACCACACAAATCTTTTAAAGCACACACATTAGACTAAGTCATCATTTCTAGCTTTAGGTTAGGGCGGTGCATGGTTTGATGCTTTGCCTTTATTTTGTGATGTGATATTTTAGTCTGGATTTTAGGGTGCATGTGCATAGATTGAATGGCAGGATGATTTAGTATAATCATTGTCTTCTACAGGGGATTGTGCTTAAGAGGCACTGTAGTAAAAATCTAAAATTATTTTTGATATACAGGTGCTTATACCCCAAAGCATAATCCAAAATAGGTCAGGTGGACTTGGTTACCCTTGTGTGGGGTGCTAAGTCCAATTTATAGATATATCTGCTTGGGATTATATGATTTATTTGGCTAATCTCTATTTTGCAGGTTGTAGTTAGATTTTTTTTCCCATTTTCATATAGTTGTGCAATTAAGATTTTGGAATAATTATTTTGGGGGATTAGGATGAACATTGGTCAAAACATCATGTCCTATGTACCATGTGAAGCCTTTAGAGCATCCACATTCCAACCATCCAAAAGAAGGAACAAAATAAGAAAGAAGAAGGAAGAAAGAAGAAAGAAGTAAGTAAGAATGAAGACCCCCATAACATGAATTTTCTTACTTGATTGTAATTAATTCATTTGTAATCCGAATTGTATAAGGGTAGAGCTCAGCTACCCAATTTATTTTTTGGGTTTGTGTGGTGGAGCTCAACCATAAATGACCTTTTATTCTTTTGCGCTAGTTTTATAAATTGATTGATGTTTGTTTATCTTGTGCATTAAGATGGCATCTTTTCATAGTTTCTTTCTTACTTTGATGTATGGCTTGGATGACGATTAGGCTCTTAAGAAAATAAATTTTCTATCCAATTAAACAAACTCAAATTAAAAATAAATAACTTATAACCTCACCTAAGGCTTAAGTTATAAAACAAGATAAAAGAATTAGCAAACCCTTAGCTAGATGTTGTCTTACTTTTCTAATATCATGCATAAAAAAGCATACTGTTTTACTCTTGATTGGAGGGTTTCCACCTTTTTAAGAGAACTTGGCTTGACCTATGAGAGCCATGGTGGAAACACACCTCCTTATCTTATTGATTTTGGCCCATAATCTAATTTCTAATGCATTATGAAAATAAATCCTAAAGCCTGTGTCAAATTGATTGTCCAAAATAAAAATAAAAATATAACAAAAGTTTCATTAGATTTAAGTCATTAAAGCATGCCCTACATGATCAACTTTCTTAGGAAGTGTGTTTAAGGATTTATTTTCTTTCTAAATAAATAACAACTTAGCTATCTTGTAAAAAGCATTTGACTTTCCTACATATTTTAAAATCGTAAGAGGAGTTAGTTGGCAGCTACCCCCAGGAGGTTGTAAGGCCAATAATCAGGTGATTTATCCTCTCTTGTGGAAGTAAACCAAATATCCATTTTCACCTTAGATTTAGGTCATGCTTTTGGCCCTCACAAAATTTCCTTAGATTTATGTTCAGAGGTTGCTACTTTCCTTTGCCGGCTACGAGCATAAATCCTCACCCCTTAGGCATTTTCGTGACCTTGTATTATAGAATTATAAGCCCTAGCATTCTAAAAAAAAATCAACTCAAAAAAATTAATTCAATTTCAAAAATATAGAGCCCAACCATAGGATAGTATGGGATGCTTACTAAGCTTTCTAGTATCTTAAGCATCTCCTGCTTATTTTCATTTGGCTTCAATAAGAACTCTCTCCTCTTGATCGATCTCACTTGATCTTTTAATAAGAAACCAATTGATTGACAATCCTACCTTTTTAAAATCTTTGGAGATAACGATCATTTACCTTAATCGAGAGTATTTCTAAGAAATCTCATTTCTTAGGATGTAATTAACTATGGGGGCTTGCCCCTGTAGGAAACTTAACGAACTTAGTTTAAAATAAACCCTGCTTTACTTTTTCATGTAAATTAGGGGAAGAATCTCTGGTACATTCCGAAGACCCATAGTCCTTAGGAGTCCTTATTGAGGTGATTAGGTCCATCATAGGGTGGTGACTTTTATCTTTTGAAATAGTCTACCTCTCCTTAATGTCATATCTGATCAGCCTAATAAGAATATCTGTGGATCTGCATGGCATCCCAATGAGGCATATTTTATATATTTCTAGTTTCATTTATCCTCTTTTCCAAATAGGGGGTAGATGAAGGCAGGAATATATAAAATTTTCACCACAAATTTTTCTAACGACTCCGCTGGGGATGGTTCCTCTCTCCATCTTTGGTAAATGATTGTTGTCTCCAAGTATTGATAGTGGTTTGTACTTTTGTATGAATCCAAGACTATCTTTCTTTCTATTTGAACTTAGCTTATTTCATCCTTAAGTTAAGCTAGCCAACATCTTTAGGTTTTAGGACCTCACCCCATGTTGGTCTTAAAACCCCTGTTGGGTTTCCCATGGATAAAAATAAAAATTGAATAAAATGAAAATGATTAAATACTTCCTTCTCACCATTTTTATGGTAAGGAAAAGTTCATTCTAAAAATAAAGAAAAATAAAGTCTCAATTTCCAAAAGCATTTTTTCAAAATACACTTAATAAAATATTTGCACTACATCTAACAAGTTTTATAATTGTTACATGTAGGAATATTTCAAAAATAAAACCAACAATCATATTTTCTAAAAGCACAAATGAACTTCTTCACTCAATTCATTTTGATGAAGACTTCATTTTCAAAACAAAAATATTTTTTCGACAATCCTAAACTTTCAAAAAGCACAAAATTTGAAGATGGGCCTTTCTATTCAATACATCCAAATGTGTTGGATGGATCTTACATCTTCAATCCAAAATCACAACTTTGAAATTCCACTCAACACATTCTACATGTGTTAAGTTGAAATTCTCGCCTTTTCGAAAAGCACATATGAAACCTCCCCATTTAATATACCCATATTTATTGAATGGAGGTTTCATTTCCAATAAAAATCAAAAATAAATTCTCCTAAAGCACATATGAAACCTCTCCAACCACTATAGCCACATCTATTAAATGGAGTTTTCATTTCCAATCAAAATCAAAAATAGACTTTCAAAAAGCACATATAAACATCTCCATTCAATATGCCTAAATTTATTGAATGGTGATTTCATTTCAAAATAAAATGACATTATTTTGAAATTCTACTTAACATATAATCATATTGGAATTTCTTCTTTCAAAAAGCAATAATTACACATGAAAATACATCTTTAAAAAATAAAACATAATTTATTTCCATCTTACATACCCAAATTTGTTAAATGAAAATCTCTCTTTTAAAAATCAACAAAAATCAAATTTTTCAAAAAGAACACATTTGAAACTTCACTCTAGCATATCGCATTTTCTAAAGTGAAGTCTCCCTTTTCAAAACCTAAAACAAAATTTGAAACATATTTTTGGAATTTCATTTAGCATACTCAAATTTTCTAAGTGAAGTGTCCATTTCACAAAATTTAAAACACATTGGAACTTCATTTTGGCATACCACATTTGCTAAAGTGAAGTCTCCATTTTTCAAAAAAAAATTCAAAACACATTGGAACTTCATTTTGGCATACCACATTTGCTAAAGTGAAGTCTCCATTTTTCAAAGCAAAATTCAAAACACATTGGAACTTCATTTTGGCATACCACATTTGCTAAAGTAAAATATCCATTTTTCAAAACAAAATTCAAAACACATTGGAACTTCATTTTGGCATACCACATTTGCTAAAGTGAAGTCTCTAATTTTCAAAATAGAATTTTAAAACACATTGAAACTTCATTTTGACAAACCACATTGGCAAAAGTAAAGTCTCCAAGTTCAAAACAAAATTCAAAACAAAAGAAACACTTTTGGAACTTCATTTTAGCATACCATATTTGCTAAAGTGAAGTCTCCATTTTCAAAAAATAAAAATAAAAAATAAAAGAAACACATTAGGATTTTCTTAACATACTCAAATTCGCTAAGAGTCCTATTTTCAAAAAAAATTAAAAAAAATAATAAAACACACTTGGATTCTTTATTTAGCATACCCAAATTAGCTAAATGAGGATTCCATTTTTCAAAATCATAAATGATTCATAAAATAAAGCAAACAAAGAGAAAGAAGAAATTGTTTTCAAATATCTAACTTAGCAAACCCAAATTTGCTAAGTGAGTAAAATTCTAAAAATCACAAATCCAAAACAAAATCATTTGACCCTTTACTTTAACATACCCAAATTTGTTAAATAAAGGGTCCTCATAATCAAAAATCCAAATTCAAATATGAACCTATAGAAGCATCTCTCCAAAAATATTTGAACCCATTTTCAACATACCCAAATTTGTTGAAAATGGATTCTAAATTCAAAGAAAATTCTTCTTTCCAATCAAATCTCAAAATTTCTTCTAAATCCATTTGAGCATGACTTAACAGTTATAAGATGTTGAGTATGGGTTCAAATTATAAATTCAAATTTAAAATCAACAAAGCAAGAAAATATGATTCAAGTTTATTTTAAACAATGTAGTTTCAATCATTTTTTTTCCAGTCTTAGTTCAGTATAGTTTGATTCAATGGCAGAGCCGAAGTATGTGTTCACTTTTCCTCATGGGATGAACTTGGCCTTGGATCAGGTCAGCCTTCCTTGCTCTGATTATGCCCACCTCATCCACTTTGGTCGAGGCTTCTAGGGGGCCAGGATTATATGTGAGGGCACTCCCCTCACAACTATAGCAGGAGCACGGTGACCGGGCAGAAGCCGGTCATCTATATTGACATGTCGTCTGACTCGGATACTCCCTCTCTGAAGAGGAAGGTAGTGGTAGTTCCCACAGTAGTGGTATCAGTGCTAGTGTCAGTATGCCCAGTTTTTCTCCATGCTGCCCTACTTAAGGCTAGCACCCACTCACTAGCACCCTCCAAGGGGAAGGCTCCCATGATCCCAGGGATTGTCTCCCCTACTTTTAAGGTTAGTTCTAACTCTTACTCTACTCGCCCTATAATGACATAAAGAAGAAACAAGAATTGCATGATTAAGCGGTATCACACTTACATCGTTAGAGAGTTGGAGGTAGCTACTCTCAGTCCGCTGTGGAGGAGTCACCTAGGGTAGTCTCTTCTCTCATTACAGAGAACAAGTTTCACCCCCTTTTTGGTTCTAACAGAGAGGATGTTAGGAAGATTTCTGCTTTGCCTCCACCAGTAGTGCATATACAGGCTCCTATTACTAAGAGGAGGAGGTCGTATGTCAGGTTGAGGACAGTTCTTTGCTAGATTGGCGGAGCCTACGGACGATCAGAGTCTGAGACTCAGTTTGATTTGAGATCCATTATCCCCCACAGTGTGGGGAAGCATATTAGACAGGAGAGGGCCAAGGAGGCCCATACTTCAGTTCACATTACTAGCCGGGAGAGGCGAAGGATTAGCCGGCAGTCAGCAGCCTCTGCACTTGTTAATTTTCCTGATCGGCACGCTACCTGCATCGATCATACCGGTAGCATTCTGCTCATGGTGACTACCCATCACAAGAGAGGAGCTTTTATACAAAGAGAGTCAGTAGTGTCTCCACCACACCGCTCTACCCCCTGTCCACTATCTCCGATCCATGTTCTAGCATCTCCAGTTCTATCAAAGGCCATGAAGGCCGCATTTGGGTAGAAGAGGACCCCACTAGTGATCCGACTATGGCTAAGGGATCCTGTTCTATCTACAACACCTATTGTGGAGAGGCTAAGCTCCCCTTCTCGACCTTCTGCCCTAATCACGGTGGGGAAGGAATGGCAACCACGAAGTATCGTAGTCATCCCGTCACCAGCACCACCACAGCATACGATGGAGATAACAGTTGCCAAGGGAGAATGTGATAGCTCAGTTGAACCTATGATGATAAATCCTCCTATGAGTGTCACCCCATACGATTGAATAGTGAGGAGTGTATATCCCAAAGGGTTAACTCCGAAGGAGGTCCGGTGCCTCACAGTACATGATAGTGATCCTATCACCGATCAGCCAAAGTCATTTGTGCTAGTTCAAACGGATCGTTCCCTAGATGATACAGTAGCCCATTATCTCATGGACAAGAAAGAGATCGTAGGATATGAATGGTGTGATGAGGAGAAGATTAGGTTTGATCCTAATGTAGATGATTTATTGGGAGATTCAGTAGGAGTTTGCATGGTAGACACCAGAGGATCCCTCTTCAGAGAGCAGCAGACTATGGAAGGTGTTGAGAAGACACCTACTGACCCAACACCTCCAGATAAAAGAAGAAGGATGAAAAAAATAAATAGGATGGAGAAGAGGCTCGAAGATCTGCTAGCAGCTATCTTAACACTTCAAAACCAAACCCCGGCTGTCCATCCTACTGTAGGTGAGACTAGTCAACTAGAGTTGGTGCATGTCTTGAATCCAACCAAGACTTTACCTCCAGTAGAACAAGGTAGCACCAGCATGTATAAGAAGGTAGTGGATAGTACCTCCATACAAGAAAAGGATATCAAGAGCATGGTTGAGCAGCAAGTGAGAGAAGCATTGGCTCAAGCTTGAGGAGGATCATCAATTATAAAGGGTAGACCCTACCCGGGGGAATTTGATGTCATCCAATATCCTAAGGGTTTTGTGTCTCCTTCTTTCAAGAGCTTCAATCGCAGTGGGAACCCGAGGTAGCACATTGCATATTTCAGGGCCAGTTGTTGTAACGCTGGTGGTAGTGAAGCTTTACTCTTCTATCTCTTTATCAGTAGCTTAGCGGGTATAGCATTTGACTGGTACGCTGAACTTTCCAATAGTTCAAGAAGACTTTGTTGAGAGCAACTTTATTAAGAGGTGAGCTCAAAGAAAGTGATCAGGATCTCGCTAGGCTCAACAAAACCCCGGTGAGTCCCTCATTGATTATATTCTCAGATGGCATAATTTGAGTATGAAATGCGAATCTCAGCTATCTGAACAACATGCCATCAATATTTTGCTTAAGAGTATCCATGGACTAGTGGCCTTCATGCTCAAATGTTTCACCATCAAAACTTTTAAGAAATTAATCAATATGGCAGCTAGTTTGCAAGAATAACCCTAAACAGTTAACTTCTCGAGATCTACCAACAAAGCCGAAGTCATAGAAGGTATATGAGAAGAAGCTCGGGGCAAAGGATAGTAGATAAGGGGAAACGCCACGTGAGAGCAGAGAGACCTCATGCTCCATCATTCCCTCCTCCTCTACCACCACCGAGGGCCTCTACCGCCACCACAAGAACCTCCATGGCCTTCACCCCTCCTCCTCGCCCACATCATCAACAAGATGCACACATACCCACCACCGAGCTATGGTCCACCTACTCTTTTGGATAAACTTAACAAGCCTTATTAATTTAAGAGGGAGGTAATCAGGAAGATCTTTAAGAATCTTTTAAAGAAGCTTGATTTTTAGCTACACGAACTTAGAAGACTAGCGGAAGTGGGAAAAAGTAATGATCCTAGCTGTTGCCCCTACCACCATATGCTAGGTCATATTTTGGAAGATTGCTTCAAATTTAAGGACTAGCATGAACATAGCTTCAAGATCGGTGCTATAGTCATCCTGAAGGAATACCTTGGGGAACAATCATCTAGTTCAATTAGGGTAATCCTTGGGGATACTTGCGTTCCCAAACCAAAGAAGGTTGGGATATCTCCTAATCCAAAACCTCTAAGAAAATTGTCTCGAAAATCAAGAATATTTCCTGTGTGTCGTGCTCAAACCTCCAACATCAAGGAAGGTTTGCAAGTTGCGAGCCAACTCAGTGGGGAGCTCAAGCAGTAGCATGCTAGCTCGAGATAGCCAATAAGCATGCAACCAATCGACCCAGTCCCTCCCACCATTGTATCTACTACATCACTTCTACTTCAACTAGCTCTTCTTCTTCTAGTAGAAATCTTGTATCCACATATGAGAGCATCAAATCCCTCACCCCTCTTACTTTACTTGATTTCTACTATGTACCTTCTATCAAATCCAAGAAATTGAAGAATAAAGCTAGCTTGAATTACATTTGTGTCACTTCTAATGGGTTGTCTAAATCTATCCCAATGATAACTCTTCAAGTCTAAAGAATAACTATAATAATTTCTATCTTCCTCTTTATGATTCAGAGATGGATTTTCTTACTCTGAATACTGCGGGTTCACCTCTTGAGATAGACTTAGAATCATTCGATTCTGAGGGTCCCATAGGAGAAGTTGTTGGTGAGCCTGATGTGCATGTAGAATCTTCCATTACCCTATCATAAGAGATCACTGAAGTCAACCTCCATAGTGACAAGGTTCTACCTCCTAGGGCAGCACCTCAAGATAGAGGGAAATAAGTCATTAGTTTAGAGGTTCGAGAAGCCCCTCCACAAGATGCTCCACCCTTGGATATGCTTGTGGAGGATCAACCCAAGGTGGACTACAATGTCCTCTCTCACCTAAGAAAGTTATCATCTAAGCTAAGCATATACGATGCCCTTATCTTATCCAAAGAGATGAGGGAATCATTAATCAAGGCTCTTCTTGATCCTGAGATATGCTTAGCTTAGCTAACCGCTATTGGTGAGGAGTAAAATTATTCCAAAGAAGCCTAGTGGATCACTTTCACAGATGAAGACCTTCTTCTAAGGGACATGGAGCACAACCATCCCCTCTACATTATAGTGGACATGGGTGGATTCAGACTTGCCAGAGTTCTCATCGATCTAGGTGCATCGGTGAATATTATGAGTCTAAAGACCCTTGCCTATTTGAGGATCAATATCTCCACACTCCGAGGAGATCAAATGATGTTGAGATGATTCAATGAACAAGGCGAGAGGGCTTTAGGTTTCCATAGTGTTACCTTTGGAGATAGGTGACTAGAAGACTGAAGTCAAGTTTTACATCATTGATTCAAATACTCCATTCATTGCTTTACTCGATAGGTGTTGGATACACCAGAATAAGATGATTCCTTCCTCCCTCTATCAGTGCATCAAGTTCAGGAAAGATGGATTGAGTACTGTGTCAAAGGAGATGAAAAACCATTTTCAGTTAGAGAGGTTGAGATATATGAAGATGTGGCCTACTATCTTCCTCAAAATATCCTATCTTGTGAACTTGGTAAAAATTCAAATTCAAAAGAAAAATAAAATGAAGAAAAAGTAAAAGTAAAAGAAAAAGAAAAGAAAAATAAAAATCTAAGTTAACAAGAAAGAGAAGTTGAAGAAGAAATAGAGTTGCATATCACATTCCACCCACAGTTCATTCTATCATATGTACATATGGGTAGGATGACTTGACCTCCACCAGGCAGAGGCAGAGGCAGAAATAGAGGCAGATCCAGAGGTGGAAGACCCCTTGGTTGGCCATCAACCAATAGGGGTTATGTTCCAGTTCATAGGAGTACCCCTACTATTCACATAGACTTTGAATCAAGCTTAGAGGACGAGTATAATGTGATTAGTATACCAGCTAACCCCTCTCAGTGGGTTTCATTGGAGGTGACACTCGAGCTGGACAATGATGAAGACCAAGCCTCTAGATAAAGCAATGTATTCGAATCAAATGTATGTAAAACTATCAGACAGTAGTTGGGAACCTTAGATCTAACCTCACTTTCACCTCAAAAAATTGAAGGTTTAGTAATTAAGGAATCCCTTAAGTCTTCCAGTTATATGAAGCTAAAGAGATTCTTTTTAGGATCATTCTCTTAAAGTCTTAAAGTTGATGTAGAACCTGAGGAGAATCTATATAAAGAATTAATGGAATTACCTTTTGATTAGTACTCGCCTTGTGTTATTAATCTTGCAAAGAAGGGTTTGATTCCTTATTCATGGTCTAAGCATATGTATGAATACTTTGAAAAGCTAAACAACAACACAAGCAAGGATGCACAATCAAGATCAGGACTAGGATTTGGTATAGTGGGTCCAATCAATAATGACGATTACTGCTTAGTTGTCACCAACCATCTAGAGTCTGATAGGTTCTATTCACACTAAACCAATTCTTATGAGAATGTGTGTTTAGAAACATTAGATGATCCAGATGATCTCCAAATCAAAGATACACTGCCAAAATTTGAAGAGAAGATCCATTCAACATTTGACAAGCTTAAAGAAATCAACCTCGGGATAGAAGAAAATCCATGCCCGACATACATCTGTTTGTTGCTGAATGAAGAAGAAACTAATGACTTAGTTAGGCTATTGACTGAGTTTAAGGACTGCTTTGCATGGAGTTATGAAGAAATGACCGAATTATCTCCTGACGTAGCAGTCCACAAACTAGCAATAAATCATAGCACTAACCCTATCAAGCAAGCTCCTAGACGCATGCTATTAGAAATTAAACAACAGGTCATTTCTGAAGTCAAGAAATTGATCGATGCTGGTTTCATCATGGAAGAAAAATACCCTACCTACTTAGCCAGTGTCATCCCAGTTAAGAAGAAGAATGACCAAATTCACATATGCGTTGATTTCAAGGACTTAAACAAGGCATGACCTAAGGATGAGTTTCCTCTTCCCATACTAGAATTAATGGTGGACATCGGCTCATCTCATGTAGTTTTCTCCTTTATGGATGGGTCATCTGGCTACAACCAAATCAAGATGGCTCCCATGGATGAAAGAAACACTACTTTTTGAACCCCGATCGAAATCTATTATTATAGGGTCATGCCTTTCGGCCTTAAAAATGCTGGTGCTATATACCAATGGGCCATGACTAAGATCTTCAACAAACTTATCCATCATCAAGTTAAGTGCTATGTTGAAGATATAGTAGTCAAGAGCAGAGAAAAGGAATACCATCTTTGTGACTTGATAGTAGTTTTTGAACAGTTAAGATAATATAACCTTAAAATGAATCCCCTGAAGTGTGCATTCAGAGTAACTTCAAGGAAATTCCTTGAGTTTATTGTCCGACACGGGTGAATAGAAATAGATCCAGAAAAGATCAAAGCTATCTTAGAAATGTCACCTCCTAAGATTTTAACTCAACCCAGAACTTTCTAATGATGGTTGGCATATTTAAGATGCTTTATTTTCAACCTATCCGGGAGATGCAAGCCATTCTTAGAACTTTTCAAAAAGGATGCCAAGTTCAAGTGGGATGAGAAGTGATAGCATGCCTTTAAAGATATCAAGCAGTATTTGGTGAAGCTACTAGTTCTAGCAGCCCTTATCTCAAGCAGGCCACTCATCCTCTACACTGTTGCATTGAATGATTCTCTCGATGCTTTATTGGCCCAAGCCAATAATGAAGGAAAAGAGAGTGCTCTATACTACCTCAGCTGTCGTCTGATTCCTGCTAAAGTTAACTACCCACCCATTGAGAAATATTACCTAGCTTTGATCTTTACATCTCAGAAGCTACAACACTATATGCTTTCTCATAAGGTGAACTTGATTTCCATAACCAGTCTGCTGCAGTATCTCATGATATAGCTAATTCTATCCGGATGTTTGGCATGATGGTCCATGATCCTCTCACAGTTTGATATCACATTCGTACCCCTTCATGCGATAAAAGGACAAGCACTAGCTGATTTCTTAGTAGCACACCCACTTCCTGCTGATTCTCCGCTTAGTGATGATCTTCCTGATGAACAAATCATGAACTTAGGGGAGGTTGACAACCGCCAATAGTAGATGTATTTGATGGTGCAGCTTCTTTTCATAAAGGGGAAGCACCATGATCTACTCTTCCAGGAAAGGCAAGGGTATAAATAGTTCTCTTAACTCTAGACCGTGATGTGATGAGATTCTCATATTATCTTTCCAATCCCTGCACCAACAGTGAAGCTGAGTATGAGGCTTTGATTGCTAATCTAGAGTTAGCTATCACAATGTGTATCAAGAGCATCAACATCTTTGGAGATTCTCAGTTGGTCATCAATCAGATTGTTGGGTCCTACAAGGTTCTCAAATCCAAGCTTCATCATTACCACGAGTATACCATAAAGCTGTTGGTCCAAATCCTCGAAGTCACCATTTGCAAGGTTCCCTGAGCAGAGAACGCAGCAGCTGATGCTTTGACCAACTTGCCAAAGAATTGGCATGTCCGAAAGATGATTCCATTCCAATAAGGGTCTAAAATAGACAATTCCTATCCCTTAGATGATGAACTCACCGAGAGACATTCTCTTGAAGGGGAAGTTGTCATTGCCTATAAGGACAAGGAGCTAGATTGGAGGCAACCGTTCATAGACTATTTGAACACCGATAAACTACCTCAAGAAAAGTCACAAGCCCATTAGGTGAAATAGAGACCTCTCTCCTATGCTCTCATTGATGGCACCCTGTACCGACGGTCCTTTGATCAAATATGATTACGCTGTTTAGATAAACATGAAGCCCATAGCATTAGAAATGAGGTACATTCAGATCTATGTGGAGCGCATCAATCTGGTACGAGATGAAGATCAAGATCAAGATACTAGGATACTATTAGGCTTCGATGATTACAGATTACAAGGATGTAGCTTGGAGATGCCATCAGTGTCAGGTACACGGTGTGGTCCTACACCAACCACCCAACATTCTACACCCTACATTGGCCTCATGGCCATTTGAGTGTTGGGGTACTAACATTGTGAGTCTGATCGATCCTCCTTTTCCAAGGGTCATCGGTTCATCTTAGCTTCCACCGACTACTTTTCCAAGTGGGCTGAGGTAATCCCACTCAAAGAGGTCACAACTTAGCATGTGCTTTAGTTTTTCAGGAATCATATCGTATATAGGTTTGGGGTACCTCAATGAATTATATCTGATAATAGTATTGCATTCAAAGTGGAGGGTTGTGATAGGGAGTCGATAGCCAGCATAAAACTTATCAAAATAATCATGACATGTATCCTTTAAATCATTGTGTTAATGCTAGGCGCACATCTTTATGGCTTGAATCTGATGAAAAAATGTGCTACGCCAGTGCGGGTGCAATGTTAAATAAGTAAGGGTTCCCACATTATGGACGGATGCGGGCAAAGAAGTTAGTCCATGAAACTAGAATTAAGATAGGATCTTGGAATATAAGTACTCTTAAAGGTAAATTAATGAAATTAATAGATATTATGGTTCATAGAAAGATAAATATTTTATGTGTTCAAGAAACTAAATGGGTTGGGGAGAAGGCCAAGGAGATTGATAGTTTAGGTTTTAAACTTTGGTATTCAGGTATAAGTCGAACTAGAAATGGTGTAGGTGTGATTATAGATAAAAGTTTGAAGGATAATGTTATAAATATTAATAGATGTGGAGATAGAATTATAGCTTTAAAGATTATTATTGATACTAAGATTATCAATGTTATAAGTGTTTACGCTCCTCAAGTAGGATTGGATGTAAGCTCAAAAGAAAAATTTTGGAATGAATTAGAGGGATTAATACAAAAGATACCTCTTGAAGAAAAAGTATTTATTGGAGGAGATTTAAATGGACATGTTGGTAGAGTGGTAGCAGATTTCAAAAGTATTCATGGTGGTTATGGATTTGGAGTGAATAATGAAGAAGGTAGGACTATATTAGATTTTACCTTCGCTTATGATTTGATAGTTGCTAATATTTTATTTAAGAAAAGAGATGAATATATTATTACTTATAAAAATGGATCTAGTAAACACAGATTGATTATTTTCGATAAGAAAATATATATTTAGATTGTAAAGATTGTAAGGTCATTCCAAGTGAAAATTTAAGTACCCGACATCGATTATTAGTTTTAGATTTTAAGATCAAAGGTTGTAAGAGGAAAAATGAATCAAATTATTGTCCTAGGATTAGATGGGGACACTTAAAAAACACAAATAAAATTATTTTTCAGAGCAAGCTACAAGAGATCAGAATTTGGGATGTTCATAAGGAAGCTAATGTTATGTGGGAAATATAGTAAGTGAAATTAAGCAAGTTGTTAAAGATATACTTGGAGAATAAAAAAAGAAGCTTCTTTTAATAAGAATAGATGGTGGTGGAGTCAGAGCGTGCAAGAAATGATAAGAAATAAGAAGCATTGTTATAAAACTTAGTTTAGATGTAAAAACTCAAAGAATTAGGAAAGATATAAAGTGGCCTGTAGAGATTCTAAGAAAGCAATATATGATGCAAAAAATTTAGCTTTGAGTGATTTATACAATAGATTAGATATGAAAGAAGGTGAAAGATGTATGTATAAGTTAGCCAACCAAAGAGATTGGAGAAGTAAAGACATAGTTCAAGTGTGGTGTATTAAGGATGAAAATAATAAAGTTCTTTTCTTAGAAAAGGATATTAAAAATAGGTGGATAAAGTATTTTGATAAACTTTTTAATGAAGGATCTGAAAATATGATTGATTTTAGCAACCTTAATACCCTAAACAAAAATAAAGAATTTCATTTTTATCATCGTACTAGTAAAACTGAAGTTAGAGAAGCTTTAAAGAAAATGAAATGTGAAAAAACAGTAGGACCTGGTAATATTCCAATAGAAGTGTGGAAATGTTTAAGAGATCAAGGAATTTATTGGCTTATAAATCTTTTTAATGTTATTTTAAAGACTAAAAGATGTCGATGAGTGGAAAAAGAGTTTGTTGGTTCCTATATTTAAGATGCACAAGAGTGTGCAAATTATAGAGGAATTAAGTTAATATGTCATACATTAAAATTATGGGAGAGTAATAGTGAGCATAGGTTACGATGTGATACAAAAGTTTCTCTCCAATCAGTTTAGTTTCATGCCAGGTAGATCTACTATGGATGTTATACATTTGTTAAGAGGTTTGATGGAGAAGCATAGAGAAAGTAAGGAGGATTTACATATGATAGTTATTGATTTAGAGAAAGCTTATGATAAAGTTTCAAGAAATGTTCTTTGGAGAGTTCTAGAATAGAAAGAAATTAATATTGGTTATATTCAAGTCAATATGGATATGTATACTAGAGTCATTACTTGTGTCCAAGGAGGATTGACAAAATATTTTCCTATTTCAGTTGGATTACATCAACGATCAAGTTTAAGCCCTTATCTTTTTTACTTTAGTTATGGATGTTCTTACTAGTTTTTTATAGGAAGATGTACCATGGTGTATGCTTTTTGCTATGAGATTCTTCTTATTGATAAGACTAGAGAGGGAGTCCAAGAGAAACTTGAATTATGGAGGTCAACTTTAGAGTCTAAAGGTTTTCGTTTAGGTAGATCTAAAACTGAATATATGGAGTGTAATTTTAGTTGTAGAATTTCTAGTGGTAGTGTTGTGACATTAGGTGAACAAGTCATTAATAAGAGTGAGCGATTTAGATATTTAGGCTCTATTGTTCAAAATGATGGTGAAATAGATGGAGATGTTATTAGTAGAATTCAAGTTGGATGGTTGAAGTGGAGGAATGCACGGCCTATTGTGTGATAGAAAAGGTCCACTTAAACTTAAGGAAAATTTTATAAGATGGTGGTAAGACACCATGACTTATGGTGCATAATGTTGGCCAATAAAAGAGAAGCATAAGACTAAGTTAAGTGTTACAGAGATGAGGGTGCTTAGGTGGATGAGTGGCTTTACTCTTAGAGATAAAATGCCAAATGAGTATGTTTGGGAAAAAGTTGGAGTAGCTCCTATGGCAGATAAGATTAGAGAGAGTCGCATTAGATGGTTTGGCCACATAAAGTGTCGGCCGTCCGATGACCCGATTAGGAGAGTAGATGCATTAGATTTACCTTATGTCAAGAAAGGTAGAGGTAGACCTAAAAAGACTTGGTTAAGATGTATAAAAAATGACCTTAGTATACTTGAATTAAATGAGAATTTGACACATAATAGGACACAATGGAGATGAAGGATTCATGTAGCCGACCCCGCGTAGTGGGATTAAGGCTTGTTATTGTTGTTGTTGTTGTTGTAATGGTATTGCATTCAAAAGCACCAAGATCAACATCTTCGCCAGAAGATACATTATAGATTAGAGATACTCCACCATTTACTACCCCAGAGCAAATGGCTTAGCAGAAGCATTCAACAAACTCTCATTCAAATACTAAAGAAGACTCTTGAGGACAACAAGCGGTAGTGGAATGAGCAGTTAGTTGAGCCCTTGTGGGCCTACTGCACAACATACCGAACTTCAACTCAATTTACGCCCATTTTCCTTTGTGTATGGGTCCGAAACCGTTCTACCTTTAGAAGTTCAACTCATGTCACTAAGGATAGCATTGGGTAGTAAGATCACTACATAGCAGAATGTAAAGTTGTGGTTAGAAGAGCTTGAAGGTTTGGAGGAGAGTCGCCTATGGGCGTGCCAGAACTTCGAGTTGTACATGGCCAAAAAGATTCAAGCTCACAATAAGTTGGTCCATCCTAGGTCTTTTCAAGTAGGATAACTTGTGTTAGTTCTAAGGAGACCAATTATTGTCCATCGAAAGATGGGAGGCAAGTTTGAACCCACTTGGGAAGGCCCCTATGTCATAGAGAAGGCCTACCAAGGAGGATCTTATCAGCTCATTGATTGTAGAGGGTAACACTTGATGCTTTCAATTAATGGGCTCTATTTGAAGAAATATTACCCATAAAACATGTTTGAAAATAATTATCAATAAAAGAATAAAAATTTGATTCCATTTTATCAAAATATTCTCTTCTTTCGAAGCATTGTTTGCTTGTCTTGTGAATCTGACATGATGTGTTTAGGATAGGTGTAAGAGTCCCCAAACGGTGTCCTATCCCTCTTCCACAACACAAACACAATCTCCCGGTGCTATTAGACTGGGTGTGAAAGAACCCAAGAGGCATCCTATTTTGATTAGCACAACTGAGTTAGATGTAAGAGAACCCAAGCGACATCCTTTCTTAGTAGGAATCCCAATTGCCATCCGTGGCACTATTTCATTAAATTCCCCAGCATATTTTAAGGTAGGTGTATGAGAACCCGAGAGGCATCCTATTCCCTTTAACATAAGCACAAAAATAAACACATATCTTTTATCTCGAGCTACTTTTGTTGTGAGAGCAAGCCCCCTGTGGCACTCACTCATTAGCTGCTCTAGGTCAGGTCTACATGCTACCTCATTAGTATGTCACCCCAGTGGTCACTTGTTTGGAAGATGTGAGTCCCCACACTTTCTTCCTATCTTGACCATTGCAAATCAATGAGCACCTTGTTAGTTTGGTAGACTTCACTGCCCAGCCAATAAACTACCTCATGTTGATTTTGTTTAAGAAGATGTGAGTCCCCGAGCTTTCTTTTTAAACTAATCATCATGATCTAACTAGGTCGAGTATATTTGAGGTTTAGGATAAGTCCGCTAGAGGCTCCTTTTCGCTTGACTACATTTGAGTCTATATAAGTCCTCCAGCAACATTCGCTCAGCAGTCGCCCTAGGACAAATAGCACCTATCGAGCCGAAGACAAACTATCCCAACAATCAGTTCCACTATAGGAGGATGTGAGTCCCGAGCTTTCTTCCTAGGCTGATTATTACAAATCGATGGGCACCTTAGGTTGGTTGATGTTCGCTATACTGACAGCAACTCACCCGGTGGATACACCACTCTTGGCAGATGTGAGTTCCCACATTTTCTCCTTGAGTTGGCCACTGAATACATATTTGATATATGACTAGCCATGTCATCTTCTTCAGGATTTTGGATTAAGCCATTAGTAGCCCCTCTCCCTGTGAGCATTCTATTTGGATCACGTCCTTCATGATCTCATTTAGACACTACCCGGGTTACTGTTAGATTGGACAGCCCCTTTCCTAGTAGCCACCCCTATGGTTGAAGAATTTTTTTAGCAGATGCGTAGATTCTCCCTTGGTTCAGTAAATCTAAGATAGGTCTAGGCTGATATAAGTTCCTTCTAAATTTGATCCCTCGCAAAACAACAGGGTCCATGATAAATAAACTAAACAACAAATAAATAAAATATTCGCTTGTGGATTAAGAATTCAAGCCCCCAAAGGGCCCATTTTCCTAGGCAGACATCATATCTTTAGGACAGTATCAGCAAAACTCCCTATAGGAATTGCCTAACTACCTAAGTTGAGATAAATCTATGGGTCGATACTCACTCCGTAGTCACCCTTATGTTGGGTTCAATCTATTTTTCCACAAGAAAGTTACCACGGTAGTCATTCTGCTTTGGAAGATGTAAGATTATGACGCATTCTTCCTAGCAAGACTGTCACAAACTAACGGGCAGCCCTAGGTCGAGTTTGATTTATTTTCCAAAGCAACCGATCACCCCAGTGGTCTTTTATAGTAGAAGATGTGAGTCCCCGAGCTATCTTCCCTTGAATTGATCATTGCAAACTGAAATGCACTCCTTTGGTCGGATTGTTCTCCAATCAGTTGGGAAGCTACTCCTTTGGATTAGTAAGTTTGAGTTAGGTCTAGGCCTCCATGGCTCCTATGCAGTGCAGTCCATCGCAAACCAATGGAATCCATTAAAATAAATTAAAGAATGAAATTAATCTTGACTATCTTTGAGTTGATTTAAGTCCCCCAATGGCATTCACTCAATAGTTAGCCCTAGGTCAGGTTTAATTTATTGCCCAAAGCAATTGATCACCCCAGTGGTTCCTTATTTTGAAAGATGTGAGTCCCCATGCTTTCTTCCTAACAACACCATTGCAAACCAAAAGGCACCCCTTTGGTCGGATAGTCCTTTCATGTGATTGGTAAACTACTCCCTTTGGATTGGTAAGTCTGAGTTAGGTTGAAGCCTCCATGGCCCCTACTCAGTGCAGTCCATCACAAACCGATGGGATCCATTCAAAAACTAAATTAAATAATGAAATTAATCTTTGACTATCTTTGAGCTGATTTAAGTCCCCTAGCGACATTCACTCAATAGTCAGCCCTAGGTCGAGTTTGATATGTTGCCTTGCCGACCGACCACCCCAGTGGTTCCTTATTTTGGAAGATCTGAGTCCCCGTATTTTCTTCTTAACTTGATCATTGCAGAGCAAAAGGCATCCCTTTAGTTTGTTAGTCCTACCTTGTGGTTGGTAGACTATTCTCTTTTGGATTGGTTAATCTGAGTTAGCCTAAGGCCACCATGACCCCTACTAAGTATAGTCTATTGCAAACTGATAGGATCATCAAAATAATTAAAAAATGAAATTAATCTTGACTATCTTTGAGTTGATCTAAGTCCCCCAGTGGCATTCACTCAATAGTCAACCCTAGGTCCGGTTCAATCCATTTCCTTGCCAATGGATCATCCCAGCAACTGGTCCCTACTTTGGAGGATGTAAGTCTACTATGCTTTCTTCTTAGTATAGTTGTTGTATATTGAAAGGCATCCCTTTGGTTGGTTAGTTCTACTATATCTTTAGTAGACTATCCCTTTGGATTGGTAAATCTGAATTAGGTCTAGGCCTCTGTGGCTCCTACTCAGTGTGATCCATCGCAAACCAACAGGGCCCATCTGAAAATTGAAATTAAAAAAAAATCTGAAACAAATTCAACCCTCTTCCATCAATGGAGTCAAACAATAAACAAAATAAATTCAACAAAGTAAATCCAATCAACCTCCCCCAGTAGAGTCAATCAAATCAAAATAATCAAAATAAATTAAACAAATCAAGTCAATTTCTCTCCCTAGTGAGACTCAAATCAAACCTCTCATCCCCTTGTGGATGATTTGAATCTGTTTCCTTAGTAGAAGGTTCACATACTCTATCCCTAACGGATTCTTCCTTCCCTCTCTTATGTCTTTGACATGAGTAGAGTCACATTGCACTAAGCTCTAGATTCCTTCTACACCTCGGGTTAGGTGTAGATCATCTCTATTAGTGCTTGTGATCGTTCGACGTTGTTGATCATTTCGGTCAACACCAATGTATGCGGTGTACCTTGTCAATCACACCACACTTATTAGGCGCCCATTGTTGACCTCATTTTTAGGATGAGCTATCAACCCCTATATCTTCGACATAGGACTTCTCTTAGACTTTAAGAGTTCCTTAGTCTTAAGACACATCTAGTGATCAGGTGGACACTCAACCTATCCCTAGAGACTAGAAGAGTTAGCCATAGGGATAGGTCATACCTTAGGGGCATTGGGAAAATTTGTCTACCCTATAGCTTGAACCAAAATCCTCACTTCCTTCTTCCAAGTCAAAACTCCAAACTCAAATCAATTCCAACTTGATTAATTGACTCCAAACTCATATCAACTCCAAATTCTAACTCAAACCTTGAACCAATTCAATAGATTTTTCTCAAATCATGAATCAATTCCAAACAATTGAAACTTATGATTGAAGCCCATGATTGGATTCCAAATCTCAAAATATTTCTAAAGTCCTTTGACTCCCTCTCATAGACTTAGCATAAATCAAACCCAAATCAATTCAAATTCAAGAAATTTTCTCACAATCCATTTATATTCTCATTTATATTCACATACATAAATAAAATATAATTTCAAATCAATTAAACCAAATTCAAAATTCAAATCCAAAATAAAAAAATCTTTTTTAAGTCACTTTGAGTCCCATCTTATGACTTAGCAAAAATCAAATCCAAATTAAATCAAATTCAAGAAAATTTCTCATAACCCATTTATATTCTCATATATATTCACAAATATAATTGAAATATAAATTCAAATACCCAAAATAAAATTCAAAAAGCAAATCCAAATTCAATCAAAAATCCAACCTAAGCCTTCAAGTCAAAATCTTGAAGTTAGCCAAATCAATTTCAAATCAAGCCAAACCCTTGATTTTTCTTCATGATTCAATTAATCCTTCAATTATGAATCTAAATATAAACATAAACTTCAATCACCAAACCAAAAATAAATTCAAAAATCAAACCCAAGTCAAACTCATATTCACCCTTCGAACTTGAAATCCATTTGACTTCAAATTACTTGCAAATGGATTTATATTTCACTCAAAAGTCCATATGTGAGTTCAATAAAACTCAAATTAAGCTTTGACCAAGCCATTTGACCTACTTAGGTTCACTTGACCTAAAGTGACCTAAAGTACCCCTTTTGAGCCAAATTCTAATCCTACCCAAATTGGATTGAACTAAGCTCAACTAAACCTCGCATTGTGAGCAACAATCATCATGAGATGATCAATCACTCAAATTGGGTCAAACTTAAGGGTTGACTAAGTCAACATTTGACCAAAATGAAACCAAAATTAGCCAAAATCTACCATAGGCCAAATTGATTGAAACCATTGATCAAAACTCATTCATGATCAATGTTTGAACTTGACCAAGTCACCATTTGAGCCTAACCTAGCCCAATTGGCCACTTGACCCATTTGACCTAAATGAAATCAAATGAACCAAATCCAAATATAAATCAAATTGATTGAAAACAAAGATATCAATCCATTTCAAATGATCAACCAAACATAAACCAACCCATGACCTAACCCAAATAGGTCAAATGGGTCAAATTGGTCAACTTGACCCATTTGACCTAAATGAAATCAAATGAACCAAATCTAAATATAAATCAAATTGAACCAAACTAATGATGCCAAAATATTTCAAATGGTCATATGAACTTGACCCAACCCTTGGTTTGACCTAGTTTGACCAATTGGTCAACTTGACCCAAGTTGACCCATTTTGACCTAAATGGGTCAACATGAGCCAAATCATATCAAACCAACTCCAAATTCATTGAAACTTAGCCTAACCCATTTTTTAATCATACCAAACATACTTTTACCTCTAGGCCATAGGGTAACCTAAAATCAAAACCACTTGAAATTTGGTCAATTTCTTTTCATAGACACTTGGCATCCTCTTAGTGGACCAAATGGTCACTAATAGATATGGTGCACATGACCCAATGGGTTTGGGTCAGCCCAACCCAACCTAAGGATAAAATCGACCACCCCCATGGACATGAGCACATGGGAATCCTTCCTCCACCTTATTTTGCTCATGACAAACTTCTCCACTACCCCCTCTAGCCAAAACCAAACCACATGCAACTCTAAATGGCCAAAATAACCCATTGAATAGGGTGTATTGGATCAAAATAGCAAAGCTCTTCATAGTCATTCGATTCACCTAGGGGGAGATATACTCCCCCTAAATTCATTTGAATTTAAGAGAGCCACATTCAATTGAGCTAAGGAAACTCAGAGCAAGCATTTGCAAGTCTCCCCAAGCTTCCTAGTGTGAATTGGAATTCTCCATTTTTAGTTTTTCTTAGACTGAAAATAGGGGAGCTCCTCCATTTTTCCAACTTAGCCAATACCTAAAATTAATCCAATTCCTCCTTCGAGTACCCTTAGAGGGCCTAGTCAAACTCATCCCAAGCTTCTTCCAAGCTCCAAAAGCAAGGGAGGTGGGACTTTGATCAAGGACAAGCCTAATTGAAGGAGAGCTTGGTCCATAAGAAGATCCACTCAACCAAATCACCTCAAATCTTTAACAGAGCTTCGTCTCCACTAGACGAAGCTACCTCAATGGATTCGAGCATCAGTGATAGCCTCTGATGAGGTATGGATCAAAACCAAGCTTAAACTAGAGAGTGTGTGGTCCTTTGTGAAAGGAATTTTTACTTCATGTAAAACTAGTTGTTGGATGTCTTCTCCATTGTATGATGATGGTGTGGGTTGAGTTTGAGCTCAATTCGAGCTCAATCGAGTTTGAATCATGCCATGAAAGGTGGACGGTTCCCCTGCAGAGAAGTTGAGGGACGGATCATGGGTCGTCCATCCACGCATTTTGGATGGACGACCATGATCAAGACGCGTAGGAATATCTGATTAATCCCTTAATACGACGGGTGTGTTGAAATTTTTTTTTTCATTTCTAAAGAATAAAATATATACTTCCATCTTCACTCTATGCGGGATAAAATGAAAATAGAAATATACATCTCTTCTTTTATACATTTTTGACAGCACATAGATCTGCAGATATTCTTATTGAAGGTGATCAGGTACGACATTAAGGAGAGGTGTATTATCTTAAAAAATAGAAATCATCACCCTACAATGGACCTAATTACCTAAATAAGAACTCCTAAGGACAATGGGTCTGCATGTGTACCAAAAATTCTTCTCCTACTTTACATGAAAAAGTAAAGTAAGGTTTATTTTAAATCAGGTTCGTTAAGTTTCCTACAGGGGCAAGCCCCCATAAATAATTACATTCTAAGCAATGAGATCCCTTAGGAATACTCTCGATTAAGGTAAATGCTCATTGTCTCCAAAGATTTCAATAGGTAGGGCTATCAATCGATTAGTTCATTTTGAAAGATCAAATGGGATTGATCAAAGTGAGGGAGTTATTATCAAAGCCAAACAAAGATAAGTAGGAGATGCTCATGATACTAAGAAACCTAGCGAGCATTTCAAACTATCCTATGATTGGGCTTTACATTTTTGAAATTGATTTAATTTGTTTGAGTTGAATTTTTCATTAGAAATTTAGGGCTTATGATTCCACAACATAAGATTGTGGAAATGCCTAAGAGGTGAGGATTTATGCTTATGCCCTATAGAAGGGAAAATCAATCTCAGAACCTAAATCTAAGGAGCTTTGGCAAGGGCCAAAAGTGCGACCTAAATCTAAAGTGAAAATAAGTATTTAGTTTGTCTCCATAAGAGAGGACAAACCACCCACTGCTTAAACTTACAACTGCTTGGGGGTGACTGCCAACTAACTCCTCCTATGATTTTAAATTCATGTAGACAAGTCATATGCTTTATGCAAGATAGTTAGGCTGTTATTTATTTTAGAAAGAGACTAAGTCCTTAAACTCACTCTCTAAGAGACTAGATCATGTAAGGGTATGAAAATGACCTAAATCTAATGCAAAATATATTACATATTATTTTATTTTTGGACAATCATTTGACTCAAGCTTATAGGATTCATATGCCTAATGCATGAGAAGTAAGATTGTTGGCCAAAATCAGTGAGAAGGGAGGTGTTTTTCCATGATGGCTCTCAAAGGTCAAGCCAAGTTTCTCTGGCAAAGGTGGAAGCCCTCCAACCAAGAGTGAAATAATATGTTTTTATGCATGATGTTATAAAAGAAAGACTCATCCAGCTAAGGGGTTGCTAATTCTTTTATCTTGATTTTAACTTAGGCTTTAAATGAGATTATGAGTTATTTATTTTAATTTTGAATTGATAAATTTGGTAGAAGATTTATTTTTCTCTAAGAGTCTAATCCACATCCAGGACATACATTAAGTAAGGAAAAAACTAGGAAAAGGATGTCATCTTAATACAAAAGCTAAACAAATCATCAATCAATTTATAAAGTTAACGTAAATAAATAAGAGGCCATACATGGTCGGGCACCACAGCACAAACATCAAAATAAATTGGGTAGCTGAGCTCTACCCTTATACAACTCAGATTACAAATGAATTAATTTACAATTAAGCAAAAAAATTCATGTTATGGGGCACTTCTTTTCTTCTTTCTTCTTTTTTCTTTCTTCTTTCTTCTTTTGATTCCTTCTTTTGGTTCCTTCTTTTGGATAGTTGGAAGGTGGTTGCTCCAAAGAATTCACATGATACATAAGATGTAATCATAAGACCAATGCTCATCCTAATCCCCCATAACATTCATTCCAAAAAAAACCAATTACAAATATTATATGAAAAGAAAAAGTAAATCTAACTAACACCTGCAAAACAGAGATTAGCTAAACAAATCATACAAATTCCAAGCATGTATATTAGACTTAGCACCCCACACATGGGTAACCAAAGTTCACCTAGCCTATTGGATTATGCTTAGGGGTATAAACATCACCTTAGCATTTATATTTTATTAAGCCTTTAAGCATAATCTCCTGCAGAAAATAATGATTAGACTAATTCATCTTACCATTCATTCTACGCACATTCACCCTAACATCCAGACTAAAACAAAATATCATAAAATAAAAGCAAAACATCAAGCCATGCATCGCCCTAACCTAAAGCTAGAAATGGTGACTTAGCCTAATGTGTGTGCTTTAGGAGATTTGTGTAGTATACATAGCAATGGTTTAAGGGTTTAGATTTTCTAAGTGTAAAGATGTTCAACTTAGATGGGTGGTTTCATTTAAGTGTTTATTTGATTTGAGTTGATTTCATTTTGTATTTTTGATTTATTTTAAATGAATCCTATAATTAATTACTATGTTTTAAAGAGAGGAAAAAGTGGAGAAAATTTCTCTTTCCTTCCCTACCTTAAATAATTTCTAAAGTAGATTCATATTTAGTTTTGTTTAGTGAATGTTTTATTATGTATTTTAATTAATCCTAAATTTAGATCAATTCTAAATAAACCTATTCAAAAAGAAAGGCAATTTAAGATTAAGTAAAGTGAACTAAATTCACAAAACATACATCACTTCATTTCTTTCCCAATATGTATAACATGCATATGGATGTATCCTAAGCATATCTATACGTACAAATGAGAATGTTTAACATACTTTATGATGAATGCTAAGTGAATTACTTAAGAAAATTTGATTACTTTATGATGCATGATTTTCATTAAGTAGGAAAGAGGTTTTCTTATCCATTCTTGACATGCACGCATGTATTTATGAAAGGCATAAGTGAGTACGATGCCATTGTTAACCAATGGTGTAAGGTACAAGACTTACTTAGGGCTAATTAAAGCCTTGCAACCCCGGGATTGTCTAGACTAATATACCACTTTCCTTAAATATAAGCATATGTACAAAAGAAATGAAGGAAAAAGAAAGATGCAAAATGGTTTGTGTTGGTTGATTTATTTTTTGTTTATGCAATTTATATGTACAAGTGTAGATGCCCTTCTTAAGTAATAGTATAGGAATGAATAGGAAGGGAAATAGGCAAGTGTTATGTTCGTTTGAAATGAACTATACACTTTGTCAAATCCTATTCAAAATCATACTAAAAGAAAAGAGAAGGAAGACTATACTATGCATGTCTTCATACTTATATCCACATGCTAGCTTATAACTAATCATATGTAGCACACTTTTAGTTTTGGATATTTAATTTATAGATTTTGAAAATAATTTTGAATTTAATAGTGATAATAGTCATTAATATTTTTACTTTAGTCAAAACATGCAAGTTGACATAAAGAAAATATTTCACTTTCATTTTGATTTTTGAAAAGAATTAATGTATGAAATTCATATGACATATATATTTAACATGTTAGGAAAGAACTAAAGTGATGAAAGCATGTAAACACATTCACCCTAATTAATTCCTAAAGACAATATCATAAAATAAGAAAGTTTAAAGTAAATCAAATTATTTTTAAAGAAGGTTTGATTTTGTTTTGAGTTTGATTTAATTTGAGAAATGTGGGAAGAGTTTGTTGTTCCTAACCCATTCCACCTATGTTGGTTGTTTTAGTTTAATTTCTAGATGATTAGATGATTTTTATATGTTACTTAGGTTAAGGTATGAATTAAACATACATATACCACCTTAGCATAGTTAACTAAATAATTATGAGCCAATGAGATGACATAAAATCACACAAAAAATTTAAATGAGTAATGCACTTAAGCCTAATGCATTCGGCTCATGATTAATGATTAATTAAACTAAGGATTTTAACTTAAGTAATTTCATAACCACCCCCCCCCCCCCCCCCTCACACATGTGAGTTGAGTTTTGATTTCCTTAATGTACTTAGGCTCTTGAACACTTAAGCATCTACCCAAGATTGATTAATTGAGTCCTAAAAAATTTTAGAATTTTATGAAATTAATTAAGGGGGTAATTAGTGAATTAGCCCTTAATTAAGGAAGGATTAATGAAGAGTATCCCAAAATTATTCCCTAAACCTCATACTCACTCAACCAAAACTTCATTGACTCAATCAAAGGGTTAAACCACTAATTATGCCCTTAATTAAGCTTCATTACATTAAGAGAGTGATTAAAGAATGAACTAGCAATTCCCTTAAGTAAGCCACCAATAAATCCCAAGAAAATTAGGGGAGGAAAGAGTCATCCCACTAATTAAGCACAAAAAGTTTTGGATTAATCAATGAAGTAATTAAAGGGTAATCAACAACATAACATTCCTAATAAAACCCATATTGCAAGAAAAATACTATTCAAAATCTATTGAACTTAATTTTAAAATATTCTATATTCAATTATCTATCCAATGCAATTTATTTCATATTTTTCTGATTTTTCTAGGCTTAGATATGAATTTTAGTAGTTTCCATAATTAATTAGAATATTTAAATAACTTGAATAAGTATTAAATCATGTCGACGCCATGTGGGTCATTGACGCGGCATGCGCTTTCCACGTGGCGTGCCGAGATTGGCTCTTTAACCCATCACATCGTAGATCATGTGACGCAACTCTCTCCTCGACCAGGGATCAAATGTAGGATGCTACGTGTTTTAATCTCAGCCGTCCATCCAAAATACGTGGGTGGACGGCCAGAGATTCATCTCAAAAATTCCCTGCCTAAGATGGAGACCGTCCATCTTTGAGGAGTTGATCCGAGCTCGATTGAGCTCGGATTGGATTGAAAATCAACCCACACCATCTAAGCATGAGGACAAGCACATCTAACGGTTAGATCAACATAGGATTGAAATACACTTCACAAAGGACCAACATACATTGAACTTAAGCTCAGTTTAATGGCATATCTCGTCGGAGGTGATCACCGGTGCTCAATTCCCATGGAGAAGCTTCGTCTAGTGGAGACGAAGCTTTGTTGAAGTTTGGAGACTTTGAAATTGAGTAGATGCTTCTAAAGACCAACTCCCCTTTGTCTTGAGCTCAGCTTTGGTCTAGGGCACTCTTCCCTTGCTTCAAGAGGTTGTATGAAGCTTTTGGCAAGCTCGATTGAGCTCACTAATGGAGCTTGCAAAGGAAAATGGATTGATTTGAAGTGTAGAGAAAGTTGGGTTTTAGGTAGAACTCCCCTATTTTCAATCTCTGAAAACTGAGAAATGAGAATTTGATTTCACTCTAAGAAGCTTGGGGAGGTTGAGGAATGGCTTCTCTAACTTCCCTATGTTCAATCAAATTGAGGAATGATGGATTGAATTCAAATTAAGGGGAGTATATCTCCCCCATTGGCAATCAGATAGCTGAGCAATTCCGATGAGAGTTGGTTTGATGTTATTTGGCTCATGTTGACCCATTTAGGTCAAAATGGGTCAACTTGGGTCAAGTTGACCAAATGGTCAAATTTGGTCAAACCAAGGGTTGGGTCAAGTTCATATGATCATTTGAAATATTTTGGTGGCTTTGGTTTGATTCAATTTGGTTTAGGTTTGAATTTGGTTCAATTGAGTTCATTTAGGTCAAATGGGTCAAGTTGACCAATTTGACCCATTTGACCTATTTGGGTTAGGTCATGGGTTAGTTTAGGTTTAGTTGGTCATATGAAAGGGATTGATATCTTTGTTTCTGATCAATTTTTGTTAAGTTTGAATTTTACTCAATTTGACCCTTTAGGTCAAGTTGGGTTCATGATCAATTGGGCTAGGTTGGGTCTAGTTGGCCAATTGAGGCTTTGGTCAAGTTCACCAATCATTTTGAAATGAACTTGACCCATTGGTTTCAATTAATTTTGTTTAAAGCAAGTTTTGGCACATTTTGACTTTTTAGATCAAATTGGGTCAACTTGGGTCAAGTGGCCAATTGGGCTAGGTTAGGCTCAAATGTTGACTTGGTCAAGTTCAAACATTGATCATGAATGAACTTAGATCATTGGTTTCAATCAATTTGGCCTATGATGGATTTTGGCTATGTTGGGTTTCATTTTGGCTAAGTGTTGACTTGGTCAACCCTTAGGTTTGACTTGGTTTGACCAAATTTGAGTGATTGATCATTTCATGATGATTGTTGATTATGATGAGAAGCTTAGGTGGGCTTAGTTCAATCCAATTTTGTTAGGATTAGAATTTGGCTCATAAGGGTACTTTAGGTCACTTTGGGTAAAGTGAGCCTAAGTAGGTCAAATGGCTTGGGCAAAGCTTGATTTGAGTTTGATTGAACTCACATATGAACTTATGATTGAAATATAAATCCATTTGTAAGTGGTTTGAAGTCAAATGAGTTTTGATTCATTTGACAATTTCAAGTTCAAAGGGTGAACATGAAATGAATTTTGGCTTGGTTTTTGAATTATGTTTTGGTTAAGTGATTGAAGTTTGTATTTATATTTGGATTCATGATTGAAGTATTGATTGAATCATAAAGAAAAAATCAAGAGTTTAGCTTGATTTGAAGTTGATTTAGCTAAGTTCAAGAATTTGACTTGAAAGGCTTAGGTTGGATTTTGATTGAATTTGAGTTTGATTTTTGAGTTGGTTTTGGATGTTTGAATTTATATTTCATATATAAATGTGAATATAAATGGGTTATGAGAAAATTTCATGAGTTTTAAGTGATTTGAACATGATCTAGGCTAAGTCCTCAAGAGAAAAATCAAAGTGACTTAGGAAAGATTTATGAATTTGGATTTGACTTTTGGGTTTAGTTTGTCTGATTTGAATTTATATTTTATTTATATATGTGAATATAAATGGGTTATGGGAAAATTTGATGAATTTGAATTAATTTGAAGATGATTTAGGCTAAGTCCTTAAGAGGGAAATAAAGGACTTAAGAAAGATTTTGAACTTGGAATTGAATTTTAGATTTAGTTTGATTAATTTGAATTTATATTTCATTTATATATGTGAATATAAATGAGAATATAAATGGGTTATGGAAAAAATTCATGAATTTGAATTGATTTAGATCTGATTTAGGCTAAGTCCATAAGAGGGGGTCAAAGCATAATTATGTGATTAAACATACTTAATTCACACCTTAACCTAACCAAAGCATAAAATTGATCAAATTACCTAAAAATTGAACTTAAATAACTCACACATGGGGGAATGAATTAGGACCAGCAAACTCATCTCATATTTCTCAAATTGAAATCAAACTCAAACAAAATCCAAACTCACCTTAAAATAAATTTGATTTATTTTAAATAATCTTATTCATAGGATTGTCTTTGGGAATTAATTATGATGGATGAACTTATATTGCTTTCATCACCTTATTTCTTTCCTAACATGCTAAATATGTATGCATATGAAAATCATGCATTCATACTTTTTGAAAATCAAATTAAAAATAAAATATTTTCTTTATGTCAAATTGTATGTTTTGGCTAAAGTAATAATATGAATGGCTATTATCACTATTAAATCCAAAATTATTTTTGATATTTATAAATCCAATATCAAACTGAAAGGTGTGCTACTTATAATTATTTATAAGCTAGCATGTGAGTATAAATATAAAGATGCGCATAGTGTGGCTTTCCTTCTCTTTTTTTTTTAACATAGTTTTGAATAAGATTTGGTAAAGTGTATAGTGCATTTGAAAAGAACACAACACTTGCTTGAATTCATCCCTATTCATTCCTATGTTATTACTGAAGAAGGACATTCACACTTACACATGTAAATTGCATAGACAAATCAAACAAACAAATACAAACTTTTGCATCTTTCTTTTTTCATTCATTTCTTTTGTACATACATATGTATTTAACAAAAGTGGTATATTAGTCTGGACAACCCTGGAGTTGTGAGACTTTAAGTAGCCCTAAGTAGCTCCTGTACCTTACACCCCTGGTGCTAATAATGGTGTCATACTCACTTATGCCTTTCATACATATAAATGTGTATGTGAAAAATGGATAAAAGAATCCCTCTTTTCTACCATATGAAAATCATGCATCATGAAGCATCCAAATTTTCTTAAGTAATATCACTTAGCATTCATTAGGAAAGTGTGCTAAACATCCTCATTTGTATGTATAGATATTCATAGGATTCATCCATATGCATATTATACATGTTGGGCAAGAAATAAAGTGTTGTGTGTTTTGTGATATTAATTCACTTTACTTAATCTTAAAATATCTTTCTTTTTGGAAAGGTTTCTTTAGAGAAAATCTAAACTTATGATTAATTAAAACACATAATAAAATATTCACTAAACAAAAATCAAACATCAATCTATTTTAGAAATTACTTAAGGTAGGGAAGGAAAGAGAAGTTCTTTTATCTTTTTCCTCTCTTTATAACTTAGTAATTAATTGTAGGTCCATTCAAACCTAAACAAATCATCAAATAAAAATCAACTAAATCAATAAAAAAACATAAATGAAACCACCCTCTAAGTTGAACTTTTCATACTTAAGAAATTTAAACCTTAAAGCCTAGCTAGGCATACCACACAAACCTTTTAAAATATACACATTAGACTAAGTCACCATTTCTAGCTTTAGATTAGGGCGGTGCATGATTTGATGCTTTGCTTTTACTTTGTGATGTAATATTTTGGTCTAGATGTTAGGGTACATATGCATAGATTGAATGGTAGAACGATTTAGTCTAATCATTATCTTCTGCAGGGGATTGTGCTTAAGAGATAACTATAATAAAAATATAAAATTATTTTTACTCTGTAGGTGCTTATACCCCTAAGCATAATCCAAAATAGACCATATGGACTTGGTTACCCATATGTGGAGTGCTAAGTCCAATTTATATATATACATTCTTGGGATTGTATGGTTTGTTTGCCTAATCTCTATTTTACAGATTTTAGTTAGATTTCCTTTTTCCCATTTTCATGTAATTTTATAATTAAGATTTTGGAATGATTGTGATGGGGGATTAGGATGAACATTGGTCATAAGATCATGTCTTATGTACCATGTCAAGCCTTTGGAGCATCCACATTCCAACCATCCAAAAGAAGGAACAAAAGAAGAAACAAGAAGGAAGAAAGAAGAAAGAAGAAAAAAATAATGAAGACCCCCATAACATGAATTTTCTTACTTGATTCTAATTAATTCATTTGTAATCCGGGTTGTATAAGGGTAGAGCTCAGCTACCCAATTTATTTTTCGGGTTTGTATGGTGAAGCCCGATCGCAAATGACATTTTATTATTTTGCGCTAATTTTATAAATTGATTGATGTTTGTTTAACTTGCACATTAAGTTGACATCTCTTCCTAGTTTCTTCATTGATTTAATGTATGGTCTGGATGACGATTAGGCTCTTAGAAAAATAAATTTTCTATCCAATTAAACAAACTCAAATTAAAAATAAATAACTCATAACATCACCTAAAGCTTAGATTATAAAACAAGATAAAAGAATTAGTAACCCCTTAGCTCGATGTTGTCTTACTTTTCTAATATCATGCATAAAAAAGCATATTGTTTCACTCTTGATTGGAGGGCATCCACCTTTTCCAGAGAACTTAGCTTGATCTATGAAAGCCATGATAAAAACACACCTCCTTATTTTGCTAATTTTGGCCCATAATCTAATTTCTCATGCATTAAGCATATAAATCCTAAAGCCTATGTCAAATTGATTGTCCAAAATAAAAATAAAAATCTAACAAAATTTGTATTAGATTTAAGTCATTAAAGCATGCCCTACATGATCTAGTTTCTTAGGGAGTGTGTTTAAGGATTTAGTCTTTTTTCTAAATAAACAACAGGTTAGCTATCTTGCAAAAGTATTTTACTTGCCTACATATTTTAAAATCATAAAAGGAGTTAGTTGGCGGCCACCCCAAGGTGATTGTAAGTCCAACAGTCAAGTGGTTTATCCTCTCTTGTGAAGGTAAACCAAATACTCATTTTTGCCTTAGATTTAGGTCGTGCTTTTGTCCCTCACCAAAGCTCCGTAGATTTAGGTTCAGTGGTTGCTACTTCCCTTTGCGGGCTACAAGCATAAATCCTTACCCATAGGCATTTCCATGACCTTGCATCATGAAATTACAAGCTCTAGCATTCTAATAAAAATTCAACTCAAACAAATTAATTCAATTTCAAATATGTAAAGCCCAGCCATAAGGTAGTTTGGGATGCTTACTAGGATTCCTAGTGTCTTAAGTATCCCCTACTTGTTTTCATTTGGCTTCGATAAGAACTCACTCCTCTTGATCGATCCCACTTGATCTTCTAAAAATAAATCAATCGATTGACAGTCCTACATTTTTGAAATCCGAGATAACAATCATTTAACTTAATCGAGAGTATTCCTAAGTAACTAGTTTCTTAGGATGTAATTAACTATGGAGGCTTGCCCTTATAGGGAACTTAATGAACCTAATTTAAAGTAAACATTGCTTTACTTTTTCATGTAAAGTAGGAGAAGAATCTTTGATACATTTCGAAGACCCATAGTCCTTAGGGAGTCTTTATTGAGATGATTACGTCCATTATAGGGTGGTGACTTCTATCTTTCGAGATAGTACACCTCTCCTTAATGTCATATCTGATCACCCTAATAAGAACATCTGTGGATCTGTGTGACATCCCAACAAGGCATATATATATATATATATATATATATATATATATATTCATTTATCCTCTTTTCCAAAAGGAGGGTAGATGAAGGTAGGAATATATAAAATTTTCACCACGCATGCTAAGCTCATATACATAGGCTTAGGATTTCAGATTTAACCAATAAGAATGCTTGCATGTTAATAAAAGCCATTAAGGACAAACCCTACCATTAACAAGTAGTAACAAGGAAGCAAGCACACACCAAGCTCTCATTGAAAAGATCTAAATTTTTTTGTTTTGAATAAGTAATAACTTGTATAATTGTCAAAACAAATTTCTACTCCATAGGACAATCAACCACATTGGATTTTGGCAAAAGGGCGCAAATTTGAAATTTTATACTTTAGCTAAACAGTCATTTGTATGATGATAAATAACCAAGCGATAGAAGGAGGCAAGGATGAAGCAAGATAACTCTATCTGAATTACAACTTTACTAATTTTTCACTTCATTTTTATTCAATAACTTAAATAGATATGCAATGGTGAAACCTAAGTGGATGTTTGATAACCAATGCCTAATAACTTGAGTCATACCACATGTGGTGTTTTACTTTGGATGTGGGGGACACCACGCAGATCTTAGGGAGTACTTATTAAAGTGATCGGGTATAACATTAAGAAATAATGTACTATCTTAAAAGATAGAAACATCACCCAACAATAGACCTAATCACCTAATAAGGACTCCTAAGATAGATGGGTCTCGAATATACCAGAGATCTTCTCCTACTTTACATGGAAAAGTAAAGTAAGATTTATTTTATACCGGGTTCTTTAGTTCTCTTTGGAGGCAAGCCTTCATAGTTAATTATATCTTATAAAATGAAATTTTTTAAGAAAACTCTCAATTAAAATAGCAAATTATTATCTCTAAAGATTTCAATGTTAAGACTATCAAATGATTGGTTATTTTGGAAAATCAATTGGGAATGCTCAATTGAAAAACTTATTTTGGAATCCAAATGAGTATAAGTAGGAAGTGCTCATGATACTAGTAAGCCTAGTAAGTACTTCAATCTATCCTATGATAAGGCTTTACATGTTTGAAAGTGAGAAAATTTATTATTTGAATTAAAATTTTATTAGATTGATTGGGCTTATAATCCATCAATACAATATTGTGAAAATGCCTAAGAGGCGATGATTTATGTTCGTAGCTCGAAAGAAACTAGCAACCTTGGATCCTAAGTCTAGGGAGCTTTAACACAAGTTAGAGCACAACCTAAATCTAAGCGTGAAGGGGATAGAAGGGTTTATTTTCACATGAGAGAGTAAACTTGTCCAACTTCTGGACTTACAACTACCTGGAGTGGTCGCTGACTAACACCTTCTATGATTTAAATTCATGTAGACAAGTCTTATGAAAGTGCAAGATAGTTGGACTGTTATTTAATTGGAAAGAAATTAAAGTCCTAAACTCACTCCCTAAGAGACTAAGATGAGGTATATATGACTTAATCTAAAATATTTTACAATTTTATTTCATTTTGGCACATTCATTTAGACAAAGGCTTGGGATTTTTATGCCTGAATGCATGATGAAATAGATTTATTGGCTAAATCAGCAAGAAGAGGGTGTTCTCCACCACAAGGGATGCCCTCACAGGTCAAGCATTCCCCTATCATGCAAGGATGGAGATTCACCCATATTCAAGAAAGAAGGAATATGGCATGCATGATGTGAGACATACAATCATACAACTAAGGGGTTACTAAATCTTTTATTTCTTGACTAAGATCTTAGGCTTTCAAAAATGAGGTTGAAAGTTATTGAATTTTAATTATGAGTGATTAGTGGAGGTAGAAAAATTAATTTTATTCTAAGAGCCTATTGGATCTAGACCACACATTCAATCATCAAACATAAGAAACTAGGAAAAACATGTTATTTCTTATGCACAATCTAAATAAAACATCAAACATTTTATGGACTATCTCAAAGGAATAAGAGGTTGATGCGGCCAGGTACCATCGTACACTCCAGAAAAGAGAAAATATGAGTAGCTGAGCTCTACCCTTATACAACTCGAAATATAAAAGAATATTTTTACAATTAGAAATTAATACATGCTATGGGGTCTTCATTTCTTCATGTCTTCTCCAAGACATCACAGGGTACCCCAGGATTAAGCCTTCTAGTCACTGCTCATCCTAATCCCCCATAACACTAATTTTAATTCCTATTACAAAATTACATTCATTGGAAAAAGTAAATCTAACTACACCTGCAAAATAGATGTTAGCTAAACATTCATACAAACCCAAGCAATTATATATATAATTTGGACTAAGTGCCCTACACATGGATAATCAAGCCCACTTATCCTAATATGTATTATGCTTAAGGGCTTAAGCAACCCCAAGCAAAATATTTATAATAATTTTTAAGCATCCCCTTAAGCATAATCCCCTGCAGAAAATATGATTAGGTTAATAATGGCCTAACATCCAGTTTACAAGTCATAAACCCTAACATCTAGTCTAAAATATTACATCATGCATACACCGTCCTAACTTAAGACTATAAGTAGTGGCTTAATTCTAATGTGTGTGCTAATGTTTTGTGTGATATGACTTAACTAAGCATGAGTTATGATTTTCTAACTCTAAAATTATTTAAATTAGCCATGATGGTTGATTTCACTTTAAGTTGTTTAGATGATTTGCAAATTTTAATTTAGATTTTATTTATTTCATTTAATTTATACTTAGCATCTAAGTGTTATAAAGAGAGAAAAGAGATTTATCCTCTTTCATCCCTATTTCGAGCCACTTTTTAAAGCACATTTTTATGATTTAGTTTCCATAATGAATGACTTATTAAATATTTTTATTAATCCTAAGTTTAAGTTAATCTTAAAGAATCTCATTCAACATGACAGACATCTTAATATTAATATAATTGAATTGCAATCACATGAAATATGTTACATTATTTCTTTCAATCAGATGTAACATGCATATGACTTAAGTACTTAGTATACCTATACATGCAATATATTTTGGCACACATAAATGATTATGAATGCATATATATTTTTAATAGAAAAAATAGACTTTCATTCTCTAATCAAATGCACATGCACATGTATAAAAGATGTAAGCAAATATGTGTCGGTATTAACTAGGGAAATGAGATAATCAAATGACCTCCTTAGGGCAACTTAAAGCCTCATATTTCTGGGATGTCTAGACTATATATTTGCTATCTAAAATACATATGAATTTATAAATAACTATAAAAATATAAAATCATGCAAAGATTGTATTTTATTTAGTTGAATTGTTTATGTATATGAATTAAAGCTATGTCCAAATTTTAATATAAAAATACATAAGAATAAAATTAAATAAGTACATATCATTATTAACTAGGAAAGTGAGATAATCAAATGATCTTCTTATGGCTACTTAAAGCCTCGTATTTCCGGGATGTCCAGACTATATACTTATTGTCATTCAGATCCATATAAATATATATGTAAACATAAGAAAGAGAGCTTCATTTCATATACTTAAGCTATAAGCACATGCAAAATCCTATATGTATTCATAACTACTATCACTCCAAATATTGTTATCAATTTATAAACTATGAAAAAATAAATTTGAACTTATTAGTGATAATAGCCACACATATAATTAAATTAAGCCAACATATACAAACTTGCATAAATAAATTCCATTAATTCTTTTAGATTTGAAAAGATGAATGTATGAAATCACATGACATGCAACAATTTAAAATAATTGGAAAGGAATAGCCAAACACAAATATATGATTTATTCAACTACACCAATTCCTAAAGACGATCATAATAAATAAGGTCACTTAAGTAAAATCAAAGTTTCTTATTAATTTAATTTTGGATTTGGATTGGACTTAAAGAAAAGATATTATTTGCTATTTTAATCTCATTCCCATTTTGATAATCTTAATTGATTTAAGGAAAGATAATTAGATAAATTTTATGAATTAATTAAGTTGAATCATTAATCAAATTACTTAATGATCCTTTCCTATGCTTCTTTAATTTGATTAATCATTTAATCATAAACCACAAATGACATGAACATGGATAAAAGTAAAGTTGCAATGCTTCTAAAGAATCTAATGCAATTGGCTCGTAATTAAAGATTAATTAAGTTAAAGAACCTAATTAAATATTTTTATGATTTTTTCACATTTATGGGTTAATCATAATTTTTTTAAGGGTCTTTATGTTATTAAACACAAAAAGAGGAACCCTTAATTTGATTGTTTGCATTTAGAGTTTCATTTGATTTGGTTCATTTATTAGAATTTGGTTAATGTCTTTGGATGATAGTTCATATTTAATTTGATTATTAAACTTGATGTTTAATGATTAACTAATTCATCTAATTCAAATAGATTGAATTGAACCTAATTTGATTATGTATTGAATTGATTAAGATTTACTTTAATTTCATTTGATTTGATTTGATTATGAGTTATGATCTATTTGTTTTAAAGTTTGATAATTAATTAGGGCTCAATTTAGTTTTGTTGTTTATTGAATTTAAGTGAATTCATATGATTGAGATTCAATGCTTAATTAGGATTTAATTAGATTGGTTCGCTTCACATAGCTAACTAAGCTGATTAGATAATTTAAAGTTGGCTTATTTATCTTGCTTAAAATTTGATTTAGATGATTGATCAAATTAAAATTTAGTTATAATTCTTTATCATTTTGATTAACCAAATTGAGTTTCTGCTTTGATCAATGGTTTAATTGGATATGATTGGATGTTCATAATTGATTTGATTAGCTAATAAAAGCTTGATTAGTGATTACATCATCTAGATTGATTCATTGTACCTTTGGTTTCATTTGATTAAGCATTTGATTATCTTAGTTTATTTAGATTAAGTTTCTTTAAATGAATTTTAATTTGACTGTATAATTGAATCAATTATGATTTGATTTGATTTGATTTTCAATATTAATTTAATTTATTCTTTTAATTAGATTTGATTGATTTGTTTTATTTGATTTAGTTTAAATCAATATTTTATTTTAGTTTGCATTCATGATTTTGTCCTATTTGTCTTAAGTATATTTCATTCGGTTTGATCTATATTAACCTAAGGCATTTTGGTTAAAGTTTGAATTTATTTTTAGATTAGGTTGATTGGAGATTAAAGTTCCATTGGTTTGTTTAATTATGAGTGTAATTTGAAAATTAATTAATATCTAAATGAGTTTCATTAATTTAATTAGGTTTAAGTTTATGTTTAATTTAATTTCATTTGAAGATTATGCGATATTTGCTTGATTTAAGGTTTGATTAAAAATTGTTTAAGTGTTATTTTATTTATGATTTTGATTTAACATTTAAATTAAAACATGCATATGAGATGTCATGCCCATTGAAAGGTGGCCACCATTATTGGTGATGCAAGGCAACATGGCACTTCCCTATATATCACATCAACCCTATCTAACATTCATAAATTAATAAAACATTATGATTTTATGTGATTAGGTAGGGATGGCTTTTTTTTATGCAAAATTATAAGGCTATGTCATATGCTTCCTTAGCTCTTTACAAAATAAGTTCTAGGTTCTATAGTGACATATATATTAGACTTAGGTTGTGTGCCATCTTTTGTTGTTATGTTCAATCCCTCCTTAGATTTAGGTTTAAAACTATCATTATCCCCACAATATCTTAATTCTCATCAAGCTCTCAATTACGGAGACTACAAGACCCAAATGGGCCAAATATAGTCCATGATGTCCCTTCATATTATTCAATTTTTTGGTATGACGTGCTTGATTTACATGATTTTAATTCCTTGTTTCGATCTTTGCATATTGGACTATATTATCTCCTTGTATGATGGGTAACCAGTTGAGCCTTTATTCTATTTAAATTGGAAATATTGTTCAAAACAATCTATAGACCAATTTGGGATCAATATTGTTTTGTGTTTGTATTTTTATTTTTACGTTATATTAAAAATATGTTTGTGAATTATGTTTTCAAATATTTTTATTTTTAAAAATACTTAAAATAATTTTTATATATTTTTGAGTATTTTTTAAAAATAATTATCACCATCAAATATATTTTATTTTGAAATAAAATATAAATATAATTAAATAGAAATATATAAGTAAAATAAAATTAATCCCAAAAGGCCCTAAATGTACATAGTCCAAAAGAAAAGCAAACAAACAATTTTAATCAATAGTATTCTTGGACATTATGTTTTAATTATAATTAACTATGAGATCTTGTTACAATAAGAAATTTGATTATCTAAAATAAAGTAAACCCTATTTGACACCACACATCAAATAAAGAAAACTTTGATATATTCAAGTTATATATATATATATATATATATATATATATATATATATATATATATATATATATATTGTTTATCATCTGAAGCAACATAGTGAAATGTCTTCTATCTTTCTGAACAGCATGATCCCTTCTCTACATAACACTATATATATATATATATATATATATATATATATATATATATATATATATATATATATATATATATATATATATATATATATATATATATATATAAACAGTATATCATTCATTGATTCTCATGCTGAAACATTAAAACTATCAACTAATTTTGTCCTCCGACAAGGTATGATCAAATCCTTTGTAGTTATCTTTACAAAATAATTTTTGTAGGAAACATATGAAGATAAAAATTAATTTATCATATTTGGACATTTTATCAAATCATCGATGAGATTTAATCCAAAATGTACCCGAATTCATGGAAGAGCTAATTAGAGTTTTCTAGCATTCCACCTTTAAAGCGTTGTTCTTGAGAGAGAGTGAGAGCCTTCTTTTCACTCAAGATGGGATGTAAGGAAAAATAAGAGCCAACCCTTTAGAATGAGACTATGATCCTATTTAAACTTGAGTGCATTTCATTTTATTTCAGTCAATCATAAAAATAAAATAAAATATTTGGTCTCTATACATGATAATTCTATACAAAAATTAATAAAATATCTCAAAAGTCTAAAATTAATTAATCTTTATTATTTAATAATGAAATTAATAGACTTAAAAATAAAATAGCACCTAATGTATAATTAAATTCATATATGAGCCTGTATCTAAAATTCTCAATAATTCTCTCTCAAAACCCAAAGCACTCCACTAACACCAGACATTTTCGACTCCATTTATGGTTCGACTCCATTTATGGGCTCCTAGAGAAGAGCTCCTGACTTGGGATGAGTCCAAGGAAAGTAATTTCATTGTAGCTAAAGCAACAACTTCAATCTTCAGGTGGGAGAAACCAAAATTAGGGCCAAGGAGAATGTTGTTGGGCTAAATGCCATCATTCATTGATCAGAGGATCATGACTAAGATGATGAAAGGTCAGAACTTTGGTGAGGTTGAGTATGTTACAAAAACTTTTTAATGGTGGGTAGCAAGGGCCAAAGAGCACCTCTTGGAAGCTAAAGTGAGAATGATTGCACTCAAGGTTATAGTTAAGAGAGGAGATAAGAAAGAGTGGGAGTGATTAATTAGAGAGCATTTTATTAGAATGCGATGCTACTATGGTAAGAGTAGCTCCAGGAGCTTGACACTTAAACTGATTTGTTGCCTGTAAATATGCTGAGAAAAAGAACTATGGAGATGTTTAAGGAGTAATTGAGATCGCTTTTATTTTATGTTTTATATTTATATTTTATATTGTTTATAATTTCTTTTAAAATAATATATATTTGATGATAATGATTATTTTATTAAAAATTATTTCGTGCTAAAAAATTAATTATGGTAGAATAAAATTTCATGCCTTAACTTTCTTGGAAAATTCAGCACACAGATAATTGAAAAGAGAGTAAAACACTCCATAATTTTTACATGAAAAAATTCGAGAAAGAGGGAAAAAATCATAGGGTCTAACCTAGTAAAAATGCTCCACTATATATCTATTTTGGAGTACAGAGTTTAAGTTTTCCTAATAACGGGATTACAAGATTATATGTGAAAAATCCTGATAATGGGAATTCCAGAATCATGTTACAACAGCTATGTAGCGAGCATAAGCAAGAACGATTGTTGGTGGCAAATGATTGATAATGATAATCAATTCAACTGGGATCATGAACTTCAAACTTCTAGCTCTCTCCAAGCTTTCTCCCAAATTTGTTTCTAGCTCTCTCCCCCCTTCATGAAAAGACTGGGGTCCTATTTATAGGATTCTAAGAGAGGTATTTTGGTCATCATAGCATGTTGACCTCATTTTTAGAATAAGCTCTCAACCCTCCATCTTAGACAAAGGATCTCCTCTTAGACTTTAAGAGTTCCTTAGCCTTAAGGCACATCTAGTGATTAGGTGGACACTCTACCTAGCCTTAGAAGACTTAGAAGAGTTAGCCATAGGAATAGGTTATGTCTTAAGGGTGTTAGGAAAACTTCTTACCCTTAGCTTAAATCATTCATCACTTCCCTTCTTTCAAGTCAAATTCCAAATCAATTCTATTTGATTTTCTCCAAATTCAAATCAATTTCATATGATTGAAATCCATGATCAAAATCCATCAAAAATTCCTAAGTCCAAATTTTGCCTAAGTCCTTAATTTTCCCTTAAGGACTTAACCAAAATCATGATCAAAACTTATTCAAACCTTTGAGATTTTCTCATAAACCATTTATATTCTCATTTATATGCACATATATAAATGAAATATAAACTCAAATCAATCCAACTAAACTCAAAATTTCAAATTAATTCATGAAAATTTTCTTAAGTCCCTTTAATTTTTCATTGAAGGACTTAGCCAAAATCAATCCTAAACCTTGATCAAACCTATTCAAATTCATGAGATTTTCTCAAAACTTATTTATATTCTCATTTATATTCTCATATATAAATGAAATATAAATATAAATCAATCAAATCAAACTCACAAAATAAATTCCAATTTAAAATTTCCTTAAATCCATGATATTCCCTTTAATGGATTTAACCCAAATCTTGATCAAATCAATTCAAACTCATGGGATTTTCTGAAAATTTATTTATATTCTCATATATAAATGAAATATAAATATAAATCAATCAAATCCAATTCAAAAAGTTAAATTTCAATTTAAAAATTTCCTTAAATCCTTTAAATTCTCTTTAATGGATTTAACCTAAATCATGATTAAACCACTTCAAATCCTTGAAATTTTCTCATGATCAATTTATATTCTCATTTATATTTACATATATAAATAAAATATAAATTCAAACAATCAAAACCAATTCCAAAAATCAAACTCAAATCCATTCAAAATCCAATCTAAGCCTTTCAAGCCAAAATCTTGAACTTAGCCAAAATCATTTCAAATCAAGCCAAACTCTTGATTTTCTTTCATGATTCAATCAAACTTACAATCATAAGCTCATATATAAATCCAAACTTCAATCAAACAATCAAAACCCAAATCAAAAAACAAACCCAATACCCTTTCATATTATTCCTTTGAATATGAAATTTTCAAATGGATCAAAATCCATTTGACTTCAAATCACTTGTTAATGGATTTATATTTCAATTATGAGTCCATATACAAGATCAACCAACTCCAAATCAAGCTTTGACCAAACCATTTGACCCACTTGCTCACAAAGTGACCTAAACTTTTATGAGCCAACTTTTGATCCTAACCAAATTGGATTGAACCAAACTCATATATCCCTCTCATCATGATCAACAATCATCATGGGATGATCAATTAATCAAATTGTGTCAAACCAAGTCAAACCTAAGGGTTGACCAAATCAACACATAGCCTAAAATGAAACCCAACATAACCAAATTCCACTATAGGTCAAATTGATCGAAACCATTGATCCAAGTTCACTCATGACCTATGCTTGAACTTGACCAAGTCAACCTTTGAGCCTAACCTAGCCCATTTGGTCAACTTGACCCAAGTTGACCCATTGTGACCTAAAGGGCCAAAATGTGTCAAAACTTGATCTAAGCTAAATTGATTGAAACCAATGGGTCAAGTCCATTCCAAATCACTTGTGGAACTTGACCAAAGCCCTCAATTGGCCAACTAGACCCAACCTAGCCTTTAGACCAAACATGACCTAAAGGGGTCATGTTGAGCCAAAATTGAACTTAGCCCAAATTGATTGGAAACAAAGATATCAATCCACTCCATATGACTAACCAAACCTAAACCTACCCTTGACCTAACCTAAATAGGTCAAATGGGTCAAATGGGTCAACCTGACCCATTTGACCTAAAGGAAGTCATATGAGCCAAAATTAAATAAATATCAAATTGAATCAAACCAAAGCTACCAAAATATTTCAAATGGTCATATGAACTTGACCCAACCCTTGGTTTGGCCCAATTTGACCAATTGGTCAACTTGACCCAAATTAACTCATTTTGACCTAAATGGGTCAACATGAGCGAAACCCCATCAAATGAATTTCAAATCTAATGAAACTTGGCCAAACCTAGTTTCTCCACATACCCAACATGTCCAAAGTAAAAAAAATAGCAAAATGAACATCTTACCATTAGGCCATAGAAAAAATTTTGGCCTAATCCATGGGTATTTTGGTCATACACTCTTCACAATCACTTGAGGTTTGCCTAAAAGCTCAAGGGGACTTAGTGATGAGTGGTGCACCCAACCTAATGGGTTTGGGTTAGCCCATTTGGTCCCTAGACCAAACCCGACCACCTAGCTCAAAATTGAGTTTTCAAACTCCCTCATAAGTCCAATTTGATGCACATCGGAGATTGGCAATCCACTCAAGACCTCAAACCGACCATGTGCAAAGATCTAATAGCCTAAACAACCTCTCCAATATGGTCAATTGGATCAAAACGGAAACTCATGGTTCAGTCGTCCGATTGTCATAGGGGGAGATATACTCCCCCTAATTCAATGAAATTTACACACACCCTCTGTCAATTGAAGCTAAGGAACCCAGAGCAATCATCATAGAGCACTCCCAAGCTCCTTATTGAGGATTAGAATTCCTATTTCTCGATTTTGCACAGTGCAAAAAAATAGGGGAGGTAGAGTGAATTGCCAATTTCTTCTACACTCTATTTGAATCCAATTACTCTGGCACACTCCATCAGAGGGTCAAGTCGAATCTGCCTAAGCTCTATCTGAAGTTCTAGAGGCAAGGAAGAGCTCAATTGGATCAAATTCGAAGCCCAAGCAAGGAGGAGTTGGTCCACCCATTGATCCACTCAATCCCAAGGCCTAGGAATTTCAGCAGTGCTTCGTCTCCACCAGATGAAGCTACCTCATCGATCTCGAGCGCCGGTGATCACCTCCGACGAGGTATGGAATTTTTTGATGACTAAACTCAATATGGTGTGGAGCTTTATGAAAAGGGAATCTTCACCTCATCAAATTTTGACCGTTGGATTTGCCGCTCTATATCTCTAGATGGTGTGGGTTAAATTTAGTGTGATTCCATGCTAGATCGAGCTTGGATCTTCCCCTTGATCATGGATGGTCTCTAATGATCAAGGGGACTTAGCTCATCTCAGCCGTCCATCCACGCATTTTAGATGGACGGGTGAGATTATTTAACATGTTTAGATCTCATTTATCCTTTATAAACTGCAGGGGAGATCTTAGTCGTCCGATCGATGATGAGAATTTAAACGTGGCGCGTCACGCTTTGTGAGGTGATAACTTAAGTCCTCACTCAACGCTGTAAAGCGTACGCCGCCACGCCAGAAGCCGGGAGCTGTGGATTAATCAGGGATTAGTTAAATGCATTAATTGATTCCTAATTAATTCAGAGAATTTCTAAAATTCATAATTCCCTCTAGAAAAATCAAAAAAATAAAAGGAAAAATGCTATGGACAAATAATTTTATCTAGAATATTTTAAAAATGATTTCAATGGATTTTGAATTACTCTTTTGTCTAAATTTGGATTTCTTTTGGAATCTTAATTAGCTAATTATCCTTTAATTAGGTCATCAATTAATCTCAAATTTTTGAGGTTCATTTTAGGGGATGACCTCTGTCTCCCCTAATTTTCTTGAGATTTATTGAGGGTTCAATTGGGGAAATTGTTATCTCATTCCCTAATTATCCCTTTCTTGTAATTAAGTATAATTAGGGTATGATTAGTATATTTACCTTATGATTAAGGTTGATTAAGGTCAGATCCAGTAAGTAGAAGGTTTATGGAATAATTTTGGGGCATTCCCCCTAAGCTTTTCTCTAAACCCCCTCTTCTCCCCTTAATCTCCTCTTAATTAAGGGTTAATTCATTAATTATCCCCTTAATCAATTTTTCAAAAATTCTAAAAAGTTCCAGAACTTAATTAATCTACTTTGGGTAGATGCTTAGGTGTTTAATAGCCTAAGTTCAATTAAGGAAATCAAAATCCAATTCCCATGTGTGAAAGGATATTTTGAAATTACTTAAGCTAAACCCCTTACCTTAATTAACTTTTAATTGTGAGCCAAATTGTATTAGGCCTTTTGATTATTAGGTGCATTACAAATTTAAATTCCTTGTGGGTTTTATGTCATCTCATTAGTTCATAATTATTTACTTAATTCTTCTAATGTGGTGTAGGTACGGATTAATTAAATCACTTAATTCATACCTTAACCTAATCAACACATAAAAATGAATCTAATTATTTAAAAATTAAACAAAAATATAAAACATATGTGGAAATGGGTTAAGAACAGCAAACTCATTTCACCTTTTCAAAATTAAATCAAACTTCAAACTAAACAAAAATCATTTTGAAATTCACTTTGATTTATTCTAAATTTTCTTATTCTATAAGAATGTCTTTAGGATTTAAGTGAAGTGAGTTTGTTTATATGATTTTATTATTTTGGATCTTTCCCAACATGTTAAGTAGTATGCCATGTGATTTCATACATTCATAATTTCATTTCTAAAATTTTAAAATGAAATTGTTTACTTTATGTCAAATTTGCATGTGTTGGCTAAAGTAGAAATATGAATGGCTATTATCACTACTAAATTCAAATTATTTTCAAAACTTATAAATGAAATATCAAATCTGAAAGTATACTACTTATACTTTAATTATAAGCTTGCATGTGAAATATTATAAAAGTATGCTTAGTATATGTTTCCTTTCTTTCCTATGTTGGTATAGTTTTGAATAAGAATTTTGATGAGATATAAGGTTCATTTGAAAAGGACCTAATGCTCACCTAATTTCATATATTATTCATCCCTATGCTACCATCTAAGAAGAGTTACCCACATTTACATATATAAATTGCATAAACAAAACAAATCTATTAAACAACTTTTACATCTTCTTTTTCTATTTCATTTCTTTTATATGCATGTTTGTATTTAAGGAAAGTGGTATATTAGTCCTGACAATCCTGGAGGTACTTTAAGTACTCTAAGGTCTTGTACCTTCTAAGTTAACAATGGCAATGTACTCACTTATGCCTTTCTTACTTTCATGTATGTATGTGAACTTTTGGATAAGGAAAACCTTTTCTACTTAAGAAATATCACGAATATTCAACTTCTAAATTTTCTTAAATGGATTACTTAGCATACATCATAAAGTGTGTTAACTACTCTCATTTGCATTTATAGATATGCTTAAGGTCCATCCATATACATGCTATATTTGTTGGGAAAAAAAATGAAGAAATGTGTGTTATGTGAATTTTGATTCATTTTATTTAATCTTAAAATATCTTTCTTTTTGAATAGGTTTGTTTAGAGTTTATCTAAACTTAGGATTAATTAAAAGATGTAATCAAAATATTCACCTAAATGAATCTAAAATATGAACATACTTTAAAAAATTATTTAAAGTTAGGGAAGGAAAGAAAAGTTCTCTTTTCTTTCCTTCTCTTCATAACTTAGTAATTAATTATAGGACCCACTTAAACCAAATCAAAACATGAAATAAAATCAACCCAAACAGCTTAAACAACTTAAATGAAACCCCCCCTCTAAGTTGAACATGTTCTTCACACTTAGAAAATTTGAACATAAAGTCATAGCTAAGTATACCACACAAGCCTCAAAGCACACACATTAGCCTAAGTCACCACTTATAGCCTTAGTTAGGTCGGTGCATGGTTTGATGTTATATCTTATTTTGTGATATATGTTTTAGACCGAATGTTAGATGTATACTCAGAATGAATGGTAGGACGCTCTAGTCTAACTATTCTTTTCTCAGGGATTGTGCTTAAGTAATCATCATAATAAAAAAATAAATGTTTATAGGTGCTTTATACCCCTAAGCATAATCCATAGGTAAGGTGGACTTAGTCACCCATGTGTGGGGTGATAAGTCCAATATACATGCTTGGGATTTGTGTGGTGTGTTTTAGCTAACTTTTGTTTTACAGGTGTGAGCTAAATTTTCACTTTTCCTTTTCATGTAAAAATTTGTATAATTAGGATATTGGAATGATTTGTTATGGGGATTAGGATGAGCATTGATCACAAAATCCTATCTTATGCACCATGTGAAATCTTAGAGCATCCACCTTCCAACCATCCAAAAGAAGGAACCAAAGAAGAAAGGAAGAAGAAAGAAGAAAAGAAGAATGAAGAATGAAAGCTTGAAGACCCCTATAACAATGGATTCCTTGCTTAATTGTAATTTAATTCATTTATAATCTGGGTTATATAAGGGTAGAGCTTGGCTACCCACATTTATTATTTTCGGGTTTGTGCGGTGGTGTCCGACCACAACGGCTATTTATTCTTTTTGTGATTAGCTTTATAAATTAATTGATGATTTGTTTAGATTTTGCATTAAGTGGCATATTTTTTTTAATAGTTGCTTTCTTGCTTTATGTATGACCTGGATGAGGATTAGGCTATTTAGGAAAAAATAAATCTTTTACCCAACTTAATAACTCAAATAAAAATTAAACAACTCATAACCTCACCTAAAACTTAATACAAAAGCTAGATAAAAGAATTAGCAACCCCTTAGCTGGATGAGCATTTCTTTATAATATCATGCACAAATACATCTTATTTTACTCTTGATTGGAGGGCTTCCATCTTTTCCAGAGAACTTTGGCTTGACCTGTGAGAGCCATGGTGGAAATTCACCTCCTCCATTCTCGCTGATTTTGGCCAATAACCTTTTTTCTCATGCATTAGTCATAAAAGTCCTATTAGCATGAGTCAAAATAATTGTCTAAAATGAAAATAAAATGAAATTTGAATTGTATTAGATTTAGGTCATTTGAAGCATGTCCCTTTACATGATTTAGTCTCTTTAGGGAGTGAGTTTAAGAACTTAGTCTCTTTCTAAATAAATAATGCTATTATCTTGTACAAGAATTAAGACTTGCTACATGTATTTAAAATGATGAGGAGTTAATTGGCCACCCCCTGATGAAGTCCAAGTTATCTGATAGTTTTTGTCCTCTCTTGTGGAGGCAAACCACTATTCCATTTTCACCTTAAATTTAAGGTTTCTACGCCTCGCTCCCTAAATTTATGTAGGTTGTTTCTCCCCTTGGGATATAAGTATAATTCCACCTCTTGCATTTTAATTAAGGAATCATAAGTCCTAAAATTCTAAAAAATACAACTCAAACAAACTAAATCAATTTCTAAAATGTAAAGCCCAACTATAGGATAGTTTGAGATGCTCGCTAGATTTCCAAGCATCGTGGGCATTTCCTACTTATCTTTCATTTTGGCTTCGATAATAACTCCCTCTTTTGATCAATCTCATTTTAATCTTCAAACACAAACCAATCGATTGATAGTCATTTCCTATTGAAATCTTCAAAGACAATGATCATTTACCTTAATCAAGAGTTTTCCTAAGGGATCCCATCCCTTAGGATGTAATTAACTATGAGGACTTGCTTATAAATAACTTAACCCGGTTTAAAATAAACCCGCTTTTCTTTTCCATAAATTAAGAAAAAAAATCTCGTACATGCACCATCATCCAGAGTTTAAAGTGATTAAGTCCATTAAAGGGTAGTAATTTCTGTCTTTCAATATAATGCACTATTCCTTAATGACGTACTCGATCACCTGAATAAATACATCTGTGGATCTACGTGGTGTTCTAAAAAAATGAATTTTTATAATCTTGTCCTCTTTCATTTCTCCCCACAAATTTTGAAAGACGACTCCTCTATAAGAATTTTTCACCACATAGCCAAAATCTCAAAACACTCCATTGGATGGTGACTTATATCGATTCATTTGATCATAGATAATTTTTAAGTGATTTGATCATTCAAACGACCTTCAATTTGAGTGATCTTATGCTCATTTGAGTCTTCTCATCGAGCTGTTTGATTCGACTATAAACACATCAAATTTAGAAATCATTTGATCATCCAGTCAATATTTCAAAATTTTCATATATAACTTTTGATTTGATTTGAGCTCATTTGGACTCAATTTAACCCAATTATAGTATTATTAGACTCAACTTACTCAATCATTTAATTTAATAGAATACATGCTTTAACTTGAAATCCATACTTGATTTATAAATTTTAGAGGGATATATCAAAAATATTGAAAACATCTAAAAATTATTCTGAATATTTCAAGAATAATATTATTTATTTGGTGTTTTTTTAAAGAAAATTGATTTATCTTTAAAAACAAATAAATCTTTTAACTATTTCTTAAAATAAAAAATTTTCAAGAAAAAGTAAACCCAAACAAGACCCAAGTTACATCTAACTTAGGTGATGCAAATCTGACTTGAACCTACGAAGCAGAACAGGGTACTTTTCATGAACAATAGTAATTTTTATACTTCGAGCGTAATATATATATATATATATATATCCTCATTCCAAAGTAACATTTTAACAATAATTTTTCAAAATATTTTACCAACATAATATCTTGCAAATAGTAAACATGGATACAAAGCGAAGGTAAAAAGCTCATGCTCTCTCATCGAATACATATCTTAAAATAAATAAATAAAAATACAATGACTGCAGATTTCCAACCTTTTAAAGCAGATCATTAACGAAACACAAGAAGAGTGAACTTCTAAAAGTCGGCTTCATAGCCAAAATCCCCTTCAGCTGCTACCAATTACATCGCTATAGATGTTCTTGACTTTTGCAAACAAAGCTTCCCTGAAATCAGATTGGCCAAAGATATAGTCTATTTTGTTCTGCAGGACTATCTATTTTTACAAAAATATTTCTAGAATGAAAGTTGGTTGTACCTATCAGGCTTGAAAACCAAGTAGCGGTATGCAAACCACTGTAAAAAGAACAATATAAATTGATAAGCACCAATTTAGCAATACTGGTATTCGGTAATAGTGCAACAAATTAATGTAATTTAGAATGCTACATGCAAGTTCTCAAAAGTGAAAGAAGATTAATACTGTGTTATTGACTGGAAAAAAATAATATGGCATTAAGAAATATCAAAGGTAAGAGAGTGAAGCACTGAGGGATTAAGTTAAGCTCAATATATTAGTTTATAAATAACCATAAACTCAAAACTTAAAAACCAATGGGCAAATTTCACTATAAATGCATTTAAGAACGCAACTCCTCTTTCACCTTCAATGTGTAAAAATTCTTCAATCTTATGTGCATTTCAATAATATCCCCGTTATATGATTGCCCTTTACACCAACATCAAAACCCCTCAAAAATTCTTTTCAATGTTTTCAAATATCAGACACTAAGAGCCAATCAACAACATTAAATTTATGTGGGAATCATATGCTTTAATCTTGATCATGATAGTCAAGATCAATGAATGTCACAAAATATAGAAATTGATCATTTAATTTTAGTTGGTCATCTACTTGGACTTTGATTCATGTGAGCTAAGTTTAAAAAATAATTCTTGAGCACTATATAAGAAAATGACATTTGGCAATTTATGAGACTAATATTGGGAGATTGAGAGGAGTAGAAACATAATATCACACACAAAAAGAGAATACAAAAAAATTTATATGATTCAACGTCATGTCTACGTCCACGGCCGTACTAGGATCTCATTATATTTTTCTTTTACAAAGAGTTTAGGTAAAGATACAAATTTTTAAAATGTCCCTTCCTACAAATTTCCTCTTATTTTAGAAGCTAAATTGGAGAAGTTGATTTAGAGGAGAAATAATTCTAATTGATCATTTAGCTATTAATTTTAAATTTCAAGCGTAAAATAATTCAAATTTGATGACCCCTAAACTTTGATAAAATAAAAGAAAAATCACATGTAGAATTTAACTCTACATTTAACAATCTACTACTTAGAGTCATTTTTTTTGTAATACGTTAGTTGTCATATTTGAATACTTCTCTCAATATGCTCCTCCATGTGGATCTACTAATGTCCTTAGTGTAGTGCCTCCATCATCATGATTTATGGAGGTCGATAGAAGTTATGCATAATTTCAATTTTGAGATGGTCATTACCTTTTTCGATATGTTTACAAGATTATTTGTTCTATGAATCTTCTCCAATTGTGGAGTTCCATCATCAATCAGCCTCCTGATGTGAAGATACTGCAACTATGTGTTTTATCCTTACATTAAAAATTGGATTCTTTACTAAGTAAATGACACTTTGATTGTCATTGAAGAGAGTATCATTAACTTGCTTTTCTCCAAATTCTTTTAGAAAATTCTTAGCCAAATCATCTCTTTACCTGCTTCTAATACTATCATAACTCAGCTTTAATGGTGGATAGCGAGATACTTCTGTAGTCAAGAAATCCAATTGATTGCAATACCTTCAAGCGTGAACACATAAACCAATGTGCTCTTATAATCATCTAAATCTCCTTCTAGGTCTGCATCTAAATACGCCCTGTAAAACTAACTCATTTCGTTTAAAATAAAGAAATGTACTTAAAGTACCTTTCAAGTGTCTTAAAATCCACATCACAAATTACCAATGTTCTTCTCCCAGATCAAACATAAACCTATTAACAACTCCTACATGAGCTATATATCTAATCAGATACACACCATAGCGTACATTAAACTGCTGACCACAGACACGTATGATACTATCTTCATACGGTTCTGCTCTACATCAGACTTTAGCAACTGCTATTTAGATAACCTGAAATGACCACCTAAGGGAGTCTCTCTTGGCTTTGTATTTTGAACATTGAATTGGTTCAGAATCTTCACATAGGAAAACTCTAAAATCCATTTGGATCTATCCTAAATAATTTTCATGCCAAAGATTTGCTTTCCTATTCTCAAGTCTTTTACTTCAAACTCCTTTGATAGTTACTTTTTCAACTTATTGATCTCTATTATGCTTGCTCTTGCAACTAGTATATCAACATAAAATAACAAAATCATATAGGATTTATCGAATCTCTCAATGAAACACTAGTGATACATCTCACATAGTGAATTCATTTATGTATATGAAGTTTTTAAACTTTTTGTAACATTATCTTAGTGCCTACTTCAGCCCATTAAAGCTCTTTTACAACTTACTCACTAAATTTTCTTTTCCTAGAATAATGAACATGTCTGGTGGTTCCATATAGATCTCTTCCTCAAGATTTCCATAAAGAAAAGCGATTTTTACATTTAACTATTCTAGATGTAAGTGTTCAGTGACAACAATACCCAAGACCATCCTGATTGTGGTCATATTTTCGACTGCTGATAATACTTCTATGTAATCAATCCTGTGCATCAATTGAAATCTTTTAACTATCAATCTAATCTTATATCTCTTCTTTCACTCTATACACCCACTTATTATGTAATACTTTATTTCTATTATGTGTTAAGTCTAACGTCCAAGTTCTATTCTTCTCCAAAGAGTTCATATCCTCTTTTATGGCTTTCTCCCACTGAATTAAATCTCTTGCTTGTAATGCTTTTTAATAATGCTCTAGCTCCCTATTATCTGTCAATAGTAGATAATATTTAGACTGCTCTAAAGCCTCTTATATAGGAGCCTTTATATCAATATTAAGGTCTTTTAGGATTTTATCACTATTATTAATACTAAAATCATCAAGGACGACATCTTCATGCTTCTCCTCATGAGTTCCAACTATTTTTTTTATCTATCCTTTATTAGTCTATGCTCATCAAATCTCATATCTTTGAATCTTATGATTTCTCTAATTTGATCATCCCAAAAGTGGCAATCAAAATAGTCTGATTCATTGCAAATGAAGTAACACTTCTTCGCTTTTTTATCAAGCTTATCCTTGAATTAAAAATCAATGTGCACAGAAAATTCAACCGAAAACTTTTAAGTGTGAAAGTCATACCTCCTTTCACTTCACTTTTCTTTAAAAAATTTGAAACCCAATGAGATAGATGATCCTCTCTTGATTAAATAAGTTGTAGTGTTGACTACATCTGACCAAAATGTCTTGGTCAAGTCATGGTGTAGTCATAAGCTCCTCATATACTCGTTCAAAGTTGTATTCATTATTTCAATAATGTCATTCTATTATGGAGTTCCTGGAATAATCTTAAGCATGCTGATTTTGTGTTTCGAGCAGTAAGCTTTGAATTCACTGCTATCATACTCGCCACCGATATCAAACTTCAAAGACTTCACATTTAGTTCTTTATGAGTCTCTATTTCTGTCTTACTCTTCTTAAAAGTAATAAATATATCAAATAAATTTTAAAAAAAATTAACCAATAACTTCTTTATTAAGTTGTAAATAAATTTAACATAGCACAATGAGCGACTAAAGGATTGGATCGGAACTGATCCCCAGACATCAAAGTGCACCAATTCAAACTTCTCAAATTTGGAGATCCTTAAATTTTTCAAAAAAAATAGATATTTCATTATTTGTTAAGAACAGAGTTCTCACATAACTCTAAGTTCACAAACTTTGAATTTGAAAGCTCCCCTTTGATGCAATGATCTTCATTTCCTTCTCACTCATGTGGTCTACTTTGTGATGCCATAGTTCTAAGCTCCCACCATCAGCAACTGTCACTAGGTTTCATGCACAATATTCCTGCCTTCTTGCCTCCGACTAGGATTAATGTTCCTTTCAGCACATTCTAGGATTCACCGCTAAACACTATGGTGTATCTATAGTTGCCGATCTCATTTATTGATATCAAGTTCCTCTTGAGGCATAAGACATATCAATAAGATTCACTTTATTCCATTTTAGACTTCTCCCTTTCCGATAATCTCTAGTGGCTCATCATTTGCAAGATACACTTTGTCAAATTTTTTGCAATATAGTTATATAACAACTTACTGCAAGGGGTTAAAATAAAACGATGCACTTGAGTTAAGGATTCAAGATCAATTTGGCTCTTGATGCAACTTACTAGCACCTCCAGAGTCTTCTTCAATTACTATGTTTGTGGACTTATCCACTTATTGCATTTGCCTTCTTGGGGCCTTGCACTAACTGGAGAAATATTTCTTGTTCTAAGAATTCCAACAAATAAAAACATGCGACTCTTGAACTTGCTCCTAGGCTTTGACCTTTCCTAATTCTATATTTTTCCCTAACTTCTTCCTCTACTCTCGATGCTCAAAGTAGAGCCTGAGATAGGACATCTTTCAAACTATCTTCTACAAATGTTCCCATTTAAAATCATGTCTCAGGCATCATTCAACTTTAATTTGGTACTACCTGATGAACTACTACTCATTGCAATTATTATTACAAACCAACTCTCCGGCAGCAGTGACAATAAGATCAATGTATTGACCTCATCATTAAATGTGATCTCTATGAAGTTCAACTGAATTGTAATCACGTTAAACTTATTGATGTGGCTAACAATAAATGCACTTTCCCCCATCATAAAATTTAAACAAACAACACATTAAAAATACCTTATTCGATTTTGATGGCTTCTTATGCATGTTGAATAGAGTTTTTATCATATTGATTATCATCTTCTTCTTGAGAATATTGAAAAAAATGTATTTCATCAATATTGGAAGAATCACACCTAATGTCTGATGATATAACAATTTCTACTATTCTTGGCTCATATTCTCTAGCTTTACACATAAAAGAGGTCCATCAAGTTTCTTTTGATACAAATAATCTTCTAGCTGCATCATTTAGAAATCGAATTCCTTGCCAACAAATTTGTCGATTTAGACCTTCCCCTCATCATTTCTCCCTTTCTTTTAGAGAAACATCACTCTAATACAAATTATTGGGAGATAGAGAGAGAAAAAAAAGAGGGAGAAAAGTAGAACATAATTTAATTTCACACACACACATACAAAAAGATAATATAAGAAGATTTATGTGGTTTGACATATTGCTTACGTTCATAGCCATATTAGAATCTTATCACATTTCTCTCTTACGAGGAACTTGGTAAAAAATACAAATTTTTGGGATGCTTCTACTTATAGATTTTATCTTCTTTTATAAACTAAGATGAAAAGTGGAGGGTTGCGATAGGTAGTCGACAGCTAGCGTAGAACTTGTCGAAATAATCATGACATGAATCCTTTAAATCATTGTGTTAATCGCGTCCCCGGAAGTGGCGATGTATGACTTGAATCTGATGAAAATATGCAAGAATTCAGCATGGGTGTAGTGTTAAACAAGGTTCCACATTATGGAATGGATGCGCAAGAAGTTAGTCCATGAAACTATTAGGTTAAGATCTTGGAATATAGGTACTACGATAAATTAATGGAATTAATAGATATTATAGTTCATAGAAAAATAAATATTTTATGTGTTCAAGAAACTAAATGGGTTGGGGAGAAGGCCAAGGAGATTGATAGTTTAGATTTAAACTTTGGTATTCAGATAAAAGTCGAACTAGAAATGGTGTAGGTGTGATCATAGATAAAAGTTTGAAGGATAATGTTATAAATATTAATAGATGTGGAGATAATTATAGCTTTAAAGATTGTTGATCAAGATTATCAATGTTATAAGTGTTTATGCTCCTCAAGTAAGTTTGGATGTAAGTTCAAAAGAAAAATTTTGGAATGAATTAGAGGGATTAATACAAAAAATACCTCTTGAAAAAAAAATATTTATTGGATGAGATTTAAATGGACTTGTTGGTAGAGTGGTAGAAGATTTTAAAAGTGTTCATGGTGGTTATGGATTTGGGTATTATGAAGAAGGTATAGTATATTAGATTTTACCTTCATTATTTTGTAGTTACTTTATTTAAGAAAAGAGATGAACATATTATTACTTATAAAAATGGATATAGTAAACACAGATTGATTATTTTCTAATGAGAAAAATAGATCGTTTAGATTGTAAAGATTGTAAGGTCATTCCAAATGAAAGTTTAAGTACCCAATATCGATTGTTAAGTTTAGATTTAATATAAAGATTATAAGAGGAAAAATAAATCAAATTATTGTCCTAGGATTAGATGCGGACACTTAAAGAACACGAATAAAAATATTTTTCATAGCAAGCTATAAGAGCTTAGAATTTGGGATGTTCATAAAGAAGCTAATATTATGTGAGAAAAAGTAAATGAAATTAAGCAGTTCTAAAAAATGCTTGGAGAATCAAAGGAAAAGCTTCTTTAATAAATATAGTTGGTGGTGGAGTCGAGTGCAAGAAAAAATAAGAAATAAAGCATTGTTATAAAATTTGGTTTAGATGTAAAACTTGAGAATTGGGAAAGATATAAAGTGGCTTGTAGAGATTCAAGCGATATATGATGCAAAAATTTAGCTTTTAGTGATTTATATAATAGATTAGATATCAAAGAAGGTGAAAGATGTATGTATAAGTTAGCCAACCAAGGAGATAGGAGAAGTAAAGACCTAATTCAAGTGAGGTGTATTACGGATGAAGATAATAAAGTGTTTTTCTTAGAAAAGGATGTGGAAAATAGGTGGATGAGATATTTTCAATGAAGGATCTGAATGTACGATTGATTTTAGCAACCTTAATACCCTAAACAAAAATAAAGAATTTTATTTTTATCGTTGTATTAGTAAATCTAAAGTTAGAGAATCTTTAAAGAAAATGAAATGTAGAAAAGCAGTAGGACTCGATGATATTCCAATAGAAGTGTGAAAATGTTTAAGAGATCAAGAAATTTCTTAGCTTACAAATTTTTTTAATGTTATTTTAAAGACTAAAAAGATGTCAGATGAGTGGAGAAAGAATTTGTTGGTTCCTCTATTTAAGAATAAAGGTGATGCACAAGAGTGTGCAAATTATAGATGAATTAAGTTAATGTGTCATACATTAAAATTATGAGAGAGTAACAGCATAGGTTATGTGATACAAAAGTTTCTGTCATTTGGTTTCATGCCGTAGATCTACTATGGATGCTATACATTTGTTAAGAGGTTTGATGGAGAAGTATAGAGAAAGTAAGGAGGATTTACATATGATATTTATTGATTTAGAAAAAGCTTATGAGAAAGTTTCAAGAGATGTTCTTTGGAGAGTTCTAGAATAGAAAGGAGTTAATGTTGGTTGTATTCAAGTCATTAAGGATATATATACTAGAGCTGCTACTTGTGTCCAAACACAAGGAGGATTGACAAAATATTTTCTCATTTCAATTGAATTACATCAAGGATCAGCTTTAAGCCCTTATCTTTTTGCTTTAGTTATGGATGTTCTTATTAGGCATTTACAAGAAGATGTACCTTGGTGTATGCTTTTTGCTGATGACATTCTTCTTATTGATAAGACTAGAGAGGGAGTCCAAGAGAAACTTGAATTATGGGGGTCAACATTATAGTCTAAAGGTTTTCGTTTAAGTAGATCTAAAACTGAATATATGGAGTGTAATTTTAGTTATAGAAGTTCTAGTGGTAGTGTTGTGACATTAGGTGAACAAGTCATTAATAAGAGTGAGCGATTCAGATATTTAGGCTCTCTTGTTCAAAATGATGGTGAAATAGATGGAGATGTTATTAGTAGAATTCAAGTTGGATGGTTGAAGTGGAGGAATGCATCTGGCTTGTTGTGTGATAGAAAAGTTCCACTTAAACTTAAGGAAAAATCTTATAAGATGGTGGTAAGAACGCAATGACTTGGTGCGAATGTTGGCCAATAAAAGAAGCATAAGACTAAGTTTAAGTGTTACAGAGATGAGGATGCTCAGTGGATAAGTGGCTTTACTCTTAGAGATAAAATGTGAAATGAGTATGTTAGAAAAAGTTGGAGTCTCAGATGGCAGATTAGAGAGTCGCCTTAGATGGTTTGGCCACATAAAGCATCGGTTGTCTGATGAGTTAGGGAGTAGATGCATTAGATTTGCCTTATGTTAAGAAAGGTAGAGGTAGACCTAAAAAGACTTGGTTAAGATGTATAAAAAATGACCTTAGTATACTTGAATTAAATGAGAATTTGACACATAATATGGCACAATGGAGACGAAGGATTCATATAGCCGACCCCACTTAGTGGGATAAAGGCATGTTGTTGTTGTTGTTGTTGTTGTTATAAACTAAGATAAAGGGGTTGTTTTGGAAGATAAATAATTTTAATTAATCATCTAGCTATTAATTTTGAATTTTGAGCATGAGACAATTTAAATTTAGTAGCTGCCAAACTTTGCTTAAAAAAATAGCATGTGAAATTTGACTTCATATTTAACAAATATCACAACAAAAAATTCAAAATTTAAATACACTTATGCAATTGATTCATGAAAATGATTAATATTTTCAATAAAATTTCAATCAACTCACTAAATTTCCCTAATATTTTAAATGAAACTTTTGAGTGATCATCAAATTTTATCACCAAGGTCATTTTGAAGTTCATATGTTGCAACTCAAACTTTGATTAGATAATCCTTTGATTCATATCAAAAATATATTTTTTATGATATTTTATAATATAAAATAACCAAATTCACAATTGAGGTGGAATCCTAAACCTACTGAAACCATTGATATATCATGCAAAAATCTGATAATTTAGGCACGAATCTTCAAATTTTAAATTTATGATCATTTGAATGCTAATTTAAAAAAAATTATAGTTGAATTGAACGTCTCAACGAGACGAACCCATCGACAGGAAGAGTGGATCGATTCGAATCCAAATGAACTCAAATTAAGCTTCAAAAATATAATCAGAAGACTTAGGATATTAATTGAATAGTCAAATGATCTCCAAATCGAACATGTTTATAGTCAAATTGAACAACTTGGTAAGAGAATTCTAACAAACTCATACACGTAAATTTGAGGTCATTAAGACACTTAAAAGTTGAAAGAAAGGTTTATGATCAAGAGAAAAGACGTGCACTGTTCAATGGAGTGAGTTGAGATTTTGACTAAATTTATCAAAATATCTCTCCTTAAAACACTATAAATAGGTCTTTATTCTTTCCTTGGAGAGGAAGAGATTGAGCAGTGCGTCTAAATTAAAGTTATGAAGAAAGCTTGAATCCAATGAACATGGCATCCATTGCCAACCACCACTAGGGCTATCAAAAAAGCTCGTTGTTTGCAACTCGCAAACAGCTTATGTTCGACACATTGAATAACTCATGTTCGAATCATTCTTTAAGTAAACGAGCTAAACACGAACATATATTTTAGGCTCGATTTATAAATGAGCCGAGCAGCAACATCTATCTATTCGATCGCATTCGACTCGTTTTAGCTCGAAATAATATATACATATACATATACGTATATATATGTATGTATGTATGCACAATTTATTCAGTGTAGCAAATGTGGCCTAGTGGTCTTAGAAAGTGGAGTTGGAGGTTTTGAAATGGCACAAGTTTGAATTCTTCTCTCACCATATTGGAGTCATATTTTTAGTCCCAAATTGTAAAGAGAAGTTTTTCTTAGCATGAATCCATACATAAATATCCCATCATAGTGTTTGAACAAGACTCATTTAAGTTGGTTTCATTGGGCAAATCGAACAAATAAACCAATATCGAGCTGAATATGGACACACTTTTTACGAGCTTAATTTGAATACAAGCTAATATAAACGAACAAATACGAACAAATCCTTAGCTTGCTCAAGCTCAGCTCATTTAAACCCCTAACAACCACCAAAGACTGTTATTGTCTATTTATTTTCTTTATGTTGTTGTCACTTGAATTCTCTAACTTTGTAATTAACTTTCTCCAACAAAGGAAAAGCATAGAACATTATAATTTCAATTGTATAATGGCTTATTTTGGTTAGGAAGGCCTTATGGTTTTTTCTATTAAACGGTTGTTTCATGTAAAAAAATTCTATTTTCTTCGTCTATGTTTGCTAGGTATTTTTATAAGCTAAGATTTATTTTCTCTATTGCTAATTTTCTAACACACAATAACTACTAAAATCAGTGGCAGACCTACCTTGATGTGAGGGTAGACAAATGCCCACCCTCAAAAAAAAAAAATTTCTCTTAAAAAATAATTCTTTTTTATATTTAGCCCACCCTCAATTTACATTGTATGCAATCAACTCCTCTCAAAAAAAAAAAAAAAAGTTAACACATTACTCTTAAATGACTATTTAATTAATTAAAATAAAAACTCAAAAGTTTAATAATCTTGTTCACATTTTTTTTTCTTATAAATTTAGTGATATTATTTTACTAATTATTTATACTTTTTTCAAAATATTAATTTTAAATATTATTTATTTATTTAATTATTTAAATTTTTGCTCACACTAAAATAACGAGTTAGTTCCGCCTTGATTGAAATTGAAAATTTTATGATAAGAATTAAATCAAAATCAATTTTTTATGCCTTGATATATGGTATATATTCGTTAACAAATACTAATCATTATTAATATATTTCAAATGGCACAATAACTACCCAGATAACATTGCTAGCTCTGTCAAAGAAATTTAAAAATCCTTTCAAACAAAACACCGTGCATGTTTCGATTTGTCTTTGTTTCCTAATTTTTTGTTCTAATAAACAGCTACTTATATCGGGAAACATGTTTAATTAGTATTTTTGTATTTTGTTTTAGAAACAAATTAATGTGTTTTCATTTGTTTACAAAATACATATTATGGAAATAGGAAACAAATAATGTAAGCATATATTTTTAAGCGAAAATAAAAATAATAAAAAATAAAACAAAATAAATAAATAAAAGCAAAATACAATCTAACATACCCCAAGTAATATCAGCCAATACAAACATATTTTTAATATTTTACAGGGTGAATTAAACTCATCCCTAAAGTATGGACCACGCTTCACTCATATTTATAAAAACACTTCACTTAGATCCATTAAGTTACTATCCACCTTGTGGGCTTCGAAAATTCGCCACCGATCTCTCGATGAAGTGAGTTTGAATTATATTGGTCAAATTTTTAGATGACAAAAAAACAGTAGATAAGACACTACCCAAAGATTTTGCCCTCATTTTGTGAGAACTTTAAATCAGGTTCTAGGTTTTCTATAGGCACAAGCACCTTTAGTTAATTACCCCTCTCAATACTGAAAGAAAACTTTCAATTAAAGCTAATCGATAGGTCACTAATTGCTTAGCGTATAATAGCAGTAAGTGAAGTTTAAATATTCATAAAATTCATCATCTTTAGCTTAAAGCGGATGGTTCGGGGAATGGTGATGCGCCCGATCAAGATCTCATGTTTCCGTCATCCCAGGGCCCTGACTCTGGGTGGAGGTGGTTGACCCAACCTAGAAGATGAGTTGTAGTGAGTTGCATCGTCTAAGAGAACCTTATAGACCTAGAGTGGTGTTTGTCTAAGGGAATAAATTTGAGTCCACCATAGTTGACATAGAGCTTTATGCCAAATCAAGTGTACCATATGGTTCATAACTCAAGGAACAAACCCATTGGGAAACACATAGGTTATAGTCGTGATCGTAATATAATGGTGTCATTTGACAGCAACCACCTAGTCAAAGGACTCTGGTCATAACCGCTCTTATGTTGAGCCTACTGACCAAACTATATAAATAGAGAACACGAACCACGTTTTTACTGGCATGAGGTTATTTGAGTGTAAATATAATAATGCACTTGATTTGACATTGACTTTTTTGTGAGCTAGAGTTTTCTTAATTTATCACCTCTGATAAATAGTTGTAGATGTGTGGATGCATTTTAACTTTAGATTATTAGAGATTGAATTTCATTTAGACAGTGTATTTCACATTTTTTTATATTTTCATGAAATTTGCATTTATATTAATTTGACATTGAATTTTGAATATAACTTAATGGTGATATCTCCTCCGGTTGAGATATTCATTCAACACGGTCATCGTTAAAGTGTGAACTATTTGATCATTCACATTTTAATTTGAGAATTTTATATGAAATTGAACCCCTCCGGTTGAAATTCACAATCAACACAGCCACCATCGAGGTAGACCTTGTCAACTTTGCTCTATGCCCGCAGAGGATCGGGTCTATGGTTTGCATTATAAGCATTTAAACTTGAGAGGGTTTAGCATTATCATTTTCAAGATTTTCATATTGATAATCCCATCTGCTAAAATCTATCATCACTATCAAGTCAGATTAGAGATAATCACTTTATATGTGAATTACTTCTCAGATTTTATCAAGTTGAGAAAAGTTATAATAATAGTATTAAGTTATAACTGACTCGTCCAAAAACTCTAATCTCAAACATCCTCAGACACTAAATTCATGCACATAGCATAGTATCGGGGCCCATGTGAGTTATTGGATTGCTTACAATTCATTTTAGTTTCTTAACGTTGAAGTTTTATTGACCATTTCTAGAGAGAAAATTTTCACTATTTTCAACTCTTTAATTTAGGAGGGATTGACGACATCTGATCATCGACTTATGTAAAATTGAGTGCTAGTATGAATTTGAAATGTTTGCAACATGGAATCAATGTCATAACTATCTATTTTAGAATGTTGTTTCAAATTGCATCTCCTGTTGAGGTTATCTTCACTCTTCAGTGAAAACACTTACTGGAGGATTCATTAATGCTTTTATATTTATTTGTAGAGAGATCACAATACAAAGTTTTATTGGAGAATTTAGTAGTTTGACTACACAAACAAGTCCTCCAATACAACTTAACAACATCCCTCAATATTTCACAAAAATTCGTATGCAACGATTTTCAAGACAACATCCTACGATGAGTGTATGACTTCAAATTTTTTATTTTGTTACACATATCTTAATACAGTAATTTTGAGTTCGAAATGACTTCGAGATATGTGTAACTCTTCTTTTAGGACATTCGCAGGAATTACTAAATGTTTAAATTAAGCATAGTGCCACTTTATGATGTCAGTAGAATTTCATTCGAAACACATGCTAACTTAATTAGGATTAATCCCCAGATTTACTTGGCCCTCATATTTAATTATAAATTAGATCTTTAGTGGATCATATTAATTAAAATTAGCATGCGAAGATCATGCTTTAGATTTTCAAAATGATTCCTTCTTGTCGGTGCACATGGGTAAGTGAATAATTTTAATAATAAATCTATCCACCACACCTTATCCCACATTTGTTTAATACCCGTGGGCAACGATTTTTATTTTCATATATATTAAATATACTCGTGGACAGCAATTATTGTTTTTATATGCATTAAATATTGTTCAATAGATTCCACAAGACATCTTTATCTATCTATAAATAAATAAGTTGTCCAGTTCACTTTCATTCAAATCTATTCAGTTCTATTGAGTGTTTTGAAGATTTTAGATGTGAAGAGGTTTTGTTCGTCGCTTGGGAGGAGATTTTTTCAAGTTCTTTATGTCTTTCAAAAGTGCTTTTAATTTTAACTTTAGCAAATTTTCTTTTACTTTTAGAATTAAAGCGCTTATGTTTAAGTTTAAATATTTTTATTTGGTGTTCAATTTAAATCTAATTAATCATATTTAAGTCCCCTATTAGTTTGAATTTCGACAATCTTCCGGCGTCATCTCCACGTAAGAGGTTGCATTAGAAATTTGGGTCTGCTCACCGCGCTATAAAGAGCACGTATGAGTGATATAAAATACAACCTAAGTCTTTCCTTTTCCTACCACGCAATAAAGAGCGTGTATATACTACCTACATGAGAGAAATCATATAATTTTCTTTGCTGCGCTACAAAGAGCGCGTGCAAGGCTTACCCGTTGTGTTGTGTCGCTTACAAGTTTTCTCGGTTCTGCTACAAAAAGAGCGCACGGGTTCCTCTCATTGCGTTCATACAGGATTGTAGACTCACGAGATCGAATTAGAGAGGGCGTCATGCAAGGAAATGACAGCTGGTAGTCGCGATTTACGTTCGAGGCTGAGGGAGAGAAGTTGGTTTTTTTGTCGGCCTGGAGCTGGGATGTGTGGGATGCCATCAGGTGGTTAGGCCGTAGACAGGAGAGTGACCGCAGATGCTCGTCAGGCTCTTTTGCGGATGAGGGAACGAGGGTCAAAACGGGAGAGAGTTGCGCATTGCTGAGCCGAAAAAAAAAATGAGAGAGGGATACGGGTCCGAGAAAACTAAAGAAGAGGGAGAGATCAAGAGAGATGCCGAGAAAAAAAAAAAATTTATTACGTGAACAAGGAGGCTTGAGTAGGTTATTTTCATGCTTCTTCATTTTATTACATTTCCATACAATTCCAGACAACCTTCACGTCGGAAGAGATGAGTAGGTATGACATGAAAGTTTGTTATTTGTAAGTCGAGGAGGTGGCAGCACAGAAAAAAGAAAATTCAAAGCTGGATAGGTTATAATAACTTGATATGATATTATTTATGTATATGAAGATGTTATGTAAAAAAGATAAAAAATTTCGTTTCTTTTTAAATTGAGAATGGGCAGACCACAAAATTTGATTTAGTTTAATATATATACATATATATATATATATACATATATATATATACATATATATATATATACATATATATATATATATATACATATATATATATATATATATATATATTTCTAACATAATTTAATCTCAATCTCAGTTTATATTAAGTTTTCTTTTTCAAAAATTTTTTTTTACTCAAATCATTTTTTGTATATACATCATAATAACTAAACTTTTTTATTAATTAAGAAATAATTGGAATTCTAAAAAAAATTCTTTTCTTAGTATATATATATATATATATATATTCTAATTAACAAATAACTTGATTTTAAATTTTAATTAGTACGTAATTTAATTTTAAATTAGAAGATTATGATCTATGTATTTATTATCACTCTCGAATTTCTCGTCGATCATAAGCATCAAATTCATGCCATTACCATCCTTCAGATTTAACTTTAGGGAGTACAATATTATTTGCTAAAGAAAAATTAGCAGAAGTTTGTCAGCAAATAAATTTATATAAAATAAATAAATCTTACAAACAATCTTTATGCTGTAACAGAAATAATTTAATAGCTCATCAATGGAGATGTTCCAAAAATATAACACAAAAATGTACTGGTACAAAATGCAATCAAAAGAGAAAATTCTTCAAGAAAACAACAAAAAAGAAAATAAATACGAAAAAACAAAACTTTTGAAAGAAAAAATTTAATTTAAAACCAAAAATTTGTAGATGTTGGCTATGTCAAGAAGAAGGACATTATGCTAATGAATGTCCGAAAAGAAAATTAAATCAGTTCAAATTATAGAAGAAATTGGATTTTAGGATATACAAATAGAACTTTATGTTCCCACATATGGCACGCCCTGTGGGACTCTATGAGATCATTTTCTTGATCAGATAATTCATTTTTGATCTTGTCTAAGACCAACAAACCATTTGAGTATTTTCAATAAATTCATATGCATCTTATCCTTATATGTTGTAATTATAAATAGCTAAACTATTTTCTATAATCTATTTATCAATTATTTTTGCAATATTTTTACAACAGTCTAAATTTAAATAGACACCATGTCCGCTAATTTCATTATTAAGCAATCTTCTTTTTTATTTTGAGGAATTTTTCCAGTTGAGTATTTCTAGGTGTAGAAATACGCCTAATGCTAGGTGGTAAATAATATTTTGGATCATTCGAAGACGAAATACTTGTAGTTGGTTGAGTGGTTTGCGTAGTTATTTCGGAAATAGGTCTATCTACTGAAGAAGTTTGTGGTGTATTATTCATAAATTGATGCTAGTTTAATACATCTACTAACTCATTTATTTCTAGTGATGTTTTCTTAATTTTTATAACTTCATTAATTCATATTGTACCTTGAATATTATCTCTACTGGGAGTAATAGCGGGTTTTCTGAATACCAAGAAAGGTTGTCATTTAATCCTTGTAAGTCAAATTCAGTACAGACACATTCCGCAAGAATTGTGGCTGTCACAATATTATTATTGAGAATCTGTTGGTTCTTAATAATTTGTTTTCCAAGTTCTAGTATATTACTAGTACTTTCTAAATAAGTTAAGGATTTGTATCTTTTTAGTAAAAGAGTTTTAAATCGTTTGGTTTTGCTATTTTGAATTTGATTTAATTTCATATATCACAAGTTAATACTTTATTCAAATTATTCAAATTAATTCCGAGATCATGTCGTTGTTTTAGTGTCATATAACTAAAGATATTTCACTCAATAAAAATTCCAAGTGGAGCTTTAATATGAAAGATTTGTTCATCTGTAAAGACTTCTAATTGGTTATTAGTAATATTTATTTTTAATAAATCTTGAATTCTTTTAAATTCTTTTTCCAAATATTCATTTGATATATTTATCATTATTTTTTATATTCGAATATATCTTCTTCAAGTTCTTTTACTCGAAGTTTCTTAAAGGTTTCTTTTTCTTCTCTGATAAGAGATTCGTATGAAAGAAAGTTATTGTTATATAAGTAACTAGGTGTACATATGTCGGTTTGTCTGTACATATGTCGGTATGCCTCTGACACTTATACTCCTATAGAACAAAATTATCATATCAACAAAATGAACTTCTAGCAATTAAAAAATCTATTAAAAATTTTGAAATATTTTTAAACGAACATTTTATTATTATAACAGATAATAAAACTATTATATTATTTATCAAAGGAAAGATAATTGATTCTCTTCTTAATAAAAGACTTATAAGATGATAAAGTTGGTTAATTTGATGGATATTTCTTACCTAATAAAGAAGTATTGATTAACCAAATTAAAAAATGCACTGCAAATATTTCAAAGATAAATGGATTATTTATTTTCTGAATTTAGCACTTTTACTTTAATTTATGTTGATGATATACTTATTTTCAACAATAGTTTAACTTCTCATATAAAGCATCTGACATTATTCTCACAGAAAGCCAAAAAATATGGAATTGCTTTAAGTAAAAAAAAAGTAGTCTTTGTAACATAAAATATTGGATCTTAGGGCTCAAAATAGATCAAGGAGCTATAGTACTCCAAGATCATATTTTTCAAAAAAATTAAAGATTTTCAAACATTAATAATCAAAAGGAATTACAAATATTTCTTGGATGCATTAATTATACTGAAGCATTTAGTAAAAATCTAGCATCTCTAAGATCCCCTTTACAAAAGAAGTTTCGAAAAAATATGACTTGGTATAGGTCAAAAGAAGATGAAAAAATTTTACAAGATATTAAATCAACTTGTAAAAATCTTCCTAAACTAAAACCTACCACATAATGGAGAAAAATTAATTATCAAAACAAATAGTTCAGAAAATTGTTGGGGTGTTATTTTAAAAACTAGAAAGGATAATACTGAAGTATTATATCGGTATGCCTCTGGCACTTACACTCCTACAGAACAAAATTATCATATCAATGAAAAAGAACTCCTAGCAATTAAAAAAATCATTTAAAAAGTTGAAATATTTTTAAACAAACATTTTATTATTATAATAGATAATAAAACAACTATATTATTTATCAAAGGGAAGATAATTAATTCTCTTCATAATAAAGACTTATAAGATGACAAATTTGATTTTCTGTTTATAGTTTTAATCTTGAATATATTGAATGAAAAAAATAATAACCTTACAGACACTTTAACATGTGAATTTTGCAATATATGACTACATAACAAGATATAGAGCATATGCTCAAGATAACACAAGAAAAAGCAAAAGTTCTTAAAATTATGGACTCTGAAGTAGCATCTAACAAGCTCTCTGAAAAGTCAGATGAACAACTTATTGACAATTATCACCAAATTCTTGAATTTCAAATTTGGAAATTAGAATGTGAAATATTATTCGGTAGCAAGGTCTTAACTGAGCTACAAAAAGTAAAAAATTATCTCTCTGGAGAATTTGATGCTAAAGATTTACATTTAGTAACTCAATTACGCACTATGTGCAATTATAAGAATAATAATCCTCATATAAAAAATCCAGAAGCAAGTACAAGTACTCTTCCTAAAAGGAAGAAACAAAAGAAATATTCGATAAAATAACAGAAGAAAAACAATCTCTATTAACAATTAGTGATAAAGATATAACAGCAGTGGATTTGCTAAAAAAATCCAACAAGGAACAGAACAATACTCCACTGTTCTCTTCAAATTACCAAAAAGGTAGAGAATTTGCTAGAAATATATGAAGAATGACAGCGATTCTCTACATACCAAGAAAGAATTAATCCACAAATATATTTTCATTCTCTAGGAAATATAAATGTGGTGTATATTTATGAAGATACAACAAAGATTGTACATGAACTCTACATCGGAGGATTAATTAAAATAATCTATGTTGAAAGAATGACTTCAATAAATAAATTATCAAAGGCAATTATAGAAGCAGCCGAAACATTCCAGGCAATCCTGAAGCACTAGAACATTTACATAAAAAAATTATATAAACATGCCCAGAATTACAAGAAGGGACTGTAGCAATAATTCATTTTAGATCAGTAGCGAACTATTTTATCCAAAATATGTGGCAAATAAAAGCTTCTTCAAAAGAAACAAAGATGAAAAACTATATCAATTATGAATAGAGATAAAGAAAATTAATCCATCAAACATATGGGTCTATCATTATTCTAATTCATTATTTATCTACAGTCATTGCAAACAAAAAACAAAAAAGATACATGAAGTAATGTATATTAATTGGAAAAATATTTTACTAAAAAATACGGTATCCGCTAGTATGGAGATACGTAGCAAATTCTACAAAAGAATGCAAAAAGAAAAGTTGCATAGCTGCACGTTATGCAAAATCAAAAATAATCTTCAAGAAGTATAGAAAAAAATTAGAATCAAGACTTCTAGAAGTATAAATACGTCAGCCCTGACATCAGCAAACATAAAACATCGGCCATGACGTCAAAAAATATATGACGTAAGCACTTATGTCAACATCAATTATTGATACATCCATGAATCTCACTTATAAATAACATAGCCTGCGATTGAGTAAGGGGCAGAGGAAGACAAACAGAGATTACTATAGTATAAAGAAAGAGTCTAATGTGTGAACGTCGTCTCGGCTAGTTATCTTTTTTCTTGTTCATGTCTGTAACTATGGTTTGATTATTGTAATCTGTAATAATGTTTTATGCTAACGAATTTGTTTTATAATTATGATCTTTTATGAGTTGTTATGATTAATATTTGATCTTGTTACGCTAAGGGTAGGAAACGAACTTAAGCTATGCTGTTATTCTCTAAAGTGATCATATAAAATTATGGTTGTAATTGAGTCTATATTTCCCAGAGAAAGCCACCTGAATAGGAGAATATGATATGAATCGGAGAACTAACGGTCAAAACCAAGATCAGGTATTAAGAGTAATTGCATTATAGAGATCTAGACTTGTAAGATAAATCGGAAGCATGATGGACCATTATAGAAATACGGTATGATAACCATAGTTGTAGAAATGAATAAGGGAGAAGAATATATTTTTATGGAATTTGATTTTAAATGTATGATGAATAAACTTCAAAATATTGAAGAAGAAGTTAGAAGACTTAAAATTAAAATTTCAACCGAACAAAACTCAATAATGGCCCATTATGCTTCCGATTTGTCTTACAATTCTAGATCTCTATAATGCAATTACTCTTAATACCTGATCTTGATTTTGACCGTTAGTTCTCCGATTCATATCATATTCTCTTATTCAGGTGGCTTTCTGTTGACCTTCATATGTGTGTCATAAGTCAAAGTCAATACTACAAATCAAATTACGGACTTGAAGGTGGCGATGAGAGTGAGGCTCAAAATGCGGACGTCACCGAAAATGGTCGAAGCGACCCTCGGCAGACTTTTAACGTTCGAGCGTCGAAATTGATCAAAATATAAATATTGCAAAATCTAACGATCAATCGATTAAGCGCCCGAGCTATCAATGTGTCGACGCCCATATCGGAGCCGGGAGGCGCCGACGCAAGCCAAACGACTCCCGTTCGTGAAATTGATTGCGTCGTTAGCTTCAAAACGTCGAAATCTATCAAATAAGACTGTCCGCGCTCAATTCAGACGAGTCTGTGTAAATGTCGAATAATCAAAAGTTGTAGCATGTAAATCGAGAGTGAAATATACTAGACGTCGCCAAAATCAATCCAAATGACCTCCGATCGACAAACGAACTTCGTCATCGTGTTCAGAACGTCGAAATTGGTCAGGATATAAATATTATGCGACGATGAGCAAACCGTCCGCCGAAGTCGCCAACGCGCGTCGCGCATATCGTCGGCATCGACGATGACCAAACGACTTCCGTTCGCAAAATTGATTGCATTATTGTCTTTGAAACGTTGAAATCTATCAAGTGAGATTGTTCGCATTCAATTCAGACGAGTCTGCGCAAAAATTGAGCAGTCGAAAGCGGCGACGCACATTTTGATGGAAATTGACCCAATTTGACTTCGACTTTAACCAAACGGCGATTGCAGCGGAATCGTCGTTCGTTGAGCATCAAAATTACCTACATTAATATATATTGACTATTATGCGTTCTGCTGAAATCCACATTAAAATCGTTTAATAAATTTAAAATTTATTTAAAAATCCCTAAATTATCCCCACGCTCAATTGTTCCCTCCTATTTTCAGTTTGGCTGCAAATAAAAAATAAAAAGAAAATAAAACGGTTCCTCCCCATTCCCTCCCATTTTTCCTTCTCATTCTCTCTCCTTGCATTCTCTTTCACGTTGGAGACTCCTGCACAGGTAAAAAAAATCGGTGATTCACCCTCTCAATTTCCCCTGTTCCGACCCGCTGCTCCCACCGGCGCATCTCCCGCAAAACCACGCCGCTGGCAGCAATCCCGCCGCCGGCAAAGCCCGCGCGTCCCGCTGTTCCCTCCGGCCCAGCCCCGCTCCGCCGACCCGTTCCGCACAAACCCGACCCGTCGTTCCGTGCTGGTAGGCCGTTCCGCGCCATCCATTCCAGACCATGGCGACATCCGTCTGCATCGGCCGATCACGCGCCTCCGCGTCCAGAATCGCCGCCCGCTCCGCATCTGCCGCCGGCCCACTTTCCCGTTTTCGCACCAGTCCTCCCCATTCAGCGGCCGCTGCACGCAATCTCCGCGCGTTGCGCTACAGCCCTGATCCCACGTTGCTCCATCCCGCATCAACGGCGCTGCCACCCCTTCCGCATTGCGTCCAGATCTGCCCGCCCGTCCCACCAGCCTCCACCTCCTCCCTACAACCCAATTCTACGGCCCACTGTTCTGGCCCGTTCCTCCAGCCTGCAAACCTGCTGCACAAGCCCGCTGCACGATTCCGACCCGCAGCCATAGAATCCTTTTGGGTCCGTTTTTTCTCGCAGAACCGGAGAAAAATATATCATCAGGTGGTCTTCTTCGATTCCTTCACTCGCTTTTGCGCTGTTTTGTTATCAGCAGGAAGAACATCGTCACGCAATTCTCTCGATTCGGTGTCGCGTCTTACATAACCCCCTATTTTAGCCATGGCCGGAAAGAACATCGTCAACAGGCGAATTCTTCTCTCGGTTTCCGGCACCGCATTTCTTGCATAACCCGTCCCATTTTCGCTCCACCGCAAACCGGGAAAGAATATCGTCAACAGGCGAATTTTTCTTTCGGTTTCCGACGTCGCACTCATTGTCTTACATTCCCAATTGCATACCTAATCCCGTTCCTTTGCCTAGCATTGCAGGGTGCCGAAAAATGCATCAGAATATGTGTAATCTTTAAATGTGGATATATATATATATATGCTTGTGTTTCTTTGCAGGTTTGAAGACCACCTTGTGCTCAACAGGGTGCGACGAGATGAAATCCGGTTGTGGTGTCGCGAACAGCTCATTACCTTCAACAGGCGTCTGAGTAAACACTTGTTAGATGTCCACAGGCAACATTTTGTCTAATTTCTAGACTTAGAAAAAAAAGGGGGGATGAATATATATTGCGTTGTATGTCTTCTTTCAGGTATGAAGGCCTCGTTGTGCTCCAGTATGAGATGAAAAAAGCATTCTGTCATGAACACTCAGCTACCTTCAACAGAGCGTCACCAATCAAAATACCCACGATCGATTATGGGGATGGCAAGGAAATTTGTCAAATTGCGTCGTATCTTTGACTTAGAAAAAGAGGCTGAAATGAACGACTTAGAACGTAAAGTAAAGAAAACTTTAAAAAAAATAGAGCATTCATTTAAAATCTAAGTAAAATTTGGAAATTTAATATTAAACTCATGGCTTAATTTGATTCTCTGAAGCTTAAATTGAAGGGATAAAGTGAGTTCTTTTTCTTGTAAATTCCTCAAAATTAAACGCTTTAATTAAATTTGGAGGTATCTAAACTCATACTACAATAAACTCAAAATCTAATGATGAATCTAAATTAAGTTTAATAACTCTTATATGAATATGGAGGTAATTATTATGCTAGCTAATAAGCATAAGTAGGGCTAAAATAATAAATACTGAAATCGGTATAACTTATCAAAATGTAGATTGACATAATCAAATTGGGAGAATTACAAAACTCAACAAGTAATGCAAATAATATTTTAAACTACAAATCCCAAATGACTTCTCTCGGATTAGCACACTTTATATGGCGAGCGAAGGAATTAATTAAGGCATTCTTAAATACACCCCAGCTCGACACTATGAATCTTTAAATTAAGTGTCACGAGGATCTTTGGCTTGCTTAGGTTTAGTCTTAGTCGTTAAGAAAACCTAAAAAAATCTATAAAAAGAGTTTCAAATCAGTGAAATATCTGAGAAATTGATTTTGTCAGGTAACAGTAGATCTAATCCTCTGGTAGCAGCTAGACAGAGTTGAAAGGATCTAAAACTCTTGACATATTCAAATTAATCAATTTTCCAAATCAAATTAAATAGCAATCTGAAATCAATCTCATAACTCAGAAATAAAAACTACTTAAATTCTTAAATACACTCGCATGAGCCCCGATACTATGTTGAATGCTTAAATTAAATTCAATCGATGATCTTGCTATTTTCCGATTTAGTCTTGGGTGTTAGGGTTAACAAAACTTATAATAAGAGTTTCAAATCGGTGAAATATATAGAAATTGATTACGTCGGTGGCATGGATCTAATCCTCATTAGAGTTGTGAGGATCTAAAGCTCTTAAATATATTCAAATTAATCAACTTTTCAAATCAAATTAAGTATCAATCTAAAACTGTTTAAATGAAACTATATCATTAAAAATATAAATCAAACTCAATCTATCCACTTTTCGTAATTATTTGTCGGGGGTGACAAATTAAGAAAACTCTTAACTCATAAAGGAGCTAATGTTAAATCAAGTGTTCTACTATGTTGACTCTCAATCAATCTCACGCCAATAAGGATGTGACCCGTGTCCTCTAACTGTGTGGCTCGGTCAATAGGCTCCGATGAAGCATTATGAGAGTCTTGACTGGTTTGGTAATCCATTCCATTATATTACGATGCATGTATGCTCATGGCTCTGCTCGAAGTTGTGAATCATAGGGTATAATAATCAAATAACCTCACAGGTAGACTTAAGATTATCTCCTCAAACAAACACTATCCTGTACAAAGATTTCTTGGATGACATACATAATATGGAGATAAGGATCCTTCGGGTTAGATTATTCTCTCGATTAAGTGGTAGATAGGACCGACAGGATGGAACTATGGGATCTAGATGAGACGCATCATTCCCCAACCATCCGGTTTAAGCTAAAATGATGAATTTCATATCTTAAATTCTAAAACTCTACATGTCATTATCTGTTATCGTTTAAATGACTAGCCTTAATCGAAAGTTCTCTCTTACTTAATGAGAGGGATAATTAACTATAAGGACTTGCGCCTATAAGAAACCTGGAACCAGATCTAAAGTCCTCACCAAATGAGAGTGAAATCACACCGACACCTTCAATCATCACTCTCTTCAATTCAAATTCAATAAATTGTCGAGAGGTCGATAACGAATTTTCGGAGTCCACACTTTCTCTGGGAGATATAGACTCAATTACAACCACAACTTTATATGATCACAATACGACTTAAGTTTATTTCTACCCGTATGAGATCAAATATTAATCATAACAACACATAAAAGATCATAATTATAAAACAAATTCATTAGCATAAAACATCATTACACTTTATAATAATCAAACCATACTTACAGATATGAATAAGAGAAAAGATAACTCTAGCTGAGACGACGTTCACACAGTAGACTCTTTCTTTATCCTCTAGTAATCTCTCTTTGTCTTCCTTTGCCCCTTACTCAACCGCATGCTATGTTATTTATAAGTGAGATTCATGGATGAATCAATAATTGGTGCTGACATAAGTGCTTACGTCATGTATTTTTTGACGTCATCGTTGACGTTTTATGTTTGCTGATATCAGGGCTGATGTATTTATTCTTCTAGAAGCCTTGATTCTAATTTTTTCTGTACTTCTTGAAGATTTTTTTTGATTTTGCATCATCTGTTATGCAACTAACTTCCTTTTGCGAATTTCTTTGCGATATCTCCTTACTAGCGGATACCATATTTTTTAATAAAATATTTTTCCATTTAAGATACATTACTACATGTATCTGTTTTAGTTCTTTGTTTGTAATAACTGTAGATAAATAATGAATTAGAATAATGATAGTCCCATATGGTGGATGGATTAATTTTCTCTATCTCTATTCATAATTGATATAGTTCTTCATCTTTGTTTCTTTTGAAGAAGCTTTTATTTGCCACATATTTTGGATAAAATGATTCACTATTGATCCCGAGATGAATCATTGCTACAGTCCCTTCTTGTAATTCTGAGCATGTCTGTTTTTTTTTTTTTTTTTAAATTTAAGATTTCACATATATTACTGATATTTGTTCGAGAAGCAACTGACATTCGAGCAATCTTAATAATATTCGAGTTATTCATAACTCGATTCACATAATATATCTTTTGTAGCTCATCGATTTGATCGTATTTATTCAATTTGAGTCATGGAATAAATGTGGGGTCAACACACCTGCGCATAGGTAGCTTTCGCAACAGCTTCATTATAGTAGAGATAAGCTACAATAGATAACCGTGTACATGTGGATAATACCTTGACGGACATAATTGAAATTTATATTAATCATATTTTTCACTGAAGAATGCTCAAGAATATCATATGGAAGGTCAAATGGCCGCATTTAATGATGAAAATTAATGGAGCCATTAGCCTAAAGTGTAGACGGATAATAACTTGAGCGGCCTAAATGAAGTGTTTTAAAAAAAAAACATGAATCCATATGAAATACAATTTATATTTCATGATCTAACTGTAATTAATATATAATATTAATACGATAACATTCCCAAAAAATCATGAAATGTAACTAGACAAAATTTAAGCAAAACTGAACAAAACTAGCACATTTTATTTGCACAATACCAACATAGTAACATAACATTCCCCACTCAGAAATGAAAATCTAGAAAACACTTCGTGGCAAAATACCAAGCAGTACCCAACTAATACTATACATTTCATGCTGCACAATACTAATACACAAAATTTATGATTTATGGAAATAATACTAACACGAGAAATTTTTCCTTTTAAAGGTGATTATTGAAATGAATTATATGCGGCTATTTCCATTGGTTTGGCTCAAGGATTAATTCTTAACCTAATCCAACAAAAAATAATTTCCTTGAGGCTTAAGCCTCTAAACAAAAGTTGTTGTTCCTTTTGTTATTTATTATTATTATTATTATTGGAACTTAAAATCTAATTTCATTTTGGTACGAGATTATTCTATACTTAAATGTGCAATCCAACAACAACAACAACAAGCCTTTATCTCACTAAGTGAGGTCGGCTACATGAATCCTTCGTCTCCATTATGTCCTATTATATATCAAATTACCATTCAATTCAAGTATACTAAAGTCATTTTTTATATATTTTAACCATGTCTTTTTAGATCTACCTCTACCTTTCTTAATATAAGGCAAATATAATGCATCTACTCTCCTAATCGGGTCATTGGATGGCCGACGCTTTATGTGGCCAAATCATCTAAGGCGACTCTCTCTCTAACCCAGCCTCCAACTTTTTTTAACATACACATTTCCCATTTTATCTCTAAGAGTAAAGCCACTCATCCACTGAGCATCCTCATCTCTGCGCACTTAACTTAGTCTCATGCTTCTTTTATTGGCCAACATTCAACACCATAAATCTTTCCAGGCTCTACCACCATCTTATAAAATTTTTCCTTAAGTTTAAGTGGTACTTTTCTATCACACAACAAGCCAGATGCATTCCTCCATTTCAACCATCCAACTTGAATTCTACTAATAACATCTCCATCTATTTCACCATCATTTTGAACAATAGAGCCTAAATATCTAAATGACTCACTTTTTTTAATGACTTGTTCACCTAATGTCACAACACTATAACTATAACTTCTATAATTAAAATTACACTCCATAGATTCAGTTTTAGATCTACTTAAATGAAAACCTTTAGACTCTAAGGTTGACCTCCATAATTCGAGTTTCTCTTGGACTCCCTCTCTAGTCTTATCAACAAGAAGAATGTCATTAGCAAAAAGCATACACCAAGGTACATCTTCCTGTAAATGCCTAGTAAGAACATCCATAACTAAAGCAAAAAGATAAAGGCTTAAAGCTGATCCTTGATGTAATCCAATTGAAATAGGAAAATATTTTGTTAATCTTCCTTGTGTTTGATCACAAGTAACAGCTCTAGTATACATATCCTTAATGATTTGAATATAACCAATATTAACTCCTTTCTTTTCTAGAACTCTTCCAAAAACATCTCTTGAAACTTTATCATAAGCTTTCTCTAAATCAATAAATATCATATGCAAATCCTCCTTGCTTTCTCTATACTTCTCCATCAAACCTCTTAACAAATGTATAGCATCCATAGTAGATCTACCTGACATAAAACCAAATTGATTGTGAGAAACTTTTGTATCACATCATAACCTATGCTCAATTACTCTCTCCCATAATTTTAATGTATAGCACATTAACTTAATTCCTCTATAATTTACACACTCTTGTGCATCACCCTTATTCTTAAATAAAGGAACAAACAAACTCTTTCTCCACTCATCTGGCATCTTTTTAGTCTTTAAAATAATATTAAAAAGATTTGTAAGCCAAGAAATTCATTGATCTCCTAAACATTTCTACACTTCTATTGGAATATCATCAGGTCCTACTTGTAACAAAAAAAAAATCATCACAATGCTTTTATTCTCAGCAGTTCATTTTCAATTGTAAAGAGAAATGAATTAGAACTTACCCCACTGTAACCAATTCCGATCAGTTCAAATAGACCAGGAAGTAGAGGAAGCCTGTCAATTGCCTGCATAGAAAGAGAAGTGGTAAATTTCGCAGTAAAATAAAGTAGATAACGTTGACCTTCTCAACCCTTCTGTTTAATGTTGCAAAAGTTTTCCCATCCAAAATTTGCATTTACAAAAAGGAGAGGTTCTTCATATAATTACCGAAATTAGCCCAAGGGAACCATAAAGAGCGATCAGTGTAGCAAATGCAAGTGAAGTCACAGCATATTTATCATCAAGTTTATCCCACTGCCTACCAAGAGATTCCAGTTAAAACCTTTCGTGCCAACTTTATAGAATTTATTTCAAATCTAAAGAAACAAGTATACGCATAAAAAACAGACCGCTTCTCGTATGGTTGTAACAATTTCAGGAAGTTCAGTAGCAACTTCAGCTGGCGATTCTCCTGTAGCCATGGCTACAATATTCCGTGTACTTTTGCGACCTAAGTTAGCAAAAAAAATAAATTTATGAAGCTGGAATAAGTGTGAGGGTGAGACTGTAGTCGGTCTGTAACGCATGTGGCTTCGTGGAGGTTTACTTAATTAGAGAAGAAAAAGTAATGTATAAATAACACATGGCTCTTATTAACGTTCAATTAATGACACCCTTGAAAATGTATTGAAATGCTTGGTAGGAAAAAACTTAGGCAATAGAGATCTTCATCTACTCATCTTTAAATTTGCATAGAATAATACTTCCTCTACCACTATAAAGCAAATGTCATTCATGATAGTCTATGTAAATAAATCAAAGAAACCTATTAATGTGGCTAGTATTTTCATTCATGCATTTTTTTATTCCACTTTAACATTCATTAAAGATTTTCAAACCCATTATATTGAAATGGGGGAGCATATAGTTAAAAATAATATGTATGATGAAAGAGCAAGGATTGTCCATGGTCAGCCAAAGCAAGAGAATACATTCAAAGTTTGAGTTCATTAAAAAATAGGAGGTATTGGAGTGATTTCTACCTCCTCCCTCCTTTAACGTGATCGGCCCTCTTTTTTCCTTCTTCGGGTTTTTTTTTAATGTTGAATTAAGAGGATGATGTAATGTGTAAGTGTTGGAGATCAATGAAAATTAGCTTTTGATGATTTTGAAAAAAGAAATATTGGAGAATTGAATTCTCTAGGTTTGAGCTTGGTAGTCAGTCCATTCTTGATGGGAGAACCAGTTATCTCAACTTCTACTTGTTGATCTCCCTTCCTTCCCACCACTCCTACACTCTAAGCAGCATTCTCTCATACATCATTGCCATCACTCAAGACTATTTTTCAAGCTCTATAGTCATCAAACAAATTAAAACCTCATTCTACACGGCTCTTGGCCAAACTAGGTTACCTAGTACCTAGTATTGATTCCTCTCTATACAATCCCCAAAACCCATAAGAATCTGACAACCTACTCCAAAACTAAACTCCTCATATCAACCTAACATTCCTAAGTTATTCAAGCACCTAAACACCCCATTAGCCTTCCATAATAACTTCATAAACCTAAACTAAAAAATTGGCCAACCTAGGATTTCCTAGAACTAGTTTTGGAAATCCTTTCACAAAAGAGCTTTTAAACTGCAAAAGCCTGTTCATCTACTCTAGAATACATCTCCATATATTCCCCTAACCATTCTAAGAAAACAAAAGGCCTAAAAACCCTCTTGCACAATCCTAACTTTTAACCCCAAGCAGGGAGCACTCAAGTTTGGCCTCCCATCAAGGCTTGGCAAATGACTTCATTAGACCATCACCCCTCGCATAATCCACCCTCATCTGCCCTATTATAGTGATTGAGAACCTTGATTCATCACCATCCCAAGGTGACATCATACGCTCTCAAGCTTACAAATCACCTTTTTAGAAAGAAGCAAATTTTTAACATACTCTAAACTAATGTTATCTCTAATATATAACGTGGTATCAAGAAAAGAGCAAGGTGAGTAGTAAAAGAGTGACAAAACTTGATCCTTCAACAATCACATCTATATTCCCAAATCCATAACAATAATATTTAACTTATTAAAATGCAATGTAGTGTGAATATATTCTTTCATGCAAAGTAAATGCAGCCTTTATTTTGCAAACTTTTTTAAAGCTTGTGGTGATGTACAAAAATTCCAACTAGAACCACAACAATCTACAATTATTTTCTTTAAGACCTCCATTAAGATCACATCCACCAAATATGGTTTGATCATCAAGAGATATATATTTTTTTCATCCATATTTGCATTCATTCATAGTCTCAGGCATAGTTAATTGCTCATAAGTGTCTTCATATCCCTGTTAAAACATTTTCTATCTTTTTCTCTAAAACCCAAAACTCTTTAAGCCATCAAAATTCTTAATCTCATACATCATGGCCATTCCATATCAAACTTTCATATTAATTGTTAAAAAATTACCTAACTTTTTATGTGAAAATACCAACTAATAGCAAGCCTAAAGAACACAAAATAATAGTAAAGAATATTAAGCACCAAAAAAGACACCAATATTCATGTGATTTGGTCAAAACAAACCAACTTTCACAAGAGATGTGAGAGAATCCAATCCACTAAGTGAAGCCGCACAAATGTAAAAAATAAACATAGTACAAAAAAAAAACTCCTTTAAACCCAATTACACCGAATCTCACCATAAAAGAAATGCATCAAATCTCTCAAGACATAAAAAAGAGAATACTATATGAGAAATAATAAATAATGATAATTAAAATATTGTTGAAAACTAAGCACTCAAAGGGTCCTCAAAAGGGTGCCTTCCCAAATTCCTATGGAGTAGTTGTAAAATTTCTTGTACAATTATACTTTCACACGTCAATATAACATGTCATGGTAATATAAAGAATTTTTTCTCCTATTTTTTCTCTCTTATTTTCTCTCTATCCTTTTATTTAATTTCTCTTCCTGTTATTTGTATTTTACTCAATATATCGTCAAAGCAGCTGGCCAAAAATATCTAGATCCTAGCTATCAAATTGCTAACATATTTGTAGAAGCAAGAAAGTAAAATTTAAAATGAAATTGAGTTTAAATTTTAACTGGGGATGATCCAAATAAAATAGTTATCTAATAAACTTTTAAACATGATTTTATCCAAAACAAAAGGATAATTTGTTTTATTTTAAACTATGCCAAATTTTGAGCATATCATAGGAGTTATTTGGTTGAGTGAACTTGAAATGCAGCGTTGTTCTTGTTGTTGAAATGAGTATACTTGAATTAAATGAGAATTTGACATATAATAGAAAAATGGAGACGAAGGATTCATGTAGACGAAGGATTCATGTAGCTGACCCCACTTAGTGGGATAAAGGCTTGTTGTTGTTGTTTTTGTTGTTGTTGAACTTGAAATGCAGTGTAATGTGAAAGTAATGCGCTTGAATTACTTTCAAGTTATTTGGTTGAAAATACTATAAATACATGGCTTAACTTTTTTTTGTTTGTCGAAACAAGAAAATGCAATGTAAAGTATCAACGGCTCTGACACTAGTAGGTGGTGATGAGCGTGGTGGTGGCAAGCCAATGGACGGTATGATGTGAGAGAAGAATTTACAACATATTTGAAAATCACCCATTTTGAAAGAATTTCAAATAAATAAAAATGAACTACTTGGTGAAATTGAAATTCATTGATGAAATGAATTGTATATGAAATTCAACAAGCCAAACACCTGAAAATACTAGTATTTGGTTTACTTTACCTTACAAATGCATCAAACAAAACAACCCCTTAACTAATTATTAATTCCAAATTCTAACAAAAATTAGCCAAAAAATTATTGGCTAAAAAGCAAGCCCTCTTCTCACAAGAAATGAAAGATCAATTTCTACTAACTAGCAACAAAAAAAATGATCAAATTCTCTTGAAAAAAAAGGTGGGAATCAAAACAAGTTTCATTTCAATTCCTCTTATCATTTTCATGATGCTTTCCAAGCATACTCTTAGGTAACATAATTTTACCTATTCAGGGACAAAATGAACAACATGCAGATTGAGAATAAACTTGAGTTCTATGGATAAGAAATTTTTTTTTTTATATCAGGAAAAGTCAGACCACAAAGCATACCATCTATGCTAATTTTGTAAATAGATACATTGTTGGACACCAATTTAATTTCGTAATGAATTGCTAATGCCGTATATTAGCAGGGTTCTATATGGTTGATCTTTTCATTGTAAAGTCCAAAAGAGAATGGGAGGACTACGCTATTATGCTTAAATTAATAGGCAATCATTTTAATGGAAAGCCAGACATTATACATGAAAACAATAGTAACAAGTCTGAAATCATAAATGGTAGCATAGCAACTATTAATTTTCCGCAACAAGAACAGGAAGATAAACCATATGCAGACATTGTACTTGCAAGAAGCTTTTGACAAGTATAAAGAAATAACGTGAAAAAAATGAAGTGAAACATTAGAGAGAAGCCAATAATCTCCTCGTAATGTGATTTGATGGCTTCAGTTATGAATTTCTCAGCACATGAGCAATAACAACTTCAACTTTGCAAAAAATAATGTTACACTTTCAAGTGCTTGGCCTCGGAGGAATTGGCATAATTCTTTCTCTCCAACTAAGGCTTCGTTTGGCTAAGATTTTTTAGTGCGTTTTGCTTTTGAGAGCGTAAATTTTTAATTTTGATAATTTGAATAGTGTCTTGAATGCGTTTACATTTATTTGAAATTTCCGTTTTAACTTTTAAAAAAAAGAAATAACAAACTTTTAAAGCGACAAGAAGAAAGCTTAGCCAAAGCTAAAGACCTAAGTTCAAAACACATTCTAATCACTAACCACTAATTTTAACTTAGTTGTCATTAAGGCTCAACTTTAAAACAAAAAACTCCCAAAAATAAATCAACATTTTAAAATGGGATCACATCAGTTACATAAATTTAATATGGGTGCCAACTAGCATAATTGATAAAAATCATAAAATAAATTTCTAAATTTATGTGAATAAATCATGCTTGTATCACAATTATGCTTCGATACTCAATCTAGGAAAAAAGTATGTAATCAATTTTAAATCTAAAATTTACTTTATAATAGATGTTTGAAATTAATGATTTTCAAGTATTTTCATATATCTGAGTAAAACAGCTTATATTATATCTGAGTAATAGAATTTATATCTATTCTAATAGTATGCATGTATCAAAGTATTATATTTAGGTAAAATATATTATATTTGAGTATCTGAATATATTTTATATATAAGTACAAAAAATGTCATATCGATTAGATCTTATTGCTTTGTTTTTTTTAATAAGATACCGTCAAAAAACTTATCTATCATAAAAGCAGAGATAATTGCATTATCTTCACAGTATTAATTAATAAAAGCTGCTCTATCTTACATATTGATCTATTCAAGCAGTGTAGCATGACCAAATGGATGGGAGCACAATGGATGTAATGGATTCGCTGCACAACACTAATAGGAGCAATTAACGGGAACAAGTAAGCAAATTGTACAACAAAACTTCGTGAAAGGCGCTCACTGTAAAAGACGGACTTTAAGGAATCGTTGTCTTGAAAATGGCGAACGGGCGAGGAGAACTGAAACGGAGATGGAAGCGAGTTGAGGTTGATTGAGTGCGGGTTCGCTACCGCCACCGGCTGGCGGGAGGCAAGGCTTCTGTCTGCAAGGGTCGGCAATGAGGCTAGGGTTCGAATGGCCATGGCGGCCGCTGAGGCCATAGCTCGGAGGCGAAAGAAAATAGTTTTGAAGATGACCTTGAGCTCCTCCAAGCTCAGAGAACTCTCGCGCTCCGTTCAGGCATCTAGCTCACCGATTACATCCTTTGAAGATGAAATAGGAAGAGCCTGAGCGGATCAGGTGACCACTCGCTGATTGGACTGTGGATAGCGGCGCGGATAGGATTTGGGTGGCTTCTCGTGTTGAATGGAGCCCGCCGGTTTGTCGTTTGTCATTTCTCTCAATTAGTGAAGGCACTTCAATCTAAGTAATTGATAGTTTAGATTTTTAATATAGAAATTTTGAATTTAAGTCTTTATATATATATATATATATATATATATATATATATATATATATATATATATATATATATATATGAGATTATTTTGTAAATTATTTATATGAAGAGGCATTAAACTCAAATTTCTTATATGAAAGACATGAAAAATTATATATATAGTTTGTACATCACATTAAAAAATTTTTTAGATATTTAATATTTGAACTTTATTTTTAACTATATTTTCTAATATGAAGATAATATCTCATATTTACATATTGATTATTGTGATCAAAATTTTCTAAAATTAAAATGAACCAAGTTAAACTTGATTTGAACATTGGTTCAAATTTTGATTTGCAACAGGAATTAAGAATGCACAAGCCATTTTTTGATGGGATCAACAAGAGTTCTAAGTTCATATCTTCTTCTCCTTCACTCATAATGGTTCTATATTTGAACTCTTCTACATATTGTTGATCTTATAGATATTTGCCTGTAATGAGCACCATTACAAATTTATCTTCTCAATCACATGTCGTTGGTTTCATTAATGTCTGCCCCTAATGAGCTATATCATGAATTCTTCTCATACACATACAATTAGGATCTATTTGGAGTAAAGGATTTATTTGGAGTAACTATAATTTTTTGAAAAATTGATTGTAAAATTGTTGTGGAAAAAATAATTTTTTGAAAAAGATTATGTAGGTGTCAATGGTCGGAGGTGGTTGGGTGACCAACGGACCGACTAGAAAATGTTGACCCGAACACCGGTTTTGGAACGGGTCAAAACTTCAACGGACTGATTTCCGATTGACCGAAATGACCGAACCCGATTTGGTCAATTTCGACCAGTCGATTTTGGATTTCGGTCGATTTGGTCGATTGATTGACGGGTCAATGTTTCATTTCAAATAGGGTCAATTTGGGTTGGAGGGTCAACGAAACCGATGAAAAATTTCGTCAATTTCTTCCGAACCCGAAAATTTTCGTCAACCCAAACCCAAATTTTTCGAAGTCGGTTATTATCGAGTTATCATCGGATTTTTACACTACTATTATGTATGTTACAAATATTTTTCTTTTTAAAAATTCAAAAAGCAACTTTCTGACAATCATCACACTTTAGCAGCTCTCATTCTTAAATTAACTTTTTACCATAAAATTTTCTAAAAAAATAACTAAAAAGCTGATATCTAAAAGCAGCTATGGTTGCTTTCTAAAAATTAAAAAAAAAAATTATCAGAAAGTTATCTCAAACGCATCCTTAATCTGATCACCACTCATTAAGCTCCCACAACAAAATCTTCTTCTCCTTCACACATCATTAAATTTATTAATGTCCCATGCAAGCTCCCATAATGAACTCCACATTCCCATATATATCAACTATCTCGTAAGGATTTGAATGAAAAACCTTGTGGTTTAAACAATGTATTTTAAGGATTTGAACAATATTTTTTATTGTTGATCAAATTTAATAATAAATACTACTTCAGTAGATAATTAGATTTAACAAATAATCATACATTTTTTTGGGTGATAAAAAATATCATGGTCAAAATTGATTTGATTGATCTAGAAAAGTTTTAAATAATTAATATATTTTTTGATAAATAAATAAATATTTTATGAGGGTTAAAGTGTCAACTTATGTAGATTGCCATTATTATATTATTGCCGAGGGCTAGATATCTATAACAAGGTTTTAAAATTAGATTTTTTATTTGAATTGCAACCCAGTTGTAAATTACAGTAATTCAAAAATAAGCTAATGATTTTAAAACCTATTATAGTCAAATTCTATCAAGTTATTTTCACTCTTTTTTTTTTCAATTTTGGAGAATACCCTCCAAAGAATTTAGTTAGAATAAATTTTTAAGTCTTTAGATTTACTTTAAACTTAATTAATGCATAAATAATCAGTTAATTTGGATTATGAGTGCTAATTTTTTTTTAGGATTTTCTTTTTTTTTTTCTTTATATAATAATTTGAACAAGTCAAACTAATTTAGTGGTTTTTTGGTTAGGAGTAAATATAGTATATTATAAATCAAATATATGTATTTTTAAAATTCTATTATTTAATTAGTTGTATTTAAAATACAATGTGTTTTTTGAGTGAATTTGAAATATGCTTGTTAGTTTAATTTTGATGTATTTCAAATATATCAATTAGAATCAGATCGTCCAATTATCGCCGACGCGCTACCACTCATAGTTGTTCCGATCGTCAATTAACGCCGATCAACGCAGCTCTCTCATGGACGCTATCTATCACCGCCATCATCATTTCAATAAATACTTACACTACTTTAATTTTACCAAAAAAATAAAAATATAATGTATTTTTTTGATCTAAATAACATAAATAATATTTTAAATATATTAATTTTATTTTTTATTGTATTTTTTATACTATATTTCAAATTCGGTAAAATCAAACAGCCTCTTAATAATCAGATCCAATTTTTTTAAAATTGTTTGCCGGAAAAAATAGTCAAATTCGCCATTTATTTGGGTGGGAGTAGTTGGCCGGAGTAGTTTGAATGGTACACCTGCCGCTGTCCACATCCACCCAGCTGATTCCTACTTGGCTGAAAATCATATTTGAGCTATTTGAAAAAAAATAAAGGCGCGGTCGGAAATTTCGGGTCGAGTTTGAATCCTCTTCAGAGTAGATGCATCTATACCTAAGGTAGAAAAAATAATTCGAGACCCGACACATATGAGTATTTTGAATGGTACACCTGCCGCTGTCCACATCCACCCAGCTGATTCCTACTTGGCTGAAAACCATATTTGAGCTATTTGAAAAAAAATAAATGGACGGTCGGGAATCTCGGGCCGAGTTTAAATCCTCTTTAGAGCAGATGCGTCTATACCTAAGGTGGGAAAAGTAGTTTTAATCGGCACATGAAATGAATTTAACGTTACGCCAGCCCCAGGATAATACATATGATCATATCCTCACTTATAAGATAATGGAGATTGTGAATACCATTGCAAAAAAATAAATAAATAAATAAATAAATAAATGATATCACTGCATTTGGAATATAGGATCCGTAGTTTACTAGGTATAGAATAATTTTATTTTATTTTATTTATAAATTATATATTAAGGAATAAATTTTATTCTTTATTATTTATCATTTAAAAAATTATTTAATTTTTTTCAAACACAAATAAAGTATGCAACAAAAAAAGTAAAAATTTGTGTTATTTTTTAAGATTATAAATTCTACTAATTAATTAATGAATTATTGACCATCATTAAAAAAAATAAAATAAAAAATTTTAAAGGGTGAATAGAAACCTTCAAACACAGGTTAAGAATTAGATCTGTTCGAGATCAAATTTATTTTTATTTTTAAATTATTTTATATTTTTTAGTTTAAAAATAAATTAATTTATTTTTAAAAATAATCAAAATAATTAGAAAGAATTTTAAATATATTTAAAATAACTATTATCATTAGCTTGGTTGTCCATCTTCGACGACCATCGATGACTGGCTTCGTTGCTAGCATTATCGTCTATGTTGTAATAACTATAAATAATTATAAGAATAATGATATAATGAAGCTAAGGGAGGCAAATGACTAATTTAATAACTCATATAACAGAAATTATAAAATTAATGAGAGGGGGGAGTGCAAATGACTAATTTAATATCCCATATAAGTAAAATAATTCTTATTTATGTTGGATTTTTATATATATTTGTATAATTCTTATACTAATATGTAAATCATCTAACATGACCTAGAAATTAATATGAAATACTTATAATGTGATTATTCATTTAGAAATTCATACTTGTAGGTAGAAAGTAAATGATCATACACAATTTGCTTAAATCATGACTTAATATCTTATATAAATGATTACATACATTATTTTACATATATATACACATTTAACAAATGATAAATTATGTAAATGATTTAAGTGTATGTATATGATGAGAGGATGTCTAAATTATGATAGATTCTTTGAATAGATTTATGTAATCTACTAGCCCTATGATTACCCTTATTATATTTATATGTATTAATAATTTGAAGTAAAGAAAAAGAGCACATAGATAAAATATAATATATTTATTATTACACTAGAAAATCGATAGAAGTAAAGTTTACGATTGCATAAATCCAAAGACATACACATATATTTAAAGAGAACAAAAAACTCCAAAATTTTAACAAAAAACCTCAAAAGAGGAAACCACCTGAGCTGCTCAGAAAAAGCTTCCACATATATTATTTATTTTGGAATATTATTTCGATAGCAGATTATATAATTGTATATGAGAAGAGCGAAAATGGAATCTAATCAGACAACAAGACCATATAGTCGCGTTGATTGTAGCGATTCTAATGATAGCGAGATGATTGTGAGCAGTGACAACAACGGCGATGAAGGTCCATTAGGCAAACGGAGACGACGGCGAGGATCAGCGCGATGGTGATTGACAACGTTAGTGGTAACGCGATTGTGTTTGGAGGTTTTCAAGCTTTAGAGCTGTCCTCTCTTGCTTGGCCTCATATGAAGAATGAGAGTATTTATAGGTGGAGGATGGCGTCTCGTAAATACATACAAAATCGAATCACTCTCCATTGGACGACTCAAAATGATTAATCATATGATGTATTTTGTGCATTTGAATGCTCAAATGGCGGAATTATGAGATCTTGAGGCTTGTTAGATCATCGTCAAGGCGTTGATTTTCTTATATTTCGATGTTTAAAATCGATTGATAATAAGTGTTTGATCTCGGTTAGTCTTGATTCAGAATCAGATTGCTTTCGACATTAAGATTCGTGTTTTGACTAGTGGAATTTTCAAGGTCATATCATTTATGAATATCATAAATAATGTTGAATACAAATTTAGAACTAGTGCGAGTAAAATATTTAAATTTTTTTTAAATATTTATGAATTTATTATAGCTATGTACAATGGTTTGATGATCCTGATTTTATGGAGGGATATAATTTTAAAATATAAATGATGTTGTAAATGTTTAGAGTTAGGAATATGTCTCGCTCCATCTACTCCACTCTACCTCTTGTAATGTGACATGAGGAATGAATTATATGAGTTGGTGTGTGATAGTTGTCATCCTCATTGGCCGCGTACGTCATCATAGTCGTCGCAGGTGATCAGAACAACTAAAAAATAAAAATATATTTTTAAATGATTTCAAATATATTCTATTTTAAATCAAATTATAAATAAAAATAATTTTTTTAAAAAAATAAAAAGTAAAAAGTAAAGGTGATTTCATATTTTCCCTTAAGCTCTCATACCAAAAAAAATTTTATCAAAATTTCAACTCAACTAAAACTTCAAATTAATATTGAGCTGGGTTTTGCGCTAACAGACCATATTGTGATTCAATTCGATAGATTGAGTTTAGTTCTCGAAATTGATCAAATAGGGTTGACGTTTATTAAATGGGTAACTTGAACGATTGGCCGTCGATGATCGATTTATATATATATTTTTTAAGTGAAATCAATTAATTAAATTCATGTAAAATCAATTGATTTTGAGTTGATTGGTTTGAAATTTGAGTTGGCTGAAAATCAGTTTCGCTTAGAATTCAAATGCAGAAAAATCAACAATCTTTACCCGGCAGAAAATTTTTGGGTGTCAATCGGATTTTTGAGTTGGTTCATATCGAATATCGAGTCGATTTTGATACCCTTAAGACCAACTAAGCAGTCAAAGGTATATATGAAATATTGCATTTTATTCATACATATATTATACATTTGCGTGTAGTATCCGCAAGAGATTTGATAGGGAAGAAGATTGGACCTTTCAGACTGTAGAGAGAAAAATGGGTTCACCTATCGATTTCAGTTAGGTTAAGCATGATTGTTATAGTTGGCGTTTCAATATTGTTAATGGGATATATGGGAAATTTACATACATATCATGCCATTTATATGCATTTATATATTTCACACCCGAACTTTAATTTTTACAAAAATAGCACTTTCCTTAGAAAAAGTAATAATAAAGATTTAAGTGTTATTTAAGTAACAAGGGTGGTATTTTTGATATAATAATAAAGATTTAAGTGTTATTTAAGTAAAAATTAAAGTTTGGGTGTGAAATATGTAAATGCATAAGAATTGTGTGGTATATATTAAAAAATAATAATAATAATATATTTGAAATATTTTAGAATTATATGATTGACTGTAAACATACGTATAAGAGATCTTACTTTTTAGTGATAGCCTGACACTTTGACATAAAATAAATTCATTGTAAAGCCTAACGATGATGACGATGATAAATGACGATAGGAGGTTGATATTGTGGCTATTAAATGGCTATGATTAGTGGGTGGTGGCAGTTAATAGCAGGTGATGGGCAGCTGTTAGTGATAGGCGACAGATGGTGGCTACGATTAGTTGCACCCTGCGAGACCATTGTGTGGTGTATTTTAAAATTAGCTAAATCAATTGACTTATGAATTCATCAAAATTAAACTAACAAAGTGAGTTTACAATATATAAAAATTTTACATTGCTTTTTTTCATCCAACTAAATGTTAGTTTTTTTAAAAAAAACTCCTATGAGAGAATTGCATCACACTAATAATGAAATAAAGAAAACAGAACCTTAACAATTAAACTTCTCATCTTTATTAGAATCAAGTAACTTTAAACCTGATTTTAAGCATTAGTTAGATTAATTAAAGTGCAAGTTAATACAAGATAAAATTATAATCAAGATGTTTGATCCAACTTTAATTAAATTTTAAATTTCAAAATTAACTGGTAATGTAAAATATATTATTATTATTATTATTATTAGAAATTGACAATCTATGATATAAATGATTTAGAAAGAATAGTTTTTTTATCTTAATATGTTGTTATTTTTATCATAAATTTTATTTATATTTTAAATATTGCCTATTAAATTACTATGTATTAAAGAATTACTTTTTATTTATTATCATTATTCTATTAATCAAGCAAAATATCAATTTGTTATGATTAGCTAAAATGAATAGCTTAATCGCGAGTAGACGGGAGGCAAAAGGCAAAAGCAGAAAAAACAAATATGAGAATTTACATATATATCATATAATTCTTATTATACATATTTAATACATAAATTTTAATTTTTATATATATAACATTTAAATCTTTAATATCACATCAAAAATATTATTATTTAAGACATCAAAATGTAGAAGGACATGCATTTAAATTTGCATGTCTTTGCATTAATTGTGGTACACAAAGTGAAAACATTATTGAGAAATTATATACATACCTAGGGGTGTAAACGTCGAAACGTGAAACGTTGTTCGTGTTATTTCGTTTGAAATTTATTTTGTTAGTGTTCGTGCATATATATATATCGAGCTTGAAATGTCATTTATGTTCGTTTAGTTAACAAGCGAACAGTTTCTCAACGAGCTTTTGACGTATATATGAGAGGGTTCCGTCGTTTGCGTAATAAAGTTTTAGCAAGTGGAGTAACTTACATTTGTGATATGTAAATGTGTTCATATGTATATATAATAATAATAATAATAATAATAATAGTAATAAATAATAATAATAATAATAATATAATATAATATAATATTTTATTTGAAATTCATCGGCGAACCGATCGAATAAATGATTGTTCATGTTAGTTTATATATGAGCGAAATGTCATTATTTATTTCATTTAGTTAACAGGTTAGATAATTTGTACGTAAAGAATACAGTTATTCATGAACAACGAGCTTTTTTTGACAACCCTATACATACCACACAATTTTTATGCATTTGCTTATCTAACATCTAAAATTTAATATTTATAAATATTATACTTTTCTTATAGTTAAAAAGGTGCATTTTACTTTCAAAAATTAATAAAAAATAATTTGGGTGCTATATATGTATATATTAAAATTTAGATGTTAGATATATAAATAAATATATAAGAATTATGTACTATGTATGTAATTGCCCCAACATTATTTTAATTATGTTGTTTAATTGAAACAACTTAAAATATTTCAATTAATTTAAAAAGCTCATTCAATTGAAATAATGTTCACATTATTTTAATTAATTTATATATCTTTCATTGCAGCCAAAAGGATAGTGAAGCTTCAATTTTTTTTATAAAAGAAGAAAATAATCTGAGAAAAATATTAGTCCAAATTAGGGGTGTAAACGAGTCGAGTCGAGTCAAGTTTGACTTAATCGAGCTAAGCTTGTTTAAACCCTGTTAAGCTCAAGCTCAATTACCAAGCTCGAGCTCGACTCCATTTAAAGAAAGTCAAACTTAAGCTCGACTCAAAAGCTCGAGCTTGATTCCAAAGCTTGAGCTCGTTTCAAAAGCTCGATAAATTTTTGAATCGATAATGTGAAATATGATAATTGTAATTCGTCATTATGTAAACGAGCTGACTTGATAAGCTACCGAGTCGAGTCAAACTAGGCTCGAACTCGAGCTCGTGGCTCCCTAAGCTTAGCTCACGAGCTCTTTAATGAGCATAACTCGAGTTGGCTAGGGAGCCAGCTTGACTCACTTACCTCCGTTGTCCAAATATATAAAATATTTGTTCATTGTAGACTCAGTCTAGTCTACTAAGATAAAACCTATATGAGTATGATTTTATAGAATATAAATTCTTTAACTAGAGTGATGAATTTGTTGGTGGTAAGATTCTCTTTTTAATTTGTATTTAAAATTAAGGATTTGATTAATACTAGTATCAGAGAGTTAATTGTTTTAAATTATCTTTCTTTATTGAAATTTTATTTAGCAATTTTATTTTTTTCGAAAAAATTCAATTTCAATAACATGCATTTATGAATATTTGAGTAATTAAAAGATATTCATGCATCTTTAATTATGATGATATGTTAGTGTTATAGAACAAATAAAAATAGTAATAGATATAAAAAATTTAAATATTTAACCCACATGCAGATTATTATATTTAAATCTAATTAAAATATAATAGTGATTTAAATAGATTAAGAGACATCTAGATACTCAGAGTCCTAGAATTTTTTTTTTTTTTTGAAAGAAAAATATTTAGTCATAATATTGATATATCATCCTAAAATTTAATCATTAGAGCATGGATCTTGAGGCAACACATGCATTGAAATATGTCAAAATTAAATTTAAGATTACTTGAACTTTGATTCTAATAAAGTACAATCGAATGAAACATCTCAATGAGATATACTCATAGACACTAAAATTGATTAATTTGAATTCAAATGAGCACAAATCAAGCTTTTAAAGTATAATTAGAAGCTTTAAAGCATTAATTTAATGATAAAAAAACCTTTGAATTTGCCATGCTTTTGATAGAATTGAGCAATTTTATAAGAAAATTATGAGTACATTATCACTCAAATCTTAGGTTGTTAAGGCTTTTAATTGTTGAATAAATCATTTATTATTGAGAGATTCAATACAAACTATCTGATGTAGTGTTTTGATATTTCAGCTAAAATTTATCAAAATGTCCTAAAACTTTACAAATAATATTTTTGCTTAAGAGTTTGGAGCTAGTATCCACTACTAGCTATCATTAATTAGTAAGTTATTGTGGCCTAACTTTTGCATAATAGAATAATTAATGTGCATTTCAAACTTTGTACCTCTATCTTCGAAAATAAGGGAGAAAGGCATAACTTGGTAACTTTGAAGATATAATGGATTAATCTAATTGGGCTAAGGCTTGTAAATTTCCCCCTTTTGCGATTTCCACATTAAAATTTTGATATCTTATACTTTTTTTATTGTGTTTGTTAGGTAATCTTATTGAGCAAAAGATTGATTTATACATATTGTCACAATTTTTTTAGCACACAACAAACATAAAGTAAAAATTGCTTTTATTTTAAATTGTTTGAATCTTGATGTAACATTTGATATTAAAGAACCTTTATAATAAAGTATACATATTGACACCATGAGCTTGGAGGTTCATCTTTTTAATTTTGATTATAATAAATTTATATATTTAGATGTTCTAATATGTGTGCCAAGTGATTCAATTTCTATAAGGTTTAAGATGTCATAAAAGTCTATAAGGAATTTACTTGATTTGATCCGTTCGAAATTAAAATTGCTCTAATAAATTTTAAATACTTGGAAATTATTTTTAAAATATGTTGGCATGCATTTCAAAAATAATTGGCATGCTTGGTATGCTTATCAAGCCAATCAACATGCTTTTGAGGTAAATGTTAGAAAATATTTTAAAACATTTAATAAATATATATTTTAAAAAAATATCAAATTCTTATCTCAAAAATATTATCATTACATTTGGAGCAATATTTACTTGTAAAATCATATATTGGATCATCAAAATTGATCATTTACATAAAAGTTATCATCACTCACAAAAATGCCCTTGTGATGTTAGTTTACATGCTTATGTGTTTCTATGTAAGCAATCAGTTGCTACATTTGATTAAATAAGTAGCTATAAGTCAAGATAGACTTGTTGAACCAAGTTATATATATATTTTATCTTATTTTGACCATAATTAGTGTATAGCCTAATATGTAGGGCTATAAGTTTAGTGCATAAATTGAAGATCACCTAAAAATTAAATCAAAATTTGAATTAGATCGAGGACAAATTGAACATACTAAGTAGAGGTATGAGCCAAGTGTTTAGATCAAACCTTTTTTAAGGCAATCTCGAGCTGGTCATAGATCAGATTGGATTAGCTCGAGTTTAATTCAAAATTTATTTTATTATTTAAAATAATTTAAATTAATATAAGATATGTTTCAAGTTCTTTGAGTTTCTGTGATTTTGCCTCGACCCCTCTTCTCCTTAGTGGGGTACAAAACCTTTTTTTTTTTTTTTTTTTTTTTTTTTGTGCGCTTAACATTGCCATGATTATTTCATGACTTGTAGGCGGTGATGTCCCACCAACAAAAAATGCATAAAAGCTTTCTACCATTGTTCTCTTTCAATCACATTACTAGATTGATGTTTCACTTTTTTTCCTTGTTCTTTGTCTCTTTAGTGATTAGGCTCAAAGGTCTCACCATTGAAGCTTCTCTCCCATGCAACCTTGATCTTGATATTTTGATCTCTAAAAGATTTATTTTTATGTATTCACTTTTCTCAAGCTCAATCTTAAATTCTTTTGATATTCATCTGCTTCTTGAAGAGACAAGGAATGGGGGTTGTTTGCTAGCCTGTTGGTTGATGAATTAAATTCTCCAACTCTTACTTTTTGCATTTCCCAATTCTCAAGTCTTCTTCATGAGATTTTTGCATTTCTTCGCTATTGCTATTATTAGTCTATCAAGTGATATACTAAATTTGGATGTGACCTTATCTGCTACTATCAACATCCTTCTTGTTTTGCATTTTACATTATTGAAAATTTATGTTGCACGTTACTTTGCTTTCTTACTAATTTTAAATGAACAATAGAAATAAAATATCACATACTTGTATTATGAAATTAGGTAGCTTGATGATTCTGTTTTGGGCGCTAAATAGTAAATATTGCTTTATATTAGTTGTTATATTATGAAGTTAGGTTAATGATGTAGAATATCATAAAATTAGAGCTCAAGGTCCATTTACAAGATCTCAAGCTAAAGCCTAAGAAAATTCAAGAAAGAAGATGGCTTAGCCCATTAGCCTGCTAAGACCCATTTTATGATTTTATCTTTTTTTATTTATGTAATTTTTAATTTTCTTCTAGAAACTCCATGTTTGAAATTTTGCATTTAAAAATTCAAAGCATGACATGTGAGGTAGTTGAATCCACATAAAATAATAGCATGTGAAATGGGTGAATGGCATAAAATAATGAGGCAATTTAATGCTTCACATTAATGTGGCCACCCAGCTTTCCCTCCATATTTTGAATTCTTTTCTTTTGAAAGATGCTTGTAATGACTATAAATAGCCCCTCTTACTAGAATGAAAGAGATCTTTTGGTAATTAAAAATTTTTGAATTATTCTTGTGATTTGAGAGCTTGGTGGCCAAACCTTGGCAATCCTTAGTGGGAGCACTAGTTATCCAACATATCCTTTTCCTTCACCTCCAATTCTCACGTTCTCTCAATCTCATCAAAATAAAGAACGCCCACCTCCATCAAATTTGGTATCAGATCGAAGCTTGGAAGGAGCAAATTTGGTCAAAAGTTTGCTTAAACAAAGGAGCATCTCAAGTGCTGGACTTGTCTTCAAACTTGTGAGTTTTTCTTGGACTTGTGAGGTTAATTAATTTTCTTTTATATGATAGGTTAAATATATATTAGTAGCTTGTAAAGATATATATTGCTTGCAAGTTTATGGTGATAGCATAAAATTTCAATTAGTAAGCTCCATTGTATATTAGCCATTTTTCAATTGTGTGAACTTGTGCACCAAAAAAAAAAAAGGAGAGGACCTTAGTGAGGTAATTCTTCACCTAAAACAACCTAGCCATTAGTGCAAATCAAAATCTAATTTCTTGCTTTATTATCTTTGTTATTATTTATGGTTAATTTTAGAAGTTTTTTAATTAACTTATGATAACTTATTTTCTTAAGAAAAAAAGAGGCTTGATAAATTTGAGCATTTTTTTCATTGCATTAAAAAAAATAAAAAATATATGCATGCATAATAATATAAGTGTGTTAAACCTAGTGATTTTGGAAGCTAAATAGAACTTTATCAAAAATACCTAAACTGTCTTAGGACGACCTTGGCTATATGATATGAATGTTATTCACTATGGTAGGGAAAATACTTATATTTTTAAACATAATAATAAGACTATTAAACTCCTACCAATAAAGCCAGAAAAACACCCTCCATAACACCACACACCTAAATAACTTCGACTTGCAACCTAAGCCTTTATTGAAGAAAAATGCCAAATTTCAATTAATTATCATAGAAAATCCTACTATTAGGCCTAATACTATCATTTCTGATTCTTACTTTGAAACACCTACTCTTCCTCCTTTGACCCCAAAGATAGAAATAATAGATTTTGGAACTTTACGAAAAGAATTTTTTGATCCATTTCTTCTTCACATATTACATGTAAAAGAAGTCATACTAGACCCTAATGAGACTCACATACTTGTTGTGGTCTCTTCTCTTCTTTCTGATTTTAATGATATTGCACCCGATGAGCTTCCTGATGAGCTACCTCCTCTAAGAGACATTCAACATGCTATTGAGTTCTTACCCGGTTCTCAACTTCCTAATCTTTCACATTATAGGATGAACCCTACCGAGCATGTTGAGATTAAAAGACAAGTTGAGGAATTATTAAGAAAGGGTTTTATTCAAGAGAGTCTTAGCCCTTGTACAATCCCAACATTATTAACTCCAAAGAAAGATGGAACATGGCAAATGTTTGTTGATAGTCGAGCAATAAATAAAATTATTATAAAATATAGGTTTCCTATTCCCCGATTAGATGATATGTTAGATTTAATCTCAGGAGCAAATTTTTTTTAAAGATTGATCTAAAAATTGGATATCATCAAATTCATATTAGATCAGGAGATGAGTGGAAGACATCTTTTAAGACCCCTGATGGACTTTATGAATGTCTTGTCATGCCCTTTGGGCTTTCAAATGCTCCTAGCACATTTATGAGACTAATGAATACTGTTCTTAAACCATATATAGGTAAATTTTTGGCAGTGTATTTTGATTATATTCTGATTTTTAGTCCAAGTGAAAGTGAACATCTACAATACCTACAAAAAGTCCTTGAACTACTTAGACAAGAGAAATTATACATTAATTTTAAAAAGTGTTTCTTTTTGCAAGTTGAGGTAATTTTTTTAGGCTTTATTATATCCACTACTAGACTTAAACCTGATCCTTCTAATGTGAAAGCAATCATAGATTGACCATCACCTAAAAGTTTTACTGAAGTTAGAAGCTTCCATGGGTTAGGCACTTTTTATCAGAGATTTATTAAGAATTTTAGTACCATTGTTGCTGATCTTGCACAAAATTAGATTTTTTTCTAAAACTTTGATAAGCCTTGAGTGACATGTGATGCTTGGATAAGTGAAATTTTAAGTCAAGAGAATCATCCTAGCATTCTTTAGTGAAAAGTTAAATGAAATAAACAATGATATTCCACTTATGATAGAGTTTTATGTAATTCAATGCTTAAGGCATTGGACACTATCTCTTACTTAGATTTATACTTAATTACGATCATCATCATGCCTTAAAATTCATTAATACTTAACAAAATTAATCATAGGCATGCAAAATGGGTTGAATTTTACAAGACTAATCTTTTGTTCTAAAGCATAAGCTTGAAATTGAGAATAAACTTGCTGATGCTTTATCCAGGGTAAACCTAATGATTTCCTCTTTAGAATTAAGAATCTCAGGATTTGATAGAATTAAAGATGATTATATTGTGTGCCCTAACTTTCACCTAATTTATCTTGAACACCTAGATAAACCAATAACTTTACAAGGGACATTCTTGATAACAAATGGATATTTATATAAAGGAAAATAATTATGCATTCCTCAATCTTCTCTTAGAGAATTCCTTATCACTGAGCAACATGTTGGGGGTGTAACTAGTCATTTTGAAAAGGATAAGACCATATGTTTATTAGAAAATAGATTTTATTGGCCTTCATTAAAATGAGATGTTCAAAAATTGGTGGCTCAATGTTTAATTTGTAAACAGGCTAAAACTATCAAACAAAGGTTTAGACAATACACTGCTTTACCTGTTCCTTATAGGCCTTGGGAAGACCTGTCAATGGATTTTATTCTAAGATTACCTAGGATAGCTCGAGGACATGATAATATTTTTGTTGTAGTAGATAGGTTCTCAAAAATAACTCATTTCTTACCTTGTTCAAAAATAAATGATGCTTCTTATATAGCCAAATTATTTTTTAAGGAAATAGTGCGACTCCATGGTCTCTCTTTAACCATTGTTTCTAACAGAGATGTTAAGTTTGTCTCTTATTTTTGAAAAATATTATGGAAATTATTATGTACCAAATTAAAATTTTCTTCTACCTTTCACCCACAAACTGATGGACAAACATAAATTGTTAATCATAACTTAGAAAATTTGCTTAGATGTTTAGTAAGTAAAAGTTTAGGAAATTGAGATTTACATTTACCAATCTCAGAATTTGCCTATAATAGTACTATATCTAGAACTACAAAAAAATCACCATTTGAGATAGTCAATGGTCAAAACCCATGACGACCAATAGATGTAGCAAACCTACAATCTCATGTATTTTATGATGCAACATTCTCATTTGCTAAAGATTTTTAAAGCCTCCATGAAGATATAAGAAAACAAATTACTATAAGTAATGATAACTATGCTTCTAAGGTAAATCATAATCGTTCAACAAAAGAATATAAAGAAGGTGATTATGTATTGATTCACATTCGACCTGAGCATTATCAAACTACTAGATATAAGAAATTACATGCACGAGCTTGTGGTCCATTTAAAATTCTCAAGAAAATTAAAACTAATGCTTATCACCTTGATTTGCCTGCTGATATGCTCATTCATCCAATTATAAATATTGAAGATATTCTATCATATGAAGGAATTAGAAAACCTCCGCTTGTTCAGTCTAACTCTTTAGCAGGAGATATATCATCGTACTTGTAGAAGCCCTCTTCCTTTGAAGTTGATTATATTATCACCGAGGAAGCACCCATTAATCTAGCTTCTAAACATCATTTTCTAGTTCGTTGGAAGAATAAGCCACCAGTTGAAGACACATGGTTGACCCGTACTGATTTAAAGACTTTAGCCCCACAATTAGTAGAAGACTTCTTAGATTTCAACTCTACTAATTGAGCCAGGGAGTTGATGTAGAACATCATGAGATCCAGAAATTAGAGCTCAAGGTCCATTTACAAGATCTCAAGCTAAAGCCCAAGAAAATTTAAGAAAGAAGAAGACTTAGCCCATTAGCCTGCTAAGACCCATTTTATGATTTCATCTTTTTTTATTTATGTAATTTTTAATTTTCTTCTAGAAACTCCATGTTTGAAATTTTGCAATTAAAAATTCAAAGCATGTGAGGTGGTTGAATTCACATAAAATAATAGCATGTGAAATGGGTGATGGGTGGATGACATAAAATAATGAGGCAATTTAATGCTTCACATTAATGTAGCCACCCACCTTTCCCTCCATGTTTTGAATTCTTTTCTTTTGAAAGATGCTTGTAATGGCTATAAATAGCCCCTCTTAATAGAATGAAAGAGATCTTTTGGCAACTACAAAATTTTGAGTTATTCTTGTGGTTTGAGAGCTTGGTGGCCAAACCTTGGCAATCCTTGGTGGGAGCGCTAGTTATCCAACATATCCTCTTCCTTCACCTCCAATTCCCACGTTCTCTCAATCTCATCAAAAGAAAAAATGCCCACCTCCATCAATTAGTTAAGTAACTTTCTTATTGGTTGCCACTTAATGGCCACATTTTTTTTGAAATTTTTATTCCTTTATTAACTTGATAATGCATTATTATCCTAGAGGTAATGACCACAAATTTTCAAAATGAATTAATAAGTTATTTTGATTATCCTCCACTTGACATTACTACGACTCCAATGAAAGCATGGAACAAATGACACGCATTGAGAAAAAAAAGGAAAAAATAGATATCAGAAATTTGAGAGTATTTTAATCAATTTTTTGTATAGAGAAAGAAATGATTGTTGAAAAGTGAAAGTATAATTATTGTATTAAATTATACTTTAAATAAAAATATATACCACATCTTAAATGATTTGCTATTTCAAAACCAGTCATTTTAATAAAGCAAATCCTAGAGAGATGAAATAAAAACCCTTTGACCTAATAGCTGATAACACAGAGGAGAATGAATTAATGTCTCTTTTATGTGTCTTATTGTTCATGACTATAGTATGATAAAAAAAGCATTAATGCAAAGATGATTATTGTTCACAAGTACTTATTCATGATTGTCAAGCATTTATGGTTCAATATATTGATGAAATCAAGGAATCATAACTTTTAAAATTTTTTTGACATATTATTAAGGAGGAGTACCAAAATGTTTTTAAAATAAAAAGAGAAAAAACAAAAAACAAAAATTTATGTAGGTTGAGTATGTTTCATTTTCTTGTAACTAGTGGACGGGACCGGACAATTATCTACATATGCCTAACTGTGTATTACATAAGCCATAATTGGAATTTATAGATTAGGATAATAAGCTTTAATAATTTAGATTCTAAACGTAATAATTTTAGTATATCTAAAGCTATTTTTGAAATATTTTTGCAATTAGATTTTTAAAATAAGGCCATTATGGTTACATTAGATAATATATCCTCTAATGATATTGTTGCGAGAAGCTTGAAAGTTTTATTTAGAAGAAAGGCTAGATTTATTATTGTGGGAGTATTTTTTTTTCATGTTATATATTTTGCTCATATTTTGAACTTGATGGTTCAAGATGCTTTGAAATAAATTAGCTAGGTAATAAAAAAGATGAGGGAATCTATTATGTATATAAAAAATCTCTTAATCAGTTGCATATTCTTGGTGAGATTGCAAGTCAAATTGTGTTCTAAATAATAAAATTACTTTGTACTAATATTTCCACACATTGGAACTCTATGTATAAAATGCTAGAGTCTATTTTTTATTATAAGACTATATTTTTGAGTATGTTTTAAGGGATCTATTTATACATTGTTATCTTTTGAGCATGAATGAGATCATTTAGTGAAATTAGAGAGTTACTTTATATTTTTATCATATTTTAAAGATTTTTTCTAGTTTAAATTACCCTAAAGCAAATAAGCTTTTTTCAAACTTGATTCTATTTAATAATACTTTGGTTAAGAAATTCTATTTTGAGATTACATCTATCTTAAATATGGACACTTTTATATGGACAAGTTCATTAAATATTAGGCAAATTATTCATTCCCTTCTTAATTTCAAGCACATTAAATTAGTCCTAGAATGAAAATATTTGAGATTAAGTTTTAATATTATCCACACACATATAGTATTGATGTTATGAATGAATAGATAGATAGGGTAAAGCAAAAGCTTTTTAAGCTCGGCTTGTAAGTAGAATTTGTGAATCTTAATGCCAAATTTGCTTTAAATTATTCTATTAATATATTTAATTGAAATTTGCATTTTGGATGATGGATTATATACCTGATGATGAAAACTAACTGCGATGATTTAGATAAATAAAGGAGGGAAACACTAACTATATATTAGTGGACTATTTTTTAGGATGGGGGATGATTTTGATCAATGACATATATATGAGAACAAAAGTATTACACAACTACAAAAAGTTTGCTTTTAGCTAATTTGGTCATCCACTTGTCTGTTGGGGATTGAAAATATTCATTAAGTTATCGTGGTTTCCTGTGGATGCTGATTGCTCATCTACTATGGCAGTGTGTCAGATTGTTGCCTTGTTGGAAATCTCTATCGATTGTTTATTTATGTTGCATTTTTTTTTGCAATCTTGCTTGGGTATTCAACTTGTTAGTGTACTAGGAAGCAGTGATTTGGCATTTTGAACAAGTGGCTTGGTGTTTGAGTTGCTAGTTGCTACATTAAAAAGTAGCTATGTTGGCATTTTTGGCTTAGGTGATTGATCTCTTATTTGCTATTCTCGGAAGTAGCTATGTTAGTGCCTTTTGGTGAGGGTGTTTCGCCTATTATTTGATGTGTTTGGAAGTGTCTATGTTAGTGCCTTTTGGTCAGGGTGTTTAGCTTGAAATTTGTTGTCCTAGGACTAGGATGTGACTATATTGCTATGTTGATGCCTTTTGACTTAGATGTTTGGCTTGCTATTTGTTGTATTGGGAATAAAATTTGTTAGAAATCATTGCTAAATGTTTTTTGCTTGACTAGATGTTAACTATTAAGATTATTGCATATTTCATTTTCTTTCTATAAATAATTTTATCACATCGGTTCACCAATCATTTTAGTTTTATGAGGATAATTATTACTATATTATTATTCATATATGCTAGGGGCTTGGCTAAATTCTCAACTTTCAAAGTTGCATCTTGTATATCTAATATATATTTTGAGTTTGATTTAGAGCTTTACATAGTCATCAAATATGACCACACTTATGACAAATTGACAATATTTAAGGTGTCTAATTGACATTGGACTATGGGGTCAATTGATAACATATATACAAGTTTGTACATTGTAATAATCAAGTTAATTTTAAAATTAAGTACATTGAGTTGTAACTTGTAAGCTACTAGATTAAGTGTAATATATTTGTATATATAAATATGATCTTAGTATGATATATTTGAAAAGGCTTAATTAAATATGTAATTAGCTAATTATGCCTTTTAAAAAAAATTAAAAATATCAGAGAAGGCCGACTCTGGTCTGCTCGATTTGCCCTTCGAAATCTAAAATTAGGGCCCCGAATCGAAACTGAAGCCGTGCTCTCAGTTTTATTTCTGTTTTCCCATCCAGATCGCTCATGCCCGCCGCCACTCGTGCCCGTCGCCGGCCAAGAGGCAGCTCGCCACCGACCAAGGGAGGTCGCCGCCGGCCACAAGGAGGTTGTCGCCGGTGAAGGAGAAGCTCGCAAGGGTTTTTCTTGGTTTTTTTTTGCCGATTTAGGTATTTCTAACCCTAAATGAAAAAAATGTGTTAGATTTTAATTTATATAAGTTTAGTTGGTATGATTAAGCTATTTAGTTTGATTTCCATAGGGAATGTGTGTGAGATCTCATTTTAAATGTGGTGTTTATAATTTTTTAGGGAAAGTTAATTTATGCACATATATTTAGTTTGATTAAGTATGATTAAGCTATTTAGTTTGATTAAGCGCATATATTTAGTTCAATAACTTGAAGAACCGTCTTGTGAAATTTTTTGTGCGTGAAGTTGAAGAAACACAACTTGGCTGGATTGAGATATATTTTGACTAGTTGGCTTAACTTGAAAAAAATTTAGGGAAGAGAGCTATTTGAGCTTCGAGAGAAGCTCAAGAACACTCAAGAGTTGAAGAGAATGGGTTGAAGTAACTCAGTAAAACAAAGAAGTAACAAGAACACAACAAGATTACTTCAACCTTACTAAAGGGATAATTCAAATTAGCTAGTAGCTACTATGATAAGTTTGAAAGAAGAGTAATCACACTTTATACGAAGAAAATGATGATTACAACCTAGATTTTTATGACTATTTATATGCTTATACATCATGAAGAATATGGAAAGATATAAAAAACAAGAGTAAAAAAAAACAAACATAAAAAGACACATGAATGTTCATGACTAGTCACATTCATAAAATATGTAATATAAAATGTTAGTCTCTTCATCTTTGATCTCTCCACAGTAATAGTCTTTATGGACAAGCTATTTTAAATCCATTCCAAGTTTTCAAGAAGAATCTATCTCAAGGTCAATCCAAATTATCATGGAAAGGCTACTTCATCATGCTCACATTCATGGCCTATCCTAGCTTACTCCAAATGTCAATTTACCTTTGAGACCATCCCTACAAAATGTGCTTTATAATATTAACTTCTCATGCATGGTGGCTAAGTTCTTAGAAAAGGTGGTGATTAGTTGCCTCAATATAAATTACCACACGATAATAAATGGACTATTTGAGAATGCAGTGCAGTTAAGCAAAAAATATAAAAAAATAATATTTTGATCATGCATCACTGAATAGGTAGCAGTTCATTTAATCACATCAATGAATTTTTTATTCTTCTTTATCTTCTATTAATACAGTCATTTTTGTGCTTAATAGGTAGCAGTTCATTTAGTCACATCAATATATTTCTCCTGAATAGAATTATGTACATTGATTAGGCGAGACGAAGGATTACTGGTATTGTGTTATTGCTAATTAGAAATGAGTTTAGATACTGTCTATATAGTTCTCTATTATGGCGGTGAACTCAGCGTAGGTGAGGATTTCATTCCAACATATGTTGGTGGGAAAAATCGTCTAGTCCAGATCCCATGGCGGACTAAATTCGAGGAATTACAGAAGCGAATAATGTGGTTGTTGAAGCTAGATCCAGCAAAGTTCTTTGTTAATCTCGTGAGTCATTTTTCTATTGGTGCTAAATTTATTGCAACTCACATTAATGATGAAGAAGTCTATGAAGCTATAATTAATGCAGCATGCGTGCAACCTATTGTGATTTATGTTGAAGTTGAGGAACTGTCGTATGGAGATAGAGAGGTTAACAATATTGATGAATGTCAGAGAGCTTGAACCAGTATTGAGTACATCACACCAGCTTCTCAGTTAAGTACTCAGGTGGAATACTATAAGTCTGCACCAACAGAACATGCTTATTTTACTGGGACAAGTTCTACTGCTATGGGTGACCCAGAAGGTGACGACATGAATCCACTATCTCTTGAATATGTTAGATATAAAACTATACCTAATGGAGCTAGTAGTGATGATGATGAGGAGGATGACAGCGATGCAGAGCAGGCTATTTTACGGGCCACAAAACCATCCCTCAAGGTCAAAGACTTGATTGCAGAATACTCAATTAGAATAAGTCATATTGAAGAGCACTTGATACATAACAATGAGTACATGTGTAGTGCTCAAACAACTAGAGAATGGGGTGAGGACCTTAAATTTGATGGCCCGTTAGATGAATCAGCCTTTGAGGAGGAGAATTGCATCCCAGATGAATTACTTGAAGGTATGTGTTTTCATGATAAGTTGTAGTTACAATTTGTTGTTCAGGATTGATCTATCATAAATAATGTTGAGTATGTCATATATACTTCAAACCAATTAAAATTCATCGTGCAACCATTACCATTCGACTAGACCTTATTTATGGCGCTTACATGCAAGCTCAATTAAAAGATTGGGTGGTGCTTGGAGGATTGGTTCAATTGGCTCACCACATATCTGTAGTCATTCAGTGCTTAATGCTGGACACAAGCAATATACATTTCAATTCATCAGTTATTTCATCCAACCGGTAGTGAGACGTCAGCTAGATTTAAAGCCCAGGAAAATTATAGGTCATATTGAGTCCAAGTTTAATATAAGAATGTCTTATATGAAGGTCTAGGATGCGCATCGAAAGGCAGTTAAGGTAATATTTGGTAGTTGGGAGGAATCTTACAAATCATTGGGGAAATTTATGGCTGTTGTATGTTCATCTATGCCAGGGTCAGTATATCGGGTGCACTCAACAGAATCGAATAGGCTCCAATGATTGTTCTGATCATTTGAGCCTTCAATTAGAGGTTGGCATTAATGTCGCCCAATTCTATGCTTTGATGAGACTTTTCTCATGGTTAAGTCTGGAACTTGATGCGGTTGGGATCGATCACGAACAACAACTTGTTCCCTTCGCGTTATTGTGGAAATCGAGTGCATCGAGTTATGGGTTTGGTTTTTGCATACATTATAGGACTTGATCCCACTAGTGTCTACAAGGGGTGATCTCTGCCTCATCTCAGATAGGCATGCAAGTCTAGTTCGTGGTTGTAGAGAGATCTTTCCCTAAGCTGCACATCGCTTCTTCCTACGTCATTTTAGGGAGAACTTCAAAAGAGCTGTTAGACAATTCGACATAGGTGATGTTGACTTTATATGTCAGAAGATGTATATTGCAGAAAATACTAATGACATTCAAATTTATAATAGGCACATGACTGACATCAAGAATATCAAGCAGGAGGCATACGATTGGCTTATTTCAAAGGATGTTCAGCAATGGTCTCTAACTCATGATGATGGCTATAGATATGATACAATGATCATAAATGCAGCTGAATGCTTTCATGGTGTGCTTAAATGAGCATGTGGTTTGCCAATTCAAGCCTTGATTACAACAGTGTACTACAATATAGTATCCATATTCATAAAACATCTTGAATTAGCTACAACTCTGGCAAACCAATAGGAAACCTTATTCTCTCCACGTGCTAAGGCAACGCTGCAGTCTAATGAACGAGAGGCAAGGAGATTTCCTGAACCAGTGAGGATAAGTATGAATGAGTACCAAGTGTTTGATGTCACCAGTATAACCTTCAAGGTTAACCTATCAGAAAATAATGAATGTAGGTGTACATGTAGACAACTGCAATCTTATCATCTACCATGTGCACACGTGATAGCTGTTTTGGGTCAATGACATCTAAGCCACGTGCAATGTGTCTCATCCTACTATAGTTTATAAAACTATATTAGCACATACCAGGGAAAATTTTATGTGATACCTGATCGTGAAGAGTGGCCACAACACATCATTGGTGGCACATACCCAAATTATAATCCACCAAATATCAGAAGAAAGTCTGGCTGGCCAAGGACAACCAAATTTAAAAATACTATGGACGAGAACATTACAAGAAGTTCCAGGGTTTGTAGTGTGTGCAAGAATGTTGGGCACAATAGATCGACGTGTAATCAAACTCGATCGCGTAGATTGTGATATGGTTCAGTTTGTCCGTTGGTTGTAATGTAGTTCTATTTGGATTAATCATATTGTGTAAAATATTTTATTTCTCAAATGTTGTCTGAGACTCCCAATCCATGTTCTGAATTATGATTTAGGTGTTGTATGATTTCCATGTTAATCCATGTTTTGTCAAGTCTTATCTAGTTGTTTTATTTTAGAATTATGTGTAGGTTGATTATGTATTATTTGGGCTTTCAGTACAAAAAATAAGTTACTCTATATTATTTGAACTATTTTATAAGTACAAGAAAAGTTGTTATGCAACTCTAGTTTATTAAATTGCTTACGGGAACTTGTAACTCGCTTACAGAAACAAAATGTTTGTGATGTATAGTGTAGTTTTGTTTGAATATGTTCCATTTTGCAGGAAAAAACCTCATATGCAGTGCTCTTATTTATTAAATTGCTCAGAGGAACTTATGACTCTCTTACAAAGATGTGCAATTTAATTATATTTGAATAAGTTTCATTTCGCCAAAAAACCTTGTTATATTATTAAGCTGTTTAGGAGAACTTATATATTATTGATTATTGATTGCTACAATTATTACAGGAAAGATGTCTGGTGATGATGCTCCTCATCCTGCACATAGGAGAAGACGACGAGTAGAGGAGATAATTGTGGACTATGGCCCACCGTCGGTTGAAGTTCACCCTAGCATAGTCGTGCTACATGGTAGGCACAGAGCAGCACATCCTGATTCAATAAAATTATATTTAAAGTTTTTTTTTAAAAGCTTCGTACAGACGTAGTTGCTATACTGTCACATTCTAAGCATAATTCATTGTAATTGCAGGTTTCAGTGCTTAAGATTGCTACAAACTTACTGATGTTTAGGGAATGACCTGTTAATTGTCCTAGATTTATGGGTGCCTTGCGAGCTGCTGGTCTAGATAGTGTCTCTTAGATGCAGTTTATTCAACTGGATCACCACTTGCTGATAGCGTTTGTGGAGCGATAGTGTTCTCAGACCAACACCTTTCACTTGGCCACTAGAGAAATGACTATTACACTACAGGATGTTGCGATGATACTGGATATTTAGATAGATGACCCACCTATGATTAGTAGGATTATTGTTAGTGGCGAGAAACGGTGGAATTCTTGGCCAGATTATTGTGATAAGTTAATTAGAGCACATCCAAAGCCACACACCGTGTACCATGATCCGGTCCATCCACATGTCACATCTGAATTCCGAATGGGATAGGCTCATGCATGCACTTGTTTACCCTTATGATGGCTGTGATGGACATACTACAGAGATTCATACATAGATCTCCCAGAGCTTCAGTTCACTATGCATGTCAGAGCATACATAATATTTGTTATTGGATGTTTTCTTTTGCTAGATACTTCGGGTTCTGAGGTTCATCTACAATATTTGTCATTACTTTAGGATATTGATACTTCAGTTGTGCTTGCTCATCTATATAGAGAACTACATAAGACAACCAAACCAAAGCGCACTAATATGACTGGAAGCATTCATTTATTTTAGGTATGGGTCTGGGAGCACATTCATGTGGTCAGACCAATATTACGTGTGCCATATCCTACAAACATTGATGGGCTTAGCGTAGGATGTCGGTGGAATGAAGGGTTCATCCGGGAAATGCCAGCATCCAACCTCAGAATATATAGGGATGAGTTGGACAGACTGTTGTAGGGTTAGGTATGCTGAATTGATGTAATATTTATTTGCTTACTCATTATGTGCTTGTAATTGAAATAATAATTTCTACTATATATACAGGTCATCTGGGAGCCATATGGACATCAGATCCGTGTGCGTGTCATGGATATATGTTTAGAGGGAGAAGAAATATGGCTAGAAATGCAGATGATATGTTGGAAGAGGGTAGAGTGGTACTCGATGGTGCTCGAATAGTTCATGCACATGATTGATGTTACACCGATGGATCCATCGTTCATACGGGTCGATGGCCAAGGAAAAATTGACATTGATTGGGTCGATTATCACCACTCTTACGTTGCACAATGGGAGCGCAGACGTGAGTCAGTTGTGGTGGTAGATTCATCACAGCAGGATCGGGAGCCAGCGATCAATTGATACATGAGGTGGTATCATTCTTGGGCTTCACTTTATATGTTGAAGGCTCCAACGATTCCTCCTAACACCTATTACCCTCGAGCGCATGGAGAACGTTTGATGGTTAGTCTATATGTAAAGTATTACAATTTGGTTTTCCTTATAACAATGAAACCCTGATCTAAATTTATTTATTTGCAGCGTGAGCACATCTTGAATACTGAGGACATATTTCAGTGCTATTTTGTGAGAGATGATGATACAGAATTTCAGCAATCTATCAATGATTATGAGAAATTGTGCATGGAACTGAGGTGAAATATGCATATCTCTAATAGTCGCGAGGATACCGATATTCCGGAGCATACGTGCTTCGAGATGTGACGTCGATGGATGCAGGTCCATCCTTACGCCCTGGTGGACGATCACGTACATTACATCCACCCCGGTATTCATATTAGGAAGCAATGTGGTCTCAGATGTACCCATGGCACACAGCAGTCCCATCGACATATGGTCCATCGTCATTCCATATGACACCGCCATACGGAGTGTACCACAGGTATTAATTGCTTACTCAAGTTTCGACCGATATACCTCATGTTATAGACTTAGGATATTCTCTTTCACCTATCGAGCAGGTGGAAGAGGAGGAGGACCATCAGCAGCATCATCTACACGATCGGCCATGATGACCATCAACCCATTACACTCCTGGTAGTGATGCGATTCCACCACGGAGGCATCGAAGAAGATAGATGTGTTATCTTTTTTATACAATAGATGACATGTACTTGTGACTGTTTTTCATTTGTTATGCTTACTCATTCAGTTTCACAGTTCTGTAACTCTTGATTGTATAATCTTAGTGTTGTTTATTATTTATTTATTTTGGTTGGATTATATCAGAGATCGACATTATGTTCATATGCGTTTGGTTAAATTCAATTTCTTCACATCACATATTGAGATAAGGTTGTGTTAATATATGCTTTTTTACGATAATATGTCTTCTCTCTTAAGAATTTCTTAATTGCACTTTAATAAGAGTATTTTAGTGTAGTGAGATATAACAAATTATGAAATGCTTCAATTGGTTAATTTCTAAGAGTAAAAAATTCCCTTGATTTAACTATTTCGTAGAATGTTATTGCAAAAACTGAGGCTACCCGGGTGAGATTCATCGAAAGTTGTCAACATAAAAGTTCTAAAATTTTTTATTACTTTTTCAACGATACCAAGCATGCCAAATCATACACCGGATGAGCCAGCTATGGCCAAAAAATGGGGGCTGACGCAATATCTTTATTTTTTGCAACTTCAAATTCATACATTTACAAAAACTACTACTACCTGGGTGAGATTCCTTAAAAGTTGTCAACATAAAAATTGTAGATATTTTTATTATCTTTCCAACGATACTAAGCACGCCAAAATCTGACACCGGATGAGCCTGATATGGCCAAAACACATGGGCTACTACAATATCTTTATTTTTTGACAACTTCAAAATTCAGACATTCGCAAATACTATGGCTACCCGGGCGAGATTCATCGAAGTTGTCAACATGAAAGTTGTATAATTTTTTATTATCTTTCCAATGATACCAAGCACGCTGAAATCTGACACTGGATGAGCCTGATATAGCCAAAAAATAATTGATGTTTGCTTAAATTTTTTTTTTTAAAAAAAAAAAAAAATAAAGCCTGGGCCAAGCTACCGAATTATATTGGTTAGTCCCAGTCACGACTAGCGACTGGGCCTATTTTTAAATTTTTTTAAAAGACCTAATTTACTAATTATAGTTTTAATTAAGCCTAATTTGAAAATTAAGATATTTGAAAATTATATTTTATTTCTTGCACTCAATTTACTTTTTTCTTGAATTCAAATTGACTCGATGAAAATGAGTCAACTCGATTCAATTTGGAGTCAAAATAAGATAGAAAAGCTCAATTCAAGTCGGGTCAAAATTAAAATGAATCAGATCAAAATTGATCGGAAAATGAGTCACCCTTGCTTGAAATCAATTGATTCAAGCTACGTGGTAATCTCTAATTGCTCAAAAATTTACCGAGTCAATGTTGATCTAATCTTATATTGCCTCACTAATAGCCCTATTATGTATAATATATAAGCAATATAAATAAATATTTTTATAATAATTATATAATTTTTATTAAAATATAATTTAATTTTATTAAATTAAGTTTTCTTGAATATTTCATTTAAAAAAAAACTTTTTAGCATACCTTATATTAAAAACTTTAGAGAAAATTTCAGCTCTCTCTATTAAGTAATCGAGAAACTGCAAATTATTTTTGATAGCTCGCATGAATCAAATGATCCTATAAACAATATTGATATATCCCTCTAAAATTTATAAATCAAGCATAGATTTCAAGTTAAAGTATATATTCAATCAAATTCAACGACTCAATGAGATGAATCCAATAATACTAGAATCGGGTCAAACCGAGCCCAAATGAGCTCAAATCAAGCTCAAAAGTTACATATGAAATTTTGAGACACTGACTGGATGATCAAATGACTTCCAAATTTAACCTGCTTATAGTTGAATCGAGCGGCTCAATGAGACGAATCTAACAAGCCTAAGATCACTCAAATCGAAGATCATTTGGATGGTCAAATTACCAAAAAATTATCTATGATCAAATGAATCAATATACACTGTCCGATGAAGTGTATTGAGATTTTGGCTATAATGACCAAAATGCCCCTCGTAATCCTATAAAGGGACCCCATTCTTTGTCATGATAGAGTAGGGAGCTAGAAGCGAACTTGAGAGAAAGCTGGGAGAGAATTAGAAGTTCGAAGTTTGTCATCACCCTATTATTCTACCGATCCACCGTATTCTTAGGTCGTCATTGTCGGCAACTGGTGATCTGACCATCTTTGCATATTCTTGTAACTTGATTAGGAATTTTCATTATCATGATTTCTCACATATAATCTTGTAATCCCGCCGTCGAATAGATTTAAACTTTGTACTCCAAAGTAAATATATAGTGAAACATTTTTACTAGGCTAGGCCTCGTGATTTTTCCCTTATTTCTGGGATTTTTCCATGTAAAAATTCTAGAATTTTTTATTTTCTTTTCAACTATCTGTGGCGTGTTAGATTCCATACAAAGCTAAGGCGTGAATGTTTATTCTACCTCTACAAGTTTTTTTGCATACAATAGTTTAGCGTCGTCTATGGAAAAGAGACTCTCATTACTTTATCATGTCAGACAACCAAGTTTCTCAACAAGATCAAAACCACCAGTCAGGTGGAGCACTTCATACTTTTGAGGAGCGCATGCAAGGAATCGAGAAACATCAAGCTCAATCCTTCAGCTCTTACTGGGAGCTGAACAATCGAGAATGCTACCACAAACTGGAGGAAATCGACCCTATCAATAGCATGATAGAGTTAATTTTATTGAAGAAACTAATGAAAAACCCCCTTATGATCATGTGGAAATTCCTCCCGTACATCATCCTGATATGGATCATGTTATCTTTGCTCAACTCATCCATTATTGCTTTCGACCAACTTTGAATCCCCCTACCTCTTTGATGGGATTGAATCACCCCCGTTTCATGAAATAATTCATGAAGTTATTTGAGATGAAATACAACGCCTTGTTCGAGATGAACTTTCGTTAAGAGATAAACAGTTCATCCATCGTTAGAGTATTCAAGAATATTCTTCTTTGCATGATATAGTTCTTCAACAACCAATTCCGGTGGGGTTTAAACTACCTAACATTAGACCTTATGATGGAACCTCTTATCCTTATGAGCACATCGATCATTACATAACTATTATGCATATTCAACAAGCCCCCGATGCTTTGCTCTGCCAAGTTTTTCCTATCACTCTTAAGGGGCAAGCTCGTACATGATTTTATTCCCTCCCCCAAGGGACCATTCTCAACTTTGCTAATTTGGCTAAACTCTTTGTCGAATAATTTATCTCAAATCGAAGAATCATCAAAGGCTCTTCTTATCTTTCTGGAATTCATCAAAATGAAGAAGAAACCCTCAAAGAATACTTTCGAAGATTCTCTTCAGAAGCTCGTTAAATTCCAGGAGTAGATCTAGAGCTACTCCGAGGTGTTTTCCTTGGAGGTCTTCGACCCGGACCCTTCTACTCTATTCATATATGAGTTTCATTTCTTCCATTGCAATTTCAGTTTGATATTCTTGCAGAAGAGAACTTACTTATAAGTGTACCTGAAAGCTTATCTACGGAATCACAAATATGAAAATCAGGTGATATCATTTCAATTATGCTCTATATTTTTATTTTCAGTGAATGTTTTGAGAGACTCCAAAAACTTGCGCAACCTAATTAGATAAGTAGTTTTGTTATGTTATGTGAGAGTCGTGACATTTATTATGGACTATGTAGTATTTTATTATATATTTTCTACTTCTGCGCTGTAATATTTTTTGTTAGTGGCGAATGACGATATGATGTTCAATGATAAAATTAAACTAAGATGGCCTAATGGTGGCTTTGGTGATTGATTTTTTATATTTCTAGTGGAATGACTTGGTCAATGAACTAAATTTGAGACCATTTAATCATTTGGGGTGACATACTTGATACTGTCTTTAAATTTTATGTATTTGAATTTTGGTGAAATTTTGGCTTGGCTTTACAAACATATTGCTTCATCTTACATTCTTACAACATTTTATCTACTGATGCATGCTGTTTTAGAATTTGAAAATATAAATTGTTATATCTGAAGTCCTATAATATTGTTGCTTGGAATGATGTTATATTGTTTTATCAATAAGTCTAAAGTAAAGAGGTTATGAAACTATGGAAGGCTTTTGGACTTTATTAGATTCTGTTTTGATGATTGTTATATCTGAAGTCTTGTTCTGCTTAATTAGTTTACTACTCTTAGTCAGAAAAAGTTGTTTAATACCACCCTAAAAATTATCCAATCATCTCAGTTTTTTGAGGGCACAAAAATCTATTACTTTTCTTTATTATTTTAGTTTTTGGTTCTCCATTCATTCACTAACAAGGAATTGCAATCTGACTGTTTGGACTTTGGGTTGAGGTAATTTACTTTTTCTTGAATTTTTGCATATATTATGGATTAATGGATTGTATATATTGTGGTAATCATAAAAAAATCTATTTCTCACTATTTTTTTTTCTTATTTGTTAAACACATATTTTCATTATTTCTCACAGGTTTTTATTTTGGGTTTTAGTTATGAACCCGTGGATCCGTGGTCGACCTAAAGTGGAGTTATCATGAAGAATTTTTGATTTTCTAATTTTGGACAATGATGAGAAGAGATCCTATTTATAATTTGGGCTAACTCAATTATTTTTGCTTCATTATTGATGGCTCTCAAGGCTCTCATTGGATGACCAGAACCTTTTATTAGTCTCATATTAATACATAATGTCTCTAATTTGTGAGGTTTTGTAACTTTTGTTAGAGATTTGTTTCTCTATCTTTAGGGCTCTAATGGATGACTTTGATAACCTGGAGGTTGGAGCCTACAATTATTGAAGTGAAGTATACAAATTACAAATTTATGTTAATTGCTAATGCTTAAGATGGATTGACTCTGAGTCCCACAAACAAAAGATAATTTAATATTTTTATTATTTTTTATTTATTTTAAATGTTATGTGAATTGCATCATTTTATAGACTTTTTTATTATTGTTAGGTGATCAAATATGAAATATCGAATGTATAACATTAGCTAATTATACAAAATTTGTATTTATATTATTTAATTGTAATGAAATTATAATTTGTTATTGAAAATTTTATTTTTCGGTCTAGTATAACAGTTATTGTATGTTTACATTATATTATTTACATATTCAAAAAATGAATTTAAATTGAAATCAATTTTCAAATCGAGCCATTGCGGATTTTGAGTCGACTTCGTTTAAATTTCGAGGCGTTTTTCGAGTGATCGAGCTCAATCTGAAATCGATCCGAGCCACTCAAAAAATTGACTCATTTCTCGAGCTGATCATAATTCAGCTCGAAATCGGATCGTACACACCCGACGCATCACTTACTTTCTCTAAAGTTTTTCTAATCAGCTTCTGTGTACAGCCGTGGTTAAAGTATCAGATCATATATATATATATATATATATATATATATATATATATATATATATATATATATATATATATATATGCGACGGCCAGCTTCACAAAAATATTATAAAAAAAAAATTAAAAAAACAAAAAAAACAAAAACGAAAAGACTAGACAAAAATCAAATCAGAAGTACCATCTAGTAACATGAAATAATTTCGATTATATATATAATATTTGATACATTATAAATAATACTTTTATAAAAATAAAATTATTTATTATTAAAATATATTTATAAAATCCATTTATATATTTGATATGTAACTTGAGAAAAAGTTTTACTTGCAACCTTCTATATTTCTGCAAGGAACTCCCAACTTGGGTAATAATTGACCACCATGACTATTTCTGACTTATTCCAAAAAAATATTTCTGACTATTCCTTATGGCAAGATATTAGATATTATGTTTGGGTGTAGACATTAGACAAGTGCAGTTACTGAGTTAAAGGGCCAGTGATCCATTGATTAAAAATAAAATTGAAAGTTGAAAAAAAAAATTTTAGGATTTTTTTTGAGTGATTATAATTTATCTTCAAAAATAATAACAAAACAGTATATAAAAATAATTTCTTAAACAGTTGTGATGTTACGAGTATTTTTAATCTTATGATTAAGTGGGATAACATCTGTTTTATTGTTATAATATATTACGAGATTTAATTTTTGAAAATTATTTTTATAATTATAATTTTTACAAAATTAGAAAAAAATTATTGTTAAATATAATAATAATAGATTTAAAAAAAAAAAAAAATACATAATAATATATATATATATATATATATATATATATATATATATATATATATATATATATATATATATATATATATATATATATATATATATATATATATATATATGTGCTATCAGAGAACAATTAGCCTATTCGATTTGTAATTATTACAGAATTCTTAGAATGGAAGGTGATATAACTCTCAAATACCACTACAAAGCAAAATCTTGATGATATATGATTTTGAAAAAGATCGAGATCAAGACTTAAAATATCATTCGAATCTTTGGACATCAATTAAATCCCAAAATAGCTCTCAAATATGGAAACCAATAAATCGAGGCCTCTGAGCCTAATCAATCTTATAATCTTATCGACTTCATTTGATCATCCAAATGCTCAAAATACATCAAATGATCAAGGAATCATCTCAAATTGATCGAGGGAGCAGACGCTTTACATGAATTTAATGCCCCTCCTCCCATCTATAAAGACCTTCATTCCTCACATGAAGGGGCCAAGTGAATAAGAAGAGGAGTAAGTGAAGAAAGAAGGAAGAGTCAGAGCAAGGAAGAAGAGGAAGAATCCAAGCAAGAAAAGGAAGAGTCCAAGCAAGGAAGAAAAGGAAGAGTCCGCGAGGAAGAAGAGGAAAAGCAAGTGAGGAGAGAGAGCTCAAGCTTGAAGATCCTCCAAGCAAGATCGCACCAAGCAAGATCGCACTCCCGCCGAGCCATCAACCACCGCCACCCCACCGTCGCACTAATTGACCAGTATTCCCACCGGAAGTTACCCCGCATCTCCACCATCAGTGACAATTACAACCTGATCATTGTTACACAGTTGTTATTCCTCTCTCATATGCAATCCTATAATCCCGTTATCCGGAATACTTTGTACTCTAAAACAGATACATAGTGGAAACTTTTTACTAGGCTAGGCCCCATGATTTTTCCCCTCTTTTCGAGGTTTTCCACGTTAAAAATTCTAGAGTGTCTCATGTTCGTTCTTTTAATGTGGATTAATCGACAAGGCAAGTAAACTTTCACTCTCATGACGGTTTTCTAGACGCATGCTTTGGCACCGTTGTGGGAACGAATCCTCAATCACAATTTACGTGAAAACATGCATGGACAGGCGCAAGATTGACAACGGAGCCTCCCGCTCCAACTCGTCACTCGAAACCAATCCTTGAACCAAGGATGCCAACCTTCGCCTCACTTCCCACGATAAGCGTGAATCTCTTTGGAAGATCGTGTCCGGTCGAATGGAGGAGTCTCAAAATAAGATGATCCAGCTTTTGCAGCTACTCTCCCCAAGCCGCGTTGGTCAAAAGCTAATCCTCCGAAGACCTGGAGTTCCTCGCATGGAGACCGTAATGACGATCTCCTTGACGCTAGTTCCACTCATCCATAGTGTGCGCTCAACCCGGTTTTAATCCATCGACGACGATAATTCACATGCTCATCTTGTTAATCCGCTGACATTCGCTGTATGACGCTAATACAAGATGAATTTCACCTTCAATAGTAAATCATCTTCACCCACACCGCGGTTGTGAGGAGTCCTCACCTTTACCAAGCCATTCTTGACATCCAATTCCGTAGGTTTCAAGCTTCGAGCATTGATTCTATGATGGGGAAACGACCCATCTAACATCGATTACAGGACTATCATGCATATCCAACAAGCTCCTGACACACTGCTTTGTCAGGTCTTTCCCACTCAAAGGGCAAGCTGACTTGGTTCTACTCTCTTCCAAGGGGATCCATCCAGACCTTTAACAAACTCGCCAGGTTCTTTGTGGAACAGTTCATTACAAATCAGAGAATCATTAAGGATTCCTCCCATCTTTCCGGTATTCGACAGAATGAGGGTGAATCACTCAAAGAATACTTAGGTTCTCCTTAAGCTCGCTAAATACCCAGGTAGACCGAACTATTAAGAGGAGTTTTCCTTGGAGGACTCCGCATTTCTATTCGGTCATTAATGGGACACGTCCGCTCATATGCCAACTTAGTTCATCGATAAGCACAAATCTCCGCCAATGAAGCTACTAATGCCCATCGCAAACAATTTGAACAATATGCAGAGAAACGCAAAAGCACCCCAGAAATGGACCCACAGTGCCCATCAAAAGAAGACAAGATAGTAATCTCCCTCCACGACCTCCTTATCAATTGACTCAAACGAACATGCCTCCAACTGGGGGGCAACTCTTAATCTCAAAAGATTATCCAAATCAAAATTCTGGATATCTGATTGATTATTAGTTCGAAAAGCAAGTCTACCATAAAAAGGCAAAGATCAATGGTCAACTCGCTTAAACAAATAATTTACGACCTCTTCCATACAGGTTAAGCGTCGAATAATATTCATCAACCTCGAGGGTCAAACGCGTCTTTGGTGGACTTCATGACCTCTTCCATACGGTTAACGCCATCGAAAAAACTTACAAAACCCAAGATAGGTCAAAAGGTCCTTGGTGGACTTCCTGCGACCTCTTCCATATGGGTTAATGTCATCGAGTAAAAACTCTGACAAACAACCCAGGATAGGTCAAAACATTCTTGGTGGACTTCCCATGACCTCTTCCATACGGGTTAACGTCATCGAGTAAAAACTCTAACTAATAACCCAAGATAGGTCAAAACGTCCTTGGTGGACTTCCCGCGACCTCTTCCATACGGGTTAATGTCATCGAGCAAAAGCTCTGACAAACAACCCAGGATAGGTCAAAATGTCCTTGGTGGACTTTCTTTCCTCTTCCATAGGTCATCGAGCAAAACTTCGACAAACAACCCGTGAAAGATCAAAAGGTCCTTGGTGGACTTCTCCTCTTCCATAGTTGCGTCGACGAATACCAATAACCTAGGAAAAAACTTTGTACCCACTATAGGTTAATGTCATCGTAACACTCGACAAACAACCTGGATGGGTCAAAATTCTCGGGATTCAATTATATCTCTAACATGCAAGTTGACATCAAGTTTCAAGAAATCCTATTTCTAAAATTACGGACCATACGCCGCCATTTCCGGCTGATCAGACGCGCCGCCAACCACCGTCATTACCATTTTGCCGCCACCACTCTGCCGCGAATCATAATCACCGCCACCGCTATCGACCATCGCAATCTCCGCCACCATTGCTGATTATCCTGCCGCAACTACGCCACCGCACCCATATTCGGCATACACGGCTGGCCGCATTGCTTACTCGTTCGCCACTACTGCCGCCCGCCGCTTACCGCCATCGGACAATCTTCGGGTCATCCCGTCGACTATCGCTGTCGCATCGCCCAGGCCACAGCCGCTACCATTGCCGCTTACTGGCCGACCATCGACGATAATTTTTGCCGGCATTACCGCCGCTACCACGGCTGCCGCGGTCGCTGCCGCTGGCATGCCTGATTAGCCGTCATCACTGCGTCGGTGGCTTACCCGGGCAATCGCCGATCGCCGCGGTTATCTCAGACATAAAATCGCTGCCGCCACACCCATTGGCGAATTAGGCTGCTGACTCGCCATGGTTATCGCCACCATCGACGACATTTTCGCCGCGACTAGCCGCCACACGCCGCCGCTGCCGACCACGGCCGGCATCGCCGCGTCGCCGGTCACCGCTCGACTACCGGTTAACGCCGCCATCATCGCCATCTCGCTGTCACCATCCTCGACGGTCGACGAGGTCGAACCACACGGCGTAGGGCCTTGATCGCCTCTAACCCGGACTCCGACGGTCAGAACGACCACGGCATCGTTTGACGCTCCTAACCCGGACGGCCCGAAGACCGAATCTGAACCACGACGATGCAGTTTTGATCGCCTTAACCTGTGACGCCCGACGAGGTCGAAACGGAACCATGACGAGAGCCTTGATCGCCTTTAACCCGACGGTCGACGGCGTCGAACCGGAATCACCACGTAGGCCTGATCGACTCTAACCCGGACGGTCCGAGGTGAAACCGGAACCACGACGATACCGGGCTCGACGCCTTCTAACGACCCGACCGTTGGAAACGGAACCACATATGGCCTTGATCGCCTCTGACGGTCGACGAGACGGTAGAACGGAACCACGACGATATCGTGCCCGATCGCCTCCCCGGACGGTCCGACGGGCCGATAAACCGGAACCACGACGATACTGGGCCTTGATCGCTTACTACCGACGGGGGCGAATCGGAACCACGACGTGGTACCGCCTTGATCGCCTCAACCGGACGGTCCGACGGCGGTGAAACCGAACGACGTATAGTGGGCCTTGATCGCCTCTAACGGACGGTCAAAACCGAAGACGATGTGGCCTTGATCAACCGGACGCCCAACGAGCGAACCGAACCACGACGTATACCGTGGTCCTGATCACCTCTAACCCGATCACTGACGAGGGCCGGGGTGAACCACGCAGCGGGGCCTTGATCGCCTCCTAGATTGCCTCCCTGAATGCCTCTTGATCGCCTTCTTGATTGCCTCCAAAGGACCCTTACTCAGAAGAGGGAAAGAGGTGTCTCTCTCCCTCTCTTATACCAAAGGGTCAAAACTCCTCAAAAAATAGCTCAAAAAAGGGCTCAAAACTCCTCAAAAAATGGCTCAAAAAACGGCTCAAAACTCCTCAAAAAACGGCTCAATAAACGGCTCAAAACTCTTCAAAAAATGGCTCAAAACTCCTCAAAAAACGGCTTAAAAAACAGCTCAAAACTCCTCAACAAATGGCTCAAAACTCTTCAAATTCTCGGCGGGCTATATCCATCGGCGCCTTCCCTACTCCCACCCCCATTCGCCTGTTGCAGGAACGTCGTGCGACCCGCCATAATAACCATCAGCGAATGGCTGACCCAGACGCCGCCGATCGCCCGACGCTCAAGACGATCCACGGTCCACCACTCGCATTAAATAGCGCTCGCCGCCCACGGTAAGACCTCGCAAAGCTCAAGCCAGCGCTAACGGCGGCGCCCGCCCGCGGGTCCCTAATCAAAACTTCCGTGAATATCCAAATAGATCCGTAACCTCAAAATCTCATGCCTATGGCTACACATCTACTTCCCTAATCATAATTTTGTATTTTTATGATGATTTCTTCTCTCAAAATGTATGATTCATGGGCCCGCACGTTTCGTTGAAGAATTTATTATTTTCAAGCATTTGACACATATATTTTTGGATGATTAAGCTAATGTCATCCAAAATAGAATTGATATGACTCTCAAAATACCACTAGTCAAAGCACAAATCTTGATGTCGATATGATTTTGAGTCAAAAGATCGAGATCAAGACAAAAATATTATTGGAATCTTTGGGACATCAAATCCCAAAACAGCTCTCAAATATGGAGTGTTTATAGTCAAATCGGCGTCTCGGATCTAACGAGTCTAAGATCTCATAATTCCGACTTCATTTGAGCATCCAAATGCTCAAAATACATCAAATGATCGAAGGAATCATCTTGAGCCGTCCGATCGAGGGGAGTGGTACAGGCTTTACATGAATTTACAAGAATGCCCCTCCTCCCATCTATAAATAGACCTTCATTCCTCACATAAAGGGGGGGCCAAGTGAAGAAGAAGAGGAGCTAAAGCAAGTGAAGAAGAAGAGGAAGAGTCCGAGCAAGGAAGAAGAGGAAGAATCCAAGCAAGGAAGAAAAGGAAGAGTCCAAGCAAGGAAGAAAAGGAAGAGTCCGAACAAGGAAGAAGAGGAAAGCCTAAGTGAGGAGGAAGAGAGAGCTCTGAAGCTTGAAGATCCTCCAAGCAAGATCGCACCCCAAGATCGCACTCGCCGGCCATCAACCACCGCCACCGCCACCGTACCATCAGTCCCTATTCCACCTAAGTTACCGATCTCCACCATCGGTGACAATTACAACTTGATCATTGTTGTTTTATTCCTCTCATATGCAATCTGTAATCCATCCGGAAGACTTTGTACTCAAAGCATACATAGTGGAAACTTTTCTTTTTTTCCCCCTCTTTTGAGGTTTTCCACTTTAAAAATTTTGGAGTGTCTCTGCTCGTCTTTTTTAATTCTGTGTGCTTGGACTAATCAACAAGGCTAAAACTTTCACTCGCTCGGTTTTCAGACGCAATGTAAGGAATTAGGAGACTAAGTGTCCGCATGAAATGAATGGGAAGATCAAAAAATTAGAAGAAGAAATAATTTTTTTGGTTAGGCGCATAGAATTAGCTAAACATTTTCTTCGAACAAATGTAGACTTAGAATGGATGATTTTGTGCATATTACCAGTTCTTTCTCCTAAGTTGAGACCAATCATTCAGATAGATGTAGATAAACTAATGAGTTTGGATATTAATGAATTCTATAGAAGAGTCATTTATCGGAACAATACTCTTTCCGATCTATTAGCAACAAGTAGATGTACACTAGGGGAATTAGTAAGAGAATTGGTAAAAGAGGTCGTGGATACACTTTTTTGATAATGGGATCCATGGACAACCCATGAGAGATGGTCATAATAAAGTTTACAAGTCATTTTCATGTAATTGAAGGCAAAGAAGGAAGATTTCATGAGACTTAACGGGTCAATTATTCGGCCCATTGTCGTGGGTCCTTTGCTTTTATTACATCAATGTGGATTACCTCGAGAAATAGCAATAGAGCTCTTCCAAACATTTGTAATTCGTGATCTAATCAGACAAGATTTTGCTTCTAACACAGGGATTGCTAAAAGCAAAATTAGAGAAAAAGAACCCATTGTATGGAAAATCCTACAAGAAGTGATGCAGGGGCATCTTGTATTGTTGAATAGAGCATCCACCCTTCATAGATTGGGTATACAGGCGTTCCAACCCATTTTAGTGGAGGGGCATGCTATTTGTTTACACCCATTAGTTTGTAAGGGCTTCAACGAAAACTTTGATGGGGATCAAATGACTGCTCACATACCTTTATCTTTGGAAGCTCAAGCTAAGCTCATTTACTTATGTTTTCTCATATGAATCTATTGTCTCCGCTTTGTACCAACTCAAGATATGCTTATTGGACTCTATGTATTAACGATCGGGAATCTCCGAGGTATTTGTGCAAATAGGTATAATTATAATCCTAATTAAAAAAGGAAACAATTTACAAGAATAACTTTAAGTATACAAAAGAGCCGTATTTTTGTAGTTCTTATGATGCACTTGGAGCTTATCGGCAAAAACAAATTCATTTAGATAGTCCTTGTGGCTCCGGTGGTGGCTCCGGAGGAGACTAGATCAACGTGTCATTAGCTAAAGAGAAGTTCTCATCGAAGTTCAATATGAATCTTTTGGTAATTATAATGAGATTTATAAGCACTATCGAATAATAGGAAGTGTAAAAAAGAGAAATTCTTTATATATACATTTGAACTACTATTGGTCATCTTTCTTTTATCGAGAAATAGAAGAAGCCAGGGGTTTTGTGCCTACTCATAGGCTATCTAACTCATGCTCTATATATAAACTAAGAAATTCTATTAGTGATGCCCATACTGTGGAAATTTGGGTCTCTCCACAACAATTTCTTAATTTCGTGTGAATCAAGATTGAGGAAAGGAAGTCTTCAATCATTGACCCAAATCTTACTCATCAATATGGAGGTTCTTATGGAAGAATGGATCGATCACAATAAAGTGATAGATGGAATTGCTATAAAATGACTTATTAGATTAATAGATCATTTCTGAATGACATATACATCACATATCCTGGATCAAATGAAGGCTTTGGGTTTCCAAATGAGCCATACATCTATTTCATTAGGAATTGATGATCTTTTAACAATACCTTCTAAGGGATAGTTAGTTCAAGATGCTGAACAACAAAATTTTCTTTTAGAGAAAAACCATCATTATGAGAATGTACATGTGGTAGAAAAATTACATCAATCTATTGAGATATGGTATGCTACAAGTAAATATTTGAGATAAGAAATGAATCCTAATTTTTGGATGACTGATCCCTCTAATCCAATCCATCTAATGTCCTTTTCGGGGGCTAGAGGAAATGCATCTCAAGTACACCAATTAGTAGGTATGAGAGGATTAATGATCCTCAAGGACAAATGATTGATTTACCCATTCAAAGTAATTTAATTTTCTTTTAAAATATATAATTTCTTGCTACTAAAAGGGGTTGTATACTATATTTAACATCGATGCTATAATACACGTAGACTTGTTGAAGTAGTTCAACACATTCTTGTACGTAAAACGGATTGTGGTATTATCCGAGGTATTTCCGTGAGTCCTCAAAATTGGATGAAAGATTTTGTCAAAACATTAATTGGTCGTATTAATGACGATATATATATTGGTCTATAATGCATTGCCACTCAAATAAAGATATTGGAATTGGACTTGTTAATCAATTCATAACCTTTCGAGCACACCCAATATATATTGGACCCTTTTACTTGCAAGAGTACATCTTGGATCTGCAATTATGTTATGGCGGAGTCCTACTCATGGTGACCTGGTCTTGGGAGAAGCATTATTATGGTAATTGGGGAATCGGGGACTCGACTAACATTAAGAACTTTTCATACCGGCAGAGTATTCACAGGCGGTACTGCCAAATATGTACAAGCTCCCTCTAATGAAAAAAATAAAATTTGATGAAGATTTGGTTCATCTCACACGTATCCGTCATGGGCATCCTGCTTTTCTATGTTTTATAGACTTGATGTAACTATTGAGAGTTGAAATATTATACATAATGCGAATATTCCAACAAAAAGTTTGATTTTAGTTCAAAATGATCAATATGTAGAATCAGAATAAGTGATTGCCGAGATTTGTGCCGGAACGTCCACTTTTCATTTTAAAGAGAGGTTCAAAAATATATTTATTCTGAGTCAGAAGGAGAAATTTACTGGAGCACTGATGGCTATCATGCGCCTGAATATACATATAGTAATGTGTATATATATATTAATGTGTGTATATATATATATATATATAAGAATGTGTGATATGTATATAAATTTTTTAAAATTAAATATTAACAATGTTGATTTAAATGAATCCTAACAATCTGGAGCTGAGCGAGGTATCACGTCCCATCGCGAAGTTCTTAGGGCGGAGACACAAATTTGAGCATAAATGAGATGCGTGTATAATTTATTATTAAGGCTCAATTTATAAAATCAAAAATAAAAAATAAAAAAAAATAAAATAAAAATAAAAATCAATCTGAAGCTTAAAAGCAATTACACATGCAGAGGTGAACTGAGTGAATTTCAGATTAAATTCGTTCAGTTAAAAAAAGAAATCCACTACCGTCTACCATGATTGATGGGTGGGCCCCCGGCTCCGTTCGGTGTGCGGCAGGTGAAGTGCCCACTGATCCTTAAAATTGAACCCCTCCTCCCTCCCAATCGCCCACCACCTCCCATGTCGTTCAGAACCCTCCCCCTCTAGCCTCACGCCACCGGACAAATGGGCAGTTACAACGCTACCGCCGATGGCAGTATCGACGACGAGGCCGCCTGCCTCTACGTGATGCAGCTCGTCAGCTTCTCCATCCCCCCAATGACCCTCAAAGCCGCCATCGAACTCAAACTCCTCGAAACCATCTCCCTCGCCGGCCCCGGCGTTCAACTCACCCCAGCAGAAATCGCCTCCCGCCTCCCCTCCATCTCAAACCCCCAAGCCCCGTCATGCTCGACCGCATCCTCCGCCTCCTCGCCAGCTACTCCATCGTCACCTGCTCTCTCTCCCCTTCCGGCGAGCGCCGCTACGGCGCTGCGCCGGTTTGCCAGTATCTCACGCCCAACGCTGACGGAGTTTCTATGGCTGGGCTCGCGCTGATGAATCAAGATAAGGTGTTGATGGAGAGCTGGTATCATCTTAAAGATGCTGTAATCGAAGGTGGTATTCCGTTCAATAAGGCTTACGGAATGACGGCGTTTGAGTACCATGGAACGGATCCGAGGTTTAATAGGGTTTTTAATGAGGGGATGTCGGGGCATTCGACTATAATTACGAACAAGCTATTGGAGATTTATGAGGGTTTTGAATGGGTTGAGTTCGCTGGTGGATGTCGGAGGCGGCGTCGGATCGACATTGGGGAAGATTACGGCCAAATATACTGGGATTCGAGGAATTAATTTCGATCTTCCACATGTGATTTCTGATGCCCCGCCTCTTCCAGGTGTGTCAACTTGCTTCCAAATCTTTGATTTTCTTTTATTTATTTATTGGAAAACATTAATGGATGTTGCCGCTGCTGCTGCAGGAGTGGAGCATGTGGGTGGAGATATGTTCGAGAGCGTACCTACCGCGGATGCCATTTTCATGAAGGTCGATCTCATTGCTTTTGAAAAAACTGCTCATTGGTAGAGAAAGTTTAATTAAGCAGGAATATTTGTTTGAAACTAATTGGGTTAATTAGAATTAATTTTTATTAGATACTTATTATTATATTTAGCTCTTATGTATTTTTTTTAAATATACTTGTCTTTTTTGTTATTATTATTTTACATCTTAATTCAAATTATTTTTAAAATTATATTTATTTCTTTATTGTTAAATATCACTTTGCATGCCCATGCTAGAATGATATCAAGGGATTCATAAATAGAGATTACTTAATATCAGAAAATATAAAACAATATTTGGGTATTATTGATTATTTGTAGTGAATATGTTTATAATTAAATCAATTATTATTTAGAATATAATAAATATATTTTTATAAATTATAAAAATTTAAATTTATCGGATATTATTTTTATTTTAATTCTACTGACTGCCAAATAAATTTGTCTAGAATAAATGTTATGATAAACATCTGAAATAATTTCTCACCAAAATTATTCCAAAATGTTTGATGAAAAAAAGGGGTATTTACAAACATAGCACACAATTCTTATGTAATTACATACCTAACATTTAAATTTTCACATTTACATAAATATTATCCACATCTTTAATATCACATCAAAAATAGCACCATCATTAATTTTTTAATGTAAAATATACTTTTTTATACATTAAAAAATCTCACTTTAATAAATATGAAACTTTAAATATTAGATTTATAAATACATAAAAATTGTGTGCTATGTTTGTAAATATCCAAAAATAAAAAAAACTTTCGTGTCACACAAATAGATGATTTCCAATCATAAGAGTTTCTTTTCTAAATAGACAATTTTCAATCATAAGAGCTAAATTTGAAAAGGGCATAACAACCTCCACCACCAATTATTTGTTCTCTAGCCAGAAGAGGATCTTTAGACCGACTACCTTTAAATTGACTACTTGTGGCCTGTCTTTATTACATTTACCAAATATTTGGAGCAAAACTTATTATTTTAGGTTGCAAGCATATAATCTCAATGAAGGCGATAAAATTATATATATATTTTTTTGAAAAGTTAAGCCGTAAGGGCAATTAAATGCACGCAATTCATGCGCCTTAAACGCGTTACCGCGGTGGGAGCAAAGCCCTTCACCGACGGACCTGCATAAAATTATATATTTACTATTATTTTTCTCTGATATTTATTATAATTGTTGTTGTTATTCACATATTATCAAAAGGAGTTGAACTTCTCATCTTATTCCCTTTATTCTGATTAGAATTCATCAACATAAACTTAGTCTATCTGATGAAATAATATTGGTAAATAACCGAAATCATTTTAATTATAATTTCATTTTAATATATGATGATAACAAAGCTTGACTGTGCATTTTCTGGTTCTGATTGGGTTGGCAGGTCTTACTATGGTTTATAAATTATAGTTCATACAGAATTCAAGATATTAGCTCCTTGTTCAGATTAGAATCAGATGGTTGAGTCCCTTTTTGCCCAAACTATTATTATCATACTCTTAATATTTTGTTATTCTAGAATAAATGACATTCTATTTGATGCTAATTTATAGGCATGCTTTGATTTTGTAACTGAAAGAAGCTTACATTACAAAATTTGACAGTGGATTCTTCATGATTGGAGCGACGATTATTGCTTGAAATTGTTGAAGAATTGCTGGAAGGCACTGCCAGAAAATGGGAAGGTGATTGTGGCGGAATGCATTCTTCCAGTGGAGCCTGAACAAACTTTGGCAGCAAGAGGTGTCTTCCATTTAGATCTCATAATGTTGGCTCACAACCCTGGAGGAAAAGAAAGGACGGAGGAAGAGTTTAAATCATTGGCGAAGGAGGCTGGCTTCTCTGAGTTCAAAGCCATCTACATATTTGCAGGCACTTGGGTTATGGAATTCTTCAAGTAGATTGTTGTGTGTATATATATATATATACATATATATATGCATATTGGCTTGTTTTATTTTGGCTTCTACTAGCTTTCATCAATCTCTCTTGTTTCTCTCGTTTGTTGTTTGCATTGCATATAAAATAAACATTTTTAGAGAAATAAGAGTATCTTTGTGTTTTTCTTAAACTAGTAAAAATAATTGTTTATGATTCATTATTGAACTCTTTATTCTTATGGATTTTTATCCCAACTCTTAAGTATATGCTTTTATCTTCTATATTTTTTATATATTTTGGCAAAACTACAAGCCATATTTTTTTAGCCTTTTTTTTTTCTTCTAGTGTTTATACCATCTACTTATTAATAAGGGGAAATAAGGAGGATTATATTGAGCTAAATATTTTAATAAATGGACATGATGTGCATTATAACATCACTTATTTTATTGTCGTGTCTCCAACAAATGATAAAACTATCAAAACCTTTAAAAAACCTATTACATATAGATCATTGTTGCAACTAATATTTAAACAAAGATATTGAGCCTATCTTTGTTTATATATATATATATATATATGCACTAATTATTTTCTTTTGTTTCCATACAATAGAGTGTATATTTTCTTTAATTCATCATTGATATGTTATTGAAAAATCTCTCAATCTAAGCACGAATTTTGATATATATGTGTTATTGAATATCTTTTAGAATCAAAATCTTAATCTTTCGAACTCTCTTTTAGTCATTATAGAGTCTATATAAACGCATTGATGGGATCAAAAGTAATCTGAACTTGAGTTCAGACTGACCTATATCAAACACTTAAAAATATAGTTAAAAATTTTAAGATATCATTATGATCTAAAAATAGCTTTCAAATATACCATGTTTATAGTTAAATCGAGCATCTCAACAAGACGAATCTAATGAGCCCAAGATCTCATAATTTTGCCTTTATATGAGCGTTTAAATGCGTAAAATACATTTCATGATCAAAGGGATCATTTTGAGTTGTTCGATGGAGTGATTTGAATTTTACCTGTATTTGTAAGAAATATCACTTTCATAATGAAATAACCTCTCATTTTTCACATGAGAGGGCTTGAAGTTGGAAAAGGGAGAGAGCTCGATATCAAGACCCAACTTCATTTATCGCCGATCATCGCTGATTGCCGTCGTTGGTCACCATTGCCAGTTGCCATCGCCGTTGGTCACCACCGTCAGTTGCCACCGCCCGATCATCGTCGGATCACTACCGGCTATTGTCGGACCAACATCCAACCACTATAGTTGGATCACAGTCAAGCCGTCATCATCGATTGACGCTGCCTGGTTGTTGCTCTCAGACCACTACCACTAGATCACCATCGCCAAACTGTTGCCCGACCATCGCTCGATTGCCGTCGTCGAGCTGTCAGACTATCACCTCAAGCGAAGCCTTCATCGCTAATCTAGTGAAATTTTTTCTCAAAATTTACTCTTATAAGCTTATGTTCTTCAACTTTAGAGATAGGATAACAATTGTAACAAATATTGATATAGTGAAATTATTTTCAAGTGTGCTAGGCCCCGTGATTTTTCCCTTCTTGAGTTTTCTATGTAAAAATTCTAATGTCATTCAAACTCTTTTTTTGTAAGTGTGAAATTTTCATACAATGTTGAGATATCGAATTCTCTCACTTTACAGGCTTGAATCTTTTTGCACGCAACAATTATATTGATTATGACAAGGGGACCCATTAGTACCATAAAAGTTGTTTCATGTTAGCAAAAACCCCAACTACACTAAAATCTTTTATTGTTAACATAACATGCTATTAAACCAATGAATTCTGAGTAATGTATCTTGATAAATAAAGTTAACAAAAATTTTAATTTATGCTTAAAATTGATTAATTGATAAGTTCAAGTATTAGAAGAAGGTTATCAATAGTCAAGAATTCTTGAAAAAAAAACACTACATAAATTTTATTGTAGAAAGTCATTTTGTTGGAACTTATATCTCATTTGATATTCAACCATATAATCACAAACATCACACAACCCAAATGAAATTAAATTTAACTATTAGTTTAATGGAGAATAACATCTTATCAATTATGATAACTTTCATCTAGAAGCATGGTAATGCTATCTTAATATCTCACAGCCTATGTCATGGAAATATTAATAGCCACTGAGAAACTCTACATTACTAGAAGCATTCATCTTAAGTGGATATGTAATAAGTGTTTCATGACCATGGCACCCCAAAAAGATGGTGAAATAGGCCCTTTGAAAATCATTGTTTATTTTGAAAACTAATGCAAAATGTAAGATTGCTATGCTAATTTAAACTTACAAATACAATTTAGATCAAACTAATGGATAAAACATTGAGCACAAATACAAATTAGATTAATCAAAAGATGCACAATAACAACTAAAGTAATTGAATAAATGCTAGAGTAGAAAAGTAAACGAGATATAAAATCATGAATTTTTTTTTTTGGTTTAGGCAATAACTCATCTTATATTCATATCTCGCTAATAATCAGACTAGGAATTTGCCACTCAAAGTATACCTTGAAATTTTCACTTCTTAACAATTGAAGTATTTTAATGTATGAATTTTTTTAGAAAGTATATAGGAAGATGAATTTAAAATTAGGGGAATACTAGCATAAGATGATATCAATGAATTCCAGTATAAATTGAACTGGGATTAATCCAGTTTTATAAACTCATGACATTAATAATATGCAAGCTATAATTTTCTCATTATTTGAATTAGAGTTTATGGGGTTAAACTTTGTTAAATGAACATTGTTCTTAAGGATAAATACAACTTAAGTGACACTAAGAAAACACTTGATTAGTGACATCTTGCTTATGTTTTATTTATATTTATTCAATGTTGATTGATCTCTTCTAATAAAAAAGAAGGGGCTCAAAATTAAATTAAGTCAATATCTATGAGCATTGAAGTATAGCTGGGTTGGGAATCTTTGATGTAGGTGTCAATGGAGAAATCCAATGCATGATAGGGCTTATGATGTGTTAAAGGTTATGAATAACCTCTTAGGATGAGGGAGACATGGTGATTAGATTTGTGAACAAAATATCCTAAGTTATGAATATGAAGACATCCTTCTTTCTATAAAAATTTCTCTTTGATTTAATTTTTAGAAATATAATTTTGGCATAATGTCATTCAAGGGAATGAAAGTTATAGAAGTTACTAGATAATTCAAAAAAGCCTATAATTATAACTTATGGAAGCTATTAGAGTATAGAAGCTCTATAACCTACAAGGACGCAATATAAAATGGGACAACAGTGGTGACCTTAGGGGTAAAAACCTAAGAAAAGAAAAGAAAATTTAAAAAAATTGAAGTGAAGTCTAACATATTGGGCTATCTAATTAATCTTGGGGAAGTTGAACTATACTAAGGAGGAAATCTAACATGAAGTGTTGGAAGTTATTTTGTGGAATTAGCTAACTAAACTTAGGGAAAGGGTGGACTAATCTAAAGGATAGGAGGATGGCCCCAGTGAAGATCTTATGGTTATGCATCATCCTAAGTTGTCATAACTCCTAGCCTACTTTGTTTGAAGGTATAGTTATACTTCTCTAATTAGGAGGATCCTTATTAGCAATTATTGGTTGATCTAAGGATATCTTATAAATTTTGTGTAATAGGGACTTAATCCTAAACTGATAAATGTAACTTATACTTCATAATCATAGGAGAGAAGAAGTCTAGGAGAGGCTTTAGACCTTGAGGATTGGGAGTATTCTAGACCATAGAAAGAATCATGATGTTGATACTTACAACATAACCACACCAATGATCACGAGGCCCAAAATATTAGGCTTAGATCTTGCCTGGTTAAAGAGTGCTACTAACTCACCTAACATATATGTAAGTGAGATGTCAGTTAAAACTCAAATGAAGAAGAGGTAGAAACATCATAGAGCTTGTTAGATGGAGAAGTGTCATGTGTGTGTGATAAATATGTGTTTATGTTATCTAGTTTAAAGTGAATCTTGAACTACATTAAAACTTTGTTGACCTACACGTGTGTGTCATAATTAAAATAAAGCTTATATGGCCAAATATATGAAATCAATGATAACGTTGCATAATCGGAAGCTAAAACTTCCTAATCGTGACTAAATTTAACTAAAATCTTTTTAATCCAAAAATTTTGATTGCATAATTATTTTTAAAATATCAAAATTAATTAAATGAAAAATACCGGATCAATTAATAACTTATCAATTAATTAAAATCAAAATTTTAATAACTTTATGTGCATATCGAGGTCGGGAAGCCTCTACGATGTCCAAACAACCTCCGTTCATGAAATTGACTGTGTTGTTATCATCGAAATATCGAAATATCAAAATCTATCAAACGATACCTTCTGCAATTAATTCGACAAGGTATACGGAAATGTCGAGTGATTCGAACGTGACGTCGCACAACATAAGCCCAATTCACTTCGATCATTGCTGATATTGTCTAAATGACTCGATCGCGAAAACATATATCACCGTTGAGTCCGACAAAATAAAATACCTAAATTTGTACCTATATTGACAGGGTTCATCGCACAAAATAATTTCATAATATTTAGTGAGAAATTATTGCTAATAATGTTGTTATTCTGTTAAATCCATAATTAAGCAACTAACAACTGCTTAATTAGCCGACTAGACCACCCAATGAGGGTTAGCCATCCAATTGCCCAATCAGATTTGTCGTTTAATGAACTAATTCGGCTTGCCACCCAAGTAATCTTATTGGCTGCCACATGGGCAGCCAATTGAAACTCGCGGCTTGCTCTAAAGGCCGAAAGAAGCTCCCCAGCCTCCACACATGCGATTTTCTTTCTCCCGAACTCCCCTTTCTCGTACGATCCTCTCTCATTCCGTCTCTAACTCCCAGCCGAATGAGCTCCTCTCGTGTGATTTCCCTATTTTCATCTATCTCAAGCGGTCGAACGCCCGTCCCCCTCAAGCAACCGAGCTCTTCTTTCGGTCATACCTCTCGAGTAGTTGAACAATCGGATGAGTTGTCCATCTGTCTGTCTCGATTGGCCGAGCCATAACCAGCCGAGCCTTTCCTCCTCCTTTCGCTCTTGCAATCGAAAGTCTTCAGGTCATTCTCTATCCAACCCTAAGCATATTTTATGCATTTCATTTTCTTTGGAGGATATGATTTGATGAATCTCCTCTTTCACATGCTTAAAGATATGTTGTGATTTTGACTCCAAGCTTGGGATGATGTATGACCCAAGCTTCATGTTGTTTATTATTATTTGTGGATTTTCATGCTTTTTGCTTTCTTGAAATGGTATGATATGATGAATCTCTCTTTTATATGCTTAAAGTGATGCTAGGGATTTTGATTTGAGACTTGGGATTATGTATGGCTCAAGTCTCCTATTGTATGCAAGTGTTTGCATATTTCCATGCTTTGGATTTCTCTTAAATAGCATGATTGGATGATCCCCTCTTCCTCTTTATTTCCTTGCAATTGAAAGTTTTAGATTTTTAGGGTTATGTTGATGGAATCATATCAATGGAATATCCTTTCTCCTTCTACATGTTTAAAATAAGGTTAAAGGTTCAAATTGAATACTTGGGATGATGAATGGCTCAATATTTTATATTGTTTGCAGTTCTCTATGTGCTTATGTTGACCTCTGTGGTGTTTATTTTTGTTTGTGGGTGTGTGTGTGTGTGTGTGTGTGTGTGAGGGGATACCATGCAGATCCATAGATGTACCTATTAGGGTGATTGAGTATGACATTAAATAATATCGTACTATCTTGAGATATGAGTCACTACCTATAATGAACCTAATCACCTAATAAAGACTTCTAAGGCATGATGGGTCTTCGAATATACCTAAGATTTTTTCCCTACTTTACATGAAAAAGTAAAGCAGGATTTATTTAAATAGGATTCATTAAGTTCCTTATGGAGGCAAGCTTCCATAGTTAATTACATCTCAAGGAAAGTGATTCCCTTAAGAATATTCTTGATTAAAGTAGGTGATTGTAGTCTTCAAAGAATTCAAAGATAGGACTATCAAAGGATTGATTGTATTTTTGAAAATCAAGTGGGAGAGATCAAAAGGGGAGAGTTCTTATTGAAACCAAAGGAGATGAGTAGGGGATGGTCATGATACTAGGAGGCCTAGTGAGCACCACAATCTATCATATGATTGGGCTTTATATATTTAAAATTGAGGAGATTCATTTGTTTGAGTTAAAATTTTGTTAGAAATCTAGGACTTATAATTTCACAACATGAGATTATGAAAATGCCTAAGCGATGAGGATTTATGCTTGTAGCCCGCAAAGGGAAATAACGATCTCAGATCCTAAATCTAGGAAGCTTTAGTGAGGGCCAAAGCATAACCTAAGTCTAAGGCGAAAGATGGGTATATGATTTACCTCTACAAGAGAGAGTAAGCCACTCGACTGCTGGACTTATTATCGCCTATAATGGCAGCCAGCTAACTCCTCATATTCTTTAAATCTATGTAGGCAAGTCATATGCTTTGCAAGATAGTTAGGTTGTTGTCTATTTAGAAGAGAAAATTAGGTCCTTAAACTCACACCCTAAGAGACTAGATCATGAAGGGCATGAGTAATGACTTAATCTAATACAAATTTTAACAAGTTTTATTTGATTTTTGAACTTTTTGTTTTGACACATGCTATAGGTTTTTGTATGCTTAAATGTATGAGAAATTGATTATGTGCTAAATCACGAGAGAAAGATGTCTCTTTCCATCAAAGGCTCTCACAGGTCAAGCCTTTATTCTCTGGCATAGATGGAAGCCCTCTTAATAAGAGTGGAAGAATATGATATGCATGATGTTTATACATACAATCATCCATCTAAGGGGTTGCTAAAAATTTTATTATCTTAATTTAATTCCTAGGATTTTATATGAGGTTATGAATTATTTTACAACTTTAATTATGAGTTGTTAGTGGGATAGAAAATTTATTTTTATCCTAGGAGCCTAATCACATCCAAGCCACACAACAATCACCAATCATAAAGAAACTATGAAAATGCATGGTATTTCTACTGCATAAGCTAAAAAAATATCACACAATTTTATAAAGCTATCACAAAAGAATAAAAGGTCAGTGCGATCGGGTATCACCGTACAACCCGAAAAGAAATGTGGGTAACCGAGCTCTACCCTTATACATTCTGGTACAATAAAAGAATAATTACAATCATGAAATGATAAGTGTTATGGGGGTCTTCATTCTTCACTCTTCATCTTTCATTCCTTCATCCTGGTTCACTTCACTCCTTTCTTTCTTTTGGCTTGATTGGGATATAGCTTGCTCCAAAGGTATCATAAGATATATAAGATATAATCTTATAACCAATGTTCATCCTTAATCCTCATAACACTTATCCTAATCCTGATGCAAAATTACATCAAGAGAAAGGAAAGTAAATCTAGCTACACCTGCAAAATAAATATTAGCTAAAACACGCCATACAACCCAAGCAATTATATGAATAATTTGGACTTAGTACCCCACACATGGGTAACCAAGCCCACTGTCCTAACTCGGGTTATGCTTATGGGTATAAGCAACCTGCACAACAAAACACATTTATATTTTTATTACATCTCCCCTTAAGCACAACTCCTTATAGAAAGCATGATTAAGCTAATATCGACTAACATCCAGACTACTCACATATTCCTTAACATCCAAACTAAAATAATATATCACAAAACCAAACACTCATCAAATCATGCACCGTCCTAACTTAAAGCTAGAAATGGTGACTTAGTTTAATGTGCATGTGTTAAGGCTTGTGTGACATGTCCTAACTAGGCTTTAGAGTTATGATTTGTTAAATGTGAGGGGTTGATTTCTCTTTAAGTGATTTATTGGTTTAGAGATTTTATTTAGTATTTTTATTTTATTTTATATGATCTACACTTAGCAACTAAGTGTTGTAAAGAGAAGAAAGAGAGGGGATCTCTCTTTTATCCCTACCTTAAGTCACTTCTAAGTTGAATTAATTAATGGATTTTCTTTAGTGAATGATTTATTATATGTTTTAATTATCTCTAAGTTTAGATTCACTTTAAATATCCGTATTCAATAAGAAAGACATCTTAAGATTAATTAAAATGGATTACTATCACATAACACACATCCATTTATTTCTTTCCACCATGTATGTCATGCATTTGAATAAATTTTAAGCATACCTATACATGCAATGTAAATCTTAGTACATTTTGAGGATGAATGCAAAGAAATGTATTTGGAATTTAAATATTTTATTTTTGATTGAATTATGAATGCATATTTTTGTTATGTAGAAAAGGGGGACTTTTCATCAATTTGCTAGACACACATTTACATGTATAAAAGTTTTAAGTGAGTATGGTGTCTTTATTTTCTACACCAGGGGCATAAGGTACAAGACCTACTTAGGGCTACTTAAAGCCTCCGGGATGTCCAGACTAATATACTACTTTTCTTAGATACATGTAAATGTATGAATGACTATAAGGATATAAAACCCATGCAAAAGGTGATATTTGATTTATTTGATTTATGATTCTTTATTCATTATCCACATCACACATGCATATGTATAAGAGTTTTAGTGAGTGCAATGCCATTATTTTCTACACTAGGGGCATAAAATACAAGACCTACTTAGGGCTAGTTAAAATCTCGCAGCCCCAGGATGTCCAGACTAATATGCCACTTTTTTCAAATACATATGAATGTACAAAAATACCACATGAATAGGGAACCATGCAAGAAATTATGTTCAATTTGGTTGTATGATTTACATGTGTAATATGAGATTCTTCCTAAGTTTTAACATGGAAATGCATAGGAATAAATTTAAGCAAGTGTTATGTTCTTTTCAAATGAACTATACACTTACCAATCCTATGTGAATCCATGTTAAAGTAGGGAAAGAGAACCTCACATTACCCATCTTATACTATCATCACATGCATGCTTATAAATACTTATAACTAACATTACTTCATTTATAATCTTTGATTTATGGTTTTGAAAATAGCTTTTGATTTAAAAATGATAATAGAAATTCATATTTTATTTAAGTCAACACATGCAATTTGACATGAAATAAATATTTCATTTAATTAATTTTAAAAGAAATGAATGGATGATTTCACAAGGCAAGCAATATTTAGCATGATTAGAAAGAAATAAAGGAATGCAAGCATATGATTTCATTCATCCCAATTAATTCATAAGGACAATCAAATTAAATAAAGCTATTTAAAATGAATCAAAATTCTTTAAAGATGTTTTTCAAATTTGAGTTTGATTTGACTTAGAAAATATGAGAAGGGTTTGCTAATCCTAATCCATTTCCCCACGTGTGAATTAATTTAGTTTAATGAGGAATATTTAAGTTGATTTTATGTTTTGATTAGGTTAAGGTATGAATTAAATGAATTAATTATTACTTACCTACATCACCTTAAGTTAATTAACTAATTAATAATAAGCCAATATGATATGCAATCACATAAAAAGTAAATTTGTAATGCTCCTAAGAAATGAAAGGGGCCTAATGCAATTAGCATATGATTAATAGTAAATCAGGCTTAAAGGATCTTACTCAATTACTCTTATGATTTTCTCACACATGAGAGCCAATCATAATTTTTGTTTCTCACCTTGGGTTATTGAACACCCAAGGAGCTACCCAAGATCAAATAAAGGTTGCTTAAGGTTAGGATGAATTGATTCTTAACTTTAATTTCATTAGGCTTTTAATGAATTGATTAAATATTTTGATTATGTTTTAATTTAAATGATGAAATTAACTTAGGGAAAAGGATCAAGGATAAGACCCTAATCTCAATGGCTAAATCATTTAATCATTCAATTAGATTTTGATTTTCTTATTTTTAGGATCTAATCACTTAATTAACCAACTAATCACTACATTAACCCATTAATTAATTTAATTTTCAAAGTTAAAGAATACTTAAAAAATAATTAGGGAAAATATCTCCAATCATATCCCCTAAGTGATTTAACAGGGATAATTATGTTCAAATGATTAATCAAGCTAATGTTCATTCCTTAATTATAATTAATTGGATTAAGAGAGTGATTGGGGCTTACTCAAATGATTTCCCTAATTATGCAGTCAATAAAATTCCAAAAAAATAAAAGAGGTAGATGTCATCCCCCTAAACATCCACAAGAAAGTTAAGATTAATTGAATGCTTAATTAAGGTGTAATTAAGCTAATTATATTTTGATAAAACCCTAATTGAGCCAAAGTCACAGTTCAAAATTAACTAATTATAATTTTCTAGATTCGCCTCTAAAATATCTTCAAAATGAGCCTAAGTTTATATTTTTTTGGATTTTTCTACAATTAGTTATGATTTTAGAAAGTTTCAATATTAAAATCAAATAATTAACCCTAATTAAACCCTTAATCTTGTCGGGCCACATGGCTGCTGACGCGGCGTGCTTTCCATGTGACGTGACGGGATTAATTATTTAAGTTGTCACATTCATGCACTGACTCAGCGACGTCGAACATGCTTTCTCTGTGGGTCGTCTGATCTAAGATCAGACGACAAAGATTAATCCCACGGTTTAGGCTAAGAATTGCAGCGGATCTAACGTGATTTGATCACAACCATCCATTCTACAATGCAAAATAGATGAGCATGATCCTTCTCCTTCGCGAGCGACAAAAGACTAACACCGTTCATCTTTCCCCATTCAATATGAGCTCACTCGAGCTCAAATTGGGATCAAAACGATCCCACACCTTTGACAGGAGGGGGATGCATATCAATGGTCAAAATTGCATGGGATGATAATTCCCTTCGAGAAAGACTAATTGAAAATCGCCTATAACTATAGTTTTGAATAATTACCTCGCCGGTGGCTATCACTGGTGCTTCCAATGATGGAGGTAGCTTCATCTACTATGGACGAAGCCCCGTTGAAGAAATTCGGTCTTGATTTGAAGTGGGTTGCTTGGTCAACCAAGCTCATCTTCAATGGCGATTGATTTTGATCGAAGTTGTACTTCTTGTTGCTTAGATGCTTGGAAATGATTCGATTGAGCTCGACAAGGTGCGACGAGGGTGTGAGTAAAAGGAATTTGGGTTTGGTGGAGTGAGAAGGGAGTATTGCTTAAGGGAAGGGTGTCCTATTTTGGCTTGGTCACGGGAATGGTGATGGCCGAAGGGAGAGGGCTTGGGGATCCTTCGATTTGCTCTCAGGGAGTTCAGAATGTGCTTTGGTATTCACATGAGCTGATTGTGTGTGAAATTTACTTCGAATTGAGGGAGTATACCCCTGAATTTTCCATCATTGGTGGACGGGAGTGTGCGCATGGTTTGCCCTGGCTCACTACCGTCCGGCCGTCGGAGTTGTCTCCATCAAAGTCAGGCACTATGTCAAGGATAGGGTGAGTCATGGGAGGAGCCTCAAGGGCTTGTGTGCAAAGTTTCTTCTTCCTTTGTCCATGGGGTGCTCAGTTTGGCTTGGAGATGAGTCAACTCACCTCCCAAAGGTTCTTAGCTGACCTAGAGTGGGTTAGGTGCACTTGGTGGGTCAAGGGAAGGTTCCATGTAGTCTAAAGGAGCTTCCATGGGGGATGGATAGTTGACTTTAGCCTTAATCCATTGGGTTTAAGTTAAAATCCTATAGTTTGATGGATAATTCTCTTAGTGGGGTCCACTAGGATTTTGGGCTGATTTGGAAATGAGTTGGGATATGTTTGGGTCGGGTTTGGCTGGGTCTTAGGGTTTCATAAGTTAGTTTGGAGGGATTTGGCTTCTTTTGGTCAAAGTGGGTTGATTTGGGTTATGTTGGGTTGGGTTGACCAGTTGGTCAAACTGGGTCGAACCAAGGCTTGGGTTAGGTTCATATGATGATTTGGGATGTTTTGGTTTAATTAATTTGGATTGGTTTGGCTTAAGTTTGAATTTGACTCGTTTGGATTCAAGAGGGTCAAATTCATCAAGTTGACCAATTTGACCAATTTTTTCAAATTAGGTTGGGTTAGGTGTTGAGTCAAGTTCAATTGGTTGATTGAAAATGATTGTAGGCTTTGGTTTGGTTTAATTTGGAATTAATTGGGATTTTGATCAATTTGGCTTCTTAGGTCAATTTTGGCTAGGTTGGGTCAAGTTGACTAATTTGGTCAACTTGGGCTCAATCATGGCTTTGGTCAAGCTCAACAAGTGATTTGAAATGAACTTGAGCCATAAATTACAATCAATTTGGATTAAATCATGATTTGACCCATTTTGGCTTTTTAGGCCAATTTGGGTCAACTTAGGTCAAGTGGCCAATTAGACTTGGTTTGGCTCAATTGATGGCTTGGTCATTTTTAATCATTGATTATGGATGGGTTTGTTAATGGTTTCAATTAATTTGATATATGATGGATTTTGGCTAGTTTGAGTTTCATTTGGGCTAAATGTTGACTCAAAGACTAGGTTTGACTTGGTAAAATGCTAGGTTTGACTTGGTTTGACCCAATTCAAGGTGGTTGATCACCCCATGATGATTGTTGATGATGATTGAGGTTTAGATAGGCTTAGTTTAATCTAATTTGGGTTGGATTAGAACTTGGCTCAAAATCCTTTAGGTCACTTTGGGTCAAGTGAGCCTAAATGGGTAAATTGGCTTGATCAAGGTTTGATTCAAGTTTAGTTGAACTCACATATGATCTTAGGATTGAAATATAAATCCAATTGAAATTGGTTTGAAGCCAAATGGGTTTTGGTTCATATGACAATTTCAACTCAAAAGGGTCAACTTGGGTTTGATTTGGGTTGACTTGAATTTGGTTTGATAATGGGGGTTTATGTTTATATTTGGCTCAATGATTGTAGGAATGATTAAATCATGAAGAAATTCATGAGTTTTGAGTTGATATAGATGCCATTTAACCAAGTTTAAAAGTTTGGCTAAAAGGTCTAAAGTTGGGAATTTGATTTGATTTGGACCATTTGAATTTATATTTCATTTATATTTGTGAATATAAATGAAAATATAAATGTTATGAGAAAATCACTTGAGTTTGGAGTGATTTGGAAGCAAATTTGACCAAATTAAGAGATGTAGGTCAAAAAGGCTAACTTGGACTTTGAATTGGTTTGATTTATTTTTGGTCATTGGAGTGTGGGTTTCATTTATATTTATGAATATAAATGAAAGAATGGTTGGTTTATAAAGAAATCAATGAAGTTTGAGTTGGTTTGAAGAGTTTTGATTAAGCATATCAAGGTGGTTTATATGACTTAGAAAGAGATTTTGGACTTTGGATTTAATCATGGGTTTTAGTCATTGGATAGTTGGATTTGATTTATGATTTGGAATTTGATAATTGAGAAAATCAATTGGATTGAGGTTGATTTGGATTTGGTTAAGGCTAAGTCCATAAGATAAAATCAAAGGGCTTAGGAAGGATTTAGAGTTTGAATTGAATGATTGGTTTCAACCATTGGATAGTTGGATTTGATTTATTATTTGGAATTTGATTTAAGATTGAATTTGAGGTTTGGTTTGAAAGAAGGAAATAAGGATTGGGTTTGTGCTATGGGGTAGGCAAGTCCTCCTAAATCCTTAAGGCACAACCTATTCCTATGGCTAACCCTTCTAAGTCTCTAGGGTTAGGTTAAGTGTTCACCTAACCACTAGAAGTGTCTTAAGACTACGGAACTCTTAGTGTCTATAAGAGTCCTAAATCTATGATGAGGAAGTTGATGGCTCACTCCAAAAGTGAAGTCAACAACCTCACTTCTAGAGTGAGTTCTCAACTCCCTCATCATAGATCTAGGATTCTGTGATGAAAATTTTATATATATCTCTGTATTCATCTATCCCTTTCCCTTTTGGAAAAGAAGGATAAATGAAAATAAAAAATATATGTATAATACGCCTTTTGGGATGCCACCTAGATCCACGAATGTTCTTATTATGGTGATCGGGTACGATATTGAGGAAAGTTATACTATCTCGAGAGATAGAAGTTACCACCCTATAATGGATCTAATCACCTCAATAAGGACTTTTAAGAGCTATGGGTCTTCAGAACATACCAGAGATTCTTCCACTACTTTACATGGAAAAGTAAAGCAATATTTATTTTAAACTGGGTTCATTATGTTCCCTACAGAGGCAAGCCCCATAATTAATTACATCATAAGGAACATGATTCCTTAAGAATACTCTCGATTAAGTAAATGATTATTGTCTTCAAAGATTTTGAAAGGTAGGATTATCAATCGATTGGTTTATTTTTAGAAAGTTAAGTGAGATCGATCAAGAGGAAGGAGTTCTTATCGAAGCCAAATGAAAATAAGCAGGGGATTCTTAGGATGCTAAGAAGCCTAGTAAGTATCTCAAACTACCTTATGGTTGGGCTTTACATTTTTTAAATTGAATGAATTTGTTTGAGTTAAATTTTTATTAAAATGTTAGGGCTTATAATTCTATGATACAAGGTCACGAAAATGCCTAAGAGGTGAGGATTTATGCTCGTAGCCTGCAAAGAGAAGTAACAATCTCTGAACCTAAATCTAGGGAGCTTTGGCGAGGGCCAAAAGCACAACCTAAATCTAAGGCAAAAATGGGTATTGGTTTACCTCCACAAGAGAGGATAAATCACCTGACTATTGGACTTACAACCGCCTAGGGGTGACGACCAACTAATTCCTCCTACAATTTTAAAATATGTAGGCAAGTCATATGTTTTTGCAAGATAGCTAAGCTGTTGTTCATTTAGAAAGAGACTAAGTCCTTAAACACACTCCCTAAGTGACTAGATCATGTAGGACATGCTTTAATGATTTAAATCTAATGAAAATTTTTCATATGTTTTATTTTCATTTTGGATAATCAATTTGACACAGGCTTTAGGATTCATATGCTTCATGCATGAAAAATTAGACTACAGGCCAAAATCAGCAAGATAAGGAAGTGTGTTTCCACCATGGCTCTCACAGGTCAAGCCAAGTTCTCTGGCAAAGGTAAAAGCCATCCAATCAAGAGTGAAATAATATATTTTTTATGCATGATGTTATAAAAGTAAGACAACATCTAGCTAAAGGATTAATAATTCTTTTATCTTGATTTATAGCCTAAGCTTTAGGTGAGGTTATGAGTTATTTATTTTTAGTTTTGAGTTGATTAGTTTGGTAGAATATTTATTTTCCTAAGAGCCTAATCGTCATCCAGGCCATATATCAAAGCAAGGAAGAAGCTAAGAAAAAATGTCATCTTAATGCACAAGCTAAACAAACATCAAACAATTTTATAAAGCTAGCGTAAAAGAATAAAATGCCGATTGTGGATGGGCACCACTGTACAAACCTGAAAAAAAACTTGGTAGCCAAGCTCTACTCTTATACAACCAGGATTACAAATAAATTAATTACAATAAAGTAAGAAAATTCATGTTATGGGGGTCTTCATTCTTCTTTCTCTTTCTTCTTCACTTTTTCTTTCTTCTTTGGTTCCTTCTTTGATGGTTGGAATGTGGATGCTCCAAAGGCTTCACATGGTACATAAGATATAATCTTATAACCAATGTTCATCTTAATCCCCCATAACAATTATTCCAAAATACTAATTGCAAAATTACATGGAAAGCAAAAGTAAATCTAACTAAAACCTACAAAATAGAGATTAGCTAAACAAACCACACATTCCCTTTGTCTAAACCAAAGGTTAGAAGAGCTCGAAGGTTTGGAGAAAAGGTGTCTATGGGCGTCCTAGAATCTCGAGTTGTACAAGGCCAAAATGATTCAAGTTCACAACAAGCTGGTCTACCCTAGGTCTTTTCGAGTAGGAGAACTTGTGTTAGTCCTAAGGAGACCAATTGTTGCCCATTGAAAGATGGGAGGCAAGTTTGAACCCACTTGGGAAGGCCCCTATGTCATAGAGAAGGCCTACCAAGGAGGATCTTATCAGCTTATTGATTGTAAAGCATAACACCTGATGATTCCAATTAGTGGGATCTATTTGAAGAAATATTACTTATAAAAATCATGTTTGAAAATAATTCTATCAATCAACAAAAATTTGATTTCATTTCATCAAAATCTTCTCTTCTTTCGAAGAGTTGTTTGCTTATCTTGTGAATTCGCCATGATGTATTCAGGGTAGGTGTAACAGTCCCCTAGTAGCATCTTATCTCTCTTTCATAACACAAACATAATCTCTTAACACTATTAGAATAGGTGTAAGAGTACCCAAGAGGCATCCTATTTCGATTAGCACAACTAAGTTAGGTGTGAGAGAACCCAAGCGACATCCTTTCCTGGTGGAAATCCCTTTTTGCCATCCACGGTACCATTTCATCAAATTCCTTAGTGTGTTTAGGGTAGGTGTAAGAGAACCCAAGAGGCATCTTATTCCCTTTAACACAAGCACATAAATAAACACATATCTTTTATCTCGAGCTACTTTGATGTGGGAGCAAGTCCCCCGTAGCACTCACTCATTAGCTACTCTAGGTCGGGTTTACATGCTACCTCACTAGTATATCACCATTGTGGTTCCTTGTTTGGAAGATGTGAGTCCCCGCACTTTCTTCCTAACTTGACCAGTACAAACTAATGAGCGCCTTATTAGTATCGTAGTCTTCATTTCCCAGCCAGTAAGCTACCTCATGTTGACTTTGTTTAAGAAGATGTGAGTCCCCATGCTTTCTTCTTGAACTAGCCATCATGATCTAACTAGGTTGAGTATATTTGAGGTTTAAGATAAGTCCCCCAAAGGCTCCTTTCCTCTTGATGACATTTGTGTTGATATAAGTCCTCCAGCAGTATTCTCTCGGTAGTCACCCTAGGTTAGATAGCACCTATCGAGCCGAAGATAGACTATCCCAGCAATCGGTTCTACTATAGGAGGATGTGAGTCCCAGAGCTTTCTTCCTAGGATGATTTTTGCAAATCGATGGACACCTTAGGTTGGTTGATGTTCTCTATGCTGATAGTGACTCACTCGATGAGTACACCACTCTTGGCAGATATGAGTTCCCGTGTTTTCTCCCTGAGTCGACCACCAAGTACCTATTGGATATATGACTAGCCATGTCATCTTCTCTAGGATTTTGGATTAAGCCTTTAATGGTCCCATCCCTTGCGGGCACATTATTTGGATCATGTCCTTTGGACCCATTTAGACACTACCCGGGTTACTTTTGGATTGCATAGTCCCCATTTCCTAGTAGCCACCCCCGTGGTTGGAGAATTTGCTCAGTGGATGCGCATATTCTTCCTTGGTTCAAATCTAAGATAGGTCTAGGCTGATATAAACTCCTTCTCAATTTGATCCCTCGCAAACTAACATGGTCCATGATAAATAAATAACTAAAATAAATAAATAAATTAATTCACTTGTGGATTAGGAATTTAAGCCCCCAAAATGCCCCTTTTTCTCAAGCATGCATCATATCTCTATGGCAGTGTCAACAGAACTCCCTATAGGAATTGCCTGACTACTTGAGTTGAGATAAATCCCCAGGTCGGTACTCACTCCGTAGTCACCTTTAATTCGGGTTCAATCTTTTTTGTCACAAGCAGGTTACCCCGGCAATCATTTTTCTTTGAAAGATATAAGACTATGATGCATTCTTTCTAGCATGAATATCGATGGCAGCCTGGGTTTGATTTATTACCCAAAGAAATCACGGTCTTTTATAGAGGAAGATGTGAGTCCCAGCTTTCTTCCCTCGAATTGATCATTGCAAACTGAAAGGCACTCCTTTGGTTGGATAGTTCTCCCATCGGCCGGGAAGCTACTTCCTTTGGTTTAGTAAATCTGAGATAGGTCTAGGTTGATATAAACTCCTTCTCAGTGTGATCCATCGCAAAATAATGAAATCCATCAAAATAAATAAATTTGAAATGAAATTAATCTTGATTATCTTGAGCTGATCTAAGTCCCCCAGCGGCATTCACTCAATAGTCAGCCCTAGGTCGGGTTCGATTTGTTGCCTAGAGCAACCGATCACCCTAGTGGTTCCTTATTTTGGAAGATATGAGTCCCCAAGCTTTCTTCCTAACTTGACCATTGCACACCGAAAGGTATCCCTCTGGTTGGTTAGTCCTACCTTATGGTTGGTAGACTACACCCTTTGGATTGGTAAGTCTAAGTTAGGTCTAGGCCTCCATGTCTCCTGCTTAGTGCAGTTCATCGCAAATAGATGGGACCCATCAAAATAACTAAAAAATTGAAATTACTTTTGACTATCTTTGAGTTGATTTAAGTCCCCCAGAGGCATTCACTCAATAGTCAGCCCTAGGTTGGGTTCGATCTATTGCCTCACCAATGGATCACCCCAGCAACTGGTCCCTACTCTGGAGGATGTAAATCTACTATGCTTTCTTCCTAGTACAGCTGCTGCACACCGAAAGACATTCCCTTTGGTTGGCTAGTCCTACTACGTGCTTAGTAGACTACCCCTTTGGATTGGTAAACTTGAGTCAGGTCTAGGCCTCCATGGCTCCTACTCAGTACGATCCATTAAACCAACAGGGTTCATCTCAAAATCTAAAATTAAAAATCTGAAACAAAAAAAAAAACAAAAAAATAATCAATCAATCCAATCAAACCTTTTGCTCCTCCTCAATAAGATGCAAATCTTTCTAGCTCCCTAACAGACTTAGAATTCTAATCCCTCAGTGGATTTCACGACCTTTCTTCACTTGGTGGATGACTTGAACTCGCTTCCCTAGTGGAGAGTTCACTTGTTTATCTCCGGTGGAGTCAAAACAAACACAATTAAACAAATAACAATTTGAAACAAACTCAACCCTCTTCCCCAGTGGAACTTAACAAATCAAATCAAATTTCTCCTCAGCTAGACTCAACTCAAATCAAACCTGTCATCCCCTTATAAATGACTTGAACCTGCTTCCCTAGTGGAAGGTTCACATACTCTATCCCTAGTGGATTCCTCCTTCCCTCTCTTATGTCCTCAACATAAGTAGAACCACATTGCACTAAGCTCCAGATTCTTTCTACACCTCGGGTTAGGAGTAGATTGTCTCTGTTAGTGCTTGTGATCATTCGATGTTGTTGATCATTTTGATCAACACTAATACGTGCGGTGTTCCTTGTCAGTCACACCACACCTATTGGGTGCCCTTTGTTGACCTTATTTTTGGAATGAGCTCTCAACCCCTCCATCTTAGACATAGGACTTCTCTTAGACTTTAAGAATTCCTTAATCTTAAGACACATCTAGTGATTAGGTGGATACTTAACCTAGCCCTAGAGACTTTGAAGGGTTAGCCATAGGAATAGGTTAAGCCTTAGGGGTGTTTGAAAAATTTGTCTACCCCATAGCTTGAACCAACTCCTCACTTCCTTCCTTTAAGACAAATTCAAATCAACTCCAAACTCATATCAACTTCAACTCCAAATCAAACCTTGAACTAATTTTAATGGATTTTTTCAAATCATGAATCAATTCCAAATGATTGAAACCTATGATCAATTCCAAATCCAATATATTTCCTAAGCCCTTTGAGTCTATGTTATGGACTTAGCTCAAATCAAATTCAAATCAATTCAAATTCAAGAAATTTTCTCATAACCCATTTATATTCTCATTTATATTCATAAATATAAATGAATTATAAATTCAAATATCCAATAATCAATTGAAAAATCAAATCCAAATTCAATAAAAAAAAATTCAACTTAAGCCTTCAAGACAAAATCTTGAACTTAGCCAAATCAAACCCAAATCATGCCGAACCCTTGATTTTTCTTCATGATTCAATCGATCCTACAATCATGAATCCAATTATAAAATAAACTTCAATAATCAAACTAAAGCTAAATTCAAAAATCAAACCCAAGTCAAACTCATGTTCACCCTTTGACTTGAAATTATCAAATGAATCAAAACCTATTTGACTCCAAATCTCTTACAAATGGATTTATATTTCAATCACAAGTCCATATGTGAGTTCAACCAAACTTGAATCAAGTCTTGATCAAACCAATTAAACCCAATTGGCTCACTTGACTTAAAGTGGCCAATTTGACTTACATGAACCAAAATTTAATTCAATCCAAATCAAAGTGAATTAATCTAATCTAAACTTCATGTCATATTTGTTGATCATCATAGGTTAATCAATTATCATGAATTGGGTCAAACCAAGTCAACCTAACTTGTTGACCAACTCAACCCTTTAACCCACATGAACCCAAACTAGCCAAATTACAATCTAAACCAAATTGATTGAAACTGTTGGCTCAAGTTCACTCTGAATTGATTATTGAACTTGAACAAAGCCTCAATTAAACCCAATTTGATCAATTGGTCAACTAAACCCAACCTAGCCCATTGATCATGAATCCAACTTGACATAAAAGGTCAAATCAATCCAAAATAAAATATAAACCAAATTGATTGGAAATAAAGATACCAATCCATTTCAAAAGATCAACCAAACCCAAACCAAGCATGATTCAAGCCAATTTAGTCAATTGTGTCAAATTGGTCAACTTAGCCTAAATTGAACCTAAAGGATCAAATTGGCCAAAATCTAAATTAAATCTAAATTAAACCAAATTAATTGAAACTAATTGAACCAATATGCTCCAAATAGTCATTTGAACTTGACCCAACTCTTGGTTTGACCCAATTTGACCAATTGGTCAACCTAACCCATTTTGACCCGATTTGACCCAAATGGGTCAAATTAACCCAAATTAAACCGAATGAACTTCACATGACATGAAAATTGGTCCAACTTACTTTTGAATCATTTCAAATCTGCCCAAATCAAATTCAATGTTAAATGACCACTTTTCCCTTGGGTCAAGGACATTCCATGAGAAAAGACACTTTCCCAAGTGATCATTTCTCTTCTTTGGCCACTTAGCACTCATCCATTGGTCCACATGGGCACCAAAGACATTGATTTTCTGACCCAAGGAGTGGTTGGGGCAGCCATGACTCATGGAGAGGTGAAATCATCTCACCTCTCCCATTGGAACACTTGGCATGAAGGACACTCACCTCCCCTTGGCTAGGATACTCACTTGTCCTTCATGGAAGCCAGTTTCCATGCCTTAGCCAACCATAGGGAGCCACCAAGGATGATTCTCTTCCATTCCCAACCATCCCAAGCCAAGTGATATGAGTTTAGAGCCAAAATTTTAAACAAAAAGCAGAAAAAGGTTCATTTCACTTCACTTTTGATTCTAAGGCTTTAGTGGCTGAAAAAACCCTCATTCCTTTCATTCTCCTCCTTCTAGAGCTCCCAAAAGCCCTTAGCAATCATCCACTTCATTTTGGAGAGAAATACTCCAAAACTAAGGGGGTTTCAGTGAGGAAACGACAATCACTGAAGGAAACTTCGTTTCAACATGAAGGCGAGGATTTAAGCTCAGCCCAAGGCTTCTTCCCCACTCGACAGCGTGCTCAAGTCACCACTACGTAACGTTCAAAAATCATAGCGACTGGATCTTTCATTTTGTGATGGATTTTTCATGAGTTCTAAGAATCTATCCTAGATAACCAGCATTTTTATTTTAAATCATCCCAATTAAAAATAGAATTTTTTTGGTGCGAATCGGTGTGAAAATGAGTCCATTTGGACAAGTTTTCACTTAGAAAACCCCATTTTTCAAAAAAATACCCAGAAATCACTGTTCACCGCCGGTGGGGGTACTGCCGCCATCCAATCCTGCAGTTTGGGGGATCGGATGGCTCGGATCGCACGTGGATCACGAGATCCGGGCCTTTGATTGTCTCGAACGCCCGATCGTAATTCACATAACGGACGGTTATCGGCTCATCGTGATCCACCGGATCGCGATTTGATCGCCGTCGACGGCGATCACGGTCGAGCGTAGTCGCTTCTTGCGTTGACCGGTCATTCCCGCTAGTGGATGCGACCGCGCATCTAATCGCGGTGCCATGTGGTTTCGTGACGGCACCACACCATAATCCACGGTTCCACGCGCGCACATCAGGATTTTCAATTTAAAAAATTAATTAAAAATACCTAAAATTTCAAAAATTCATAAAAAATAAAACACTTAACCAAAATTTGCAAATAAGGGCTCGTTGGAATCGTCTTTTTAAGTGGAATCCAATAAACACAAAATCCCTAAATTTCACTAAGTTTTTAAGCTTAATTTAAGTTTTAGTAAAAATCAAAATTTTTAATTAAACCAAAAATATATGTTAGATTAAGTTGAAATTTTTAGATATTAAAATTGATGTTAAAATTCACCTACCATAAAACTTTCAAGTCAAAATTACCTATGGATTAAAAGATATTAAATTTTGAGTGTCAAATGATTTATTTTAATAAAAATAAATTGCCAGAATTCTTAAAAATCACTTAAATCAATTGAAACTTCATAAATTCATAACTAATTGTGAAAAAATTTAAAAAATACTAACTCAGGTTCACTTTAAAGATATTTTAGAGGAGAATCCAATAAAAGAATTTCTAATTAAATTTGAATAGTGGAATTTTCTTAATTAAGGTTTATTTAAAATTTAATAATCCTACTACATTCTCTCATACATGTTTAGTGGGATGACTTCTGCCTCCCCTAATTTTCTTGAAATTTATTAATGACTTAATTAGAGAAATTAATTAATGAATCTCAATCACTCTCTTAATGTAATTAAAGTTAATTAAGCATGTGAACAGTGGTTTAACTCCTTGATTAAGTTAATTAACTTTGTTTAAGTGATTATGAGATTTATGGAATGATTTTGGGATATTTTTCTTAAGTTATTTCCTAAACCCCCTTCCTTTCTTAATCTAAACTTAATTAAGGGTTAATCCACTAATGACCTACTTAATTAACTTGATAAAATTTTCAAAACTTTCCAGAACTTAACCAATCCTTCTTGAGTAGATGCTTAGGTTTTCAATAACCTAAGCAACTTAAGGAAATCATACCTAACCCACATGTGTGGGAAAGGTTATGAAAGTACTTAAATCAAACCCTTTAGCTTAATTAATCATTAATTGTGAGCCAATTGCATTAGGTACCTTTCTTTCCTAGGATGCATTACTGATTTAAATTCCTTATGATTTTATGTCATACATTGACTCATAATTATTTGATTAAATATGTTAAAGTGGTATAGGTAAGGGGTAATTCTACACATAATCACCTAAAAATTAAAGTAAAATAATACACACATGTGGAAATGGGTAAGGACCAGCAAACCTTCTCACACTTTCCTAATTTAAATCAAACTCAAAATAAACTAAAAGTCTCTTTAAATAACTTTTGATTCACTTTAAATAATCTTACTTCATAAGTTTGTCTTTAAAAATTAATTAGAGTGAATGAAATTACATGCTTATATCATTTTATTTCTTTCCTAGCATGCTAAATGTGTATGTTAGATGAAAATCATGCATTCATGCTTTTCTAAAATCAAATTCAAAATGAAATATTTTTTTATGTCAAATTATATATTTTGGCTAAAATAAAAATATGTATTATCACTATTAAATTTAAAACTATTTTCAAAATCTATAAATCAAATACCTAAAACTAAAAGTGTGCTACTTATAGTTTATTTATTTTGCATGTGAATATAAAAATGTGTCTTATGTTTGCTTCCTTACTTTCCTCTTAATATGGATTTGAATAAGATTTAAAGTGTATAGTTCTTTTAACATAACACTTGCTTAAATCTATTCTTATCTCTTCCATATTATGACTTAAGAAAGATCCTTACACTTACACATACAAATTGCATAACCAAGTTCAAACATAAGTACAAACTTTTGCATCTTTCTTTTCATTCATTTCTTTTGTACATATGCTTGTATTTAAGGAAAGTGGTATATTAGTCTGGACAATCCCTGGGTTGCAAGGCTTTAAGTAGCCCTAAGTAGGTCTTGTACCTTACCCCGTTAACAATTGTACTCACTTATGCCTTTCATACACATGTGTGCATGTGAAAAAAATGGATAAGGAAACTTTTTTCTACTTAATGAAAATCATGCATCATAAAGCATTCAAATTTTCTTAAGTAGCTCATAGCATTCTCTTTCCATGTATTTCTTTTACATGCATATATTTAAGAAAAATAGTATATTAGTGCAACCCTGGTTCTTGAGGCTTAAAGCCTAAGTAGGTATTGTACCCTTAACAATGCGTATCACTTATATCTTTATATTTATAAATGTGCATATGAAAGATGGATAAAAAAATCACTCTATCTTACTTAACAAAATCATGCATACATTAAGGTGTGCTAAATACTTGCATTGCATATATAGATATGCTTAGGATTCATTCATGTGCATGATACACATGTGAGAAAGAAATAAAATGTTCTGTGTTTTGTGATAGTAATTCATTTTACTTAATCTTAAAATATCTTTTTTTTGAATAGGTTTGTTTAGAGAAAATCTAAATGTAGGATTAATTAAAACACATAATAAAATATTCACTAAATAAAATTAAATATGAATATACTTTAGAAATTACTTAAGATAGGGAAGGAAGAGAAGTTATCTTCTCTTTTTCCTCTCTTTACAACACTTAGTAATTAATAGGAGGTTCATTCAAACCCAATCAAATCATCAAATAAAATTAACCAATATCAACTAAACAACTTAAATGAAACTACCCTTCTAAGTTGAACCTTTTCACACGTGGAAAATCCTAACCTTAAAGCCTAGCTTAGCATACCTCACAAATCTTACATGGCACACACATTAGGTTAAGTCACCACTTCTAATCCTATGTTAGGGTGGTGTATGGTTTGATGTTTATTTCATTTTATAATGTGATGTTTTAGTCTAGATGTTAGGGTGTGTGTGCATAGAATGAATGATAGGACTATTTAGTCTAATCATTATCTTATGCAGGAGATTGTGCTTAAGGGGCGTTGTAATAAAAATATAATTACTTTTTTGTGCAGGTTGTTTATACCCCTAAGCATTATCCAAAATAGGCCAGGTGGACTTGGTTACCCATGTGTGAGGTGCTAAGTCCAATTTATTTATATACATGCTTGAGAATGTGTGGTTTGTTTAGTTAATCTCTATTTTGCAGGTTTTAGTTAGATTTACTTTTTCCCTTTTCATGTACCTTTACAATTAAGATTTTGGAATGATTGTTATGGGGATTAGAATGAGCATTGGTTATAAGACCATGCCTTATGTACCATGTGAAGTCTTTGGAGCATCCACCTTCCAACCATCCAAAAGAAGGAACCAAAGAAGAAAGAAAAAAGAAGGAGAAAGAAGAAAAGAAGACCCCCATAATATGAATTCTTGCTTAATTATAATTAATTCATTTGTAATCCAGGTTGTATGGGTAGAGTTAGCTATTTATTTTATTTTTGTGGTGGTGCTTGGTGGCCTTTATTCTTTTGCATTAGCTTTATAAAATGTTTGATGTTTTGTTTAGCTTGTGCTTTAGAAATGACATCCTTTTCCTAGTTTCTTCCTTGCTTTGACGTATGACCAGGATGAGGATTAGACTCTTAGAAAAAAATGAATCTTTTACCAAATTAATCAACTCAAAATTAAAAATAAGTAACTCATAACCTCATTTAAAGCCTAAGCTAAAAATCAAGATAAAAGAATTAGCAACCCTTTAGCTGGATGAGTATTTCTTTTACAACATTATGCAAAATAGCATATTGTTTCACTCTTGATTTGGTGGGCTTCCACCCGTGCCAGAGAACTTGGCTTGATTTGAGAGCCATGGTGGAAATACACCTCCCATCTTGCTTATTTTGGCCCATAATCTAATTTCTCATTAGGCATAAAGAATCCTATAGAAGTCAAATGATTGTCCAAAAATGAAAATAACATGTAATATGATTTGCATTAGATTTAGGTCATTTGAAGCGTACCCCATGATCTAGTCTCTTTAGAGAGTGAGTTTAAGGACTTAGTCTCTTTCTTAATAAATAATCTAACTATCTTGCATAAGCATAAGACTTGCTTACATGTATTTAAAATCGTAGGAGGAGTTAGTTGGCGGCCATCTCCAGACGGTTGTAAGTCCAAGTAGTCGGGTGGTTTGTCCTCTCTTGTGGAAGCAAACCAATTACCCATTTTTGACTTAGATTTAGGTCTTACTTTTTGCTCCCTAAATTTAAGTTGAGGTTCTTCTCCCTAGGCCATAAGCATAAATCATCACCTCTTAGGCATTTTCATAATCTTGTATTATGGAATCATAAGCCCCAAACTTCTAATAAAAATTCAACTCAAATAAGTAATTCAACTTCAAAAATATAAAGTCCAACCACAGGATAGTTTGGGATGTTTACTAGGCTTCCTAGTATCCTAAACATCCCCTACTCATCTCCATTTGGTTTCGATAAGAACTCCCTCCTCTTGATCGATCCCACTTGATTTGCCAAAAATAAACTAATCGATTGGTAGTCCTACATATTGAAATCTTTGGAGACGTTCACCTTAATCGAGAGTCTTGAGGAATCTCATTCCTTATAATATAACTATGCTTGCTTTATAGGAAACTTAATAAACCTGGTTTAAAATAAATCTTACTTTACTTTTCCATGTAAAGTAGGGAAAGAATCTCTGGTACATATGCAAAATCGTAGACCTTGGGAGTCTTTATTGAGATTATTAGGTCCATTGTAGGGTGGTGACTTCTATCTTTCGAGATAATACACCTCTCCTCAATGTTGTACCAAATCACTCTAATAAGAATATTTGTGGTGTCCCAAAGCTTTTATTTCTTCATTTACCCTTTCAAAAGGATAGATGAAGGCAATAATTTTTTCACCATACACTCACTCATTAGTTGTTCTAGGTCAGGTCTACATGCTACCTTGCTAGTATGTCACCTTAGTAGCCATTTGTTTGGAAGATGTGAGTCCCCGTACTTTCTTCTTGAACTAGCCATCATGCACTAACTAGGTTGAGTATATTTGAGGTTTAGGATAAGTCTCTTAAAGGCTCCTTTCCTCTTGACTACATTTGAGTTGATATAAGTCTCCCCCAATGGCATTCACTCAAGGTGTCGCCTCTGGTAAAGACCGTCAAGATAGACTATCCAAAGAATTAGTTCCACTTAGAAGATGTGAGTCCTCGAGCTTTCTTCCTAGACGATGTTACCATGGGCACCTTAGGTTGGTTGATGTTCGTTATGCTAACAACGGCTCATCGGTGGATACACCACTCTTGGCATATGTGAGTCCCCTCACTTTCTCCTTGAGTTGAACACCAAATATCTATTTGATATATGACTAGCCATGTCATTTTCTTCAGGGTTTTGGATTAAGCCCTTAGCGGCCCCATCCCCTATGGGCACTCTATTTGGATCACGTTCTTTGAGACCTTATTTTGACACTACTCGGGTTACTCTTAGATCAGATATTTCCCTTTTTCTAGTAACCATCTCTGTGGTTGGAGAATTTATTCAGCAGATGCGCAGATTCTCCCTTGGTTCAATAAATCTGAGATAGGTCTAGGCTGATATAAGCTCCTTCTCAATTTGAATCCTGCAAACTAATAGGGTCCATGATAAATAAAATAAATGAAACAAACAAAAAATATTCGCTTGTGGATTAGGAATTAAGCCCCCAAAGGGATCCTTTTTCCAAGCAAGCATCCTATCTTCAGGGCAATATCAGTAAAACTTCCTATAGGAATTGCCTGACTACCTGAGTTGAGATAAGCCCCTAGGTGGCACTCACTCCATAGTCACCCTTAGGTCAGGTTCAATCTATTTTGCCACAAACAGGTTACCCTGACAATCATTCTACTTTGAAAGATATAAGGCTATGGTGTATTCTTTTTAGCATGGCTATTGCAAACCAACGGGTGACCCTAGGTCAGGTTTGATTTGTTGCCCAAAACAACCGATCACCCCAGTGGTCTTTTGTAGTGGAAGATGAGTCCCCGAGCTTTCTTCCCTTCAATTGATCATTGAAAACAGTAAAACACTCCTTTGGATGGATAGTTCTCCCATCGGTGAAGCTACTCCCTTTAGTTCTATAAATATGAGATACATCTAGGTTGATATGAGTTCCTTCTCAGTATGATCCATCACAAACCAACATAATCCATCAAAATAAAAAATAAAATTAATCTTGACTATCTTTGAGCTGATCTAAGTTCCCCAACGGTATTCCCTCAATAAACCCAAGGTTGGGTTTAATATGTTACCGTGCCAATAGATTACCCTAACAACTGGTCTCTACTTTGGAGGATGTAAGTTTACTATGCTTTCTTCCTAGTACAGTTGCTACATACCGAAAGACACCCCTTTGGTTAGATAGTCCTACCTTATGGATGGTAGACTACTCCCTTTGAATTGATAAATCTGAGTTAGGTCTAGGCTTCCATGGCCCTTACCCAGTGCAGCTGATCGTAAATAATGCGATCCATCATAATCAAAATAAATCTAAAAATAAAATTAATTTTGACTATCTTTGAGCTGATTTAAGTCCCCCAGCGGCAATCACTCAATAGTCAACCCTAGGTTGGGTTCAATCTGTTGCCTTACCAATAGATTACCCTAGCAACTAGTCTCTACTTTGGAGGATGTAAGACTTGTATGCTTTCTTCCTAGTACAGCTCCCGCATACCGAAAGGAATCCCTTTGGTTGGCTAGTCCTTCTGCGTGTTTAGTACCCCTTTGGATTGGTAAATCTGAGTTAGGTCTAGGCCTCTATGGCTCTTACTTAGTTCAGTCCATCGTAAACCAATAGGGTTCATCTCAAAATCCAAATCTAAAAAATTGAAATAAATTCAACCCTCTTCCCTAGTGGAAAATTCTCCTCAGTGAGACTTAAATCAAATCAAACCTCTCATCCCCTTGTAGATGACTTGAACTTTCTTCCCTAGTAGAAGGTTCACACTCTATCCCTAGTGGATTCCTCTTTCCCTCTCTTATGTCCTTGACATAAGTAGAGCCACACTGCACTAAGCTTTGGATTCTTTCTATACCTTAGGTTAGGGATAGATTGTCTCTGTTAGTGCTTGTGATCTTTTGATGTTGTTGATAATTTTGGTCAACACCAATACGTGCGGTGTTCCTTTCGGTCACACCCTAGGCCTTTGTTGACCTCATTTTATAATGAGCTCTCAACCCCTGCATCTTAGACATAGGACTTCTCTTAGACTTTAAGAGTTCCTTAGCCTTAAGACACATCTTGTGATTAGGTGGACACTCAACCTAACCCTAGATACTTAGAAGAGTTAGCCATAGGAATAGGTCATGCCTTAGGAGTGTTAGGAAAATTTGCCTACCCTTTGCTTGAACCATTCCTCACCATCCTTCCTTCAAGTCAAACTCCAAAGCAATCTTATTTGATTTTTACCAAACTCAAATCAACTCCATGTACTGAAATCCATGATTAAATCTATGATTAAAACCCATGAATGAAATTCCTAAGTCCAAATCTTTCTTAAGTCCTTAATCCTCTCTTAAGGACTTAGCCTAAACTATGATAAAATCAATTCAAACTCATGGGATTTTCTCATAACTCATTTATATTCTCATTTATATTCACATATATAAATGAAATATAAATATAAATCAATTAAATCAAATCTAAAAAATTAAATTCCAAACTTAAAATCCTTCTTAAGTCTTTAATTTCTTTCTTAAGGAATTAGCCTAAACCATGATCAAATCAATTTAAATTCATGGGATTTTCTCATAACTCATTTATATTCTCATTTATATTCTCATATATAAATGAAATATAAATATACATCAATCAAATCAAATCCAAAATTCAAACTCCAAAACTCCAAACTTTCCTAAGTTTCTAAAAAAATTTCTTCTAAAAGACTTAGCTTGGATCATGAGCAAATCACTTCAAATCCTTGAAATTTTCTCATAACCCATTTATATTCTCATTTATATTCACCTATATAAATGAAATATAAATTCAAACAATCAAAACCAATTCCAAAAATTAAACTCAAACCCACTCAAAATGCAACCTAAGCCTTTCAAGTCAAAATCTTGAACTTAGCCAAATCAACATCAAATCAAGCCAAACTCTTGATTTTCCTTCATGATTCAAGCAACCTTACAATCATGAATCCAAATATAAATTTAAACTTCAATTACTTAATCAAAACTCAATTCAAAAATCAAACCCTAAACCTATTCATGTTCTTCTTTTGAATATGAAATTGCCAAATGAATTAAAACCCATTTGGCTGTAAATGGATTTATATTTCAATCATAAGTCCATATACAAGTTTAATCAAACTAAAGTCAAGCTTTGACCAAGCCATTTGATCCACTTAGGCTCACTTGACCAAAAATGACCTAAAGTACCCTTATGAGCCAATTTCTAATCCTAACCAAATTGGATTGAATCAAACTCATTTATGCTTCTCATCATTATCAACAATCATCATGAGATGATCAATCATTCAAACCTAAGGGTTGACCAAGTCAACACTTAGCCAAAATGAAATCTAACATAGCCAAAATCTACCATAGGCCAAATTGATTGAAACCTTTGATCTAAGTTCATTCATGACCTATGTTTGAACTTGACCAAGTCAACATTTAAGCCTAACCTAGCCCAAATGGCCACTTGACCCAAGTTGACCCAACTTAACCTAAAAAGTCAAAATGTGTCAAAACATGATTTAAGCCAAATTGATTGAAACCAATGGGTCAAGATCATTCCAAATCACTTGTTGAACTTGACCAAAGCCTCAATTGGCCAACTAGACCTAACCTAGCCCAATTGACCTTGAACCCAACTTGACCTAAAGGGTAATGTTGAGTCAAATTCAAACATAACCAAAATTGATTGAAAACAAAGATACCAATCCACTTCATATGACTAACCAAACATAAACCTATCCATGACCTAGCTCAACTAGGTCAAATGTGTCAAATTGGTCAACTTGACCCATTTGACCTAAATGAAGTCATATGAGCCAAACTCAAAACTAAACTAAATTGAATCTAACCAAAGCCACCAAAATATTTCAAATGGTCATATGAACTTGACCCAACCCTTGATTTGACCCAATTTGACCAATTGGTCAACTTGACCCAGTTGACCCATTTTGATTTAAATGGGTCAACATGAGCCAAACCATACTAAATGAACTCCAAATTCAATGAAACTTGGCCAAACCTATTTTCTCAACATACCCAATATATCCAAATTCAAAAATTATCCAAATAACCATTCTACCCCTAGGCCATAGAACAATTTTAGTCAAATCCATGGGGAATTTGGTCAAGCCCTCTTGATATCTACTTTGATACCTTCCTTTTAGGTCAAGTAGACCCTATAGAGGGTGGTGCACCCAACCCAATGGGTGTGGGTCAGCCCAAATTGACCCAAGGCCAAAATCGAGCACATGGATCAAATTGGCCACTCATTTTGAAGCACATGGGAGGTTACCACTCCACTCCCTAGCCCAAACCGACCATGTGTCAACTTCTAACAGCTCAAACAACCCTTCCAATTTTGCAATTGGATCAAAATGATAAATAATGCTTTAGACATCTGATTGCCATAGGGGGAGATATACTCCCCCTAATTCACTTCAATTCAAACATCCTCACTGTCAATTGAGTAAGAGAGATTCATAGGAAGCATTCTTGAGTGTTCTAAGCTTCCTAGAAGGGATTTGAATTTGGCATTTCTTGGTTTTCACTCTTTGAAAATAGGGGAGCTCCATAGATTGACAAATTTCTTCTACACTCAAACTCCACCAAATTCTCTTTGCACACTCCACCAGGGGACCAAATCGAGGTTTCCTAAGCTTTCTCTCAAGTTCAAAGGCAAGGGGAGGTATAATTCCATGAAAACGCAAGGGTGCTAAGGATGGGTTGGCCCATAGAGAAATCAACTCAACCTCAAGAGCTAATACTTTCACCACAGCTTCGTCTCAACTAGACGTAGCTCCTGCAAGGGAATCGAGCACCGGTGATCACCTCTGGTGAGGTTAGGCATTTTTTGATCACTAATTCTCTAGGTTTTGGTCTTTTGAAAGAAAGTTTAATGGCATGAGATTTTGACTGTTGGATAGGCTTGCCATTAGGGTTAGAGGGTGTGTACAAGATTTCATTCCAATTAGAGCTCAATCGAGCTAGGATCTTCCCTTTGAAAGTGGACGGTCTCCATTATTCTCAGAAGAATAGGGATGATTTTGGTCATCCATCCGTGCATTTTGGATGGACGGCTGAGATTAAATGCACATTTTAAATCCTATTTCACCTTTTAAAACCGTGGGTTAATTCCTGGCCATTCGATCCTTGATTGAACGATGGATATAAAACCACGTAGCGTCGCCGCCATGCGTATTGTGGCAAGATGTTTAAGTGGCTCCTCGTTGGGTGATGCATCAAAAGCGCATCTGACTCAGCCATTGTGTGTCACGTCGAGTGGATTAAGGGATTAATTAGTGTTTAAATAATTCTAATTAATCCTCTAAACTTCAAAAATTCATATCTCCCTAAAGAAAATCCAAAAATATGAGATAAATTGTCACTGAAAGATAATTCATTCTAGAATATTCTAAAATTTGTTTTAATGGATTTGAATTATATCTTTATCTGATTTCGCCTTTTATTAAAAATATTAAATTACTAATTAATCCCTAATTAGTCCACTAATTAATCTCTTATTGAAGTTGATTAAGGTTTGATCAGTGAATAGGAGATTTAGGGAATAATTGTGAGGCATTTACTCTAAGCTATTCCCTAAAACCCCTTTTCTTTCCTAATCTTCTCTTAATTAAGGGTTAATTCACTAATTACCCTTTGATTATTTTCTTAAATACCTTCTAGAACTTAATTAATCAACTTTGGGTAGATGCTTAGGTGTTCAAGAGCCTAAGTTCAATTAAGGAAATCAAAACTCAACTCATATGTGTGAGGCTTATTTTGAAATTATTTAAGTTAAACCCCTTAACTTAATTAACTATTAATCATGAGCCAAATTGCATTAGGCCCTTTTCTTCTTAGGTGCATAGCAAATTTAAATTCCTTGTGAGATTTTATGTCATCTCATTGGCTCATAATTATTTGGTTAACTATACTAAGGTGGTGTAGGTAAGGGTTAATTAACATGTTTAATTCATACCTTAACCTAATCAAAATCTAAAATGAATCTAATCATGTAAAAATTAAATAAAATATCAAACACATGTGAGAATGGGTTAGGAACAACAAACTCAATCCATATTTTCAAAATTAAATCAAATTCAAAATCAAACAAAAAATCATACTAAATGAACTTTGGTTTCCTTTAAGCTTTCTTATTTCAAAAGATTGCCTTTAGGATTTAATTAGAGTGAATGTGTTTACATGCTTTCATTGCTTTAGTTCTTTCCCAACATGATAAATCTATGTCATATGATTTCATGCATCCATGCTTTTCAAAAATAAAATTTAAAATGAAAATATTTCTTTTATGTCAAATTACATGTGTTGGCTAAAGTAAGAATATGAGTGGCTATTATCACTATTAAATTCAAATTATTTTTAAAATATATGAATCAATTATCCAAACTGAAAGTATGTTACTTATATTTTACTTATAAGCTTGCATGTGAGTAAAGTATAAGAATGTGCTTAGTGTAGTTCTCCTTCTCCTCTCTTTTGGTATAGTTTTGAATAGGATTTGGCAAAGTGATGGTTCATTTGAAAAGAACACATTACTTTCCTAATTCTATTTCCTATTCATTCTTATGCTATGACTTAAGAAGGACAACTACACTTACACATATGAATTGCATAAAGAAAAGAAAATGAAATAGATATAAATTTTTGCATCTTTTCTTTTTCATTCATTTCTTTTGTACACATGTTTGTATTTAAGGAAAGTGATATATTAGTCTGGACAATCCCGAGGTTGCAAGGCTTTAAGTAACTCTAAGTATGTCTTGTACCTTACACCTCTGGTTAACAATGATGTTGTACTCACTTATGCCTTTCTTGCTTTCATGTGAGCATGTGAAAATTGGATAATAAATCCCTTTTCTACTCAATGAAAATCATGCATTATAAACTTTTAAATTTTCTTAAATGAATTACTTAAGCATGCATCATAAAGTGTGTTAAATATTCTCACTTGTATGTATATATATGCTTAGGAATCATTTATATGCATGTTATACATGTTGGGAAAGAAATGAAGTAATGTATATTTTGTGAATTTGGTTCATTTTAGTTAATCTTAAAATATCTTTCTTTTTCAATAGGTTTGTTTAGAGTTCATCTAAACTTAGGATTAATTAAAACACCTAATTAAAACATTCACTAAACAAAATCAAAACATGAATTTACTTTAAAAATTACTTAGGTTAGGGAAGGAAAGAGAAGTTCTCTTCTCTTTCCCTCTCTTTATAACTTAATAATTAATTGTAAGATTCACTTGAACTTAATAAAAACATAAAATAAAATCAACCCAAAATAACTAAATCACTTAAATGAAATCCTCCTCTAAGTTGAACATGCTTCATACTTAGAAAATTCTAACTTAAAGCCATAGTTAAGCATACCACACAAACCTCCAAAGCACACACATTAGACTAGGTCATCACTTCTAGCTTTATATTAGGGCGGTGCATGGTTCGATGTTCACTTTTGTTTTGTGATATATGTTTTAGACTGGATGTTAGGATGTATGTGCATTGAATGAATGGTAGGACAATCTTAGTCTAACCATTATCTTCGGGATTGTGCTTAAGAACGTAATAAATAAAAATATAAATGCTTTTTGTTTAGTGCTTATACGCATAATCCAATAGGCTAGATGGACTTAGTCACCCATGTGTGGGGTGAAGTCCAATATAAATGCTTAGGATTTGGTGGTTTGTTTTGCTAACCTTTATTTTAGGTGTTAGTTAGATTTACTTTTTTCCTTTTTCATGTAAATTTTGCAATTATGACTTTGAAATGATAGTTATGGGGGTTATGATGAACATTGGTCATAAGATCTTATCTTATGCACCATGTGAAGCCTTTGGAGCATCCACCTTCCAACCATCCTAAAGGTGGAACCAAAGAAGAAGAAGAAAAGAAGAAGAAGAAATGAAGAATGAAGACCCCCCATAACAATGAATACTTTGCTTAATTGTATTTAATTTATTTATACTTCAGGTTGTATAAGGGTAGAGCTCGGCTACCCAATTTTTTTTTGGGTTTGTACGGTGGTACCCAATCACAATGGCCTCTTATTCTTTTATGATTAGCTTTATAAATTGATTGATGATTTTTTTAGCTTGTACATTAAGTGACATCTTTTTCCTAGCTTCATCCTTACTTTATGTATGGCCTTGATGTGGATTAGGCTCTTAGGGAAAAATAAATCTTTTACCAAATTAAACAACTCAAAACTAAAAAGAAGAACTCATAACCTCACTAAAGCTTAGGCTAAAATCAAGATAAAAGAATTAGCAACCCATTTCTGGATGAGTACGTCTTCTATAACATCACGCATAAATGCATATTATTTTCTCTCTTGATTGGAGGGCTCCCACCTTTGCCAGAGAAACTTGGCTTGACCTTTGAGAGCCATGGCGGAAACACACCTCTTCCCTTCTTGCTAATTTTGCGCAATAATCTCATTTCTCATGCATTAGGCATATAAATCCTACTAGCTTGAGTCAAAAAAATTATCCAAAAAATGATAATAAAATAAAATCTGAATTGCATTAGATTTAGGTCATTTGAAGCATGTCCTTACATGATCTAGTCTCTTCAGGGAGTGAGTTTAAGGACTTAGTGTCTTTTTAAATAAATAACAGCCTAACTATCTTGCATAAAGCATATGACTTGCCCATGAATTTAAAATCATAGGAGGAGTTAGTTGACAGCTACCTCTAGGTGATTGTAAGTGATAATACCATTCATATCCTTACTTTAGCCAAAACATGCAATTTAACATAAAGGAAATATTTCATTTTTAATTTGATTTTCAAAAAGTATGAATGCATGATTTTCATATGGAATACACATTTAGCATGCTCAAGGTAAGAAATAAAGTGATGAAAGAATGTAAATTCATTCATCCTAATTAATTTCAAAAGATAATCTTATGAAATAGAATTATTTAAAGCAAATCAAATTTGGTTTTAAAGAAATTTTGTTTTGTTTTGAGTTTGATTTCAATTTAAGAAATGTGAGAAGGTTTGCTGGTCCTAGCCCATTCCCATATGTGTACGATATTTTAGTTTAATTTTTAGGTGATTAGATCAATTTTATGCTTTGGTTAGGTTAAGGTGTGAATTAAGTGTGTTAATTACCCCTTATCTATACCTCTTTAGCATATTTAATTAAATAATTATGAGCCAATATATGAAATAAAATTACACAAGGAATTTAGTCAGCAATGCACCTAGGAGAGTATGGGGCCTAATCCAATTGGCTCACAATTAGTGATTAATTAAGTTAAAGGGTTTAGTTTACATACTTTCATAACCCTTCCCACACATGTGGGTTAAATTTTGATTTCCTTAAGTTACTTAGGTTGTTGAACACTTAAGGACCTACCCAAGATGAATTGATTAAGTTTTAGAATGTTTGAAAATTTTATCCCCCTTAATTAAGTTTAGATTAAGGAAGGAAAAGGGTTTAGGGAATGGCTTAGGGAAAATTCCCCAAATTCATTCCATAAACCTCTTCTTCACTTAAGCAAGGCTTAATTAACTTAAAAAAGGGGGTAAACTATTATTCACATGCTTAATTACCCTTAATTAGATAAGATGAGTAATTAAGGATTCATTAATTGATCTCCCAATTAACCCATCAATAAATCCCAAGAAAATTACAGGAGGCAGAAGTCATCCCCCTAAATGGACATGAGAAGTTTATAATTAATGAGTGGGATAATTAGAGAGTAATTAGGGTTATTAAGTTTTCAATAAAACCCTAATTAAGAAAAATACACTATTCAAAACCCATTGGAAATAATTTAGAATGTTCTCCTCTAAATTATCTTTATAGTGCATTTTACCTTATATTTTTATGATTTTCTTCGAATTAGTTATGTTATTTTAGATATTCCATGATTACATTAATTAAATAGCCTAATTAAGTGATTAATCCTGTTGATGCAGGCTGACGCAGCGCGCTTTCCACATGACGTGATGAGATAGGCCACTTAAGTTATCACATCATAGCACCGCATCAGCGGCGGCGCTACGCACTTTCTCCCCATTCGTCCGATCAAAGATCAAATGGCTGAGATAAAGACCATGATATTAAGGGTTAATTAGATATTCCTATGCGTTTTGATCATGTCTGTCCATCCAAAATGTGGATGGATGACCCATGATCCATCATTGAGTTTCCCTACAGGAAAGGGGAATCATCCACCTTCCATGGCATGATCCGAGCTCGATTGAGCTCAGATTGAACTCAAATTTTACCCACACCATATAGGAGTAAAGGAGAGAAGATCTAATTATCAAATTCTCATGAGGTGAGAATTTATTTCACAAAGGACTGCACCATGTCTACTTTAAGCTCTGGTTGAAGGCATACCTCATCGGAGGCTGTCACCGGTGCTCGAATCTGATGAGCTAGCTTTGTTTAGTGGAGACGAAGCCTTGTTGAAGATTTAAGGTGATTTGGTTGTGTGGATCTTCGTATGGACCAAGCTCTCCTTCAATTGGGCTCAACCATGATCAAAGTCCCACCTCCCTTGCCTTTAGAACTTGGATTAAGCTTCAGGCAAGTTTGATTGAGTCCTTTGATGAAGCTTGCAAGAGGAATTGGCTTGATATGAAGTATTGAGTTAGATGGAAAAGTGGTGGAGCTCCCATATTTTTGGCTAGAAGAAATCAAAAAAATGGAGAAATGGAAATGGGCTGATGAAGCTTGAAGAAACCTTAGGGTGTTTGCTCTGAGTTCCCTTAGCTCAATCAGTTTGTGAGATGAATTCATGTGGAATTAGGGGGAGTATATCTGCCCCTAGGTGAATCGGACGATTGTGAAGAGCTTTGCCATTTTGATCCAATACACCCTATTTAATGGGTTTGTTAGGCTGTTAGAACTTGCACATGGTTCAATTTTGAGTGTGGAGTGGAGTAGTGAAGCTCCCATGTGCTTTAATTGAGTGGAGGAGATCCCATGTGCTCAATTCCTAAGTGGGTGGTCAGTTTGGCCATTGGGTTGGGTTTGGCTGACCTAAACCCAATGTGTGATGTGCACCATGTCCATTAGTGACCATTGGTCCACTATGAGGATGCCACATGTCCATGAAAAGGAATTGACCAAATTTCAAGTGGTTTTGATTTTAGGTTATCCTATGGCCTAGGGTAAAATGGTCATTTGGCTTGGATTTCATTTTGAATATGTTTGGTATGATTGAAAAATGGGTTGGGCAAGTTTCATTGAATTTAGAGTTGGTTTGATATGATTTGGCTCATGTTGACCCATTTAGGTCAAAATGGGTCAACTTGGGTCAAGTTGACCAATTGCCAAATTGGGTCAAACCAAGTGTTGGGTCAAGTTCGTATGACCATTTGAAATATTTTGGTATCATTGGTTTGATTCAATTTGGTTTAGATTTGGTTTTGGTTCATTTGATTTCATTTAGGTCAAATGGGTCAAGTTGACCAATTTAAACCATTTGACCCATTTGGGTTAGGTCATGGGTTGGTTTATGTTTGGTTGATCATTTGAAATGGATTGATATCTTTGTTTCCAATCAATTTGGTTTATATTTGGATTTGGCTCAATTTGACCTTTTAGGTGAACTTGGGTTCAAAGTCAATTCAGCTAGGTTGGGTCTAGTTGGCCAATTGGGGCTTTGATCAAGTTCAACAAGTGATTTGAAATGAACTTGATCCATTAGTTTAAATTAATTTTGCTTAGATGAAGTTTTGACATATTTTGACTTTTTAGGTCAAGTTGGGTCAACTTGGGTCAAGTGGCCAATTAGGCTAGGTTAGGCTCAAATGATGACTTGGTCAAGTTTAAACATTGATCATGAATGAGTTTTGATCAATGGTTTCAATCAATTTGGCCTATAGTGGATTTTGGCTAGTTTAGGTTTTATTTTGGCTAAGTGTTGACTTGGTCAACCCTTAGGTTTGACTTGGTTTGACCCAATTTGAGTGATTGATCATCTCATGATGATTGTTGCTCATAATGTGAGGCTTAGTTGGACTTAGTTCAATCCAATTTGGTTAGGATTAGAATTTGGGTCAAAAGGGTACTTTAGGTCACTTTGGGTCAAGTGAGCCTAAGTAGGTCAAGTGGCTTGGTGAAGGCTTGATTTGAGTTTGATTGAACTCACATATGGACCTATGATTGAAATATAAATCCATTTGCAAGTGATTTGAAGTCAAATGGGTTTTAATTCATTTAACAATTTCAGGTTCAAAAGGGTGAACATGAGTTTGACTTGGGTTTGAATTTTGAATTTATTTTGATTTGGTGATTGGATTTTATGTTTATATTTGGATTCATGATTGATGGAGTGATTGAATCATGAAGAAAAAAAAATCAAGGGTTTGGCTTGATTTAAAATTGATTTGGCTAAGTTCTAGAATTTGACTTGAAAGGCTTAGGTTAAATTTGGATTGAATTTGAGTTTGAGTTTTGAATTGATTTTTGGTTTGATGTTTAAAGTTTATGTTTATGTTTGGATTCATGATTGTAGGATTGATTGAATCATGGAAAAAAAAAATCAAGGGTTTGGCTCGATTTGAATTTGATTTGGCTAAGTTCAAGATTTTGACTTGAAAGGCTTAGGTTGGATTTTGGTTGGATTTAGATTTGATTTTTAAATTTATATTTCATTTATATTTATGAGTATAAATGAGAATATAAATGGGTTATGAGAAAATTACTTGAATTTGAATTGATTTAGATTTGATTTAGGTTAAGTCCATAAGTTAGAATCAAAGGACTTAGGAAATATTTCTGATTTGGATTTGACTTTTGAATTTAGTTTGATTGGTTTGAATTTATATTTCATTTATATATGCGAATATAATTGAGAATATACATGTGCTGTGAGAAAATTCCTTGAATTTTAATTGATTTAGATTTGATTTAGGCTAAGTCCATATGGTTGAATCAAAGGACTTAGGAAATATCTTGGAGTTTAGAATCCAATCATGGGCTTCAATCATAAGTTTCAATTATTTAGAATTGATTCATGATTTGAGAAAATCCATTGAATTGGTTCAAGGTTTGAGTTAGAGTTGAAGTTGATATGAGTTTGGAGAAAATCAATCAAGTTGTAATTTATTTAAGTTTGACTTGAAGGGAGGAAATGAGGAATTTGGTTCAAGCTATAGGGTAGGCAAATTTTCCTAACACCCCTAAGGCATGACCTATTCCTATGGCTAACTCTTCTAAGTATCTAGGGCTAGGTTGAGTGTCCACCTAATCACTAGAAGTGTCTTATGACTAAGGTTACTCTTAGTGTCTAAGAGAAGTCATATGTCTAAGATGGAGGGGTTGATAGCTCATTCTAAAAATGAGGTCAAATGATAATAGGTGTGGTGTGACACCACCGCGTATGTTGACCATGATCAACAATATTGAATGATCACAAGCTCTAACAAAAATGGTCTACTCCTAACCCAAGGTGTAGAAGAAATCTAGAGCTTAGTGCAATGTGACTCTACTCATGTCAAGGACATAAGAGAGGGAAGGAGGAATCCCTAGTGATATAGTATGTGAACCTTCCATTTGGGAAATGGGTTCAAATCATCTACAAGGGGATGAGAGGTTTCATTTGATTTGAGTCTCACTGGGGAGAGAAACTGATTTGATTTATTTTGATTATATTGATTTGATTGACTCCACTAGGGGAGGATGATTAGATTTATTTTTGTTGAATTTGTTTTGCTTGTTGTTTGACTCCATTGAGGGAGGAGGGTTGAATTTATTTCAGATTTTTTTTAGAGTTTCAATTTTGAGATGGGCCCTATTAGTTTGCGATGGATCGCATTGAGTAGGAGCCATGGAGGAGGCATTAGTTGATTTACCAATCCAAAGGGTAGTCTTCTAAACAGTACTAGGAAAGAAAGCATTAATGACTTACATCCTCTAAAGTAGGGACCAGTTGTTGGGGTGATCCATTGGCAAGGTAACGGATCGAAGCCGACCTAGGGTTTACTCTTGTGTGAATGCCGCTGGGGGACTTAGATTAACTCAAAGATAGCCAAGATTAATTTCATTTGTTAATTATTTTGATGGGTCCCATTAGTTTACGATGGACTGAACTGAGTAGGGGCTGTGGTGGCCTTGGGATAACTCAAATTTACAAATGAAAAGGGGATAGTCTACCAACCATAAGGTAGGACTAACCAACCAGAGGGATGCCTTTCAGTGTCAATGGTCAAGTTAGGAAGAAAGCTCGAGGACTCACATTATCCAAAATAAGGAACCGCTAGGGTGATCGGTTGGCAAGACAACAAATCAAATTTGACCTAGGGCTGACTATTGAGTGAATGCCGCTGGGGGACTTAGATCAACTCAAGGATAGTCAAGATATTAATTCCATTTTTTAATTTATTTATTTTGATGGATTCTCTTGGTTTGGAATGGATCACACTGAGAAAGAGCTTATATTAGCCTAGACTTATCTCAAATTTACTGAACCAAAGGGGTAGTCTACTAAACATATAGTAGGACTATCTAACCAAAGGGGTCGCCTTTCGGTGTGAAATAACTGTACTAGGAAGAAAGTGTAGTAGACTTACATCCTTCAAAGTAGGGACCAGTTGCTGGGATGATCCATTGGCAAGGCAACAGATCAAACCCAACCTAGGGTTGACTATTGAGTGAATACTATTGGGGGACTTAATTTAACTCAAAGATAGTCAAGATTAATTTCATTTTTTTTTATTTTTGATGGGTCCCATCGGTTTGCGATGGACTGCACTGAATAGGGGCCATGGAGGCCTAGAGCTAACTCAGATTTACCAATCCAAAGGGAATAGTCTACCAACTACAAGGTAGGACTAACCAACAGAGGGATGCCTTTTGGTGTGCAATGGCCAAGTTAGGAAGAAAGTGCAGAGACTAACATCTTCCAAAATAAGGAACCATTGGGGTGATCAGTTGATAAGGCAACAAATCGAACCCAACTTAGGGCTGACTATCGAGTGAATGCCATCTGAGGACTTAAATTAGCTTGAAGATAGTCAAGATTAAATTCATTTTTTAGTTTATTTTGATGAATTCTGTTGGTTGGCAAAGGATCACATTGAGAAGGAGTTTATATTAGCCTAGACCTATCTCAGATTTATTGAACAAAAAGGAGAAGCTTCTTGGGATAGAGAACTATCTGACTAAAGGAGTGCCTTTCGATTTGCAATGATCAATTCAAGGAAAGAAAGCTTGGGGACTCACATCTTCCACTACAAAAGACCACTGGGATGATCGGTTGCTTTAGGCAATAAATTGATCCCGACCTAGGGCTGCCCGTCAGTTTGCGACAGTAATGCTATGAAGAATGAGTCATAATCTTACATCTTCTAAAGCAGAATGATTACCGGGGTAACCTTCTATGACAAAATAGATTGAACCTGACCTAAGGGCGGCTACAAAGTGAGTATCAACCCGGGGATTTATCTAAACTCCAGTAGTCAGGCAATTTCTATAGGGAGTTTTGCTTACACTGTCCTAAAGATAGGATGCTTGCTTAGGAAAAGGGGCCCTTTGGAGGCTTGAATTCCTAATCCATGCATGTTATTTATTTTGTTTGTTTATCATGGACCTGTTGGTTTGTGAGGGATCAAAGCGAGAGAAGGAGCTTATATCGGCCTAGACTTATCTCGATTTACTAAACCAAGGAGAATCATTCTGAACAAATTCTCCAATCACAGGGGTGGTTACCAAGAAAAGGGGACTGTCCAATCCAAAAGTATCCTATATAGTGTCTAAATGGGGTCACAAAGGATGTGATCCAAATAGTATGCCCACAGGGAGAGGGGTTGCTAAGGGCTTAATCCAAAATCCTGGAGAAGATGATATGGCTAGTCATAAATAAAATTGGTATTCGGTGGCTAACTTAAGGAGAAAGCGCGAGGACTCACATATTTCAAGAGTGGTGTATCCACCGGGTGAGTTGCTATTAGAGTAGCGAACATCAACCATTCTAAGGTGCCCGTCAGTTTGCAAAAATTGACCTAGGAAGAAAGCTTGGGGGCTCACATCATTCTATAGCAGAACTGATTGCTTGGATAGTCTATCTTGCGATGGGTGCCATCCATCAATTAGGAGACTCTTGGTGAATGCCCCTAGGGGACTTATATCAACTCAAATAGTTAAGAGGAAAGGAGCCTTTGTGGGGCTTATTCTAAACCTCAAATATACTCAACCTAATTAGATCATGATGATTAGTTCAAGAAGAAAGCTCGGGGACTCACATCTTCTTAAATAAAATTAACATGAGGTAGCTTACTAGCTGGGCAGTGAAGTCTACCATACTAACAAGCCGCTTGTTGGTTTACAATGGTCAAGTAAGGAAGAAAGCGCGGACTCACATCTTCAAAATAAGTGACCACTGGGGTGACAAACTAGTGAGGTAGTATGTAGACCCGACCTAGAGCAGTTAATGAGTGAGTGTCATAAGGGGCTTGCTCCCAGATCAAAGTTGCCCCAGACAAAAGATATGTGTTTATTTTTGTGCTTGTGTTAAAGGGAATAGGATGCTGCTAGGGGACTCTTACACCTATCCTAAAAACACGGTGTGGATTTTGATAAAATAGTGCCATGGATGGAAACCGGGATTTCCCACTAAGAAAGGATGCTGCTCAGGTTCTCTTGTACCTAACTTAGTTGTGCTAATCAAAATAGGATGCCGCTTGGTTTCTCTCACTCCTATTCTAACAGCACTGGGAATTTGTGTTTGATTGTGTTTGTGTTGTGAAAGAGGGATATGATGCCTTGGGGACTCACTATTCTAGACACGCCAAGTGGTATCGCAAGACAAGTAAACAATGCTTAATGAAAAGAGAAAGATTTTGATGAAATGGAATAGATTTTTGTTATTGATAATTATTTTCAAACATATTTTATGGGTAATATTTCTTCAAATAGAGCCCATTGGAAGCATCAGTGTTCCCTTACAATCAATAGTTGATAAGATCCTCCTTGGTAGGCCTTCTTTCTATATAAGGGCCTTCCAAGTGGGTTCAAACTTGCCTGGGGCAACAATTGGTCTCCTTAGACTAACACAAGTTCTCCTACTTGAAAGACCTAGGGACTGTTGTTGTGAGCTTGAATCATTTTGGCCTTGTACAACTCGGTTCGCAGCCTCAGTACTCTCCTCCAAACCTTTGAGGTCTTTTAATCGCAACTTTGCATTTTGTTCTGTAGTGATCTTGCTATCGAATGGTGTCCTTAGTGATGGAAGTTGAACTTCTAAAGGTAGAACGACTTTAAACCCATACACTAAGGAAAATGGGGTAGAGTGAGTTGGAGTTCAGTATGTGGTGCGGTAGGCCCACAAGGCTTCAACCAACTGCTCATTCTACTGCCGCTTATCATCAAGAGTCTTCTTTAGTATTTGGATGAGAGTTTTATTGAATGCTTATACTAAGCCATTTGTTCTAGGGTAGTAGATGGTGGAGTATCTCCAATCTATATCGTGTCTTCTGGGAAAGTTGTTGATCTTGGTGCTTTTGAATGTAGTACCATTATCGGATATAATTCGTCGAGGCACCCCGAACCTATATACGATATGGTTCTTGAAAAACTGAAGCACATGCCGAGCTGTGACCTCTTTGAGTGAGATTACCTCCGCGCACTTGGAAAAGTAGTCAGTGGCAGCTAAGATGAACTGATGACCCTTGGAAGAAGGAGGATCGATAGGACCCACAATGTCTATACTCCAACATTAAAATGGCCTTGAGGCCAATGTTGGGTGTAGAATATTAGGTGGTTGATGTTGGACCACACCGTGTACTTGACACTGGTTGCATCTCCTAGCTACATCCATCTAGTCTGTAATCATTGAAGGCCAGTAGTATCCAAGTCTCTTGATCTTCATCTTCATCTTCAGACCAGACTGATGCACTCTGCATAGTCCTAAATGTACCTCGATTATAATTCCATGGGCTTCATGTTTATCTAAATAATGTAATCATTTTTGATCAAAGGACCGTAGTACAGGGTGCCATCATTAAGAGCATAAAAGAGAGCTCTCTGTTTCACCTGATGGGCTTGTGATTTTTCTTGAGGTAGTTTGTCGGTGTTCAAATAATCTATGAACGGTTGCCTCCAATCCAGCTCTTTATCCATTTTGGAAATGTCAATCTCTCCTTCAAGAGAAAGTCTCTCAATGAGTTCGGCATCAATAAGGGATATGACTTGTCTATTTTGGACCCTTATTGGAATGGACTCATCTTCCGGACATGCCAATTCTTTAGCAAGTTTGGCCAAAGCATCTGCTACCATGTTCTTTGCTAGGGGAACCTTGTAGATGGTGATTTCAGGGATTTTGGCCAATAGCTTCATGGTATACTCATGGTAGTGATGAAGCTTGGTTTGAGAACCTTGTAGGACCCATCAATTTGATTGATGGCCAACTTAGAATCCCCAAAGATGTTGATGCTCTTGACACACTGTGATAACTAACTCCAGACCAACAATCAAAGCCTTATACTCGGATTCATTATTGGTGCAGAGATTAGAAAGATAGTATGAGAATGTCATCACATCATAGTCTAAAGTTAAGAGAACTATTCCTATCCCTACCTTTCCTGGAAGAGTAGATCATGGTGCTTCTCCTTTATGAAAAGAAGTTGCACCATAAAAATGCATTTCTCATTAGCGGTTGTCAACCTCCCCTAAGTTCATGATTTGTTCATCAGGGAGATCGTCACTAAGTTGAGAATCAGCAGGAAGTGGGTGTGCTGCTAAGAAATCCGCTAGTGTTTGACCTTTTATCACACAGAGGGGTACGAATGTGATATCAAATTGCGAGAGGATCATGTGCCATCATGCCAAATATCTAGATAGCATTGGCCATGTCATGAGATATTGTAGTGGATTGGTTCTAAAATCAAGTTCACCTTATGAGAAAGCATAGCTTTTAAGAGGCAAATATCAAAGCTAGAAATGCTTCTCAATGGGTGGATATTTTGCTTAAGCAAGAATCTAACGATGACTAAGGTAGTAGAGAGCACTCTCCTTCCCTTTGTCGTTAGCTTGGGCCAACAAAGTGCTAAGAGAGTCATCCAATGCAGCAGTGTAGAAGATGAGTGCCTGCCCATGATAGGGGCTGCTAAATGGGTTCATAAAATACTGCTTGATATCTTCAAAGGCATGCTGACACTTGTCATCCCACTTGAACTTGACGTCCTTTTTGACAAGTGCTGAGAATGGCTTGCATCTCTCTGATAGGTTGGAAATAAAGTGACTTAGATACGCTAACCATTTTTGGAAAGATATAAGTTGAGTTAAACTCTTAGGAGGTGGCATTTCTAAGATAGCTTTGATATTTTCTAGATCTATTTCTATTCCCTGGTGTCAAACAACAAACCCAAAGAACTTCCCTGAAGCTACTCTAAAGGCTCACTTCAGGGGATTCATTTTGAGGTTATATTATCTTAATCATTTGAAAACTACTCTCAAGTCAAAGAGATGGTCTTCCTTTTCTCTGCTCTTGACTACTAGATCATCGACATAGCTCTCAACCTGATGATGTATGAGTTCATTAAAGATCTGAGTCATGGCCCGTTGGTATGTAGCACCATCATTTTTAAGGTCAAAGGCATGGCCCTATAATAGATTCTGATTAGGGTTCAAAAAGTAGTGTTTCTTTCATCTTTAGGGCCATCTTGATTTGGTTTAGCCAGATGACTCATCCATAAATGAGAAAATTGCATGATATGAGGCGATGCCCATTAATTCTGGTATAGGAAGAGGTAACTCATCCTTTGGACATGCCTTGTTTAAGTCCCCAAAATTGACGTATATATAAATTTGGCCATTCTTCTTCTTAATTGGGATGACACTAGCTAACCAGGTAGGGTATTGCTCTTCCCTGATGAAACCAACATCGATCAATTTCTTGACTTCAGAAATGACCTGTTGTTCAATTTTTAATCACGTGCATCTAGGAGCTTGCTTGATAGGGTTAGCGCTAGGATCTATTGCTAGTTTATGAACTGTTAGGAGATAATCTGGGCATCTTTTCATAACTCCATGCAAAGTAGTCCTTAAACTCAATCAATAGCTAACTAAGTCATTGGTTTCTTCTTCGTTCAACAACGAACTGATGTATGTCGGGAGTGGATTTTCTTCTATCTCGAGATTGATTTCTTTTATGCTTATCAATTGTTGAATGGATCTCCTCTTCAAATTTTGGCTGTGCATCTTTGATTTGGAGATCATCTGGATCATCTGATGTTTCAAAATACACATACTCATAAGAGTTGGTTTGGAGTGAAAAAAACCTATCAAACTTCACATGATTGGTGACAATTAAGCAGTAATCTTCATCATCGACTGGACCCACTGTACCAAATCCTAGTCTTGATCTTGATTGTGTATCCCTGCTTGTGTTGTTCCATAGCTTTTCGAAGTACTCTGACCTATGCTTGGACCATGAATAAGGAATCAAACCCTTCTTTGCAAGATTAATAACACAAGTTGACTACCAATCAAAAGGTAATTCCATTAATTTTTTTATGAAATATCCTTAAGTCCTACATCTAGTCCTAAACTTGAGGATGCTGAAATCGAAAAGAATCTCTTTGATTTGAAATCTCTAGATGATTGAGGGTTTCCTTAACTACTAAACCTTCGACTTTTTGAGATGAAAGTGAGGTTAGAGCTAAGGTTCCCAATTCCTGATAGTTTTACATACATTTGATTCAAATACTTTGCTTTGTCTGGAGGCACGGTCTTCATCGCTATGCGGTTCGAGTGTCACCTCCAATGGATCTCGCTGAAAGGGGTTGGTTGGTATGCTAATCACATTAGACTCATCCTCTGAGCTGGATTCCAAGTCTATGTGAATCATAGGGTACTCCCAAAGAACATAACCCTATTGGTTGATGGCCAACCGGGGTCTTCCACCTCCTGAACCGCCTCTGTCGCCTCTAGTGGAGAGTCACCCTACCCATATGTCCATATGATGGAATGAACTGTGGGTGGAATGTGAAATGCAGCTCTATTTATTCTTCAATTTCCCTTTCTTGTTCACTTGGATTTTCATTCTTCTTTTCTTTTTCTTTTGAATTTGAATTTTGTCCAAGTTTATGAGAAAGAGTGTTTTGAGGAAGATAGTAGGTTACATCCTCATATATCTCAACCTCTCTAACTGAAAATGGCCTTTCATCTCCTTTGACATAGTACTCAATCCCATTGTTGACCTCATTTTTAGGATGAGTTCTCAACCCCTCAATTTTAGACATAGGACTCTTCTTAGACTTTAAGAGTTCCTTAGTCCTAAGACACATCTAGTGATTAGGTGGACACTCAAACCTAGCCCTAGAGACTTAGGAGAGTTAGCCATAGGAATATGTTATGCCTTAGGGGTGTTAGGAAAATTTCCTACCCTTAGCTTGAACCATTCCTCACTTTCCTTCTTTCAAGTCAAACTTCAAATCAATTCTATTTGATTTTCACCAAATTCAAATCAACTCCATATGATTGAAATCCATGCTTGAAATCTATGATTGAAACCCATGATCAAAACCCATCAAAAATTTCTAAGTCCAAATTTTGCCTAAGTCCTTAACCTTCCCTTAAGGACTTAACCAAAATTACAATAAAAACCAATTCAAATCTTTGAGATTTTTTCACAATCCATTTATATTCTCATATATAAATGAAATATAAATTCAAACCCATCAAACTAAACTCAAAATTCTAAATCAATTCATGAAATTTTCCTTAGTCCCTTAATTTTTTTTATTAATGGACTTAGCCAAAACCTCAATCAAAACAAATTCAAATCTTTGAGATTTTCTCATAATCCATTTATATTATCATTTATATTCACATATATAAATGACATATAAATTCAAACCCATTAAACTAAACTCAAGATTCCAAATCAATTCATGAAATGTTCCTAAGTCCCTTAATTTTTTATTAATGGACTTAGCCTAAACCTTGATCAAATCAATTCAAATCCTTGGAATTTTCTCAAAAATCATTTATATTCTCATTTATATTCACATATATAAATGAAATATAAATATAAATCAATATAATCAAATCCAAGGAATAAATTTCCAATTTAAAATCTCCTTAAGTCATTAATTTTCTATTAATGGACTTAGCCTAAATCTTGATCAAACCAATTCAAAGTCATGGAATTTTCTCATAATTCATTTATATTCTCATTTATATTCACATATATAAATGAAATATAAATATAAATCAATCAAACCTAATTCAAAAATTCAAACTCTAAACTCCAAAATTTTCCCAAGTCCTTTAAATCCTTCTTAATGGACATAGTGTAAATTATGATTAAACCACTTCAAATCCTTGAAATTTTCTCATGATCCATTTATATTCTCATTTATATTCACATATATGAATGAAATATAAATTCAAACAATCAAAACCTATTTCAAAAATCAAACTCAAAATTGACTCAAAATCCAATCTAAGACTTTCAAATCATTTTTAAATCAAGCCAAACTCTTGATTTTCTCTCATCATTCAATCACCCTACAATCATGAGCTCATATATAAATTCAAACTTCAATCAAACAATCAAAATCTAGTTCCAAAATCAAAGCAGGAACCCCTTCATATTCTTCCTTTGAATATGAAATTTTCAAATGGATTAAAACCCATTTGACTTCAAACCACTTATAAATGGATTTATATTTCAATCATAAGTGCATACACAAGATCAATCAACTTCAAATCAAGCTTTGACCAAGCCATTTGACCCACTTTGGCCCACTTGACCCAAAGTGACCTAAAGTACCCTTATAAGCCAAATTTTGATCCTATCCAAATTGGATTGAACCAAACTCATATATCCCTCTCATCATGAGCAACAATTATCATGGGATGATCAATCAATCAAATTGGGTGAAACTAAGTTAAACCTAAGGGTTGATTAAGTCAACACTTAGCCCAAAATGAAACCTAACATAGACAAATTCCACCATAGGCCAAATTGATTGAAACCATTGATGTAACTTCACTCATGACTTATGTTTGAACTTGACCAAGCCAACATTTGAGCCTAACCTAGCCCAATTAGTTAACTTGACCCAAGTTGACCCATTTTGACCTAAAGGGTCAAAATGTGTCAAAACTTGATCTAACCCAAATTGATTGAAACCAATGGGTCAAGTCCATTCCAAATCACTTGTGGAACTTGACCAAAGCCTCAATTGGCCAACTAGACCCAACCTAGCCGATTGATTTAGACCCAACATGACCTAAAGGGGTCATGTTGAGCCAAATTTAAACTTAACCCAAATTGATTGGAAACAAAGATACCAATCCACTCCATATGACTAACCAAACCTAAATCTATGCATGACCTAGCCCAAATAGGTCAAATGGGTCAAATAGGTCAACTTGACCCATTTGACCTAAATGAAGTCATATGAGCCATATTCAAAACTAATCCAAATTGAATCAAACCAAAGCCACTAAAATATTTCAAATGGTCATATGAACTTGTCCCAATTGTTGTTTGACCTAATTTCACCTATTGGTCAACTTGACCCAAGTTGACCCATTTTGACCTAATTGGTCAACATGAGACAAACATTATCAAATGAATTCCAAATATCATGAAACTTAGCTAAACCTAGTTTCTCCGCATACCCAACATATCCAAAGTGGAAAAATAGTAAAATGACCATCCTAACCCTAGGCCATAGAACAAATATTTGGCTTAACCCATGGGTAATTTGGTCATACACTCTTCACATTCTCTTAAGGCTTTCCTAAAAGCTCAAGCAGACCGAGGGGAGAGTGGTGCACCCAACCCAATGGGTGTGGGTCAACCCATTTGGTCCCTAAACCAAACCCGACCCTATGGGTCAAAATTGAAAATTCAAACTCCCTCTCAAACTCAAATTAAGGCATATGGGAGGTTGGTAATCCACTCCTTGTCTCAAATCGACCATGTGCACACTCCTAACTGATCAAACAACCCACAACCTAAGCTCAATTGGATCAAAATGACAAGTGCATTGTCGGCCATCCGATCCTTCAAAGGGGACATATACTCCTCCTAAACAAACTTAAATGCATCATTTCTGAATTTGATTGAGTACTAGTGAGACTTAGGAGCCATCAGAGAGTGAGGGCAAGCATCCTAGAGCTCTTGCTAATTCCCCATTTCTCGATTTTCAAATAGTGAAAACACGGGAGCTCAATCCATTCTCCAACTTCTTCCACACTACAATCCCTTGCAATTCCTTTTGTAAGCACACTTAGGTGACCAAGTCGAGCTCACCTAAGTTCTTTCCCAAGATTTAAAGGCAAGGGAGGATTGAATTGGATCAAAGCCGAGCTCAAGCATAGGAGGAGGTGACCCATAGGAAGATCCACCCTACCTTAAGTGCTCAAAACTTCTGCAAGGCTTCCTCTCAACTAGACAAAGCTTCTCCAAGGGAATTGATCATCGTTGATCACCTTCGGCAAGGTATGAGATTTTCCAACCATTAAACTCAATGTGGTGTCGAGCTTTGTTAAATAAATTTTCACCCCATTGATTTTTGACCATTGGATTTGCCGCTCTTTAGCTTTATATGGTGTAGGTTGAGTTTGGTTTGAATCCATCCTAGATTGAGCTTGGATCTCCCCCTTGATCATGGATGGTCTCTGTTGATCAAGGGGAATAACTTAAGAGATCTCAGCCATCCATCTATCCATCCATCCGTGCATTTTAGATGGACTGAGATAATTGCACATTTAGACTTCATTTTATCCATTTTTAAACACAGAGAGATCCCTGGTCGTCCGATCTTTGATCGGATGATAAAGGATTAAAATGTGTGTATCGCCAGCCGTCGTTTGGGATGTGATGTTTAAGTAATCCCTCATGGAGTGATGTGTGTAAAGCGCACTGACCGTCATCGCCACGCGTCACGCTGTGAGCCATGGATTAGTTAGAATTAGTTAAATGCTTTAATTAAATTCTAATTAACCTAGAGATCTTCTAAAATTCATAACTCCCTCTAGAAAATTCAGAAAAATGTAAAATAAAATTATATGGAAACACAATTAATCCTAGAACATTTTAAAATTAATTTTGATGAGTTTTGGATTATGTTTTTCTCTGAATTTTAATTTTATTAGAAAGTTTATTTTGCTAATTACTTTTTAATTAAGACTCTGATTAATCCTAAATTTCTTGGGTATGATTTAGGGTATGACTTTTACCTCCCCTAATTTTCTTGAAATTTGTTGAAGGCTTAATTAGAAGAATTGCATATGGTTTCCTTAATTACCCTCCTTATGTAATTAAGCATAACTAAGGCATGATTAGTGATTTTAACCTATGATTAGGGTTGATTAAGGTCATATCCAATAAGTAGGAGGTTTATGGAATAATTTTGGGGCATTTCCCCTAAGCTATTCCCTAAACCCCCTTTTCTCTCCATAATCTCCTTTTAATTAATGGTTAATTCATTAATTATCCCTTTAATTAATTTCTAAAAATTCTAAAAAGTTCCAGAACTTAATTAATCTACCTTGGGTAGATGCTTAGGTGTTTAATAGCCTAAGTTCAATTAAGGAAATTAAAACCCAATTCATAAATATGAAAGGGTGTTTTGAAATTACTTAAGCTAAACCCCTTAGGTTAATTAACTTTTAATTATGAGTCAAATTGTATTAGGCCTCTTTCTTATTAGGTGTATTGTAAATTAAATTCCTTATGGGTTTTATGTCATCTCATTATCTCATAATTATTTAGTTAATTCTTCTAAGGTGGTGTAGGTAAGGGTTAATTAAGTTACTTAATTCATACCTTAACCTAATCAATGCATTAAAATGGATCTAATTAATTAAAAATTAAACAAAATATCAAACACATGTGGGAATGGGTTAGGAATAGCAAACTCATCTCACCTTTTCAAAATTAAATCTAACTTCAAACTAAACAAAAATCACTTTGAATTCACTTTGATTTATTTTAAACTTTCTTGTTCTATAAGAATGTCTTTAGATTTAAGTGAAGTGGACTTGTTTACATGCTTTCATTTCTTTGAATCTTTCCCCAACATGTTAAGTTGTATGTCATGTGATGTCATGCATTCATAATTTGAAATTGTTTACTTTATTTCAAATTTGCATGTGTTGGCTAAAGTAGAAATATGAGTGGCTATTATCACTGCTAAATCCAAATTATTTTCAAAACATATAAATCAAATATAAAATCAGAAAGTATTCTACTTATATTTTAATTATGAGTTTGCATGTGGTAGAAAATAAAGGTATGCTTAGCATAGGTTTCCTTTCTTTCTTATGTTGGTATAGTTTTGAATAGGAGTTGGTAAGATGTAGGGTTCATTTGAAAAGAATCCAACACATACTTAATTCATATCCTATTCATCCCTATGCTATAATCTAATAAGGGTTACCTATATTTGCATACATAAATTGCAAAAAATAAAAAATGAATCCATTAAATAACTTTTGCATTCTCCTTTTCTACTTTATTCCTTTTATACACATGTTTGCATTTAAGGAAAGTGGTATATTAATCTGGACAATCTTGAGATTGCAAGGCTTTAAGTAGCCCTAAGTAGGTCTTGTACCTTACACCTCTGGTTAATAATGACACTGTACTCATTTATGCCTTTCTTACTTTCATGTGTGTATGCAAAAATTTGGATAAGGAAAAACCTTTCTACTTAAGAAAAATCAAGCATATTCAACTTCTAAATTCTCTTAAATGGATTACTTAGCATGCATCATAAAGTGTGTTAAGTACTCTCATTTGCATGTACAAATATGCTTAGGGCCCATCCATATGCATGTTATATATGTTGGGAAAGAAATGAAGTAATGTGTGTTATGTGAATTTTGATTCATTTTATTTAATCTTAAAATGACATTCTTTTTGAATAGGTTTGTTTAGAGTTTATCTAAACTTAGGATTGATTAAAAGATTTAATCAAAACATCCACCAAAACAAAACTAAAATGTGAATCTACTTTAGAAATACTTAGGTTAGGGAAGGAAAGAGAAGTTCTCTTCTCTTTCCCTCTATACATAATCTAGTAATTAATTATAGGATCCACTTAAACTAAATCAAAACATGAAATAAAATCAACCCAAAATAACTAAACAACTTAAATGAAACCCTCCTCTAAGTTGAACATGTTCTTCACACTTAGAAAATTTAAACCTAAAACTATAGCTAAGCATACCACACAAACCTTCAAAGCACACACATTAGTCTAAGTGACCACTTCTAGCCTTATGTTAGGACGGTGCATGATTTGATGTTCATTTTGTATTATGATATATGTTTTAAATTGGATATTAGGGTGTATGCTCATAGAATGAATGGTAGGACATCCTTAGTCTAACTATTTTTTTCTGTAGGGGATTGTGCTTAAGGGGCGTTATGATAAATAAAAATATAAATGCTTTTGCTTGCAGGTGCTTTATACCCCTAAGCATAATCCATAGCTGTGGACATAGTCACCCAAGTGTGGGGTCATATGTCCAATATACATGCTTGGGATTTGTTTGGCTTATTTTAGCTTAGCTTTATTTTGGAGGTGTTAGTTAGATTTCCACTTTTCCTTTTAATGTAAATTATATAATAAGGATTTTGGAATGATTGTTATGGAGATTGGGATGAGCATTGGTCATAAGATCCTATCTTATGCACCATGTGAAGCCTTGGAGCATCCACCTTCCAACCATCCAAAAGAAGGAACCAAACAAGAAAAGAAAAAATGAAGAAGAAAAGAAGAAAAGAAGAAAGAAGACATGAACCTTGAAGACCCCCATTACAATGAATTCCTTGCTTAATTGTAATTTAATTCATTTGTAACCCAGGTTGTATAAGGGTAGAGCTCGGCTACCCACATTTGATATTTTCGGGTTTGTGTGGTGGTGCCTGGCGACAACGGCCTTTTATTCTTTTTACGATTAGCTTTATAAATTGGTTATGATTTATTTAGCTTTTGCATTAAGTGGCATGATTTTCCTAGTTTCTTTCTTGCTTTATGTATGGCTTGGATGTGGATTAGGTTCTTTAGGGAAAAATAATTCTTTTACAAAACTTAACAACTCAAAATAAAAATTAAACAACTCATAACCTCACCTAAAGCTTAGGTTTAAAATCAAGATAAAATAATTAGCAACCCCTTAGCTGGATGAGCACTTCTTTTATAATATCATGCATAAATGCATCTTATTTCACTTTTGATTGGAGGGCTTCTACCTTTGTAATAGAAACTTGGCTTGACCTTTGAGGGATATTGTGGAAACTCACCTCCTTCCTTCTCGCTGATTTTGGCTAATAATCTCTTTCTTATGCATTAGTCATATGAATCCTATTAGCCTGAGTCAAAATAATTGAAATAAAAATAAAATAAAATTTGAATTGCATTTGATTTAGGTCATTTGAAGCATGCCCTTTACATGATCTAGTCACTTTAGGGAGTGAGTTTAAGGACTTAGTCTCTTTCTAAATAAACAATAACCTATCTATCTTGCATAAGCATAAAGACTTGCCTTCATGTATTTAAAATCATAAGAGGAGTTAGTTGGAGGCCACCCCCAAGCAGTTGTAAGTCTAAGCTATCTAGTGGTTTGTCCTCTCTTGTGGAGGAAAACTGATTACCCATTTTTGCCTTAGATTTAGGTTGTGCTTCTGGCCCTCGCTGAAGCTCCCTAGATTTAGATTCTAAGGTTGTTTCTCCCATTTGTGGGCCATAAACATAATCCCTCACCTCTTTGGCATTTTCTTAATCTTGTGTTAAGGAATCTTAAGTCCTAAATTTCTAATGAAAAATGAAACTCAAACAAACTAAATCAATCTCAAAAATGTAAAGCCAAACTATAGGATAGTTTGAGATGCTCGCTAAGTTTCCTAGCATCATGGGTATCTCCTACTCATCTTTCATTTTGGCTTCGATAATTACTCCTCTTTTGATGAATCCCTTTTGATCTTTAAAAATAAACCAATCGATTGATAGTCTTTCATATTGAAATCTTCAAAGACAATGATTATTTACCTAAATTGAGAGTTTTTCTAAGGAATCCCCATTCTTTTGGATGTAATTAACTATGGGGGCTTGCCCTTATAGGAAACTTAATGAACCTGATTTAAAATAAACCCTGCTTTACTTTTTCACATAAAGTAGGGGAAGAATCTCTAGTACATATGCAGACCCATCGTCCTAAGGAGTCCTTATTTAGGTGATTAGGTCCATTAAAGGGTAGTGAATTCTATCTTTCAAGATAGTACACTATTTTCTTAATGATGTACTCGATCACCTGAATAAGTACATCTGTGAAAATACATGACATCCTAAAAAGATGAATTTTTATAGGTCTTGCCTTTTTTCTCTCCACAGATTTGAAGGCGACTCCTATGGAAATTTTTCTAACCAACACCCATCCTTCCTGAACTTGATGCACTGATGGAGGGAGGATGGAATCACCTTGTTCTGGTGTATCCAAGGCCTACTAAGCAAAGCGGTGAATGAAGTACTCAAATCAATGTTATAAAACTTGGCTTCAGTGTTTCAGTCTCCTATCTCCAAAAATAGCACTATGGAACGTAAAACCCTCTCGCCTTGTTCATTGAATCCTCTCAACATCATCCAATATCCTCAGAGTATGGAGATGTCAATCCTCAAATAGGCAAGGGTCTTTAGACTTATAATGTTCACCGATGCATGTCTGAATGTGCCTATGTCAACTATAATGTAGAGGGGATGGTTGTGCTCCGTGTCCCCCAGAAGAAGGTCTTCATTTGTGAAAGTGATCCCCTGGGCTTCTCTGGAATAATGTGTCTCCTCTCCAATAGTGGCCAGCTAAACTAAGCATATCTTAGGATCAAAGAGAGCCTTGATTAATGATTCTCTCATCTCTTTGGATAAGACAAGGGCATCCTATATGCTTAGCTTAGATGACAAATTTCTTAGGTGAGAGAGGACATTGTTGTCCACCTTGGGCTGATCCTCCACAACAATATACAGGGGTGGAGCATCTTGTGGAGGTGCTTCTCGATCCTCTGAACCAATGACTTATTTCCCTCTATCTTGAGGTGCTGCCCTAGTAGGTAAAGCCTTGCCACTACGGAGGTTGACTTTGGTAATCTCTTGTGGTAAGGTAATGGATGATTCTACCTGCACGTCAAGCTCACATATAGCTTCTCCTGTGGGACCCTCAGAATCAAATGATTTCAAGTCTATCTCAAGAGGCGAACCCATAGTATTCAGAGTAGGAAAATCCAACTTTGAATCAAAAAGAGGAAGGTCATAGTTATTATAGTTGTTGTTTAGACTTGAAGAGTTATCATTAGGAATAGATTCAGAAAACCCATCATAAGTGACAAAGATATAATTCAAGCTAGCTTTATTCTTCAATTTCTTGGATTTGATAGGAGGTATATAGTAGAAATCAAGTAAAGTAAGAGGGGGTAAGGGATTTGATGCCCTCATCCGCTGATACAAGATGTCTACTAGAAGATGAAGAGCTAGTTGAAGTAGAGGTCGTCCATGTAGAAATTGAACTGGACTTCGATTGATGGTTGTGCTACTATCCCGCAAACAGCATTGTTGAAGCTCCCTATTCTGAGTTGGCTCACAACTTGTAAACCTTCCTTGATGTTAGAGGTTTGAGCTGGCTCAGGTACCTACAAAGAAAGTTTCTTGATCTTTGAGATAATTTTTTTAAAGGTTTTGGATAAGGAGATATCCTAACTTTATTTGGTTTTGGCAGGATTGCAAGTATCCCCGAAGATTATCCTAATGGAACTAGATGGCTATTCTAGAAGGTATTCCATCAAGATGACTATAACACCGATCTTGAAGTTATGTTCATGCCAGTCCTTAAATGTGAAGCAATCTTCCAAAATATGACTAACATATAATGGTAGGGGCAAAAGTTGGGATCGTTGCTTTTGCCCACTTCCTCAATCTCCTAGGTTCAGGTAGCTGAAAGTTAAGCTTCTTTAAGAGATTCTTAAAGATCTTCATGATTACCTCCCTTTTAAATGAATAAGGCTTGTTAAGTTTATCCAAAAGAGTAGGTGGACCATAGATGCCTGATGACGAGTATGTGTATCACTGTTGCTGATGATGTGGCTGATGAGGAGGTGGTGTAGGCCATCGAGGCTGCTGTGGTAGCCGGCAGGGTTATCTCGGAGGTGGTAGAGGTGGTGGAAGCGATGGCTGTGGAGCACGAGGTCTCTCAAATTGCTCTCTGGCTGGCTGTTTCCCCTTGTCTACTACTATCACTGCCCCAAGCTTCTTCTCATGTACCTTATGCGGCTTTGGCTTTGTAGGTAGATCTGGAGAAGGTAACTATTTAGCTTCTCCTTGCAAGCTTGCCGCCTTGTTGATTATTTTCTCAAAAGTTTTTATGGTGAAACCTTTGAGCATGAAGGCGACTGGGCCATGGATATTCTTTAGAAGAATCTCAGTGGTGTACTATTTAGACAGCTGTAGTTCACATTTCATACTTAAATTATGCCATTTGAGAATGTAATCAGCAAGGGACTCACCAAAATTTTTTTGGGGCACAATGAGATTATAATGGACCCCTTTGAGCTCTCAGCAAACCTTTTGATAAAGAGTTACTCTAACTCGAAAGTCTTCACTATCGAGAAGTTAGCATACCAAATGCTATACCACGCTACAGATGAAGAGACGTAAGAGTAAAGCATCACTACCACTAGCGTTGCAATAACTGGCCCTGAAATGTGCAATGTGCTACCTCAGATTCCCATTGCCATCAAAACTCTTAAAAGAAGTTGCAACAAAATCCTTAGGATATTAGATTGCATCAAATTCCCGTGGGTAGGGTCTACGTTTTAGAAATGATGATCCTCCTCGGGCTTGAGCCAACGCTTCCCTCACCTACTGCTCAACCATGTTCTTGATATATTTTTCCTATATGGAGGTACCTTCCACTACCTTTCTATACATGCTAGTGATACTTTGCTTTACTGGAGGTAAAGTCTTGGCTGGATCCAAGACATGCACCAACTCTGGCTAACTAGACTTAGCTATAGTAGGATGGACTGGGGCTTAATTTTGAAGTGCTAAGACAGCTGCTAGTAGATCTTTGAGCCTCTTCTCCATCCTATTTTTTTTTCATCCTTCTACTTTATCTGTTGAAGGAGGTGTTGGGTCGAGTAGGCTGTGTCATTCTGTTCGACCTTAACACCTTCCATAATCTACTGCTCTCTAAGGATGGATCCCCTGGTGTCTACCATGCAAACCCCTACTGAATCTCTAATAAATGTCATCATTATTGGGATAAAAGTTGATCTTCTCCTCATCAGACCAGTCATATCCTATGATCTCTTTCTTCCATGAGATAATGGGCTACTATATCATCTAGAGAATGATTCATGAACTGGAAAAAAATGACTTACATGGTGGCATCACTATCATCATGTGAGGCAGATCTCCGCCGGAGAGTTAACCAAGGGCTATACACCGGAAGAAATGCCCTAGTACTAAATCTATATGGGTTGACATTCCTAGGAGGATCTATCATCATAGGTGCAACTAAGTTGTCACCTTCTCCCTCGGTAACTACTATCTCCATCGTATGCTGTGGTGGTGGTGACGGGATGACTACGATACTTCGGGGTCGCCATTCCTTCCTCATCATGATCTAAGGTCGAAGGGAGAGCTCCTCGCCACGAGGAATTGATGGAATGAGATCCTTGGCCATAGCTAGATCATGGGGTCCTCTTTTCCCTAGATGTGGCCTTTATGGCCTTTGGTGGAACCATGTGGTCGTGTGGTAAGGCACCAGACTCTCTGATAGAGGCTCTCATGATGTAGTGAGCAAAATGTTGTCATGTTGTCGGTATGATCGACGCGAGTAGAAGCACCGATCAGGAAAATCAATAAGTGCAGAGGCTACTGACTACTGGCTGGTAATGTGAACTGATGTATGGGCCTCCTTGGCCCTCTCCTATCTAATATGCTTCCCCACACTGTGGGTTATAACGAATCTCAAATCAAAGCTCTGACATCATCCAGTGCTCCCACTACGTAAAATAGATCGGAGGCCGGCATATGACCTCCTCCGCTCACTAACTAGTGGCAAATCAATCAGGTGGAGGTGAAGAATTCTCGATCCTTCTAGACAGAGAGGATGGAACTAGTTCAGTAACTGGGGAAATCATCTTGGGATCTACATAACTACCTCTAACTCTAGCAATGCTAATGTGGTACCGCTTTATCATGCTTTGTTTCTTCTCCCGGTAGGGCGCAGTAAGAGCTAGACCTAACCTCAAAAGAAGGAAACAATGGATCGGGGGAGCCTTGCCCTGAGGTGCTAGTGAGTGCCTACTAGGAAACATGGGGAACCAGCAGACACATGGCCGACATCACACTACTATTATGGGAACCACCATAGCCTTCCTCTTCATCTAGGGAATCTCAGAATCTAACGGCATGTCAACCCGAATGACCGCCTCCTGCTCGGCCACTATGCTCCTACTAATAGTTGTGAGGGAGGTCCCATCACATGTAATCCGACCCCCCTCAAAAACTTGAGCAAAGTGGATGAGGTTGGCATAGTCAGAGCGTGGGAGGTTGGCCTGATCTATCCCATGGGGAAAAGTGAACACATATCGGCGTTGCCATTGAATCAAACTATACTAAACTGAGATAAAAAACTGACTAAAGTTGACTAAAACTGTAATGTTGAGAACAAACTTGAATAAGATTTTCTTGCTTTGTTGATTTTGAATTTGAATTTAGACTTTGAACCCATACTCAACATCTTGAAAGTATTAAGTCAGGCTCAAATGAATTTAGGAGAGATTTTGAGATTTGTGGAAAGAGGAATTTTTTGAATGTAGAATCCACTTTTCAACAAATTTGGGTATGCTGAAAATGGGTTCAAATATTTTTGGAGAGATGCTTCCATAGGTTCATATTTGAATTTTGATTTTTAATTCTAAGGACCCTTTATTTAACAAATTTGGGTATATTAAAGTAAATGGTCAATTGATTTTGTTTTTGATTTGTGATTTCTTTTAGAATTTACTCACTTAGCAAATTTGTGTATGTTAAGTGAGATGTTTGAAAATAATTTCTTCTTTTTTCTTTGTTTGCTTTAATTTATGAATCATTTGTGATTTTGAAAAATGGAATCCTCATTCAGCAAATTTGGGTATGCTAAAATAAAGAATCCAAGTGTGTTTTGTTTTTTTTAAAATTTTTTGAAAATAGGACTCTTAGCAAATTTGAGTATGCTAAGAAAATCCTAATGTATTTCTTTTGTTTTTAGACATTTGATTTTGAAATATAGGATCCTTAGTAAATTTGGGTATGCTAAGAAAATCCTAATGTGTTTTATCTTATTTTTTATTTTGTTTTGAAAATATAGACTTCACTTTAACAAATATGGTATGCAAAATGAAGTTCCAAAAGTGTTTCTTTTGTTTTGGATTTTGTTTTTAAAAATGGAGAATTTACTTTAGTAAATGTGATATGCTAGAATGAAATTTCAATGTGTTTCTTTGAAATTTTATGAAATGAAGATTTCAGTTAGCAAATTTGAGTATGCTAAATGAAATTCCAAATATGTGTTTCAAATTTTTATGTTTAGGATTTTATTTTTGAAACTGGAGATTTCACTTAAGCAAATGTGGTATGCTAGAATGAAATTCCAATGTGTTTCTTTGAAATTTTATGAAATGGAGATTTCACTTCAGCAAATATGGTATGCTAGAATGAAATTCCAATGTGTTTCTTTGAAATTTTGTGAAATGGAGGTTTCACTTAGCAAATTTGAGTATGCTAAATGAAATTCCAAAAATGTGTTTCAAATTTTTGTGTTTTGATTTTATTTTTGAAAATAGAGATTTAACTTTAGCAAATGTGGTATGCTAGAATAAAATTCCAATGTGTTTCTTTTAAATTATGTGAAATGGAGATTTCACTTAGCAAATTTGAGTATGCTAAATAAAATTCCAAAAGGTGTTTCAAATTTTTTTGTATTTTTATTTTGTTTTGAAAATGGAGACTTCACTTTAGCAAATGTGGTATGCTAAAGAATGAAGTTCCAAAAGTGTTTCGAAAATTTTTGTTGTGTTTTGCTGATTTTGAAAGAGAGATTTCCATTTAACAAATTTGGGTAGATAAGATGGAAATCAATTATGTTTCATTTTTTTTAAAGATGTATTTTCATGTGTGATTATTACTTTTCTTGAAAGAGGAAATTCAATCCTAATCATATATAGAATATGTTAAGTGGTATTTCAAAATAATGTCATTTTATTTGGAAATGGACACTTCATTCAATAAATTTGGGTATATTGAACGGAGATGTTCATATGTACTTTTTGAAAGTTTATTTTAGATTTTGTTTGGAAATGAAAAGTCCCATTTAATAGGCACGGGTATATTGAATGGAGTGGTTTCATGTGTGCTTCTGGAGAATTTATTTTTGATTTTGATTGAATGAAACCTCCATTCAATAAATATGAGTATATTGAATGGGGAGGTTTCATATGTGTTTTTTTTTAAATTTATTTTTTATTTTGATTGGAAATAAAAAATTCCATTCAATAGGTGTGGGTATATTGATTGGAGAGGTTTCATATGAGCTTTTTGAAAATTTATTTTTGATTTTGATTGAAAATGAAACCTCCATTCAATAAATGTGGGTATATTGAATGGAGAGGTTTCATATGTGCTTTTTGAAAATTTATTTTTGATTTTGATTGGAAATGAAACTTCCATTCAATAAGTGTGGGTATATTGAATGGAGAGGTTTCATATGTGCTTTTTGAAAGGGTGAAAATTCTGACTTAACACATGTGGAATGTGTTGAGTGGAATTTCAAAGTTGTGATTTTGCTTGAAAATGTAACATCCGTCTAACACATTTGGATGTATTGAATGGAAAGACCCGTCTTCAAATTTTGTGCTTTTTTGAAAGTTTATGATTGTTGAAATTTTATTTTTGAAATGTTTCTTCATGTAACAATAATAAAAAATTGTTAGATGTAGTGGAAATATTTTATTAAGTGTATTTTGAAAAAGTGCTTTTTGAAAAGCAAGACGTTTATGAAGGATTTGTTTTATCTTTATTTTTTAGAATGAACCTTTCCTTACCATTAAAAAATGGTAAGAACAAAATCTTTAATCATTTTATTTTCATTTAATTTCTATTTTCACCTGTTGGAGAACCCAACGAGGGTTTTAAGACCAACACGAGGTGAGGTCCTAAAACCTAAAGATGTTGGCTAGCTTAACTTAAGGATGAAATAAGCTAGGTGCCAACGATCGATACTTAGAGACAATGATCATTTACCAAAGATGGAGAGAGGAACTATCTCCAGTGGAGTCACCAAAAAAATTTGTGGTGAAAATTTATATATATATATATATATTCTTCATCTATGCCTTTCCCTTTCAGAAAAGAAAGGTAAATGAAGGCAGAAATATATATAAAATATGCCTTGTTGGGATGCCACGACCAGTAGATGTTCTTATTAGGTGATCGACATTGAGGAAAGGTGTACTATCTCAAGAGATAGTCACCTCTACAATGGATCTAATCACTTCAATAAGGACTCCCAAGGACTATGGGTCTTGAATGTACTAGAGATTCTTCCTCTACTTTGCATGGAAAGGTGGTTTATTTTAAATTGGGTTCATTAAATTTCTACAAGGGCAAGCCTCATAGTTAATTACATCCCAGAACAGGATTACATAAGAATACCGACAAGGTAAATGATCATTATCTCCAAAGATTTTGAAAGGTTGGACTATCAATCGATTGGTTTATTTTTAGAAAGTCAAGTGAGATTGATCAAGAGGAAGGAGTTATTATCGAAGCCAAATGAAAACAAGTAGGGGATGCTTAGGATACTAAGAAGCCTAGTAAGCATCCCAAACTACCCTATGGTTGGTCTTTACATTTTTGAAATTGAATTAATTTATTTGAGTTGAATTTTTATTAGAAAGCTAGGGCTTATAATTTCATGATACAAGGCCACAAAGTGCCTAAGAGGTGAGGATTTATGCTCGTAGCCCACAAAGGGAAGTAGCAACCTCTGAATCTAAATCTAGGGAGCTTTGGTGAGAGCCAAAAGCACGACCTAAATCTCAGAAGAAAATGGGTATTTGGTTTACCTCCACAAGAGAGGATAAATCACCCGACTGTTGGACTTACAACTGCCTGGGGGTGGCCGCCAACTAATTCATCCTACAATTTCAAAACATGTAGGAAAGTCATATGCTTTTGCAAGATAACTAAGTTGTTGTTCATTTAGAAAGAGACTATGTCCTTAAACATACTCCCTAAGAGACTAGATTTTATAGGGCATGCTTTAATGACTTAAATCTAATGGAAATTTTTCATATGTTTTATTTTCATTTTGGATAATCAATTTGACATAAGCTTTTGGATTCACATGCTTAATGTATGAAAATTAGATTATCCAAAATTAGCAAGATAAGGAGATGTGCTTTCACCATGGCTCTTAGAGGTCAAGCCAAGTTCTTTGGCAAAGGTGGAAGCCCTCTAATCAAGAGTGAAACAATATGCTGTTTATGCATTATGTTATAAAAGTAAGATAACATCCAGCTAAGGGGTTGCTAATTCTTTTATCTTGATTTATAGCCTAAAGTTTAGGTGAGGTTATGTGTTGTATATTTTTAGTTTTGAGTTGATTAGTTTAGTAGAAGATTTATTTTTTTAAGAGCCTAATCATCATCCAGGCCATTATTGACCTCATTTTTAGGATGAGCTCTCAACCCCTCAATCTTAGACATAGGACTTCTCTTAGATTTTAAGAGTTCCTTAGTTTTAAGACACACCTAATGATTAGGTGGACACTCAACTTAGCCTTAGAGACTTAGAAGAGTTAGCCATAGGAATAAGTCATGCCTTAGGGGTATTAGGAAAATTTGCCTACCCTATAGCTTGAACTACATTCTTCACTTCCTTCCTTCAAGTGATACTCCTAAGTCCTTTAAAATCCATTTTAATGAACTTAGCCTAAATCATGATCAAATCAATTCAAATCCTTAAAATTTTCTCATGATCCATTTATATTCTCATTCATATTCACATATATAAATGAAATATAAATTCAAATAATCAAAACCAATTCCAAAAACCAAACTCAAATCCACTCAAAATCCAACCTAAACCTTTCAAGTAAAAAATTTGAACTTAGCCAAATCAACTTCAAATCAAGCCAAACTCTTGATTTTCTTTCTTGATTCAATCAACCCTACAATCATGAATCCAAATATAAATACAAACTTCAATTTCCAAATCAAAATCCAATTCAAAAATCAAATCCCAAATCCATTCATATTCTTCTTTTGAATATGAAATTTTCAAATGAATCAAAACCCATTTGGCTTCAAATCACTTGCAAATGGATTTATATTTCAATCATAAGTCCATATACAAGTTCAATCAAATTCAAATCAAGCTTTGACCAAGCCATTTGACCCACTTAGGCTCACTTGACCCAAAGTGACCTAAAGTACCCTTATGAGCCAAATTCTAATCCTAACCAAATTGGATTGAATTAAACCTACCCATGCCTCTCATCATGATCAATAATCATCATGGGATGATCAATCAATCAAATTGGGTCAAACCAAGTCAAACTAAAGGGTTGACCAAATCAACACTTAGCCAAAATGAAACCTAACATAGCCAAAATCCACCATAGGCCAAATTGATTGAAATCATTGATCTAAGTTCATTCATGAACTATGTTTGAACTTGACCAAGCCAACATTTGAGCCTAACCTCACCCAATTGGCCACTTGACCCAAGTTAACATAACTTGACCTAAAAAGTCAAAATATGTCAAAACTTGATCTAAACCAAATTGATTGAAAACAATGGGTTAAGTTCATTCCAAATCACTTGTGAAAATTGATCAAAGCTTTAATTGGCTAACTAGACCTAACCTAGCTCTTGAACCCAACTTGACCTAAAGGGGTCATGTTGAGCCAAATTCAAACTTAAACAAAATTGATTGGAAACAAAGATACTAATTAACTTCATATGATTAACCAAACCTAAACCTACCCATGAACTAGCCCAAATAGGGCAAATGGGTCAAATTGGTCAACTTGAGCCATTTGACCTAAATGAAGTCATATGAGCCAAATTCAAAACTAAACCAAATAGAATCAACCCAAAGCTACCAAAACATTTCAAATGGTCATATGAACTTGACCCAACCCTTGGTTTGACCCAATTTGGCCAATTGGTCAACTTGACCTAAGTTGACCCATTTTAATCTAAATGGGTCAACATCAGCCAAACTATATCAAATTAACTCCAAATCCAATTAAACTTGGCCAGACCTATTTTCTCCACATACCCAACATATTCAAAATCAAAAATTTGCCAAATGACCATTCTACCCCTAGCCATAAAATAAATTTTTGCTAAATCCATGTGGAATTTGGTCAAGCCCTCTTCATATCAACTTGATACATTCCTAATAGGTCAAGTGAACCCATTGGAGAGTGGTGCACCCAACCCAATGGATTTGGGTAAGCCCAAATGGATCCAAGGCCAAAATCAACCCCTTAGCTCAAATTGGCTAATTCAAAAACCTCCCTGCACTTGATTTGAAGCACATGGGAGGTTACTAATCCACTCAAGACTCAAACTGACCATGTGCCAACTCCAAATGGATTAAACAACCCTCTTCATATGGTCAATTGGATAAAAATGGCAACCCAAGGTTCAGCCGTCCGATTTCCATAGGGGGAGATATACTCCCCCTAATTCCATTTGAATTCAACACCCTCATTGTCGATTGAGTCCTAGAGAGTGTGAGGATCCATCAGAGAGCATTCCTAAGCTTCCTAGGAGGGATTTGAAAAGAGCATTTCTCAGTTTTCTTCCTTTGAAAATAGGGGAGCTCCATTGAATCCTCAACTTCCTCTTCACTCAAATCCACTTCAATTACCTTTGTACACTGCCTCAGGGGATCAAGTCGAGTGCACCCGAGCTCTCATTGAAGTTCCCAAAGCAAGGAGAGGTTGAATTGGATCAAAGCCACAAGCAAGGAGAACAGGTGTTGGTCCATGTAGAGTTTTACTCAACCCTAAGGCTTGAAACTTTCAATAGGGATTTGTCTCCACTAGACGAAGCTACCTCATCGAGCTCGAGCGTGGTGATCACCTTCGGTGAGGTATGAAATTTTCTCGACCACTAGGCTTTGGAGGTGTTGGTCTTTTGGGAAAGAAATTATCATGGCATATGAATTCCACGTTGGATAGGCTTGCCATTAGCTTAAGATGGTGTGGGTAAATTTTTACTCCAATCCAAGCTCAATCAAGCTCAGATCTCTTCCCTTAGATCATGGATGGTCTCCATTGATCCTCAAGGAAGAAAAGGGAGAATCTTGGTTGTCCATCTACACATTTTGGATGGACGTCGAGATTAAATGCACATTTTATAAATCCTTTATCCTTTTAAAACCAGATGATGCGCTCGATCCTTGATCGAACGAGGGATCAAAGCATCCGCCACCATGCCACGATGCAACATTTAAGTGGATATTCATCCGACATGTGTAAAGTGTGACCGCCGTGCGTCGCGTATGAGTGGGGATTACTTAGGATTTAATTAATTAATTAATCCCTTAAAAATTCATATCTCCCTTAATAAAAATAAAAAAAATGAGGTAAATTTTTATAGAAAGATAATTTAATCTAGAGTATTCTAAAAATGATTGCAATGAATTTTGAATAATATTTTTCTCTAATTTTGAGTTTTAATGGAAATATTATTTTGCTAATTATTCCTTAATTAATCCTTTGATTAATCCCAAACTTCTTGGGTATGTTTTGGGGGATGACTTCTGCCTCCTAATTTTTCTAGGATTTATTGAAGGCTTAATTGGGGAAATTGCAAATGTATTTCCTAATTACTCCCTTAATGTAATTAAAGATAATTAAATGTTTGATTAGTGTTTTAATCCATTATTAAAGTTGATTAAGGTTAGATCTAATGAATAGCAAGCTTAGGGAATAATTTTGGAGTATTTCCCCTAAGCTATTCCCTAAATCCCCTTTTCTTTCCTTAATCCTCTCTTAATTAAGTGTTAATTCATTAATTAATTTCTAAAAATTTCTAAAACTAAAACTTAATTAATCTACTTTGGGTAGATTCTTAGGTGTTAAGAGCCTAAGTTCAAGAAAATCAAAACCCAATTCATATGTGTGAAGGAGTGTTTTGAAATTACTTAAGTTAAACCCTTATCTTAATTAACCATTAATTATGAGCCAAATTGAATTAGGCCCTTTTCTTACTAGGTGCATTACAAGTTTAAATTCCTTGTGAGATTTTATGTCATCTCATTGGCTCAGGATTACTTGTTTAACTATGCTAAGATGGTGTGGGTAAGGGTTAATTAACTTGCTTAATTCATAGCTTAACCTAATCAAAATATAAAATGAATCTAATCATAAAAATAAACAAAAATATCAAACACATGTGGGAATATATTAGGAACAGCAAACTCAATCCACATTTTCAAAATCCCATCAAATTCTAAATCAAACAAAAATAATCCTAAATGAACTTTGGTTTATTTTAAGCTTTCTTATTTCATAAGATTATTTTTAAGATTTAATCAAAGTGAATGTGTTTACATGCTCTCATTACTTCAATTCTTTCTCGACATGTTAAATGTGTATGTCATATGGTTTCATGCATCCATATTTTTCAAAATCAAATTCAAAATGAGAATGTTTACTTTATGTCAAATTTGCATGTGTTGTCTAAAGTAGAAATATGAGTGGCTATTATCACTATTAAATTTAAATTATTTGAAAAAATATATGAATCAATTATCTAAACTAAAAGTGTGCTACTTATATTTTAATTATAAGCTTGCATGTGAAAAAGTATAAGGATGTGCTTAGCATAGGTTTTCCTTCTCTTCTCTTTTAGTATAGTTTTTGAATAGGATTTGGTAAGATGTATGGTTCATTTGAAAAGAACCTAACATTTTTCTAATTCCATATCCTATTCATTCCTACACTATTACTTAAGAAGGATGCTTATGCTTACACACATAAATTGCATAAAAAAAATGAATCAACTAATACAAATTTTTGCATACTTTCTTCTCCATTCATTTTTTTTGCACATATGTTTGTATTTAAGGAAAATGGTATATTAGTCGTGACAACCCGAGGTTTAAGTACTTTAAAAGGTCTTGTATTTTACACCTCTAGTTACTAATGGTGTTGTACTCACTTATGCCTTTCTTACTTTCATGTGTGCATGTGAAAATTGGATAAGAAATCCCTTTTCTACTTAAAGAAAGTCATGCATCTCAAACTTCCAAATTTCCTTAAATAAATTACTTAGCATGCATCATAAAGTATGTTAAATATTCTCATTTGTGTGTATAGATATGCTTAGGATTCATTCATATGCATGTTATACATGTTGGGAAAGAAATGGAGTGATGTATGTTTTGTAGATTTAGTTCATTTTATTTAATCTTAAAATGCCTTTCTTTTTGAATGAGTTTGTTTAGAGTTCATCTAAACTTAGGATTAATTAAAACACTAAATTAAAACATTCACTAAACAAAATTAAAAACATGAATCTACTTTAGAAATTATTTAAGTTAGGAAGGAAAGAGAAGCTCTCCTCTTTCCCTCTCTTTATAACTTAGTAATTAATTATAGGATACATTTGAACCAAATCAAAACATGAAATAAAATCAATCCAATATAATTAAACAACTTAAATGAAACCCTCCTCTAAGTTGAATATGCTTCACACTTAAAAAATTCTAACTTAAAGCCATAGCTAAGCATACCACACAAACCTCCAAAACACACACATTAAGCAAAGTCACCACTTCTAGCTTTAGGTTAGGGCGGTGCATGGTTTGATGTTTATTTTTATTTTGTGATATATGTTTTATGATGTTATGTATGCTCGAATAAATAATGGTAGGCGATCTTAGTTTAACCATTATTTTCAGGGATTGTGCTTAATATCATAAATAAAATATAAAATACTTTTTTTTGCAAGTGCTTATGCTAAGCATAATCCAATAGGCAGTGGACTAGTCACCCATGTGTGGGGTGATAAGTCCAATATACATGTTTGGGATTAGTGTGGTTTGTTTTAGCTAACCTTTATTTTGTAGGTGTTAGTTAGATTTCCATTCTTCTCCTTTTCATGTAAATTTGTGCAATTAAGATTTTGGAATGATTGTTATGAGGATTAGGATGAACATTGGTCATAAGATCCTATCTTATGTACCATGTGAAGCCTTGGAGCATCCGCCTTCCAACCATCCAAAATAAGAAACCAAAGAAAGAAAAGAAGAAAAGAAGATGAAAGAAGAAAAGAAGAAAGAAGAAATAAAGCTTGAAGACCCCCATAATAATGAATTCCTTGATTAACTGTAATTTAATTCATTTGTAATCTGGTTGTATAAGGGTAGCTCAACAAATTTAGTTTTGTTTTGCGTGTTTCGACCACACTCGACCTCTTATTCTTTTTGCGATTAGCTTTATAAATTGATTGATGATTTATTTAGCTTGTGCATTAAGTGGAATCTTTTTCCTAGTTTCTTCCTTGCTTCATGCATGGCCTGGATGTGGATTAGGCTCTTAGGAAAAAATAAATCTTCTACCAAACTTAAAAACTCAAAACTAAAAATAAAGAATTCATAATCTCACCTAAAGCTTTGGTTTAAAATCAAGATAAAAGAATTAGCAACCCCTTAGCTAGATGAGTATTTTTTATAATGTCATGCACAACAACATCTTATTTCACTCTTGATTGGAGGGCTTCCACCTTTGCCAGAGAAACTTGGCTTAACGTTTGAGAGCCATGGTGGAAACACACCTCCTCCCTTCTCGTTGATTTTGGCCAATAACTTTATTTCTCATGCATTAGGCATATGAATCCTATTAGTCTGAGTCAAAATAATTGTCCAAAAATGAAAATAAAAATGAAATTTTAATTACATTAGATTTAAGTCATTTGAAGCATGTCCTTACATGATTTAGTCTCTTTAAGGAGTGAGTTTAAGGACTTAGTCTCTTTCTAACTAAATAACAGCCTAGCTATCTTGCATAAAGCATAAGACTTTCCTACATGTATTTAAAATCATAGGAGGAGTTAGTTGGCGACAACCCCTATGTGGTTGTAAGTCCAAGCAATTGTATGGTTTGTACTCTCTTGTGGAGGCAAACTAAATACTCATTTTTTTCTTAGAGTTAGTTGTTCTTTCAGCCCTTGCTAAAGCTCCCTAGATTTAGGTTCTGTGGTTGCTTCTCCCCTTTGTGGGCCATAAGCATAATTCCTCACCTCTTAGCCATTTTCTTAATCTTGTGTTAAGAAATCATAAGTTCTAAATTTCTAATGAGAAATTCAACGTAAATAAATTAAATCAATTTGAAAAATATAAAGCCCAACTATAGGATAGTTTGTGATACTCGCTAAGTTTCCCTGGTATAGTTTGCATCTCTACTCTTTCTTTTGGCTTGATAATAACTCCCTCTTTTGATCAATCCCATTTGATCTTCAAAATAAACCAATGGATTGATAGTCCTTTCTATTAAAATCTTTTAAGGCAGCGATCATTTTCCAGTATTAGAAGGGATCCGTCCTTTGGATGTAATTGCTTATGAGGCTTGCAGGAACAATGAACCGGTTTAAAATAAACCTTACTTTACTTTTTTTTTAAAGTAGGGAAAGAATCTACGATACATATCTGAGACCATCGTCCTTAGAGTCTTTATTGAGGTGAGGTATTAAAGGGTAGTGACTTCTATCTCCAGATATAGTACACTATTCCTTGATGACGTACTCGATCACCTGAATAAGCACACATGAGGATCTGCGTGACATCCCAAAAAGATGAATTTTTATATTCACACATATAAATGAAATATAAATATAAATCAATCAAATCAAATCCCTACTTCAAAATTTTCAAAGTCCCTTAATTCCCTTTTAATGGACTTAGCCTAAATCATATTCAAATCAATTCAAATCCATGAGATTTTCTCATAACTCATTATATTCTCATTTATATTCACATATATAAATGAAATATAAATATAAATCAATCAAACCAATTTCAAAAATGCAAGCTTCAAACTCCAAAAGTTTCTTAAGTCCTTTAAAATCCCTTTTAATGAACTTAGCCTAAATCATAATCAAATTAATTTAAATCCTTGAAATTTTCTAATGATCCATTTATATTCTCATTCATATTCACATATATAAATGAAATATAAATTTAAATAATCAAAACTAGTTCTAAAAATCAAACTCAAATCCACTCAAAATCCAACCTAGGCCTTTCAAGTCAAAATCTTGAACTTAGCCAAATCAACTTCAAATGAAGCCAAACTCTTGATTTTCCTTCATGATTCAACCAACCCTACAATCATGAATCCAAATATAAACACAAACTTCAATCACCAAATCAAAATACAATTCAAAAATCAAACCCCAAATCCATTCATATTCTTCCTTTGAATATGAAATTGTCAAATGAATCAAAACCCATTTGGCTTCAAATCATTTGCAAATAGATTTATATTTCAACATAAGTCCATATACAAGTTCAATCAAACTCAAATCAAGCTTTGACCAAGCCATTTGATCCACTTAGGCTCACTTGAGTCACCTAAAAGTACCCTTATGAACCAAATTATAATCCCTAACCAAATTGGATTGAATCAAACTAACCTATCATCATGATCAAAATCATCATGGGATGATCAATCAATCAAATTGGGTCAAACCAAGTCAAACTAATGGTTGACCAAGTCAACACTTAGCCAAAATAAAACTAACATAGCCAAAATCCACCATAGGCCAAATTAGGTGAAACCATTGATGAAAAGTTCATTCATGAACTATGTTTGAACTTGACCAAGTCAACATTTGAGTCTAACCTAGCCTAATTTGCCACTTGACCCAAGTTGACCCAACTTGACCTAAAAAATCAAAATATGTCAAAACTTGATCTAAGCCAAATTGATTGAAACCAATGGGTGAAGATCATTCCAAATCACTTGTTGAGCTTGACCAAAGCCTCAATTAGCCAACTAGACCTAACTTAGCTCAATTAACCTTGAACCCAACTTAACTTGAAGGGGTCATGTTGAGCCAAATTCAAACTTAACCAAAATTGATTGGAAATAAAGATACTAGTCCACTTCATATGACTAAACCTAAACCTAAACCAAATGAATCAAATTGGCCAACTTGACCCATTTGACCTAAATGAAGTCATATGAGCAAAATTCAAAACTAAACTAAATTGAATCAAACCAAAGCTTCTAAAACATTTCAAATGGTCATATGAACTTGACCCGACCCTTGGTTTGACCCAATTTGACCAATTGGTCAACTTGACCCACGTTGACCCATTTTAACCTAAATGGGTCAACATGAGCCAAACCATACCAAATGAACTCCAAATCCAATGAAACTTGGGCAAACATATTTACTCCACATACCCAACATATTCAAATTCAAGAATAGGCCAAATGGCCATTCTACCCCTAGGATATAGAACAAATTTTTGCTAAACCCATGTGGAATTTGGTCAAGCCCTCTTCATATCAACTTGTTACCTTCCTAATAGGTCAAGTGAACCCAATGTAGAGTGGTGCACCCAACCAAATGGGTTTGGGTCAACCCAAATGGACCCAAGGCCAAAATGGACCCCTAGCTCAAATTGGCTAATTCAAAAACCTCCCTCCACTTGATTTTAAGCACATGGGAGGTTACTAATCCACTCAAGAGCTCAAACTAACCAACTCCAAATGGATCAAACAACCCTTTCCATATGGTCAATTGGATCAAAATGGCAACCAAGGTTTGTTCGTCCGATTTCCATAGGGGGAGATATACTCCCCCTAATTCCATTTGAATTCAAAACCCTCATTATTGATTGAGTCCTAGAGAGTGTTAGGAGCCATCAGAGATCATTCCTAAGCTTCTGAGGGATTTGTAAAGAGCATTTCTCGATTTTCTTCTTTTGAAAATAAGGGAGCTCCATTGAATCCTCAACTTCCTCTTCACTCAAATCCACTTTAATTACCTTTGCACACTTTCTCAGGGGATCAAGTCAAGTGCACCCAAGCTCTCATTCGAGTTCCCAAAGCAAGGAGAGGTTGAATCGGATCAAAGCCACAAGCAAGAGAAGAGGTGTTGGTCCATAGAGAGATCTACTCAACCCCAAGGCTTGAAACATTTAACAGGGCTTCATCTCTACTAGACGAAGCTACCTCATCGAGCTTGAGCACCGGTGATCACCTCCGACGAGGTATGAATTTTTTTGACCGCTAGGCTTAGGAGGTATTGGTCTTTTGTGAAAGAAATTGTCATGGCATGTGAATTCCATCGTTGGATAGGCTTATCATTAGCTTAAGATGGTGTGGGTAAAGTTTTACTCCAATCCGAGCTCAATTGAGCTCAGATCTCCCCTTAGATCATGGACAATATCCATTGATCCTCAGGAAAGAATAGGGAAATCTTGGACATCCATCCACACATTTTGGATTGCCGACAAAGATTAAAAGCACATTTTATAAATCCTTTATCCTTTTAAAACCATGGGATGATCCCTGGCCGTTCGATCCTTGATCAAATAACAGGGATCAAACTACATCCCATCGCCACGCCACCGCCTTGATACGACGTTTAAGTGGATGGCTCACAGTGTAATATGTGTAAAGCGTGCTGACCGCTACTGCCGCACATCATGCTGTGAGCTAAGGGGATTAGTTAGGGATTTAATTAATCCCTTAAGCTTCAAAAATTCATATCTCCCTATTGACCTCATTTTTAGAATGAGCTCTCAACCCCTCTATCTTAGACATAGGGCTCCTCTTAGGCTTTTAGAGTTTCTTAGTCTTAAGAAACATCTAGTGATTAGGTGGACACTCAACCTAGCCCTTGAAGCCTTAGAAGAGTTAGTCATAGAAATAGGTCATGCCTTAGGGGTGTTAATAAAATTTGCCTACCCTTAGCTTAAACCATTCCACACTTTCCTTCATTCAATTCAAACTCCAAATCAATCTCAATTGATTTTCTCCAAACTCAAATCAACTCCATATGATTGAAATCCATGATTGAAATCTTTGATTGAAACTTCTAAGTCCAAGTTTTCCTAAGTCCTTAATTTTCCATTAATGGACTTAGCCTAAATCAACTCTAAACTAATTCAAACTCATGGGATTTTCTCAAAACTCATTGATATTCTCATTTATATTTACATATATAAATGAAATATAAATATAAATCAATCAAATCAAATCCTCAAATTAAATTCCAAATCTAAAATTTTCCTAAGTCCTTAATTTTCCATTAATGGACTTAGCCTAGATCATGATCAAATATATTCCATCCCTTGAAATTTTCTCATGATCCATTTATATTCACATATATAAATAAATATAAATATAAATTAATCAAACCAAATTCAAAATTTTCCTAAGTCCTTTAAATCCTTTTTAATGGGCTTAGCCTAAATCATGATTAAACCACTTCAAATCCTTGAAATTTTCACTTGATCCATTTATATTCTCATTTATATTTACATATATAAATGAAATATAAATATAAATCAATCAAACCAAATTCAAAAATTTAAACTTCAAACTTCAAAATTTTCCTAAGTCCTTTAAATCCCTTTTAATGGACTTAGCCTAAATCATGATTAAACCACTTCAAATCCTTGAAATTTTCTCATGATCCATTTATATTCTCATTTATATTTAGATATATAAATGAAATATAAATTTAAAAAATTGAAACCAATTCCAAAAATCAAACTCAAATCTACTCAAAATCTAACCTAAACCTTTCAAGTCAAAATCTTAAACTTAGCCAAATCAATTTCATATCAAGCCAAACTCTTTGATTTTATTCATGATTCAATCAACTCTACAATCATGAATTCAAATATAAACACAAACTTAGATCATTAAATCAAAATCCAATTCAAAAATCAAGCCCTAAATCCTTTCATATTCTCCCTTTGTATACGAAATTATCAAATAGATCAAAACCCATTTGACTTCAAACCACTTGCAAATGGATTTATGTTTCAATCATAAGTCCATATACAAGATCAATCAAGTTCAAATCAAGCTTTGACCTATTTGACCACTTACTTGACCCAAAGTGACCTAAAGTAATCTTATGAGCTAAATTCTAATCCTGACCAAATTAGATTGAACCAAACTCATCTATGCCTCTCATGATGATCAACAATCATCATGGGATGATCAATCAATCAAATTGGGTCAAACCAAGTCAAACTTAAGGGTTGACCAAGTCACACCTAAATGAAACTTAACATAGCCAAATTCCACCATAGGCCAAATTTATTGAAACCATTGATCTAAGTTCACTCATGACCTATGTTTGAACTTGACCAAGCCAACATTTGAGCCAGTTCAATTGGCCACTTGACCCAAGTTGACCCAACTTGACCTAAAAAGTTAAAATGTGTCAAAACTTGATTTAGGCCAAATTGATTCAAACCAATGGGTCAAGTTCATTCCAAATCACTTGTTGAACTTGACCAAAGTATCAATTGACCAACTAGACCTAACCTAGCCCAATTGACCCTTGACCCAACTTGACTTAAAGGGGTCATGTTGAGCCAAATTTGAACTTAACCAAAATTGATTGGAAATAAAGATACCAATCCACTCCATATGACTAACCTAACCTAAACCTACCCTTGGCCTACCTCAAATAGGTCAAATGGGTCAAATAGGTCAACTTGACCCATTTGACCTAAATGAAGTCATATGAGCTAAATTCAAAACTATGCCAAATTGAATCAAACCAAAGCCACCAAAACATTTCAAATGGTCATATGAACTTGACCCAACCCTTGGTTTGACCCAATTTGACCCAAGTTGACCCATTTTGACCTAAATGGGTCAACATGAGCCAAACTTTATCAAATGAATTCCAAATCTCATGAAACTTGGCCAAACTTAGTTTCTCCACATACCCAACATATCCAAATTGGAAAATTAGTAAAATGACTATTCTACCGCTAGGCCATATAACAAATTTTGGCCTAATCCATGGGTAATTTCATCATACCCTCTTCATATCAACTTGATGCTTTCCTAATAGTTCAAGGGTACCTAATGAAGAGTGGTGCATCCAATCCAATGGGTTTGGGTCATCCCAAATGGACCCAAGGCCAAACCCAACCCCATGGGTCAAATTGGCTCATTTCAAATCCCTCTTCCACTCAATTTAAAGCACATGGGAGGTTGGCAATCCACTCAAGGCCTTAAACCAACCATGTGCCAACATCTAACAGCCTAAATAACCTTCCCATTGTGGTCAATTGGATCAAAATAGCAAAGAAGCTTGTGGTCATCTGATTATTCAAGGGGGAGATATACTCCCCCTAATTCAATTGAAAACCATCATTCCTCAATTCGATAAAGCCCTAGAGAGTGTTAGGAAAGATCAGAGAGCCTTCCTAAGCATTCTAAGAGGATTTGAGTTTGAGATTTCTCGATTTTCTCCATTGGAAAATAGGGGAGCTCACTTGAACTTCCAACTTTATCCACATTGAAAACCACTCCAATTCCTTTTGCATACTTCCTCTAAGGACAATCTGAGTACACTCAAGCTTTCATTTGAGTTCCCATAGCAAGGAGATGAGCAATTGGATCAAAGCCCCAAGGAATATCAAGTGGTGTTGGTCCATAGAGCAATCCACTCAACCCCAAGGCTTAAGAATTTCAACAGGGCTTCATCTTTACTAGACGAAGCTATTTCATCGATCTCGAGCACTGGTGATCACCTCTGGTGAGGTATGTAATTTTTTGACCACCTAGTATAGGAGGTGTTGGTCTTTTATGAAAGGAATTTTCAATTCATGCAAATTCCACCATTGGATGTGCCACTTATTGGCTTTATATGGTGTGGGTTAAGTTTGTTTTCAAGCTCAACTGGATCTTCCAATGATCATCATGGGCGGTCTTTGTTGAGCCTAGGAGAAGAACTGGGGAGATCTTGGCCATCCATCCGTGCATTTTGGATGGATGGCCGAGATTATTCCCATTTAGAAAATGATTTATCTCTTTTAAAATTGTACGAAGATCCTTGGTCGATCTTTGATCGGTGAGAAAAAGCGCATCGCACGCCTTTTGATGTGATGTTTTTGGGATGCTCAACCGCGTGTAATGCGCGCCGCCGCCATGTGTCGTGCCGTGAGCTTAGGGATTAGTTAGGATTCTTAATTAATTCTAATTAATCTCTTAATCTTCTAAAAATCATATCTCTCTCAATAAAATTCAAAAAAATATGAAATAAATTCCTATAGAAAGATAATTTAACCTAGAATATTTTAAAATTAATTTCAATGGATTTTAAATTATGCTTTTATTTGATTTTGGATTTTATTAGAAATTTAATTTTGCTAATTACCTCTTAATTAAGCTCTGATTAATTCCAAACTTCTTGGGTATGCTTTAGGGATTGACCTTTGCCTCCCCTAATTTTCTTGGGATTTATTGAGGGCTTAATTTGGGGAATTGCATATATGTTTCCTAATTACCCTCCTTATGTAATTAAGGATAATTAAGGTGTGATTAGTGGTTTTAATCCATTATTAGAGTTGATTAAGGTCAGATCCAGTAGAAGGATGTTTAGGGGATAATTTTGGGGCATTTCCCTTAAGCTATTCCCTAAACTCCCTTTCTTTCCTTAATCTTCTCTTAATTAAGGGTTAATTCATTAATCTTCCCCTTAATTAATTTCTAAAAAATTCTAAAAGAAACTTCAAGAACTTAATTAATCTACTTTGGGTAAATGCTTTGGTGTTTAATAGCCTAAGTTCAATTAAGGAAATCAAAATCCAATTCATATGTATGAAGAGGTGTTTTGAAATTACTTAAGCTAAACCCCTTACCTTAGTTAACCATTAATCATGAGCCAAATTGCATTAGAACTTTTTCTTATTAGGTGCATTGCAAGTTTAAATTCCTTGTGAGTTTTTATGTCATCTCATTGGCTCATAATTATTTGGTTAATTATGCTAATGTGGTCTAGGAAAGGGTTAATTAATTTTCTTAATTCATACCTTAACCTAATTAACATATAAAAATGAATCTAATCATCTAAAAATTAAATAAAAATATCAAACACATGTGAGAATGGGTTAGGAATAGCAAACTCAACTCACCTTTTCAAAATTAAATCAAACTCCAAACTAAACAAAAATCACATTGAATTCACTTTGATTTATTTTAAACTTTCTTATTTCATGAGAATGTCTTTAGGATTTAATTAAAGTGAATGTGTTTACATGCTTTCATTACTTTGATTCTTTCCCCCAACATGTTAAATTTGTGTGTCATATGGTTTCATGCATTCATATTTTTCAAATTCAAATTTAAAAATGAAATTGTTTACATTATGTCAAATTTGCATGTGTTGGCTAAAGTAGAAATATGAGGGGCTATTATCACTACTAAATCTAAATTATTTTCAAAACATATAAATCAATTATCAAATTTTAAAGTGTGCTACTTATATTTTAATTATAAGCTTGCATGTGAAGAATATATGGATGTGCTTAGCATAGATTTCTTTTCTCTTTTATGTTAGCATAGTTTTGAATAGGAGTTGGTAAGATGTATGGTTCATTTAAAAGAATCTATCACTTACCTAATTTCATACCCTATTCATTCCTATGCTATCACTTAAGAAGGGTTACCTATGCTTACACGATAAATTACATAAACAAAAATGAATCAACTAATACAACTTTTGCATTCTCTCTTTCCATTTCATTTCCTTTTAGACATATGTTTGTATTTAAGGAAAGTGGTTTATTAGTCTGGACAATCCCAAGATTGCGAGGCTTTAAGTAGCCCTAAGTAGGTCTTGTACCTTATAGCTCTGGTTAACAATAGCACTGTACTCACTTATGCCTATCTTACTTTCATGTGTGTATGTGAAAAATTGGATAAAGAAACCCTTTTCTACTTAAAAGAAAATCATGCATAATTAAATTTCCAAATCTCCCTAAATAGATTACTTAGCATGCATCATAAAGTGTGTTAAATATTCTCATTTGAATGCATAGATATGCTTAGGACTTATTCATATGCATGTTATACATGTTGGGAAAGAAATAAAGTAATGTGTGTTATATGGATTTAATTCATTTTATTTAATATTAAAATGCCTTTCTTTTTTAATAGGTTTGTTTAAAATTCATCTAAACTTAGGATTAATTAAAAGAATTAATCAAAATATTCACTAAAAAAATTAAAATGTGAATCTACTTTAGAAATTACTTAGCTTAGGGAAGGAAAGAGAAGTTCTCTTCTCTTTCCTCTCTTGATAACTTAGTAATTAATTGTAGGATTCACTTGAACCAAATCAAAACATGAAATAAAATCATCTCAAAATAATTAAACAACTTAAGTGAAACCCTCCTCTAAGTTTAACATATTTTTTACACTTAGAAAATTTGAACCTAAAAAGCTAGCTACTACCATCAAAGCACACAACTTGCAGTCACCACTTCTAGCTTTAGGTTAGGTGGTGCATGGTTTGATATTTTGTTTTATTTTTGATATATATTTTAGACGGATGTTAGGGTGTATGCTCATAGAATGAATGGTAGGACACTCTTAGTCTAATTCTTTTCTGAGGGAATGTGCTTAAGTGCTATCATAAATAAAAATATAAATGCTTTTGCTTGCGGTGCTTTATACCTAAGCATAATCCAATAGGCCAGGTGGACCTAGTCACCTATGTGTGGGGTGATAAGTCCAATACACATGCTTGGGATTAGTGTGGCTTGTTTTGGCTAACCTTTATTTTGCAGGTGTTTGTTAGATTTCCATTATTCTCCTTTTCATGTAAATATGTGCAATTAAGATTTTGGAATGATTGTTATGGGGATTAGGATGAGCATTGGTCATAAGATCCTATCTTATGAACCATGTGAAGCCTTTGAGCATCCACCTTCCAACCATCCAAAAGAAGGAACCATAGAAAGAAAAGAAGAAAAGAAGAAAGAAGAAACAAAGCTTGAAGACCCCCATAATAATGAATTCCTTGCTTAACTGTAATTTAATTCATTTGTAATCTGAGTTGTATAAGGGTAGAGCTCAGCTACCCACATTTGTCTTTTGTTTGTGGTGCAAACAACGACCTTTATTCTTTTGCGATTAGCTTTATAAATTGATTGATGATTTGTTTAGCTTTTTGCATTAAGTGGCATGTTTTCCTAGTTTCTTCCTTACTTTATGTATGGCCTGGATGTGGATTAGGATCTTTAGAGAAAAATAAATCTTTTACCAAACTTAACAACTCAAAATTAAAAATAAAGAACTCATAACCTCACATAAAGCTTAGGTTTAAAATCAAGATAAAAGATTTAGCAACCCTTAGGATGAGCATTCTTTATAATATCATGCACAAATGCATCTTATTTCACTCTTGATTGGAGGCTTCACCTTTTCTAGAGAAACTTGGCTTGACCTTGAGAGCCATGGTGGAAACTCACCTCCCTTCTCTGATTTTGGCCAATAACTTTCTCATGCATTAATCATATGAATCCTATTAGCGAGTCAAAATAATTGTCCAAAATAAAATAAAATGAAATTTGAATTACATTATATTTAGGTCATTTGAATGTCCATTTACATGATCTAGTCTCTTTAGGGAGTGAGTTTAAGGACTTAGTCTCTTTCTAAATAAATAATAGCTAGATATCTTGCATAAGCATAATGACTTTACATGTATTTAAAATCAGGAGGAGTTAGTTGGCCATCAGGCGGTTGTAAGTCTAAAGTGGGGTGATTTGTCTCTCTTGTGGAGATAAACCAAATACCCATTTTCGCCTTAGATTTAGGTTGTGCTTTTGGCCCTCACCAAAGCTCCCTAGATTTATGTTATGAGGTTGCTTCTCCCCTTTGTGGGCCATAAGCTTAAATACTCACCTCTTAAGAATTTCCTTAATCTTGTGTTAAGGAATCATAAGTCCTAAATTTCTTATGAAAAATTCAACTCTAACAAACTAAATCAATTTTAAAAATGTAAAGCGCAACAATAAGATAGTTTGAGATGCTCGTTAGGTTTCTTAGCATCATGAGCATCTGCTACTTATCTTCCATTTAGGCTTTGATAATAACTCCCCCATCTTTGACCAATCCCATTTGATCTTCAAAAATGAACCAATCGATTGATAGTCCTTTCCTATTGAAATCTTTGAAGACAATCATCATGTACCTTAATAGAGAGTTTTTCTAAGATATCCCCATTTCTTAGAATGTAATTAACTATGGGGGCTTGCCCTTGTAGGAAAAGTTAACGAACAGTTTAAAATAAACCCTTTACTTTTTTGTAAAGTAGGGAAGAATCTGGTACATATCACATCATCCTTAGGAGTCCTTATTGAGGTGGTTAGATCCATTAAAGGGTAGTGAATTCTATATTTTGAGAGTACACTATTTCTTGATGATGTTCTTGATCACCTGAATAAGTATATCTATCGCATGACATAAGATGAATTTATAGTCCTCTTTCTCTTCTCCCATTTGAAGGTGACTCCAATATAAATTTTTTTCCATAGATTTCTCTGGTGACTCCACTCGGGATGGTTCTTCTCCATCTTTGGTAAATGATCATTGTCTTTGAGTATCGATAATGGGTTTGTACTTTGGTATGAATTCAATACTATCATTCTTTCCATTGACACTTAGCTTATTTCACTCTTAAGTTGAGTTAGCCAACATCTTTAGGTTTTAGGATTGCATTCCGTGTTGGTCTTAAAACCCCCGTTGGGTTCTCTAATGGGTAAAAAATGAAAAGATCTAAATCAAAAATAAAACATTTAAAGACTTCATCTTTATCATTTTTATGATAAGGAAAGATTCATCCTAAAATAATAAAGATAAAATAAATCTTCCATAAAGAACTTTTCTTTTCAAAAATGCACTTAATAAAATATTTTCAACAAAATTTTATCACCCGCATTTAACAATTCTCATAATTGTTACATGTAGGAATTTTCAAAAATAAAACTAACAATATTTTTCAAAAGCACAAATGAATATCTTCTTTCAATTCACTTTGATGAAGATTTCATTTTTAAAATGAACAATCATCTTTCCAAAAATCAAAATCAAAAATAAAATTTTCAAAAAAGCACACATGAATCTATTCAATACACTCACACTATTGAATGGAAGTTTCATTTAATAAAATTAAAATTTTCAAAATACAGAACACCATTTAATATACTCAAATTTATTAAATGAAGATTTCATTCAACTAAAATAAATATAATTTGAAAATTTACTTAAACATATCCACATATGATTAAGTTGGAATTCCTCTCTTTCAAAAGAAATAATCACACACAAAAAATTTCACATTTCAAAATAAAATTGATCTCCATTCTACATACCTAAATTTGTTGAATGAGTCCTCTTTTCAAAAAAAAAAATTAAACACATTTTGGAACTTCATTTAACATACCCAAATTTGCTAAGTGAAGTCTCCAAACCCAAAATCAAAAATTTTGAAACACATTTGGAACTTCATTTAACATACCCAAATTTGTTAAGTGAAGTCTCCAAATTCAAAGTCCAAAATTTTTCAAAACACATTTTGGAACTTCATTTAACATACCCAAATTTGTTAAGTGAAGTCTCCAAATCCAAAATCCAAAAAAAATTTCAAAACACATTTTGGAACTTCATTTAACATATCCAAATTTGCTAAGTGAAATCTCCAAACCCAAAAATCAAAAATTTTCAAACACCTTTTGGAACCTCATTTGACATACTCAAATTTGCTAAGTGAAGTCTCCAAATCCAAGAAAAACCAAAATCCTCAAACACCTTTGGAACTTCTTTCCTTAGCATACCAAATTTTCTAAGGAGGAGTTTCCATTTTCAAAACCAAAACAAATCAAAATTTTGAACACATCTTTTGGAATTTCATTTAGCATACCCAAATTTGCTAAGTGAAATTTTCATTTCATAAAACTAAGTGGAACTTCATCTTTAGCATACCATATTTGCTAAAGTTAAGTCTCCACTTTCAATCAAATCAAAACAAAAATGAAACACTTAGGATTTCCTTAGCATACCTAAATTTGATAAGGATCCTACCTTTTCAAAAATCAAAACATCAAAACAAAAATGAAACACTTAGGATTTGCTTAGCATACTTAAATTTCCTAAGAATCCTATTTTCAAAAAATCAAATAAAGTACACTTGGGATCTTCACTTAGCATACCTAAATTTGCTAAGTGGGGATTCTAAATTTCCAAAATTCAAAATAAAAAATTCACAAAAAATAGTCACTTTCAAAAACACCTCACTTAGCATACCTAAATTTGCTAAGTGAAATTTCAAAATCAATCAAACAAAAACAAAATCAATTTGACCTTTACTTTAACATACCCAAATTTGTTAAAGGAAAGGGTCCTCAAATCAAAAATTCAAATTCAAAACAAACATGAACCTATGGAAGCATCCTTATCAAAATTTTGAATCCATATTTCAACATACCTAAATTTGTTGAAGTTGGATTCATATTCAAATTCCTCTTTCAATCAATATTCTCAAATCCATTTGAACCCCACTTAACACTTCCAAGTTGTTGGATGTGGGTTCAAATTTTCAAATTCAAAATTCAAAAATCTATAATAAAAAATGATACAAACTCATTTCACAGATTCTTTGTCGGGTAGTTTCGTCTTATAGTTGTTGAAATGGTTCGAAGTTCATTTTTACCTTCCCCATGGTATGGATCTAGCTTGATCGTCGACTTCCTCAAACATAGACTGATCTTTGGTGTGGGATTTGAGGGAGCAGATTACTTGTGAGGGCATTCCCCTCACCAGTTAGTAGGACCAAGGTGACTGGGTAGAAGTCGGTCATCGATTGATTTACCTCTATGATGTCTCCTAAGAGGAAAGCGGCAGTAGCTTCTTGTTCATTCTGCAGCAGAGTGTTAGCCCAGTCTATGCCTGAGTTGCTCATGCCGTAGGGGTAGTACCATCTCATCTGCCCTCTAAGGGTAAGGCTCCCAGTCTTGTGCTTGCCTCCCATTTGAGTATGGGTCTAGCTCACACTCCTCCCATCCTACCCACATAAAGGAATAAGAATCGCATGATCAAGCGCACACCTGATCGCTAGGATGAGGCAGCACTGCTCATGTGGATGAGTTCCCCAATGTTACTTCACCATTTGTTATAAAAAACTGGTTCCATCCTCTCTCTAGGTTAGACAAAGAGGATGTTAGGAGGATCCACTCATCACCTCCTCCAATGGTGCATTATCATCCAAATTACGGAGCATAGAGGTCATGTCGCCTCCAACTGCCTTTACAGTAGGCGAGCATATGGACGATCAAAGTTTGGAACATAGTTTGATCTATGATACATCATCCCCATGGGGAAGCAGATACCAAGAGAGCGTGAGGCCCATACAACACATATTACTAGAGAGAGCGAGGTTCAACCGCCACTCCTTTTATTGATTTTTCTCGCGCTACCCGGCAACCATACTAATAGTATCCTTCTTACCGAGACTAGTCATCATAGGAGGACAGCCCGTGCATAGAATGGTGTCTCCACCCCACCACTCTACCTCATGCCATCGGTTTCAGTTACAACATCTCATTCCATCTAAGGCCATGAAGGCCATCATAAAAAGTGCACTTGGTGATCTGCTATGGCCTGGGATCCTACCCCTTCTACACCATATTGTGGGGCGAGCTCTCGCCTTCTACCCTGGTGGTGCGGAAGGAGTGGCGACCCCAAAGCATCGTGGTCATCCTTCACCAACTCTGCCCATACAGATGGAGAGATGGTGGATATTCCATGATTTAGCCGCACTGATAGTGGAACAGGATTGTTACCCCTCTCATAGCAGTATCGAGTGTCATTCATTCGTGAGTACAATCCATATAGATTGACTCTCCACTCTGTGAGGTCCGGTGCTCTGCACGATAGTGATCACACGCCCTAGACTATTTGTACCTACCAAATGGGCCATTCTTAGAGAATAGTTGCACATTATTTCATGGAGAAGAAGGAGATCTTGGGTATAATGGTCGATGAAGAGAAAGTCAACTTCGATAAAGAAGATGACTTGATGGGAGACTCAAGAGTCTATAATACTGGGGATTCTCTTGGGAACAACAAGCCATGGAAGGTGATGAGGTTGATCAAGAAGACACCGCAGAATCAGCCCAGCACCTCCAACATTAGTTGAGGCAGAAGGATGAGCAAATAGATAGGATGACATGATAGTTACAAGACTTGTTAGAAATAGTTTCAGTGCTCTAGAAATAAGCCCCTTTAGTTCATCCTACTATAGTAGATATCAGTCAGCCTGAGTTAGTGCATGTCTTGGACCCAGCCAAGACTCTATCTCCCATTGAGCTAGGTAGCACTAGCATGTATAGGAATGTAGTGGAAAGTACCCATAAGAAAAGATATAAATCCATGGTTGAGCAACAAGTGAAGGAAGCTTTGGCTCAAGCCCTGGGAGGATCATCGTTCAAAGGTAGACCCTAGAGGAATTGATGTTATCCAATATCCCAAGGGTTTCGTGCCTCCTTCCTTCAAAAGCTTTGATGGCGGAAACCCAAGGCAAAGACATAGCACAGGCCGTTGTTGCAACACGTGGCAATGACATGTACTTTTGTTTTCTAACAAGTATTGCTGATTGGTATGTCGAACTATCCAATGGTTCAAGAAAAAATATTTGTGAAGTTAGAGCAACTCTTCATCAAGAGGTTTGTTGGAGCTCAGCAAAGGGTTACTGTAGTGATCTCGTTGTAGCACAACAACACTGAGTCACTTGTTGATTATATTCTCCGATGGCATAACCTGAGTATGAAGTGTGAACCACAGATGTCTGAATAGCATGCCATTGAGATTCTCTTGATGAATATCCATGGCCCCTTCATGCTTAAGGGCTTCACTATTAAGACATTTGAGAAGCTAATCAACAAGGACTAGTCTAAGGAGAGGCCAAAGTTGCATTTTCAAGATCACTTGCCTAAGCAAGCCAAGGGTCTATGAAAAAAAACCAAAAGCAAGAGTAGTTGGTTAACAAGGGGAAGCAACCCTAGAGATCACCAGAGACCACCACAATAGCCTCCACCTCCTTTGCCACCACCGGGAAGCCCTACAGCCTCAGCCTCCACACAACCACCGCCCATACCACCACCATCAAGCAAGATGCAAGTATATGGTCCACCTACTCTTTAGATAAGTTAAACAAATCTTATTCTTTAAGAGAGAGGTAATCAGAAAATCTTTAAGAATCTCTTAAAGAAACCTGATTTTAGCTACCCGAGCCTAGAGACGGAAGAAGTAAAAAGTCATGATCCAAACTTTTCCCTTACCACCGTATGCTATACCACATTTTGGAGGATTGCTTCACATTCAAGGACTGGCTTGAACACAGTTTCAAGATTGGTGCTATAGTTATCCCAAAGGAGTACCTTATGGAACAACCTTGCAATTCCATTATGGTAATCCTTGGGGATACATGTGATCCTACCAAAACTAAAGAAGGTTGGGATATCTTTATCCAAAACCTCTAAGAAGATCATTTAGAAGATCAAGAAGCTTTCTTGGTGCGAGCTCAAACCTCCAACACCAAGGAAGGTTTGCAAGCCAACTCTAGAAAGTGGGAGCTCAGAGCAAGTAGCATGTGTCACCGGATAGCCCTTTAGTAGCCAACAACCTTGTCCACCTCCACAGCTTTCACGACTTCTTCCATTTTAGCTCTTCTATTTCTCTACTAGTAACTCTGTATCGGATAAGGGCATCAAATCCCTTACTCCACTCACTTTACTTGATTTCTACTTTGTACCTCCAAATAATTCCAAGAAATTGAAGAATAAAGCTAATTTGAATTACATCTATGTCACTTATGATGGGTTATCTTCTTTAATTCCTAATGATAACTCCTCAAGTCTAAATAACTATAATAATTTCAATTTCTTCTTTCAAATTCAGAGTTGGACTTTCCTACTCTGAATACTATGGGTTCACCTCTTGAGATAGACTTGGAATCATCCATTTTGAGGGTCCCATAGGAGAAGTAGGTAAGCGATGTGCAGAACCTTCCATTACCCTACCACAAGAGATCACTCAAGTCAACCTCTGTAGTGGCAATGTTCTACCTCCTAGGGCAGCACCTTAAGATAGAAGGAAACAAGTCATTGGTACTGAAGATTGAGAAGCCCTTGGATATGCTTGTGGAAGATCAGCTGAAGGTGGACTACATTATCCTTTCTCATTTAAGAAAGTTGCCATCTAAGCTAAGCATATATGATGCTTGACTTATCCAAAGAGATGAGGGAATCACTAATCAAGGCCCTCCTTGATCCTAAATATGCTTAGCCATCGCTATAGGTGAGGAAGCACATTATGTAAAAGAAGCCCAAGGATCACCTTCACGATGAAGACCTTCGGGGACTTGGAGCACAACCGCCCCTCGCATCATAGACATGGATGTTCACTCACCAGGTTCTCATGGATTCGTGCATTAGTGAACATTATGAGTCTAAAGACCCTGTCTTTTGAAGATCAACATCTACACTCGAGGAGATGGATGATGTTGAGAGGATTCAATGATCAAGGTGAGGCTTTAGGTTCTATACTTTGGAGATCGAAGAAAAAGCCAAGTTCTACATCATTGATTCAAATACTTCATTCACTGCTTTGCTTGGTAGGCCTTGGATACATCAAAATAAGATTGTTCACTCCTCCCTTCATCAGTGAATCAAGTTCAAAAAAAATAAAATTGAATACCATGTCAACGGAGATTAAAAGCCATTTTCAATTAAAGAGGTTGACATTTATGAGGATGCAATCTACTATCTTCCACAAAACACCCTTTCTCATGAACTTGGACAAAATTCAAGTGAAACGCAAAAGAAAAAAAAAAAAATGAAGCAAATGAAAAGATAAAAGAAAAATGAAAAGAAAAATAAAAGTCCAAGTGAACAAGAAAGGGGAAATTGAAGAAGAAATAGATCATATCACATTCCACCCATACTCATTCCATCATATGGACATGTGGGTAGATGGCTCAACCTCCATCAGAGAGGCAGAGGAGGTGAGGTGGGAGACCCCCTAGTTGGCCTTCAACCAACATAGGCCATGTTCTAGTTTATAGGAGTACCCTTACTATTCACTTAGACTTGGAATCCAGTGAGGATGAGTCTAATGTGATTAGTATACCAGCCAACCCCTCTCAGCGGGGGGTTCCATTGGAGGTGAATTTTGATCCAGACAGAGACGAAGACTGGCCTCCAAGCAAAGCAAAGTATTTGAATCTGGTTTATGTGAAACTATTAGGTAGTAGTTTGACCTTAGCTCTTATCTCACTTACATCTTAGAAAGCTGAAGGTTTAGTAATTAAGGAAGTCCTTAAGTCTTCTAGTGACATGAAGCAGAAGAAGTTCTTTTTGGGATCATCCTCCTCAAGCCCTAAAGTTGATGTAGAGCTTGAGGAAGATACTTTTAAAGAATTAATGGAATTATCTTTTGACTTTTACTTGCTTTGTGTTCAAAATCTTATATAGAAAGGTTTAGTTTCTCACACATGGTCCAAGCATAGGCCATAGTACTTTGAGAAGCTATGGAAAACACAAGTGGAAGCACAAATCAAGAGCGACTAGATTGACAAGGGTCCAACGATGATGAAGATTATTTGTTATTACCAACCATTTGGAATCGATATTTCTTCTCACACATCCCAACTCTTATGAGAATGTGTGTTTAGAAATCTGATGATCCGTGATGATCTCCAAGTCAAAAGGCCCCAATTTGAAGACAAAGATTCATTCAACAATGACAAGCTTAAAGAAATCGACAAAAAAGAAAATCCATGCGACATACATCGGTTCATTGAATGAAGAAGAAACCAATGACTTAGTTATTGACCGAGTTTAAAGACTACTTTGCATGGAGTTATGAAGAAATGCGGATTATCTCCTAATGTAGTTTATAAGCTAGCAATAGATCCTAACGCTTACCCTATTAAGCAAGCTCCTACGCATTAGAAATTGAACAATAGATCATTTTGAAGTCAAGAACCGATCGATGGTTTCATCAAGGAAAAAAATATCTTTCTTGGTTAGCTAGTGTCATCCTAGTTGAGAAGAAGAATGGCCAAATTTGCATTTGAGTCAATTTTGGGACTTAAACAAGGCATGTCCTAAGGATGAGTTTTCTCTTCCTATACTAGAGTTAATGGTGGACATTGCCTCATCTCATGTAGTCTTCTTCTTCATGGGTCATCCGCTATAACCAAATCAAGATGTCTCAAGATGAAAGAAACACACTTTTCAACCCCGAGTAATCTTCATTATAGGGTCATGCCTTTCGACCTTAAAAATAGGTGCTATACCAATGGTCCATGTCTTCAATGAACTCATCCATCATTAGGTTGAGTGCTACGTTGATGATCTAGTCAAGAAAGAGAGAAAAAAGACACCTCTTTGACTTGAGAGTAGTTTTGAACGGTTAAGATAATATAACCTCAAAATGAATCAAAGTGTGCATTGGAGTAGCTTCAAAAATTCCTTGGGTTTATTTGTTCACATCGAGAATAGAAATAGATCTAAAAGATTAAAGCTATCTTAGAAATGCCACCTCCTAAGAGTTTAACTCAACTCAGATCCTTTTAAGGATGACATATCTAAGATGCTTTATCTCAAACCTATCGGGAAGATGCAAACCAATTTTGCACTTATAAAAAAGAACACCAAGTTCAAGTGGGATGACAAGTGTCAGCATACTTTCGAAGGCATCAAAGAGTACTTGGTGAAGCCGCTAGTTCTAGCAGCCCCTATCCCGGGCAGGCCACTGATCCTCTACACTGTTACATTGGATGACTCTCTCGATGCTCTATTAGCCCAATCCAATGACGAAAGGAAGGAGACCGCTCTCTATTACCTCAATCGTCGTCTGATCCCTACTGAAGCAAACTATCCACCTATTGAGAAACTTTGCCTAGCTTTGATCTTTGCATCTCAGAAGCTATGACATTATATGCTTTTTCATAAGGTGAACTTGATCTCTAGAACTAATCCACTACAGTATCTTATGACATGAACAATGCTTTTCAGACATTTGACATGTTGGTCCATGATTCTCTCACAGTTTGATATCACATTCGTACCCCTCCGTGCGATAAAAGGACAGGCACTAGCCTATTTCTTAGCAAAGCACACCCAGTTCTTGTTGATTCTCTGCTTAGTGATGATCTCCCCGATGAACAAATCATGAACTTAGGGGAGGCCATCGATGGGAGATGTATTTTGATGGTGTCGCTTCTTTTCTTAAAGGTGAAGCACCACGATCTATTCTCCCGTGAAAGAAAGGGTAGGGAATAGTTTTTCTAACTCCAAACCATGATGTGATGAGATTCTCATACTATCTTTCCAACCCCGCACCAAGAATAAGTGAGTATGAGGCTTTGATTGCAGTTAGCCATCACTATCAATGTCAAGAGCATCAACATCTTTGGGATTCTCGGTCATCAACCGACAGCCGGTCCTGTTCTCAAACCCAAGCTCCGTCTTTACCATGAGTTTACCATGAAGCTGTTGGCCCAAATCCCTGAAGTCACCACCTACAAGGTTCCTCGAGTAGAACATAGTAACAAATGCTTTGGCCAAACTTTCCAAAGAATTGGCATGTCCGGAAGATGAGTTCATTTCAATGAGGGTCCAAAATATACAAGGCTTATCCCTTATTGATCCTGAACTCATTGAGAGACTTTCTCTTGAAGGGGAGGTTTCCATTGCCAAAATGGACAAGGAGCTGGATTAGAGGCAACCGTTCATAGATTACTTGAACATCGATAAACTTCCTCAAGAAATGTCACAAGCCCGTTAGGTGAAACAGAGAGCTCTCTCCTATGCTCTTATTGATGGCACCCTGTACCGCCGATCCTTTGACCAAATGTGGTTACGTTGTTTAGACAAACACGAAGCCCATGGCATTATAACCAAGGTACATTCAGGTCTATGTGGAGCAGATCAATTTGGTCCGAAGATGAAGACAAAGATCAAAAGACATGGATAATACCGGCCTTCGATGATCACAAATTGCATGGATGTAGCTAGGAGATGCCATCAATGTCAGGTGCACGATGTGGTCCTCCACCAGCCACCCAACATTCTACACCCTACATTGGCCTCATGGCCATTTAAGTGTTGAGGTACAGATATTATAGGTTCGATCGATCCTCCTTCTTCCAAGGGGCATCGATTCATCTTAGCTGCCACTGACTACTTTTCCAAGTGGGCGAAAGCCATCCCACTCGAGAGGTCAACTCACCATTGTTATTCTCAAACCATATCATATAGTTCGTGCCTCATGAATTATATCGATAATGGTACCGCATTCAAAAGCACGAAGATCAATGTAAGACATAGGTATATTGGAGATACTTTACCATCTACTGCATTCAAAAGCATTCAAAAGCATTCAACAAAACTCTCATCTAGATATTGAAGAAGACTCTTGATGATAATAAATGATGGAATAGTGGTTGGTTGAAGCCAGTGGCCTACGCACCACATACCAACCCCAACTTTTACCCCATTTTCTTAGTGTATGGATCTAAAGCCATTCTTCCTTTGAAAGTTCAACTCCTATCACTAAGGATAGCATTGGGTAGCAAGATCACTACAGAGTAGAATGCAAAGTTGTAATTTGAAGAGCTCAAAGGTTTGGAGGAGAGTCACCTACGGGCGTGCCAAAACCTTGAGTTATACAAGGCCAAAATGATTCAAGCTCACAACAAGTTGGTCCGCCCTAGGTCTTTCCAAGTAGGAGAACTTGTGTTAGTCTTAAGGAGACCAATTATTGCTCATCAAAAGATGGGAGGCAAGTTTGAACCCACTTGGGAAGGCCCCTACATCATAGAGAAGGCCTACCAAGGAGGATCTTATCAGCTTATTGATTGTAAAGGGGAACACCTGATGCTTCCAATTAATGAGCTCTATCTAAAAAAATATTACCCATGAAATAAATCATGTTTGAAAATAATCATTAATAAAAAGAACAAAAATTTGATTCCATTCATCAAATCTTCTCTTCTTTCGAAGTGTTGTTTTCTTGTCTTGCAAATCCACCGTGATGTGTTTAGGGTAGGTGTAAGAGTCCCCATCAAGCCTATCCTCTTTCAAACACAATCTCTGCTATTAGAATAGGTGTAAGAGAACCCGAGAGGCATCCTATTTCGAATAACATAACTAAGTTAGGTGTGAGAGAACCCAAATGACATCCTTTGTAAGTGGGGATCCTTTTTCCATCTGGCACCACTCCATCCAAAACCCTAGTGTGTTTAAGGTAGGTGTAAGAGTCTCCCAGAGATGTCCTATTCTTTAACACATACACAAAAGTAAACACAAATATTTTGTCTTGAGCTATTTGATGTGGGAGCAATCCCTTGTGGCACTCACTTATTAGCTGCTCTAGGTCGGGTCTACATGCTACCTCACTAATATGTCACCCCAGTGGTCACTTGTTGGAGGATGTGAGTCCCCGAGCTTTCTTCCTAACTTGACCATTATAAAACAATGAGTACCTTGTTAGTACTATAGGCTTCACTGCCTAGCCAGTAAGCTATCCCATGTTGACTTTGTTAAGAAGATGTGAATCCCCATGCTTTCTTCTTGAACTAGCTATCGTGTTTTAACTAGGTCGAGTATATTTTAGGTTTAGGATAAGTCCCCCAGAGACTCCTTTCCTCTTGACTACTTTTGAGTTGATCTAAGTCCCCAGTGGCATTCACTCAATAGTCACCCTAGGTTGGATAGCACTTGTTCAAGATAGACTATCCCAAAGAATCTCGCTATAGAGGATGTGAGTCCCCAGCTTTCTTCCTAGACAAAAATCGATGGGCACCTTAGGTTGGTTGATGTTCGCTAGGCTGACAGTAACTCACCCGATGAGTACACCACTCTTGGTATATATGAGTCTCGTATTTTCTCCTTGAGTTGGACACCGAATACCTATTGGATATATGACTAGCCATGTCATCTTCTCCAGGGTGTTGGATTAAGCCCTTTAGTGATCCCATCCCTGTGGGCACTCTATTTGGTTTAGGTCTTTTTTGACCCTATTTAAACACTACCTAGGTTACTTTTGGATCGAGCAATTCCCATTTCCTAGTAGCCACCCCTATGGTTGGAGAATTTGTTCAGCGGATGCATAGATTCTCCCTTAGTTTAGTAAATCTAAGATAGGTCTAGGCTCCTTCTCAGTTTGATCCCTCACAAACTAATAGGGTTCGTGATAAAATAAGCAAACAACTAAGCTTAAATAAAATAAATAAAATTTAATTATGGATTAGAATTCATGCCCCAAAGGGCCCTTTTCCCAAGCATCTATCTTTAGGCGGTGTGTTAGAACTCCCCATAGGGAATGATTACGAGTTGAGATAAATCCTTGGGTTAGTACTCACTTCGTAGTCGCCCTTAGGTTGGGTTCAATCTATTTTGCCACAAGCAGGTTGCCCTGACAGTCATTCTGCTTTGAAAGATATAATACTATGACACATTCTTTCTAGCATGATTGTCACAAACCAATGGGCACCCTTAGGTCGAATTTGATTTGTTGCCCGAAGCAACCGATCACCTCAGTGATATTTTCTACTGGAAGATGTGAGTCCCCGAGCTTTCTTCCCTTTAATCGATTATTGCAAATTGAAAGGCACTCATTTGGTCAGATAGTTCTCCCATCGGTCGGGAAGCTACTCCTTTGGTTGATGAGATAGGTCTATAAGCTCCTTCTCAGTTTGATCAATTGCAAACCAATGGAATCCATCAAAATAAATCTAAAAAATGAAAATCAATTTTGATTATCTTTGAGTTGATCTAAGTCCCCTAGTGGCATTCACTTAATAGTCGGCCTCAGGTTGGGTTTGATTTTTTGCCCAAAGCAACCAATCACCCCAGTGGTTCCTTGATTGTGTAAGATGTGGGTCCCCTTGCTTTCTTCTCAACTTGACCATTGTTTACCAAAAGGCATTTCCCCTTGGTTGGATAGTTCTACCTTGTGGTTGGTAAACTACTCCCTTTGAATTGATAAAATTTGAGTTATGTCTAGGCTTCCATGACCCCTACTCAGTGCAGTTCATCACAAACCTATGGGATCCATCATAATCAAAACAAACAAATCTAAAAATGAAATCTTTCTTGACTATCTTTGAGTTGATCTAAGTCACCCAGTGCATTCACTCAATAGTTAGCCCTAGGTTGGGTTCAATTTGTTACCTTGCCAATAGATTACCCCAGCAACTGGTCCTTACTTGGAGGATGTAAGTATACTATGCTTTCTTCTTAAGTACAATTGCTGCATACCTAAAGGCATCCCTTTGGTTGGCTAGTCCTACTATGTGTTTAGCATACTACCCCTTTGGATTGGTAAATCTAAATTAGGTCTTAGCCTCTATGGCTCCTACTTAGTGCAATCCATCACAAACCAACAAGGTTTATCTCAAAAATTCAAACATAACAAAAATTGAAATAAATTCAACCCTCTTCCCCAATGAAACTAATTCAAATCTTTTTCTCCTCAGTGAGACTCAAATTAAATCAACCTCTCATTCCCTTGTGGATGACTTGAACCTGCTTCCCTAGTGGAAGGTTCACACTCTATCCCTTAGTGGATTCTTCCCTCTCTCTCATGTCTTGGGCATAAGTAGAGCCACATTGTAGTTTCTCTATGCCTTGGGTAAAGGATAGATTGTTTCTATTAGTGCTTGTGATTTGTTGGTGCTGTTGATCATTTCGGTCAACACTAATATGTGCGGTGTTCCTTGTCATTCACACCACACCTATTGGGTGCCCTTTGTTGACCTCATTTTTAGAATGAGCTCTCAACCCCTCCATCTTAGACATAAGACTCCTCTTTGACCTTAAGAGTTCCTTAATCTTAAGACACATCTAGTGATTAAGTGGACACTTAGCAGCCAGAGACTTAGAAGAGTTAGCCATAGAATAGGTCATGCCTTAGGGGTGTTAGGAAAATTGCCTACCCTTAGCTTGAACCATTCCTCATTTTTCTTCTTTCAAGTCAAACTCGAAATCAATCTTAATTGATTTTCTCCAAACTCAAATCAATTCCATGATTAGAATCCATGATTGAAATCTATGATTGAAACCCATGATCAAAATCCATCAAAATTCCTAAGACCAAATCCTTTAAGTCCTTAATCTTCCATTAAGGACTTACCAAAATCATGATCAAAACCAAATAAATTCTTTGAGATTTTCTCATAATTCATTTATATCCTCATTTATATTCACATATATAAATGAAATATAAATTCAAACCAATCAAACTAAACTCAAAATTCCAAATCAATTCATGAAATTTTTCTAAGTCCCTTAATTTTCCATTAATGGACTTAGCCTAAATCATGATCACATCAATTCCAACTCATGGGATTTTCTCAGAACTCATTTATATTCATATATATAAATAAAATATAAATATAAATCAATCAAATCAAATCCTCAAATTAAATTCTCAATTTAAAAAATCTTTCCTAAGTCATTAATTTTCAATTAATGAACTTAGCCTAAACTTTGATCAAATCAATTCAAATTCATCGGATTTTCTCATAATTCATTTATATCCTCATTTATATTCACATATATAAATGAAGTATAAATACAAATCAATCAAACCAAATTCAAAAATTCAAACTTCGAACCCCAACATTTTTCTTAAGTCCTTTAAATCCTTCTTAATGGACTTAGCCTAAATCATGATTTAATCACTTCAAATCCTTGAAACTTTCTCATGATCCATTTATATTCTCATTTATATTCACATATATAAATGAAATATAAGTTCAAACAATCAAAACCTATTCCAAAAATATAACTCAAATCAACTCAAAATCTAATCTAAGTCTTTCAAGTCAAAATCTTGAACTCAGCCAAATCAATTTCAAATCAAGCAAACTCTTGATTTTCTTTCATGGTTATATCAACCCTACAATCATGAACCCATATATAAGTATAAACTTCAATCAAGCAATCAAAACCTAGTTCAAAATCAAAGCCAAAATCCCTTCATATTCTTCCTTTGAATATGAAATTATCAAATGGATCAAAACCCATTTGACTTCAAACCACTTGTAAATGGATTTATATTTCAATCATAAGTCCATACACAAGTTCAATCAAACTCAAATCAAGCTTTGACAAGCCATTTGACTTATTGACCCAAAATGACCTAAAGTACCCTTATGAGCTAAATTCTAATCCTAACCAAATTGGATTGAACCAAACTCATATATGCCTCTCACCATGATCAACAATCATCATGGTATGATCAATCAATCAAATTGGGTCAAACCAAGTCAAACCTAAGGTTGACCAAGTCAACACTTAAAATGAAAAACCTAATGTAAAATTCCACCATAGGCCAAATTGATTGAAACCATTGATCTAAGTTCACTCATGACCTATGTTTGAACTTGACCAAGCCAACATTTGAGCCTAACCTAGCCCAATTCACCACTTGACCCAAGTTGACCCATTTTGACCTAAAGGTCAAAATGTGTCAAAACTTGATCTAAGCCAAATTGATTGAAACCAATGGGTTAAGTTCATTCCAAATCATTTTGTTGAACTTGACCAAAGCCTCAAGCCAACTAGACCTAACCTAGCCTAATTGACCTTATGACATGAAAGGGGTCATGTTGAGCCAAATTGAACTTAACCAAAATCGAAACAGAGATCAATCCACTCCATATGACTAACCAAACCTAAACCTACCATGACCTACATTAAATTGGTAAAATGGGTCAAATAGGTCAACTTGACCCATTTGACCTAAATGAAGTCATATGAGCCAAATTCAAAACTATACCAGATTGAATCGAACCAAAGCCACCAAAATATTTCAAATGGTCATATGAACTTGGCCCAACCCTTGGTTTGACACAATTTGACCAATTGGTCAAGTTGACCCAAGTTGACCCATTTTGACCTAAATGGGTCAACATGAGCTAAACACTATCAAATGAATTCCAAATATCATGAAACTTGGCCAAACCTAGTTTCTCGATATACCCAACATATCCAAAGTGAAAAATCAACAAAATGACCATCCTACCCCTAGGCCATAGAACAAAATTTGACTTAATCTATGGGTAATATGGTCATACCCTCTTCATATTCACTTGAGGCTTTCCTAAAAGCTCAAGGGGACTTAATGAAGAGTGGTGCACCCAATCCAATGGGTTTGGGTCATCCAAATTAGCCTCAAGACCAAACTCGACCCCATGGGTCAAAATGGAAAATTCAAACTCCCTCTCCCACTCAAATTCAAGCACATAGGAGGTTGGCATTCCACTTAAGGCCAACCATGTGCAAGCACATCCTCCCATTGTGATAAATTGGATCAAAATGACAAAATTTCTTTCAGACATCCGATTGTTCAAGGGGAAAATATACTCCCCCTAATTGAATTTAAATCAGTGATTCCTCAATTCGACTAAGCACTAGAGAGTGTTAGGAGACATTAGAGAATTCCTAAGCTTCATAGAAGGGAATTAAGCTTTCTCAATTTTCTTCCTTAGAAAATAGGGGAGCTCCACTCATTTCAAAACTTGCTCTCCACTCAAATCTACTTCAATTGCCGTTGCATACTTCATTAGGGAGCTAAGTCGAGTGCACCCAAGCTTCCATTGGAGTTCCCATAGCAAGGAGGAGTTGAATTGGATCAAAGCCACAAAGGGGAGCAAGGGGAGTTGGTCCATAGAGCAATTCACATAACCTCAAGAGCTCATTCTTCCAACACCTTCGTCTCAACCAGACGAAGCATTCTCCATGGGAATCGAGCGTCAGTGATCACCTTCGGTGAGGTATGAACTTTTCTGACCACCTAGCATAGGAGGTGTTGGTCCTTTGTGAAGAAATTTTTCAATTCAAGTGAATCCCACCATTGGATGTGCCGCTCCTTGGCTTTAGATGGTGTGGGTTAAATTTGGTTTGAATTTGAGCTCAATCAAGCTCGAATCTATCCCTAGATCATGGATGGTCTCTGTTGATCAATGGGGAAGAACTTGGGAGATCTCAGCCGTTCATCCGCGCATTTTGGATGGACAACTAAGATAATTTCCACATTTAGAATTTTATATATCCTTTTAAGAGGAGATCTCGGCAGATCTTTGATGGAACGAGATCAACCCACCGTCGACCTCCTTTTGGTTTGACACTTAGTGGATTGAGCGATGTAAATCTTGACGCCCATCGCCGTATGGCGGAGGATTAGTTAAAATGCTTTAATTAATTCTAATTAATCTAGGTATCTTCTAAAATTTATAACTCTCTTAAGAAAATTCAGAAAATTATGAAATAAAATCTATGGAAAGATAATTCAACCTAAAATATTTTAAAATTAATTTCAATGGGAATTAAATTATAATTTTCTCTGATTTTGGGTTTTATTGGAAACTTATTTTGCTAATTACCTTTTAATTAAGCCTCTGATTAATCCCAAATTTCTTGGGTATATTTTAGATGACTTGCCTCTAATTTTTTTTTGGGATTTATTGAAGGCTTAATTAGAAGAATTGCATATGAATTTCTTAATTACCCTCCTTATGTAATTAAGCATAATTAGGTATGATTAGTGATTTTAATCCATGATTAGGGTTTATTAAGGTCAGATCCAGTAGATAGAAGGTTTAGAAATAATTTTGGAGCATTTCCCTTAAGCTATTCTCTAAATTTCCTTTTCTCTCCTTAATCTCTTCTTAATTAAGGGTTAATTCATTAATTATCTCCTTAATTAATTTATAAAAATTATAAAATATTTTAGAACTTAATTAATCTACTTTGGGTAGATGCTTAGGTGTTTAATAGCCTAAGTTTAATTAAGAAAATCAAAATCCAATTCATATGTGTGAAAGGGTATTTTGAAATTACTTAAGCTAAACCCCTTAGCTTAATTAACCTTTAATTATGAGCCAAATTGTATTAGGCCTTTTTCTTATTAGGTGCATTACAAATTTAAATTCTTTGTGAGTTTTTATGTCATCTCATTGGCTCTTAATTATTTGGTTAATTATTCTAAGGTGGTGTATGTAAGGGTTAATTAAGTTAATTCATACCTTAACCTAATTAATACATAAAAATGGATCTAATTATCTAAAAATTAAACAAAAATATCAACACATGTGGGATTGTGTTAGGAATATCAAACACAACTCACCTTTTCAAAATTAAATCAAACTTTAAACTAAACAAAAATCGGATTGAGTTCATTTTGATTTATTTTAAATTTTCTTATTCCATAAGAATGTCTTTAGGATTTAAGTGAAGTGAATATATTTACATGCTTTCATTGCTTTGAATCTTTCCCCAACATGTTAAATTTGTATATCATGTGATTTCATGCATTCATATTTTTTAAATTCAAATTTTAAAAAAATGAAATCGTCTACTTTATGTCAAATTTGCATGTGTTGGCTAAAGTAGAAATATGAGTGGCTATTATCACTACTAAATTCAATTTATTTTCAAAACATATAAATCAAATATCAAATATGAAAGTAGGCTACTTATATTTTAATTATGAGCTTGCATGTGAAAGATTATAAAGGTATGCTTAGCATAGGTTTCCTTTCTCTCTTATGTTGGCATCATTTTGAACAGAATTTAATAAGATATATGGTACATTTGAAAAGACCTAACACTTACCTAATTCCATATCCTATTCATCTCTATGCTACCACTTAAGAAGGGTTACCTATACTTGCATACATAAATTGCATAAGTAAAATGAATCCATTAATACAACTTTTGCATTCTCCTTTTCTATTTATTTCTTTTATACATATATTTGTATTTAAGGAAAATGATATATTAGTCTGGACAACCCAGAGGTTGCGAGGCTTTAAGTAGTCCTAAGTAGGTCTTGTACCTTACACCTCTGGTTAATAATGGCACTATACTCACTTATGTCTTTCTTACTTTCATGTGTGTATGTGAAAATTTGGATAAGGAAGCCCCTTTCTACTTAAGAAAAATCATGCATTTTCAACTTCTAAATTTTCTAAATGAATTACTTAGCATGAATCATAAAGTGTGTTAAATATTCTCATTTGTATGTATAGACATACTTAGGATCCATCCATAAGCATGTTATAGATGTTGGGAAAGAAAAGAAGTAATGTGTGTTAAGTGAATTTTGATTCATTTTATTTAATCTTAAAATGCCTTTCTTTTTGAATAGGTTTGTTTAGAGTTCATTTAAACTTAGGATTAATTAAAAGATTTAATCAAAACATTCACCTAAACAGAATTAAATTGTGAATCTACTTTAGAAATTACTTAGGATAGGGAAGAAAAGAGAATTTCTCTTTTCTTTCTCTCACTAATAACTTAGTAATTAATTGTAGGATTCACTTGAACCAAATCAAAACATGAAATAAAATCATCCTAAAATAATTAAAAAACTTAAATAAAACCCTCCTCTAAGTTGAACATGTTTTCACACTTAGAAAATTCAAACCTAAAGTCATAGCTAAGCATGCCACACAAACCTTCAAAGCACACACATTAGCCTAAGTCACCACTTCTAGCTTTAGGTTAGGTCAGTGTATGGTTTGATATTTTTTTGTGATATATGTTTTAGACTGGATGTTAGGGTGTATGCTCGTAGAATGAATGGTAGGACGCTCTTAGTCTAACTATTCTTTTTTGCAGGGGATTATGTTTAAGGGGTGCTATCATAAATAAAAATATAAATACTTTTTCTTGGAGGCGCTTTATACCCCTAAGCATAATTCAATAGGCCAGGTGGACTTAGTCACCCATGTGTGGGGTGATAAGTCCAATATACATGCTTGGGATTTGTGTGATTTGTTTTAGCTAACCTTTATTTTGCAAGTGTTAGTTAGATTTTCACTTTTTCTTTTCATGTAAATTTGTGCAATTATGACTTTGGAATGATTGTTATGGGATTAGGATAAGCATTGGTCATAAGATCCTATCTTATGCACCATGTGAAGCCTTGGAGCATGAACATTCCAACCATCCAAATGGAGGAACCAAAGAAGAAAGAAGAAAAGAAGAAGAAAGAAGAAATAAAGCATGAAGACCCATAATAATGAATTCCTTTGCTTAATTGTAATTTAATTCATTTGTAATCTGGGTTGTATAAGGATAGATCTTTGTTATCCAATTTGATATTTTTGGATTTGTACGGTGGTGCCCGACCACAACGGTCTTTTATTCTTTTGTGATTAGCTTTATAAATTGATTAATGATTTGTTTAGCTTTTACATTAAGTGGCATGTTTTTCCTAGTTTCTTCCTTGCTTTATGTATGTCCTGGATGTGGATTAGGTGCTTTAGGAAAAAATAAATCTTTTACCCCACCTAACAGCTCATAACCTCACCTAAAACTTAGGTTTAAAATTGAGATAAAAGAATTAGCAACCCCTTAGCTGGATGAGTATTTATTTTACAATATCATGCACAAATGCATCTTGTTTCACTATTGATTGGATGGCTTCCACCTTTGCTAGAGAAACTTGGCTTCACCTTTGAGAGCCATGGTGGCAACTCACCTCCTCCTTCTCACTAATTTTGGCCAATAACTTTATTTCTCATGCATTAATCATATGAATTCTACTAGTCTGAGTCAAAAGAATTGTCCAAAAATAAAAATAAAATAGAATTTGAATTGCATTTGATTTAGGTCATTTGAAGCATGTTTACATGATCTAATCTCTTTAAGGAGTGAGTTTAAGGACTTAGTCTCTTTTTAAATAAATAACAATCTAACTATCTTGTATAAGCATAATGACTTGCCTACATGTATTTAAAATTGTAGGAGGAGTTAGGCCACCCCAGTGTTGTAATCTAGCGGTCGTGGTTTGTCCTCTCTTGTAAAGGCAAACCAATTACCCATTTTACCTTAGATTTAGTTTGTGCTTCTGGCCCTCGCTAAAGCTCCCTAGATTTAGGTTTTGAGGTGTTTCTCCCCTTTATGGGATATAAGCATAATTCCTTATCTCTTTGGCATTTCTTTAATCTTGTGTTAAGGAATCATAAGTCCTAAATTTCTAATGAAAAATTCAACTTAAAAAAATTTAATCAATTTAAAAAATGTAAAGCCCAATTATATGATAGTTTGAGATTGTTCGCTAGGTTTTCTAGCATAATGGGCATCTCCTACTTATCTTTTTTTTGGCTTCGATAATAACTCCCTCTCTTTGATCAATCCCATTTGATCTTCAAAAATAAACCAATCAATTGATAGTCCTTCTTATGAAATTCTCCAAACACAATGATCATTTACCTTAATCGAGAGTTTTCTAAGGAATCCCCATTCCTTAGGATGTAATTAACTATGGGAAACTTAACAAACCCAGTTTAAAATAAAACTCTTTTACTTTTATATAAAGTAGGGAAGAATCTCTGGTACATATGCGACCCATCATCCTTTAGTCCTTATTGAGGTGATTAGGTCTATTAAAGGTAGTGACTTCTATCTCTTGAGATGGTACACTATTTTCTTGATGACGTACTTGATCACCTGAATAAACACATCTGCGGATCTGCGTGACGTCCTAAAAAGATGAATTTCTATAAGTCTTGTCTTTTTTTCTCACCAACAGATTTGAAAAGGCGACGACTCGTTTAGAAAATTTTCTCTAAAGTCCCCTTAGACAAACTCTACCTCAAGTCTACAAGGATACATTAGATGACGTAACCCATGGTCGCTAACAAGGATCCTTCAGTCAGGTTGGGTCGACTACCTCCTTTGACTAAACCGTGACAGCGGGATGACAGAAACCATGGGATCTAGATCGGGCGCATCATCATTCCCCCAACAAAAAGCTTTAAATTTAATAATAAATCTCATAGCATTCTAAACTCACTCCATTAACTGTTATTATACATTCCCTATTAAGTGCTTTATCGACTAGCCTTAATTAAAAGTGTTCTCTTAGTATTGGGAGGGGTAATCAAGAAAATTAAAAGTTGGTATATTATATATCTATGTCTAACATGATGAACCAAATTTGATGTCACTGCTCCCGTTGGAATCATAGGCTTGGTGTATTTTCGTTTTGAATAATTCTAATTTTTAAATTAATGATGTGCAATCCTAATATTCTAATCATCATCACATATAAGCTAGATAATGTCAATCATGGAGCATCATAGAGTAATGAACATAGAGTAATAAAGTAATAAAGAAGCAAAAAGGGAGTATCTATTACTGGTAAGAATATCTATTTTCTTAAACATATGATGCAAATGATACGAATATTTTTTTTTAAATCGTTGTTTTTTCCAATTTTTTAAAAAGAAGGCACAAATATTTTTTTGACAATGCATAAAACATAACACATTTATGATAGCAGATAAAAACATTTTGTACTTTAACACAAATAATTCACTTAACAGTAAAACAATCATTTTTCTAATGTCAAATAAAATGTTAAGCAGTTTTATTTTGAAATTAATCTCGTTAGTTAGTAACATTAAAATAACAATTTTAATTTTAACAAATACATAGGAAGTTTTAATTTAAATGTAGTCGAACATAAATTATATTAGAAATGATTGTAACAAATCGAATATTTTATTTAAATTAGTTTAAAGAATTATATTTTTCAATATTAAATTTAATGCTGAATAATTAAGAAAAGTAAAAAAACATATTTGAGTAACACAACACAAAATTATTATTATTTTAAAATATGCATGCTTGTATTTAAATAATGAATTACTAATTAAATTACTTAACAATCTAGCCAATATTATAATAAATGGAATATTAAATACTTAATAAAATAATTTAATTACCAATACTTTAATTATTAAAATACAATCAAAGTAACTTTATCTAATTAAATATGTTAAATAATAATTAAAATTTTAATATTTTTAAATATATTTTTTTGATATTTTAAACTTAAAAATTTTAATTTAAAATTATATAAAGTGTTGATCATATAAACCTTATTGTTTTATATTTATAAAAAAAATTGGAGAAACTCTTTGAGATTTTATACGAAAAATTAAGGTATTTATACATTTTTAATGATTTTTTTTATTTTCTATCAATTAATTGAAATTCTCTTTAAATCAATTTGTTTAATTAGACCACATATTAGATTGGGTCCGTTTGCATGATAATTTTGATTGAACATATTAGGGACTATGCACCGTTGTATAAGATCAATGTGCAAAATAGAGAACATTATATATAGTTTACACATAATTGTTTGATCTTGACTTTTTGATCTAACAATGTCTTTACCTTCATCTTCTTTAATTGAACTAAGGTTCAAACCAAGGCTTGCATGACTTCTTTGAAGCAATTGGCTAAGAAAATGAGGTAGGAAATGTCTAGGTTGGGTTCTTAAGGATGACAACTCATAGTGGGTGCCTAGTAAGTGGCTATAGTGGCGCCATCACTAGCAGGTGTATAGAGCTCTCCTTCTTCATTTATTTATTATGGTCAACATATTGTTGTTACTATGAATTAAACTACTTAGTTTAAGTTATGCTGCTCTTCTTGTACTCCATATGGCCTTTTGTCATTGAATATTATTTTGTATATAATCTCTAGAATTGCTCTTGTAATAGTTAGGAAAAAGGAAATAAAATAGGGGAAAAGTTTGCTATCCCTTTTCTTCCTCTTTCTTCATAATGGTTTCTCTTTAAATTTTCTTCTTTTGATGCTCAAAAGAATCACTCATTAGATGTTAATAACGATGTCTAGTATCCTTCCTTTTATCAAGTATTAGAACATGATGAACCCATGCAAATTGAAGTGGGCCTTTCACTAATGGTATGCTAACCATGCTCCCTTCTTCACCTTGATTCAAACAATTCAAATCAAATGGTTCTCTATTTATCATAGGCTTGAGCCTTACTTTTGTCACTTTGTTAATCTATGTGGAGCCTCTTCATCCACAACAAATAATTTAAAATATTACATCATAAACAATTTGAATTTAAAGGTTTGGGAGACCTTAAGTATTTTCTTGACCTAGATATTGGTTGATTAGACCATTATCTTTATTTCACAATAGCATTACACTCTTTGACTCCTTGAATACAAAGGGTTCTTAGCTGGTAAACCCAAACACACTCCCATGGATCTTTGAAATTAACTCAATGGCACTGATGATGACCTTTTCATGACTTTTCCCAATATTTGTCTAATATGACACTTGATATATCTTACATTATCTACCCATTACTTTTGTTGTTCTAAGCTAATTTATGACACACGTGGACACCTCATATCACAACTACACATTACTTTTTATATTATCTTAAATCTATAATGCCATAATGTTTATTCTATTCTACCATCTTCCTTTCTTCAATTAAAGGCTTTCTCCAATGCTAGTAGGCTTTTGCATATATAGTCACCCAAAATTTATTATTAGTTTTTTTTTTTTTTTTTTTTTTTTGCATATTCCTAGAGAATCATTTATCTCATGGATCACAATGAAGTAGCTCTCATTGTCATCCGTAGAAGCTTAATATGGTGCATTAGTTATCATTGTAAATGAACTAATTTTGTTAACTTATTTATTGCAGTCTTCTGAAATTCCCACTTCTTCCACAGCATTAGTATTTTGTGATAACAAATCTACCATATACATTATTACAAATTTTACCTTTCACGAACAAACCAAGCATAGTGAGATTAATTGCCACTTTGTTTGAGATAAAACAGCATATGGATTTAACAAGCATGCTATCATATACCTCTTATGTTTGTAAGAAAAATAAGTAAAGGAAGAAAAGAAATAAAGAAAAAATATATCATATGGCACTATGCTTTGATCATCAGCTAACAAATTTTGTTACCAAACAATTATCTCAACCCACCTTATTATGCCTCATATCCAAATTGGGTGTTCAAGGCATTCAGAACCAAACTTGAGGGATTATAATTCACAAATTGTATTTACTATATTTAAAAACTGCTTGAATTTAAATATCAAAATTTAATTATTAGGTATGTAAATAGAAAAAAAAAATTTATATGGTACATACTAAAAATCATGATTTATCAAATTCGAAGGCAGTTAAATTTTAAAAATTAGTTGACATTATAGAGATTAAATTTTATTAAGTTCTTATGAACCTTTTGGCAATTTTTTTAGGATTTAAGACTATTAGTTCAAATAAGATATAAATAATAATAATAATAATAATAATAATAATAATAGTTAATGATATAATTATTAAGATTAATTTATTTTTAATTATTTATTAATCATTATCATATCTAATTAACTATTATTTTGAATATTAATAAATTAATTATTTGTTGATAAATATAACATTATTAATTAATTAAAATAATACCGCTATTATTCATTCAATAGTAATTTACTAAGCTGTTTAAGCGGCAATGTCTATAACATCAAGTTAATATTTATTCAATTTATTTATATTAATATTAATGAATTAGTTTTATTAAATTCTAATTAAATTAATTAATAATTTACAAAACTTATTAAATAACATTAATTGTTTGGAAATTTACTTTAAAATAGTATTAATTTAATTAAGTTAATTTCTATTTAGCATATCTGATTCCTAATTAATCTAATAAAACTATAATCATTATAAGATAATATATAAGTTAATAATTTATAAATTATTTTTAAAATAAAAAAAATAATTCCTCTATATAATAATACACCTTGGATTCAAATATTTCAAATGGAATTATTCTCTATTTAACATAAGCTTGGGCCCTACTTTTATCACTTTATTAGTCTATGTGGATGACATTATCATCACTAGGCCTCTTCATCTATAATAAATAATTTAAATTATTACTTCATAAATAAGTTCAACTAGAGTTGAATCAGATAATATAATAAATATTAAAATAATTAAATATTAATTTAATTAAATGATATATGAATTTAAATATATGATAAATATATAATACAAAATAAATAAAAATACATAAATAATATTTCTACTAATTATAAATTTAAAGATTGATATAAAACTCATTAACATATAATTATTTGTATGTTATAAATTTAGATGAGTATATTAAATATATCTAAAAATTTATTAAATAAGTTTATGAATATAAGTATAAAATATAATAAAATATAATGTATAAAAATATAGTTTGTATTAAAAATATAGAATTTAAAATAGAAAAAATATATAATATATAAAATATTTTTATAATATTATTATAAAATATATGTTTTTAAAATAATAATTTTATATTATAAAATATAATTTATAACAAAAATATAGAGTTAAAAATTTAAATGTTATTCTTATATTCTTATATCTCAATATCTTTTACTATTCTTAAAATTAAAATATAGTTACACTATCTCACATCATAAAGATAAATATGTGTTCCACTCTTTATTTACAAAAAAAGAGCTCCAAAGCATAACTTTGTAAACTATGTGAGTGGTTGCATGATGGTTATATTATAAATTAATTTATTTACATTCATATTAATAAAACAAGATTTTTAGAATTCATTTAAAAAAAAAAAATAGTTAAATTTAAAAATTTAAAAAATATTATTAAAATTTAATATAAAGTTTATTAAAATTTTTAATTAGTTGATTAAATAATATAAAATAATGATTAAAAGAGAATTTATTGAATCATACAGTTCTAAAATGGGACCCTATCAATTTAACCATTGACGATTCTCCACGATTCAATGTGAACTAGTCCGATTTGACCTAATCCGGTTTTCATAGAACTACTTAAATCTACAGAATAAGGTTTATTCTATTATGCCACTTCCTCTTCAATTAAAGGCTTTCTACGATGCTAATTGGCTATGAATTTTCTTTTATTTTTCTTCTTTTGATGTCCGAAAGAATCCTCATGCTATCGTAATATTTTTGTTTAGTCAGGCTTTTAAGCTTGTATTTTGGAGTAAATCCATGGCTCAACTTGGCTTAAGGGTGCCCCTAAGGATCTAATTAGACCAGCATATATATATTCTAAAGTAATCCAATGAGTTAAAAGGATGAAGCTTGGTTGGTGGCAAGATTCACTTGTAAGGAGATAGTAAGAAAGAGGAGCAAGCTAGCCTTCATCCATTACATTTTTTTCCTCCCAAGGTACTCCTAGAATTTAAATATTAGATTTATAAATAGATAAGAATTATTTGGTACCTACTATAAAGCATGATTTATTGTATTAGAAGATAGTTAAATCTTAAAATTTATTTGGCATGATAGAGATTAAATTTTGTTAGATTTTTATGAACCATTTGCCAATTTATTTTAAGATTTAGCACTATTAATTCAAGTAAGATTTAAATAATAATAATAATGATAATGATAATAATAATAATAATAATAATAATAATAATAATAAGAATAAATAATATACTTATTAAGATTAATTTATTTTAATTATTTCTAAGCATAGTAATCATTATTAGATATAATTCACTTTTAATTTAAATATTAACAAATTAATTATTCATTGATTAGTATAGCATTATTAATTAATTAGTAGAAAATAATATCTCAATTAATCATTCAATAGTAGTTTATTATATTTAGGCAACAAGTTCTATGACGCCAATTTAAAGTTAGTTAATACTAGTTCAATTAAATTAATTTTATTGGTTTATTTCTATTAATATTTATGGATTAGTTTTATTAAATTATAGTTAAATTAATCAATAAATTACAACACTTATTAAATAACATTATTTGTTTGGTATTTTATTTAAAAAAAGTAGTATTAATTCGATTAAGTTAATTTCTATTTAGCTTATGTCACTTATGTAAGTTTATTTATTTATTTAGAATAATATAATTTTATTTATTTATTATCAAATCTAACTACTCCTTGCCCAAAATCCTCCTAAATTTTTGTTTGTATTTAGCTCGTTCAAAATTATTTATTCATATTTGAATTTATTAAAAATTTTAGTATTCATATTAAGCTTGAATTCATGAAATGATTAGAAAAAGTTTATCCAATTTGAGAGAGAGAGAGAGAGAGAGAGAGAGAGAGAGAGAGCTATTGTATTGGCTTGTTTAATTTACTTAGGGTTGTTTGGTTGTGTGAAAAAAAAGAATATAAATAAATGCAGTATAAAAAGAATGCAGTGTATTTGGATTACTTTAACTTATTTGGTTGAAAACTTGACAAATATATGAATTCCTTTCTTTTTTTGGTAAAATAAATATAATGTAATGTATTTTTGAGATTATGGCAATGGCGACTACGACGAAGGTTCTCGGACCACTAGGTGGTGAGCCGGCACGGCGGTCGTTCTATGATAGAAGTGGTGGCGAGAGGTGTCAGAGGTGCAAATAGCGGCGGTGGCTGATAATCAAAACACTTTATATAGGTGTATTTTCAAAATCATGCGAATTCCAAATACACTAAAAATGATCATTCTAATAAATTTCAAATATGCAACAAATATGTTGAAATTTTACTTTGCACTATATCAAATACTTAAAAAGTTAAATTCTCTATATTCGATTTATTTTATAGTCTTGATATGATATTGAAAATTCTACTAGTTGAAACACAAATCTTGATGTAAATAATGTCTAAGTCACGATCAAGTACTTAAAATATAATTAAAATTTTGTGATATCACTCTCCTAAATATGGAGTATTTTATAGTCAAATCGGCGTCTTGTTAATCTAAGCCTAAGATCTCTAATTCGACTTCATTTGATATCAAATACTTAAATATATGATCGAAAGAATCATTTTCCGATGGAATGTTTTAAGATTTTGACTACAATGACTAAAATTCCCTCGAATAATAATACCTCATTCATGAATGAGGGAAAATAAGCGAATGTAAGAGCTAAAGAGAAGAGAGCTAAAGCTTAAAATCCTCCAAAATAATTACCACTTGGCGCCGTATATCGCCGATACTGCGGTTAACCACACTCATCGTTGGTCACTACGGGTCCTACGCATATAAATCCCTTATCATCACATCACCTATTAATTAGTATCGATGGTCACTTGTCGCCGTAATCATACCACCATCTCATCTATCGACCACCATCTTAACTTTACCACCGATTATATATTGTTCCATCTCCACGGTCATCACTGCCGTGCTTGTAACCTCGTTTCACCATCACCAACTACCCAACAGCATTTAACCATCGCCGCCGTGTCAATTCGATTTGTCAGCTTTCTTTTCTACATTGTAATCCGTGTCGGAAAACTTTGTACTCCGAAACAGATACATAGTGGAAGATTTTTACTGGACTAGGCCCCGTGATTTTTTACCCTCTTCTTGGAGTTTTTCCTCGTAAAAATTTTGGAGTTCCTTATTTTATTTTCAACTATCTGCGTGCTTTAAGGCGTGAAGTTTTATTCTACCGCAACTAGTTCTCTAGCACGCAATAATTTGGTGTCGTTTGTGGGAACATTCCCTTTACATCTTCACAATGGTTGACAATCTGACTTTATATTCAGAACAACACCACCTATATGGTGAAGAAAATCTTACTCTCGAGAAACACATAAGAAGAATGAATATTCATCAAACTTCGATCCTTCAGCTTTTGTTAGAGACTAGGGGCAACTCTTAATCTCAAAAGATCATCAAAATCAATATTCTAGATATCTAATTGATTATCAGTTCGAGAAGCAAGTCAGTAATACTCATGAACAAGACAAAGATTAAGGAACAACTTTGGTTATAACCTCAAACAGATATTTTTGATTTGACCTCCTCAAAGAGTTAATATCATTAATACTTTGACATTCCTTGGAATGATTCTACCCTTTCCATACTTTAATGTCATTAATTAATACTTTGACAAACAACCCCGGATGGGTCAAAATCCTCGGCATTGATTCAACCTTTATTTAGCCATAACACTAAACAACAGGATATGTCATAACTTTGTACCTACTAGTTAATAATCAGTACACTCGACAAACAATTGGATGATCAAAATTCTCGGATTCAATTCAACCTCTTCCACATATGTTAACATCATCGAGTAACACTCTGACAAACAACTATTGGTGTAACTTTCTACTCACATAAGTTAATGTTATCAAGTAATACTTTGACAAACAATCTCGGATGGGTCAATAATTCCCAATGGATTTGATTCGATCTCTTCTATATAGGTTAACATCATCGAGTAACACTCATACAATTAACCTGATAGTTATAACTTTACCACTCACACAGTTGCGTCTAACACTTTAACAACCGGATGGTGAAAATCCTTTATTGATTCTTCTATATGTTAACATCCAGTAATACTTTGACAAATAACCTCGGATGGGTCAAAATCTTTTTGATTCGATTGCTTTATTGTAATACTTTGACAAATCTGATGTCAAAAAATCTTTTGATTCGATTCAACCTCTTCCATATGGGTTAATATTATCTAGTAATACTTTGACAAACAACTGTATGTCAAAATCCCTAATTATTACCTCAAGGAAAAAAAAGTTTCAAGCTATAAACTACGCCTTATGCCTAAAGGTCGATAATGATAATTGACACCTCTCTCGGAAAATCAAGTCTCGCTGAACTATGATCGCCTCAAACCCGGTGGGGCGAAAATTGACACTCTCGAGGAAAACGAGCCTCCAAAATGACAATCTTATCTCCTCGAGCCTCATTGATGAATTCACCCTCTTGAGGAAAATAGAATCTATGACGCATGTCTTGATCGCTCAAACCCGGTGGGTTGATGAGGCGGTTGACTCTCTCTGGGGAAAAGAGCTCATCATGAAGCCCATCCTCAGGGCGGTCATGTGATCTTGGGGGAAAAGCGGAGCGTGATCTATGGTCTTGATCATAATGATCCTCTTTTAGGAAGAGTTGAATTTATTTGTGAGAAAAGTAAAAGAAAGTAAACTCTATTTCATTGCCTAAGGGCATTTATACTAAAAAAATCTCTCTCCATTATATGGCATGCCAGCATTTAATTAACAAATCATCAATAAAATTAAAAAACTCAAATTTTTATTTAATTTAAAAAATTCTTTCATATTTTTTAATTAAAAAATAAAAATTTCTCATTATGACATTTAATTAAAAAAAACCCTTTTTAGACATTTAATTAAAAATATATAAATTAATTATATATTTATTATGAATATTATATTAAAAAAAATTATATATATATTATATATATATATATATATATATATATATATATATATATATATATATATATATATATATATATATATATATAATCAAATAAATACACAATAATAATTAGTTATAAATTAATATATAACATATGTAATTACAAATCATAATGATAAGTAAAATCATTTTATTTTTTTTGGATGAAATAAGTAATGCCATCCAAATATATTTATAAAATAGTTAAGATAAATACTATATCAAGTCAAGATAAGACTTAAAATATAATTGAAAACTTTGTATATCACTCGGCTCTAAATATGGAGTATTTATAGTCAAATCGAGCGTCTTGACGAGTCGAATCTAAGCCTAAGATCTTCTAATTCTGACATCATTTGAACATTCAAATACTTAAAATACATCAGATGATCGAAAGAATCATTTCGAGCCGTCTGATGGAATGTTTTAAAATTTTGACTACAATGACCAAAATGCCCTCTCAGAATCCTATAAATAGGACCTCATTCATGTCATGAATGAGGGAAGCTAAAGCCAATTTAAGAATTAAAAAAGAGAGAGAGCAAAGCGAAAATCCTCAAGCATAAATCAACTTGACTGAAAAATATTTGCCAAAGTGGTCCACCATTGTCAACCGCTGTCATCACCACCAACCACCATCGCGGTCCACGCCATTGACCGCCGCTGGTCGCATCACCAGCATCCTTTGCCATCACACTCATTAATCTTGACCATTATTTACCACACTACCATACCATCGTTCGCCATCTCGGTCATCAATCATCGTATTTGTTTGACTTTCCATCATCATTACTGCTCATTACAAACAACGCATTCATACATTTTGTCACTGATTATTCCCATTATCGCTTTCTCATATAATTCTATAATCCGTGTGTACTGAAAGCAGATATATTGGAAGATTTTTTTTGGGCTACACCATGGTTTTACTCTCTTCTGGGGTTTTTTAAAATGCAGGTTCCTTATTTTGTTTTCAACTATCTGCGCGGTCGGATTTTCTAAAGGCGTGAAGTTTTATTCTATTTGGATCTCTAGGGCGCAGTCATCTGGACAACCAAACAATCTCTTAGGAGCTGTTTGGTTGTTTAATAAGAATCTAAAAAAAGGAATACATAAAGGATTACTTTAATTTGGTTGAGAGTTTTAGATTCATGACTTTTTGGTAAAAAATGTAATATAAAGTATTTTGAAGGTTTTTGGCCTTACGATGATGGTGGATGGCGAGGTGGCGATGTGATGGCGGCAGCGGCGTCTGCGTGAGGCAACGACATGCATCAATTTATATTATTTGGTTTAGATTATTAAATCGAATTCTCGTGAATTTAAATACATAAAAAATGACTAATGTAATATATTTGAAATATATTACATTAACTTGATATTTACTTTATTTCAAGCTAAATATAAATAAAGTTATCAAATAACTCCTTAATGAAAGAGCTACACATGAGCTATTTGAGACCAAATTTTTTTTTACAGCTGTAACTTCGAAGATGATTCTGGTGCAAGAAATCGTGATACAAGCTTGCTTGTGAAGGCTTCGACGGGACAGCGCAGAAGAGATATTCTTGTGCCAGACGTCCAAAATCCTCTTTCACCCCTTCCCCTCCCACCAAGCCCTCGAAGAAAGGCGAGGAATTCCTTCTTGCCAGGTTCCTTTTCTTTATCCCCTTCGTGCGTTTCTGGCGCATTTAGTAAATCCGATATTTTCGGAAAGTTAAAACGAAATTTAAGAAGTCATAGTCATCCATGCATTTTTTTGCTGTTTGACAGGATTTGTGATAAATCCCACTTAAATCCTTGAAATCCCCAAAAAGCCCCTAAATTTGCAGCTGAAGTTCCTCCCTTTTTTGGTTTGTCCCGAGAATATATCAAGAACTTCCAATATATGCTCCTACTCTCCCATTCTCGATTTAGCTTTTAGAGGTGATAAGGTTGCCTTGGGTCTTTTACCAAGGATAAGGAGGTGGCTGCAAGGAGCTGTGAATGCATGTCTTTATTCATACAATAATTTGGATTGATTCAATCACAGGTGAAGATTTAAACTTTGTTTGACCATCAAACAATAAGGGTTTGACTATGGCACTAAGAGCTGGCTATGTGGGCCTCATTGAGTCTATGAGAACAATTAAGCTCTAAGATGTCTAAAAAATTATATTAGATTAACCTATATTGCGTTAGATTTTAATAGATAGCTTAATTAATGAGGTTAACCCATTAAATTTGACTAAGCTTTAGTAGTTTGACCAAGTTGAACTATGATTAAGGGACTGGGTTTGGATCCCTATGGTTTAAGGACTCTAATATGTTAATTTAAGGGAATAACATATTGACCTAAGTTTGACTGGATTTGGGCATTTGGACCTTAGGGTTCAATTGGATTGACACAAGGTGTCCTACATCAAAGTCTATTGAGTAAGTGTCCTATAGTCAACTATAACTAAGGCTACGTTTGGAGGAGCGGGTGACAATGGTGAGTGTGAAAATACATGGTCTATTTGGGTAATACATGTTAGTTGTATTTTGAAAATTTTACATTTTTTGACTTATATGGGTTCTTTCCAAAAGCTCGGTTTAACTTTATAAAATAAAAAAATTTGTATACCCATCTTAGCTTCTTCATACAACAGTTTCTTTTGCAGCAGTTCCATCATTGCTTTTTCATACACAACTATCCCAAATAGGCCATAAGAGATGAGCGTGGATGATGATTGAGTCAATGATCTATTAGACAGGCTTAGATCCTAGATAAATTATAATGACTAAGATGATATGGAGAGTGATTTAAGTTAATTGATAGGAGAATTTGAAGCGGTCATTGTATATTTTAGGGATTGAGTAAACTAGTGGATTTATAATAATCTAGGAGGTTATGTCAATACTAGAATGTTGATCTAATGAACACAGGTGTGTGCAAAATAGAAGAATCATATATTTAGTGTGAGAGACATCACCTAAGCATATCTATAAATAATAGATGATATATGAAGAACCTTAGTGTCAGTGCATCCAAAATGGTGCCAACTTGAAGATGATCAATGCAATCTAAGTACTTTCTTGTACAATTACAATCTGATCCAAATTACAATGTTTAAAATCATGCTAAGCTAAATTCTTTGTTGAGGCAATAAGAAGCTAATCTAGACAATGTTACCTCACAATATTTTTCTAAATATAAAAACACATGCAAAATCCAACCAATTATTTTAATTACCTTACAATAAAGAAATGACATGCAATAATTTTTACAAAATAAAGCTCATAACTTTATTGTAAAGTGAATATTGAAATATTATTATGTTGAAAAACTTCAATAAACTTGCTTTAAAATTATTGAGAAATAGGCAAAACTATATTTTAGCTATTGTTAAAGAAATATGAATGATGATTTGAGTCGATGAAATTCTTTATTGTTTGAGAGCATGCAATTTGCAATAAGTTCACAATGGTATGCTGTCTAAAACTATAAAATCAACTCCTGAAAAAACTGTTTTCTAAGAACAAAAGTAATGCAAATCACGACTTCAAGTGCAAACATTTGCGAGAACGTAAACATGAATTCTTGCTTGAAGTGAACTGTCGATTTCTTTGGAATTCTTAGCTCATATCAGTAGTTGCTTAAATGATTTACCGAAGCCATTCACAGGATTTTGAAAGGAGACAAGAAAACAATTTTCTGTTTTGGTTCAGCACACAGATTTTGCAAGGAGAAAAATAAGTGCTGCTATGGAGTATTTTTGCTGAAAGCTTTTTGCTTGGGAAATCGGTTGGTCAAGTGTTTTTGGCTGCAGAACTTTTTCACAGGATTTTTCATGAGGTATTCAGCTGTTCTGTCTCTTTCTGCTCATAGAAAATGACAGTTGTAAACTAATCTTTAGCAGTGAAAAAATTGCATTACGATTAGTTTTAAATCCATTTAGAGCTTAACAGGAAAAATGTCATAGCTGTTACAAAAAATCATGTTTAATCAAAATGAAAATATTAGAAAACTGTATTAGCCATTAAAGCTAAAAATGATCTGCAATTTTCAGTCCTTTTCTTAATGTTCATACTGTTGAGTTCTGGGGAATTCAGAGAATAGGCAAATGCTGGAGCAATCCAGAAAGTGAAGGCTTGGTTAGAATTATTTTGCTTAAGGATTGCGACAAATGTTTTGTTATGCTCTTAAGGATTGTGATGCAGACTGCTATTATGCTATAGTAACTAAACAGAAAACTGCAGCACAAAATATTCCCTGATTTAATATTTAAGGAGAAAACTAATTGCTCCTATCTAAGTTGTTAAAGGTTTATAAGATCGTAGCTTAAGGATTTAATTCATTGTAATATAACATAAAGTAATCAAATATATATCCTTTGGATTCGGTTTTACCCTGTCACAATTTGACAAACCATTAAGTCATGTTCTAGATCCAAGAAAATGGAGAAAAGAAGTATATAAAAATATACTGTAATGAATTAAGTTAATAACATTTCATAGCTAGTCAATAAAACTTAAAATAATTATAGAGAAGTCAAAATACGTCCAAAATAATTTCTGTTTCTTGCAAAACGATCACACAAAAAATTTGATTATTATTTAATGAATAAAAACTTGTTTTGGTGATTATTAGGCTGGATAGTTTAGAGTTTATAATATGAGATTATTTGTAAGCCAATTCTCAAAACGTGTTAAGATACACCCTATGAACTTTTACGATATTGTTGACCTTACATTTAGTGAGTTAAACAGAAACTCCTCTCTTTAGTTCTTAGGATCCTATCGTAGCAATATGATTCCCTCACTTAGAGTCTTAAGATACTTTTAGTAAGTAAGAGGATATCAAAGCCAAACCAAATTAGTCTAACCTTAGGGTTAGTCAAATTAGGCTAAGGAGCTCCACTTAGTCTCTTATGGCCCAAACAAGCCTAGCCACCTCCAAATTAGAATCAAATTGAATAAAGTGTACCTTTGCATTAAACCCAAACAAGCCTAGCCACCTCCAAACCAAAATTAATCTAATTGCACCAAGACTTAACTCAATTGGTATCCAATTGGACTAATTGGCCCATAAACACAATCTTGCACATTTGACCTATTTAGATTACCTTGGCCCAAGCTCAAACAAGTCAAAATTTATTCATATTAACCACAAAGCTTCTAAAACACCAACCACACCTAATTAAGGCTTAATTGAAATCCAATTTGATTAATTAGCTCACTTAATCCAACTTAACTTAATTGGGCCTATGGATCAAATCAAATCAAATCCAAATCAAATCCAAATCAATTGAAATTGCCCATGCTCAAAGCCCTATAATTATTAATCAAACAAACTTGAAGCTCAACGAGGGTTCAATTTGACTAATTGGCCCACTTTGCCCAAGTTCACTCAATTGAGTTCTATTGAATCCAAATCAAATTTAAATCAGTTCAAACAAAATTAATGCAATTCAAAATTTATATTTGTTGCACAAATTTATTTAATTTAAACATAATCTAATGACCTTAAGAAGGATCTACATATGATATTTATGGATTTAAAGAAAGCTTATGATAAAGTCTCAAGATATATTCTTTGGAGAGTTCTAGAACAGAAAGGAGTTAATATTGGTTATATTCAGTCATTAAGGATATGTATACTAAACTCTTGTGTCCAAACACAAGGAGGATTGACAAAATATTTTTTTATTTTTGGATTACATCAAGATCAACATTAAGCCCTTATCTTTTTTTACTTTAGTTATGGATGTTCTTACAAGGCATTTACAAGAAGATGTACCTTGGTGTATGCTTTTTGTTGATGACATTCTTCTTGTTGATAAGACTAGAGAGGGAGTCTAACAGAACTTGAATTATGGAGGTCAACTTTAGAGTCTAAAGGTTTTCGTTTAAGTAGATCTAAAACTGAATATATGGAGTGTAATTTTAGTTGTAGAAGTTTTAGTGATAGTGTTGTGACTTTATGTGATCAAGTCATTAATAAGAGTGAGCGATTGAATATTTAGGCTCTATTGTTCAAAATGATGGTGAAATAGATAGAGATATTATTAGTAGAATTCAAGTTGGATGGTTGAAGTGGAGGAATGCATCCCTATTATGTGATAGAAAAGTTCCACTTAAACTTAAGGAAAAATTTTATAAGATGGTGGTAAGACTGACAACTTATGGTGCGAAATGTTGGCCAATAAAGAAAGCATAAAACTAAGTTAAGTGTTATAGATGAGGATGCTCGGGTGGATGAGCTTTACTCTTAGAGATAGAATGCAAAATGAGTATGTTCGAAAAAGTTGGAGTAGCTCAGTGGTAGATAAGATTAGGTGAGTGACTTAGATGGTTTGGCCATAAAGCGTCATTCGGAGGAGAGAGATGCATTAGATTTGCCTTATGTTAAGAAATGTAGAGGTAGACCTAAAAGACTTGGTTAAGATGTATAAAAATGATCTTAGTATACTTGAATTAAATGAGAATTTGACACATAATAGGACACAATGGAGACGAAGAATTCATGTAGCCGACCCCACCTAGTGGGATTAAGGCTTGTTGTTGTTGTTGTTGTTGTTGTTGTTGTATAATCTAATGACCCTTTTGGTCTAATTTGGCCAATGGGCTAATGAACTCAAGTTGATCCAAAATGTCTTAAATATGTTAAGTTGAGCCAAACCAAAATAAATCAAATCTTAATCACACCAAACCTGGTTGGACTCACCCTTAAGTCACCAAGGGTTAGCCCAAGTGAGCTTAACTCATATTGAACCTAGTTTAACCCAACCTAAGGTGAGCCAAGGGTCTAAATGAGGATAAAATCTCAAATTCATAAATTCTACTCCTCCCTTCACCTTGGACAACCTCCTAAACACATCTTGAGCTTAGTCAAGTTTACCCAACCTGCCTAAAGTTGGTTTTCTCAAATAATGACCCAAGCAAAAGACAAAACACATGTTCCCAATGGTTCGTTCACCCACCATGAGGCATCCCTTTCACCTCATTGCTTGTTTGTTTGGTTGGGTTACGCAACTATAAAAAAATATAGATTTTGGATGCCTAAAAATAATTTGAATATTTAGTAGTAAACTACGCAATAAATAAATTCTGAACATCATATTAGCCATAAAATTTTTTAACATGACTAGAGAGGGAATCCAAGAAAAACTTGAATTATGGAGGTTAACCTTAGAGTCTAAAGGTTTTCATTTAAGTAGATCTAACATTGAATATATATAGTGTAATTTTAGTTGTAGAAGATCTAATGGTGGGGTTGTGACATTGGGTGATCAAGTCATTAAAAAGAGTGAATGTTTTAGATATCTCAGGTATATTGTTCAAAATGATAATAAATAGTTGGAGATACTATTAGTAGAATTCAAGTTGGATGGTTGAAGTGTAAGAATCATCTGACCTATTGTGTGATAGAAAGGCACTGGCTAGTCTCAAGGAAAAATTTTATAAGATGGTGGTGAGACCTACAATGATTTATGGCGTAAATGTTCACTAGTAAAAGAAAAGCATAATATTGAGTTTGGTGTTGTAGAGATGAGGATGCTTAGGTGGATGAATGGTTTTACTCTTAGATATAATGTGTACATGATAAGGTTGGAGTTGTTCTAGTGATAGATAAGATTAGAGAGAGTCACCTTAGATGGTTTGACCACATAAAATGTCGACCGTTCGATGACCCAATTAGGAGAGTAGATGTATTAGATGCGTTTTATGTTAAGAAAGGTAGATGTAGAACTAAAAAGATTTGGTTAGGATGTATAAAAAATAATCTTAGTTTATTAGAATTAAATGAGAATTTGACGCTTAATAGAATATAATAGAAAAAGGATTCTTGTAGCTGACCCCAAATAGTGGTATAAAGGCTTCTTGTTGTTGTTGTTGTTGTTGTTGTTGTTAATCTTTATTTACTTTGATTTTATCATTATCCATTTTGATTTAGATAGCCTTAATCACTTTAGTCTGGTGATTTAGATATCTAATATTATCATTAGCAATGAAACGATAGTTCTCTACTTATTGATTGATAGGTCCTAATAAGCCTAGCATATCATTTCATCATATTGAACTCTTAGGTGTAGCTCACTATTATAGATACCTTTATGATCTTCCCATTGTAGTTTACCAAAGTAATTGGATATTTTGGTTCAACATCATTCATGTCAATGATAATAAGAAATCAACTTTGATAAGCAAATCCTACATAATTACCTTTATGATGTATTATTGAGTTATCTATTATCAGAAGAGAAATTGTGGTAGGCTAGGCTTAACATCACTCAATCCTTAATTTTGGTAGACTAATATTGTAATGAGATTTATACTTATTTCTAGGTCAAACAATGCATTATTAGATTACTCGCCTCGAATTACATGAAGAATGGTGAAGCTATCTGATCTTTTCTTTTCACGAGCCATTAATTTTTATGCATTCCCCCTATTTGTGCCATAATCTAGTGGTCTATTGATTTTCTATTGTTAAAGAGGATCTCCTTCATGAAGTTAACATATCATGGTATCTATTCAGGAGCATTGACAAACATGATTTTAATATGTAGCTTCTTAAAGACCTCAAACAAATTGGAGTATTGTTTATCCAATTTCTATTTGGCAATGGTAGAACATATGACAATAAATTATTTGATATTAGCTTTGATTTTTGTTGCACCTCATTTTTAATCTATTTTTTCTCATCCTTGGATTCTTCAAAATTAGGTCTGTCATGGCCCATAGGTTTAGTCAAATGATTAATAACCTTGATGTATTCTCATGGATTTGCCTCTTTTTTTTGCTTAAGAGGGCAAAATGCTATCATGTTGCTATCTATTAGGATAGCTATCTAAGCTACATTTAATATTATGGATGATAGTCTCTTGGCGTTGAATTGAGGCATTCTACCTCTACAAATTAGCATCCATAAGCATCATAAATTATTCATTGTGAGCATCAATTATATGAGTAGTGTCTTTGAGTGAGATCTCTCCCTCCTTTTACTACTGCTGGTAGTCTAGTTCATAAAATTTGAGTAGAAATTGAAAATTACTCAAAATGTTGTCCACTCTATAGGTTATTTTAGGAGATATTTGTTTAATTTCTCCATCATGAATTGTTTGTGTTTGCATAGAGGTTGTTAGTCTATTAGTTTTTTATAAAGTGTGCATGCCCTACGTGATGTTGGCTTTATGAGTCTCATGTTCAATCCGATTAATTTTGATGATAACAAACATATGCTTGGATATTCTAATGTATATTTTATGTGTTTCAGATATATTAATTGCTAATTACATATCCAATACATCTCCCAATATGTTTGATAAAATTGTAAGTATGGAAGAATGAAAGATGGATCAAAATAGATATCTTGAAGCTCAAGATACAATATTTTAGGTTATATGCATTTATAACTATCTTAGAGGTTCATATGAGTTCATTGGCATGAATTAATTTGCTCACAACTTAATATATTATTTTTATTTATTTTAAATAATGATAATGAGGTTAATTTATATAAATTTTTATCTAATTAACATTCAATGCTTCATACATAGCATTTAAATTATCAAAATAATAAATGATAATTAACTATTGAGTGTAACTAGTTTATATATAATTACATATTTTAATTTAATTTAAAAGTTATATCATAACTAACATATGTATGATTATATCTAAATTATATCATAATTTTTAAATATAATATTTAGTATTTCAACCAAAGTCATGTTATAATCAAAGAATTTAGATCTGCTTTTATCTCCAACAGATTCCTCAGATTTTTTTTTTAATTTTATTTTCATTATTTTTAATTTATCTCTTTTTTTTTTAATTATTTCCAAGAGACCACCCAAAATTATATATAAGTAGATGGAAGGATAGATAATGAATAGCACCCCACCCCAAGCAAATTACATTCAGAGAAATCGACGAGGTGCTTAATCACCATAATCCAACAAAGGATAGTGACAATAATAACCAATAGGATTGAAATCCCATTATGCTTATAAGATAAACCATTGATGCCCTTCCAGCATAACAAAAAAGGATATGTAAAGGATATTTAAAAGGCATGTTCACAACATAACAAATGGAGAGAAGACCACAACAGGACAAACAACAATCGGATGTTGGCATCTTGTTGGACAAGAAAAAACAGAAACCAAAAAGTGAATATTACCCACAATCACAAAATGGGATAATGATCCATTGAGAAAATCCAAGCTTAGCTTTGGAAAACAAAACCGAGCGACAAGATGAAGCCTCAAGGAACCAAATCGACCTGGAAAAACTACCACATAAGGAACATTCATACTGAACAATATCCCTATTAAACAATCCTTGGAGAAATACCCAGCTTGCCAAAATAGGTCATTGAGTATACCAACCATAGTTTATGATCAAGTAGGTTGATAAGGCATAGTGATGCACAATACTGACTAAAAGGGATATTATAGCGGTTAAGATAGTAGCCGAAATAGCTAATCGATAAACCAAATCCACAAACATCAAAGTCTTAAAGCGACAAGGTAACATCGGACTATAGTACCACTAGAAATGACACTCCAATCAGAAGTTAAAGCCGACCCAATAGATGCACGGGATTACAATATAAACAAAGGCGTAGATATGATTCACGACCACCAGAAGCGACCAAAAAAAAATGTCAGGGCAATCGAGAGTCACTCCCATTAGAGCAACTATTGCAACATAAGTCGACCATTAAGGGTAAGAAGGTCAAGTAACTTAGAAAGCAAGAACATCGATAGGAGGAAGAAAGGAAAAGAAAGATCCCACCAAAGAAACCACAGAAATAGCATGATGAATGGGGTCCAGTTCATAAAAACAACATCGAGGGATGATAAAAAAACCAAATGTCCTCTTCATGCACAAAATGAAATAACTCCCAGTAAAAGAAAAATGTCAAGGAGAGTTAGAACACAAGCGAAAACCGGAAAAAAGAGAGACGAAGAGGAGAGTTAGAGGTAAGGAAGCGAATTGTCCAAGTTAACGGACCATGCGTATTTGGGTAATGTAAATTGATTAAATAGGATAATCTTGTCTAATGTCAGATTTACAAGGTAATCAGACGTTACCTTCCGCAAACATGAGTGATGGTAAAATTGATTGAGAGAGAAGAGCCCTAGTTTGCTTGAGGAGGTAGTACAAACAAGCGTTGCTCATATTGGTAGAAGTCAAAAGGTCAATCAGTAGAAGAGCATCCACCTCTATCCAAATATTGAGCCAGTCATTTTGAAGACAAATTTCTAGAGCTTTGTGGACAGCCATAAGCTCAGTATAAGGAATAGTGCTGGAAATAAGGGGATAAGCAAATGCACATAGAACAATACCCTTAGAATCCACGAAAATGCCTCCTCCGAGCCATTATGAGAGCGAGCCATCGGTATTAATTTTAATAATATGATCAAGTGGTTTTTTCCAAAAAAACCATTCTATCATTTGATAGTAAGGTGCGGAAGGTTGAGGCCCATTTATTAGCATGATTCTGACCTTTAAAATGTGATGGATTAAATTGGCTTTAAACAAGTCACAAATTTTGTTTTTAGTTCTAGCAATAATCCTCATGTGATTCATACGATATTTTTAGCTTCATTTTGTCCATCCATAAGAGTAATGGCGATTATGATTTTAATATGACCTTTAATTGCATTGTCAAAGTAAACTTCAAGAAGTTGATATAAAGTAAAAGAATAATTAAAATTGATAGTGTTGAGTAGATTGTCATACCAAATCCAAATTTTAGAGGCAATAGTCTCATTAACAAAAACATGATTAACATTCTCAATATGGGAACAACATTGACATTTAGAGGGTAAATAAAACCCTTTACCCCACAACAAAGAATCACAGAATAAAGTTTTTTAGGATACCAAGTAAGAAGAGTAAGAAGAGGGGATATTGCTATTCCAAATTTTGGAGAACACAATAGAAGAATCACGATTGTCTTTAGTGTGAATCCACACATTTTAAGGTTGAAATCCCATTATGAGATAACTTAAAGATAATCGATCATGATTGTTAGGAGTGATAGGAATACTAGTAATCATATTTAAGAAAGTGGAAGGAATAGAATCATTAATCTTACTAGTGTTCCACATGTGGTTTTGCCAGAATGAATTAACTCTAATATCGGAGGTGGAGTGAGTGTAGAGTAAGTCATCAATGGGGAACCACTCAGTTGCCAAAAAAAGAATTGAGTTTATGCCCCAAAATTAAGGATTACATCCCATTTTGAGAACAAAGTCTTCTCCACACGGAGAGTCCTTTGAGGGGATGTTTACCACAATATTTAGAAGTCATGAAATTCTCCCAAAGACTATTTTTCTCCTAAAGTTCCACCAAAGTTTGTAGGAGAAGGCATGGATAACTTCTTTGATGGATTTACATCCCAGACCCCTCTTAGAAAGGTCCTCTTTTAGAGAGATTAGCGGTTTTAATTTGAGAGAAGGTATATGGGCATAGGATTCCTTTTCCTTTAATGTTATGACCCATATTTGATTCAAATTGAATTTATTATGATTTTTCTTTAGGTTTAATAAAATAATATTATATAGAAATTGAAATTTTTGACTTGTGACAGAAATTTTGGCTATTTGAATTTAATATTTATTTAATATAAATCATATTTTTATTGAATATTATATTATTATATGATAAAATAATGTTAGAATAATATATTTCTTTTAAATAAATTAAAATGATCTTCTTGCTTATAAATAATCCTAATTCTCTTTATAAAATGGTTGCTTATTTAAATTCAAAATATCTTCATCAAATCTAATAGAAAACTTTCTAGATTTTTCTTTTAAGTGTTCTCCAAATATTGCAAAATCAAATCCTTAGTTTGGAAGCTTCAACATCTTCAACTAAGTAAGCTTTCTCAAATTACTTGAGTTTGTTTTTGATTTTAATCTCTTTTAGTTATTCATACTATTTTACAATCTATTTATTTTATTTTTTTTTTCAAATTTTTACTTTTTGATGGATTAGTCTTTGGACATCAAAGTTTAAGTTTTTCACATTAAAGTTTCTTCAATCATTTTTTAGTGAAAAACTCTTGAAATAGTTTGTAGATTTATTTTATCTTACTGAAATTTTTATCTTCATATAAATTTCTTTTGATTTTTTTGAAATATTTCTTCATTAATCTAATTTGAAAGATCATTTATTCTTAGATCTATTTTAGAAGTATATTTTAAGCATTTTAAATTATTTTATTATACTAAAAATATTTTCATATTTGCTAGATCTCTCTTTTTAATTAAAATCTTACTAGTTTACTTAGATATATTATATACTAATTTATTTAAGTATTTTGTGAGCAGTTGCATTAATTGAAAGCATTATTTTGGTTAAAATAAAATAAATTATTGCTGAAATTTTAGAATATATGCTTGATCTATTATATAATAAGTTTCTTTATCAAAATAAATTTATAAAAATTAAATTATTTTATTTGTCACTTATCATTTTATTCAAACTAGTATCCTTTGTTTAAATAATTTTATCTTACTTAAATTTAGTAAAACTTGCTATTTTTATTATTTAATAATTAGAAAAATGAAGTTTTGTGGAGAGTTAATCATTCTTGCACTATTATATACATACTAGTTATAGTTTCTCTTAAACTTAAAATTATTTCTTGCTGAAATTTATTTTATTGTGTAATAAACTATTGTGAATTTATTTTATTATTTTTTATCAAAATTGTAAGTTGTAAAGTGATCATTTATAAGTTGTGAGATCACTTTTTGAATTGGATAGCTTGGTATAGTTGTAAGAGATATATTTTATTAAAATTTATTATTTTATATATTTTTTCATACTGTAAAATTTATATTGGGGTTGTACTCTCCCCTTCGTTGAAGAGTACATATTATTGTAGGAGTTATACTCGCCATGTTATTGGGGAGTACGGTTTATAACATATTTAGCATTTAGTGGATTCCTAACCAGGGGTGGCTAGGTGTGGACGTAAGCCGACTTTGGGGTTTTGATGAACAATGTAAAAATTATGTATCTATTGTCTCTCTTTACTTTACTGTACTTTATTTTTTGCCACATTGAGAATTGTATCTTGTCATTATAATATTAAAAAAATTAAAAGTTAAAATTTAAGATTTAACTTTTAAAATTTTTAATAATGTTCGGTCCAATGAACCCAGCTCCAGTCCAGTAATCTTGCCAAAAGAAAGATGTACTAGAGTTAATCCCCCAAGATATTAATGATTTAGCTTCCCATTTGATGGAACAAAGTCTTTTCCAAATAGGAGAGTCTCCCGCTTTATAAAGGCAAATGAGAGGGTGCTTACCCTGCTATTTGACAATCATGAAATTAGCCCAAAGACTATTATTGCTCCTAAAATTCCATCAAAATTTATAAGAAAAAATAGTGATATGGACAAGCAATTGGATGGCCACACGTGAGACTTTGGGCATATGGATTGTTCACCTGTTACAAAATTTCTCAGATTGTAGCACGTGAGACTATGCATATAGACTGTTCACCTGCAATTGGATGACCACATATAATATTACACAATTGAAAAGAGTGTGGACAACATTAATAAGAAAAATGCTTAGTTTTTTTTTTGGAAATTGTTGAGGGCATTTGCCCAATTCATTCCAAAGTATAATGAGGTTACATGTATGAAGGAAAAAACTACAAGTTACAGAAACTAGTAGAACTACAAAACCAACAAGAACACGCATAGAGGCCTTTCCAAGGAAAAACTAAAACGAACAAATGTCTAATGCTTTTGAAATAAAAGAGCTGAACTTATCTTTGGAATCCAGAAATTGCAATATTGCCTAAGCACATAGACTTCCAAAGAAAAGAAAATCAGAATGAGCAATGTAATTCTTAACGTAAAGAGCTGGACTCAGACTCAAAACCAGTATGAACTGGATCACCGATAGCACTTCACCAAAAAGTAAATTGATTGATTGAGAGCCTATGGTTACCTTCATAGCCTTCCGATGGGAACCATAAAAATGATGATAACCAGGTTGCTTTGAATGTCATCCAACAGGACTCTCCAATTGATAAATGCTGCAGTCATCATCGTCCAGATTTTACCCGATGAATGAGCCTTCGAAGATCATGGGGGGATGTAGAGGGGGGAGAAGAAGAGGCGAATTAACGGACTGTACCCGCCAACCAACTTTGAATAGATTGCTTAACAGAGGGGGGCCATTTATCTTTAATTTTCCACCTTGAGACTTTATACCCAATTCGATTTTTTATTTGAAACATAAGAGCTTGGGTACTAGAAGAGGTAGCTGCAAATAGCCTACTATTTCTTTCTTTCCAGATTGAATAAACCGACACAGCAGTAATAAGATAATGCAAATACTTGATAGATTTGTGTAAATGGATATCCACATTACCAAATATTTGCTTAAGGGTTGAATTAAGAAGGAAGAATTTCCCATTAGGTAGAAGATTTCTGATGATATTCATTGAAAATGGGCATTCAAAAAATAAATGATTGTGGGATTCAATTGAGTTTTGGCAAAAATAGCACAGAGCTGATCCTATACCTCTTTTTGCAAGCACATCTGATGTCTTAAGACATCCCAAATAGGCCATCCAACAATATAAGGCATAATTTAAAGCACTCCCTTTAAACCGATTTCTCTATACCAGCTTGTATGAGATGAGCTATCGAAAAGAGCAAATTTAAAAAGTCTGTTAGAAGGATTTTTATCCCCCTCCCAAGAAATCCAATCAGCTCCTCCAAATATTTGCACACAATTTATTTTATCCAGCACTAAGGAGAATTCATGATGTGAGGCCCAGGGAAGGCACCACTTCCCATTTATAATAAGAGAATTAACTTTAGCATCCAAAGGAAGACCCAGCAAGCTGAATCCATTGTCCCCTATTAGCTGAAATAGACTACTGTTATCACACCAAGGCTCACTATAAAGGGACAAGGAGCTCCCATCACCAACATTAAATTTAAACTTAGCCTTAAACCTTAGAGCTATGCATCTCTTCTTTCCAAAAGGAAGAAACACTATGATTAGAAAGCTCCCAAACAAAGCACCATATTTATTTAGTTTACCTAAAGAGTTAACAAGAAGTAGAGAATCGGACCCCCCCCCCCCCCATATCCCTTGGAAGAGTAGTTTTAGACCATGAAATAGTGTGTAGTTTTTAAAACCTCCATTATGATAAAAGAAATTTGAGGTGAAGGAATCTAGCTTCTTTAATATGCTTTAGGAATGGAAATAGATCTAAACCAATAAAGTTAGAAGATTGTTCACGATGATCTAATTAATTGATACCTCCCACCAAGTGAAAGGAATTTGCATTTCTACCAACCATCTATTGAGTTTATCAAAAGAGTGTTGAAATGTGCCACTTTAATTTTTGCCACTAAAGGAAGACCAAGGTAAAGGGAGATCCTCTCATGATTTTACGGTGCTGGTCAAGATCTCCCACCCTAGTAGATTCATTTAAAAAACAAATGATAGATTTTTCCTGATTGATATTTAATCCCATATAAGAATTTAAAATCTCAAGACATCTTGATAAAGAGGAGAGAGTAAAATGATTAGCTTTACCCATAGTAAGAAGATCGTCAGCAAAAAGTAGATGTGAAACTTTGCAGGACCCCACTGTGAAAGGATTATAAAGCTTGAGATTCACTTCTCTGTCCAGCAAACAAGAGAAGGTGTCTATGGCAATGGTAAATAGAAAGGGGGAAAGGGGACATCCCTGCCTCAGACCAGTGGTTGACATAAACCAACCCTTAATTTCTCCATTAAGGACCACAGAGAATGGGACATCTTCTATTGTTTAGCAAGAAACAAACTCTGTTGTTTATGGCTTGAGAACTCCTTAGATATTTCATTTGCCATAGCCAAGCAATCTGCAATATCTCTTCCCTTTATGAAAGCTGATTGAGCTGGATTAATAAGTGATGGAAGGGATTTCTTTAATCGATTGGCCAATACCTTTGCTATAACCTTATAGAAAAAATTGCAAAGAGAGATCGACCTGAAGTCAGAAATGTAGCTCGAATGATTCACCTTAGGTATAAGAGCTAGTAGAGTGTGCTTGAAACATCTCGGCAGTTTAGATGAAGTGAAAAAATAATGTACAGCTTTCATGAATTGTTTCCCGGTAATTTCCCATGTTGATAAGAAAAACTTGGAATTAAAGCCGGAGCTTTGTTTTCATTTATGCTTTTAATTGCAGAGAATTTTCTTGTCACTTATTTCGATGAAGATCTTCAACCTGCCATAAAGGGATAGATTCTCCCAAAGGGAGATCCAAGGAGTGCCATGTATTAGCATAATTACGCTTAGAGAGAGAAGAATAAAACTTACATATCTCCTCCCATAGATTCCTGATCACCAACCCTGAATTTGTGTGTAATTCCCTTATTAGATTAGCATTCTTCCTTTCTTTTATGGAACTATACAGAAAATTCAGATCATCTTCAGAATGAGTCAACCAGTGAACTTTAGCCCTTTGCTTTACCCACATGTGCTCCTTTCGAACAAGATCAGAATATCTAAGATTTGACTCCTTTACCTCTTGAATATAAGATCGGTTATCAGGATCCTATTCTAATTTGGAACAAGCCTCCAATTGATCTCTTTTTGCCTGAATAATTTGTGATTGGAGAGAGCAAGGATCCCACTGTCTACCCTTAAAAGCTTTTTTTAACATTTGCGCCCTAGAAAGCACAAATAAATGGGTCTGAGATATAAATATTCCAAGCTTCAATAGTGACTTGAGCAAAATCGGGATAAATGGACCAATAATTCCTAAACATAAATCTATGAGAAATAGAAGGAACTTGCTTGGCAATTGTTATAAGAGGAGAGTGATCGGGAGAGGGGGTGGAACTTTGTAAAAGGAACTAGGGTAAAAAAAAAGGTATTGCATAAAACTCTATCCAGCCTTGGAGAAGATCTAGATACCTGATTGGACCATGTAAAGAACACCCCACACTAGGAAGGTCCAAAGAACTCATTCAAACATCCCTTGAATTCCATGTGATTAAGAGATAAAGGATTACCACCTGATTTCTCCTTACTGACCAGACAGCAATTGAAATCACCCATTATAATCCAAGGCCCTACAGATTCAGTTGCAATGGACCTCAATGAACTCCAAAGAGATACTCGAGAGTGAACATCATTCTCAGCATAGACACAAGTCATCAAAAAAGATACACCTCCGGTTAGAGTAACTTTGCCATGAATAAGTTGAGATGTTTTTAAGATAGGTACGAAATCAAGCCTACTGGAATCCCATTTAATCCATATACGACCTCCCGATATTATTTCAAAGTTAGAACAACTAGATTCAAAAGGAAAGAGATTGAATTTCTTCAGAGAGAAGGGGTTAAGCAAGAGCTCAGAATTGACCTTTGTTTCAAGAAGACACAGAATATCTATACAATATTGTTGGATTAACCGCCATACCATCCGCCCTCAGAATGCCATTCCAAAATACCTAAGATGAAAAATCATTGAGAAGATGAAGAGGAGGGCTTTTTTCCCTTTTTCTGCTTTCCTTTATTGGTAGAAGGGGAAGATTCTTTTCCCCATTGGGTGGAGCCTTACGAGTGTTTGACCTCACGATTTCAATAGCTCGAATCGGTTAGAGAATTGGCAGCAGATCTAGTTAAGACACCTGAAGCCAAATACTCAATTTATTGTTCCAATGATTGGTCATTATCTATGAACTCCTCATTTAACACAGAATTTGCATCAAGTTCTGTGACATCCTCAATATGGGGAGAAGGGATCGGCGGTTGATTAAGATCGGCTGTTAACAAGTTCTGAGCAGAGAGTTCTGGGTTGGCAACTGATTCCAGACTTGTGTTCTTTAATAGAGAAGTATTTAGGGATACACAATCAGATTGAGAGGTTTTCTTAAGACCTCGAGCACTACCTCTAGAGTTGGGATGAGCTATATTTTGCTCTCTGGGAGCTACCTGGTTATGAGGGCATTTGTTCTCAGCATGAGAGAAGGACTCGACATTTGGTACAACATAAGGTTTCCAATCGTGACTACTTGATCAAACTTCATGCCGTTTATGAATTGGAAGAATAGAAGATGTATTTATTTGCACGCAGATTCTTGCAAATGTAATACGAGCTTTAGATGCGGTAAGGTTGTCCATTGCCAATGGTATACCAATCTGACTAGCCACCTTTGAGAATCCTTTTTCATTCCAGCAACATAAAGGAAAATTAGGAAGCTTGATCCAGAGAGGAATCTCAGAAATTTGTTCTTTAGAGGGTCTAAAATTCCATTTCCATTGCTGAAAAATGAATGGCCTGCCATTGAGGAAGTACGGACCATTATCCCACACGATATTATAGTCTTCCTTATAGGAGAATTTGAAGAGAAAGAAGTCCCCTTCCAAGGTTAGCAACTCCATATTCCCTTTGAATTTCCATTTTTTGTTTATCGCAAAGCAAGAACCATAGAACGACCTTTTCCTATCGTATGCCCTACTAAAGACATATCCCACTCTTTCTTCCCTTCCAATAAATCCTCTTCGGAGAAACTCACTTAGAAGAATCGGGAGGAATAAAGGAAAGAGATAAAGATTTGCTCTTATCATTTTGAGCAATAAGGAACTCCTTCCAATCGAGAAGGAGTGAGTCAATCGATACCAAGAAGAGAGGGGTTTGAAGAGGAAGAGTTCAAAGGGGAAAGGTTTGATTAAAGTGCCTCCATTAGAAGCCATAATGAACAAGAGGGACCTCTCCTGCTGAGGAAGGATCGACTAGTGGAGAAAAGGGAAAAAGGTGGAGAGATGGATTCGCTGAGCTGCAAAGAGAAAGGAGAACTTACCTTGAAGGAACCCTAGCCGTCGTCTCATTCGGAGCTTTGTTCCTAATCTAAAAAAAATGCTTAGTTACTTCATCAATCACATAACCTGAAAAGTGATTGGTACTTTAGGATCTAACTCTTGTATAACAACAATAGTCTTCTTTAGTATAAGATATACTCTTGGCCATCGATAGTTATTCATAACAATCTCTTTCAGCATATTATAAGTCGTCTCTTACAATTTTACTTAAAAGGTACTAGCATATGCAATGCCTATCACATCCTTGTAGCCCCTGATAGACCATTATAAGAAAATATGGACTTTCATCTACTTAGAGAGTTTGTGGTATGGGCACTTTCTCAATGTATCTTCGAATATCTCTTAGGAATCATATAATATATAGCATCCAATACAACACAATTTGATATTTTGACGTGCATTCTATCTATTTTTGTTCGTAAGAAGTATTTTGATAAGATCTTTTGTGTTAAATCATCCTAGTTGATTATTGAATCATCATGCAATGAATTTAGCTAGCTCTTGGCCCTATCCTTTAGTAAGAAATGAGCATAAGTTCAATTGAATCATCTTATAAGATACTCCATTATAACTTGAAGGTGACACAGATCCCTAAAAAGTTAGTGATATGTTTGTTCCAATGTTCAAAGTCTAAATCCTCAAATTAAGAGCTCTATATCATCTATAGAGTTGAAAGCTTAATTTTAAAATTATTAGCTTGAACTCCAAGTTTGATAATTACTTTGAGAATGCCATGTACAATAAAGGGTGCATAACACTCAAGCCCTGCACCTTTATGGTTAGGCTTGTAGCAACCTTCATGATTTGCCATAGTAAATTCACATAACTTTTGGTTTGACTTCTCATTGTAACTATTCTTTTGATTTTTAGGTCCAAAAATAATGGTGGCTCACCACTAAAATGACACAAACACACTATAAGAGATGCCTTAAAAATTTTAAAATAAAAATAAAATAAAAATAAAATTGTATTCAAAATGGGATAAAATTGACTCCATATCATTATTGGTGTCCATAACCTCCAAAAATGACATTAAACATTTAGTATGATTTAGACGCACATATGAATACAAGGTCGCACAAGTAAAGAAAGTGATGAATAAGAATATCATTCCACATATATTATGAGTTTAAAATTATATTCTTTTTATCTTTCTACGAATAATCAAAAAAGGGTGGCAATTGACATAGAAATAGGAAAAAAATTGCTACTGGCAAAATGATAGAAACTTATTGAGTTGTAAATCAAATAGGCTAGGTATAAGCATTAAATTTAATGTGGATAATTTCTATTAATAAGGCTAAAGTGTAGTTGGGAGACGCATAAAATTTTTCCATTATTAGATTTATAGTGGCTTTTACCTTTTTCTTAAAAGCTTAGGGTCACTAATATCATTATGCAACCTTCTTTTTTTCTAAATGATAGATTTAATATATTAAGCTTTCATTAATATAGTATAAGTGATCTATAAGATTATGCAATTTTAAACTTTTATTTTTATCCTATTATTTATCATTATATTTTACTCACGCTAAGTTCATTCTCTGCCTCTTTATTTTGAACAAACCTCCTAAACCCTAAATTAATGGCTGATCAATTAAAAGTCCAGAAGCTTATGGTGAAATATGCAACAATATGAAATCACAAAAGCTTCAAAAATGATATTGAAACAAATCAATAAAAATAAATTTATTTACATAAATATCTAGAAATTTTAAGAATTGGCACACCAAGGGGGATTTAAAAATTTTTTAAAAGAAAAATTAAATCAATTCTTTATTGTTCAACAAGAGAGATGTTTAATAGAATAAAACCAATAATCGAAAACTCAAAGAAAAGAGTAGCAGAAAAATAAACATTAAAAAATAAAGAGGGCACAAAAATTTATAATAGTTTGACCTAACTGACCTACATCAACTTTTCAATTCTCCTCTAAAAATTCACTATCTCTTCTTTGGCACAACAAGCCAAGGAGAAAACCTCTCTCCTTAATAGGTAATGGAGAAACCTTATACTCACTTTCCCTTTCAAGGCTAGAAGGATGTCACTTACTCTTCAAGGTACAACAAAAATTTCTTACAATAAAAAACTTACACAAATTATGAATTAGAAGCAAATCTCAAGTTAACACATATGACTTCAAAGCAAGGTAAATGAAAAGAGTAATTAAAATAAAAATACAACCTTACCAACACAAGATCCTTAATAAAAAAAAAAGAGAGAAATCTCTCAATTTTATCTTAAGCTAAATACTCTTTTCTAAGCTTCCTTTAAATTTTCTCACCTTCAAGCACTTTGAGTAGATTCCACAAAAAGAGTATTTACAAGACAACTGAATAAAAAAACTAGAAAAATTAATTTTAAAAAGTCGGTCCAATCATATTACATGATTCAACATAATATTGTATGATTAGTTCATTTTAGGGACTTTTATATGATTGTCCTAGGTTGTCATTATTCATACCGACCAACATGATCATGCTGTGCAAATAATACAATCTAAAATTCTATTATCTATTTGTTTGTCCTATATGAACTCATTGTGTAATACAAACATATTTTGAAAAAAAATCTCAAAAATTAAATCCCACAAATCCTAAATTAAAATCAGTAACTAAATAAGTTTGCACGCACGACATTAATATCGCGTATTAATCAAATTAGAATACATTTGTAACTAATTGACTTAATCCCAATGACTAAAATAATTATCAAAAATGAATAATCATACAATGCGATTAGTTCAAATTTAACAATTTTAAGAGAATCACTTTAATTATGATGGTTGTTTGCAAATATGAATAATCACATAGTACGATGCAGATCGTACTGAATGATTTCACTTAAACAAATTTTAAATTTTAAAGAAAAAAAATTGTTTATATTCTTTCAGGTGTGTGTGTGTGTGGTAGCTTTTAATCATTCACATGCTAAATGTATGGAGACAAAATAAAATATAAATACTAAAAATAACAACATACATTTGGACTTGACTTGAGTTTTTTTTTTTTTTTTGGCATCAATCAATCCTCATTTTAGTCTTTATGGGCTATTTTTTTATCAAAATTTTGAAAATTAACTATTGTTTGTGCTCTCATAGTTAATTTTTATTAGGCTGCTTAATTATAGTTTCTATATTGAAAGCATACACAGTCCGCACAATAACCTGATTAAGAAAAATAATTATTTAACTAAAAATATTTGTGATCATCAAAACTTAGAATATTATGTGAGAACTCATAGAATTTGGTTCATGTTGAATTGAAAGAAAATAATAGAATCTCAACTATAAGTTAAACATGAAATTTAGTAGAAAAGTCAATTTTATAAGCCCTCACTTCGCTTTGTCTACATGAACCTAAGAGTTTATTAAGATGTGCCTAGGTTAATAAAAGCTTGTTAAATATGGGAGAATGTGTTAGTTGAGCCTAAGTTGACCAAATTAATCATAAATAAGCCAATGTGATCAAAGACATAATTTCTTAAAACAAATGGGTCAAAAAGTAATGATAAAATGTTATTCATAGAATATACATTTGCATTCTTACTGCTTAGATTATATAGTTCGGTCAATAGACTTTAATTGATCAGGTTTGACTCAATTTAACTCATTATTTAACCAAAATAGGTCAAATGAGTTAAAATAGGGTTAATCATTATGAATGATCTAATTAATTGGAGTTGAGCTTCATTACAATATTCTAAGTATGATTTTAACCAAATCCCATCATGGTTGACAATGGGTTTGGCCAAAGTTGGCCAAATATTTTAAATCTAAGCATAAACCCCAACATTTACTTTCTAAAATAAATTTGTCTAATCAGATGCTCAAATTAAATCAAACCCATGAAAGGATATTATAAATACAACCACACTTTGTTTCAACTCATTTGAATCCTTTATTTCAGTTAATTAAGTCCAATGTTTCAATGTGTCTAAATCGGATACATTTGGAAATTGTTCGAATCTAACCAAGAGTATAATTAATCATTATAAAATTACTCAATTTTAATCTTTATTGGCTTTAATCACTCTCATTATAACCCCTTCACCATGGTTAACCAAGTTATAGTAGCAAAACTTAAAATAAAGTTAGGTAAGTAAAAAGAATATGTTTAAATGTACTTAACCAATTTGAATTTTTTTAAATAGGGATAAAGTACACTTGCTTCAGTTAAATGATATTAAGCAACTCCTTAACCATTGATTCCACCACATAATAGCCAAGGGATCTATGTATGATTAACCATAGGTTTACCAAGGTTATGTTGAAATCGAGTTCTATACAAAAAAGCTTCCATTCTACTTTGCATGATAGAGAAAAAAAAAACCACTGCTTCTTGTTTTCACTCAAGTCTTCTAAGTCTTTAGGAAGAACTATTCCTTGCCAAATTGGATTAATCAAGAGATTAAAGAAGCTTTGTTAAAACTATTTTAAGCTTATTCTTTAACATAAATACTAGCTTCACACGGAGGATCGAGAAGCCATTGCATTGACTTCCCAAGCTTCCCAAGGTGAAAAACTCTCAAAAATTGAGCCCTCTTCCTCCAAATTATTGCATAATTAAGTTATATTTATTTTATATTTAGATCCAATTTTAGCTCAATTAATAGTCCGAAGGTCCTCTAAATAACCCAATTATAATCACTTAATTTTATACAATTGTGAAGGAAAACTTACGATTTGTGGGCATGTGAACCAAAATAAATTGGGCCCAAAATGCTTTATTCAGAGTTGGACTAGAGATAAGAGATGAAGGGATAATCTCTCAGAGAATTTTTAGCTATTTTTATGAATTTGTTATGATTTTAATTTTACTTAATATTAAATTATTTTTTGATCATAAATATTTTTGGCCCAAAAGTTTCCTAGTTGGGTGACTTGCAAAACACCCCTTCTTAATGAAAGCCTTTTCTTTACTATATTAATTTTATTTTCTATGATCTCTTCATGCTATTTAATTCCTTACACCAACTTAAGTATTATGGACCTTTTATTTGTGTTCAAACCCTTCCTTTTATTCTTCTCAACTTAAACTAACATGCAAAAATCAATTCCAACTGAGCTACTTAGCTTTCTCCAACTCTACATATTCCAAAAAATTTATGTTACAACACTTGAAAACTCTTACCACTCTTTACTTTTAAAGCTATCCATAGTACGTGTACTATGCATATCTTCCATATAAACCCCTCTTAATCTCTATGTAATATTAGTGTCTTAAAAGCAACCTAAAAGTAGCCTTCCCCTTTATAGTTCTTGGCCAACACCAGAAACCTAGCTTCTCAAAGTTTTTAAAGCCTCAAATCATTCTTAAGAGGTCCTCTTATATTCACCCACTACAAATAAAATCTTCAATCTCAATCTTCCATTTTTAATTTCATCATACATACTCCATTATTTGCTATCTTGAGTTCTTAAAGATATTCAAATAAAGGTACAATAGGTGCACCAAATAAATGTTAGTGTCAAGTTCACACCAACTTTTATGATTCATTTGTGTTGGCCAATTGTTCTCTTCCAACAAGGCTACTTATTTTCTTTGATTTTTAATTGAGTTATTTTGTTTTATTTCATTCTAGCTTAAAATTAGGATTTAAATTAGCTTATTGGTTGACAATATTCAAATATTTACTCAGGTTCAATGAGTGAACACTACTTGCATGCCAAATCTTAGTCTTGGAGTTAACTGACCATTTGAAAAACAATTTTTGAGGGTACTATAAAGGAAAAAAAATATGAAGACTACCCTTATTGAAATAAGTCCCTTAAATATTTTTATTATTGTTAGACTCATCTTATGGAAACATTTATTTTATTTATATATTTGCTAAAATTAGAATTCAAATAGTCCAAAATTTAATTCAATTTTTTTTATATATAAGTTGAATTGAGATTTATACTTAATTAAATGAAATTTTTTATGACATAATATTTAAATTTTTATTAATATCTAAATATCATCAAATAATTTAAATAATATCTAATTAATTATAATAATTTTAATTAAATTTTTTTTCTTTATAATTATGATTAGTATATTAATAGATGTGTTACCAAGGCAGAGTGCTAATTAATTTTGTCTTTCCTGATCTTATCTTCTCATTTTATAATATCCATAAGGTTATCTTTGGAGCCTAACCTCGTATAAATATGTCAACTTGCTCTCATTAGTTTTGATTTATTCATTAGATTGATCCAATGCATGTGTGAATATAATATAATTCTTAAGTGTTTATATATCTAATACTTTAAGTTAGATATATATTTATCTAATACATATTTGAAAAGATGTATTATATATGTAAAAATTAAAATTTAGATATTAGATATATAAATGCATAAGAATTATGAAGTATGTATGTTCAATAGACACTAATAAGGTATTTTAATTTTTTTAGAATGATAATTAAAATTATCTTCAACAATTAATTCTGTTTAAACATATATTTTAAGCTATTTTCAATTTGTTCAATGAATACAAATCTGAGTACAGAGAACACATACAGGACAACATGTTTAATTTATATTTTACATTATATTACAGCCACAGAGAAATATATTTTAAGTAATATTACAGAAATGTTTAATTTAGCGTGAAAATTAATTAAAATGAAAGAGGAAAGTATCGAGACACAAAAGAGTACATCTGCAAAACTGCACGAAAGAGCTAATATTCAGGCTCCAAATAACTAGTAATGGAGCCTGTTGAGCATATTATCTCCAAACAAGCAAAAAATCAGCATAGAATTAGGAAAAAAAGTCTGTGCTCTCAGGAGAGTACGAAGAAGGCAAAATTTTTAAAATAGACTTAGTCCTAATTATAATTAGCAGTTTAGGCACGACAAATTTTTTTTTAGCAAAATATGCCTAGTCGTCCATTGAACGGATGATGGCGATGTGGTATCGATACCGTCCGTTTCTGGATGAACACAGACTGGTTTTTTATTTTATTTTATTTTTTTCTTTTTTATTTTTAAAAAAAGCAGATTTTGAACGCGAGTCATATGGTGTCGAATCTACGATCTTGTATCGGGAATCGTAACAAAATTTTTTACAACTTTTATGTTGGTCAAAATTTAATAAGTTAATCGCGATAAAAAACTTCTGAGCTGAAATTTGAGTATGTCAGATTTTTGATATTGGAGTCATCTGATGAATCTAAATGATATCGTTAAAATTGTAACAAAATTTCTACAACTTTTATGTTGGTTGAAATTTATAATTTGTGACGATGCAGCTTCTCTTATTACAAGTATTTTTTTAACAATTTTTTTGTTAATTATAGCACAATTATTCTAATTTTTTATATATTAACTGGTAATATAATTATATGAGCTTTCTTTCTTCACTGTAAATACTAATTATGGCATGATTAATTAAAATATATATTTTAATCTCTTTAAGTATGACAATGTGAAAAATGTAAAATTATCCGAACTATTCTCAAAAATTTCTTAGAGATTAATTATTTATGTTATTATAACATCATCCATCTTATCCGATATAATTAATAAATAAATTTATCCAGAACTCTCCATCATCTTATCCAATATAATTAATGTTTTTAATAAAATTATGTAATTGAGTTTAATCAATTTTATATAAACCAAAGAAACTATCCAACTAAGTTTGAATCTTAATATAATTTTTTAGTTAAATATATCTAAAAATAAAAAATAAAATTATTTAAATTTTGATTTTATCAAATTTATAATTTCAACAAAAATTATAGTAGAATCAAATATCTCAATAAGAATAATCTAATAATGTTGAAAAGTAGTATAAAGAGAGTTCAAATAAGCATAAATTAAATATTTAAAATATGATTGTATTAAAATTGAGCGTCTCAATGAATTCAACAAATCTAAGATTATTTACTTTTGATATCATTTCGATAATTAAATGAGTGATCCATGATCAATAGAATTGACAATCTTTCGATAGAGTGCTGAATGCTTATCTAATAGCCAAATCTTTGCTCAAAAAATAAAAATGATCTGCATTCTCTGCATGAGTGGCTAAACTTAGATCGTGAGATATCACAAAGTTCTGAAAAATTTTGACGAAAATTATTATTTATCATGTTAAGGATGACAATGTGAAAAATGTAAAACTATCTGAACTATTCTAAAAAATTTCTTAAAGATTAATTATTTACGTTATTATAACATCATTCTTAAAGAGATTAAAATATATATTTAACTAATCATGTCATAATTAGCATTTACAGTGAGGAAAGAAAGCTCAGATAATTATATTAACAGTTAATATAAAAAAAATTAGAATAATTATGCTATAATTAACAAAAAAATATATATTAAAAAAATACTTGTAATAAGAGAACTGTTGTGCATCAGATAACAATCGTAAATTTGAATCAACATGAAAGTTGTAGAAAATTTTGTTACAATTTCAACGATACTAATTTCTCTAGATTAGATGACTCAAAAACTCGAAATACAAAAGCTCAAATTTCAGCCAGCTGCACACATTCTCAAAAATCGTATGCCACAATCTTAAATTTTGACCAACATGAAAGTTGTAAAAAATTTCATTACAATTCCAACGTTACCAAGTTCGTAAGATTCTGATACCGTATAACTCCGATATGAGCAAAATACAAAAGTTGCCCCAGTTTTTAAAAATATTAAAAAAAACCATTAAACGACCGGCTTCGATGGTGCCGCTTAAATCATCCGTTGAATGGAAGACTAGGCCTATTTTGCTAAAAAAAATTTTAGTGCCTAAATTGCTAATTACGATTAAGACTAAGCCTATTTTAAAAATTTTGCCTAGGGAGAATACACCAGCAATGGAAACCACTTAACATATAAACTCCAAGCAGGATAGAAAAACTAAAAGGAAGATGAAAATACTCTGTACTCTCAGGAGAATACAGAGAGTACAGATGTAAAATAGCTCAAACAACCAGCCCATCATCCCCCAAATTGCTTCACATGGTTTCTAGAAAACAAACCTATCCAAATTGGCCAGGCAAATTGAAAAAAACTCAGGACAAACTCTGTACTCTTCTGCATATTAAAAAAAACTCCTAAAGAGGAAGGACATAATTTATACTGTTTGGTTCGGACAGAGAGTACACCTACAAAACTGCTCAAAAAAGGATCCACACAAGCTGTAATGGAATCTACTTAGCATATTATTCACAAACAAGCCAAAAAAAAAGCTCATAAAAAGCATCCCAAAAGCCTTTAAATTGCTTTAAGTGGTTTATAGTAAACATTTTCTCTCCAAACTACAAAGAAAAAGTGGGAAAAATTAAGTAAATAATTTGTACTCTGAGGAGAGTACAAAGAGTACAGCTGCAGAAGACCTCAAATATGCTAATAGTCAGCCACCAAACTACTTGTAATGGAATGTACTAAACTAATTCAACCCAAACAACCCAAAAAATTGGAGAACATGTACATAATAGTATGTACTCTCAAGAGAGTATAGAGAGTACAACTGAAAAACATCTCACTGAAGCAGCCCATCATCAACCAAATTGCTGCACATGGTCTCCACTAAACATATTCTATCCAAACTGCCTAGGAAAATTGAAAAAAATTGAAGAAATACTCTATACTGTGAGAGTAGGAGAGAGCGATGCAAAACAAAGACTAAGGGCTCCACTCCATACAACCTGTAATGAAATGTGCTAAACATTTTCTTTTCAAACAGCCCATAAAAAAAGATGGTCAAAAATCTGGAATTATTATGTACTCTCATGAAAGTACAGAGAGTACAGATTGAAGAGAGCTTAAAAAGGTAACTTAGTAGCCAACAAATTAGTTTAAATGGTCTCTACAGAAGATATTCTATCCAAACTATCCTAAAAAAATGATAAAAAAAATAAGGAAACAGTTTGTACTCTCAGGAGAGTACAGACAGTACACCTACAAAGTTGAAGAACATGAACATAATAGTTTGTACTCACAGGAGAGTACATAGAGTACAGATAAAAAATATCTCACTGAAGCAGCCCATCATCAACCAAATTGCTGTACATGGTCTCGCTAAATATATTCTATCCAAACTGTCTAGGAAAATTAAAAAAAATTGAAGAAATACTCTGTACTCTCATGAGAGTACAAATGAAAAATAGGTCATGAAGGCTAATATTCAAGCTCCAGACAACATGTAATGAAATGTACTAAACATTTTCTTTTCAAACAACCCATGAAAAGAAGATGGTCAGAAATCTAGAAATATTATGTACTCTCATGAGAGTACAGAGAGTATAGATTGAAGAGAGCTTAAAAAGGCAACTTAGCAGCCAACAAATTGCTTTAAATGGTCTCTACAGAAGATATTCTATCTAAACTGTCCTAGAAAAATGATAAAAAAAATAAGGAAATAGTCTATACTCTTAGAAGAGTACATATAGTACACCTATAAAGCTGGAGAACATGAACATAATAGTATGTACTCTCAGGAGAGTACAGAGAGTACATATGAAAAATATCTCACTGAAGCAGTCCATCATCAACCAAATTGCTGCACATGGTCTCACTAAAATAATCCAAACAGATAGTATAGATGCTACCTCTAGAAAAGGTTTAAAACCATAAATAATAGCTTCTAAAGCAATTAATTTTGAACATATCAAACTTCAATTGTACAGTTGTCAGATTAGTTATTTCATACCTAAATAGAAGACAACATAAGCAAACTCAGCCCTAAAGCAGTTCATCCTCTTTGGCCAATCTTGGTGGTCAACCCAGTTAACTGGAGGTTTGCTGATTGCTACCTCCATGTACTTGCAGAAAAACACCCTGCAGTTGACACTATTTTCTTGGATTGGCAGCCCACTCATCATTTTGATTGGCCATTTTGTGAGATCGCTCGCAAAAGATTGGACAACATCTTAAACAAGTAATTTGATCTGAATAGTAAGAAGTGTAGCTAATAAGTTGGCAAAAAAATATGCACTTTAGGCAAACTTAAATGAAAACAGTTATTACAATATCATGTAGAACGGCCTTATTAGTTGGGTTTGACAATGAATCATAAAAATATCAAGCCCCTTGCTTATTATGCCTGACCAGGAGTGTACATTGCTGATTATTTATAATTGAAAGTAAGAGTAGCTCAACCCTTGATACACTGTTTGCAGTGACATGATGGAAGAACATTTTACTTTCTTTTTATTGGCCATATTTCACATAACTCTGTAAGAAGAGAAGAGAAAGTTTATAAATTTTAGCTTCTAACTACCTAAACCAGGATTGGATCATACTACCCTGCATTTCTGTGGAATAACTTACCTAGTGTAAGCATAAAATGTACAAATAGGGGACATACAACCCCGGGCATATCGAGTACTTCTTAGCTAGTAGAAAGGGGAAGGCATCGACGTGTGCATCTGACAAATACTGATATGTCAGCAACTTGTCAATTTTCCCTCGCACAATAATGATATTCCTAGCCGTGTATAGGTCACCCCTGCATGTGAGAAATATGAGAATGCAAGCTTAACTGAACGAATATGTGATTTTATGTATACAGAAGGAATTGAATAAAGAATGACTTACTTGTCCTTGAATTGAGAGCACGACGTGTCAATGACCTGTAACATTGGCTTAGGCAGGTCATCTCTTGATGAGAAGTCAACAATATGATGTGCCTCAGCTAGCTGCAAGGAAATTAGTGATGATGAAAGTTAGTGATGAAGAGCTAGAGTCATTGTGAATTAAGAATCGATCTGCTAAGATGATGCATACCTCCGCCTAATGCTCCTCAACCACAACAATCGCCTATGGTTCAACCATCATTATTGGCATCTTAAAACCTATAAAAAAATTATTGAAATCAATATTATGTCAACTTAAAAGAAAGTTACGCACAACTCTTCCACGCTCATCCCGAGTGGAGGCTACCACAAGACTTATTCGCTCCATGACTTCTGTAAGTTTGGGGAAGGGGAAGATATAGCTTTCCTCTTCCTCATCCGTCAGCCTTCACACCAGCCTTCACACCGAGTAAATGCTTCACAACATCTTCATGTGCAATGAAAACCTCCACAAGAGCTTCCCCTATGGTGGCTTCCACAGGGACTTCCCCAGTGGAAGCCTCTACAGGGGCTTCCCTAGGAGTCTCCATGGGGTAGCCTGCAGTGCCACCACAGAGCCTCCCCATGGTAGCATCTACCACGGGGCTTCCCAAGTGGAAGTCTCCACCAGAGAGCCTCCGTGAGCCTCCCCTGGTTGCCCTCAGGGAAGCTCCCGTGGTAGCCTCCGTGGTGTTGCCCCTGTGATTGCCTCCTTAAGAGATTTCTCCGCCCAGAAGCTTCCCCATGCTTGGGGATGATGGGCCCCACGCCCAACAATCACCGCCTCAATAGCAACTACTCGCAATTCAATTCCATCAATTCTCTCTGTTATTGATGCTTGAAAAGGCGATACGCTATCTCCCAAGGCCCTGAAACCTGCAAGTATCCTCTCCACCGCAAAGCCTTCTGAGTGGGTAGTAGCAGAGGGCAGGCTAGATACACTAGAAGGTAGAGAATATCGAGGAGAGACATATGGAGATTCAGTGGGGGCTAGACTCAGTGGACTTAGAATGGGATTGCTATCGGGTTCGACATGGGTTGTCTGCTAGGCAGTGAACAATGTTTCAAGGAGCCAGGTCTCCTCTTCTGATATGTCCTCGAATGAAAGGTAGACCTGTGTTACACCGATAGAAAAATATGATGATTTACAATATAAATAAATACATTCTCATATAAACAAAGTGATATTATTATGTGTCACCTAGTATCCTCCCAAACTAGTGAAGGCGTCATTTGCAAACTTTATTTTTAGCCATCGTAATAAACGCGGTTTTGTAGAAGAAAACAGTGGTCTTATGATGCCTATGTGCTCCGCCACCCAGATCTATGACAAATATTTATATAAGTTAACTTCAATGCATCAAATAATACATAATTGAAGATATATAATGTACTATTAGAAGAGTGACAAAGCCACTCATGTACCCGGGTGCCTTCTGTGTTAGAATCTTTGAAGAAATACCATCAAATTGTGAAACCAGAAAGGCCCAAATGATTTCTGCCCAGTTGTACTCAGCAAATTTATCTATGTCATCGACAAAGACAATCAATTCTGATGCCACCTGTAGTTGTGATATATAAAAAAAGATTTGAAAGCAGAAAATGTATGCACAACTACACAAATTATGCCGCAGGCAACGAGCGATCCAAATTCTCAAGTTTATACTTAAAGTCCACTGAGCTGAACTACGATAGTGGGGATTTCTGCCATATGACCTTCTCCCCTCTGTTTGGCATCCCTACAATTAGTGCAACTTCATTGGGAGTGAAAGGAATGCATTGGTCACCCAAAAAAGAATGCTTATTTTTCTATATCCCAGTAAGACAGGATTGACGTGATGGCAATTGAGTCTTGCTAAATTCTGCGCAGTCTAGTAAATTGATGCAAATGAAGCCTCCTTAAAATGTCAATGACTTCATTAGTAAAGAGTGTTGCAATATTATCGAACACCGCTCTAACGGTGGTATGCCTACATCTCGAAGTTATCCTTTTCTCAGACATTGTAAACTTCAAAAATGAAAAGTCAATTAATAAGAACATTATGAGCACAGTGGAGGTTCACAGAGTACACATGTCAAACTACCTCCAAAACTAACAAAATAGTCTCCAAATTGCTTATAATGAAATGTAATGAACTTAATTTCTCCAAACAAGCCAAAGAAACTAAAAAAAAATGAGAAAAATGTTCTGTACTCTCATGAGAGTACAGAGAGTACAGATGCACAACTCCCCTAAAAACTAACCAAACAGCCTCCAAATTGCTTCAAATGGAATGTAATGAACATATTTCTTCCAAACAGGCCAAAGAAACTGGAAAAAAAATGAGAAAAATACTATGTACTCTCATGAGAGTATAGAGAGTACAGATGCAAATCTCAGCTCAAAACCAACCAATGAGCATCTGAATTACTTCTAAAGGAATGTAATGAATATATTTCCTCTCAATAGGCCAAAGAAACTAGTAAAAAATGAGAAAAATACTATATACTCTCATGAGAGTACAAATGTAAAACTCCCATAAAAATCAACCAAACAACCTCCAAAAGTGCTTCTAATGGAATGCAATGGACATATTTTCTCCAAACAGGTCAAAGAAATTGGAAGAAAATGAGAAAAATACTCTGTACTCTCAGAGAGTACAGATGCAAAACTCTCTTAAAAACCAACCAAACAGCCTCCAAATTGTTTATAATGGAATGTAATGAACACATTTCCTCCAAATAGGCCAAAGAAACTAAAAAAATGAGAAAATACTCTGTACTCTCATGAGAGTATAGAGAGTACAGATGCAAAACTCTCTTAAAAATTAACCAAACAGCCTCCAAATTACTTCTAATGGAATCTATTAAACATATTCTCTACAAATAGGGTTTAAAATCTGAAAGAAATTAATAAAATGAGGTGTACTAGAGTACAGAGTACACAAAAAAAAGCTAAAATCTACCAATCAGATTCAAGCTTACAAAATGTAATCGGACATATTATATCCAAACAGGGTCAGAAGTCTTTTAAAAAAATGACAAAATGGGATGTACTCTTGTGAGAGTATATAGAGTACACACACAAAACTGAAGCAAACATCCATTAATCAACCTACAAACAAATTGTAATGCCATCGACTGACCATATTATATCCAAACAAGCCCCATAATTCATCAAATCCTTCATGAAACAGTACCAAATATCCTACAATGTGATATACTAAACATATGACAAGCCCAACAGTTCAAAAATTTGAAAATAACGGCGTGTACCATCATGACAGTACAGAGTACACATGCAAAACATCTCTAAATACCAATAAACAGTCTCCGTTCATTTAAAGAACTCAAAATTTTCAAATGTTCTCATACTCGACGATGAGAACAATAGAGAAAATCTTAAATTCATTAAAGTTCAAGAATGCATGAAGAAATACCTCATGAGGTCGTCTATAATACCTTAATTTTTAATGCCCAAGATTTGTTAAATCTCTGAGGGAAGGTCGGACGCGAAGAGGGGAGCGCTAAGAAAAAATTTAAAAAGAAAGCCATAAAGCTGTGACAAGAATGTGAAAGCGACACATGTTATTTTCTTCTCCATGTTTGAGGGACTGTCGGGCCGCCCGAAGCGAACGGCGTCAAATCGTCGTCAATTACAGCGTCGTTAAGTGAAAAATGCAATATTAAAATATTGGACCATGATTGAGTCGGTTTAAAGCTGTCCCGACGTAATATTTTCTCGTGTTTGAGAGCATTCTGACATGTTTTCCCAAAGCTCTTTTGGTGGAGAAAGCTTAAGTCAGGATAATTCTTTAAAATTTAATGGATTAATAACATTTAATGTTTATTAGTTAATGTTATATTTATCACCATGTATATTTTTAAATATTTAACTTAGTCGATCTTACATATTATATTAAATATTAATTTAGTTTACTTTAAAATTATATTTACCTTTTTATTATTAAATATTTCACTTATCTCTTATATAGATATTCATAAATAGGTGATAAATATACTATCAGAAAATACTGAAAAGGCATGAAAACTACTGACTAATATAATTAAAACATTTATCATAGATATCTTAGGAAAAATTGAGAATAATTACACATACTATTCAAATTTTATGTATTTATAAAAATTAACATTCTTCAAGCTTAATTTTTTTTAAATAAAATTCTCACCTAATCATTTAATACAATGAAAGTGATACAATTACATTTTTTGCATAATCATTTTCCGAGGTGGTTAAATTAATTTTTAAATAAAGGTTAATGGTTGGGGGCTTCGCCCCTAATGCGGCGACATGCATTGGAGCATTTGGTATGTATATTGCTTTCATGGCTCAACAGTGCCAAAAAAAAAGGAGTTTTTTTATCATGGAAAGAAGTCGAGAGAGGTTTTACACATAAAGTTTACAGAAATAACACATAATTTTTATGCATTTATATATTAAGACGTGGAGTTTGATATATGTGCATCTAATATTTTAATTATACATAAATAGTTGTATTTTATTTTAAAAAATTAATGATGATGTTATTTTTAATATAATATTAAAAATTTTAATGTTATTTATGTAAATATAAAAATTTAGGTGATAGATATATAGATTTATAAGAATTGTGAGCTATGTATAGAAATGATCAAAGAAAATTATTTCTTCTTTCTGCCAAAATTCTTGAAGTCGCCAAACAAATTACAATAAGTGGCTCTCTGAATTCATACATTTTGAAAATCCGAAGTAAAATAGATAAAAATATATTGTAAATATATAAAAGTATTTACATGTTTGTTAAATGAATATAATGAAGGTATTTTTTTATAGTTTTTTAGTTTGATTGAACTATTTAGGGTTTGATACATTAGTGAAATATAATAGTGATATTAGACCTTCATTATGTTTATATTAAAACATTGAATTTGTGACCTAATCAAATATTCTTGAAATCCTTGATCTCATTTTGATCAGGGTGAGCTATATGACACAGTATTCTAATATGAGCCCAGTTCCAACGAGTCTAAATCAAGCAATTAAAATATAATTATAAAATTTTATCATATATTCTATAGTTCAAGTGATCTCCAAATCTTACATATTTATAATGAACTTCTTGATAAGATGATTTTAACAAGCCCTAAAATTCATTTTATTATCATTAGGGCACATAAATATTAATATGATTAAGAGAATTAATATAGATTATCCAATAAAGTAATTGAGAATGTTGGTGAGAATTATCAAAATGACAATTCTAAAAATTTATAAATAAACTCTCACTATTCACATGAAATTGTTGGGGGCATTAACACACATAGCAAACAATTCTTATATATTTACATATCTAACACCTAAACTTTTAAATTTACATAAATAACACTCAAATATTTATTATTGCATAAAAAAATCGTACCATCATACAATTTTTAAATTGAAATCCACCCCTCATGCATATGAAAATGTTATATTTGTAAATATCAAATTTTTGGTATTAGATATGCAAATGCATAAGATTTGTATGTAAGTTCCTCAAATTAGAAAGAGTTTGAAGATCTAAATAGTTCTGGAGCCATATCTAATGATTGATATTAATTATCACTTCCATTAACTATTATTAAATCATTACCAATGGTTATCATTCGATTATTGCTATATAATCTTCATCAATTGATCATCATCATCAGACAATTATTACCTGATCATTGTTACTCAAATATTATTGTTTAACTATCTTTACCTACCTATCATTATTTTATTTCTAGCAACTATCTAACTACAATCACCCTCCTCTATTACTTAAATGGTATTCCACACTAAATCATAAGATATCTCGGTATAATAATATCTATAATGTTATTTCTTTTACAAATTTATCATATAGAAGCTCTAAATTTTTTTATGAATTTTTTTTATCCATTTGTCTAGAAAAATATTACAATGTTATGAAATAAAATTCTCACTATGAATACTCATGCACAAAACAATTTAGCACTATTTATAGAAATATTCCTAATATCTTACAAACACTCTTCAAGTAGTTGATAACTTATTAAACAATCAAGGATAATGTAATCTGACTAGTGAAAACCTCCTACACCTAACTTTAGAGGATCATTTACATAGAATATTGGAGTAATAAACTACTTGAAGAGTGTTTGTAAGATATTAGATAAATAAAATGCATTTAAATATTTAAATACATTTTTGTAATATTTCTAGACAAATATTATTTAACTATCTTTTACCTATCATTATTTTATTTCTAGCAACTATCTAACTACAATCACCCTCCTCCATTACTTAAATGGTATTCCACACTAAATCATAAGATATCAGTATAATAATATCTATAATGTTATTTCTTTTACAAATTTATCATATAGAAGCTCTAAATTTTTTATGAATTTTTTTATCCATTTGTCTAGAAAAATATTACAATGTTATGAAATAAAATTTCGGTATGAATACTCATGCACAAAACAATTTAGCACTATTTATAGAAATATTCCTAATATCTTACAAACACTCTTCAAGTAGTTGATAGCTTATTAAACAATCAAGGATAATGTAATCATTAGTGAAAACCTCTACACCTAACTTTAGAGGATCATTTACATAGAATATTGGAGTAATAAACTAGAAACTTTCAATTCTTATAAGTGTCTACTAAAATAATACCAATATTGTACAATGAGGTTCCCTTACCATTAAATTAATATCAAGTTAGGATTAATCAATTTAAGGACAATCATACCTACTCACCATACCTCATAATAGCCTTACTAAGATCTCCTTGGCATTGCTAGTTAAACCCATTTTTCATCTGCATGATTAGCTAATAATCTTCACACTTTAGTGGACAACTCAATATCGTCATATTGAAATCTCTTATGATGTTACATCAGATGAATTTTAATGTCATATTAAGAATAAATTCTATTTAAGGGACATAAATTGACATGTTATTATAGTTTTAGGAGTTATCATCTTTGACTAATGTAATTCTCTAGCATCATATTATGATAGGGTTTAAGCTACCTGCAATTAATTTAAATATTGGGTCCTCTAATTTACACATCAACCATTATTTGACTATCACACATATTCAAAAAACTTATAAATGTATTATTTTATTTGATCTTGTTTAATAGTTCATTGCTTGCTAGTCACTTTGTTCTATTCTCTCTCCAATGAGGCTATCCACATCTTTGCTAACTTTTTAAAAATTTTTGTTAAATAGTTTATTATAAATTGAAGGATTATCAAGAACTTCTGAGGGACAAACTAGCGAAAGCTCATACAAAATCATTTTTGTGTACTCACTTCTCTACATTAAAAATCATGAATGAACTCTCTAATCGAAGCTCCATCTTGACAAGATTTTAAGAAAATAAAGCTTTATAATTAATTTCCTTATTTATAAACATTCTCATTAATTATTTGATATGTATTTCATTAAATTAATATGATTTATGATATGATTATTAGAATATGCTATATATGCTATATATATATATATATATATATATATATATATATATATATATATATGATATATATATATATATATATATATATATATATATATATATATATATATATTATTGTGTGTGTATTTTCTTATTACTCAATTAAAAAGTGATTAATTTTTCACATTTCTATATAATTAAGCCAAAGTAAAAAAAAATCAACTTAAATCCTCTCGCTCGATTCAAGACTTGATAAGGGAAACTATCAAACTTATGTAACAATTGACCACCAACACGATACTATGGAATTTAGTCTAACATTCCCCACGGCAAAAAAATTTTACTTAGGATATGCATGGCTACCCGGTGAGTTAGTTATAACGATTGATTAATTAATTGCATGATTGATTCATCATTAATTTTGTTAGGAGTACTGCACTAAATAATTCAACCCATCCCTCACTTCCTCTCGCTCACCCACTGGCCCATCCCTCCTCGCTTGACATCACTCCAAGCAATAGATGGATCGTTCAGCCACCTCAGATGATCGCTGTCTCTGGTGCTACTCATCGACTTCTCCGTCTTCCCAATGACCCTCAAAGCCGCCAGACTCAAACTCCTTGAAACCATCGCCCTCGGTCCAGTTGACTCACTAGCGGTGCCTCCGCCTCCCCTCCATCTCAAACTCAGCCGTCATATGCCCAGCGTCTACCTCCTCTCCGGTTAGTCCACACTGCTCTCTCCCCTTAGACCTGGCGCCCTTGATTTGTAAGTATCTCCATGTGATGGGGTTTATTATAGTCGCTCTAATGAATCTGGATAAGGTGTGGATGGAGAGTTTAAATTATCTTAAGGATGCTGTAATTGAAGGTGGTCTTCCGTTTTATAAGGCCAATGGAATGGAGAAAATATTACATCCGAAGTCTGCACGTATCTTTATGTGAGGACTCCAATCCTGGCCCGACGTGTGTCCAGTAATTTTTTTCCCATTTTTGCGCTTAACGGCGCTGTAACTGGACGGATGGTGATGATGCCATTTATCCTGGCCCGACCCGGCCCGACCCGCCTCGTTCAAACAGCGGGAGAAGAAGCGTCGTTGGAATGCGCGGGAGAAATTTAAAAGAAATATATATCTAGATTTAGGGTTTAAGGGTATATTTTTTTCTTGCAAACCGAGTTCAGAGAGAGAAAGAGAAAATCTCATTTCTTTTTTACGAAAGAATCATGAAGATAGAGAACGAATTTGGAAGTTATGGCCTTGAGGAAATAGCTGAGGATGTATTAAATAAAAATTCATCGGTAATTTTTCTCAACCGTTGTATATGTACTATTTTTTTATAGTTTGTTAGTGTCATTCATGGAAATTCTTTTATTTAGTGTATATTTCCTACACTGTTTGGAGTTCTTTGCAAGAGGACTTTGCTTGTTTTGAGAGATTTTTGTATCTGTACTCTCTATACTCTCATGAGAGTACATATGATTTTCTGAATATTTTTGTAGTTTATTTTACGTGGATGGAGAGAATATGGTCATTACATTCCAGTAGAAACAATTTTCTTTGGCCTGTTTGGAGAAAATCTATTCATTACAATCCATCATGAACAATTTGGAGGCTATTTGGTTATTTTTTTAGTGTTATTTTGCATATGTACTCTCTTGAGAGTACAAATGATTTTTGGATATTTTCTTCAGTTTCTTCGGACTGGTTGTTGAGATTATTTTCATTACATCTGTACTCTCTGTACTCTCTATACTCTCCTGAGAGTACAGAGCATTTTGGTCATTTTTTTTCTATTTTTTTTGGCTGTTTGGAGGAAATATGTTCATTAGGCACAATTTGGAGGCTGTTTGGTTGATTTGTTAGTATTTTCTTGCATCTGTACTCTCTGTACTCTCATGAGTAGATGATTTAACCATTTTTCCAGTTTCTTTGGCCTGGTTGTTGAGATTAGGTTCAGTACATTTCATTGGAAGCAATTTAGTAGCTGTTTGGATGGTTTCTAGGGGATTTTTACTGTTGTACTCTCTCTCTCATGAAGTCTGAGATGATTTTCAATATTTTTTACAGTTTATTTGGCTATATGTTGTTCTGATCCATTAGTAGCAATTTTGTAGGATGACTTGGTTGGTTTTTATGGTTGATTTGCATCTATACTGTCATTTACTAACTTTTCATTTTGAAGTTTATCATGTTTGGGAAAAGGATAACTTCGAGATGTAGTCCTACCACCGCTCTAACGCTGTTTGATAATATTGTAGCACTCTTTAGTAATGAAGTCATTGACATTTTATAGAGGTTTCATCTGCATCAATTCATTAGACTCCATGGAATTCAGCAAGAATCAATTGCTATTACCTCAATTTTATCTTGCTGGGACATAGAGAAGCATACTTTCTTTCTAGGTGGACAGTGCATTCCTTTCACTCCCGATGAAGTTGCAGTGATAATAAGGATGCCAAATAGAAGGGAGAAGGTCTTATGACATAGAGGGAATGTATCAGGAGTCGGCACTTAGGTGAGGAAGCTCTTAAAGTGCATCTTGAAGGTAAAAAAATACAAAGTAAAAGAAGCCTTACTAAGCAAGAAGATAGCCTCCTCTATACTCTCTGTACTCTCTATACTCACTATACTTTCTATACTCTCTGTACTATCTGTACTTTTTATACTCTGTACTCTCTGTACTTTCTGTACTCTTCTCAACTCATGGGTAACTTGATATAATACTGTTTATATTTCATCGGTAATTTTTCTCAATCATTGTATACGTACAATTTTTTTACAGTTTGTTAGTGTTATTTCTTGAAATACTTTTATTCAGTGTATATTTCTTACACTGTTTGGAGTTCTTTGCAGTAGGACTTTGATTGTTTTGAGGATCTTCTTTGTATGGGCATACTCTCTATAATCTCATGAGAGTACTGACCAATTTCATATCATTTTTCATGAGTTCGGCTTTATCGGAGAATATATTCATTACATTCCATTAGAAACTTGGAAATGTTTAGGTTAGTTTTTAGGAGAGTTTTGCATGTGTACTCTGTGTACTCTCACGAGAGTATCGTACAAAGTATTTTGGGCATTTTTTTCAGTTTTTATGAGAATGTTTAGAGGAAATATCTTCATTACAAATTAATTCGGAACAATTTGGAGGCTGTTTATTTGTTTCTTTAGTATTATTTTATATCTGTACTCTGTACTCTCTGTACCCTCTGTACTCTCTATACTCTCTGTATTCTCATAGGAGTATAGAGCATTTTGGTCATTTTTTTCTTATTTCTTTGACCTGCTTGGAGGAAATATGTTCATTACAGTCCATCAGGAATAATTTGGAGGCTGTTTGGTTAGTTTTTTAGTGTTATTTTGCATCATCTCTCTACTCTCTTGAGGAATCTGATGATTTAATGGATATTTTTTTCCAGTTTCTTTGGCCTAGTTGTTCAAATTATGTTCATTACATTCCAGTGGAAGTAATTTGGTGGCTGTTTAGATAGTTTCTGGGAGATTTTTGTATCTGTACTCTCTATACTCTCATGAGAGTACCAAGCATTTTGGTCATTTTTTCTATTTCTTTGACCTGTTCGAAGGAAATGTGTTCATTACAATCCATCAGAAATAATTTGGAGGCTATTTGGTTAGTTTTTTTAGTGTTATTTTGCATATGTACTCTCTGTACACTCTTGAGAGTATAGACGATTTTGGCCAATTTTTCCAGTTTCTTTGGCCTGTTTGGAGGAAATATGTTCATTACATTCCATTGGAAGCAATTTGGAGGGATGTTTGGATGATTTCTGGGGGATTTCAGCATCTGTACTCTTTGTACTCTCATTAGAGTACAGAGAATTTTGGTCATTTTTTCTTATTTCTTTGGTATATTTGGAGGAAATATGTTCATTACAATCCATCAAGAATAATTTGGAAATTTGTTTGGTTAGTTTTTAGTGTTATTTTACATCATGTACTCTCTCTCTTGAGAGTCTGAGATGATTTAATGGATATTTTTTCCAGTTTCTTGGGTAGTTGTTCAAATTATGTTCATTACATTCAGTGGAAGCAATTTAGTATTTTTGGATGGTTTTACGGAGATTTTTGTATCGTACTCTCTCTCGTATTTATCTCATTTAGTTTTCTTTGCGTTTGGAGGAAATATGTTTATTTATGGAGCTATTTTACATGCCACATTTATGTGGGTCTGCAGAATGCGGTCAATGCGATGCGATGACAAAGTCTGATGTAATGACCCAAATTTAGGGAGACTCCTTGGCACCACTGTTCATACGAAACGAAGGCGTATGATAATGTATTCCGCATCAAAGCGACTTTAGTATTGAAGGATCATACTAGTTATTGGCCAAACTTCAAGAAATTGAAATCAAAAGATTTTTTATGTGCAAAAGCAGGTTGGAAGAAATCTACCAGTCTAAATGGCTTAGCAAAATTTCAAAAAATCGATACAAGGACTGGTTGTCCGGCCATGATTAGATTCTCTGTTGACTTGGAGGGGAACGAGATGATTAAAAAAATATATAGAAAGTCATAATCATTTGTTGGCAAAGTCTGCTAACCTATATCTTTTCATATCACACAGATGCATTAGCAATGAAAAGGCTTCCGTGTTGAAGACAATGGCAGAGGCTAGAATTGGAGAAACTGATGCATCCAGCTATCTAAGTGAGGAAGTTGGTGGCGTAGAGAATATTGGATTCAAAAAAAAAGATGCTTTCAATTTTATTCAGAAAGAGAAAAGATCGAGGATTGCGAATGGTATGATAATGCATTAATCTGTTGCAAGGAAAGACAACGATTGATGGGATGTTTGCATGGGATGTATAAGTTGGTGAGTCAGATTGCTTAGTAGGTTTTTTTTGGAGCAATGACATGTCTAGGATAGAATATGACTATTTTGGTGATGTGATAATTTTTGATATAAGTTATTGACTCAATAAATATAATCTTGTTTGTGCCCCTCTTATTGGAGTGAATCATCACTAGCAAAATGTGTTATTTAGAGTAGCCTTTTTATCAAAAGAGATGATTGAGTCATTCTCATGGCTATTCTAGATATTTCTTTGGTTAATGAGTGACAGACATCCTACAATAATATTTACTGATCAAGATCAGGCTATGGTGAGAGCTATCGAAATTGTATTACCGCATACTCGTCATAGGTTGTGCTAATGACATATTTCAAAGAAAGCTCCTTCCAAGGTTCACTACTTTAATAGTAATAAGAGGGTACAAAAGCTATTTTATGCATGCATGAGCAAATGTGACTCAGAGGAAGAGTTTGAAGAAGCAGTGCGTCATGCTAGAAAGAAGGCAATTTGCATGATCATGCTTGTTGAGCTTTATGAAATTAGATCCAAGTGGTCCACTGCATTGATAGACTCATTCTGCATGGGCATCTTTGCCTGAGTCAATGAACAATGTCACAATCTCTAAACCAACAAGTTTTCTCGATTGTTTCTTAGGGTTGGAGAAGGTTATGGAGACATGGTGCGAAATGAACATGGAAGACTTCAAGTGTAGTGATCATCGATTGTTCTGTTGTTAAGACCGTCAATTCTAAAATAAGCTTTTTATACAAGAAAGTTTTATACTATGTTTGAGGAAGAATTTGTGCATGGAGTTGGAGGCCTATCGATGCGTGTTAGATGGACCCCATGGAGTATTTGGTGAGAAACTTAGAGAATAAAATTCATCCAAAACATGGTATCCATTTCAATGGGACTACTAGATGTAACTTGTACTTGTAAGAAATTTGAAATGATGGGATTACTATGTGCCCATTGTATCAGAGTTCTTAGTCAGGAAGATGTAGTGCGCATTCGGATAAGTATCTTCTCATGCGATGGTCTACCAGAGCAAAGAGGGATATTTACATCGATAGTGCATATAGAAAATTAAGAGATGTGGAAGGCACAGATGGAAATGCTACTGGAATTATTTTTCGAAACCACAATAGTCGATATGCATATCAAATAAGCGTCAAGGAACAGTTTAATAATAGAGCTGAGGACTATATACTTCAATCCTTAAAATAACTATACGACGATGTCGACTCTATAATAAGTGGGAATTCTCTTCCAGTTGAGCGAAGAGAAGAAGAAGTCAACTACGTAGACAAGGAAAAGACATCTTAAAGGATCGGTTAAGCAGCGTCAAAGGGTGTTTTCTGAGCTTAAGGGATATTGGGAGAGATCCAAGAAATCCATGAGTAATTCTCTATTTGCCTCTTAATTTTTAGTATTTAAAATATTACTAATCTTCAAACCATCCTATTTTTTTTGTTACGAGCAAACGCGATAGTGTTTAGCGTGTTTTGTCACCCATTCAACACCTTTCTGTTATGCGAGTGTTTTTTGAGAGGTACACCAGAATAACACATCGATCTTTGTAAAATCATTAACTGATATGATGTTTTACCTCAGGAATTTAACTCGAGCTCAACAATCAATCAGTCGGCTGAAGGGTATATTAAGTCGATGATGGATATTATTACAGGAAAATATTTCAATGCATGATATCATTTAGTTATGTGTTCTTCGACAGTGCAATCATTTCTGCAATGCTTTAGAGTCTCCAAGATGACTTTCTTTTACTTAAGAGGCACACCGAATCTCACTTCGGATTGGTTAGGAATCGAGTTGTAGCATTAGGATGACTTTCTTATGCGTCAGACTGTGCAATCATTTCTTGTGAGCTTCTTTATTCTTAAATGTACTATTATTATAAAATTTATCTATTTATCTTGAAAATGAATTAATTTACTATGATATTTGATGACTAAGATTTACTAATCAATGCACTATATATACTCATATTCTATTTAAGTCAATATTTCAAAGCATCTTTAACTTAATGGTTACTGACATAATAATCTCATATTTTAGTTTTTATTAATATTGGTCAATTTTTTGAAGAAACTCAGTCTATTTCATAATCAAATATTTGTTCGAATACACTTAGTCTATCTCATATTTGAGTTTATTGTATTGTTTAGTAATTTCTTAGTTATTTTGCCCCTACTGTCCATTGTGGAGTACAGTTTACTAGATGAATCAATACTCTTCAGCCCAAGAACTTACATCCTCCAAACAGGCTAAAGAAAGTGATAAAAAATGCCTAAAATGCTCTACACTCACAGGAGAGTACAGAGAGTACAGAGAGTAGAGAGGGTATATAACTTGCTTGAAACTAGGAAAGTCCAAATAGACTTTAATATGGGTCAATTATTTTTTGCTTGGTTTTTTTCCTCACTACACTTTTTGTTGCTCTTAATGCAGTAGTGCATAGAGTTTACCCCCTATTAAGGACTTTGTAATCCTTAGACTATGGCAATAAAATTTCTCATATTTTACCAAATTAGGTTTGATTGATGAGTCTACCTTGCTTAGGATGAGTGATTTTCACAGGCATTACATAGTTTGATATATACTTTATAAAGTACTCTACATTTTATGAAATAATTTTTATTGCATGCATTACAATTTTTGATAAGCTCGTATGTTCTATCAACAAGTTTAGTAGAAGTTGAAGAAAAAAAAATCTGTGATGAAGATGATATTAGTATTGATGATATTAATTTAGTAATTATTTATAAATTTATCAATAATATTAATTTAATTCAGATGATACTTTCAGTTATTACATTATTTGAAAAAATTTCTCATCTTAAAATATAGAATTTGCTCCACACTGCCTTCAAAATTTAAATTTTTGAATAAGACGTTGGTAAGCCGCATCATCGACAGTTTATTTATCTACTTTATGCACATGTTTCAGTAGAAAGTAGGTTTTAAGAAGTATGATTTTGACTGGTAGAAAGTAATTTTATACATTCACAAAATTCTACCATATTAAAGATTATAATTTCCTTTATTAAAGAGTTAAGTTTAATAATCATACCCACTTATATTACGTTCACATGCTAAGTAGTTCATATTGCTTCTCCTGCATACTTTCAGATTGAGGCATTCTGAATGTGGCTGAGTATAACGTAAATTTTAGATAATATAAATTTTAACTTCTTTTTCAGTTGATCCGAATTTAAAATATGATATAATTTGAATATCAAAATTAAGCTTATTTTCTCCAGTAAATAAATTACCATAGAATAATAAATAATATTATATCATGAGTAGAGAAGAGTACATAGAGAGTCAGAGTCCGGATAGTAGTCTGAGAGGAAGAGAGTCGTACAAGAGTATAGAATGAGGGAGTCACAGGAGAATTACAGAGAGGGTATAGGGAGTAGAGAGGGTTCACATGCAAAACTGCACAGAAAACTCATAAAAAAGTAACCCAGGAGCATCCAACTTGCTTTAAAGTTATAATGAACAATTCCTCTCCGTCCTGCAAAGTAAAAGTGGAAATGGGAAAAAAATAAGAAAATAATATGTACTAAGAGGAGAATACAAAGAGTTAAGCTATATAACACTCAAATATTCTTATAGTCGACCAAACAATAGCATGATGAGAGTATAAAGAGTACAAGAAATCAGAGTCTGAGAGTTGGATAGTATAGAAAGAGTCTGAGAGAATACAAAAATCTGAGAGGGTACAGAGAGAATCATAAACAAAATCTGAGAGTGATAGAGAGAGTATAAAGAGGGTTCACAAGCAAAACTGCTCAGAAAACTCATAAAAAGTAACCCAGGAGCATCCAACTTGCTTTAAGATTATAGTGAACAATTCCTTTCCATCCTACAAAGCAAAAGTGAAAATGGGCTAAAATAAGCAAATAATTTATACTATGAGGAGAATATAAAGAGTTAAGCTACAGAACACCTCAAATATTCTTATAGTTAGCCTTCAAACTACCTGCAATGGAATAGGGAGTATAAAGAGTACAAGAAGTACAAAGGGTACAGAAAGTATAGAGAGTCCAGATAGTACAGAGAGTATAGAGAGTATAAAGAGTACAGATGGCATAAATAACACAGTCTGAAACACATCTCGTGAAGCGACTGACTTAGATTCTTTGCAGATGTTCTTAATCATAATTTATCCAAAGCGCAAGAAAAATTGAAGAAAAATAGATGAAATACTCAGTACTCAGAGAGTCTGAGAGTCTGAGATGAAACACATCCCAATAAAGCATTCCAGCATCAACCAAATTCTTGTAGGTGTTCTCTGCTAATAATAAAAGATCCAAACTGCCCAAGGATATTAAAAAAAATAAAAGAAATACCCTGTATAATTATTTTTTACTTATCAAACTTTAAATGTATAGTTCTTAGCTTGGATTTTTCATTACCAAACAAAAGATAGCGTAAGCGAACTCGGGCCTAAAGCAATTCATCTTCTTCAACCAATCTTTGGTCATTGATTAAGTGGGATTTCTAATTCCTCCATGTACTTGTAGACAAACATCCATATCTTATTATCTTTGGGTACTAACTATTTTGATTGACCATTTTGTGGGATCGCTCACAAAAGACTGTCCAGCATCTTTAACAAGTAATTTGATATGAATAGCAAGAAATATAGTCAATAAGGGGGTCCAAAAAAAATTAGTTTATGAAAACCAAATTAGAAACAACTGTTACAATCTCAGGAAGAATGGTCTTATGGGTTATTTTTGGTAATGAGTCATAAAAATACTAAGCCCCTAGCTTAATATACAACTAGGAGTCAGTCTTTGATTATATAAGAGTAAAATCGACCCACACCTGTCTGCAGTGATATGTTGGATGAACATTTTACTTTCCTTGTGTAGGCCATATTTCGCATAGCTCTGTAAGAAAAGAAGAGAACGTTTATAAATTGTAGTTTCCATCTACACAAATAAGGATTGAATCATAATACACTGCATATCTGTGGGGTAACTGACCCAGTGCAAACATGAGATGTATAAATAGGGAGTCTGACCCGGCCGAAGCAGTACTCTGGCGTAAGAAGGCGAAGGCATCGATGTGTGCATCTGAGAGATACTGATCTGTCAACAACTCATCGATCTGCCCTCGTGTAATAATGATATTTCTAGCCGTGAATATTGTATCACCCCTGCAAGTGAGAAATATTTTAAAGCAAGCTTAATTAAACGAATAGGTTATTTTATGTATGAAGGAGTTGGTTGAAGATTGACTTACTTGTCCTTGAATCGGGAGCATGACATGTCAATAAGATGGAGCATCGGCTTAGGCAGAACAACTCTGGATGAGAAGTCAACAAAATGATGTGCCTCTGGCAACGAAATTCGGCGATGAAAGTTAGATGAAGAGCTAGATTCACTATGAATTAAGGATCGATCTACTGAGATGATGCATACCTCCGATTGATGCTCCTCCACCACAATGATATCAGTGTGTGGGTCATCAACCTTTATTGGCTCATCTTTGCGAACCTATAAAAAAATTTAGTGAAATCTATTTCTATTATCTCAAATTTAAAAGAAAGTAATTTAATACCTCTGCTACCGGCTTCTCATCTTGAGTGGAGGACACCACATCACTTATTCTTACTCGTGACTTCCTGTAAGTGTGTGCGAAGGGGGAACAAACAGTTTTCCTCTTCATTATCTATCGAGCCTTCACACCATGCTCAATGCTGCCGATTAAAGGCTTCGGAGCATCTTCATGTGTAGTGGAAACCTCCACAATAGCTTCCCCATGGTGGGAGGGTGCTTCCAAGTGGAGGCTACCTTGGGGCTTCCCAGTGGAAGTATCCACGGTGACTTCCCAAGTGGAAGTATGTCGGCAGGAGGCTGTGGTTGCCTCCAGGGAGACTCCCCTGTCTAGCCTCCATGGGAAGCTCCTCAGCCTCCATAGGTCTACCCTGTGTGCCTCCTCAAGTTCCCACGTGGTGACCTCTACAGGAGCTTCCCCCACAGTAGGGATGGTAGGACCCTACTGCCTAGCAAAAACCTCCTCGATAGCAGTAACCCACAAATTAATCTCATCCATTCTCTCTGTCATTGTTGCTTGAAAAGAAAATATTATATCTTTCAAGTCCCTAAAACTACAGTATCCTCTCCACATGAAAACCTTACGTGGGGGGTAGTAGCAGAAGGCAGGCTAGATACACTAGATGGAGGAGAATATCGATGAGAGATATAAGGAGATTCAGTGGGGGCTGAACTTCGATTGGACTTAGAATGGGATTTCTCATGTATTGCATGTTGGGCAGGAAAAAATGATTCTAGGAGCCAGGTCTCCTCTTCTGATATGTCCTCGAATGAAAGGCAGACATGTGTCAAACCGATAAGAAAATGTGATGACTATGGCATAAATAAATACATTCTTATATGAATTAAGTGATATTATTATATATCACTGTCCTCTAAACCCATTGAAGGCTTCATCACGGAAACTTTATTTTGGTCATTGACATTGGCTTTGCAAATGGAGATGACGACCTCATGATGCTTATGTGCTCAGTGGCCCAGATCTACAATTAAAATTTATATAAGTTAACTTCAATGCATCAAATACATAAGCAGAAGATATAGAACATACCATGAAGAGACAAAGCCATTCATACCCGGTGTCTTACGGGTATGAATCTTTGATGTAATACCATCAAATTAGAAGGCCCAAATGGCTCTGATGTATTACAAATTTATCTATGTCATCGGCATAGGCAATCAATTTCAATGTCATCCTATAATTGTGATATACAAAAAAAGATTTGGCATGAAAAGCTACCTGGCGTACCTGAGCAATGATCTATCTGCATACTTAAGCATAGTCTTATAGTCCACTGAAGCTGACAGCGGATTTCGCCATAAGACCTTCTCCACTACAATTCTTGTAACTTCGCCGGGTGAAAGGAATGCGCCCACCTAGAAAGAAAGCTTGCTTCTCTATCTCCCAACAAGAGGATTGAGGTAATGTCTTGTTGAATTGTGAATTTGAATCTAATGAATTGATGCGATGAAGCCCCTTTAAAATATCAATGACTTCATCAATAAATCGTCTTTTGATATTTATCTTGTTAACGGTGGTAGGCCTGCATCTCAAAGTTATCCTTTTTCCAGACATGGTAAACTTCAAAATAAAAAGTTAGTTAATGAAAGTACAGTTGCAAATCACCCATAAGAAATAACCAATCAGCCTCCAAATTATTCCCAATTGATTTGTAATGAACATATTTCCTCCAAATAGGTCAAAGAAACTAGAAAAAAATGGCCTAAATCGTCTGTACTCTCAAGAGAGTACAGAGAGTATAGATGCAAAATAATACTAAAAAACCAAGCAAATAGAGAGTACATATGCTAAATAACACTAAAAAACTATCCAACTAGCCTCCAAATTATTTCTCACGAATTGTAATGAACATATTTTCTCCAAATAGACCAAAGAAACTAAAAAAAGACCAAAATGCTCTCTCATGAGAGTCAGGAGAATCTGATCTGAAATCTCTTAGAAATCATCCAAGCGAGAGACATATGCAAAATAACACTAAATTAACCAAAGACCTCCAAATTATTCCTAATGGATTGTAATAAACATATTTCCTCAGAAGCCAAAGAAGCGCAAAAAAATGAAATACTGTACTCTCATGAGAGTCTGAGAGAATCTTCTTAATCCCCAGAAACCATCCAAACATCCCTCAAAATTGCTTCCAATGGAATGTAATGAACATATTTCCTCCAAACAGGCCAAAGAAACTAGAAAAAATTGGCCAAAATCGTCTATACTCTCAAGAGAGTACAGATACAAAATAATACTAAAAAACCAACCAATCACCCTCCAAATTATTCCTAATGGATTGTATTGAACATATTTCCTCCAAACAGGCCAAAGAAATAGAAAAAAAATGACCAAAATGCTCTACTCTGAGAGTACAAAATCTGAATACAAAATCTCCCAGAAATCATCCAAACAACCACCAAATTGCTTCCATTGGAATGTAATGAACATAATCTGAACAACCAGGCTAAAGAAATTAGAAAAAAAGTGTCAACAAAATCATCTGTACTCTCAAGAGAGTACATAAAGTACAAATATAAAATAACACTAAAAAATTAACCAAACAACCTCCAAATTATTCTTGATGGATTGTAATGAACATATTTCCTCCAAACAGGCTAAAGAAACAGGAAAAAATGACTAAAATGCTATGTACTCTCATGAGAGTACAGAGACTACAGATACAAAAATCCCCCATATACCATCCAAACATCTCTCCAAATTGCTTCCAATATAATGTAATGAACATATTTCCTCCAAACATGCTAAAGAAACTGGAAAAAAATGGCCAAAATCGTCTGTACTCTCAAGAGAGTACAGATGTAAAATAACACTAAAAAACTAACCAAATAACCTCCAAATTATTCCTAATGGATTGTAATGTGCATATTTCCTCTGAATAAGCCAAAGAAATTGGAAAAAAATTACCAAAATGCTCTGTACTCTCATAGGAGTACAGAGAGTACAAATGCAGAAATCTCCCAAAAACCATCCAAACATCTCTCCAAATTGCTTCCAATGGAATGTAATGAACATAATCTCAACAACCAGGCCAAAGAAACTGAAAGAAATAGCAACAAAATTATTTCTAATTGAATGTAATGACCATATTCTCTCCATCCAGGCAAAATAAATTATAAAAATATTGAGAAAATTATCTGTACTCTCATGAGAGTACAGAGAGTACAGATGCAAAAATCTCTCAGAAACCATCCAAACAGCCACCAAATTGCTTCCACTTGAATGTAATGAACATAATCTGAACAACAAGGCCAAAGAAACTGAAAAAATTGGCTAAAATTGTCTATAATCTCAAGAGAGTACAGAGAGTACAGATGCAAACTAACACTAAAAAACCAACCAAACAGTCTCCAAATTATTCCTAATGGATTGTAATGAACATATTTCCTCCGAACAGGCCAAAGAAATTGGAAAAAAATGACCAAAATGCTATGTTCTCTCTTGAGAGTACAGATGCAGAAATCCCTCAGAAACCATCTAAACATCTCTCCAAATTGCTTACAATGGAATGTAATGAACATAATATCAATAACTAAGCCAAAGAAACTGGAAAAAATAGCCACAAAATTGCTTCTAATGGAATGTAATAATCATATTCTCTCCATCCAAGCAAAATAAATTGTAAAAATATTGAGAAAATCATCTATACTCTCATGAGAGTACAGAGAGTACAGATGCAAAAATCTCCCAAAAACTATCCAAATAGTCACCAAATTGCTTCCACTGGAATGTAATGAACATAATCTGAACAATCAGGCCAAAGAAACTAAAAAAAATTGGCCAAAATCATCTATACTCTCAAGAGAGTACAGAGAGTACAGATGCAAAATAACACTAAAAAATCAACCAATCAGCCTCCAAATTATTTTTAATGGATTGTAATGAACATATTTCCTCCAATTAGGCTAAAGAAATTGGAAAAAAATGACCAAAATGCTCTATACTCTCATACAGAGAGTATAGATGTAAAAAACTCCTAAAAACTAAGCAATGAGCCTTCAATCTGCTTCATAAGTCATATACTGAGCATTTTGTATCCAAACAGGGATAGAAGTATTTTTAAAAAATGTCAAAATAGGCTGTACTCTTCTAAGAGTATAAAGAGTACACATGCAAACTGAAGTAAACAACCAAAAATCAACCTACAAACAAAATTTAATGTCATCGACTGAACATACTATCATCCCTAATCAGGCCACATAATTCATCTTGAAACATGACCAAATATCCTACCATGTGATATACTAAACATTTCTGAGGCTAATCAGTTCAAAAATTTAAAAATAACTGTGTGTACCATCTTGATAGTACAGAGAGTACACATGCAAAACATCTCCAAAAACTACTAAAATACATCTCGTTCATTTAAAGAACTAACAGAGAAAACCCTAAATTCATTAAAGTTTGGGAATACAGGTGTAAATACCTCATGTAGTCACCTACAATACCTCAATAGAAGTTATCCGCAATATTTGCTAAATCACTAAGCGACGGCCGAACGTTCGTCGATCAAGAGCGGGAGCTGAGCTAGCGAGAAAGCCCTAAACTATCATACATGGGAGGAATATCGAATGACGCCCATCTCATTTTTCTTCTCCCGCTATTTGAACTAGGCAAGTCGGTAGGGTGCTAGGATAAAACGGCGTCCATCTATATAGCCGTTAAAGCTAAAATGGGAAAAAAAACTACTGGACACGCATTGGGCTAGGATTAGAGTCCGCACGTAAAGTTACGTGCAAACTCCGGACGTAATATTTTCTCCATGGAATGACGTCGTTTGAGTACCATGAAAAGGACCCGAGGTTTAATAAGTTGTTTAATGAGGGGATGTCTGCGCATGTGTCTTTAGTTACGAACAAGTTGTTGGAGATCTATGATGATTTTGATGGGTTGGGTTCCGGTGGATGTCACGTGGGTGGCGTTGGCGAAGAAGCTGCAGTACAAAGGGATTCGAGGAATAAATTTTGATCTTCCACATCTCACCCGTGACAACCCACCTCTTCCAGGTTTGTCAACTCGCTTCTATTTTTTTTTTTTTTGGGAATGGGTATCCACCCAACACCCCACCCATCTTGTGGGTGAGAATGTCATTGTGACTAATCCCGGGGCACGGCAACCCTAAACATCGGCTGTATTTTCCCCATTAAGGATGCGCGCTCGAAGGGAATCAAGCGTGAGTTGGGAGTACCTACCCAACCACGCTCCTCTAAGCTGGGTAACTTGCTTCTATTTATTTATTCCAAAATATTAATAATCGATGATGTTGTTGCATGAGTGGAGCATGTGGGTTGGAGATATGTTGAGCATGGTCCTCCGGTGACGCCATTTTCATGAAGGTCGATCTCGTTGCTTAAAATGCTCATTGGTGGATAAAGTTCAACTAGGGTTATTTCTTTGAAATTAATTAAATTGGTTAAAATTAAATTAATTTTTTCTTTTAGAAATATTGCGCTACAACTTATAGATAGAATGATAAAAATCATATAAATACCTTCTTTTTTTGACGTATATAGATTCGTCATAATATATATATATATAATGAACATATAAGAGAATCAACAGTGATATGACATTTAAAATACCACTAGTCGAAGTACGAATCTTGATGTCAAAAGCGAGTTGATCCTAAGTTGAAACTGGTCGAGATCAAGCACTTAAAATATCATTGAAAACTTTGGGATATCGATTAAATCTTTAAATAGCTTTAAACATGGAGTGTTTATAGTCAAATCGAGCATCTCGATGATCCGGATCTAACGAGCTCAAGATCTTATAATTCTGACTTCATTTGAGCATTCAAATACTTAAAATACATCAAATGATCAAAGAAATCATTTTGAGCCATCCGATAGGGTGGAGTGGTACAGGTTTTGCATGTATTTACAGAAACACCACTCCTCTAATCTATAAATAGCCTCTCTTTCTTCACATTAGGGGAGGCCAAGTTAAAGAGAAAAGAGAGCTCTAAAGCTTGAAAATCCTCCAAGCATAATCGTGTCACCACTCGGATTGCGAACACCCCATCGGCCAACCATCATTTGCCCATCGTATTTCTGCCGGTCATCACCGTCGCCGACTACCATCGCCAGTCACTGCCGCCAACCATCGTCGGCCATTTTCGGTCACCATCATTGCCGGTCATCCATGCCATTCACCAGCGTCGATTAGCCACCATCGACCATCACCGGTTGCCATTGCACCGCGCCATGGCCGTGGTCACCACCATCAATCCTCATCATTACCATCATCGAGTTATCCTCGCTGACCCGTCATTGGTCGCCGCGACCACTGCGACCACCATCGTCGGGCATTGTATTCGACCGGTCGTCGATCCGTGCCGATCAGCCGACTACGCCGTCCGCCAGACCATCGTGACCATCTCCACCGGTCACCACCGCACCGGTGCTCGCCGATTATTCCATTGTTCATCTACTACCACTAGCAACTGTTTCACTCTAACCATGGTTATATAGTTATTGTTGCCAGATTATGAGATTCTCATTGTCAGCTCTTCTCATATACAATTATGTAATCCCGTTATTGGGAAAATTGTGTAATCTGAAATAGATATATAGTGGAAGATTTTTACTGGGCTATGCCCCGTGATTTTTTCCCTCTTTTCGAGGTTTTTCCACATAAAAATTCTGGAGTTTTATTATTAATTATTCAAACATCTGTGTGTGTCTTTGGACTCACAAAGCTAAAGGCATAAACTTTACTCTATCGTGGCGGTTTTTCCGTGACGGTTTGGCGTCGTCGTGAAGCCCGATTCCATTATTTCATCTTGTATGATGACCAAGTTTCCCAACAAGATCAAAACCACCATCGAGGTGGAGCATTTCAAGCTTTTAAGGAGCGCAAGCGAAGAATGAAGATTCATCAAACTTCATTTCTTCAGATTTTGTCGAAATCTGGGAGGCAACTCTTAATCTCAGAAGATCGTCTATGTTAATATGTTAAGCATCTAATCGATTACCATCCCAAGAAAAAAGTCAAAGTTGGAGGATATTTTAACATTGAGAAGAGACATAGCTTTGCAAATTATGATTTTCCAATCTTACTCATGGAAAAAAATAAGGCCAAGGTTAAGGAGCAACTAATAGTTGAAGCAGACTAAAATGACATTCATTCTTATGATTACAAGATATCAAATACATTTTGATAGACATTATCTCATATAGTAGCCTTCATGAAAAACTTGATTTTAATCTACATTGTTAATTCATCCAAATGGGTGGTAACATGCTCTCCTAATTTCTTAATACTCGTATCAGGAAAGCATTCATGGCCACTAAGTAGTCCCACATTACCTGAAACATCCACCTTAATTGAATACCTAATATGGTGCCCTTGTAATGGAATCATTCATCTCTCAATGTATATTATCCAGTTTTCATTAGCTATCTTATTCACTGCTTGTACACAGGCCAAACTCTCGGGATTTTCAAAGTAGGTTTAAAGCATGCCAAGATGCTCAACCCAAAGAGACATTTTGTACCCATATACTTGCAAGATGAAGCAATGTATCAAGTTATCACCAATGAACACTTGCAATGATATTTTCCCCCACCTTCCAAAGTATGAGAGAGTTAAACTTGAGTTATCTTTGAACAATTATAATGATTAGGCTTGCCTAATTTATAATAATGTTGACATAATTTTTAGTTCTTTATTGGAGGCATGGAACATTATTGATAACAAATTTATGATCAAGAGATAATTAGTCAAAATACATTAAACAAGAAAAGCAAATTCTAGTGAATAGAGAACAATGAAACAAAAACTTAGAATGATTACCAATATCGAAAATATCTCTGCTTTAGAGTAGGCAATAGCAATTAATTAATAAAATGGCCCAAAAGTGAACTATTAATGTTGATACCTTTCTACTCATTATGAGAAATATTAACTGTCCAATTTATTCAAAATTTTCTTTTCAAAACACCAAAGACCTTTTCTATTTGCATGTTTAAGAATATCAAAAAAGTTTAAATTTCTTTATTATAAACACATCTAGTGCATGAAATTATCACTAATAAAAAGTATGGCAATGAATTCATATGCTCATATGTTCATGGATTGAGAAAAAGTTATTGTCATGGCTAAACTTACAACTGCAAATTCCAATTCCAACAATAAATATAAAGTTGATCCCATTTAAGAAGAGTTTTTGTGACACTGATTTATGAAGTTTAAATAAGAAAGTAAAATCAAGAATAACATGCAATACTATAATATATATAATATTTCTTCATACTAAATTTACGGCAACATCTAAGCACTCATACAATGGTAATTATAAAAGAGAGAGCTGAATTGATGTTCATGCTTTTTTTCTTAATATATTGAATGACTTTAATTTTCTTGATTTAATCATATATATGAATGAATTAAAGAAGGGACGTTCTTTTAGAGAAGAAAGAAAAATGATCAATTAATGTAGAGTTTATTAATGATTGAGCACAATAACAATCTAGAATTTTAAGACCGGGAAGAGAGAGAGATCGGAAGGGGTTTCAACAACTAGACAGAGAAAGAGAACTATAGTGAAGGAAAGGAGAGAATAATGAGAAGGAAATCTTTTAACGCAAATGATTCATGATTAATTAATCATCCAAACAGAACCTTATAGACCCAAAAAAAAAACAAAAATGCTATATTGCCCCACTTATAACCCAAAAAAGTGTTGATGTGTTGGTAAGAATAAAAAAAGAAACCTTAATAACCACATGTGATTGTTGATTGTACTTAATTCTTGTGCAACAACTCATCATCCAAACACATCAATACTTCTTTTGAGTTACAGCTATTTGGGATCATTTTTATTTTTTTTATTTTTTTTATTTTTATTTTATTTTATTTTATTTATGTTTTGCTTCAAAGTAAAATATGTTTGATAGTTATTGTTGTTTTTAAAAACATTCAAAACATTTAAAAACTATTTCGAAGATTTTTTTTAAAAATAATGTTATTTATTTTTTAAAACAAAAAACAAAAACATATAAAAATATATGTTAAATAAACATGTTTTTAAAAATAACATTAAAATAAAAAAAAATACAAAATAAAATTGATCCCAAAATGCTCCTAAATAAATTCAAAATACTAGAATATTATAAGAATAGTCTTCTTGTATTGTCTCTATATAGTTTTCCAAAATTGTGAAATTCAGACCGATAAAGAACCGGAAGAAGGTGAGGTTCAAAGTTTAATAGCTCAACGGGAGTTAAACTGGTGTTGAACCAGATGATGTAATAATATAAATATATGATAAATATAAAATAAAATAATAATATAAAATTTATACTATAAAAAAATTATTTTAAATTTTTATAAAATATTTATAATAATAAAATATATGATATGTAACATATTTATAATATATTATTATAAATTTTATATTCTTAAAATAATTTATGTATATTATAAAAGAATTAATAAGAGTATAAAGTTAAAAATTAAAATGTTGTTCTTGGATTTTTATATTTCAAACCATTTAATATTTTCAAATCCCAGCTCTCTAGCTCAATTTCTTAATCCTACAGCCGAAGTTAAGTTTGAACATATTACTAAACCATTTTGTCTCACATCACAAAAGAAAGCTAGATACTTTTTATATAGAAAAACAAAAAGAGCTTTCAATAAAAAGTTTGAGACCTACCTAAGAGGTGGCATTGTATGGTGGTTTGATATGTATATTACAAATTAATTTATCTAAACTTATATTAATAATGATAAAATTCTAGTCTTGATCTTGATCTTGCGAAAGAGATCAAAATTAGGCGAGATCGGCTTAAAATATCATTGAAAACTTTGAGACATCAGTTAAATTCCTAAAAAGCTTTCAAATATGGAGTGTTTATAGTCAAATCGAGCATCTCGACGAGCCGGATCCAACAAGCCCAAGATCTTATAATTTCGACATCATTTGAGAATTCAAATACACAAAATACATCATATGATCAAAGGAATTATCATGAGCGTCCAGATGGAGGAGTGGTTGGTTGCATGTATTCTGAGGCGTCATCCAATCATAAATAGCTTATTCTATATAATGGGGAGGAAAGAGAGAAGAGAGCTCTAAAGCTTGTAAATCCTCCAAGTCGTGCCACTCGACGGTTGTCAAATACCGCCCGTGGCGTCGCCAATCCTTGGCATCGTCGTCTCGTCATCACCATCATGACGCTTCATCGGTCGTTTATTCACATCATCGCCACCACATTTTGACTGAGCGTGACTATATAAATTTGTTGTCCGATTTTGGGATTCCATTGTCGGCCCTTCTCTATACAATTATGTAATCGTTATCTTTCCTACAAATAGTGGAAGCTTTTCTTGGGCTAGGCTCAGTAGTTTTCCCTCTTTTGAGATTTTCCGTAAAATTGCGGGTTTTTTGTTTACTCTTTAAATAATTTGTTTTGTGTCTTTTATGAGGCTAAGGCATAAACTTTCACTTCTCATGATTGATTTTCTAGCATGCAACAATAATAATAAAATTTTAAGATTTATTAAAATATTTTAAAATATTTATTAAAATGTTATGTTTAATTATTATTTTAAAATTTTAATCATTTCATTAAAAATTAAAAGTGTTTAAATGAACTTAATTTGGATCGCCCGTTTTATACAATCGGTTTGCGATTGGTCGTCGAATAAGTTCAAATCGATTCACTTTTGTTCGATACAAAAGGGTTTTAAAGATTAATCGGGCCACCTATACCTAGTTCAATAGAACTAGTCATCCGTCGATTTTTAAAATAGTCGCTTTCTCATTTCTCATAATATTTTTTTTTTGTATTAATCCATGATGATTTTTAAATGATTTCATGAAAATCTTAAGCCTAACCTAAAAATATTTATTGCAATATAATCAAATTGCATGGGACATAATGCATAACAACTTTAGCAAAATATTTTCCCAATTTATTTAATGATGAAATATGACAATGATGATAGTTAGCTGACCTATCCTCGTGGATGTTGTTGCTTGTAAGCCCAAGTATGGTGTGGTTTATATGCAGCCATGGCTATCTCAGTATCTCTTGACCCGTCTATTTAAATCTTCAGTATTTATTTATAACTCTTAAAATAATTTTAAAATTTATTAGTGATAATAGTCACATATATAATTGATTAATTTAACACATGTAACTTAGATATATATAATTATATTCACTTGATTCTTTTATTTGAAAATATGAATGTATGATATCAAGTGACATACAAATTTACAATGATTGAAAAAGAATAGTTAAACATTATCACATAATACATTCAATCACATTAATTCCTAAGGTCAATCAAATTAAAACTATTTAAGATCAACCAAAGTTGTTATGTAGTTTAATTTTGGATTTGAATTATTAAACTTAGAGAGAGATAATATTTGTTGTTTTACCCCATCTCATGTGAGTGACTTAATATATTTAAAGAAAATATAATAAAGTGATTTTTTGGATTAATTAAGTTTCAATCATTAAGCAATTCATTTAATTTCTCTTTCCAAAGTCTCTTTAATTTTAATTAACCACTTAACCATGAGCCCCTAATGTCATGATAATGAGAAATTAAAATTTGCAATGTTCCTAGTAAGATCTAATGCAATTAGGCTGATGATTAAATATTAATTAAATTAAAGAGGGATCTAATTAAATACTTACATGATTTTCTCACACCCATGTGTTAACCATATGTTCCTTAAGGATCATTATGTTATTAAACACATGAAGAGGAACTCACAAATTCAAATTAAATTATTTGATCTAATTATCATTTCAATTTGAATTAATTTCACCATTAATTGCATAATTAATTCTCAATAATCCATGCATTAATTAACCTTCCCATGGAAATTTACTTAAAAAAATAACTAGGAAAAAGGTCCCAATTATTTTCCATCATCATCCCTCATTGTTAACAATGATTAATCAAGTTTAATTAATTAATTTTTACTGTTTGGCATTTTCAATAATTATTAAATCACTTAATGAGGATAATTAAGATTTAAATTTCAAATTCTTCTAATTACCTAACCAATAAATATCAAGAAAATTATGGGAGGCACAAGACATCCCAAGGAATGAACACATCTAATTTGAGCTCAATTAACTAAGTAATTAAATCTTAATTAAGATAATTAAGAAAACTTCAAACCCTAATTAAGTACTATTCTCTATTTAAACATTAGGGATTTTATTTTTATTAAATTCTTCTCTATTTACCCTTTTCAAAATGGGTTTACTCATATTTTAAAGATTTTTTTACAATTAGTTATGATTTTTTAAATTTATGAGTGATTAATCACATTTTAAACACATAATTAGCCCCTTAACCTGTCGGCGCTTTCCACGTGGCGCTATGGGATAGGCTATTTAGAACGTCCCGTGTGGCGGCGGGCGCGGTTTCATCCCCACCGTCCAATCTCAGATTGAACGGCGGGGATTAATCCTGTGATATCTAAAGGATAAAATCAGTTTTTCTAACAAATTAAATCACAATCATCCATTATAATCACACGGAACAGACAACAGATGATCCTTCGTCCCACGAGCACCGGAAGACGGACACCGTTCACATTCCACTACTTGATTGAGCTCCCGGGCTCGTGGCGTGGGATTGACTCCAACGTTGGAAAGAGGTCAGGAGATTCTACAATGAAAATCTCATGAAATCACATCTTTACAAAAGACCAACACCTAGGGGATTTTCTATGATTTGCTAGAATTTTACTGGAGCTTAAGACCCAACTAAGGTAGCTTTTCCTTGAAGAGGCAAGCTCTGTTGAAACTCTTGAGTTGCCTCCCGACACCTGATTAAATGTCATCACACAATCATGACTTGGTCTAGAGTGGTCTCCGGTGTTATCTGATGATCCTTTCAGGAGCTTGGGGAAGGTGTGGGATAAGTTAATAGAAGTTTGGTGCGGTTAAAGTGAGGGTGGACGGACAAAGGGCTTAGGTTTGAGCAGCTTGGTGTGCATGGGGGTACTAGGATCGAGGAAGGCTATAGGACTAATCGAAATCACTTAGGGAAGCTGTGAGGTTTGAATGGATGGGGATGAATATACTCTCCTCTCCAAGTGAACCAAGGGTTGAGATTGGCTCAGCCTTTGGTAGTCATCCGGCCGGGGTAGGTGGCCGGAGATGATAGTGGACTGCTGAGGTGGAGAGTCTTGAGAGGCTGAGGGAGCTGCAAGGGCTAGCAAGCTGTGTACCTCCTCCCCCAAGTGAACTAATGGTGGGCTAAGGGTAAGCTCACCATCTCATGACCCAAGGTGGAACCTAATAGCTTTGGGTCGGGTCGGGTCAGTGGTCCAAGTGTCCAAAATGAGCTAAGGGTGGCTGTCATGGGTTGGTGACTGCGTGAGACCATCTAAATGGGGATTTTATTCCATTTTGGTGGGTTGGTTCATGGGTTTTGAGCCAAAATGGGTTCACCATGGGTTGGACCCATTTGGGCTAACCATCTTGACCCAAAGATGAGTCATGCCAAGTTTGGTTTGGTTTGAACTTGGTTTGAATGTGTTTGGCTCAATTTAACCCATATGAGTCAAATTGGGTTCAATTTGGGTTAGGTGATCAATTGGTCAAATTGGGTCAAATTGATGATTTGGGTAAGTTCATTTGATCATTTGGAGTGTATTAGTGTCATTGGTTTGTTTAATTTGAAGTGGATTTAGATTTGACTCATATAATTTTATCAAATTGGTCAAATTGACTTGAGTGGAGGGTTGGTTTAGGTTCAAATGATGATTTGAGAATGATTGTAGGTGTTTATTTGAATTGATTTGGATTTGAAAATGAGTTTGGTTCAATTTGCTACTTTAGGTCAAATTTGGGCTAAATGGGTCAATTGGTTTATTTGATTAAATTGGGTTCAATTGAATGCTGAATCATGTTCAACAATCAATTTATGATAGATTTGAGTCATTGGTTTAAATCAATTTGATTTAGGATTTTTTGGCCCTTTAGGTCAAATTAGGTCAAGTGGGATTAAGAGGTCAAATTGGCTTGGCTTGGCCCAATTGGTGGTCAAGTCATGTTCAATATTGAATTTATGATTGAGGGGAGTCATTGATTTCAATCAATTGAAGTTAGAATGAGATTTGGTTCATTTTGGCTCATATGAGTTAATTGAGACAACTTGGTCAAATGATCAAATTGGCTTGGGTTGGCCCAATTGATTATAATTGGTCGATCAAGGATGATCAACAATCATTGTAGAGGAGATTGAATGAGTTGATTCAATCAAATTTTGGTTGGATTAAAGTTTCGATCAACTTGGTCCTTTAGATGACTTTTGGGTGAAGTGGACCAAATGGGTCAATTAAGTTGAATTGGGTTTAATTAGATTAGATTGTGTTTGATGAGTGATTTAGAATTGATTGATGGCTTTGATTGCAATTGATTTAAATTTTAATTGCTCATTTGGACCCTTTAGGTCAAATGGGCTAACTTAGATGATTGATTCAATTGGTTTGATTGGTTTGATTGGGAGTCTTGGAAGAGTTTGAAATAGAGGTTTGGATGGGGTGCTTTTGGAAATTGATTGGATTGGTTTCAATTGAATAGGCTTTGGGTTGGGTCCATAGGATGATGACAAAATTGATTTAGGTTAAGAGTTAAATTGATTTGGCTTGGAGCTAGGATATGAAATGAAATCCAATTGAGGTTGGTTGTTGGGGTGTACATTTGGTTGATTTGGATGGATTGGATGATAAATTTTTAAAGGTCCGCTTTATACAATCAGTTTGCCGATTCACTAGTCGTCGAATAGGTGGTTCAAATCGATTCACTTTTGTTTGATACAAAAGGGTTTTAAAGATTAATTGAACTAGCCCTATACCTAGATCACAATCGAACCAGCTATCCCGATCTGATTTTTAAAATAGTGCTGCTTTCTATGATTTCTCAAAATATTTTTTTTCTGTATTAATCCATGATGATTTTTAAATGATTTCATGAAAATCTTAAGCCTAACCTAAAAAATATTTATTGCAATATAATCAAATTGCATGGGACATAATGCATAACAACTTTAGCTAAATATTTTCCCAATTTATTTAATGATGAAATATGACAATGATGATAGTTAAATTGCCCTCGTGGATGTCGTTGCTTGTAAGCCCAAGTATGATGTGGTTGATATGCAGCCATGGCTATCTCAGTATCTCTTGACCCATCTATTTAAATCTTCAGTATTTATTTATAACTTTTAGAATAATTTTGAAATTTATTAGTGATAATAGTCACATATATAATTGGATTAATTTAACACATGCAACTTAGATATATATAATTATATTCATTTGATTCTTTTATTTGAAAATATGAATAGATGATATCAAGTGACATACAAATTTTCAATGATTGAAAAAGAATAGTTAAATATTATCACATAATACATTCAATCACATTAATTCCTAAGGTTAATCAAATTAAAACTATTTAAGATCAGCCAAAGTTGTTGTGTAGTTTAATTTTGGATTTGAATTATTAAACTTAGGGAGGAGAGATAATTTTTTTTTTACCCCATCTCATGTGAGTGACTTAATATATTTAAAGAAAAAATAATTAAGTGATTTTTTTGGATTAATTAAGTTTCAATCATTAAGCAATTCATTTAATCTCTCTTTCCAAAGTCTCTTTAATTTTAATTAACCGCTTAACCATGAGCCCCTAATGGACATGACAATAAGAAATTAAAATTTGCAATGTTCCTAGTAAGATCTAATGCAATTAGGCTGATGATTAAATTTTAATTAAATTAAAGAGGGATCTAATTAGATACTTACATGATTTTCTCACACCCATGTGTTAACCATATGTTCCTTAAGGATCTTTATGTTATTAAACATATAAAGAGGAACTCACAAATTCAAATTAAATTATTTGATCTAATTATCATTTCAATTTGAATTAATTTCACCATTAATTTGGGTAATTAATTCTCAATTAATCCATGCATTAATTAACCTTCCCATGGAAAATTACTTAGAAAAATAACTAGGAAAAAGGTCTCAATTATTTTCTATCATCATCCCTCATTGTTAACAATGATTAATCAAGTTTAATTAATTAATTTTTACTATTTGCCATTTTCAATAATTATTAAATCACTTAATGAGGATAATTAAGATTTAAATTTCAAATTCTTCTAATTGTCTAACCAATAAATCTCAAGAAAATTATGGGAGGCACATGACATCCCAAGAAAAGAACACATCTAATTTGAGCTCAATTAACTAAGTAATTAAAGCTTAATTAAGATAATTAAGAAAACTTCAAACCTTAATTAAGCACTGTTTTCTATTCAAACATTAAAGATTTTATTTTTATTCAATTCTCCTCTATTTACCCTTTTCAAAATGGGTTTACTCATATTTTTAGGATTTTTTTACAATTAGTTATGGTTTTTCAAATTTCTGAGTGATTAATCACATTTTAAACACTTAATTAGCCCCTTAACCCATTAGCGCTTTCCACGTGGCGCTATGGGATAGGCTATTTAAAACGTCCCGTGTGGCGGCGGATGCGGTTTCGTCCCCACCGTCCAATCTCATATTGAACGGTGGGGATTAATCTCGAGATATCTAAGGATAAAATCAGTTTTTCTAATAGATCAAATCACGATTTCCGTTATAATCATACGGAACAGACAACGGATGATCCTTCGTCCCCCGAGCGCTGGAAGACGGACACCGTTCACCTTCCACTACTCAATCTGAGCTCACTAGAGCTCGTGAGGCGTCTGGATTGACTCCAAAACATTCGGGGAAGAGGTCTAAGGAGATTCTACAATGGAAATTGCATGAAATCATTAAATCTTTTACAAAAGGCCAACACCTAGGGGATTTTCTACGGTTTGCTAGAATTTACCTCACTGGAGCTCAAGACCGGCAGCCAACGACTGAGGTAGCTTTGCCATGAAAAGACGAAGCTTTGTTGAGAAACTCTTGAGTTGCCTCACCACCGACACCTTTGTGGACCAAATGTTACTGCAACAATCGCCGAACTTGGTCTAGGAGTGATCTCTGGTGCTCGAATCGATCGGGAATCGATTCATTTCAACTCACCGGAGCTTGGGGTAGGTGTGGGATAAGTTAATAGAAGTTTGGTGCGGTTCAAGTGAGGGTGGACGGACAGAGGGCTCAGGTTCGAACGGAGCTTGGTGTCATCGGCGATGGGGTGCACTAGGGGATCGAGGAATGCTTTGGGACTGCTTGAAATCACCTAGGGAAGCTCTATGTGAGGTTTGAATGGATGGGGATGAATGTACTCTCCTCCCCAAGTGAACCAAGGGCTGAGATTATCTTAGCCTTTGGTAGTCGTCCGGCTGGGGTAGGTGGCTGGAGATGATAGTGGACTGCTGAGGTGGAGGGCCTTGTGAGACTGAGGGAGCTGCAAGGGTTAGCAAGCTGTAAACCTCCTCCCTCAAGTGAAATAATGGTGGGCTAAGGGTAAGCTCACCCTCTCATGACCCAAGGCTGAACCCAAGCCTTTGGGTGTCATGGGTCCAAGTGCCAAAAATGAGCTGGGTGGGTCATGGGTTAGAGTGGGTGAGACCATCTAAATGGGGATTTTATCCCATTTGGGTGGGTTGGTTCATGGGTTTTTACCCAAATTGGGTTCACCATGGGTTGGACCCATTTGGGCTAACCCATGGTGACCCAAAGATGAGTCATGCCAAGTTTGGTTTGGTTTGGACTTGGTTTGAATGTGTTTGGCTCAATTTGACCCATATGAGTCAAATTGGGTTCAATTTGGGTTAGGTTGATCAATTGGTCAAATTGCAAATTGATGATTTGGGTAAGTTCATTTGATCATTTGGAGTGTATTGGTGTCATTGGTATGGTTTAATTTGAAGTGGATTTAGATTTGACTCATATGGGTTCATATGAGTCAAATGGGCTAAGTTGACCAATTTGATCAAACTGACTTGAGTGAAGGGTTGGTTTAGGTTCAAATGATGATTTGAGAATGATTGTAGGTGTTTATTTGAATTGATTTGGATTTGAGAATGAGTTTGATTCAATTTGATACTTTAGGTCAAATTGGGCTAAATGGGTCAATTGGTTGATTTGATTAAATTGGGTTCAATTGAATGTTGAATCATGTTCAACAATCAATTTATGATGGATTTGAGTCATTGGTTTAAATCAATTTGATTTAGGATTATTTGGCCCTTTAGGTCAAATTAGGTCAAGTTGGGTTAAGAGGTCAAATTGGCTTGGCTTGGCCCAATTGGTCAAGTCATGTTCAATCTGAATTTATGATTGAGGGAGTCATTGATTTGATCAATTGAAGTTAGAATGAGATTTGGTTCATTTTGGCTCATATGAGTTAATTGGGTCAACTTGGTCAAATGATCAAATTAGCTTTGGCCCAATTGATTATAATTGGTCGACGAGGATGATCAACAATCATTGTAGAGGAGATTGGATGAGTTGATTCAATCAAATTTTGGTTGGATTAAAGATCAACTTGGTCCTTTAGATCACTTTTGGGTCAAGTGGACCAAATGGGTCAATTAAGTTGAATTGGGTTTAATTAGATTAGATTGAGTTTGATGAGTGATTTAGAATTTATTGATGGCTTTGATTACAATTAATTTGAATTTAATTGAATTTTAGCTCATTTGGACCCTTTAGGCCAAATGGGCTAACTTGGGTTGATTAGATTCAATTGGTTTGATTGGTTTGATTGGGAATCTTTGAAGAGTTTAAAATAGAGGTTTGGATGATTGGAGTGCTTTTGTGAAAATTGATTGGATTGGTTTCAATTGAATAGGCTTTGGGTTGGATCCATAGGATGATGACAAAATTGATTTAGGTTAAGAGTTAAATTGATTTGGCTTGGAGCTTGGATATGAAATGAAATCCAATTGAGGTTGGTTGTAGGGGTGTACGTTTGGTTGATTTGGATGGATTGGGTGATAAATTTTAAAACCAATTGGTTTTGGATTCTTAAAAATATTGAACCAAACAGACCAAAATCCAAATTATTAAGTTCAAAACCGAACCAAATTACTCAAAAACTTTGGTTCGGTTTGGTTTTCTGGTTAAAACCAAATAATGCACACCCCTAGTTAGTTGTGTTGGCTTGGAGTTGGTTTTAAATGAGTGTAGAAGCATGGATTTTGGTTTAGGCCATAGGATAGGTTTGACCTATTTACCCTAGGGTGTGATCTAAGCTAAGTTTATATCAATCTTAAAATTAATAATTATTAAAAATATTATTTATATATTTATTTTATTTATTTATTCTTATATATTTATATTATTTTATCATTTAATTAAATTAATATTTAATAATTTTAATATTAATTAAATAATCCGATTTAACCCCGATCAAACCTTTGAACCTTGAAGCTCTCTCTCTTCTAGTCCCATATCGGATCCTATTTTCACCTTGGTTAAAACTATTTTAAGCCTTTTGCAAGCTTATTTAAAATTTAAAAATATTTGGTTCAATTAATATCATATTATTTTTACTATAAATACTTTTATTATTATTAGACTCATCTTATCAAAACATTCATTTTATTTATATATTTGCTAAATTTAGAATTCAAATAGTCCAAAATTTAATTCAAATTTTTTTTATATATAAGTTGCACTGAGATTTATACATAATTAAATGAAATTTTTTATGACATACTGATACATATAGTTAATTTTTCTAAAATATTTAAATATCATCAAATAATTTAAATAAAATCTAATTAATTATAATAAATTTAATTATGATTAGTATATTAATAGATGTGTTACCCGAACGACATTTCTAAAGGATCGATAGAGGCGGCGTGTAATTAATTTTGTCTACCTAATCTTATCTTCTTCATTTTATAATATCCATGAGGTACCTTTGGAGTCTAACCTCTTATAAATATGTCAACGCTCTCATCTGTTTTGATTAATTTATCTATATTTATCTAATACATATTTGAAAAGATGCATTATATATATATATATAAATTAATTTTTTCTTTCCTGATCTTATCTTCTTCATTTTATAATATCCATAAGATATCTTTAGAACCTAACCTCTTATAAATATGTCAACTGCTCTCATCTGTTTTGATTAATTTATTAGATTGATCCTATGCATGTGTGAATATATATATATATATATATATATATATATATATATATATATATATATATATATATATATATATATATATATATATATATATATATATATATATATATTTATTTATTTATTTATTTATTTATCTAATACATATTTGAAAAGATGCATTATATATATAAAAAAATTAAAATTTAGATGTTAGATATATAAATACATAAGAATTGTGAAGTATGTATAGTTGTAAATCTCTCAAATATTAATTAAGCTCACCAATATATTGAAGCTCTTTCTCATCATATCCTTATTAAGATCTCCTTGGAATTGCTAGTTAAACTCAATATCACCTTATTGAAATCTCTCATAATATTACATCAGATGAATTTTAATGCTATATTAAGAATAAATTCTATTTAAGGGACATAAATTTACATGTTATTTTAGTTCTAAGAGTTATTGTCTTTGATAAATGCAATTTTCTAACATCATATTATGATAGGATTTAAGCTACCTACAATTAATTCTTATATTAGGTCCTCTAATTTACACACCGTCCACTATTTGACTATCACACATATTCAAAAAATATCTAATGTATTCTTTTATTTAGTCTTGTTTACAATAGTTAATTGGCTAATAGTCACTTGGTTCTATTCTCTCTCCAATGAGACTATCCACATCTTTGCCAACTTTTAAAAACTTTTTGTTAAATAGTTTATTATAAATTGAAGGATTATCAAGAACTTATGAGGGAAAGATTAGCGAATGCTCATACCAAATTATTTTTTTGCACTCACTTCTCTACATTAAAAGTTATGAATGAACTCTCTAATGGAAGCTTATTTTGACAAGTCTTTTAAAAAAATAAAAGCTTTATAATTAATTTCCTTATTTAGAAACATTCTCATTAATTATTTGATATATTCATTAAATTAATATGATTTATGATAAGATTATTAGAATATGATAAATTAATTAATTTCTTTAGTAGTACAGCACTAACCCTTATATAATTCAAACCGTCCCTCACTTCCTCTCGCTCACCCACAAGCTGCCCATCGTAGACACTCCGTCCAACATCACTCCAAGCAATAGATGGATCGTTCGGCTACCTCCGATGATGCCGTCTCTACGCTGATGCACCTCGTCGCTTCTCCGTCCTCCCCATGACCCTCAAAGCGCCATTGACCTCAACCTCCTGAAACCATCTCCTCCGGCCCGTTCAACTCTGCACTCGCCTCGCCTCCCCTCCATCGAACCCCCCAAGCCCCCGTCATGCTCGACGCATCCTCCGCCTCCTCGCTAGCTATTCCATCGTCACTCTCTCCCCTTCGCATGCGCCTTCGGCCGTTGCAAGATCTCACGCCGACGGAGTTTCTATGGCTGGGCTCGCGGTGATGAATCATGATAGGGTGTTCATAGAGAGCTGGTATCACCTTAAGGATGCGGTGGTCGAAGGCGGGATTCCGTTCGATAAGGCCCATGGAATGACAGCGTTTGAGTACTCTCGAACAGATCCGAGGCTTAACAACGCGTTCAATGAGGCGATGTCAGGGCATTCATATATTTTTATGAATAAGTTGTTGGAGATTTATGAGGGTTTTGATGGGTTGGATTCGTTGGTGGGCGCCGGAGAGCGAGGCGGCATTAGATTACGGCAAAATACGCCGGGATTAAGGGAATTAATTTTGATCTTCCACACGTCATCTCTGAGGCCCCAGCTCTTCCAGGTCTGTTTTTTTTCCTTTTTAGGGAAACTTTTGTCAGATCTGTGAACTTGCTTTCATAACCCGCAGTCTCTTAGTTCATTGGGCGAACGGTCTTTTTCAGATGATTCTTCTATGAAGGCCTAATTATGGATAAATTAAAGAGGAGCTCGATATATGTGGATGATAAATATGATACTAGCACTCGAGGATTAGTCACAATGATATTCTTATCCTATCCTTTCAAAAAAAAAAAAAAAAAACAAACTTTCATAAATCTTGATAGGAGAATATTATATTAATGGATAAATGATAGAGGATGATCCTGCAGGTGTGGAGCACGTGGGTGGGGATATGTTCGCGAGCGTACCTACTGCTGATGCCATTTTCTTAAAGGTCGGTCTCCGAAAAAGTGCTCATTGGTGGGAAAAGTTTAATTAGAGATAGATATATCTATCTATCTATATTAAAATTTTTCAAGTTAAATTAAATTAATTTATTTTTTTAGAAATAATGCACAACAACGTATAGACAGTATGATAAAAGTTAAATAACTATCATTTATTTCATTTTATTTTTGGCATATATAAATTTATCATAAAACTATGCTTATCTACTATTAGATGTTAACACACACACATACATATATATATATATATATATATATATATATTTTTCAAACTTTTGAAAAGGAGGAAATGATAATTTCAGAAAAAAAAAAAGACGGGAATACACGAATGAAGTAACAATGTATTTTCACTAAATATAATATTTTTAAATTGAGTAGGAAAACAACTTGCCTGAATGACTAAAGCTTGAGATAAAAAATTTATCTATTAATTATCAATTGAGTGTTCATGTCAAAATTTAATATTCATTATTAATTTAAGCTACTACCATAAGTTCTATCATATTTACATGTCAATTTATGAGCAAGATTAGATTTTTTTTTTTATTAAAAGAAGCTAATTTTACAAAATTTTCTAGTGGATTCTTCATAATTGGAGCGATGAAAACTGTTTGATTTTGCTAAAGAATTGTTGGAAGGCACTACCTGAAAATGGTAAGGTTATTGTAGCTGAGAGCATTCTTCCGGTGGCGCCTGAACAAGCTGTGCTAGCACAATATATTTTTAATCTTGATCTCATCATGTTAGCTCACTTCGTTGATGGAAAAGAGAGGACGTGGGAAGAGTTTAAATCATTAGCAAAGAAGGCCGGTTTCTCTAATTTCAAAGACATCTACATATTTTCAGGCACTTGGGTTATGGAGTTCACCAAATAGGTTGACTACTTCTGAAGCTACATGCATACATATTTGCTATCTTTATATTTGACATGCATTGCTACATTTCTCTTGTTGCTCTATTTTAATATATATATTGCATCTAAAATAAATATTTTAGAAAAATGAGGTGTATCTTTATGCCTATTTTCCTTTAACCAGCAAAATATTTGCTTCTTACTTGTCAAACACAGCATCCTCATTGGTGTCAACTTAGTTATTAGATATGTATTTTATCTTGTTCCTAATTTTATTTTCTTCAAACCACATGCCATCTTTTTTATTTATTTATTTATTTATATCACTTTTCTTCCTTATTACATATTTTCACCATCTCCTTGTTAAGAGGTGAAACATTCAAAGTTAAAAAAAAAAACTTAATATATTAATAAATGAATGCATGACTAAGTAGAAGCTAAATCAATATATAAGAGCCACCATAAGTAATATACTTTAGACCACAATTTTATTTCACTCTCAATAAAAGGTTAGTCTTTTTCTCTTATGTGTATTGAAGTAGTAATCATCTTATTGATATATCATCTACAATTATAAACCACCTCAACCCACAAAATAAATAAACATAAACTATTATACATAGGTCATTAATACATCTAATGAAATAATAAGGTTAAACAAAAATTATGAGCTCATCTTTTCATTCTTCTTTTTAGCATTAATGTATTTTTAGTTTTACTCAAACTAGGTTAAGTAAATTCAATATGATGTCTAGTAACTATTAACTTGTTCTATATAATGGAGTGCACATTATTTTAAGTCATCATGATACTTCAAGTGAGGTGACCCCCCTAAGGTCATCACTCTTCGTTATTGTGGAGGTCTATCATACGAGCATTTAGCATAATACATAATGCTACAGCTTATCAATTTATATGAAATTATTTTATGTTGGTATTAAAAAGCCCTATTACAATCACAAATTATCAATAAAATATATTAAATTAGAATTTTTCAATCAAGTACAGTGATATTCCGCTTAAATCTAATATAGACAATTAAATATTTACCTTTATTATTGTTGGTATGATTTTTCATGAAGTTTAAGGATAGCAACCTCAACTATACTCCACCCACAAGATGGGTGGAGTGTTGGGTTGCAAAAAAAAAAAAAAATGCAATTAATAAAATAATTAATTTAAATAAAGTACTTTGATATTCCCATACAATAAATCATCTAATATGTTCAAATATTAGAAGGTTATCAAGAGTCAAAAAAATCATGCCAAATTAACAAGAGATAAATGTTCTTGGCAGGATAAAAACTAATAGTCGAAGCATTCTCTCTTAAAACTAATAGTCGAAGCAGACTAAAATGGCATTCATCCTTATGATTACAAGACATCATAGACATTTTGTTAGACATTCCCTCTTATTTATTTTATTGAGGATAATACTTTGCTTATTTATTATAGTAGCCTTCATGAAAAACTTGATTTTAATCTACATTGTTAATTCATCCAAAAGGGTGGTAACATGTTCTCCTAATATCTTAATACTAGTATCAGGAAAGCATTCTACACCACCAAGTAGCCCCACATTACCTAAAACATCCACCTTAATTGAATACTTAATAAGGTGCCCTTGTAATGGAATCATTTGTCTCCCACTATATATTATCCAATTTTCATCCGCTATCTTATTCACTGCTTGTATACAGGTCAAACTCTGGGGATTTGCAAAGTAGGGTTGAAGCATGCCAAGATGCTCAACCCAAAGAGACATTCTGTACCCATATACCTGCAATATGAAACAATGAATCAAGTTATCACCAATGAACACTTGAAATGATATTTGTCCCCACCTTCCAAAGTATGAGAGAGAGTTAAACTTGAGTTATCTTTGAACAACTATAATGATTAGGTTTGCATAATGTATAATAATGTTGACATAATCCTTAGTTCTTTATTGGAGACCATTATTGATAACGAATTTATGATCAAGAGGGTATTAGTCAAAATACATTAAACAAGAAAAGTAAATTCTAGTGAATAGAGAACAATGAAAAAGAACTTAGAATGATTACCGATATCAAAAATACCTCTGCTTTAGAGTAGGCATTAGCAATTAATTATTAAAATAGCTCAAAAGTGAACTATTAATAATATTAACTGTCCAATTTAGTCAAAATTTTCTTTTCAAAACACCAAAAACCTTTTCTATCTACATGTTTAAGAATATCAAAAGGAATTTAAATTTGTTTATTATAAACACATCTAATACACGAAATTATCACTAATAAAAAGTCTGGCAATGAGTTCATATGCTCACTTGTTCATGAAATAAGAAAAAGTTATTGTCATGACTAAACTTACAACTGTAAATTTCAATTCCAACAATAAATATAAAGTTAATCCCATTTACGAAGAGTATTTATAATACTGATTTATGAACTTTAAATAAGTAAAAGCAAAATAATATTCAACACTATAATATCTATAATATTTCTTTAGACTAAATTTACGGCAATATCTAAGCACTCATTCAATGATAATTATAAAAGAGATAGTTGAATTGATGGCCATTCTTTTTCTTTTTTTTTTTGTTAATATATTGTATGACTTTAATTTTCTTGATTTCATCATATATATGAATGAATTAAAGAAATGACGTTCTTTTAGAGAAAGAAAAATGATCAATTACTGTGGAGTTTATTAATGATTGTGCACAATAACAATCTAGAATTATAACAACGGGAAGAGAGAGATTAGCAAGGGTTTCAACAATTAGATAGAGAAAGAGAACTGTAGTGAAGGAAAGGAGAGAATAATGAGAAGGAAATCTTTTAAAGCAATTGATTCATAATTTAGTAATCGTCCAAACAGAACCATATAGCCCCCAAAAAACAAAAAAAATGCTATATTGCCCCACCTATAACCCAAAAAAGTGTTGATGTGTTGGTATAAAAGAGAGTAAAGAGTAAATAAAGAAACCTTACCCACCGCCCTTAGCTCGGTTGGTGAGGGCAGTTCTCACGTCCCGTTCGATTCTAGAGCGGTGCACTGCAAGAAAGCGGGGTGTCGGTACATGGGCTCGGGGTTGCCTTTCGCGGATTAAATCGTGTCAGAATCGCCATAATAGGTGAGATTAGGAGTGAACACCTCGTTACCACAAAAAAAAAAAAAAAAAAAAGAAACCTTAATAACCACATGTGACTATTGATTGTACTTAATTTTTGCGCAACAACTCATCATCCCAACACATCAAGACTTTTTTTTTTAGTTACAAGGTGTGTAGTATAGCATTATTTTTATATAGATAGGATTAGAAGATAAGTTAAAATTAAATTTAAAATTTGAATCTAGATAAATATTAAAATATTAGCATCTAATCCAAAATTAAATTCTTAAAATTACTAAGATAAAAATAAAAGAAATATTAAGGAGCTGTTTGGGATAACTTATTTTTTATTTTTTGTTTTATATTTGATATGGCTCTCAAAATACCACTAGTCAAAGCACAAATCTTGATGTCGAAAGCGATATGATTTTGAGTCAGCGTCGAGATCAAGCACTTGAAATATCATTGGAATCTTTGGGACATCAATTAAATCTCAAAACAGCTCTCAAATTTAGAGTGTTTATAGTCAAATCGAGCGTCTCGACGAGCCGGATCTAACGAGCCTAAGATGTCATAATTCACTTCATTTGGACATCCAAATGCTCAAAATACATCAAATGATCAAGGAATCATCGTCCGTCGAGGGGAGTGGTACGGGCTTTACATGAATTTACAAGAATGCCCCTCCTCCCATCTATAAATAGACCTTCACTCCTCACATGAAAGGGGGGCCAGGCCAAGCTAAGCCAAGTGAAGGAGGGCCAAGTGAAGAACAAATGAAGAGGAGCTGAAGCAAGGAAGAAGAGGAGGAGCCACCGCTCGACGATCGTTAACCACCACCGCCACCGTGTGATCCTTGCCGTCAATCAAGCAAGGAAGAAGAGGAAGAGTCCAAAGGAAAAGAGGAAGAGTCCGGCAAGGTTTTAACAGACGATACGGACGATGCCGGTGGTAGGAAACCGGAACCCGACGTCACTGGGCCTTGATCATCTAACCCGATCCACGGGACCGATCGCCGGACGGCGGAACCGGAATCATGACGCATCGCCTTCTTGACGATCCGACGGGGCGATAACCGGACGAGGTCGGAACCGGAACCACGACGTCTGATGGGCCTTGATCGCTCTAACCCGAGATCAGCGGGGCGATACGGGGCGGCGGAAAGCGACTCGACGTCGGGCCTTGATCGCCTCGACCGATCCGGCGGACCGATAGGCCGGAAGCGGAACCGACGTCGAAGTGGGCCTTGATCGCCTCTAGATGATCCGACGGACTAGAACCGGTGAGGCGAAGCCAAAACCACGACGGCGTCAGGCCTTGATCGCCTTCGACGATCCGGGGACAAACCGGATGGTCGGAAACCGAACTCGACGCTGCGTGGGCCTTGATCGCCTCCAACCAGACGATCCGACGGGACCGATAAACCAGTGGAAAGCGGAACCACGGCGTATCGTGGACCTTGATCGCCCTCAACGACGGTCCGAGGCCGAGGGATGAGATATGGGCCTGGTCATGGGCCTTGATCGCCTCGACGCTCTTGATCGCCCTCTTGATCGCCTCCAAAGGACCCTCACTCAAGAAGAAAGGGAAAGGGGAAAGGTGTGCCTCTCCCTCCTACCCTAGGGGGGTATTTATAGCCCCCCACATGGGCAAAAGGGTAAAAATCTCTCAAAAAATGACTCAAAAATGGCACAAAACGGCTCAAAAAATGGCTAAAAACCCTTCAAAAAATGGCTCAAAACTCTCAGGGCCTTGGGCCATGATCATGGGCCTTGACATATGCATGTATGCATGAAGCGTAGCCAGCATTGCAAAGTAGCCATGACATAATAAGGCTGTAGCCTGGGAGCAAGCGCTCGACCACCATTCGATCGGAGGTGTGTCGTCGACTGGGCCGTGCGACTCGAAAACGTCAGCGAGACCGTCAGCGACCGGGTCGCCCACCCAAACGTCAGCGTGACCCGAGCCGTCATGCGACACGGGCCGTCAGCAGCGACGACCGTCATGACGAACCATCGACCGAACCAGCGACCCGAATCGACCCGTGTACGAATCGACTGAGCGGATCACAGCGCGACGTCGAAGCGGCATGGCCAGAATGACGCGATGGCCTGCCGACGACGAGACGCTGAGCGCCGCCGCGCCAACGGGCCGACGGCGACACGGGCGACGCAGTCCCGAGCGAAATTTCCGTAAGTATCAAATAGATCCGTAACCTCAAAATCTCATGCTCTACTGCTAATAATCATAATATTATATTTTATGATGATTTATTCTCTAAAATGTATGATTCACTGCGCCGTTTAGTTGAAGAACTCGTTATTTTCGAGCATTTTGTACATATATTTTTGGATGATTAAGCTAATGTCATCCAAAATAGATATAATATGGCTCTCAAAATACCACTAGTCAAAAGCAAATCATGATGTCAGCCGTATGATTTTGAGTCAAACCGTCGAGATCAAGCCAAAATATCATTGGAATCTTTGGGACATCAATTAAATCTCAAAACGACTTTCAAATATAGAGTGTTTATATAATCAAATCGGCGTCTCAGCCAAACGAGCCTAAGATCTCATAATTCGACTTCATTTGGACATCCAAATGCTCAAAATACATCAAATGATCGAAGGAATCATCCGATGTCCGTCGAGGGGAGTGGTGCATGAATTTACAAGAATGCCCTCCTCCCATCTATAAATAGACTCCTCACATGAAAAGCCAAGCTAAGCCAAGTGAAGGAGGGCCAAGAAGAACAAATGAAGAGGAGGCAAGCAGGAAGAAGAGGAGAGCCATCGGATCATCAACCACCGCCAGCGATCCTTCGGTCAATCATAAACAAGGAAGAAGAGGAAGAGTCAAACAGGAAGAAGAGGAAGAGTCCGACAAGGAAGAAGAGGAAGAGTCCGAAGAAGAAAGGAAGAGTCCAGAACAAGGAAGAAGCGGAAGAGTCAGAACAAGGAAGAAGAGGAAGAGTCAGAAGGAAGAAGAGGAAGAATCCAAACAAAGAAGAAGAGGAAAAGCTAAGCAAGGAGGAAGAAGAATCAAGCTTGAAGATCCTCAAGCAAGGTCATACTCGACGGTCATCAACCAATCATCTTTCATCGCCATTGTCCATCTCCACCTACACAATAACCATTACAACTGATCATTGTTACATAGCTTTTTTCCTCCCTCATATCATCGTAATCTTGTATCGAAGACTGACTCAAACGGATACATAGTGGAAGCTTTCTTATAGGCCAGTGATTTTCTCTTTTGAGGTTTTCCATTAAAAATTTCTTGTTCTCTTTAATTCATGTGTGTCTTTGAATCTAATGAGAAATAAACTTTCATCTGACTGGTTTTCTAACACGCAACAATATTTATATTATATTATATTTTATTTATGTTTTATTTCAAAGTAAAATATGTTTGATAGTTATTATTGTTTTTAAAAATATTCAAAATATCTGAAATTATTTAAATTTTTTTAAATAATATTATTTATTTTAAAACAAAAACAAAACATATAAAATATATATTAAATAAACATATATTTAAAAATAACATGAAAAAAAAATAAAAATACAAAATAAAATTGATCCCAAACTGCCCCTAAATAAATTCAAAATACTAGAATATTATAAGAATAGTCTTCTTGTGTTGTCTCAATAGTGCTTTCCAAAACTTTGAAAAATTAGATAAAAAAATCTGAAGAAGATCATGTTTAAGATTTAATGGCTCAATAGAAGTTAAACTGATGTTGAACCAAATGATATAATAATATAGATATATAATAAAAAATAAAATAATAATATAAAATTTATAATATAAAAAATTATTTTAAAATTTTATAAAATATATATAATAATAAAATATATAATATGTAACATATTTATAATATATTATTATAAATTTTATATTCTTAAAATAATTTATGTATATTATACAAAAATTTTAATAAGAATATATAGTTAAAAATTAAAATATTGTTCTTGGATTTTTATATTTCAAAGCCATTTATATTTTCAAATACCAACTATCTAGCTCAATTTCTTATTCCTATAGCCGAAATTAAGTTCCAACATATTCCTAAACAATTTTGTCCCACATCACAAAAAAAAAAAAGCTAGACATTTTTTATAAAGAAAAAAAGAGCTTTCAAGAAAAATTTTGAGACCTACCTAAGAGGTGGCATTATATGGTGATTTGGTAAGTATATTATAAATTAATTTATCTAAACTTATATTAATAATAATAAAATTTTTAAGATTTATTAAAATGTTTATTAAAATGTTATGTTTAATTATTATTTTAAAAATTTAATCATTTCATTAAAGAATTAAAAATATTTAAATGAACTTAATTTGGACAGGTCAATTTTATACAATCAATTTGCCAGTTCACTTAGTCGTCAAAGCGGTTCAAACCGATTCACTTTGATTCGATGCAAAAGAGTTCTAAAGATTAATCGGACCAGTAGTTGAAGCAACCATCTCGATCAGATTTTTTAAATAGGCTGCTTTCTAAGATTTCTCATAATATTTCTTTTCGTATTAATCCATGATGATTCTTAAATGATTTCTTGAAAATCTTAAGCCTAACCTAAAAAAATAGTTATTGCAATATAATCAAATTGCATGGGACATAATGCATAACAGCTTTAGCTAAATATTTTCCCAATTTATTTAATGATGAAATATGACAATGATGATAATTAACTGACCTGTCCTCGTGGATGCCGTTGCTTGTAAGCTCAAATATGATGTGGTTGATATGCACCCATGGCTATCTCAGTATCTCTTGACCTGTCTAGACATCTTTGGTTTATATTGGCTGATCCCAGAATCACATACTCATCATCTACTATCATTCCTTTTGAACGAACATAGGTCATAAATCTCTGGAACTCTTCAAACACAGCCTGATTGAATGGACGCCAGCAACTCAACCTCGGTTAGAAAAATATTCACTTATCCTGGGTATAAATTTTGTTATAGAATGAACTAAGAATTTCTTATTGATGGAAATAATGCATCAAAATAAATGGCAGCCTATATTTTGGATGGCATCTCATAAGGGAAGATCTTGTAAGCAGTCGAACTTTAGGAGCAGATGTGAGAAAACTGTAAATCTAATTAGTTCTAATCGTTGGAAATTCTAAGTTTGAATTCAAAGTTTTGTTCAACAATTTTTTTTATCTATCCTAGTTACAAAATCTTCTCTCTCATGATTACATACGTCATCACCGCCATGAAAATTTGTGTTCAAATGATTAGACTTTTTCTAATGACCTAATGCTTCCCATCAAAGGTGAGCTTTGGAGACCTGCACTACTACTACTATTATTACTACTATTGTTATTGTTGCTACTACTACTACTGCTATTGCTACCATTATTATTACTATTGCTACTACTATCACAACTACTACTGCTGTTATTGTTGCTAATGTATAATGTAGCTATAGCTACTATTACTATTATTATCATTACTATTAACAACATCATCATTATTATTACTATTATTATTATTATTATTATTATTATTATTATTATTATTATTATTATTATTATTATTATTATTATTATTATTATTAATGTCCATGTTACGTATATTTTACTATATAAAAGGCAACAATGTGAGAAGTTTCCATCTTTCTTTGTGCTTCATCTTCCTCTTAAAGCAATTCTCTAGTTTGTTCCCTATATTTTTAATTTATGTTATATAATTTTGAAGTTTTTTATAAGTAACATTTTTAGGATTTACTGATCCATTAATTTTTCTAAACATATCTTGAGTTTTACCTTTCATTATAACATTTTTAAAATTTTTTGGCTTGCATATGATAAGAATTTATCGATTCACATTCTCCAATACAATTTCATTATATTAGTCTTTTATTTGAAGAGGATTCATAGTTTAATCCACTGATATTTGCCTTTTTACCTTTTTCACTAAAATTTTTATCAAGAATAAAATTATGACATAAACTGTCACAAGAATGACCATGCACTCTAAATTACCATCAATCAGTCAACACTATTATGCTCAATGTACCAAATTGAAAGGAGATTAAGAGGCCATATATATATATATATATATATATATATATATATATATATATATATATATATTGAGAGAAAATCCTGCACAAATAAATAAATGAAAGGTGCACAGAAGACATGATTTTTTACATAAAAATTTTGGAATGAGAAAAATTTATTAATTCTAGTATAGCTAAAATAATTTTCTATATATCTATTTAAGGCTACAAATTCTACTCTTCCCAAATGGAGAAAATGAGATTACAATGTTAGAAGCAATTGCTTAGTCTCTGTTACTATAGTAAAAGCAACTAAAGGTAATGTTGGCAGCAAAATAATGGTGATTAAGTGACAATACTTAGATGACAATAATTAGATGATGATAGCCAAGATAATTAGACAATAAAAATTAGATGACATTCAGGCAATAGCAGTTGAACAATATTTATCAAATGAGGATGACCAAAAGACGATGAATAAGCAATCACAATCAGTTGTGGTGACTAGACAATAGTGATTGAACGACAACATTTGGACAACAATGGTTACTGGAGGTAGTCGACGATGTCAATAATAAGGCAGAGTTCTAGAATTTTTTAGAACATTCAAATTCTCATAATCTAAGTCTAGCATCCTTCAAGTAGAGAATACTGCTATATTTATAATTTTTTTGAATAGCATTTTGATTATTTTGGCAAAAATTTTAAAACAATATATCAAATAGCTCTTGTTGTTTCTTTGACTGTTTATTCAACATTTAAGTATCTTAATAATCTCAAAATAATGTGATCTAAAGCTTATTAAATTCCTCTTATTGTGAGCCTCGATTAGACAATTAGAATAAAAAAAATTCAAAGATCATTTAGCCCTTCAATTAATATCTAAATGTTTTCAAGTACACATTAAGTGTTTGATTTAGACTCACTTGAACTCAAAGTGGATTGCTTTTGTAGTCATTAAATTTCTCTCAATTAGATATTCAGTTTAACAATAACTTTGCTAAAATCAATGGACATATGATCCTAAATTTGCTTTTAAGTAATTTGTAACAAAAAAATTATATTAAGGCTAATGTTTGATCGGAAGCATTTTTTTTTATAATGTATCATTAGCCACATATTTTCAGACGTCAAAGCCTGTTTTATCTATAAATATATATTAAGTCCTTTGAAAAATTTGCAACACAAGATTAAATTTTCAAAAAAAATTACAAGCATGATTACTCCTTGGACATTAACATAGAACCCCCCTCAAAAACGTGAATCAAGTGACTTAACCGTAAAGCTCTCCAAATGAATCAAAATCATTCTTAGCATTCAAAAATGATCCCAAGGGCCCATAGTCCCACACCCATGCAACATGCTAATGGCCATTTTTCTTTTTTCCATTGTAAAAAATGTAAAAACATTTCTAATGAAATAAATAAATTTATAGCTCAGGAAAACCCCCAAATATTTTTGATAAAAAATCAAAAATTTATGAAAAAGTTGTAACTACTAATTCGCCATTTCAGTTAAAAATCTTCCATGGGTGAAGGGAAATCTCACACCTCTCAATTTCTCTCTTTTAGGCTTAAGCTCATTCTCTTAAAATAGGTTAAATACTATCCAATTAAGGTGTGAAACATAGCTCTCTTTTGCGGGCTCCAATGCACCTCTACCAAGAGCATAGTCCTATCCTTCAAAGTGCAGTTGTTTATGTCACCCAAGACTTGCAACCCATATGTTTGTGCTCTATTCCTCCTCTTATGGAGTCAATTGTCAACATATTCTCACCATTAAGATGTTAAAATGATGACAGAAAATTCCTAAAAATACCAAAAAATAATTTGGTATGTGATTTCTACATTTTCTGATTGTTTCTGCACCTCTTATCATAAATTTCTGATTTGATGATTGTGTGCATATCTAAATTTCTCGCACAAAATCTTGTTGCAAAATTCTATTATTTTGAGTTATAAAAAATATAGATTTTTGAACAATCTATATGATGATATTGTGACGTTTCTTTCTTCAATGAATTTTGCAATCAAATCCGGTCGGTCCGACGAGGACAGTTGACATCTCTCTTGAGTGAAAACCGGAGCCTCGCCGTATGAACTACGGGTCTTCATCTCCTCCAAACCCGGTCGATCCGACAAGGAAAGTTGACGTCTCTCTTGAGGGAAAACCGGAGCCTCGCCGTATGAACTACTTGCCTGATCCTTCAAACCGGTCGGTCCGACGAGATTGGACTCTCTTCGAGGGAAAATGGAGCCTCCCAGATAAACTACGCCTTGATCGCCCCAACGGGTCATGAGGATAGTTGACACCTCTCGAGAAAACCGAGCTCCGTATGAACTATGAGTCTTGATCAACAGAACAAATGATCCTCTTTTCAGAAGAAGGTCATGGTTTCGCTGATAGAAAAAGAAAGTAAAAAAAGTAAGGTACGAATTTTTCATTATCTCCTAAGGGGCATTTATACTAAAAAAAAACCCTCTCCCCATTATGGCTAGCATGCGAGACAATTAATTAAAAAAAAAATCCTCTCCTTATTATGATATTTAATTAAAAAAAATTCTCTTTTCTCATTATGACATTTAGTTAAAAAAAATCTCTCCATATTATGGCATTTAATTAAAAAAACCCCCTCTCTTTCAAGATTAAATGTCGATATATATATATATATATATATATATATATATATATATATATATATATATATATATATATATATATATATATATATATCTGTGTGTGTGTGTCTGTGTATGTATAATCAAATAAATACACAATTAATTAATTAATTAATTAATTAATACATATAACATATGTAATTACAAAATATAATAATAAGTAAAATCATTATATATTTTTGGATGAAATAAGTAATGTCATCCAAAAATTGGGGACAATTGATATGACATTAAAAATTTCATTAGTTGAAGCACAAATCTTGATGTCAAAAGCAATCTAAGTCTAAGTCAAGACTAACCCGGATCAAGCATTTAAAATGTAATTAAAAACTTTGCGATATCACTCGGCTTCTAAATATGGAGTGTTTATAAACAAATCGAGCGTCTTGACGAATCAAATCTAACAAGCCTAAGATCTCCTAATTCTGACTTTATTTGAGCATTCAAATACTTAAAATACATCAGATGATCGAAGGAATTATTTCGAGCCGTCCGATGGAATGTTTTAAGATTTTGACTACAATGACCAAAATGCTCTTTCAGAATATATATAAATAGGACCTCATTCTTGTCATGAATGAGGGGAAGGAGCTAGAAGCGAACTTGGGAGGCCAAGCTAAAGAGAAGAGAGAGCTCTAAAGCTTGAAAATCCTCCAAGCATAAGCCACCACTTGACGCCGCCACCACCGCCGACGCCAACCACCGCCGACATCGCTCGGCACCACGCTCGGCCCGCTCAACCACCATCGCTATCATCAACACCGCACGTTGCTGGTCGCGTCGACCACGCTCGGCACCGCATTTTCTCGGTCTCGCTACAACCACTGCTGCGACCACTATCAATGCTGCTGGTCCGCCATCGCGACACCACTACCATTAATCATCATCGTATTACGCTGCCGCTAAATTACCATACGGCCATTATTGCCGGCTATCTCCGCGGCTATCAATCACTGTTACGTTGGCTGGATTTCGTTGTTTCATCATTAATCTACCAACAACTGTTATATAACCTAACCATTACCAGATTGTCACTGATTTCGGATTCCCATTATCGCTTTCATCTACATCAGAATCAGACGGAAAACTTTGTACTCAAACGGATACATAGTAGAAGATTTTACTTTAAGCCTCGTGATTTTACACTCTTGAGATTTTTCAAGTAAAAAGTTCCTTATTTTATTTTCAACTATCGGCGTCGGATTTTCCATTGCTGAAGTTTTATTCTATTGAACGGTTCTCTCAAAAAGGTTAATGGACAACCAAACAATCTCTTAGAGTTTGGTTAGTGAAAAAGGAAATGTAGTGGAATGAAAAAAGAATACAAAAGGATTACTTTACAGTTGTTTGGTTGAGAGTTTTACGAATTCATGACTTTGCTTTTTTCTGTTTGGTAAAAAAATATAATATAAAGTATTTTGAAGGTTTTGACGCCCGATGACGATTGTGACGGCGACGGCGGCAACGCGCGGCGACAAACAAAATCGCATCAATTTTATATTCGGTGTATTTGCTTCCCAAATCACCCGAATTTAATTCTAAAAAAAAATGACTTATGTAATGTATTTGAAACACATTACATTAACTTTGATATTTACTTTATTTCAAGCCAAATATCAACAAAGTTAAAACTCTTATATTTATTTTATATTGTATTTCAAATTCTTGTAATTAAATAGCTCTTCAATGTGACCTTAGCCAGTGGTTGATACTTTGAATTTTGTACGCGTAAGGTTTGATGATTAAATTTGCTCTAATGTTACCCAAAAAAAAAAAAAAAACGGTTTAATGAAGAGCTAGACATAAGCTATTTGAGACGAAATTTTTTTTTACAGCTGTAACTTAGAAGATGATTCTGGTGCAAGAAATCGTGATACAAGCTTGCTTGTGAAGGCTTCGACGGGACAGCGCAGAAGAGATATTCTTGTACCAGCTGTGGTACGTCCGAAATCCTCATCTTTCACCCCCTTCCGCTCCCACCAGAAGCCCTCGAAGAAAAAGGCGAGGAATTCGCTACTTGCACTTGCAGGTGAAGCCTTCGAACAGGTTCCTTTTCTTTATCCCCCTTCGTGCGTTTCTGGCGCATTTAGTAAATCCGATATTTACATCGGAAAGGAGTTAAAACGAAATTTAAGAAGTCATAGTCATCCATGCATTTTTTGCTGTTTGGCAGGATTTGTGATAAATCCCACTTAAATCCTGCTTGAAATCCCCTACCAAAAAGCCCCTAAATTTGCAACTGTAAGAAGTTGGCATCCCTCCCTTTTTTTGGTTTGTCTCGAGAGAATATATCAAGAACTTCCAATATATGCTCCCACTCTCCCATTCTCGATTTAGCTTTTAGAGGTGATAAGGTTGCCTTGGATCTTTTACCAAGGATAAGGAGGTGGCTGCAAGGAGCTGTGGATGCATGTCTTTATTCATACAATAATTTGGATTGATTCAATCACACGTGAAGATTTAAACTTTGTTTGACCATCAAACAATAAGGGTTTGATTATGGCACTAAGAGCTGGCTATGTGGGCCTCATTGAGTCTAGGAGAACAATTAAGCTCTAAGATGTCTAAAAAATTATATTAGATTAACCTATATTGCGTTAGATTTTAATAGATAGCTTAATTAATTGAGGTTGACCAACCTGCATTAAATTTGACTAAGCTTTAGTAGTTTGACCAAGTTGAACTATGATTAACAAGGTAGGTCATAAGGACTAGGTTTGGATGCCTATAGTTTAAGGACTCTAATATGTTCAAATTTAAGGGAATAACATATTGACCTAAGTTTGACTGGATTTGGGCATTTGAACCTTATTGGGGTTCAATTGGATTGACACAAGGTGTCCTACATATGTCATCTAAAGTCCTAACTGAGTAGGTGTCCTATAGTCAGCTAGGGTTAACTAAGGCTACGTTTGGAGGTGCGGTGTGACAATGGTGGGTGTGAAAATACATGGCTGCTCTGTTTGGGTAATACGTGTTAGTTGTATTTTGAAAATTTTGTGACGGAAAAGTTGCATTTTCTTTTCAAGCTCCAGACAACCTGTAATGAAATGTACTAAATAATTTCTTTTCAAACAGCCCATAAAAAGAAGATGGTCAGAAATCTGGAAATATTTCTGTACTCTCATGAGAGTACAGAGAGTATAGATTGAAGAGAGCTTAAAAAGGCAACTTCGCAACCAACAAATTGCTTTAAATGGTCTCTACATAAGATATTCTATCCAAACTGTCCTGGAAAAATGATAAAAAAAATAAGGAAACAGTCTGTACTCTTAGAAGAGTACAGATAGTACACCTACAAAGCTGGAGAATATGAACATAATAGTCTGTACTCTTAGGAGAGTACGGAGAGTACAAATGAAAAATATCTCACTAAAGCAGCCCATCATCAACCAAATTGCTGCACATGATCTCACTAGAATAATCTAAATAGATAGTACAGATGCTACCTCTATAAAAGGTTTAAAACCATAAATAATAACTACTAAAGAAATTAATTTTGAACATATCAAACTTCAATTATACAGTTGTCAGATTAGTCATTTCATACCCAAACATAAGATAGCATAAGCGAACTCAGCCCTAAAGCAGTTCATCCTCTTTGTCCAATCCTGGTGGTCAGCTCAGTCCACTAGAAGTTTTCTGATTACTGTCTCCATGTACTTGCAAACAAACACCCCATGATTGACATTTTCTTGGGTCACTCATCATTCGATTGGCCATTTGTGAGATCGCTCACAAAAGGCCACAAGATCTTGAACAAGTAATTTGATCTGAATAGTAAGAAGTGTAGTCAATAAGTTGGCAGAAAATATGCACTTTAGGCAAACTTAAATGAAAATAGTTCTTATAATATCAGGAAGAATAGCCTTATGTGTTAAGTTTGACAATGAATCATAAAAATAGCAAGCCCCATGCTTAGTATGACTGACTAGGAGTGTCCAGTGCTGATTATTTATAATTGGAAGTAAGAGTAGCTCAACTCTTAATTCACTGTCTGCAGTGACATGCTGGATAAACATTTTGCTTTCTTTTCGTAGGTCATATTTTGCATAACTCTGCAAGAAGTGAACAGAAAGTTTATAAATTCTAGCTTCTAACTACCTAAACCATGATTGGATCATACTACCCTACATTTATGTAGAGTAACTTACCCAATGCAAGCATGAAATATACAAATAGGGGACATACAGCCCCAGACTTATTCTGTCGGGCATACCTCTTCTGTCGGCTGCTCATCCTGAGTGGAGGCTACCACAAGGCTTATTCTGCTCAGTGACTTCTTATAAGTTTGTGTGAAGGGGGAAGATATGGCTTTCCTCTTCCTCTTCCTCAGCCTTCACACCACGCCAATGATGCTTGAAAGATCTTCATGTGTAGTGGAAGCCTCCACAAGAGCTTCCCCTATGGTGGCCTCCACAGGGGCTTCCCTAGTGGAAGCCTCTATAGGGGCTTCCCCAGTGGAAGTCTCCACAGGGGAAGCCCCTGTGGTAGCCACCACAGGAGCCTCCCTCGTGGTAGCATCTACCACAAGTGCTTCCCAAGTAGAAGTCTCCACAGGGGCATCCACTATAGTAGCCTCCACAGGAGTCTCCCCTGTGGTTGCCTCCTCAAGGGAAGCTCCTGTGGTAGCCTTCGTAGGTGTTGCCCCTGTGACTGCCTCCTTAAGAGATTCCCCTATGGTCGCCTCCACAGAGCTTCCTCCATACTAGGGATCCCGCCAACAATCACCACCTTAATAGCAGTAATTCCCCATCAATTCCGTTATTGATGCAAAAGGATACATCTTCCAAGGCCCCAAACCGCAAGTATCTCTCCATCGCAAAGCCTTCGAGTGGGTAGTAGAGGCGTGCTGACACACGAAAGTGGAGAATATTGAGGAGAGACATATGGAGATTCAATGGGGGCTGGACTCAGTGGACTTAGAATGTGACTGCTATTGGGTTCGACATGGGTTGTCTGCTGGGCAGTGGATAATGTTTCAAGGAGTCAAGTGTCCTCTTCTGATATGTCCTCGAATGAAAGGCAGACCTGTGTTACACTGATAGAAAAATATGATGATTTACAATATAAATAAATACATTCTCATATAAATAAAGTGATATTATTATGCGTCACCTAGTGTCCTCCCAAACCAATCAAGGCGTCACCTGCAAACTTTATTTTTGGCCATCGTAACAAACGCGACTTTGCAGATGGAAACGACGGCCTTATGATGCCTATGTGCTATGCCCCCCAGATCTACAACAAATATTTATATAAGTTAACTTCAATGCATCAAATAATACATAACTGACAATATAGAACGTACCATTAGAAGAGTGACAAAGCCACTCATATACTTGGGTGTCTTCTGTGTTAGAATCTTTGATGAAATACCATCAAATTGTGAAACCAGAAATACCAAAATGGCCTCTGCCCAGTTGTACTCAATAAATTTATCTATGTCACAAAGATGTAAATCAATATGCCACCCTATAGTTGTGATATATATATAAAAAGATTTAAAAGCAGAAAATGTATGTACAACTGCACAAATTATGCCACAGGCAACAAGCGATCCGAATTCTCGAGTTTATTCTTAAAGTCCACTGAGCTGAACTGTGATAGCGGAGATTTCTACCATATGACCTTCTCCCCTATGTTTGGCATCCTTACAATTAGTGCAACTTCATTGGGAGTAAAAGGAATGCATTGGCCACCCAAAAATAATGCTTGTTTCTCTATATCCTAGACGGATCGATGATGGCAATTGAGTCTTAATTCGCGAGTCTAGTAAATGCAAATGAAATCTCTTAAAATGTTAGTGACTTCATCAAGAAAGATCTGCAATAATATTATCGAACATCGCTCTAATGGTGGTATGCCTGCATCTCGAAGTTATCCTTTTCCCAGACATTATAAACTTCAAAATGAAAAGTCAATTAATAAGAACATTATCAGCACAATGGAGGCCCACCGAGTACACATGTCAAACTGCCTCCAAAATTAACAGAACAACCTCCAAATTACTTCTAATGGAATGTGATAAACATAATTCTTCCAAACAGGCCAAAGAAACTGGAAAAAAATGAGAAAAATGCTCTGTACTCTCATGAGAGTATAGAGAGTGCAGATGCACAACTCCTCTAAAAATTAACCAGACAGCCTCCAAATTACTTCAAATGGAATGTAATGAACATATTTCCTCCAAACAGACCAAAGAAACTAGAAAAAAATAAGAAAAATGCTCTATACTCTCAGTACAGATGCAAATCTCAGCTCAAAACCAACCAATCAGCCTCTGAATTACTTCTAAAGGAATGTAATGAACATATTTCTTCCAAACATGCCAAAGAAATTGAAAATAAATGAGAAAAATATTATATACTCTCATAAGAGTACAGAAAGTACAAATGCAAAACTCTCATAAAAATTAACCAAACAGCCTCCAAATTACTTCTAACGGAATGTAATGAACATATTTCCTCCAAACAGGTCAAAGAAACTGGAAGAAAATGAGAAAAATGCTTTGTACTCTCAGAGAGTATAGATGCAAAACTCTCATAAAAACTAACCAAATAGCCTCCAAATTGCTTATAATAGAATGTAATGAATATATTTCCTCCAAACAGGCCAAAGAAACTGGAAAAAAATGTGAAAAATGCTCTGTACTCTCATGAGAGTACAGAGAGTACAGATGCAAAACTCTCATTAAAATCAACCAAACAGCCTCCAAATTACTTCTAATAGAATCTATTAAACATATTCTCTACAAATAGGGTTTAAAATCTGAAAGAAGAATGGGGTAAAATGAGAGTATACAACACACATGCAAAAAAGCCCTAAAAACTTACCAATCAGCATTCAAACTGCTTCTAAAGTCATGTACTGAACATATTATATCCAAACAGGGTCAGAAGTCTTTTAAAAAAATTACAAAATGGGTTATACTCTCCTGAGACTACATAGAGTACACACGCAAAACTGAAGCAAACATCCATTAATCAACCTACAAACAAATTATAATGTCATCGATTGACCATATTATACCAAACAAGTCCCATAATTCATCAAATCCTTCATAAAATAACACCAAATATTCTACAATATGATATACTAAATAGATGACAAGCCCAACAATTCAAAATTTTGAAAATAACGGCATGTACCATAATGATAGTACAGAGAGTACACATGCAAAACATCTCCAAATACCAGTAAACAATCTGCGTTCATTTAAAGAACTCAAATTTCCCGAATGTTCTCCTACTCGATGGTGAGAACAACAGAGAAACCCTAAATTCAATAAAGTTCAAGAATGCTGAAGAAATACCTCATGAGGTCTATAATTTTAATTTTAATGCAGATTTGCTAAATCTCGAGGGAAGGTCGATGTCCGCGAGAGCGAGTCGAGGTTGAAAAATTTCTATGCATAAAAAGAAAGCTAAAGCTCTACACGAATGTGAAACGGCGCGCATGACATTTTCTTCTCCCGTTGTTTGAACGGGATGGGCCGGTCGCCCGATATAAACGGCATCGTGAATGCACCATCAATGCCGTATGAAAAAATGCAATATTAAAATATTGGACACGTGTAGCGCTACGATTGGAGTTCGCACGTAAAGCTACGTCCGGACTCTGCACGTAATATTTTCTCGTGTTTGAGAGCATTCTGACACGTTTTTCCCGAAGCTCTTTTGGTGGAGAAAGCTTAAGTCAGGATAATTCTTTAAAATTTAATGGATTAATAACAGTTAATGTCTATTAGTTAATGTTATATTTATCACCGTGTATATTTTTAAATATTTAACTTACTCGATCTTACATATTATATTAAATATTAATTTAGTTTACTTTAAAATTATATTTACCTTTTTATTATTAAATATTTCACTTATCTGTTATATAGATATTCATAAATAGGCGATAAATATAATATCAGAAAATACTGAAAAGGCATGAAAACTTCTGACTAATATAATTAAAACATTTATCATAGATATCTTAGGAAAAATTGAGTATAATTACACATACCATTCAAATTTTATGTATTTATAAAATGCTTAATTTTAAAAAAAATTCTCACCTAATCATTTAATCCAATGAAAGTGATACAATTACATTTTTTGCATAATCATTTTCCGAGGTGGTTGAATTAATTTTTAAATAAAGGTTAATGGTTGGGGGCTTCGCCCCTAATACGGTGATGTTCATTGGAGCATTTGGTGTGTGTATTGCCTTCATGGTTCAACAGTGCCAAAAAAAGGAGTTTTTTATCATGGAAAGAAGTGGAGAGAGGTTTTACACATAAAATTTACAAAAATAACTCATAATTTTTATGCATTTATATATTAACACGTGGAGTTTGATATATGTGCATCTAATATTTTAATTATACATAAATAGTTGTATTTTATTTTAAAAAATTAATGATGATGTTATTTTTAATATAATATTAAAAAAATTAATGTTATTTATGTAAATAAAAAAAAATAGGTGATAGATATATAGATTTATAAGAATTGTGAGCTATGTATAGAAATGATCAAAGAAAATTATTTCTCCGTTCTGCCAAAATTCTTGCAGTCGCCAAACAAATTACAGTAAGTGGCTCTCTGAATTCATACATTTTGAAAATCCGAAGTAAAATAGATAAAAATATATTGTGAATATATAAAAGTATTTACATGTTTGTTAAATGAATATAATAAAGGTATTTTTTATTGTTTTTTAGTTTGATTGAACTATTTAGGGTTTGATACATTAGTGAAATATAATAGTGATATTAGACCTTCATTATGTTTATATTAAAACATTGAATTAGTGACCTAATCAAATATTTTTGAAATCCTTGATCTCATTCGAGTAGAATATAAAATGATATAATATGATTCTATTTATAAATGGGCCATTCATAAATTGCAAATCAACAGTAGCCTCAATAAATAATTCAATATAAAGCTAAGGATAAAATAATAATAATAAGATTTTCAATAAGTTACAGCTCAAGCCATATCATATACGATGGTTAAAATCTTAAATCGTTGTCAATTTCACCCCAAGTAAATCTCTCATTATTTTCCTCTCGATGTATCATGAAATAGTCCATAAGATCAAGTACTGTCCGTATGTAATATTCAAATTGAATATCTTAGAAATTTAATTAAGTATCATATGAACTTTAATTTTAGTAAACCTACAGCTAAACTAAACATTTTGATGGGGGTGAGCTATATGACACGATATTCTAATCTGAGTACAGTTCCAACGAGTCTAAATCATGCAATTAAAATATAATTATAATATTTTATCATATATTTTATAGTTCAAGTAATCTCTAAATCTTACATACTTATAATTGAAATGAACTTCTTGATAAGATGATTTTAACAAGCCCTAAATCACTCATTTTATTATCATTAGGGCACATAAATATTAATATGATTAAGAGAATTAATATAGATTATCCAATAAAGTAATTGAGACTTTTGGTGAGAATTATCAAAAGAAAATTCTAAAAATTTGTAAATAAACCCTCAATATTCACATGAAATTGTTGGGAGCATTAACACACATAGCCAACAATTCTTATATATTTACCTATCTAATAGCTAAATTTTTAAATTTACATAAATAACACTCAAATCTTTATTATTACATAAAAAAAATTGTACCATCATACAATTTTTAAAGTGAAATCCACCCCTCATGCATATGAAAATGTTATATTTGTAAATATCAAATTATTGGTGCTAGATATGAAAATGCATAAGATTGTATGATTTGTATGTAAGTTCCTCAAATTAGAAAGAGTTTGAAGATCTAAATAGTTCTGGAGCCATATCTGATGATTGACATTAATTATCACTTCCATTAACTATTATCGATTAATCATCATTACCCAATAGTTATCATTTGATTATTGCTATATAATCTCCATCAATTGATCATCATCATCACACAATTATTATTTGATCATTATTACTCAAATATTATTGTTTAACTATCTTTACCTACCTATCATTATTTTATTTCTAGCAACCATCTAACTACAATCACCCTCCTCTATTACTTAAATGGTATTCCACACTAAATCATAAGATATCAATATAATAATATCTATAATGTTATTTCTTTTACAAATTTATCATATAGAAGCTCTAAATTTTTTTATAATTTTTTTTATCCATTTGTCTAGAAAAATATTACAATATTATGACATAAAATTCTCACTATGAATACTCTTGCACATAACAATTTAGCACTATTTATAGAAATATTCCTAATATCTTACAAACACTCTTCAAGTATTTGATAACTTATCAAACAATCAAGGATAATGTAATCCGACTAGTGAAAACCTCCTACACCTAACTTTAGAGGATTATTTTCATAGAATATTGGAGTAATAAACTAGAAACCTTCAATTCTTATAAGTGTCTACTAAAATAATACCAATATTGTACAATGAGGTTCCCTTACCATTAAATAAATATCAAGTTAGGATTAATCAATTTAAGGACAATCATGCATGCCCTACTCACCATCATACCTCATCATAGCCTTACTAAGATCTCCTTGGCATTGCTAGTTAAACCCATTTTTTTCATGCTACATGATTAGCTAATAATCTTCACATTTTAGTGGACAACTCAATATCGTCATATTGAAATCTATTATGATGTTACATCAGATGAATTTTAATGCCATATCAAGAATAAATTCTATTTAAGGGACATAAATTGACATGCTATTATAGTTTTAGGAGTTATCATCTTTGATTAATGTAATTCTCTAGCATCATAATATGATAGGGTTTAAGCTACCTGCAATTAATTTATATATTGGCTCCTCTAATTTACACATCAACCATTATTTGACTATCACACATATTCAAAAAACTTATAAATGTATTATTTTATTTGGTCTTGTTTACAATAGTTCATTGCTTGATAGTCACTTTGTTCTATTCTCTCTCCAATGAGGCTATCCACATCTTTGCCAACTTTTTAAAATTTTTTGTTAAATAGTTTATTATAAATTGAAGGATTATCAAGAACTTCTGAGGGACAGACTAGCGAAAGCTCATACCAAATCATTTTTGTGTACTCACTTCTCTACATTAAAAATCATGAATGAGCTCTCTAATCAAAGCTCCATCTTGACAAGATTTTAAGAAAATAAAGCTTTATAATTAATTTACTTATTTATAAACATTCTCATTAACTATTTGATATGTATTTCATTAAATTAATATGATTTTTGATAAGATTATTAGAATATGCTAAATTAAATTATATATATATATATATATATATATATATATATATATATATATATATATATATATATATATATATATATATATATATATATATATATATATATATATGTGTGTGTGTGTGTGTGTGTGTGTGTATTTTCTTATTACTCAATTAAAAAGTGATTAATTTTTCACGTTTCAATATAATTAAGCCAAAGTAAAAAAAAAAGATAATCAACTTAGATCCTCTCGCTCGATTCAAGACTTGATAAGGGAAACTATCAAACTTATGTAACAATTGACCACCAACACGATAGTATGGAATTTAGTCAAACATTCCCCTCGGTAAAAAAATTTTACTTAGGATATGCATGGCTACCCAGTGAGTTAGTTATAACGATTGATTAATTAATTGCATGATTGGTCCAACATTTTCGTTAGAGTACTGCAAATAATTCGACCCATCCCTCACTTCCTCTCGCTCACCCAAGCTGCCCATCCTACGCACTCTGCCCAACATCACTCCAAGCAATAGATCGATCGTTCCGACGGCCACCTCCGATGATGCCGCCTGTCTCTACGCGATGCTACTCGTCAGCTTCTCCGTCTTCCCAATGACCCTCAAAGCTGCCATCGAACTCAGACTCTTCGAAACCATCACCCTCGCCGGTCCCGGCGTTCAACTCACCCCAGCAAAAATCGCCTCCCGCCTCCCCTCCATCTCAAACCCCAAAGCCGCCGTCATGCTCAACCGCATCCTACGCCTCCTCGCCGGTTACTCCATCGTCACCTGCTCTCTCTCCCCTTCGGCGCCACGCTTCGGTTTAAGTATCTCACGAACGCGATGGGGTTTCTATTGCTAGTCTCGCCTAATGAATGGATAAGGTATGGATGGAGAGTTAATATTATCTTAAGGATGTAATCGGCGGTCTTCCGTTTTATAAGGCCCATGGAATCGAGATTACGAGTTTAGCTTTACGCGGACTCCAATCCATGGACGGTGTCCGATTTTTTTCCGTTTAGCGATTAATGGAGCAAGATAACTGACTACAGAAGACATTTCCCTAACCACTGCTCAGCGTCGTTGGCCTATTAACGGACGTCCCTGTAAAGACATTTCCCTGGCCCTACCCGGCCCGTAAGCGTCGTTGGAATGTGCGGGAGGAATTTAAAAGAAATATATAGACAGATTTTGGGTTTAGGGTTAGTTTTTTTCAGACAAAACGAGCTCAGAAGAGAATTAGACAATCTCATTTCCTTTTTACAAAAGAATCATGAAGATGGAGAACGTTGAGGAAATAACAACCATTTTAGTTGAGGATGTATTAAATAGAAATTCATCGGTAATATTTCTCGTGCATTTTTTCTACGGTTTGTTAGTGATATTCTTGTTTTGTCTGAAGAGAATATGTTCATTACATCCAATTCGAAGCAAATTGGATGTTTTTTTGTCGAATTTTTATTTTTGAGTGTTATTTTGTATCTGTATTCGGTGTACCTCTTTGGAGGGTACATGTCATTTTTGATAGTTTTTTTCTAGTTTATTTTGGAAGCATTTGATGGCAGTTTGGATGGTTTCTGGGGGCTATTTTGCATCTGTACTCTATGTACCTCTTTGGAGGGTACAAATCTTTTTTTACTATTATTTCTAGTTTATTTTGCCTACTTCTTATGATTATGTTTAGGGTATTCCAATGGAAGCAATTTGAGTGGTTTATGGTTTAGTGGTATCTCAGACTGTGGTACCTCTTTGGAGGGTACAGATTAATTTTGACTTTTTTTTGGAGTTTATTTTGCCAACTTCTTATGATTGTGTTTAGGGCATTCCAAAGGAAGTATTTGATGGCTTTGTTTCTAGGTGGTATTTTGCATCCAGATTTTTTTAACATATTTTTATATCTGTTGGCCGGTAAATGCAAATAATGAGTAGCGATGATGAAGTCGTGATGTCTAATGACCCAAATTTGGGAAACTCCTTGGCACCACTATTCAGAATGAAACGGAGGCGTATGCACTATACTGTGACTATGCACATCAAATTGGCTTCAGTGTTCGGAAGGACCATACTAGTTATTGGCCAAACTTAAAGAAATTAAAATCAAAAGATTTTCTATGTGCAAAAGTGGAAGAAGTCCGCCTAAATGGCTTAATAAAATTCCAAAAAGTTGATACAAGAATTGGTTGTCCCATGATTAGATTCTCTGGTGATTTGGAGGGGAATTGGACGATTAAAAAATATACAAAAAGTCATAATCATTCTTTGGCGAGCTCACCTACTACATCTTCTCGTGATCACACGATGCATTAGCGAGAAGGCCCGTGTTGAAGACAATGACGAGGTCGGTATTAGAGCAACCGATGCATTCATATCTAATGAGGAAGTTGGCGTAGAGAATATCTGGGTTCACAAAAGAGATGCTTTAAATTTTATTGAAAGAGAAAAGATCAAGGATTACGAATGGTGACAGGAATGCATTAATATAGTTGTTTAAAAAGGCAAGCTGGATGGGATGTTTGCATGGGATGTGCAAGTTGATGAGTGGATTGCTTAGTAAGTTTTTTTTTAGTAATGTCATGTCTAGGATAGAATATGATTGTTTTGGGGATGTGATAATTTTTAATACAAGCTATCGACTCAATAAATATAATCTCATTTGTGCCCCTCTTGTTGGAGTGAATCATCACTGGCAAAATGTATTATTTGGAGTAGCCTTTTTACGAGAAGAGACAATTGAGTCATTCTCATGGCTATTCCAAACATTTCTTCGGTTGATGAATGACAGACATCCTATAATAATATTCACTGATCAAGATCAAGAGCTAGAGCTATTGAAATTGTACGCATACTCATCATAGGTTGTGCCAATGGCATATTTCAAAGAAAGCTCTTCCAAGGTTCATTGCTTTAATAGTAATAAGATAAGAAGGCTATTTTATAAATGCATGAGTAAGTGACTCGAGGAAGAGTTTAAAGAGGCTTGGTCCGCCATGCTAAAAGAAGGCAATTTGCATGATCATGCTCGGAGCTTTATAAGATTAGATCCAAGTGGTCCACTGCATTCAGCAAGGACTCATTCTGCATGGGCATCTTGTCAACACAACGTAGTGAGTCCACGAATAATGTATGTCACGGAATATCTAAACCAACAAGTTCACTCACAGATTGTTTCTTGGGGTTGGAAAAGGTTATGGAGATATGGCATCGGAATGAACATGACGAAGACTTCAAGTGTACCATCGATTGTTCTTGTTAAGACCAGTCCAATTCTAAAATAAGTTGCTATGTTTTATACAAGAAAGGTTTACACTATGTTTGAAGAGGAATTTTTGCATGGAGTTGGAGGCCTATCAGTAACTAAGTCAGATGACAGCACCATGGAGTATTTGGTGAGAAACTTAGAGAATAAAAATGCATCCAAAACATGGACTGTGCATTTCAATAGGACTACCCTAGAAGTAACTTTTACTTACAAAAAATTTAAAATGATGGGATTACTTTGTGCCCAATCAGAAGTTCTTAGTCGTGATCGTATGTCGCAAGTATCTTCTCATGAGATGGTCTACCGAGCAAAGAGGGATATTTACATTGATAGTGCAAAAAAATTAAGAGATGTGGCAAACAGATGGAAATACGCAGGCATTATTTTGAGCCACATAAGTCGATATGCATATCAAATAAGCGCCGGCAGTCAGAGTCGAGGACTATATGCTTGGATCCCTAAAAAAACTATATGATTATGTCGACTCTATAATAAGTGAGAATTCTCCTCCAGCTGACAAAGCAGTTAAGAAGAAGAAGTCAACCACAACAGATAAGGGAAAAGACATCTTAAAAGATCCAGTTAAGCAACGTTCGAAGGGTGTTTCCAACTCAAGGCTTAAGGGATATTGGGAGAGATCCATGAAAGCCAAGAGTAATTTTTTATTTGCGTATTATTCTTTGGTATTTTAAATATTATTGTTAATCTTCAAACCCTTCTACTTTTTTTGTTGTAGAAACCAAAGTACAGTCTGATAGTGTTGCTGAACGTGTTTCGTCATAAGTTGCATCACCTTTATCTGTTATGCCAGAGTATTTTTCAGAGGTATGCACAGAATATCACACATCGATGCTATAAGAAAGTATCAACTAATACGATGTTCTACATGCAAGAATTTAACTCGAGCTCCACAATCAATCAAGGGTACACTAAGCTGATGATGGATATTATTTCAGGAAAACATTTTGATGCATGACATTATCTTTTGTATTCTTGCATAATCTTTTCTCCAATGCTTTAGAGTCCTAAAGATGTCTCTCTTTAACTTAACAGACACACCAAGATGTTTAGACTGTATTTAGTTAGGGGATTTTGACACTGGTCTATTTTTAGCTCTTTAAGCAATAGTGATTGAGTTAATCCCCTACTGAGGATATTATAATCATTGGATTGTACCAATAAATATGTGCAATAAATAATAGATCATTTATTACCTTTTTTCAATTTATTTTGCCTGATACTAGAAATAATGTTCATCACATTCTTGTTTAGGCAATTTGAAAGCTATTTGGATGATTTATGGTAGTGATCATTTATGGCCTTTTTTTCCAGTTTTTTTTGCCTACTTCTTATGCTTATGTTTAGGGCATTCCAAAGGAAGCATTTGATGGCAGTTTGGATAGTCTCTGGGTGGTATTTTGCATCTGTACTCTGTATACCTCTTTGGAAGGTACAGATCATTTTTTTTCCTTTTTTTCCATTTTTTTTGCCTACTTCTTATGATTGTGTTTAGGGCATTCCAAAGGAAGCATTTGGAGATTGCTTGGATGGTTTCTGGATGGTATTTTGCATCTGTACTCTGTGTACCTCTTCGGAGGGTATAGATCATTTTTGATCTTTTTTTCTCATTTTATTTTGCCAACATCTTATGATTAGGTCTAGGGCATCTCAATGGAAGCATTTGATGGCAGTTTGGATGGTTTCTGGGTGGTTTTTTTTGCATATGTACTCTGTGTAACTCTTTGTAGGGTACAGATCATTTATGGCCTTTATTTTCCAGTTTTTTTGCCTACTTCTTATGATTATGTTTAGGGCATTCCAATGGATGCATTTGATTTGGATGGTTTCTGTATTTTGCATTCAGACCTCTTTGAGGGTACGTGATCATTTATGGCCTTTTTAGTTTATTTTGCCTACTTTATGCTTATGTTTAGGGCATTCCAATTGAAGCATTTTGGGGGCGGTTTGGATAGTTCGGTGGTATTTTGCATCTACTCGGTACCTCTTTGAGGGTACTGATCATTTATGACCATTTTTCCAGTTTATTTTGCCTACTTCTTATGCTTATGTTTAGGCATTCCAATGGAAGCATTTAGCTTTGGATGGTTTTAGGGATTATTTTGTATCTCAGACTCTATCTTTGGAGGGTACGATCATTTTGATTGTTTATAGTTTATTTTGCCTACTTCTTATGATTATGTTTAGGGCATTCCAAATGAAGCATTTGGAGGAAGTTTGGATGGTTTCTGGGTATTATTTTACATCTGTAGTCTGTGTACCTCTTTGGAGGGTACATATCATTTATGGCTTTTTTTTTTCCAGTTTATTTTGCCTACTTCTTATGCTTATATTTAGGACATCTCAATGGAAGCATTTAATGGCAGTTTGGATGGTCTCTTGATGGTATTTTACATCTGTACTCTGTGTACCTCTTTGGAGGATACAGATTATTTTTGACCATTTTTTCCCAGTTTATTTTGCAAACTTCTTATGATTATGTTTAGGGCATTCCAAAGGAAGCATTTGGAGGAAGTTTGGATGGTTTCTGAGGGTTATTTTGCATCTGTACTCTGTGTACCTCTTTGGAGAGTACAGATCATTTATTGTCCTTATTTTCCTATTTTTTTTGCCTACTTCTTTTGATTGTGTTTAGGGCATTCCAATGGAAGCATTTGGAGACTGTTTGGATGGTTTTGGTGGTCAGATCAGATCAGGTACCTCTTTGGAGGGTAGATCATTTTGACAATTTTTTCCGCTTTATTTTTCCAACTTCTATGATTATATTTAGGTATTCCAAAGAAAGCATTTGGAGGCGCTTGGGTGGTTTCGGGTGGTATTTTGCATTCAGACTCTTCCTGAGAGTGATCATTTTGACTTTTTTTTCAGCTTTATTTATTCTACTTTATGATTATGTTTAGATTCCAAAGCATTTGATGGCGCTTGGGTAGTTTCAGTGGTATTTTACATCTATACTCATATTTTGCGTGGTACAGATCATTTTGACCTTCTTTTCCATTTATTTTGCCTACTTCTTATAATTATGTTTAGGCATTCCAAAGCATTTGATGGCGCTTTGGGTGATTTCGCGATTTTGATTCTCAGGCTCTTGAAGGTACATATCATTTTGACTTTTTTATAGTTTTTTTTTCTTACTGATTATGTTTAGGGCATTCCAATGGAAGCATTTGGGGACAGTTTGGATGGTTTTTGGGGGGTATTTTGTATATGTACTCTGTGTACCTCTTTGGAGGGTACAAATCATTTTTGGCCTTTTTTCCAGTTTATTTTGCCTACTTTTTATGCTTATGTTTATGGCATTCCAATGGAAGCATTTGGGGGCAATTTGGGTGATTTCTAGGTGGTATTTTGCATCAGACTGTAACCCTCTGAGTACATATATCATTTATTTTTTTTTTCCAATTTATTTTACCTACTTCTTATGCTTATGTTTAGGGCATCTCAATAGAAGCATTTGATGGCAGTTTGGATGGTTTCTTGGTGGTATTTTGCATCTATACTGTACTCTTTGAGTGATCATTTTGATCTTTTTTTCCAATTTATTTTGCCAACTTCTTATGATTATGTTCTGGCATTCCAAAGGAAGCATTTGGAGGAAGTTTGATTATTTCGGGGTTATTTTGCATCTGTATGCACTTTTGGAGGTATAGATCATTTATGGCCTTTGTTTTCCAGTTTTTTTTGCCTACTTTTTTTTATTGTGTTTAGGGCATTTCAATGGAAGCATTTAGAGACTGTTTGGATAGTTTTGATCTTCCACACGTCATCTCTGAGGCCCCAGCTCTTCCAGGTTAGTTTTTTTTTCCTTTTTAGGGAAACTTTTGTGAGATATGTGAACTTTCTTTCATAAATCTTGATAGGAGAATATTATATTAATGGATAAATGATGAGGATGATCCTGCAGGTGTGGAGCACGTGGGTGGGGATATGTTCGCGAGCGTACCTATTGCTGATGCCATTTTCTTAGAAGTCGGTCTCCGAAAAAGTGCTCATTGGTGGGAAAAGTTTAATTAGAGATAGATATATCTATCTATCTATATTAAAATTTTTCAAGTTAAATTAAATTAATTTATTTTTTTAAAAATAATGCACAACAACGTATAGACAGTATGATAAAAGTCAAATAACTATCATTTATTTCATTTTATTTTTGTCATATATAAATTTGTCATAAAACTATGCTTATCTACTATTAGATGTTAACACACACACACACACAGACACACACACACACAATATATTATATATATATATATATATATATATATATATATATATATATATATATATATATATATATATATATATATATATATATATATCTGTTTTTTTCAAGAGCTTTTTGAAAAAGGTGGAAATGATAATTTCAGAAAAAAAAAGACGGGGGAATACACGAATGAAGTAACAATGTATTTTCACTAAATATAATATTTTTAAATTGAGTAGGAAAACAACTTGCCCGAATGACTAAAGCTTGAGATCAAAAATTTATCTATTAATAATCAATTGAGAGTTCATGTCAAAATTTAATATTCATTATTAATTTAAGCTACTACCATAAGTTCTATCATATTTACATGTCAATTTATGAGCAAGATTAGATTTTTTTTTATTAAAAGAAGCTAATTTTACAAAATTTTCTAGTGGATTCTTCATAATTGGAGCGATGAAAACTGTTTGATTTTGCTAAAGAATTGTTGGAAGGCACTACCTGAAAATGGTAAGGTTATTGTAGCTAAGAGCATTCTTCTGGTGGCGCCTGAACAAGCTGTGCTAGCACAATATATTTTTAATCTTGATCTCATCATGTTAGCTCACTTCATTGATGGAAAAGAGAGGACGTGGGAAGAGTTTAAATCATTAGCAAAGAAGGCCGATTTCTCTAATTTCAAAGACATCTACATATTTTCAGCCACTTGGGTTATGGAGTTCACCAAATAGGTTGACTACTTCTGAAGCTACATGCATACATATTTGCTATCTTTATATTTTGACATGCATTGCTACATTTCTCTTGTTGCTCTATTTTAATATATATATTGCATCTAAAATAAATATTTTAGAAAAATGAGGTGTATCTTTATGCCTATTTTCCTTTAACCGAAAATATTTGCTTCTTACTTGTCAAACACAGATTCTCATTGGTGTCAACTTAGTTATTAGATATGTATTTTATCTTGTTCCTAATTTTATTTTCTTCAAACTACATGCCATCTTTTTTATTTATTTATTTATTTATATCACTTTTCTTCCTTATTACATATTTTCACCATCTCCTTGTTAAGAGGTGAAACATTCAAAGTTAAAAAAAAAACTTAATATATTAATAAATGAATGCATGACTAAGTAGAAGCTAAATCAATATATAAGAGCCACCATAAGTAATATACTTTAGACCACAATTTTATTTCACTCTCAATAAAAGGTTAGTCTTTTCTCTTATGTGTATTGAAGTAGTAATCATCTTATTGATATATCATCTACAATTATAAACCACCTCAACCCACAAACTAAATAAACATAAACTATTATACATAGGTCATTAATACATCTAATGAAATAATAAGGTTAAACAAAATTATGAGCTCATCTTTTCATTCTTCTTTTTAGCATTAATGTATTTTTAGTTTTACTCAAACTAGGTTAAGTAAATTCAATATGATGTCTAGTAACTATTAACTTGTTCTATATAATGGAGTGCACATTATTTTAAGTCATCATGATACTTCAAGTGAGGTGACCCCCCTAAGGTCATCACTCTTCGTTATTGTGGAGGTCTATCATAATGAGCATTTAGCATAATACATAATGCTGCTTATCATCAATTTATATGAAATTATTTTATGTTGGCATTAAAAAGCCCTATTACAATCACAAATTATCAATAAAATATATTAAATTAGAATTTTTCAATCAAGTACAGTGATATTCCGCTTAAATCTAATATAGATAATTAAATATTTACCTTTATTATTGTTGGTATGATTTTTCATGAAGTTTAAGGATAGCAACCTCAACTATACTCCACCCACAAGATGGGTGGAGTGTTAGGTTGCAAAAAAAAAAAAAAATTGCAATTAATAAAATAATTAATTTAAATAAAGTACTTTGATATTCCCATACAATAAGTCATCTAATATGTTCAAATATTAGAAGGTTATCAAGAGTCAAAAAAATCATGCCAAATTAACAAGAGATAAATGTTCTTGACAGGATAAAAACTAATAGTCGAAGCATTCTCTCTTAAAACTAATTGTCAAAGCAGACTAAAATGGCATTCATCCTTATGATTACAAGACATCATAGACATTTTGTTAGACATTCCCTCTTATTTATTTTATTGAGGATAATACTTTGCTTATTTATTATAGTAGCCTTCATGAAAAACTTGATTTTAATCTACATTGTTAATTCATCCAAAAGGGTGGTAACATGTTCTCCTAATATCTTAATACTAGTATCGTGAAAGCATTCTACGCCACCAAGTAGCCCCACATTACCTAAAACATCCACCTTAATTGAATACTTAATAATGTGCCCTTGTAATGGAATCATTTGTCTCCCACTATATATTATCCAATTTTCATCCGCTATCTTATTCACTGCTTGTATACAGGTCAAACTCTGGGGATTTGCAAAGTAGGGTTGAAGCATGCCAAGATGCTCAACCCAAAGAGACATTCTGTACCCATATACCTGCAAGATGAAACAATGAATCAAGTTATCACCAATGAACACTTGAAATGATATTTGTCCCCACCTTCCAAAGTATGAGAGAGAGTTAAACTTGAGTTATCTTTGAACAACTATAATGATTAGGTTTGCATAATGTATAATAATGTTGACATAATCCTTAGTTCTTTATTGGAGACATGGACCATTATTGATAACGAATTTATGATCAAGAGGGTATTAGTCAAAATACATTAAACAAGAAAAGTAAATTCTAGTGAATAGAGAATAATGAAAAGAACTTAGAATGATTACCGATATCAAAATACCTCTGCTTTAGAGTAGGCATTAGCAATTAATTATTAAAATAGCTCAAAAGTGAACTATTAATAATATTAACTGTCCAATTTAGTCAAAATTTTCTTTTCAAAACACCAAAGACCTTTTCTATCTACATGTTCAAGAATATCAAAAGGAATTTAAATTTGTTTATTATAAACACATCTAATGCACGAAATTATCACTAATAAAAAGTCCGGCAATGAGTTCATATGCTCACTTGTTCATGAAATAAGGAAAAAGTTATTGTCATGACTAAACTTACAACTGCAAATTTCAATTCCAACAATAAATATAAAGTTAATCCCATTTACGAAGAGTATTTATAATACTGATTTATGAACTTTAAATAAGTAAAAGCAAAAATAATATTCAACACTATAATATCTATAATATTTCTTTAGACTAAATTTACGGCAATATCTAAGCACTCATTCAATGATAATTATAAAGAGATAGTTGAATTGATGTCCATTCTTTTTTTCTTTTTTTTTTTTGTTAATATATTGTATGACTTTAATTTTCTTGATTTCATCATATATATGAATGAATTAAAGAAATGACGTTCTTTTAGAGAAAGAAAAATGATCAATTACTGTGGAGTTTATTAATGATTGTGCACAATAACAATCTAGAATTATAACAACAGGAAGAGAGAGATTGGCAAGGGTTTCAACAATTAGATAGAGAAAGAGAACTGTAGTGAAGGAAAGGAGAGAATAATGAGAAGGAAATCTTTTAAAGCAATTGATTCATAATTTATTAGTCGTCCAAACAGAACCATATAGCCCCCAAAAAACAAAAAAAAATGCTATATTGCCCCACCTATAACCCAAAAAAGTGTTGATGTGTTGGTATAAAAGAGAGTAAAGAGTAAATAAAGAAACCTTACCCACCGCCTTTCGGTTGGTGAGGCAGCTGGCTCACATTCCCCGTTCGATTCCGAGGCATGCACCACTTTTGGGTGAAAAGAACGGGGCGGAACCTGGGCTGGGGTTGCTCGCTGATTAGTCATATCAGAAGTCACTACATGTGGGTGAGATTAGTCCGTTCAAAAAAAAAAAAAAAGAAACCTTAAAAACCACATGTAACTATTGATTGTACTTAATTTTTGCGCAACAACTCATCATCCCAACACATCAAGACTTTTTTTTTTTAGTTACAAGGTGTGTAGTATAGCATTATTTTTATATAGATAGGATTAGAAGATAAGTTAAAATTAAATTTAAAATTTGAATCTAGATAAATATTAAAATATTAGCATCTAATCCAAAATTAAATTCTTAAAATTACTAAGATAAAAATAAAAGAAATATTAAGGAGCTGTTTGGGATAACTTATTTTTTATTTTTTGTTTTATATTTATATTATATTATATTTTATTTATGTTTTTTTTCAAAGTAAAATATGTTTGATAGTTATTATTGTTTTTAAAAATATTCAAAATATCTGAAATTATTTAAATTTTTTTAAATAATATTATTTATTTTTTAAAACAAAAAACAAAAACATATAAAATATATATTAAATAAACATATATTTAAAAATAACATGAAAATAAAAATAAAAAATACAAAATAAAATTGATCCCAAACTGCCCCTAAATAAATTCAAAATACTAGAATATTATAAGAATAGTCTTCTTGTGTTGTCTCAATAGTGCTTTCCAAAACTTTGAAAAATTAGATAAAAAAATCTGAAGAAGATCAGGTTTAAGATTTAATGGCTCCATAGAAGTTAAACTGATGTTGAACCAAATGATATAATAATATAGATATATAATAAAAAATAAAATAATAATATAAAATTTATAATATAAAAAATTATTTTAAAATTTTATAAAATATATATAATAATAAAATATATAATATGTAACATATTTATAATATATTATTATAAATTTTATATTCTTAAAATAATTTATGTATATTATACAAAAATTTTAATAAGAATATATAGTTAAAAAAAAATATTGTTCTTGGATTTTTATATTTCAAAGCCATTTATATTTTCAAATACCAACTATCTAGCTCAATTTCTTATTCCTATAGGCGAAATTAAGTTCCAATATATTCCTAAACAATTTTGTCCCACATCACAAAAAAAAAAAGCTAGACATTTTTTATAAAGAAAAAAAGAGCTTTCAAGAAAAATTTTGAGACCTACCTAAGAGGTGGCATTATATGGTGATTTGGTAAGTATATTATAAATTAATTTATCTAAACTTATATTAATAATAATAAAATTTTTAAGATTTATTAAAATGTTTATTAAAATGTTATGTTTAATTATTATTTTAAAAATTTAATCATTTCATTAAAGAATTAAAAATATTTAAATGAACTTAATTTGGACAGGTACTAGTAAAATAGGCGGTTCAAATCGATTCACTTTGATTCGATGTAAAAGAGTTTTAAAGATTAATCGGATCTTATACCATTCACTTGAAAATATCTCGATCAGATTTTTAAATAGGCTGCTTTCTAAGATTTCTCATAATATTTCTTTTTGTATTAATCCATGATGATTCTTAAATGATTTCTTGAAAATCTTAAGCCTAACCTAAGAAAGACGGTCTTTGTAAAACATTTCCCTAACCCGGCCCATAGCGTCGTTGGCCTATTATTACGGGCCAAAGACATTTCCCAGCCTACCCCGTAAGCGTCGTTGGAATGCGGAGGAATTTAAAGAAATATATAGGCAGTTTGGGTTAATTTTCAAGCAAAACGAGCTCAAAAGAGAAATAGAAAATCTCATTTCCTTTTTACAAAAGAATCATGAAGATGGAGAACGTTGAGGAAATAACAACCATTTTAACTGAGGATGTATTAAATAAAAATTCATCGATATTTCTCGCATTTTTCTACGGTTTATTAGTGATATTCTTATTCTGAAGAGAATATGTTCATTACATCCAATTAGAAGCAAATTGGATGTTTTTTTGTCGAATTTTTATTTTTGAGTGTTATTTTGCATCTGTATTCTGTGTACCTCTTTAGAGGGTACAGATCATTTTTGACAGTTTTTTTTCAGTTTATTTTGGAAGTATTTGATGACAGTTTGGATAGTTTTTGGGGGCTATTTTGCATCTGTACTCTGTGTACCTCTTTGGAGGGTACAGATCTTTTTTTACAATTATTTCCAGTTTATTTTGCCTACTTCTTATGATTATGTTTAGGGCATTCCAATGGAAGCAATTTGAGGCAGTTTGTATGATTTCGGGGGGGTTTAGTGCATCTGTACTCTGTGTACCACTTTGGAGAGTACAGATCATTTTTGACTTTTTTTTGCACTTTATTTTACCAATTTCTTATGATTATGTTTAGGACATTATAATGGAAGCATTTGGAGGCAGTTTGGGTGATTTCTGGGTGGTATTTTTACATGTACCTCTTTGGAGGTGATCATTTTGACCTTTTTTTATTTTTTTGCCTACTTCTTATGAATATGTTTAGGGCAATCCAAAGGAAGCATTTGGAGGTAGTTTGGATGATTTAGTGGTATTTTTGCACTCTCACCTCTTTGGAGGTACAGATCATTTTGACCTTTTTTTCCCAATTTATTTTGCCAACTTCTTATGATTATGTTTAGCATTCCAATGGAAGTATTTTGGCTTTGGATGGTTTTGAGGGTTTTAGTGCATCATACTCTGTACCTCTTTGGAGGTACGATTATTTTGACCTTTTTTTTTCTAGTTTATTTTGCCAACTTCTTATGATTATGATTAGGGCATTATAATGGAAAAATTTGGAGATAGTTTGGATGGTTTCTGGGTGGTATTTTGCATCTGTACTCTGTGTACCTCTTAGGAGGGTACAAATAATTTTTGACCTTTTTTTCTAGTTTATTTTGCCAACTTCTTATGATTGTGTTTAGGGCATTCCAATGGAAGCATTTGATGACAGTTTGGGTGGTATTTTGCATTTATACTCTGTGTACCTCTTTGGAGGGTACATATCATTGTTGACCTTTTTTTCCAGTTTATTTTGCCTAATTCTTATGATTATGTTTAGGGCATTCCAATAGAAGCAATTTTAGGCAGTTTGGATGGTTTCTGGGGGGTTTAGTGCATCTGTACTCTGTGTACCTCTTTGGAGGGTACAGATTATTTTTGACCTTTTTTTCCCAGTTTATTTTGCCAACTTCTTATGATTATGTTTAGGGCATTAAGATGGAAGCATTTGGAGGTAGTTTGGGTGGTTTCTGGGTGGTATTTTGTATTTATACTCTATGTACCTCTTAGGAGGGTATAGATGATTTTTGACATTTTTTTCCAGTTTATTTTGACAACTTCTTATGATTGTGTTTAGGGCATTCCAACGGATGCATTTGATGACAATTTGGATGGTTTCTGGGTGATATTTTGCATCTGTATTCTGTGTACCTCTTTAGAGAGTACAGATCATTGTTGACCTTTTCTTTAGTTTATTTTGCCAACTTCTTATGATTGTGTTTAGGGCATTCCAAAGGAAGCATTTGATGGCAGTTTGTGTATTTTCTAGGTGGTATGTTGCATCTGTACTCTATGTATCTCTTTGGAGGGTACTGATCATTGTTGACCTTTTTTTCAGTTTATTTTGCCTACTTCTTATGATTATGTTTAGGGCATTCCAAAGGAAGCATTTGATGGCAGTTTGGGTGATTTTTGGGTGGTATTTTACATCTGTACTTTGTGTACCTCTTTGGAGGGTACAGATCATTTTGACTTTTTTTTTGCGTTTATTTTGCCAATTTCTTATGATTTTATTTAAGGCATTATAATGGAAGCATTTGGAGGCAGTTTGGGTGATTTCTGGGTGGTATTTTGCATATGTACTCTGTGTACCTCTTTGGAGGGTACAGGTCATTTTTGACCTTTTTTTTCATTTTTTTGCCTACTTCTTATGAATATATTTAGGGCATTCCAAAGGAAGCATTTGGAGGCAGTTTGGATGGTTTCTGAGTGGTATTTTGCATCTGTACTCTAAATATCTTTTTAGAGGGTACAGATTATTTTTTACCTTTTTTCCCAATTTATTTTGTCAACTTCTTATGATTATGTTTAGGACATTCCAATGGAAGCATTTTGAGGCAGTTTGGATGGTTTCTGGGGGGTTTAGTGCATCTGTACTCTGTGTACCTCTTTGGAGGGTACAGATTAATTTTGACTTTTTTTTGCAGTTTATTTTGCCAACTTCTTATGATTGTGTTTAGGGCATTCCAAAGGAAGCATCTGATGGCAGTTTGGGTGATATTTTGCATCTGTATTTTTTAACATATTTTTGTATCTGTTTGGCCAGGTAAATGCAGTCAATGAGCTATGCGATGATGAAGTCGTGATGTCTAATGACCTAATTTTGGGGAAACTCCTTGGCACCACTGTTCATAATGAAAAGGAGGCGTATGCACTGTACTGTGACTATGCACATCAAATTTGCTTCAGTGTTCGGAAGGACCATACTTGTTATTGGCCAAACTTAAAGAAATTGAAATCAAAAGATTTTCTATGTGCAAAAGGTGGAAGAAGTCAGATAAATAAACTTAACAAAATTCCAGAAAGTTGATACAAGAACTGGTTGTCCAGCCATGATTAGATTCTCTGTTGATTTGGAGAGGAATTGGACGATTAAAAAATATACAGAAAGTCATAATCATTCTTTGGCAGAGCCTGCTGACCTACATCTTCTCAGATCACACAGATGCATTAGCGATGAGAAGGCGTCCGTGTTGAAGACAATGATAGGTATTAAAGCGGCTAAATATCTAACTCGAGGAAGTTGGCGGCGTAGAATATCGGGTTCACTAAAAGAGATGCTTTAAATTTTATTGAAGAGAAAAGATCGAGGATTGCGAATGGTGAGAATGCATTAATATAGTTGTTTAAGGAAAGGCAAGCATGGATGGGAGTTTGCATGGGATGTGCAAGTTGATGAGTCGGATTAGTAAGTTTTTTTAGTAATGTCATGTCTAGGATAGAATATGATTGTTTTGGGGATGTGATAATTTTTGATACAAGCTATCGACTCAATAAATATAATCTCATTTGTGCCCCTCTTGTTGGAGTGAATCATCACTGGCAAAATGTATTATTTGGAGTAGCCTTTTTATCAGAAGAGACAATTGAGTCATTCTCATGGCTATTCCAAACATTTCTTCGGTTGATGAATGACAGACATCCTATAACAATAATCACTGATCAAGACCAGACTATGGCGAGAGCTATTGAAATTGTATTGCTGCATACTCATCATAGCTTGTGCCAATGGCATATTTCAAAGAAAGCTCCTTCCAAGGTTCATTGCTTTAATAGTAATAAGATAGTACAAGGGCTATTTTATAAATGCATGAGTAAAAGTGACTCAGAGGAAGAGTTTAAAGAGGCTTGGTTTGCCATGCTAGAAGAAGGCAATTTGCATGATCATGATTGGCTGTCTGAGCTTTATAAGATTAGATCCAAGTGGTCCACTGCATTCGTGAGGACTCATTGCATCTTGTCAACGCAACGTAGTGAGTCCACGAACAATGTATGTCACGAAATATCTAAACCAACAAGTTCGCTCACAGATTGTTTCTTGGGGTTGGAAAAGGTTATGGAGATATGGCATCGGAATGAACATGGAAGACTTCAAGTGTAAAGGTCATCGATTGTTCTGTTAAGACCGTCCAATTCTAAAATAAAAAAGTTTTTTATACAAGAAAGGTTTACACTATATTTGAAGAGGAATTTTTGCATGGAGTTGGAGGCCTATCAGTAACTAAGTCAGATAACAGCACCATGGAGTATTTGGTGAGAAACTTAGAGAATAAAAATGCATCCAAAACATGGACTGCGACAGATAGACTACTAAGTAACTTGTACTTGCAAAAAAATTTGAAATGATGGGATTACTTTGCCTGTGTCGAGTTCTTAGTCGGCGGATGTCGCGATTCGGATAAGTATCTTCTCATGCGATGGTCTACCGAGCAAAGAGGATATTTACATTGATTATAAAATTAAGAGATGTGGCAAACACAGATGGAAATGCTTGCATTATTTTTTGAATCACATAAGTCGATATGCATATCAAATAAGCGTCAGGGCACAGGGCAATAAGAGAGTTGAGGACTATATGCTTGGATCCCTAAAAAAACTATATGATAATGTCGACTCTATAATAAGTGGGAATTCTCCTCCAGCTGACAAAGCAGTTAAGAAGAAGAAGTCAACCACAACAGATAAGGGAAAAGATAACTTAAAAGATCCAGTTAAGCAACGTCCAAAGGGTGTTTCCAACTCAAGGCTTATGGGATATTGGGAGAGATCCAAGAAAGCCAAGAGTAATTTTCTATTTGCGTATTATTTTTTGGTATTTTAAATATTGTTGTTAATCTTCAAACCCTTCTACTTTTTTTTATTGCAGAAACCAAAGTACAGTCTGATAGTGTTGCTGAACGTGTTTCGTCACAAGTTGCGTCACCTTTCTCTGTTATGCCAGAGTGTTTTTTGAGGTAATGCCGCATATCACACATCGATCGTAAGAAAGTATCAACTAATGATGTTCTACATGTAGGAATTTAACTTCGAGCTCCAATCAATCGGTCGGTAAGGGTACAAGGTGATGATGGATATTATTTCAGGAAAATATTTTGATGCATGACATTATCCAGTTTTGTATTCTTTGGCTGTACAATCTTTTCTCCAATGCTTTAAAGTCCCAAAGATGACTCTCTTTAACTTAACAGACACACCAAGATGTTTAGACTGTATTTAGCTAGGGGATTTTGACACTGGTATGTTTTTAGCTCTTTAAGCAATAGTGATTGAGTTAATCCCCTACTGAGGATATTATAATCATTGGACTGTACCAATAAATATGTGCATAAATAATAGATCATTTATTGCATTTTTTTCATTTTATTTTGCTTGATACTAGAAATAATGTTCATTACATTCTTGTTTAGGCAATTTGAAAGCTATTTGGATGATTTCTGGGTGGTACAGATCATTTATGGCCTTTTTTCCAGTTTTTTTTTGCCTACTTCTTATGCTTATGTTTAGGGCATTCCAAAGGAAGTATTTGATGGCAGTTTGGATGGTCTCTGGGTGGTATTTTGCATCTGTACTCTGTGTACCTCTTTGGAGGCTACAGATCATTTTTTTCCTTTTTTTTCATTTTTTTTGCCTACTTCTTATGATTGTGTTTAGGGCATTCCAAAGGAAGCATTTGGAGATTGCTTGGATGGTTTCTGGGTGGTATTTTGCATCAACTGTACCTCTTTGGAGAATTTGATCATTTTGACCTTTTTTCCCATTTTATTTTGCCAACATCTTATGATTATGTCTATGGCATCTCAATGGAAGCATTTGATGGCACTTTGGATGGTTTTTGGGTGGTTTTTTGCATCTGTACTTTGTGTACCTCTTTGGAGGGTACAGATCATTTATGGCCTTTATTTTCTAGTTTTTTTTTGATTCTTATGATTATTCCATTCCAAGCATTTGGGGGGCGGTTGATGGTTTGACATTGTGTCTCTTTGGAGTACTGAGATCATTTATTTGCCAATTAATTTTGCCTACTTCTTATGCTTATGTTTAGGGCATTCCAATGGAAGCATTTGGGGGCAGTTTGGATACTTTCTGGGTAGTATTTTATATCTGTATTCTGTGTACCTCTTTAGAGGGTACAAACCATTTTTGACCTTTTTTTCCTAGTTTATTTTTCCTACTTCTTATGCTTATGTTTAGGGCATTCCAATGGAAGCATTTGGAGGCAGTTTGGATGGTTTCTGGGGGTTACTTTGTATATGTACTCTGTGTACCTCTTTAGAGGGTATAGATCATTTTTTACACTTTTTTTCCAGATTATTTTGCTTACTTCTTATGATTATGTTTAGGGCATTCCAAAGGAAGCATTTGGAGGAAGTTTGGATGGTTTCTGGGGGTTATTTTGTATCTATACTCTGTGTACCTCTTTGGAGGATACAGATCATTTATGGCTTTTTTTCCAGTTTATTTTACCTACTTCTTGTGCTTATGTTTAGGACATCTCAATGGAAGCATTTAATGGCAGTTTGGATGGTCTCTGGATGGTATTTTGCATCTGTACTCTATATACCTCTTTGGAGGGTACAGATCATTTTTGACCTTTTTTTCCCAGTTTATTTTGCAAACTTCTTAAGATTATATTTAGGGCATTCCAAAGGAAGCATTTGGAGGAAGTTTGGATGGTTTTTGGGGGTTATTTTGCATCTGTGCTCTGTGTACCTCTTTGGAGAGTATAGATCATTTATGGTCTTTATTTTCCAGTTTTTTTGCCTACTTCTTTTGATTGTGTTTAGGGCATTCCAATGGAAGCATTTTGAGATTGTTTGGATGGTTTCTGGGTGGTATGTTGCATCTGTACTCTATGTACCTCTTTGGAGGGTACAGATCATTTTTGACAATTTTTTTCCAGTTTATTTTTCCAACTTCTTATGATTATATTTAGGGCATTCCAAATGAAACATTTGGAGGCAGTTTGGGTGGTTTTTGGGTGGTATTTTGCATCATCTTCATTACCTCTTTGGAGGGTACATATCATTTTGACTTTTTTTTTAGTTTATTTTACTTCTTTATTATGTTTAGGCATTCAAAGGAAGCATTTGATGGCGCTTGGGTGATTCTGGGTGGTATTTTGCATATACTTGTGTACCTGCGTGCGATCATTTTGACCTTTTTTTTCAGTTTATTTTGCCTACTTCTTATGATTATGTTTAGGGCATTCCAAAGAACCATTTGATGGTAGTTTGGGTGATTTCTGGGTGGTATTTTGCATCTATGCTCTGTGTACCTCTTTGGAGGGTATAAATCATTTTTGGCTTTTTTTTGCAATTTTTTTTGCCTACTTCTTATGATTATGTTTAGGGCATTCCCATGGAAGCATTTGGGGTTGGATGATTTGGATATCATGTATGTACTCTTTGGAGGTACAAATCATTTATGGCCTTTTCCAGTTTATTTTATATGCTTATGTTTATTAATGGAAGCATTTAGGCTTTGGGTGATTTTAGTGGTATTTTGCATCGTACTCTTCTTTGGAGGTATAGATCATTTATGGCTTTCAAGTTTATTTTGCCTACTTCTTATGCTTATGTTTTCATCTATAGCATTTGATGATTTTGAGTCATGCAAAATACCACTAAACCATACAAATCATCAAATTCCATTGAGAAATAGACATAATCATAAGAAGTTGGCAAAATAAAAAAAGGTCAAAATGATATTTACCTCCAAAGAGGTATATAGTATAGATGCACCACCCAAAACCATCCAAACAAAATACATTGGAATGCCCTAAACATAATCTCAATAAACAGGCAAGATAAACTGCAAAAAAATGTCAAAATGATCTCAGACTCCCAAAGAGGTACACACGATGTAACATACCACCCAGAAACCATTCAAATTGCCATCAAATGCTTCCTTTGAGATGCCCTAAACATAATTTCAATAAAAAGGCAAAATAAATTGGGAAAAAAGGTCAAAAATGACCAGTACCCTCCAAAGAGGTACACAGAGTGCAGATGCAAAATATCACCCAGAAACCATCCAAACTGCCATCAAACTATTTACATTTGAATATAATGAACATAATCTCAAGAAACAGGCTAAGGAAATTGGAAAAAAAACCCTAAATATTATGTACCCTCCAAAGAGGTACAGAGAGTACAGATATAAAATAACATATAAAAAACAACCAATCTTTCACTCGACAGTGAGAAGAACAGAGTAAACCCTAAATTCATTCAAGTTCGGGAATGCATGTATAAATACCTCATGTAGTCACCTACAATACCTCAATTTTTGATTTGCTATATCAGCTGAAATGTCGGCCTGACGGCTCGAATCGAGAGCTGAGCTGCCGAAAAAATCCTTCGACGAAAGAAAGCCCTGAATGTCGAACGCTATGTTTCTCGCCCTTCTCCCTCTTTGAACGACGGGCCGGTCGGCCGAGAGGAAATGTCTTTACCGTGTCTATCTTATCCGCCCTAATCACTAAAACGGAAAAAAATCGGGACACCCCGCCCATGGATTGAGTCCCACGAAGCTACGCGCGACCGGACGAATATTTTCTCCATGGAATCACGCCGCTTGAGTACCATGAAAAGGACCCGAGGTTAATAAAGTAAATTTTCAAATTAAGCATGATTAGTGAAAGTAATTAGGTAGAATAAAAAATAAGCCTACGCCTAATCACGGGCGACTGATGCTTAATGGATGCCAATGCCACCGACCGCTTAATCGGGTCGAAGTCGAACTCACCGCGAAGCAGTTTCTGGTTTTCTCCTTCTCGATCCACCAATCTGACCTCACAAGAACGCCTCAAAATAGAGCCTCACTACCGCGTGAAGGCTTGAAGAAGTAGCTCGAAGGATTATATTTGCTAATTTAGGTATTTACCCTAAACTAAAAGAAATGTATAGTTCAAGTTGAGTTTATTTGGTTTGTTTAATTATTATGATATTCATAGAAAATTTATGATCGATCTCATTTTGTGCTAATTTTTTTTAGAAAGCTTCAATTTTGTGCAATTTTTTTTTAATTTAGAAGTGTATGTGTAGTTTAATTTGGTGTTATGAAGATCTTTAATTGTATTAGGCGCATATGTGGTGATTCATGTTCGTTGAAAATGTTAAATCTGTGCTTGATCTATTTTGTTGAATATCTTCGTGTGTGATGTTTTTTTTGGCAAAGGAGGTACGTGGTGTTATAAAGATTTGTTTTGCTAAATATCTTTGATCTGATTAATGCAAAAGAGAATGATTGGCTTTGTGACGCTGATAAATTGTTGTCCATTGTTGATTTGGATTTTATTTTATGGCATCGCAAGAGTTGATTTTATTTGTTATAAATATTAGGATCGAAAGATTGCTTGAATGCGTAAGTATTTCAATCTTTGTCATATATTAATGCAATATTTTTTGTGGATAGTATTTGAATATACCGGTGTTCCGCTATTACTACCAGTGATGAGTTTAGAATCGATGTATTGTTCTTTATTATGATGGTGAACTCAGAGTAAGTGATGAGTTCATTTTAGCGTGAGCACCGTTACATGAGGTGGTACCGATCTTGAGCTTCACTTTATATGTCGAAGGCAAAACACATACTACCCTCGCTCGCTAGAGATCGATGGTAAGTCTATGTGGAATTACTATTTCCCTTGTTATAATGAAACCGATATAAATTTATTTCTTGAAGAGCATATCCACATCTATATTTCAGCTTATTTCGCTAGATGATGACATAATTTCAAAATCCATCAACGATTATCAACAGTTGTGCGTGGAGTTGAGGTAGAATATGCATATCTCGCAGAGATACAAGGATATGACATTCCCCGTGATCAACGCAGACAGATGCACCGTCGATGGATGTGGGTCCATCATATACGCTAGTGGTGGGACAATCTACCTATACATTTACACAACCACCCCAGTATTCATATCAGGATGCAATATGGTCTCAGATGAACCCATGGCATGCACCGATCCATCCCTACATATGCTCCACCGTCATTCCACATGACACCGCCATATGCAGTTATGCATTGTCATCTCAAAGCTCGCCGAGATATCACATGTTACTTGGGATGTTCGCAACAACTCGGGCGCAGTGTGACGAGGAGGGTCACCCGCTAAAGATCGCGGATCGCCACGTCGACCACCATCCCATTACACTCCTAGTAGTGATGCGATTCCACCACGCAGACATCGACGATGATAGTTGTATTATTTTTTTTAACAGTTTATGCCATGTAGTCGCAGCTGTTTTTTTATTTGTTATGTCCACTTATTCGATTACATTGTATAATTATAATTATATTGTTTGTTATCAATTTAGTTTTATTTGGTTAACTCACAACTATTTAGACTCATACAAAAAATTTAATACACTTAGAATGTTTAATATTATCAAAAAAAATATATGTATTCAACAAGCATTGTGTTAAGATCACGCAACGAAAGTGTTCGAATTTTTGCAACGTCAAATTTTTTACATTTGCAAAAATTGCGATTAAGAGGACGAGATTCATCAAAAGTTGTCAATATAAAAGTTGCATAATTTTTTATTATCTTTCCAACGATACCAACCACGTTGAAATCCGACACTTTATGAGATAGATATAGCCAAAATAAGTTATCGCCTATCTTTTAAAAAAAAATATATAGATTTGCAAAAGTTATCAACATAAAACATAAAAGTTATAGAATTTGTTATTATCTTTCCAATGATGTCAAGCACGCCAAAATCCGACACCTGATGAGCCTAAGATGGCCAAAAAATGAGGGCTGTATCAATATTGTTATTTTTTGCATCTTCAAAAGTCACACATTTGAAAAAACTGCGGCTCACCAGGATAGATTCTTCGAAAGTTGTCAACATGAAAGTTGTATAGTTTTTCATTATCTTTCCAACGATACCAAGTACGCCAAATTCTCGACATAATATTCCGATAAAAAAAAATTTAATCAATTTAATTTTTTTAAAAAAAAAATACTGCAGATCGCTGACGTATCCCATGCCGTCACGACCAAACCAGGTCTATTTTAAATTTTATGCTGGCTAATTATCTAATTAAATCACTAATCATAATTAATTTGAAAATTTGGCCGGTTTAATAAGCTGTTTAATGAGGGGGGATGTCTGCATGTTAATAAGCTGTTTAATGAGGGGGAAGGTCTGCACATGCGTCTTTAGTTACGAACAAGTTGTTGAAGATCTATGATGGGTTGGGTTCACTGGTGGATGTCTGAGGCGGGGTGGGGACGACGTTGGCGAAGATAACTGCGAAGTACAAAGGGATTCGAGGAATAAATTTTGATCTTCCACATCTCACCTGTGACAACCCACCTCTTCCAGGTTTGTCAACTCGCTTCTATTTATTTTTTCCAAAATATTAATCCGTGCTGATGATGTTGTTGCAGGAGTGGAGCATGTGGGTGGAGATATGTTCGAGCGTGTTCCTCCAGCTGACGCCATTTTCATGAAGGTCGATCTCGTTGCTTCCGAAATTGTGCTCATTGGTGGATAAAGTTCAACTAGGGTTATTTCTTTGAAATTAATTAAATTGGTTAAAATTAAATTAATTTTTTCTGTCAGAAATATTGCGCTACAACTTATAGATAGAATGATAAAAATCATATAAATACCTTCTTTTTTTGACGTATACAGATTTGTCATAATATATATATATATATATATATATATATATATATATATATATATATATGTATAATGAACATATAAGAGAATCCACAGAAACAATAATAAATTTCCCACAAGTTGTTTCATAAAAACAAAAAGTCATACAAGTGGATAATCCCCAATCGTAAGATATTCAACCAACAGCAACCATTGTTCCCCTACCTTAAGTAATTTAGACTACCTCCCTCCAAATTAACTATTTTTGGCAAGTCATAGGACCTTTATCAGAAATTTTGGAACTTTACCAGGAAAAGAAAAAAAAATTATTTTATGCTGTAAAATAAGATTTAATCCTAGTGAAAATTATAAAATTACATGTTTACATCATCACATGCCAAAATTGTAATATTTTTAAGTTGAGTAGAAAAACAATTTATCCGATGAGATTAGTGTTGGGTCATAACTTATAAGAAGATTCACATCTCATAAGCCTACCATTTTCTACACCAAATAGATATTTCATTACCTTCCTTCAGTATATATTATACTTTTTGTGGTTGTTATTCACATATTGACAAAAATGATGAAAATATCTTATGCACTTTTTACTAACATTTGTTAATTTGCTTCAAACATCAAAGTTTAAATCAAGCATTTTACAACCCAATGCATTTATACGACTCAACATAAACTTAGGCTATTTTATGTAGGTTAGAATTTAACCCTGATCATATAAAAATACAAACTTTTACATATTTGATTTATAAGTCTAATTTGTTGGTCCAACTTAGTCCTATGATATCAACTCTTATAGAGTTATAATTAAGTCCTATAATAAGCTTGATTTTTTCAAGCTATAAAAAAATCAATTTATTGTTGCGCAACTCATTGCATTGCATGTAATAGTAACTAGATTAGTCATGAGTTCAATTAATAATTTATGTCAGAATTTAACACCATTTTTTATGTTAAGCTACTATCATAATCCCATCATATTTCTATGTCAATTTATGAGCATGATTAGATTCTTCATGATTGGAACGATGAATATTGTTTGAAATTGTTGAAGAATTGTTGGAAGGCGCTACGTGAAAATGAGAAGGTGATTGTAGTTGAGTGTATTCTTCCAGATGAGCTCGAACAAGATGTGGCAGCAAAATTTGTCTATAATCTTGATGTCATCAAGATGAGTCACTTCCTTGGAGGAAAAGAGAGGACGTGAAAAGAGTATAAATCATTGGCCATTTATTTATATATTTGGTGCACTTGGTTATGGAATTCACCAAGTAGGTGAACTATTATGAAGAATATATTCATATATATATATATATATATATATATATATATGTACATATATATATATATATATATTGTATGTTATTTTTATGTTTGACCATGCATTGATGCATTTCTCTTGTTTCTCTAGCTTAGTGTTTGTGTTTCATTGCATGCTACAATTCTTTTGTTTCTCTTGCCTAGTGTGTGGTTGCATCTAAAATAAATATTCAAGAAAAATGAGTAGTCTCTTTATGTTTATTTTCCACATCCTTCTTGTGTAAAAATTTTTGCTTGTTGTTTGTTGTTAAACTCGTCATCCTCATTAGCATTATCCTGATTATTAGATATCTATTTTATTGTAAGGTTTTTAAATTTTCACAAAATAACAAGACATCTTTTTTTCATTCTTCCTTACTAAATTTCTACCATCTACTAGCTATTAGGGGTGAAATATTAAAAGTAAAAAACCTAATATGTTAATAAATGAACACATGTTAAAGTAGAAGTATAGTTAATGCATAAGAGCCACTATCATTAATATACAAAGAACATAATCTTATTTAGCTTTCAATAAAAGATTAATCTTTTTTTTACATGCATTCTGATATTAATCATCTTATTGATATATCTCATAATTGTTAAGTCACCCAAACCTACAAAAATAAACTAACATACATATATCACTATTACATCTAATAAAAGGTATTGTTAAAAAACAAAAAATTTGAGAGCTAAACTTTTGTTTTTTTTCTTTCTTTTGACAATAAGATTTTTTGACTTTCACTCTATCTAGATTAAGTAAATCCGTGTGATGTCCCATAAATATTAACTTGTTCTATATAATGGAGTGTACATTTTCTTAAAGTCACCATGATAATTAAGATAAGGTGACCACTTAAGATCATCACTCTTCATTATTATGGAGGTCCTATATAGGGGTCTTTAGCTTACAATATAATGCATAAGCTTGTCAATTTGTATACAATTATTTCTTGTTGGCATCAAAATCCCTTACTATATTATGGCTTATTGCCAACACAATAGCCTATTAAACTATAAGCTTTCTGATATATATATATATAGTAATCTCTATTGTTGTGGATTGGATTTTTCATAAAGTTCAAGCATAGTATTCTCCTCTATTTTTTGCAATTAATAAAATGATAAAATAAAAAAAAAAGATGCTGAAAACTTAAACTTGTACATATAATAACTTATTGATATGTTCAAGTACTAGGAGGTTATCAAGTGTCACAAAATTATGCCAAAATGGCAATAAATAAATTTTATTGCAGTAAGATATTTTGTTGGAATTAAAGTCACATCAGACCAATATGGTATTCATCCTTATATTACAAGGCATCGATCACCAAATCTGAAAGATGCTAAAATTAACTAATGATTTTATACAGAATTACATATTGCTTATTAATTATAATAGCATTCATGAAAAGCTTAATTTTAATTTACATTATTAATTCATTTAGATTGGTGGTATCCTGCGCTTCTAATATTTTAACACCTATCTCTAGAAAGCATTCATGACCACCAAGCAACCCTACATTGCAGAAACAACCACATTCATGGATACCTAATAAGATGCCCTCTAATGTCATTTTTGCTTCAATACCCAAAGTCGATGGATTTTAAAGCAAAGTTGAAACATACTAAGATGTTCAACCCAAAGAGATATGCTATGTCCATATACCTACAAGTTGAAGTAATAAATCAAGTTATTACTAATGAACATTGCTTAAAATGATATTCACTACTATAATGATGACATTACTAATGGAGTTTTCTTGTGGCCTTCTAGCCACTAGAATTTTCATCATGTGAACATTTCGACAAAAAAATTATGTTTAAAGCTAATGAATATTTTGATGGAAAAAATAATGATGGCCAAATGTTAGTAATTTTTGATGGAGTTATGGCCTAACAAAAAATTATGTTGGAAACTTCAAAACATTAGTGAAGTCATGGTCTCACAAAAAATCTGTCGAGAATTTTTAACAAAGATAAGTAAAACAGTTTTCGGTAGCCTAGTCATAAGAAAAATTTGTCAGTAATTGTGACTATAGCTTTTCGACCAAAACTCCTTCCTTTTTTGTTGTCCTAACTCTTGAACCTGAGATGACAAGCTCTCTCTCCCCCTTTCCGTGAAATTATTTACATATTTTAGTGTTATTTAACATATACTCTCTTCTAATTATTTCTACAATGTCTTTTAGATAGTTATATATATTTTTATTTCATCATCTAGAGTTTTGTCTAGGGTTTAGACTCAAATCTAAATACTTAATTTTGACAACGCTATTCTTTGTTTGACTGCCAATGAAATTTACTAAATTTGAATTTAAGACAAAATTTATGAAAAATGAGGTTTAGAATTTTGGAGAATTTAAAGCTATTTGTTTTGCTATTTGGCAAGATTTAGGTTAAATCATGCTTATGTCCTACTCAAATCTTGCTCCACTCCTTACCCCTACTTCTTCCCCTTCCAACCCGGACCTCTCCACCATAGCTAAATGATTTTCTATTTACTTCTTGATATGGCACTGAAAATTCCACTAGTCGAAGCACGAATCTTGATGTCGAATGCAATCTGATTCTGAGTCAAGACTAACCCAGATCAAACACTTAAAATATAATTGAAAACTTTGTGATATCAGTCGGCTCCTAAATATGGAGTGTTTATTGTCTAATCGAGCATCTTGACAAGCCAGATCTAACAAGCCTAATATCTCCTAATTCTGACTTCATTTGAGCATTCAAATCCTTAAAATGCATCAGATGATCAAATGAATTATTTCGAGCCGTCCGATGGAGTGGTTTGGATTTTATGTAATTATGGAGGTGTCCTCCATAATCAGTAGCCCTCTTCTTCATATGAGGGGAGGTCAGGCTAAAGAGAAGAGAGAGCTATGAGGCATAAAGAACCTCCAAGCATAATCGTGCCACCAGTCGACGGTCCCCAACCACCGCCGTCGGCCACCGCCACGGATCATCATCGCCGCCATAATCACCACCATCCAACAACAACCACCGATCATCGGCCGACCGCTACATCGTCATCTACCATCCGGTCCCATTATCTGCCCTTCCACCGGCCACCGCACCCATCGCTTCACCACCGCCGGTCTCACAGTTTGACCACCGCATCGACCACCGCCATCACCACTGCCACACATTCGACCACCGCCGTTGGTCACCATCACCGACCACCGTCGTCGACCACCGGCCACTATTGTTGGTTACCACCGACCGCCATCACCGGTCACCACCACGGCCGCTGATTATCACCGTGCCGTCATTCACTATCGCCGATACTCCACTATTTTTCAACCACCATGCATAACTATTGTCACTTGATTCTGAGATTTTTATTGTCAAAATTTCTCACATACAACTCTATAATCCCATTATCAGAAAACTTAAACTTTGTACTTCAAAGCATATATATAGTGGAACATTTTTACTAGGCTAGGCCCCGTAATTTTTTCCCTGTTTTTGAGATTTTTCCACGCAAAAATCCTGGAGTTTCTCGTTCTCTCTTCAAATATCTATGTGTGTGTGCTGGATTTTTCAACAAGGCTAAGGCATAAAGTTTTATTCTACCACAGCTTTCTAGACGCAATACTTTTCAAACACTTTGCTTGCTTGCATCAATCGTTTGATAACAACTGAGTTAGGAATCATCTAATTGCATAAAACAACCGCGGTAAAAAAGGTTGAGCAAAGGTGGCCCTTAAGATAGAGAAACATGAGGAATGATAATGCAATTAAGTTTCATAGTAGGCCTACCGGCACCATGAAATACACTAATTTTGAGAAAAAACTTTTTAGATATTGGCCTTGCACACTTCTTATAAGTGTAATAGGAAGGCCTAACACTCCTCACGATTCCCCCTAGACATTAATTTATATTAAATAATTTTAATAATATTACACAAATTATATAACTGTGAATGCATACGTAAGCTTACATTATTTGTATCAATTTTACGATACTTAAGGATATTAAAACTATGGATCTACATTGTGTTAACGATAGTAAATGGATATCAATGATTAAAGAGAGACCTTGGAAGTATAATAGACTACTTCTCAGACACAATGGAATCATTGAAAACTTTATAAGTAGAGTTGAGTACTTTATTTCTATTACTTCACAACAATCATCTTTTATGAAGCAACATTTAGATGGCCATGTATGATGTAAAATTAGGTTATTTTAATGTCAAATAGAGTGCATGTTGATTTGTATCGAAAGGGATTTCAACCAAATTATTAGATTTGGATAGCACATCGTGAGTGTGAACCTCACTTTGACAATCATTACACTACATCAAGTATCAATCATGAGGAGATGGTCTTTAATGTAGCTAGACCATATATTCAAGAAAATTTTAAAAAAATACCTAATGTTGAAGTATAAAAGTTTTATGACTTACTGAACACAGCACAAAAACCATTGTGGCATGGATGCACCTTCTATTTTGAGTTATCTTTGGTTGTCAGATTATTAAGTGATGAAACAAATTTCAATATGTCGCATGAATTATTTAATCAGGTTGTCGGACAACTAAAGGAGACAACCCCAATAGAGAATTTAGTTCCTACTAATTATTATCACACAAAATACTAATTTCAAAGTTATGATTATATGCACTTGAAATAGATTGTGCATCAATGATTGTATGCTTTAGTATTATAAGGATGATGCATCATAGGTTGAATGTAGATAACATAATGCACAAAGATATAAAAATTAAAGTAGGAGACATCATAAGTAGAAGGAGATCCCACAAAAAGGACTATTTTATATGCTCATAACATCACGTTTATAGAGACTATTTGCATGGATGAGTATTGTTGGGTATATGAGGTGGTATTGTACACAACCATAAATTTTGAGCCATCCATTAGATGCTGAGGCTTGGAAGCATTTTGATCGCACGTACTCTGATTTTATTGTTGAACTGAGAAATTTATGTTTGGGATTATGTACTGATGGATTCACGCATTATAGTTAAGTTGTCACAACATACTCATGTTAGCCAATTATTATAATGCTAAACAACCTTCCCCAAGAGAAGTGCATGATAAATCCTTTTTGTTTCACTTACGTATCATTCCTAAGCCACATAATCTTAAAGCCAAGATGGATGTGTATCATCAATCACTAATAGATGATTTAAAAGTTTTTATGGCAAGATGGCCTATTGACATAGACAGTTAGTGGATTTGACTTAGCTTATTCACACATCTGTGTGTGTTAATATATTTCAATTGTCTAGGATTAATCCTTTGAATCAAGCAATTCATAAGATCAGATATATTATAAGGCTTAAGTTTGATGCTCCTCATGTATTATGAAAAAAAAATCTTTATTGAAGTACGCGACATGATTTAAGATTACTAAAGTTGAACTTTGAAGATGTTACTATGAGTACAAGCGCCAAAGAGATATTCAGTCTCATGCGCATAAGAGATGTTTAGAGATTATTTACTATAACTTGATAATTAATTTGTTTATTTTAAATTTAAAATTCAGTAAATAATTATAGACTTTTGTATAATGATGCTGGGCTGCAGGTCCCCATTGTGGAATTCGCTTGCCGGAACACGGCCTGGGGCGAGATTAAAACTGGAAGGAGAAGAGAGAGTGCTGTGTAGGAGCCTCATGTGGTGGAGAAAAAAAAATCCAGGTTTTCCCAGTGAACACGGGTCCTCGATTCACTCTTTAGGCTCATTATTTTAATTTTATTATTATTATTATTATTATTATTATTATTATGTTTTCAGCCTGGGGAAAGTGGTGTCCACAGTAAATTTTTAAAAAAATCTTCTTTACAAATTGATGTATGGCCATCACATGGACAGCAACAGTTTTATCTATGCATATACGAAATATTATAATGCTTTAAAATATATTTTAATATATATATCTTAATTTTATATTTATATTTCAAGTGCCCACTTTCACATAAAGACAAACAGGATGATTTTTTTTTACTATATCTAGATAGACATATTATCTATAATATGAACATACTTCAGCCTCTTTCACTTAAGGATTTAAAAAAAAAATGTTTTGACTCTTGCTTGTTAATTCCTCTCCGTCAATATTTATCAAAATTACACTATCAACTTTGAGCATATATAAATTTTTTTATCTAATTTTTTAAAATTTATTATTTGCACTAGTCAATCTGCTCTCATCATTGATTTGTGGGAAATTCCTAACCATTTAGGTGTAGAATTTGATGATATCAAACTTCTTTTAAAGTATTTTCTTGCATTATAAAATCATCAATGCAGACTCTCTCATTAAAATGATTGATTTTTTTAATGATTTTAATTTATGCAATGAGTCTTAATCTTGATTTATGAAGCTTATATAGATGTCAACAAATTTTGAGTTGATTAATTATTTTTATGTTTTTTTGTGATTTGATTTAATTTGATTTTAATTTTTTTTTGCTCAACTTAATTTTAGTGTGAATGAATTTTAATTTTGATTTGATTTTATTTTAAATTTGAGGTATTTAAATAGTTTCAATAGTGGTTGAAGTAATTTATATTTGACTCATATGATGTTGTGTTTGATTATGCCGAGTATTAACAAATTTTAATTTGATTAATTTTATTTTTATTTCATTTAGTATAAATTTTTTATTCATTTTTAAATTTATTTATTTTAGCCCATTTCCATCATAGCTGGAATGAGTTTGATGTTTAATCAATTTGATTTTGTATAAAAGTGTTTAAATTTACCTAGTATTTTTGGGCTATGTTCGGTCAAGTGAGGCCTACTAACCTAGCATAGGTTAACTTTAGGATTTTGTTTCATTTAGTTTAGATTTAATTTTAGCTTAAATTTTATTTATTTGATTTAACCCTGGGTTATGGTTTCCATCTAGCTACTAAGAAAATGTCCTAAGGGTTTATGTGAGGAAAATCTTACACTAGGATTGAGTGAGGAAAATCTTACACTAAGATTGAGCCGTAGGTGATAAGATTGAACAATATAAGGTAAGGGGATGAAGATGTGTTAACCTCATTAAAAGTCAGATCAACATAGATGAGGTGCCTTATTACTATAAAGAAAAAGAGAACTATAAGAGCTAGAGAAAAGAGAGAGGATAATTGAGAGAGAATCTTTTAAATTAATTTATTCATAATTTATAAATTGCCAAAATAATGTTCATTCAACCCCTATTTATAAAAATGAAATGCTATGATTTCTTATCTATTGCATTAGAAAGTCTTTATGTATTGCCACTAAGAGAGAGAGAGAGAGAGAGAGAGAGAGAGAGAGAGAGAGAGATAAACTTTGATAATCTATGTGATTGTTTCACACTTATCCCCTTTATGCCAACTTACCAAGGATGTTTCTTTTGTGCTATAAGAGGAGTAGCATTAATCTTATGAAAATAGATTTATAAGATAAGTCTATGTTAAATTTTAAACTTAAATATAAACAAATGTTAAAATTTTTAACAAAATCATAATAAACAATTCTAACAATTAGAAAACTAAACTAAAATAAATTTAAAATGGTATAATAGTTGAAAATAATTTTCTTGGGTGCATTAATTATGATTTCTATCTATGATTACTTCTAAAATCTCTTATCGTACTTATCCATCATGATTCTCAAATGACTTCTATTAAAATCTTAAACCACCTAATTTTCCCCCCAAAAAAAAGGTAATATAGTTATTATCGTATGATCATGTTGTCATGAGACCATAATGAATAAAATGGTTCTAAAAAAATACAATAAAATTTTCTCTATCTACATAACAGTGATATTTGATAAGGATGATGCTTAAATTACCTGTCATGGATGTCACTAATATGATGTGGCTAACATGCACCTATGGCTATCTCTATTCCTCATGACACATCTAAAACTATTTGGCTTATATTGGCAGTCCTAAAAATCACATACTCATCATCTAGCATCATCCCTTTTAAAAATCATATCAAATCTTTTTAATTTTAGTGAACATTTGTTTTTTTTAAATAAGTATGAATGTTTCCTATAAAATGCACTAAGAATTTCTTATTTGAAGACATAAAACATCAAATCAAGAGAGTTTGTTTAGGGTTATAACAGGTGTATGTAAATGCATCTACAGAACACCAAGGAAAAAATTCTATATTTTGAAAACTAAATGAATATTATAATTTTTCCTTCTAAAAATATTAGATAATAACATTCTAACAACTATCACATTTTAAATGGTATAGTTAAAAAAGATTTTTTTTTCACTTGGATTAAATTTGATTTTATGGGTACAAATTAGTCCGATTAATAAGGGTCTTTAAAATTGTTACTAAAGTCATGCAAAATACCATGGGGCAGCCTTGGATAGGCAAAAAAAAATATGATTTTCCACCATTAAAACTTTTAAAAGCAAAAGCAAGCTAAATAAATTTAAGATAAGTAGTCGGAAGGCAAATCTATGACAAATTTACCTTAAATAAATGGTAGCCTAAATCTTGGATAGTATCATACAAGGGAAGATGTTGCATATAAACATTAGAGTGGATGTTAGAAAAATTGGAGATCAAATATCCTATTAATATTTGGAAACTCTAGATAAATTTGAATTTAACAAATTGTTCTAAATTGATTATTAAATATATTTAAAGATATCTCTATTTGTCCGCCAAATATTTTAGCTCTTGAGAACCTACTACTCCACCTACATAAAAGTTTGTTTCAATTAGATTAACATCCTCTTCATATTCTTCCCTAAGATTGTCTTTCTCAATAAAGGCTGCTTTGGTGACCATTATGTAGTAAGGAGGTCTAGTGCATTAAATGGCTTTAAAATAACAAAGCAACAATGTTGGGTTAGATAAATAGAGAAAAAAAAAGTAAGGAGAAGTTGTGACTATTTCTTGCTATGATTCTAATGTCTAAATAGTATTGATAACTATTAACGTTTGGGTCACTTGATATGTAAAGAAAATTCTAAGTAGGATTGCTTTTATGGAATCATTAGAAGGTTATATTATAATAAGTGATAAATAAATGTGGCTCATTGAAGTTGATTGATACATTTAGTTCCCTCACATCCATGTTTTATTAAATTTTTCTCTAATACCTAAATTACTTTCATATTATAAGTTTAAGCTGGAGACCTATCAAGCTGGCAGGAGGCTATGAAGTGAGAGACCTATCAAGTTGATTAAGTTGTACATTTACTTATTCTAGATTTTAAATTAGATTCAAGAATTAATTGCAAAGATGTACCATAAAAATTGCTTTTACAAGTAAACCTATTGTTGTCTCTCATATTTTATGAGTTCACTTACTTCCATTTTCCAAAAATTTCATGGTTCTAATATTATCTTTTTTTGAATATTTTTCTTGTAACTTATTTTCTATAATTTGAACTTTTTGCTATGTAATTTTAATTTTTTATAATCTAGAATTTAAAGGTAATATTTTTTTTTAAAATATTTAGGATTTTGGTTTTAAATATGGCATTTTGAACTTACTAGCTTTTAAGAATTTATTGGCTCACATCGCCTAATCAAAATTTACTTTGCTTATCTAATATTTTTCAAGATGAATAGTAGTTTATGCCATAGAGATTTTCCTATTTTGCATCACAAAAAATTTCATTAAAATATTCAAAATTTTAAGAAACTATAAAGGGGATTATGATCAAAGTTAAATGTTTAACATTCACTTACATGTCACAAGAATAATCATATACTCAAAATTTTATTAATTGGCCAAATCCATTATACTATGGTCACTAAATTAATGGAGATAAATTAACTAGGATGCATCTTTGAAATTTTAAATATATAAACAAAAAAATATGGTATATACTTTAGAGACATACTTATAATTTATCTTAAATAATGCCACACCTTTTGACTAGTTCCTCCCATAAGTAAATAATCTAACATTCACTTACAAGTCACAAGAATTACTGATGGTGCACTCAATGTTACTATAATTGGCTAAGACCATTATATTATGGGTGCTAAATTAAAGAAAAAAAATTAAAATAAGTTGCCTTTTTAAAATTTGAAAAAGTGATAATAGCCTAGAAATTGTCATTTTAAAATTTGTGCATCAACATGAAATGTGGTCTATGCCATAGAGACCTATATGTAATTTATCTTAAATTGTGTCCTAGCTTTTTTAATCATTTTCCTCCCAACTTGCCCCTAATTTTTGTTCACTAGTGCCTTACTCAAGGGTCTTAACCACCTAACTTGTAGAGCCACATGCCCATTACATTATTGAAACACAAATCACTTCCATCTAGTTGTTAAATGATGATGCTTCTCATTACATCAATATTGATTTTAGAATCTCTTTCCTAACACTTTGTATGATAGTCTTATTGTTGCTATAAATTAAAATGAAAAGTATGATAGGGGTCTAACATTTTTATCATTTACCTCTCAAAATTTTTTATTAAATAATATATTTTCTTGGGTATCTAGTATGGAAAAGTGCCATATTTTCATATATATCAAATTTCTAGGAAGATTTACATACATACCATTTGCTTCTTACTTGTTAAACTCATCATCCTCATTGGTGTCATCCCAGTTAATAGATATGTATCTTTATGTTTGTTTTCCTTTAACCAAGAAAATATTTTGGCATGTCATCTTCTTTTTTTTTGCATCACTTTTCTTCCTTATTACTTATTTTCACCATCAACTTGTTAAGGGGGTGAAACATTCGAAGTTAAAAAAAAGTTAATATATTAATAAATGATTTCATGACAAAGTAGAAGCTACATCAATGTATAATAGTCACCATTAGTAATATACTAAGACCATAATTTTATTTCACTCTCAATAAAAGGTTAGTCTTTTCCGCTTATGTGTATTCAAGTAGTAATCATCATATTGATACATCTTCTACAATTGTAAACCACCTTAACCCTAAAAAAAATAAAATAAACTATTATACATAGATCATTAATACATATTATAAAGAATAGGTTAAACAAAAATTATGAGCTCATCTTTTCTTTCTTCTTTTAGCATTAATGTATTTTTAGTTTTACTCGAACTAGGATAAGTAAATTCAATATGATGTCTAGTAGCTATTGACTTGTTTTATATAATGGAGTGCACATTATTTTAACTCATCATGATACTTCAAGTGGTGACCCCTAGGGCCATCACTCTTCATTATTGTGGAGGTCCATCATAGCATTTATCTTAATACGTAATGCTACAACTTATCAATTTATATGAAATTATTTAATGTTGGCATTAAAAAGCCCTATTACAATCACATTATCAAGAAAATTATATTAAATTAGAAACTTTCAATCAAGTGCATTGATATTCCTCTTATATCTAATACAGATAATTAAATATTCATCTCTATTATTGTTGATATGATTTTTCATGAATTTTAATGATGGCATCCTCAGCTATTTTTTGGCAATTAATAAAATAATGAATTTAAACAAAATACTTCGATATTCCCATACAATAAATTATCTAATATGTTCAAGTAGTAGAAGGTTATCAATAGTAAACAAAAAACCATGCCAAAATAACACGACATAAATGTTCTATATATATATTACAAAAACTAATAGTCGAAGCTAACTAAAATTGCATTCATCCTTATGATTACAAGATATCAAATACATTTTGATAGAAATTATCTCATATAGTAGCCTTCATGAAAAACTTGATTTTAATCTACATTGTTAATTCATCCAAAAGGGTGGTAACATGCTCTCCTAATATCTTAATACTCGTATCAGGAAAGCATTCATGGCCACCAAGTAGTCCCACATTACCTGAAACATCCACCTTAATTGAATACCTAATACAGTGCCCTTGTAATGGAATCATTCATCTCTTAATGTATATTATCCAATTTTCATTAGCTATCTTATTCACACGTGCCAAACTCGATTTTCAAAGTAGGGTTGAAGCATGCCAAGATGCTCAACCCAAAGAGACATTTTGTACCCATATACTTGCAAGATGAAGCAATGTATCAAGTTATCACCAATGAACACTTGAAATGATATTTTCCCCCACCTTCCAAAGTATGAGAGTTAGACTTGAGTTATCTTTGAACAATTATAATGATTAGGTTTGCATAATGTATAATAATGTTGACATAATTTTTAGTTCTTTATTGGAGACATGAAAAATTATTGATAATGAATTTATGATCAAGAGATAATTAGTCAAAATACATTAAACAAGAAAAGCAAATTCTAGTGAATAGAGAACAATGAAAAAAAAACTTAGAATGATTACCAATATCGAAAATACCTCTGCTTTAGAGTAGGCAATAGCAATTAATTAATAAAATGGCCCAAAAGTGAACTATTAATGTTGATTAATATCAAAGCAAATTAAATAGATTTGATAACTTTCAACTCATTATGAGAAATATTAACTATCCAATTTAGTCAAAATTTTCTTTTCAAAACACCAAAGACCTTTTCTATTTGCATGTTTAAGAATATCAAAAAAGCTTAAATTTCTTTATTATAAACACATCTAGTGCATGAAATTATCACTAATAAAAAGTCTGGCAATGAATTCATATGCACATATGTTCATGGATTGAGAAAAAGTTATTATCATGACTAAACTTACAACTGCAAATTCCAATTCCAACAATAAATATAAAGTTGATCCCATTTAAGAAGAGTATTTGTGACACTGATTTATGAAGTTTAATTAAGAAAGTAAAAGCAAGAATAACATGCAATAGTATAATATATATAATATTTCTTCATACTAAATTTATGGCAACGTCTAAGCACTAATTCAATGGTAATTATAACAGAGAGAGTTGAATATGATGTCTAGTAGCTATTAACTTGTTCTATATAATGGAGTGCACATTATTTTAAGTCATCATGATTCTTCGATTAAGGTGACCCCCCTTAGGGCCATCACTCTTTGTTATTGTGGAGGTCCATCATAGGAGCATTTAGCTTAATCCATAATGCTACAACTTATCAATCTATATGAAATTATTTCATGTTGGCATTAAAAAGAACTATTACAATCACAGATTATCAATAAAATATATTAAATTAGAAATTTTCAATCAAGTACATTGATATTCCTCTTATATCTAATATAGACAATTAAATATTCACCTATATTATTGTTGATATGATTTTTCATGAAGTTTAAGGATGGCATCCTCACCTATTTTTTTCGCAATTAATAAAATAATTAATTTAAATAAAGTACTTTGATATTCCGATACAATAAGTTATCTAATATGTTCAAGTATTAGAAGGTTATCAAGTAAAAAAAATCATGCCAAAATAACAAGAGATAAATGTTCTTGAAAAAAAAACATTTTGTAAAACTAATAGTTAAAAGCACTAAAATGGCATTCATCCTTATGATTACAATACATGAAATACATTTTGATAGACAATATCTCATTTATTTTATAGAGGATAACATTTTGCTTATTTATTATAGTAGCCTTCATGAAAAACTTGATTTTGATCTACATTGTTAATTCATCCAAAATGATGGTAACATGTTCTCCTAATATCTTAATACTTGTATCAGGAAAGCATTCATGGCCACCAAGCAGCCCCACATTACCTGAAACATCCACCTTAATTGGATACCTAATAAGGTACCATTGTAATAGAATCATTTGCCTCTCAATGTATATTATCCAGTTTTCATTAGCCATCTTATTCACTGCTTGTACACAGGCCAAACTCTGAAGATTTTCACAATAGGGTTGAAGCATGCCAAGATGCTCAACCCAAAGAGACATTCGCACATATACTTGTAAAGATCAAGATCAGAGCACTTGAAATGATATTTGCCTGCACCTTCCAAAGTATAAGAGAGTTAAACTTGAGTTATCTTTGAACAATTATAATGATTAGGTTTACATAATGTATAATATGTTGACATAATCCTTAGTTCTTTATTGGAGACATAGAACATTATTGATAACGAATTTATGATCAAGAGATTTTTTTTTTTTTTGGGAAATCCCATGATACGGGGGTATTTTATTGCCACAAAAAAAAGGTTACAAGATCCTTAAAAGGGGGTAAACTCTAACTGCTCAAAGAGCTACAATCATCTAATGAGTAAATCCCCATCTAAGTACATCAAGATCATAAGAAAGCATTAAAACAAGTTAAAGGGTACATGATGATTGACTAATAAGGTAAAAAAAGGAAAAAACAATGCTCGGAGGAAATGGGAGTACATGATAATGAGCATAAAAAAGAGGGAGAGAGCAAAGAAAGATATAACATATAAGGTAATACAACAAGTAGAGGAAACAACATAGTATGAGTGATAGTAAGGAAATGTGATAGAGAAGGCTGCTCAATCAAGGATGCAAGTATGAGCATCAAGATGAATTACATCACATGATACTACCGAATAGGAAGTGAGATCATCATAGCCATCATAGTCAACAAACCTGAGAGAAGGAAACATCCAGTTGTTGATATTCATGTGAGCTTTATAACCTACAAACCTAATCAAATTCATATCAAAATTATATAGGTAATTGTTAAGAGCTGAAGGATGAGGAGTCTCATTCAAGAAAATTATCATCAATATAGCCATCTTGACATGAGAATACGACCTAAGAGATTGTGCCAACTTAGTCAATCACATGACTAGCCAAGAAAGAAAATAGATCAAGATATATAATCCCTCCATAAGAAAGTTCGAGGAGACAAGTAAAAACCTATTAAAAAAGTCAATGATCTTATAATTAACATCATCCCAATCACATGATATGTAAAAGATTATATCGTAGAAAACGTCAGCCATCCTTATAAATGTCCTTGGGAGAGCAATAGTAAAGGAAGGCATCATATCTCAACACAGGAATGAATCAACCATCAAAATAAACACCCGAAAATGCATTTAGAGTAGCCCAATAGAAGATTGGGTGCCATTCGTAATTCGATTAAAAATGAACCGAGAATAAGACAAGTAGTATTCCATAGTAAAGGAACATCAACCACAAGAAAATAGGGAAGAGTTATAGCAGATGATTTTTTCAACCGTGAGATGAGAAAATAGCAAACCAACATTAATGAAATTAAAGCCAAACGCAACCCAAGAACCTTTGAGGAAAAGGCGAAGGCCTAATGAGATGAAACAATCAACCAAAATAAACACCCAAGAAATGCATTTAGAGGAGCGTTCAATAGCGAATCAAGGCCACATTGATAATCAGATGAAATAATCCGATAGCTGACATTATTATAGTCACCAAAGGAACAGCAACCACCAGCAGAAAACATGGGAAAAATTACTCACAGCTAGTACATAATTTTCCATCCGTGAGATTAGAAAATAGCAAAACCAATACAAGATGAAATCGAAATTTAACTCAACCTGAACCTTTAATGAAAGGCAAAAGGCCTTTCAAAATGCAACCAATTGTAACAAGAGAAATTAAATTCATTAGAGATAGGGGAACCATTAGATCAACAAAAGTAAGTAGCACATAGGATGCTTCATCATTCTGACAAATATGAAGATAAGATGCAATGCCTTACAAATAATATTAAGATCTAATGTAAGACAAACCCGCCTTGTCAACCAATCCTTGTAAGTGTTTAGAATAGAATGTTTATCAAAATTAATGGGCCCATTCAATCTAGTTCCTAAGTTAGCAAGGTAAGACAAGCATTTCCTTCCCTCCATATATGAGTGATTTTGTAACAAAATTGATTGAGCAAAGTTTTAGCTGAGTAAATAGTATAATTCAGCATTGCCATTTTTTTTGACCGCAGAGATCTAGTAAGGCATCCACTTCAAGCGGATATTAAGCCAACCTTCGTAAGGAAATGTCAAGAGCATTATAAACTACCGTAAGTTTAGCAAAAGGCGAGTTAGTAATAAGAGGATTAGCAAAGGCCAAGAGGACATCACCCTTGAAATTTCTAAAGATGCCACCACATCCGGAAGCATTAGAGATATGTTAATTTTGATGACATTATCATGAGGTTTGGCCCAATAAAGTATTTTGGCTTGATTAGTAGTGTTTATATCTGGCAATTGCAAACCCAATTTTGAGGCTACAAATTTACACCCTTTAAAATGTTTATATTTAATAAGTTTGGCTTTAAATAAATCAGGATTTTGAATTTAGTTTTGGCAATTATCTTGAAATGATTCATAGTTATATCGTTATTGGCATCATTTCTAGCCATCCAAATGAACATAATAATGATAGAAGAACGCTTTTAATATGACCTTTGATATTATTTTCAAAATATATCTCGAGGAGTTAATAAATAGTAAGTTTAAAATTTGTTAATGGAGAATAGATTATCGTACCAAAGCTAAAGTTTAGAGGCAATCGCCCATTCACAAATTGGTGATTAACATTTTCAATATGGGAGCAACAATGACATTTTGAAAGATAAAACCTTTACCCCACATCAAGGAGTCAATAGGGACAAAGTTTTTTAAGATACACCAAGTAAGAATGGAGTATGAGGTGGGGATATTGTTATGCCAAAGTCGAGCATACACTTTGGAATAATCACGAGTTTCTTTGATCATAAGCCAAACATTTTAAAATCGAATAGCCATTTAAAGAGAATCTTTTTTGTTGTAATGTGTATATTATTGAGTTTGTCTAAAAAAGAAGAAGGATATAATCGATGAGCATGGAAAAGTTCCATCTATTATTATTCCATAAAGATTTGACTTTGATGGTATCAATAGAACATGAGGAAATTAATTCATCGAAAGAATTATTTCCAAGCCAATTATCTTGCCAGAAGAAGGAGTTGCCAGAGTTAATGCCCCAAAAAATTAAAGATTCCTTCCATATTACAAAGTCTTTTCCAAATGGGAGAAGCATTAGTTTTATAAGAGCAATTCAATGGGTGCTTAGATATATTTGTTTGTCATGAAGTTAGCCCAAAGGCTATTGTTGCTTCTAAAATTCCACCAAAGTTTATATGAGAATGCGATGATGGTGTCTTTGATAGATTTACAATCAAGACCACCTTCCTCAAAAAATCCGATTTTGTGCCAAGAGGACCTGTATTTTTGAGGAAGAGGTATTAGACCCCAAAAAATTTATTAATTAGCCTCTCAATTCTATTAATGTAAAGTTGGTTGGAACGATAGTTTGAATAAGATAAAGAGGCATCGAGTTTAGGGTACTCTTAATCGTGTTAACCTCCCTCCAAAGGATAGAAAATGGTATTCCCAAGAGGAGATACGGTTGGATATTTTGTGGATTAATTCCAAAAGATAAGATCTTTATGACCTTTGAAAAGAGGTACCTAGATAATTGATCGAAAGTTGTTGTTGATGAAAGTTAGTGATCCTCATATGATTAATCCTATTATTGGTGATTTTATTATTATGAAACAACATTTTTTTTGTTAAGGAGAAGACCACTTTTTTGCCAAATTTGTTAAAGAATTTCATAATGGTTTTGACGTGAGGTATAGAAGCATTGCGAAAATGATAAAATCATCAAAGCAAAGATTAATAGAAATCCACCTGAGTTTTGTAAATCATACTTGCTTATTATAGAATAGGTCGTCGTGCTCCGGATAAGTAATCTACTATAATAAAAGCAAGGAGATAATGGATCTCCTCGTAATGTTTAGAAGTGAAGAAATCGCCAATTCTCCATTAATGATAACAGAGAACCAAACATTAGTGACACGCTTTTAATGATATGAATAAATTCTTTTGAGATCAAAAGTTGAAGTATAGAAAAGAGAAATTCCCAAGAGAGTTTGTCAAAGGCTTTAGAAATGTCCAATTTGAAGGCAATGTTATTTTAGGAACGCCAATATCATGAATCATTTCTTGAGCTAAAAGAATATTATCACTATAGTTCTCCCTTTAATGAAACAGTTTGATGGGAGATAATATTCGAAAAAGGGTTGATAATGGTTGGTGATTATTTTGGCAATTAGTTTGTTAAAGAAGGTGCAAAGACTAATCGGTAAAGTCATTCCAAGTTTCCTGGTTATTTTAGGATAAGAATAATGGAGGTACTAGAAGGATCTAGGAAAGGGGTTGCCATTGAAAAGTCAATAATGTCACAATTAGGTCGACTTAATGGACCAACATATTGAAAGAATATAGTTGTGTATACATCCAGGCCATCAACTGAATCTGAATTCATGCTTTGGAGAACGATTAATTTGTTTTTGACACCTAACAAGAGAGATGTTTTGGTCAGAAGTAATTTTGGAGGGAATCAGATGAGGATTTGAGATAGATTCCATGTTAATGTTGTTGTTTAACAAACTTTGAAAATGTTGGATAATCGAGTCTTTAATATCATTTTTATCCGATATCCAATTATCATTATTGTTTTTAATTTTAATAATAGAGTTTAGAACTTTTCTTTTGTTGAAAAGAGCGGAAATATTTTGTGTTTTAGCCACAAGAATATGTTTAGTAGACTTTTTTTGCCAATAAGTTTCCTCCATGTTTTGATATTTAATCAAGTTATCTCTAGCTTGATGAGTTCATCATTTTATTAGTATTCAAACGATTTCTTCAAGAGAGCAAACAAGATCTTCCATAGTTTTAAGATTTGCAAAAGGTTTTAAAATGATGTTTATTCCACCGTTGAGTTTGTTTTAATCTTTTAAGTTTAAGCCAAAACGGATCATGCCTTTAATGGAGTTAGATGAATAGGTCCAATTAGTCGAAACTATATAAAGTCATTATGTTGCAACCACATATTTTGGAAACCAAAGGGGACAGGTATTGAAACATGGGAAATTTTCTAATCTAAGAGGAGCGTGATCTGGTTCTACTTAAGTGTTCTACCGAGGTATTAGGCTATTGATCAATCCAAAGATGGTTAAAAGGGTACCATCGAGTAAAGTCTAGAGTTGTTCCACGGTAGTTGGAACTGAAAACCCTATTTAAAGATTACGTCAAGAATCATGTTAGCAAAATCTTCCATAGAATTAGATTAGGTGAGGACCCTCACCTTCTTCAAGTAGAGGATGGTGTTGAAATCTAACCATATTTGAGAGGAAAGCTAAAGATCTTAAATTATTCCATAGGATGTTCCTACCGGCTCTATTATAGGATGCATAAATAAAAGAGCTCACCACGGTGAAATCACCCACAGAAATATGGGCATTAATCAATTGTTGTTGGTTGTCAAGGATATTGATGTTGATAGAGTTATTCCAAAACAACCAAATTTTTTTGTTAATGTTGTAAAAAAAGTTAGGAAAACTTAGTGTTCTAGCGGTAGATGCAATCTTAGAAGAGTGGATAAGTGGTTCGGTGATAGTAAGGAGAGATATGTTATGAGTGCGACAAAGGCTTCTTCATAACTAAGAGTAGTCCCAATACTACCTAATGTTCCAAATGATAAAATTAATCATAATGAATGGATAAAAAAAAAATTGATTGGGTGAGAATGAGGAAAAGGAAATTATTGATGTAGAGTTGATGAAGATCTTGTGATTCGCCAAGTGTGCTTTTGATTTTGTTTTCTTTCTTTTGAACAGCTTTGAAATTCCGTTTGTGTCCAAGGTGTCTCCCAAAAAAGAATAGTTAGTGTGATCCAAAGTTTCATTATTAAGCAAAGGAATCGGATGGTAATTTCCTTCTTCCATATCGAGATCGTTAATTATGCTATCATTTTGGCCAATCAAAGTGTTAGGGAGGATTGTTTCATCTTCTTTTTCTAGATTAATGGCCGGTTTATGTATTTTGTTGCTGATCCAAATTATGATTTTCAAGGTGATGTTCCAAGCCTAAGTTCATTTCTTTTGTTTTGGCTCATTAGTTGTATGAGCATGCATGTTATCATTGGGAATAGTAATAGGCATATTTTCTAAGTTCCCATAACCAACTATGTCATCAATGTCATTGTTCAACACGATTAGTTTCTTGCAATTGATAAAGAGGGATTTTGTGGAGGAGGATTATTTTGGTTTACTTTTGGCACATAGGCCATTTTAGTGATGCCTTTAGTAACCAAATAGTAGGGATAGGAAGTTTATTTTTTTTGTGATGTGGATGTAAAATAAAACAATCTGTATGTTCATGCCCATGGATTTTGCGAAGAGAGAAAGTTTTCAAATTCTACCTTGATTATAACCCATTTTTTCATCCAATCGGACTTCTTTTGGATGTTTTTAGTTATATCAACTTCAACAAGTATCCGTATACAGGATCTCACCGCCAGATTTTGATCAATTTGAAGAGGTCGTCAAAGATAGCCCACACGAAACAATACGATGTAACAAAGTGTCGCGCAAAGCAAGCCAAATAGGAACAATTGGTGATTCTTCTTTAATATCAAAACTACTTAAGAAGTCGATTTGGCAATTAAAACAAAATAAGAACGACGCAAAAACTCTTGAATAATCCATCATTTGATAATTGAATTAGCACATGCCAGGATCGATCAATCAGAGTAAGTTTCGACAGTGAAAAAGGAGCTAATATTTTCTAAGTTCGCGTAAGGGTGAATTTACCCACCAACGAAATTCAAATGGCTTAGCAATTTCCACATCGAATCCAACACATTACGGCCACGGAAATCAAGATGAAGTTTAACCGAGGGGAAACGGATTTACCAGAGAGAGCATCCTTGAAAGATTTAACAGAAGCCGCAGGTAAGGATAAAGGATCGAGCGTACCGGGGTGGTTTATATCCAGAGTAAGAGCGAAAAAAACCATTTCCGCCATCCAAAGAGAGGCGATTACATTCCAGAAAGGTGGAGAGATAAATACCAAAATGGTTGATCGCAGCGTAACCCGAGCCGCCAGAACGCCAGGTTTTCCAGGAACACGATGGAAAGCTGAACGATATCATAAAAATATAAGTTTATGATCAAGAGATAATTAGTCAAAATACAGTAAACAAGAAAAGCAAATTTTAGTGAATAGAGAACAACGAAAAAGAACTTAGAATGATTACCGATATCGAAAATACCTCTACTTTAGAGTAAGCATTAGCAATTAATTAATAAAATGGCCCAAAAGTGAACCATTAATGTTGATTAATATCAAAGCTAATTAAGTAGATTTGATAACTTTCTACTCCTTATGAGAAATATTAACTGCCCAATTTAGTCAAAATTTACTTTTCAAACACCAAAGACCTTTTCTATCTACATGTTTAAGAATATCAAAAGTTTAAATTTGTTTATTATAAATACATCTAGTGCACCAAATTATCACTAATAAAAGTCTGGCAATGAGTTCATATGCTCACATGAAAAAAAAGTTATTGTCCAACTGCAAATTCCAATTCCAACAATAAATATAAAGTTAATTCCATTTAAGAAGAGTATTTGTAACATTTTATGAAGTTTAAATAAGAAAGTTAACACAAGAATAACATGCAATACTATAATATGTATAATATTTCTTCAGACTACGGCAACATCTAAGCACTCATACAATGGTAATTATAAAAGAGAGCTGAATTGATGTTCATGCTTTTTTTTTTCTTAATATATTGAATGACTTTAATTTTCTTGATTTAATCATATATATGACTGAATTAACGAAAGGACGTTCGTTTAGAGAAGAAAGAAAAATGATCAATTAATGTAGATTTTATTTATGATTGAGCACAATCACAATCTAGAATTTTAAGATCAGGAAGAGAGAGAGAGAGAGACCGGAAGGGGTTTCAACAACTAGACAGAGAAAGAGAACTATAGTGAAGGAAAGGAGAGAATAATGAGAAGGAAATCTTTTAACGCAAATGATTCAAAATTAATTAATCATCCAAACAGAACCATATAGACCCAAAATAACAAAAATGCTATATTGCCCCACTTATAACCCAAAAAAGTGTTGATGTGTTGGTAAGAGTGTAAAAAGAAACCTTAATAAGCACATGTGATTGTTGATTGTACTTTATTCTTGTGCAACAACTCATCATCCAAACACATCAATACTTCTTTTGAGTTACACGGTATGTAGTATATCATTATTTTTATATAAATAGGATTAGAAGATAAGTTAAAATTAAAATTAAAATTTGAATCTAGATAAATATTAAAATATTAGCATCCAATTCAAAATTGAATTCTTAAAATTACTAAAATAAAAATAAAAGAAATATTAAGGAGCTATTTGGGATCATTTTTATTTTTTTATATTTTTATTTTATTTTATTTTATTAATGTTTTGTTTCAAAGTAAACTATGTTTGATAATTATTGTTATTTTTAAAAACATTCAAAATATTTAAAATCTATTTTGAAGATTTTTTTAAAATAATGTTATTTATTTTTAAAACAAAAAACAAAAATATATAAAAATATATGTTAAATAAACATGTTTTTAAAAATAACATTAAAATAAAAATACAAAATGCAAAATAAAATTGATCCCAAACTGCTCCTAAATAAATTCAAAATACTGGAATATTATAAGAATAGTCATCTTGTGTTGTCTCAATAGTGCTTTCCAAAATTTTCAAAATTGTACCAATAAAGAACCGGAAGAAGGTGAGGTTTAAAGTTTAATAGCTCAAGGGGAGTTAAACTGGTGTTGAACCAGATGATGTAATAATATAAATAGTGTAACTATATTTTAATTTTAAGAATAGTAAAATATATTGAGATATAAGAATATAAGAATAACATTTAAATTTAAAATTCTATATTTTTAATACAAACTATATTTTTATACATTATATTTTATACTTATATTCATAAACTTATTTAATAAATTTTTTTTATGTATTTAATATACTCATCTAAATTTATAACATACAAATAATTATATCTTAATGAGTTTTATATCAATCTTTAAATTTATAATTAGTAGAAATATTATTTATGTATTTTTATTTATTTTGTATTATATATTTATCATATATTTAAATTCATGTATCATTTAATTAAATTAATATTTAATTATTTTAATATTTATTATATTATCTGATTCAACTCTAGTCGAACCACTTGAGGTTTCCCAAATCTTTAAGTTGAACTTATTTATGAAGTAATAATTTAAATTATTTATTATAGATGAAGAGGCCCAGTGATGATAATGCCTTGAACACCCAATTTGGTTATGAGGCATAATAAGGTGGGTTGAGATAATTGTTGGGTAACAAAATTTGTTAGCTGATGATCTAAGCATAGTGACATATGATATATATTTTTTCTTTATTTCTTTTCTTCCTTTACTTTTTTTCTTACAAACATAAGAGGTATATGATAGCATGCTTGTTAAATCCATATGCTATTTTATCTCAAACAAAGTGACAATTAATCTCACTATTAGTCTATGTGGATGACATTATCATCACTGGACCTCTTCATCTATAATAAATAATTTAAATTATTACTTCATAAATAAGTTCAACTTAAAGATTTGGGAAACCTCAAGTGGTTTACTAGAGTTGAATCACATAATATAATAAATATTAAAATAATTAAATATTAATTTAATTAAATGATACATTTAAATATATGATAAATATATAATACAAAATAAATAGAAATACATAAATAATATTTCTACTAATTATAAATTTAAAGATTGACATAAAACTCATTAAGATATAATTATTTGTATGTTATAAATTTAGATGAGTATATTAAATATATCTAAAAATTTATTAAATAAGTTTATGAATATAAGTTTAAAATATAATAAAATATAATGTATAAAAATATAGTTTGTATTAAAAATATAGAATTTAAAATTTAAATATTATTCTTATATTCTTATATCCCAGCTCTCTAGCCCAATTTCTTAATCCTACAGCCGAAGTTAAGTTTGAACATATTACTAAACCATTTTGTCTCACATCACAAAAGAAAGCTAGACACTTTTATATAGAAAAAAAGCTTTCAATAAAAGTTTGAGACCTACCTAACTGGTGGCATTGTATGGTGGTTTGATAAGTATATTACAAATTAATTTGTCTAAACTTATATTATTAATAATAAAAAATTTAAGATTTATTAAAATTATTTTAAAAATATTTATTAAAATGTCATGTTTAATTATTATTTTAAAATTTTAATCATTTCATTAAAGAATTAAAAGTGTTTAAATGAACTTAATTTGGACCGGCCCGTTTTATACAATCGGTTTGCCGATTCACTAGTCGTCGAATAGGCGGTTCAAATCGATTCACTTTTGTTCGAAACAAAAGGGTTTTAAAGATAAATCGAACTGGCCCTATACCTAGTTCACAATCGAACCAGCCATCCCGATCTGATTTTTAAAATAGTGCTGCTTTCTATGATTTCTCATAATATTTTTTTCTGTATTAATCCATGATGTTTTTTAAATGATTTCATGAAAATCTTAAGCCTAATCTAAAAAATATTTATTGCAATATAATCAAATTGCATGGGACATAATGCATAACAACTTTAGCTAAATATTTTCCCAATTTATTTAATGATGAAATATGACAATGATGATAGTTAGCTGACCTGTCCTCGTGGATGGCGTTGCTTGTAAGCCCAAGTATGTTGTGGTTGATATGAAGCCATGGTTATCTTAGTATCTCTTGACCCATCTATTTAAATCTTCATTATTTATTTATAACTTTTAAAATTATTTTGAAATTTATTAGTGATAATAGTCACATATATAATTGGATTAATTTAACACATACAACTTAGATATATATATAATTATATTCATTTGTTTCTTTTATTTGAAAATATGAATGCATGATATCAAGTGACATACAAATTACAATGATTGAAAAAGAATAGTTAAACATTATCACATAATACATTCAATCACATTAATTCCTAAGGTCAATCAAGTTAAAACTATTTAAGATCAACCAAAGTTGTTATGTAGTTTAATTTTGGATTTGAATTATTAAACTTAGAGAGGAGAGATAATATTTGTTATTTTACCCCATCCCATGTGAGTGACTTAATATATTTAAAGAAAATATAATTAAGTGATTTTTTTGGATTAACTAAGTTTCAATCATTAAGCAATTCATTTAATTTCTCTTTCCAAAGTCTCTTTAATTTTAATTAACCACTTAACCATGAGCCCCTAATGACAAGACAATGAGAAATTAAAATTTGCAATGTTCCTAGTAAGATCTAATGCAATTAGGCTGATGATTAAATATTAATTCAATTAATGAGGGATCTAATTAAATACTTACATGATTTTCTCACACCCATGTGTTAACCATATGTTCCTTAAGGATCTTTATGTTATTAAACACATAAAGAGGAACCCACAAATTCAAATTAAATTATTTGATCTAATTATCATCTAAATTTGAATTAATTTCACCATTAATTGCATAATAAATTCTCAAATAATCCATGCATTAATTAACCTTCCCATGGAAATTTACTTAGAAAAATAACTAGGAAAAAGGTCCCAATTATTTTCCATCATCATCCCTCATTGTTAATAATGATTAATCAAGTTTAATTAATTAATTTTTAATGTTTGGCATTTTCAATAAGTATTAAATCACTTAATGAGTGTAATTAAGATTTAAATTTCAAACTCTTCTAATTACCTAACCAATAAATCTCAAGAATATTATGGGAGGCACAAGACATTCCAAGGAATGAACACTTCTGAGTGATTAATCACATTTTAAACACTTAATTAGCCCCTTAACCTGTCGGCGCTTTCCACGTGGCGCTATGGGATAGGCTATTTAAAACGTCCCGTGTGGCGGTGGACGCAGTTTTGTCCCCACCATCCAATCTCGGATTGAACGGAGGGGATTAATATCGTGATATCTAAAGGATAAAATCAATTTTTCTAACAAATTAAATCATGATCGTCTGTTATAATCACACGGAACAGACAACGGATGATCCATCATCCCCCGAGCGCCGGAAGACGGACACCGTTCACCTTCCACTACTCGATCTGAGCTCACCGGAGCTCGTGAGGCATCAGGATTGACTCCAAAATGTTCGGGGAAGAGGTCTAAGGAGATTATATGATGGAAATCGCATGAAATCATTAAATCTTTCACAAAAGACCAACACCTAGGGGATTTTCTACGGTTTGCTAGAATTTACCTCGTTGGAGCTCAAGACCGGCAGCCAACGACTGAGGTAGCTTTGCCTTGAAGAGACGAAGCTCTGTTGAGAAACTCTTGAGTTGCCTCCCCGCCGACACCTCTGTAGACCAAACGTCATCGTGATAATCATCGGACTTGGTCTAGGAGTGGTCTTCGGTGCTCGAATCGATCGAGAATTGATTCGTTTTGACTCGCTGGAGCTTGGGGAAGGTGTGGGATAAGTTAATAGAAGTTTGGTGCAGTTCAAGTGAGGGTGGACGGACAGAGGGCTCAGGTTTGAACGGAGCTTGGTGTCGCTGGCGATGGGGTGCACTAGGGGATCGAGGAAGGCTCTGGGACTGCTCGAAATCACTTAGGGAAGCTCTATATGACGTTTGAATGGATGGAGATGAATATACTCTCCTCCCCAAGTGAACCAAGGGCTGAGATTGGCTCAACCTTTGGTAGTCATCCGGCAGGGGTAGGTGGCCGGAGATGATAGTGGACTGCTGAGGTGGAGGGTCTTGAGAGGCTAAGGGAGCTGCAAGGGCTAGCAAGCTGTGTACCTCCTCCCCCAAGTGAACTAATGGTGGGCTAAGGGTAAGCTCACCCTCTCATGACCTAAGGCTGAACCTAACAGCTTTGGGTCAGGTTGGGTCAGTGGTCCAAGTGTCCAAAATGAGCTAAGGGTGGCTGTCATGGGTTGGTGAGTGGGTGAGACCATCTAAATGGGGATTTTATCCCATTTTGGTGGGTTGGTTCATGGGTTTTGACCCAAATTGGGTTTACCATGGGTTGGGTTCATTTAGGCTAACCAACGGTGACCCAAAGATGAGTCATGCCAAGTTTGGTTTGGTTTGGACTTGGTTTGAATGTGTTTGGCTCACTTTGACCCATATGAGTCAAATTGGGTTCAATTTGGGTTAGGTGATCAATTGGTCAAATTGGGTCAAATTGATGATTTGGGTAAGTTCATTTGATCAGTTGGAGTGTATTGGTGTCATTGGTTTGATTTAATTTGAAGTGGATTTACATTTGACTCATATGAAACCAATTTTATCAAATTAGTCAAATTGACTTGAGTGGAGAGTTGGTTTAGGTTCAAATGATGATTTGAGAATGATTGTAGGTGTTTATTTAAATTGATTTGGATTTGAGAATGAGTTTGGTTCAATTTGATACTTTAGGTCAAATTGGGCTAAATGGGTCAATTGGTTTATTTGATTAAATTGTTCAAGAATGTTGAATCATGTTCAACAATCAATTTATGATGGATTTGAGTCATTGGTTTAAATCAATTTGATTTAGGATTATTTGGCCCTTTAGGTCAAATTAGGTCAAGTTGGGTTAAGAGGTCAAATTAGCTTGGCTTGGCCCAATTGGTGGTGTCAAGTCATGTTCAATCGAATTTATGATTGAGGGAGTCATTGATTTCAATCAATTGAAGTTAGAATGAGATTTGGTTCATTTTGGCTCATATGAGTTAATTGGGTCAACTTGGTCAAATTATCAAATTGGCTTGGGTTGGCCCAATTGATTATAATTCGTCGAGGATGATCAACAATCATTGTAGAGATTGGATGAGTTGATTCAATCAAATTTTGGTTGGATTAAAGTTTCGATCAACTTGGTCCTTTAGATCACTTTTGGGGGAAGTGGGCCAAATGGATCAATTAAGTTGAATTGAGTTTAATTAGATTAGATTGAGTTTGATGAGTGATTTAGGATTGATTGATGGCTTTGATTACAATTGATTTAAATTTAATTGAATTTTAGCTCATTTGGACCATTTAGGCCAAATGGGCTAACTTGGGTTGATTAGATTCAATTGGTTTGATTGGTTTGATTGGGATTCTTGGAAGAGTTTGAAAGGTTTGGATGACTGGAGTGCTTTTGTGAAAATTGATTGGATTGGTTTCAATTGAATAGGCTTTGGGTTGGATCCATAGGATGATGACAAAATTGATTTAGGTTAAGAGTTAAATTGATTTGGCTTGGAGCTTAGATATGAAATAAAATCAATTGAGGTTGGTTGTAGGGTGTATGTTTGGTTGATTTGGATGGATTGGATGATAAATTTTTAAAACCAATAGGTTTTGGATTCTAAAATATTGAACCAAAAACCAAATAAAATGTAAAACCAAACAAATTGAATAACAATTTGGTTGGTTATTTTGGTTTGGTTTTGGATAAACCGAAGTTCACTACATTTAAAATTATTTGCATAATATTTTATTATAAATAATGAACAAGCTATAGTAGTTTATATTTATAATTCTTACTATAAGCCTATAATATATAAATTAATAATACCGTATATCATATAATTACTTTGGTTTATTTGGTTCCATCCAAAATTTTATTTAACAAACCAATCCAAAAACAAAAACCAAAAATTTCATTAATTAAAACCAAAATCCAAATTATTAAGTTCAAAACTGAACCAAATTACTCAGAAACTTTGGTTCGGTTTGATTTTTTGGTTAAAACCAAATAATGCACACCCTACAAGGTTCTGTTGGCTTGGAGTTGGTTTTAAATGAGTGTAGAAGCATGGATTTGGTTTAGACCATAGGATAGGTAGGACCTATTTACCCTATAGTGTGATCTAAGCTAGGGGTATGCCTTCTTAAGTCTCTAGGCTTGGGTTTATTATTCTCTTAATCACTAGAAGTGTCCTATGACTAGGAAAATCCTAGTGCTTAGAAGATTCCTAAGTTTAAGGAAGGATGAGTCAATCCTCGGTCAAAAGTGAGGTCAACAAAAAATTTAAGAGAATCAGCTTAATTATGGTGGCTGAAAATGGTTTGCAAATATGAATAATCACATAGTACGATGTAGATTATATTGTATTATTTCTCTTAAACAAATTTAAAATTTTAAAGAAAATTTTTTTTGTTTAAATTCTTTCAGGTCTCTGTGTGTGTGTGTGTGTTTAGTAGCTTTTAATCATTCACATGCTAAATGCATGGAGACAAAATAAAATATAAATACTAAAAATAACAACATAACATTTGGACTTGACTTGAGTTTTTTTGGCATCAATCAATCCTCAATTTTAGTCTTTATAGGCTATTTTTTTATCAATTTTTGAAAATTAACTATTATTTGTGCTCTCATAGTTAATTATTATTAGTCTAATTGAAGTTTCTATATTGAAAGGACATCACGTACATATAACGATTAGTGAAAATAATTATTTAACTAAAAATATTTGTGATCATCAAATTTTAGAATATTATGTGAAGACTCATGGGGTTAACATAAATAGAATTTGGTTCATGTTGAATTGAAAGAAAATAATAGAATCTATAGAAAGCTCAATTCTATAGGCCCTCACTTCATTTTGTCTACGTGAACCTAAGAGTTTATTAGGATGTGCCTAGGTTAATAAAAACTTGTTAAATATGGGAGAATGGGTTAGTTGAACCTAAGTTGACCAAATTAATCTTAAATAACCCAATGTGATCAAATACATAATTTATTAAAACAAATGAGCCAAAAGTAATGATAAAATGTTTTTTATAGAATATATATTTGTATTCTTCCTGCTTAGATCATATAGTTCGGTCAATAGACTTAATTGACTGGTATGACTCAATTTAACTCATTATTTAACCAAAATAGGTCAAATGAGTTAAATAGGGTTAATCACTATGAATGATCTAATTAATTGGAGCTAAGCTTCATTATAATATTCTAAATATGATTTTAACCAAATCCCATCATGGTTGACAATGGGTTTGCCAAAGTTGGTCAAATATTTCAAATCCAAGCATAAACCCCAACATTTACTTTCTAAAATAAATTTGTCTAACCAAATACTCAAATTAAATCAAACCCATGAAAATTGTAAATACAGCCACATCTTTGTTCAACTCATTTGAACCCTTTATTTCACTAATTAAGTCCAATGTTTCAATGTGTCTAAATAGGATACATTTGGAAATTGTTTGAATCTAACCAAGAGTATAATTAATCATTATAAAATTACTCAATTTTAGTCTATATTGGCTTTAATCACTCCCATTATTAACCATTCACAATGGTTAACCAAGTTATAGTAGCAAAACTTAAATAAAGTTAGGTAAGTAAAAAAGAATAACTTTAAATGTACTTAATCAATTTGAATTTTCTAAATAGGGATGGAATACACTTGCCTAGCTTTGTTAAATGATATTAAGCAACTCCCTAGCCATTGATTCCACCAGATAATAGCTAAGGGATCTAAGTATGTTTAACCATAGGTTTACCAAGGTTATGTTGAAATCCAAGTTCTATACCAAAAGCTTTCATTCTACTTTGCATGATAGAGAAAATAATAATAATAATAAATAAAAATAAAAAAATAAAACCACTGTGTTTTATTTTCACTCCCTGAAGTCTTCCAAGTCTTTAGGAAGAACTATTCCTTTTCTTCCTAAGGTCTTTATACCTTCCCAAATTGGGTTAATCAAGAGATTATGGAGTGCAGAAAGAAGCTTTGTTAAAACCAATGTTTTAAAAATCGGACCGGACCGGCCGGTCAGTTTAATTAAAATTTATAAATATTATATTTAAATATTAAATTTAATGAAATATATTTTAAAATATTTTAGATGAAATTATATAATTTTAAAACTAATTTTATAATTATAAATGTGCTTGAATTAAATAAATAATTTGTCCACCAAATTATTCTAAATATATTACAAACTCATTTTTAATAGCTATACTTTTCAATATAAATAGTACAACACCATCTTCTCTTTATGATGTTAGACTAAATAATATTATTTTATAAATATTCTATAAATTTTTCAATATACTTTTTTTTAATATTGTAATCTTATATTTCTATATTATAAATTATATTTATATTCATAAACTTACATTACCAAAAGTTTTAAATTTTAAATCTTTAATATACATATGTCATGAATTATAATAATATGCTTAAATATATTACAAGCTCGAGGAGCTCTATTTTTCAATATAAATAGTACAACACCTTCTTCTCTTTATGATGTGAACTAAAATAGTTGAATATGGAGAAACTTTTGGCTTTATGATTGAAATTTTGAATTATATGATGTGAGCCTTGGTAAAATAAACTAACATACATATATCACTATTACATCTAATAAAAAGGTATTGTTAAAAAAAACAAAAAAATTTGAGCCAAACTTTTCTTTGTTTTTTTCTTCTTTTTGACAATAAGATTTGTTGACTTTACTCTATCTAGATTAAGTAAATCCATGTGATGTCCAGTAAATATTAACTTGTTCTATATAATGGAGTGTACATTTTCTTAAAGTCACCATGATAATTAAGATAAGGTGACCACTTAGGATCATCACTCTTCATTATTATGGAGGTCCTATATAGGGGTCTTTAGCTTACAATATAATGCATAAGCTTGTCAATTTGTATACAATTATTTCTTGTTGGCATCAAAATCCCTTACTAGATTATGGCTTATTGCCAACACAATAGCCTATTAAACTATAAGCTTTCTGATATATATATATATATATATATATATATATATATATATATATATATATTGTAATCTCTAGTGGATAGGATTTTCATAAAGTTCAAGCATAGTATTCTCCTCTATTTTTTGCAATTAATAAAATGATAAAAAAAAAAAAAGATGCTGAAAACTTAAACTTGTACATATAATAACTTATTGATATGTTCAAGTACTAGGAGGTTATCAAGTGTCACGAAATTATGCCAAAATGGCAATAAATAAATTTTATTGCAGTAAGATATTTTGTTGGAATTAAAGTCACAGCAGACCAATATGGTATTCATCATTATATTACAAGGCATCGATCACCAAATCTGAAAGATGCTAAAATTAACTAATGATATTATAAAGAATTACATATTGCTTATTAATTATAATAGCATTCATGAAAAACTTAATTTTAATTTACATTATTAATTCATTTAGATTGGTGGTATCCTGCGCTTCTAATATTTTAACACCTATCTCTGGAAAGCATTCATGACCACCAAGCAACCCCACATTGCAGGAAACAACCACATTCATCGGATACCTAATAAGGTGCCCAAATGAAGTCATTTGCTCAATACCCAAAGTCGGTGGATTTTAAAGCAAAGTTGAAACATACTAAGATGTTCAACCCAAAGAGATATGCTATGTCCATATACCTACAAGTTGAAGTAATAAATCAAGTTATTACTAATGAACATTGCTTAAATGATATTCACTACTATAAATGATGACATTACTAATGGAGTTTTCTTGTGGCCTTCTAGCCACTAGAAATTTCATCATGTGAACATTTCGACAAAAAAATTATGTTAAAAGCTAATAAATATTTTGATGGAAAAAAATAATGATGGCCAAATGTTAGTAATTTTTGATGGAGTTATGGCCTAACAAAAAATTATGTTGGAAACTTCCGTCAAACATTAGTGAAGTCATGGTCTCACAAAAAATCTGTTGAGAATTTTTAACAAAGATAAGTAAAACAGTTTTCGGTAGCCTAGTCATAAGAAAAATTCGTCAGTAATTGTGACTATAGCTTTTCGACCAAAACTCCTTCCTTTTTTGTTGTCCTAACTCTTGAACCTGAGATGACAAGCTCTCTCGTCCCCCCTTTCTTGCCAGGTGAAATTACTTACATATTTTAGTGTTATTTAAGATATACTCTCTTCTAATTATTTCTACAATGTCTTTTTAGATAGTTACCATATATTTTTTATTTCATCATCTAGAGTTTTGTCTAGGGTTTGGACCCAAATCTAAATACTTAATTTTGACAATGCTATTCTTTATTTGATTGCCAATGAAATTTACTAAATTTGAATTTAAGACAAAATTTATGAAAAATGAGATTTAGAATTTTGGAGAATTTAAAGCTATATGTTTTGCTATTTGGCAAGATTTAGGTTAAATCATGCTTATGTCCTACTCAAATCTTGCTCCTTACCCTACTTCTTCCCCTTCCAACCCGACCTCTCCACCAGAATGATTATTTACTTGATATGGATTTAATTCCAGTCAATGCTTAAAATAATTGAAAACTTTGTGATATCAGTCGGCTCCTAAATATGGTGTGTTTATTGTCTAATCGAGCATCTTGACAAGCCAGTTCTAACAAGCCTAATATCTTCTAATTCTGACTTCATTTGAGCATTCAAATCCTTAAAATACATCAGATGATCAAATGAATCATTTGTCATCGATGAGTGGTTTGGATTTTGCGTGTATTTATGGAGGTGCCACTCCCCATAATCTATAAATAACCTCTTTCTTCATATGAGGGGAGGTCTAAAGAGAAGAGAGAGCTATGAGGCATGAAGAACCTCAAGCATAATCGTTACACTAGTCGGCGGTCCGCTCGCCACCACCATGGATCATCATCGCCGACCGCGTCTCGCATCACGACCATCGATCATCGCCGCCACCGCGCCGGTCTATTGTCACCACCACCGTCACCCGCGTCATACCGTCGGTCCTCGCCGACCACCACCATCGACCACCACCGCGTCGCGCTCGACCACGCGTTGACCGCAGCCGCCACCACCGGTCTTGCCACATTCGACCACCGCGTTGGTCCGTCGCGACCACCACGTCAGCGGTCACCGTCGACCACTATTGTTGGTTACCATGAGTCATCGCCGGTCACTACGGCCATCCGATTTTCCGCCGACCATCATTCACTATTGACACTAACCACTATTCTAACTACCGATACATACTATTATCACTTTGATTTTCATTGTCAAGCTTTCTCATACAACTCTGTAATCCCATTATCGGAAAACTTAAACTTTGTACTTCAAAATATATATTGGAACATTTTTACTAGGCTAGACCGTGATTTTTCCCTCTTTTGAGATTTTTCATGCAAAATCCACGGGTTTCTCGTTCTCTCTTCAAATATCGTGTGTGTGTCTTTGGATTTCTCAACAAGGCTAAGGCATAAAGTTTTATTCTACCAATGGGTTTCTATGCAATACTTGAAACACTTTGCTTGCTTGCATCAATCGTTTGATAACATCCTGAGTTAGGAATCATCAGAATTGCATAAACAAATCAAGGGTAAAAAAGGTTGAGCAAAGGTGGCCCTTAAGATAGAGAAACATGAGGGAATGATAATGCAATTAAGTTTCTTAGTAGGGCCTATCTGGCACCATGAAATACACTAATTTTGAGAAAAAAAATTTTAGATATTGGTCATGCACACTTCTTATAAGTGTAATAGGAAGGCCTAACACTCCTCACGATTCCCCCAAGGCATTAATTTATATTTGTTGCGTGCTAGAAAACTAGTTACGGTAGAGTGAAAGTTTACGCTTTTAATTGTTGTGAAATCACGTATTTAAAGAGTGAACAAGAAAACTCATTTTACATGGAAAACCTCAAAAGAGGGAAAACCATGGGGCCTAGCCTATTAGAAATATTCCACTATGTATTTGTTTTGGAGTACAAGTTTTCCTGAGACGGGATTACAAAATTATATCTGAGAAGGGTTGACAATGGGAATTCCACAATCAGGCAACAACAACCATATAATAATGGTGAGCATGTCAGACTATTGAAGGTCGTCGGGATGGTGGCCGTGAAGATGGCCGAGATCGGCGGTGGCCAACGATGGTGGTCGGCAGCGGTGACCGGTGACGGTGGTAAGCGATGACCGGCGATGATGGTTCGATGACGGCAAATGAGGCGGCGGTAATGGCGGTGGCACCGGCGATAGATTGACAATGGCAAGGATCGGCGGTGGTGGCGATGGCGGGCGGCTATAGTTATAACGGCGGTCGGCGAATTCAGTGGTAACGCGATTATACGGAGGATTTTCAAGCTTTAGAGCTCTCTCCTCTCTCTTGCTTGATCCTCATATGAAAAATGAGGGCTATTTATAGGTGGAGGAGTGTCTACATACGTCAAAATCGAACCACTCCTCTCCATCGGACGGCTCAAAATGATTCCTTTGATCATATGAGATGTATTTTGTATTTGAATGCTCAAATGAAGTCAATTAATGTAGACGTCTGAGTAGATCCGTCAGTCAAGACACTGATTTGACTATAAACACTATATGTTTAAGAATCATCGATAATAAGAGCTTGATCTCAAGTCTTAATCGTAATTAGATTGCTTTCACATCAAGATTCAGTTTTCCGACTAGTAGAATTTTCGTGGTCATATCAATATTAAATAATTTTAATAGTATTACACAAATTATATAAATGAATGCATATGTAAGCTTACATTATTGATATCAATTTTACGATGCTTAAGGATATTAAAACTATGGATGTTACATTTTGTTAACGATAGTAAATGGATATCAATGATTAGAGAGAGGCCTTGGAAGTATAATAGTACACAATGGAATCATTGAAAACTTTATAAGTAGAGTTGAGTACTTCATTTCTAATTACTTCACAACAATCATCTTTTATGAAGCAACATTTAGATGACCATGTATGATGCATAAAATTAGGTTATTTTAATGTCAAATAGAGTGCAAGTTGATTTGTATCGAAGGGATTTCAACCAAATTATTTGATTTGATAGCATCGTGAGTGTGAACCTCACTTTGACAATCATTACACACTACATCAAGTATCAATCATGAGGAAATGGTCTTTAATGTAGCTAGACCATAAATTCAGCAAATTTTAAAATAATACCTAATGTTGAAGTACAAAAGTTTTATGACTTATCAACGACAAAAAAACCATTGTGGCATGGATGCTTCTATTTTGAGTTATCTTTGGTTGTCAAATTATTAAGTGATGAAACAAATTTCAATATGTCACATGAATTACTTAATCTTGTTGACAACAAAGGAGACAACCCCAACAGAGAATTTAGTAATTATTATCACACAAAAATAATTTCAAAGTTATGATTATATGCACTTGAAATAGATTGTGCATCAATGATTGTATGCTTTAGTATTATAAGGATGATGCATCACAAGTTGAATGTAGATAACATAATGCACAAAGATATAAAAATTAAAGTAGGAGACATCATAAGTAGAAGGAGATCCCACAAAATGGACTATTTAATATGCTCATCATATCACGTTTATAGAGACTATTTGCATGGATGAGTATTGTTTGGTATATGAGGTGGTATTGTACACAACCATAAATTCTGAGCCATCCATTAGATGTCGAGGCTTGGAAGCATTTTGATCGCGCATCACGATTTTACCGCTGAATTGAGAAATTTATGTTTGGGATTATGTACCGATGGATTCACGCATTATAGTTAAGTTGTCACAATATACTCATAGCCAATTATTATAATGCTAAACAACCTTCCCCAAGAGAAGTGCATGATGAATCCTTTTTTTTCACTCACTTATCATTCCTAAGCCACATAATCTTAAAGCCAAGATAGATGTGTATCATCAATCACTAAGATGATATAAAAAGTTTTATGGCAAGATGGCTATTGACATAATAAAGGGATTTTCATAACAAAACCTACCATTTCGTTCTCGACAAAGCTTCACGTTCTTCCAACGGACTCGCCATATGGTTCTCCTTCACACTTATCATCTCCCATTCACGGCCAACCAACCTCACGTGCACCATTCAAACACCTCCTGTAAGCTATCATCTTTTCTATAAATACAGACACTTAATGTAACATGCGATTATTATCTTCTTTCACTGTTGTACATATTCTACCCCTATTATAGTAAAACAACTCTTGAATTTAGTTTCCTATCCTATCTTCCGGTAAGTAATCTCGGACACCTTAGGCTGCTTTCTCTTAGTGTCTTCATGGTATCGAGCCAACCTCCTCTCAATCATGTAATATTCTCGAATCCAATCCATGGACATACAAGCCAACTTCCTCACACTAACCATCCTCCCTCCCTAAAATTCCTCATGGGAAACATAAAATCAAGAGTGTACTACTCTCACCATATAATACCCCATATGGTGCCCAGATACAAGTTTTCAAAGCCAATGGCTTCGACAGCTTCCTAGAAGGCACCACCCCATGCCCCACTAAATACTCTATCGACACCAATGGCTAACCCCAACCAAACCCCAACTACAATACATGGCAACTAATCGATCAAAATCTCTCTCTACTCCACCATTTCACAATCAATACTCCCCTATGTCCTCAACTTAGACATCATACATCGAATAATATATTAGCAAAAAGGCTATAATCACCTAACTGCTCCAGAGTTATCCAACTCAAAAACGAACTACACCACATCTCACTTCGCGACAAAATAATGATGCAATATCTCGCCGAGATCAAAACTCTGTAGATCAAATCTCAAAGACTCTCTCCTAGACCAGGGATATCATCTTGCACACTTTAAATGGACTACCCTCAACTTACCATGCATTCAAAATTGCCATCCGCAAGACCCAATCCTATCAACATCGACGATCTTTATTCCCTCCTATGTAGAAATTAACATATCCAACGATCATCAGAAAGAACTCACCCTCCATATCTCCAAGCTACTAAGAAACTGAAGGCGGTTCCACAACAGGACGAACCAATCCTATCACAACTTTCCCTACAACAAAGATGCGTTTTAATGGACTAAACCGACCACTTTCATCAAGACCAATCTGCCAAATCAGAATAAACCAAAGCTACCGCTCTGTTCTACGCAAGGATAACAATTCTACCAAAATACCTAAAGACTCAAGACCAAATCACCAAGCACCCACGAGTGGATTGGACTGGTGCCTCATCTCATCTTACCAACAACCTAGAGCTCCTTCAAGACCCTCACTATCAAGGCAAAGAACATGTCACCATCGTGAATAAAGAGATCCCCATCCACCATCAGGGCCAAGGCATCCTTCCAAGCCCCAATCGTAAGCTCCTTCTTAAACAACTCTTTCATGCACCTCTCTTATCTCATAACCTCCTCTCTCGCTAACCTTACGCACAACAATTATTACCTTTCGACGCTAATGGCTTCCTCATAAAGGATCGGACATCCCAACAACCTCTTCTAATTACACATGAAGGAAGGTAAAGATATTCTAGCCCACACTCCTCTCCTCCCGCTTCCTTTCCTCCAACCTTTGGCATCAACGACATTGGTCACAAAGATATTCTAACTATCGCTCCGTAACAAGCATCTTCGCATCAAGAATGATTCTCCTTCGCACCGCCGTGTTCAATCAAAAGCTACAGCTACCCTTCTTCTCCAAATCAACAAGGACCAAACATCTCTTTGAATTAATTCACTCGGATGTATGGGTCCATCCTACCATCACTCCATGGACATAGAAACTATGTTATTTTCATTGATGACTATTCGCTTTATTTGGTTGATTGTTATAAATCCAAGTTGCCTCAAAATTTCAACAGCATAATATGAGTATACATTCTCCAAGTCCATCAAATACACATCAAATGTATTTCAAACATATCTTAACTACGGAATTATTCACCAATGCAATTCCTACACTGAACAAAACGGAGTCGAACGAAAACAGTACACATCATCGAAGTTAACAAAAACACTCCTTCATGCAAAGAACCTACCACAACATTTTGGGTGATCTCTAACTAACCACTACCTCATATAAACAAACTACCCACCAAAACCACCTCTTAAATCACCTCACCAAATTCTCTACAAAACCACCTGACTACACTCAACTCAAAGTATTCGGCTCACTCTGCTTCCCCTGGACTCACTCACCGACCACCAACAAACTCTCTCCGAAAGCACCTCTCTGCATCTTCCTCAATTACTCACAATACCACAAAGGCTATAGGTGCTACAACCTCACCACAGGTAAATTCCTCATCTCAAGACACGTTTGTGTTGAAGAAACAAATTTTCCTCACCCTTTACAAAATACAAACCAAAACCCTCCTCCCACGGCACCTCCACTTCTCCTAACACCTATTCAATATTCTCATCCCACATATTACACAAACCACAAAGAATTCACCAAGGTACCCCCACAAAAACTCACCTACCCAAAGAATCCCCCCTCCACCTCCATCTCCAGAACCACATACCCACAAACACACAATGAAAACCCGACCACAAACCAGCCACTGGAAACCAAATCCCATCTTTGATCTCCTACACCTTCAAACACCTCAAACATGATAGCATTCAAGCCTTGAAACACTCAAGGGCGCAGTTATGCCCAAGGAGTTCCTCGACTACAACAAGCAACATGGACCCTAGTGCCTCCACCTACTAATCAAACAATCATCGTAAGTGGACATTCAAAACAAACGCATCCGATGAACCCGCCGCCATAAGGCGACTAGTGGCACAAGGCTTTTAAACAAGAATACATTCACTAGAAACCTTGAAGGATTACAAGAGATCCAGCTCTCTTCCTCTATACACTCCAAAGAGCCTGGATTTACCTTCTCATCTACGTCGATGACATTCTCCTCACCGGAGACAAACCACAAGTGATCTCATCTATCATCAAAAGCCTCAAAGACGCATTCAACATGAAGGATCTCGGACACATCTCAACTTTCCTCAAAATTCATCAAAAGGTGACAACAAATACTTTTGACCAAGATATATTCAATAACTCTGAATGATCATGTCCTCCTGCTCAACAACACCCATCTCCAACCGGCACACTACCTCACCATCCCCATCAGAAGCCTTCACCAAACCCTCACAATACTGGCACTTGGTTGGTTCCCTTCAATTCCATACAATCACAAGATCGGACATCGCCTTGGCTGTAAACCACCTATGCCAACACATGCATCACCCACTCAACCTCCATTTCCAACTCCTAAAATGAGTACTGCGCTACCTTCAAGGAACGCAGAATCATGGCCTACCAATCGCACTAGACGATCTCCAACTGATTATTCGACTGACGAAGGAAATCCCCGGCCGTCACTTACAGCTTCGCACATTCTCGCTCAACACTCATCTCTTGGAAAGTTCGAAATAGTCGCCGCTCCTCAACTCTAGAGCGCTAGAAGAATTAACAGACATCATCAGTCGCTTAGCATAGGAATTCGGGATCTCTACAACAACTCTCACGCCACTTCATTGTGAAAACACCTCAGCCATGGCAATCACCAACAATCCATTTTTCATGCAAGAACTAAGCACATCAAAATCGACTATCGCAGCCAAAGCAATCCAAGTCTGCCACATTTCAACCGAGGATCAAATCGCTGACATATTCACCAAAGCGTTGCCTACCCGTCGGTTCCTCTTGGTACGCTCCAACCTCACCGTCCAGGAACAGGACCATTCGGTTGCGGGACACTCATAACAAACCCTACCACCTTCACGTCTTTCGACAAAGCTTCACGCTCGCCAATCGCCATATGGTTCTCCTTCACGCACTTATCATCTCATCTTCACAACCAACCTCACACAGACCGCTCAAACACCTCTGCAGGCTATCAACTTTTCTATAAATACAGACACTTAATGTAGCATGCGATTATTATCTTCTTTCACTATTGTACATATTCTCTCCCTACTATAGTAATACAACTCTTCGCAATGGAGTTTACTTCCTATCCTATCTTCCGCTCGGGTAAGTAATCTCTCTGCCAGACACCTTAGGCTCACTGCTTTCTCTCTTAGTGTCTTCAGATTTGACTTAGCTTATTCACACATGTGTGTGTTAATATATTTCAATTGTCTAGGATTAATCCTTTGAATCAAGTAATTCATAAGATCAGATATATTATAAGGCTTAAGTTTGATGCTCCTCATGTATTATGAAAAAAAATCTTTATTGAAGTACATGATTTAAGATTACTAAAGTTGAACTTTGAAGATGTTACTGTGAGTACATGCGCCTAAGAGATATTCAGAGTCTCAAGCGCATACGAGATGTTCAGAGATTATTTACTATAACTTGATAATTAATTTGTTTATTTTAAATTTAAAATTCAGACTTTTGTATAATGATGGGGTAGCTGCGGCTGCAGGTCCCCATTGTGGAATTCTGCTTGCCGGAACACGGCCTGCGGCGAGATTAAAACTGGAAGGAGAAGAGAGAGTGCTGTGTAGGAGCCTCATGTGGTCCTCGATTCAACTCTTTAGGCTCATTATTTTAATTTTATTATTATTATTATTATTATATTTTCAGCCTGGGGAAAGTGGGTGTCTACAGTAAATATTAAAAAAAAATTCTTCTTTACAAATTGACAGCACAGTTTTTTTGGAAAAATTGAGGGCAATAGCCCAATATCATTCCAAAAAGTGTTTTTACAAGTAATCAAGGATGAAAAAAAGGACACCAAGGTAAGGAGGCAATTCAAAGAAAAACTATGGTAGAAGCACACAAAAGTTTAAAGAAAAAAAGTGGACTCAGATTACAAAATTATACAAAATACTCCAAAAGGATGAAGACATTGAAGGATCATTCATTGTCTAATTTCTTATATTATGCACGAAATATTATAATGTTTTAAACTATATTAATATATATATATATATATATATATATATATATATATATATATATATATATATATATATATATATATATATATATATCTATAATTTTATATTTATATTTCATGTGCCCACTTTCACATAAAGACACAAACAGGCTGATTTTTTTTACTATATCTAGACATATTATCTATTATGAACATACTTCAGCCTCTTTCACTTAAGAATTTGTTTTGACTCTTGCTAATTCCTCCGTCAATATTTATCAAAATTACACTATCAACTTTGTGCATATATAAATTTTTTTTATCTAATTTTTTAAAATTTACTACTTGCACTAGTCAATCTGCTCTCATCATTGATTTGTGTGAAATTCCTAACCATTTAGGTGTAGAATTTGATGATATCAAACTTCTTTTAAAGTATTTTTCTTGCATTATAAAATCATCAATGCAGACTCTCTCATTAAAATGATTGATTTTTTTTAATGATTTTAATTTATGCAATGAGTCTTAATCTTGATTTATGAAGCTTATATAGATGTCTACAAATTTTGAGTTGATTAATTATTTTTATGTTTTTTTGTGATTTGATTTAATTTGATTTTAATTTTTTTTGCTCAACTTGATTTTAGTGTGAATGAATTTTAATTTTGATTTGATTTTATTTTAAATTTGAGGTATTTAAATAGTTTCAATAGCGGTTGAAGTAATTTATATTTGACTCATATGATGTTGTGTTTGATTATGAGCATTAACAAATTTTAATTTGATTAATTTTATTTTTATTTTATTTTTATTTCATTTAGTATAAATTTTATTCATTTTTTTAAATTTATTTATTTTAGTCCATTTCCATCATAGCTGGAATGAGTTTGATGTTTAATCAATTTGATTTTGTTTAAAAGTGTTTAAATTTACCTAGTATTTTTGAGCTATGTTGGGTCAAGTGAGGCCTACTAACCTAGCCTAGGTTTAGGATTTTGTTTCATTTAGTTTAGATTTAATTTTAGCTTAAATTTTATTTATTTTGATTTAACCTTGGGTTATGATTTCCATCTAGCTACTAAGAAAATGTTCTAAGGGTTTATGTGAGGAAAATCTTACACTAGATTGAGTGAGGAAAATCTTACACTAACATTGAGCCGTAGGTGATAAGATTGAACAATATAAGGTAAGGGAGGCACAAGACATTCCAAGGAATGAACACATCTAATTTGAGCTCAATTAACTAAGTAATTAAAGCTTAATTAAGATAATTAAGAAAACTTCAAACCCTAATTAAGCATTGTTCTCTATTCAAACATTAGGGATTTTATTTTTATTAAATTCTCCTCTATTTACCCTTTTCAAAATGGGTTTACTCATATTTTAAGGATTTTTTTACAATTAATTATGATTTTTCATATTTCTGAGTGATTAATCACATTTTAAACACTTAATTACCCCCTTAACCTGTCGACGCTTTCCACGTGGCGCTATGGGATAGGCTATTTAAAACGTCCCGTGCGGCGGTGGACGCAGTTTCGTCCCCACCATCCAATCTCGGATTGAATGACGGAGATTAATGTCGTGATATCTAAAGGATAAAATCAATTTTTCTAACAAATTAAATCATGATCGTCCGTTATAATAACACACGGATGATCATCCATGAAGAAGCGCTCACCTTCCACTACTCGATCCGAGCTCAGGAGCTCGTGAGGCCGATTGACTCCAAAATGTTCGGGAAGAGGTCTAAGGAGATATGATGAAAATCGCATGAAATCATTAAATCTTTCACAAAAGACCAACACCTAGGGGATTTTCTACGGTTTGCTAGAATTTACCTCGTTGGAGCTCAAAACCGGCAGCCAACGACTGAGGTAGCTTTGCCTTGAAGAGACGAAGCTCTGTTGAGAAACTCTTGAGTTGCCTCCCCGCTGACACCTTTGTAGACCAAACGTCACCGCGATAATCATCGGACTTGATCTAGGAGTGGTCTTCGGTGCTCGAATCGATCGAGAATTGATTCTGACTCACTTGGAGCTGTGGGATGTTAGAAGTTTGGTGGTTCAAGTGAGGGTGGACGGACAGAGGGCTCAGGTTTGAACGGAGCTTGGTGTCGCTGGCGATGGGGTGCACTAGGGGATCGAGGAAGGCTCTGGGACTGCTCGAAATCACTTAGGGAAGCTCTATATGACGTTTGAATGGATGGAGATGAATATACTCTCCTCCCCAAGTGAACCAAGGGCTGAGATTGGCTCAACCTTTGGTAGTCATCCGGCAGGGGTAGGTGGCCGGATATGATAGTGGACTGCTGAGGTGGAGAGTCTTGAGAGGCCAAGGGAGCTGCAAGGGCTAGCAAGTTGTGTACCTCCTCCCCCAAGTGAACTAAAGGTGGGCTAAGGGTAAGCTCACCCTCTCATGACCTAAGGCGAACCTCTTTGCTGGGTCATGGGTACAAGTGTCCAAAATGAGCTAAGGGTGGCTGTCATGGGTTGGTGAGTGGGTGAGACCATCTAAATGGGGATTTTATCCCATTTTGGTGGGTTGGTTCATGGGTTTTGACCCAAATTGGGTTTACCATGGGTTGGGTTCATTTAGGCTAACCCACGGTGACCCAAAGATGAGTCATGCCAAGTTTGGCTTGGTTTGGACTTGGTTTGAATGTGTTTGGCTCAATTTGACCCATATGAGTCAAATTGGGTTCGATTTGGGTTAGGTGATCAATTGGTCAAATTGGGTAAAATTGATGATTTGGGTAAGTTCATTTGATCATTTGGAGTGTATTGGTGTCATTGGTTTGATTTAATTTGAAGTGGATTTACATTTGAATATGAAACCAATTTTATCAAATTGGTCAAATTGACTTGAGTGGAGAGTTGGTTTAGGTTCAAATGATGATTTGAGAATGATTGTAGATGTTTATTTGAATTGATTTGGATTTAAGAATGAGTTTGGTTCAATTTGATACTTTAGGTCAAATTGGGCTAAATGGGTCAATTGGTTTATTTGATTAAATTGGGTTCAACTGAATGTTGAATCATGTTCAACAATCAATTTATGATGGATTTGAGTCATTGGTTTAAATCAATTTGATTTAGGATTATTTGGCCCTTTAGGTCAAATTAGGTCAAGTTGGGTTAAGAGGTCAAATTGGCTTTTGCTTGGCCCAATTGGTCAAGTCATGTTCAATCAATTTATGATTGAGGGAGTCATTGATTTCAATCAATTGAAGTTAGAATGAGATTTGGTTCATTTTGGGTTCATCATGAGTTAATTGGGTCAACTTGGTCAAATTATCAAATCGGGCTTGGCCCAATTGATTATAATTGGTCGATCGAGGATGATCAACAATCATTGTAGATTGGAGTTGATTCAATCAAATTTTGGTTGGATTAAAGTTTCGATCAACTTGGTCCTTTAGATCACTTTTGGGGAAGTGGGCCAAATGGATCAATTAAGGGTTTAATTAGATTAGATTGAGTTTGATGCGATTTAGGATTGATTGATGGCTTTGATTGCAATTGATTTAAATTTAATTGAATTTTAGCTCATTTGGACCCTTTAGGCCAAATGGGCTAACTTTGGTTGATTAGATTCAATTGGTTTGATTGGTTTAATTGGAATTCTTGGAAGAGTTTGAAATAGAGGTTTGGATGACTGGAGTGCTTTTGTGAAAATTGATTGGATTGGTTTCAATTGAATAGGCTTTGGGTTGGATCCATAGGATGATGACAAAATTGATTTAGGTTAAGAGTTAAATTGATTTGGCTTGGAGCTTAGATATGAAATAAAATCCAATTGAGGTTGGTTGTAGGGGTGTATGTTTGGTTGATTTGGATGGATTGGATGATAAATTTTTAAAACCAATTGGTTTTGGATTCCTAAAAATATTGAACCAAACCGACCAAATAAAATGTAAAACCAAACAAATTGAATAACAATTTGGTTCGGTTATTTTGGTTTGGTTTTGGATAAACCGAAGTTCACTACATTTAAAAATTATTTGCATAATATTTTATTATAAATAATGAACAAGCAATAGTAGTTTATATTTATAATTCTTACTATAAGCCTATAATATATAAATTAATAATACCGTATATCATATAATTACTTTGGTTTATTTGGTTCCATCCAAAATTTTATTTAACAAACCAATCCAAAAACCAAAAACAAAAGATTTCATTAATTAAAACCAAAATCCGAATTATTAAGTTCAAAACTGAACCAAATTACTCAGAAACTTTGGTTCGGTTTGATTTTTTGGTTAAAACCAAATAATGCACACCCCTACAAGGTTGTGTTGGCGAGTTGGTTTTAAAGCATGGATTTTGGTTTAGGCCATAGGATAGGTAGGACCTATTTACCCTATGGTGTGATCAAAGCTAGGGGTATGCCTTCTTAAGTCTCTAGGCTTGGGTTTATTATTCTCTTAATCACTAGAAGTGTCCTATGACTAGGAAAATCCTAGTGCTTAGAAGATTCCTAAGTTTAAGGAAGGATGAGTCAATCCTCAGTCCAAAAGTGAGGTCAACAAAAAATTTAAGAGAATCAGTTTAATTATGGTGGCTGAAAATGGTTTGCAAATATGAATAATCACATAAGATTATATTGTATTATTTCTCTTAAACAAATTTTAAATTTTAAAGAAAATTTTTTTTGTTTATATTCTGTGTGTGTGTGTGTGTTTAGTAGCTTTTAATCATTCACATGCTAAATGCATGGAGACAAAATAAAATATAAATACTAAAAATAACAACATAACATTTGGACTTGACTTGAGTTTTTTGGCATCAATCAATCCTCAATTTTAGTCTTTATAGGCTATTTTTTATCAATTTTTTGAAAATTAACTATTATTTGTGCTCTCATAGTTAATTATTATTAGTCGCTTAATTGAAGTTTCTATATTGAAAGGACATCGCTTGCACATATAAACTGATTAGTGAAAATAATTATTTAACTAAAAATATTTGTGATCATCAAATTTTAGAATATTATGTGAAGACTCATGGGGTTAACATAAATAGAATTTGGTTCATGTTGAATTGAAAGAAAATAATAGAATCTATAGAAAGCTCAATTCTATAGGCCCTCACTTCATTTTGTCTACGTGAACCTAAGAGTTTATTAGGATGTGCCTAGGTTAATAAAACTTGTTAAATATGGGAGAATGGGTTAGTTGAACCTAAGTTGACCAAATTAATCTTAAATAACCCAATGTGATCAAATACATAATTTATTAAAACAAATGAGCCAAAAGTAATGATAAAATGTTTTTTATAGAATATATATTTGTATTCTTCCTGCTTAGATCATATAGTTCGGTCAATAGACTTAATTGATGGTATGACTCAATTTAACTCATTATTTAACCAAAATAGGTCAAATGAGTTAAATAGGGTTAATCACTATGAATGATCTAATTAATTGGAGCTAAGCTTCATTATAATATTCTAAATATGATTTTAACCAAATCCCATCATGGTTGACAATGGGTTTCGCCAAAGTTGGTCAAATATTTCAAATCCAAGCATAAACCCCAACATTTACTTTCTAAAATAAATTTGTCTAACCAAATACTCAAATTAAATCAAACCCATGAAAGGATATTAGAAATACAGCCACACTTTTGTTCAACTCATTTGAACCCTTTATTTCAATTAATTAAGTCCAATGTTTCAATGTGTCTAAATAGGATACATTTGGAAATTGTTTGAATCTAACCAAGAGTATAATTAATCATTATAAAATTACTCAATTTTAGTCTATATTGGCTTTAATCACTCCCATTATTAACCATTCACAATGGTTAACCAAGTTATAGTAGCAAAACTTAAATAAAGTTAGGTAAGTAAAAGAATAACTTTAAATGTACTTAATCAATTTGAATTTTCTAAATAGGGATGGAATACACTTGCCTAGCTTTGTTAAATGATAGTAAGCAACTCCCATTGCCATTCCACCAGATAATAGCTAAGGGATCTAAGTATGATTAACCATAGGTTTACCAAGGTTATGTTGAAATCCAAGTTCTATACAAAAGCTTTCATTCTACTTTGCATGATAGAGAAAATAATAATAATAATAAGATAAAAAAAAATAAAACCACTGTGTTTCTTATTTTTCACTCCCTGAAGTCTTCCAAGTCTTTAGGAAGAACTATTCCTTTTCTTCCTAAGGTCTTTATACCTTCCCAAATTGGGTTAATCAAGAGATTAAGGAGTGCAGAAAGAAGCTTTGTTAAAACCAATGTTTTAAAAATCGGACCGGACCGGCCGGTCGGTTTAATTAAAATTTATAAATATTATATTTAAATATTAAATTTAATGAAATATATTTTTAAAATATTTTTAGATGAAATTATATAATTTTAAAACTAATTTATAATTATAAATGTGCTTGAATTAAATAAATAATTTGTCCACCAAATTATTCTAAGTATATTACAAACTCATTTTTAATAGCTATACTTTTCAATATAAATAGTACAACACCATCTTCTCTTTATGATGTGAGACTAAATAATATTATTTTATAAATATTCTATAAATTTTTCAATATACTTTTTTTTAATATTGTAATCTTATATTTCTATATTATAAATTATATTTATATTCATAAACTTACATTACCAAAAGTTTTAAATTTTAAATCCGTTTAATATACATATGTCATGAATTATAATAATATGCTTAAATATATTACAAGCTCGCATGAGCTCTATTTTTCAATATAAATAGTACAACACCTTCTTCTCTTTATGATGTGAACTAAAATAGTTGAATATGGAGAAACTTTTGGCTTTATGATTGAAATTTTGAATTATATGATGAGCTTTAGTAATATCAAATGAGATTTAAAATATAAGAATAAAAAGATAATATTTTAATTATTTACTTTATATTTTCTTTATAAATTATAATTTATAATATTTTTTTAAGAATATAAATTCATTATATTATTTTATAAATATTTTATAAATTTTTTAATATACTTTTTTTTATATTGTAATCTTATATTTCTAGATTATAAATTATATTTATATTCAAAAACTTACATTATCAAAATTTTTAAATTTTAAATCTTTTAATATACATATGTCATGAATTATAATAATATGCTTAAATATTTTATATATTATTTATATTTAACAAGGCTTTTAAAATATTTTTTTATTCTATTTTTTTATTATAAACTATAATTTTAATAAATTATATTCTTATGATAAATTATATTTGTATTTATAAATTCATATTATCATTTTTTAAGATTTTAAATATATTTAATATATACATAATTATATTTATGATATATATAATTATATCTTATTAAACTTTATATCAATCTTAAAATTAATAATTATTAAAAATATTATTTATATATTTATTTTATTTATTTATTCTTATATATTTATATTATTTTATCATTTAATTAAATTAATATTTAATAATTTTAATATTAATTAAATAATCCAGTTTAACCCCGATTCAACCCCGATCGAATCTTTGAACCTTGAACATCTCTCTCTCTTCTAGTTCCATGTCCGATCCGATTTTCACCTTGGTTAAAACTATTTTAAGCCTTTCGCAAGCTTATTTAAAATTTTAAAAAATTTGGTTCAATTAATATCACATTATTTTTACTATAAATGCTTTTATTATTATTAGACTCATCTTATCAAAACATTCATTTTATTTATATATTTGCTAGATTTAGAATTCAAATAGTCCAAAATTTAATTCAAAATTTTTTGTATAAGTTGCAGAGATTTATACATAATTAAATGAAATTTTTTATGACATACTGATGTCCAAAAAAAGCTCTTGCTCGGAATTCGTACCGTTAACGTGTTTGTTAACTAACAAATTTTCAAGCTTGATTTAGATGAGTAACGAATAACACCTACCTTTGTTCGAAATTTCTTGCTTGAAATAAATAAATAATTATAATTAATTATATAAAATTTTATTTAAAATATAATTTATGTCATTAAATATTTTTAGAAATTATATTTAATTAAATAAATAAATTAGTTGATAACATTTTAAATCAAATAAGTTAAAATATATTATAATTACAATTTTAGGGATTTTTTTTTAATTATGATAATTCGTAAGGTAATATTTAGGGTAATATCATAGCCATACAATTTATCTCAAGCTATGAGTTAAAACAATTCAAGGATATATACCTTCCTCATGCGAGTCACACTAGAACACAATGTCTCGATCTCTCTCGTCTCTCGACTCTCGTGATTTTGCCCTAATAAGTCCCTCCTCACTTTCTAGTTTCTTCTCTCTGTTCTCAGGTTGATTTCTACTCTTCTTAGCAAGAGTCTTGTGAGTTGTGAGTCTTACGAGTTACAATGCTAATATCTGTAAGCAAGAGCCGAACCTCTGGATACTATCTCTGGTTTTCTAGGGTTTGGTACCGGCCATTATTTTCTTCTTTTTATCAAGCTTCTACTTGGGACTCGGTCGACTTTGCATGTGCTATCATTCTCTTAACTCTTCTCCCTCACAATCTATATATTTCTTTTTAATGTGTAGTTTTATTTTGTTGATATGTGAAGCAATTACTCTTGAGTTGCAATGCTATGATCTATCTGAGATAGAAATTTCTAATCCTCTTACTTTGGTTTCATGTTAAAAGGAGAAATGCTCTTAAGTTTTACAATTTGTGACTCGATTTTTCATTTGTAGACTTGAGTTACTTGATGTCTGTATATGTTGCTATCGTATTGAAATGCTTGAAGTGTTTATTCGGTTAATCGTAGGATATTCTCCACCTTATGCGCCTATGCTGTGGATGATTCGGTTATTCAGAGGTTATTGAAATGCTTGAAGTGCTTGAAGTGCTGACTGATTGTCCAAACCATTATTTTGTTGTCTCTATTGTGGATACTATATATGGCTATCTTTGTTTGATTTTTCATTTTCTTTTACACTTCTCATTCCCATTTGTTCTATCTGGCTATTATTTTGCCTCTCGCATGGATACTATATATTATTTTATTTGTTTGATTTTTCATTTTTTTACTCTCATTCTAATTTGTCCGCTATTATTTTACTCTTCAATTTTTTGATTTGGTGCTAATAGTAGATCGATAAAATTAGTTGCTATATATTTTCGCCTAGAGAAAAGTTAAGGTCATTTCTTTCATGTTAGATGTTGTGCTCACATCTTGAATATAATGGTTCAAGATGGTTTGAAAGAGGTGCAACAACTAACACATAAAATCAGGGAGACAATTGGTTACCTTAAAAAGTCTCCTTTACGATTACATAAGTTTGTTGAAGTGGAAAAATAATTAGGGATCCCCACTTCAAAGGGATTATGCATTGATGTTCCTACAAGATGGAACTCTACTTACTTAATGCTTGAGTCTGCTTTTATTTACCGCAATATGTTCGTTCATTATGCAGCTCGAGATTCTAACTATAAGTGGTTACCTTCTGAAATTGAGTGGTATAGCTATGAGCAGATTAGAAGGTTTCTTTCTGTTTTTCATAATGTGATAAAAATGATTTCATGTTCTTCTTATCCAACTACAAATATATTTCTACCTACTGTCATAAATGTAAAGAAACTACTTATTGAAGAATGCAATTTGTTAGATGAATTCATCAAGCAAATGATCACTGTTATGAAAATTAAATTTGATAAATACCGGGGAGAATGCAATTTACTCATGTCGATCGATGTACTTGATCCACATTTGAAAAGGAAATTCATTACTTCCACATTTCTTAAAATATACTCTAGTTCGAGGTAGAATCCAAGATTAAGAGTGTTGAGGATGTTATTTGGAAATCTACAATCAATATTCTTGATACTAGTACTCCAAACTCTTCAATTCCTAGTGGATCTTCACAACTAGTAGTTGATGTGCCTTTTTCATCAAATTTTGGTTGTATGTTAGATTTCGACTTTTATTGTTGCTTCTGGTTCTATTCAACCATCAAAATTTGATTTGCAAACTTATTTGGAGGAAGGATTATACTTGTGCAATAATGATTCGTTTGATGTTCTTGAATGGTGGAAGATGAGTACTCTCAAGTATCCTATTTTATCCAAAATGGCTAAGGATATTTTAACAATTCTCATAACCACTGTTGCATCCGAATCTGCATTTAGTGCTGGTGGTAGAGTTACAGTGAGTTCTTATCTCCAAAAATAGTCAATGCACTTGTTTGTACGGCTAGTTGGATCAGAGGTGTTCAGCACAACATAAAAAAATCCTTTGGTACATTTCCAACTAAGAGCAATCTATTTAATATATCTGATAAATTTCATTCTCTCATTATCTACTTTTATTTTAGTAAGAGTTAATGGAGGAGGAGAATTTTTACGTGAAACTGGCGAAAATTGTTTAGTAATGGAGAAGGATACTAAGCATCAATAAATCATCTTGCATTTACTCTTTTCAATCTAATTTTCATTTATGCTATTAAATTTGGACTTACATTTGTACTATTTAATTTGGACTTACAATTTGCTATTTAATTTGGACATATAGTTGTGCTATTTAATTTGGACATGTAGTTGTACCGACTAGATCTATTATTTGGTAATTATGTTTTAGCTCTTGAGATTTTTTTTGGCATCTTAATAGTTGGCTATCTGCTTGAGATTATTTTGTAACATGTGGATGACACTTTTGATGACTTTGGCATAGTTGCTATGGTCGCTTATTGGAGCCTCAAAGAGTTTGTTATTAACTACACCAAGTGTTGGTGTTGATGGTATTCTGCCTTCTAGTTTTGGTTTCTATCTTGGGTTGATGACATTTGGAGTTTGGGGGCTCTTGTCTTGATCTTGGCAGTGTTCTGGGTTTGCTGCTTGGGGACTGCTGGATTTCGACTTGGGCTTTGCTTGGGTTTTGCTTGATGACATTTGGAGTTTGGCCTGGGTCTTGACTCTTGGGTGATGGCTTGGTTTCTTTGGCTGTCCAGTGCTTTTGGCTTGATTTGGAGTTTGGGGGAATGAAATGTCTTGACTCTTGGGTGATCTCGCCTTGGTTTTGGTTTGGTTTTTGGTTGGTTTGATGACATTTGAGTTTGGGTCACGAGATTATTAATGTGCAGATGCTTATTAATGTGTAATATCACTTGTGATATTACAGTTAATGGGCTATGATGGAAAACTAAATAGATGTATGAGATGAAACTTAGCTTGATAGTTTTTATGTATTTTCAAACATTCAATTTAATTTTTTGTGATTTCTAATTGTTCTTTGTTATTATATTATTGTTTTACATTTTTTTTTCCTTCTTACTCATTCTAATTTTAGCTTATTCAATGATCATTTCATTTTTTTTCCTACACTTATTATTATTAATCTTTATTTTGTCAATTTTTTGAATGTTTAAAATTCACACAGCCACCAAGCTATTGACGGCATCAATGATTATTTATTTTAATTTTTTGAGCTCATTCATAATATTTATTTTATATTTTCTTGTTAGTCTTATTTACATGAAGTGGAGATTACTATTTTGAAGATTCAAGATTGGTTCAAGGCTTGAAAGCTTGAAGACTTGAAGGCTTGAAGCTATGGATTGGATTGGATTTAGAAATTGTAATATCACTGATATGGCTCTCAAAATACCACTATTCAAAGCACAAATCTTGATGTCGAAAGCGATATAATTTTGAGTCAAAACCGATTGAGATCAAGCATTTTAAATATATTCAATCTTTGAGACGAAAAAAAATATTCAAATATGGAATGTTTATAGTCAATAATTAATCTAACGAGCTTTAAGATTTTCTCATAATTACTTCATTTGGGCATAAAATGCTCAAAATATATCAAATGATTGTATCATCATTATGTATATCTAGGATTTTTTACAAGATTCCATTAAGATATTTTTTACTTTTAATTTTTTAAATTTTAAATGAAAGAAAATAAATAATAAGTGAAGTGAAGAAAAAGCCAATTGCCAACCACCAGGCCAACATCCGATAAAAAAACTTAAAAAAGAAGAGGAAGAGTCCAAGGAAGAAGAGGAAGATAGCAAGGAAGAAGGGAAGAGTCCGAGCAAGGAAGAAGAGGAAGAGTCCAAGCAAGGAAGAAGAGAAAGAGTCCAAGCAAGGAAGAAGAGAAGAGTCCAAGCAAGGAAGAAGAGGAGGAACCCAAGCAAGGAAGAAAAGGAAGAGTCCGAGGAAGAAGAGGAAAAAAGCTAAGGAAGAGAGAGCTCTCTTGAAGATCCTCCAAGTAAGATCGCACTAGCAAGATTGACTCAGCCATTAATCAACCATCCCACCCCAGTCGCCACTAATTGTACTCAGATTCTCCGAAGTTACAAGATCCACCATCGAATAATTACAACATCATTGTATATGCTTATACCTCTCTCACATGCATTTGTAATCTCAAGTATCGGGAAGACTTTGTACTCAAACAGATACATAGTGGAAGCTTTTAGAGTTTGATTTTTCCCCTTGAGGTTTTCCACATTAAAAAATGAGTGTCTTTGTTTGCTTAATTATTTGGACTTCACAACAAGGAAAATGTTAAACTTTCACCAATGAATCGGTTTTCTAGCACAAGCCATGCCATCTGTGGAAGTCGATTCTTTTTATTTCATCTTGTATGACAACTAAGTTTCCAACAAGATCAAACCACCATCGAGGTGGATCATTTCATGCTTTTAGAGAGCAAGTGAAGAATGAAGATTCATCAAACTTTGTTCCTGATCGTGAACTGGGGCAACTCTTAATCTCAAAAGACAAGCAAGTCAGCAACACCAACGAAAAGGCAAAGATCAATAGTCAACTCTGGCTACAAGCTTATACAAATATTCAACCTCTTCCATACGGGTTAATGTCATCAAGTAAACACTTAACAACCGTGATAGTCAAACGTCTTGTGACTTCACATCTCTTCCATACGTTAACGTCATCGAATAAATGCTCGACAAACAACCTGTGAAAGGTCAAAGTGGTGGACTTCATCTTCCATATAAGTTAATCATCGAGCAAAACTCGAAACAACCACAATAAAGGTCAAACATCTTAGTGGACTTCCTACGACCTCTTCCATGTGTTAACGCCATCAAGTAAATTACACAAACAACCTGTGATAGGTCAAACATCCTGGTGGACTCAGCTTTCCATATGTGCAAGTTGACAATCATATCAACTTTGAACCATCCAAAGTTTCAAGAAATCTTATTTCACGAAGTAGGACTACTAATCTGAAGCATACCATCCCGAATTACCGTGCCGGCCACCGCCGAATTCATCGTTTTCGGGCAGAATATCGCCGCTACCACCGCTGACTATCATCGCCGGCTTCGCCAATTATCGATGTGAGCCTCACCTTACACTCCGCCGGCCAGTTGCCAACCATCCACAGAATCACGCCCTCACCGACGGTCTCACAATGGACGCGCTAACAATCCCCGCTTGCCGCCAACCCGTGGTCTTCGCCGGCCATCACCATCGCCACCGGCCATTCAGGCAGCTCTGCGCTCCACCGCAATCCTCCATTCATGACCTCTTCCACTGGAATGTCATTGGTAATACCGACAACAACCCAGAGGTCAAAGCCCAGGGATCTCCGCGACCTCTTCCATACGGTTAACGCCATCGAGCAAAACTCGACAAACAACCCAAGGTCAAAACGCCCCATGGACTCCGCGATTTCTTCCACCAAATGCCATCGAGCAAAAGCTCTAAACAACCCAGAAAGGTCAAACGCCTGGTGGACTTCCTGCGATCTCTTCCATACGAATGTCATCGAGCAAAAGCTCAACAAAAAAGGTCAAAGCGTCCGTGGACTTCGCGATCTTCCATACGAATGTCATCGAGCAAAAGCCCGACAAACAACCTGAAAGGTCAAAAGATTGATTCACCTTCTTCCATAAGGTTAGCGTCGGTAATATTCACCAATAACCTGAAAGGTCAAAACTTTGTACCCACTCCATTTAATGTCATGATAACACTCGACAAACAAATTGATGGGTCAAAATCTGCCGATTCAATTATATCTCTAACATGCGTTAAATATTATTTCAAGCTGAAACATCCATTGAAGTTTCAAGAAATCTTATTTCCTACAAGAAGGACTACACCATCGCGTGATCAACGCCACGACCATGACCGACCATTCACCGGGTTACTAAAGGTACCACTATGCCAAGTTTAACGAAATATGGCCGCCACCATCGACCACTATGTTATGCTTTGCCAATAAGTTGGCGAACCGCTTATAGGATAGCCGCGCCGCCGCTATGTATGATATCGCCGGTGACTCCTCGCCGGTCACCATCGTTAGGTTATCCTCTTGGCCACCATCATCGAGCATGATCGCCCCAGATCGCTTCTCTAACCCGACGGTGACGCAATGCAGAGCCTAACTGGAACAATGTACGATGCCTTGTTTCTAACCCAGGACGAGGCTGAAGTGATGAAGTCAACAACCACGATATGTATGCTGACGCTTTAACCCGACGGTCACGATGAATCCCTGGAATCGAACCACATGACGTGGCCTTGACGCCTCTAACCCGGACGACGAGGCCAAGAAATAGGCCAAACAACCAATCGCATATCCCGATCACCTTCTAACCCGGATGGTTCGACGAGGCCAAGAATCACGATGAAAACCGGAACCACGAGTACAGTGATCGCTTCTAACCCAACGATCAACCAAATCCAAAACCAACCATGATGTAATGATACTCCAACACGACCACTGGACCAAGAAATCGACGATGGTGAAGGAAAATATGTAGGGGCCTGACGCCTCACCACGGTCCGACGAGGCAAGAACCACGATGGCGGAACTCAAACCATGACGTATGCTCCAATGCCTTTAACCCGACGAGGCCAAGAACGACGATAAATGAACTGAGAAAAATGCTTGATCACCTCCTAAACGGTCACGAGGCCAAGAACCGACGACAAACAACCAAAATATTATGGGCCTGATCACCTTCTAATGACGAAAAAATGACGATAAAAAAATGACGCAATCTGATGTAATGCAAATCCACGGACCAAACACCGGAAACGAACCACGACGTAATCCTGATCGCTCTAATGACGATCAGAGAAAAAATAAATGAACCACGACGATGGCTTGACGCCTTCTAAGACGATCATTAGAACCTGACACCGGAAACCGGAATCATAAGGGCTTATGAACCTAGACGATCCGACGGCCAAACCGACGAGGCGGAAATCGGAACCACGATATGTAATCGCCTCAATGACGAGACGGCTGCGAAATACAGGAAACCGGAAAAATGATATTTAAACCCAGGGACGTAGAATGACGAGTTAAAAAAATGAGACGCATCAGCTGATCACCTAACCCGACGATCCAATCAAGAAACTATAAACCGGAACCACACGCATAAACTTTTGATGCCTCTAACCAGAACATCCAATCAAGAACTACATCAAACGTAACCACGACCATGTGGGCCTTGATCGCCTTAACAGACGCCGACGGGCCAAAATACGAGGTAACCATCAGACGCATCGATCGTACATCGCTCTCGATCGCCTCCAAAAGACGCCACTCAAGAAGAAAAGAAAAGGTGTCATCCAGATGAGAAAAAAAGGGTAAAATCTCAAAAATGGCTCAAAAGCATAAAAAATGGCACAAAACGTTCAAAAAAATTCAAAAAATGGCTAAAACCTCAAAATGGTTTCAAAAAGTTCAGGGAAGGGATGCCACGCGCGGCGCTGCTTGAAGCCTCTGGTCACAACAGAGCGCTGCCTCCGCTGTTTGCGCCCGAGGTATACCGACTGCCGCATAACAACCACCATCCAACCAATATGACACGCGGCCGCTGACTTCGTGACGTCTGCACACGTAATAAAATGCTCATAGAAAATACGCGACCGCGACGTAACGGGCGGCCACGCCAAGCTCGCAGTCCGAAAATTAAAACTTCCGTAAGTATCCAAATAATGTAATAAAATCTCATGCCTACGGCTACACATCTACTATTTATAATCATAATATTGTATTTTATGATGATTTATTCTCTCAAATATTATGATTCTAGACATTTATTAAAATTATTTTTTTATTTATTATATTTTTTTATGATTAAGCTAATGTCATAAAATATAAATATGGCTCTCAAAATACCACTATTCAAAGCACAAATCTTGATGTCAAAATATAATTTTGAGTCAAAAATTGAGATCAAGCACAAAATATCATTGGAAAGATTGACAATAATTAAATCCCAAAACAAATAAATATGGAATGTTTATATAAAATTAACATCTAACGCTAAGATCTCATTTTTTTTTAAAATGCTCAAATACATCAAATGAAAGTGAATCATCAACCGTCATTAATGCTTTTACAAGAATTTACAAGAACGCTCCCATATAACAGTTTTTATTCCTCAAGGGGCCAAGGAAGTGAAGTGAAGTGAAGTGAAGTGAAGTGAAAGAAGAGAGGAGCCGATGGTGCCAATCACCAACAGTAGATTTTAATCCACCCAAAGAAGGAAGAAGAGGAAGAGTAACAAGGAAGAAGAGGAAGAGCGAAATAAGAAGAAGAGGAAGAGTAAGCAAAAGAAGAGGAAGATAAGCAAAAGAGGAGGAAAAAATAAGAAAAGAAGAATAAAATAAAAAAAAAAAAAGAGATATTTAAGATCCTAAGCAAGATAAAGCAAGATGTATATCAACCATAAAAAATATCACTAATCAGATGATATGAGTTATAAGATCTATAAGAACAATTACAAATCATTGTTATTTGTTATTCCTCTCACATGCATCTAAATCTTGATCGTGAAGACTTTGTACTCAAACAATATACATAGTGGAAGTTTTTACATTCATTTTTTCCCCTTTAGGTTTTATTAAAATTTATGTCATTATTTTAATTAGTGTTATCTCTCAATAATAAAATGAATCTTTCACTCTAATGATGGTTTCTAGCCCTAACAATCATTTTTAGCTTTTATTGAATCAAATTGTTACTTGTATATGATCATGTAAATTTTAATATAAATTTATTCTAGTAAGTTGTAAATTTGTAAATATTGATAGTTAAATATTTTAAATTGTATTCAATTTTGTGTAAAAAATAAATATTTCTCATTGTATATCTTTTAGTTTCAATTAATTAAATCTTTACTTAATTTTTTTGCTAATATTACTTAGTTATTTTACTATATAAATTTTTAACTGTAAAAAAATAAAATTTTGATTGTATATCATTATTTTATATATCTTTAGTTTCAATTTTACCAATAGTACTTAATTTTTTTACTATATAAGATTCCATTAAATTTTTTTTTACTTTTAATTTTTTTTAAATTTTAAATGAAAATTAAGAAAATAAATATTATTAAAAAAATAAATCAATTTCGAAATTTAACATGAGCCTAAAATGAACACCTATAATTTTTTCTAACACCTAACATCATAAATGATTTCAACAGCATCTCAATAAATAAATAAATAAATATAACACTAACAACATTATTTTTAGCTTTTATACAATACTATTATAGTTAATTTTTTTAAATTTTAAAATATCATCAAATAATTTAAATAATATCTAATTAATTATAATAAATTTAATTATGATTAGTATATTAATAGATGTTACCTGGACGACATTTCTAATGGATCAACATTGAAGAGGTGGTGTAGTGGGTGAATATTGCGGTCAATATTACTGGGAATCGTGTAATTAATTTTGTCTTTCCTGATCTTATCTTCATCATTTTAATATCCATGAGGTATCTTTGGAGACCAACCTCTTATCAATATGTCAACTTGCTCATCTATTTTGATTAATTTATTAGATTGATCCTATGCATGTGTGAATATATATATATATATATATATATATATATATATATATATATATATATATATATATATATATATATATATATATCTATATTATATATCTAATAAATATTTGAAAAGATGCATTATATATATATATATATAATTAAAATTTAGATATTAAACATATAAATACATAATTAACAGATAATCATCACACTTTAGTGACAACTCAATATCACCTTATTGAAATCTCTATAATGTTATATCAAATGAATTTTAATGCTATATTAATAATAAATTCTATTTAAGGGACATAAATTACATGCTATTTTAGTTCTAGAGTTATTACATCTTTGATTAATGTAATTCTCTAACATCATATTATGATAAGGTTTAACTACCTACAGCAATTAATTCTTATATTGGGTCCTCTAATCTACACATCAACCATTATTTGACTATCACACATATTCAAGAAACTTATAAATGTATTCTTATTTTATTTGGTCTTGTTTACAATAGTTCATTGGCTTGATAGTCACTTTGTTCTATTCTCTCTCAATGAGACTATCCACATCTTTGCCAACTTTTAAAATTTTTTGTTAAATAGTTTATTATAAATTGAAGGATTATCAAGAACTTATGAGGGACAGATTAACGAAAGCTCATACCAAATTATTTTTTTTGTACTCACTTCTCTATATTAAAAATCATGAATGAACTCTCTAATGGAAGGTCCATCTTGACAAGATTTTAAAAAAATAAAATCTTATAATTAATTTACTTATTTATAAACATTTTCATTAATTATTTGATATATTCATTAAATTAATATGATTTATGATAAGATTATTAGAATATGATAAATTAAATAATTTATCAATATATATATATATACATTACTTAGGAATTTAGTTTATCTAGACTTGGTAAGGGAAACTATCAAATTTCGTTAGTAGTAGAGCACTAACCCTTATATAATTCAAGACATCCCCACTTACTTTCACGCACAAGCCATCATTTCCGCCCAACATCACTCTAAGCAATAGATGGATCGTTCGATGCTAACTCGATGATGCCTTTTATATTGTCGATTCTCTTCCCATGACCTAAAAATCAACTCTCCGCCCCGGCTCAACTCTCCTCAGTATCGCTTCTCCCGCCTCCTCCATCTCTTCTCAACCCCAAGCCCATTTCGACCAGATCCTTCCCTCGCCGGCTACTCCATCACCGCTCTCTCTCCCCTTAAGGCCGCCATGGCAGGTCGTTTGCAGTATCTCATCAACGCCGATGTTTCTATGCTCGTGATGAATCATGATAGGTGTTCATAGAGATCACCTTAAGGATCTGGTGGCGATCTCTCGATAAGGCCCATGGAATGACGTTTGAGTACTGAACACATCCAGGTTTAACAACATGTTCAATGAGGCGATGTCGGGCATTCGATATTTTACGAATAAGTTGTTGGAGATTTATGAGGGTTTTGATGGGTTGGATTCAGGACGCCGGAGGAGGAACGCATTCAAGATTATGGCAAAATACGCCGGGATTAAGGGAATTAATTTTGATCTTCCACACGTCATCTCTGAGGCCCCAGCTCTTCCAGGTCTATTTTTTTTCCTTTTTAGGGAAACTTTTGTTAAATCTGTGAACTTGCTTTCATAACCCACTGTCTCTTAGCTCAATTATTGGGCGAGAACGGTCGGGAATCCCGGATCAAGTTCGATTCCTCATGATATCAGCTCTCTATGAACACCCTATCATGATTCATCACCGTGAGCCCAACCATACAAACTCGCCGCATGCGTGAGATACCTGCAAATCAAGAAGGCCAGAAGGCACTCACTGGAAGGGGAGAGAGAGCAGGTGACGATGGAGTAGCTGGCGAGGAGGCGGAGGATGCGGTCGAGCATGACGGGAGCTTGGGGGTTCGAGATGGAGGGGAGGCGGGAGGCGAGTTCTGCTGGGGAGAGTTGAACGCCGGGGCCGGCGAGGGAGATGGTTTCGAGGAGGTTGAGGTCAATGGCGGCTTGGAGGGTCATGGGGAGGACGGAGAAGCTGACGAGCTGCATCGCGTAGCAAAACTCCCCTAAAAATCAACCAAACAGCCTTCAAATTTCTTCTAATAGAATGTAATGAATATATTTCTTTCAAATAGGTCAAAGAAACTGGAAGAAAATGAGAAAAAATGCTTTGTACCCTCAGAGAGTATATATATTTGTGTGTGTATTTTTTTATTACTCAATTAAAAAGTGATTAATTTTTCACATTTCAATATAATTAAGCCAAAGTAAAAAAATATCAACTTAAATCCTCTCGCTCAATTCAAGACTTGATAAGGGAAACTATCTAACTTATGTAACAATTGACAACGAAAACGATACTATGGAATTTAGTCTAACATTCCCCACGGTAAAAAAATTTTACTTAGGATATGCATGGCTACCCAGTGAGTTAGTTATAACGATTGATTAATTAATTGCATGATTGGTCCAACATTAATTTCGTTAGGAGTACTGCACTAAATAATTCAACCCATCCCTCCCTTCCTCTCGCTCACCCACAAGCTGCCCATCCTACGCACTCTGCCCAACATCACTCCAAGCAATAGATGGATTGTTCCGACGCCACCTCCAATTATGCCGCCTGTCTCTACGCGATGCAGTTCGTCAGCTTCTCCGTCTTCCCAATGACCCTCAAAGCCGCCATCGAACTCAAACTCCTCGAAACCATCGCCCTCGCCGGTCCCGGCGTTCAACTCACCCCAGCAGAAATCGCCTCCCGCCTCCCCTCCATCTCAAACCCCGAAGCCCCCGTCATGGTCGACCGCATCATACGGCTACTCCATCGCACCTGCTCACTCCTTCCGCGAACGCCGCCACCGCCCCTATTTGTAAGTATCTCACGCCCAACGCTGATGGGGTTTCTATTGCTAGTCTCGCTCTAATGAATCTGGATAAGGTGTGGATGGAGAGTTTATATTATCTTAAGGATGCAGAATCGGCGGTCTTCCGTTTATAAGGCCCATGGAATGACGTCGTTTGAGTACCATGAAAAGGACCCGAGGTTTAATAAGCTGTTTAATGAGGGGATGTCTGCGCATGCGTCTTTAGTTACGAACAAGTTGTTGGAGATCTATGATGGTTTTGATGGGTTGGATTCTGATATGATCCTGATTTAAAACTAGGCCTTGGATATGCTTGGGGATGGGTTACCACTGGATTAAATCACAGCCGTCGGTGTTTTGCTTCGTGTCTTTGTCTAAGCCGGTTGATGAAACTTCCGGAGGAAGGAACTCGCGGCGTATCGAGGAAATGAAGGATAAGTCTATTCGGCTCTTCGAGCGGCCGTAAACTCCAGAGAATCACGCAGAGAGGGAAAGGGGAAACTTAGGGAGGAATTTAGGGTTCCTCTGCTGAAGGACGAAGCCGATCCAGAGGAAGGAAAGAGGCTCCGGGAGAAGATGACGAGGAAAAAGAAGAAGAAGTTGCAAGCAAAATATCAGTTTTCATATCTCTGTTTGTCTTTTATAATCCTATTTATACATCTTTTTCTTTAACTATCAATCAGATCTCAATATTTCTTTCCAGTTTTCAAGATCTGCTCTAGGGTTTAGCTATTTTTATGTTATATGGCAGTGATGTCTGCTGTTTTTGGCCATATGTTGGTTCCTTTCTTGTTTTTCAGTTATATTGTTGTTGTATTTTTGTCTGAGCTGGCAAGATCTTTACTTTCTTTCTTGATTTTCAGTTATATTACTATTGTAGTTGTCTGAGCTGGCCATGTCTGGAAAACTTGTGTTGGATCTTGTTCTTGTAGTTTATCTATCTTGTTATTCTGGCAATGTTCAGTGATCTTTTTGCTAGACATGCTTTATTTAGTTATTTATTGTAATAATATTCTCTGTAATTGCTAAGTTCTCTGTATTCTTTATTCAAGAGTGGCTAATGTATGTAATTATTGCATTATTGGGTAAAATCTTTTAGCCAGAATGAGGCTTTTCTGTCTCTTGTATTCTTGATGTATTTTTCTCTGTTTGTGTCCATATCAGATTCACTGGTGGATGTCTGAGGCGGGGTGGGGATGACGTTGGCGAAGATAACTGCGAAGTACAAAGGGATTCGAGGAATAAATTTTGATCTTCCACATCTCACCTGTGACAACCCACCTCTTCCAGGTTTGTCAACTCGCTTCTATTTATTTATTCCAAAATATTAATCCGTGCTGATGATGTTGTTGCAGGAGTGGAGCATGTGGGTGGAGATATGTTCGAGCGTGTTCCTCCAGCTGATGCCATTTTCATGAAGGTCGAACTCGTTGCTTCCGAAATTGTGCTCATTGGTGGATAAAGTTCAACTAGGATTATTTCTTTGAAATTAATTAAATTGGTTAAAATTAAATTATTTTTTTCTTTCAGAAATATTGCGCTACAACTTATAGATAGAATGATAAAAATCATATAAATACCTTCTTTTTCTGACGTATACAGATTCGTCATTATATATATATATATATATATATATATATATATATATATATATATATATATATATATATATATATATATATATATATATATATATATATATATATATATATATAATGAACATATAAGAGAATCAACAGAAACAATAATAAATTTCCCACAAGTTGTTTCATAAAAACAAAAAGTCATACAAGTGGATAATCCCCAATCGTAAGATATTCAACCAACAGCAACCATTGTTCCCCTACCTTAAGTAATTTAGACTACCTCCCTCCAAATTAACTATTTTTGGCAAGTCATAGGACCTTTATTAGAAATTTTGGAACTTTACCAGGAAAAGAAAAAAAAAATATATTTTATGTTTGCATCATCACATGCCAAAATTGTAATATTTTTAAGTTGAGCAGAAAAACAATTTATCCGATGGGATTAGTATTGGGTCATAACTTATAAGAAGATTCACATTTTATAAGCCTATCATTTTCTACACCAAATAGATATTTCATTACCTTCCTTCAGTATATATTATATTTTTTGTGGTTGTTATTCACATATTGACAAAAATGATGAAAACATCTTATGCACTTTTTACCCACATTTGTTAATTTGCTTCAAACATCAAAGTTTAAATCAAGCATTTTACAACCCAATGCATTTATACGACTCAACATAAACTTAGACTATTTTATGTAGGTTAGAATTTAACCCTGATCATATAAAAATACAAACTTTTACATATTTGATATATAAGTCTAATTTGTTTGTCCAACTAAGTCCTATGATATCAACTCTTATAGAGGTTATAATTAAGTCATATGATAAGCTTGATTTTTTCAAGCTATAAAAAAATCAATTTATTGTTGCGCAACTCATTGCATTGCATGTAATAGTAACTAGATTAGTCATGAGTTCAATTAATAATTTATGTCAGAATTTAACACCATTTATTATGTTAAGCTACTATCATAATCCCATTATATTTATAGGTCAATTTATGAGCATGATTAGATTCTTCATGATTGGAACGATGAATATTGTTTGAAATTGTTGAAGAATTGTTGGAAGGCGCTACGTGAAAATGAGAAGGTGATTGTAGTTGAGTGTATTCTTCCAGACGAGCTCGAATAAGATGTGGCAGCAAAATTTGTCTATAATCCTGATGTCATCATGATGAGTCACTTCCTTGGAGGAAAAGAGAGGATGTGAAAAGAGTATAAATCATTGGCAAAGGAGGCTGGTTTCTCTAGTTTCAGAGCCATTTATATATTTGCAGGCACTTGGGTTATGGAATTCACCAAGTAGGTGAACTATTATGAAGAATATATTCATATATATATATATATATATATATATATATATATATATATATATATATATATATATATATATATATATATATATATATATATATATTGTATGTTATTTTATGTTTGACCATGCATTGATGCATTTCTCTTGTTTCTCTAGCTTAGTGTTTGTGTTTAATTGCATGCTATTTTGTTTCTCTTGCCTAGTGTGTGGTTGCATCTAAAATAAATATTCAAGAAAAATGAGTAGTATCTTTATGTTTATTTTCCACATCCTTCATGTGTAAAAATTTTTGCTTGTTGTTTGTTGTTAAACTCGTCATCCTCATTAGCATTATCCTGATTATTAGATATCTATTTTATCGTAAGGTTTTTAAATTTTCACAAAATAACAAGACATCTTTTTTTTTCATTCTTCCTTACTAAATTTCTACCGTCTACTAGCTATTAGGGGGTGAAATATTAAAAGTAAAAAAACCTAATATGTTAATAAATGAACACATGTTAAAGTAGAAGTATAGTTAATGCATAAGAGCCACTATCATTAATATACAAAGAACATAATCTTATTTAGCTTTCAATAAAAGATTAATCTTTTATTTTTACATGCATTCTGATATTAATCATCTTATTGATATATCTCACATAATTGTTAAGTCACCCAAATCTACAAAAATAAACTAACATACATATATCACTATTACATCTAATAAAAAGGTATTGTTAAAAAAAACAAAAAAATTTGAGCCAAACTTTTCTTTGTTTTTTTCTTCTTTTTGACAATAAGATTTTTTGACTTTCACTCTATCTAGATTAAGTAAATCCGTGTGATGTCCAGTAAATATTAACTTGTTCTATACAATGGAGTGTACATTTTCTTAAAGGCACCATGATAATTAAGATAAGGTGACCACTTAGGATCATCACTCTTCATTATTATGGAGGTCCTATATAGGGGTCTTTAGCTTACAATATAATGCATAAGCTTGTCAATTTGTATACAATTATTTCTTGTTGGCATCAAAATTTGCAATTAATAAAATGATAAAAAAAAAATAGATGCTGAAAACTTAAACTTGTACATATAATAACTTATTGATATGTTCAAGTACTAGGAGGTTATCAAGTGTCACGAAATTATGCCAAAATGGCAATAAATAAATTTTATTGCAGTAAGTATTTTTTGGAATTAAAGTCACAGCAGACCAATATGGTATTCATCATTATATTACAAGGCATCGATCACCAAATCTGAAAGATGCTAAAATTAACTAATGATATTATAAAGAATTACATATTGCTTATTAATTATAATAGCATTCATGAAAAACTTAATTTTAATTTACATTATTAATTCATTTAGATTGGTGGTATCCTGCGCTTCTAATATTTTAACACCTATCTCTGGAAAGCATTCATGACCACCAAGCAACCCCACATTGCAGGAAACAACCACATTCATCGGATACCTAATAAGGTGCCCTTGCAATGAAGTCATTTGCTTCTCAATACCCAAAGTCGGTGGATTTTTAAAGCAAAGTTGAAACATACTAAGATGTTCAACCCAAAGAGATATGCTATGTCCATATACCTACAAGTTGAAGTAATAAATCAAGTTATTACTAATGAACATTGCTTAAAATGATATTCACTACTATAAATGATGACATTACTAATGGAGTTTTCTTGTGGCCTTCTAGCCACTAGAATTTTCATCATGTGAACATTTCGACAAAAAAATTATGTTAAAAGCTAATAAATATTTTGATGGAAAAAAATAATGATGGCCAAATGTTAGTAATTTTTGATGGAGTTGTGGCCTAACAAAAAATTATGTTGGAAACTTCCGTCAAACATTAGTGAAGTCATGGTCTCACAAAAATCTGAGAATTTTAACAAGATAAGTAAAACAGTTGGTAGCCTAGTCATAAGAAAAATTGTCAAGAATTGTGACTATAGCTTTCACCAAAACTCCTTCCTTTTTTGTTGTCCTAACTCTTGAACCTGAGATGACAAGCTCTCATCCCTTTCTTGCCGTGAAATTACTTACATATTTTAGTGTTATTTAACATATACTCTCTCTAATTATTTCTACAATGTCTTTTAGATAGTTACCATATATTTTTTATTTCATCATCTAGAGTTTTGTCTAGGGTTTAGACCCAAATCGAAATACTTAATTTTGACAACGCTATTCTTTGTTTGACTGCCAATGAAATTTACTAAATTTGAATTTAAGACAAAATTTATGAAAAATGATATTTAGAATTTTGGAGAATTTAAAGCTATCTGTTTTGCTATTTGGCAAGATTTAGGTTAAATCATGCTTATGTCCTACTCAAATCTTGCTCCTTACCCCTACTTCTTCCCCTTCCAACCCAGACCTCTCCACCATAGCTAAATGATTTTCTATTTACTTCTTGATATAGCACAGCAAATTCCACTAGTCGAAGCACGAATTTTGATGTCGAATGCAATGTGATTCTGAGTCAAGACTAATCCAGATCAAATGCTTAAAATATAATTGAAAACTTTGTGATATCAGTCGGCTCCTAAATATGGTGTGTTTATTGTCTAATCGAGCATCTTGACAAGCCTCTAACAAGCCTAATATCTTCTAATTGACTTCATTTGAGCATTCAAATCCTTAAAATACATCGAGATGATTAAATGAATCATTTGAGATCTAATGGAGTGGTTTGGATTTTATGCGTATTTATGGAGGTGCCACTCCCATAATCTATAAATAACCCCTCTTTCTTCATGAGGAGGTCGCTAAAGAGAAGAGAGAGCTATGAGGCATGAAGAACCTCCATATAATCATTACACCGACGGTCCCCGACCACCGTCGGCCACCACCATAGATCATCATCGCCACCACCCGCCGTTGCAACAACGCCATCGATTATCGTCGCGACCATGCCGCCGGAACCACCGTGGTGCTTACCACCGCCATCGACCACCACCACCGGTCCTTTATGTGACCATCGCTCGACCACCGATCGGCCACCATCGGTCCATTATTCGACCACCGCCGACCATCACACCACTACATCGACCATGCCGGCCAGTTGTTACTAGGGTTACATCCATTACGGTACCACTACAATCTGATTTTCACCGCAAATATCATCGCTGTGAGTGACACTAACCACTATTACAGCCCAACTACCGATCCATAACTATTATCACCTGATTCTGAGATTTTCGTTGTCAAGCTTTCTCACATACAACTCTGTAATCCCATTATCAAGAAAACTTAAACTTTGTACTTCAAAACATATATATAGTGGAACATTTTTACTAGGCCAGATCCCGTGATTTTTTCCCTATTTTTGAGATTTTTTCATGCAAAAATCCTAGAGTTTCTCGTTCTCTCTTCAAATATCTGTGTGTGTGTGCTGGATTTTTCAACAAGGCTAAGGCATAAAGTTTTATTCTACCGTAATTGGGTTTCTAGCACGCAATACTTCTGAAACACTTTGCTTGCTTGCATCAATCGTTTGATAACATCCTGAGTTAGGAATCATCAGAATTGCATAAACAAATCAAGGGTAAAAAAGGTTGAGCAAAGGTGGCCCTTAAGATAGAGAAACATGAGGGAATGATAATGCAATTAAGTTTCTTAGTAGGGCCTATCTGGCACCATGAAATACACTAATTTTGAGGAAAAAAAATTTAGATATTGGTCATGCACACTTCTTATAAGTGTAATAGGAAGGCCTAACACTCCTCACGATTCCCCCAAGGCATTAATTTATATTTGTTGCGTGCCAGAAAACTAGTTATGGTAGAGTGAAAGTTTACGCTTTAGTCTTGTTGTGAAATCCAGCACACACACAGGTATTTAAAGAGTGAACAAGAAAACTATAATTTTACGCGGAAAACCTCAAAAGAGGGAAAACCATAGTAGAAATATTCCACTGTATTTGTTTTGAGTACAAGTTTTCAGACGAATACAAAATTGTATCGAGAAGGGCCACAATGGGAATTCAATCGTGCAACAACAACCATATAGTAATGGTGAATCGGGGTCCGAATTATCGTAAGGTCGTCGATGGTGACCGTGATGGCGCCGAGGATCGACGGCCGACGATGGCGGCGGTGACCGCGTGGTGCGATGATGACCGGAGAAGATGGTTAATGACGGCGATGACAACGAGGCTGCGCGGGTCGGTGACGCACCGCAATGGAGATTGACAATGGCAAAGATCAGCAGTGGTGGCTGATGGCGGCGGCCGACGGCGGCAGTTGGTAACCAACGGGACTGGTCGGCGACCGTCGAGTGGTGGCACGATTATGCCTGGAGGATTTTCAAGCTTTAGAGCTCTCTCCTCTCTCTTGCTTGGTCAATCCCTCATATGAAAAATGAGGGGCTATTTATAGATTGGAGGAGTGGCGTCAAATATAAAATCAACCACTCTCTCCATCTTCAAAATGATTCCTTTGATCATATGATGTATTTTGTGTATTTGAATGCTCAAATGAAGTCAAATTATGAGATCTTGGGCGTTATCGGCCAACACCGATTTGACTATAAACACTATATGTTTAAGAATCGACATAATAAGAGCTTGATCTCTGCTAGTCTTAATTCAATAGATCGACATCAAGATTCTGCTTCGACTAAGAATTTTCTCATATCAATATTAAATAATTTTAATAATATTACACAAATTATATAAGCTGGAATGCATATGTAAGCTTACATTATTGATATCAATTTTACGATGCTTAAGGATATTAAAACTATGGATGTTACATTTTGTTAATGATAGTAAATGGATATCAATGATTAGAGAGGCCTTGGAAGTATAATACTACTGCATACACAATGGAATCATTGAAAACTTTATAAGTAGAGTTGAGTACTTCATTTCTATTACTTCACAACAATCATCTTTTATGAAGCAACATTTAGATGACCATGTATGATGCAAAAAATTAGGTTATTTTAATGTCAAATAGAGTGCATGTTGATTTGTATAAAGGGATTTCAACCAAATTATTTGATTTGGATAGCACATCGTGAGTGTGAACCTCACTTTGACAATCATTACACTACATCAAGTATCAATCATGAGAAATGGTCTTTAATGTAGCTAGACCATAAATTCAGCAAAATTTTAAAAAAATACCCAATGTTGAAGTACAAAAGTTTTATGACTTACCGAACACAGCAAAAAACCATTGTGGCATGGATGCACCTTCTATTTTGAGTTATCTTTGGTTGTCAAATTATTAAGTGATGAAACAAATTTCAATATGTCACATGAATTACTTAATCAGGTTGTCGGACAACTAAAGGAGACAACCCCAACAGAGAATTTAGTTCCAGCTAATTATTATCACACAAAATATGAATTTCAAAGTTATGATTATATGCACTTGAAATAGATTGTGCATCAATGATAGTATGCTTTAGTATTATAAGGATGATGCATCACAAGTTGAATGTAGATAACATAATGCACAAAGATATAAAAATTAAAGTAGGAGACATCATAAGTAGAAGGAGATCCCACAAAATGGACTATTTTATATGCTCATCACATCGCTTATAGAGACTATTTGCATGGATGAGTATTGTTTGGTATATGAGGTGGTATTGTACAACCATAAATTGAGCCATCCATTAGCTCGAGGCTTGGAAGCATTTTGATCGACGCATTTACGACCGCTGAAGAGAAATTTATGTTTGGGATTATGTATCGATGTGGATTCACGATTATAGTTAAGTTGCCACAATATACTCATTGTTAGCCAATTATTATAATGCTAAACAACCTTCCCAAGAGAAGTGCATGATAATCCTTTTGTTTCACTCACTTATCATTCCTAAGCCACATAATCTTAAAGCCAAGATAGATGTGTATCATCAATCACTAACAGATGATATAAAAGTTTTATGGCAAGATGGCTATTGACATTATTGGGATTTTCATAACAAAACCTACCACATTCTGTCGTTCTCTGACAAAGCTTCACGTTCTTCCAACGGACTCTGCCATATGGTTCTCCTTCATGCACTTATCATCAGCCATTCACGGCCAACCAACTTCACGTGCACCGTTCAAACACCTCCTGTAAGCTATCATCTTTTCTATAAATACAGACACTTAATGTAGCATGCGATTATTATCTTCTTTCAACATATATCTCTATTATAGTAATACAACTCTTTGCAATGGAGTTTACTTCCCATCCTATCTTGTAATCTCTGTACACCTTAGGCTCACCGCTTTCTCAAGTGTCTTCATGGTATCGAGCCAACCTCCTATGAATCATGAATATTCGCTCAATCCAATGTAAACACACACACAAAGAAGCAACTTCCCACACTAACCATCCCTCCTCCCTAAAATTCCTCATGGGAAACATAAAATCGATGTACTACTACCACCTATAATTACCCCATAGGTCACAGATATTAAAAGTTTCTTCAAAGCCAATGACTTGAATGAGACCACCCCATGCCCCACTAAATACTCTATCGACACCAATGGCTAACCCCAACCAAACCCCAACTACAATACATGTAACAACAAAATCTTTTCTACTCCACCATTTCACAATCAATACTCCCCTATGTCCTCAACTTAGACAGATGTGCCGACATCTGGAATATATTAGCAAAAAGGCTGCAATCACCTAACCGCTCCAGAGTTATCCAACTCAAAAATGAACTACACCACATCTCTCTTCGCGACAAAACAATGATGCAATATCTCGCCGAGATCAAAACTCTTGTAGATCAAATCTCAGCAGTTGACTCTCTACTAGACCCCGAGGATATCATCTTGCACACTTTAAATGGACTACCCTCAACTTACCATGCATTCAAAATTGCCATCCGCACAAGACCCAATCCTATCAACATCGACGATCTTTATTCCCTCCTATGCAGCGAGGAAATTAACATATCCAACGATCTCGAGAAAGAACTCACCCCCTCCATAGCCACTCTCCGTTACAAGAAAACTGAAGGGTTCCACAACAGGATGCAACCAATCCTATCACAACTTTCCTACACAACCCGGCGCTTTAATGGACAACCACTTTCATCAAGACCAAATCTCCAAAAGAATAAACCGGCCATCGCCTCTCATTATTGTAAGATAACAATTCTACCACACAAGAAATACCTCAGCACTCAAGACCGAAATCACCAAGCACTGAGTGGATTTGGACTCCTGCCTCATCTCATCTCACCAACAACCTGAGCTCCTTCAAGACCTACCGACTGGCCAAGAACATGTCACCATCGCAACGCAATGTGATCCCCATCACCATCGCAAGGCCTCCTTCCAACCCCCAATCGTAGCTCCTTCTTAAACAACTCTTTCATGCACCTCTTATCTCATAACCTTCTCGCTCCTACCTCCGACAATTGCTACCTTCGACGCTAATGGCTTTCATAAAGGATCGGACATCCAACAACCTCTTCTATCAATGAACTACTCCATTCGTATCTTGCTCCACACACCTTCTCCACCTACTTCCTCCATCCTTTGGCATCAACGACTTGGTCATCCGGATTAAAGATATTCTCGAACATCGCTCCGTAACAAGCATCTTCACATCAAGAATGATCTCTCCTTCTGCACCGCCTGCGCTCAATCAAAAATCCACAGGCTACCCTTCTCCAAATCTGTAACAAGGACCAAACATCTCTTCAAATTAATTCACTCGGATGTATGGGGTCCATCCCACACCGCTACTCCATGGACATAGATACTATGTTATTTTCATTGATGACTATTCCGCTTTGGTTGATTCCGTTACCACATAAATCCAAGTTGCCTCAAAATTTCAAAAAACTGCATAATATGATAGCATTCACCTCCAAGTCCATCAAAACACTCCTCTCTACCGAGGCGAATACACATCAAATGCATTTCAAACATATCTTAACTCACTAATCACCATAATCGTCCTAAAAAACAAAACGGAGTCAATGAAAACAGTAACATCATCAGTTAACAAGAACACTACTTCATGCGAAACCTACCACAATTTTTTGGATTCGCTCTAATGCCACCTACCTCATAAACTACCCACCAAAACCACTCAAATCACCTCACCATTCTCTACAAAACCACGACTACACTCAACTCAAAGTATCACCACTCGCTTCCCCTGACACTCACCGACCACCAACAAACTCTCCAAAAGCACCTTCGATCTTCCATACAATACCACAAAGGCTATGTACAACCCCACCAAAATTCTCATCTCAAGATAGTGTTGAAGAAACAATTTTCCTCACCTACAAAATACGACAAACCCTCCTCCCACTGCACCTCCACTTCTCCAACACCTATTCAATATTCTCCATGACTACAAAACACCAACTACGCAACTGAGGTACCCACCAGACAAAACCCACCTCCCAAAGAATCAACCTCCACCTCCATCTCCAGAACCACATACCCGCAAACACACAATGAAACCACACAAACCGCCATTGGAAACCAAACCAACTTTGATCTCCTACACCTTCAAACACAACCCCAACATGCTATACTCAGCCTCAAACACTCCCAAAGCATGCCTCAAGAGTTCCTCACAACAACAAGCAACATGGACCCTAATGCTCCACCTACTAATCAAACAATCATCACAAGTGTGGACATTCAAAATAAAACTACATCTCTAACTTCAACCACACAAGCCCACTAGTGGCACAATTTTAAACAAGAATCAATATTCACTACTTAGAAACCTTCATGATTTACGCCAAGACCGCAGATCACTCTCTTCCCTATACACTCCATGGAGCCCAATTACCTTCTCACGGACGACATTCTCCTCAGAGACAAACCAGTGATCTCATCTATCATAAACGCCTCAAAGACGCATTCAACATGAAGGATCTTGGACACATCTCAACTTTCCTCAATTCACATCAAAAGGCATAACAAATACTTTCTCGACAACAAGATACATTCAATAACTCACCGATCCAGATGTCTCCTCCGCAAACTGCTCAACACCCATCTCCAACCGACACTACTCACATCCCATCAAGCCTTTCACCAACCCTCGAATACCGCACTTGTTGTGGTTTCTTTATCAAGATCTAACGCCTTTCAAAAACCACCTATGCCAACACATGCATCACCCACTCAACCTCCATTTCTAGCTCCTAAAATGAGTACTGCGCTACCTTCATGGAACGCGGAATCATGGCCTACCAATCACACTCGACGATCTCCAACTTTGTATTCTCACCGACCAACGGAAATCCATGCCACATCGCTTCGCATATTCCTCGCTCAACACTCATCTCGAAAGTTCGAACAAAAAAAATACCGCCTCATCAAGTCAATATCGCTAGAACACCTGACCGACATCATCTTTTCTCAGCAATGTAGAATTCATCTACAACCTCACGCCTCATTGTGAAAACACCTCAGCCATGGCAATCACCAACAATCCATTTTTCATGCAAGAACCAAGCACATCGAAATCGACTATCACTTCGTGCGAGATCACATCGCAGCCAAAGTAATCCAAGTCTGCCACATTTCAACCGAGGATTAAATCGCTATACTCAAAAGCTTGCTACCTCCTTCTCTTATACGCTTCCAACCTCACACCAGAACAGACCATTCGGAAGACACTCATAACAAAACCCTACCACCTTCTCGTGTTCTGACAAATCTTCACCTTGAACGGACTCGCCATATGGTTCTCCTTCACACTTATCATCAAATTCTCACGCCAACCAACCTCACGCTGCTCAAACACCTCCAGTATCAACTTTTCTATAAATACACACTTAATGTAGATCATTATTATTTTTTCATTTGTACATATTCTCTCCTACTATTAATACAACTCTTCACAATGGAGTTTACTTCCTATCCTATCTTCCGAGGTAATCTCTACACCCAGGCTCACCGCTTTCTTTAATGTCTTATTTGACTTTTTATTCACACATCTGTGTGTTAATATATTTCAATTGTCTAGGATTAATCCTTTGAATCAAGTAATTCATAAGATTAGATATATTATAAGGCTTAAGTTTGATGCCTCATGTATTATGAAAAAAAATCTTTATTGAAGTACTCACATGATTTAAGATTACTAAAGTTGAACTTTGAAGATGTTACGGAGTACATGCCTAAGAGATATTCAGAGTCTCGCATAAGATGTTCGAGATTATTTACTATAACTTGATAATTAATTTGTTTATTTTAAATTTAAAATTCAGTAAATAATTATAGACTTTTGTATAATGATTAGCTGCGGCTGCAGGTCCCCATTGTGGAATTCTGCTTAACACGGCCTGAGATTAAAACTGGAAGGAGAAGAGAGAGTGCTGTAGGAGCCTCATGTATCCTCGATTCACTTTTAGGCTCATTATTTTAATTTATTATTATTATTATTATTAATGTTTTCAGCCTGGGGGAAAGTGGGTGTCTACAGTAAATTTTTAAAAAAAATTCTTCTTTACAAATTGATGTATGGCCATCACATGGACAGCACAGTTTTTGTGGAAAAGTTGAGGGCAATAGCCCAATATCATTCCAAAAAATATTTTTACAAATAATCAAGGATGAAAAAAAGGACACGGCCAAGGCTTAAGGAGGCAAGGCCAAAGAAAAAAATTATGGTAGAAGCACTTTACAAAAAGTTTAAAGGAAAAAAAGTGGACTCAGATCACAAAATTATACAAAATACTCCCAAAAGGATGAAGCCGACATTGCTAAGGATCATTCATTGATTTCTGAATTGCCCTCCAGGATAGCACAGTTTTATCTATGCATATACGAAATATTATAATGCTTTAAAATATATTTTAATATATATCTTAATTTTATATTTATATTTCATGTGCCGATTTTCACATAAAGACAAACAGGCCGATTTTTTTTTACTATATCTAGATAGACATATTATCTATAATATGAACATACTTCAGCCTCTTTCACTTAAGGATTTGTTTTGACTCTTGCTTGCTAATTCCTCACCGTCAATATTTATCAAAATTACACTATCAAATTTGTTTTGATTTTTTTTAATGATTTTAATTTATGCAATGAGTCTTAATCTTGATTTATGAAGCTTATATAGATGTCAACAAATTTTGAGTTGATTAATTATTTTTATGTTTTTTTGTGATTTGATTTAATTTGATTTTAATTTTTTTTGCTCAACTTGATTTTAGTGTGAATGAATTTTAATTTTGATTTGATTTTATTTTAAATTTGAGGTATTTAAATAGTTTCAATAGCGGTTGAAGTAATTTATATTTGACTCATATGATGTTGTGTTTGATTATGCCGAGCATTAACAAATTTTAATTTGATTAATTTTATTTTTATTTTATTTTTTATTTCATTTAGTATAAATTTTTTATTCATTTTTAAATTTATTTATTTTAGTCCATTTCCATCATAGCTGGAATGAGTTTGATGTTTAATCAATTTGATTTTGTTTAAAAGTGTTTAAATTTACCTAGTATTTTTGGGCTATGTTGGGTCAAGTGAGGCCTACTAACCTAGCCTAGGTTAACTTTAGGATTTTGTTTCATTTAGTTTAGATTTAATTTTAGCTTAAATTTTATTTATTTTGATTTAACCTTGGGTTATGGTTTCCATCTAGCTACTAAGAAAATGTCCTAAGGGTTTATGTGAGGAAAATCTTACACTAGAGTGAGTGAGGAAAATCTTACACTAAGATTGAGCCGTAGGTGATAAGATTGAACAATATAAGGTAAGGGGATGAAGATGTGTTAACCTCATTAAAAGTCAGATCAACATAGATGAGGTGCCTTATTACTGTAAAGAAAAAGAGAACTATAAGAGCTAGAGAAAAGAGAGAGGATAATTGAGAGAGAATCTTTTAAATTAATTTATTCATAATTTATAAATTGCCAAAATAATGTTCATTCAACCCCTATTTATAAAAATGAAATGCTATGATTCCTTATCTATTGCATTAGAAAGTCTTTATGTATTGCGACTAAGAGAGAGAGAGAGAGAGATAAACTTTGATAATCTATGTGATTGTGTCACACTTATCCCCTTTATGCCAACTTACCAAGGATGTTTCTTTGTGCTATAAGAGGAGTAGTGTAGCATTAATCTTATGAAAATAGATTTATAAGATAAGTCTATGTTAAATTTTAAACTTAAATATAAACAAATGTTAAAATTTTTAACAAAATCATAATAAACAATTCTAACAATTAAAAAAACAAAACTAAAATAAATTTAAAATTGTAGAATAGTCTGAAAATAATTTTCTTGGGTGCATTAATTATGATTTCTATCTATGATTACTTCTAAAATCTCTTATCATACTTATCCATCATGATTCTCAAATGACTTCTATTAAAATCTTAAACCACCTAGTTTTCACAAAAAAAAAAGTAATATAGTTATTATCGTGATGATCATGTTGTCATGAGACCATAATGAATAAAATGGTTCTAGAAAAATACAATAAAATTTTCTCTATCTACATAATAGTGATATTTGATAAAGATGATGCTTAAATGACCTCTCATGGATGTCACTAATATGATGTGGCTAACATGCACCTATGGCTATCTCTATGCCTCTTGACACATCTAAAACTCTTTGGCTTATATTGGCAGGCCTAAAAATCACATACTCATCATCTAGCATCATCCCTTTTGAATGAACGTATATCATAAAACTATAAAACTCTTTAGATAAATCTTAAAATCATATACACAATTAGTTTAATTTTAGTGAAATTTTTTTTTAAATAAGTATGAATGTTTCCTATAAAATGCACTAAGAATTTCTTATTTCAAGACATAAAACATCAAATCAAGAGAGTTTTTTTAGGGTTATAATAGGTGTATGTAAATGCATCTACAGAACACCTAGGAAAAAATTATATATTTTGAAAACTAAATGAATATTATAATTTTTCCTTCTAAAAATATTAGATAATAACATTCTAACAACTATCACATTTTAACTGGTATAGTTATAAAAGTTTTTTTTTTCACTTGGATTAAATTTGATTTTATGGGTACAAATTAGTCCGATTAATAAGGGTCTTTAAAATTGTTACTAAAGTCATGCAAAATACCATGGGACAGCCTTGGATAGGCAAAAAAAAATATTATTTTCCACCATTAAAACTTTTAAAAAGCTGAAAGCAAGCTAAATAAATTTAAGATAACTAGTTGGAAGGCAAATCTATGATAAATTTACCTTAAAAAGGCCATAAATGGTAGCCTAAATCTTGGATGGTATCATACAAGGGAAGATGTTGCAAGCAAGTAAACATTAGGAGTGGATGTTAGAAAAATTGGAGATCAAATATCCTATTAATATTTGGAAACTATAGATAAATTTGAATTTAACAAATTGTTCTAAATTGATTATTAAATATATTTAAAGATATTTCTACTATTGTCTGCCATATATTTTTAGCTCTTGAGAACCTACTACTCCACCTACATAAAAGTTTGTGTTTCAATTAGATTAACATCCTCTTCATATTCTTCCCCTAAGATTGTATTTCTCAATAAAGGCAAAGCTTTGGTGACCTACATTCTGTATTAAGTAGGAAAGTCTAGTGCATTAAATGGCTTTAAAATAACAAAGCAACAATGTTGGGTTAGATAAATAGAGAAAAAAGAAAAGGAAGGAGAAGCTGTGACTATTTCTTGCTATGATTCTAATGTATAAAAAGTATTAATAACTTTTAACGTTTGGGTCACTTGATAGGTAAAGAAAATTCTAAGTAGGATTGCTTTTATGGACTCATTAGAAGGTTATATTATAATAAGTGATAAATAAATGTGGCTCATTGAAGTTGATTGACTGTACATTTAGTTCCCTCACATCCATGTTTTATTAAATTTTTCTCTAATACCTAAATTACTTTCATATTATAAGTTTAAGTTGGAGACCTATCAAGCTGGAAGGAGGCTATGGTGTGAGAGACCTATCAAGTTGATTAAGTTGTACATTTACTTATTCTAGATTTTAAATTAGATTCAAGAATTAATTGCAAAGATGTACCATAAAAACTGATTTTACAAGTAAACCTATTGTTGTCTCTCATATTTTATGAGTTCTCTTACTTCCATTTTCCAAAATTTTCATGGTTCTAATATTATCTTTTTTTGAATATTTTTCTTGTAACTTATTATCTATAATTTGAACTTTTTGCTATATAATTTTAATTTTTTATAATCTAGCATTTAAAGGTCATAATAGTTTTTTTTTAAATATTTAGGATTTTGGTTTTAAATATGGCATTTTGAACTTACTAGCTTTTAAGAATTTATTGGCTCACATCGCCTAATCAAAATTTACTTTGCTTATCTAATATTTTACAAGATGAATAGTAGTTTATGCCATAGAGATTTTCCTATTTTGCATCACAAAAAATTTCATTAAAAATATTCAAAATTTTAAGAAACTATGAAGGGGATTATGATCCAAAGTTAAATGTTTAACATTCACTTACATGTCACAAGAATAATCATATACTCAAAATTTTATTAATTGGCCAAATCCATTATACTATGGTCACTAAATTAATGGAGATAAATTAACTAGGATGCATTTTTGAAATTTTAAATATATAACAACAAAAAATATGGTATATACTATAGAGACATACTTATAATTTATCTTAAATAATGCCACACCTTTTGACTAGTTCCTCCCACAAGTAAATAATCTAACATTCACTTACAAGTCACAAGAACTGATGGTGCACTCAATATTACTATAATTGGCTAAGTCCATTATATTATGGGTGCTAAATTAAAGAAAAAATTAAAATAAGTTGCCTTTTAAAATTTTAAAAAAGTGATAATAGCCTAGAAATTGTCATTTTAAAATTTGTGCATCAACATGAAATGTATGCCATAGAGACCTATATGTAATTTATCTTAAATTGTGTCCTAGCTTTTTTAATCATTTTCCTCCCAACTTGCCCCTAATTTTTTGTTCACTAGTGCCTTACTCTCAAGGGTCTTAACCACCTAACTTGTAGAGCCACATGCCCATTACATTATTGAAACACAAATCACTTACATCTAGTTGTTAAATGATGATGCTTCTCATTACATCAATATTGATTTTAGGAATCTCTTTCCTAACACTTTGTATGATAGTCTTATTGTTGCTATAAATTAAAATGAAAAGTATGATAGGGTCTAACATTTTTATCATTTACCTCTCAAAATTTTTTATTAAATAATATATTTTCTTGGGTATCAAGTATGAAAAGTGCCATATTTTCATATATATCAAATTTCTAGGAAGATTTACATACATACCATTTGCTTCTTACTTGTTAAACTCATCATCCTCATTGGTGTCATCCATTAATAGATATGTATCTTTATGTTTGTTTTCCTTTAACCAAGAAAATATTTTGGCATGTCTTCTTTTTTTTTTTGCATCACTTTTCTTCCTTATTACTTATTTTCACCATCAACTTGTTAAGGGGTGAAACATTCAGTTAAAAAAAAAAAAGTTAATATATTAATAAATGAATGCATGACAAAGTAGAAGCTAATCAATGTATAATAGTCACCATTAGTAATATACTAAGGCCATAATTTTAATTCACTCTCAATAAAAGGTTAGTCTTTTCCGCTTATGTGTATTCAAGTAGTAATCATCTTATTGATACATCTTCTACAATTGTAAACCACCTTAACCCACAAAATATAAAATAAACTATTATACATAGATCATTAATACATATAATAAAAGAATAGGTTAAACAAAATTATGAGCTCATCTTTTCTTTCTTCTTTTAGCATTAATGTATTTTAGTTTTTTTCTCGAACTAGGATAAGTAAATTCAATATGATGTCTAGTAGCTATTGACTTGTTTTATATAATGGAGTGCACATTATTTTAACTCATCATGATACTTCAAGTAAGGTGACCCCCCTAGGGCCATCACTCTTCGTTATTGTGGAGGTCCATCATAGGAACATTTAGCTTAATACATAATGCTACAACTTATCAATTTATATGAAATTATTTAATGTTGGCATTAAAAAGCCCTATTACAATCACAGATTATCAGTAAAATATATTAAATTAGAAATTTTCAATCAAGTGCATTGATATTCCTCTTATATCTAATATAGACAATTAAATATTCATCTCTATTATTGTTGATATGATTTTTCATGAATTTTAATGATGGCATCCTCCTATTTTTTGGCAATTAATAAAATAATTAATTTAAACAAAATACTTGATATTCCCATACAATAAATTATCATATGTTCAAGTAGTAGAAGGTTATCAATAGTAAACAAAAAACCATATATATATATATATATATATATATATATATATATATATATATATATATATTGCAAAACTAATAGTCTAACTAAAATTGCATTCATCCTTATGATTACAAGATATCAAATACATTTTGATAGACATTATCTCATATAGTAGCCTTCATGAAAACTTGATTTTAATCTACATTGTTAATTCATCCAAAAGGGTGGTAACATGCTCTCCTAATATCTTAATACTAGTATCAGGAAAGCATTCATGGCCATCAAGTAGTCCCACATCACCTGAAACATCCACCTTAATTGAATACCTAATACAGTGCCCTTGTAATGGAATCATTCATCTCTCAATGTATATTATCCAGTTTTCATTAGCTATCTTATTCACTGCTTGTACACAGGCCAAACTCTCGGGATTTTCAAAGTAGGGTTGAAGCATGCCAAGATGCTCAACCCAAAGAGACATTTTGTACCCATATACCTGCAAGATGAAGCAATGTATCAAGTTATCACCAATGAACACTTGAAATGATATTTGTCCCCACCATCCAAAGTATGAGAGAGAGTTAAACTTGAGTTATCTTTGAACAATTATAATGATTAGGTTTGCATAATGTATAATAATGTTGACATAATTTTTAGTTCTTTATTGGAGACATGAAACATTATTGATAATGAATTTATGATCAAGAGATAATTAGTCAAAATACATTAAACAAGAAAAGCAAATTCTAGTGAATAGAGAACAATGAAAAAAAACTTAGAATGATTACCAATATCAAAATACCTCTACTTTAGAGTAGGCAATAATTAATTAATAAAATGGCCCAAAAGTGAACTATTAATGTTGATTAATATCAAAGCTAATTAAATAGATTTGATAACTTTCTAACTCATTATGAGAAATATTAACTATCCAATTTAGTCAAAATTTTCTTTTCAAAACACCAAAGACCTTTTCTATTTGCATGTTTAAGAATATCAAAAAGTTTAAATTTCTTTCTTATAAACACATCTAGTGCATGAAATTATCACTAATAAAAAAAGTCCGCAATGAATTCATATGCTCATATGTTCATGGATTGAGAAAAAGTTATTGTCATGACTAAACTTACAACTGCAAATTCCAATTCCAACAATAAATATAAAGTTGATCCCATTTAAGAAGAGTATTTGTGACACTGATTTATGAAGTTTAAATAAGAAAGTAAAAGCAAGAATAACATGCAATAGTATAATATATATAATATTTCTTCATACTAAATTTACGGCAACGTAAGCACTCATTCAATGGTAATTATAATGAGAGAGTTGAATATGATGTCTAGTAGCTATTAACTTGTTCTATATAATGGAGTGCACATTATTTTAAGTCATCATGATTCTTCGATGACCCCTTAGGGCCATCACTCTATTGTGGAGGTCCATCATGAGCATTTAGCTTAATCCATAATGCTACAACTTATCAATCTATATGAAATTATTTCATGTTGGCATTAAAAGCCCTATTACAATCAATGATCAATAAAATATATTAAATTAGAAATTTTCAATCAAGTACATTGATATTCCTCTTATATCTAATATAGACAATTAAATATTCACCTATATTATTGTTGATATGATTTTTCATGAAGTTTAAGGATGGCATCCTCGCTATTTTTTTTTGCAATTAATAAAATAATTAATTTAAATAAAGTACTTTGATATTGATACAATAAATTATCTAATATGTTCAAGTATTAGAAGGTTATCAAGTGTCAAAAAATCATGCCAAAATAACAAGAGATAAATGTTCTTGGCGTAAAAAAAAACATTTTGTAAAACTAATAGTCAAAGTGACTAAAATGGCATTCATCCTTATAATTACAATACATGAAATACATTTTGATAGACATTATCTCATTTATTTTATAGAGGATAACATTTTGCTTATTTATTATAGTAGCCTTCATGAAAAACTTGATTTTAATCTACATTGTTAATTCATCCAAAATGGTGGTAACATGTTCTCCTAATATCTTAATACTTGTATGAGGAAAGCATTCATGGCCACCAAGCAGCCCATTACCGAAAGGTGCCCTTGTAATAGAATCATTTGCCTCTCAATGTATATTATCCAATTTTCATCAGCCATCTTATTCACTGCTTGTACACAAGTCAAACTCTGGAGATTTTCACAGTAGGGTTGAAGCATGCCAAGATGCTCAACCCAAAGAGACATTCTGTACCCATATACTTGTAAAGCAATGTATCAAGATCACCAATGAACACTTGAAATGATATTTTCCCCCACCTTCAAAAGTATAAGAGAGTTAAACTTGAGTTATCTTTGAACAATTATAATGATAAGGTTTACATAATGTATAATAATGTTGACATAATCCTTAGTTCTTTATTGGAGACATAGAACATTATTGATATCGAATTTATGATCAAGAGATAATTAGTCAAAATACAGTAAACAAGAAAAGCAAATTTTAGTGAATGGAGAACAACGAAAAAGAACTTAGAATGATTATCGATATCGAAAATACCTCTACTTTAGAGTAGGCATTAGCAATTAATTAATAAAATGGCCCAAAAGTGAACTATTAATGTTGATTAATATCAAAGCTAATTAAATAGATTTGATAACTTTCTACTCCTTATGAGAAATATTAACTGCCCAATTTAGTCAAAATTTTCTTTTCAAAACACCAAAGACCTTTTCTATCTACATGTTTAAGAATATCAAAAAAGTTTAAATTTGTTTATTATAAATACATCTAGTGCACCAAATTATCACTAATAAAAAGTCTGGCAATGAGTTCATATGCTCACATGTTCATGAAATAAGAAAAAGTTATTGTCATGGCTAAACTTACAACTGCAAATTCCAATTCCAACAATAAATATAAAGTTAATCCCATTTAAGAAAAGTATTTGTAACACTGATTTATGAAGTTTAAATAAGAAAGTTAACACAAGAATAACATGCAATACTATAATATGTATAATATTTCTTCAGACTAAATTTACGGCAACATCTAAGCACTCATACAATGGTAATTATAAAACAGAGCTGAATTGATGTCCATGCTTTTTTTTTTCTTAATATATTGAATGACTTTAATTTTCTTGATTTAATCATATATATGAATGAATTAAAGAAAGGACGTTTTTTAGAGAAGAAAGAAAAATGATCAATTAATGTAGATTTATTTATGATTGAGCACAATCACAATCTAGAATTTTAAGATCGGGAAGAGAGAGAGAGAGATCGGAAGGGGTTTCAACAACTAGACAGAGAAAGAGAACTATAGTGAAGGAAAGGAGAGAATAATGAGAAGGAAATCTTTTAACGCAAAATGATTCATACTAATTAATCATCCAAACAGAACCATATAGACCCAAAAAAACAAAATGCTATATTGCCCCACTTATAACCCAAAAAAGTGTTGATGTGTTGGTAAGAGTAAAAAAGAAACCTTAATAACCACATGTGATTGTTGATTGTACTTAATTCTTGTGCAACAACTCATCATCCAAACACATCAATACTTCTTATGAGTTACACGGTATGTAGTATATCATTATTTTTATATAAATAGGATTAGAAGATAAGTTAAAATTAAAATTAAAATTTGAATCTAGATAAATGTTAAAATATTAGCATCTAATCCAAAATTAAATTCTTAAAATTACTAAAATAAAAATAAAAGAAATATTAAGGAGCTATTTGGGATCATTTTTATTATTTTATTATTTTTTATATTTTTATTTTATTTTATTTTATTTATATTTTGTTTCAAAGTAAAATATGTTTGATAATTATTGTTATTTTTAAAAACATTCAAAATATTTAAAAACTATTTTGAAGATTTTTTTTAAATAATGTTATTTATTTTTTAAAACAAAAAAGAAAAACATATAAAAATATATGTTAAATAGACATGTTTTTAAAAATAATATTTAAATAAAAATACAAAATGCAAAATAAAATTGATCCCAAACTAATCCTAAATAAATTCAAAATACTAGAATATTATAAGAATAGTCTTCTTGTGTTGTTTCAATAGTGCTTCCAAAATTTTCAAAATCGTCAAGAAAGAACCGGAAGAAGGTGAGGTTTAAAGTTTAATAGCTCAAGGGAGTTAAACTGGTGTTGAACAAGATGATGTAATAATATAAATAGTGTAACTATATTTTAATTTTAAGAATAGTAAAAGATATTGAGATATAAGAATATAAGAATAACATTTAAATTTTAAATTCTATATTTTTAATGCAAACTATATTTTTATACATTATATTTTATACTTATATTCATAAACTTATTTAATAAATTTTTATATATATTTAATATACTCATCTAAATTTATAACATACAAATAATTATATCTTAATGAGTTTTATATCAATCTTTAAATTTATAATTAGTAGAAATATTATTTATGTATTTTTATTTATTTTGTATTATATATTTATCATATATTTAAATTCATGTATCATTTAATTAAATTAATATTTAATTATTTTAATATTTATTATATTATCTGATTCAACTCGAACCACTTGAGGTTTCCCAAATCTTTAAGTTGAACTTATTTATGAAGTAATAATTTAAATTATTTATTATAGATGAAGAGGCCCAGTGATGATAATGCCTTGAACACCCAATTTGGTTATGAGGCATAATAAGGTGGGTTGAGATAATTGTTGGGTAACAAAATTTGTTAGCTGATGATCTAAGCATAGTGACATATGATATATATTTTTTCTTTATTTCTTTTCTTCCTTTACTTTTTTTCTTACAAACATAAGAGGTATATGATAGCATGCTTGTTAAATCCATATGCTATTTTATCTCAAACAAAGTGACAATTAATCTCACTATTAGTCTATGTGGATGACATTATCATCAGTGGACCTCTTCATCTATAATAAATAATTTAAATTATTACTTCATAAATAAGTTCAACTTAAAGATTTGGGAAACCTCAAGTGGTTCGACTAGAGTTGAATCACATAATATAATAAATATTAAAATAATTAAATATTAATTTAATT